>JAYKYS010000002.1:33092500-37892500 GCA_036924285.1 Asterella californica | reverse complement strand
TGGAGGTTGCTACATGTAGACCTCCTCCTCAAGATCATCGTTGAGGAAGGTGTTCTTGAAGCCCATCTGGTACATCTTCCAACCTTTCTGAGTTGCAACTGCAACTACGGTTAGAATAGTCACCATCTTCGCAACTAGAGCAAAGGTCTCCTCAAAATCTACTCCATGTTGTTGTGCGTAGCCGTTGGCTACCAATCTGATCCTGTACCGACACACGATACAATTCAAGTTGCGCTTGACCTTGAAGACCCACCTACAATCAATCGCTTTTTTATAGACAACTCTCAACTCTGTTGATGATGAAGCGCAACAAGTTCAGCTTCCATAGCACTTACTTATTGAGCTTTGTGCATCATCTCTTCAAGTGAACTCGGTTCTTGTTCCTAAAGAACACTGGTCATATATGCATGGTGTGCAGCAAGAAAACCTTCTGGATGTTTTAGTTCTGGATGTTTTGCCCGTTCAGATCTGTGAGAGATAATCGGTGCACTAGTCACTTCTCCTTGGAACTGATATGACGTAGACGTCAAGGTCTGAGACAAAATATCCAATAGATGTAGAAGATCCACATATCTGGATGAGTCAAACATACGCTGCAATAGCACTCGCTTATCTTGTGTAGAAACTACACTAGTTACACTAAGCTCTGTTACATGAACTCCAGCGTTAACAACAACTCTATGTGCAACTGATTCTATCTAGAATCAGTGACTTCTCTAGATCTTCCATTCAACATACTACTCTGAGATACTACAATGGACTGACTCTTTGGTTCTACAGTAAATACATGGATGGCTACGATAGGTGCAAGAGCAAACCAAGACTGTAACTCATCAAAAACGACATCTCTACTGATATAGAACTGCTTGGACAAGGATTGTAACATCTATATCCTTTCGTATCAGAAGCATAGCCAAAGAAGATACATCTATCTATTTTCGGATCTAGTTTCTTACGTCTCATCAAATATGTGCACATAACAGATACATCCGAAAACTTTAAAGAATCAGACTTAATGTTTGTGAAGACCTCCATCGGTGTCTGGTTGTGGACTGCGCTGTAGACGTCTGGTTCATCAAATACACCGCACATGAAACAACTACTGTCCAGTAAGGTCTAGGTATGGTTTTCTCATTCAACACCGCACGAGCAGTCTCTACTATGTGTCGATTCTTGCGTTCCGTAACTCTGTTCTGCTGCGGATTGTAACCACAGATCTTCTGACGTCGAATGTCATGCTCACACAAATATGCATCGAACTCTCCAGAAAGAAACTCGTCTCCTCCATCAGATCTCAGACAGAGGATAGATGCTCCAGACTATTTCTCCACCAACTTGCGGAATGTCTGAAATGCTGCAGTATTTCGGCAAAGGACTTGTTTCTCAACAAATAGATCCAAGTATAACGCAAATGATCATCAATGAACAACAAAGTACTAGAAACCGGTCATACTTGACTGAGAAGCAGTCCATACATCAGTGTGAACAAGCTTTAGAAGCTTATTCGCTCTTCTACTTGATCCCTTAAAGGGCTGTCTAGCTTGCTTGCCGAACTGTCATGTTGCACAGACTCCAGCGGGCTTACTGTATTCGAATTTGGTTAGACCTGTAACCAAGTTAGAACTCAGAAAGCTTCTCAGTCTCTGAAAGTTCATGTGCCTAATTCACTTGTGTTAGATATCAATATCAGACACTATTGGACCACTCTGTCCATAAATGGTAGCCTTTAACTTAGGCGTAGATACATCTAGTTTAAACAACCTACCACTCTTGCTACCTCGAGCTATGACAGTGCTATTCAAATCTTCAATAAAGCATCCATCTTTATTGAAGCGCACTTGTAGATCCTGCTGTATCAACTGTCCTAGAAATAGCAGGTTCTAGTCAACGTGGGTACATGTAAGACATTCCGTATACCAATAAACATTGAAGCAGGAATGTCAAGTGGAATGTTATCTTTGTGTTGGATCTTGTGCTTGGTGTCATCTCTTGTCATCATAAATAGACGAGTCTCCACAAGCTCGAGTGAACTGAACCACTCTCGATTGGATGTCATGTGATTGGTGACGTCAAAGTCGATCACCCAGTCAGTTTATGACTCGAAAGCCGCATAACTCTAATGCGTTGTAATCAACAACTGCTCCAAATAGACTTGCTCAATGATTGCATATCCTTACTGGTTGCTGTTACCTTGTTGGAGTTTGTTGTTTTATTGTCTTTGATTGTTCTGTCGCTTGTAGCACTGATTCGCATTGTGGCCTTGCTTCTTGCAGTAGTTGCAAGAACCAGACTGTTGCTGATTCCGCTGGTTCTGCTGATTCTGCTGTTGGTGCTGCGATTGCTGTTGCTGTTGATGTCCGCGATCCCGTCCACGTCCAGCACCTTTGTCACGATCTCTATCTCAAAATCCTCCAGAACCTGCAAAATTAGACAAATTCTTGCTGATCCGTTGAAGTAGAACTCCCCAATAGACGCACCTCCTCTCCTAACATCATATGAACATGTTCATCAAACCGTCGAAAGGGTTCTCTGATCAAAATTGATGTAATGAATTGTTTGTACTCTGTAGGCAATCCTTGCAATATGGTCCCGATCAAGACAGTGGAATCAATCTCGACTTTGATAGAAGATAATTGATCTACGAGCTGCTTGACATGATTCATGTAGTCGTTGGTGCACATCAAACCTCTTCTTCACAATGTTGAACTACTGCAGTAATTACAGCTTTTGCGCCTCTGTTCCTAATTGAAACAGACGCACGAGTGCATCCCTAGCTTTCTTGGATGTATCGCAATCCTGAACGTGACCGATCATCAATGCTGAAACTATCAGCGCGATGTAGTGAATCGCTTGGTAAAATCGCTTCTTCCACTCCTTGAATTTTAGGTCAGAAACGAATACATCAAGCGCTTTTTCTTCCTCAGTGATAAGATCTCATAGATCTTGTCCCTGCAAGAAACTCATCCGGAACTTCCACACTTGGTAGTTGTTCTTGTCGAGCTTCTCTCCAGTGATCAAAGACACGGACTTCGTCATAGCTACAATGTAAAAATTCACTGTTCTGTACACGGAAAATCTCACAGAACCTCTACAAAACTCGTTTGCTCACACCTCGCGATCAAGAGTTGTCACAAGTCACAACAAGCCAACTCTGCGAACTCCTCCTGCAACGATGGATGAAGAAAGAACATGTCCGCAAACTGTAGGTGTACAAAACAAGACAAAAATGTCAAGAGAAAACATCAAGAAAGGTCAAAACTGGACCAAATGAGATCAGAAATGAGCTCGCGATACCTTGAAATTTTGCAAACTTTTTAAATCGGACCAGTATTTCTTTTGGACTCAAGTTCTAAAAGTTTCATTTTGGTCAAAAAAGATCCAATTGAAAATCTGCTGCTAGAAACCTCCTAATTGGCTAAAACTTGACCGAGTACACAATTCGCACTTTCTGACAAGATAGTCCGTAAGGGGCTAGTCGACAAATATCAGCGAGAAAAAATAGTCTAGGCCTCAGAAATCACATTCAAAGTTTATGATGACGAAAGAAACGATTTCCTCTCATCCGAACGCATCAGCAGGATAGTGTTCGACATCAGACACAACTCCAGCCGTTCTCTTCTGTACTTCTCCATGGACAAACTTCATCTTGCTCATCAGCAAGAGACACATGCTCTCTATTGCTCTAATACCATGTAGAAAGATTGATACTTTGAGGACACTCCAAGAAAAAAGAGCGAGTAGACAAAGAAGTAAAATAGGAATGAGATAGGAGAGGCTTTGTCTCTCCATGTATATATAGTGGGGGTGAGTACAAGAGAAACCCTAATGATGAGTTAACCCTCTAACTAGCTGTAACTATCTAACCATTCCGGCTAATGTTAGTCATCGATCTACTAGAGCTTGGAACTATATCAATATATATGAGGGGGGCTCGATGCATGGGTGGACCAAGACGAGTCATCCGATCTCACGGTTCGGCAGACGGACTCTTACGACATGGGCTGATGGCTGGGTTAGTACTAAGGTGCGTTCCGGTCTAGACTTAAGAAGGACCCAAGAGCTGAGCCAAGACTAGGAAACAAGACGACGGGTTAGACCACCGTTCGGCAACCTGGACCTAGACGGACATCACGGACGATTGGATCGTTAGGTGTGCTAGAGGTACCATTTAGTACCCTGGACTTTATGGGAAGTCCGCCCCAAGTCATGTTGTGACTTGCTCATGTTTTGAGACCGGCCTAGCCGGGTCTAGGTCGGGATTTAAGGAATGTTGAGCTTGAGAGTTAGGGAGCTGATCCGACTCTGATCCGGTCAAGACGGGATAAAGATAAGTGGTGCATGAACGCTAAAATGTGATTGTGATTTACATGTTATCGTTGTAAGTTTCATGACCTATTGAGCAATTGCTTCTAGTAGAGATTGTGGTTGGGTTGTATTTATGACGTCTCCTCTTGAGATCAAGACCACTGTTGTCATTTGGTTTGTGCAATTTTACACGTCCAGAAATAGTGATCTAGATTTTTGATGTCCCGACTGCATCTCCTGTACCTTTCTAAGCATTTATGCATCTTTGTTAGCCTTTCCGCCGTAGGAAAACCTTGCTGCATCAATTTCCATACCCAGACCTTGTCATTCATTGTCATATTGTAAAATATTGTTGGGTCGCTTTTGCAGTTGACCCATCTTGATTTGATCTTCGCATATGTGCGTTATAAGCTTCCTGATTCACTCGATAATCTAACACGAATTTACAACGCACTCGAAGGTAACCTTCCAGTGTTCTTGGAAACTTGTCAATCCTTCGCAAGTGTTGTCAATCTGTTCATGGAATATGGCTACAGCTGAGTGGTTGAGAAAACTACAAAGATTGGGGTATTTGGACATCTCTGAGAACGACATCAATGATACCATTCCAGAAGGGCTAGCTAGGTTCACTGGAGAATCTCAGTACACTCAACCTCTCCAACAACCATCTCGGTGGTTCTATCCCTATTTCTCTAGGCAATCTGATAAGTTTGCAGCGTATTGATCTGTCTTCTACTGGTCTCACGGGAAATATTCCATCTTCACTGGGCAATCTTCGTAGTCTTCGTACGCTCGACCACTCCTACAACGATCTCAATGGTTCCATACTTGTGTCTCTCGGAAATCTCGTCAGTTTGCAACATATTGATCAGACTTCAATGTGCTCACGGGAAGTATTCCATCGTCACTAGGAAATCTCGGTAGTCTCCGGAGTATGAGTTTACAAGTTATCTGGTATTGTACCTGAACATCTTGGCAACTGCTCCTCTCTGTCGACCATTTCTCTAAACAGGTATAAGTCCAGATTCTCTCTATAGACTCCGAGCCCTTAACATCTCCTGCTTCATCAAAATGGACATCAATAAACTGGGAAACAGGAGGAGTTGACAGAGCTTGATCTTGGCGCAAACGATTTCAGCGGAGTTTTAGCTCAAACCGGCGCTTAAACTTTCTATGCTACTTTGCGAATCTTAAAACATAGAATCTAATCGCCTCCATGGGACACTGCCAAAGTGGGTATTCAACTCGACCACGCTTAACTTTTTTACATCTCTCATAATGAGTTTTCTGGAGAGCTACTTTCAAATCTGCTTCAGCTTTGCACTTTCACCCAATCAACCGGGGTCAAGGATTCCTCGTGAGATTGGGCAGCTCGGCAACCCATGAATTCTAGATATGTCCAAGGACAACTTCAGCGGGTCAATACCTTCAATCCTAAGGTATGTTACTGGTCTCTGGAAATTAGATTAGATCTCCTTCAATCAGCTCTCTGGTGAAATTCCTGATGAGCTTGCGAGCTTGTATTATTTGACCGACTTCATGTGTCTTATAATTTACTCTCACCTGTACCTGTACCCACTAGTTACCAGTTCGAAACCTTCCCGACATCGTGCTTTCTGGAAATCCTGGTCCTCGAAAAGGTTACTGAAGGAGCAACATGCGAAGGTCGAGTTGCAAGTGTACATGGTATCCGTTGAAATGTGCAAATGCTTGTCATGCTATCCACGTTTGTTCAGGTTTGGTAGAAAGACAGATGTAGATACGGACTTCAAAAAGGGTGTAATATTGAACAACACGATACAAAAAGACAAAAAGAAACCTCATGACCTTCTTCAACTATCAGTCATGGTCCCATGTTTGCGAACCATCAATGGTAGATACTGGATAGAACTTGAAGCAAAACTACGTCGAGAACTCATGACTCATGCTGAAGGCCGATCTCTTGTTCTTTTTTTCTTTTTTGTTACTTTACGAGTTGTGTTCGCCGTTGAGCTTTTTGCTCTTACATGAATTACAGCACCGCCTGCAGTACCTCGCTCGTCAGTACCCAATAAGACTGTACCGTCAAGTAGGCTCTTCTGGTTGTTTTCAGCTGATCGTAAGCAACGCTAAGTTTAGTTCAAAGTTCAAACTTTGTTCCCTTTCCGGCTCGCTCTTGTCATTCTCGCACACTGCAGCCACAAGCGAAGGATCATCACTCCATCATCGATTGACGGTCCTGAAATTTCTAGCTTCTCTTCATAAAAGGTTATCTTATATCTATATGATTTACGGTAGTATACTTCTTATGAGTATACTACCGTTATCAGATATCGGCACGTGCAACTCGGAATTTAACTTCCGATGACTTGTTGAGAATGTACTCTAATTCTAGTGAACATGAGATATTTTAGTGATTTTATTCAATAAAGTTTTGTATGGATGCAGTTTGATGAGTTCAGTGGACTCTTTACTGAGTTTTTTGTAGTTGTTGACCGAAAACTCTTTACCGGTATAAACGTTTAAATACCGGTCCACTAACAAGTAGACATGGTAGATTGTAGTTCAACTGACATGAATAAGAGCCCATTCGCACCAGGATGGAAGACTATAGCTTTTCATGTTATAACTAGGTTCTGTAATAAACAGAAGATTGTACATCCGGAAAATTTTCCCATCCGAAAAGTGGAGAAGAAAAAACTTGACAAAAACGATGTAACTTTAGGTCCATGAAGGGTAACTCTTTTGGGGTTTTTGCACTAAAAGTCATGGGCAAGTATGTGATGCGTGCCTTATGGACCCGTAGAGTGATGTAGTTCTCACACCACACTTGGGGTGAAGGAATTCTTCGTTCCCATATCTCTCGACGCTAAGACTGATAAGTTCATGAGAGGTGAGTTGTGATTGGATCTTAGAAAGAGAACTGTACGTTTAGAACTATAGTTTTCAAGGTGTGAATGGTTCCTAATGACTTTCATCTTACGTATACATATCGGTCAAAGAATATGCATTTAACTTGAAATTTGAGAGAAAAAGGAGCTACGGAGAAAATTTTGGATGAAGATTGTTTGTGGTCACGGGAAGATTAGGTTCTGCAACTGGGTCTCAAATAAGAAGTCTTTAAGTCTTTTAATAAATTAATGTCATTTGGTGCTATGTTTATTGTTTTTATCAATAAATATCTAAGTATAATATATAAATTATAGAATAAATAAAATTGAAAATTGAAAATTATGGTAAATTTTAACTGTTAACAGAAGAAAGCGATGCGAGAAAATCAGGATTTAACCCATAAGGATGTCCCCCGAATGTACAAGTGCTAGTTCTTACCACAAAATATATGTTTGATTTCTTACTTAACCTTTCCATGCAATTGGCTGTTCCCTTGCACCAAATGTCTTACTTGGGTAAAATCGAATAAGTATATGAAATTGAAATTGACATGCTGACATCAGTGGCTTATGTGGAAGTACCGGTCATACATGATTGCCTTAACAAAATAGAGAGCTTGCAGAGTCGACTAACATAGAAATAGACGTCACGGTAGAGAAATGAGAAAGAACAAGTTATCGACGGTGATTGGCATGCTGACATCAGTGGCTTATGGAGAAGTATCGGTCGTACATGGCTGCCTTATCAGAATAAAGAACATACACATGCGACTGGCATAGAGAATAGGCTCCAAGCACAAGGAAGGGAAAGAAACAAGATGTCAATGATGATTTACACGTTGACATCAGTGGTTAATGTGGAAGTATCGACAAAATACAGAGCTTGCAACAGTCGACTAACAAAGAAAATAGACTCCGCAGAAGAGAGACGGAGGTTTTTAGTTAAACAGCACCCGCAGACAAGAGTACAGCTTGAACGGCACCACAGTTTCATTATTTAGTTGAACAGCACCCGCAGAGGTTAACAAGTCGAGTACCGGTTACTAGAACCGGGAGACAATCGTTCATGGCGCGTTGTAGTGGCCGCGTGTCTGACAAAGACTCCCGTGCGAAAGAAACCCTCGATCTGCAACCCCATTTGACCTTTAGCTACGGGCCAACTAGCGTTAGTCATGACTATCTTTGGCCCAAGTTCTCGGAAAGGGATTCTGAAGTCAATTTTACATTACAAAAGGATAAGAGTACCCTTACTCCTCCATTTTAGGTACAAACCGCCTCTTTAATCATTCCAGGGTAAGGCTAAGTAAAACACCTGCAATTTCTACTGGGAAATAAGTACAACACACCCCCTTTCAGCTTTAATCTTTTCAGTCCATCGTTTCTCCTTCGTTTCCTTCTCCTTTCTTAATTTATTAATTCCTTGCACTCAACGGGTATGATTTTTCCCATGCCTTTTTTACATATTCCTTTTTTCTTGTTTCCTTCTTAAACATTTCCGCTACATTCAGAGGAACAAATTATTGCTATTGCTTCTACTTTTATATTTTTCCTTATTACGAACTTAATGCTTTATTAAATCTACTGCTTTGCTTTTATTCTTGCTATAACTTTGTGTGATATTTCCTTCTACGCATTTCTCAATTCCAGAGGAATAAATTCAACTATTGTTTCTACTCTTATTATTGCTAATATCTTTTCAGTATTTCCTTCTGCGCTTTCTCAGAAAAATAAATGCTACAGTCTTCTTCGCTTGTTAGGTTTCTATAACTTTATCTTTGTTAAACCGTCCGGCCATGGTTGTAACCGGGAGGGCAGGGAGACCTCGACAGAAAAAAGATTTAAGAATAATAGTATTAAAATTAAGTATAAATAAAAAAATAATTAGAATAAATAGTAAAATAATATTATTATTATTATAAAGTAAAAATTACAAACCTGATCAAATCCACAAAAATCACCGTGAACTACTGATTACCATGAAGGGCGATAAAGTGAGAATTATTCTAAAGTTATATTTACACTTTCTTTGAAATTATATTTTAGTTTTAATTTTTTAAAATTAAATAATTCTGTTTTGAACTTACTAATTTCATTATTGATGTTACACTTAGTCGCTAATGACTAAAAAAATTGTTAGTGAAAGTACAGAACGGCCCTGATTTTACTATAAAAATAATATTTAAGATAAATTAATCCATATATCTTTTAATTTATAATCTAAATATTCCAAGAGAAAAAGTTTAGTAATTAAATAATACTAAATAAATTTTAATAACTTTATTTTAATATTAAAAAGTGGTCATATATCTTCTCCTTCTTAACAAAAAAGATATCGTGTGAGAAAATCAGTTTTTTGAAGGTTTAATTTATCACTTTATATTCACTTTATTTATCACTTTATATTCATAATTGTATTCACTAAAAGGTTATTAGTTTAAATTGTGTATTTAACAACATGAATAAATCACAAGGAGGAGGAAAACCGTAAGGATGTTAGGCCACCAGAATAGTTCCGTCGAGTAAAATTAAAACCTAAAGGCACTGAAGTAAAGAATTATTTATGTTGAAGTCAATGAAAAATTATTTTGAATTAGAAGGGATCGGCTTAAACCGGAGAAGTTCGTTAAAGAAAATATTTAAAATTAAAGGTAACTTGAGAAGTGAGACTGAGATACTTGAGAAGTCATCTCCTTTTATAGAATGCTCCGAAAGGTACCCCAAATGGGTTGTCCTTAGCGTTTGTGGTTTTTTTGAACATGTCAAGACGAGTTGAAATTTTGAGAATATGATGTATATGCTATGTGTATCTTATTGACAGAATTTCATGTCATTCTGAGATACTTGAGAAGTCGTCTTCTTTTACAGAATGCTCTCAAAGGTATCCCAAAAGGGTTGTCTGTAGCGGTTGTGGTTTTTTCAACCATATCAGAATGAGCTGAAATTTTGAGAATATGATGTATATGCTATGTATATCATACTGGCAAAATTTTGTGTAGTTCTGAGATACTTGAGAAGTCGTCTTCTTTTACAAAATGCTCTCAAAGGTTACCCAAATGGGTTGTCCTTAGCGTTTGTGGTTTTTTTTATCATCTCATAACGAGCTGAAAATTAGATCAATATGATGTATATGCTACATATATCTTACTGACAAAAGCTCAGCTCGATCTGAGATACTTAAAGATTCATCAAGAGTTTTGTCCTAGAGTATCTACTGTTTGAAATTGTACGCGAAAAATATGAACTATTTTAGGCATATTAAAACCTGAATCACCGCTCACATCCGAAGTTGGAGGTATACCTTTTTGGTCTTTAACCGCATGGATCTATATCCTCTCTATGTGTTTCAAGCACCAAGCAGACTCGAATCAGAATAATGCGCCAAACCTCCAACAACTGAGAGGTCTTTAATTCATCGTGATGGTTTCCTCCTCATCCCCATATTAATTAAGTTTGATTGTACCCTGTGATTTTTAGAAGGAATAAATTAAACTAACCCTATTAATTAATTGCTACAACTTAGGATGAATATTTTTGCTATTGCTTATTTCTTTCTATGTTATTTTTAGAACATTAAATTAAATCACTTTTATGTTTATTAAAATTTATGTTTATCTTATTTATGTTAAAATTTATATTTACCTTTAATTTTATATATTTCCTTTAACGAACTTCTCCGGTTTAAGCCAATCCCTTCTAATTCAAAATAATTTTCCATTGACTTCAACATAAATAACTATTTACTTCAATACCTTTAGGTTTTAATTTTCCTCGATGGAACTATTCCGGTGGCCTAACATCCTGATGGTTTTTCTCCTCCTTGTGATTTATTCATGTTGTTAAATACATAATTTAAACTAATAACCTTTTAGTGAATACAATTATGAATATAAAGTGATAAATAAAGTGAATATAAAGTGATAAACTAAACCTTCAAAAAACTGATTTTCTCACACGATATAGTCCTCTTTTTCTCTTCATATTGTGCATCGCAGTCCACATGCTTTATGGGTTATTTCTAGAAGATTCGGCATGTACAAAGCATCTAATTTGTAATAATTACATTAAATATTAAATTAAAGTTGAAATTATTGAATATTTTCTCTTTGACTCTTATGAAATTCATGTTACCATCTAGGTTGCACTCTCACTGTGGTGTCTGATCCAATGGAAGTTTTAGATTTTTCACTTTCATTTTTCCTCCGTTCGGTCAGAAGTGTACTTTGGATGTATATTGTTTGAAGTATTGGACAATTTCATTTTGGAAGGTGAATCTGTAGAAAATTTAACAATACAAAAAATGAAGTGAGGACATGAAGGAGAAAACGGAATTGTTTATTAGTGAAAGTAATAAGGAAGAAAAAAGAGACCATTGTTCTACTTAAGAAACGGTTACATTTTTCTTTTCTAGGAGCATGTATATTCACTTCTTTCATGTTAAGAAAGAGGAGATATATGTCCACTTTTTAATATTAAATAAAGTTAATAAAAGTTATTTAGTATTATTTAATTACTAAACTTTTTCTCTTGGAATATTTAGATTATAAATTAAAAGATATATGGATTAATTTATCTTAAATATTATTTTTATAGTAAAATCAGGGCCGTTCTGTACTTTCACTTACAACTTTTTTAGTCATTAGCGACTAAGTGTAACATCGATAATGAAATTAGTAAGTTCAAAACAGAATTATTTAATTTTAAAAAATTAAAAATTAAAATATAATTTCAGATAAAGTGTAAATATAACTTTAGAATAATTCTCACTTTATCTCCTTTCATGGTAATCAGTAGTTCATGGTGATTTTTGTGAATTTAATCAGGTTTACAATTTTTACAATTTAGTCTAATTATTTTTTTATTTATACTTAATTTTAATACTATTATTCTTAAATCTTTTTTCTGTCGAGATCTCCCTGCCCTCCCGGTTACAACCACGGTCGGACGGTTTAACAAAGATAAAGTTATAGAAACCTAAAAAGCGAAGAAGACTGTACCATTTATTTTTCTGAGAAAGCGCAGAAGGAAATACTGAAAAGATATTAGCAATAATAAGAGTAGAAACAATAGTTGAATTTATTCCTCTGGAATTGAGAAATGCGTAGAAGGAAATATCACACAAAGTTATAGCAAGAATAAAAGCAAAGCAGTAGATTTAATAAAGCATTAAGTTAGTAATAAGGAAAAATTTAAAAGTAGAAGCAATAGTAATAATTTGTTCCTCTGAATGTAGCGGAAATGTTTAAGAAGGAAACAAGAAGAAGGGAATATGTAAAAAAGGCATGGGAAAAATCAAACCCGTTGAGTGCAAGGAATTAATAAATTAAGAAAGGAGAAGGAAACGAAGGAGAAACGCTGGACTGAAAAGATTAAAGCTGAAAGGGGGTGTGTTGTACTTATTTCCCAGTAGAAATTGCAGGTGTTTTACTTAGCCTTACCCTGGAATGATTAAAGAGGCGGTTTGTACCCAAAATGGAGGAGTAAGGGTACTCTTATCCTTTTGTAATGTAAAATTGACTTCAGAATCCCTTTCCGAGAACTTGGGCCAAAGATAGTCATGACTAACGCTAGTTGGCCCGTAGCTAAAGGTCAAATGGGGTTGCAGATCGAGGGTTTCCTTCGCACGGGAGTCTTTGTCAGACACGAGGCCACTACAACGCGCCATGAACGATTGTCTCCCTGCACTCCCGGTTCTAGTAACCGGTACTCGACTTGTTAACCTCTGCGGGTGCTGTTCAACTAAATAATGGTACTGTGGTGCCGTTTAAGCTGTACTCCTAAACCCTAAACTTAGACCGCGACATTCAAGGAGATGGTGAGCATCCGAAGCTCTTGCTCGCATCATAACGGGAACACGACGGAGGGCCCTCTTTGTAAGGAAATGGAATCCCTTGAAGACCGCACTCGGATCAGGAGAGGTGTCGACGGAACGGAAATGAGGATACAGCGGATGAAAGATATCGACGCCCCAAACCCTCTTCAACTCCGTCCGTCTGATCTCGGTTGAGGCCCACGTGAAATACGGAACCACGCTTTCCCTCGGGTGTGAGCCGAGTTGAGCGTTCCTCGAACCTCTCCCGGAAAAAAACGTCGTCTTTCCGTTAGAAATAGAGCAACTCTCAGACCTTTTCCTTCCCACAAAAACGCCTGTCCTCGCAGGCGATCAGAGCAATGTTACACACTTAACGCGCTTGTCTGCGGGTGCTGTTTAACTAAAAACCTCAGAGAGACGAGAAGGAACAAGCTGCCAAAGGCGAGTTCTTGTCGAACAAGCAGTTTCATGAGCAGAGGGGTGGACTGCTAAGAGAACCATCAGCGAGTTTAGATTTTTGTGATTTTTTGCAAGATTTGAGAAACATAATGTGCATGCTCTATTATACTTTGAATGCAAGCATCATGAGCTTGGACAAGACATTGAGAATGTTTTTTTTTATTGAAAGTATACTTCTCAGATCTGGCATGTTGCACAATTAATTATTAATTAAACACGGCCTAGGGTTAAAATACATTGGGACTGCTCATTCTGTTGCAAAGACCTAAAACCTTCAACAGCTGTCCACAATATCATGAACTATCCGTCCTTCTTGTGATGTCTCTGAACATACAACATATATCTTTAAGAAAATAACAAACGATTTAACTGAAAAATCCAAAACTCAGTGTAACAAAACACAGTAAGGTAAAGCATGCAACTGAATCCAAGAATGATCTACTTCTTCAACATCATTGCAACTTTAATGAGCAAAATGCAAAGAGGACAAGCCTGACCACCTCTTCTATCATTTCGTTTCCAGTTTCCTCCACAAACTTTAAGACTATTGCAAGAAAAAAGTGGGTGCAAACTGCACGCAGATCTTCCCTTGCATGCTTCCTCATTTGTGTTTATTTTGGCTCAACTGCTCTTTGTCGAGCCACATCAAGCACAATTCAAGATGTATGACATATATCTATCTTTCTTGTTTTCTTTTGTCTTAATGTTTTCGATGGCACTCTAATGTTATGGACTGAATTCGATCCGGTTCAGCCCAAAATCAGACAGTAAAGGACCAAATTGTTTTGGAGGATTCAGTTCAAATCTGACCAATTTGGAAACGATTTGGTATAGAATTTTATAAATGATTCAGTTTTGAAACATTTCAATTTTCACATGAATGGTTTTTAAATGATATGCTTTCTAGAGTAGTTGGTCTTTAAACGATTTCGATTTCATAGTCTCCAGAGAAAAACAATACAGTTTGATGATAGTTAATTTTAGATCATAATAACTATAGATAATAAATTCATGATTGTAAGTTGAATATTATCATAATATTATCAAATAAAACTAATCAAGTTTTGATGAAATTCAGTGGTAAAATTTTGGTTATTCTTCTCATAACTTAGAAGATTTTATTATTTTTAATTTGAATTTATTTTTATTACCTAAAATAAATTTTATTACAAGACTAAGGCTTTCTCAGTCCTAGCCGAAAGATCATAAGTGAAGGACGATTGATGGACGGTGGACATTGGATTGCCGACAAAGGATGGTAGGTAGACGACGACGGCAGCTTGTCAGCGGAAGATGACAAGATTGTCAAAAAGAGAGGAGATCCTTTTGTTGGCGAAAAGCCTAGATGGTTTGATCTAGACAGCCGATCATATTTCGACGGTCAGTGGATGCTTCATCGATGGACGAGAGTATTCGTTCGCCGGCAAAAAAGATCAGATCGGTCGGTCTAGACCATTGGTTTTTTGTCAATGATAGTTTTTGAGCTAGTTTATTGTTATCATCTTTCGACAAACTGTCGAGGGTTCACCGACGGTTCAGTTCGTCGGTGAAAACTGTCTAAATTTTGATGTTCATGCATGTCATACCTATATCTCCTCTTTTCTCTTCTTCTCTCTCATTCTTTTATTTTTCTTCTCTCTTCTCTTCTTCTCTTTTGACTTCCTTTACTTATCAGACTATTTTGACTTTCTTTCTTTTGTCTCCTTGCGATATTTACTTATTAGATAGTCTTCATTATACTGTTAGATATATGGATTGCACTCACAACCCTCATTTGGGTTAGAATAATCTGATCATTAGACTAGTGGTATATTGTGAAATAATGACGAATGTGCCGTGTAGTTAATTACGAAGAGGTTACTTTCTTTATATTGCTTGTTATGTGGGCTGGACTTGTGATCCTCATTTGGATTAAGGTGACGTGACCATTGGACTAGTGGTATATTGAGAGACAGTGAGGAGTGTGCGATGCAATTTATTGATGAAGAGTTGCATTCTTTATTTTGCTAGCTACGTCGATTGTACTCACGATCCTCATTTGGGTTATGATCATCGAGCTAGTGATATATTGAGCTGTGTTCAGTGGTGTTAGTGTGAGTTTGTAGTTGTGGTTGTGGTTGTGGTTGGAGTTGGACTGTTGGAGGTGGTGTATCATGTACAGTACTGTGCTAAGGTATTGTGGTGACAAAGATATTTTTCGTGAAAGAAGACAAGAACATGTAGTTCCAAAAACAACATCAATATTGATGTAAGAAGAAGAATTACCAAATGTACAATACAAAAGTCCATTAGAATAATCGTCGAGCTAGAGATCAAAGAAGAAGTCTCAAGTGGAGGAGAGCAATAAGCAAGTAGGTCGAGCTTCACAAGCAGAGTCTTCAGCTCGTCATAGAGAAAATATAATATTTTGCTATGCATGGATGGTATGATTTGTTCAATCGATCGACGAATCTACTTATCGACAAGACTTCTACACATCAAAATCTTTGCATAGATTAAGCAAATTTAATTACCAAAGCATTGGAAACACATACTGTTGCTTGTGCCGACTCAGAGATACCATCATTGGAGCATTTTCTGGATGAAGTGGAAAGTAGACTGGATAGATGGATGGATTCATTTTCTTACAATTGGGTTGAGGAGTACGAATGTTGGTTGAGAAACACGGAGTTCTAAGCTTGGACCGAAGAAATAATTGAGCTACCATGTACACTCAACTCAACTTTCAAGAGAACCAAAACTCAAGAAAGATTTCGAGAGAGAGTTCAGATTTTGCAGGATTGATTTATTGCTAGAGAACCTCGTGATGTCAACGACATCGAATCATATAACTACAAGATGAAGATGTGTGAGACAATATCCGACACTATGATCCATTGGGTACCATTCATACACTCAGTTACCAGGTGTTATCAAGCCACAAGACATGGTGGAAGAACCTATGGTGATGTATACATGTGTGAAATCAGATATGCAACTTTGGCAAGTCAACTTGGGCCAACGTCAATTGTGAAATATGTGATCAAGAAGCTCAAAAGCTCCTCTGAGCATAAAGAAATCCACGAGATGATGAAAGAGATGACAACTTTCATCATTAGTCATCCAGATATTGTTCAACTTGCCACTGCATTGTAGGACAAAGATAACTCTATCCTCATCTTTCCATCTTGGAATGACGGAGATATTGAGAAGTGGATAAGTGATGAAAGAGCCATACGTGGAAAACTGTCCCACGACAAAAAAGTTCGAATAAGAATGTCGATGATGTGTCAGCCGGAGAAACTATATCTACTTAATGTTTTCTGAGAATGCCGTTTGGAGATGGCCTCTACATTGCGGAGCACTTTAGCATTCATGCATTTCAAGAAATGGTTGCACTGCAATATCCATCTAGAGAATATATTTGTTTGTTTTCCTTGGTCGGATTTCAAGAGTGGAACTTTCAAACAATGAAGACACTCTTTCACGCACTCGTTGGTATTGTTGGTCTAGGAGATCTTGATCTTTCTCAAGTTATCAAAAAAGCTAGGAGACCTGAAGACTTTTGATTCCTGTAGAGGAGAAGAACCCAAGTGTATGGATACCACCCGAACTTGTTCATGTGAAAGCTAAACATGAACCGAAGGGTTTGATTAATGAGCTGCTCATTACACTTTACACAGAAGCAACATACATTTATGCCCTCGCTTGGATCACACTTGAGTTATGTGGTGATTTTTTCACTATATGTCTTCAATGAAAGAGTGAGAATACAACGAGATGTATTATAGTAAAGGATATCTTAGGCAAGAGCAAGTACCTCACGTGTTACATGCTCAATTGTTGCTTGAAGCGATTGACATCATGATCATATCATCTGTTGATCCTTATGATACTAGACGTAAGACGGCCCATCATTTTATCATGATATTCAAAGATCAGCTGAAAGTTGATTCATTTCTTTGTGGCAAGCCGACAGAAAGTAACAATCATCAAAAGATACATCCACTGAATCTTGAGGAGTGCATTATGTAACATATTTTTATACAATAAAGAGTTATGGTTACTATGTGATATCAATAGCATCGTTAGTACATGTGGATGGAAGCATATATTTACTATTCAGTGAAATATTAGTGCTGATTTGTGAATATTAAATATATGATATTATTACTAATTTGCTTGTAGCATAACATAGTGTCAATAACAACAAATAAATATATTAATTTGAGAGATCAGAATCATGTGAGTATATGCTAAAATATACCAAATACTACAGTCATGTCTTTATAACTATCATACAATACATATTGTTTTTTAAAAATAGTAACATAATACAAGACAAGTTGGTTTCGTGTCTTGGTCACCAAAGATAAAAAGTGATGTCTTGGTCACCAAAAGTGAAAATGATGACACAAGAATGGAACCAATGACCTCATGGTCGTAGATTATTGCCATTACAATATACCACTCACAACTGAAGGTTTCATGCTTAGAGGTAATCTATTTTGTAGTTGTGCATTTCGGCTTTAAATTGGATGCTTGAGAACCCTTTAGTTGTGAATGATAACTATAGACATTCAACTCTCTCGAGGATCAAACGACTTACTTTGGGTTGGAAAGTTTTACACTGACCACTCACATTGAGTGGATCTCGTTCAAAGTACCAACAGCAAAAAAATTATAGACATAAAAGCAGCGACTCGTCTATTGACGGATAGTGCTTTCGCTTGTAAATGCTATCCGCTAGAGAATCGTCTGTCAACAAAAAGAAACAACCATCACGGACAGCTTACCGAGAGATGCCATTGTCGATGAATGTCATCCGTTAGAATATCATCCATCAGCAAAAACATGACGGCCGCGGTGTCATATAACGTGTTTTTTTGTCTAGGAATACATTGGGTATATGATTGTGTAGAGGTATGTGGCTTGAACATGTTGGCTCTAAACCTTGACCTTCCAATCCAAATGTTCTCTATCTACTCTTCTAGCACAAGTGACTCCGTGCTATCTACCTGAAAGTAACTCTATACCACTGGAAGCATGACTTAATAGCTTTCTAGCGACGCTAGCTACCCCTCAGTTTGATTGTCACAACTCTATCTAATACAACCGAAAGATGATATAGGACTGCTCAATCAAACTTGATAGAGTCCCAATACAACTTGCTGCACACCATGGTCTCTTAAGCATCCAAGCAAGATAAAGCATGCATGCTTCAAGACACTACTCAAATCACAGCATAGCACCAATGATGGCGGTACTTGATAGCTCTAAAAATCCAAACAACAGGTTATGACTCATCACTATTCCGTTCTCCTTCACCACAAAGAGCTGAAATTAGCCCCACACCTTCAAAATGTCGAGTTGTATGCAAGCATGGTAGTTTCAACAACAAACTCTTCCCCAATTTCTTGAAATGAACCGAAAGATCACAATAGATGTGTCCTTGTTAGTCTTTTTTCATTTTTCGGTCTGAGCCACTGAAAAATTTGACTAAGACGTAGATGAGTTGTTAAAAGTAACACCCGTTGGAAAGCACTCCGGTCTTCGGCTCTATGAAAACCAAAACCCGTTAATAACAAAAGCTTCTCCGAACTTTGAGACCTCAGTTCTCTCAATTCAGTCAATCAATGGTGATCAAATTTAACAAGAAGCTTTATTGGACCTTCACTCCTACCCTGAACATTTTTTAGGTCGAAACCTCAAACCAACTCTCAGAAATATGGATCAAATCTAATCTATGCTAACTTAAAAGCTTTACAGACCCTGGTACGTTTGATCCAAGACCCGGAACAACCTATTCTACCGTTCAAGATGAAACTTCCAAAGATATCTTATTGATAAGGCATCTCTCAATCCTGGAAAGTTTCACTTAGAAATTCGACCCAGAACTCGAGAAATAGTCAAGTCCTCAGTCATAGTTTACAATATCCGTCTCATCATGTCTGCACTTCTTAATTTCAATCGATCGGTTCACAATCCAAATGGATCAAGAATCAACTGAAATTGATATCAAAACGACCAACTCGTCGTCAGCTCTCACAAGTTTTTCAGAAAAACCAGAAACATTGTAGTGGGTATGAATTACACCCTCCTCCACTGAAACGATCATAGCGCTGTCGTTGAGAGTTTTCCTGAGAAGGGCGGAACCTTCTGGCTGTGATTTAACCGTGAAGGCTGTGTTGTGCCTACTCAGAGAAGCGTTGGGCTTCTGGTTGTGGTGGATTACTCAAGGGATAGGCCTTTCAAGTTACAACAGAGCAATATGAACACTCATACAGATCTGTATGAACCTCTAATTTATTCAGAAGGCAAAGTTCAGGTCTAACTGATAGTAATAGGATCAAGCGGTGAACTTTAACACTCAAGAAGAGGAAAACTATGATGGTTCAGACTTCTAAATTTCTCTTACATATAAAAGAGACCCCACTGAGCACACACATGAAGTTTCAGCTTGAGATCAAATTCTGACACCAAGATATGGACAGAAAAGTTCTAATCAAAGATATTGCGGTAATTTCTGGTACTCAAGCAGCTATTTCGACCTATAACAGCAAATTGGCTCGATCACTTTTGAAGATTCATATAGGATTTGGAGTCTACAGGATGCTGAACAACCCTGTGAAGTTGGGACTCCTGATTGTACACAGAACTCCAGATCTCGCTCTCTGAAGTTGCTGCTCTAGATTGAGAGCTTTTCAGACCCCCTCTGCTTCAATGGCCACACTGAATTACTCACTCACTCAATTGACTTGAAACTTTTTGGACAGTCGTAGCCCTGTTGACAGTGAACGCAACCACGAAGGTTTGAAGCGATTTCCTCAATTCTGCTGCAATTGACACTGAAAACCCCAAATCCAACAAAAGTGACGCAGTTTTGGCACAATTCGAACTTCAATTGGGCATAACTCCTTCTTTATTGCTCCAAATCGATCAAGAATTTCACTGACAGTGCTTGGCACGACGAGCTCTATCTTCCCGTGCTCTCAGATTTCGAAGTCCTCTCACCAAATGCTCGAACTCTCCTTTAGATCTATGTTTCTAAATTTAGAGTTTTACAAAGACAAAAACGGACCAATGGGAGTTCATAGCTCCACTTGGTTGTCCTTTAGTATCCTAATCCATGTGGTAACTTAACTTCACTCATAGGCTACCACGTTAGCTCTCCTGAAATGCCAACGTAAATCTTAAATTATTTAAAATGACACGCAACCCTGCAAGATAACTTAAATAAGCTAGAAAGCGTGCATGGACGACAAGTAAGTACAATCCATGAGCTTAAACCCCTATCAGCATGGAAACCCTAAGTTATGTACATTGAACATCATAGACAAATAAGAAGTCACTTGCACAAGCGCACAAATGCTTGAACAAGATAACTAGCATATTATTAGCCTACTAGGACTTAAAACGTATAACACAACGGTGTTAATATATGCATGAAGGACTAGGAATAACATTAAGCTAACTTATATCGCTACTAACTCCCAAGTGCCGGAGTAGAAGCGTAACCCGTAGCCGCAAATGTCCACAGCCTCCAGAATAGACTTCTCTGACGTCTTAACTTCACTCAGAGAGAATAACTCCTAGCAGAGAGGTGAATCATTTACTATGTGAAATGATTCACATCACGACATCCACCCCCTCCAAACCTGCACATCCTCCGGCATGTGCCAACTTCTTCAGTCTTCTGCTTGTCCTCATCATCATCACCTCCTCCGCCTCAACCTCTTCAAACACTGGAACGTCTCCGTCTCTTGTTGTCCTCTGCTCTGGCTCCAGAAAATTGAACAACTCTACTGATCCTCTACGCCTTTTGAACAATTTCACACGTTTGCCTACCACAGATAGCTTCAAAGGAGTACCATCCAACTCACGTAAACTGTAAGTGGCATTTTCATAAATATCTAGCACAACATAAGATCCGAACCATCTTCGAGAGAACTTATGAAGCGTAGAATATTGATTCTCCAACCTGCTATCATATATCAAAACCCAGTCATCAACACGTATCGACCTTGGTCGTAGTCGGTGAGTCTTGTCAAAACGTTCCTTGTTTCTGACTCGAGCCACCTTCAGCCTCTCTTGTGCTTCAGCAAGATCCTCCTCTCTCCGCTCTAACTGCTTGGTTCGCAAAGCAATGAGTGAAGTACGATCTAAACCATCTTCTCACGGTAGCGTAGTCCACGTATGAAAGTACTCCTCAGCAGGCATGATTGATTTCTGTCCCAACATAAGCTCAACCGGCATATAGCCAGTCATGGTACAGTGTGTAGTTCTATCAGCCCATAAAGTAAATGGAAGTAGTCTCAGTCATTCTCTAGGTCTATCATCACATGCTTTCACTAAAGCGTGAACAATAGAAAGGTGTCCTCGTTCACTCTTACCAATGTCCTTTGGATTCATGGCAGTAGTAAGCTGAAGCTTTACATCATAACGAGCAAAGAACTCTTTCACCTCTGTGTCTCTCAACTCGCCTCTATCTGCACGTAATCTCTCAATAGATACATAGCGACAGATGATATCTTCAAGAACGAACTTGCATATGTTCTCTGTAGTCTTCGTTCGTAGTGCTCGTCCCTCCACATAGTTGGAAAGATCCTCTCGAGCCAACACCAAATAACGCATCCCTCATAACCCCGATGGCATCATCACAAGATCAAGAACCCACTGAAAATGGATACTAGGTGGATAGGTAGGTACAAGCCCATCTCTGTAACGAACCTTAGAGTAGAACTGGCAGTGCAGACACGACGCAACAAAGTCCACCACGTCTTGATACAGACCTTTCCACCAGTATCGCTCCTTCATCTTCATGTAAGTAGCCCAAACTCCACGATGTCCAGCCCACAAGATGTCATGAAACTCCTTAAGTAGATTCAACTTCGTCGGTTGATCATCCACCACTCTAGCAAGCATTCCATCTCTTCTCTTCGGACGTTTTCACAGATAACCTTCACGTAGAAGGTAACTGTATGCCTTCCGTCTGATCTCCTTGAACTCTGCATCACTCCATCCTTCTCGTCTACACAGAATGAACTCAGATAGAATCCAATATCACGGAAATTTTCTGTGTAGAACTTCTCATTGAATGGCAGTGGTTCTAAGTATGAAGTCTGCTGGCCAACTTGGCACCAAACATCTCTCTTCTCTTCATTCTCCACCTCTGCAAACATCTCATCCTCCTCTGTATAACGAGACCTAGACAACATATCTGCAACTGGATTGTCCTTCCTTGCTATATGTTTTAGCTCAGGGTTCAGACTCCGGACATAAGCAATCCATCGCAGCATTGCTATGTCTGATGTATTGCAGTTCGCTATCATACCCAGCAAAGGCAAACAATCTGTTTCTAATATCACACGGGCTCTTATCAAGAACTCTCGATCTACCTTCATAGCAGTAACAGCTTTCCACAACTCACGTTTCACTTGAGGATAGTTACGTTGTCTATCTGTTAAGATTCGAGCTCCAAACCTTGAAACAAACCGCACACTTTCTGCATCTTCTTGACCAACCGCCCATCCAATCGCCTTTGGACTCGTATCAACAGTTAGTACCACAGATCTCCCGCTCTCGTAGTTAAGCCTTCTTAGTATAGGTGGAGACTTCAGAATCTCCTTCAGCTGCTCCATCGTCTCGTGATGTTCTTGCCGCCAAGTAAACCTCCTCCCCTTTCTCAGAAGTGCATACAGAGGCTCGGCAATGTGTGCATAATGAGGAATACTCACACGAAAGAACACACAAGCTCCCAAGAACCGTCGAACCTCAGTGATGTTGGTGCAATCAACTATCCTTGCTATAGCATCTACCTTCTCTGGATTCGGACGCCTTCCAAAAGTACCACACAGATGACCCACCACCACAATCTCTGACATTCCAAAGCGAGATTTGGTATCTGATAGAGTAAGGTGTACCTCCTCCAAACGCGTCAGAATCTTCTCCACATCTTGAATGTGGTCTGCAACAAACTTTCTGCAACCATCAAAAGTCACTGCTTCGTCCTTGTCCTCCAGCGGACAACCTTTCATGGGAATATCATCCAGAAACGAGATAGTGACCTCAAGTACAAACTCTCGTAACACTTTATGCATCGCATTCTGCATATAGGCTATTGAGTTTGTCGCACCTTGAGGAAGAGTACACATCCGCATCAACCCCAAAGGTGTGCGTATGGTAGTCAAGTCTCTACTCTCCAAAGTAAGCTGAAATTGATCATAACCTGAAAACAGATCTCCAATAAAATAGATTGACCTTCCAGCAAACGCCTCAACTACTTCATCAACCACAGGTCATGTCTCGACGTTTCGAATCGTGATGTTGTTGGCAGGCTGCAAGTCTTGGATGAAGCGTAGAGCTCATGTCTTCTTAGATACTGTGAACCATCGGCTAGAGTACGGAGCCATAGACGGTTCAAGAATACCCATCCGTATCCTCTCCTTCAACAACTCAGTGATGTTCGGTAGTAAGACACGAGGGACTGGAATCGGCTTCAAGTCCCAAGGTACGTGAGGAACAGTGAAGATAACCATCGGAGCTATCACACTAGGATCCACACAACCAATCTCCTCAACTGAGAAAGAAAATGCCTTACCATGACTAACTATCATCTTCTCGAAAGCTCATTTTTCCACTTCAGTCAAGAAGCCACCCCCTCCTATTTGGAGCTGCTCGAGTGTCTCTTGATGGAACTTGTGTCTTACCTGTGTAGGATCTCTAAGCACAGGCTCAGCAGCCGCCAACTCCATCTGCTGCTGAGAATCCACAAGTAATTGAGTCGCCACAGGCTTCACCTTCCTCGCTACAACTTTATACTTGACGTGTACTTCCGCTTCCTGTTGAGAGCCACACCAACAGATTGCATCCTTCCATCCATTCTTCAATCTCGGATGAGGATGATATCGCAAGTACGAGACAATCTCCTCATAGACTTCACGAGAATGGATGGAGATTACCACCCTACCTCCCATCTGCTCCATCAACTTATCTACATCATCTAGCCAACGAACAAAAGACTGTACACCTACAAACTCCTCATAAACACCAGAAATCGTCTCTTCTTTCTTAAGAACTCTTGTACAACACAGATTTGTTGCGTACTTCTCCATCTGCCTTCTACTCTTCTCAGTCAAATCCTCTACCCGCGTAAACTCACTCCAATCATTAGAACTGAAAGTCATCAAACCAGATCTCCAACTATGTACAATATAGCTACTTTCTGAATCTTGAGCAGCCTCATGACCAGCCTCCTGTGATCCCTCAGGCTGCTCAGGCGGGATCATAGTAGCAATAGATCCTTCACTCTTGCTATCCCGTCTTACAAGAGTGGTTTCAGAAAACCCTTACTCCTACAGATAGGAGAATCTCTCAAAGTCTGTCGGTTTCGTTCGTGGTTCGTACGAAAGATCAAAAACTGCACAAAACGTCTATCATCTAGACTACGGATCCTAGCATAATGAGATCCATCATCCATCATCTTGGTCTCCATTCGAACCGCAGTGATATAAGACTGACCAAGAATCACAAGATATGAAGCAGAAGATTGCACGAAGAAGTGCTGATCTACATCACATCATCTATCTTCATCTTCACGTTAGGACAAGCGCTGTAAAGCTCACCTTTCTGATTGTTTGTAGCACGTAACACCCAACCATGGTTCAGCTCAATAGACCACTGACCTCTCTCGTATACCTCTCGTGACATGATGTTGATCTCAGATCCGTGATCAACCAAGGCAACAACAGGTTCAAGCAAACTCCCAAGATGAACTCGTGTAGTAGTCGTAGCACGAGCTCAATGTCTCCTTCTGAAGTCACTATCAATAGCTGGACTCTCCTCGCTAGCTTCCTCATCATCGAACTCAATAGTGTTGGTATCAGCAACTAACGCTTCTTGCTGGTAGCCTTGGTCATCAATCTCCTAGAAATGTACCTTCTCGAAATTTGCATCATTCACAGAAGCTCCTACCACATCTATCATTTGACTTTCTACTTGTTCAGATATCACCTGTCTCTTGCGCTTGATGATGTCGATGATCAGTTCATGAAACTCCCTCATTATCATACCAAGAACTTCCCAGAGAGAAAACTCGATTCGTGCATCCAGTATCCTCTGCTCCAAGATGCTCTTCAGATCAGTAGAAGTTTCAATATCAGCCATCAACTTGTAGGCCGGTCCCTTCTCCTTCTCTTCGGCAGTAAACCTCCTTCCAGCCACCGTTGGCTCCTGCTGGGATCTCTGCACGTCCTCCATCGGACCTGGTGCAGGTGGAGGAGCTTGAGAAGTAGAGGGGATGTCCTCTGGAGGAGCTGCTCGCCTCCTTGTGACCCTTCGTCTATCTCCGGTCTCCTCAGGAACTCCAATATCAAGTTCAAAGGCTTCTCGTCGCCTCTTTCCCTCCATAGAAGCATCCTGCCAGTGAACGTGTCTATCTACATCCAAGCATACTCTGATAGAAGCAGCGTCTACAGGATCTCCTCACCTTGTGACCCTACGAATAGACTCGGCTCCTCTCTTCAATATCTCAGAAGGAACTGGAGCCACACTCTTCTCAGTAGTCCTATCTAGCAATGTAATACTAGAAGAGACTTCAATATGCCCAGCATATACATCAGAATTTACCAATGGTGCCATCAACGCAGTTGCCATTGCAGCTACAACAATCTGAGGTAGACTCCTCATGCCTCCTCGCCCAACTGCGTGCTCAACGGCTCTCCAATAGAAGAAAGGTGCAGCCTACCGTTCTGGTAGCGAACCACACCATCTCGCAAAGCAGTTGTGAGCTCTTGACAGTCTCCTCGAAAATGATCAGGACTGTCATACCAAATACATCTACGAACAAGAGCACCTCCTGGACGTGCAGCAGCAGGCGCCGGTGGCTGCTCTCTCTGCAATCCAGCTAGCTCTACCTTCAGCTCTCGCATATGCCGAATAAGGTCTTCAATCTGATTTTGCTGACCATGGTTCTCCGCAGGTCTCTGAACAGGTGCCCTTTGTGCATGAGCTGGCACAACTGACATCAAAGGAACTGCAGCCGGGACAACAGGTCTGGGAGCAGGAGCCAAAGGCTGCTGTACTTGAGGAGCAGCATAAGGTTGAGTGACCACTTTTGCAAACGGACGTCCTCCCACAGCCATTCTTCCCCTCCTCTACCTTGTCAATACAACCACAACATCTCAACTCTCCCCCAATCCATAATAACACCTCCTTCAGCCGATCGATCTGCTAACATGAAGCATAATCGATCTGCCGTAACATCATCGATAGCTTGCAAGAAAAGCTCTGTTCTCCTAGCATCTAAGGTTATGCACTCAAGAGTTGAAAGTTGTCGATATCTCCGATCAAACTCTCTCAGCAACTCATTCAGGCTCATCATCCGACCAAGTTGCTGCTCAACCTAGTCCAGAAACATTCTCCTAGTAACTCTCTCTGAATCTTCTTCGAGAAACTCCTCTCGAAGAGATCGCTCAAAACTCATCCAGATTCCAGGATTTCTTCTCTGTATATCCCTAACTTGGTCTCGCAACTCAGGAATGACAGCTAACTCAAAACTTGCTATCATCTCAGCATCAATAACCCTGACCAACTCCATCTCTCCTCTATACTCACGCAGATATCTAGAAATATCTCTACCTTCAAACCTTCCACATCTGTTCACAATAGCTTGCAAAGCCTTGGTGGACTTTAACTCACCCCCTCCAACGATCGGATGTTGTTGGACCAGGACCGCAAGCGTCTTCAGAATCTCAGCCGTGTCCGAACCAGATGCAGATGTAGCCACTGGTGCAACAGAAGGTGTTGCAGTAGACGTAGATGCAACAACCGTAGAAGTAGCAACATCAGCGCCCTTGCGGTCCATCTCTTCTCCTTGTAGTAAACTCAACCTTCTCAATCAATCACCCCAAGAGCTCTCAGTGGAAGCACCAGATGTCGAGTTGAGAGTTTTCCTGGGAAGGGCGGAACCTTCTGACTGTGATTTAACCGTGAAGGTTGTGTTGTGCCTACTCAGAGAAGCGTTGGGCTTCTGGTTGTGGTGGATTACTCAAGGGAAGACCTTTCAGGTTACAACAAAGCACTATGAACACTCATACAGATCTGTATGAACCTCTAATTTACTCAGAAGGTAAAGTCCAGGTCTAACTGATAGTAATAGGATCAGGCGGTGAACTTTAACACTCAAGAAGAAAAAAACTATGATGGTTCAGACTTCTAAATTTCTCTTACATGTAAAAGAGGCCCCACTGAGCACACACACGAAGTTTCAGCTTCAGATCAAATTATGACACCAAGATATGGACAGAAAAGTTCTGATCCTCAGTTTCGGATATTCAGACAGCTATTTCGATCTGTAACATCAAATTGGCTCGATCACTTTTGAAGATTCTTACACGATTTGGAGTCTACATGATGCTGAACAACCCTGTGAAGTTGGGACTCCTGATTGTACACAGATCTCGCTCTCTGAAGTTGCTGCTCTAGATTGAGAGCTTTTCAGACCCCCTCTGCTTCAGCGGCCGCCTTGAATTACTCACACACTCAATTGACTTGAAACTTTTTGGACAGTCGTAGCCCTGCTGACAGTGAACGCAACCACGAAGGTTTGAAGCGATTTCCTCAATTTTGCTGCAATTGACACTGAAAACCCCAAATCCAACAAAAGTGACGCAGTTTTGACACAATTCGAACTTCAATTGGGCATAACTCCTTCTTTATTGCTCCAAATCGATCAAGAATTTCACTGACAGTGTTTGGCACGACGAGCTCTATCTTCCTATGCTCTCAGATTTTGAAGTCCTCTCACCAAATGCTCAAACTCTCCTTTAGACCTCTATTTCTAAATTTAGAGTTTTACAAAGACAAAAACGGACCAATGGGAGTTCATAGCTCCACTTGGTTGTCCTTAGTACCCTAATCCACGTGGTAACTTAACTTCACTCATAGGCTACCACGTTAGCTCTCCTAAAATGCCGACGTAAATCTTAAACTACCTAAAATGACACGCAACCTTGAAAGATAACTTAAACCAGCTAGAAAGCGTGCATGGGCGACAAGTAAGTACAACCCATGAACTTAAACCCCTATCAACATGGATACCCTAAGTTATGTACATTGAACATCATACACAATTAAGAAGTCACTTGCACAAGCGCACAAATGCTTGAACAAAATAACTAGCATATTATCAGCCTACTAGGACTTAAAACGTTTAACACAACGGTGTTAATATATGCATGAAGGACTAGGAGTAAAATTAAGCTAACTTGTATCGCTACTAACTCCCAAGTGTCAGAGTAGAAGAGTAACCCGTAGCCGTCAATGTCCACAGCCTCCAGAATCGACTTCTCTGACGTCTTAACTTCACTCAGAGAGAATAACTCCTAGCAGAGAGGTGAATCATTTACTATGTGAAATGATTCACATGACGACAGCGTCTTCCAATTTGTGCTGAAGAAATCACTCGATTCTTTTGCCCAAATTGTAGCCTTGAGAGCTTTCCAACTATATCCTTCCTCGTCTGAATGGACCTCCGGAGCTTCTCGAACCACAAAAAACATCGCGAGGATCAGCTAGAATATTGATGTCCAAAAGTAGACCAATGAGAGCAAAAAGAGCTTTTGGTTTGTCTTTTCTTCATTCAATTTTTATCATTAGAACGACTTATAGCACCCAAGGAAACCAATAAGACTAGAAGAAATAAGAAAATCTCCGAGACATGTCGAAAGATTCTATGCGGATCGTAACTACAGAGAAGCGCTCAACCAGAATGAAACAATTGAGTCGTAGACTAATACAAAGTCAATATTACAACTTGGAAATGATCTATAATGAAAAGTACGACAAAAGAGTATGACGAAGCTATCACTCGATTGAAGTACTCTTCTCTGAAGTTTCTCAAGATCCATGCCCCATGATTCATCTTTGGTCTGCAATGACATCTAATATCGACCTAGACGTTGAAAAGAACATTCGTTGGATAGTTGAGATCCATTCTTCATCACAACAACACATCGTCAAATCCCAAGTCTCTTCGTATGTAACAATCAGAAGGATCACCGAAAGATGTAAGTCCATCATCCTCCTCATGAATTCATCGTCAAAATACGCAACTAATCACTATCGAAAGTGGTCGCGGTATATGCAATGAAGCTTGATGTGAAATGGATTCAGGAAAGAAAGATCTGGAGCCGGTATTAGACCTCTGTCCATAACCACCACTCTCACAATTCTTCACCCCTCCATACAGATCACCGAGAAACCTTCACGAATGACCCGCTAAGAGAGAATATCTTATGAACCCTCGACCCACCATTTTTATACCCAAATTTGATGATAAAGATCACTAAAGTGAACACGCACAGATTGCTGATTTGACACGTTTCACTATCATGCGATCACTTAAATAATAATCTCGACGTGGCATCCATCACACCGTTCGACGAGTTACACGATAAGGTTCATGAGACATAGAAAAGAAACACATCATAAGTTCTATGCGAATTTCACACAAGAGCCGAACCACAACACGACAGCGGACCGTCTGCTGGTGAGAAAAAAACAATGGTCTAGACTACTTGCTGGCAGATCGGTGCTCTAACCACCGATCATCGAGCTTGACTCATCATCTTGGTGCAATGTGCCAATGATGGAGCCAACATCATCACCTCGGCCTCATCCATTGGCGGATGAGCAACGGTCTAGACCCTCTGATCTGGACCATTCGTTGGTGGTCGATTCAACATCATCACCTCTATTTTGGGTACCTATTGCCTTGTTGCGTTAGCGGAAGCTCTTGCTCAGTAGGTCACGATACTCACAACGCTAACCTGCAAACAACAATCACATGTTAGCGTTCATGCACCACTTATCTTTATCTCATTTGGTCCGGACCGGAGCCGGACCGTCTCCTTAACTCTCAAGCTCAACATTCCCTAAGTCCCGATCTAGACCTAGTTAGGTCGGTCTCGAAACATGAGCAAGTCATAACATGACTTGGGGCGGACTTCTCATAAAGTCCATGGTCTTAAATGATGTCTCCATCACACTTAGCGGCCCAATCGCTCGTTGTCATATAACGTGTTTTTCTGTCTAAGAATACAGTGGATATATAACTGTGTAGAGATATGTGGCTTGAACAAGTTGGCTCTAAACCTTGATCTTTTAACCCAAATGTTCTCTATCTATTCTTCTAGCACAACTGATCTTGTACTCCTTCAATTCATTGCTATGATCCAAAGGGTACGTATAAGTTGTAGAAACTGTGTTACAAATCGATTCTTTTGTGCTCTATCTGAAATACTCAACTCTGTACCATATAACTGAAAGTAACTCTGTATTACTAGAAGCATGAATTAATAGCTTTCCAGCGACGCTAGGTACCCATCAATCTGACCGTCACAACTCTATCTAGTACAACCGAAAGATGCTCTAGAGCCGCTCAACCAAACTTGATAGAGTCTCAATACAACTTGTTGTACACCATGGTCTACTAAGCATTCCAGCAAGGTAAAGCATGCATGCTTCAAGGCACTACTCAGATCTCAACATAGCACCAACGATGGCAGTACATGACCGTACCTAGTAGTTCTTATAACTCAGACAGCGACTTATGACTCATCGCGACTCCGTTTTCTTCACCGCAAAGAGCTAAAATTAGCCCCACACCTTCACAATCTTAAGTTGTATACATGCATGATATTTTCGGCAACAAACTCCTCCCCAATTGCTCGATAATGAATCAAAAGATGACAATATGATCGAAAATCCGAACCTGCTAATAACAGAAGCTTCTACGAACTTTGAGACCTCAGTTCTCTCAAATCGGTCGGACAATGATGTGCAAACTTCACAGGAAGCTTTGTTGGACCCTTCACTCTTACCCTGAATAATTTTTAGGTCGAAACCTCAAACTAACTCTCAGATATAGATCAAACCATAATCTGTGCTAACTTAAGAACTTTACAGATCCAAGACACTTAAATACCTATTTGATCATTCAAGATGGAACTTCCCAGATATCTTATCGATAAAGCGTCCCTCAATCCTGGAGAGTTTCACTCAGAAATTAGACCCAGAACTCGAGAAATAGCCAATCCTCCATGACTATCATAATTCATAATATCGGGCTCATTACGTCTGCACCATTCAACTTCAATCGATCGATTCACAATCCAAAACGATCAAGAATCGATTGAAATTGATATCAAAACGTCCAGCTCGTTGTCAACTCTCCAACCCAACTGACAGCTTCCCAAAAATCCTCACAAGTATTTCAGAACAACCAAAAATATCGTAGTGGATACGAATTACATCCCCCTCCACTCAATCGATCATAGCACCATCAATTCTCCATGAAATCACTCTATTCTTCAACCTTGATATTGTAGTCCTTCTCTAGAGCTTTCCAACCATATCCTTCCTTGTGCAAATGGACCTCCTAAACATCTCGGAATCACAAAAAACATCACGAGGATCAGCTAGAACACCATTGATCCAAAAGTAGATCACTGAGAGCAAATAGAGCTTTTGGTTTGTCTTTTCTTCACTCAACTTTTATCATTAGAACGACTTATAACACCCAAGGAAATACTAGACACCAATAAGACTAGAAGAAACCTTGAGACATGTCGAAGGATTCTCTACGAACCGTAACTATAGAGAAGCGGTCAACCAGAATGAAACAATTGAGTCGTGACTACTACAAAGTCAATATTACAACATGAAATTGATCTACAATGAAAAGTACGACAAAGAAAACGATGAAGCCATCACTTGGTTGAAATACTCTTCCTCAAAGTTCCTTACGATCTCTATCGCATGATTGATCTTTGATATGCAATGACATCGAATATTGACCTAGATGTGAAAAGAACGTTCGCTGGATAGTTGAGATCCATTCTTCATCACAACAAGATGTACGTCGTCAGATCCCAAGTCTCTTCGTATGTAACAATCAGAAGGATCACCAGAAGCGGTAAGTCCATCACCCTCTTCATGAATTCGTCGTCAAAATATGCAACTAATCACTGTCAAAAGTGACCGCGATGGATGCAATGAAGAAATGTGAAATAGATTCGGAAAAGGAACATCTGGAGCCGGTATCATACCTCCGTCCATAACCACCACTCTCGCAATTCTTCACTTTTCCATGTAGACCATCGAGAAACCCTCAAGAATCACCCGCTAAGATAGAATACCTTACAAACATTCGACGCACCATTTTATATCAAATTCGGTGACCATGACCTCTAAAGTAAACACGCACAGATTGCTGATTTGACACGTTTCACTACTGTGCGATCATTGAGATAGATTATCGCGACATGGCACTCATCACACCGTTAGGAGAGTTACGTGATAAGGTTCACGCAACATAGAAAAGAAACACATCCTAAGTTCTACGAGAATTTCACAAGAGTCGTATCACAACACGACATCGTGATGTCTGCTTGGGTCTAGATTCTCGAATGTTAGTCTAACCCGCCGTCTCGTTTCTTAGTCTTGTCCCAGTCCTTGGATCATTCTTAAGTCTAGATGTCCAAGTTTGGACCGGAACGCGTCTTGGCATTGACTCAGCCATCACCTCATGTCCCTAGAGTCTGTCCGCCGAACCTTGGGATCGAATGACTAGTCCTTGCTCACCTAGACATCGAACCCTCATCATATATACTTCTGGAGATCGGTGGCTCCGCTCTCCTCTTTGGTCACTAAAAATTATACTACAACGCGATCACGAGATCGATCATAATTCTCAGCTCCGATGTCATTTCGAGGAGTTCTTGGTATCACTGAAAAGCACTCACCAAGAGTTTTTCAACGATATCTTATTTGGAGCTCCGCTCACGACCTAAAATGTCACTGGAGCTCCAACACTTAGGATTTTTTTGAGAAACAATGGTCCATCGTCAGACTTGGACCTTGTGATTCGGACCAACGTTCGACCAAGGTCCGTCTATGTCAGACTCACGTCTTGATCTCCCGTCTCGGACTTATGTCTCAGCCTTATGTTTCGGTCATGCATTCGATCTGTTTCCATACTTGTCCTCTTAGATCAACGTTTGTCTGGGGTTGTCTGGAGTAGATCTTTATGTCTTAATCCAATGTTCCAGCCTTGGTTCAGAGAACCACTTAAGGTACATCTATTCTTGACTTTTCGGTCAAGCTGTTAAGTCCTACTCGCAGCATTCACAACCTAGCGCAAGTCAACTAGAGTTCTGTTGTTCGCATGTGCATCTGATCTTGAGAGCGAGACTGCGACATTCACTCCAACTTTGGAGGTTGATGCTCTCATCAACAATGATCCTTAAGTTAACACTAGTTCATGGGTAGCCAAACCCTTGGTGCTAGAATTGCATTTTGGTAACTAACCCGCAATTTCTTTTTTGGCTTGAGTCTTAAGTCGTCATTTGAACACTTAGAAATTTTCCAACTAGTCTCGGGAAAGCCTAATCTTTTTAGTCATCCCTAAACAAAACTAGTTGATAATTTCTAAACATTCTACTTAAAGCTCTAACTTGCCAACTCATAAGTATTCACACCTACTTACTAGGTCCTCCGAAGCTCACTTTCTAGTTGCAACCTGATTTGACTTAGATGCGCGACTAAGTTTACCTTGCAGTTAACAAACTGTAACGCAATATCACCTCAAGCCCCAAGACAAGTATACAAATCATACTTGCTTTGCCAACGCTAAGGTAAACCTAAGTCTTGACTAGATGCTTATCTAAACCAACTCGCTTTCTTTAAGTGCGCTTCGTTCCTCCTCTTGACAACATCCTAAGCATATGATCAGAACTAGTCATAGTCATGCACTACCAATACACTTAGACAATTTTCAAAGAACAAATCTTTTATTTTCACAAAATACAAGTAAAAGCTACATAGTCCATCGGCCCAAATCGCCTCAAGTTGCTACTCGTAATTTAGATCATACTTAAATTTAGTATGATCTAAATTACTAAATTTAATTTTGAATTTGAATTTCCTGAACTTACGAGGTCTGTTTCCGTGGGAGTAATACAGTTAGATATTGACAAACCATAAAATGGTAAGTGCAATGGACGCAGCGGTTCTCATGCTGCCATAAAGAGTCCTCTCTACATCGAATAATCAAAGTGAGTGTTTTTTATTTATGCACTAATCTTTCTAAAATAAAAATTAATGCATAAATTAAAAATTCTATATATTTTTTCTTTTCCGAACTTGGAAGAGAGAGAATACGCCATCATTAATATATTTAAAAAATAAACAAGAAAAACAAGCAAGCATATTGCATGCTACTTTAGGGTCGATTATCTCGATACTCAAGTCTCAAACATGTGTGTCCCAAGTAATTATAGAGAAACGGGACCATGGAAGCATCTCGAACTCCGACGATTAACTTGAATGCGCTCCGTTGTCTCACTGGGTCCCGCTCCAAGTTTGACAGTCGACAATGATCCGTAACGCCGGCAAGCCAATGGGAGTCCCTGAAAGGATTATACGAAACCCCAACTGTTCCGGCGTGAGTCCGTCATAACTGCGTAACATATATCGCGTGGATGGTAACTTCACACTAACCTGGTGTGCCAGCGCGGAGGAGGTTGCGGGTCCAGAAGAACGACGCGTGCTCATTGTAACAGATAACAAGCGATAGAGCGTCAGTTACCGAATGTGGTCCTGTATGTAGTAGGGAGCTGGCAGGCCTTCCTTACATGTCCGGCCTCCCGCAACGAGGAAAGTATCGACTTTGGTCGGGTCAGTTTAAAAGGTCGGTTGCAAGGGAATTTGTCCGTATGTCTTAGACACGTGGCGGCTGTACATTCGTGAAAAGGTCCGGGGTGGGCTAAGCAATTTTGTCTCACTGTAGTGCATCTGCTGTATACTGCTGCTACGGTCATTCGCATAGTTCGCGTGATCATCTGGATATCCAACGGATTGCTGCACGAGCTCAAAATCTTTGGCATTCTGTGAATTCGGGAATGATCGGGGACTCCTTTTATACTGAACCTTCACAGCTGACTAGTATCGCATTCTCCCGAAATTTCCCCCCAAGGGCAGTCGAAAGAACTTTCTCGTAGTTAGAAAGTTCACTCTGCGAATCCTCGCTCCAAGGCAACGAGTCGAAGTTCATTCAGTTCTCAGTAGATGTTAGTAACAACTCTCCTGATATATTTGTCCTTTCTCCATTGTGTTTCTGATAGTTTCTGAATCTTACGCACTTCCCTGCTTGCGTTTCGGTTCTGCCAACACTCCTGTGTTTGAATCTGTTCACTGAACGGTAGCCACTATTATTTCCGTCAGATTTCCACATCCTTTGCATTGGTACGAACTCTGACGTTTAGTTCGATGCACGAATTCGAACTGCGAAATAGTTTACCAGAAGTGAGTCTGCTGTAGTTTCCTACTCGGTCTAGACGCTGATCTCACTGACTGGACTCCGCACATTATTTGGTGTAGTGCACATTCTACGGTAGCTTTCAAATTGGAGGTGACGCGAATTCTTCCAGCTATCGATGGCGATCTCCCTGGACGAGGTGAGCCCTGACATTTGTTGGAACTGGATTGAGACTTACTCTCGTAAGATTGCAAATTTCCCCTCTCGAGGCTTCGATTCGGCGCCCTTGAACGTCGTGGCACTGACCTGCTCGATGTGGAACGCAGCTCTTCTCCGACAAAGTGAACACAGCGATCGTAGCAACTGCCGTTGCTGCGGCAGCAGCTGCGGCAGCGGAAGAACCTCCAGCAGCACTTCCGCCCGCAGAAGATCAGAAGGTGGACTACTACTCATCTGTTCACTTGTTTTCTTCGTCAACTAGGCTAAATAATCCCTTGTCTTGTATATTTGCGTGTATATTCTTGTAGTAGAACGAAGCATCCCCCCAATATCTACTTGAACTGCTGCTGCCGAGTGGTCAGCTGGTTTGCTTGCGGACACCTCACTGCTCTAACGCTTGCGAGTATTAATTAATTCGTATACGTTCTTCATGACCAGGAAGGGGAAAAGGACGAAGCGCAGGAGGAAGCAAAGGAGGAACCGAAGGAGGAAGTCATTGAACTGAGAGTGCCAATTTGCTGCGAAGGGTGCGTTGAGAAAATGGAGAAGAAGCTGATACTCCTGGACGGTATGCTGATTTCCGTTTCCTTGTCACCATCATCGAAGTCGATACTTGTCTAGTCTTGTGGAAAGTAAAGAAAACTCTAGCAACGTTGCTCCTTTTCACCGGCTGCTCTGTGACTTGATCGTTCTTTGGCATGTGAAAGGAAACTTGCGGTGATTCAGAGTCGGTCCAGGGACGAGTGCTTCAAAATGATAGAATGTGGAATTCTGCTCTCCTGCTAGTTCGCCGATGATACTTGGTTTAGATGTGGAAATCCTCGTCATTTCGTTCGCTCAGGCATTTGCTCGATACGTGCAATGTGCGTCTAGATCTGGTGCGAGTTCTTACGGCTTCCCTTATGGCCCTGCAGGCGTAGTGGCTGTGGAATGTGACGAGGAAATGCAGAAGGTGACTGTACGCGGTACAGCTAAACCTGAAGTCGTTTTGGAGAAGGCGCGGAAGGTTCAAAGGCGTTCTGAAATTTGGAATGAGTGAATCGAAGCTGATGGCAACCTTTTTTGAGGGTGTTCTAGTCAAGACGAGATCTGCTCTGCGTACGAATGTTGCAAATGTTACAGCGCCAGAGGAGTTCGGTCGGTTCCGTTTCTGACTGGGAACAGGATTTCGTCACGTACGTGATTTTGTATGCTGCTCAGAAAGGTCATCCGCATTTTGGAGGACACGTACACGAGCGGAAGATCGGATTCGGAATGCGGGAAACGATCGCATATTTGGACTAGTTTAATTTGCACCATCAGATATCGAGATGAAAACTGGTTTCTATGGTGTACGCAGCTGGTTAAGTACTCTACCCACGTTTGAATGCCCGAATGAGCAGGGCAAATAATCCCAGAGTCGAGCATGAACCAGCACTTCATGTAGAGTACGACTTGTATGTATCCATCTTCTGAAGCTGCGCGCGAGCCCCAGCCTGAAAGGTGATTGCTGTGTACAGAAATGAATCAGGAGAAAACTCCACGTTTCTATAGGTTATGCATTCATCGTCTGAACTAGTACTTTTGAGTCGAGCTAGGAATCTGGGACTGTTGAGATATGCGGGTAGGTTATGGAACCCTTAGGCTTCAGCGACTATAAAACAGAGTTAGAACTTTGACCGCAGTTCTGCTTCTGATCGATGTATCCACTGTCGAGTGACTGTTTGTGAGAACTGTACATTTGAACTGGAAAGTTGTATGTCACGGAGACATTAAATTAAGTGACATATCTTTTGTGTATGACGAAGAACTGGAAAGGGTGACTTTTATTCATGTCTAAATTCGTTGATATGATATATTATTCATGACACTTCCAAAATTGATTTTGAACGTGAAGGTAACTGCTACAGGTGAGAAATATCTGAACCCACGAAAGTAAACATCACTCCTTGATAAGATACATACTTTTCCGAGAAAATGAGTCAGAGAGATTGGCTTTGATCATCCAACGGAAGCATGCTTCAGGTGTCAGGTCTTGGACTAAATGTTTCGGCTGGACCCCGACGTTTGAGAAATCCAGTGATGTGTTCGAGGCTCGAGCACACTTCCATGGGCTGTCTCTTTTGTCCTCGTCCCACTGAGTATGAAGATACCCATAGCGCGTAATATATGAAGATTTTCCGGTCGGGTGATGAACTCTGACCTGCTGCTGGGCACTGCAGAAGAAAAGAGAACAAGAAAGATATGAAGATTCAGACGGTTGTTTGATTAGCAACTCGTTTGTGTGGGGGATATCTGACACGAATGTATGGTAGTCATGGAGGTAATCGGATCTGAAGCTTCTGGGACTTGGATGAAACACCAATTCTACTTTGCAGCTGAATCGAATTCGAATCTAGGCAGAATGACGAAGAGTGGTGTCTCAATGTACTTCGTCTGTTTCAGCGCAATTATCTTCCCTGTGGCGTTCGGCCATGATCCGATGACCCTTCTTGGGGTCACTGCTGTCCACGAGCGATGCTGCTAGTGGCAACTTGTACCTCGACCTGAATTCGGGTCGGTAGAGTTTCCTCACTCCCACAAAATCATATTCATCTGACCTTCGATCGATGTGCTAGCTAGGCCTTCCCACACGTGCCATGAATGGATCAACGGTCCTCGGACGCATATAAATTAAAAGCTTGTTGTGTTACAATGTAGGGTAGCAATAACCCAACACTCATAGCACCACTCCAACAAGGGAGGAAAACTTGTTGCTGTCGCAGCCTTCACAATATGAACAAAAGAAGGAAGAGAATATTACCAAAAAAACTTACCTGGGTGCAACCTCCCTTCTCAGTCTATAAGGAGAGTAAAACACATTAATAGCTTATACAACTCTGTATATTACATAGTAACTTCAGGAGCTTGTACAACATATATCACCAGTCTCCCTCAAGCTCATATCAATATTTTTAACACTTAGATATAATCTGAAAATATCAAATTTATTTCTAAGTAAAGATATGGTGAATATATCAGCAACTTGTTCACCTCAATGTACATATCTCAGCCCAGTCAATATTTTCTCTCGAATAAAATAATAATGGACCTCTATATGCTTGATCCTAGCATGGAAAATAAGATTAGAAGTAAGTTTAATACTGCTGATATTGTTTGTGTGTAAAACAACAAGATCAGAAAATTTCACACCCATATTTTTTAGTAAGGTGTCACTAAACAAGAGGGTTGCGCTCGTTGCGGGACTTAACCCAACACCTTACGGCACGAGCTGACGACAGCCATGCACCACCTGTGTCCGCGTTCCCGAGGTTACGAGGTCATTTTGCCGAGTTCCTTCAACATGGTTCTCTCAAGCGTCTTAGTATGCTCTACTTGTTCACCTGTGTCGGTTTGGGATACGGTTTTTTTTCACGAAGTTTTTTCCTGGAAGGAAGTCAAACTGATTCACAAATGGCATTAGTGGCATCTCTGTATTTTGTTTCAGTAGTTGATGGAATAACTGTAGGTTGCTTCTTCGATTGTCAATTAACAGCAGAGTCTCCAAGACTGAAGATAAAATCTGACGTAGATCTTCTATCTTGAGCACTTCCTGCTCAGTCTGCATCAGTAAAATCATGTAACAAGAGACCACCCGCTGCATAGTGAAGTCCATACTGGATTGTGAACTTCACGTATCGTAGAATCCGTCGAACTGCATCAAGATGAGGTTTCCTAGGTACCTGCATGAACTGACTAACTAGACCTACAGCATAACTTAGATCAGGTATAGAAATGATCAAGTAGATCAGACTGCCTACAATTCGTCTGTAGAGATTAGGATCTGCTAATAGTTCACCATCCTCAACATTCAACTGCAGAGAAGACACAAGAGGGATAGAGATAGGCTTACAAGCTGTCATCCCAAACTGTTCTAGCTTATTCAGAGCATACTGTCTCTGTAACAACCATGTATCACCTCCATCCTTGATGAACTCAATAGCTAAAAAGTACTTCAATTCATCTAGATCTTTCATATCAAACTCTCCTTTCAACAGATCTAGATCTTCATTTGCATGATGGCTCTTAGAGGTACTAGTGAGGGCAAGATCATCTACATAGATGATGATCAGAATTGTGTTATCATCGACCTGCAGAGAGTACAATGAAGAGTCTTAACTACACATATGAAAACCAAGCAATAATAGAAACGATTTAATCTTGGCATTCTAAGCTCTTGGAGCTTGCTTAAGTCCATACAAGGACTTATGGAGTCTACAAACTTTATTTGGATACCTCTGGTCTTCGTATCCAGGGGGTTGTCTCATGTAGACCTCCTCCTGCAAATCTCTGTTCAAGAAAGCATTATTGAAGTCCATTTGGTGCAATTGTCACTCTTTACTTGTAGCCAATGTCACAAGGGTGCGTATGAAAGCCATCATGGCTACCGGACTGAAGGTTTCCTCAAAGTCAATGTCATACTGCTGCGTATATCTTTTAGCCACAAGTCTCATCTTGTGTATGTGGATTGAACCATCCAAATTTCTCTTGATCTTGTAAAGCCATCTACAACCAATGACTTTCTTATCATAAGGTAAATCAACCAGCTCCCAAGTCTGCTGATGTTGCAAAGTGAAAGCTCAACTTGCATGGCTTGCACCCATTCTGCCTGATGCAATTCCTCCTCAAGAGAATTCGGTTCTTGCTCATGTACGACATTCACCATGTAGGCATGGTGTTCAGTCAAGAAATCTTCACACTGAAAACGTTGGACAAGATGTCTCACTCTGGTGGACTTCCGCAGATCAGATTGACCTGATGGTCCAACTTCAAATCCTTGATTTGACTGAGAGCTGCTGACGTGGTCGTCAAAAGCATACACAGTATCTGCATTGCGTTGCTCATTGATCATTTGCTGCAACACTAGAGAGCTGTTGGAATGTGTAACCTGTGTAAGTTGAACAACAAGTGGAAAGACATGAACCGTAGGTATAGCAACTGCGAGGACTTGGCCAGACCAAAGAGCTCTCATGCGCATTGGATGAAATACAACACTACCACTACCTAAACTAGTGGTTTGAGTTGTTGTAGAACCAACCTGAACTGGTTGGACAGAGAATAGAACAGGTGAAATAGTAACAGAACCTGACATAGACTGATACCAAAATAACAACTCATCAAAAATATCTACTGATGAGCAGTCTCCTCGAAGTTGGATATAACACCTATATCCCTTGGTATCAGAAGCATAGCCTAAGAATATACACTTCTTAGCTTTCAGGTCCAACTTACTGCGTCTTTCATCTAGTACATTACAAAACATATAGAACCAAACATTTTGAGACTTGAGATGTCTGGTTTCTTGCCTACCAATATCTCGTAGGGGGTCTTCTTATGTACCGCTGCAGTTGGTGCATGGTTCATGAGGTAGACAGCACAAGCAACAACTTTCGTCCAATAACACTTAGGCATAGACTTCTCATTCAACATCACATGTGTTGACTCTGCAATGTTCTGTTCTTCCTCTCTACTACACCATTCTGTTGCGGGCTGTAGCTGCACGTGATCTTTCTCTTGATCCCATGCTCTTGCAAAAAGATATCAAAGTGACGAGAGATGAACTCGCCTCCTCCATCCGAACAGAGCCTTAGGATGCAATTGTTACTTTGTTTCCCAACTAAGTCCTTGAATGATTAGAACGCAACAAAGACGTCTAAGTTGACCTTGAGGAAGTAGACCATAGTAAATCACAAGAAGTCATCTATGAATGAGACGAAGTACTGAGAACAATTCAAGCTTGCTTGAGATGTAGTCCATACATCAGAATGTACCAACTCCAACACCCTAAAGGCTCTAGTGCCCTGATGGCAAAATGACTGCTTAGCATGCTTACCAAATTGACAATCTTCACAAATCTGAGATGAGATAGGAGATGTGGACTTGAGAGGACTTGTAACTAACTCTGACGTATGTAAGGTCTTCAATCGCTGATAGTTCATATGACATACTCTCTTATGTCACATCTCCAAATCTGAGATTCCAGAAGTATGAACAAACATTGCAGCTTGAAGTTGAGGTTGAACTACATCCAATTTGAACATGCTTCTTACTCTGAACCCTCTGGCCACTACATTGTCATCGTTGATTTTAACAAGACATCCCTTGCTGTTGAACCAAACTTGATAACCCTGCTCCACCATCTGACCTACTGAAACTAGATTCCTAGTAATGATGGGCACATACAATACATCTTATAGAGCAGAAATGTTTGAAGATGCAACAAATAGAGGAACTGTACTCATATGTGAATGTTGTGTTGGGTATAAACTATTGCTGGTGTCTTCAGTGGCTCCTTCTGACTGAATCAGTTCATCATGCGTTGTCATGTGATTCGAAACTCCAGTATCAATAAACCACTCATCAGCAAGTTTCTCATAGAACCCATGAGATGTGTCATCGTTAGAAGACTGTCATCTGAAAAAGATTTCTCTGTGAACACATAGTTTTGTTGTGGAAGCTTGTCAGACTTAATGTCTGCTTGTCTCTTGAAGCAAGTCTTGATCACATGACCTTTGGCTTTGCAGTATGCACAGAACCGCTACTCACCTTTACCTTTAGCTTGCTATTGCTGCTGGTCAGATCGAAGATTCTGTTGCTGCTGAGAGAACTGACCTCGACCAGAAGAACTAAATCGATTCTTATCTCTGCTACCGAAGCTCTTTCCTCATCTTCAGTCTCTACCTCCAGCAAAGAAAGCTTGCTCTTGTGATGAGGTAGAACCACCATTGCCTTGAAGACGAATCTTTTCTGACACTAACATAGGAATCAACTCATCGAACTTGAGAAAAGTATCCTTGACAGCAATGGAGATCTCGAAAGATTTGTACTCCTTCCCAAGATCATTAATGATATGTAGGATGAGATCATCATCCTCGACTTTCACCCCTATGCTGTTAAGCTGCTCGACTAGACCTCGCACTTGGTAGACATAGTCTGTAATGCTCAATGAACTGTTCTTAACATCCAAGAGTTGCTGCTTGAGTTGTAACTTACGAGCTTTGATAGATGTCTGGAAAACATTAGTTAGTGCATCCCATACCTCCTTGGGAGTGTGTCAATTGACTGTATGTAATCAAACATGGAAGGTGAGACACACAAAAAAAGATAATGCACAGCCTGACAAGCTCGCTTGTTCCATGCATTTACATCAAGATCTGTATCAGTTCCAACGGATTTCACATCCGTCTTTGTGACCAAGCCGAACCGGCTTTGACCTTTCAAGAAGAAGGACATGCGATACTTTTATATGGAGTAGTTGTGTTTGTCTAAAGGCTCACCAATAATGGCTGAAAACGTATCTATTTTACTCATGATGGATTAGACGTAAGAAACAAAGATACAGACAGTATCTCAAAACATATCAAAATTTCATACTGTGATAGAAATGTCGATTCTTAACAAAGGCAATGCTTTTAAGTATCAAGGTGATTTTGTCCATTTTGACTAAAAATGAGTGGAAGACCCTCAAAAAAATAGTCAAAGTTTGTTGACCGACTCGAATTGTGAAAAATCTCACAAAAACACACACCAAACATAGCAGAGGGACAATTCAAAAGTTCAAAACCTATCACCAATGCTGTCATTCCTTGCTGCACCAGAAAAAATGATGTTTGCACCTTCGAAAGTAGCTCCAAACAGCAAGGACACCTATTAAGATTTCTTTCTCCAGAGAAATCTCCATGTGCAGAAATTGCAGCACCTCCACTTGCAGTCTCAAAGAAATCTCCATGTGCAGAAATTGCAACACCTCCACTTGCAATCTCAGTCCACTATATGCCTCCGATCTCTAATCCTTTCACTTAAGCTCTGATATCATGTTACGATGTGTAACAGCAAGAACCTAACACTCATAGCACCACTCCAACAAGAGAGGAAAACTTTTCAACAAAGAAGGAGACTCTTGCAGCCTTCACAAGAGAAACAAAAGAAAGAAGAGAATATCACCAAAACAACTGACATGGATGCAGCGCCTCTTCTCAATCTATAAAGAGAGTAAAACACATTAGGAGTTGAGTCCCCGAACTTAGTTGTGCCTTAAGTATACTAACTGTGTATATTACATAGTAACTTCAGGAGATTGTACTACGTATAACAACATGTTGACCAGTGTTCGGAAAGCTCCACGGCAATGTTCACAAATTCATCACTAATCGCAGCTCGTTGCCCTTCTGACCTGCTCCTGCTAGATTTCAGAGTTTTTCCCGATCAGCCGGTCTATAGTGCGGTACAAACCGTAGCAGTGCTCTTCTCGATCATCGCAGTGATGTTGGCAGTTTTGGAAATTCACGATTCCGATCAACTGAAACACCACGATTGACTATTCTATACCGAAAATTCACGCTCACAGTGACATCATTCGAGCTGCCAGGGCCCTACACAGAAGATTGTTGAACACAGGAAATATAGATAACCTCAAAGCACTTTGGCGGTGCTCAGATTGTCAATCGAAGCACACTACAATAAATCAGTGAACTCTACACCACGTGCAGCACGAATTGAAACTCGAAGTCACGATGCACTTATACATGTAACTGTAAACATCCTCAAGCTGTTAGAGTCAAGTGGTGGTGAGGCTCAACTTCTCAAATGATCCTGCAGGCAACAGCAACTTTAATTTACTTCCCGCGACTTGTATGCCCAGACCTGCTTATCCTAGCGCTGTGAAGAATTAGGTCAGCTTACATCTGTTCCGGCAGTGGACATCGCCGACGATGGGGATAAGCTATAAATGAAAGTTTGTCTGAACAGATAGTGAAAACTAAATGCTGATAAAACTGTGAAATTTGATTGCTGTCTGCGTCTCGCTAGTAGGACGGCAAGCGACTATGTGGGAAATTGGTTAATTTTCGTTGTATTGACTTGTAATTAACTAATCGGAAGTAAAATGGAATTCGAAGTTCGAAGGCTAAATCCTCGATGGAAATTCACTTCTTTCTCTAAATTCTACTTACATTAAATCCAGTTTTCCGAATCCTAGTTTTAGGATTTGAGAAAACGAGACACGTCTACTCTGACAGTGTCCAATGCTTCGTATCATTTCGTTATTCAGTGATTAAGTAGTTAATGGTCAGTTCTGCAGTTATTTGTTCTGAGGGCACAGAAAGAGTCTCCTTGACAATGTATATATATTACGAGATAGTATCTGATCATGAATGGCTTCGACGTGCCGCCAGTACTCACCAAGTTTCACGACAGAACTTCTACGAGCTATGTATAGAGACTCGATGGTATGGCATACAATGTACCGATCGCGATCTATCCACGGTTGCGGAACATCTAAAGTGAGCTACATGCATGGAGACACTTGTTCGAACTGGCACTTTGCTGCAGGATCCAGAAACTCTATTTCAACTCTATCAGCAGATTATCGCAGTCTGGGATAATAGCTGAGCGAAAGCAAAACTTGGACTGGTCGACGATTCACGATCAGCCGTGTAGAACTAGACTTTCTTCTTTTACACTGAAGATATCCATCAACGAGTAAACAGTCTATCGTCCGGAATACCGTACATTCGTTCCTTCTGAGCAGAGATCGAACAGGTGAGGAGATTTTAGTACTCAGTTCGATCTATCTCCTTCTATGGACATGAACTCGTACTGAAAGAATGCGTCTCTTCACATCCCAATCGACATCGTACGTACGTAGGCCTGCACTTGCATCCGATGTTGACCTGGTAAAGGCGGCTACACGTGGACCGGCAAACCCTATTCGGGTTAACTTTCGCTTGTGGTGCCGAAGTCACGAGCACGAGCCACGATGGCGCAAAGTATACCTCGCGCGCCAGCTCTCACGTACTGCGAATACAAGAAGGCCGCGAAGAAGGTGGGCAAGAGCAATGAGCCGCCAGTCCTCAACAATCCTTGCCTTTGCAGTTGTATGAGCTGCGCGACTTTCAGGAACCGAGACCCAACTCCCCTCAGAGTTCGTGATAATCCTCAGTACTACGGCAAGGCTCGTAACGTGGGATTCCCGGGATCCAATTTGCCTCGAGTCATCGTCTACTGTCCGCATCACGATGGCGTCGACGAGAAATATCTCGAAGGTTCGGCTCTTCGTGATAACTCCTACGCACTAATTAAACGAGAGCTTTGCGTTCCGTAGCCCCCATCTCCAACAAGAAATTCGTTTCCTTGTTACAGCAGTAAACCTTAATCTGTTCAGTTCGATTCTGTTCTATCGATTGAGATTCTGTTGGTACGTACTGCTCTTCGAACTGCCTTTCTCTTTCTGGACCAGAAACCGATACAGAGTAGGGGAGTATTGTACACATTGGTCATATGCTCCTCAGGAACACCCTCAGAAGCTGAAAGAATCCACTAGAGATGAAAGGCTCTGTGATCTGAGAGAGCAAACGATTCCTGTATAATTCCAAAAGACGGAACTGATATAGACATCTATCGTCTTGGCATGATTCGAAGAAAGTGAATCTCATGTCATTGAGTCTATATGTTCAGAATTCCTTCGAATTCAGATTGGGCTTTTTCTTCATAATTAGTGCTTCGAATCTTTTTTTGGAGGAACTACTTCAAATTTGATTTCTACTCAAGTCCTCGAGGCCAACGTGAATATAATAACGTTTTTTGTAATTGACTATAGATATACGTACTTCTCTGGACATTTCCTTTCGATCGATTCTTACTTGTATGTCCGTCGATCTCTCTACTCGACGTCTTGAACCTAATTGTGTGCAGGCTGGAAGGCGGGCATGGAGACACAGTCTTGCGGCTATGCGCACTGTAGAGAGTCTCAGTGCAAAGAAGAGATTCCCGTGGTCAAGATGACCCATCATCCGAACCCGGCCGCGACAATCAGAGCCCCGAAAGGAGGTGGTAGCATTCGACCAGAGCCTCTGTGTCCCCGGCCCACTTGCGAGTGCATCAGGATTTCGAACAAAGGATCGGGACCTCCCCGATATGGTGATGTGAAACTGATCAAAGGATCGCCTCTACTGAAGGGATCTGCGTGGACCAATCTGTACAGGAGTGACCCCGTCACAGGTCACCAAGACCTGAGCCTTTCCCGAGAACCGTTGGCTCCGAACACAACATCATTGTTTACGTGCAAGAAGTATATAGCACAACAGTGCAACCGCTAGTTCTAAGTCGTCTGTCGAACGCTAAGAAGTTTCAGAAGCGTTCTGATATAACTCTTAGAGTACTTGATCGATGTTTCTGCTTCAGAAGCAAGAAACAAACAGATTATTTCGACTTGTCCACCCAGAGAATCCGAACTCGCCTTTCCAGATCCGGACGATGATGTGTATAGACTTCGACGGCTCTTTGTGTTATTGAGTTCGCTTGATTTGCCACAGCTTTCCAAAGGTTTTCTCGAATGCTGCAGCACCTGGCCAAGATATTACAGATTCGCAGAGAGATTTTATTCACTAGCTAAGGGTGCTTTGACTGAGCTCAATGGTTACCGTGCCATGAGAAGCAAGAAATTTGAATTGCCTGTAAATCATGAAGAAATCTTAAGCGAGTATCATCTGGCATATGAGAGTGCCAGGAATCCTGACTTATGAAAATTGCGATACATTGGTTTTAGACTTGGATGCTGTATTCTTTGGAGGCACCCGAAACTCTTTGTGACGATCTGCTCATGCTGTACTAGACTATGAAGTGTAGATACTGCAGTAAACCTCCTTTCGTCACGCGGTTGGTGACGCTTTCGTGTGTAATTTCATAATCTCATTACTGAATGAAAACTGTACAGAATGACTGGTCTGGCCCTCGGCCTGGCAAGTCCAGGTCGTGGGTTCAACGCCGGCCTGTGGCTGGGGTTGGCTTGTGAGGTCAAGTTTCGGGGGAGAATCCCGATCTCCTGGTTCTCATGGACGACCCGCGAGCGGAGTACTGCGAAGGTAAAGACTATAGAACTGGTAAGGGACTCTCCATCGGAGAGATTTCAACTCTAGATTAACGTTTTCAGTAGCGGTAGACTATAAAATACACGTTGAGAAAATATGCGACCTCGCCTTTATTTTAGTGCAAAGCATGCGAGACTTAACTGAATATGCATCTTCATGATATTATGACATTATGATACCCTTGCATTATCACCTGATCTCGGTTCATTCTATGTATTAGACGGTTTTCATTTTTCCAGATGAAATATTTTTACTTGAGATCCAATCTGGTGTCTTTGTAGAGTGATATAGTGATCATTAATTTTCAAAGACAACCTTTTTATTTGTCTGAGAATCAATCTAAGACTTAACGAGAGTGTCTACTCTTTTGTCTGATCTTGGTTTCGAGCTAACGACGTCCAACTTCCAAACGAGACACACAACCATTGTACTAACTTCGATATGTTGATAAAGTAAGTATAGTGAATTCTATATACTAATATTACATGACACATAGAATATCGTTAAACGGTGTATCGGCACGACGGCACGACATCCCACCGAAAATACGTCTTCACGCTTTAACGCCATCGGCACCCAGCCGATAATAGTCCTTAATACGTCTTCATGCCATCCGTCGTCTTTTTTCAAAAAATTCATCTAACCCCTCCCTACGCTGTCGTGATGTGAATCATTTGACATAGTAAATGATTCACTGATCACTGTTGTCGCGTTACTTGACGCATGTTACTTCTACTCCGACACTTGAAGTTTAGTAACCTTAGAAGTTAGCTCTGTACCGTTCTTAGTCTTTTATGCTTATGGTTGACACCTTTTGTATATGGTGTCAACTCTGTCATTTATTTTGAGTCCTTGTAGGTTGGTAGTATGCTATTTATCTTAATCAAGCACTCTTGCGCTTGTGCAAGTGAATTCATACTTATCTATGATATTCAATGTACATGACTTAGATTTACCATGTAGATAGGGTTTAAGCTCGTGGGTTGTACTTACGTGTTGCCCATGCACACTTTTAGTTGATTTAAGTTTACTTTCAGGGCTACGTGTCGTTTTAGGTATTTAAGTTATACGTTGACACTTAAGAGGACTTGACGTGGTAGCCTTTGAGTGGATTTAAGTTACCACATTGGTTTAAGACACAAAATGAAAACCAAATGGAGCTATGAACTCTCATTGGTTCATTTTTGTCTTTTGTGTAACTCTAAATTTAGAAACGGAGGTCTAAAGAGAAGTTCGAGCATTTGGTAAGGGCACTTCGAAATCTGAGAGCACATGGAGATAGATCTCGTCGAGCCAAGCAATGTAAGTGAAATTCTTGTATCGATTTGGATCAATAAACAAGGAGTTATTGAAGTTCGGATTGTGCCAAAACTGCATCACTTTTGTTGATTTTGGAGTTTTCAGTGTCAATTGCAGCAGAATCGAGGAAATCGCTTCAAACCTTCCTGGTTGCGTTCTCTGTCACCAAGGCTATGACTGCCCAAAAAGTTTCATTTGATTTGAGTGACTGAGTAATTCAGGACGGCCGCTGAAGCAGAGAGGATCTGAAAAGCTCTCAATCTAGAGCAGCAACTTCAGAGAACGAGATCTGGAGTTCTGTGTACAATCAGAAGTCCCAACTTCACAGGGACGTTCAGCATCCTGTAGACTCCAAATCCTGTAAGAATCTTTGAAAGTGATCGAGCCAATTTTTTGTTATAGGTCGAAATAGCTGTCTGAGTATCAGAAATTGCCGCAATATCTTTGATCAGAACTTTTCTGTCCATATCTTGGTCTGAACCATCATATTTTTTCTCTTCTTGAGTGTTAAAGTTCACCGCCTGATCTTATTACTATCAGTTAGACCTGAACTTCGCCTTCTGAGTAAATTAGAGGTTCATACAGACCTGTATGAGTGTTCATAGTGCTCTGTTGTAACCTGAAAAGCCTATCCCCTTGAGAAAACCACCACAACCAGAAGCCCAACGCTTCTCTGAGTAGGCACAACACAGCCTTCACGGTTAAATCACAACCAGAAGGTTCTGCCCTTCCCAGGAAAACTCTCAACCCGACATCTGGTGCTTCCACTGAGAGGTCTTGGGGTGATTGATTGAGAAGGTTGAGTTTACTACAAGGAGAAGAGATGGATCGCAAGGGCGCTGCTGCTGCTACTTCTACGGCTGCGGCCTCTACGTCTACTGCAACACCTTCTGTAGCACCAGCGGCTACAGCAACACCTACATCTGGTCTGGATACGACTGAGATTTTGAAGACGCTTGCGGCCCTGGTCCAACAGCATCCGATCATTGGAGGGGATGAGTTAAAATCCACCAAGGCTTTGCAAGCGATAGTGAATATGTGTGGAAGGTTTGAAGGAAGAGATATTTCTAGATATCTGCGTGAGTATAGAGGAGAGATGGAGCTGGTTAGAGTTACTGATGCTGAGATGATAGCAAGTTTTGAGTTAGCTGTCATTCTTGAGTTGCGGGACCAAGTTAAGGATGTACAGAGAAGAAACCTTGGAATCGGATGAGTTTTGAGCGATCTTTTCGAGAGGAGTTTCTTGAAGAAGATTCAGAGAGAGTTACTAGGAGGACGTTTCTGGATTGGGTTCAGCAGCAATCTCGTCGTATGATGAGCCCGAATGAGTTGCTGAGAGAGTTTGATCAGAAATACCGACAACTTTCAACTCTAGAGCGAATAACCTTAGATGCTAGGAGAACAGAGCTTTTCCTGCAAGCTACCGATGATGTTACGGCAGATAGATTATGCTTCATGTTAGCAGATCGATCGGCTGAAGGAGGTGTTACTATGGATTGGAGGAGAGTTGAGGATGCCGTGGCTGTTCTAACAAGGCAGAGACGAGGGACAGTGGCTGTAGGAGGACAACCGCTTGTAGAAGTGGTCACTCAACCTTATGCTGCTCCTCAAGTACAGCAGCCTTTGGCCCTTGCTCCCAGACCTGTTGTCCCAGCTGCAGTTCCTTTGATGCCAGTTGTGCCAGCTCCTGCACAAAGGGCACATGTTCAGAGACCTGCGGAGAATCATGGTCAGCAGAATCAGATTGAAGACCTTATTCGGCAGATGCGAGAGTTGAAGGTGGAGCTAGCTGGCTTGCAGAAGGAGTAGCCACCGGCGCCTGCTGCTGCACGTCCAGGAGGTGCTCTTGTTCGTAGATGTATATGGTGTGATAGTCCTGATCATTTCAGAGGAGATTGTCAAGAGCTCACAGCTGCTTTGCGAGATGGTGTGGTTCGCTATCAGAACGGTAGGCTGCACCTTTCTTTTACTAGAGAGCCGTTGAGCACGCAGTTTGGGCGAAGAGGCATGAGGAGTCTACCTCAGATTGCTGCGGCTGCAACAGCAACTACGTTGATGGTACCGTTGGTAAATTTTGATGTCTATGCTGGGCATATTGAAGTCTCTTCTAGTCCTACATTGCTAGATAGGACTGCTGAGAAGAGTGTGGCTCCAATTTCTTCTGAGATACTGAAGAGAGGAGTAGAGTCTATTCGTAGGATCACATGATGGGGAGATCCTGTAGATGCTGCTTCTATCAGAGCATTCTTGGATGTAGATAGACACGTTCACTGGCAGGATGCTTCTGTGGAGGAAAAGAGATGACGAGAAGCCTCTGAACTTGATACTGGAGTTCCTGAGGAGATTGGAGATAGACGGAGGATCACAAGGAGACGAGCAGCTCCTCCAGAGGACATCCCCTCTACTTCTCAAGCTCCTCCTCCTGCACCAGGTCCGATGGAGGACGTTGTCGTGTCGTGGACCGGCTCCTACATGAAATACAAACTTCGATGCTTGTCGCTCCAAAGACACTCATGAGAAAGACAAGCTAGGCCTTAGCTTACGGGTTTTGGGCACCACTTCGGATCTTCATTTTTATCGCACCAGTGGATAGAGTTCCTTCTCAGCTTTCCATAAGCACTTCATCTACTTTGTTTGGACGCTTAGTGGAGAAGTTACAGGACTCGAAAGATGGAGAAAACAAGCTAGGCCCCAGCTTACGGGTTTTGGGCACCACTTCGGATCTTCATTTTTATCGCACCAGTGGATAGAGTTCCTTGTCAGCTTTCCAGAGGCACTTCATCTACTTCGTTTGGACGCCTAGTGGAAAAGTTACAAGACTCGAAAGATGGAGAAAACAAGCTAGGCCCCAGCTTACGGGCTTTTGGCGCAACTTCGGATCTTCACTTTCATCACATAGATGGGTAGAGTTCGTTGTCAGCTTTCCATGGGCATCTTGTTTACTTCGTTTGGACTTCCAGAGAAGAAGTTATGCGATTCGAAAGAAGGTAAAATCAAGCTAGGCCCCTGGTTACTTGCTGACTGGGTATTTAGGGCTCCAGGCGTTATATCAAAGAACGCAAGGGGCCTGCTTCTGATTATTGAGGGTTGAACTTCGTACGTACAGATTGTAACAAGGGGGCTGCTTAAGGGGCTTGCTTGCGCCTGCGATCTGTCAGCGGACGGTGCGGGAGATTTGGAAGTCCAATGCAAACGCGCAAGGCGTCGTTGGGTTCAGATCTGTGCAGGCTACGCAATGGTTCAAACGGTTAGGGAAGAGACGGATCGGGGAGTGCGTACTGAGTGAAATTGAGACGCAGGAAGCAGATTTGGAGTTTTCAGTTACCTGTGAAGGAGAGTTGGACCGTTCGGACCGTTCCGGAGTCCAAACTTGCTGTCCTTGGATCCAACGGGATCAGAACACCGAGTTCTACAGGAAATTGAAGACGATACCAGTTTTCATCGGGCGGTTTGGAAGTTCTGAGTGAAATTAGCTCGCAGGGAAGCGCTTACATCAGATTTTCATTCACTTGCGACCTGAGGTTGGGCTGTTCTTCGCGATCGGTGAGCCAAGCTCTTCGTTCTTGGTGCCTACGCGATCAGGGAGTCTTCATCTACTCATAGGAGAAGACTATACGTGGATTGGATTGTTGGTTTGGGTGTGGTGAGCGAGTTTGAGTCGCAGGGAGCTGATTTACGTCAGTTTTTTGCAACCTGCGGCCAAATTTCTCGAGTGGTTTTGCAAGGGGAACTCCAAACGACTTGTTTGGAGTCTCGTTGGGTTCAGGGTAGCTAGATCTATCTGCCAAGGAAGACGGATATCAGTTTAGACGATCCGTTTGTGCGTGGTGTGCGGTTTTAAGCCGCAGGGAGAGGTTTTTGGAGGTTCGGTCACCTGCGACCGAAAATCGGCGATATCTCGGCTGTTGGGAGTCGGATCTGAAGGTTTCTTGGGTTAACGGAGTCAGCGGAGGAGACTCTATCGACATCTGAAGTTCGTTTGGCGAAAGGAGGAAGTCCACAGATAGGCCTTTTTCGGTTTCTTCGCTACGGGTTTTGCTCTTTTGAGTTCGTTAGAGTTCCGGTTGGCTGTATACAGCTTGTGGTAGCTAGCTTTAGCTAAGAGCTTATACATGGATGTGGTTTGGACTTGGGTTTGGATCGCGTTGTCGGAGTGTGATCCGTCTACCTAGGAAAGCGCCGGGCTTCTGGCTGTGGTTGTTTACTCAAGAGGTTGGCTTTCAGGTCACAACAGGAGCTATAAACACTCACACAGGAGTGTAGGATATGCTCAAAAAAGCGAAATTTAGGTCTCACTGGTAGTAATAGGCTTAAGCGGTGAACTTTGACACTCAAAGAGAGGAAAACTATGAAGGTTTAGACCTCTAAACTTCCCCTACATGCAAATGAGGTACTACTGAACTCACAGACGAAGTTTCAACCTGAGATCAAATTCTGACACGGAGATATGAACAGAAAAGTTCTGAATAAGAGAATTATGGCAATTTCTGGTACCTAGACAGCTATTCAGACATAGAACAGAGAATTGGCTCGATGAATTTCAAATCTTCTCACAGTATTTGAAGTCTACAGGATGCTGAACATCCCTGTGAAGTTGGGACTCCTGAATGTTTGTAGAACTCCAGATCTCCTTCTCTAAAGTCGCTGCTCTAGATTAAGAGCTTTTCAGACCCCCTCTGCTTCAGCGGCCGCCCTGAATTACTCAATTACTCAAATGATACAAAACTTTTTGGACAGTCGTAGCCCTCCTGACAGTGAACGCAACCACGAAGTTTTGAAGTGATTTCCTCAATTCTGCTGCAATTGGCACCGAAAACCCCAAAATCAACAAAAGTGACGCAGTTTTGGCACAATCCGAACTTCAATTGGGCATAACTCCTTGTTTATTGATCCAAATCGAGCAAAAATTTCACTGACAGTGCTTGGCACGACGAGCTCTCTCTTCCTGTGTTCTCAGATTTCGAACCTACCTCACCAATTGCTCGAACTCTCCTCTAGAGCTCTGTTTCTAAACTTAGAGTTTCACAAAAGACAAAAATGGACCAATGGGAGTTCATAGCTCCACTTGACTGTCCTTTTGTGCCTTAAACTACCTGGTAACTTTTCTACACTCATAGGCTACCACGTCAAGCCCCCTAGAGTGCCAGCGTATAACTTAAACTACCTAAAATGACACATAGCCCTGAAAAATAACTTAAATTAGCTAGAAAGCGTGCATGGGCGACAAGTAAGTACAACCCATGAGCTCAAACCCCTATCAGCATGGAAACCCTAAGTTATGTACATTGAACGTCATAGACAAGTAAGAAGTCACTTGCACAAGCGCACAAATGCTTGAACAAGATAACTAACATACTATCAACCTACTAGGACTCAAAATAGTGTTAACACCGTATGCAAAGGTGTCAAACATATACATAAAGGACTAGAAGTAGTATGAGCTAACTTCTAGAACTACTAAACCTAAGCGTCGGAGTAGAAGTCAAGCATGTAGCCGCCAAGTAGCGCGACATCCACCCCCTCTGAACCTGCACATCCTCCGGTATGTGCCAGATCCAGATCAAGACTCTTCAGCTTCAGCTTCAAATTCATCTTCAACCTCCATTGAGTCTTCGGCTTCATCCTCAGTAAGCTCTGCAATGTTCTGGTCCTCCCCTCTCCTTCTGAAGAGCTTGATTCTCTTCCCTGCGACTGGTATCTTGAGCACTGCACCATCTAACTCTCTCAAAGAGTACGTGACATTATCATAAACTTCTAACACCACATAAGGTCCGAACCATCTCTTGGAAAACTTTCTGATAGCGCTATGCTGATTATCAAGACTACTATCATAGACTAACACCCAATCACCTTCCTTAACTGGTTTGGGTCGTAATCTATGCGTTCTATCAAATCTGCCTTTGTTTCTCTCTCTAGCAGTCTTCAACCTTTCCACAGCTTTGGCAACATCCTCAGGTCTTCGTTCTAACTGCTGGATCCTTAATGCAAGAAGATCCTCCGTACTTCTACCATCTTCCCATGGCAAAACATTCCAAGTAGGCACAACCTCCTCAATCGGCATCACAGGTTTTTGCCCTAGTATCAACTCTGCTGGCATGTAACCTGTAACGGTACTATGAGTTGTACGATCTGCCCACAAAGCAAATGGTAGCAGTCTAGGCCATTCACGGATCTTACCCTTGCAAGCTTTTACCAAAGCTTTGATGATTGGCGGATGACCTCTTTCGCTCTTGCCATTCCCTTCAGGATTATAAGCAGTGGTTAACGCCAACTTGATTCCCAATCGCTTGAAGAACTCAACTGCTTCTTGTGCATCCAGCTCACCCCTATCTGCAGTGATCTTTCCCACACACCCATATCTACAAATAACATCTTCAAGTAGAAAGCGGCAGACACTAGCAGTGGTCTTCGTCCTCAGAGCACGGCCTTCGACTTGGTTAGATAGATCTTCTCTAGCCAAGACTAGATACCTCATTTGTCCAAGTCCAAATGGCATAGTTACCAGATCAACTACCCATTTATAATGAATGGCTAAAGGATAAGTAGGATGCAATCCATCACGATGACGTACGTTGGAATACATCTGGCAAGGTATACAGGATGAAACAAACTGTACTACATCCTTATACATACCCTTCCACCAATACTTCTCCTTCATCTTGGCAAATGTAGCCCAAACTCCTCTATGACCAGCCCATAAACTCTCATGGAACTCCTTGATCAGCTTCTGCTGCAATTCCAAGTCACATACCACCCGCTGCGGTATACCTCCTTGTAGCTTAGGGCGCTTCCATAGATGTCCTCCATGTAAAAAGTACCCATAAGCTATTCTACGGATCCTCTTGAAATCTGCATCAGACCAGCCCTCTTGCCTTTCCAGTGAACTCAAATAGCGTCCAAGATCCAACCACTCGCCATCATACACAGTTTCCTCAAAAAACTCCAATGGAGCTGCAAAACAGCTTCTATCTTCTGTAGCAAGAACACTAGAATAGAACTCTGTTCCCACATCCTCCTGATCATCTATCATTTCTTTCTCATCGTAATACCTAGCCCTTGATAACATATCTGCCACAGGATTATCCTTCCCTGCAATATGTCTAAACTCTGGGTTCAAGGACTTGATATATGCTATCCACCTCAACATAGCAATATCTGGAGTTGTACAACTAGTGATCATTCCCAAGAGAGGTAAACAATCTGTCTCCACAACCACAGGTGCTCCTATCAAGTATTCCTTGTCACTCTTCATCGCAGTAACTACTCCCCATAGCTCTCTTTTTACCTGAGGGTAGTCTCTCTGCCGTGAACTTAACACCTTAGCTCCAAAACGCACCACATATCTATTTCCATCCTCATCATCCTGTCCTATAGCCCATCCAATGCCAATAGGACTAGTATCAACAGTAAGGATAACAGATCTGCCCAACTCATATGTTACCTTCCGTAGAGTTGGTGGTGAAGCCAAAAGATCTTTCAACTTCCTCATAGACTCGCTTTGCTCCTCTTGCCACTGAAATCTTTGCCCCTTCCTCAGCAACTTGTACAACGGATCTGCTACATGTGCAAAGTGTGGAATCCATATATGATGAAACACACATGCACCTAGAAATCTTCTCACCTCAGTAACCGATCCACACGTCTCCTTCATCCTTCGAATGGCGTCAACCTTGTTTGGACAAGGTTTTCGACCATAAGATCCACACAGATGTCCCACTATTAACACCTCTTGTACTCCAAACACAGACTTGGCTCCTGATAAAGTCAAATGAACCTCTTCCAGTCGACTCAGTATCTTATCACAATCAGCTATGTGATCTACTACAAACTTACGGCACCCCCTCTGATCTTTTACCTCATTCTTCTCCTCCTCAGCACACCCTTTGATCGGCACATCATCAAGGAATGGCATAGTTTTTTCAGGAATGAAGTCCCTCAAAACTTTGTTCATGCCATTCATCATATGTGCTACCGAATTGGTAGCACCTTGCGGTAAGGTGCACATCCTTAGTAACCCTAAAGGTGTCCTCATTGTAGTCAAGTCTCTACTCTCAAAGGATAATTGAAACTGGTCATAACCTGAATATAAGTCTCCCATGGAATAGATAGCACGACCAGCAAAAGCCTCCGCAAACTCGTCTACAATAGGTCCTATACCCATATTCCTGATAGTTACCTTGTTAACTGGCTGCATATCTTGAATGAATCTCAAAGCTCCACTTTTCTTCGGAACAGTAAACCATCTGCTAGAATAGGGAGCTATAGATGGTTCCAAGATACCCATCTTAATCCTCTCATTGAGCAAGTCTATCAGCTTTGGCAGATGAGCTCTAGGCACAGGGATAGGACGTAGATTCCAAGGCACATGCGGTATAGTAAAGATTACCATAGGTGCAACTACACTTGGATCTACACATCCTACTTCATGTGACTCAAACGCAAACGCCTTATCATGCCTAGATAGCATCTCCCTGAAGCTCTTCTTCTCTTGCTCGGTAAGAAATCCTTCACCTCCAATCTTCAGCTCCTTCAGTGTTGTTTCTGTGAACTGGTGCCCAATTCTTCTCGGTCCTCTGAGCGTCGGTTCTCGTGCAGCTTGCTCCATCTTCTGATTGTAATCGAGTGGTAAAGGCAAAGCCACTGGTTTGACTTTCTTTGCCACTGACTTATACTTGGTCTCCACATACACCTCTTGTCGATCTATAAACTTATCAATTACATCATAAAGCTCCTTGGAGCTCACTCTCACCACTCTATCTACATCATCTATAGAACTTTCTACTATAGATTTCAACTCCCCTATAGTATCTACCAAATACTGCTCTTCAAACACTCCAGATATGTATTCATCTCTTGCTAACTCTCCACTATCCCACAAAGATTGCTGTACATACTTCACATGTTGTCTCTCAAACCTCTTCAGATTCTCAACCTTCCTATAACACACTGATCCACATGACGTCAATCCTAAGAAGCTAGAGGATAAAGCTTCATGTTCTACTGGATCAGGCGAGAATTCTATCTCTACTGTACCGTTGAAGTCTCGCTCTTCAATGGTACTCTGCCAAAACCCCTAGACTCTCTAAACTCCTGAGTAATCTTAGGTAGTGGACGGTCTCTCAAGCTATCACGATTCCTCTCATGTTCTGCAGCAACGGTCAAAAACTGAACAGCTCTTTTGCCGTCTCTACTACGTATCCTAGCATAGGCTGAACCATCATCCATAACTCGTGTCTCCATTCTAACAGCAGTAATGTAAGGCTGCCCTAGAATGATAGGATAGGTTGACATGTCTTGCACAAAGAAATTCTGAACATCACTGATGTCACCCACAGTTACCTTGATGTTGGGACAAGCACCATACAGTTCTCCCCTCTGGTTGTTGGCAGCACGGATAAGCCACCCATGGTCGGTGTCTATGGGCCACCTCCCACGCTTGTACAGCTCCTTAGACATCAGATTAATCTCTGAGCCGTGATCAATCAATGCCACCACAGGTTCCTCTAGATCTCCCAGCTTCACTAAGGTCTCTGTGGTTGCTCTCGCCCAATGGTTGTGAGAATAATGGCTCTTCTGCGATGCTTCCACCTCATCTTCAAACCTCACGTGCTGATCTGATCTTCCCTCTGATACTTGAGAGCAGTAACCAGCAATCTCATCCTCCTCATCCTCCGACAGTTTGGTCCCTAGAGCGTTAAGCGTAGCTGCTTCACCCAAAATCTGACGTTTCCTCTTGATGATATCTATGATAACCTCATGGAACTCATGCTTTGCTATCCCAAGAATCTCACCCAAGGTAAACTCAACCTTCCCATTCAAGATACGATTCTCTAACACCTGCTTCAGGTCTGTAGCAACCTCAATATCAGACTGAAGTTTGTATGCAGGCATCTTACCCTTCTCCTTGCTTCTCTCCTTCTCCTTTGGTGTTGTAGGTGGTAGATCTTCCATATTCTCCTCCCGAGTAGGTGTTGTCTCCTGCCTTGCCTCTGGTCTAGCCCTTTCACTCCTTGTAGCAGGTCGTTTGGCTGTAGAAGCCTCACCTGCATCCTCCCTCCTGCGTTTTTCTTCTAGTACAGCTTCATGCTGACTTCTTGCAACATAAGCATGCACTGACATAGTGTCTACAGGGTCATTCCATCCTGTAGTTTCTCTAATTGAGTTGCCAACCCTTCGTAGCACATCCTTGTCTAGCTCTGTTCTAGCTACGGACCGCACTACATCAGACCACAACCCAGCAGTCTCTTTCTCTCTCTCCATCTCCACTTTCACTCCACAAGTAGCAGCATTCACAAGAGAAACAGCATGTGATGCTGATATTTCATTCACAAGTCTCTTCATACCACCCTTGCCAAAGTTGGTTCCCAACATCATCCCAGTCTCTCTCAGATGGATCTTACCATCTTTGAAGAAGATCAGATCCTTCCTCAATGCATCTGAAAACTCTCCACAGTCTCTCCTTACATGGTCTAGGCTATCACACCATATACAACGATGAACAAAGCCTTCTCTCATCTGAGGTCTCTGCATAGCAGGCTGTACATTCTGCTCCTTCTCTTCTAACCTAGTGAGCTTAAGCTTAAGCTCCTTCATACCCTTAATCAACTCATCAAGCGGTGAGTCTTCCTCTCTAGCAATTACCAAAGCAGGCTTAGTAGGCAACTGCTTGACAGGAATTATCAGAGGTGCTGCTTCACTTACCACCACCTTGTCCCTTCTTCTCTGTCTCTTGGCCAGCAAAGAAACAGCCTCTTCAACCTCCTTCCAGTCAGTCTTCAATCCTCTCTCCTCACTCTTGTCTTCCAGCAACAGCTCAAGCTTCTCCTGAATAGTCACGTCCGCTGCTTGTAGGAAAAGCTCGGTCTTCTCAACCTCTAGTGTAAGCTTCTCTGTCCTAGAAAGCTGAGCATATTGACGATCAAACTCCCTTAACAACTCATTTACAGACAAACCTTTGTTAGGTTTCACCACCCACTCCAAGAATGTTCTCTTGGTCACCCTCTCTGAATCTTCAGTGTAGTACTCCTCCTTCAAAGCGCGCATAAAGCTCTCCCAACTCTGTCCTTGCTGCTGCTTGAGCTCCTTCACACGCCCACGAATCTCAAGGACAACAGCAAGTTCAAAGTTCTCCACCATCTCCTTCTCAGGTACCTTGTTCACCTCCATCTCCCTAGCATAGTATCGCACATACTTGGAAATATCTGTCCCCTTGAACTGATCCATCTGATGCACCACCGATTGCAACGCCTTGGTTGCTAATACCTCCTTCCTCTCTGTGCTCTGCTGCTGCTGCATAAACATGGAAAAAGCTTGGAACATCTTCATCGTAGCAGCATCAAACTGAATAGGTTGCTGAGCAGCAGCAACACCTCCACTTGATGATCCTTGGTTGGCCATGATATCTGATCCTGTAACACTCTCAAGAAAACTCCCACCCTAGGTGTTTCACGTCGAGTTCACCAAAAAGAGAGTATGTCGGAGTGTGATCCGTCTACCTAGGAAAGCGCCGGGCTTCTGGCTGTGGTTGTTTACTCAAGAGGTTGGCTTTCAGGTCACAACAGGAGCTATAAACACTCACACAGGAGTGTAGGATATGCTCAAAAAAGCGAAATTTAGGTCTCACTGGTAGTAATAGGCTTAAGCGGTGAACTTTGACACTCAAAGAGAGGAAAACTATGAAGGTTTAGACCTCTAAACTTCCCCTACATGCAAATGAGGTACTACTGAACTCACAGACGAAGTTTCAACCTGAGATCAAATTCTGACACGGAGATATGAACAGAAAAGTTCTGAATAAGAGAATTATGGCAATTTCTGGTACCTAGACAGCTATTCAGACATAGAACAGAGAATTGGCTCGATGAATTTCAAATCTTCTCACAGTATTTGAAGTCTACAGGATGCTGAACATCCCTGTGAAGTTGGGACTCCTGAATGTTTGTAGAACTCCAGATCTCCTTCTCTAAAGTCGCTGCTCTAGATTAAGAGCTTTTCAGACCCCCTCTGCTTCAGCGGCCGCCCTGAATTACTCAATTACTCAAATGATACAAAACTTTTTGGACAGTCGTAGCCCTCCTGACAGTGAACGCAACCACGAAGTTTTGAAGTGATTTCCTCAATTCTGCTGCAATTGGCACCGAAAACCCCAAAATCAACAAAAGTGACGCAGTTTTGGCACAATCCGAACTTCAATTGGGCATAACTCCTTGTTTATTGATCCAAATCGAGCAAAAATTTCACTGACAGTGCTTGGCACGACGAGCTCTCTCTTCCTGTGTTCTCAGATTTCGAACCTACCTCACCAATTGCTCGAACTCTCCTCTAGAGCTCTGTTTCTAAACTTAGAGTTTCACAAAAGACAAAAATGGACCAATGGGAGTTCATAGCTCCACTTGACTGTCCTTTTGTGCCTTAAACTACCTGGTAACTTTTCTACACTCATAGGCTACCACGTCAAGCCCCCTAGAGTGCCAGCGTATAACTTAAACTACCTAAAATGACACATAGCCCTGAAAAATAACTTAAATTAGCTAGAAAGCGTGCATGGGCGACAAGTAAGTACAACCCATGAGCTCAAACCCCTATCAGCATGGAAACCCTAAGTTATGTACATTGAACGTCATAGACAAGTAAGAAGTCACTTGCACAAGCGCACAAATGCTTGAACAAGATAACTAACATACTATCAACCTACTAGGACTCAAAATAGTGTTAACACCGTATGCAAAGGTGTCAAACATATACATAAAGGACTAGAAGTAGTATGAGCTAACTTCTAGAACTACTAAACCTAAGCGTCGGAGTAGAAGTCAAGCATGTAGGCGCCAAGTAGCGCGACAGCGTGATACTGTTGTGGCTCTGTTTGTTAGCAAAGGGAAGTTTCTCTTGCCTTGAGCTACGCTTCGGTGTTTTCGGGTCAAGGTTGCGATTCAAGGGTTGTTTTCAGGGGCTTTTGAAGCAGGTTACAGACTGCTCTGGTCTGGTTTTCAGTTCTGTGCTCTTAAGAGAAAGAGCCGGCAGTGTACATACATTTGGAGTGTATATATTGCGCGTTCGTTTTTCGTGGTTGTTCTTCTCTGTGTTGTCTCTGTTTCAGCACACAACATCTCCACAGCCAGGAACCTCGCGTTTTCCTGGACATCCTTCACGCAATATCCGACACGACATCGGTGGTGAACTCGACGTGAAAGTCTGGGGTGGAGATTTCTGTGCTGGAACTTGAGAGAGGAGATCAACAATCATGAACGAGGATGAAGATGGATTTGGTTGTTCAGGAGGATGTTGCGGACCTGGGATGATGGATTTGTAGACGGTTGGGATCATGGGAGGATGGGACGAGCCATGACTATGGACGGGATGGACGGATCAGAGGAGATACCAGGGGTGCAGTTGGATGCAGCAACTGCACGTTTGTTTCAAGCCTTCACTTTGTTTATGCGACAAGAGCAAGGGAACCAACAAAAGGAGGCTTTGGGGACGAAGGTGCTTCAGAGGGTGATCGACAAGCTCGATCTATTTGATGGGAGAGACATCTCAGACTACTTGAGATGTTACAAGATGGAGATGGATTTGGATCAGGTACCGGAGAAGGAGATGATCGAGACGTTCGAACTCGCTGCGGTGTCGGAGATAAGGGAGCATGTGAAGGGTCTAACAAAGCGTTTTGGGAGGAACTGGGATACATTTTCACATGCGTTGATGGAGGAGTATTTCTTGGGAAACTCAGATCGAGTAACCAAGAAATCATTTTTGGAATGGGTTAACCGATCCAGCAAGGGTTTGCAGCCTACAGAGCTGTTAGAGGAGTTTGAGAGACAATTCTCTCAACTACCTCGGGTGGACAAGCTAACCTTGGAGAGCTACAAGACGGAGCTGTTTCTTCAAGCTGCGGATGAACCATGGCAGGAACAGTTGGAGCTACTTCTGGAAGATGGAGAGGACGAAGAAGGGTTAACAAGAAATTGGGAGGTTGTGCAGAAGCTGTTGAGCTTCTTGTCCGAAGACAGACAAGGGAAAGGGTTACACGGTTGACACCTGCAGTGCTGACTACTACACCAGTTCAGGTAGTATCTGAGGTTCAACTTCCAGTTGTGGTTGTAGAGGAGAAGGATCCAACCATCGAGGACCTACGGCAAAAGATGCAAGATCTACAAGCTAAGGTTACTAGGTTGGAGGATAAGGGATCATCGACTGAGATGGAGCTTGTACCCAAATCAGCTTGGGTACATCAGTGTATGTGGTGTGATGGTACTGACCATCAACAAGACGATTGCATCGATTTTGCAGAGTCTTTGCAACGTGAGGTTATTTCTTGGGAGGATGGAAAGGTTGCATTCACAAGTACGGGTACTCTCCTTCAAGCCAACGTTGGTAAAGGAGGGATGAAGAAGTTTGTGGATGATTACTTTGCGACACATGCAGTTGTAGCTATCGAAGCTACAAGTTATGGTGCTAGGGTGGAGGAGATTGAGCATGATCTCCATATGGATGATTCGGGTGAGCACGAAGATCTAAACGAGCTCAGATTGGATACTGCATCCACGATGCAGAGCGAGAAGAAGGGCCACCAAGATATTTCTTCAGGGAAGCAAGCTGAGGAGGATAAGGTTCAACAGGAAACCATTCTTCCTGAACAGGCAATGGAGGACGATCCTTCACAACCGGAGGAGATGGTTGAGGTGTAGATAGCGGACGTGGGTGATCTGGTTGCAGACAAACAACAACCAGATGCGGATATGACGACGATGGATGTGAAGGGAGGTTGGGAGGAGCGCATTCAAGATCCGAAGGTTGGATTCATTTCACGGGAGGTCTTGGATGCTACTACAAGGGAAGTCCATGATGCTTACATCGGCATCATCAAGGACAGACATGCTGAGGACGAAGGAGAATGGATGGATGCTTTCCAGGCTACGGGTATAGGATGATGGGTAAGGATGGCTTACAGGGGAGAAGCCATTGCTGAAGGTGATTTGTGTTGGGAGGATGATGCTTGGGAGATTGTAAATATTTTCAGGAAGGTTGAGAGGATGATGCTTGGGAGGTTGTGAGGATTTTCAGAAGAAGCAATCAAGGAGGATGATAGTTGAGGAGGATACCATGTACAGTGAGAGAATGATGGTTGCGGTTGAGGATTTTGGTTGCAGCAGTGTGGTTTTTTTTTTTCAGAAAACAAAAAAGAAGAGTTGGATACATACGATGACATGTACAGACTTGAGGTTGAGGGTTACATTCAGGATACATGTGATGATTGACAAGATGAGGGATGTCTACTACGACACTTCGATCACAAACCTCGACGGTGAGGTTCTACAAGGCGGATGGAAGATATTTCTATGATATGATGGGTTATTCTTTCTATGTCTTCGCATATTGAAGATGTGTAGATTTAGAGGGGGTGATTGGATGGGAGGTTCGAGATGAAGGTCGATGAGCATGGATCTAGGGAGGATCATGGCAGGGTAGCAACTTCAAGATGACGATCGAGTTGCGACTTGAGGATGAGGTTGAGATGGGAAGGAGGATAACAAGATGGAACGAGTGTGCGTGCCGGTCCACTCCTTGGTTGGTATCTCTGGTGCATACCGGAGGATGCACAGGTTTGGAGGGGGTGGATGTCGTGTCGTGGACCGGCTCCTACATGAAATACAAACTTCGATGCTTGTCGCTCCAAAGACACTCATGAGAAAGACAAGCTAGGCCCTAGCTTACGGGTTTTGGGCACCACTTCGGATCTTCATTTTTATCGCACCAGTGGATAGAGTTCCTTCTCAGCTTTCCATAAGCACTTCATCTACTTCGTTTGGACGCTTAGTGGAGAAGTTACAGGACTCGAAAGATGGAGAAAACAAGCTAGGCCCCAGCTTACGGGTTTTGGGCACCACTTCGGATCTTCATTTTTATCGCACCAGTGGATAGAGTTCCTTGTCAGCTTTCCAGAGGCACTTCATCTACTTCGTTTGGACGCTTAGTGGAAAAGTTACAAGACTCGAAAGATGGAGAAAACAAGCTAGGCCCCAGCTTACGGGCTTTTGGCGCAACTTTGGATCTTCACTTTCATCACATAGATGGGTAGAGTTCGTTGTCAGCTTTCCATGGGCATCTTGTTTACTTCGTTTGGACTTCCAGAGAAGAAGTTATGCGATTCGAAAGAAGGTAAAATCAAGCTAGGCCCCTGGTTACTTGCTGACTGGGTATTTAGGGCTCCAGGCGTTATATCAAAGAACGCAAGGGGCCTGCTTCTGATTATTGAGGGTTGAACTTCGTACGTACAGATTGTAACAAGGGGGCTGCTTAAGGGGCTTGCTTGCGCCTACGATCTGTCAGCGGACGGTGCGGGAGATTTGGAAGTCCAATGCAAACGCGCAAGGCGTCGTTGGGTTCAGATCTGTGCAGGCTACGCAATGGTTCAAACGGTTAGGGAAGAGACGGATCGGGGAGTGCGTACTGAGTGAAATTGAGACGCAGGAAGCAGATTTGGAGTTTTCAGTTACCTGTGAAGGAGAGTTGGACCGTTCGGACCGTTCCGGAGTCCAAACTTGCTGTCCTTGGATCCAACGGGATCAGAACACCGAGTTCTACAGGAAATTGAAGACGATACCAGTTTTCATCGGGCGGTTTGGAAGTTCTGAGTGAAATTAGCTCGCAGGGAAGCGCTTACATCAGATTTTCATTCACTTGCGACCTGAGGTTGGGCTGTTCTTCGCGATCGGTGAGCCAAGCTCTTCGTTCTTGGTGCCTACGCGATCAGGGAGTCTTCATCTACTCATAGGAGAAGACTATACGTGGATTGGATTGTTGGTTTGGGTGTGGTGAGCGAGTTTGAGTCGCAGGGAGCTGATTTACGTCAGTTTTTTGCAACCTGCGGCTAAATTTCTCGAGTGGTTTTGCAAGGGGAACTCCAAACGACTTGTTTGGAGTCTCGTTGGGTTCAGGGTAGCTAGATCTATCTGCCAGGGAAGACGGATATCAGTTTAGACGATCCGTTTGTGCGTGGTGTGCGGTTTTAAGCCGCAGGGAGAAGTTTTTGGAGGTTCGGTCACCTGCGACCGAAAATCGGCGATATCTCGGCTGTTGGGAGTCGGATCTGAAGGTTTCTTGGGTTAACGGAGTCAGCGGAGGAGACCCTATCGACATCTGAAGTTCGTTTGGCGAAAGGAGGAAGTCCACAGATAGGCCTTTTTCGGTTTCTTCGCTACGGGTTTTGCTCTTTTGAGTTCGTTAGAGTTCCGGTTGGCTGTATACAGCTTGTGGTAGCTAGCTTTAGCTAAGAGCTTATACATGGATGTGGTTTGGACTTGGGTTTGGATCGCGTGATACTGTTGTGGCTCTGTTTGTTAGCAAAGGGAAGTTTCTCTTGCCTTGAGCTACGCTTCGGTGTTTTCGGGTCAGGATTGCGATTCAAGGGTTGTTTTCAGGGGCTTTTGAAGCAGGTTACAGACTGCTCTGGTCTGGTTTTCAGTTCTGTGCTCTTAAGAGAAAGAGCCGGCAGTGTACATACATTTGGAGTGTATATATTGCGCGTTCGTTTTTCGTGGTTGTTCTTCTCTGTCTTGTCTCTGTTTCAGACACAACATCTCCACAGCCAGGAACCTCGCGTTTTCCTGGACATCCTTCACGCAATATCTGACACGACAACGTGCAGAGATCTCAGCAAGAACCAACGGTGGCTGGAAGGAGGTTTACTGCCCAAGAGAAAGGGAAGGGACCGGCCTACAAGTTGGCGGCTGATATTGAAACTTCTACTGATCTGAAGAGCATCTTGGAGCAGAGGATACTGGATGCACGAATCGAGTTTTCTCTCCGAGAAGTTCTTGGTATTGTAAAGAGGGAGTTTCACGAACTGATCATCGACATCATCAAGCGCAAGAGATAGGTGATGTCTCAACAAGTAGAAAGTCAAATGATAGATGTGGTAGGAGCTTCTCTGAATGATGCAGAGTTTGGAAAGGTGCATTTTCAGGAAGCTGATGACCAGGGCTACCAGCAAGAAGCGTTAGTTGCTGGTACCAACACTATTGAGTTCGACGATGAGGAAGCTGACGAGGAGAGTCCAGCTAGTGATAGTGACTTCAGAAAAAGACATTGGGCTCGTGCTATGACTGCTACACGAGTTCGCCTTGGGAGTTTATCTGAACCTGTTGCTGCCTTGGTTGATCATGGATCTGAGATCAACATCATGTCATGGGATGTGTATGAGAGAGATCAGTGGTCTATCGAGCTGAATCATGATTGGGTGTTACGTGCTACAAACAACCAGAAAGGTGAGCTATACGGCGCTTGTCCTAACGTGAAGGTGAAGATAGGTGATGTGGATGTAGATCAGCACTTCTTCGTGCAATCTTCTACTTCATAACCTGTGATTTTTTGTCAGCCTTATATCACTGCGGTTCGAATGGAGACCAAGGTGATGGATGATGGATCATTATGCTAAGATCCGTAGTCCAGATGATAAACATTCTGTGTAGTTTCTGACCGTTTGTACGAACCACGAACGAAACCGACAGACTTTGAGAGATTCTCCTATCTGTAGGAGTAAGGGTTTTTTGAAACCACTCTCGTAGGACGGGATAGCGAGAGTGATGGATTTGCTGCTACTATGATCTCGCTTGAGCAATCTGAGGGATCACAGGATGTTGATGAAAAGGCTGCTCAAGATTCAGAAAGTAGTTGTACTGTACTGTAAACCCTCCGCAGTCCTATCGATCAACTACCCCCGATCTCTCAATCTTCACGATCGTCATCCACAAATCTGCAACATGTCGGGCATGTCTCTCACTCAGGGGTCACCTCTGATGGCTTTGATGGAAGCACACCATGAATCTTGAAAGGAAAAATGCTAAGTTCACTCATTCATACACCCACAAACTTATCAACTAAAAATCTCTTTAAACTCATCAACTAAAGTCCTCCATTCTAACGACGTCTCTCAAGTTCTCACATGCTAAAAATATCTCACACTCTCTATATTACTCAAGTTGTCATTACGACGATGTGAAAACAAGGATGAGGAGCTCTTCTCTACTCTTCTATTTATACATTCTAGGTTTTTACTTTGGTACCCTCTGGTAACTCAGCCGTAACTACTTTTACCGGGTTTTACTAAGATATTACTTAAGGTAAAAGCATTAATCACATGGGCTTCTTATCTTTTCACATGGGCTTATTTCTTCAAAGTCAACAACTTCTAGAAGGATTCTAGAATATTCTCAAGGAATCTCGAATTTCCACCCCCCTCTACACTAGGACCCACTAAAAAGGAAACATGTGGAATCTCTTCTTGTTTTTAATGTCCACAAAGTCCACAACTTTAATCCAACCACTAATATCAAGTCAAAAAGGAGATAATGGATACTTTCCACCTCCTTTCTACCTTTTAGACAAGATGACAAGATAGTAGTGCTCACTCTTTAGCAAATATCTGAATTCTGCCAAAAGTACAGCTAAGTTTAACCATAACTAACTTTTAGCTAGTCATGACTAACTTGATAGCTCCTTAAAGTACTTTGGCAGCAAATAAACATTCTCAACACTTAGTTATAACTAAACACCTTACTAATAGATAAACTTATTATGTCTAACATAGGTCGTTACATTTTACCCCTGGACTAAATTTTCGCTCCATCCTCGGAGTGAAGAGAGAACTTTCGTCGATGAAACAACTTCAACTTGTCATGATTTATCCGATCGAATCTCTTTCCTCCCAGCTCCTGAAGGTCATATGTGAAGTTGCTCCACACCTTATCTACAACAAAAGGACCAAAATATCTCGGAAGAAACTTCTTCCTAGCCCTCTTGAATCTGATAGCATCATACAACATTACCCAATCTCCTATTTGAAAAGGCTTTACCTCCCTCTTGCCCAACCGTTTGTCGTAACTCTTCTTTTGATACACCTGAGCTCGTTCCATCCGGATCATTGCTACCGCTCGGGTCTCTTCCAACTCCATGAGTTACTCCTTTCTTGACTTGACCACGTCTTCTCCCCTCGACCTCTTCAACTTTCGTTGAATGGTTTGAAAAGTATCCAATTCGAATTGGATCGGCAACTTGGACTCCACTCCATAAACCAGTCGAAATGGAGAGTACCCAGTAGAAGTCTTTGTTGTCGTTCGGTACTCCCATAAGATGGCATGTAGCCTCTTATCCCAAGTATGTTTCGCAGTCTCAACATCAGCATCTTTGACGAGCATCATACAAAGTGTAAGATTGGTCTTCTCCGCAAGACCATTGGCATTTGGTTTGTATGAGGTCGTTACTTGTGCCTTGATAGAAAAGTGTTGTAGCATAGCAGTAGTCATGCTCCCTACAAACTCTCCTCCTCTATCCGAGACCAACTCTAACGGACATCCAAATCTTGTGATGATCCTCTCCCATAAGAATCTACCGACTTCTGTTTCATTGGTCTCTCTCAAAGGTCTAGCCTCTACCCACTTGGTACAATAGTCAGTGGCGACTACAATGTATCTATTGCCTCAAGGTGTCTTATTAAGAGGACCTACAAAGTCAATACCCCACTTCTCAAATGGTCCTAATATTGAAATTGATCTTAACGGAGGTTTTCTAGTAGACTTCAGAGCAAATGCTTGACATATGTCGCAAGTTTTGCAATAGTCTAAACACTCCTTGAAAATCCCTCTCCAGTGATAACCCGCATCCAAAATCTTGAAAGCTGTTATCTTATCAGCAAAGTGACCTCCGCAAACAGTGCCATCGTGAAACTCGTGCATCAGCTTGAACGCCTCCTTCTGACCAACTGCTCTCCTTAGTAAGCCATTTGCTCCTTGATGAAGTAGAATTCCCTCCACCATGGTGTAAGGTTTGCATCTCTTGATCAACGCGTTACGTTCTCGGGTATGCATACCTTCTGGAAAAGAGCCATCTACAAGGAAACTCCAGATTTCCTTGTACTCGTCCGGTATCTCCTCAATGCTTGTGATGGTCATCAGATGCTCGTCTGGAAATGAATCATCAAACGGTTCTTCTCTCTCATCATCATAAGCTCTCGATAAAAGATCAGCATTCGCATGCTTTTTCCCTAGTCTATCTTCAATCACGTAGTCGTATTCTGTTAGAAAGATCTTCCAATGAGCAATACGACCTTCGGCATTAGGCTTATTAAAGATATACTTTAAAGCCTTGTGATCTGTGACTATGGAAAATTTTCCTCCTTGCAAGTAGTGTCGAAATTTCTTCAATCCGAAGATCACTGCTAATCCTTCTCGTTCAGTCACGGAGTAATTCTTCTCCGCTGGCACCATCTGCCTACTAGCATAAGCTATAGGATGATCATGCCCATCTTCATCTAACTGACTTAAATGTACACCCGATAGCTACATTGGAGACATCCGTGTTGATATAGTCCCAAGCTCTAGTAGATCGACGGCTACCATTAGCCGGAGTGGTTAGGGTTGTTAGAGTTAGTTAGAGGGCTAACCCACCATTAAGGTTTCCCTTGTACTCACCTCCACTATATATACAGAGAGAGGCAAAGCCTCTCTCATCTCATTCCTATTTTACTTCCTTGTCTACTCGCTCTCTCTCTCTTCTTGGAGTGTCCTCGAAGTATCGATCTTTCTACATGGTATCAGAGCTGGTGAGAGCGTGTGTCCCTTGCTGATGAGCAAGATGGAGATTGGAGTACAGGAGAGAGCAGCCGGAGTTGTGCCTGATGTCGAGCACTATCCTGCTGATGCGTTCGGGTGAGGCGAAACCGTTTCTTTCGCCACCAGAAACTTTGAACGCGATTTCGGAGGCCTAGACTATTTTTTCTTGCTGTTTTCTGTCGACCAGCCCTTTTAGGGCTGTCTTGCTCAAAAGGTGCGAATTGTGTACTGGGCCAAGTTTCAGTCGATTTGGAGATTTCCAGCGGCAGATTTTCAAACGGATCTTTTTCGACCAAAACGAAAGTTTTAGGACTTGAGTCCAAAACTAATCCTGTTTTGAAAATTTCTGAAAATTTCAAGGGGTCGCACGCCCATTTTCGACCTCATTTGGTCTAGTTTCGACCTTTCTTGGTGTGTTCTTTCGACGTTTCCGTCGTGTTTTGTACACCTACAGTTCGCGCACAAGTTCTTTTCTCGTTGTCGCTGCAGGAGGAGTTCGCGGAGTCGCCTCGTCGTGACTTGTGACAACTCTTGATCGTGCGGTGGGGAGAGACGAGTTTCGTGCAGTTTCTGGAGGTTTTCCGCGTACAGAACAGTGCAATTTCGACATTGCAGCTATGGCGGAGTCTGTGTCTTTGATCACTGGAGAGAAACTTGACAAGAACAACTACCAAGTGTGGAAGTTCCGGATGAAGACTTTCCTGCAGGGACAAGATCTATGGGATCTTATCACTGAGGAGGAGAAAGCGCCTGAAGTGCCAATTTCTGATCCGAAATTCAAGGAGTGGAAGAAGCGCTCATATCAGGCTATTCACTACATCGCGCTGACAGTTTCAGCATCGATGATCGGTCACATCCAGGATTGTGATACGCCCAAGAAAGCTTGGGATGCACTCGCGCATCTGTTTCAATCCGGAACAGAGACGCGGAAGCTGCAATTGCTGCAGCAGTTCAATACCGTGAAGAAGGGGTCGATGTGCATAAACGACTATGTGAACGGGGTCAAGCAGCTTGCGGATCAGCTATCTTCTGTCAAAGTCGAGATTGATCCCACTGTCTTGATCGGAGCCACATTGCAGGGACTGCCTGCAGAGTACAAACAGTTCATAACATCGATTTCGATCAGAGAACCTCTTCCGCGGTTTGATGAGCTTGTTCCTATGATGTTAGGAGAGGAGGTGCGCCTACTGGGGAGTTCTACTTCGACGGGTCAGCAAGAATCTGTCTATTTTGCAGGTTCTGGAGGATCTCGAGGTAGGGGTCGTGGCAAAGGTGCTGGACGTGGACGGGGTCGCGGACAGCAACAGCAATCGCAGCAGCAGCAGAACCAGCAGAACCAGCAACAGTCTGGAGGTTCCAACAACAATCAGAGAAGAGCGCCTGGTTCCTGCAACTACTGCAAGAAACAAGGCCACAATGCGAATCAGTGCTACAAGAAGCAGAACGATCAGAGACAACACGACAACAACCCCCAACAAGGTAACAGCAACCAGCAAGGCTATGCAGTCACTGAGCATGTCTATTCGGAGCAATTGCTGATTACTACGCATCAGAGTTATGCGGCTTTCGAGCCACAGACTGACTGGGTGATCAACTCCGGCGCCACCAGTCACATGACTCCCCATCGGGAGTGGTTTAGTTCACTCGAGCCTGTGGAGACTCCACAGTTTATGGTGACAGGAGATGACACCAAGCACAAGATCCAGCACAAGGGTAACATTCCACTTGACATTCCTGCCTCAACGTTTACTGGTATACGGAATGTCTTACATGTACCTACATTGACTAGAAACCTGCTATCTGTAGGACAGTTGATAGAACAGGGTCTGCAAGTGCGCTTCAATAAAGATGGATGCTTTATTGAAGATTCGAATGGCACTGTCATAGCTCGAGGTATCAAGAGTGGTAGGCTGTTTAAACTAGATGCATCTGCGCCTAAGTTACAGGCTGCCATGTATGGACAGAGTGGTCCAGTAGTGTCTGATATTGACATCTGGCACAAGCGAATTGGGCACATGAACTTTCAGAGGCTGAAAAGCCTTCCGAGTTCTGACCTGGTTACAGGTCTGTCCAAATTCGAATCCAGTGAGCCCACTGGAGTCTGTGCAGCATGTCAATTCGGCAAGCAAGCTAGACAGCCCTTTAAGGGATCAGGCAGTAGAGCGAACAAGCTTCTGGAGCTTGTTCACACTGATGTATGGACTGCTTCTCAGCCAAGTATGACCGATTTCCAGTACTTCGTGTCGTTCATTGATGATCATTCGCGTTATACTTGGATCTATTTGTTGAGAAACAAGTCCTCTGCCGAAGTACTGTCAGCATTCCAGACTTTCCGCAAGTTGGTGGAAAAACAGTCTGGAGCATCTATCCTCTGTTTGAGATCTGATGGAGGAGGCGAGTTTCTTTCTGGAGAGTTCGATGAATATCTGCGTGAGCATGGTATCCGACGCCAGAAGACCTGCAGTTACAGTCCGCAGCAGAACGGGGTTGCGGAGCGCAAGAATCGACACATAGCAGAAGCTGCTCGTGCGATGTTGAACGAGAAGACCATGCCTAGACCTTACTGGGCAGAAGCTGTTTCATGTGCGGTGTATCTGATGAACCGGACGCCTACAGCGGCAGTCCACAGCAAGACACCGATGGAGGTCTTCACAGGCAGTAAGCCTGATTACTCTTTCCTTAAAGTTTTTGGATGTATCTGTTATGTGCACATACCTGATGAAAGACGTAAGAAACTAGATCCGAAAGCAGATAGATGTTTCTTCCTTGGTTATGCTTCTGATACGAAAGGATATAGGTGCTACAATCCTTCGTCCAAGCAGTTCTATATCAGTAGAGATGTCGTGTTTGATGAGCTACAGTCTTGGTTTGCACCTGCACCTGTGATAGCCATCCTTGTACCTACTGTAGAACCAAGGAGTCAGTCCACTGTAGTACCTCAGAGTAGTACGTTGAGTGGAGGATCTGGAGAAGTCACTGATTCCAGATCAGAATCTGTTGCACATAGAGCTGTTGTTAACGCTGGAGTCCACGTAACACAGCCTAGTGGAACTAGTGTAGTTTCTACACAGGATGAGCGCGTGCTATTGCAGCGTATGTTTGACTCATCCAGATATGTGGATCTTCCACATCCCCTGGATACTTTGTCCCAGACCTTGGTGTCTACGTCAGATCAGTTGCAAGGGGAGGTGACTAGTGCACCGATTACCTCTCGTAGATCTGAGCGGCCAAAACATCCAGTGAGTAGGTATATGCATGAAGGTTTTCTTGCTGCGCACCATGCATATATGGCCAATGTTCTTCAGGAACAGGAACCGAGTTCGCTTGAGGAGGCGATGCACAAGGCCCAATGGGTAAGTGCTATGGAAGCTGAACTTGCTGCGCTTCATCACCAACAGACTTGGGAGTTGTTAGACTTACCTCAGGGTAAGAAAGCGATTGGTTGCAGGTGGGTTTTCAAGGTCAAGCGCAACTCGGATGGTACCGTGTGTCGGTACAAGGCCAGATTGGTAGCTAAGGGCTACGCACAGCAACATGGAGTGGATTTTGAGGAGACCTTTGCTCCTGTTGCGAAGATGGTGACTATTCGAACAGCAGTTGCAGTTGCAACTCAGAAAGGTTGGAAGATGCACCAGATGGACTTCAAGAACGCCTTCCTCAATGGCGATCTTGAGGAGGAGGTCTACATGCAGCAACCTCCTGGTTATGAGGATCCTAAGTTCCCTTCCCGTGTATGTAAGTTACGGAAGGCTCTCTATGGTCTGAAACAGGCACCAAGAGCATGGTATGCAAAGATCAATTCTTACTTGCAGTCTCTTGGTTTCCACCTGTGTAGTTCAGACTCTACCTTGTATTCATTGAGAATACGAGACCGGATTGTTGTGATCACCATCTATGTTGATGACTTGATCATTACCGGTAACTTTGAGGAGCTTATTTCCCAGATCAAGGATCACTTGAAATCCGAGTTCGAGATGATGGACTTAGGAGAACTCAAGTACTTCCTTGCTGTGGAGTTCATTAGAGATGGGAAGGATGTTTGGCTTGTACAGCGACAGTATGCTCTCAGTATGCTTGAGAGATTTGGTATGCTTGATTGCAAACCCATTGCTACACCATTAGAGCAAGGGGTAAAGCTAGGAGCAGAGGATGGTGAGTTGCTGGATGATCCACGCATGTACAGACAGATGGTTGGGAGTCTTATCTACTTGACCATCACCAGACCAGACTTGAGCTATGCTGTCGGTCTGATTAGTCAATTCATGCAGTCACCACGGAGACCACATTTTGAGGCTGTCAAGCGGATCCTCCGCTACGTGAAGTTCTCGATGCAGTACGGACTTCACTATCGATACGGTGGACCATTGTTGTTACATGGCTACACAGATGCTGATTGGGCAGGAAGTGCCGACAGGAGATCCACGTCAGGTTACGCTTTTGGACTTGGAAGCGCTGCTATAAGCTGGGCTTCTAAGAAGCAACCCACAGTTGCTTTGTCATCCACGGAAGCAGAGTATCGAGGAGCAACGAACGCAACATGCGAATCGATTTGGCTTCGATGTCTGCTATCTGATATTGGTGTGGAGTGTACAGATCCTGTTGTTGTATATACAGACAACATTAGCAGCATGAAGTTAGCTAGTAATCCTGTTTTCCATGCTAGGACGAAGCACATTGAGGTGCACTATCACTTTATTAGAGAGAAGGTCCTTGCAGGAGAGATTGAGCTCAGTTATGTGAGCACAGGAGATCAGGTTGCCGATATCTTCACTAAGGCGTTGCCTAGAGATAAGTTTGATGCTTTCAGACATTGTCTAGGAGTACAGGATGTAGAGATGAGCTTGAAGGGGAGTGTTGATATAGTCCCAAGCTCTAGTAGATCGACGGCTACCATTAGCCGGAGTGGTTAGGGTTGTTAGAGTTAGTTAGAGGGCTAACCCACCATTAGGGTTTCCCTTGTACTCACCTCCACTATATATACAGAGAGAGGCAAAGCCTCTCTCATCTCATTCCTATTTTACTTCCTTGTCTACTCGCTCTCTCTCTCTTCTTGGAGTGTCCTCGAAGTATCGATCTTTCTACACATCCGTATACAGAATAAATGCTTTACTCCACTTAAGTTTAGCAAGTATAGGAGCTATCACCAATGCCTTTTTCAGCTCCTCAAATGCTTCCTTTGCCTTCTGATCATGCACTATCAAGTCAAAATCAACTCCCTTCTTCATGTACATAGTCAAAGCTATTGCTTTGTTTGAGAAGGAAAAGATAAACCTACGATAATATCCAACCATGCCAAGAAACTGCCTCAACTTTGTCAAGTTGATCGGAAATGGAAGATCCACAATCTTCTTCACCTTCTCAAGATCTACCGCAATCCCATTCTTGGAAATGATGTGCCCTAACAGTACACCTTCTTCGCAGCCAAAGATGCACTTCTCTGGATTCAGACAAGCGTTAGCTTGCTCCAACCGCTGCAGAACTTTGATCACATGATCAAAGTGGTCCTCCTTTCTTCCGTACACATAGAAATCATCAATGAAATCACGAACAAACTTTCCTATGAATGGTTCGAACACCTTGTTCATGAACCTCTGAAACGTGACCGGAGCATTACACAGTCCGAATGGCATCACTCGAAATGCAAATGTTCCCCAAGGAGTAGTGAAAGTAGTCAACTGCTGGTACTCCTGTGCTATCTTGATCTGGTTGTATCCACTATAACCATCACCAAAGCTGTACCACTCATGACCAGCAACTTCCTTCAAAATCTCATCTATAAATGGTAGAGGATAATAATCCTTCTTGGTAACTGCATTCAGCTTCTTATAGTCTATGCACACTCGCAGCTTACCATTCTTCTTCTTGACAATCACAATGGGTGAAACTCATTCTGAGTTCTCCACCTCGTAGATGAAACTCGTCTCTCTCAACTTGTCTATCTCCTCCTTGACCATTATCGCTGTTGTAGGATTGACCCTTCTCTGCTTCTGTCGAACTGGTCTTGCGTTCTCCTCCAATTCGATTCGATGAGTCTCGAGAGTCACCTCCTTCAAATCCTTGTAGCTGAAAGCAAACACATGGATATATTTTCGAAATATATCTAGGAATCTACTTTTCTCCTCTTGAGTGACATTGATACCAAACTTCAGGGTAGAGAGTATTCTCACAATCTCTACCTCACTCAACTCTTCTTTGTCAGGATCTTTCTCCACTGCTGGTCGAGGCAAAAAGTCAGTAGCACTAAGCTGATGTAATGATTCATCTCGACCAAATCCTTCGTCCTCAGACGAGGATTCTTGATCGTAAGAATCTCCGGTATCTACTTCTGAGACATTCTGATCGTCCTCCGTATCAGATTCCCAGTAGTCACTAGTGGGTCTATCAGAGTCAGAAGTCACAACTCCAACACCCGAGAGAGGAACTATCACTCTATGATCTCTAGGCCCAATCCGTAAGTATCCTTTGTGCCACCTATCAGTGGTGCGCACAGCTCTCAACCAAGGCCTATCTAGGAGCAAATCATAACTAGAGTCCTTTAACACTTGAAAGGACATCAATGTTTGAACTCCTATCACAGACACGACCACCTTCTCTAACACACCAAGAGATCTTACCCGTTGCTTGTTAGCCATCCCCACGACAATGCTAGCCGGGCGAGTTGGTTCCATCCCCAACTTCTTCATCAACCTCTCCAATATGGCATTTACAGCCGACCCTCTATCCACAAATACGTCAGAGACGTAGTGATCATTCAACCGGACTTCAATCTTTGAAGCCCTAGTGCATACCTCTGAAGCATGCACATCCACCACACCAACTCCCACAGACTTTGATGTCTTGCTCTTGGATTTCTTCTTCTTGCTTCTCTTAGAACTCAATCCTCCTCTGAGTTCCCTTCATAAGCTGGGATTAAGTGCGATCAGTTGTCCAACAGTGATGTTGGCTTTCTGAGCACCCACATCTTCAACCACATCATATCCCGCTTGGGAAGATGAAATGGTGAAATCCGCCATCCCCAGCTTCCTTCTTGGCTCTCTTGGTGTACTCGAAACATTACTCGAACGAGTACTTCTACTTGCTGACTCCTCCATGAAAACCGGTTCATCAAAAAATCGAGTTCTTTTCCTTTCTTGAGCTAAAAGCTCCACCGGTGCATGAGAAGAGTTTGAACTCTCTCCTTTCTCGTAGATGGGATCTCGCACGACATCGATAGTAGCCATCCCCTTGTCTCGTCCTTGTGATGGATTTCCTCCACCCACATTCATTCTGACAGCTTCGGCACCTCTTGCTCCGTTGTTAAGACAATTTCGCTGGAAATGAGAACCTCCACATGTCCAACAAGTGATTCCTCCAAACTTACCTTGGTTGCCTCCAAAGTTACCTTGATTTCCTCGGTTGGGATTGTTGTCGTAACCTCTTTGACCTCCTCCTCCACCTTTGTTTCTCCATTCTCGTAACTGCACCACATTTATCTTGAGATCCGCAAGAGTGTCGGTGATGCTCTTCAGCTCGGCATGAAAATCAGAGGTGGCAGTAGACATCGTTGTTGGGACAAACGGTCTTGGCACCATCGTTGGAGTAGGAGCTGACGTTGAAGCAATCACCAATTATGATGGTGCAGGTGCGATCGTTGTGGCTACACCAGGAGTCGGAGTCGACACCAGAGTAGCATGATGAGGTTGGATGATATCTCTTTCATCCAAACTCTCTTCCATATTTGTCGCAATCTTGATGGCCTCCGCTTTGGTTGCTGGCTTCTCGTACCTCACTTGGGTTCGAATTGAAGGTCTCAACCCTCCCACCAAGTTCTTGGTCAGCATTGCTCCAATCCTCGCCATCGTTAAATCCACATTGTCTCCACTCTTCCGTAGGACCGTCCAAAATCGTTGCTCCAACTTATCCACCCTTTCGGCATATTGCTGAACTTTCTCGTCGTCCCGTTGCTTCAAATGAGTAAGCTCCACCATGAGCTTCTCATAACTCTCTTCTGGAAGAAATTCTTCGACGAGTGCATTACTCAACGTCTCCCATGTGTCCTCAACTGCACCAGGTGTCTGGCTCTTCACTCGGTCTTCATACCACGTAAGAGCAAAATTTTCTAAAAACTCTAGCAGTAACAACACCCATTCTTCCTTCCTTCTCACGTTGTTTCCAATATAACCCCTTTTGAAATCTCGTACAAATGGTTCTACATCTTCATTGTTCTTCCCATGAAACACTAGTAACTTCCCCATCTTGTAACTATTCTTTCTACCCTTCTAATTTTTGTGCAATAACTACTCGCTAAAAGAGTACGAACATCATCAATTCCATTCGCGAATAATCTACCATAGGTAAAATGAAAGGAAATGGTTGTAACAACACCTCTTGTGCCATCTCTTCTCCCAAGGTAATCATGAGCCAGAGTCGCATCACCGTCTTCTCCACCATCCGAATAACGATCTCCATCACAACTCAGCCGAGTCCTCTTTTGAAGTCGACAACTTCTTCGTCTCAACTCTTTGAGTCTCGTCCAACTTCTCGACTATTGACGTAAGTACGGTGGCCACATCGACGCACTTGTGTCCTCTTGATAGATCACCCACTCCACAACTTGGACAAAGATCTTCTACTAGAAGATGAATTGACGCTGGTGACGATGGACCCACTCGAAGACTTAAATCAGTAAACTCCCGTTTCCCTTTAGCTCTCTCGGTTCTGATTCTAGTTGGACAATTCACTACTTTATGTCCCAACCCTCTACAGAAATAACACCACAAGTCGGTTTCTACTCTTCTCCTCGGAGATTCTACTTGAGGTTTTATACTAGGGTTCTCAAACTCAACGATAATCTCTTTCGAGCTCTCTCCGACACTTACTATGACATCTAAACCTTGAGGAAGGTTTTTAAGTCTAACTTTCCAATCTTTTGAACTTCCACTCATGTTGCACCATTAAGTGGACAAAATATCTTTGAAGAAAATAACTCTACATCACTTTCTTAACTCTTTCGAGCTTTATACTGAAAATCGTGTATTATACATGCTATACACGAAATAAAATCCAATCTAAAATTAAGAGTCCATGATAATATCCTCATGACCATCGTCTGTACTGATTCTAGCAGGCATCTTAAAGTCACTTTTGTAAGGATCACACTCTACTTCGCCAGGAGCATTCGTGGCCTCTGCAGTGAATGATATTTTGAACTCAATCTTCTTCGCATCTGCGCCGATTCCCGCAGAAGCTTCTTTATATAAAGCAAAAATGGCACCCCAACTGCAATAGATGTTTGATCGCAACGTCTCTATACTTAACATTTTCCTTTCCGTCTCCGTTCTAACTCCCAAACGTCTCTTCTTCAACCTCGGCACTCGAACTAGATTCCCCATGACGTATCGTCAAGACCTCCTTGTATGTCGAACCGTATATCTCTTAATCGGTAAGAGATCTCTCCAAGATTTTTGTGATCTCCAGTAGCTCAACCTCCAAGCTACTAACTAATGAAGTTTCGATAGAAAATTCCTTACTCAAAAGAGATGGTGCTGACTGTACAAATTTTCAGAGAACTGAAATTTGTATATTTTCACTTCTCTCATGACTTTCAACCCCCTCAACTTTGAAAATTCATGGCTCTCTCTCCATACCACCTTTTCTCTTGATTTCTGTTGTCCTAGATAGCTTATCAGCCAATCTAAAACACTAGAAAGTTTCTCAGGAAAATAGAATTCACAGAAAATCTGACAATGACGGTAACCTTTTTCCAGAGAACAGAATTCTTCAACTCTCACGAATAGACCCCCTCAACTTTGAAAATTCTTTGCTCCCTCTCTAGACCACCTTTTCCTATGATTTCTTTTGTAGTAGATAGGTTATCAGCCAATCTAAAACACTGGAAAGTTTCTCAGGAAAATAAAATTCACATAAAATCTGACACTGACTGTAAACTTTTTCCAGAGAGCAGAATTTCTAAACTCACAAATTTCTCTCCTCTAATAACTTTTCTCTCCTCCTTTCTCTACAACTCTTGTTGCACCCTCTTTCAACTCTCCTCAAACCCTTTCTAAGTGAAGAACATGTAAAGAATGACTTCGAACGCGTCATATATCACTACGGGATACACGAAAGGTTCTAATGTTGCTAACATTGCGTTAGCTCTCTCTCCTCCCAACGTTCTCTCCATGTGTTCTCTCATAATCTCTTTTCGTCTAATATAGAACTGAACTCTAAACATTTTCAATGATCCCTTCAAGTGAGGTCCCGGCAACGGAACCAAAAATATAAACCCTCCGCGGTCCTATCGATCAACTACCCCCTGATCTCTCAATCTCCACGATCGTCATCCACGAATCTGTAACATGTCGGGCCTGTCTCTCACTCAGGGGTCACCTCTGATGGCTTTGATGGAAGCACACCATGAATCTTGAAAGGAAAAATGCTAAGTTCACTCATTCATACACCCACAAACTTATCAACTAAAAATCTCCTTAAACTCATCAACTAAAATCCTCCATTCTAACGACGTCTCTCAAGTTCTCACATGCTAAAAATATCACACACTCTCTATATTACTCAAGTTGTCATTACGACGATGTGAAAACAAGGATGAGGAGCTCTTCTCTACTCCTCTATTTATACATTCTAGGTTTTTACTTTGGTACCCTCTGGTAACTCAGTCGTAACTACTTTTACCGGATTTTACTAAGATATTACTTAAGGTAAAAGCATTAATCACATGGGCTTCTTACCTTTTCACATGGGCTATTCCTTCAAAGTCAACAACTTCTAGAAGGATTCTGGAATATTCTCAAGGAATCTCGAGTTCCACCCCCTCTATACTAGGACCCACTAAAAAGGAAACATGTGGAATCTCTTCTTGTTTTTAATGCCCACAAAGTCCACAACTTTAATCCAACCACTAATATCAAGTCAAAAAGGAGATAAGGGATACTTTCCACCTCCTTTCTACCTTTTAGACAAGATGACAAGATAGTAGTGCTCACTCTTTAGCAAATATCTGAATTCTGCCAAAAGTACAGCTAAGTTTAACCATAACTAACTTTTAGCTAGTCATGACTAACTTGATACCTCCTTAAAGTACTTAGGCAGCAAATAAACATTCTCAACACTTAGTTATAACTAAACACCTTACTAATAGACAAACTTCCTGTGTGTAACATAGGTCGTTACAGTACATAGTTGGAAATTTGGTTTGATGACTTTCAGTTCTGATGATTGGAGTGAGTTTACGCGGATAGAGGATTTGACAGAGAAGAGTAGAAGGGAGATGGAGAAATGTGCAGCAAATCTGCGCTGTACAAGAGTTCTGAAGGAAGAAGAGACGATTTCTGATGTTTATGATGAGTTTTTAGGTGTACAGTCTTTTGTTCGTTGGCTGGATGATGTAGATAGGTTGATGGAGCAGATGGGAGGTAGGGTGGTGATCCTCATCCATTCTCGTGAAGTCTATGAGGAGATTGTCTCATACTTACGATATCGTCCTCATCAGAGACTAGAGAATGGATGGAAGGATGCAGTCTGTTGGTGTGGCTCTCATCAAGAAGCGGAAGTACACGCCAAGTATAAAGCTGTAGCGAGGAAGATGAGACCTATGGCGACCCAGTTATCTGTTGATTCTCAGCAGCAGATGGAGTTAGCGGTTGCTGAGCCTGTGCTTAGAGATCCTACACAGGTAGGACACAAGTTTACTCAAGAGACACTTGAGCAACTTCAGATAGGAGGAGGTGGCTTCTTGACTGAAGTGGAAAAGCGCGCTTTCGAGAAGATGATAGTTAGTCATGGTAAGGCATTTTCTTTCTCAGCTGAGGAGATTGGTTGCGTGGATCCTAGTGTGATAGCTCCGATGATTATCTTCACTGTGCCTCATGTACCTTGGGACTTGAAGCCGATTCCAGTCTCTCGTGCCTTACTACCGAAGGTCACTGAGTTGCTGAAGGAGAGGATACGAATGAGTATTCTTGAACCATCTATGGCTCCGTACTCTAGCCGATGGTTCACGGTACCTAAGAAGACAAGAGCTCTACACTTCATCCAAGACTTGCAGTCTGCCAACAACATCACGATTCGGAACGTCGGGACAGGACATGTGGTTGATGAAGTAGCTGAGGCGTTTGTTGGAAGGTCAATCTATTCTATTGGAGATTTGTTTTCAGGTTATGATCAGTTTCAGCTTGCTTTGGAGAGTAGAGACTTGACTACCATGCGTACACCTTTGGGATTGATGCGGATGTGTACTCTTCCTCAGGGTGCGTGTGGTGCCCACAAATTACAGGATTCACGAATTTTTGAAATTTTTAAGAATAATAACTTGTTTGTATAACTGAAGAAGCGTTGTTACTTAAGATTACAGCTTCCTTAGAAGGAAGATGATCTTATGAGCTTTTTGTAATAAGAATTTGACTTCTTCGGAAGACGACCGTCTTCGGGGAAGCGTCTTCTCGGTTGTGTCTTCCGAAGACGGAAGACAGCGGAAGACGGAAGACGGAGGACACGTATCTTCCGGAAGACGGCAACCACGGAAGCTTCACCACGTAAAGAGTAGGTGCACCTACCAGGTAGCACCGAATAGGTTAGGTAGGTCGGGAGGGTCGAAACCCCTAAACTGCGGAGAAGATGCGCAGGAAACGCATTAGCATATTGCGACTTCTCGCAGCAAGAGTGCTTCTTGGTTAGAAGATCGATTCGAGGGTGAGTCTTGAGTGAGGAAGCAGCGAGGTGAAATTGAGAGAGGTCAGGGTTGATTCGAAGCTAGAAGGAAGGCAAGGTCGAATTACTGAGAGCAGAAGCGTATCGAGCTGAAGGAGTTTTTCTGTGAACTTCCGGAAGCTGACATTGGAGGACGGCTGAGTGGAATCGAAGGTGGACGGCTTGATCGATTGAGGTGTAGTAAGGAGCTGACGGCGGAAGTAGCTTTGTGGGGTCGCATTGGAGCTGAGACCAGAGTCGGAAGCGCGCGGAAGAAGAAGACAGCTCGGGAAGCAGGCAGAAGATCGTTTGAGATTCTTCCCATGTTCTCTTCTCTTCTCACCGCTTCTCGTCTTTTGTTTGGTATCCCCCGCGCTTCCCTGGTTGTTTGCAAACAACTCGATCGATCAATTCCCTCCCCACGTTTTTCCTTTTGTGACATTGGGTGCGGAAGCACTGCCCAATTTCCGTCAGACATCTTCTTGTTTCTTCCTGAGTTCAATTCGAGCTTCCCTATCCATCGCCCTCAAATTGGAGAGCCCAGCTATCAACTTCCCTACCCTACCATCCCTCTACTCCCGAAACCTTGAACAGAAGACGCTTCGAAAGATTGGAACTGTCACACCACAAGTATCCATTATTTGTGTGCGTGCTTATATAAATTTCATTAGGTATGACTATCTTATAGGTTACTCTAGTTCGAAGATCTAAATCTAGAGTGATCAAAACTAGTCATAACTAGCTGAGATAGTTATAACTAAGTTAGGGAAACTATTAGAGATTTCACTATGGCACTATGTGACAAGTGCGGAGCTCTAAATATGCTTCTCAAAAGTATGTAACTTTGTTGACCATCGCTGATTGGATGCATGATGAAAAGTCATGCACAAAGATCTAGAGGTGCTCCTCAAAAGACGTATTAGTTTGTTGTCGTCTTCCGATTGGATAGTTTGGAAAGTTAACACTTTACAAAAGCTAAGTAGGAGAATCTCTTACTTTAGTAAAGTAGAACAAGTAATGTGTGAGCTATTCTTAAATTTTAGTAGCCTTTAGAAGTTTAACTATTTTGGATTGCGCACTTACCATGTGGTAACGTAACTTAGTAAAAGTTACCACGGTAAGAAGTTGTAGAGTATATAAGGAGGAGTTGAGAGAGTGGAAAGGACTCTCATTTTCTGATCAATAAGTAAAGTGAGCATTGGAGACCTTGGAGTCCTTGAGTGCTATGCGATGTAATGTTGGGAGCGGGATTAGAACTTGTTTGCAGGAACGTTATTAGAGAGACCGATGTGACCATACGGGTCAAAGAGTTGAGTGAAGTGAGCATGGGTATACCTGAATCTTTGTAATTAAGGTGCACTAGTAATCCTAGTCATCTGAGGTACCCTTGGGTGAGAGACAGGCCGGCTTACATTTTTGGTTCCGTTGCCGGGACCTCGATACAAAGATTCGTATTTAGTTGTTAGTACAGTTCATGTCTGTTTTGAGCATGATTTCAGAACCTTTGTACATACACCATGTTATAGAGGGCAAGATAAGCTTTCCAATACGCTTGATATCTCCGAGAGATCGATTGTAAGGAGAGAGTTATGTCTTTCGGAAGTTAAGGAGGTTTTTCGATATCAAATAGTGAGCTCTCGGGAAGGAGTTTATAGTCATTTTCATATTTTCAGTTTTTAGAGTTAGATCTTGAAATCTTCCATGCTGATAGCTTGCAAGATAAGCTATCTAGGCACCCAAATCATGCGTGAATTGATCGAGTAGAACTGGAGTTATGACATTCGAAGCGAAAGGGGGTCAATCTGTTATATCGCTTGTTGAAGTAAAAGAGTGAAAGAATTTCAGAATTCTTGAGAGGGTTATGTTCGATCTCTGAGGCTCAGGGTTGACAAGTTAAGCTTCTACTTAGTAATGTGAGAGATTGCTAAGCGAGAAGATAGTCGAGCGAGAAGATAGAAGTGTCAAACAAGCTATATAGCGAGAGAGATGTATGACGGATCATCGTCATGGAAGGACAGCAAGAGTGGAAATTGAGGTTGAGCAAGATCCCTCAAGGCTATGCGGTGATAGTTACCGCTGATCTGGCGAAAGGAGAATTTTGACTAGAATTTGAGGAAGAAGCAGAGAGTAGTCGTAAGAACCAGGAGAAGAACTCGAGGTGCTTTTTGTGTGGAGAAGAAGGACATAAAGTGAGCAAGTGTCCTACGAAGAATAGACTTTTGCCTGAGCGAAGAGGGTTGGTCGACTTAAGCTTACACATAGGTCCTTCTTCCCCTAGACAAGACGTCATTGATCCTACAACCTTTTGTCCTAGATGTGGAGTGGACGGGATTCCAGTTGAGCACGAGTGTAGCGCAGTGGTTGCTTTGCTAGAAACTGTAGCCGAAGGTCTCGAGAGAAGGTTGAGTGTAGAAACGGAACGAGTGAAGACCTCTAGTGAGGATGGAGATAGTCTGTCACACGAGAGATAAGATGACCATGAGGGTCAAACTTATTCCAACCTTTGGAGAGGAGAGAGCTTAACGGGGAAATTGTGGATTGCGGTGAAGTACGATCTTCACATCCGCAAGCAGTACCTTGAGTAAGAAGAAGAAAAGAAGAGAAGAATGGGGAAACTTCCGGTGTTTTACGAAAAGGATGGAGAAGACGTGGAAGGATTTGTGAAGGACTTCAAACGAGCATGCATTGGCAATGGAGATCGAAAGAAGAGCGAGTGGGTAGGGTTGATACTTGAATTTCTTGAGAATTCTGCATTGACATGGTATGAGGATAGGAAGAAGAGAAGCATAGTGAGGACTCCAGTTGATACTTGAGAAGTATTGACGGAGGCCTTAATTGAAACTTTTCTTCCTGATGAAAGTTACGAGAAGTTAATCGTAGAGGTAACTTACCTCAAACAAGGAGAGAAAGAGAAAGTAAGGACTTACGCCGAGAGGATGGAGAAATTAGAACAAAAGTTTTGGGTGGTTTTACGAAAGAGTGGAGATGTAGTAGAACCAACGATGGTGGGCATTGGAGCAATGCTCACAAAGAATTTTATTGGGGGATTGAGGTCGGAGATTCGAACACAAGTGCGGTATGAGAGAGCAACTTCGAAGGCTGATGCAGTGAAGATCGCAACCAGGATGGAAGAGAGTCTGGATGGAGACGACTTGCAACCAATGACTGTTGGGGCAGCATGTGGAGATGTGCAAGGGCCGAGCATGCCAACTCTGACGTCTTCGAGTGTTCTGACTGTTCGATTTCAGAATCTGACTCCGATAGCTCCTACTAGTGCGGTTACAGTCACTGTACCATCTAGATCTGTTACTCCCGACTTTAGTGATGAGTTGAAAAGTTTGTCAGAGTCTCTGGCAGATTTGAATATCAATATGGTGAATTTGTTGCAACACCGCAGTCTAAATATTGGAGGAGACTCACGAGGTTATGGGAACTATCAGTCTAGAGGAGGACCTCCGCAAGGATCATCAAGTAACTACACGAACCAAGGATGTTTTACGTGTGGAGGATCACATTTCTAACGTAATTGTCCAAGTCGTAATGGTGGAACGGCGGATGGAGCTTCAACTTCACAAAGCAAGGACAAGGGTGTAGCATGCATTGACATCTTGGAGCCACGAGATGTACGAGAAGGTTTTCAATCTATAGAGCTGTTGGCTCAAGAGAGGAAAAGGATGAGGATGCATTTCGACGAGGGAGAACCAGTCGTGATGGAAGATTCTCCAAGTCAAAATACTCGGAGTAGCACATCTTCTTCAAAAACCAAAGAGCGGCGGAAGAAACTGAGAAATACTGATTTCACAATTTCGATGGAGCAATCAAAATACAATGTGGTGGAAGACGTGGGTAAGCAACGAGCAAACATTACTGTGGGACAGTTCATTGGTCTGAATCTTTCGGTGAGGAAAGAACTTCGTAGCGGTCTAAGCTCCCGACGAGGTCGGAAGAAGAAGGTAAATCCTTCTATTGTCGGTGTGAGTGCTTTAGATGCTAGTGAAAGAGAGGTGTGCAACAAGGCATCAAAAATAGAGGCTCGTATCAATGAGAGAGATGTCTCAGATGTTCTTGTTGATGGAGGATCGGCAATAAATGCCATCTCAGAACGACTCATGAGGAAGTTGGATCTGGTATCAACTCGTCCTTCTAGTATCACGGTGGGCATGGCTAACAGACAGCGAGTTAGACCATTGGGATTGCTGGAGAGAGTTTGTGTGTCAATAATGGGAGTGCAAGTAAACATGACATTTCAAATCTTGAAAGAGTCAAGTTATGAAATGTTACTCGGAAGACCTTAGCTTCGAGCAGTACATGCAACAGATAACTGACACAAAGATTATTTACGCATCGGACCGAATCATCACCGGATCAAAGTTCCATTGCTCGGAGATCAAGTTGAGACGTCAGAATCGGATTGACCCACATCGGACTATTGGGAGTCAGAAGTTGTCGATACTACTTCTGATGTAGGTACCAATTCTTCAGATTCAGAATCTGAAAATACATCGTCAGAAGAGGAGAGAGAAGAACGAAATGTGGACATGAATGTAGTGGATCTTTTCCCTTCTCCGGAAGTGCAAAGAGATCGAGACAAAGAACCATTGACTCCCGAGGAGGTGGAGAGAAGAATTGCCACCTTACGTTATGGATCGAAGGTTACTAAAGAGGAGAAGAGTTGTTTCGAAGAGATCTTTCGCAAATACATTCATGTATTTGCATTTAGTTACAAGGATATGAGAGAGGTCACACTGGAGCAACACCTTATCGAGTTAGAGAAGGAAGTCAAACCGGTGCGACAGAAGCAACGAAGAGTGAGTCCTCCAATTGCGGATCTGGTGAAAGAAGAGATCGAGAAGCTGCACACTGTTGGGTTCATTTACGAGGTGGAGCATTCTGAATGGGTATCACCATTGTGATCGTAAAGAAGAAAAACGGCAAATTGAGGATGTGTGTTGATTACAAGAAGCTCAATGCGATCACAAAGAAGGATTATTATCCTCTACCTTTCATCGACGAGATCTTGGAAGAAGTGACGGGAAACGAATGGTACAGCTTTGGAGATGGTTATAGCGGATATAACCAGATCAAAATTGCACCAGAACATCAACATCTAACCACTTTCACTACTCCGTGGGGTACGTTTGCATTTCGGGTCATGCCATTTGATCTGTGTAATGCTCCTGCGACGTTTCAAAGGTTTATGAACAAAGTGTTCGAACCTTTCTTAGGAAAGTTTGTGAGAGATTTTATAGATGACTTTTGTGTTTACGGGAGTAAGGAGAAGAATTTTGAGCACCTTGTGAAGGTCTTAGAATGTTTAGATGTAGCAAATGCATCTCTCAATCCAAAGAAATGTATTTTTGGGTGTGAGGAAGGGTTACTCCTGTGTCATATCATATCCAAGGACGCCATTGCCGTTGATCCAGAGAAGGTGCAGAAGATCTTAGAGCTCCCTTTTCCTAGTACTCTCACTAAGCTACAATAGTTTTTAGGTATGGTGGGGTATTATCGAAGGTTTATACTCTCGTTCTCACAGCATATGCTTTGACTGTATATCTGAAGAAGGGAGTAGATTACGTGTTGATTTTAGGAGATGAAGAAGTGTAGTGTCGCAAGATTACTCTTTTTGCTCATTTAGTATACAAGATATCGTTCTCACAGAGGATTTGCACAAGTAACGCTGCTCTAAGTTCTAAGATCTGTTCAAACACACAAACACACGGGTTTTGCCTAGGAATCTCGTCTTCTCACAAAACCACGCTTCTTCCAGACACTCCAAAAGGTGCTCTGGAACTAAACAAACAACTACTAACTAAAATATCACACATCTATTCACAGAGAAGCTCGAGAAGACGCTCTTCCTGCTTCCAGGTCACTTCTTCCGGTCTTCTCATTACCGTCTTCCCGAAGCAATTCTCGGCTTCTGGGGTTTCAACTCGACTTCTCACACCTCTAGAAGACTGTCCTCCTTCGCAGAATTCGACTAGCACGGCTGTTACACCTTACTCTCACACTCACATTCCAACGGGTTAGATTAATCACATAAAGTATGCCCCCTGTAGCCTTCCCAGGCTTCTATCTACGGAAATGATCTTCCTGCAGCACTACAACGACATTCACCTTCACGGAAGCTCAATAGAAGTCTCGGAAGCTCACTAGAAGAAGGTAAGAAGATGGGGAAGATGAGAGAAGATGGGGAAGAAGAGAAAGTCCAAACAAGAAAAAACAAGATGAAAAGGAGAAATTAAGATTCCGACAGGCTTCTAGTCCGGATCCTGACTAACAAGCCATCCCTGCTTGTAATAGTTTGGGGAGGAAGACAACAAACGTGAGTACCGTTACACCGTCTTCTACTTGAGGATGTCGTCTTCTGTTGCGGGAAGAAGGCTTCTTTCTTCTTCTCTTCGCTGCTCCGACTACTCTGTCTTCTGGGATCTCTTATCCATAAGACTGTCCGTACGCGGATCCTAAGTGCTCCACTGGACGAGCCAAGCATGCAATTCCACAACTGCTGACAGCCACCGCCACTCAAGAAGAACACATCCCATGCACAATTGGGAGCGAATTCAAAGAAACCCACCACCCAAAAGACACGGATTAAGCTTCTGCACTCAAATCAACAATCCATTCCCCGAGAAGAAGTCACATTGGCATTAGGAAGCTCACTCTCTCTACTTTCTACGCCTACTCCTCGACACACCAGTCTAGACAACAAGACTGCACGAGGATGCCGTTCTCTGTTCCTAAACTGTCCACTACCTCTATCTACATCTTCGAACCACTGCTGATACGAGCATGCAGACCCTCCTGTGTATTCCTAGACTATTCGTATGTTTCCCACGACGGGTGTAGTGTGCACTGTACATCATGTGCTCAATGTGCTCTGAGTCTACACTGTAAAATGTCTGTGTGTGTAGAACTCTCTGCACCGTACAATGTGTAGATGTGTGCTCAATTTCCTACTCTTCGATCCTACTTATGCCACTACCATGAGAAACAAAGAAGACGACCACCAGGGAGAGATGGGCGCTGTCAGAAGGCTGCCACCCCACATGCAAGCGGTTCCCCTTCCTAGTTAGCCACCCACCTTGTTGCTCCTACGCTACCTATGCTGGCACATGGTATCCTAACTAATTTTACACTGAAAAACTGCCACCCTTAAGATAGTATGTTCGAGTCCTACTAAATTTGGAGATGTCAACTTCGGTTACTATCTACTCTGATTGCTCGGAGGCAACCTCTATCTGATCTACTCCTATCGAAGCTCCTAACGCGGCTTCTGATAAGCTAGAAAGCCCTGCAGTTACCTCGGGTGTCACTGAGGTGGCTTCCTCCTCATCGTTCTTCACTGGCCCTGCTGTCGCTGCTGCTGCTTCTTCCTCGGCTTCGGCTTCGGCTTCGGCTTTGGAAGACGGAAGCGTCTTCTGGGAAGCGGAGTCGACCGGTGCTTCCTCGCTCTTCTGGAGCATTAGCTCGGTCCTATGGACCATGGCGACCTCATAAGGATCCGGGGAAGTCGCTTCCTCCACGCAAAATATCTGGGAAGACGGCTTGTCTTCTTGTCTTCCAGAAGACATCTTGTCTTCCGGGGCGTCTTCCGGAGTCTTCTCGGCTTCCAACGCTGTCACCACCAAGTGCACAGCGAGGTCGAACTCCTCCTTCTCCAATTCGGATCCAGTAGATGGTGCTGGAGCTTGAGAAGTTGCAGTTGCGAGTGTCGGAAGCGAGGGAAGATCATAGAGTGTCTTCATTCCCTCTATCTGCCGATCCAAATACCTGAACATGCTCTCTCGGCATTCCACCAACATCGTCTTGGATTCACTGTCCCATCCTCTAGCCAAGGTAAGCAACTTCCTACCCGCGGTGAAGTTGAACTTCTTCCGAAGCGCTTCCACCGACTGTGCTAGCATCTCCTGCGCACGAGCTTCCGCTGCTTCCCGCTGTGTCTTCTCAGCTGTAACTCGCGCTTCTGCGGCTTCCCGCTGCATCATCCATGTTGTCCTCTCTTCTGCGAGGGCGATGATCTTCCTCCGCACTCGAAGAACCTCTTGGTCGCGCTGCTGTACACGCGCCTGCAACTCCTGGTTGCTCTTCCGAAGCTGCATCAGCTCCTTGGCAGAAGCGGCTGCTTCCGCCTTGTACTTCGCTGCGAGCTTCTCCGTGGTACGGAGACTAGCTTCCAGCACCTCTATCTTCTTCTGGTCTTCTTCCTGTCGCAGCAAGGTGCGCAGACAGGAAGAAGACCAGAAGAAGGCTGTAAAGGCCTCTCCTGAGCCTTCGCTCTCTTCTCCAGAAACTCCATAGTGGGCTGGATCTCGGATCAGAAGAAGGCACTGAACTCCTCCAGTCGTCTTCCTGCGGAAGACAGGCTCATCTTCACGACTTGGTCGGAGGTCTCTACCTGGTCTTCCAGAGACAAGGAGGCCTCTTCCACCACTATGGTCTTCATCTTCTGCGCACGAGAAGAAGCTACTCTTCTCATCTTCCGGGGTGGAAGATCCCTCCCCATGGCAGAAGCGGTCCTCTTCATTGCGCTTCCCCGCATCGCAGTAGGAGTATCTCTCCTTCCCTTGTCTTCTGGAGTCTTCGGAAGACTCCTTGGTGTGACAGAAGCGGTCTTCTGCTCAGCTCGGGTGCTTAAGGACTCCTCCGGTGAGTCAGACTCCGATCCCGAATGAATGAGGGAGGTGGTCTTCCTAGGTACACTTCTAGGACCCATCTTCCTCGGAGGCGTGGCGTCTTCCGACCCACTAGACTCGTCTTCTCGCACCAGAAGCGTCTTCTGATGAGAGCCGGGCCTCAACTGCGGCATCAGAGTGGGAGGGGGAGTTGCGGCTGCTGCTCGGTCATCTTCTTTCGAGGTCTCTTCCTTCGCCTCCTGTTGCCCTGTTGGTCCATATTTCGCCAACTGATCCCCTGAGATCCCCCATGGCTACGTACAAGTAACAGAGAAAAGGTGTCAAGTGTCCTCCTGCCGGGGTACCTAAGTACGCTAGCTCCGTCTGTACATAAATGTGGAAGAATGAGCCCCAGTTGACGGACACTCCTTCATCCCACACTGCTTCCAGGAACTCCACGTCTTGATCTCCCAGGTACCTTGTCTTCTGCGCTTTCCCCTTGGGAAAGAGATGCAGAAACAGCTTCGCCAGAAGTCGCTTCTTCGGCTCCCGATAAGATTCGATCTTCCATCCATTCCTCCCCTGCCTGTCCTCCAAGAAGAGGCAAGTTGTGCTTCCGGGCACATGCCACTCACTCACGATCCTGGGCAAGATCTTCTTCTCGAGCCAATACCCTCGGTCCTCGGATTTTGGTCTGTGGAAGGCCCTGTGCCACCAATCTTCAGACCAGAAAGATGGTCTTCCTCGAGCTACTCCTGCCTCATAACGGTTGCGGGGTGGTAACGCTGCCCATACCTCCTCCAGAAGTCCTTGGTCTGCGAGGTTTCAATCCCATAGGAAGAAATCGAGACCCAACTCCTTGAGGAAGGGTGTGGCCTCGGTCTGTAAACCCTCCGCGGTCCTATCGATCAACTACCCCCCGATCTCTCAATCTCCACGATCGTCATCCACGAATCTGCAACATGTCGGGCCTGTCTCTCACTCAGGGGTCACCTCTGAGTGAGAGATAGGCTGAGTTTAAGGAGATTTTTAGTTGATGGCTTTGATGGAAGCACACCATGAATCTTGAAAGGAAAAATGCTAAGTTCACTCATTCATACACCCACAAACTTATCAACTAAAAATCTCCTTAAACTCATCAACTAAAATCCTCCATTCTAACGACGTCTCTCAAGTTCTCACATGCTAAAAATATCTCACACTCTCTATATTACTCAAGTTGTCATTACGACGATGTGAAAACAAGGATGAGGAGCTCTTCTCTACTCCTCTATTTATACATTCTAGGTTTTTACTTTGGTACCCTCTGGTAACTCAGCCGTAACTACTTTTACCGGGTTTTATTAAGATATTACTTAAGGTAAAAGCATTAATCACATGGGCTTATTCCTTCAAAATCAACAACTTCTAGAAGGATTCTAGAATATTCTCAAGGAATCTCGAATTTCCACCCCCCTCTACACTAGGATCCACTAAAAAGGAAACATGTGGAATCTCTTCTTGTTTTTAATGCCCACAAAGTCCACAACTTTAATCCAACCACTAATATCAAGTCAAAAAGGAGATAAGGGATACTTTCCACCTCCTTTTTACCTTTTAGACAAGATGACAAGATAGTAATGCTCACTCTTTAGCAAATATCTGAATTCTGCCAAAAATACAGTTAAGTTTAACCATAACTAACTTTTAGCTAGTCATGACTAACTTGATACCTCCTTAAAGTACTTAGGCAGCAAATAAACATTCTCAACACTTAGTTATAACTAAACACCTTACTAATAGACAAACTTCCTATGTGTAACATAGGTCGTTACATTTTACCCCCGGACTAAATTTTCGCTCCGTCCTCGGAGTGAAGAGAAAACTTTCGTTGATGAAACAACTTCAACTTGTCATGATTTACCCGATCGAATCTCCTTCCTCCCAGCTCCTGAAGGTCATATGTGAAGTTGCTCCACACCTTATCTACAACAAAAGGACCAAAATATCTCGGAAGAAACTTCTTCCTAGCACTCTTGAATCTGATAGCATCATACAACATTACCCAATCTCCTATTTGAAAAGGCTTTACCTCCCTCTTGCCCAACCGTTTTTCGTAACTCTTCTTTTGATACACTTGAGCTCCTTCCATCCGGATCATTGCTACCGCTCGGGTCTCTTCCAACTCCATGAGTTGCTCCCTTCTTGACTTGACCACGTCTTTTCCCCTCGACCTCTTCAACTTTCGTTGAATGGTTTGAAAAGTATCCAATTCGAATTGGATCGGCAATTTGGACTCCACTCCATAAACCAGTCGAAATGGAGAGTACCCAGTAGAAGTCTTTGTTGTCGTTCGGTACTCCCATAAGATGGCATGTAGTCTCTTATCCCAAGTATGTTTCGCAGTCTCAACACCAGTATCTTTGACGAGCATCATACAAAGTGTAAGATTGGTCTTCTCCGCAAGACCATTGGCATTTGGTTTGTATGAGGTCGTTACTCGTGCCTTGATAGAAAAGTGTTGTAGCATAGCAGTACTCATGTTCCTTACAAACTCTCCTCCTCTATCCGAGATCAACTCTAACGGACATCCAAATCTTGTGATGATCCTCTCTCATAAGAATCTACCGACTTCTGTTTCATTGGTCTCTCTCAAAGGTCTAGCCTCTACCCACTTCGTACAATAGTCAGTGGCGACTACAATGTATCTATTGCCTCGAGGTGTCTTATTAAGAGGACCTACAAAGTCAATACCTCACTTCTCAAATGGTCCTAATATTGGAATTGATCTTAACGGAGGTGTTCTACTAGACTTCAGAGCAAATGCTTGACATATGTCGCAAGTTTTGCAATAGTCTAAACACTCCTTGAAAATCCCTCTCCAGTGATAACCCGCATCCAAAATCTTGAAAGCTGTTATCTTACCAACAAAGTGATCTCCGCAAACAGTGCCATCGTGAAACTCGTGCATCAGCTTGAACGCCTCCTTCTGACCAACTGCTCTCCTTAGTAAGCCATCTACTCCTTGATGAAGTAGAATTCCCTCCACCATGGTGTAAGGTTTGCATCTCTTGATCAACGCGTTACGTTCTCGGGTATGCATACCTTCTGGAAAAGAGCCATCTGCAAGGAAACTCCGGATTTCCTTGTACTCGTCCGATATCTCCTCAATGCTTGTGATGGTCATCAGATGCTCGTCTGGAAATGAATCATCAAACGGTTCTTCTCCCTCATCATCATAAGCCCTCGACAAAATATCAGCATTCGCATGCTTTTTCCTTGGTCTATCTTCGATCACGTAGTCGTATTTTGTTAGAAGGATCTTCAACGAGCAATACGACCTTCGGCATTAGGCTTATTAAAGATATACTTTAAAGCCTTGTGATCTGTGACTATGGAAAATTTTCCTCCTAGCAAGTAGTGTCGAAATTTCTTCAATCCGAAGATCACTGCTAATCCTTCTCGTTCAGTCATGGAGTAATTCTTCTCCGCTAGCACCATCTGCCTACTAGCATAAGCTATAGGATGATCATGCCCATCTCCATCTAACTGACTTAATGTACACCCGATAGCTACATTGGAGGCATCCGTATACAGAATAAATGCTTTACTCCACTCCACTCCACTAAATGTTTAGCAAGTATAGGAGCTATCACCAATGCCTTTTTCAGCTCCTCAAATGCCTCCTTTGGCTTCTGATCATGCACTATCAAGTCAAAATCAACTCCCTTCTTCATGTACATAGTCAAAGCTATTGCTTTGTTTGAGAAGGAAAAGATAAACCTACGATAATATCCAACCATGCCAAGAAACTGCCTCAACTTTGTCAAGTTGATCGGAAATGGAAGATCCACAATCTCCTTCACCTTCTCAGGATCTACCGCAATCTCATTCTTGGAAATGATGTGCCCTAACAGTAGACATTCTTCGCAGCCAAAGATGCACTTCTCTGGATTCAGAGAAGCGTTAGCTTGCTCCAACCGCTGCAGAACTTTGATCACATGATCAAAGTGGTCCTCCTTTCTTCCGTACACACAGAAATCATCAATGAAATCACGAACAAACTTTCCTATGAATGGTTCGAACACCTTGTTCATGAAACTCTGAAACGTGGCCGGAGCATTACACAGTCCGAATGGCATCACTCGAAATGCAAATGTTCCCCAAGGAGTAGTGAAAGTAGTCAACTGCTGGTACTCCTGTGCTATCTTGATCTGGTTGTATCCACTATAACCATCACCAAAGCTGTACCACTCATGACCAGCAACTTCCTTCAAAATCTCATCTATAAATGGTAGTGGATAATAATCCTTCTTGGTAACTGCATTCAGCTTCTTATAGTCTATGCACACTCGCAGCTTACCATTCTTCTTCTTGACAATCACAATGGGTGAAATCCATTCTGAGTTCTCCACCTCGTAGATGAAACTCGCCTCCCTCAACTTGTCTATCTCCTCCTTGACCATCATCGCTGTTGTAGGATTGACCCTTCTCTGCTTCTGTCGAACTGATCTTGTGTTCTCCTCCAATTCGATTCGATGAGTCTCGAGAGTCAACTCCTTCAAATCCTTGTAGCTGAAAGCAAACACATGGATATATTTTCAAAATATATCTAGGAATCTACTTTTCTCTTCTTGAGTGACATTGATATCAAACTTCAGGGTAGAGAGTCTTCTCATAATCTTTGCCTCACTCAACTCTTCTTTGTCAGGATCTTTCTCCACTGCTGGTCGAGACAACAAGTCAATAGCACTAAGCTGATGTAATGATTCATCTCGACCAAATCCTTCGTCCTCAGACGAGGATTCTTGATCGTAAGAATCTCCGGTATCTACTTCTGAGACACTCTGATCGTCCTCTGTATCAGATTCCCAGTAGTCACTAGTGGGTCTATCAGAGTCAGAAGTCACAACTCCAACACCCGAGAGAGGAATTATCACTCTATGATCTCTAGGCCCAATCCGTAAGTATCCCTTGTGCCACCTATCAGTGGTGCGCACAGCTCTCAACCAAGGCCTACCTAAGAGCAAATCATCACTAGAATTCTTTAACACTTGAAAGGACATCAATGTTTGAACTCCCATCACAGACACGACCACCTTCTCTAACACACCAAGAGGTCTTACCCGTTGCTTGTTAGCCATCTCCACGACAATGCTAGCCGGGCGAGTTGGTTCCATCCCCAACTTCTTCATCAACCTCTCCGATATGACGTTTACAGCCGACCCTCCATCCACCAATACGTCAGAGACGTAGTGACCATTCAACCGGACTTCAATCTTTGAAGCCCTAGTGCATACCTCTGAAGCATGCACATCCACCACACCAACTCCCACAGACTTTGATGTCTTGCTCTTGGATTTCTTCTTCTTGCTTCTCTTAGAACTCAATCCTCCTCTAAGTTCCCTTCGTAAGCTGGGATTAAGTGCGATCAGTTGTCCAACAATGATGTTAGCTTTCTGAACACCCACATCTTCAACCACATCATATCTCGCTTGGGAAGATGAAATGGTGAAATCCGCCATCCCCAGCTTCCTTCTTGGCTCCCTTGGTGTACTCGAAACATAACTCGAACGAGTACTTCTACTTGTTGACTCCTCCATGAAAACCGGTTCATCAGAAAATCGAGTTCTTTTCCTTTCTTGAGCTAAAAGCTCCACCGGTGCATGAGAAGAGTTTGAACTCTCTCCTTTCTCGTAGATGGGATCTCGCACGACATCGATAGTAGCCACCCCTTTGTCTCGTCCTTGTGATGGATTTCCTCCACCCACATTCATTCTGACAGCTTCGGCACCTCTTGCTCCGTTGTTAGGACAATTTCGCTGGAAATGAGAACCTCCACACGTCCAACAAGTGATTCCTCCAAACTTACCTTGGTTGCCTCCAAAGTTACCTTGATTTCCTCGGTTGGGATTGTTGTCGTAACCTCTTTGACCTCCTCCTCCACCTTTGTTTCTCCATTCTCGTAACTGCACCACATTTATCTTGAGATCCGCAAGAGTGTCGGTGATGCTCTTCAGCTCGGCATGAAAATCAGAGGTGGCAGTAGACATCGTTGTTGAGACAAATGGTCTTGGCACCATCGTTGGAGTAGGAGCTGACGTTGAAGTAATCACCAATTGTGATGGTGCAGGTGCGATCGTTGTGGCTACACCAAGAGTCGGAGTCGACACCAGAGCAGCATGATGAGGTTGGATGATATCTCTTTCATCCAAACTCTCTTCCATATTTGTCGTAATCTTGATGGTCTCCGCTTTGGTTGCTGGCTTCTCGTACCTCACTTGGGTTCGAATTGAAGGTCTCAACCCTCCCACCAAGTTCTTGGTCAGCACTGCTCCAATCCCCGCCATCGTTAACTCCACATTGTCTCCACTCTTCCGTAGGACCGTCCAAAACCGTTGCTCCAACTTATCCACCCTTTCGGCATATTGTCGAATTTTCTCGTCGTCCCGTTGCTTCAAATGAGTAAGCTCCACCATGAGCTTCTCATAACTCTCTTCTGGAAGAAATTCTTTGATGAGTGCATTACTCAACGTCTCCCATGTGTCCTCAACTGCACCAGGTGTCTGGCTCTTCACTCGGTCTTCATACCACGTAAGAGCAAAATTTTCTAAAAACTCTGGCAGTAACAACACCCATTCTTCCTTCCTTCTCACGTTGTTTCCGATGCAACCCCTTTTGAAATCTCGTACAAATGGTTCTACATCTTCATTGTCCTTCCCATGAAACACTGGTAACTTCCCCATCTTGTAACTATTCTTTCTACCCTTCTAATTTTTGTGCAATAACTACTCGCTAAAAGAGTACGAACATCACCAATTCCATTCGCGAATAATCTATCATAGATAAAATGAAAGGAAATGGTTGTAACAACACCTCTTGTGCCATCTCTTCTCCCAAGGTAATCATGAGCCTGAGTCGCATCACCGTCTTCTCCACCATCCGAATAATGATCTCCATCACAACTTAGCCGAGTCCTCTTTTGAAGTCGACAACTTCTCCGTCTCAGCTCTTTGAGTCTCGTCCAACTTCTCGACTACTGACGTAAGTAGGGTGGCCACATCGACGCACTTGTGTCCTCTTGATAGATCACCCACTCCACAACTTGGACAAAGATCTTCTCCAAGAAGATGAATTGGCGCTGGTGACGATGGATCCATTCGAAGACTTAAATTAGTAAACTCCCGCTTCCTTTTTAACTCTCTCGGTTCTGATTCTAGCTAGACAATTCACTACTTTATGTCCCAACCCTCTACAGAAATAATACCAATACTCGGAGAAATAATACCACAAGTCGGTTTCTACTCTTCTCCTCGGAGATACTACTTGAGGTTTTATACTAGGGTTCTCAAACTCAACGATAATCTCTTTCGAGCTCTCTCCGACACTTACTATGACATCTAAACCTTGAGGAAGGTTTCTAAGTCTAACTTTCCAATCTTTTGAACTTCCACTCATTTTGCACCTTCTCAACCATTAAGTGGACAAAATATCTTTGAAGAAAATAACTCTACATCACTTTCTTAACTCTTTCGAGCTTTATATTGAAAATCGTGTATTATACATGCTATAAACGAAATAAAATCCAATCTAAAATTAAGAGTCCATGATAATATCCTCATGACCATCGTCTGTACTGATCCTAGCAGACATCTTAAAGTCACTTTTGTAAGGATCACACTCTACTTCGCCAGGAGCATTCGTGGCCTCCGTAGTGAATGATACTTTGAACTCAATCTTCTTCGCATCTACGCCGATTCCCGCAGAAGCTTCTTTATATAAAGCAAAAATGGCACCCCAACTGCAATAGATGCTTGATCGCAACGCCTCTATACTTAACGTTGGCCTTTCCGTCTCCGTTCTAACTCCCAAACGTCTCTTCTTCAACCTCGGCACTCGAACTAGATTCCCCATGACGTATCGTCAAGACCTCCTTGTATGTCGAACCGTATATCTCTTAATCGGTAAGAGATCTCTCCAAGATTTTTGTGATCTCCAGTAGCTCAACCTCCAAGCTACTAACTAATGAAGTTTCGATAGAAAATTCCTTAATCAAAAGAGATGGTGCTGAGTGTACAAATTTTCAGAGAACTGAAATTTGTATATTTTCACTTCTCTCAGGACTTTCAACCCCCTCAACTTTGAAAATTCATGGCTCTCTCTCCATACCACCTTTTCTCTTGATTTCTGTTGTCCTAGATAACTTATCAGCCAATCCAAAACACTGGAAAGTTTCTCAGGAAAATAAAATTCACAGAAAATCTGACAATGACTGTAACCTTTTTCCAGAGAACAGAATTCCTCAACTCTCACGAATAGACCCCCTCAACTTTGAAAATTCATTGCTCCCTCTCTAGACCACATTTTCCTATGATTTCTTTTGTAATAGATAGGTTATCAGCCAATCTAAAACACTGGAAAGTTTCTCAGGAAAATAAAATTCACAGAAAATCTGACACTGATTGTAAACTTTTTCCAGAGAGCAGAATTTCTAAACTCACAAATTTCTCTCCTCTAATAATTTTTCTCTCCTCCTTTCTCTACAACTCTAGTTGCACCCTCTTTCAACTCTCCTCAAACCCTTTCTTAGTGAAGAACATGTAAAGAATAACCTCGAACGCGTCATATATGACTACGGTGTCGTGTCGTGGACCGGCTCCTATCTGAAATTCAAACTTCGATGCTTGTCGCTCCAAAGACACTCATGAGAAGACAAGCTAGGCCCAGCTTACGGATTTTGGCACAATCTCAGATCTCCATTTTATATCGCATAGATGAGTAGAGCTCCTTGTCATCTTTCCATAGGCATCTTGTCTACTTCGTTTGGGCGCCTAGTGAAGAAGTTACAGGACTCGAAAGACGGAGAAAATAAGCTAGGTCCCAGCTTACGGGTTTTTGGCACCACTTCGGATCTTCATTTTTATCGCACCAGTGGATAGAGCTCCTTGTCAGCATTTCATAGGCACTTTGTCTACTTTGTTTGGACGCATAGTGAAGAAGTTACAAGACTCGAAAGATGGAGAAAACAAGCTAGGCCCCAGCTTACGAGCTTTTGGCGCAACTTCGGATCTTTACTTTTATCGTATAGATGGATAGAGCTCGTTGTCAGCTTTCCATGGGCATCTTGTTTATTTCGTTTGGACATCCAGAGAAGAAGTTATGCGATTCGAAAAAAGGCAAAATCAAGCTAGGCCCTTACTGACTTACTTGCTGACTGGGTATTTAGGGCTTCAGACGTTATATCAAAGACGCAAGGGGTCTGCTTCTTATTATTGGGGGTTGAACTTCGTACGTACAGAGACTGTTGCAAGGGGGGTGCTTAAGGGGCTAGCTTGCGCCTGCGACTTGTCAACGGACGGTTCGAGAGATTTAGGAGTCCAATGCAAGCGCGCAAGGCGTCATTGGGTTCAGATCTGTGCAGGCTACGCACTGGTTCAAACGGTTTGAGAAGAGATGGATTGGGGAGTGTGTACTGATGGAAATTGAGACGCAGGAAGCAGATTGGAGGTTTTCAGTTACCTGTGAAGGAGAGTTGGACCGTTCGGGCCGTTCCGGAGTCCAAACTTGCTGTCCTTGGATCCAACGGGATCAGAACACCGAGTTCTACAGGAAATTGAAGACGATACCAGTTTTCATCGGACGGTTTGGAAGTTATGAGTGAAATTGGCTCGCAGGGAAGCGCTTACATCAAATTTTTGTTCACTTGCGACCTGAGGTTGGGCTGTTCTTCGCGAGAGGTGAGCCAAGCTCTTCGTTCTTGGTGCCTACGCGATCAGGGAGTCTTTATCTACTCATAGGAGAAGACTATACGTGGATTGGATTGTTGGTTTGGGTGTGGTGAGCAAGTTTGAGCCGCAGGGAGCCGGTTTACGTCAGTTTTTTGCAACCTGCGATCAAATTTCTTGCGTGGTTTTGCAAGGGGAATTCCAAACAACTTGTTTGGAGTCTCGTTGGGTTCAGGGTAGCTAGATCTATCTGCAAGGGAAGACGGATATCAGTTTAGACGATCCGTTTGTGCGGTGTGTGCGGTTTTAAGCCGCAGGGAGGAATTTTTGAAGGTTCGATCACCTGCGACCGAAAATCGGCGATATCTCGGCTGTTGGGAGTCGGATCTGAAGGTTTCTTGGGTTAACGGAGTCAGCGGAGGAGACCCTATCGACATCTGAAGTCCGTTCAGCGAAAAGAGGAAGTCCACAGATAGGCCTTTTTCGGTTTCTTCGCTACGGGTTTTGCTCTTTTGAGTTCGTTAGACTTCTGGTTGGTTGTATACAGCTTGTGGTAGCTAACTTTAGCTAAGAGCTTATACATGGATGTGGTTTGGACTTGGGTTTGGATCTTGTGATACTGCTGTGGCTCTGTTTGTTAGCAAAGAGAAGTTTCTCTTACTTTGAGCTACGCTTCGATGGTTTCGGGTTAGAGTTGTGATTCAGGGGTTTGTTTTAGGGCTCTGAAGTAGGTTACAGACCGCTCTGGTCTGTTCCTCAGTTTTGTGCTCTTAGGAGAAAGAAACGGCAGTGTACATACATTTGGAGTGGTATGTATTGCGCGTTCGTTTTCGTGGTTGTTCTTCTCTGCTTGTCTCTGTTTCAACACACAATATCTCCACAGCAAGGAACCTCGTGTTTTCCTGGACATCCTTCACGCAAAACGTCCGACGCGACATAGGTGGTGAACTCGACGTGAAGGTCTGGGGTGGAGATATTTGGGTGTTAGAACTGAGCAGAAGAGGCCTGCAATCATGAACGAGGATGAAGATGGATATGGTTGTTCGGGAGGATGCTGTGGACCTGGGATGATGGATTTGTAGACAGTTGGGATCATGGGAGGATGGGAGGATGGGACGAGCCATGACTTTGGACGGAATGGATAGATCAGAGGGGATACCAGGGGTGCAGTTGGATGCAGCAACTGCACGATTGTTTCAAGCCTTCACTTTGTTTATGCGACAAGAGCAAGGGAAGCAACAAAAGGAGGCTTTGGGGAAGAAGGCGCTTGGAAGGGTGATCGACAAGTTTGATCTTTTTGGTGGGAGAGACATCTCTGAGTACTTGAGATGTTACAAGATGGAGATGGATTTGGATCAGGTACCGGAGAAGGAGATGATCGAGACATTCGAACTCGCTGCAGTGCCTGAGATAAGGGAGCATGTGAAAGGTCTAACAACACGTTTTGGGAGGAACTGGGATGCATTTTCACATGCGTTGAGGGAAGAGTATTTCTTGAGAAACTCAGATCGAGTAACAAAAAAATCATTTTTGGGATGGGTCAACGGATCCAGCAAGGGTTTACAGCCTACAGAGCTGTTAAAGGAGTTTGAGAGACAATTCTCTCAACTACCTCGGGTGGACAAGCTAACCTTGGAGAGCTACAAGACGGAGCTGTTTTTTCAAGCTGCGGATGAACCATGGCAGGAACAGTTGGAGCTGCTTCTGGAGGACGGGGAGGAAGAAGAAGGATTGACAAGGAATTGGGAGGTTGTGCATGAAGCGGTTGAGCTTCTTGTCCGGAGACTTACAAGAGAAAGGGTTACAAGGTCGACACCTGTATCGCTAACTACCACACCAGTTCGGGTAGTATCTGAGGTTCAACCTCCAGTTGTGGTTGTAGAGGAGTAGGATCCAACCATCGAAGACCTACGGCAAAAGATGCAAGATCTACAAGCTAAGGTGACTAGGTTGGAGGATAAGAGATCGTCGGCCAAGATGGAGCTTGTACCCAAACCAGCTTGGTACATCACTGCTTGTGGTGTGATAGCACTGACCATCAGCGGGACGATTGCATCGATTTTGCAGAGTCTTTGCAACGAGAGGTAATTTCTTGGGAGGATGGAAAGGTTGCATTCAGAAGTTCGTGGTACTCCTCCTTCAAGCCAACGTTGGTAAAGGAGGGATGAAGAAGTTTGTAGATGATTACTTTGCGGCACATGCAGTTGTAGCTATCGAAGCTACAAACTATGATGCTAGGGGTGGAGGAGATTGAACATGATCTCCATAGGATGATTGGATGAGCACGTGGATCTAAACGAGCTCAGTTGGATACTGCATCCACGATGCAGAGCGAGAAGAAGGGACAAGAGGAGATTTTTTCAGAGAAGCAAGTTGGGGAGGATAAAGTTCAATAGGAAATTATTCTTCCTGAACAGGCAATGGAGGACGATCCTTCACAACCGGAGGAGATGGTTGGGGTGCAGACAGTGGACATGGTTGATCTGGTTGCAAACATACAACAACCAGATATTGATGCAGTGATGGATGTGAAGGGAGGTTGGGAGGAGCACATTCGAGATGTGAAGATTGGGTTCTTATCACGGGAGGTCTTGGAAGCGACTACAAGGGAAGTCCATGATGCTTACATCGGCTTCATCAAAGACGGACATGCTGAGGGTGAACGAGAAGGGATGGATGCTCTGGAGGCTACGGGTATAGGATGATGGGTAACGATGGCTTACAGGGGAGAAGCCATTGCTGAAGGTGATTTGTGTTGGGAGGATGATGCTTGGGGGATTGTAAATATTTTCAGGAAGGTTGAGAGGATGATGCTTGGGAGGTTGTGAGGATTTTCAGGAGAAGAGATCAGGGAGGATGATGGTTGAGGAGGATATCATTGTACAGCGAGATAATGATGGTTGCGGTTGAGGATTTTGGTTGCAGCAGTGTGGTTTTTTTTCTTCAGAAAAACAAAAAAGAAGAGAGGATTACGTATAACGACATGTACATGCTTGAGGTTGAGGATTACAGTCATGATACAAGTGATGATTGGCAGGATGGGGGATATCTACTACGACACTTGGGTCACAAACCTCGACGGTGAGGTTCTACATGACGAATGGAAGACATTTCTATGGTATGATGGGTTATTCTTTCTATGTCTTCGCATATTGAAGATGTGTAGATTTAGAGGGGGTGATTGGATGGGAGGTTCGAGGTGAAAGTCGATGAGCATGGATCTAGGGAGGATCATGGCAGGGTAGCAATTTCAAGATCACGATCGAGTTGCGGACTTGAGGATGAGGTTGAGATGGGAGGGAGGATGACAAGATGAGAATGATTGTGCGTGCCGGTCCACTCCTTGGTTGGTATCTCTGGTGCATACCGGAGGATGCACAGGTTCAGAGGGGGTGGATGTCGTGTCGTGGACCGGCTCCTATCTGAAATTCAAACTTCGATGCTTGTCGCTCCAAAGACACTCATGAGAAGACAAGCTAGGCCCCAGCTTACGGATTTTGGCACAATCTCAGATCTCCATTTTCATCGCATAGATGGGTAGAGCTCCTTGTCAGCTTTCCATATGCATCTTGTCTACTTTGTTTGGGCGCCTAGTGAAGAAGTTACAGGACTCGAAAGATGGAGAAAATAAGCTAGGCCCCAGCTTACGGGTTTTTGGCACCACTTCGGATCTTCGTTTTTATCGCACCAGTGGATAGAGCTCCTTGTCAGCATTTCATAGGCACTTTGTCTACTTCGTTTGGACGCATAGTGAAGAAGTTACAGGACTCGAAAGATGGAGAAAACAAGCTAGGCCCCAGCTTACGAGCTTTTGGCGCAACTTCGGATCTTTACTTTTATCGTATAGATGGATAGAGCTCGTTGTCAGCTTTCCATGGGCATCTTGTTTATTTCGTTTGGACATCCAGAGAAGAAGTTATGCGATTCGAAAAAAGGCAAAATCAAGCTAGGCCCTTACTGACTTACTTGCTGACTGGGTATTTAGGGCTTCAGACGTTATATCAAAGACGCAAGGGGTCTGCTTCTTATTATTGGGGGTTGAACTTCGTACGTACAGAGACTGTTGCAAGGGGGGTGCTTAAGGGGCTAGCTTGCGCCTGCGACTTGTCAACGGACGGTTCGAGAGATTTAGGAGTCCAATGCAAGCGCGCAAGGCGTCATTGGGTTCAGATCTGTGCAGGCTACGCACTGGTTCAAACGGTTTGGGAAGAGACGGATTGGGGAGTGTGTACTGATGGAAATTGAGACGCAGGAAGCAGATTGGAGGTTTTCAGTTATCTGTGAAGGAGAGTTGGACCGTTCAGGCCGTTCCGGAGTCCAAACTTGCTGTCCTTGGATCCAACGGGATCAGAACACCGAGTTCTACAGGAAATTGAAGACGATACCAGTTTTCATCGGACGGTTTGGAAGTTATGAGTGAAATTGGCTCGCAGGGAAGCGCTTACATCAAATTTTTGTTCACCTGCGACCTGAGGTTGGACTGTTCTTCGCGATAGGTGAGCCAAGCTCTTCGTTCTTGGTGCCTATGCGATCAGGGAGTCTTTATCTACTCATAGGAGAAGACTATACGTGGATTGGATTGTTGGTTTGGGTGTGGTGAGCAAGTTTGAGCCGCAGGGAGCCGGTTTACGTCAGTTTTTTGCAACCTGCGATCAAATTTCTTGCGTGGTTTTGCAAGGGGGATTCCAAACAACTTGTTTGGAGTCTCGTTGGGTTCAGGGTAGCTAGATCTATGTGCAAGGGAAGACGGATATCAGTTTAGACGATCCGTTTGTGCGGTGTGTGCGGTTTTAAGCCGCAGGGAGGAATTTTTGAAGGTTCGATCACCTGCGACCGAAAATCGGCGATATCTCGGCTGTTGGGAGTCGGATCTGAAGGTTTCTTGGGTTAACGGAGTCAGCGGAGGAGACCCTATCGACATCTGAAGTCCGTTCAGCGAAAAGAGGAAGTCCACAGATAGGCCTTTTTCGGTTTCTTCGCTACGGGTTTTGCTCTTTTGAGTTCGTTAGACTTCTGGTTGGTTGTATACAGCTTGTGGTAGCTAACTTTAGCTAAGAGCTTATACATGGATGTGGTTTGGACTTGGGTTTGGATCTTGTGATACTGCTGTGGCTCTGTTTGTTAGCAAAGAGAAGTTTCTCTTACTTTGAGCTACGCTTCGGTGGTTTCGGGTTAGAGTTGTGATTCAGGGGTTTGTTTTAGGGCTCTGAAGTAGGTTACAGACCGCTCTGGTCTGTTCCTCAGTTTTGTGCTTTTAGGAGAAAGAAACGGCAGTGTACATACATTTGGAGTGGTATATATTGCGCGTTCGTTTTCGTGGTTGTTCTTCTCTGTCTTGTCTCTGTTTCAACACACAATATCTCCACAGCCAGGAACCTCGCATTTTCCTGGACATCCTTCACGCACAAAATATCCGACACGATAACGGGATACACGAAAGGTTCTAATGTTGCTAACATCGCGTTAGCTCTCTCTCCTCCCAACGTTCCTCCATGTGTTCTCTCATAATCTCTTTTTGTCTAATATAGAACTGAACTCTAAACATTTTCAATGATCATTTCAAGTGAGGTCCCGGCAACGGAACCAAAAATGTAAACCCTCAGCGGTCCTATCGATCAACTACTCCCCGATCTCTCAATCTCCAAGATCGTCATCCACAAATCTGTAACATGTCGGGTCTGTCTCTCACTCAGGGGTCACCTCTGATGACTTTGATGGAAGCACACCATGAATCTTGAAGGGAAAAATGCTAAGTTCACTCATTCATACACCCACAAACTTATCAACTAAAAATCTTCTTAAACTCATCAACTAAAATCCTCCATTCTAACGACGTCTCTCAAGTTCTCACATGCTAAAAATATCCCACATTCTCTATATTACTCAAGTTGTCATTACGACGATATGAAAACAAGGATGAGGAGCTCCTCTCTACTCCTCTATTTATACATTCTAGGTTTTTACTTTGGTACCCTCTGGTAACTCAGCCGTAACTACTTTTACTGGGTTTTACTAAGATATTATTTAAGATAAAAGCATTAATCACATGGGCTTCTTACCTTTTCACATGGGCTTATTCCTTCAAAGTCAACAACTTCTAGAAGGATTCTAGAATATTCTCAAGGAATCTCGAATTTCCACCCCCCCTCTACACTAGGATCCACTAAAAAGGAAACATGTCGAATCTCTTCTTGTTTTTAATGCCCACAAAGTCCACAACTTTTCCAACCACTAATATCAAGTCAAAAAGGAGATAAGGGATACTTTCCACCTCCTTTCTACCTTTTAGACAAGATGACAAGATAGTAGTGCTCACTCTTTGGCAAATATCTGAATTTTGCTACAAGTACAGCTAAGTTTAACCATAACTAACTTTTAGCTAGTCATGACTAACTTGATACCTCCTTAAAGTACTTTGGCAGCAAATAAACATTCTCAACACTTAGTTATAACTAAACACCTTACTAATAGACAAACTTCCTATGTGTAACATAGGTCGTTACAGGCCAACTCTGTTGTCGGTACCACCAACCCTCGAGGATGCATTGACATACTGGAAGATCTGTTGCACTAAGCCACACGTACTCACTGTGAGCTGAAGGCTCAGTCCTTCCCTAGTGCCCACAGTCTAGCTTCTACTTCTCAGAAGACGAAACTAGTCTTCCAGAAGACAGCTACTCCGTCTTCCGGGATTCTAACCGTACTTCCTAGATAGCTCTCGTCTTCCGAGCTATATCGAAACAATCCTATCTAAGCAAGGCCTCGCATGGATTACCAAGAAGACAACCCACCTTGCATTACATCCTACTTCCTATTAGAAGATACAAGATTCACGAAACGTAGAGTGCATAACAAGTTCAGAAGATGGTTGCAGGCTCCTGCGGTGATAGTGACCTCTGGGAAGACACCCGGGACAGTTTCTGATTCAATGTCTTTCTCGGAAGACCTCCCAAAGTCAGGCTTCACTGGTCTCACCTGTCTTCGTCTTCCTACGCGTAATCTATCCTCACAACAGACTCAAGACAATTGCACTCTATTTTTCTGACTTCTCACCTCTCATACACACTCAGAAGAAGCTTGTTGCTCGGTGGGAAGACATGACCCTCGATCATTCTCTCCAGATTCTGCCAGCAAGACTTCTCACCACTCTCTCCTAAGTTCGGGAAGAAGAAGGGATGGACTGCTATGGGTCGGACAGAAGAGATCCGAAGTGGACCCTCACGTCTCCTCGTGCATTTTGCCAGCCCTTCCAGTCTTCTAGTCTCTCTAGGAAGATGTGGATTTGAGAAGCTTGGAAGACCGGGAGGCACAGGCCTAGTTCCCGTCTTCCAACCTCTCGAAATAACAAACAACTCACCAAGCCACTCGGAATTCATACCAAGCCTCTCTTATCACAAAAGCAAAGCAAATCCACTCTTGATACGAATTGGGTACAGTCGACTTCCGAAGACAGTCAAGCTACTGAGGCATCTTCCGAAGATAATCTTTCGAAGCGTCTTCTGTTCAAGGTTTCGGGAGTAGAGGGATGGTAGGGTAAGGAAATTGATAGCTGGGATCTCCAATTTGAGGGCTAGGAGTAGGGAAGCTTGAATTGAGCTCGAGAAGAATCAAGAAGATGTCTGACAGAAATTGGGCAGCGCTTTCGCACCCGATATGATAATAGGAAAATGAGGATGGGGGAATCGATCGATCAAGTTGTCTGCAAACCACTGGGGAAGCGCGGGGGATATCAACAAAGGCGAGAAACAGTGGGGAAGGAGAGAGAACATGGGAAGAACCTCTACTGTCTTCTGTTGACTTCCCGAGCTATCTTCGATCTTCCGCGCGCTTCTGGTTCGGGTTCCAGCTCCAATGCGATCTCACAAGGCTGCTTCCGCTGTCAGCTTCTGGCTACGCCTCAATCCAATCTTCGATTCCACTTCAATCACCCTCCAATGTCAGCTTCCGGTTGCTCACAGAAAACGTCTTCCACCTACTAGGCTTCTTGCGCTTCAGCAATTTGATCTCGCCTTCTTGCGAGTTTCGAATCGATCCTAATCCTCACTCAATTTCACCTCGCTGTCTCCTCACTCAAGGCTCACCCTCGAATCGAACTTCTCAATCAAGAAACGCTCATGCTGCGGGAAGTCGGAAATCTGCTAATGCGCTTCCTGCGCATCTTCCCCGCAGTTTAGGGGTTTCGACCCTAGATGACCTACCTGACCTACCTACCTCCTTGGTGTTACCTAGTAGGTACACCCACTCTTTTACCAGGTTTAAGCTTCTGCGGTTGCCGTCTTCTGGAAGATGAGTGTCTTTCGCCGTCTTCCGTCTTCCGAAGACACCGCCGAGAAGACGCTTCCCGGAAGACAGTCGTCTTCCGAAGAAGTCAACTTCTTATTACAAAAAGTTCGTAAGATCGTCTTCCTGCTAAGGAAGACGTAATCTTAAATAACAACGCTTCTTCAGTTATACAAACAAGTTATTAATCTTAAAAGTTTCAAAAATTCGTGAACCCTGTAATTTATGGGCACCACAAGAAGCTCTAGCCGCCTTTGAGGAACTGAAGAAAACTCTTACTTCAGCTCCAATCTTGGTTAAGCCCGATTGGAATAAACAATTTATTTTATATACGGATGCTTCAAATATAGCAGTAGGATGTACTCTAAGTCAGTATGATGTTGAAGGTAGAGATCATCCTATTGCATATGCTAGTCGGCAAATGGTCAAGGCAGAGAGAAATTATTCTGTGACAGAGAGAAGGATTAGCAGTGATTTATGCTTTGAGAATATTTCGACATTATCTCATAGGGGCAAGTTCACTATCGTTACAGATCATAAGGCATTGAAGTACATCTTCAATAAATCGATGGTCGAAGGACGATTAGCAAGGTGGAAGCTCTTATTGTCAGAGTACGACTATGAGATCTGCGATCGACTCGGATAGAAACACGCGAATGCAGATTTGCTATCTAGAGCTTATGATGGCGATGGAGAGGAACCAGTAGATGACACCTTTCCGGACGAAGATTTGATGGTCTTGATAAGCAACCCTATTATCCCAATAGAATATCAAGAAATTTGGGATTTTGTTACAGAAGGTGTCTATCCAGATGGGATGCGGACCAGAGAGAAGAAGGCTTTGGTGAAACAAAGTCAACCTTACACGGTGGTGGAAGGTGTGTTATTCTGTGATGGGGTCCTAAGAAGAGCGGCGAGCAAGGAGGAGTCTCTACGACTCATGGAAGAATTTCATGACGGTCTAGTATGTGGAGGACATTTCGCAGGCAAGTTGACGGCCCACAAGATACTTGACGCAAGATACCACTAGAGGGGGATGTTTAGAGATTGCTTGACGTATTGTAAAACCTATGATGTTTATCAAGCTTTCGCTATCAAATCTAGTGTGTCTACTCCTCTTAGATCTATTCCGGTTCGTGGACCTTTCGAGAAATAGGGAATAGATTTTGTTGGGCCTTTGAATCGCACCCCTCGCAACAATAAGTATATTGTTGTAGTCACAAATTACCTTACAAAGTGGGTAGAAGCTAGACCTCTTGTAACTATTGGAGAAGTTGAGGTGGGTAGATTTTTGTACGAACGGATCATTACTCGGTTTGGATGTCCCTTGGAGTTAGTTTCTGATAGGGGTCGAGAATTTGTGAGCGGTATGACTACTGTTATGTGCACATACTTCTCCATTTCTCAAAGGGTTACTACATCATATAAACCTAGTTCAAACGGTTTGGTAGAGAGGACAAACTTTACCTTGTGTCAAATGTTAGCAAAGGATGCTGACATGGAAGGGGCCAAACACAACTGGGACAAGCGTCTTCATGCGGTGCTATGAGAGTATCGTACAACAGCGAAGACGTCTACAGGATATTCACCTTTCAAGATGGTGTATGGGTTGGAATCCAAATTACCAATCCAGTTCGACCTAACCACCTTTCAGACCTTGCAAGCTGGATTGAAGAGAAAGGGTGGTCCAATAGCTGAGAAAGAGTGGGGAGAAACCTTGTTGGAGCTGGAGGAGAATAGAGACGACGCAGCTCAACGCATTGAGATGGCCCAACTACAACAGAAGAAGAGCTATGACAAGCGCTTGGCGAACAACAAAACAAAGTTACAGCCATTTCAAAAGGGTGAGTGGGTGATGTTATGGGATGCTATTAGGCACAAGCGAGTTCAAAAGAAGTTCTTACGTCGATATTTTGGGCCTTTCATCATCTCCAAAGTGTGGAGTAATGACACCTATGATCTTCAAGAAAAGAGTGGTACGTTCTTCGACCGAGTGAACCACGACAAGCTGAAGAAGTTTCATCAACGTGATACTTCACTCCGAGGACGGAGTGAAAATTAAGTCGGGGGGTAAATGTCACACCACAAGTATCTCATTATTTGTGTGCATGCTTATATAAATTTCATTAGGTATGACTATCTTATAGGTTACTCTAGTTCGAAGATCTAAATCAAGAGTGATCAAAACTAGTCATAACTAGCTGAGATAGTTATAACTAAGTTAGAGAAACTATTAGAGGTTTCACTATGGCACTATGTTACAAGTGCGGAGCTCTAAATATGCTTCTCAAAAGTATGTAACTTTGTTGACCATCGCTGATTGGATGCATGATGAAAAGTCATGCACAAAGATCTAGAGATGCTCCTCAAAAGACGTATTAGTTTGTTGTCGTCTTGCGATTGGATAGTTTGGAAAGTTAACACTTTACAAAAGCTAAAGTAGGAGAATCTCTTACTTTAGTAAAGTAGAACAAGTAATGTGTGGGCTATTCTTAAATTTTAGTAGCCTTTAGAAGTTTAACTATTTTGGATTGCGCACTTATCATATGGTAACGTAACTTAGTAAAAGTTACCACGGTAAGAAGTTATAGAGTATATAAGGAGGAGTTAAGAGAGTGAAAAGGACTCTCATTTTCTGATCAATAAGTAAAGTGAGCATTGGAGACCTTGGGAGTCCTTGAGTGCTATGCGATGTAATGTTGGGAGCGGGATTAAAACTTGTTTGCAAGAACGTTATTAGAGGGACCGATGTGACCATACGGGTCAGAGAGTTGAGTGAAGTGAGCATGAGTATATCTGAATCTTTGTAATTAAAATGCACTAGTAATCTTAGTCATCTGAGGTACCCCTGATGAGAAACAGACCGGCTTACAGAACATCTTCAGAAGACGCTTCGGAAGCCTGACTGCATTCGGAAGTCGAATGTATACAATTCGTATCAAGAGTGGATTTGCTTTGTTTTGGTGTTAAGAGAGACTTGGTACGAATTCTGAGTGGCTTGGTGAGTTGTTTTGTTATTTCGAGAAGTTGGAAGTCGAGAACTAGGCCTGTGCCTCCCGGTCTTCCAAGCTTCTCAAATCCACATCTTCTTAGAGAGACTAGAATACTGGAAGGGCTGGCAAAATGCGCGAGAAGACGTGAGGGTCCATTTCGGATCTCTTCTGTCCGACCCATAGCAGCCCATTCCTTTTTCTTCCCGAACTTAGGAGAGAGTCGTGAGAAGTCTTGCTGGCAAAATCTGGAGAGAATGGTCAAGGGTCATGTCTTCTCATCATGCAACAAGCTTCTTCTGAGTGTGTATGAGAGGCAGGGGTCGAAAGAACAGAGTATGAAGATTTCGTGTCTATTGTGAGGTTAGATTGCGAGTCGGAAGCTGAAGACATGTGAGACCAGTGAAGGGAAGCCTGACTGCGGGAGTTCTTCCGAGAACGTTACTTAATCGAAAGCTGTCCCGGGGGTCTTCCTAGAGGCCACTGTCACCGTAGGAGCCGCGATCATCTTCTAGAACTTGTTCATACGTTTTGCTTCTCGCACATTTTCCATCTTCTGATAGGAAGTAGGATGTAATGCAAGGTGGGTTGTCTTCTGAGGAATCCATGTGAGGCCTTGCTTAGTTAGGATTGTTTAGATATAGCTCGGAAGACGAGAGCTATCTAGGAAGCACTGTTAGGATCCCGGAAGACGGAGTAGCTGTCTTCTGGAAGACTAGTTTTCTGAGAAGTAGAAGCTAGACTGTGGGCACTTGGGAAGGACTGAGCCTTCGGCTCACAGTAAGTGCGTGTGGCTTAGTGCAACAGATTTTCAAGTATGTCGATGCATCCTCGAGGGTTGGTGTTATCCGCAGTAGAGTTGACCGAGGCCAAATCCTTCTTCAAGGAGTTGGGTCTCGACTTCTTCCTGTGGGATTGGAACCTCGCCGACCAGGGTCTTGTGGAGGAGGTTTGGGTAGCCTTACCGTCTCGCAACCGTGTACCTGCGAAGGCAGGAGTAGCTCGAAGAAAACCATCTTCCTGGAATGAAGATTGGTGGCGCAGGGCCTTCCACAAGCGAGAATCCGAGGACCGAGGTTATTGGCTCGAGAAGAAGATCTTACCCAGGATCGTGAGTGAGTGACATGTGCCTGGAAGCACAACTTGCCTCTTCATGGAGGACAGGCAGGGAAGGAACGGATGGAAGGTAGAATCTTACCGGGACCAAAGAAGCGACTTCTGGCGAAGCTCTTTCTGCATCTCTTTCTCAAGGGGAAAGCGCAGAAGACGAGGTACCTTGGAGATCAAGACGTGGAGTTCATGGAAGCAGTATGCGCGGAAGGAGTGCCCGTCAACTGGGGCGCATTCTTCCACGTATATGTACAGGCGGAGCTAGCGTACTTAGGTACCTCGGCAGGAGGACACTTGACACCTTTTCTCTGTTACCTGTACATAGCCATGGGGGATCTCTCGGAAGATCAGTTGGTGAAGTATGGGCCAACAGGACAGCATGATGCGAAGGAGGAGACCTCGGAAGAAGACGACCGAGCAGCAGCCGTAACTCCCCCTCCCACTCTGATGCCATAGTTGAGGTCCGACACTCATCAGAAGACGCTTCTGGTGAGAGAAGACGACTCCAATGGGTCGGAAGACGCCACGCCTCCGAGGAAGATGGGTCCTAGAAGTGTACCTAGGAAGACCACCTCCCTCATTCATTCGGGATGGGAGTCCGACTCACCGGAGGAGTTCTTGAGTACCCGAGCTATGCAGAAGACCGCTTCTGCCACACCAAGGGGTCTTCCGAAGACTCCAGAAGACGAAGGATGGATGGATACTCCTACTGCGATGCGAGGAAGCGCAGTAAAGAGGACCGTTCTACCATGGAGAGAGATCTTCCACCCCGGAAGATGAGAAGAGTAGCTTCTTCCCATGCGCAGAAGCTGAAAATCATAGTGGTGGAAAAGGCATCTTTGCCTCTAGAAGACAAGTTCGACACCTTCGATCGGATTGTGGAGATGAACCTATCTTCCACAGGAAGAAGACTGGAAGAGTTCAGTGCCTTCTTCCACTCAGAGATCCAACCCGCTATGGAGTTTATCGAGAAGAGGACGAAAGCTCAGGAGAAGCCACTACAACCTGGATCCGGTCTGCGCACCCTGATGCATCAAGAAGAAGACCAGAAGAAGGCAGAAGCGCTGGAAGCTAGTCTCCGCACCACGGAGAAGCTCGCAGCGAGGTACAAGGCGGAAACAGCCGCTTCTGCCAAGGAGCTGACCCAACTGAAGAAGAGCAACCAGGAGTTGCAGGCGCGTTTACAGCAGCGCGACAAGAGGTTCTCCGAGTGCGAGGGAAGATCACCGCCCTCGCAGAGAAGAAGACAAGATGGAAGACGCAGCGGGAAGCCGCAGAAGCGCGAGTTGCAGCCGAGAAGATGCAGCGAGAAGTAGCGGAAGCTCGTGCGCAGGAGATACTAGCACAGTCGATGGAAGCGCTTCGGAAGAAGTTCAACTTCATCGCGGGTAGGAAGTTGCTTACCTTGGCTAGAGAGTGGGACGATGAGTCCAAGGCGATGTTGGTAGAGTGCAAGGAGAGTATGTTCCGATACTTGGATAGGCAGATAGAGGGGGTGAAGACACTCTATGGACTTCTCTCGACTCCGCCACCGGTAACTATATCTTCCCAAGCCCTAGTACCATCGATCGGTGCCGACATGGAGAAGGAGGAGTTCGACCTCGCTCTGCACTTGGTAGTGACAGCGTTGGAAGCCGAGAAGACTCCGGAAGAAGCCCCGGAAGACAAGATGTCTTCTGGAATACAAGAAGAAGAACCATCTTCCCAGGTATTCCGTGTGGAGGAAACGACTTCCTCGGACCCCTATGAGGTCAACATGGTCCATGATACCGAACTAATGCTCCTGAAGAGCGAGGAAGCACCACTCGACTCCGCTTCCCAGAAGACGCTTCCGTCTTCTGAAGCAGAAGCCGAAGCAGAAGCCGAGGAAGAAGCAGCAGCAGCGACAGCAAGGCCAGCGAAGAACGATGAGGAGGAAGCCACCTTTCGCACACCTACCGCCTTGTTGCGTCAGCGGAAGCTCTAACTCAGTAGGTCGCAAACTTTACACCGCTAACCTGCAAACACAATCACAAGTTAGCGTCCATGCACCACTTACCTTATCTCAGTTTGGTCTGGACCGGAGCCGGACCGTCTCCCTAATCATCAAGCTCGGCAGTTCCTAAGTCCCGACCTAGACCCGCCTAGGTCAGTCCCAAACATGAGCAAGTCACAAGATGACTTGGGGCGGACTTCCCATAAAGTCCAGGGTCCTAAACGGTGCCTCCAGCACACCTAGCGGCCCAACCGTCCGTGATGTTCGTCTGGGTCTAGGCTCTCGAACGGTGGTCTAACCCGTCGACTCGTTCCCTAGTCTTGCCCCAGCCCTTACATCGTTCCTAAGTCTAGACGTCCAAGTCTGGCTCGGAACGTACCTTGGAACCGGCCCAACCATCACCTCATGTCCCCAGAGTCCACCCCCCGAACCCTGGGGTCGGGTGACTCGTCCTGGCCCACCCAGGCATCGAGCCCCCCTCATATATACTTCTGGGGATCGGCGGTCCCGCCCTCCTCTTTGGTCTCTAAAAATTATACCACAACCCGATTGTGATTCGGCCATAACTTCCAGCTTGGAGGTCAGATCGAGGAGTGTTATATATCACTGGGAAAGCTCTCGACGAGACCTTTCCAATGATACCTCACTCGCCTCGAGATCTTACGTGGAGCTCCGTTCACGACCTAAAACGTCCCTGGAGCTCCAACACTTAGTCATTTTTCGGAAATCTGTGGTCCAGACCCAGACTCGAACCCTGTGGTTCGGACCAGCGTCCGAACCACAGTCCGTCTGCGTCTCGGACCCACGTCTCAGATCTATGTCTCAAACTCATGTTTCCGTTCCCAGACTCGCCCCCTTAGGTCAGCGTTTGACCGGGGTCCTCTTGGAGTAGGCCCTTATGTCCTAACCCAAGGTTCTAATCTTGGTTCAGAGAATCACTTAGGGTTCATCTGATCCCGACTTCCCGGCCAAGCCGTTAAGTCCTACTCGCAGCGTTCACAACCTAGCGCAAGTCCGTTAGAGTTTTGTTGTTCGCGTCTGCGTCCGATCTTGAGAATGAGGGTCGCGACACTCACCCCCACTTTGGAGGTTGATGCCCTCATCAACAATGATCCTTTAAGTTAACACCAAGTTCAAAATGGGTAGCCAACCCCTTGGCGTCAGAATTGCGTTCTGGTAGCTAACCCACAATTCTCTTCTTGGCTTGAGTCTTAAGTTGTCGCTAGAACACTTAGAAAATATGAACTAGTCTCGAGAAAAGCCTTACCCTTTTGGCTTACCCTAAACAAAACTAGTTGACAATTTCTAAACATTCTACTTAAGACTCTAACTTGCTAACTATAAGTATTCACACCTACTTACAAGGTCCCCCGAAACTCACTTTCCGATCGTAATCTGATTTGACTTAGACGTACGACTAAGTTTACTTTGTAGAAAACCACAAAGCAAGATCACCCCAAGCCCCAAGGCAAGTATGAAAGTTCATACTTGCTTTGCCAACGCTACGGCAAACCTAAGTCTTGACATAAAGACTTAGTCTTGATTTAGATGCTTATCCAAACCAGCTCGCTTCTTTTGAGTGTGCTTCGTTCTTCCTCTTGATAACATCCTAGGCATCTGATCAGAACTAGTCATAGCCATGGACTACCAATACACTTAGACAAATTTTCAAGAAACAAAATCTTTATTTTCAAACACAAGTCAAAGCTACAAAGTCCATCGGCCCAAATCGCCTCAAGTTGCTACTCGTATGGTTCGTCGTTTCTTCACCCCTCGCTGGAAAGAGATGTCCTCATCTTGCTAACGTCCTTGTTGTCCTTGTCTCTGTTGGAATAGGTCTAATACTTCGGTCGCATGTGCGAGATCTTCCTCTGGCACCCAAGTTGGTTCCTTCAAATGGTAACCACGCCATTTGACCAAGTACTCCATCCGGTTTGATTTGTGCCGAGATCGCAAAATGAACTCCACCTCATATTCTACTTCGCCTTGCACGACATCAGGTTGAGGCCTGATTACTTGTTTGCGCTCCGGTCGCAAATCATCCTTGAAGTATTTCTTTAATAAAGAAACATGAAAAGTCGGATGCAACTGTCATTCACGAGGAAGATTTAATGTATAGACATCTTCATGCGGATTCTTGACAATGACAAAAGGTCTCACGAACTTCTATGAAAACTTCGCCGATATTTCCTTCGGAAGTGTGAAGTTTTTCGTACTTATCCATACTTCTTCGCCCACTTGAAACTTCACTTGTCGCCGATGCTTGTTTACCTGCTTCGTGTATCGTTGCTGCATCTTCTCGAGGTTCGTCTTTACTTGCTCCTCGCGCCGCTGCATTGCCGTCACTAACTCTTCAGCTGATGTTTGCCGTGTTCTTGGCCGTGCCGATGTAGAACTCCCTGCAAGAGTCAAGTCAAGAGGTCCTTCTGGCTCACGTCCATAAGCCAGCAAGAAAGGCGATTCGCCGGTTGCCGAATGCTTCGTGGAATTGTAGCAGTACTCCGCGAGACTGAGCCACTCCGCCCAATCACTTTGGTCCGCGCTCACATAATTTCTCAAGTATTGATTCAGAACCGAGTTAACTCGTTCCGTTTGCCCATCTGTTTCCGGATGAAAGGCGGTACTAAATTTTAATTTAGTCCTCAATTTTTGGAACAAGTGTTTTCAAAAGGCACTTGTGAACTTAGAGTCTCTATCTGAAATAATACTCCGAGATAATCCATGTGAACACCACCAAATATCTAGGAACAACCGAGAAGTCGTGAACGTTGTTGCAGTGTCCAAGGTCGGAGCAAACTTCGCTAGTTTGCTAAACCTATCAACTATCACAAAAATCGCATTGTATCCATTCGAGTCAGGCAGAGAGGTAATGAAGTCCATGCTAATGCTTTCCCAAGGTCTGGTTGGAATCGACAGAGGATGAAGCAACCCTTGTTTCTTCTCATAAGAAACGCGGTTCGCTTGACAGGTTACACATGTTTTCACAAAGTGGACAACGTCGTCTTTCATGTGGGGCCAATAAAACTTTTTAGCTATCACTGCTAAAGTGGACTTTTCTCCTTTATGGTATGATAAGGACGCATCGTGAGATTCTTTTAACAACTTGGTCCGAAGTTTTCCTTGTCCCCCATAAACCCGACTTTGCTTGAACATGAGTAAACCATGTCTTAGCTGCATGTTCTGCAACTTCACTCCTCGCTTGAGTTGTTCCAGGTACTCCTTCGTTTGGTCATCGCCCATGTAACCTTCACGTATTCGTCTCTCCAAGTCTGACTCCCTAGGATACATAGTTTGCAAAATCTGTGTTGACGATGGAAGATATTCCTCCTTGCGACTCAAGGCATCAAGAACCACATTGTCCTTTCTTGCTTTGTGGATTAATTCTACGTTCATGAGCGCCAAGGTATCATGCCACCGTAGTTGCTTTGGCATCACCCGATCTTGTGTCTCAAAGTACTTGAGTGAAATATTGTCAGTATACACTTGGGTTTTGTGAAGTCCCAAGTAATGCCGCCATTTCCTCAAGCAATGAACCACCGCAAATAGTACCTTCTCGTGAGTCGACCATCGACTCTCTGTCCCAGATAGCTTCTTGCTTTCGTACGCTACAGGTTTTCCATCCTGCACCAACACTCCGCCAATCGCATAGTCGCTCGCATCCATGTGCACCTCGAATGGTTTGTCGAACTCCGGCAGCTTCAATACTCGCGCCTTTGACAAAATAGCTTTGATCGTCTGAAACGCATCATCCACCTCCTTGGTCCAACTTACATGTGCGTCTTTGCCCGTCCAGTCCGTCAGCGGCTTCGCGATCTTTGAAAACCCCTTCACATACTTGCGGTAGAACTGCGCCAATCCTAAGAATCGTCGCATCCCCTTCACTGTAGTCGGAGGCTCCCAAGTCACAATCGGATCCACCTTCTGCATATCCGAGCCGACTCCTTCTGCACTAATGACATGTCCCAAGAAGTTGATGCGCTCCAAATCAAACTCACTCTTGTCAATGTTGGCAAACAGCTTATGCTCCCGCAGCTTCGTTAACACCACTCTTAGCTGCTCCGCTGTCGCGCTACTTGGCGGCTACATGCTTGACTTCTACTCCGACGCTTGAGTTTAGTAGTTCTAGAAGTTAGCTCATATTACTTCTAGTCCTTTATACATATGTTTGACACCTTTGCATACGGTCTTGACACTATTGTGTTATATATTTTGAGTCCTAGTAGGTTGATAGTATGTTATCTATCTTGTTCAAGCACTCCTGCGCTTGTGTAAATGATATCATGCTTATCTATGTTGTGAAAGTACATAACTTAGGGTTTCCATGCTGATAAGGGTTTAAGCTCATGGGTTGTACTTACATGTCGCCCATGCATGCTTTCTAGATTGGTTAAGTTATCTTTTAGGGTTACGTGTTATTTTACATGCCTTCGCGTGAAGTTTAAGATTTACGCTGGCACTTTAGGGGCTGACGTGGTAGCCTTTGAGTGAAGTTGAGTTACCACCTGGATTAGAGCACTAAAGGACAACCAAGTGGAGCTATGAACTCCCATTGGTCTGTTTTTGTCTTTAGTTTAACTCTAAATTTAGAAACAGAGCTCTAAAGGAGAGTTCGAGCATTTGGTGAGGGGACTTCGAAATCTGAGGGCACAGGAGTGTAGAGCTCGTCATGCCAAGCACTTCCAGTGAAATTTTTGATCGATTTGAGGCAATAAAGACGAAGTTATGACCAATTGAAGTTCGAATTGTGCTAGAATTGAATCACTTTTGTTGGATTTAGGGTTTTCAGTGTCACTTGCAGCAGATTTGAGGAAATTGCTTCAAAACTTCGAGGTTGTGTTCTCTGCCAGCAGGGCTACGGTTTCCCAAAAAGTTTCATATCGATTGAGTGACTGAGTAATTCAAGGCGGCCGTTGAAGCAGAAGGGGTCTGAAAAGCTCTTAATCTAGAGCAGAGACTTCAGAGGAGGAGATCTGGAGTTCTGTGTACATTCAGGAGTCCTAATTTCACAGGGGTGTTCAGCATCCTGTAGACTGCAAATTTTGTAAGAATATTTGAAATTGATCGAGCCAATCTTCTGTTATAGGTCGAAATAGCCATCTAGGTACCAGAAATTGCCGTAGTTTTCTTGCTCAGAACTTTTCTGTCCATATCTCCGTGTCAGAATTTGATCTCAGGCTGAAACTTCGTGTGTGAGTTCAGTAGTACCTCATTTGCATGTAGGGGAAGTTTAGAAGTCTAAACCTTCATAGTTTTCTTCTCCGTGAGTGTCAAAGTTTGCCGCCGGATCTATTACTGCCAGCTAGACCTGAATTTTGCTTTCTGAGCATATTACTAGATCTTACACATCTGTGTGAGTGCTTATAGCCCTATTGTGACCTGAAAGCCAACCTCTTGAGTAAACAACCACAGCCAGAAGCCCGGCGCTTTCCTAGGTAGACGGATCTGTAACGACCTATGTTACACATAGGAAGTTTGTCTATTAGTAAGGTGTTTAGTTATAACTAAGTGTTGAGAATGTTTATTGGCTGCCAAAGTACTTTAAGGATGTATCAAGTTAGTCATGACTAGCTAAAAGTTAGTTATGGTTAAACTTAACTGTACTTTTGGCAGAATTCAGATATTTGCTAAAGAGTGAGCACTACTATCTTGTCATCTTGTCTAAAAGGTAGAAAGGAGGTGGAAAGTATCCCTTATCTCCTTTTTGACTTGATATTAGTGGTTGGATTAAAGTTGTGGACTTTGTGGGCATTAAAAACAAGAAGAGATTCCACATGTTTCCTTTTTAGTGGGTCCTAGTGTAGAGGGGGGGGGGAATTCGAGATTCCTTGAGAATATTCCAGAATCCTTCTAGAAGTTGTTGACTTTGAAGGAATAAGCCCATGTGATCAATGCTTTTACCTTAAGTAATATCTTAGTAAAACCCGGTAAAAGTAGTTACGGCTGAGTTACGGGGGTACCAAAGTAAAAACCTAGAATGTATAAATAGAGGCGTAGAGAAGAGCTCCTCATCCTTGTTTTCACATTGTCGTAATGACAACTTGAGTAATATAGAGAGTGTGGGATATTCTTAGCATGTGAGAACTTGAGAGACGTCGTTAGAATGGAGGATTTTAGTTGATATGTTTAAGGAGATTTTTAGTTGATAAGTTTGTGGGTGTATGAATGAGTGAACTCAGCATTTTCCCTTCAAGTTCATGGTGTGCTTCCATCAAAGCCATCAGAGGTGACCCCTGAGTGAGAGACAGGCCCGACATGTTGCAGATTCGTGGATGACGATCGTGGAGGTTGAGAGATCGGGGGGGTAGTTGATCGATAGGACCGCGGAGGGTTTACATTTTTGGTTCCGTTGCCGGGACCTCACTTGAAGGGATCGTTGAACGATGTTTAGAGTTCAGTTCTATATTCGACAAAAGGAGATTATGAGAGAGCACATGGAGAGAACGTTGGAAGGAGAGAGAGCTAACGCAATGTTAGCAACGTTAGAACCTTTCGTGTATCCCGTAGTGATATATGACGCGTTCGAAGTCATTCTTTACATCTTGTTCACTTAGAAAGGGTTTGAGGAGAGTTGAAAGAGGGTGCAACAAGAGTTGTAGAGAAAGGAGGAGAGAAAAATTATTAGAGGAGATAAATTTGTGAGTTCAGAAATTCTGCTCTCTGGAAAATTTGTACAGTCGCTGTCAACTTTTCTGTGAATTTTATTTTCCTGAGAAACTTTCCAGTGTTTTAGATTGGCTGATAACCTATCTAAGACAAAAGAAGTCATAGGAAAATGTGGTCTAGAGAGAGAGCAATGAATTTTCAAAGTTGAGGGGGTCTATTCGTGAGAGTTGAGGAATTCTGTTATCTGAAAAAAATTTACAGTCATTGTCAGATTTTCTGTGAATTTTATTTTCCTGAGAAACTTTCCACTGTTTTAGAGTGGCAGATAAGCTATCCAGGACAAAAGAAATCATGAGAAGATGAGGTCTGTAGAGGGAGAAAGAATTTTTCAAAGTGGAGGGGGTTGACTACCATGAGGGAAGTGAAAATATACAAATTTTAGTTCTCTGAAAATTTGTATAGTCATCACCATCTCTTCTGATTAGGGAAGTTTCTGTTGAAACTTCATGATTTAGTAGCTTGGAGGTTGAGCTACTGGAGACCACAAAAATCTTGGAGAGATCTCTTACCAACTAAGAGATATACGTTTCGGCATACAAGGAGGTCTTGAAGATACTTCATGGGGAATCCTGTTCGAATGACGAGGTGGAAGAAGAGACGTTTAGGAGTCCGAACAGAGACGGAGAAGCCCAAGTTAAGTATAGATGAGTTACGAACCCGCATCTATAGCACTTGGGGTGCCCTCTTTACCCTATACGAAGAAGCTTCCGCGACCATTGGCACAGATTTGAAGAAAGCCGAGTTTAAAGCATCATTCACGGTGGAGGTCACGAATGCTCCTGGTGAAGTAGAGTTGGATCCTTACAAGAGTGAGTTCAAGATGTCTGTTGTGATTAGTACAAACGATGGTGAGGAGGATCATATCTTCGATAGTTAATTAGATTTTATTTCGTGTATAGCATGTATAATACACGATTTCCAATATAAAGCTCGGAAGAGTTAAGAAAGTGATGTAGAATTATTTTCCTCTATGATATTTTGTCCACTTAATGGTTGAGAAGGTGCAACATGAGTGGAAATTCAAAAGATTGGAAAGTTAGACTTAGAAACCTTCCTCAAGGTTTAGATGTCATAGAAAGTGTCGAAGAAAGTTCGAGAGAGATTATCATCGAGTTTGAAAACCCTAGTACTAAACCTCAAGTAGAATCTCCGAGGAGAAGAGTAGAAACCGACTTGTGGTGTTATTTCTGTAGAGGGTTGGGACACAAAGTAGTGAATTGTCCAACTAGAATCAGAACCGAGAGAGCTAAAGGGAAGCGAGAGTTTATTGATTTAAGTCTTCAAGTGGGTCCATCGTCACCAGCGTCAATTCATCTTCTAGGCGAAGATCCTTGTCCAAGTTGTGGAGTGGGTGATCTATCCAGAGGACACAAGTGCGTTGATGTGGCCGCCCTACTTACGTCAGTAGTCGATAAGTTGGACGAGACTCAAAGAGCTGAGACGGAGAAGCTGTCGACTTCAAAAGAGGACTCAGCTGAGTTGTGATGGAGATCGTCATTCGGATGGTGGAGAAGGCGGTGATGCGACTCAGGCTCATGATTACCTTGGGAGAAGAGATGACACAAGAGGTGTTGTTACAACCATTTCCTTTCATTTTACCTATGGTAGATTATTCGCGAATGGAATTGGTGATGTTCGTACTCTTTTAGCGAGTAGTTATTGCACAAAAATTAGAAGGGTAGAAAGAATAGTTACAAGATGGAGAAGTTATCAGTGTTTCATGGGAAGGACAATGAAGATGTAGAACCATTTGTACGAGACTTCAAAAGAGGTTGCATCGGAAACAACGTGAGAAGGAAGGAAGAATGGGTGTTGTTACTGCCAGAGTTTTTAGAAGATTTTGCTCTTACGTGGTATGACGACCGAGTGAAGAGCAAGACACTTGGTGCAGTTGAGGACACATGGGAGACGTTGAGTAATGCACTCATCGAAGAATTTCTTCCAGAAGAGAGTTATGAGAAGCTCATGGTGGAGCTTACTCATTTGAAGCAACGGGACGACGAGAAAGTTCGACAATATGTCGAAAGGATGGATAAGTTGGAGCAACAATTTCGGACGGTCCTACGGAAGAGTGGAGACAATGTGGAGCTAACGATGGCGGGGATTGGAGCAGTGCTGACCAAGAACTTGGTGGGAGGGTTGAGACCTTCAATTCGAACCCAAGTGAGGTACGAGAAGCCAACAACCAAAGCGGATGCCATCAAGCTTGCGAGTAATATGGAAGAGAGTTTGGATGAAGGGGATATCATCCAACCACATCATGCCGCTTTGGTGTCGACTCCGACTCTTGGTGTAACCACAACGGTAGCATCTGCACCATCACAATTGGTGATTGCTTCAACGTCAGCTCTTACTCCAACGGTGGTGCCAAGACCATTTATCCCTACAGCGATGTCTACTGCCACCTCTGATTTCCATGCTGAGTTGAAGAGCATCACAGATACTCTTGCGGATCTCAAGATAAACGTGGTGCAGTTACGCGAATGGAGGAACAAAGGTGGAAGAGGAGGTCAAAGAGGTTACGACAACAATCCTAACTGAGGAAATCAAGGTAACTTTGGAGGTAACCAATGTAACTTTGGAGGAATCACTTGTTGGACGTGTGGAGGTTCTCATTTCTAGCGAAATTGTCCTAACAACGGAGCAAGAGGTGCCGAAGCTGTCAGAATGAATGTGGATGGAGGAAATCCATCACAAGGACGAGACAAGGGGGTGGCTACTATCGATGTCGTACGAGATCCCATTTACGAGAAAGGAGAGAGTTCAAACTCTTCTCATGCACCGGTGGAGCTTTTAGCTCAAGAAAGGAAAAGAACTCGATTTTCTGATGAACCGGTTTTCATGGAGGAGTCAACAAGTAGAAATACTCGTTCGAGTAATGTTTCGAGTACACCAAGGGAGCCAAGAAGGAAGCTGGGGATGGCGGATTTCACCATTTCATCTTCCCAAGCGGGATATGATGTGGTTGAAGATGTTGGTGCTCAGAAAGCCAACATCAATGTTGGACAACTGATCGCACTTAATCCCAACTTACGAAGGGAACTCAGAGGAGGACTGAGTTCTAAGAGAAGCAAGAAGAAGAAACCCAAGAACAAGACATCAAAGTCTGTGGGAGTTGGTGTGGTGGATGTGCATGCTTCAGAGGTATGCACTAGGGCTTCAAAGATTGAAGTCCGGTTGAATGGTCACTACGTCTCTGACGTATTGGTGGATGGAGGATCGGCTGTCAACGCCATATCGGAGAGGTTGATGAAGAAGTTGGGGATGGAACCAACTCGCCCGGCTAGCATTGTCGTGGGGATGGCTAACAAGCAACGGGTAAGACCTCTTGGTGTGTTAGAGAAGGTGGTCGTGTCTGTGATGGGAGTTCAAACATTGATGTCCTTTCAAGTGTTAAAGGACTCTAGTTATGATTTGCTCCTAGGTAGGCCTTGGTTGAGAGCTGTGCGCACCACTGATAAGTGGCACAAGGGATACTTACGGATTGGGCCTAGAGATCATAGAGTGATAGTTCCTCTCTCGAGTGTTGGAGTTGTGACTTCTGATTCTGATAGACCCACTAGTGACTACTGGGAATCTGATACGGAGGACGATCAGAGTGTATCAGAAATAGATACCGGAGATTCTTACGATCAAGAATCCTCGTCTGAGGACGAAGGATTTGGTCGAGATGAATCATTACATCAGCTTAGTGCTATTGACTTGTTGCCTCGACCAGCAGTGGAGAAAGATCCTGACAAAGAAGAGTTGAGTGAGGCAGAGATTGTGAGAAGACTCTCTACCTTGAAGTTTGGTATCAATGTCACTCAAGAGGAGAAAAGTAGATTCCTAGATATATTTCGAAAATATATCCATGTGTTTGCTTTCAGCTACAAGGATTTGAAGGAGGTGACTCTTGAGACTCATCGAATCGAATTGGAGGAGAACGCAAGACCAGTTCGACAAAAGCAAAGAAGGGTCAATCCTACAACAGCAATGATGGTCAAGGAGGAAATAGACAAGTTGAGGGAGGCGAGTTTCATCTATGAGGTGGAGAACTCAGAATGGGTTTCACCCATTGTGATTGTCAAGAAGAAGAATGGTAAGCTGCGAGTGTGCATAGACTATAAGAAGCTGAATGCAGTGGTCTCTGGGAAGACACTCGGGACAGCTTCTGATTCAATGTCTTTCTCGGAAGACCTCCTGAAGTCAGACTTCCCTTCACTGGTCTCACCTGTCTTCGTCTTCCTACGCGCAATCTATCCTCACAACGGACTCAAGACAATTGCACTCTGTTCTTCTGACTTCTCACCTCTCATACGCACTCAGAAGAAGCTTGCTGCTTGGTGGGAAGACATGACCCTCGACCATTCTCTCCAGATTCTACCAGCAAGTATTCTCACGACTCTCTTTTAAGTTTGGGAAGAAGAAGGAATGGCTGCTATGGATCGGACAGAAGAGACCCGAAATGGACCCTCACGTCTTCTCGCTCATTTTGCCAGCCTTTCAGTCTTCTAGTCTCTCTAGGAAGATGTGGAGTTGAGAAGCTTGGAAGACCGGGAGGCACAGGCCTAGTTCCCGACTTCCAACTTCTCGAAATAACAAAACAACTCACCACACCACTCAAGATTCGTACCAAGCCTCTCTTAACACAAAAGCAACACAAATCCACTCTTGATACGAATCGGTTATAGTCGACTTCCGAAGACAGTCCAGTTTAAGAAGCGTCTTCTGAAGATGTTCCCATCTTCCGAAGCGTCTTCTGTTCGAGGTTTCGGGTGTAGAGGGATAGTAGGGTAGGGAAATTGATAGCTGAGATCGTCAATTGGAGAACGGGGTGTAGGGAAGTTCGAATTGGACTTAGGAAGAAGTAGGAAGATGTCTGACAGAAATTGGGCAGCACTTCCGCGCCCAATGTCTCAACAGAAAGAATGGGGGGGTGGGGATAATCGATCAGGCTGCCTGCACACAACCAAGGAAGCGCGAGGAACACACAACAGAGGCGAGAAGTAGTGAGAAGGAAGAAGAACGTGGGAAGAACCTCAATAGTCTTCTGTCTTCTTCCCGAGATGTCTTCGACCTCCCGCGCGCTTTTGGCTCTGGTCCTAGCTCCAATGCGACTCCTCACGACTGCGCCTGCTGTCAAATTTCTGGCCACGCCTCGATTCCACCTTCGATTCTACTCGCTACTTTCCAATGTCAGCTTCTCGGGAGCTCACAGAAACGCCCTCACTCTCTGCCTTCCGTGCTCCAGCAATTCGGTCTCGCCCTTCGCCTAGCTGCCAATTGGTTCTCTCCTACCTCGATGTCCTCACTCGATTCCTCTCTCAAAGCTCACTTGCGAAGCTCACTCTCTCAAATCGATCTTCTCAAGCGCGCTGGGAAGCTGCGGAAAGTTGGAATGCGCTAATGCGCTTCCTGCGCATCTTCCCCGCAGATTAGGGGTTTCGACCTTAGGTGTCTTTCTCGACCTACCTACCACCTGTGTGTTACCTAGTAGGTACACCTACTATTTTACCTGAAAACTCGTGGTTAGGCCTTCGCGGTCGCTGTCTTCCGGAAGACATGTGTCTTCCGTCGTCTTCTCATCTTCCGAAGACGCAACTGAGAAGAGCTTCCTGGAAGACGGTCGTCTTCCGAAGAAGTCAACTTCTTATTAAAAAGCTCATAAGATCATCTTCCCTCTAAGGAAGCAGTAATCTTAAGTAACAACGCTTCTTCAGTTATACAAACAAGTTATTAATCTTAAAAATTTTAAAAATTCATGAATCCTGTAATTTGTGGGCACCACAACATGCAAGCCGTTTCCTTTTCCGGTTTAGCCCTCTACTTCCTACGCTACCTATGCTGTCACATGGTATCCTAACTAATTTTAGACTGAAAAGTGCCACCCTTAAGATAGCATGTTCGGTCCTACTAAGTTTGGAAATGTCAACGTCGATTGTGGTTACTATCTACTATGATTGCTCGGAGGCAATCTCTTCTTGATCTGCTCCTACTAGAGCTCCTAACGCGGCTTTTGATAAGCTAGGAAGTCCTGCGAACACCTCGGGTAACACTGAGGTGGTGTCGCGACCTCATTCTCAAGATCAGGCGCAGACGCGAACAACAGAACTCTAGCGGACTTGTGCTAGGTTGTGAACGCTGCGAGTAGGACTTAACGGCTTGGCCGGGAAGTCAGGATCAGATGAACCCTAAGTGGTTCTCTGAACCAAGGTTGGAACCTTGGGTTAGGACATAAGGGCCTATTCCAAGAGGACCCCAGACAAACGCTGACCTAAGGGGGTGAGTCTGGGAACGGAAACATGAGTCTGAGACATAGGTCTGAGACGTGGGTCCGAGACGCAGACGGACCGTGGTTCGGACGTTGGTCCGAACCACAGGGTTCGAGTCTGGGTCTGGACCACAGATTTCCGAAAAATGACTAAGTGTTGGAGCTCTAAGGACGTTTTAGGTCGTGGACGGAGCTTTACATAAGATCTCGAGGCGAGTGAGGTATCATTGGAAAGGTCTCTTCAAGAGCTTTCCAGTGATATATAACACTCCTCGATCTGACCTCCGAGCTGGAAGTTATGGCCAAACCACAATCGGGTTGTGGTATAATTTTCAGGGACCAAAGAGGAGGGCGGGACCGCCGATCCCCAGAAGTATATATGAGGGGGGCTCGATGCCTGGGTGGGCCAGGACGAGTCACCCGACCCCAGGGTTCGGGGGGCGGACTCTGGGGGCATGAGATGATGGCTGGGCCGGTTCCAAGGCACGTTCCGAGCCAGACTTGGACGTCTGGACTTAGGAACGATGTAAGGGCTGGGCAAGACTAGGGAACGAGTTGATGGGTTAGACCACCGTTCGGGAGCCTAGACCCAGACAGACATCACGAGCGGTTTGGCCGCTAAGTGTGCTGGAGGTACCGTTTAGGACCCTGGACTTTATGGGAAGTCCGCCCCAAGTCATCTTGTGACTTGCTCATGTTTGGGACCGACCTAAGCGGGTCTAGGTCGGGACTTAGGAACTGCCGAGCTTGATGATTAGGGAGACGGTCCGGCTCCGGTCCAGATCAAACTGAGATAAGGTAAGTGGTGCATGGACGCTAACTTGTGATTGTGTTTGCAGGTTAGCGGTGTAAAGTTTGCGACCTACTGAGTTAGAGCTTCCGCTGAAGCAACAAGACGGTAGGTGTGCGAAAAGTGGTATCAGAGCCGACGCTTCGGTGAGCGAGAACTTGAGGTAGCGGCTGAAGGCTGGACGCTTGAGGAGGGACGCGAGACACGAAGTGGATCAACATTTCTAGGTGAACACTTGGAGCGATGACCGACGTAGGACAGAGTTCCAGGAGGAAGACCAAGAAACGGAGAGTGACGGCTGACACCGGGACCAGATCGACTCGAGCTACCCCCAAGGCACAGTCAGGAGATGACAATCGACAACCTTCGCCCCAACGTCAAGGAAGCCCAGTTCCAGCTGCGGCACCGCTGCAGCAAGATGGAGTCTTGCCAACAATGCCCAACGATGCAGGCGCGGGAAGTCAAGGAGCATTGTATGCGGAACTCATCAAGATGATGAAGATCATGCATGAGGGTATGACCTCCAGGGATAAACGTATCGCTGAGCTTGAGGCACGCCAAGGAAGTTCCTCGTCTACCAGAAAGCTTTGTAAGACGAATTTGCCGACCTCGTTTACAGGTATAGGACGGGTTCACAAGGTTAAGGATTTCTTAACTGAGTTGGACCTATACTTTGAAGCGCATCAGGCTCAGGAGTCAGACAAGGTGAGAGCGGCGGTTACATTCCTGAAGGATCATGCGCTTCTCTGGTGGACTGCATACAGGGATGAGCATGCCTTGATCGTCTCGGCGCTTGGTTGGAAGGAGTTCAAGGAGTTGCTCGCAAGACGATTCACTCCGGAATATCGAAGGATTCGGGATGGTGTTGAGTTAGTTCGGCTGAAGCAGACAAGGACCTTAAGTGCTTATGTGCGCGAGTTCAGTGCTAAGCTGGATTTGTTCTCCAAGTGGACTGAGGAGACCAAAATATGTATATTTATCAGGGGACTCAAGTCAAGCTCGGAGAAGGCTCTCTTTCGGATGCCGGAGCTACCTACGACAAGTGCCGAACTTTTGAAGTTAGCGGAGCAGATTGGGGACGACGAAGTCCAGCAACAGAAACCCTTTGAACCACGGAGCACGGACAAGTTCCAGAAGAAGAACAAGGGCTTCAAGCGCCAGTGGGATGGGGGTGAAAAGGACCGGAAGGATACTTCTGCCCCGACAGCAAAGCGGCAGCAAACAAGAGTAAAACCTAAGGGGCAAACACCTCAGAAGGGCAATGGCGCTAAGTTTACTTGCTACAATTGTGGCGAGGCGGGTCATATTGCTAAGGGGTGTACGAAACTTAAGGTTAGTAACTGTAGCATGAATGCGTTTGTTGCAAAGGACTTGTTGGAGGGCCAGATGATTGTGACCTTGAGAACCACGAAGAAGACGCCGGGATTGATGTTTCTACAAGCCAAGGTTGCTAACCGTGATGTTACTTTTCTTGTGGACACAGGAGCGACTCACTCCTTCATAAGTCCAAAGTTGGTCAAGAAGTTGGGCTTGTCTACCTCCAAGGCAGACAAGCCTATTCAGGTGCGCTTTGCCAAGGGCAAGACGTACCAAACTTCTGAAGTGGCCTTGGATGTACGATTTGTGTGTGGGAAGTTGGAGTTCACAGAGAACTTCAAGGTGTGCGAGATGGATGATATCCATGCGGTTTTGGGGAACACTTTCTTAGATAGGTTCGACGTGGAACTTAGGCGGAGACCTTTGAGGTTGAACGTCAGAGTTAAAGGACGGAAGCTGGGAGTGAGGCTGATCCGAAAGGCGTGGAAAATTGATGACTTTGCGGTGAATTTGATCAAAGGTAAACAAATGGACTTCAACGACGGAGTCATGTGTTTGATGCGAGTTGCAGATTTGATGGCGGGTGACAGACAAGAGGAAACATCAGGAGACGCGACTAAACTTCCGGAGGTGCTTCGTGAAGTGATTAAGGAGCTTGAGGATGTCTTGACGGATGAGTTACTTGCTGAGTTACCTCCAAGGCGGGTGGTGGATCACAAGATTGAGGTCTTGCCAGGATCGGAACCACCTTCCAAAGCCCCTTATCGACTCAATCAGGTAGAACTCCTTGAGTTGAAAAGACAACTCGGTGAACTATTAGCACGAGGATAAATTCGAACCAGTAAGTCACCTTATGGAGCCCCAGTTCTTTTTGCAAAGAAAAAGGATGGGAAGTTACGACTCTGCGTAGATTATCATGCACTCAATAAGGTGACGGTGAAGAATAATTATCCTTTGCCAAGGATAGACGACCTCTTTGATAGGTTAGCGGGTGCAAAGTACTTCAGCAGGATAGACTTGAAGTCAGGATATTACCAGATCCGAATAGCTGACCCAGATGTTGAGAAGACCGCTTGTCGAACAAGATACGGATCGTTTGAATTCGTGGTGATGCCATTTGGACTCTGCAACGCCCCTTCGACGTTCACTACATTGATGAACACAATTTTTCGCGAGGAGATGGATGAGTTTGTCATCGTTTACATCGACGACATCTTGATCTACTCCAAAACCTTGGAGTCGCACGCGGTGTCGGAGTGTGATCCGTCTACCTAGGAAAGCGCCGGGCTTCTGGCTGTGGTTGTTTACTCAAGAGGTTGGCTTTCAGGTCACAATAGGGCTATAAACACTCACACAGATGTGTAAGATCTAGTAATATGCTCAGAAAGCGAAATTCAGGTCTAGCTGGCAGTAATAGGATCCGGCGGTGAACTTTGACACTCACGGAGAAGAAAACTATGAAGGTTTAGACTTCTAAACTTCCCCTACATGCAAATGAGGTACTACTGAACTCACACACGAAGTTTCAGCCTGAGATCAAATTCTGACACGGAGATATGGACAGAAAAGTTCTGAGCAAGAAAACTACGGTAATTTCTGGTACCTAGATGGCTATTTCGACCTATAACAGAAGATTGGCTCGATCAATTTCAAATATTCTTACAAGATTTGCAGTCTACAGGATGCTGAACATCCCTGTGAAATTAGGACTCCTGAATGTACACAGAACTCCAGATCTCCTCCTCTGAAGTCTCTGCTCTAGATTAAGAGCTTTTCAGACCCCTTCTGCTTCAACGGCCGCCCTAAATTACTCAGTCACTCAATCGATATGAAACTTTTTGGGAAACCGTAGCCCTGCTGGCAGAGAACACAACCTCGAAGTTTTGAAGCAATTTCCTCAAATCTGCTGCAAGTGACACTGAAAACCCTAAATCCAACAAAAGTGATTCAATTCTAGCACAATTCGAACTTCAATTGGTCATAACTTCGTCATTATTGCCTCAAATCGATCAAAAATTTCACTGGAAGTGCTTGGCATGACGAGCTCTACCCTCCTGTGCCCTCAGATTTCGAAGTCCCCTCATCAAATGCTCGAACTCTCCTTTAGAGCTCTGTTTCTAAATTTAGAGTTAAACCCTTATCAGCATGGAAACCCTAAGTTATGTACTTTCACAACATAGATAAGCATGATATCATTTGCACAAGCGCAAGAGTGCTTGAACAAGATAGATAACATACTATCAATCTACTAGGACTCGAAATATATAACACAATAGTGTCAAGACCGTATGCAAAGGTGTCAAACATATGTATAAAGGACTAGAAGTAATATGAGCTAACTTCTAGAACTACTAAACTCAAGCGTCGGAGTAGAAGTCAAGCATGTAGCCGCCAAGTAGCGCGACATCCACCCCCTCTGAACCTGCACATCCTCCGATATGTGCCATCTAGATCAAGACTCTTCAGCTTCGGCTTCAAACTCATCTTCAACATGCATTGAGTCTTCAGCTTCATCCTCTATAAACTCTGCAACGTTCTCGTCCTCCCCTCTCCTCCTAAAGAGCTTGATTCTCTTTCCTGCGATTGGTATCTTGAGCACTGCACCATCTAACTCTCTCAAGGAGTATGTGGCATTATCATAAACTTCTAACACCACATAAGGTCCAAACCATCTCTTGGAGAACTTCTTGATAGTGCTATGCTGATTATCAAGACTACTATCATAGACTAACAACCTATCACCTTCTTTAACTGGTTTGGGTCGTAATCTATGCGTTCTATCAAATCTGCCTTTGTTTCTCTCTCTAGCAATCTTTAATCTTTCAACAGCTTTGGCAACATCCTCAGATCTTCGTTCTAACTGTTGGATCCTTAATGCAAGAAGATCCTCCGTACTTCTACCATCTTCCCATGGCAAAACATTCCAAGTAGGCACAACCTCCTCAATCGGCATCACAGGTTTTTGTCCTAGTATCAATTCTGCTGGCATGTAACCTGTAACGGTACTATGAGTTGTACGGTCTGCCCATAAAGCAAACGGTAGCAGTCTAGGCCATTCACGGATCTTATCATTGCAAGCTTTTGTCAAAGCTTTGATGATTGGCGGATGACCTCTTTCGCTCTTGCCATTCCTTTCAGGATTGTAAGCAGTGGTTAACACCAACTTGATTCCCAATCGCTTGAAGAACTCAACTGCTTCTTGTGAATCCAGCTCGCCCCTATCTGCAGTGATCTTTCCCACACACTCATATCTACAAATAACATCTTCAAGTAGAAAGCAGCAGATACTAGCAGTGGTCTTCGTCCTCAAGGCACGGCCTTCAACTTGGTTAGATAGATCTTCTCTAGCCAAGACTAGATACCTCATTTGTCCAAGCCCAAATGGCATAGTTACCAGATCCACTACCCATTTGTAATGAATGGCTAAAGGATAAGTAGGATGCAATCCATCACGATGACGTATGTTGGAATACATCTGGCAAGATATACAGGATGAAACAAACTGTACTACATCATTATACATACCCTTCCACCAATACTTCTCCTTTATCTTGGCAAATGTAGCCCAAACTCCTCTATGACCGGCCCATAGACTCTCATGGAACTCCTTGATCAGCTTCTGCTGCAATTCTAGGTCACATACCACCCGTTGTGGTACACCTCCTTGTAGCTTAGGGCGCTTCCATAGATGTCCTTCATATAAAACGTACCCATAAGCTGTTCTACGGATCCTCTTGAAGTCTGCATCAGACCAGCCTTCTTGCCTTTCCAATGAACTCAAATAGCGCCCAAGATCCAACCACTCGCCATCGTACATAGTTTCCTCAAATAACTCCAATGGAGCTGCAAAACAGCTTCTATCCTTTCTAGCAAGAACACTAGAATAGAACTCTGTTCCCACATCCTCCTGGTCTGTAAACCCTCCACGATCTCATCGATCAACTACCCCCCCCCGATCTCTCAACCTCCACGATCGCCACCGATGAATCTGCAAATGTCGGGCCTGTCTCTCACTCAAGGGTCACCTCTGATGCCTTTGATGGAAGCACATCATGAATCTTGAAGGGAAAAATGCTAAGTTCACTCATTCATACACCCACAAACTTATCAACTAAAAATCTCCTTAAACACATCAACTAAAATCTTCCATTCTAACGACGTCTCTCAAGTTCTCACATGCTAAAAATATCCCACACTCTCTATATTACTCAAGTTGTCATTACGACAATGTGAAAACAAGGATGAGGAGCTCTTCTCTACTCCTCTATTTATACATTCTAGGTTTTTACTTTGGTACCCCCGGTAACTCAGCCGTAACTACTTTTACCGGGTTTTACTAAGATATTACTTAAGGTAAAAGCATTAATCACATGGGCTTCTTACCTTTTCACATGGGCTTATTCCTTCAAAGTCAACAACTTCTAGAAGGATTCTGGAATATTCTCAAGGAATCTCGAATTTCCACCCCCCCCTACACTAGGACCCACTAAAAAAGAAACATGTGGAATCTCTTCTTGTTTTTAATGCCCACAAAGTCCACAACTTTAATCCAATCACTATTATCAAGTCAAAAAGGAGATAAGGGATACTTTCCACCTCCTTTCTACCTTTTAGACAAGAGGACAAGATAGTAGTGCTCACTCTTTAGCAAATATCTGAATTCTGCCAAAAGTACAACTAAGTTTAACCATAACTAACTTTTAGCTAGTCATGACTAACTTGATACCTCCTTAAAGTACTTTGGCAGCAAATAAACATTCTCAACACTTAGTTATAACTAAACACCTTACTAATAGACAAACTTTCTATGTGTAACATAGGTCGTTACAGGTCATCTATCATTTCCTTCTCACCGTAGTACCTAGCCCTTGATAACATATCTGCCACAGGATTGTCTTTTCCTGCAATATGTCTAAACTCTGGGTTCAAGGACTTGATATATGCTATCCACCTCAACATAGCAATATTTGGAGTTACAGCTAGTGATCATTCCCAAGAGAGGTAAACAATCTGTCTCCACAACCACAGGTGTTCCTATCAAGTATTCTTTGTCTCTCTTCATCGCAGTAACTACTCCCCATAGTTCTCTCTTGACCTGAGGGTAGTCTCTCTACCGTGAACTTAATACCTTAGCACCAAAACGCACCACATATCTATTTCCATCCTGATCATCTTGTCTTATAGCCCATCCAATACCAATAGGACTAGTATCAACAGTAAGGATAACAGATCTGCCCAACTCATATGGTACCTTCCGTAGAGTTGGTGGTGAAGACAACAGATCCTTCAACTTCTTCATAGACTCGCTTTGCTCCTCTTGCCACTGAAATCTTTGCCCCTTCCTCAGCAACTTGTACAACGGATCTGCTACATGAGCAAAGTGTGGAATCCATATATGATAAAACACACATGCACCTAGAAACCTTCTCACCTCGATAACCGATCCACACGTCTCCTTCATTCTTCGAATGGCATCAACCTTGTTTGGACAAGGTTTCCGACCATAAGATCCATATAGATGCCCCACAATCAACACCTCTTGTTCTCCAAATATAGACTTTGCTCCTGATAAGATCAAATGAACCTCCTCCAGTCGACTCAATATCTTATCACAATCAGCTATGTGATCTGCAACAAACTTACGGCACCCCTCTGATCCATTACCTCATTCTTCTCCTCCTCAGCACACCCTTTGATCGGCACATCATCAAGGAATGGCATAGTTTTTTCAGGAATGAAGTCCCTCAAAACTTTGTTCATGCCATTCATCATATGTGCTATAGAATTGGTAGCACCTTGCGGTAAGGTGCACATCCTTAGTAACCCCAAAGGTGTCCTCATTGTAGTCAAGTCTCTACTTTCAGAGGATAACTGAAACTGATCATACCCTGAATATAAGTCTCTCATTGAATAGATAGCACGACCAGCAAAAGCCTCTGCAAACTCGTCTACAATAGGTTCTATACCCATATTCCTGATAGTCACCTTGTTTACTGGCTGCATATCTTGAATGAATCTCAAAGCTCCACTCTTCTTCGGAACAGTAAACCATCTGCTAGAGTAAGGAGCTATAGATGGTTCCAAGATACCCATCCTAATCCTCTCATTAAGCAAGTCTATCAGCTTTGGCAGATGAGCTCTAGGCACAAGGATAGGACGTAGATTCCAAGGCACATGCGGTATAGTAAAGATTACCATAGGTGCAACTACACTTGGATCTACACATCCTACTTCATGCGACTCAAACGCAAACGCCTTACCATGCCTAGATAGGATCTCCCTGAAGCTCTTCTTCTCTTGCTCAGTAAGAAATCCATCACCTCCAATCCTTAGCTCCTTCAGTGTTGTTTCTGTGAACTGATGCCCAATTCTTCTCGGTCTCTGAGCGTTGGTTCTCGTGCAGCTTGCTCCATCTTCTGATTGTAATCGAGTGGCAAAGGCAAAGCCACTGGTTTGACTTTCTTTGCCACTGACTTGTACTTGGTCTCCACATACACCTCTTGTCGATCTATAAACTTATCAATAACATCATAAAGCTCCTTGGAGCTCACTCTCATCACTCTATCTACATCATCTGTAGAGCTTTCTAATATAGATTTCAACTCTCTTATAGTATCTACCAAATACTGCTCTTCAAACACTCCAGATATGTATTCATCTCCTCCTAACTCTCCACTATCCCACAAAGACTGCTGTACATACTTCACATGTTGCCTCTCAAACCTCTTCAGATTCTCAACCTTCCTATAACGCACTGATCCACATGATGTCAGTCCTAAGAAGCCAGTGGATAAAGCTTCATGCTCTACTGGATCAGGCGAGAATCCTAGCTCTACTGTACCGTTGAAGTCTCGCTCTTCAATGGTACTCTGCCAAAACTCTTAGACTCTCTAAACTCCTGAGTAATCTTAAGCAGTGGACGGTCTCTCAAGCTATCACGATTCCTCTCATGTTCTGCAGCAACGGTCAAAAACTGAACAGCTCTTTTGCCGTCTCTACTACGTATCTTAGCATAGGCTGAACCATCATCCATAACTCGTGTCTCCATTCTAACAGCAGTAATGTAAGGCTGCCTTAGAATGATAGGATAGGTTGACATGTCTTGTACAAAGAAATTCTGAACATCACTGATGTCACCTACAATTACCTTGATGTTGGGACAAGCACCATAGAGTTCTCCCCTCTGGTTGTTGGCAGCGCGGATAAGCCATCCATGGTCGGTGTCTATGGGCCATCTCCCACGCTTGTACAGCTCCTTAGACATCAGATTAATCTCTGAGCCATGATCAATCAACGCCACCACAGGTTCCTCTAGATCTCCCAGCTTCACTAAGGTCTTTGTGGTTGCTCTTGCCCAATGGTTGTGAGAGTAATGGCTCTTTTGCGACGCTTCCACCTCATCTTCAAACCTCACGTGCTGATAGGATCTCCCCTCTGATACTTGAGAGTAGTAACCAGCAATCTCATCTTCCTCATCATCCGACAGTTTGGTCCCTAGAGCATTAAGCGTAGCTGCTTCACCCAAAATCTGACGTTTCCTCTTGATGATATCTATGATAACCTCATGGAACTCACGCTTTGCAATCCCAAGAATCTCACCCAAAGTAAACTCAACTTTCCCATTCAAGATACGGTTCTCTAACACCTGCTTCAAGTCTGTAGCAATCTCAATGTCAGACTGAAGTTTGTATGCAGGCATCTTACCCTTCTCCTTGCTTCTCTCATTCTCCTTTGGTGTTGTAGGTGGTAGATCCTCCATAGTCTCCTCCCGAGTAGGTGTTGTCTCCTGCCTCGCCTCTGGTCTAGCCCTTTCACTCTTTGTAGCAGGCCGTTTGGCTGTAGAAGCCTCACCTGCATCCTCCCTCCTACGTTTTTCTTCTAGTACAGCTTCATGATGACTTCGTGCAACATAAGCATGTACTGACATAGTATCCACAGTGTCATTCCATCTTGTAGTCTCTCGAATTGAGTTGCCAACCCTTCGTAGCACATCCTTATCTAGCTCTGTTCTAGCTACGCACCGCACTACATCAGACCATAACCCAGTAGTCCCTTTCTCTCTCTCCATCTCCACTTTCACTCCACAGGTAGCAGCATTCACAAGAGAAACAGCATGTGATGCTGATATCTCATTCACAAGCCTCTTCATACCACCCTTGCCAAAGTTGATTCCCAGCATCATCCCAGTCTCTCTCAAATGGATCTTACCATCTTTGAAGAAGATAAAATCCTTTCTCAATGCATTTGAAAACTCCCCACAATCTCTTCTTACATGGTCTAGGCTATCACACCATTTACAACGATGAACAAAGCCTTCTCTCATATGAGGTCTCTGCATAGCAAGCTATACATTCTGCTCCTTCTCTTCTAACCTAGTGAGCTTAAGCTTAAGCTCCTTCATACCCTTAATCAGTTCATCAAGCGGTGAGTCTTCCTCTTTAGCAATTACCAAAGTGGGCTTAGTAAGCAACTGCTTGATAGGAATTATCAGAGGTGCTGCTTCACTTACCACCACCTTGTCCCTTCTTCTCTGTCTCTTGGTCAGCAAAGAGACAAGCTCTTCAACCTCCTTCCAGTCAGTCTTCAATCCTCTCTCCTCACCCTTGTCTTCCAGCAACAGCTCAAGCTTCTCCTGAATAGTCACGTCCGCTGCTTGTAGAAAAAGCTCTGTCTTCTCCACCTCTAGTGTAAGCTTTTCTGTCCTAGAAAGCTGAGCATACTGACGATCAAACTCCCTTAACAACTCATTTACAGACAAACCTTTGTTAGGCTTAACCACCCACTCCAAGAACGTTCTCTTGGTCATCCTCTCTGAATCTTCAGTGTAGTACTCCTCCTTCAAAATGCGCATAAAGCTCTCCCAACTCTGTCCTTGCTGCTACTTGAGCTCCTTCACACGCTGTCGGGTTGAGAGTCTTCCTGGGAAGGGCGAACCTTCTGGCTGTGATCTGAGCTTGAAGGCTATGTTCAATCTACTCAGGGAAGCGTTGGGCTTCAAGCTGGGGCTGGTTTACTCAGAGGATAGGCTTCAGGTCTCAAGGTGATACTGAAAAACACTCATATAGGTCTCTAGGCTCTTCTGATATGTTCAGGAAGCAAAGTTCAGGCTTAACTAGCAATGATAAGATCAGATGGCGAACTTTGACACTCAGGGTTGAGAAATATGTGAAGGTTCAGACTTCAGAACTCCTCCTACATGTAAATGAGGTTCTACTGGATACACATACGAAATTTCAGCTTCAGATCAATTCAGAGCACTAAGATATGAGCAGAAACTTTCTGAGTAGAGAAATTACGGCAGTTTCTGGTACCCAGACAGCTATTCCGACCTATAACAGGGAATTGGCTCGATCACTTTGGGAAATTCTTACAGGATTTTCAGTACACAGCTTGCTGAACACTCCTGTGAAGTTGGGCCTCCTGATTCCACACAGAACTCCAGATCTCGCTCTCCAAAGTTGCTGCTCCAGATTGAGAGCTTTTCGGACCCCTTCTACTTCAGCGACCGCCCTGAATTACTCACTCACTCAATTGACATGAAAATTTGCAGACAGTCGTAGCCCTGCTAACAGTGAACACCACCACGAAGGTTTGAAGCGATTTCCTCAATTCTGCTGCAAATGACACTCAAAACCCCAAATTGAACAGAAATGCTGCAATTCTGACACAAATCGAACTTCAATCAGCCATAACTCCTTGTTTATTGCCTCAAATCGATCAAACTTTTCGCTGACAGTGCTTGGCACGACGAGCTCTCTCTCCCTGTGCTCTCAGATTTCGAAGTGTCCTCACCAAATGCTCGAAACCCACTCTAGAGCTCTGTTTCTAAACTTAGAGTTTTACAAAAGACAAAAATGGACCAATGGGAGTTCATAGCTCCATTTGGTTGTCATTTTGTGCCTTAAACTACCTGGTAACTCAATTCAACCCATATGCTACCACGTCAAGTCCCCTAAAGCGCCAGTGTATAACCTAAACTACCTAGAACGACACATAGCCTTGAAAGTAAATTAAAACCAGCTAAAAGCGTGCATGGGCAACACGTAAGTACAACCCATGAACTAAAGCCCTATCTACATGGCAAATCAACCTACTAAGACCCAAAATATATAACATCCTCAAGTGTCGACATCTCTGAGGTCCCAACTCTACTCAGAGAGACTAACTCTAGACAGAGAGGTGAATTATTTACAATGTAAAATGATTCACATCACGACATCCACCCCCTCCAAACCTGCACATCCTCCGGTATGTGCCAATCTCCTCAGTCTTCTGTTTGATCTTCATCATCATCGCTCTCCTCCGCCTCAGTCTCTTCAGAAACTGGGACATCTTCGTCTCTTGCTGTCCTCTGCTATGACTCCTGAAAGTTGAATAACTCAACTGATCCTCCGCGTCTCTTGAACAGTTTCACACGTTTTCCAGCCACAGATAGCTTCAAAGGAGTACCGTCCAACTCACGCAAACTATAAGTGGCATTCTCATACACATCTAGCACAACATAAGGCCCGAACCATCTTCGAGAGAACTTACGAAGTGTAGAATGCTGATTCTCCAACGTGCTATCATATACCAGAACCCAGTCACCAACATGTATTGGCTTCGGTCGTAGTCGGTGAGTCTTGTCAAAACGTTCCTTGTTTCTGACTCGAGCCACCTTCAGTCTCTCCTGCGTATCAGCAAGGTCCTCCTCCCTTCGCTCCAACTGCCTAATACGTAAAGCATGGAGTGAAGCACGATCTATACCATCTTCCCATGGTAGCGTAGCCCACGTAGGAAAGTACTCCTCAGCAGGCATGATCGGTTTCTGACCCAACATAAGCTCAACTGGCATATAGCCAGTCGTAGTACAATGTGTAGTTCTATCAGCTCACAAAGCAAATGGAAGTAGTCTCGGCCATTCTCTAGGCCTACCATCACATGCTTTCACTAAAGCATGAACAATAGAAGGGTGTCCTCGTTCACTCTTACCAATGCCCTCTGGATTCATAGCAGTGGTAAGCCGAAGCTTTACTCCATAACGAGCAAAGAACTCCTTCACTTCATCGCCTCTCAACTCGTCTCTATCTGCACGTAATCTCCCAATCGATCCATAACGACAGATGATATCTTCAAGCACGAACCTAAAGATATTCTCTGTAGTCTTCGTCCGTAGTGCTCGTCCCTCCACATAGTTGGAGAGATCCTCTCGAGCCAACACCAAGTAACGCATCCTCCCATAACCCCGGTGGCATCATCACAAGATCAAGAACCCACTGAAAATGGATACTAGGTGGATAAGTAGGTACAAGTCCATCTCTGTAACGGACCTTAGAGTAGAACTGGCAGTGCAGACACGACCCAACAAAGTCCACCACGTCTTGATACAAACCCTTCCACCAGTAACGCTCCTTCAGCTTCGTGTATGTAGCCCAGACTCTACGGTGTCCAGCCCACAAGGTGTCATGAAACTCCTTCAGCAGATTAAGCTTTGTCGATTGATCATCCACCACTCTAGCAAGCATCCCATCTCTTCTCTTCGAACGTTTCCACAGATAACCCTCACGTAGAAGGTAGCTGTACTGTAACGACCTATGTTACACATAAGAAGTTTCTCTATTAGTAAGGTGTTTAGTTATAACTAAGTGTTGAGAATGTTTATTTGCTGCCAAAGTATTTTAAGGAGGTATCAAGTTAGTCATGACTAGCTAAAAGTTAGTTATGGTTAAACTTAGTTGTACTTTTGGCAGAATTCAGATATTTGCTAAAGAGTGAGCACTACTATCTTGTCATCTTGTCTAAAAGGTAGAAAGGGGGTGGAAAGTATCCCTTATCTCCTTTTTGACTTGATATTAGTGGTTGGATTAAAGTTGTGGACTTTGTGGGCATTAAAAACAAGAAGAGATTCCACATGTTTCCTTTTTAGTGGGTCCTAGTGTAGAGGGGGGGTGGAAATTCGAGATTCCTTGAGAATATTCCAGAATCCTTCTAGAAGTTGTTGACTTTGAAGGAATAAGCCCATGTGAAAAGGTAGAAAGCCCATGTGATCAATGCTTTCACCTTAAGTAATATCTTAGTAAAACCCGGTAAAAGTAGTTACGGCTGAGTTACCGGGGGTACCAAAGTAAAAACCTAGAATGTATAAATAGAGGAGTAGAGAAGAGCTCCTCATCCTTGTTTTCACATTATCGTAATGACAACTTGAGTAATATAGAGAGTGTGGGATATTTTTAGCATGTGAGAATTGAGAGACGTCGTTAGAATGGAGGATTTTAGTTGATGTGTTTAAAAGAGATTTTTAGTTGATAAGTTTGTGGATGTATGAATGAGTGAACTCAGCATTTTCCCTTCAAGTTCATGGTGTGCTTCCATCAAAGCCATCAGAGGTGACCCCTGAGTGAGAGACAAGCCCGACATGTTGCAGATTCGTGGATGACGATCGTGGAGGTTGAGAGATCGGGGGGTAGTTGATCGATAGGACCTTGAAGGGTTTACAGTACGCCTTCCGTCTGATCTCCTTGAACTCTGCATCACTCCATCCTTCTCTTCTGCATAAAGAACTCAGATAAAATCCAATATCGCAGAACTTTTCTGAGTAGAACTCCTCATTGAACGGCAGTGGTTCCAAGTCTGAAGTCTGCTGACCAACTTGACACCAAACGTCTCTCCTCTCTTCACTCTCCATCTCTGCAAACATCTCATCCTCATTTGTATAACGAGCCCTAGACAACATATCTGCTACTGGATTGTTTTTCCCTGCTATATGCTTTAGCTCAGGGTTCAGACTCCGGACATAGGCAATCCATCGCATCATTGCTATGTCTGGTGTAGTACAATTGGATATCATGCCTAGTAGAGGTAGACAATCCGTTTCCAAGACTACATGAGCACCAATCAGAAACTCACGATCTGTCTTCATTGCTGTCACCGCTCCCCACAACTCACGCTTCACCTGAGGATAATCTCGTTGCCTGTCTGTCAAGATCCTAGCTCCAAACCTAGAGGTAAGCCGCAATCCATCCGCATCATCTTGACCTATCGCCCAACCAATTGCCTTTGGGCTAGTATCTACTGTGACAATGACAGGTCTCTCACATCCATAGTCTACTCTCCTCAAAACAGGCGGAGACTGTAGAGCCTCCTTCAACCTATTCATAGCTTCTCGATGGACTGAGGTCCATATAAACCTCTTACCCTTCCTCAATAATGCATACAAAGGCTCAGCAACATGAGCATAATGAGGAATGGATAAACGATAAAATACACAAGCACCTAGAAAGCGTCGAACCTCTGTGATATTCCTACAGTCTGCCATCCTTGCTATGGCTTCAACCTTCTCGGGGTTTGGTCGCCTTCCAAAAGCGCCACACAGATGTCCAACCACTAAAATCTCAGACACGCCAAACTTAAACTTAGCTCCTGACAGGGTGAGATGTACCTCCTCCAGACGAGTCAAGATATGTTCTACATCCCTGATATGGTCTGCAACAAACCTTCTACATCCATTCGCAAGTACTGCTTCATCCTTGTCTTCAACCGCGCAACCCTTTATAGGAATATCATCTAGAAATGGAATGGTAACATCAGGCACAAACTCCCTTAGTACCTTATGCATCGCATTCTGCATATGAGCCACCGAGTTCGTCGCTCCTTGTGGAAGAGTACACATCCGCATCAATCCCAGGGGCGTACGCATAGTAGTTAAATCCCTACTCTCCATAGCCAGCTGGAATTGATCATAACCAGAATATAGATCTCCTATTGAATAGATAGCTCTCCCTGCAAATGCCTCTGCTACCTCTTCAATCACAGGACCCGTCCCAACGTTACGAATGGTTACGTTATTCGCAGGCTGTAGGTCTTGAATAAAACGCAAAGCTCTTGACTTCTTGGGCACAGTGAACCACCTGCTAGAATATGGCCCCATAGACGGCTCAAGTATCCCCATCTGTACCTTCTCCTTCAACAACTCGATGAGTTTAGGCAATAAAGCACGAGAGACTGGGATCGGTTTCAGGTCCCAAGACACATGAGGGATTGTGAATATAACCATAGGTGCTATAACCTGCGGGTCCACACAACCTATCTCCTTTGCTGAAAAAGAGAATGCCTTACCATGCTTCACTACCATTTGTTCAAACACTGTCTTCTCGACCTCAGTCAAGAATTCACCCCCTCCTATCTGGAGCTCCTTCAATGTCTCCTCAGTAAACTGGTGCCTTACTCGTCTATGATCACGCAATATAGGTTCAGTCCCCACTAACTGTACTTGCTGCTGGGAGTTAGCAGGTAGTTGAGCTGCTACCGGTCTTACCTTTCTCAGTACAGATTTGTACTTCGCATGGACGTCTGCTTCCTGAGGGAGTGCACACCAACAACTTGCTTCTCTCCCTTCATTATTCTGCATCGGATGAGGAAAGAACTGCAGGTATGTAGCAATCTCCTTATATATGCATCGAGAGTGGATAGGGATCACCACCACACTATTTTTCCCCTCCATCAATCTACTCACATTGTCTAACCAACCAACAGCTGATTGTACAGACATAAACTCTTCAAACAAACCAGAAACCACTTCGTCTTCAGATAGAACTCCTGTACAACGCAGATTTGCTGCACACCTCTCCATCTGCCTTCTACTCTTCTCAGTCAAATCCTCCATCCGTGTGAACTCACTCCAATCATCAGAACTGAAAGCCATCAACCCAGATTTCCAACTATGCACAGTGTAACTACTTTCTGAATCTTGAGCAGCCTTTCCATCAACTTCTTGTGATCCCTCAGGCTGCTCAAGCGAGATCATAGTAGAAGTAGATCCATCACTCTCGATATCCCGTCCTACGAGAGTGGTTTCAGAAAACCCTTACCCCTACAGATAAGAGAATCCCTCAAAGTTTGACGATTTCGTTCGTGGTTCGTACGAACGGTCAGAAACTGCACAGAATGTCTATCATCTGGACTACGGATCCTAGCATAATGAGATCCATCATCCATCACCTTGGTCTCCATTCGAACCGTAGTGATATAAGGCTGACCAAGAATCACAGGATATGAAGCAGAAGATTGCACGAAGAAATGTTGATCCACATCCACATCACCTATCTTCACCTTCACGTTAGGACAAGCGCCGTATAGCTCACCTTTCTGGTGCACGTAACACCCAACCATGGTTTAGCTCGATAGACCATTGACCTCTCTCGTACACCTCCCGTGACATGATGTTGATCTCAGATCCGTGGTCAACTAAAGCAGCAACAGGTTCAGCCAAACTTCCAAGACGAACTCGCGTAGCAGTTGTGGCACGAGCCCAATGTCTCCTCCTGAAATCACTTTCACTAACTGGACTCTCCTCACCAGCTTCCTCATCGTCGAACTCAATAGTGTTGGTACCAGCAACCAACGCTTCTTGTTGATATCCCTTGTCATCAGCTTCTTGAAAATGCACCTTTCCAAACTCTGCATCATTCAGAGAAGCTCCTACAACATCTATCATCTGACTCTCTACTTGCTCGGACATCATCTGTCTCTTGCGCTTGATGATGTCGATGATCAGCTCGTGAAACTCTCTCTTTGCAATACCAAGAACTTCTCGAAGAGAAAACTCGATTCGCGCATCCAGTATCCACTGCTCCAAGATGCTCTTCAGATCAGTAGAAGTTTCAATATCAGCTGCCAACTTGTAAGCCGGTCCCTTCCCCTTCTCTTGGGCAGTAAACCGCCTACCAGCAGTCGTTGGCTCCTGCTGGGATCTCTGCACATCCTCCATAGGACCTGGCGCAAGTGGAGGAGCTGCAGAAGTAGACGAGATGTCCTCAGGAAGAGCCGCTCGTCTCCTTGTGACTCTCCGTCTATCCCCAATCTCCTCAGGAACTCCAGTATCAAGTTCAGAGGTTTCTCGTCGTCTCTTTTCCTCCACAGAAGCATCCTGCCAATGAACGTGTCTATCTACATCCAAGAATGCTCTGATAGAAGCAGCATCTACAGGATCTCCCTATCCTGTGACTCTACGAATAGACTCGGCTCCTCTCTTCAGTATCTCAGAAGGAACTGGAGCCACACTCTTCTCAGCAGTCCTATCTAGCAATGTAGGACTAGAAGAGACCTCAATATGCCAGCATATACATCAAAATTTACCAGCGGTGCCATTAACGCATTTGCTGTTGCAGCTGCAGCAATCTGAGGCAGACCCCTCATGCCTCCTCATCCAAACTGCGTGCTCAGCGGCTCTCCAGTAGAAGAAAGGTGCAGCCTACCGTTCTGATAGCGAACCACACCATCTCGCAAAGCAGCTGTTAGCTCTTGACAGTCTCCTCGGAAGTGATCAGGACTGTCACACCAGATACATCTACGAACCGGAGCTCCTCCTGGACGTGCAGCAGCAGGCGCCGGTGGCTGCTCTCTCTGCAATCCAGCTAGCTCTACCTTCAGCTCTCGCATCTGCCGAATCAGGTCTTCAATCTGGTTCTGTTGACCATGGTTCTCCGCAGGTCTCTGAACAGGTGCCCTTTGTGCCGGTGCTGGCACAACAGGCATCAAAGGAACTGCAGCTGGGACAACAGGTCTGGGAGCAGGGACTAAAGGCTGTTTTACTTGAGGAGCAGCATAAGGTGGAGTGACCACTTCTGCAAGCGGACGTCCTCCCACAGCCACTCTTCCTCTCCTCTGTCTTGTTAGTACAGCCACATCATCCTCAACTCTCCCCAAATCCATAGTAACACCTCCCTCAGCAGATCGATCGGCCAACATAAAACATAACCGATCTGTCGTAGCATCATCTGTAGCTTGCAGAAAAAGCTCTGTTCTCCTAGCATCTAGAGTTATTCGCTCTAGAGTTGAGAGTTGCCGGTATCTCCGATCAAACTCTCTCAGCAACTCACTCAAACTCATCATACGACCAGGTTGCTGCTCGACCCAGTCTAGAAATGTCCTTCTAGTAACTCTCTCTGAATCCTCCTCAAGAAACTCCTCTCGAAGAGATCGCTCAAAACTCATCCAGATTTCAAGATTTCTTCTCTGTACATCCCTAACTTGGTCCCGCAACTCAGGAATGACAGATAACTCAAAGCTTGCTATCATCTCAGCATCTATAACCCTAACCAGCTCCATCTCTCCTCTATACTCACGCAGATATCTAGAAATATCTCTACCTTCAAACCTTCCACATCTGTTCACAATAGCTTGCAAAGCCTTGGTGGACTTTAACTCACCCCCTCCAACGATCGGATGTTGTTGGACCAGGACCGCAAGCGTCTTCAAGATCTCAGCCGTGTCCAGACCAGATGCAGATGACGCTGTAGAAGACGCAGGTGCACTTGACGGTGCAGCAGTAGACGTTGATGCTCCAGCTCCAGAGGCAGCAGCAGCAGCTCCGCTCTTGCGATCCATCTCTTCTCCTTGTAGCAACTCAACCTTCTCAATCAATCACCCCAAGAGCTCTCAGTGGAAGCACCAGATGTCGGGTTGAGAGTCTTCCTGGGAAGCGCGAACCTTCTGGCTGTGATATGAGCTTGAAGGCTGTGTTCAATCTACTCAAGGAAGCGTTGGGCTTCAGGCTTGGACTGGTTTACTCAGAGGATAGGCTTCAGGTCTCAAGGTGATACTGAAAAACACTCATATAGGTCTCTAGGCTCTTCTGATATGTTCAGGAAGCAAAGTTCAGGCTTAACTAGCAATGATAAGATCAGATGGCGAACTTTGACACTCAGGGTTGAGAAATATGTGAAGGTTCAGACTTCAGAACTCCTCCTACATGTAAATGAGGTTCTACTGGATACACATACGAAATTTCAGCTTCAGATCAATTCAGAGCACTAAGATATGAGCAGAAACTTTCTGAGTAGAGAAATTACGGCAGTTTCTGGTACCCAGACAGCTATTCCGACCTATAACAGGGAATTGGCTCGATCACTTTGGGAAATTCTTACAGGATTTGCAGTACACAGCTTGCTGAACACTCCTGTGAAGTTGGGCCTCCTGATTCCACACAGAACTCCAGATCTCTCTCTCCAAAGTTGCTGCTCCAGATTGAGAGCTTTTCGGACCCCTTCTACTTCAGCGACCGCCCTGAATTACTCACTCACTCAATTGATATGAAAATTTGGAGACAGTCGTAGCCCTGCTAACAGTGAACACCACCACGAAGGTTTGAAGCGATTTCCTCAATTCTGCTGCAAATGACACTCAAAACCCCAAATTGAACAGAAATGTTGCAATTCTGACACAAATCGAACTTCAATCAGCCATAACTCCTTGTTTATTGCCTCAAATCGATCAAACTTTTCACTGACAGTGCTTGGCACGACGAGCTCTCTCTCCCTGTGCTCTCAGATTTCGAAGTGTCCTCACCAAATGCTCGAAACCCACTCTAGAGCTCTGTTTCTAAACTTAGAGTTTAACAAAAGACAAAAATAGACCAATGGGAGTTCATAGCTCCATTTGGTTGTCATTTTGTGCCTTAAACTACCTGGTAACTCAATTCAACCCATATGCTACCACGTCAAGTCCCCTAAAGCGCCAGCGTATAACCTAAACTACCTAGAACGACACATAGCCTTGAAAGTAAACTAAAACCAGCTAAAAGCGTGCATGGGCAACACATAAGTACAACCCATGAACTAAAGCCCTATCTACATGGCAAATCAACCTACTAAGACCCAAAATATATAACATCCTCAAGTGTCGACATCTCTGAGATCCCAACTCTACTCAGAGAGACTAACGCTAGACAGAGAGGTGAATTATTTACAATGTAAAATGATTCACATCACGACAACGCCCACGAATCTCAAGCACAACAGCAAGTTCAAAGTTCTCCATCATCTCCTTCTCAGGTACCTTGTTCACCTCCATCTCCCTAGCATAGTATCGCACATACTTGGAAATATCTATCCTCTTGAACTGATCCATCTGATGCACCACAGATTGCAACGCCTTGGTTGCTAATACCTCCTTCCTCTCTGTGCTCTGCTGCTGCTGCATAAACATGGAAAAGGCTTGGAACATCTTCATCGTAGCAGCATCCAACTGAACAGGTTGCTGAGCAGCAGCAGCACCTGCACTTGATGATCCTTGGTTAGCCATGATATCTGATCTTGTAACACTCTCAAGAAAACTCCCACCCTAGGTGTTCCACGTCGAGTTCACCAAAAAGAGAGTATGTCGGAGTGTGATCTGTAAACCCTCCGCGGTCCTATCGATCAACTACCCCCTCGATCTCTCAACCTCCACGATCGTCATCCACGAATCTGCAACATGTCGGGCCTGTCTCTCACTCAGGGGTCACCTCTGATGGCTTTGATGGAAGCACACCATGAACTTGAAGGGAAAATGCTGAGTTCACTCATTCATACACCCACAAACTTATCAACTAAAAATCTCCTTAAACACATCAACTAAAATCCTCCATTCTAACGACGTCTCTCAAGTTCTCACATGCTAAGAATATCCCACACTCTCTATATTACTCAAGTTGTCATTACGACAATGTGAAAACAAGGATGAGGAGCTCTTCTCTACGCCTCTATTTATACATTCTAGGTTTTTACTTTGGTACCCCCGTAACTCAGCCGTAACTACTTTTACCGGGTTTTACTAAGATATTACTTAAGGTAAAAGCATTGATCACATGGGCTTATTCCTTCAAAGTCAACAACTTCTAGAAGGATTCTGGAATATTCTCAAGGAATCTCGAATTTCCACCCCCCTCTACACTAGGACCCACTAAAAAGGAAACATGTGGAATCTCTTCTTGTTTTTAATGCCCACAAAGTTCACAACTTTAATCCAACCACTAATATCAAGTCAAAAAGGAGATAAGGGATACTTTCCACCTCCTTTCTACCTTTTAGACAAGATGACAAGATAGTAGTGCTCACTCTTTAGCAAATATCTGAATTCTGCCAAAAGTACAGTTAAGTTTAACCATAACTAACTTTTAGCTAGTCATGACTAACTTGATACATCCTTAAAGTACTTTGGCAGCCAATAAACATTCTCAACACTTAGTTATAACTAAACACCTTACTAATAGACAAACTTCCTATGTGTAACATAGGTCGTTACATTTTACCCCCGGACTAAATTTTCGCTCCGTCCTCGGAGTGAAGAGAGAACTTTCGTCGATGAAACAACTTCAACTTGTCATGATTTACTCGATCAAATCTCCTTCCTCCCAGCTCCTGAAGGTCATATGTGAAGTTGTTCCACACCTTATCTACAACAAAAGGACCAAAATATCTTGGAAGAAACTTCTTCCTAGCCCTCTTGAATCTGATAGCATCATACAACATAACCCAATCTCCGACTTGAAAAGGTTTTACCTCCCTCTTGCCCAACCGTTTGTCGTAACTCTTTTTTTGATACGCGTGAGCTCGTTCCATCCGGATCATTGCTACCGCTCGGGTCTCTTCCAACTCCATGAGTTGCTCCCTTATTGATCTGACCACGTCTTCTCCTCTCGACCTCTTCAACTTTCGTTGAATAGTTTGAAAAGTATCCAATTCGAATTGGATCGGCAACTTGGACTCCACTCCATAAACCAGTCGAAATGGAGAATATCCAGTAGAAGTCTTTGTTGTCGTTCGGTACTCCCATAAGATGGCATGTAGCCTCTTATCCCAAGTATGTTTCGCAGTTTCAACACCAGCGTCTTTGGCGAGCATCATACAAAGTGTAAGATTGGTCTTCTCCGCAAGACCATTAGCATTTGGTTTGTATGAGGTCGTTACTCGTGGCTTGATAGAAAAGTGTTGTAGCATAGCAGTAGTCATGCTCCCTACAAACTCTCCTCCTCTATCTGAGACCAACTCTAACGGACATCCAAATCTCGTGATGATCCTCTCCCATAGGAATCTACCGACTTCTGTTTCATTGGTCTCTCTCAAAGGTCTAGCCTCTACCCACTTGGTACAATAGTCAGTGGCGACTACAATGTATCTATTGCCTCGAGGTGTCTTATTAAGAGGACCTACAAAGTCAATACCTCATTTCTCAAACGGCCCTAATACTGGAATTGATCTTAACGGAGGTGTTCTAGTAGACTTTAGAGCAAATGCTTGACATACGTCACAAGTTTTGCAATAGTCTAAACACTCTTTGAAAATCCCTCTCCAGTGATAACCCGCATCCAAAATCTTGAAGGCTGTTATCTTACCAGCAAAGTGACCTCCGCAAACAGTTCCGTCGTGAAACTCGTGCATTAGCTTGAATGCCTCCTTCTGACCAACTGCTCTCCTTAGTAAGCCATCTGCTCCTTGATGAAACAGAATTCTCTCCACCATGGTGTAAGGTTTGCATCTCTTGATCAACGCGTTACGTTCTCGGGTATGCATACCTTCTGGAAAAGAGCCATCTGCAAGGAAACTCCAGATTTCCTTGTACTCGTCCGGTATCTCCTCGATGCTTGTGATGGTCATCAGATGCTCGTCTGGAAATGAATCATCAAACGGTTCTTCTCCCTCATCATCATAAGCCCTTGACAAAAGATCAGCATTCGCATGCTTCTTCCCTAGTCTATCTTCGATCACATAATCATATTCTTTTAGAAGGATCTTCCAACGAGCAATACGACCTTCGGCATTAGGCTTATTAAAGATATACTTTAAAGCCTTGTGATCTGTGACCATGGAAAATTTCCCTCCTAGCAAGTAGTGTCGAAATTTCTTCAATCCAAAGATCACCGCTAATCCTTCTCGTTCAGTCACGGAGTAATTCTTCTCCGCTGGAACCATCTGCCTACTAGCATAAGCTATAGGATGATCATGCCCATCTCCATCTAGCTGACTTAATGTACATCCGATTGCTACATTGGAGGCATCCGTATACAGAATAAATGCTTTACTCCACTCAGGTTTAGCAAGTATAGGAGCTGTCACTAATGCCTTTTTCAGCTCCTCAAATGCTTCCTTTGCCTTCTGATCATGCACTATCAAGTCAAAATCAACTCCCTTCTTCATGTACATAGTCAAAGCTATTGCTTTGTTTGAGAAGGAAAAGACAAACCTACGATAATATCCAACCATGCCAAGAAACTGCCTCAACTTTGTCAAGTTGATCGGAAATGGAAGATCCACAATCTTCTTCACCTTCTCAGGATCTACCGCAATCCCATTCTTGGAAATGATGTGCCCTAACAGCAGACCTTCTTCGCAGCCAAAGATGCACTTCTCTGGATTTAGAGAAGCGTTGGCTTGCTCCAACCGCTACAAAACTGTGATCACATGATCAAAGTGGTCCTCCTTTCGTCCGTACACACAAAAATCGTCAATGAAATCACGAACAAACTTCCCTATGAATGGTTCGAACACCTTGTTCATGAACCTCTGAAACGTGGCCGGAGCATTACACAGTCTGAATGGCATCACTCGAAATGCAAATGTTCCTCAAGGAGTAGTGAAAGTAGTCAACTGCTGGTACTCCTGTGCTATCTTGATCTGGTTGTATCCACTATAACCATCACCAAAGCTGTACCACTCATGACCAGCAACTTCCTCCAGAATCTCATCTATAAATGGTAGAGGATAATAATCCTTCTTGGTAACTGTCATCGCAGGAGCTCGCAACAATCTTCCGAACCTGTTATGCACTTGATGTTTCACGAATCTTGTATCTTCTGATAGGAAGTAGGATGTAATGCAAGGTGGGTTGTCTTCTTGGTAATCCATGCGAGGCCTTGCTTAGACAGGATTGTTTAGATATAGCTCGGAAGACGAGAGCTATCTAGGAAGTATTGTTAGAATCCCGAAAGACGGAGTAGTTGTCTTCTGGAAGACTAGTTTCGTCTTCTGAGGAGTAGAAGCTAGACTGTGGGCACTTGGGAAGGACTAGCCTTCAGCTCATAGTAGGTGCTTGTGGCTTAGTGCAACAGATCTTCCAGCATGACGATGCATCCGCGAGGCTTGGTGTTACCAGCGGCAGAATTGGCCGAGGCCACTCCTTTCCTCAAGGAGTTGGGTCTCGACTTCTTCCTGTGGGATTGGAACCTCGCAGACCAGGGACTTCTGGAGGAGGTGTGGGCAGCGTTGCCACCTCGTAACCGTGTACCTGCGAAGGCAGGAGTAGCTCGAGGAAGGCCATCTTCCTGGACTGAAGATTGGTGGCGCAGGGCTTTTTCACAGGCCAGAATCCGAGAACCGAGGATATTGGTACGAGAAGAAGATCTTGCCCAGGATCGTGAGTTCGTGGCATGTGCCTGGGAGCACCACCTGCCTTTTCATGGAAGACAGGCAGGGGAGGAACGGTTGGAAGATAGAATCTTACCGGGAGCCGAAGAAGCGACTTCTGGCGAAGTTGTTTCTGCATCTCTTTCCCAAGGGAAAAGCGCAGAAGACAAGGTACTTAAGAGATCAGGACGTGGAGTTCCTGGAATCAGTGTGGGATGACAGAGTGCCCATCTATTGGAGCGCGTACATCCACAACTATGTACAGACGGAGCTAGCATACTTGGGTACCCCGACGGGAGGACACTTGACGCCCTTCCTCTGCTACTTGTATGCATCCATGAGGGATCGTAGGGAAGATGAGCTGGCAGGATATGGACCAACGGAGCGACAGGAGGTGAAGGAAGAGACCTCGGAAGACGATGACCGAGCGGCAGTCGCAACGCTCCCTCCCACTCTAATGCCACAATTGAGGCCCGGCTCTCACCAGAAGACGCTTCTGGTGAGAGAAGATGAGTCTAGTGGGTCGGAAGACGCCACGCCACCGAGGAAGATGGGTCCCAAAAGTGTACCGAGGACACCCATCTCTCTCATTCATTCAGGATCGGAGTCCGACTCGGAGGAAGAACTGCTGAGTACCCGATCGGAGCAGAAGACCGCTTCTGCAACACCTAGGAGTCTTCCGAAGACTCCAGAAGACAAGAGAAGAAGGGATACTCCTATTGCGATGCGAGGAAGCGCAGTAAAGAGACCCGCTCCTGCCATGAGGGATCTTCCACCCCGGAAGATGAGAAGGGTAGCTTCTTCTCGTGCGCAGAAGATGAAGGCCATTGTGGTGGAAGAGGCTTCCTTGCCTCTGGAAGACGAAGTCGACACCGCGGAGCGAGTGGTGGAGATGAACTTGTCTTCCGCAGGAAGACGACTGGAGGAATTCAGCGCCTACTTCCAGAAGGAGATCCAGCCAGCTATGGAGTTGCTGGAGAAGAGAGCGAAGGCTCAGGAGAGGCCCTTGCAACCTGGATTCGGCCTGCGCACCTTGCTGCGACAGGGAGAAGACCAGAAGAAGACGGAGTCACTGGAAGCTAATCTCCGCACCACAGAGAAGCTTGCAGCCAGGTACAAGACGGAAGCAGCCGCTTCTGCCAAGGAGCTGGTGCAGCTTCAGAAGAGCAACCAGGAGTTGCAGGCGCGCGTGCAGCAGCGTGATCAGGAAGTCCTCCGAGTGCGAGAGAAGATCACCACCCTCGCAGAAGAGCAGGCCACTTGGAAGACGCAGCGAGAAGCCGTAGAAGCGCGAGTTGCAGCTGAGAAGACGCAGCGGGAAGCAACGGAGGCTCATGCACAAGAGATGCTAGCACACTCGGTGGAAGCGCTTCGGAAGAAGTTCAACTTCACCGCGGGTAGGAAGCTCCTTACCTTAGCTAGAGAGTGGGACAGCGAGTCCAAGACAAGGTTGGTGGAATGCCGGGAGAGCATGTTCAGGTACTTATATCGACAGATAGAAGGAATGAAGATACTTTATGGTCTTCCCTCGCTTCCGATACCTGCCACCGCATCTTCCCATGCTCCAGCACCATCGACTGGATCCGGAATGGAGAAGGAGGAGTTCGACCTCGCTGTGCACTTGGTAGTGACAGCGTTGGAAGCCGGGAAGACATCGGAAGACGCCTCGGAAGACAAGAAGACGAGCCGTCTTCCTAGGTATTCCGAGTGGAAGAAGCGACTTCCCCGGACCCCTAGGAGGTCGCCATGATCTCTAGTCCCGCACTAGTGTCTTAGAAGATGAAAGAAGCACCGGTCGATCCCGCTTCCCAGAAGACGCTTCTGTCTTCCGAAGCAGAAGCTGAAGTCGAGGAAGACGCAACAGCAGCGACAGCAGAGCCAGCCAAGGACGATGAAGAAGCCACCTCAGTGACACCCGAGGTAACTGCAGGGCTTTCTAGCTTATCAGAAGTCGCGTTAGGAGCTCTGATAGGAGCAGATCATGTAGAGATTGCCACCGAGCAATCAGAGTAGTTAGTAACTCCATCGACTATTTCAAATTTAGTAAGACCAAAACATGCTATCTTAAGGATGGCAGTTTTCTGTGTAAAATTAGTTAAGATACCATGTGACAGCATAGGTAGCGTAGGAGCAACAAGGTTGATGGCTAATTAGGAAGGGGAACCGTTTTGCATGTGAGGTGTCAACCTCCTGTCAGCGTCTCTTTCTCCCTAGTGGTCATCTCCCCTGGTTCTCATGGCAGCGACATAAGTAGGATCGAAGAGTAGGAGACAAAGTTCTAGAGTTCGATAGTTCTGTAGTTCTGCACGCACATATCGATCTTACGGTGCAGGAGACAGAATAGACACTAGAAGTACACAGTGTACACTACACCCGTTGTTGAAAACATACGAATAGTCTGGGAATACACAGAAGGGGTCTGCATGTTCGTACCAGTAGTGGTTCGGAGATGTAGATGAGTAGTGGACAGTCTAGAGTAGGGAACGGCATCCTCGTGCAGTCCTGCTGGTTAGACTGATGTGTCGAGGAGTAGACGCAAGAAGTAGAGGGAGTGAGCTTCCCAATGTCATTGTGACTTCTTCTCGGGGAATAGATTGTGGATTTGAGTGCAGAAGCTTCGTTCATGTCTTCTGGGTGGTGGGTTTCTTTGAATTCGCTCCCAATTGTGCATGAGAAGTGTTCTTCTTGAGTGGCGGTGAATGTCAACAGTTGTGGAAGTGTAGCTTGACTCGTTCAGTAGAGCACTTGGGATCTGCGTACGAACGGTGTTATGGATAAGGGATCCCAGAAGATAGAGTAGTCAGAGCAGCGAAGTGAAGAAGAAAGAAGCCTTCTTCCCGCAACAGAAGACGACATCCTCGAGTAGAAGACGGTGCAACAGTACTCACGTTTGTTGTCTTCCTCCTCAAACTGTTACAAGCAGGGATGGCTTGTTAGTCAGGATCCGGAGTAGAAGCCTGTCGGAATCTTAATTGCCTCTTTTCATCTTGTTTTCTCTTGTTTGGGTTTTCTTATCTTCCCCATCTTCTCCCATCTTCCCCATCTTCTTACCTTCTTCTAGTGAGCTTCCGAGACTTCTATTGAGCTTCTGTGAAGGTGAATGTCGTTGTAGTGCTGCAGGAAGACCATTTCCGTAGGCAGAAGCCTGGGAAAGCTACAGGGGGCATACACCCTGTGATTAATCTAATCCGTTGGAATGTGAGTGTGAGAATAAGGTATAACGACCGTTGCTGGTCGACTTCTGCGAAGCAGGACAGCCTTCTGGAGGTGTGAGAAGACGAGCTGAACCCCCAGAAGACGAGAATCGCTTCGGGAAGACGGTATCGAGAAGACCAGAAAACCCGTGTGTTTGTGTGTTTGAACAGATCCTAGAACTTAGAGCAGCGATTACTTGCGTAAATCCTCTGTGGGAACGATATCTTGTATACTAAATGGGCAAAAGGAGTAATCCTGCGTCACTACATATAGTGAGCACCATTTTTGGCGCCGCTGCCGGGGATTTCAACTTAGTAACTTCTGTTCTAAGCTTCCTGGATCTGTGTGTCATTAGTTAGTTTCATTTCGAACTAACTTCGATTGTAGTTGAATGTGTTGTGGGAATCTATCTTGCTAGAAGACAGGAACCGCAACCAGAAGTTGATAAGATACATCAGGGAGAGTTGGAAAAAGCCTCTTCCCTGCTTCCAAGAGCTTCTTGGAAGACTCGATCTTGGAAGACTGCAGTGAGTACAACAGGAAGCAGGAGAAGAAGACGTTCCGAACTTGTGATCGGTTGTTCAGTCATTCGGTCTGTCGGATCTAGTGATAGAAGAAGAGGGACATCTCTTCTCAGTACTCTGGTGGATGCCTCCGACCAGAGGAAGAAGCAGAAGACGCACGGGTAAAGATCTTGAGTGGGTAAATTCACCCCAGCGAACCGCTTCTAGAGAGCAGCGGATATCCCTGAGACACCAAAGGAAAGAAGAAGAGCTCAGGAAGATCCGATCGGTAGAGTTGGAAGAGCCTTCCATCTCGAGCATAATCTTTGGCGAAGACAGAAACCAACCGGGTGATCACATGTATAAAGTAGATTTTGGTACTGGTTACTCGGAAGAAGTCTTCCCAAGTGCGGAAGAAGCTTCTCAAGGAGAAGGAAGATTGGAGGAGATTGTTCCAGACGTCTCGGAAGATAGCAGTGACAGTAGTTCTGACTCAGAAGATGATCTTCTTGATTCAGACAGGCCTGGACCTTCGAGAAGACCATCTCCACCACCTGAACCTGAGGAAGAAAGAAGTTGGCAGTCGCACCAGCCGGCAGTCGACATGGCTTCCCACACTCGGCAGAAGTACCATCCGTACGACGATGATGCTGACGCGGACGACTTCATCACGATGTTCGAGACCATCTCTAGATCCAACAAGGAAGACGCTGATGTTGACAGACTCCGGGTATTTCTTAGTTTGATCGTAGGGAAGGGAAGGAAGTGGATGAGTAAGATGTTGGATGATGGTGTAGTAATGGCCGCTTGGGCTACTCTGAATGCAGCTTTTCTGAAGAGGTTCAGAGGAGTGGGCTATGATCGGATGACCCTCATAGAACTTCAGAGACTCGAACGGAAGAAGAAAGAGACACTACGGGATTACACCAAGAGGTTTGAAGACCTCTTGGATCATATCCCTCAGAACCAAGGAAGACCCGGCTAATGTGCTCAGCAAGCTGTGGACTGGTACTTGGGAGGATTGTCTCAAGATATGGAATTGTACTGCAGAAGAGGAGGAGGTGATGATTTAGTCAAAGTACAGAAGCATGCCGAGCAGTATGAAACCTCGAGCATCACTCGGAATATGACGAAAGACAGAGGGAAGACCTCGAAGAAGTCCAAGAAGTCGAAGAAGTCTTCTCGGAAGTCCAAGCGGAAGTCCAAGTCCACTGAAACTGATAACAGTGATTCGGAAGCATCCTCTACTTCTGAAGAGTCTACTGTCAAAAGTTCAGAATCCGAATCTGAACAAGAGAAGAAGACGCGGAAGAAGAAGAAAGAGAAGACACGAGCAAGGGAGGAAGTTATGCAGAAGATACCTCAAACCCAGATCATTCAGTCTGCACCTGATCCCCGCATCGATGAAGTTGTGAAGCAGTTTGCCGACCTGAAAGTTCATCTTCTGAACCAGACGGACAAGCGGAAGCAGCCTACGGCTTCCCGGCCAAACCTTTGTGCAACCTTTGTAACTCTTCCGGGCACACCAGAGATCAGTGTACGCAGGACCAAGCTGTCAACTGGGCAGGATGGGAAGAAGACGATGAGGGATATCTACACGATCCCAGTGGAGAAACTTGCTATAAGATCGAGACAATACAACCCTTCACTCCTACGCCTCCTGCCCGATATAATCGTTGTGTACCTAGGGATAGAGCTAGCAATGTACAGACCAGGACGCCCTGACAACCTTCTTCATCACAACGACCTCTCAACCCTCTTCTTGGAGCGTGCAATAATTGTGGAGAGACAGGACACTGGTGGTCCATCTGTCCTCATCCGAGAAGACAGATTGGGCAAGTGCCCTTGTGTGGGAACTGTAAGGAAGCCGGTCATTTCACAGGGAATTGTCCTCAAACCTTACGGCCACGACAAATGGTTAGATTTGCAGATACCACGCCTTCTGCAGAAGCAGCATCAACTTCTAAACTCGAGTTAGTAGTGGTACAGCACATCACAGTAGAAGAAGAAGATTCTGGGGATTGTACGGATTGTCTCCATATCGAGGAAGACGAACCGGACCCCGGGAAGCGCGAAGGAAAGGAACCTCAGCCGCAGAAGACGACTGCAGCTCAGAAGACGAAGTTACTTGAGGTAGCTTCTTCTTTCACTTTGGCGGATGGCACTGTTTGGAGCCCTAGCCCGGATTCAGACAGTTGGCCTCCCGAAGAAGTCTTGGATGAAGCGGTGTTCAAGGTAAGTACCAGAAGCAAAGGGAATTCAGAATCTCGTCAGAAGGAGATCAAGAAGAAGAAGCAGCGAAAGGAGAGGTCATCTTCCCCTGAGCGACCTTCTTCTCCTAATTACGACCGAGAAGATCCGAAGTACTTTGCTCCTGACATTAGACAAGAGGTTGAAGCGATCATGCAGGAAGAGCTGGAGTAGAGACGAAAGATAGTACAGCAACTTCCTACACCGACTACGGCAACACCTGTCTTAGGGGAACAGCCTCCAGTCGAGGGAAGACACTCATCTGGTCTTCCACCCAAGGAAGCAGCCACTACATCTTCTTTGTTGGAAACACCAGTCACTCTCCTGAAAAGATCTCCTTACGACTTCTTGCGAGACTTGTGGAATCAGAAGGCGGATGTAACCTTCCAACAGCTGTTGGATGACAATGCTGGTTACAGGAAGTTGTTACAATCTGTGCTTCGAGGATCGAGGAAGAGGAGGACAGCTAAACTTCCCAAGAGCACCCCGATCCTAAGAATAGAGCATGAGGACTTGGGAGCCCCAGAACTTGATATGGAGATCCATGGTTGTCTTCTGAAGAAGGTACCCATCGATTCTGGCTCCGGAGTTAACATCATGATTGAAGAGACAGCGCAAGCCCTAGGCTTCATTGAATTCCAGCCTACTCCGAGAATCCTCAGAATGGCAGACCAGATCAGAAGACGACCTTTGAGGCAACTGAAAGACGTCTTGACGATAATTGGTGGAGTATTTTTTTACCTCACTTACATCATTTTGCGACCTGTAGCTAAGGTTGGATATCAGGTGTTGATAGGAAGACCATGGCTGTATGCTGCAAATGTAAATACCGACTGGAGAAGGCATCGTTTGAGATTTCCCAATCCTACACCCAAGCCAGGTGAGAAGACTAAGGTCTCGCTTCCTTGGATCAAGATTGGACACCAAGGTGAAACTCCGTCTACGACAGAGGGGTACACTTCAGAAGACTCAGCTGCGTCTTTTGACAGTGATGAACGGTATAATGAGTTTGTGGTGAATAACTTGTGTACTACAGAAGTAGCAGAGAGAGCAGAAGATGTGATCTGTGGATACATTGAGTGCTATGAGATTGCGGAAGAAGAGCTTCCAGAAGACGAGAATATCGTCTTCCCTTCGGAAGATCCGATAGTTGGTCTTCCAGAAGACGAAAGTATCGTCTTCCCTTCGGAAGATCTGATAGTTGGTCTTCTAGAAGACGAAAGTATCGTCTTCCCTTCGGAAGATCTGACAATTGGTCTTCCGGAAGACGAATCTGAATCAGAAGAAGCTCCCAAACTGGAATACTTTGGTGCCAGTGAGTACAGTCACACCGAAGGAATGGTAAACCCGGATGATCTTCAAGAGATGGAGGTTGCTCCTGCGAAGAAGCTGAAGCTTTCCAAGGTGATCGAGGGCCAGCAGTTGGAAGACTTTCGAGAACTTCTGACGGAGTTCCAGGATGTCTTCGCATGGACCATAGAAGACATGAAGGGCATACCTCGAGAGCTGGGAGAACATCGGATTGACTTGCTGGAGGGCGTTGTTCCTGCACGGCAGAGGCAGTATCGGCTTAACCCCAAGTACTCGCTTCTGGTGAAGGACCAGATTGACCAATACCTGAAGGCAGGAGTCATCTTCCCAGTGCTTAGTAGTGAGTGGATAGCTCCTATCGTCATCGTGCCGAAGAAACAGACAGGGAAGATCCGAGTGTGTAAGGACTTCCGGAAGCTGAACTTGGCCACGAAGAAGGATCATCACCCTTTACCATTCACCGACTCTGTGTTAGACCAGGTAGCAGGACATGAGTTCTACAGCTTCCTGGATGGGTATTCTGGGTACAACCAAGTTTCAATCAGAGAAGAAGACAAGTCGAAAACCACTTTCACTACTGATTGGGGCACGTACGCGTACAATCAAATGCCGTTTGGTTTGTGCAACGCACCCGCCACATTCCAGAGATTGATGATTACAATCTTCAAGGAGTATCTTCGCACTTTCATGGAGATCTTCTTGGATGATTTTTGCGTGTTTGGATCGAAAGAAGATCACTTGATATTTCTAAGGAAGTGTTTTCTGAAGTGTAGAGAACATCGTTTGGCTCTTCACCCTGAGAAGTGCTTCTTTGGTATGTCAGAGGGAATCTTGCTAGGACATAGAATTTCTGGAAGAGGTATAGAAGTCGATTGTGCTAAGGTGGAAGTTATCATGAAACTTCACCCACATGCTAACCTGACTCAGTTGAGAAGCTTCCTTGGCAACGTAGGATACTACATGAGGTTTATTGACAGGTACGCAGAAGTAGCAGGAAGACTCACTAAGTTGCTGAAGAAGGACGAACCATACGTTTGGTCTTCTGAGCAGCAGGAAGCATTCGAAGAAATGAAGAGGCTTCTGTCGGAATCCTCTGTCCTAAGACCACTTGATTGAGAAAGAGTCTTCCACATCTATGTGGATGTTTCTGCTTTCGCCATAGGGGTGGTGTTGAGTCAGAAAAATGAGAAGAAGAAGGATTATCCCATCTACTATGCGGGAAGACAACTCAGTGATGCAGAGAAGAAGTACTCGACAACTGAAAGGGAGTGTCTTGGCATGATTTACTCCTGCAGGAAGTTTAGACACTATCTTCTAGCCAACCCGTTTGTCTTCTATGTGGATCATTTCTCTTTGAAACATCTTGTAAAGAAAGCAGATTTGTCTGGGAGGATAGCTAGGTGGATTCTCCTACTCCAAGAATTGACTTACACAGTTGAGTACAGACTTGGAAGACAGCATGTTAATGCTGACTACCTATCCAGATTAGAGACAGAACGACGAGAAGATGAAGTGGAAGACGAGTTTCCTGACGAGAAGTTGTTTTCAGTTTTCGCAGAGACACTTTCATCTGAGGGGGGGCGTACCGCCTGCTTCCCAGAAGATGAGACTAGATCTTCTGATCCAGTCTTTGCGACTTCCACAGAAGAGTCGATCTTCAAGGACTTGAGGAAGTTCTTGGAAGACCAACAGTATCCCGAGGGATTGGATGCGGAGCAGAAGGCTGTCTTCTTACACAAGGCAGGTCCTTATGTCATCTTCCAGGGCATCCTGTTTCGGAAGAGATATGACGAGAAGCTAAGGAGATGCCTTGAGCCTTCAGAGATTAAACAAGTGATCACAGGTCTTCACTACGGAGATGCTGGGGGTCACTACGGGCTGAAAACCATAGTGAAGAAGATGCTAGACGCCGGATACTGGTGGCCGACCATGTACCGAGACACTTTTCAGGAGATCAGGAAGTGCGATGCGTGTCAGAGGGTGGGAAGACCGACAGCTACGACAAGGTGGCCTCTCACTCCCATTCTTCCGCTTGCTCCGTTCGAAAAGTGAGGGATCGACTTTGTGGGTCCTATCGTCTCGATGGCAAGAAGAACACGAGCACGGTACATCTTAATAGCTACCGACTATGCTACCAAGATTGTGGAAGGCGAAGCCACAAGGAAGAACGATGCCGCAGTAGTAGCCAGGTTCCTTTGGCATAACATCATCACTAGGTACGGATGTCCGTTGGAATTGGTGTCAGATAGAAGAACTCATTTCTTAAATGATACTATCTCCCAATATTTCAGGATTAAGCATCGGAAGACGACGCCATACAACCCGAAAGCGAATGGACTGACGGAGAAGTCGAACGTTCTTCTGTGTAACATCCTGAATAAGGTAACTGTTAACCATGCGTATGACTGGGACACGAAACTGCCATCTGTGTTATGGACTTTCCGGATTTCACCTAAAGTCACAACCCAGAAGACGCCTTTCTACCTAACTTACGGCATGACACCTATTGTGCCCATTGAGTTAGAGGTCTCAACATACCGGTTAGCCGTCTCCGAACGCATGGGAGAAGAAGAAAGCCAGGAGCAGCGTCTTCTGAATTTCGTAGAGTTTGAAGAAGACAGGAATGCAGCTTTGGAGAAGATGTACAAGGTACAAGCGCAACGTAAGGTGAACTACGATAGTAAGTTGAGAAAGGTGACCGTCATAGATGGGGACTTAGTTCTTCTCTATGACAACCGACACCTTAAGTTCTCCGAGAAACTTCATCTTCGTTGGATGGGTCCTTACCGCGTCTTGGAGGTCTTCGACAATGGCTCCTTGCAGTTGGAAGAGTTGGATGGTACATTGATGACCACTCGTGTTAATGGGTGGCGCGTCAAGAAGTACTGGACGTGAACACGAGTGCCGAGAACACTGATGTTTGCGGGGACGCAAACATGTGAGGGTGGGCGTATGTGGTGCCCACAAATTACAAGATTCATGAATTTTTAAAATTTTTAAGATTAATAACTTGTTTGTATAACTGAAGAAGCGTTGTTACTTAAGATTACTGCTTCCTTAGAGGGAAGATGATCTTATGAGCTTTTTAATAAGAAGTTGACTTCTTCGGAAGACGACCGTCTTCCGGGAAGCGTCTTCTCAGTTGCGTCTTCGGAAGATGAGAAGACGACGGAAGACATCTGTCTTCCGGAAGACAGCGACCGCGAAGGCCTAACCACGAGTTTTCGGATAAAATAGTAGGTGTACCTACTAGGTAACACACAGGTGGTAGGTAGGTCGAGAAAGACACCTAGGGTCGAAACCCCTAATCTGCGGGGAAGATGCGCAGGAAGCGCATTAGCGCATTCCAACTTTCCGCAGCACAGCGCGCTTGAGAAGATCGATTTGAGAGAGTGAGCTTCGCAAGTGAGCTTTGAGAGAGGAATCGAGTGAGGACATCGAGGTAGGAGAGAACCAATTGGCAGCTAGGCGAAGGGCGAGACCGAATTGCTAGAGCACGGAAGGCAGAGAGCGAGGGCGTTTCTGTGAGCTCCCGAGAAGCTGACATTGGAAAGTAGCGAGTAGAATCGAAGGTGGAATCGAGGCGTGGCCAGAAATTTGACAGCAGGCACAGTCGTGAGGAGTCTCATTGAAACTAGGACCAGAGCCAGAAGCGCGCGGGAGGTCGAAGACATCTCGGGAACAAGACAGAAGACTGTAGAGGTTCTTCTCACGTTCTTCTTCCTTCCCACTACTTCTCGCCTCTGTTGTGTGTTCCTCGCGCTTCCCTGGTTGTGTGCAGGCAGCCTGATCGATTACCCCCACCCCCCATTCTTTCTATTGAGACATTGGACGCGGAAGCGCTGCCCAATTTCTGTCTGACATCTTCCTACTTCTTCCTAAGTCCAATTCGAGCTTCCCTACACCCCGTCCTCCAATTGACGATCTCAGCTATCAATTTCCCTACCCTACTACCCCTCTACACCCGAAACCTCGAACAGAAGACGCTTCGGAAGATGGGAACATCTTCGGAAGACGCTTCTTAAACTGGACTGTCTTCGGAAGACTGTCTTCGGAAGTCGACTATAACCGATTCGTATCAAGAGTGGATTTGTGTTGCTTTTGTGTTAAGAGAGGCTTGGTACGAATCTTGAGTGGTGTGGTGAGTTGTTTTGTTATTTCGAGAAGTTGGAAGTCGGGAACTAGGCATGTGCCTCCCGGTCTTCCAAGCTTCTCAACTCCACATCTTCCTAGAGAGACTAGAAGACTGAAAGGCTGGCAAAATGAGAGAGAAGACGTGAGGATCCATTTCGGATCTCTTCTGTCCGATCCATAGCAGCCATTCCTTCTTCTTCCCAAACTTAAAAGAGAGTCGTGAGAATACTTGCTGGTAGAATCTGGAGAGAATGGTCGAGGGTCATGTCTTCCCATCAAGCAGCAAGCTTCTTCTGAGTGCGTATGAGAGGTGAGAAGTCAGAAGAACAGAGTGCGATTGTCTTGAGTCCGTTGTGAGGATAGATTACGCGTAGGAAGACGAAGACAGATGAGACCAGTGAAGGGAAGTCTGACTTCGGGAGGTCTTCCGAGAAAGACATTGAATCGGAAGCTGTCCCGAGTGTCTTCCCAGAGGCCACTGTCATCCCTGGAGCCCGCAACCATCTTCCGAACCTGTTATGCACTTGATGTTTCGCGAATCTTGTATCTTCTGATAGGAAGTAGGATGTAATGCAAGGTGGGTTGTCTTCTTGGTAATCCATGCGAGGCCTTGCTTAGACAGGATTGTTTAGATATAGCTCGGAAGACGAGAGCTATCTAGGAAGTACTGTTAGAATCCCGGAAGACGGAGTAGATGTCTTCTGGAAGACTAGTTTCATCTTCTGAGGAGTAGAAGCTAGACTGTGGGCACTTGGGAAGGATTGAGCCTTCAGCTCATAGTAGGTGCTTGTGGCTTAGTGCAACAGATCTTCCAGCATGACGATGCATCCGCGAGGCTTGGTGTTACCAGCGGCAGAATTGGCCGAGGCCACTCCTTTCCTCAAGGAGTTGGGTCTCGACTTCTTCCTGTGGGATTGGAACCTCGCAGACCAGGGACTTCTGGAGGAGGTGTGGGCAGCGTTGCCACCTCGTAACCGTGTACCTGCGAAGGCAGGAGTAGCTCGAGGAAGGCCATCTTCCTGGACTGAAGATTGGTGGCGCAGGGCTTTTTCACAGGCCAGAATCCGAGAACCGAGGATATTGGTACGAGAAGAAGATCTTGCCCAGGATCGTGAGTTCGTGGCATGTGCCTGGGAGCACCACCTGCCTTTTCGTGGAAGACAGACAGGGGAGGAACGGTTGGAAGATAGAATCTTACCGGGAGCCGAAGAAGCGACTTCTGGCGAAGTTGTTTCTGCATCTCTTTCCCAAGGGAAAAGCGCAGAAGACAAGGTACTTAAGAGATCAGGACGTGGAGTTCCTGGAATCAGTATGGGATGACAGAGTGCCCATCTATTGGGGCGCGTACATCCACAACTATGTACAGACGGAGCTAGCATACTTGGGTACCCCGGCGGGAGGACACTTGACGCCCTTCCTCTGCTACTTGTATGTAGCCATGAGGGATCTTAGGGAAGATTAGCTGGCAGGGTATGGGCCAACGGAGCGACAGGAGGTGAAGGAAGAGACCTCGAAAGACGATGACCGAGCGGCAGCCGCAACGCTCCCTCCCACTATGATGCCACAATTGAGGCCCGGCTCTCACCAGAAGACGCTTCTGGTGAGGGAAGATGAGTCTAGTGGGTCGGAAGACGCCACGTCACCGAGGAAGATGGGTCCCAAAGTGTACCGAGGACACCCATCTCTCTCATTCATTCAGGATCGGAGTCCGACTCGGAGGAAGAACTGCTGAGTACCCGATCGAAGTAGAAGACCGCTTCTGCAACACCTGGGAGTCTTCCGAAGACTCCAGAAGACAAGAGAAGAAGGGATACTCCTATTGCGATGCGAGGAAGCGTAGTAAAGAGACCCGCTCCTGCCATGAGGGATCTTCCACCCCGGAAGATGAGAAGGGGAGCTTCTTCTCGTGCGCAGAAGATGAAGGCCATTGTGGTGGAAGAGGCTTCCTTGTCTCTGCAAGACGAAGTCGACACCGCGGAGCGAGTGGTGGAGATGAACTTGTCTTCCGCAGGAAGACGACTGGAGGAATTCAGCGCCTACTTCCAGAAGGAGATCCAACCAGCTATGGAGTTGCTGGAGAAGAGAGCGAAGGCTCAGGAGAGGTCCTTGCAACTTGGATTCGACCTGCGCACCTTGCTGCGACAGGGAGAAGACCAGAAGAAGACGGAGTCACTGGAAGCTAGTCTCCGCACCACGGAGAAGCTTGCAGCCAGGTACAAGACGGAAGCAGCCGCTTCTGCCAAGGAGCTGGTGCAGCTTCGGAAGAGCAACCAGGAGTTGCAGGCGCGCGTGCAGCAGCGTGATCAGGAGGTCCTCCGAGTGCGAGAGAAGATCACCACCCTCGCAGAAGAGCAGGCCACTTGGAAGACGCAGCGAGAAGCCGCAGAAGCGCGAGTTGCAGCTGAGAAGACGCAGCGGGAAGCAGCGGAGGCTCGTGCACAAGAGATGCTAGCACACTCGGTGGAAGCGCTTCGGAAGAAGTTCAACTTCACCGCGGGTAGGAAGCTCCTTACCTTAGCTAGAGAGTGGGACAGCGAGTCCAAGACAAGGTTGGTGGACTGCCGGGAGAGCATGTTCAGGTACTTAGATTGACAGATAGAAGGAGTGAAGACACTTTATGGTCTTCCCTCGCTTCCGATACCTGCAACCGCATCTTCCCACGCTCCAGCACCATCGACTGGATCCGGAATGGAGAAGGAGGAGTTCGACCTCGCTGTGCACTTGGTAGTGACAGCGTTGGAAGCCAGGAAGACACCGGAAGACGCCCCGGAAGACAAGATGTCTTCTGGAAGACAAGAAGACGAGCCGTCTTCCCAGGTATTCCAAGTGGAGGAAGAGACTTCCCCGGACCCCTATGAGATCGCCATGATCCCTAGTCCCGCACCAGTGGCTCAGAAGACGGAAGAAGCACCGGTCGATTCCGCTTCCCAGAAGACGCTTCTGTCTTCTGAAGCAGAAGCCGAAGTCGACAGGAGGGGAAACAGCAGCGACAGCAGAGCGAAGCAGCAGCGACAGCAGAGCCAGCCAAGGACGATGAGGAGGAAGCCACCTCAGTGACACCCGGGGTAACTGCAGGGCTTTCTAGCTTATCAGAAGCCGCGTTAGGAGCTCCGATAGGAGCAGATCAGGTAGAGATTGCCATCGAGCAATCACAGTAGTTAGTAACTCCATCGACTATTTCAAATTTAGTAAGACCAAAACATGCTATCTTAAGGGTGACAGTTTTCAGTGTAAAATTAGTTAGGGTACCATGTGGCAGCATAGGTAGCGTAGGAGCAACAAGGTTGATGGCTAATTAGGAAGGGGAACCGTTTTGCATGTGGGGTGTCAACCTCTTGTCAGCGCCTCTTTCTCCCTGGTGGTCATCTCCCCTAGTTCTCATGGCAGCGACATAAGTAGGATCGAAGAGTAGGAGACAGAGTTCTAGAGTTCGATAGTTCTGTAGTTCTGCACGCACATACCGATCTTTCGGTGCAGGAGACAGAGTAGACACTAGAAGTACACAGTGTACACTACACCCGTTGTTGAAAATATACGAATAGTCTGGGAATACACAGAAGGGGTCTGCATGTTCGTACCAGCAGTGGTTCGGAGATGTAGATGAGTAGTGGACAGTCTAGAGTAGGGAACGGCATCCTCGTGCAGTCTTGCTGGTTAGACTGATGTGTCAAGGAGTAGACGCAGGAAGTAGAGGGAGTGAGCTTCCCAATGCCATTGTGACTTCTTCTCGGGGAATAGATTGTGGATTTGAGTGCAGAAGCTTCATTCATGTCTTCTGGGTGATGGGTTTCTTTGAATTCGCTCCCAATTGTGCATGGGAAGTGTTCTTCTTGAGTGGCGGTGAATGTCAACAGTTGTGGAAGTGTAGCTTGACTCGTTCAGTAGAGCACTTGGGATCTGCGTACGAACGGTGTTATGGATAAGGGATCCCAGAAGACAGAGTAGTCAGAGCAGCGAAGTGAAGAAGAAAGAAGCCTTCTTCCCGCAACAGAAGACGACATCCTCGAGTAGAAGATGATGCAACAGTACTCACGTTTGTTGTCTTCCTCCCCAAACTATTACAAGTAGGGATGGCTTGTTAGTCAGGATCCGGAGTAGAAGCCTGTCGGAATCTTAATTGCCTCTTTTCATCTTGTTTTCTCTTGTTTGGGTTTTCTTATCTTCCCCATCTTCTCCCATCTTCCCCATCTTCTTACCTTCTTCTAGTGAGCTTCCGAGACTTCTATTGAGCTTCCGTGAAGGTGAATGTCGTTGTAGTGCTGCAGGAAGATCATTTCCGTAGGCAGAAGCCTGGGAAGGCTACAAAGGACATACACCCTGTGATTAATCTAATCCGTTGGAATGTGAGTGTGAGAATAAGGTATAACGACCGTTGCTGGTCGACTTCTGCGAAGCAGGACAGCCTTCTGGAGGTGTGAGAAGCCGAGCTCAACCCCCAGAAGACGAGAATCGCTTCGGGAAGACAGTATCGAGAAGACCGGAAGAAGCAACCTGGAAGCAGGAAGATCGTCTTCCCGAGCTTCTCTGTGAATAATTGTGTGATATTTTAGTTGGTAGTTGTTTGTTTAGTTCCAGAGTACCATTTGGCGTGTCTGGAAGACGTGTGATTTTGTGTGGTTTTGTGAGAAGACGGGATTTCTAGGCAAAACCCGTGTGTTTGTGTGTTTGAACAGATCCTAGAACTTAGAGCAGCGATTATTTGCGTAAATCTTCTGTGGGAACGATATCTTGTATACTAAATGTACAAAAGGAGTAATCCTGCGTCACTACACATGTGGGGTGGCAGCCTTCTGACAGCGCTCATCTCTCCCTGGTGGTCGTCTCCTCTGTTTTCTCGTGGTAGATGCATAAGTAGGATCAAAGAGTAGGAAATTCAGTTCTTCACACACACAAACAGTTTACGGTGTAGACTCATGACACATTAGACAGAGTGTACACATTTGAGGGGCACACTAAGTACGTTGTTGTGTACTGTGCGCACACACACTACACCCGATGTTTGAGACATACGAATAGACTGGGATTATACCGGAGGGGTCTGCATGCTCGTTACCAGCAGTGGTTCGAAGATGTAGATCGAGATAGTGGACAGTTTAGGAACAGGGAATGGCATCCTCGTGCAGTCATGTTGGCTAGACTAGTGTGTCGAGGCGTAGGAGCAAGAAGTAGAGGGAGTGAGCTTCCCAATGTCAATGTGACTTCTCGGGGAATGGATTGCTGATTTGAGTGCAGAAGCTTTGTCCATGTCTTTTGGGTGGTGGATTTTCTTGGATTCACTCCCAACTGTGCTGTAAGCCGGCCTGTCTCTCACCCAGGGGTACCTCAGATGACTAGGATTACTAGTGCACCTTAATTACAAAGATTCTATCACACCCATGCTCACTTCACTCAACTCTCTGACCCGTATGGTCACATCGGTCCCTCTAATAGCGTTCCTGCAAACAAGTTCTAACCCCGCCCTCCACATTGCATCACATAGTACTCAAGGACTCTCAAGGTCTCCAATGCTCACTTTACTTATAGACAGGAAAATGAGAGTCTCTTCCACCTTCTCAACTCCTCCTTATATACTCTACAACTTCTTACCGTGGTAACTTTCACTAAGTTACGTTACCTCATGGTAAGTGCGCAATCCAAAATAGTAAAACTTCTAAAGGCTACTAAGCCTTTAAGAATAGCACACACATTACTTGTTCTACTTTACAAAAGTAAGAGATTCTCCTACTTTAGTTTTTGTAAAGTGTTAACTTTCCACCCTATCCAATCGGAAGGCGACAACAAACTAATACGTCTTTTGAGGAGCATCTTTAGATCTTTGTGCATGACTTTCCATCATGCATCCAATCAGCGATGGTCAACAAAGTTACATACTTTTGAGAAGCATATTTAGAGCTCCGCACTTGTCACATAGTGTCATAGTGGAACCTCTAATAGTTTCCCCAACTTAGTTATAACTATCTCCGCTAGTTATGGCTAGTTTTGATCACTCTAGATTTAGATCTTCGAACTAGAGTAACCTATAAGATAGTCATACCTAATGAAACTTATATAAACATGCACACAAATAATGGGATACTTGTGACGTGACATTTACCCCCAGACTTAATTTTCACTCCGTCCTCGGAGTGAAGTATCACGTTGATGAAACTTCTTCAACTTGTCGTGGTTCACTCGGTCGAAGAACGTACCACTTCTCTCTTGAAGATCATAGGTGTTATTACTCCACACTTTGGAGATGATGAAAGGCCCAAAATATCGACGTAAGAACTTCTTTTGAACTCGCTTGTGCCTAATAGCATCCCATAGCATCACCCACTCACCCTTTTGAAATGGCTGTAACTTCGTTTTGTTCTTCGCCAAGCGCTTGTCGTAGCTCTTCTTCTGTTGTAGTTGGGCCATCTCAATTCGTTGAGCTGCATCGTCTCTATTCTCCTCCAGCTCCAACAAAGTTTCTCTCCTCTCTTTCTCAGCTATTTGACCACCCTTTCTCTTTAATCTAGCTTGTAAGGTCTGAAAGGTGGTTAGGTCGAACTGGATCGGTAATCTGGATTCCAACCCATACACCATCTTGAAAGGTGAATATCCCGTAGATGTCTTCACTGTTGTTCGATACTCCCATAGAACCGCATGAAGACGCTTGTCCCAGTTGTGTTTGGCCCCTTCCATGTCAGCATCCTTTGCTAACATCTGACACAAGGTAAAGTTTGTCCTCTCTACCAAACCGTTTGAACTAGGTTTATATGAAGTAGTAACCCTCTGAGAAATGGAGAAGTGGGTGCACATAGCAGTAGTCATGCCACTCACAAATTCTCGACCCCTATCAGAAACTAACTCCAAAGGACATCCAAACCTAGTTATGATCCGTTCGTACAGAAATCTACCCACCTCAACTTCTCCAATAGTTACAAGAGGTCTAGCTTCTACCCACTTCGTAAGATAATCTGTGGCTACAACAATATACTTATTGTTGCGAGGGGTGCGATTCAAAGGCCCAACAAAATCTATTCCCCATTTCTCGAAAGGTCCAAGAACCGGAATAGATCTAAGAGGAGTGGAAACACTAGATTTGATAGAGAAAGCTTGCCAAACATCACAGGTTTTACAATACGTCAAGCAATCTCTAAACATCCCCCTCCAGTGATATCCCGCATCGAGTATCTTATGAGCCGTCAACTTGCCTGCGAAATGTCCTCCACATACTGGACCGTCATGGAATTCTTCCATGAGTCGTAGAGACTCCTCCTTGCTCGCAGCTCTTCTCAGGACCCCATCAACTCCTTCACGGAATAACACACCTTCCACCACCGAGTAAGGTTGACTTCGTTTCACCAGTGCCTTCTTCTCTCTGGTCCGCATCCCATCTGGATAGACACCTTCCGTAACAAAATCCCAAATTTCTTGATATTCTATTGGGATAATAGAGTTGCTCAAGACCATCAAATCTTCGTCAGGAAAGGTGTCATCCACCGGCTCCTCTCCATCCCCATCGTAAGCTCTAGATAGCAAATCTGCATTCGCGTGTTTCTTCCCTGGTCGATCGCAGATCTCATAGTCGTACTCTGACAATAAGAGCTTCCACCTTGCTAATCGTCCTTCGACCATAGGTTTATTGAAGATGTACTTCAATGCCTTATGATCTGTAACGATAGTGAACTTGCCTCCTATGAGATAATGTCGAAATTTTCTCAAAGCATAGATCACTGCTAATCCTTCTCTCTCTGTCACAGAATAATTTCTCTCTGCCTTGATCATTTGCGGACTAGCATATGCGATAGGATGATCTCTACCTTCAACATCATACTGACTTAAAGTACATCCTACTGCTATATTTGAAGCATCCGTATATAGAATAAACTGTTTATTCCAATCGGGCTTAACCAAGATCGGAGCTGAAGTAAGAGCTTTCTTCAGTTCCTCAAAGGCGGCTAGAGCTTCTTCATCTCCTAAAATCAACACGTAATCTACTCCCTTCTTCAGATATGCTGTCAAAGCATATGCTTTATGTGAGAACGAGAGTATAAACCTTCGATAATACCCCACCATACCTAAAAACTGTCGTAGCTTAGTGAGAGTACTAGGAAAAGGGAGCTCTAAGATCTTCTGCACCTTCTCTGGATCAACGGCAATGCCGTCCTTGGATATGATATGACCCAAGAGTAACCCTTCCTCACACCCAAAAATACATTTCTCCGGATTGAGAGATGCATTTGCTACATCTAAACATTCTAAGACCTTCACAAGGTGCTCAAAATGCTTCTCCTTACTCTCGTAAACACAAAAGTCATCTATAAAATCTCTCACAAACTTTCCTAAGAAAGGTTCGAACACTTTGTTCATAAACCTTTGGAACGTCGCAGGAGCATTACACAGACCAAATGGCATGACTCGAAATGCAAACGTACCCCACGGAGTAGTGAAAGTGGTCAGGTGTTGATGTTCTGGTGCAATTTTGATCTGGTTATATCCGCTATAACCATCTCCAAAGCTGTACCATTCGTTTCCCGCCACTTCTTCCAAGATCTCGTCGATGAAAGGTAGAGGATAATAATCCTTCTTTGTGACCGCATTGAGCTTCTTGTAATCAACACACACCCTCAATTTGCCATTTTTCTTTTTTACGATCACAATGGGTGATACCCATTCAGAATGCTCCACCTCGTAAATGAACCCAGCAGTGTGCAGCTTCTCGATCTCTTCTTTCACCAGATCCGCAATTGGAGGACTCACCCTTCGTTGCTTCTGTCGCACCGGTTTGACTTCCTTCTCTAACTCGATACGGTGTTGCTCCAGTGTGACCTCCCTCAGATCCTTGTAACTAAATGCAAATACATGAATGTATTTACGAAAGATCTCTTCGAAACAACTCTTCTCCTCTTTAGTAACCTTCGATCCATAACGTAAGGTGGCAATTCTTCTCTCCACCTCCTCGGGAGTCAGTGGTTCTTTGTCTCGATCTCTTTGCACTTCCGGAGAAGGGAAAAGATCCACTACATTCACACCCACATTTCGTTCTTCTCTCTCCTCCTCTGACGATGTATTTTCAGATTCTGAATCTGAAGAATTGGTACCTACATCAGAAGTAGTATCGACAACTTCTGACTCCCAATAGTCCAATGTGGGTCGATCCGATTCCGACGTCCCAACTTGATCTCCGGGCAATGGAACTTTGATCCGGTGGTGATTCGGTCCGATGCGTAAATAACCTTTGTGCCAGTTATCCGTTGCATGTACTGCTCGAAGCCAAGGTCTTCCGAGTAACATTTCATAACTTGACTCCTTCAAGATTTGAAATGTCATGTTTACTTGCACTCCCATTACTGACACGCAAACTCTCTCCAGCACTCCCAATGGCCTAACTCGCTGTCTGTTAGCCATGCCAACCGTGATACTAGAAGGACGCGTTGGTACTAGATCCAACTTCCTCATGAGTCGTTCCGAGATGGCGTTTACTGCCGATCCTCCATCGACAAGAACATCAGAGACATCTCTCCCATTGATACGAGCCTCTACTTTTGATGCCTTGTTGCATACCTCTCCTTCACTAGCGTCTAAAGCACTCACACCGACAGTAGAAGGATTTACCTTCTTCTTCCGACCTCGTCGGGAGCTTAGACCGCTACGAAGTTCTTTCCTCACCGAAGGATTCAGAGCAATCAACTGTCCCACAGTAATGTTTGCTCGTTGCTTTCCCACGTCTTCCACCACATTGTATTTTGATTGCTCCATTGAAATTGTGAAATCAGTATTTCCCAATTTCTTCCGTCGCTCTTTGGTTTTTGAAGAAGATTTGCTACTCCGAGTATTTTGACTTGGAGAATCTTCCATCACGACCGGTTCTCCCTCCTCGAAATGCGTCCTCATCCTCTTCCTCTCTTGAGCTAACAGCTCTACAGACTGAAAACCTTCTCGTACATCTCGCGGCTCCAAGATGTCAATGCATGCTACACCCTTGTCCTTACTTTGTGAAGTTGAAGCTCCATCCGCCGTTCCACCATTACGACTCGGACAATTACGTTGGAAGTGTGATCCTCCGCACGTAAAACATCCTTGGCTCGTGTAGTTATTGGGTGATCCTTGCGGTGGTCCACCTCTGGACTGATAGTTTCCATAACCTCGTGAGCCCCCTCCAACATTTGGACTCCGGTGTTGCAACAAATTCACCATATTGATCTTCAAATCTGCCAGAGAATCTGTCAAATTTTTCAACTCATCACGAAAGTCGGGAGTAACAGATCTAGATGGTACAGTGACTGTAACCGCACTAGTAGGAGCTATCGGAGTCAGATTTTGAAATCGAACAGTCGGAACACTCGCAGATTTCAGAGTTGGCATGCTCGGCCCTTGCACATCTCCACATGCTGCCCCAACAGTCATTGGTTGCAAGTCGTCTCCATCTAGACTCTCTTCCATCCTGGTTGCGATCTTCACTGCATCAGCCTTCGAAGTTGGTCTCTCATACCGCACTTGTGTTCGAATCTCCGGCCTCAATCCCCCAATAAAATTCTTTGTGAGCATTGCTCCAATGCCCACCATCGTTGGTTCTACTACATCTCCACTCTTTCGTAAAACCACCCGAAACTTCTGTTCTAATTTCTCCACCCTCTCGGCGTAAGTCCTTACTTTCTCTTTCTCTCCTTGTTTGAGGTAAGTTACCTCTACCATTAACTTCTCGTAACTTTCATCGGGAAGAAAAGTTTCAATTAAGGCCTCCGTCAATACTTCCCAAGTATCAACTGGAGTCCCCACTACGCTTCTCTTCTTCCTATCCTCATACCATGTCAATGCAGAATTTTCAAGAAATTCAGGTATCAACCCTACCCACTCGCTCTTCTTTCGATCTCCATTGCCAATGCATGCTCTTTTGAAGTCCCTCACAAATCCTTCCACGTCTTCTCCATCCTTTCCGTAAAACACCGGAAGTTTCCCCATTCTTCTCTTCTTTTCTTCTTCTTACTCAAGGAACTGCTTGCGGATGTGAAGATCGCACTTCACCGCAATCCACAATTTCCCCGTTGAGCTCTCTCCTCTCCAAAGGTTGGAATAAGTTTGACCCTCATGGTCATCTTATCTCTCGTGTGACAGACTATCTCCATCCTCGCTAGAGGTCTTCACTCGTTCCGTTTCTACACTCAACCTTCTCTCGAGACCTTCGGCTACAGTTTCTAGCAAAGCAACCACTGCGCTACACTCGTGCTCAACTGGAATCCCGTCCACTCCACATCTAGGACAAAAGGTTGTAGGGTCAATGACGCCTTGTCTAGGGGAAGAAGGACCTATGTGTAAGCTTAAGTCGACCAACCCTCTTCGCTCACGCAAAAGTCTATTCTTCGTAGGACACTTGCTCACTTTATGTCCTTCTTCTCCACACAAAAAGCACCTCGAGTTCTTCTCCTGGTTCTTTCGACTACTCTCTGCTTCTTCCTCAAATTCTAGTCGAAATTCTCCTTTCGCCAGATCAGCGGTAACTATCACCGCATAACCTTGAGGGATCTTGCTCAACCTCAATTTCCACTCTTGCTGTCCTACCATGACGATGATCCGTCATACATCTCTCTCGCTCTATAGTTTGTTTGAACTTTTGATCACTCGACTATCTTCTCGCTTAGCAATCTCTCACATTACTAAGTAGAAGCTTAACTTGTCAACCCTGAGCCTCAAAGATCGAACATAACCCTCTCAAGAATTCTGAAATTCTTTCACTCTTTTACTTCAGCAAGCGATATAACAGATTTGACCCCCCTTCGCTTCGAATGCCATAACTCCAGTTCTACTCGATCAATTCACACATGATTTGGGTGCCTAGATAGCTATCAGCATGGAAGATTTCAAGGTCTAACTATAAAAACTGAAAATATGAAAATGACTGTAAACTCCTTCCCGAGACCTCACTATTTGATACCGAAAAACCTCCTTAACTTCCGAAAGACATAACTCTCTCCTTACAATTGATCTCTCGGAGATATCAAGCTTATTGGAAAGCTTATCTTGCCCTCTATAACATGGTGTATGTACAAAGGTTCTGAACTCATGCTCAAAAACAGACATGAACTGTACTAACAACTAAATATGAATCTTTGTATCGAGGTCCCGGCAACGGAACCAAAATGTAAGCCGGCCTGTCTCTCACCCAGGGGTACCTCAGATGACTAGGATTACTAGTGCACCTTAATTACAAAGATTCTATCACACCCATGCTCACTTCACTCAACTCTCTGACCCGTATGGTCACATCGGTCCCTCTAATAGCGTTCCTGCAAACAAGTTCTAACCCCGCCCTCCACATTGCATCACATAGTACTCAAGGACTCTCAAGGTCTCCAATGCTCACTTTACTTATAGACAGGAAAATGAGAGTCTCTTCCACCTTCTCAACTCCTCCTTATATACTCTACAACTTCTTACCGTGGTAACTTTCACTAAGTTACGTTACCTCATGGTAAGTGCGCAATCCAAAATAGTAAAACTTCTAAAGGCTACTAAGCCTTTAAGAATAGCACACACATTACTTGTTCTACTTTACAAAAGTAAGAGATTCTCCTACTTTAGTTTTTGTAAAGTGTTAACTTTCCACCCTATCCAATCGGAAGGCGACAACAAACTAATACGTCTTTTGAGGAGCATCTTTAGATCTTTGTGCATGACTTTCCATCATGCATCCAATCAGCGATGGTCAACAAAGTTACATACTTTTGAGAAGCATATTTAGAGCTCCGCACTTGTCACATAGTGTCATAGTGGAACCTCTAATAGTTTTCCCAACTTAGTTATAACTATCTCCGCTAGTTATGGCTAGTTTTGATCACTCTAGATTTAGATCTTCGAACTAGAGTAACCTATAAGATAGTCATACCTAATGAAACTTATATAAACATGCACACAAATAATGGGATACTTGTGACGTGACAGTGCATGAGAAGCGTTCTTCTTGAGTGGCGGTGATTGTCAGCAGTTGTGCAGATTCGTAGCTTGGCTCGTCCAGTAGAGCACTTCAGATCTACGTACGGACGGTCTTATGGGTAAAGGATCTCAGAAGACAGAGTAGTTGGAGCAGCGAGAGAAGAAGAAAGAAGCCTTCTTCCCACAGTAGAAGACGACATCCTCAAGTAGAAGACGGTGCAACTGTACGCACGTTTGTTGTCTTCCTCCCCAAACTATTACAAGCAGAGATGGCTTGTTAGTCAAGATCCGGACTAGAAGCCTGTCGGAATCTTAATTTCTCCTTTTCATCTTGTTTTCTCTTGTTTGGATTTTCCCTTCTTCCCCATCTTCTCTCATCTTCCTCATCTTCTTACCTTCTTCTAGTAAGCTTCCGAGACTTCTATTGAGCTTCCGTGAAGGTGAATGTCGTTGTAGTGCTGCAGGAAGACCATTTTCGTAGACAGAAGCCTGGGAAGGCTACAGGGGGCATACACCTTGTGATTAATCTAACCCGTTGGAAGTAAAGTGTAACAGCTGTTGCTAGTCGACTTCTGCGAAGCAAGAGCAGTCTTCTGGAGGTGTGAGAAGCCGAGTTGAACCCCCAGAAGCCGAGAATTGCTTCGGGAAGACGGTATCGAGAAGATCAGAAGAAGTGACCTAGAAGCAGGAAGCGTCTTCCCGACCTTCTCTGTGAATAGTTGTGTGATATTTTAGTTAGTAGTTGTTTGTTTAGGTCCAGAGCACCTTTTGACGAGTCTGGAAGACGCGTGGTTTTGTGAGAAGACGGGATTTCTAGACAAAATCCGTGTGTTTGTGTGTTTGAATAGATCTTAGAACTTAGAGCAACGTTACTTTTGCAAATCCTCTGTGGGAACGATATCTTGTATACTAAATGGGCAAAAGGAGTAATCCTGCGACACTACATATAGTGAGCATCATTTTTGACGCCGCTGTCGGAGATTTCATCTTATTAACTTTTGTTCTAAGCTTCTTGGATCTCTGTGCCTGTAGTTAGTTTCATTTCGAACTAACTTCGATTGTAGTTGAATGTGTTGTGGGACTCTATCTTGCTAGAAGACAGGAACCGCAACCAGAAGCTGATAAGATACATCAGGGAGAACTGGAAGTAGCCGCTTCTCCGCTTCCAAGAGTTTCTTGAAAGACTCGATCTTGGAAGATTGTAGTGAGTACAACAGGAAGCAGGAGAAGAAGACGTTCCGAACTTGTGATCGGTTGTTCAGACATTCAGTCTGCCGGATCTAGTATTAGAAGAAGAGGGACATCTCTTCTCAGCACTCTGGTGGATGCCTCCGACCAGAGGAAGAAGCAAAAGACGCACGGGTAAAGATCCTAAGTGGGTACATTCACCCCAGCAAACCGCTTCTAGAGAGCAGCGGATATCTCTGAGACACCAAAGGAAAGAAGAAGAGCTCAGGAAGATCCAATCAGTAGAGTTGGAAGAACTTTCCATCTCGAGCATAATCTTTGGAGAAGACAGAAGCCAACCGGGTGATCACGTGTATAAAGTAGATTTTGGTACTGGTTACTCAGAAGACGTCTTCCCAAGTGCGGAAGAAGCTTCTCAAGGTGAAGGAAGACTAGAGGAGATCGTTCCAGACGGCTCAGAAGACGACAGCGACAGTAGTTCTAATTCAGAAGACGACCTTCTTGATTCAGACAAGCCTGGACCTTCAAGAAGACCATCTCTACCACCTGGACCTGAGGGAGGAAGAAGTTGGCAGTCGCACCAACTGGTAATCGACATGGCTTCCCATACTCGGCAGAAGTACCATCCGTACGACGATAATGCTGACGCGGACGACTTCATCACGATGTTTGAGATCATCTCTCGATCCAACAAGGAAGACTCGGATGCCGACAGACTCCGTGTATTTCCTAGTTTGATCGTAGGGAAGGGAAGGAAATGGATGAATAAAATGTTGGATGATGGGTTAGTAATGGCCGCTTGGGCTACTATGGTGCCCACAAATTACAGGATTCACGAATTTTTAAAATTTTTATGATTAATAACTTGTTTGTATAACTGAAGAAGCGTTGTTACTTAAGGTTACGTCTTCCTTAGCAGGAAGATGATCTTACGAGCTGTTTGTAATAATAAGTTGACTTCTTCGGAAGACGACCATTTTCAGAAGAGCGTCTTCCCAGTTGCGTCTTCGGAAGACGAAAGACGGCGGAAGACATCCATCTTCCAGAAGACAGCGACCGCGAAGGCCTAACCACGGCTTTTCCAGTAAAGAAGTAGTTGTACCTATTGGGTCGCACCGAACAGGTAGGTAGATTAGGTAGGTCATCTAGGGTCGAAACCCCTAAACTGCGGGGAAGATACAGAAGCGCATTAGTGAATTCTCAGCTTCTTGCAGCAGGAGCACTCTTGGTGGAGAAGATCGAATTACGAGAGTGAGCTTCGCGAGAGGAAATTGAGTGAGGAAAGTGAGCAAGGTGAGGACCAGTTGGCAGCTAGGCGAAAGGCGAGATCGAATTGTTGAAGCGCGGAAGGCAGGGAGCAAAGGCGTTTTTGTGAGCTCCCGGGAAGCTGACATTGGAGAGTAGCTGAGTAGAATCGAAGGTGAAATTGAGGCGTGGTCAGGAATTGAACAGCGAAAGCAGCCGTGTGAAGTCGCATTGGAGCTAGGACCAGAGCCAGAAGCGCTGTCGAGTTGAGAGTCTTTCTTGGGGAGGGCGGACCTCCTGACTGTGACCGATCAGAAAAAAATGACCAGAAAGGAAAATAGGTTGCTGCCGACGATGAAATCTCAAACCACAGTCTCTTGAACCCACCGATTACAAAAACAAGCACTCCAACACCTCTTAGGAACACAGATAGGTCTCTCAAGATCCAAATAACTTTATTTCAGTGTAGCCGCATCATCAATTTCTTCAACTGTAAAGAAAATCTCTCTCTCTTCCTCTCCTGCGTGCTTTTTTCTCTCGTCAATCAGTTTTCAACCAAAAGTCTACCAAGTACGTCTCGATCCGAACCTAATAGTGAAATTCGGACCCCTGAATCTTATTCCTCTCTTTGTCCCAACTGAAACTCTCAGAAATTTGATCATGCGTCGATCAAAAGTCCTCCGTAGATTTTCAAACGATCTCTCTCAATAAAACTGCCTCCTGAGAGTAATTTCTCCTCCGTACAGTTTATTGGACAACGTCCAAGCTTACAACTCTTGCCCCTCTCCTTACGATGATCTCCCAATTCAATCTGTCAGCAATTTGATCTTTTCCCAGTCTCCTAGCTTCTCCTGCGTGTAATTTCCTCCTTCCGCTTCCTCTCTCTCCGAAAAAATCCTTTGTAAAACTGTCCCCGATCCCCTAGTCGTCGCAGGTATTTTACCTAAAAGTTAAGGCCCCAGCTTAAGCTGCCCCCTTGCTGTCCTTATAAGCGCAGTCACTTATCAGAAGCAGGGCCTTAGCTAAGCTGCCCCCCTCTTAAACTCTAATTCTCCTCCTTCCGCCTCCGCTGTAATCTTCCGCTTCAAGCTTCCGCGGTAATCTTCCGCTTCCGCTATGGTTTTCCGCTTCCGCTGTAATATTCCGCTTCAAGCTTCCGCGGTAATCTTCCGCTTCCGCTGTAGTTTTCCGCTTCAAGCTTCCGCGGTAATCTTCCGCTTCCGCTGTAGTTTTCCGCTTCCGCTGTAATATTCCGCTTCAAGCTTCCGCGGTAATCTTCCGCTTCAGTTTTCCGTTGTAACCTTCCGCTTCCATTGTAATCTTTCGCTTTAATTTTAAGGCCCCATCTAAAGCTGTTCCTCTGCTGTCCTTATGCGTACATAATAATCAGCAAAAGTTTCCCGTGCCCTCGATGCCATCTCGATGCCACCCTGAATATACTACAAGCCATCCAATGTAGGCCGAAGCCCCAACACTTATGAGGCCGTCCCACAGGGCTTACAGCCCCCTCATATGCGCACCAGGTATCTCCCATAGTATATTCAGGATGGCATGCGGAGGCTTAGGCCAGGAAGCCCAGGATTAAGGGAGATACCGGTCTCCCGCCCCTAGATATGCAGGACGTGGCTGCATATCCAACATAGACTCCCTTCCAGGAGGCCAACATGCCGGAATAGGAACCAGAGGCCAGGGGGGATTGATCCTGAGACCACTTCCCTCCTAGGCAGGCGCCCTATCACTAGGATGGCCTTTGGTTCCGTTCAAGAAGGTAAAAACTTTTGTACATATGTTTACCTGAAGAAATTTTTCTGTAAAATCTTTACTAGTCTTTCCTACACTAACTTCTCTATACAACTCCGTTTTTAATGAACAAGGAGTCAAAACTATAGTATTCGCGAACACCTACATGCTCACGCTGTTCGATTCTGAGTTCGAGTCATGAGTCAGAATCGACAGATTTCCCTCTTTCACATATTTCACAGCTTAAAACTCGTACTAACTATTGCTTAAAACACTTTCTGTCAAAACTAGAAGCATGAGGCCGCTCTCCTCGTCGAGCTTTGCATTCTGGTGTCTTTCGACTCCTTTAGGGGTGATATTCCAACCCAAGCTAGGGGGCAGCTTGTCAAGCATAGCCCCAGCTTAGCTCCTGCCTAGCTTGTTAAGCTGCAGGGCAGCTTCCTTAACACAATATAGAAAAAAAATCTCTCTGCAATACTTTTCACTGTATAGACCTATGTACATTATGACAGCGCGCGGGAGGTCGAAGGCAACTCGAGAAGCAGAAGAAGACTGTAGAGGTTCTTCCTCACGTTCTTTCCCCTTCCCACTTCTTCTCGCCTTTGTCTGGTATTCCCCGCGCTTCCCTGGTTGTGTGCAGGCAGCCTGATCGATTACCCCCACCCCCATTCTTTCTATTGAGACATTGGGTGCGGAAGCGCTACCCAATTTCTGTCAAACATCTCCCTACTTCTTCCTAAATTCCATTCGAGCTTCCTTACACCTCGTCCTCAAATTGACGATCTCAGCTATCAATTTCCCTACCCTACTACCTCTCTACCCTCGAAACCTGGAACAGAAAACACTTCGGAAGATGGAACATCTTCGGAAGACGCTTCTTAAACTTGATTGTCTTCGGAAGACTGTCTTCGGAAGTCGACTATAACCAATTCGTATCAAGAGTGGATTTGTGTTGCTTTTGTGTTAAGAGAGGTTTGGTACGAATCCCGAGTGGTGTGGTGAGTTGTTTTGTTATTTCGAGAAGTGGAAGTCGGGAACTAGGCCTGTGCCTCCCGGTTTTCCAAGCTTCTCAACTCCACATCTTCCTAGAGAGACTAGAAGACTGAAAGGCTGGCAAAATGAGCGAGAAGATGCGAGGGTCTGTTTCGGGTCTCTTCTGTCCGACCCATAGTAGCCATTCCTTCTTCTTCCCAAACTTAGAAGAGAGTCGTGAGAATACTTGCTGGCAGAATCTGGAGAGAATGGTCGAGAGTCATGTCTTCCCACCGAGCAGCAAGCTTCTTCTGAGTGCGTATGAGAGGTGAGAAGTCAGAAGAACAAAGTGCAATTGTCTTGAGTCTGTTGTGAGGATAGATTGCGCGTAGGAAGACGAAGACATGTGAGACCAGTGAAGGGAAGTCTGACTTCTGGAGGTCTTCTGAGAAAGACATTGAATCGGAAACTGTCCCGGGTGTCTTCCCAGAGGCCACTGTCACCGCAAGAGCCCGCAACCGTCTTCTGAACCTGTCATGCACTTTATGTTTCGCAAATCTTGTATCTTCTGATAGGAAGTAGGATGTAATGCAAAGTGGGTTGTCTTCTTGGTAATCCATGCGAGGCCTTGCTTAGATAGGATTGTTTAGATATAGCTCGGAAGACGAGAGCTATCTAGGAAGTACTGTTAGAATCCCGGAAGAGGGAGTAGCTGTCTTCTGCGAAGTAGAAGCTAGACTGTGGGCACTTGGGAAGGACTGAGCCTTCAGCTCATAGTAGATGCTTGTGGCTTAGTGCAACAGATCTTCCAGCATGACGATGCATCCGCGAGGCTTGGTGTTACCAGCGGCAGAATTGGCCGAGGCCACTCCTTTCCTCAAGGAGTTGGGTCTCGACTTCTTCTTGTGGGATTGGAACCCCGTCGATCAGGGACTTCTGGAGGAGGTGTGGGCAGCGTTACCACCCCGCAACCGTGTACCTGCGAAGGCAGGAGTAGCTCGAGGAAGACCATCTTCCTAGACTGAAGATTGGTGGCGCAGGGCTTTCCACAGGCCAGACTTCGAAGACCGAGGGTATTGGTTTAAGAAGAAGGTTTTGCCCAGGGTCGTGAGTACGTGGCATGTGCTTGGGAGCACGACTTGTCTTTTCATGGAAGACAGGCAGGATAGGAATGGGTGGAAGATCGAATCTTACCGGGAGCCGAAGAAGCGACTTCTGGCGAAGCTATTTCTGCATCTCTTCCCCAAGGGGAAAGCGCAGAAGATGAGGTACCTAGGAGATCATGACGTAGACTTCTTGGAAGCAGTGTGGGATAAACGAGTACCCATCTACTGGGGCGCATACGTCCACAACTATGTACAGGTGGAGCTAGCGTACTTGGGTACCCCGGCGGGAGGACACTTGACACCTTTCCTCTGCTACTTGTACGTAGCCATGGGGGATCTTAGGAGAGATCAGTTGGCAGAGTATGGGCCAACAGGGTAACAGGAGGAGAAGGAGGAGATCTCGGAAGACGATGACCGAGCAGCAGCCGCAACTCCTCCTCCCACTCTGATGCCACAGCTGAGGCCCGGCTCTCACCAGAAGACGCTTCTGGTGAGGGAAGACGAGTCTAGTGGGTCGGAAGACGTCACGCCATCGAGGAAGATGGGTCCTAGAAGTGTACCTAGGACACCCATCTCCCTCATTCATTCAAGATCGGAGTCAGACTCGGAGGAAGAACTGCTGAGTACCCGATCGGAGCAGAAGACCGCTTCTGCAACACTTGGGAATCTTCCGAAGACTCCAGAAGACGAAGGATGGATGGGCGCTCCTGCTGCGATGCGAGGAAGCGCAAGGAAGAGAGCCGCTCCTGCCATGAGGGGTCTTCCATCCCGGAAGATGAGAAGAGTAGCTTGTTCTCGTGCGCAGAAGATGAAGGCCGTCGTGGTTCAAGAGGCATCCTTGTCTCTGGAAGACAAGATCGATACCTCCGAGCGAGTAGTGGAGATGAACTTGTCTTCCGCAAGAAGAAGACTGGAGGAGTTCAGCGCCTTCTTCTACAAGGAGATCTAGCCAGCTATGGAGTTGCTGGAGAAGAGAGCGAAGGCACAGGAGAGGCCCTTGCAACCTGGATTCGGCCTGCGCACCTTGCTGCGACACGGAGAAGACCAGAAGAAGACGGAGTCGCTGGAAGCTAGTCTCCGCACCACGGAGAAGCTCGCAGCCCAATACAAGGCGGAAGCAGCCGCTTCTGCCAAGGAGCTGGTGCAGCTTCGGAAGAGCAACCAGGAGTTGCAGGCGCGTGTACAGCAGCGCGATCAGGAAGTCCTCTGAGTGCGAGAGAAGATCACCACCCTCGCAGAGGAGCAGACCACTTGGAAGACGCAGCGAGAAGCCGCAGAAGCGTGAGTTGCAGTTGAGAAGACGCAGCGGGAAGCAGCGGAGGCTCGTGCACAGGAGATGCTAGCACAGTCGGTTGAAGCGCTTCGGAAGAAGTTCAACTTCACCGCGGGTAGAAAGTTAATTACCTTGGCTAGAGGATGGGACAGCGAGTCCAAAGCAATGTTGGTGGAATGCCGGGAGAGCATGTTCAGGTACTTAGATCGGCAGATAGAGGGAGTGAAGACACTTTATGATCTTCTCTCGCTTCCGACACCTACAACCGCATCTTCCCACGCTCCAGCACCATCGACTGGATCCAGAATCGAGAAGGAAGAGTTCGATCTCGCTGTGCACTTGGTGATGACAGCGTTGGAAGCCGAGAAGACTCCGGAAGACGCCCCGGAAGACAGGAAGACGAGCCGTCTTCCCAGGTATTCCGCGTGGAGGAAGCGACTTCCCCGGACCCCTATGAGGTCACCATGGTCCCTAGTACCGCACCCGTACCTCAGAAGACCGAAGACGCACCACTCGACTCTGCGCAGAAGCCGAAGCCGAGGAAGACGCAGCCGCAGAAACAGCAGGGCCAGCGAAGAGCGAGGAGAGGGAAGCTACCTCAGTGACACCCGAGGTAAGTGCAGGGCTTCCCAGCCCATCAGAAGCCGAGATAGTAGCTCCGATAGGAGCAGATCAAGTAGAGATTGCCACGGAGCAATCAGAGTAGACAGCAACCGAAGTGACACACTTCCAGATTTAGTAAGACCGAACATGCTATCTTAAAGGTGGCAGTTTTTCATGTAAAAATAGTTAGGACACCATGTGGCAGCATAGGTAGCGTAGGAGCAACAAGGTGGATGGCTAATTAGGAAGGGGAACTGCTTGCATGTGGGGTGACAACCTCCTGTCAGCGCCTCTCTCTCCCTGGTGGTCGTCTCCCCTGGTTCTCATGGCAGCAACATAAGTAGGATCGAAGAGTAGGAGATGGAGTTCTGTAGCTACTGCACACACACATCGATTCTATGGTGCAGGCAGACAGACACATTAGAGCAGAGACACAGGATAGACAGTTCTTCGCACACTACAACCGTTGTTGGAAACATACGAATAGTCTTGGAATACACATGAGGGGTCTGCATGCTCGTACCAGCAGTGGTTCGGAGATGTAGATAGAGGTAGTGGACAGTCTAGGAGCAGGGAACGGCATCCTCGTGCAGTCCTGTTGACTAGACTGATGTGTCGAGGAGTAGATGCAAGAAGTAGAGGGAGTGAGCTTCCCAATGCCATTGTGACTTCTTCTCGGGGAATGGATTGTGGATTTGAGTGCAGAAGCTTTGTTCATGTCTTCTGGGTGGTGGGTTTCTTTGAATTCGCTCCCAATTGTGCATGGGAAGTGTTCTTCTTGAGTGGCAAGACTGTCAGCAGTTGTGGAAGTGTAGCTTGGCTCGTTCAGTAGAGCACTTGGGATCTACGTACGAACGATCTTATGAGTAAGGGATCTCAGAAGACAGAGTAGTCAGAGCAGCGAAGTGAAGAAGAAAGAAGTCTTCTTCCCACAACAGAAGACGACATCCTCGAGTAGAAGACGGTGCAACAGTACTCACGTTTGTTGTCTTCCTCCCCAAACTATTACAAGCAGGGATGGCTTGTTAGTCAGGATCCGGACTAGAAGCCTGTCGAAATCTTAATTTCTTCTTTTCATCTTGTTTTCTCTTGTTTGGATTTTCTCATCTTCCCCATCTTCTCTCATCTTCCCCATCTTCTAACCTTCTTCTAGTGAGTTTCTGAGACTTTTGTTGAGCTTCCGTGAAGGTGAATGTCGTTGTAGTGCTGCAGGAAGACCATTTTCGTAGGCAGAAGCCTGGGAAGGCTACAGGGGGCATACACCCTGTGATTGATCTAACCCGTTGGAATGTGAGTGTGAGAGTAAGGTGTAACAGCCGTGCTAGTCGACTTCTGCGAAGCAAGACATTCTTCTGGAGGTGTGAGAAGACGAGCTGAACCCCCAGAAGACGAGAATCGCTTCGAGAAGACGGTATCGAGAAGACCGAAAGAAGCAACCTGGAAGCAAGAAGATCGTCTTCTCGAGCTTCTCTGTGAATAATTGTGTGATATTTTAGTTAGTAGTTGTTTGTTTAGTTCCAGAGCACCTGTTGGAGTGTCTGGAAGATGCGTGGTTTTGTGAGAAGACGGGATTCCTGGGCAAAACCCGTGTGTTTGTGTGTTTGAACAGATCTTAGAACTTAGAGCAGCGTTACTTGTGCAAATCCTCTGTGGGAACGATATCTTGTTTACTAAATGGGCAAAAGGAGTAATCTTGCGTCACTACAGCTACTCTGGAGGCAGCTTTTCTGAAAAGGTTCAGAGGAGTGGGCTATGATCGGATGACCCTCATAGAACTTAAGAGGTTCGAACGGAAGAAGAAAGAGGCACTGCGGGATTATACCGAGAGGTTTGAAGACCTCCTGGATCACATCCCTCAGAACCAAGGAAGACCCGATTATTGTGCTCAGCAAGCCGTGGACTGGTACTTGGGAGGATTGTCTCAGGATATGGAGTTGTAAGAGGAGGAGGTGATGATTTAGTAGAAGTACAGAAGCATGCCGAGCAGTATGAAACCTCAAGCATCACTCAGAATATGACGAAAGACAGAGGGAAGACCTCGAAGAAGTCCAAGAAGTCGAAGAAGTCTTCTAAGAAGTCCAAGAGGAAGTCCAAGTCCACTGAAACTGATAACAGTGATTCGGAAGCCTCCTCTACTTCTGAAGAGTCTACGGTCGAAAGTTTAGAATCCAAATCTGAACAAGAGAAGAGGACACGGAAGAAGAAGAAGGAGAAGACACGATCAAGGGAGGAAGTTGTGCAGAAGATGCCTCAGACTCAGATCATTCAGTCTGCACCTGATCCCCGTATCGATGAAGTTCTGAAGCAGTTTGCCGACCTGAAAGTTCATCTTATGAACCAGAAGGACAAGCGGAAGCAACCTACGGCTTCCCGGCCAAACCTTTGGTGCAACCTTTGTAACTCTTCCGGGCACACTAGAGATCAGTGTACGCAGGACCAAGCTGTCAATTGGGTAGGCTGGGAAGAAGACGATGAGGAATATCTACACGATCCTAGTGGAGAAATCTGCTATAGGATCAAGATGATACAACCATTCACTCCTACTCCTCCAGCTCAATATAATCGTTATGTACCTAGGGACAGAGCTAGTAATGTATAGACCAGGATGCCCTAGCAATCTTCTTCATCACAACGACCTTTAAACCCTCTTCCTGGAGCGTGCGATAATTATGGAGAGACATGACACTGATGGTCCACCTGTCCTCATCCGAGAAGATAGATTGGGCAAGTGCCCTTGTGTGGAAATTGTAAGGAAGCAGGTCATTTCATAGGAAATTGTCCTCAGACCTTACGGCCACGACAAATGGTTAGATTTGCAGAGACCACGCCTCCTGCAGAAGCTGCATCAGCTTCTAAACTCAAGTTAGCAGTGGTACAGCACATCACGGTAGAAGAAGAAGATCTTGGGGATTGTACGGATTGTCTCCATATCAAGGAAGACGAACCAGACCCCGGGAAACGCGAAGGAAACCTCAACTGCAGAAGACGACTGCAGCTCAGAAGACGAAGTCACTTGAGGCAGCTTCCTCTTTCACTTTGGCGGACGGCATTGTTTGGAGCCCTTGCCCGGATTCAGACAGCTGACCTCCAGAAGAAGTCCTGAATGAAGTGGTGTTCAAGGTAAGTACCAGAAGCAAAGAGAAGTCAGAATCTCGTCAGAAGGAGATCAAGAAGAAGAAGCAACGAAAGGAGAGATCATCTTTCCCTGAGCGGCCTTCTTCTCCTACTTACGACCGAGAAGATCCGAAGTACTTACGCTCCTGACATTAAGCAAGAAGTTGAAGCGATCATGCAAGAAGAGCTGGATAAGCGATGGAAGATAGTACAACAGCTTCCTCCATCGACTACGGCAGCCCCTGTCTCACGGGAGCATCCCCAGTCGAGAGAAGACACCATTCTGGTCTTCCACCCCAGGAAGCAACTACTACATCTTCTCTGTTGGAAACACCAGTCACTCTTCTGAAGCGATCCCCTTATGACTTCTTGCGAGACTTGTGGAATCAGAAGGCGGATGTAACCTTCCAACAGCTATTGGATGACAAGGCTGGTTACATGAAGCTATTACAGTCTGTGCTTCGAGGATCAAGGAAAAGGAGAACAGCTAAACTTCCTAAGAGCACCCTGATCCTAAGAATCGAGCATGAAGACTTGGGAGCCCCAGAACTTGACATGGAGATCCATGGCTGTCTTCTGAAGAAGGTGCTCATTGATTCCGGCTCCGGAGTTAACATCATGACTGAAGAAACTGCGCATGCCCTAGTTCCAGCCTACTCCGAGAATCCTCAGAATGGCAGACCAGACCAGAAGACGACCTTTGAGACAACTGAAAGATGTCTTGATGGTAATTGGGAGAGTATCTTTTTATCTCACTTACATCATTTTGCGACCTGTAGCTAGGGTTGGATATCAGGTGTTGATAGGAAGACCATAGCTGTATGCTGCAAATGTAAATACCGATTGGAGAAGACATCGTTTGAGATTTCTCAATCCTACACCCAAGCCTGGTGAGAAGACCAAGGTCTCGCTTCCTTGGATCAAGATTGGACACCAAGGTGAAACACCTTCTACGACAGAAGGGTACACTTCAGAAGACTCAGCTGCGTCTTTTGACATGGATGAACGATACAATGAGTTTTGTGGTGAATAACTTGTGTACTACAGAAGTAACAGAAGTAGCAGAGGAAGTGATCTGTGGATACATTGAGTGCTACGAAGTTGCGGAAGAAGAGCTTCCAGAAGACAAAAGTACCGTCTTCTCTTCGGAAGATCCGACAATTAGTCTTCCAGAAGACGAAGATACCGTCGTCCCTTCGGAAGATCCGATAGTTGGTCTTCCAGAAGACGAATCTGAACCGGAAGAAGCTCCCAAACCGGGATACTTTGGTGCCAGTGAATACAGTCACACTGAAGGAATGGTAAACCCGGATGATCTTCAAGAAATGGAGGTTGCTCTTGGGAAGAAGCTGAAGCTTTCCAAGATGATCGAGGACCAACAGTTGGAAGACTTTTGAGAACTTCTGACGGAGTTCCAGGATGTCTTCGCGTGGACCATAGAAGACATGAAGGGCATACCTCGAGAGTTGGGAGAGCATCGCATTGACTTGCTGGAAGGCGTTGTTCCTGCACGACAAAGGCAGTATCGGCTCAACCCCAAGTACTCGCTTCTGGTGAAGGACCAGATCGACCAATACCTGAAGGCGGGAGTCATCTTCCCAATACTCAGTAGTGAGTGGGTAGCTCCTATTGTCATCGTACCCAAGAAGCAGACAGGGAAGATCCGAGTGTGTCAGAACTTCCGGAAGCTGAACTTGGTCACGAAAAAGGATCATCATCTTTTACCGTTCACCGATTCTGTGTTAGACCAGGTAGCAGGACATGAGTTCTACAACTTCCTGGATGAGTATTCTGGATACAACCAAGTTTCAATCAGAGAAGAAGACAAGTCGAAAACCACTTTCACTACTGATTGGGGCACCTACGCGTATAATCAAATGCCGTTTGGTTTATGCAACGTGCCCGTCACATTCCAGAGATTGATGATTACAATCTTCAAGGAGTATCTTCGCACTTTCATGGAGACCTTGGATGATGTCTGTGTGTTTGGATCGAAAGAAGACCACCTGATATTTCTAAGAAGTGTTTTTTGTAGTGCTTCTTTGGTATGTCAGAGGGAATTTTGCTAGGACATAGGATTTCTGGAAGAGGTATAGAAGTCGACTGTGCTAAGGTAGAAGTCGTCATGAAACTTCACCCACCTGCTAACCTGACTCAGTTGAGAAGCTTCCTGGGCAACGTAGGATACTACAGGAGGTTTATTGACAGGTACGCAGAGGTAGCAGGAAGACTTATCAAGTTGCTGAAGAAGGACGAACCTTACATTTGGTCTTCTGAGCAGCATGAAGCATTCGAAGAAATGAAAAAACTTCTGTCGGAGTCCTCTGTCCTAAGACCACCTGATTGGGAGAGAGTCTTCCATATTTATGTGGAGGTCTCTACTTTCGCCATAAGGGTGGTATTGAGTCCGAAAGATGAGAAGAAGAAGGATTATCCCATCTACTATGCGGGAAGATAACTCAATGATGCAGAGAAGAAGTGCTCTACAACTGAAAGGGAGTGTCTCGGCATGATTTACTCCTGTAGAAAGTTTAGGCACTATCTTCTAGCCAACCCATTTGTCTTCTATGTGGATCATTTTTCTTTGAAACATCTTGTGAAGAAAGCAGATTTATCTGATAGGATAGCTAGGTGGATTCTTCTACTCCGGGAATTTACTTACACAGTTGAGTACAGGCCTGGAAGACAGCATGTTAATGTTGACTACCTATCCAGATTGGAGACGGAACGACGAGAAGATGAAGTGGAAGACGAGTTCCGTGACGAGAAGCTATTTTCAGTTTTCGCAGAGACACTTTCATCTGAGGGGGGGCGTACCGTCAGCTTCCCAGAAGACGAGGCTAGATCTTCTGATGTAGTCTTTGCGACTTCCAAAAAAGAGTCGATCAAGGACTTGAGGAAGTTCTTGGAAGACCAACAGTATCCCTCGGGATTGGATGCGGAGCAGAGGGCTGTCTTCTTACACAAGGCAGGTCCCTATGCCATCTTCCAGGGTATCATGTTTAGGAAGGGACATGACGAGAAGCTAAGGAGATGCCTTGAGCCTTCAGAAATTAAGCCAGTGATCACGGGTCTTCACTACGAAGATGCTGGGGGTCACTACGGGCTGAAGATAACAGTGAAGAAGATGTTGGACGTCGGTTACTGGTGGCCGACCATGTACAAAGACACTTTTCAGGAGATCAGGAAATGTGATGCGTGCCAGAGGGTGGGAAGACCAACAGCTACTACTAGGTGGCCTCTTACTCCCATTCTTCAGCTTGCTCCTTTTGAAAAGTGAGAAATCGACTTTGTTGGGCCTATCGCCCCGTTGGCTAGAAGAACACGAGCACGGTATATTTTGATAGCTACCAACTATGCTACCAAGATGGTGGAGGGCAAAGCCACAAGGAAGAACGACGCCGCAGTGGTAGCCAAGTTCCTCTGATACAACATTATCACTCGATACGGATGTCCGCTGGAATTGGTATCATATAGGGGTACTCATTTCTTAAATGAGACTATTTCCCTGCTGATCCAATACTTCAAGATAAAGCATCGGAAGACGACGCCGTACAACCCGAAAGCGAACGGACTGACAGAGAAGTCGAATGGTCTTCTATGTAATATCCTGAATAAGGTAACTGTTAACCATGCGTATGATTGGGACACGAAATTGCCATCTGTGTTATGGACTTTCAAGATTTCACCCAAAGTCACGATCCAGAAGACACCCTTCTATCTAACTTATGGCATGACACCTATTGTGCCCATCGAGTTAGAGGTCCCTACTTACAAGTTAGCCGTGACCGAACGCATGGAAGAAGAGGAAAGCCAGGAGCAGCGTCTTCTGAACTTTGTAGAGTTCGAAGAAGACAGGAATGCAGCTTTGGAGAAGACGTACGAAGTACAAGCGCAACGTAAGGTGAACTATGATGGCAAGCTGAAGAAGGTGATCATTGTAGATGGAGACTTGGTTCTTCTCTACGACAATCGACATCTTAAGTTCCTTGGGAAACTTCATCTTCGCTGGATGGGTCCTTACCGCGTCTTGGAGGTCTTCATCAATGGTTCCTTGCAGTTGGAAGAGTTAGACGGTACGTTGATGACCACTCGTGTAAATGGGTGGCGTGTCAAGAAGTACTTGACGTGAACAGAAGTGCTGAAGCGCTGATGTTTGCGGGGACGCAAACATGTGAGGGTGGGCGTATGTGGTGCCCACAAATTACAGGATTCACGAATTTTTGAAATTTTTAAGAATAATAACTTGTTTGTATAACTGAAGAAGCGTTGTTACTTAAGATTATGGCTTCCTTAGAAGGAAGATGATCTTACGAGCTTTTTGTAATAAGAAGTTGACTTCTTATGAAGGCGACCGTCTTCCGGGAAGCGTCTTCTCGGTTGTGTCTTCCGAAGACGAAAGACAGCGGAAGTCAGAAGACGGCAGATACATATCTTCTGGAAGACGGCAACCGTGGAAGCTTCACCACGTAAGGAGTAGGTGCACCTACCAGGTAGCACCGAAAAGGTTAGGTAGGTTGGGAGGATCGAAACCCTAAACTGCGGGGAAGATGCGCAGGAAGCGCATTAGCATATTGTGACTTCCTGCAGCAAGAGCGCTTCTTGGTTAGAAGATCGATTCGAGGATGAGTCTTGAGTGAGGAAGCAGCGGGGTGAAATTGAGAGAGGTCAGGGTTGATTCAAAGCTAGAAGGAAGGCAAGGTCGAATTACTGAGAGCAGAAGCGTATCGAGCTGAAGGAGTTTTTTTGTGAACTCCCGGAAGCTGACATTGGAGGACGACTGAGTGGAATCGAAGGTGGACGGCTTGATCGATTTAGGCGTAGTAAGGAGCTGACGACGGAAGCAACTTTGTGGGGTCGCATTGGAACTGGGACCAGAGCCGGAAGCGCGTGGAAGACCGAAGAAGACAGCTTAGGAAGCAGGCAGAAGATCGTTTGAAGTTCTTCCCATGTTCTCTTCTCTTCCCACCGCTTCTCTCCTTTTGTTTGATATCCCCCGCGCTTCCTTGGTTGTTTGCAGACAACCCGATCGATCAATCTCCTCACGTTTTTCCTTTTGTGACATTGGGTGCGGAAGCGCTGCCCAATTTCCGTCAAACATCTTCTTGTTTCTTCCTGAGTTCAATTCGAGCTTCCCTACCCATCGCCCTCAAATTGGAGAGTCCAGCTATCAACTTCCCTACCCTACCATCCCTCTACTCCCGAAACCTTGAACAGAAGACGCTTCGGAAGATTGGAACATCTTTGAAAGACGCTTCGGAAGCGTGACTGTCTTCGGCAGTCGACTGTATACAATTCGTATCAAGAGTGGATTTGCTTTGCTTTGGTGTTAAGAGAGGCTTGGTATGAATTCCGAGTGGCTTGGTGAGTTGTTTTGTTATTTCGAGAAGTTGGAAGTCGAGAACTAGGCCTGTGCCTCCCGGTCTTCCAAGCTTCTCAAATCCACATCTTCCTAGAGAGACTAGAAGACTGGAAGGGCTGGCAAAATGCGCGAGAAGACGTGAGGGTCCATTTCGGATCTCTTCTGTCCGACCCATAGCAGCCCATTCCTTCTTCTTCCCGAACTTAGGAGAGAGTCGTGAGAAGTCTTGCTGGCAAAATCTGGAGAGAATGGTCAAGGGTCATGTCTTCTCATCATGCAACAAGCTTCTTCTGAGTGTGTATGAGAGGCAGGGGTCGAAAGAACAGAGTATGAAGATTTCGTGTCTATTGTGAGGTTAGTTTGCGAGTCGGAAGCTGAAGACATGTGAGACCAGTGAAGGGAAGCCTGACTGCGGGAGTTCTTCCGAGAACGTTACTTAATCGAAAGCTGTCCCGGGGGTCTTCCTAGAGGCCACTGTCACCGTAGGAGCCGCGATCATCTTCTAGAACTTGTTCATACGTTTTGCTTCTCGCACATTTTCCATCTTCTGATAGGAAGTAGGATGTAATGCAAGGTGGGTTGTCTTCAGAGGAATCCATGCGAGGCCTTGCTTAGTTAGTATTGTTTAGATATAGCTCGGAAGACGAGAGCTATCTAGGAAGCACTGTTAGGATCTCGGAAGACGGAGTAGCTGTCTGCGACCTTCTCCGTGGTGCGGAGACTAGCTTCCAGCGCTTCTGTCTTCTTCTGTTTTTTTTTAGCCGAGCTGCGCAAGAAGAAGACTGGAAGAGTATCTTCTGCGGGAAGAAGACTGGAAGAGTTCAGTGCCTTCTTCCACTCAGAGATCTTGCCCGCTATGGAGTTTATCGAGAAGAGGGCGAAGCTTCAAGAGAAGCCACTACAGCCTGGATTCGGTCTGCGCACCCTGATGCATCAGGAAGAAGGCCAGAAGAAGGCAGAAGCGCTGGAAGCTAGTCTCCGCACCACGGAGAAGCTCGCAGCGAGGTATAAGACAGAAGCAGCCGCTTCTGCCAAGGAGCTGACCCAACTAAAGAAGAGGAACCAGGAGTTGCAGGCGCGTTTACAGCAGCACAACCAAGAGGTTCTCCAAGTGCGGGGGAAGATCACCGCGCTCGCAGAGGAGAAGACAAGATGGAAGATGCAACGGGAAGCCGCAGAAGCGCGAGTTGCAGCCGAGAAGATGCAGCGGGAAGCAGCGGAAGCTCGTGCGCAGGAGATACTAGCACAGTCGGTGGAAGCGCTTCGGAAGAAGTTCAACTTCACCACAGGTAGGAAGTTGCTTACCTTGGCTAGAGAGTGGGACGATGAGTCCAAGGCGATGTTGGTAGAGTGCAAGGAGAGTATGTTCCGGTACTTGGATAGGTAGATAGAGGGGATGAAGACACTCTATGATCTTCCCTCAACTCCGTCACCGATAACTACATCTTCCCAAGTCCTAGTACCGTCGATCGGTGCCGACATGGAGAAGGAGGAGTTCGACCTCACTATGCACTTGGTACTGACAACGTTGGAAGCCGAGAAGACTCCGAAAGAAGCCCCGGAAGACAAGAAGAAGAACCGTCTTCCCAGGTATTTCGCGTGGAGGAAGCGACTTCCTCGGACCCCTATGAGGTCGCCATGGTCCCTAGTACCGGACTAATGCTCCATAAGAGCGAGGAAGCACCACTCGACTCCGCTTCCCAGAAGACGCTTCCGTCTTTCGAAGCAGAAGCCGAAGCAGATGCCGAGGAAGAAGTAGCAGCAGCGACAGCAGGGCCAGCGAAGAACGATGAGGAGGAAACCACCTGTTACCCGAGGTGTTCGCAGGGCTTCTTAGCTTATCAGAAGCCGCGTTAGGAGCTCTGGTAGGAGCAGATCAGGAAGAGATTGCCTCCGAGCAATCAGAGTAGATAGTAACCACAATCAACGTTGACAATTCCAAACTTAGTAGGACCAAACATACTATCTTAAGGGTGGCACTTTTCAGTGTAAAATTAGTTAAGATACCATGTGGCAGCATAGGTAGTGTAGGAAGTAGAGGGCTAAACCGGAAAAGGAAACGGATTGCATGTGGGGTGGCAGCCTTCTGACAGCGCCCATCTCTCCCTGGTGGTCGTCTCCTCTGTTTTCTCGTGGCAGATGCATAAGTAGGATCAAAGAGTAGGAAATTCAGTTCTTCACACACACAAACATTTTATGGTGTAGACTCATGACATATTAGACAGAGTGTACACATTTGAGGGGTGCACTAAGTACGTTGTTATGTACTATGCGCACACACACTACACCCGATGTTTGAGACATACGAATAGACTGGGATTATATCGGAGGGGTCTGCATGCTCGTTATCAGCAGTGGTTCGAAGATGTAGATAGAGGTAGTGGACAGTTTAGGAACAGAGAACGGCATCCTCGTGTAGTCCTGTTGGCTAGACTGATGTGTCGAGGAGTAGGAGCAGGAAGTAGAGGGAGTGAGCTTCCCAATGCCAATGTGACTTCTTCACTGGATTGCTGATTTGAGTGCAGAAGCTTTGTCCATGTCTTCTGGGTGGTGGGTTTTCTTGGATTCACTCCCGACTGTGCATGGGAAGCGTTCTTCTTGAGTGGCGGTGACTGTCAGCAGTTGTGCAGATTCGCAGCTTGGCTCGTCAAGTAGAGCACTTCGGATCTACGTACAGACGGTCTTATGGATAAGGGATCCCAGAAGACAGAGTAGTCGGAGCAGCAAGAGAAAAAGAAAGAAGCCTTCTTCTCACAGCAGAAGACGACATCCTCAAGTAGAAGACGGTGCAACTGTACGCACGTTTGTTGTCTTCCTCCCCAAACTATTACAAGCAGGGATGGCTTGTTAGTCAGGATCCGGACTAGAAGCCTGTCGGAATCTTAATTTCTCCTTTTCATCTTGTTTTCTCTTGTTTGGATTTTCCCTTCTTCCCCGTCTTCTCTCATCTTCCCCATCTTCTTACCTTCTTCTAGTGAGCTTCCGAGACTTCTATTGAGCTTTCGTGAAGGTGAATGTCGTTGTAGTGCTGCAGGAAGACCATTTCCGTAGGCAGAAGCCTGAGAAGGCTACAGAGGGCATACACCCTGTGATTAATCTAACCCGTTGGAATGTGAGAGAGAGAGTAAAGTGTAACAGCCGTTGCTAGTCGACTTCTGCGAAGCAGGAGCAGTCTTCTGGAGGTGTGAGAAGCCGAGTTGAACTCCCAGAAGCGGAGAATTGCTTCGGGAAGACGATATCGAGAAGACCAGAAGAAGTGACCTGGAAGCAAGAAGCGTCTTCCCGGCCTTCTCTATGAATAGTTGTGTGATATTTTAGTTAGTAGTTGTTTGTTTAGGTCCAGAGCACCTTTTGGCGAGTCTGGAAGACGCGTGGTTTTGTGAGAAGACGGGATTTCTAGACAAAACCCGTGTGTTTGTGTGTTTGAACAAATCTTAGAACTTAGAGCAGCGTTACTTGTGCAAATCCTCTGTGGGAACGATATCTTGTATACTAAATGGGCTGACTGTTTCTGACTCGAGCCACCTTCAGCCTCTCCTGCGCATCAGCAAGATCCTCCTTCCTTCGCTCCAACTGCCTAATATGTAAATTTAGGAATGAAGCACGATCTATACCATCTTCTCACGGTAGCGTGGCCCATGTAGGAAAGTACTCCTCAGCATGCATGATCGGTTTCTGACCTAACATAAGCTCAACTGACATATAGCCAGTCGTAGTACAGTGTGTAGTTCTATCAGCCCACAAAGCAAACGGAAGTAGTCTCGGTCATTCTCTAGGCCTACCATCACATGCTTTCACTAAAGCGTGAACAATAGAAAGGTGTCCTCGTTCACTCTTACCAATGCCCTCTGGATTCATAGCAGTAGTAAGCTGAAGCTTTACTCCATAACGAGCAAAGAACCTCGTCACCTTTGCGCCTCTCAACTCGTCTCTATCTGCACGTAACCTTCCAACAGATCCATAGCGACAGATGATATCTTCGAGCACGAACCTGCATATGTTCTCTGTAGTCTTCGTCCGTAGCGCTCGTCCTTCTACATAGTGGAAAGATCCTCTCGATCAAATAACGCATCCTGATAGCATCATCACAAGATCAAGAACCCACTGAAAATGGATACTAGGTGGATAAGTAGGTACAAGTCCATCTCTGTAACAGACCTTAGAGTAGAACTGGCAGTGTAGACACGACCCAACAAAGTCCACCACGTCTTGATACAAACCCTTCCACAAGTAACGCTCCTTCATCTTTGTGTAAGTAGGCCATACTCCACGATGTCCAGCCCACAAGGTATCATGAAACTCCTTCAGTAGATTAAGCTTTGTCGGTTGATCATCCACCACTCTAGCAAGCATCCCATCTCTTCTCTTCGGACGTTTCCATAGATAACCCTCGCGTAGAAGGTAACTATACGTCTTCCGTCTGATCTCTTTGAACTCTACATCACTCCATGCTTCTCTTCTGCATAACGAACTCAAATAAAATCCAATATCACGGAACTTTTCTGAGTAGAACTCCTCATTGAACGGCAGTGGTTCCAAGTCTAAAGTCTGCTGACCAACTTGGCACCAAACGTCTCTCTTCTCTTCATTCTCCACCTCTGCAAACATCTCATCCTCATCTGTATAACGAGCCCTAGACAACATATCTGCAACTGGATTGTCTTTCCCTACTATATGTTTTAGCTCAGGGTTCAGACTCCGGACATAAGCAATCTATCGCAGCATTGCTATGTCTGGTGTATTGCAGTTCACTATCATACCCAACAAAGGCAAACAATCTGTTTCTAATATCACACGGGCTCCTATCAAGAACTCTCGATCTACCTTCATAGCAGTAACAGCTCTTCACAACTCACGCTTCACCTGAGGATAGTTACGTTGTCTATCTGTTAAGATCCGAGCTCCAAATCTTGAAACAAAACCGCACACCTTCTGCATCTTCTTGACCAACCGCCCACCAATCGCCTTTGGACTCGTATCAACAGTCAGTACCACAGGTCTCCCGCTCTCGTAGTTAAGCCTCCTTAGTATAGGTGGAGACTTCAGAATCTTCTTCAGCTGCCTCATCGTCTCGTGATGTTCTTGCCGCCAAGTAAACCTCCTTCCCTTTCTCAGAAGTGCATACAGAGGCTCGGCAATGTGTGCATAATGAGGAATACTCACGCGAAAGAACACACAAGCTCCCAAGAACCGTCGAACCTCAGTGATGTTGGTGCAGTCAACTATCCTTGCTATAACACCTACCTTCTCTGGGTTCAGACGCCTCCCAAAAGTATCACACAAATGACCCACCACCACAATCTCTGACATTCCAAAGCGAGATTTGGTACCTGAAAGAGTGAGGTGTACCTCCTCCAAACGCATCAGAATCTTCTCCACATCTCGAATGTGGTCTGCAACGAACTTTCTGCAACCATCAGAAGTCACAGCTTCGTCCTTGTCTTCCACCGGACAACCTTTTATGGGAGTATCATCCAAAAAGGGGGATAGTGACCTCAGGTACAAACTCTCGCAACATCTTATGCATCGCATTCTACATATGGACTACTGAGTTTGTCGCACTGTAGTGTCACCGGATTACTCCTTTGACTCACCGACTACGACCGAAGTCAATTCATGTTGGTGACTGGGTTCGGTATATGATAGCACGTTGGAGAATCAGAATTCTACACTTCGTAAGTTCTCTCGGAGATGGTTCGGGCCTTATGTTGTACTAGATGTGTATGAGAATGTCACTTATAGTCTGCGTGAGTTGGATGGTACTCCTTTGAAGCTATCTGTGGCTGGCAAACGTGTGAAACTGTTCAAGAGACGCGGAGGGTTAGTTGAGTTATTCAACTTTCTGGAGTCAGAGCTGAGGATAACAAGAGACGGAGACGTCCCGGTGTCTGATGAGGCTGAGGCGGAGGAGAGCGATGATGATGAAGATCAAACAGAAGACTGAGGAGATTGGCACATACCGGAGGATGTGCAAGTTCAGAGGGGGTGGATGTCGTGATGTGAATCATTTGACATAGTAAATGATTCACTGAGCACTGTTGTCGCGTTAGTTGGCGCATGTTACTTCTACTCCGACACTTGAAGTTTAGTAGCCTTAGAAGTTAGCTCTGTACTGTTCTTAGTCTTTTATGCCTATGGTTGACACCTTTTGTATATGGTGTTAACTCTGTCATTTATTTTGAGTCCTAGTAGGTTGGTAGTATGCTATTTATCTTAATCAAGCACTCGTGCGCTTGTGCAAGTGAATTCATACTTATCTATGATATTCAATGTACATGACTTAGATTTACCATGTAGGTAAGGTTTAAGCTCGTGGGTTCTACTTACGTGTTGCCCATGCACGCTTTTAGTTTATTTAAGTTTACTTTCAGGGCTGCGTGTCGTTTTAGGTAGTTTAAGTTATACGCTGGCACTTTAGGGGACTTGACGTGGTAACCTTTGAGTGGATTTAAATTACCACATGGTTTAAGGCACAAAATGACAACCAAATGGAGCTATGAACTCTCATTGGTTCATTTTTTTCTTTTGTGTAATTCTAAATTTAGAAACAGAGGTCTAAAGAGGAGTTCGAGCATTTGGTAAGGGCACTTCGAAATCTGAGAGCACAAGGAGATAGAGCTCGTCGAGCCAAGCAGTGTCAATGAAATTCTTGATCGATTTGGATCAATAAACAAGGAGTTATGCCCAATTGAAGTTCGGATTGTGTCAAAACTGCATCACTTTTGTTGATTGTGGGGTTTTCAATGTCAATTGCAGCAGAATCGAGGAAATTGCTTCAAACCTTCGTGGTTGCGTTCTTTGTCAGCAGGGCTACGACTGCACAAAAAGTTTCATGTGATTTGAGTGACTGAGTAATTCAGGGCGGTCGCTGAAGCAGAGGGGATCTGAAAAGCTCTCAATCTAGAGCAACAACTTTAGAGAACGAGATCTGGAGTTCTGTGTACAATCAGGAGTCCCAACTTCACAAGGACGTTCAACATCCTGTACACTCCAAATCCTGTAAGAATCTTCGAAAGTGATCGAGCCAATTTTCTGTTATAGATCGAAATAGCTGTCTGAGTATCAGAAATTGCCGCAATATCTTTGATCAGAACTTTTCTGTCCATATCTTGGTGTCAGAATTTGATCTCAAGCTGAAACTTCGTGTGTGTGCTCAGTGGGGCCTCTTTTACATGTAGGAGAAATTTAGGAGTCTGAACCATCATAGTTTTTCTCTTCTTGAGTGTTAAAGTTCACCGCCTGATCCTATTATTACAGTTAGACCTGAACTTTGCCTTCTGAGTAAATTAGAGGTTCATACAGACCTGTATGAGTATTCATAGTGCTCTGTTGTAACCTGAAAAGCCTATCCCCTTGAGTAAACCACCACAACCAGAAGCCCAACGCTTCTCTGAGTAGGCACAACACAGCCTTCACGGTTAAATCACAACCAGAAGGTTCCGTCCTTCCCAGGAAAACTCTCAACCCGACAACGCGCGACTGTGGTGCCCACAATTTACAGGATTCACGATTTTTTGAAATTTTTAAGATTAATAACTTGTTTGTATAACTGAAGAAGCGTTGTTACTTAAGATTACGGTTTCCTTAGAAGGAAGATGATCTTACGAGCTTTTTGTTATAAGAAGTTGACTTTTTCGAAAGACGACCATCTTCCGGGAAGCGTCTTCTCGGTTGTGACTTCCGAAGACGGAAGAAGACGGAAGACGGAAGACACGTATCTTCCGGAAGACGGCAACCGCGGAAGCTTCACCACGTAAGAAGTAGGTGTACCTACCAGGTAGTACCAAATAGGTTAGGTAGGTCGGGAGGGTCGAAACTCCTAAACTGCAGGGAAGATGCACATGAAGCGCATTAGCATATTTCAGCTTCCCGCAGCAAGAGCGCTTCTTGGTTGAGAAGATCAATTCAAGAGTGATTGATTCGAGTGAGGAAGGCAGCGAGGTGAAATTGAGTGAGGTTAGGATCGATTCGAAGCTAGAAGGAAAGCGAGGTCGAAATATTGAGAGCAGAAGCATATCGAGCTGAAGGAGTTTTCTGTGAACTCCCGGAAGCTGACATTGGAGGACGGCTGAGTGGAATCGAAGGTGGAAGTCTTGATCGATTGAGGCGTAGTCAGGAGCTGACGACAGAAGCAGCTTTGTGGGGTCGCATTGGAGCTGGAACCAGAGCCGGATGCGCGCGGAAGATCGAAGACATCCCGAGAAGCCGACAGAAGATAGTAGAGGTTCTTCCCATATTTTTTTTCCTTCCCCACTGCTTTTCGCCTTTGTTTGGTATCCCCCGCGCTTCCCCGGTTGTTTGCAGGCAACCTGATCGATCAATCCCCCATCCCTATTTTCCTATTGTGACATTGGGCGCGGAAGCGCTGCCCAATTTCTGTCAGACATCTTCTTGCTTCTTACCGAGTTCAATTCGAGCTTCCCTACCCCTAGCCCTCAAATTGGAGATCTCAGCTATCAATTTCCCTACCCTATCATCCCTCTACTTCCGAAACCTTGAAAAGAAGACGCTTCAGAAGATTGGAACATCTTCGGAAGACGAGAGCTATCTAGGAAGCACTGTTAGAATCCCGGAAGACGGAGTAGCTGTCTTCTAGAAGACTAGTTTCGTCTTCTGAGAAGTAGAAGCTAGACTGTGGGCACTTGGGAAGGACTGAGCCTTCAGCTCACAATAAGTGCATGTGGCTTAGTGCAACAGATCTTCAAGTATGTCGGTGCATCCTCGAGGGTTGGTGTTACTCGCAGCAGAGTTGGCCGAGGCCAAACCCTTCCTCAAGGAGTTGGGTCTCGATTTCTTCTTGTGGGATTGGAACCTCGCCGACCAGGGTCTTCTGGAGGAGGTTTGGGCAGCCCTACCGCCTCACAACCGTGTACCTGCGAAGGCAAGAGTAGCTCGAGAAAGACCATCTTCATGGACTGAAGATTGGTGACGCAAGGCCTTCCACAGATCAGAATCCGAGGACCGAGGTTATTGGCTCGAGAAGAAGATCTTACCCAGGATCGTGAGTGAGTGGCATGTGCCTGGAAGCACCACTTGCCTCTTCATGGAGGACAGACAGGGAAGGAATGGATGGAAGGTAGAGTCTTACCGGGAGCCGAAGAAGCGACTTCTGACGAAGTTGTTTCTGCATCTCTTTCCCAAAGGGAAAGCGCAGAAGACGAGGTACCTTGGAGATCAAGACGTGGAGTTCTTGGAAGCAGTGTGCGATGAAGGAGTGCCCGTCAACTGGGGCGCATTCTTCCACGTATATGTACAGGCGGAGCTAGCGTACTTAGGTACCTCGGTAGGAGGACACTTGACACCTTTTCTCTGTTACTTGTACGTAGTCATGAGGGATCTCACGGAAGATCAGTTGGTGAAGTATGGGCCAACATGGCAACATGAGGCGAAGGAGGAGATCTCGGAAGAAGACGATCGAGCAGCAGCCGTAACTCCCCCTCCCACTCTGATGTTGCAGCTGAGGCCCGGCACTCATCAGAAGATGCTTCTGGTGAGGGAAGACGACTCCAGTGGATCGGAAGACGCCATGCCTCCGAGGAAGATGGGTCCTAGAAGTGTATCTAGGAAGACCACCTCCCTCATTCGTTCGGGATCGGAGTCTGACTCGTAGGAAGAGTCGCCGAGTACCCGATCGGAGCAGAAGACCGCTTCTGCCGCACCAGGGAGTCTTCCGAAGACTCCAGAAGACGAAAGATGGATAGATACTCCTACTGCGATGCGAGGAAGCGCAATAAAGAGGACCGCTTCTACCATGAGGAGAGATCTTCCACCCCGGAAGATGAGAAGAGTAGCTTCTTCCCGTGTGCAGAAATTGAAGACCAAAGTGGTGGAAGAGGCATCCTTGCCTCTAGAAGACAAGGTCGACACCTCCAATCGGATTGTGGAGATGAACCTGTCTTCCGCAGGAAGAAGACTAGAAGAGTTCAGTGCCTTCTTCCACTCAGAGATCCAGCCAGCTATGGAGTTGCTGGAGAAGAGAGCGAAGGCTCAGGAGAAGCCCTTACAACCTAGATTCGGTCTGCGCACCTTGATGCGTTAGGAAGAAGGCCAAAAGAAGGCAGAAGCGCTGGAAGCTAGTCTCCGCACCACGGAGAAGCTCGCAGCGAGGTACAAGGCGGAAGCATCCGCTTCTACCAAGGAGTTAACCCAACTGAAGAAGAGCAACCAGGAGTTGCAGGCGCGTTTACAGCAGCGCGACCAAGAGGTTCTCCGAGTGCGGTGGAAGATCGCCGCCCTCGCAGAGGAGAGACAAGATGGAAGACGCAGCGGGAAGCAGCCGAGAAGACGCAGCAGGAAGCAGCGGAAGCTCGTGCGCAGGATATGCTAGCACAGTCGGTGGAAGCGCTTCGGAAGAAGTTCAACTTCACCGCGGGTAGAAAGTTGCTTACCTTGGCTAGAGAGTGGGACAATGAGTCCAAGACGATGTTGGTAGAGTGCAAGGAGAGTATGTTCCGGTACTTGGATAGGCAGATAGAGGGGGTGAAGACACTCTATGAACTTTCCTCGACTCCGCCAACGGTAACTACATCTTCCCAAGCCCTACTACCATCGATCGGTGCCGACATGAAGAAGGAGGAGTTCGACCTCGCTGTGCACTTGGTAGTGACAGCGTTGGAAGCCGAGAAGACTCCGGAAGAAGCCCCGGAAGACAAGATGTCTTCTGGAAGACAGGAAGAAGAACCGTCTTCCCAGGTATTTCGCGTGGAGGAAGCGACTTCCTCGGATCCCTATGAGGTCGTCATGGTCCCTAGTACCGAACTACTGCTCCAGAAGAGCGAGGAAGCACCAATCGACTCCGCTTCCCAGAAGACGCTTCCGTCTTCCGAAGCAGAAGTCGAGGAAGAAACAGCAGCAGCGACAACAGGACCAGCGAAGAACGATGAGGAGGAAGCCACCTCAGTGTTACCCGAGGTGTTCGCAGGACTTCCTAGCTTATCAGAAGCCGCGTTAGGAGCTCCGGTAGGAGCAGATCAGGTAGAGATTACGTCCGAGCAATCAGAGTAGATAGTAACCACAACCGACGTTGACATTTCTAAACTTAGTAAGGCCGAACATGCTATCTTAAGGATGGCAGTTTTCAGTGTAAAATTAGTTAGGATACCATGTGGCAGCATAGGTAGCGTAGGAACAACAAGATAGAGGGCTAAACCGGGAAAGGAAAATGGCTTGCATGTGGAGTGGCAGCCTTCTGACAGCGCCCATCTCTCCCTGGTGGTCGTCTCCTCTATTTTCTCGTGGTAGAAGGCATAAGTAAGATCGAAGAGTAAGATTTTGAGGCACATGATATACATTACGCACACTACACACTACACTCGATGTTAGAGACATACGAATGGACTGGGATTATACCAGAGGGGTCTGCATGCTCGTTACCAACAGTGGTTCGAAGATGTAGATAGAGATAGTGGACAGTTTAGGAACAAGGAACGGCATCCTCGTGCAGTCCTGTTGGCTAGACTGGTGTGTCGAGGAGTAGGAGCAGGAAGTAGAGGGAGTGAGCTTTCCAATGCCAATGTGACTTCTTCTCGTGGAATGGATTGCTGATTTGAGTGCAGAAGCTTTGTCCATGTCTTCTGGGTGGTGGGTTTCTTGGATTCACTCCCAATTGTGCATGAGAAGCGTTCTTCTTGAGTGGCGGTGACTGTCAGCAGTTGTGGAATTACAGCTTGGCTCGTCCAGTGTAGCACTTAGGATCTACGTACGGACGGTCTTATGGATAAGGGCTCTCAGAAGACAGAGTAGTCGGAGCAGCGAGAGAAGAAGAAAGAAGCCTTCTTCCCACAGCAGAAGATGACATCCTCAAGTAGAAGACGGTGCAACTGTACACACGTTTGTTATCTTCCTCCTCAAACTATTACAAGCAGGGATGGCTTGTTAGTCAGGATCCGGACTAGAAGCCTGTCGGAATTTTAATTTCTCCTTTTCATCTTGTTTTCTCTTGTTTAGATTTTCTCTTCTTCCCCATCGTCTCTCATCTTCCCCATCTTCTTACCTTCTTCTAGTGAGCTTCCGAGACTTCTATTGAGCTTCCGTGAAAGTGAATGTCGTTGTAGTGCTGCAGGAAGACCATTTCCGTAGGCAGAAGCCTGGGAAGGCTACAGGGGACATACACCCTATGATTAATCTAACTCGTTGGAATGTGAGAGTGAGTAAGGTGTAACAGCTGTTGCTACTCGACTTCTGCGAAGCAGGAGCAGTCTTCTGGAAGGGTGAGAAGCCGAGTTGAACTCCCAGAAGCCGAGAATTGCTTCGGGAAGACGGTATCGACAAGACCGGAAGAAGTGACCTGGAAGCAAGAAGCGTCTTCCCGAGCTTCTCTGTGAATAGTTGTGTGATATTTTAGTTAGTAGTTTTTTGTTTAGATCCAGAGCACCTTTTGGCGAGTCTGGAAGACGCGTGGTTTTGTGAGAAGACGAGATTTCTAGGCAAAATCCGTGTGTTTGTGTGTTTGAACGGATCTTAGAACTTAGAGCAGCGTTACTTGTGCAAATCCTCTGTGGGAACGATATCTTGTATATTAAATGAGCAAAAGGAGTAATCTTGCGACACTACAGCGACCCACCAACCGAATACTAGCCGCACTCACCGCTTGGCGTTATCCGGCCCCCGGCCGAAAGTGCACTTTGGCTGCATATATATTCAGTAGTGCTACACTATAAAATACACGTTGAGAAAAGTGGTTCAGGGCAACCGTTTCTGTCATGTGTTTTCAAACTTTCTAAGGTTAAATTTGGGTTTGAAATTATAGTATGCTGCTTGTGTCAAAGTTAAACTAATTATTGAATAAAAAATGGAAATGAGTTTCCTATCATGGTGGGGAACCTTGATGGCAACCATCGTTCTTTCTTGGTTAACGTCAATGCGATGAGGAGTTCTACGTTTCCAAAACCCTTCTGGTATAGTGTGAACACTAAATATTCCGTTAACTCTGCAGTTAGCGATGGAGATTCTCTAAGGGCATCTCCACTGCAAAGACGCCCGGGTCACTAACAATAAGATTAGTGCTCACGTTAATAAAGGAAGGAGCCATAGTGTTTATAAATTTCCCTACCGCGATAGAAAAGTATCTCTATTTTTAGGTCAATTGTAACTTTTACCTGGACACACGAAGCGAATCCCATACAACGGCTGAATGTGAAATTTATAACGTATATCCGGATAGTGCAACACTAAACAAAACTCTAATTTGGAGTCTAGACTTCATTCCCACATAGATTCTTCTTAAGATCTCCGGTGGGGCATCTCGGTGGTTCTTAACGCTATAATAGCGTTACAGTCATTCAGGTGGAGATGCCCTAACAACGGAGTTCTCAAAGAGAATACTTATAGAACCTGGAGAGAGTTTATGCAACATGTTTTCTTTCTTGAAAGTATTATATCTTTTGTCCGGAAATACCACGTCCACGTTTAGACACCCGTTGATGCAAGTCAACCAAGACATTACAGTTATAACAGTTAACTCATTTATTCCTAACAGTTTTACGAATCCATCTTTTTCAGGTCGTCCAGAACAATATTCTTTCTATGTGGATTCATCTTGTTCGTGGTCATTAATAATATTCGTTTGCTTCGCTTAAACCCCCAGTCCGGGTACAAGAGCTCCTTCTCCTTCTCAGCAGGAGCCCTTCCTTTCGAAGATGAAATTCTGCACTAGAGAAAAATCTCATCTGGACGATTTCCGCGCACGAAGACTAGAAGGAGAGGGCCAAGTTCCCGAAGGCCCTTAGGGTTCGGGAACTTCAAAGTTTATGCCCGCAGGCTTCTAGTGCTCGACCAAAGGGAGAAGGTATCTGCTATATGATGTTTTTCGTAAATAAAATTTGTGAAAAGGTCATCAATTCAGTAATTCAAAAACTTTTAAAAAATTAATACAAGATTTTCAAAATTAATAAATTGTAGATTTATTTAGTCTTAAAATTTAATTGATACGAGTGTTATATATCAAAAAGATCTTCAACTCCTCTTGTTACAAAGAACTAAACCGTAAAAAGTGCAGGAGAAAGGAGAGCGTGACGCAGCGGAGGAGAGTAGAGAGAGACGGTGCGCATGGTAGACCTAAGGAAAGAGACAAGAGTACTGAAGTTAAGAAGCTCGAAATGTAGTCAAATTATTGATAGAGCGTTACAGATCCACCAGAGTGGAGGTTCAAGAAGACTAGCATTGTCCGAGCTGACAAACCAGATGCTAGGGAAACAGATTCTAAGCTGTCAGGAGATCACCGCTGGATCTGTGTCCATGGCTGGCAACCTACAGACATGCTAGACAGAACTCGCCATACTATGACAGATCAAAACTGGGGTCATCAAACTTCTGCTAAAGGGAGGCGAGAAGGAGCTCCTAAATAACTGGAGACCGTTGACTATGCTGACAACTAGCTACAAGATTCTAAGCCGAATCACGGCAGACAGATTGCAGAAAGTCGTTGGGAAGCTGATCGATTCACAACATAAGGGCTTTATCAAAGAAAGAAGAATCTTAGACAACATCCTCTGGGCAGTCAGTCAAGACAGCAACGGAATGGGCTCTCAAGTCTAAACAAGATGCGATGTTTGTTTGTCTTGATTTCATGAAAGCATACGATCGTGTGCGACACAACTTCCTCTAGGCAGTTCTTGAAAATATGAGGTTTGGTCCATCATTCATAGGAGTTTTGAAAAGCATAGTTGAGAGAGCTAGCTCGAAAGTGTACGTGAACGATGAATTCACTGAGGAGATACCTGTCAGCCGGAGGATTAGACAAGGCTGCTCTGTAGCACCGCTTCTTCTTGCTCTAACTACACAACCTTTGATGAGCATCTTAAGCCAACAACAAGAGGAAGATAAACTGGATGGCATCGACATAGGAAGGGGACACAAACTACTACATCAACTGTTTGCTGACGACACTAGAGTCGGTCTGAAAGCTATTGATGAGAACTTCGAAGCACTGAATGCGGCTATGAGGCTCTACGAGAGGATGTCGAGCGCTAAACTTAACGTGGAGAAATCCACAATAACACCATTTGTTCAAGGACCTACCCCCAATGGATGATAGATAGTGGATGCAAGGTAGCGAAAGTTGGAGAACCTATCAAATACTTAGGTTTTCCTCTAGGTTACAAGGTATCCTCCGAAACGAGAGATAGATTTATTCTGGACAAGATCACTAAGAAATTACACGGACGGTCAAATCGGTTTCTCTCATTCCAAAGACGGAAAGTGATCACCAAACATATCTTGAAAGCTATACTAGTATACGCTTTACTCACGCAATCACTCACACAAAGGGGCTACAAAGAGCTAGAGGGGATGTGTCGAGAATTCATATGAGAGAAAAATGCCGAAAGTAGATCAAAATAACCACTAATAGCTTGGAGAACCATTCTATAGAGGAAGGAGCAGGGCGGATTGGATCTCCATTCCTCACAAGTCTAGACGAAGACGTTCCAACAAAAACTCGCAACCAACCTGCTCAATAATCCGGTGGAGGAATGACAACACTTAGCTCATCATCAGATGCAGATGACTAACAGATAAAGAAGAGAGAAGCGCGAACTACAAGGATGGTCAACTCAAGAATGGATGTTGGTAGAGGATAATGTGCGGATTAGCAATGCAGAAATGATAAACAGACACAAGATGAGATTCATAGAAGATTCCAGTATAATCAGCGGGAACACGTCTGTCACGGCAGCAGCTAGATTCATAGAGGGAAAATTCGATAAGGAGAAAGTGACCAGGTGGACTAGAAAGAACCAGATCACCAACCTGGCCGAGCTATGGGACGAAGTAAAGTGGGAAGAGGAAAACAAATGCAACATCTTCATAAAACCTTGGAGAGCAGCACTCATCAGATGAACAGATTACGAATCTGGTCTATCATTCTACAAGGATCCATAGACGACACACTACATCAAGGGGACAACTAACAATGGCTCACGAAGAAGAGTGGCAAGCCTTTAGATGGATGGAGCTTTCCTAATAAGCATTGGTCGGCAATCATCCGGTCTCAGAGTATTCAGTCGGAGGTACTGAACAATAGGTGACACACCTCTCTATCCGAGAAACAATGGAGTAAACTCTTCAAAGAAGTATGATCAGACAGATACCCATCTCGGATTAAAGCAATAATATGGAAGGTTACTCATAATGGAAGGTTACTCATACTGGATCTAGAGCACTGAAATGGGACAAGGACTCTAGGCTATGTACGTTGTGCACAGACAACCTGGAAAATATAGCACACATGTTCTGGAGTTGTAAGGCTATAAAGCGACGGTGGGATAGAGATACCAGTAGCGATATCACGGAAGTCGATAGCTTACTGAGAGTCATCCAGAATTGCAGAAAGAAGCGGAGATCAGGCTCTACCCTCCCTTACACCTTTGCACAGATCATCCTTTGCGGCTGGAAGAGTCGAAACGAGTGGGTTTTCAGACAAAAACACTAGCTACCCGACTGGGGATGGATCTTGCACGAATGTAGGATAGCCATACAAAGCACCGAGGACGGCGTCGACCACAACTCACAAGTCAAAAAGACAAAAATGTTTCAAGAATGCCACACAATGAAAACCAGAGCCACAAGCCCTGCATTCTGGCTATACCAACTCAGGTGGAATGCGAATACATATGGTCGAAATGATATACAAATAATCAACAGGAAGCAACTTAGTTGGATAGACAGACACCGAGGTCGATGAGCCAGAAGAAGCAACTTTGATGACAACCGTCACATGCGAAGAAGAACGCATCTACCTCAGCAACCTCTTGGACCTATTCTTGGCTCGTTATTCAAGAAGCGAGTATGATCATCACATCCGACAGTACATCCGAGACCTACAACAAGACAAACCCGCTCCGAAGAACTCTACATCCTAAGCACTGCAAGTTATTCGACCTCTTGCACTGTGAGAATCGTGATGGCTGAGGACGAGAGCACAAAGTCATTAAAGATCCCGTCCTGGTCAAACACATGGTCCACCAAAATGCTGACTCCACCTCCTAGCGGATTCTCGATGATAATGTCCAAGCGTCCTAGATCGACCTTGAACTCGATCTGACCGACACTCAACCCACCATCGCCTTCTCAACATACCAACGCTTGTCAACTAAAATCGCGCTCGGTGTATTTCAGAACGATGACCACGATGACAAGTTCGGACATGACTTCATCCTCGGCCGTGACACTGCTCTCCCTTCTTGTCTGCGTGCATTCAAGACTTCTTTGAGCATTCAAGTGATCTCCAGTTTAGATCTTGCTACTCGTCTTGGGGCCTCACTCGTGTTTAGCAGACATAGTATCTCTTCCTCCCTGCCACTCGAGTATATCACTGTCATTGCTGTTTCTTCTTCGAGCATTAAAGTGACCTCCTGTTTAGGTCGTGCTAGTTGACCTCGGGCCCCACTCGTGTTTTAAGAGGTCTAATACCTCGTCCTTCTTGCCATTAGACTTTGTTGCTGCCATCAATGTTTCGCAGAGGTCACGAGTCGGTCTGTACTTTTCGTTGTACTTTCACCTCGAGCAATAAATCTTTACGAGGGCGCTTCTCCTCTTTTTTCAACAACCAAAAAAGAAAGAAGAAGAAGAAGAAGAACTAAACCGTCAAAGAGTAATGAATCCACTAAAAGGTCATTATTGGAATCCGTGATAAATTAAAAAAATCAACCGCAGTCGTCATGAAAATACGGTCTCAAACTAGCGATCTGGCTTCATTCAAGCGAGTTGCAACCTGCAATCCGAGGTTAGCTTTCTCTCACGAGATCACGACGACTCTTTGTCCCTGCCATTGTGGCACATGTGTCGCCGAGGGTCGTAAGAATAAACGGCTAGTCTTGCCGTAACTTTATCTTGGATTCTCAAGACTTTTGTCGTTTCATTCCTTGCAACGACAAAAATTCTATCAGTGTTTTGGCTATATTAGATCTACTTTAACTCAAAAAATATGCTTGGATTGATGTTTGACGACAGAGTTCCTCCAACTATGATATCGTGATTCACTGCATCTAAAGAAAAACTGTGAAACTATAAAAAGTAGATTTTCAAAAGTATACATTAGGGATGTTTCATGTTAGGATGGATCAAATTCATAAGAAAATATCAAAAACTATAAATTACATGAAATCAAAAACAATTCAGTGACTAAATAATTATTCTTTTTGAACATGATTTGTCTGGTTGGAAAGCTTAGAACAAGCACTACATGGTTATAAATTTTTTTAACCAACAGAGTTGAAGAGGATGTCAAATATATTATGAAAAGCTAGGAAAGCAACCTTAATCATCGAATTGACCTATGTATTACAAAACTTTGAATTGATCTTTGCAAAAAGATAGTCAGCTGGAATCGGAAGATGTCTAGAAAGTTTCAGAATAAATGACCCATCGAGTATTGACGGCTGACCTTCCAAAGATAGGTCAAACATGGTCCAGACCTCCTTACAAGACGCAAAGGTTAAAGAGGAAAAAAACAGATTCAAGTGAAATTTTAAGCGCTATCGTTGATGCTAACAACCTTGTAATGACAGTCCTTAGATCAAAATCTTGAAAGGATGACCAAAGAAAACATGAGACATGGATCAAGTTTCACACATGAGATCCAAAACATGACTCCGAGACATTTGACATGACTGTACATAAGCGACTTTGAAGTTTCTTTATGTTCTCTTCAGGGAGTGGTCATCCGTATGCTTCATCTCTCACATTCTCGATCATTTGTCTCTGATTAGCTTCCGTTTTCTTCATTGTCTGTGTGTTTGCAGATTCAAGAAGATGAAATTTCTGGCAGCCTGTCGGACCCCGTCGTGTATTGATCAAAAAGTTGAGTCTACTGTTTTGCTCTAGCTATAGGGAGCATTGTTAGGTGATCAGCTTCTATGGGCAACAAGGTAAAGGGTAGCCGAGTTTGCGATTGTAATCGTGATGACCAACTAGGATAGCATACTCGGAGGACCGTTACTGAAGCGATTGATCATCGTGCGAAGACAAGACGTCAATATGCTGAGAAGAAATCGACTCTGGTGTCAAATCTTGAAACTCAATTTAAGACACATTGTTCAGATTGCAGCATCCGCTCGATGGTGGTGAAGAACACGATCAATCATGTGAAAAACTTGGCTGCTGACAACGATGAAATGGAGTTGATGCTCGTGGTATGTTTCTTGGACCATCCAGATCTTACAAAGGCTCGTGAGTTGTCACATGTGTTGTCTAAAAAAGAGCAAGAGTGTGTTAAGTAATCTCGCTAATGCATTGGTATTGTCAAGGACACTCACGCCCAAGATGATTTATTGGAAAGAAGCATGCATCTCAAAAAATCCTTGACAGTCAATTTGGTGGAGCCATCTCTCGAATTTGAGACTTCATCCTAGAAACATTGGTATTCATGTCGATGGGAGAGGTGAAGTTTTGCAAGAGGAGGACTTGCAGATCGGAAAATGGATTGGTGATAAGCCTAGAAAAAAACAAAGAGCAAATGGTTTGCTGCCAGAACTCAAAGAGTTGGTCCTAAACTGGTCGACTGACATGACGAGTTTTCTCTATTGCAAAGCATGTGTCGAGAGAATAATCATCACATGCACCACTGGATATTACTCAAGTAATTGAATCATGAGTGCTACTTTTTCTGTATATTGACATGTGTGCAGGAACTGTGTTACGAGATATGTGTGTTATTAAAGTCTTAGTCTCGTGATGAGTTTGATTCTTTGATTGATTTCTTTTCAGCTACAAGAATACATGTAATCATCTACGATATAGTTGACTTTCATTCTTTTCGATCTGACACATGTAATAGCACATCAAGAGAGTTTTCAGATTTCTGTGAATTTTGTGCGGACTGTAATCTGAGAGTATCTTTTGCAATTGGCTCTCAATTATCATGAGTACTTTTGAATTATTAGTTCCGGATGTGGTTTGTGAAGGTGTGGATCTTGTAGTATGATATGTTTTGCATTCTTCAGAAGTGGGAAAGTTTGAGCTAATAAAGGTGTAGACTTTCTAATATAAGATCGGAACTTTGTCAAGTGGGACCTAGCCCTTCTCAACTGACGTGTATAAGTCACAGAGTCCAGACTGTATGGAGAGTTTAGACCCAACATGAGAGGTGCAGACATGTAGAATGATATATTTTCCACTTAGAAGCAGAAAAGTTTGAGCTGATAGAGGTGTAGACTTTCCAATATAAGGTCCGGACCTTCACAAGAGGAGACTATATCTTCTCTACATATGTGTATACATCATAGAGTTCAGACTGTATGGAGGGTTTAGATCTAACATGGGAGGTGCGGACCTTGTTATATAAGCTCTCAATCTTCATGATGACAGAAAAGAGCTCTACGTGCAGTTAATAGTTCATTATACCTCTAGTTAGAATTACAATGGGTTCGTACCTTAAAAGCATGATACGGATCTTGGAGTGATAGTTCACTTCCATTTCTACCAAGTTAGGATTATCAAAGGTATGCACCTTTGTCATAGGGTGCAGACCTTGTTATATAAACTCTAAACCTTCATGATGAGAGAGAAGAGCTCTACATGCACAGTATCTATTGTGCGAATGAACTATCTAGATAGTTCATTCTCATTATACCTAGTTAGAATTACAAAGGGTTCGTACTCTAGAAATAGGATTCGGACCTTGGGATGATAGGACGCTTTAATTGTCTACCAAGTTAAGATTATAAAAAGTATGTACTCTTGTCTTAGTGTGCGGACCTTGTTATGTAAGCTCTCAACCTTCATGATGACAGAGAGACTCGTGCGTGCAGTTGAGAATTCAATCTAATCATATACCTAACTACAATTACAACGAGTTTGTACCTTAAAAGCATGATACTGTATCGTGTCAGATTTTGCATGAAGGATGTCTAAGAAAACGTGAGGTTCCTGACTGTGGAGATGTAGTGTGTTGAACAAAGACAAGAAAGAGAGAAACAAGCACAAAAACGAGCGTCGCAATATATACCAACTCCCAATTATATACACTGCCGGTTCTTTCTCCCTAAGAACACAAAACTAAGAAACAGACCAAAGCAGTCTATAATCTACTTCAAAATCCATAAAACGAGTCCTTAAATCTCAACCCATACCCAAAAACTATCAAAGCGTAGCTCAAAGCAAGAGAATCATCCTTTTGCTAACAAAAAGAGCTGCACCAGTGTCACACGATTCAAACTCAAGTCCAAACAACGTCTACGTACAAGCCCTTAGCTAAAGCTAGCTACCACAAGTTGTACATAACCAACTAGATCTCAAAAAGAGCAAAAATCATAGTGAAAGAACCGGAAAAGATCTATTTGAGAACATTCTTCTTTCGTCAAATAGTCATCAGATGTCGATAGGATCTTCTTCCCTGACTCCGTTGACCCAAGAAACCCTTAGATCCAACTCTCAACAGTCGAGATATCTCCGATATTTGGTCGTAGATGATTGAATCTTCAAAAACTCCTCCCTGTGACTTAAAACCGCTCATACCGTCCAAACAAATCGTCTGAACTGATATACGTCTTCTCTGATAGATAGATCTAGCTATCTTCAACCCAACAAGACTCCAAACAAACCGTGTGGAGTTCTCTTTCCAAAACCACGCAAGAAATTTGATTGCAAGATGCAAAAAACTGATGTAAATCGACTCCATGCAGCTCAAACTCACTTACCACACCCAAACCAACAATCCAATCCACATACGGGCTTCTCCTATGCGTAGATGAAGACTCCCTGATCGCGTAGACACCAAGAATGAAGAGCTTGGCTCATCAATCGTGAAGAACAACGCGATTTCAAGTCTAGGTGACAAAAAACTGACTTAAACGTTTCTCTACGAGTCAATTTCACCAAGAACTCTCAAATAGTCCGATTAAACTTTGTATCGTCTTCAATTTCTTGAAGAACTCGGTGTTCTGATCTCGATGGATCCAAGGACATCAAGTTCGGACCGTTCGGACTCCGGAACAGTCCGAACGGTCCAACTCTCCTTTACATGTCACTGAAGCACTCCAAAAACCTTTCTCTGCATCTCAATTTCTCCCAAAACACACTCCTTTGATCTGCCTCTTCATGAACCGTCTTAACCAGTGGATAGCTTACACAGATTTGAACCCAACGACGCTTTGCGCATTTGCGCTGGATCTCCAAATCTCTCGAACCGTCCGTCGACAAGTCGCAGGTGCAAGCTAACCCCTTAAGCTGCCCCATTTCACATCTTCGAGTTTTTGGTTGCATAGTATTTGCCAACATTCACGAGATTCACCACTCCAAGCTAGATAATCATTCTCACGAGTGCATCCTCCTTGGCTACAGTAGTCAAAGCAAGGCATACAATCTTCAGCGTAAATCTAACGGTCATATTTTTGTTTCTCGTGATGTTATATTTGATGAATCTTTCTTTACATCGACTTCATCTCCTCCTAACCCCGCTCTCACTACTATCACCGGGGATGCAATTCAAAATGATGTTCACTTCTTTCATCACCATCCTCCTCCTCGATTCAGCCCCTATCCTCTCAGTGAGAGCTACTCTTCCTCCTCTGAATATGTTCGTTCTGCCTCCTTTCTCTGACTCCAGTCATTCTTCAAGTAGTAGCTTTGGTCTGGGCCCCGTTCTTCTTCTCCTCTTGATGAGATCTGGAAGAGGAGGAGTTGGGAGAGACGCACATCAAACACCAACTCAATATGTGACTAGATCATCTATCAGTAGTCCACAGTCGATACCCCTTTCCAACTTATTCTGCTATGCATTTATCGTCTCATGTTTGAACCATGTATAGTCTCCTAATTGATTTAGAGAATATGAGCACGCTATACCCATATCTACATCGCTCACCACCGCAGTCTCCACCATCACACTCAAGTGAGATTGAGATTGCAACGTCTTCTCCTCCCATCAAATCCAAGCACCACCACCACTACGGCTATTCACACGTCAATCAAGCCCTCATAACCGCGATCCAGCAGAAGATTATGATACTACTAGCTTATCTCGAAGACATGCATCAGTAAGAAGCGTGCTCTAATGATAATGCTCAAAGTCCTGATGGAGCCCAACTCCTACCAAGAGGTTATGTCATCTCTAGATGCTGCTCGATGGTCCGAGGTCATCACCGAAGAGTTCAAATTCCACGAGGAGAATGATACATGGACACTCATGAACTTATCACACGGATGACGGTTCATAACCAACAAGTGGACCTTCAAGTTGAAGCTGAATTCATATGGGTCCATCGACCGATACAAGATACGATTGGTGGTCCGAGGATTCACTCAAATGTATGGGCTAGACTACACATACACCTTCTCTCCGGTGGTCCATGTGCAGTCAGTACGAATGATATTAGCAATCGTAGCTCACAACACAACTTTCATGTCCATCAGATGGTTGTGAAGACAACATTCCTAAACGAGACGTTGAACGAAGAGATCTACATGACTATCCTAACGGCGTTGTCGTGTGACGTGCTTTCTTATTTGAGAATACACCGGATATCTGACTGTAGAGAGTACGTGACGCACTTTGTAACTCAGAACCAGCGACCATCCAAACCTCTTTCTGACCTCTAAGTACAATCTGAACCTAACCCGCTACAATATCCTCACGTCCTCTCGGCAAATCTCTCTTTCACTTAACTAGAGATAGAATCGGGATAACAAACATAGGCAACTTGTTCCTGCCATCATCGCAAGCACTCTTGGGTCTACTGGTCATCACTCCAGCCTCACCACAAGAGAAATACCAGCACTCATAACGAAAAAGGAAACTAAGCGCAACGCCCGCACACAAATCTAAACCAAACCAACTGGGCGTACAAACAGGCATGCGAGTATAGAGAAGATCCAAACACAAGCAATACTGTCAACAACTCTCCATACTCATGATCGAGTGCTCTGAAGCACTAGCAAAACCTCCAGGTCGACCTATTCTTCAAAGAATCTTAACTCTTGCGCCTTTTGGAGCAAGAACCTCTCGACTTTATCTCGCTGTCACTCCTCAACCACAGCTCAGAATGAGATGAAACCAAAGTCAGTAGGTAGCCTGTAGAATAATCTCTCTATTAAAGTATTACATGCAGAGAGATCATCTTTGAGTTGGCAGTTATGCCTTATCAAAGTTCGCTATCTTCATAACATTCATGAGCTCCAAATTGATCGCGTTTCCGCTCCATATTGTAGCTTAGCTCAAGAGCTGTCCAACGGGACATCACACTCCACGAATGATCTCCTGGTAGGCCTTCAAAACCTCAAAAAAAATTCTTTAGAACTTGGAAGAACTTGATTGATAAGAAATGGACCAATGAGAAAGAAGATTGGAGATCACTTTATCTCCTACTTGGAACTATAAAACGACTTGTAAATCTAAAAACACCCTCACACCTTCAAAGATAGAACCAAAATACTTTGAATCTCAACTTTAACTTAAGATAATCACCCTCATCGGACGATAAACATAACAATGGCAAAAAAATACATGAGATTCAATACAAAGTCAATATAATGACCTTGAATCTATCTACAATAAAAAGTACCACAAAAGGAAATAAGGAAGTCATCACTTGATTGCAATACTCTTCAGCTCGTGATTCACGCACGACGTTTGATCTTTCGCCGACAATGACATCGAATATCAACCCAGACGTTGAAAGGTACGTTGGTTGGAAAGTTCAGGTCCATTCACTCATCAAAGTAAGATATACATAGTCAGATCTCAATTCTTCTTGTATGTGACGATCGACAAGATCATCGGAGCACGTAAGTCCATCACCCTCCGATGTACTCTTCATCAAAATAGGCAACAAACCACTGTCGAAAGTGATCGCGATGGATGTAGTGAAGCTTGATATGGAACGGATTTGAGAATGAAAGATCTAGAACTCGGATTAATCTTCCGTCCATAAATACACCTCTTGTAGCTCCTCACCCTTCATGTAGGACACTAAGAAACACTCACGAAACACCACACAAAGAAGAATACCCCACGAACCCTTGACCCTCTATCTTATACTCAAATTTGTCAACAAGAGTCACCCATCCAAACATCCAAGATCACTGAGCTGGCACATTCATTATCATGCGATCTCACATCTCAAATAACAGTGAACGAGACACCTAATACGTTATAAGGTGAACTACATGATAAGGTTCACAAAACATAGAAAAGAAACACATCCTAAGTTTTATGAGAACTTCACAAAGAGCTGTCCCACAACACGACACTATGAAGATCATCATCAGCGTCACACATATGAATCCACACATCTTATCTTGTTCGATTCGGAGACAAATGCTTTCTCATGTCATGAAAGCATCTCCTTAAAGCATATCGTCTCTTCTAGTCGAAGAGACCCATCTGACCCAATCCTCAACTCCTAGAGAGTTGCCTCCGTGAACTTGTGTCCAATCCTCGTAAGATCTCGCAAGCTCTTCTACTTCGAAGCTCGTTCCATCTGCTGATTAGTTTCTTCCAGTAGAGGTCCTACAACTAACTTCACCTTCTTGTCTACCGTTTTGTACTTTGTCTCTAATTGAAATGGTGCTTGAAACGGCTCAATCATAGAGTAAAGTTCTCTCGAGTGAATCTGCAAGATGTCATCATCTTCTCCCAATCCAACTGACATGATCTCTATCACTGGATCTTCCAACCAATCCTCCTCGTACACTCCCGAAATCCTTTCATCCTCATCCAGTTCTCCACACTCTCGTACATCCATCTCAACTTCACACAATGTTTTTTTTATCTTTTCTTCCCAACCCTTCAACCCTTCTATAATGAACAATCCCACTCTTCAAAAAGCCTGCAAATTCTGTACAAAAGACACTTTCCTCTTCATACAAGAGTACCATCTCTTTTGCACCACTACAATCCTGCTTTGTAGTGACCCCTTCCGAAAATCCTTTAACTCTTCACTCACCTTTGGCAGCGGATTCTCCGTCAAGTGATATATGTTTCGTTCATCATTAGACAATAAAATAAGAAATTATATTGCCCTCTTCTCATCTTGACATCAGATCCTCGCGTATGTGATCCATCGTCTAATACCTTTGTCTCCATTCGTACTGAAGTGATGTATGGTTGTCCAGGAATAAGCGGATACGATGTCATTCCCTGCACGAAGAGTTATGTTTTATGGTCAAACCACAATCCAAATCTTAACATCAAGGCAAACACTATATAGATTTCTGTTGTTCGTTGTCTTTGTGTCAACAAGCCATCTCCCTCTCTTATAGAGATCCTTCGACATTATGTTGATCTTTGATCCATGATCGATCAAAGCAACAATGAGCTCTTCTAGATCTCCAACCGTCACGAGCGTCTTCACTGTCGTATGAGTCCAATGACTATGATTGTAGTTACTAGCTTTGGTTTACGACATTGTTCGTGAAGAGACGGATCAAATAGTGTGTTGTGAGAAAAATTGAGACACAAGAAAAAGATTCTGGAGTGCTTCAGTGACATGTAAAAGAGAGTTGGACCGTTTGGACTGTTCCGGAGTCCAAACTTGTTGTCCCTAGATCCATCAGGATCAAAACGTTGAGTTCTTCAGAAAATTGAAGACGATATAAAATTTCATCGAGCGATTCGAAAGTTCTTGGTGAAATTGACTCGGAGGGTAGCGCTTACGTCAATTTTTTGTCGTCTCCGACATGAGGTTGGGTTGTTCTTCGCGATCAGGGAGCCAAGTTCTTCGTTCTTGGTGCTTATGTGATCAAGGAGTCTTCACTTACGCATAAGAGAAGACTGTATGTGGATTAGGTTGTTGAAAATCTTACTTTCGTGAAAATAAGATTTAGAACTACTGGACTAACTGTGATAACTATGGTAATAAAGAATCCAGATTTCAAGAATTCAAAACTGAGGAGAAATTACTCATGTAGTATACTTTAATTATACACATGGTGAAATTAGCACAGTGATAACTGGACTCACTAAGAGTCTAGACACTAGAAGTTCAACCCGGAGAGAAATTATTTTTATTTTCAGAAGAGAACTGTCATAACATAATAATATTATTATTACAGAGACATTAGTATAACATAATAATATCATGATTACCATCAGATTTAGAGAAACATCTAGAGTATTAAATTATGTCTAAAGCAGATCAAGTTCACATCTGCTCCATTCTGAAAACAAAGAAATTATAATCAATATAGGAGCACCTGAGTGAAAATCACTTAGGTGAATATGCACGGGTGCTCACTAGCATGCTTACAGTTAGTTGGTCATTGCTTGGTTATTGCTGTGATGTCTACTAGTCCGTTTCTCAACTTGCAACTTTGTTATTCACTTGACCATGGTCAGTGAATTGTGTTCTAAGTCTTCAAAATTCTTGGCTTGTTTGCAGCAAAGGAATCTTAACGTATCCAGTTTCTGCAAGAACTGTTTTCAGATATTCATGGAGTTGGTGCTGGACAAGTAGCCAATCATGGTTTTGTGACTCACTTGAGTGTTGTCACTGGAACAAGATTGCTTTGATAGCTTGTGCTGGCTCGAGAAAGAAGCCTCGTAATTCGTATCGGGTTCCCGTCGAAATGATATCATCCGTAAGCATATCAGGGAGCTGTAAACTCGCCGGAGATTCCTCGAAGTTGCTGGTTGGAAAAGATTCTATTTGATTTTATATCTCAAATTGTAGCCATGGAGCTCCCGACGGGAGAACGTTGCGTGTCCCCACCGGGAGGAGAGCAGAACGGCCGTGGCTTTGGCTCGCGTTCTGATTCTTGCTCTGCTTTGGTGCGTGCAAGAAGTTCGAGAGAGCACCTACGAATGGCAGACGAAGATTCAGCGTTAGACGACGGAGCAGGTGTTGGTCGTAAAATTTACCACGAGCGGCAGCGCTTACAGCTTTGCTTCCTTCATGCTCTCAACAATCTGCTCCAGGGTGTTGATGCTTTCACGAGGAAGGAGTTAGACGATATAGCGGATAAATTGCCGACGATTACTTCGGTTGGTGATAAGTGGCGTCTCTTTTCCTTGATCTTCAAGAGACATCGCAACTCGGTGACAGGAGATTATGATGTGAACGTGTTGATTGCGGCTCTCGCCAGCAGAGGGAAAGAAGTCATTTGGTACGACCGGCGCAAGGGTGTCATGGGCCTTAATGTTGATGACTACGGAGGAATGTTCTCAGGAATTATTGTGAATGTCCCCAGCAGAAGATTTCTGAACCTATGGGAGGGTCGGCATTGGATCGCTTTGCGATTAATCAACGGACAGTGGTACAATTTGGACAGTGATTTTCATACGCCTAGAGCTTTCGAAGATGGGGAAGCAGACTTGAAGAGTTATCTGGAGGCGGTTTTTGCGGAAAATGGTGAAGTTTTAATTATCATCGACGGGAAGGGTCATAACTGAAACTTATATCTGATACCACTTGCTGATCACTTACCGAAATTTGGGTAGAGCTTTCGAAGATGGGGAAGCAGACTTGAAGAGTTATCTGAGGCGGTTTTTGCGGAAAATGGTGAAGTTTTGATTATCATTGACGGGAATGCTCATTAAGTGAAACCTATATCTGATACCAATTGCGGATCATTTACCGAAATTTGGGGAGAGCTTTGGGGTCTGTCGTAGGTGGGCGGCATCGGAACCTAGCTCACCGTTACTTTCGGTTACCCAGTGGATCATCTCTGTTCCATACATACAGGTCATGAGATGTCCGGATCTGAACAGAAACTCCTAGACCGACGAGGCCCTGCTGAGTGTCTTCATTTTTTCTTCATTACACTTTTTCTACTCATCTATAGCCCAAACTCTCTGTGCTGGGTGCTGATCAAGTTGAGGTGAAAGCAGCGGGACGGATGCTCCACCTGAGTGCCCTGCTTGTAATTTGTGGTAGTTAGGTTTTTGAGTGCACTCCTGCTCATTACCTACAGCTGTCTCAGGCAGAAAATTGAAGCGTGTTTGATATTTTCTGCTCTTGCTTTTACCTATGCTCGTTCTTTCCGACCTTCATTAACTGTGAACTGGTATGCCTTGCACTCCTACCTCCTACCCCATGTTGGGATAATTTTCTCTCTCCTCTGGGTTATTACTTTAAGAGGCTGTTGCATTCTACATCCATACATTTGCTCTACCAGGTGCTCTTGCTGTTCTATTACACCTCGTTGCCTCTTCGGCGTTCGAAAACGCTTACGTTATGTTTCCGAGACTTTGCAACATGTATTTCGCCTTCTACATTGTAAATTTCCGTGGATGTTGTACCCTGGTTACTGTCCGTCTGCCCTTTGATGCACGTACACTTTATCTTCCGCTCTCATTACTCAGTAGATTATTGGCTATCTTTACATCGTACATAGAGGATACACTCTACATATGCGTTGATTCGTACACTTTGCATAGGTTCATGCGTTATATATTTGCACTTCCATACCTGTGGTACCATCTCCGGCATTGTGCCTTGCGCCATACATTTCCGGTGGTAAACCCTTTTGGTTACAGACAATTGCTTTCTTGATGCCTCAAGACAGCATACATTCACACCCACCATTGCTGTTCACAATGTACTTCCTCCCGGTTCACTGCGTTTTTTGGGGTTACCTTCAGTGTGTGAGCGTGGTCCAACCTGCAATTCCCATGTAGCAATATCTACCATACAGGTCAGTACCTTTTGTGACTCTAACCGTATCCTCTCATATCCATGTCTCTCTAAATTCACGGTAATCATGGCTGTCAACAGTCCGTAGTGGTTGAGCGCGCATTTTGGGTTGAGCCGAATGGTGATGGCATGCTTCATGCGATATATACCTGTGAGTCTTGAGGATTTATGGGTGATCAAGCCGCGCGCTAGATCTGTTAATTTCAGCTGGGCAATGTTATAGAGCGCCGTGGGACAAATATTGCTGAAGGGGATACTGTCGTTGCCGCTGCGAAGGGTATTATGAGAGGGCAAGTATCACATAATTTTTACACGGGCTTCACAAGTTGGAGTGAGCGTCATAAGGTGAGTTCCTGTACACCTTGCTTTTCATGGCATGCTTACATGTTGCCTTCGCCCAAACAAGCAGGCAATGTATTTGGTGCCTTAGGGTTTGTCTTGAAGATAGAGGATGGTGAAAGGTTCCTGATGTGAGTTGTACCGCAGATACGCAAAGATTTCTATGTTCCATGTCAACCAATAGATGCCAAATACCTGTAAATTATACATCAACAGTTGTACAAGGAGTATCCATCTATAAGCTGTGGGGTGATTGAAAGAGACAACTTCTTACGTTTTGGGTTTCTTCAAGTGGAGACTATGAAGGAAGTTCAGCGCATCACAGCACTACGCAGAGTTCCAGAGCGATCTACTGGAGTGCACCGTGGAAGGGGATTGGGGGTTAAAAGATGCTGATCAGCGCAGTTATCTTTCGGGTATGAGAATTTTCGCCAGTGTGAGTTTGGTGGAAGTTTGCTCAACCCTGTCCATATTGACAGGTAGTTGCAGCAGTCCTACAGCTCAAATTGGAGTCAAACAGTGTAAGTAGCAGAACTTGGTATTATTTAGCCGTCTTTTGGACTGGGAAGTAATTTGAAAACAGCAACGATTTTATCTTTAATCCGAGTACTGGTGCTGAACTCGGCCCCGAGTGAACATGGCATTGCATTTTGACTTATTTTCATCGATGAAGCCTTTTGGCTGATTTATCTCTTACAGATCTCAGTATATATTACAGATGTCCTCAGATGTTCCCGGAACTGAACAGAAACTCCTGTACCGACAAGGCCCTGCTGAGTTGGAAAAGTCCTCGACATGGCGTGATCACTTTTCCTACTCATCTACTGCCTAACCCTCCCTGTTGGGTGCTGATGAAGTCAGAGAGGCGGTTGAGGTGCATGCGACAGGAGAGTGTTCTGTTCATGTTGTATCTTGTGGTAGTTAGGTGTTTCAGTGTACACCTACTCATTACCTACAGCTGTGTCCGTGACTTTTGTTGGGAGAATTGCTTCTAACCTCTACCTTCTTCGTGGTTGACAATCTGCTGTTCAATCCCGGATGCCTCATGTTTGCTTCTCCAGTCGATGTATTTTGTGTTTCTGTACGTTTATGTTTGACATATCTAGATAAATTGCCCTTCATGCTTTCTGTTTTTCGGCTTATCGCTCTATATTACAGATATAGCTGCTCTCTCGCTCAGATCGCAAGGCATCGCAATTTGTATTTGTCTTCTGTCCTGCAGCTGGGGCACCATCTCGGAAATGTGTTTTCCCTACAATTTTCCCCTTGGCCCGACCTCAGTTATATGGATTCGTTAACTTCTCAAACCAAGTTAGCATACATGTTACCACTCTTTGTTACTCACTTTGTACTTGCATGGGTTCAAAACTATTTGGGGGTTACCTAAGTGTGCGGGGGAAGTTACTGTTTTGTCAGAAAACTGCTTTACCCGTGTACCGATATATATATTTATATATATATATAGATTACAGATGTCGCTAGAGAGCTCCATACGGTAATTGGGCTACAAGGTTGCGCTACAGAGAATGCAAGGTGGTAATTCTGTATAAGCCATGCATGTGGTTTTCTCCGTTGAGCAGTTGCACCTCGAGTAGTAAAACTGGCCTATCTCTAGTTGATCAGTTTAACGCACTGATCAGTATTAGTCTTGTCCCGAAAGTGTCTTTTCGCACAAGATACTGACCTGTCTTCTCGACTTCGTCCGTGCATTGGGAGCAGATTCGTTAGTGGGTGTAGCTCCAAAACTACCATTGATTATCCTTCTAGATAACATCTGTGGAACTATTCTTTTTTGCTATAGTTGCCTGGAGGTTGCACGATTCTTTACTCCAAATGCATGGCTGATGTATGTTTGATGCTTATTTCGGTCAATTTGTTGGAACAGTTTTTGGAATTGATGATGAATTTGGGGAGAAGTGTCGCAACGCAAGGTTCTACCCTAGTTTGTCCAGAAAGCTTCAGGTGGAGGTAGTAGAAAATCAGACTCGCATTTGTTCAATGGCAAATTTGGTTTCGCATACAGATGCTTCTAGGGAGGGAAACATTTACCAAGAAAGTGATCATAAACCTGCTAATGAAACTATCTAAGGAAGACCAGCTCAGTATTTGAGAGTAAGTGGAAGACATTGTCCTCTTAAGGATTTACTTGAAGTTAGTCTACACAATGAGGAGGAAAGATCTCCCGGTCATGACTGTCCGGGACATCCTCCAGGTTTGAGACCCTCACAGAAGCGGACGAGAAGATCCCGTTTCACAATAAAGCATCCTCGTCAACGACTAAACGTACAGTAGCTGGTAGCCGTTCCTGAGACGTACGACCCGTGGCTTTTCTCGCAAGTCAAACACTGAAGCACGCAAGAGGTGCGTTACAGTTTTTTAGATCTTAGAGAAGATTGAGGTCTTGTGAAGGTTGTTTTTGTTCCACACGAGCTCGACATAGTTAAGTTCAGGGACCAGTCGTTCTGAGATGCATGCCTTTCCTTTTTTAGTTCCTTTTGACTTAAGTAGGCCGCTCCATATCTAACTTACCTTACTGTCTATGTAGGAGACTTCACAAGATACATCTTGCAACGATTCGATTCAACCAGCATCGATCATCATTAGCGAGAAAATATGGCATCCCACATATTCTTGCACCTCCGTGCCCGCCTCATATTCAAGAGATAACAGGATCTGATGTCAAGCTTGTTGACGATATTCAGTTGGCACCAGATTATGAGGAGCTTAGGATTGAGAAGCTTCTGCTCAAGGGGGTAAGACCTTTGGTTCTTGACGATCTCCACTACTCACATGATAGACTGGATAGGGGGAAGTTGGGTCTCCCACTTCCACACATGACTGAAAAGATGAATACGAAGTTTGGTCTCGTATTCAGTAGGAATACGTTGCACATCAAGCTCTGTTCACCTTTCACTGCTCGTTCGTCGATTGTGCCTTTGGATATTCCTGTCTTCCTTTCTCGAAGTTCGATTAAATTATTCGATTCAGACGACCAGGACTGTTCTCGTGTAAACACTTCTATCATTTGACTCTCCTTATTCTGCGTCATTTCGGTGGTCAAATTGGTTGCTGTTATGTTCTTCTGGTTATCCAGGTTAATTATGACTACATTATTGTACACCTGTCACGTAGCGAAGACGCGAGTTACAAGGAGTAAAAATTGCTATCGTTGTTAGCTTAGTTTTTAGTCTGCTCGAAGATTGCGATAAAGCTAAAATGAATGTGTTCTTGCAGGCAAGCGGAGCTGAACTTGAGACTGGTATTACAAGACACCCGAGGCTCAGTTTCTCTCCGAGAATGAAGCTGCTAAGAGTACGAATAATGACCCAGAGAATGACTTGAGTGAGTACCTCCACACAAGGTAAGTCTGTTCCGATGGTCCCCAAGGTTTTAGTAGTGAGAGACTTTAGTAGGTAGATCAGAAGTCTTAGAAGACTTGATGTCTCGCAGCAAAACCTTCATTAAGTCAAAGATACCAGTCCCCACTGCTAACGGTCTCCTTTTCCCCAGTATGAACTAACACTACTTCAGAACCTTTGTGTCAAGTCATTGATTGCTAATCGGCCGCAACTTGTACCAGGTGGAGTTATTGACGGTATTGAACAAGCACAGGTCGGGTGATGCTGTAGAGAAGCCAGATGATTCTTTGACGGGAGTACCATAGATCGGCAAAAAGCCCTAGATGGAATATGGAGGGAACAACCCATTCGGCTAATGATCTTTTAGAGTTACTAGATCATGGTCGAAAGTCCTTTTCAGTTTCAGTAATACTGTGCTGATATTTTCTCACTTTCTCACTGCTTCTAGGTTGCATTATTGCAACTCATCAGATTCGTCCTTACGGACGTCGTAGCTTCTCTCACGGACGGATATTCGCTATGTTTGGATATATTATCAGTACTCTATCATCGTCATATATGATACGATGAATACGATGTGTTGCAATGACGTGGCGCCGAATGGAGTACAGTAGGTGAGCCATGGACGACGTGAATTCCTGTTACCGAAGTATTTGAATTCGGAAGCAGTTCTGAAGCAAAGTTTTGAAACGAGCAGAACCTCACTGGGAAGTTCAGTGCTAAGGTCGCTTTCACAGTTTTGGATTTGAAAGTCTAAATGTCCAATAGTCCACGTAATTGTTCCTCCTACCAAAGTATCTGGACCGAAGTAAAGGTTTGAAGCAGGCGCTTTCACATTTGTTCATTTGTGGATTCAGTTATAAGGCTCTGATTTCGTGGTTTTTGTACTTCAGGTTTAAGTTTCCAAATTACTTAGAAAGCACTTAATTCGCCAATATAGCTGACGTGATTATCTCCTGGAAAGGCATCCAGCTGGGCTGGCATGGGTTTCGTATACTGAATTTGGAAAGTGGGACATGTAGAAGAACGGGATTGTAGGATAACATCCACAATGACGAGAAGGCGTCCACCACGCTTTTCCAAGTACTGCGGGATACCATAAGCTGCTCTTGTTCGACCTTCGTAGTAAAAGGAGAAAAGTAAATGAAAGTGGGATAGACATCCTTGATCTTCGATGTGGAAACTGTTTTGGTCCGATGGGTTATGTAGCAACAGTTAGCGAACTGACTATGAATGGTATATGAGGCAAGTTTCGATTGTGATGAAATCCTCACTCATACTTTCGAAGTCCTCAGAAACCCATGCTCAGATAGATTAACGCAGATGTAGAACAAGGAAAATGTCAACCAGGCGGCTTTTAACCGAGGAAGAATGATGCAGAAGAATGAAAGTCGAGACTCAGGAACGTAGAATGCAGTGGTACATGTGGAGATGTTGAGTGACGCGTCAAGTCCACATTCCAGCCGAGAAAGACCAACTGATGGACAAACGATGGACACATTTGGCTGTTGCATTTCCATCGTACGTAAACCCTTGTCGCCACGTACTACTAATCCGCGTCTACATGATTCGTCTGCCATTGAATAACCTGCTCTGAGCTAGTGTCCTAAGTTTGAAAGCTAAAGTGCTTAAAAGATCCAAATTCACCAAGACTCCCTCTTAAATAGCGCTAGCCGTGCGCTAAAACGACTGGCACAATTTGCCTGAAACTGATAGAAACATATCATGTGAACCACTCTTCTGACAGTGCATTCCCAACCTCAACATTCTTACGACCGTTATTGAGATAAATCCGCAGTAGAGGTTTACAACCGTTATTTTTAGCACTCTGCTCGTTCCTAATTCTAGATATATATGGATTTCACATATATATTCACCTCCTCTATCTTCCGATGGAGAAGGAACAGTCGTTTAATTTAACACCTAACCTTTCCGGCAGGAAGGGTTAGGTATTGCCGGAAGGGTTAAGTATTATATTAAACGATTATATATTTGATAGTATTAATGAGTAAATTTTCTCGGTTTTGTATTTTTCGGAGCGCGACAGTCAATCCAAGGTTTATGGTTTATCTCTTGTTTTTCTTGTATTTTCAGACATGGATAAACAAATAAATTTTATAAAATAAAATAAATTTTTATATTTATTAATTTTTATATTTTATTTAATATATATAGATTTCTGATAACAATAAGAAAATAAAAAATCTCAAGAGTCTATCCAACACGCACAGTAAAAACACTTTTATGGTGATACAAAACCCAGCCCCCAACGCCTCGCCCCGACCACAGCTGTTGTCGTATCCATTATTTGTATTTTTGACTCCAAAAAATCTATTTATATTTCGTTTTTCCTTTCTCGACGTTTGGATGTATATTATATTTTCACCTTCTTCGGAAGGAGAGGTGAAATAAAACTAGTTGCTAATTTATTACCAAACCTATCTTCTCGAAAGGGTTTGATTATAAATTAATACTGTAATTTTTAAAAAAAAATGACCATTAGCGAATGAAAAGATCTTCTACGGTGGAGTTGGATACGTCTTCAGGATTTGTTCTGCTCCGTGACTCCAAGTGTAAGTATAGCAACCAGTCCCACGCGTGTGGAACCGAGGGGAGTGGAATGTTGAGGACTGAGAAGTCCCGACTATGGTGGTAGCTCTCGTTGCATAAAGGACAAAAGAAATATGAAGTCTAAACAGTTTTACGAGAAAAGATATAACTATTGAATTATTGAATTATTTTTTTGAATTTAAAAGTCATGACTTATCAAAATAATATACAAATATCATAGTTTACCGACCATTCTCGATTTATCAAATATTTCACCTGATAATCCAATATCAAAGAGGATATTTCGTACATAAAACCACCAAAACCAAAGGAGGAAAGACTTTATATTTCCAGAATCCTTTCCGTTCAGTGCAACATTCTTGGTTACACACGTTCACGTCAAACTATCCTCTCTAACGAACATATATGTTTCAAGGTCAACGTAATCTTTCTACTTCTCCTGTTGGGCCACCACATACATCCATTCACTTCGCCCGACCTCCTGTATACTGTTTATAATCATCATAACAGAATAATAATCCTAATAGTCAGTATACTATATATTTACCTTAAACCCTAGTGTGTATGTAAAACCTGGCAACTGAAGAAAATTTTTATCCAGCAACTCTGCCGAAGATTAGGGTTCTCTTTTCAGCACGGGAGTACCTTTTGTATCATAGAAATACTTTTGTTCAAGTATTGTCCAGAGCTTAACTTGTTTCCACCAGATTCATCATTATGTCCACATCTATCTTCTGAACCCGAGAGTTACATAAACCTAGCTCGCACGAGAAAATCCAGTTAGCTGCAAAATTATACATAGGTCCTCCCGACTGACGTTTTCAGAAATTTAAACTCGAAACTGAGAAAGTCCTGCTGCCCATAGTCTTTGGGGGTTTTATCGATACATGTAATAATAGTTCCTTTAATTTTTTGTACTCTTTAACTTACTGCAACCCTAAATACAAGAGATCTTCTCCACAACTTTCGATTGGGGAGTTTGGGGTTTGATTCTAGAGCTTAACTCCCCGACTTTGACGACAGATGGAATGGACTGATCAGTTATCCGATGAATCAAGCAAGGTGGACATGCCCTCGTCAATGAGTAGATTCCAGGAGCATCCATCTTGCTCTTCGGTCTGCTACGTCCAGCACTACTTCATACAGCTCTGCACAGCAGTAGCTACTCAGTAACTCATATGACTCTTCACCAGTGATTGTTTTCTTTCACAGGCTCACTGTATCGGAGAACGACGGTTCTCGCAAGGAACTGAAGTTTGGGGAGTCCCGATAAAATTCCAAGTGTGTACTTCCATTGGAGAGAATCGAAATTCTGAACAATGTCTAGCAACAGCTTTTGTTTCTCACTGCAGGCTGGAGTCTCGAGAGAGAGAGGAGAGGCCGGCCCACCGGCCATCAAATTCTCTGCTAGGTGGTTTGCTCTGATTCGAGCAGTTGGAAGTCCCTCTGTCGGTCATACTTTCGAGCTGGCTTCCACTCTCCCTCCGGTAATCAACGGAAGAATAAATGTCCTCCATATGACAATCCCGTGTAAAACAGCATTGGAGAATTGACATGTTCCTCTGACCAGCTTGCTGTGCACTTCAGCTGCCTGTCCGGAAGCACACAGTGCCGAACAGTGAGCTTAGTACACAAAAGCCGAAACAGTCCCGGGGCCTGCTATACAAGAAGTAGTATCCTTGTGGGAGTGTATATCAACTGGAGAGACGAGACACTCATCGAGGAAGATACACCTAACTCTCACAGAAATCGTCTGCAATAATATCTCGACAACTACAGACTGTATGGCACTCAACCACTGACGGGAAGGTCATATTTTTCAGGAAAATGCAGAGTGAGGAATCAGTAGCCTTGGCCATTCTCTCAGACGATCCGAGATGTTCTTCAACAAACTCATTGCAAAACGGAAAAGGGCACTTCGTTCACGAAGAAGACAAATAATATGTCATCTAATTGTGTATACGGCATCTTGATGGCTTTGTAGACGACAGCTTTCGTACATAGAGTTGTTCCGTGGTCTGAAGAACCATAAAACAGCAGGTAAAAGCTTTTAGGACAGAGGGAGATGATGCTACCAGGATTCAAGCCTTCCAAGTCATAATACTTTTTCAATGCAGGGCTATAACTCCACGGTTCCACCTCTCCAGACAATTATGGATGTAGCACAATTCCTGCAAGGATATTCCGTAACGTTGTCGTCCATGCTTCTAGATGGTTGCTATAACTCGATAAGATATTACTAGACCATCTCCACAGTTATGATGACTTATTCGGTACTCAAAGGCCTCTGGGTTCACGTAGACTTTGACGACACTATTGTCAGCTCAAAGATCGAGAGAGGGAGAGTATCCATCGAGCACCAGTCCTTGCAAGTTGATGAGTAATGATGTACATTTGAAATATACAGAAAGATTTGAAGCCTTGCTGAGGAAAAGCAGGCCTATTCAGAAAGCTTGAGAGGAAGCTTCATGGACCTCTCTCACACACACACACACCCGTCCATTAAAGCCGCACCGAGCTCTAGGAAACTAATCATTTGACGCAACCATTTCAAGAGATAGAGATGATTTTAAGCATTTGAAGGAAGCTGTACATGGACTTATATGCACGACGACTCTCCCCTGGACCAGCACGAGGAGATCACCTGAAGAAATCATCGACAACGGTCATGCCCTTCCTCACATGTAGGAGTTGGTAGCTCAGCACTGAGCAAAGAAGAAACGTTCACAGCTTATATATGGAATTCCCTTCTGTAGACACTTTTTGTGGACACTTCGGACTCCTTAATTCCAATTCATTCTCTTCAGTGAACGTTGAAGAAGCATTCTCATGGCCGCCTCCGAATTTTGAGTGCCATCCGTCCGTGATAGTTTTCAGTATCTTAGATCACAGTAGCAGCCATGGGATTAAATGGCATTAGAATTCCCCTTCAGCTTCCAAAGTAAGATTCTTTCTGGGTCTATGGTACCGGAAGCAAGAAGAGCGTCCAAGCTTAAGGTTTCGATCATACTTTGAACTCGTACTATCCCAGTGACAATAGATCTCTGTAGCTGGAATGCTTCGACGGGCTATCCGGGGAGCAACAATCAGAACGTAGACTCAGCCGCCGGTGGGTCAAGGGAGCTGGAGTTAACGCAAGAATGTTTGTAGAGCAGAGTCGAGTCTCAGGGGTTTCAGTCTAACGAAGTGTATGGAGTCTGGCTCTACCTTTTATATCCGTGTGGTTGATCGTCCCCGGCAGCAGGAATCAAAACGACACGAAGAGAGCATTGGGAAGAACTGCCTTGGAATTCGTCGCAGATCTAGATGTATTGGCCTCCTTACGCGCGGGTACGTAGTGCAGTAGCTCTCTCTCAGTAGTGAGAGAGAGACTCTTACCAACCCCTTGACTTCCACTACTTCCGCCTGGCATGGGCCTCATATATGATCGTTACCCTTTACAGCAGCGAGCTGAAAAAGGTAGAAGTCGTTCCAAGCACTAAGATGTCAACGATCGTGATGAACGATGCATGAATTGTACAGCTATAAAGAAGCCAGCATCACGAGGTTCATCACGAAGGTCGAGCTACATCAAAGAGCACCTAGTAGCCCAAAGTTGCAGCAAGTTGAAGATGCTGTTCTCCAGCTAGGACGAGGGCGGTCTGATCTGATTTGTGGCATGGTGACAAGCTGCGGTCTCACTTACTAAGTTCAGATGCAGAGTTAGCGTAGCCCGACCACCCGACCACCAACAGGAAGGTCAAAAGAATTGTTACGTACCTACAAAGTCTGCGGCAACTCCGCAGAGAACTCCTGTTGAAGAATTCTCAACAGGACTCCTTCAGCCTTGGGAGCCTTCCGCATTTGGCTCTCAATGCCCTAACGGAACAAAATCCGCTGGATTACTGCCATCCACATCATCATGCACATGCGAATTCAAAGTCTAGTAGTGACAAAAGCTTAACAGTAACCATCCACTTTGTCCGGTATGAATCTGGTCATATGTTCCATCTTTCCAGGTAAAGGTTGTGGGGTCGAGTCCTCCTGGCGGGGGGACTCATGCTGGGCAGCAGCATACGGCTGCAGAAAGCGCCACAGCGAATAGAGGCCTAAAAAAAAAAAACCAAAAAAAAAATTAAAAAAACCGGCATAGTTATTATCGACTTTGGAAAAGCCATTATATACTGGATAGTCGAGTTTTGTACATGTAAAATATTTAAATACGATTTGGAAACGTTAAATATTACAAGCTTCTGTCTTTTCTGGAGTGAAACCGAGTATTTCCTTATAATATTTGGAAATTACAAAAAGCGCGTATTTATGAAGGGTCATGATCAGTAGTCGCTGTTACTATCCCGTGGAAAATTCCATGTCTTTAGTAAATCTTTGTTATCAAGAGCATTATAATTCACTCTAGACAATAACCAAACATAAATTTTCTACATCTTATTCATATTTTAGCTACAAAACTAAAGTTATAGCTAGAAGTTGCATGATAAAACATATCTGCAAGGTGATACAAATATCAGATTCATGAGAAAAAGTATTATACAACTTCAGCGGAACAAATAAAGAGGACAATAATGCATGCGTGGAACTTTTGTTCCCTTTATGATAACAATGTCATATTTCGAAGATCGAGGGGAACACAAATAAACCATGTGAAGCCTAGTTCTATTTTTAACAATATTTAACGGGTAAATTCTTGTTTTTTTGCTATTCAAATATAGTGGAAACAAGAAGCTACTCTTGCAACGGAATGCAGGGCTATGTTTCAGCGATATATTAGGATCGCAGTGACACTTAGAGCCTGAGTTTGACTACAAGTGCTCCCGGTGATCTAGAAGATTTTATTTTACGAGTTTATTTTTAGAATTACGAAAATATAATTATTATGTAAATATAATTATTATTTTTATATTTTTATCTCAAATTGAAATTTGTAAAATCAAAAATCAAAAATTAATGTTATTCATCAGCTTTACACAAATTATGATTCATCTCGATACAAACCACTGAGTATTTGAAAGAAAAGTGTTAGATGAAGAGTTTGAAGTTTTTAAAACCAAAAGAGAATATCTTTTCAGACTCAAAATACATTAGGAAGAAAAAAGTTCTTTATCTTGCTTTTATATTCAAACTCGTGGATGGGGTTTAAACAGTTCACTAATATAATAAAATACACTACAAGACAAAAATATTCTCCTCTCCCTTTCCGTTTTTCACAGTCGACGTATACTTATGTTAACGTATAGCAACAACGTAACGGCATAATGACGCTACACTGATAGCCACAGTTTCTTTCTGGTTGTTCATCACTCGGTCAATGGAGAGGACGACGACCGCAACAAGGGTTGCGAAATTGAGACACAATGAACTACAGTCGAGGATCGTGATGAAAGCTTGTCGCGGAAGGAAGAAGTACTTCACTTCTCGATTATGTTCTCAGTATGATTCATCCACCATTCCGAATCTTTTGATACGCATGTATTACATTAACCTCTGAAGGTAAACGTCTTTACTTGAGGAGGTTCCGCGATTAGCTAGACATAGTTAGTGTTCTTGGTTTCTTTTGGTGATATCGTCTTGTATTCCACGATAGAAATTTTTTTTTGCATTTGTCTATTATGTTACTTTTCTTTTCTGAAATAAAAATGTTACGCAGTGAATAGCTAACGGATGGGATCCCATCAAGCATATTCTCCACTCTATCATAAGAGGGAAGAGGTGAATATCTGTATCCAAATTAAAAGTAATATCCAGTGTGAGGAAACAGACACGGACAAACGCGAAATGTGAGAGAAGATTTGATCTCTTTCATCACTGACTGTGTAGTCAACCTCAGAGAAAGATGTGATGACTCTTTCAAGTTAGAGAAAAAATTAGAAGCTGTCACTCTTTCTTCTCTAACGAATCGTAAAAATTTTCGTCAAATAGCGTAATGTCATGACCAAGCAACGTGAAATCAAGAGCATGTACAAAATTGTTTCCATCGTGTTTCACGTAAGCTAATGCACTACCCTATATGTGCTTACAAGCAGCATAAGCCACGCACACGTGCAATGACTTACATGCGTAACTCCCTAGGGCGGGCAGTGCATTATCTTATACGTATTAGAGTATACAAGGGAAAACATATTTAAACAAACTCACTTGTTTTTCATTTTCGCGTGGATTCAGTCTTTGGTCTTGGATGTTTCACTTCTTTATTATATAATTTTTATAGTAAAGAAGGAAAAATGTAAGAAATTAGAAGGAATGTTAAGCATAGTTGGAATAAAAGTTTTGGATACATGTCTTAAACCACCACCACTAGTATCTTGGAGGTGAGGTCTAAGACCATCTGACAAGAGAGATTATAGTACTTTATGTTATTTTGACACTTGGGTCCACAACCCAGATCTACTTTATGAATTTTTAAGATTTTTTCTGGAACGAATACTTTTATTGTGACTCCAAATTTTCAATGATTTGATATATTAAAAGAATATTATTCTAAAAACCTACCGTCGTGAAACTATTCTAAGTGTTCAACTTACACTAATCGGAAACGCTCTGTATGAAGCTCTACTAAAACAATACTATAAGATATATCTTAGTCAGACGGACATTGTTCTTTAGAAGGCTTTTCTATATTTTTAACTTTTGCTAAATATAAAGAAATTCCGTTTGTCTTATAAGGTATTTTATCTTATTAGGTGAGAGTTTAGATTCAGATTTTCTTGAGATCATAGCCCCACAATTATATCTGACCTGGTTTATTTTTCCTTTGTATATCATGTTGGAGGTTTTCCTCATCTTTCCGAGCTGTGTATTCCTTCCTCGTTCAGAAGCTCTACGCTCTACATTTTCTTTCTTCGTCCCACGTTCAGTTCCCTGGACCATGATTCTTGGCTTATCCAGAAATTTCTAGCTGCAGGGGAAATAAACGGAAAATCATAAATTATTTGTCAACTTAAAAAACTTACAACATCTATTGACAAGTGAGAGTCACAAGAAAAACAAAGAGAAAAACTCTAAATTTACTAATTGTGTTTAGTAAGTTGTACAACCTCCTCAATTAAGGGATTTTATGTCTTTATGAAAACACTAATTGTGTTTAGCAAGCTGTACCAACCTCTTCAAGTAAAGAATTCGGAGTCTTCATGAGTTGAGTCACATATGGATCATCTCATTTAATGAACTTAACTCTTAACATAAACAAAATATGTAGGAGTTTATTTTATTAACTGAGCTCAACTAAGTTTAAATTAAATTGACATTAAATTAATATATTAATATATACAGGTTCTCAGATTTATACATTTAGAAGCACGACAGTATACTCAGGCTTTATGGTTTACATCATGGTCTTCTCATGTTTTCAAGCATGTACTAACGGTTAATATTTATGAAATAATTTGATTATTTATATTCATTTGATATATAATTTTTATTTAACACTTATATATTTCTCCGATAATAACAAACGAATAAAAGTTCCCGGAAGTTCATCAAGCATGCATATTATTAACTTAACTCTCCTCTGCAAAACTTTTATTACCGTCTCTACAACACTACAGATCCGCTTAATAACAAACGAATAAAAGTTCCCAAAATTTCATCAAGCATGCATAGTATTAACTGAATTATCCTCTGCAAAACCTTCGTTACCATCTCTGCAACACTATACAATATTCTCACCTCTCTTTGATCTAAAGATGGAAAACTACAAGCTTAACATTAATTTATCACCTAACCCTTCTGAAGTGAAGGGTTAGAAAAGAAACTAATGTGTGAAATTAATGTATTTAACAGGGGATGTTAAAGTTCAGAGAAAATATTCTTCAACGACAAAGAGATAACTGGTCGTAAAATTATCACAGATAACTTTGTATATAAGCGCAACTCATTCTGGATCGTGCTGTAACTGAACATCACAATTTTATTCTTCATTTGTACACTCAAGATAATTGTTCAGAGCAGTGGAAAATCCATTGCAAAAAAAGAACGAACGAAACGAGTGAAGAGCCGTTAGAGAAAAGCCCGTTGTGTTTTTTTACGGATACTTCCGGAGGTGCCCGCATGAAACACTGGCTGAGGTCTGGATGAAGTAGTAACTCACTCCCATGGATCTAGAATCTGTCGAAGGTTCTTAACTTTGACACCCCCATTGATGTACTTCAGCAGACCCTTGCACTTGTACCTCCAGATGCTTCTGACTCTGCACTTCATTTATGGGTTTTTTTCTGACGGCGTCATTATCTCTAGAATGACTAACATTTAATATTAAACTTTGATTTTTATTTTATTAAAATTTAGTCTAGATTTTCTATAATATTTATAATATTCTCGATAATATATAGAGAGCAAAAGTTCCTGAAGTTGATGAGCATGCTTATCCACTGTTTCTTTTTCACATGAAATTTCTAAAATATAACCGAGATGACTACACTAACAAAGAACTACGCTTACAATGGAACTGCGAGGTTAAGCGATGGAGATTTATCGAGTCTAAAACCCCTTCTTTATGGTTTCACAGCAACTCCTTCCGTTAATCTTCGTAACCATCAATTAATATTACATTATAAACTACACGACAACCCCACAATCCACGTATAACTATGCTAACGCAAAGCAGAAAGCGCAACTCCCCGAGCCGAAGTTCGGCCCCGTTTACAGTGGTGGCTAATTGTTGACCTAAATCACTGTAAAGAGTAGACATGGGAGTCTCTGTCCATCTGACTGTACGCTAAATAAATAGTAACGAAAGCTCTCACACCATTTCTCTGATGGGGTGTGAACACGCGACGCAATGAATAGCAAAAGGATGGAAAGACCCCATCAAGCCTTACAAGGGAAAGAAGGACCCGAAGGGCCAAGTTTCTCTGATGTGGGCGTATGTAGCGAAGTTGTCGGACCACGTGAGAAGCTCCCTCTAGACCTTGTTGACACGTCAGATCGGCAACCAATCAAGTGGGTCTGATCTTCTGATGTAAGCCACAGCCACGTGCCGCTTCAGGAGAGCTATGATTTGGAGTGGTGACGACCGCTGAAAGTCTGACTGATGACAGTACCAAAGTCTACCCCGCATGACATTCACATGAATACACACCACTTGACGTTTTATACTTTGCTAAGTAAAAGATTTAAACCGGATTACCGTATCCTCCTTCCAGTATATGGTTGGAGTAGAAGGGGATGCAGTAGAAATCAAAGCAAGGCAAAGCGGAGAGAAGAGATGCTTGCGAGAAGGAGGGGAAATGGAGGGATAAATGATTTCACTGCAACAGATTCCTTTGCAAAACAGAATTATTGTCGACATTGATTTACAGTAGAGGGAGGTTTACAGTGGTGCGAACTGGTGCGTCGAAGAGCATCGATCATTGTCTCGACTGAGTCGACTCTCGTAACTCGTTCTTCGTCATGTCAGCTTTTACTCCAAACTTCTAAAGAATCTAACAGCAGCTTCTGGAGATCTGCCCACCCATTTTGTCGACTACAGATGATGAGGTTACTTGGAGGTCCTTGGAGGAGGCAACCAGCAGCAGAAGGAGCAAACTGAAACTGACAGTTCGTCCCTCCATCTTTTCTACTACTTTCGGCAAGAAGTGATACCTCGCCTGATACTTGACTCTTCTCAAGTTCTCTTTTGTTCGATCCACATATGAGTTTCTAGATTCTAGCTTGATTGGTGACAGCTCCAGACACAGCCTGCGCTGCACGGCACCAGAGTGTGGAATTGGATCGATGATTTCGGCAGGAGGATTCTTGATAGTGAACGAAACTTCGATAGCATAGGAGATTCTCATTGTCATTACGGACGCCGTGAGCATCCAGGATAACTACAGTAGACAGGGATGTGGTAGGGATGTGGCTAACATCGTTAGCTGGGAGAACCGGATGTCTGCGTTTCCTCCGGGCCGTACCTCGCACATATAAAGAACTTTCGGTCTTGTATTTTAATCCAGTACCCGCTTCACCTTAAACCACGAGTTCGTGTATAAAAGGAAAATAGGAATATTCTCTTTTATTCAGTTTTGTATATTCTTTAGTTTTTGTTTAGTTTTTGTTTTTAGTATATATATTGTGTAGTTTTTAGGTCCAAGAATAATGTCTCATTTCTCCATAGAAACTATATAAATTTCAGTCTCACTATTCTCAGTAATTTATTAATCTGATTGAGCTGAAGTAAAACATAAAGTGTAAAGCTAGTCGATAGCCTTCTGTTCAATCTCTCTTGTAAATTTCATTATCGGATGAGAAATTAATTAATATGATAAAACTTATTTCTACGGTAACGATCCTCTTTTTGCGACCGTCACTACTCGGAGAACCCAGAAGCACTTTTTGTCCATCGAGAGTCCGGACCACACCGTGGTCAACTCAACTCACGATGCCTTCAACCGAGTGTTGAAAGAGAGATATGGTACTCGCTGCTTGAACGATACAGTACTCGGTAAACATATATACGTAGATATTTATTTAAGAGCGAAAGCTGGTGATTATAGTTGTTAGACATACGTGGTTGAATTTCATGCGAGAGACAAAACAATAAAACAGTGCAAATGTCCACCTAACCGACTAATGGTATTTACGAGCCTTCGGATTAACCGGGTAACTCACCACCGAAGGTAGGGCAAATTGGAATACTGCTTAATCATGCTTCACTCTCACCTGGTGATTATAGGAATTAACAACATTGGTTTAGCTGAATAAAGAATAACAAAAGTGTCCTAAATAAATACTACATATAAGTCTAATAAATTTAATATTTCAATAAAATTACTGATAAATTAATGAATATATATTTAACATAAAATAATTTAGAAACTACATAATAGCAGTCATCGGTTCATGATAAACGGGAAGAAGAATAAGAATCAATCCAAAGCAGCAGGGTGAGACTCCCGGAAGATGACATCTCATCACCTAACCGAGACCACTCCATGAAGAAAAGAAGAGTGGGACTGACAGACCTAAGAAGAGTCTCGAACTCCCACTACCTAATGACAAAATACTGGAGATTTAAGAAGGTACTTTAAGGAGGATGGAGAAGGAGCTTCTACTCAAGGGTTTAAACCCTAAACCCTAAACCCAAGCTCTCTAGACACAGCAGGAAGCGAGAGCGAGATAAGAATAGAGATGGACAAAATAGAGTTTGGAGCAGAAGAAGAACTGAACTTGGGGCTTGACGACCCCCGCACAAACATGAGCGAAGGAGAGTTGAAACTAAATGAGGAGGCACGGACATCGGAGGAAGAAAAGGTAACTTTAGAGAAGAGTTTCACCATACATTCTGCAAATGTCGGACAACCATAACCTTTTCTCAGGAAACCAAGAAATGCATCTCTCAAGTTGGGATGTGAGAGGACTCGGAGATAACAACAGAGCTAGAATAATAGCAGCGTGGGTCAGAAAGGAGAGAAGGAAGTGTAGGATATTGACGATGCAAGAAGTGAAAGTTGGAGTGGGACATTTCACTAAGCAACTGAAACTAATAATGTCGGACTCTTAGTCTGTAGTGGGTTCCGGAGGAGAAAGACGGGGAGGAACATCCATCTTATGCCATAAGGATATAGTAATATTGGAGAGCGAGACGAGTAGAAAGGAATGGGTGGTCTGGATGAAGATCACAATGGATGAAAGACATAATGAGCATATACACGCCTAATGTCAGAAGAGGACACATACAATTATGAAAGTGATGCTAGGGATTGTTGGAAATGAGTACCTGTTAAAACCGGATGATTTCAACATGGTGCAGAAAAAAATAGACACACTCGGAAGGAGTGCTATACTGCAGGGCAGCGAGAAATGAATTGGAAAAGATGGGTTAACCAGATGGATCTAATAGCGTGTGTCAAAGCTGTAACCTTGGGAAATATTTGTCTCTCGTGAGTAAGTTTACGGCTGCAGCATCGTGGATGTTTTCTATAGCTACTTCCAGAGACGGTCACAGGAAACTACCACAGCCAGCTCTAACTCATTTCAAATCATACGTGAGTTTCAGCCATAAGTAAATTTACAATTTCAGTAATTTACTAGAATTATCAAAAAGTCAAAAGATAAAAAAGTAAAAAACTTAGAGCGATTCAAAAACACCCCTTGAGCGATACACAGCTTCTTTAAACTACAGCCATTTTCCTTCTGACCGTTAGAGAATCTTTCGTTTTAACTTTGACACGTCTTAATAGCTTTAGCACGCCATAATAGACCCATGACATGCAACATTCAGTTCTGTCCAACCGATGTATACTAGACATGTGAGGGACTGTTCAAACAAGTCTAGCTAGATAGAATTAACATGAGTCGCTCCGGAGAATGACTGAGGGAGATTTGGGAAGTAAAACACCATGGGGATCAAGTCTTATCGGATCACATTCCAGTATCGATGGATTTGAACTTTCAGACAAGTCCTTCTGCAGTTGTCATGTCACTTTGACACCTCGGCTAGGTTGGCCGAGTGCGGAATGACTAATCTTGGTAGGGCCGTTAGTGCCGTTAAGGTGAGTTGGTGAGATAGCCCAACACTAGGGATATACTTCACAGATAGGGCTTGCAGAGGCTTTCACATCTTATGGAGGAGAAGGAGTTGACATCTACTTCATGGCTGGTGTGACGCAGATTGAGACATCTGCGACAGTGACTCGAGATGTAGTACGTTGTCGTGATGTGAATTATTCCACATAGTGAATAATTCACCTCTCAGTTAGAAGTTAGTCTCTCCAAATGAAGCTAAGATCTCAGAGAAGTCGATTCTGGAGGAAGTGAGCATTCAAAAATCTGAAAACACCACGGCATAGGTCTTGTCACGCTGATCACCGTGGTATGTTCAAAAGTTACAAATGGAGTTACAGGCAAAAAGTTACTTGAGGTTCTTCTACAAGATTTCTGATACGGGGAAATTTACCATAAATCTGAGTGGGTTCAAAAAATACTTTTTAGATTTTTCTCATGTAGATTGTAGTATGTAGTATTTGTTTAGAATTCGAAATGTACAAAAAGAGCATTTCTAGAGAAAGTTATAGCACTTCGTGTTAGCAAAAGAAAGACGAAATACCGCAGCTTTCTAGCATATTAGCTTAAAAACTGATCTTCAAAACCAGTTGTGAGATCAGCTTCCGTGGTGTAGCTGAGAAACTTGTAGGGAGGAGGTCTCCGGATCAAATCCCTTCAAACTCACAACCGACTTGGAGTAGGCTAGCCCCTCCGGGGGAATATGAGGGGCACCAAGTTACCTAGGGGCGGGACACTAGATGTCCCTTAAACGTACCGTGAATGCGGGACGTCTCCGTCTACCCCTGCACTAGTGCAGTCACCTAGTGTGGATGCTAGAGAGAGATTACCACCGGGTTTCAAAATGGACCTCTCACCTTCGGTTTGTAGGGGTAATTAGTACGAATTCGGTTGCGACTCTCTAAGTCTTGGGGTAGCGAGATGGCATCAAAGATACTCCAAGTCGGTACCAATTCTTTTGTAGCAAAATGTAGAGTTCGAAATATTATTCACTTGGGTCGAAAAATTCAAGTGAAACTGATACCTGAGGCCATACTTACGGCACTTCAAAGTTTAAGGGGCTCAGAAAATGACAATGGTGATAACTCGAGATCCACGTGTCAGAACGAGGTGATTCCGGTGGCCAGAGTTAGCCGTCATGGAGTTACTTCGGGTGGAGGTGTCAAATGCTGACTGTACGACCGACTCAGCGGCCGTCCGTACAGATGAACCTGCGAAGCTTAGTGAAATAGTCTTCTTACGTGTAGATTTATTAGCAGTGATTTATTTTTCTGCTGCCATCTGTTTAAGGCGTCTTTTATCCCTGTCAGGTGACACTGAAGGTTACGTAGGGTGTGGGAAAACCCAGAGGGGTGTACTCCGGAGAGAGAGAATTCTCATATCATTATCGAATTATCAGAGATTGTCGATCATCGAGCAGTGTAGAGTTTACCGTGCAGAGACTATCGAGTAGAGAATCGAAGAGCTAGGAGAGAAGTTTTACACAGAGGTTACTTCTGAAGAGATTTTCCTGACTGATCATAGTTTTGACGTCGAGAGATTGAGCTTAATAGACAGAATCGAGTAGAGAGGAGACCTACAACTTGTACGCATACTTTTCTGAAGAGGAAACGAGAAGCTTCTAGGTGAACGTGCTGGTGCTTCACAGAAGCAGTTTTCTGATATTCTGAGTTACTGAACGTGAGATTTGCAGTCTGAATGATTTGAAGTTGAAGATTTACTTGCACGCCGTGTGTTTTATCTTGACCGAACCGAGAACATGGTGGTGTGTTTCCTTGCATCCGTATTCCGTGTGTGATTTTTTGCCTCCTTCTTCACGACTGTATCACAGCTAGAAGGTTCCGCCCTTCCCAGGAAACTCTCGCCTCGACAACGTGCTTCTGAGTCACAAGGTGCGTCGGTGGAGTTGGATCCACAACGCGGGGAGGCTAGTAGACAAGTCAGGCTTCCTCAGTCATTCATGCTATCGGAGACGTTGAGGACCACGTCTATGATTCCTAAACAATCTACCGATGAAGCAATGGAGTTGGAGATATTGACATCCAAGAGTGGGAATGATGCGGGTCAACCCTCAACGTCTGTGGATGCGACGTCAAACTCGATGTTGGGAGCGGCTACAGCAGTTTTGCGAGCCTCACTATTCTCAGCCACGGATATGAAGACATTGGGAGTCAGCTTGGTTCTAATGTTTCAATTGATGACCACGCTCAGTGAGAGCGAGGATGTAGTTATCTCTAGTGTTGAGGTGGTTCAACGAGAGGCGATAGATGTGTTCATGGAGTCAAGGATCAGGACAACTACCAGTGGTACTTGACAAGCGGTGGCTGCCAGGTTAGATGAGTTGTCAACTAGGTCGGCGATTGACCGTGCTGGTTTGGCACCAGGTGTGGTGTTTTTTGGACAACAGAAGTGCTATGTTCAGTTTGGTGACACCTTCAGGGAAGGTGTATCGACCACAAAAAGTCTTGTTAGACTCTGGAGCCCAGTCGTTGATGTTGACAAGACGATGTGTATTGGTTTGAGTCTGAAGAAGTCCGAGGTGGAGAGATGTCCATTCCAATTGCAGACATCTCTAGGGGGATCAAGAGGTACAGCTCTACACATGACACGCGAGATGTTGATGATAAGAGTTCGATCAGATCATCCCACAGATGGCTCTATGATGAAGACCAATGTCATCGTTACGGCTGCGGAGTCTTATGATGTGTTGGTTGGAGGTGTTGTGTTATACCCTATGAGGTTCGTGATCGACTATTAAGCGGAAACAACATCTTACAGATCAAGTTGGCAGTCTGGTGAGGGACGAGTGAGTCGCTTACCAGTGCGGTTCAGTGCTAGAGTTGAGACAACGGAGTCTACACCAGAGACGATGACATCCGTTGTAGGGTTCAGTTCGGTCATCACTTGGCTTGGCGAGTTGTTAGATGACAATGCTCATACGGAGGATACTTCGATCTTTGAGGAGGTGAGAGACATGCCTAGTATGACTAGGCAGTACCATCTGCTTTGGATGTTCCACTATGGAGTTCGGATAGAGAGTTGCAGTAGTATGCTGATCGGTTGGTGCAGCAGGCTTGGAGTGAAACCTTTGTACCGCCAGTAGAGGAACAGCGGGTTGTTCCTCCTACTGGTCCTGTGACTTTATCATCATTGGATACGACTCTCATTATATGACAATACCCAGAGGAAGGTGTATGTATGCTGGAGCTGTTTGGAGAGATCAGCACAGGTTTGGCTGTGATATTGTAGGCATGCATAGGAGTACAGCGATACTTGTATGTGGAGAGAGAGGAGGTTACGAGACGCATCTCATTGCATGTGACACGTTTGGTGCAGAGATATCCTGAGTTGTTGTCCATATCAGCCGGTAGAGAATATCAACAAGCATTACCGTCGGATATTTCGCTACTGGGGGCGCGAGATCTCACGTTTGTTGGCATCATTCACTTGGTGATAGTCGGGTGGTCATGTCAAGATCACACACGTGCTGGGAGAGTTCAGGGTTTACATGATCTGCGATCTAGGATGTTTTGGGAGATGTTACAGATCTTACGACATCTCCAAATGCATCAGATGGATTCTCCAGCGTACATCTTGGAGAACGTTCTTTTGTTGAGTGATGCTCGTACACGGATGATGAAGAGTGTGCACCAGGTGTGGTCCTGGGTCGGACCAGCAGTGTTATTGGATGCAGCGAGAGAGGGATCTCGTGCACATCGTCCACGGTTGTGATGGACGAACTTGTTACTGAAGGAGGTGTTCAAGCGCACACACGATGCAGTGAGACGACCAGCGCACATCACAATTGATGACATCTTGGATGCAAGACGATAATCTCAAGTAGTGAGTCATCGATAGATCACCCATGGTAGTGATGAACCTAGTGAGACGACTTAGACAGCATTGTCCACGTTGATGAGCTTTCCAGCTTCACATGCTTACAGAGATGGAGGACCGAGGCTTGTGTGGGATGCTCGGTTATAATAGTTGGTGGAGCTCAATGTCGATGAGAGAGAGCGAGCGATGGATTTTTCTACAGATACGACTGCAGTAGTTTCGATGTCAAAGGCTTCACGTCGTCATGTGTTAAGTCAAATAATGAACTTGAACTGCTTGACATGAATTGTTAGTTTTGGATTGACTGAGGAGCGTTGGATGCGATCGACGGGTGTTATTGCTTGGACACTATTGAGTTCTTTGTCTATCGGATCGATGGAGACAAAGATTGGAGGTGAGGTGTGTGGAGTTCGTCATACTTGGACATCATGGGATGTTGTAGGAGAGAGTGTGGAGCTTGCACCTATGACTGCATGTGTTCTTCGCACAATGGAGGTGAAGGTTATTGATGGAAAGCAGAAGGAAACTGCTACGGAGGTTGCAAGATAGCAGTCAACGACTTCGTCTTCTACCTCTAGCATGGTAACAGATGACACTTGGTGATCACTTTCAACAATAGTTCGTTGCCTACTTTGGTGAACTATTCATGGAGAGGGTGATGGACTTGTCTACTTCGGTGATCTTGTTGATCGTCACGTACAGAGAGAATTAAGAGTTGATTGTATAAATCTTACTTTGATGGGTGAATAAATTTGAACTTTCTAGCCAACGTTCCTTTCAACGTCTAGGTTGATATTCGACGTCATTACCGGCGGAAGATCAACCATCATCCGAGGATCACGAGGAACTTTGATAAAGAATATAGTAATCAAATGATGGATTCTTCATTTCTTTTTTTTTTGCATCTTTCACCGTAGATCGATTCAAGGTCATTATCTTGACTTTGTGTTGGATCTCTTGTATTTTCGTGTCATTGTTATCTCTATCCGGTGAGGGTAATTATCTTATGTTAAGATTAGATTTCAAAACTTTCGGTTCAAGCTTTGAACGTGTGAGGGTGTTTTAGGGTTACAACCCGATCTATAGTGCCAGGTAAGAGATAAAGTGATCTCCAATCTTCTTTCTCATTTGTCCATTTTGATCAATCAAGTTCATCTAAGTTCCAATGACGATTTTTGGTTTTGGAAGTTCTTCTCGAGGGTCATTCGTAAAGTGTGAGGTCTCGTTGAAAAGCTCCCAAGCTGAGCTACAATCGAGAGAGAAAAATTGATCAATTTGTAGTTCTGAGTGTGGAGTTATGATCGTTCAAAGTAAGAGGGGTTGAATCAATACTCCGAGTCATATTTCTGAGTGTCTCGAGAGTTCGAGAGATGATCTTTCGATATTGTCAAGAGGATTGGAGAGTTGATGCCATGTTGGTTGTATTGATGTGAAATAGTCATACGTCTAGATTGTATTTGATCTTGAAATGATCGATTGAAATGGACTGTAACAGTTGAGAGATAGAAGTAAAACTATTTTGCTTGGATTCAAGTAATGAGTTGTTTCATGAGCATGGGATCGAATCTCTAAGTGAAAATTGGAGTGTGTCTTATCAGCTTACTACATGTGAAATTTTCAACTCATTTGGTTAAGAGAAGGTGTTGGGTCATGGATTCTAGCCACCGGGGTCTATAGAGCTCATAAGTTAGCACAAAAAAGACTTGGTCCATTTCTGACAATTGATTTGGGGTCTGAAACTGAAATTTCAGACAATAGTAGTGAATGGTTAGAGAGAATTTTCTGTGAAGTTTGAGCCCAGTTGGAAGTTCGAGTTGGGAGCAAGTGGTTGCCGAAGTTCAAATTACAACGTGATGGATTTCGAAAGAGAGGAGTGATCCCACCTACTTGGTTGGCTTTGAACAAATGACTTGAGGTTTGGAGGTGGAAGTTCTTGGAGGTGCTGCAAGTGAGATGAGAGAACTATGTTGTGAATTTGACAGAGAGATCATAATCAGAGAAAGCGTTACACTATGTCGAAGTTGCTGATTAAAAATATCTAACAACGAAATACCGTTGTCTTTGACACCATGCCTTGAGCTCATTGGTTGCTTGCTGCGTGCATGTCTTACCTTGTTGGAAAGCTTGTACAATAGGTTATCCATTGCTCTAAAGTTCATCTTGGATCTAGCTCATATCACTGAACTGTAGAAAGTCAAAATTGAGTATTTTAGATGAAAATAATGAAAGAGTGCATTGCTAGTGCACAAGCAAGGGATTGTTTGAAGGTGCTTATGTGATCTAAGCATATGTTTATCATGTATGAATCCTTCATGTACTTAGAGTATGATTGAACGTCTAGTTGTATTGTATGATACACTTATGATCAAGTCAGGTCGATAGAAATCGAGACAAATAGATATTAAAATCGAGAGAAAGTCAGATCGACTGGGTAGTGAGAGTTGACCCAAGATCTCGCTCTACAACCAGATACCCCGTGTATTTCCAGATCAAACTTCATGCTCTACGACAATGTCATGGATAATTTGTTATTAGTGTTTCACTCGTTTTGCCACTGAGTTTTTGCAGTTGAGAAGTCTACTGTTCTAAGTAATGATTCTAGTTTTCTAAGAAAAATGATAAAAAGAAAATCATAATTTGATCTCATCAGGAAGATCCTCAGCGAATGATTCTTCACAAAGCTAAACGATTGTAAATGACTACTTTTTTCTTTCGGATTATTGAGAATATTTCTGATTAGCTTTGACACCTCTATTACTTCGTTATTCTGAAGTCTGCATTGATGTTACAGATTAGCAAACTAATGCGCCCTTAATTAAATGCAAAGCGTGTGAAGAAGAGCTGCCCATGAACTGTAGCACGTGCGAATTCGGACAGGAGATGTACAGATCGAGCCGATCTGTTTATTAACCTGCGGGAGAGAATCCTGTCATCATCCCCATGGTGTCATGGTGGTGGTAGCTCGAGTGTAGGGGAGGCAGGTCTTGGGTTCGATCCTCGCGAGGTGTATTTTGACGCTGCGGTCTGTGACCGCAGGCTTAGGGTTTTTGAGGCTCTATGGTGCGGCCGCCGGCCACAGACTTAGGATCATTGTCTTAGAAAAAAAAGTCTTTCCCTTCTGTATTTAAGAAACACAGAAATAGTGGGCAGGTTTTTGAGGCTCTACGGTGCGGTCCCCGGCTACAGGCTTAGGGTCCATGTCTTAGAAAAAAAAGTCCTTCCCTTCTGTGTTTAAGAAACACAGAAATAGTGGGCAGGTTTTGGGGCTCTACGGTGCGGTCTCTTCTGTGGGGCAGCTCTTCTGGCAGTTTGTAGATAATTCGTCTTCACACGCATGGGAGCTAATTAAAAATGTCATAATGTACGTTTCTGTGACATCACTGTAAGCTTTGTTATTCTTAACCCTAAATTGCACGCTTAGCTGGGAAACTAACCCGATTAATCTTGGTGCAGTTCCGCACTCAGTCACCTCTGAAGCTTTCCACCCAACTCTCGCGGTAGATTGGCGACCCTAGTCTTTTGCTTACTTCTCATAACGGCAACAACAATTTAGATTTCTAAATATACCGGCTTTTATAAACTAGTCGCAAAATGAACTGAGTTTGAAGCAGGGACTTGTGAACTGAGGCGGTAATCTGGAGAAGTTCCCGGGTTTAGTTTCCCAGTACTTCCTGTGATCCCCGGCAACCATTCAACAGAGTAGCCGTTCTTACACACGATCTGAGCCCTGTCTCGTTTACACGTGCCGGTGCAAGTGCGCCGCGGGAGCAAATATTCTGGCCTTGTATATCACTGCACTGCACTCACTCTCCCGTCCGCCGTGCCTCATACTCTGGTTCAGGCTGCGACACATCTAGAGTAGAGGAAAGGGAGGTAGTGCCACGAGGAGTCTAGCTAGCTAGGACCATCCAGCAAAGCGCCAACAAGTCGACTGGAGGACGACGGCACTGAACTGTAGACAAATAAAGCATGAGTTTACTCATGTCTAGTTATGTGGCTGGTGAGTTTGGGCCCATAGGCTGGTTGCAGGGTTCCAGTCCTTCCCTCGTCTCCTCGCCGGAGCTCTCTGGAGAGGACTACTACCGTACTTGCACAACAGTAAGAAAGTGGAAGAGGGACGGACGTACGAACGAACGATGAGAGAGTAATGAACCACTGGAGTATTTGAATTGATGATGTTTATGGTGTTCAATTAGATGTCAGTGTAGTTAAGATCCAGAGTTAACTCTTCAAGTACTACTCTACTCAACTCAACTACAGTTTGAGCAGGCAGGCGCCGTTCTACTTCTGGTTAGTTATTAGTACCTAGCAGAGCTTGCAGGTCATTTCTCCTCGTTCTCCTCGTTTTCGTTACTATGGTATGGTATCTACAGATACCATACCATAGTAAGTAAGTATCAACTCTTGTCAGGTTGAATTCCCAACTTCCCAGTCTTTTCTTTTGATTCTTCTTTGGTTATGATTTGTTTTGCATATTAAAGTGCTCTTGTCCACAACTTTCAGAAGAAAAGCATCTTTTCTCCGGCAGCCTTTTATAAGTTTTATCCAAGGAATTTCTGGCAGATTTGAAGAGCAAGGAGGAGGAGGAGAAGAAGTCAATAAAAGAGGAATAATATTGTCTAGTAATTACTCACCGGTAGGATCTGTCTTATTTAATCATTACTTGGTTTCTTCCTGAATATGGCAAATGAATTCACTGAATGGCTCTCCTTTATTCATCTGCTCATCACTTTTTTGACACTTTCCTGCATTGCAGCAAAGTTGAGAACAGTATAATAATTGCGGTATTGGAAAGCTCCATCTTCCTTCATCTAAACAGAAAAGAGAAGAAAATGTCCTAAAATATTAATTTTAGAAATAAAATATATGACCCTAAACTTTAATTTAAAAAGCGAAATATATGACCCTAAAACATAGGCAGGGACTGTAAAAGATTGACCGTAAATTTGTTTAAATTATGTGCAAAATACACGATTATCGTAACACCACGGCTGTGCTGAGTTAATACGTATTCGTTGTAACTCTTTGAAGAGAAAGAGACAAGGAGTTATTATGCTTGCAGTGGAATTGCGTGGCTATGTGTTAACGATTTATGGTATCTAAAAACTTTTTTTTATTAGTAGGTTTTATATGGACTCTTTTCGTACTTTTCTCTTTGTTTCATAATATGACAAAATACAATACACGACAAAAAGCTTCTTTCTCGTTTTTCACAATCGACGTGTGAAAAAACAGGAACTCTTAGGATGTTTAACCTCTTAGAACAATAGAACAAAAGCATGTAACAGTTTCCTGAATTCTAGTAGTGAGAGTAGATAAGAAGGTATCTGGACTGTGAAATCTGAGAATGGTTTCCTGGATTCTGTACTTGTAGATTCGGCCGGATTCGGCCCTTTTCAACAGTGATGATAAGCTTGTCTTGTCAATTCTTTCTGGTTTGGTTTTTGAGTGGTCAAGCCATTGCAGGGTGTAGTGTTGATCGTTGTCAGAGCTTCACAAACAAAACAAGCATTCTTCAACGGACTGTGGCATCTATACATTTGACAAAACTTAACATCTCCCAACTGCTACTAACATCTTCTTCCTTCACCTATTCATCTGTCTTTAGTTTCACTTGGTTGGCATGCTAATTGCTGGTTTCGACGCTAATCTCGTGTTAACTCTCATATATATATATATTCATTCACCTCCTGTGAGCATATCTAGGAAAATGTTCTTTTGTACGTAAGCAAGAGGTATATCTACTTATCTCTCCGCTATTTATGTAATAAATCTTGTCTTGTTGAGGGAGGCTGACGTACGGTAGGGCCCCTGGAAACCCTAAACGAACAACACTCTCTCCAGAGCTTTTCAGTTGAACAAGAGAACTCTTCTAATGCTTAGGCGATGATGGAGTCCTGCTCAGATGAACAGGAACCTGGACGATCTCACTGAAACTGCAATTGAGGATGAGACCCAAGTTCCCCTTCAGCCTTACTACGCTAGTACGCTTGCTTCTCGTACTCACTAACGTGCCATGCAGAGAGGATCAAATACAGTTCTAGTTCAGTATCGTTCGAGGAATACGTTACTGATCTTGTCAGTAGGAAGTAAATTTGATGAGTGAGGCCATGAGCATTGAGCAAGCAACCGCTTCGTTCGTTCGTGTCGCAGTACAAAACGTTGAATCATGTGCATGAGAGACAGAGACAGAGACAGAGAGAGAGAGAGAGAGAGAGAGAGAGAATCCGTGGAAAGTGGCCGCAGACTTGAAGAAGACATGACCAGGCAGGCCAAGATATTTAATTAATCAATCATATCGATGATATGCTCTGTTCGAGCAAGGAGGACATGGACAAGTGATACCCAACCGAGAAAGAGATGATAACTTTACGAGAACGATACCATACATGAAAGCATATCACCTGTATCCCTGTGAAGAAGAAGGAACGAACGAACGTTGGCATGAGAGCAAAGTCCACCACCGAACGACACCATACAGAAAAGGAACGAAAAGAGGGCCCTGCCTGGTCACTTGTGGTCTCCTGCTGCAGCATCTACGACCAGACCAGGACCCGCTTTGTCTCTTATGCTATTTCCCTTTTCCTGCTTTGGTCTGCTCTGCTCTGGTATCTTTTCTGGCACTAGAGATGCAAGCCACGCCCTTTCCTGGACCTTGAGGCCTGCGGCACGGCACGGCATGGCATGGGACAGGCACGGGATGACGGGATGAAGTGGGGAGTGGGGGGACTCGAGAGAGCGGGTACGACAAGCCATGACCGGATGGGGAGGGGAAGAGGGAGGCGGGAGGTGCAGAAAAGGCCATGTTTCAACTTTCATTCGAGGATCTCGCTATGGGGGGAAACCGGGTAACGGCGTAGGTGGGCATAGTCAGTTTGACCTTCTTCGTCACCTGAGCCGATGATTGGCTGGATCCGAACTTAACCGAACCTGCCTGTAAAGTCGTGTGATTCGCTGGAAACGGAGGCTGCTGTCATTTACCGGCACAGTTACAGTATTCATGTTTGTAGGTGACTGTTTGTGTGGCCTGGCCCGATTTATTGCCCCGAAATTTATTGCCTCACGACAAATGGAAAAGGAGCTTATGTCGTCTTTGTCGGCAGCTCCCGGCCCTGGGGACTGACTCCTGCCTGAGCCTTCCCTGCCGCGACGTCAGTCTCTCTCCTCTTTCCCATTCAACTGTCAGTAGTCGCAGACTCGCGACTCCTTTCTACCGTTTTACGGTACAGCATCGTACTGCGACACCGCGGGTGAGAGTGTGTACTGTACTATGTAGGGGTAGGGAAGACCCTGGCTAGGGGCCATCGACGTACGTACTACGTACCGGTCGTCAAGGACAGATTGGTACGTACGATACTCTGTGTGTGGGTGCTGACAAAAAAAACGAAGGGAATGGATGATCCACTAGGCCTCGCGTCTGACGGGCCCTTGAGGCTCGGACCGAGCTCTCTCTCACTCATGTCATCATTCCGCTCCCCCCTGCGAGTTCTCCTTCTCCTTCTCCCGCTCTCCACATTCATTCATTCATGGCTCAGCACTTCGCTTAACGCTCCCTGTCGCGCTCTGGACGAGTTTCAGAGCTTCGCTTCCTGCTCCCTGCCTTTGCCTCGTGCCGCTGTCGAGTCATCTTTTCCTTTTGTTCGCAGGCGTCGAGAATCCCTCCCGAGAAATGCGAGAAGAGAGGAGAATCGAGTTGAGATCTTGCACTACTTCCGGACTGGGAAGGGAGTGCGAAGGCGAGGCTCCGCGAGTGAGAGAATGAGAGAAAGAGAACGAGAGAGTAAAGAGGAAGAGTTCTTCTTGATCGAGACTAAATGGTCGGAATGCTCGCTGTGAGCAGCAGCAGCAACATCGTGCTGAGGAAAGGAGAGCACTTAATAGACACTGCAGCAGGATTAGGCAGTGAGTGGTGATAGCGAGGGAAGCGAGTCTTGGTTGGATGTGGACCGGGAATCTGGTGATGACATCGCAGGGCTCGAGGGATAGCTGCTGCTTGGCGAGCGCATCTTGTGAGGTGGACGAAGTTCGAATGATGTGTGGATTTGATTGTTGCTGCTGCCAGAGGCGACGACACCGTGAGAAGTATTGGCTTATGATTGGATGACGTTGGGCCCGGTTCTGAGGACGACGGTACTTTAAAGAATTAAGATGGCGAGCCGAAATTCTTCAGGGGGATGTAGGCGCTGCTTATCCTGTCGATTCAGAATGAGATTGTGAAGGACGGTTTCTTGTCTGTTTAGGCTAGGGACATTAGCGCTGGCGTGGAATGGAGTGAAGACGGCTATGGGGCCTCAGGGCTCGGGATTGCAAATTTCTTTTCCAGCCATTCTATCATAGTGAGCTCATCTGCACCTGAAGCGGGTGGATTTATCTCGATGAGGTTGTATCTATTTTTCTTCAGTTGCACTTCATCATAAAACTACGCCGATTATATGCATTGGAAGAAGGGTAAGGTGAAATCAGCGCGATCGGTGACGTCAGGAGTTCGAAATGGACACTGACCATGTTATGCGACAACTTCTTCAGATCGCAGCGCCTCCGATGGTAGTTCCCGGTCCCGATTTCAGAGATGGAATCGTTGGGCCTTTCGGCGCGAGTTCGGCGAACACTGCGGCTTCGTTCAAACCGAGCATTGCTGTAATAATTGGCGTGCTTACAACCATGTTCTCGCTCACATTTTTGCTGCTGCTCTATGCCAAACACTGTAAGAGAAGTCCAAACATTGGTCCCGAAGAGTTCATCCCCCCTCCCCAAGCTTTGTTTCACAGTGACTCCGGAATTGATCGCGCCATCGTAGAAGCTCTTCCAATGTTCACATTCGGGTCCCTCCAAGGAATGAAGGATGGCTTGGAGTGTGCCGTTTGCTTGAGCAGGTTTGAGGAGGATGACATTCTGAGGCTGCTGCCCAAATGCAAGCACGCCTTTCATCTTGATTGCGTAGACACTTGGCTAGTATCACATTCTACCTGTCCTCTCTGTCGTTACTGCATAAGCGCTGAAGACAGTTTCGCAGTCGTGGATGACTTGGGGGTATTGGGACTGCGGCCTGGCGCTGGTACTGCGACTCCTGATGATCCTCCTCCTGTACTACAAGAAGGGTGGAACTCGGCAGCTGCCGCTGGCCAAGGAAGACTTTCATCATCCGATCCCTGTTCAGTGAATTGCGAGCTTCCATCTGCGCGGCAATTCTTTGTCCAAATGGACGGAGATGGGTTGTCCACCTCGTCCAGGAGATTGGAAATGATTGGGAGGAAAGATGGGAGTCTGCTCTCAGGCGAAGTTGGCTCCATCGAAGGAGGAGGAGGAGGTGCCACTGGAGGAGGGAGTGGAGGAGGTGGAGGATGGGCTCTCACCAGGAAGTCGTCATTCGAGGGCCCCATTTCTGCCTTCACTTTCACAAGTAGCAAGCGATTCGGGAGCAGAAACAGTCAGAGACGGTTAATGCCGTCGCCCGAGAGGACTCGGCGCCTCGGTCACCGTATCATCGTTGCGGACGTGGTGATGCAGCAGCGATGGAGCGACTTCGTTCCCTCGGACGTGCTCTTTCTCCATAGCCAGACTATTTTCGGTCCAGAAGAGAGAGCCCGAGTTTCAGTTTCGAGGAACGAAGGTCTGCCTACTGTCGCATGCCCTCCTTTCTTCGCAAAGAAGGACGAGTCTTCAGATATCATGCTAAAAAGAGTTGGTCCATCACTGTCTGTGAACTCATCCAAGTCCCATGATATTCCAACCTACAAGGATTTAGAAGCGGGTTTGGACCCGTCTCGTTCGTCTGTCGATAAGACGTTAAAATCCTCGAGCAGGTCAGACCGCGATCTGAGGATATTTGGTTTTCTGGCTAGGGCTGCCTCCGTTAATAATAGGTCAGAACAGGCACCTCCACTGTCAGCTACTCCTGCTTCCGCTAATATGGCGGAATCACGCCTTCGTCCCAACCAACGCTCCATGTCTGAAATTACCGGCCTTGAGAGGATTGCACACTCGAGGATGTCCAGCAGGGATTTACTGATAATGGCTAACTCCCCAGAACAATATCGAATCCAAGCTGATACAGAGAAGTCGCGGAAGTGGTATTCTATAGCTAAGCGAACACTCAGTTGGCTTGTCGGAGGTAGGGACAAGAGATCAGCTTACAACGTGGAAAATACTCCTAGTAAGTATCAACCGTGGACTTCGGGCGGGTGATCACACCGCTTCTTGCGACTCACAGAGCACATTCCGACCATTACAGATCACAAGTTTGAATATGGGAAATTCATCCTGCCGCACTTGATGATCACGGGGCGGGGCAGGAATAATTCGAGGTGAGAGTTCTCTTGACATGTGCCTCGGTTTTCCAACTGAAATGTGGTGTGGGTCGCGACTTGTGAATGTGACGGGAGATCTTAGTTCCATGGTGCGGTATTTGATGGGAAGGAGAAGCGTTTTGGTCCGTATTTTTAACTACTCTACTCATTCAAGAGCTTGGAACTTTTGTACTGTATGTGACGAAAATTAAATCACGTGCTCGCTAAAGCCTAGAGTCTGTTGCCTTCTACATGGCAATCTTTCTTGCCTGCATATGAAAATGGCAGAGAGCTCGCTGAGAGAGAGTGAGTTATTTTCTCCCAATGAGGAGTTGTAAAGGACGCTTAAAATGAGTTCGATCTTGTCTCGCGAGAGAGGAGAAAGATTTGTAAATGACGACTTTTGCTGGATTCTTCTGAGAACGGTTGAGGTAGAGCTGAACCCCTCTGTCGTTCCGTAAGTGAGGATGAGCCAAGTGCTCCGATCACTGATCATACGGAGCGACCAGAATTGCCGTCGGCGCCGTAGGAAACCGTGTAATCAGTCTCGATCATTGTAATCATTGTGTCATGTGCTAGAATTTTGAGGAAATGCTATTAAGAACTGGAGGAAGTGGACGTGTGTACTTTCTTGCGTAGACTTTCGCTTCTATCTCCTTGAAACCAGCGACTGCAACCAGGCCATGCCATTGGGAGTAATTTTTTAAAGGAACATACCAATCGTTTGGGAAGTGAAAGGCTATGTTGTGACATCTTGTCGAAGTTGTGGTGTCTGGACCTCGCCTTCCCCTTACCATCGACTAGTCGGTCACATACGATGACGACACGTGAGTTGTGACGGGCGTGCACCTGACATTGTGTTTTTCCTTTTGAGGAACTTTCCTCTATAAAGGTGCATCACATCAGCAGGCTTTGGTAGAGTCTCCTTTCCCCGTGGAGTTCAAATATGACAGTGGGGTTTCACCTTCTTCTTCTTTCCCAGTTAGGGTTTATGGTCTTTGGTCGTCCGCAGTTCGGCGAAGGATGAACTTTCCTGGCACCAAAGGAGTTGCACTAAATCTTATTTTCCTAAGGAAACTGATGTTCCTTGCCCTGATCTCGTGTCAAGCAATCCAGTCTGTTGTTAGCTTCGGGGACTTACTTTTGGTGGCGGGAAGAGGGCATGGTACGGTTTGCCAAACACATCAGAATAATTCAGCTCTACATGGGGGGCCCCGCAGGTCGCTGTCTGTCTATCTTTCGTTTGAGGTAGCAGATCTCGTTGTATGTGCAGCGATCAGTTTCTGCACCTCCCTCTACGCTCGTCTTGTGCTCGTTCTCTGGTGGCCATTTCTGAAGTGGCTATCTCATGTGTTGTACAGCCCAAAGCCATCACTCTCTGGTTGTTGACGACGGCCAGATTACGGAAAGGCTCATTCTTAAACTGGGTGATACCGTCTTTACTCATTGGGGTGGGTCTACTATTTCGAAAGGTGGAATTTGACATCATCCAGTCGTTGTGGTACTGATCGAGAGAGCTTCTTCGGTAGCTGTTTGTAGTTTGAAGAGGGAAGCAGCGGCTCCACCAATTAAACAGATCGGAAGAAGGTGTTATTGCATAGACACGGATTGTTACAAAACTCTTACCAGCAAATGTGGACTGGACTCTGCAGCTTCTTACCACGGCGTACAGATAGATTCTTCGATCGCTAACATGAGATAGCCGAGTAGGAATGTGCTTGCTAACACCCTTTAAAAAAACTGATGGGGCGCCAAACGAGTGCTGTGTGGGAATTATGGCAGCAATTGTTCCCTGCTTGCTAGCAAGTCTCAGTAGTCTCCACCGGTGTCATGAGCGAAGGTACTCAAAAGGTGATTCATCTTTAGAGATGCTGCAGGTAGTCTACACACGAGCTGAGTGAGGAGGACAGTGCATTCCAGTGTCGTCCACAGTCCATAGCAGGACTGTGGACGACAATGGAGGATGAGAACAGTACAGCGTTGGATCCGACCGACGTTTGTGTGCCTACAGCATTCCACAGTCGGCGATGAGAACCTCTTTCTTTGTGTTGCCTCGAGTGGTTCCCATCTTTTCTATCTCTTTGAGCACATCCAGGCCCTGGACAACTTGTCCGAAGACGACATGTTTCCCATCGAGCCAAGGTGTGGGGACTGTACAGAGAAAGAACTGGGACCCGTTGGTGTTGGGCCCAGAATTGGCCATCGAAAGTGCTCCTGCTTTGGCGTGCTTCCTGCTGAAGTTCTCGTCGGGGAATTTGGCTCCATATATGGATTCTCCGCCTGTCCCGCACCCTTTGACGAAGTCCCCACCTTGAGCCATGAAGCTGGGAATGACTCGGTGGAACACAGTCTCCTTGTAGTGCAGAGGCTTTCCACTTTGCCCGATACCTCGCTCGCCAGTGCACAAGCATCGAAAGTTTTCGGCCGTCTTCGGGCATGTGTCGGCGAAGAGCTCTATCACCATGCGCCCCACGAGATTGCCTCCAATCTTTATTTCCAGAAATACTTTCGGATTGCTGTCCATGTTCCTCCCTCCTGGAAAGACATAATAATCCAAACCGCTCGTCCCCTGTCAGTGAACTCGTTTCACACACCGCAACAGCAGCAGCAGCAAACGCCCGGCTCTCTGAACAGTGAAGAAGCAGAAGAGTCGGCGTTGGCACACAAGGACTACCGTTGGGGTTCGACACCACCAGCAGCAGCCCCGAAGTGGAGGTGTGGTGTTAAATAGAGCTAACCGTTCCGTCCCTTTCTCCTCGAGGACTGGCGACAGTTAGCGGATGGATGAGTCGTCATGACGTATCCACCATACCAGACAACGTGTTCGAGACAACGAAGCCCAACAGACCCATCTGATTTCCAGTCGGCATACTGGGAGCATAACAAGAAAAGGAAAGAGAAAAACTGCAAGCTTGCAGGACTGTTGAGCCAGTCAGTCAGTCTGGGGTGGTGACTGACTCAGAGAGGCTGAGTGTAAGCTTGGGGATGGAGGCCCTCGAGATGATGTTGATTAGAGAGGCAGTCGTAAACAAGACGATTCCTCGAGGATGTGCTCTCAAAGAACATGAATACTTACTTGCCAGGCAGCAGTGAAACAGGAAAGTATCTGTACTGGTCTGTGACGAAACAAACTCCAGGGTAGGCACATATGTATGTGCGTGTGGTGGACTTTCAGTTAGAAGGTCCAGACGAAGGGGCGAATGTGTGGCACATTGGTCTCGATGTGCTTTCGACTCAGGTAGCTCGTGCACTGCAGCATATGACTTGCGCTATAGTGTGCTACTCCGGAATGCAAAATGTTACTTTTCTGCTTGTCGTTGTAATGCGTCCTGTAAGCACTAACACCCTAACCCTTCCGTTCTCCAGCGAACGAAGGAATTCTCTATCACCTACCGTCACTTGCCTAATTGCGATTCTGTTGTAGGAGAAAATCCGAAGGGCATGGAGTTCTCTGTACCTCCTCTGGTTCTTTACCTTCAACGCCGAGCGTTGCACAGGATCATATACTTGTGATCTTGGATTACATCATGACAAGCCTGATTTGCTGAAAAGATGTATCAAGAGCATTGTCATCAGTTCCCCCAGACGAAACAGCCAGGTGAATCTCAGTGGCTGGAAGGGACGGATGAATCGATGACGGGGATTAGTAACCAGAACAAGCAGAGTGTTTGTGAGTCTGTCTACGTTATCAGTGCACATGACTGAAATTCGCTCTGTCGTCATCAGGTGAAAAGTCTGCTTGTTAAGTTATATTTCTAGGCGCTTCCCCGGACTTTGGACATGTGAAGGTACAGACGAAGCTCATCCAGAGTACACCTAACCAGTCAAGCTCGTTTCCATGTTACCCACCCACTTGAAATGGTATTCGATTTCCTTTTCACGACACTATCCCTTCGGGTATTCTAAGTGCACAGCTAAGCCTGCAGCTGAGCTGTGCATATTAGAAGTACAAAGATTCTCAGTACTGCACTTGAACTTGTTTTTGAGCGTGTAATGCATATGTGAAGGAAGGTTGGTGGAAGCAAACTTTTAAGACAGGACTCCGTGATCACGCGGTCACACTCGTAAGGTACTGATTCTTACTTGGGAACGTGACTCACTGTATCGCTGGCAGGAATGGATGCTCTTCTTTGATCGACTTTTTGCGAGAAGTCTGTTGTGACACTGACAGTCGAGGCAAGATCCTGTATGTAGACCTCATATCTAACTGTACATCGATCATCCCTGATAAGACTCAAACCTCAGCATCTCCTGGGAACTTGGAAAGTACATTCCAGAAGTACGAACACCCCTCCTGATGACTCAGGAGAAACCCAATGAACGAATCCGACCTCGGAAGATGAAATCTGAAAATGTCGGTGGCTCTGATTCTCTGGTGGAGAGCCCCTTCTGTTCAACTGAATCTATCCTGTGGCACTACAGTTCTGTGTAATGTATGAAATATATACAAATTGAATTCCTTATCACGGGTGGCTTCCTTGAACAGATTACACCCCTCTACAAAGTTGAAGTTCAGTATACATGAAAATGAAGGTCCAGCTGCCATGCACCTTCTCCCCAAAATCATCAAAGCTAAGCACTTGTTGACATGAGAGCCTTCAAATCATCGAACAAATCTCTGAGTTGCGGTCAGTGGTTTACCATAAGAACGCTGAATTTACTTGAGCATGTCCTCGTCCGAACTGGGAGTTGGGCCCGGAGTGGAAACGGATCAGACTCCCACAGTTTCAGAGGTCTCCAAAATAATCGAGCTTTTGAACGACTCTGCACCCATAGCAGGAATGCATGTATGCCGCCAACAACCAAGCAAGGTTGTTCACTAGAACTGCTCACGTACACTTTTGTCCTTCTGGATGATCTCGGTACCGTCTGATAGTCAGACATCAAGTGCCATCCCGTTCAGCAGTTGATTCTCAAAGGGTTGACAGAAATCTATATATGTGAATATTTGGAAGTGATCCGAGTCTTGTCTACTCGACATCCTTAATCCTTGGGCTTTCTTCTGAAGCCCGAAGAACGGCATACATGTCAGTGTCCTCCGACTCAACACCTAGTGCAGTCTCAGATGCACTGCCTGCAAACTTCTACTAAGTTGAAGGGGCCTCTCTCTTCGGTCGTTGCGTCTAGTCTGATCTGAGCCGAATTGAGCTGACTTCCAGATCCAGTGGAGGATACAGCTGAAAGGCAGGTTAGCCAAAGCCCAACTTGTGTATCAGATCCTCTACTATATGGAACCCACTATAATTGGTCACGATCTGAGATATTGCAACACAATACTATATGCTGAGATCCCATCAGCCTTTCAAGTCGTAACAACTTCGGAAGTAAATTCCAGGGCGAAACAGATCAAGCGAGTTCTCTCAAACTGCTCGGACTTCGAGTCGAGGCACTAGATATATCATCCCATGGCTTGAAACGAAGTTCCTGTGAGACTGAATCTGCATCTCTCCCTGGGTATGCCACGAGAACATTCGGCATGGCATGACTTGCCGTGCTAGGCTACGATATTGAGGAGAGTAGGAACGAGAATCCGCAGTACGCTGGCAGAAGTGGTACGTCCAAACACGTCATATCCGCATGTGTGTCGTCGAGCTGGTGGATATGCAAGTCAAGGCAAGGCCATATGATATCAGAAGTACAATAGGCTTCGGGTAATAGTGACATGAGTAGTGTGGTCTCAAGCTCTCAAATTTCGGTAGACCTCATGCTCTCCGCCATATTGTCGGGACCCACGTACGCAGGGACCACTGACAGAGAGAGAGAGAGAGAGGTTAGCGTGTCCTGGAGAGAGAGTTTTGTACGTCCGGTTCTGGGAATGGACTGGAAGGGAATCACCCCTATACAAGATAGCGACCTAGCGAGATGCAATCTTGTGTCTGAGAATCTGAACGTTTTGATCGACTTCCTCGCTTATCCTCAAGTCCTCGATCAATTTCGCTTATCTTCAGATCAAAGTTCTCTTAGATCTGAAGCACTCATTTCTCATTGAGGCTATTGCAGTTAGTTTCTAGAGACAGATAGCTACGCTTGAGATATTGACAAGGTTGAACGTGAGAGAACTGTCACTTTATGTAATGCTACTCTCCCTCTGCATGTTCCGTTGTTGTACCTGCTTCTGGAACCTTCTGAGTATGCCGGGCCCTGTACAAGGAGAAGATTGAGATGATTCTATGTTCCGAAGACAAAATTCACTAGACGAGCCACGCTCCGCCTCAAAGAACAGTTACCTGAGGGCACGATAAGAGTTCTCCCGCGTGTCTCAGCAAGACGGGTAGAAGAAAGATCTTCCAAGTCTAAACAGGATTCCTCTGGAGTGCATACGTTATCACATTTCTTTGTTGTCTTGGCCCAACATCTGCTTGATGCGCAATTGCTTGTCTCCCTCTCTGTCCAGCGTGCGCTGGCATGCATGTATTCCGAAGAGGATTTCTGCTGGATAGCACGAAAAGAATTCGCTAATGCGCTAGGGACTACTACGGTAGTACTAAGTGACGGTAGAACCCACCTTTCTACCAGCAGAACAGAAGCATGAGCACTTTCTAGCATGGGCTTGGCAAGTGGCTCGAATACATTTATGAGATTTCAGGACGGCCGTATGTCTCGAGCTTGCAACTGTGTCTAAGTCGCAACGCGTGTCATCAGGGCCCTACACTGCACGAAAGCCATCAGGGCCCCGCAAGGGAGGTCTTCAGACCGTAAATTGGGACTGCTGTTTCTTCTGTTGTGGCAGGTCCCGACTTTTCTGCTATTTCTCAGGTAGGTGTGATTACAGTCTATAGATCAGCATCGCTTGTGATCAGGGCCCTACACTGCACTACGCGTCCTGATGAATGCATCATCGTTTTGCCGGAAATGAAATCTCTATCCTTGTTTCACACAGGACTAGCTAGCTAGAGGGTTCGGGAACGTTCAAGTTTGCAGCGCAAAGTGCTACTCGCACGCTCCTTAGAGGTGCCAATTGCCAGAAGCGAATAAGTAGGCCCGAACTGGAGTTCAGTGGAATGTGATGTCCCACGAATTGTTACCGCTCAGGCCACAGTTCTATCGAGCTTGGGTGTCAGCAGAGGTTACACGAAGTGAGGATCCGTAGACGCGTTAACAACATTTCACATGCAATATAAGGATAACGATGAACTTTCAAAACTCAAAGCTTTTCATTTTACTCGTGTGTTACCATCTGAACCATCAACACTTAACAGTAGTCTCGGGGCTTGATTATGCACCGGGATCTAGAATGTACTGTATCTTATGAAGAGATCTCTGTACTCATAAGAGAAAAGGTTACGAACGGTGAATTGCATGAAGGAAAGCTTTTGTAGGAAACTAGAAGCGGCGATAAATGGTGTACATACCTTCTACCAAAGCTATTTTCAACCTCGTAGGGTTTTACCACTGAGTGGGCCCAAAGGCAAATATGGCGGGTCCTCACAGACACCCATCTCTTTCAACCTCGCCGCAATCTCTGTAGAACTTGTAAATACCCCGTATGTGGAGCAGCAGTAGACAACAGCATCCGTCCCCTCGTTCATTCAATCATTTGAACTCCTCTATTCACCAGGCAGAGGCGTTCGAATGACGGATGATTCCAGTGAAAAGTGTCGCTCTTGTGCACTCTTTCGTGTCTGCTTTTGGGCCTACAGTTCCTCCCGGGGGAGTTGGGGAGATGACAAGATTACTTGCTTCTCAGGACCTCTGTCTGCTTGAAGAAGGTCCGTGCAGACTTCATCCATTTCCCGCGCTATGCATGGGGTGACTTCACAGTCCTCCAGATCATCGAATTAAAATCCATGGCATTCTCTGAGGGATCGAAATCTGTCGAAGGATGAAAGTTTCTACTGTAGGGATATCACTTGCGAGATCAGAGAGTTCGTAAGTGAACGGCTTTAAATCTCGTTTGCTCAGTTCTTTCGAGCTCCTACTGCCGCTCCACAGAGAGAGAGAGAGAGAGAGCATATGGATCGAAGGAGAAACCATTCCGGGCTTCGTGAATCCAATCCATTTTAAGCTTCGAAGCACGGTGACGTGAACTGCAACTCCTTCACAAGCAGTATCACTAGAACAAACACCAACTGCGCAATTTCGATCCCGAACTCTGGACCTTGGAAATTCCTCCAACTAGGACCAGTATGTCATGCCTTCCCGGTTACAATCTTACAAGTTCAAGACGCCCGGACATTCTAGTTCAGCAGACCACCCCTCCCCTCCATACCCGACAAGGTCTACAATCTTGAAACCCTATGAGAAACTGCGCTGCATGTTCGACCGAAGCCATGTTCGACCGAAGCCAACTCACCAACGGTTCTTTTTAATCCCTTCTCGTCCTGAAGAACTGCAATGCGCATGATGAAGGAGTGATGAGGAGAGGCACGCCCGACTCAGAGAAATTCCTCTAAGTCATTTGTTTGCGCATTTTCGCGAAGGATCTAACCCCGCGGAAGGACATCTTTGTCCGTGACCGTATGAAGATTGACACGGGCAAACCACACGCTAGATCGCATTTGTTCTTCCGATCAATTCATGGAGCAGAGAAGTGCACAAACCTGAACAAAGACTCAAATCAAAGCATTATTTCTGGAACACGGAGGAGATGGTACGCGAAGACGCTGTCTCCACTGCCTAGAGAGTGCCGTTCTGCTGTGTACATTTAAGAGGAAGAACTTAGGGAGAAGAAGAACAAACGCAAGAAGAACACTGGAGGTGGCTCTCGGTTCATTTAAACTCGGAGCCAGAGGTGCGGAGGGGAGAAAATCGAAAGAAGAATCGCACGCACCCGACAGTAAAACCTGTCACTGCCACTTCTTATGTACGCGCTCTCGGAACTACCACAGAATTGATCTCGATGTCCTCCGGACTGCTGTTGTATAGGATCGAGCGAACTGACAGATTGCAGAGCCTGCAATCGATGCTGCCTTCCCCAGAAACAAGAACAACAATCTTCTTTTCCAACATATATTGCGCAGAATTAGAAATTGAAGTGACTGCATGCACAGCCTGAGAACTGCAAACTCCCTACTCCGACATCGCAATCTTCATTTCCAGAGATGACATATCATATCGTACTTCACCCTCCTCCAGAATGGGGCTCAGAATGGAGTGCACATCCTCCAAAATTCCTGCTCAACATTCAAACCGTCACACACTTGCTTTCAAATATATTCTATTCCTCTGGAACCGCCTCGAACGGCCACGTGGATATAAACTGCTTGAGTATTCCAAAGAATCATCCCAGCTTCGAACACATCCGTCTGCCGCCTACACTTCCATCGACTTTTCTTGGTGGATTAAAAGATTTTGTCACGTGGCAAAAGTACTTTCCACTCTGTCCAGCGGCTCCAGCTATTTGTCACCCAGCTGTATGATGTGATTGTCACAGCGAGCAAAACATTTTTATTTTCAGGTTAAGAGCTAGATCGCACCCCGATTTCCAAGACAGGTTTTAGGACTTCGCATGGTGAGATTAGCTGAGGTAATAATCCGGTTGTCCACACTAGTCACATTTCCCGATTTAGCAGGATAATGAGCCAGACCGTACATTATCCAACTTTTCGAGAGACAGACCTGCAAAGATTACTGTTGAGTTTAGAGACACAGGATTTCGGTTTTCACACGAGTGAGATAGTTTGTCCCGCCATGGAGTTTCAACTGCACACGAGTGGGATAGTTCGTCACGTCATGGAGTTGAGGTCCCTATCTCTTGAAAGAGATTTGAGCGTTGTCGAGTTGAGAGTTTTCCTGGGAAGGGCGAAACCTTCTGGCTGTGATAGATCTTGAAGGCTGTGTTTAGTCTACTCAGGGAAGCGTTGGGCTTCAGGCGCTATGGTTGTTTACTACAGAGGAAGGCTTCAGATCAAAAGGGAACAGTATAAACACTCACTCAAGTCGAATGGACCCTCCAGTATGTTCAGGTAGCGAAGATCAGATCAAACTAGCAGTAATAAGGTCAGACAGCGAACTTCAACGGTCCAGAATCAGAAACATACGATGGTTCAGACTTCAGAACTCCTTCTACATGTAAATAAGGCCCTACTGACCATACACACGAAGTTTCAGCTTGAGATCAAATCAGAGTGTCGAGATATGGGCAGAAAACGTTCTGAGCAGAGAAATTACGACAATTTCTGGTACCCAGACAGCTATTTCGACCTAGAACAGAGAATTGGCTGGATCACTTTCGAAGATTCTTACAGGATTTGCAGTACACAGCTTGCTGAACACTCCTGTGAAGTTGGACCTCCTGATTGTACACAGAACTCCAGATCTCGCTCTGTGAAGTTGATGCTCTAGATTGAGAGCTTTTCGGACCCCCTCTGCTTCAGCGGTCGCCCTGAATTACTCACAATTTCAATTGACATGAAAATTTGGGGACAGTCGTAGCCCTGCTGCCAATGAACGAGACCTTGAAAGTTTGAAGCGATTTTCTCAAATCTACTGCGATTGACACCGAAAACCTCAAAATCAACAGAAGTGCTGCAATTCTGACACAAATCGAACTTCAATCAGCCATAACTCCTTCTTTATTGCTCCAAATCGATCAAAAATTTCGCTGACAGTGCTTGGCACGACGAACCCTATCTCCCTGTGCTCTCAGATTTCAAAGTCTTCTCACCAAATGCTCGAACTCCTCTTAAGACCGCTACTACTAAGTTTAGCAGTACATAAAGACAAAATTGGACCAATGGGAGTTCATAGCTTCACTCCCCTGTCCTTTTGTGTCCCAAACCACGTGGTGACTTGATTTTGCACACAGGCTACCACGTCAAGCCCCTAAAGTGCCAGCATAGACCCTAAACTACATGCGAAGACATGTAAAACGACACGTAATCTCGAAAGATAACCTAACCTCGCTAGGAAGCATGCATGGGCGACACGTAATTACAACCCATGACCTTAACTCCATCTACATGGTAATCAACCTACTAAGACTCAAAATATATAACATCCTCCAGTGTCGACTTCTCTGAGGTCCTACTTTCACTCAGAGAGACTAACGCTTGACAGAGAGGTGAATTATTTACAATGTAAAATGATTCACATCACGACATCCACCCCCTCCAAACTTACACATCCTCCGGCATGTGCCAACCTCTTCAGTCTTCAGTCTGCTCTTCATCATCATCGCTCTCGTCCGTCTCAACCTCTTCAGTAGTCGAGGCGTCTTCATCTCTTGTCACCCTCTGTTCAGACTCGAGAAAGTTGAACAAATCTACTGATCCTCCACGTTGTTTGAACAACTTCACTCGTTTGCCAGCCACAGATAGTTTCAAGGGAGTACCATCTAGCTCTCGTAAACTATAAGTGGCATTCTCATAAACATCTAACACAACATAAGGCCCGAACCATCTTCGCGAGAACTTACGAAGTGTAAAATGCTGGTTCTCCAGCGTGCTATCATACACCAGAACCCAATCACCAACACGTATTGGCTTTGGTCGTAGTCGGTGAGTCTTGTCGAAACGCTCCTTGTTTCTAACTCGAGCCACCTTCAGCTTCTCTTGCGCCTCAGCAAGATCCTCCTCCCTTCGCTCCAACTGCCTAGTTCGTAAAGCAAGGAGTGAAGTATGATCTATACCATCTTCCCACGGTAGCGTAGCCCACGTAGGAAAGTCCTCCTCAGCAGGCATGATCGATTTCTGCCCCAACATAAGCTCAACTGGCATATAGCCAGTCGTGGTACAGTGTGTAGTTCTATCAGCCCATAAAGCAAATGGAAGTAATCTCGGCCATTCTCTAGGTCTACCATCACATGCTTTTACTAAAGCGTGAACAATAGAAGGGTGTCCTCGCTCACTCTTACCAATCCCTTCTGGATTCATGGCAGTAGTAAGACAAAGCTTTACTCCATAACGAGCAAAGAACTCCTTCGCTTCTGCACCTCTCAACTCGCCCCTATCTGCTCGTAATCTTCCAACAGATCTATAACGACAGATAATATCTTCCAACACGAATCTACATATGTTCTCTGTAGTCTTCGTTCGCAGTGCTCGTCCCTCCACGTAGTTGGAGAGATCTTCCCGAGCTAACACCAAATAGCGCATCCCTCACAGTCCCGGCGGCATCATCACAAGATCAAGGACCCACGAAAAATGAATACTAGGTGGGTAGGTAGGTACAAGTCCATCTCTGTAATGGACTTTAGAGTAGAACTGACAATGCAGACACGACCCAACAAAATCCACTACGTCTTGATACAAACCCTTCCACCAGTATCGCTCCTTCATCTTCGTGTACGTAGCTCAGACTCCACGGTGTCCTGCCCACAAGGTGTCATGAAACTCCTTCAGCAGATTCCGCTTTGTCGGTTGATCATCCACCACTCTAGCCAGCATCCCATCTCTTCTCTTCGGGCGTTTCCACAGATAACCTTCACGTAGAAGGTAACCGTATGCTTTTCTTCTAATCTCCTTAAACTCTGCATCATTCCATCCTTCTCTCCTACATAATAAACTCAGATAGTATCCGATATCGCGGAACTTCTCCGTGTAGAACTCCTCGTAGAACGGCAGTGGTTCCAAGTCTGAAGTCTGTTGACCAACTTGGCACCAAACGTCTCTCTTCTCTTCATCTTCAACTTCTGCAAACATCTCTTCTTCATCTGTATAACGAGCCCTAGATAACATGATTATCCTTTCCTGCTATATGCTTCAGCTCAGGGTTCATACTCCGGATATAAGCAATCCATCGTAACATTGCTATGTCTGGAGTATTACAGTTTGCTATCATTCCTAACAAAGGCAAACAGTCTGTTTCTAGTATCACACGAGCTCCTATCAAGAACTCTCGATCTACCTTCATGGCAGTAACAGCTCCCCACAACTCACGCTTCACTTGAGGATAGTTACGTTGTCTATCTGTTAAGATCCGAGCTCCAAACCTTGAAACAAACCGCACGCCTTCTGCATCTTCTTGACCGACTGCCCATCCAATCGCCTTTGGACTCGTGTCAACAGTCAGTATGATAGGTCTTCCGCTCTCGTAGCTAAGTCTCCTTAGTACAGGTGGAGACTTCAGAATCTCTTTCAACTGCTCCATCGTCTCGTGATGTTCTTGCCGCCAAGTAAACCTCTTTTCCTTCCTCAGGAGTGCATATAGAGGCTCGGCAATGTGTGCATAATGAGGGATACTCACACGAAAGAACACACAAGCTCCTAAGAATCGACGAACCTCAGTGATGTTGGTACAGTCTGCTATCCTTGCTATAGCATCTACCTTTTCTGGGTTCGGCCGTCTCCCAAAAGTACCGCATAAATGATCAACCACCACAATCTCTGACATTCCAAAACGAGATTTGGTACCTGACAGAGTGAGGTGTACCTCTTCCAAGCGCATCAGAATCTTCTCCACATCTCGGATGTGGTCTGCAACGAACTTTCTGCAACCATCAGCAGTCATAGTTTCGTCCTTGTCCTCCACGGGACAGCCTTTCATGGGGATATCATCAAGAAATGGGATGGTAACCTCAGGTACAAACTCTCGTAACACCTTATGCATCACATTTTGCATATGAGCTACTGAGTTTGTCGCACCCTGAGGAAGAGTACACATCCGCATCAACCCCAAAGGTGTACGCATGGTAGTCAAGTCTCTACTCTCCAAAGCAAGCTGAAACTGATCATAACCTGAAAACAGATCTCCAATAGAATAGATAGATCTTCCAGCAAATGCCTCGGCTACTTCATCAACCACAGGTCCTGTTCCAACATTTCGTATCGTGATGTTGTTGGCAGGCTGTAAGTCTTGGATGAAGCGTAAAGCTCCTGTCTTCTTAGGTACTGTGAACCATCGGCTAGAGTACGGAGCCATAGATGGTTCAAGAATACCCATCCGCATCCTCTCCTTCAGTAACTCAATAACCTTCGATAGCAAGGCACGAGGGACAAGAATCGGCTTCAAGTCCCAGGGTACGTGAGGAACAGTGAAGATAACCATCGGAGCTATCACACTAGGATCCACACAACCAATCTCTCCAGCTGAGAAAGAAAATGCCTTACCATGACTAACTATCATCTGCTCAAAAGCTTGTTTCTCCACTTCAGTCAAGAAGTCACCCCCTCCTATCTGGAGCTGCTCGAGTGTTTCTTGAGTAAACTCGTGTCCTATCTGTTTAGGATCTCTCAGTACAGGCTCAGTGGCCGCTAACTCCATCTGCTGCTGTGAATCATCAGGTAACTGGGTCGCCACTGGTTTCACCTTCTTCGCTACAGTTTTGTATTTGGTGTGAACCTCTGCTTCTTCACGAGAGCCACACCAGCAGATTGCATCCTTCCATCCACTCTCCAGTCTCGGATGAGGACGAGATTGCAAGCACGAGGCAATCTCCTCATAGACCTTACGAGAGTGGATAGGGATCACCACCCTTCCTCCCATCTGCTCCATCAACCTATCTACATCATCCAGCCAACGAACAAAAGACTGTACACCTACAAACTCCTCGTAAACATCAGAAATCATCTCACCTTCGTTCAGAACTCCTGTACAGTGCAGATTTTCTGCATACTTCTCCATCTGCCTTCTACTCTTCTCAGTCAAATCTTCTACTCGCGTGAACTCACTCCAATCATCAGAACTGAAAGTCATCAAACCAGATTTCCAACTATGTACAGTGTTATCGTTCTCAGAATCTTGAGCAACCTCTTCGTCAGCCTGCTGTGATCCCACAGGCTGCTCAAGCGGGATCATAGTAGTAGCAGATCCATCACTCTTGGTATCCCGGTCTACAAGAGTGGTTTCAGAAAACCCTTACTCCTACAGATAGGAGAATCTCTCAAAGTTTGTCTGTTTCGTTCGTGGTTCGTACGAACGGTCAGAAACTGCACAGAACGTCTATCATCTGGACTACGGATCCTAGCATAGTGAGATCCGTCATCCATTACTTTCGTCTCCATTCGAACTGCAGTGATATAAGGCTGACCAAGAATCACAGGATAAGAAGTAGAAGATTGCACGAAGAAGTGCTGATCTACCTCCACATCACCCAGCTTCACTCTCACGTTGGGACAAGCGCCGTATAACTCACCCTTTTGGTTGTTTGCAGCTCGTAGCACCCAACCATAGTTCAGTTCGATAGGCCATTGTCCTCTCTCGTACACCTCCCGTGACATGATGTTGATCTCAGAACCGTGATCAACTAACGCAGCAACAGGTTCAAGACTTCCAAGGCAAACTCGTGTAGCAGTCGTAGCACGAGCCCAGTGCCTTTTTCTGAAGTCACTATCAGTAGCTGGACTCTCGTCGCCAGCTTCTCTATCATCAAACTCAGCAGTGTTGGTACCAGCAACCAACGCTTCTTGCTGGTACTCTGTATCATCAGCCTCCTGAAAATGCACCTTGCCGAACTCTGCATCATTCATAGAAGCTCCTATCACATCAATCATCTGGCTTTCTACTTGCTCGGACATCACCTGTCTCTTCCGCTTGATGATGTCGATGATCAGCTCGTGAAACTCCCTCTTCGCAATACCAAGAACCTCCCGAAGAGAAAACTCGATTAGCGTGTCAAGTATTCTCTGCTCCAAGATGCCCTTGAGATCGGTTGAAGTCTCAATATCAGCTGCCAACTTATAAGCCGGTCCTTTCCCTTTCTCTTGGGCAGTAAACCGTCTACCAGCAGTCGTTGGCTCCTGCTGAGATCTCTGCACGTCCTCCATCGGACCTGGTGCAGGTGGAGGAGCTGCAGAGGTAGAAGAGATGTCTTCAGGAGGAGCCGCTCGTCTCCTCGTGACCCTCCGTCTATCTCCAGTCTCCTCTGGAACTCCAGTATCAAGTTCATAGGCTTCTCGCCGCCTCTTCTCCTCCACAGAAGCATCCTGCCAGTGAACGTGTCTATCCACGTCCAAGAATGCTTTGATAGACGCAGCATCAACAGGATCTCCCCACCCTGTGACCCTACGGATAGTTTCTGCTCCTCTCTTCAGTACTTCAGAAGGAACTTGAACAGGTTTCTTCTCAGTAGTCCTATCTAGCAACGTAGGACAAGAAGAAACTTCAATGTGACCGACATATACATCAGGATTTACCGGTGGTGCCATCAATGCATGTACAGTTGCAGCAGCTGTAATCTGAGGTAGACTCCTCATGCCTCCTCGTCCAAACTGCGTGCTTAGCGGCTCTCCAGTAGAAGAAAGGTGCAGCCTACCGTTCTGGTAGCGAACCACACCATCTCGCAGAGCAGCCGTGAGCTCTTGACAGTCCCCTCGGAAATGATCTTGACTGTCACACTAGATACATCTACGAACAGGAGCACCTCTTGGACGTGCAGCAGCAGGCGTCGGTGGCTGCTCTCTCTGCAGACCAGCTAGCTCCACCTTCAATTCTCTCATCTGCCGAATCAGGTCTTCGATCTGGTTCTGCTGTCCATGGTTCTCTGCAGGTCTCTGAACCGGTGCCCTTTGTGCAGGAACTGGCACCACTGGTATCAAAGGTACTACAGCCGGTACAACAGGTCTGGGAGCAGGAGCCGGAGGTTGCTGTACTTGAGGAGCAGTGCGAGGTTGAGCGGCCACTTCTGCAAGCGGACGTCCTCCCACAGCCACTCTTCCACGCCTTTGTCTCGTCAATACAGCAACAGCATCCTCAACTCTCCCCCAATCAGTAGTAACTCCTCCTTCAGCAGATCGATCGGCCAACATAAAGCACAACCGATCTGCCGTAGTATCATCGGTAGCTTGCAGGAAAAGCTCGGTTTTCCTAGCATCTAAGGTTATCCTCTCAAGAGTTGAGAGTTGTTGGTATCTCCGATCAAACTCTCTCAGCATCTCATTCAGGTTCATCATACGACCAGGTTGCTGCTCAACCCAGTCCAGAAACGTTCTTCTAGTGACTCTTTCTGAATCTTCTTCAAGAAACTCCTCCCGAAGAGATCGTTCGAAACTCATCCAGACACCTAGATTTCTTCTCTGTACATCCCTAACCTGGTCCCGCAACTCAGGTATTACAGCTAACTCGAAACTCCCTATCATCTCAGCATCAGTAACCTTAACTAGTTCCATCTCTTCTCCCATCCTCTGTATTCACGCAGATATCTAGAAATATCTCTACCTTCAAATCTACCGCATCTATTCACAATTGCTTGCAAAGCCTTGGTAGACTTCAACTCACCCCCTCCAATGATCGGATGTTGTTGGACCAGGGCCGCAAGTGTCTTCAGAATCTCGGCCGTATCCAGACCAGGTGCAGACGTCGCTGTAGCCGCTGGTGCTACAGAAGGAGCTGCAGTAGACGTAGATGCAACAGGCGTAGAAGTAGCAGCAGCAGCACTCTTGCGATCCATCTCTTCTCCTTGTAGTGAACTCAACCTTCTCAATCAATCACCCCAAGAGCTTTCAGTGGAAGCACCAGATGTCGAGTTGAGAGTTTTCCTGGGAAGGGCGGAACCTTCTGGCTGTGATAGATCTTGAATGCTGTGTTTAGTCTACTCAGAGAAGCGTTGGGCTTCAGGCTATGGTTGCTTACTACAGAGGAAGGCTTCAGATAAAAAAGGAACAGTATAAACACTCACTCAAGTCGAATGGACCCTCCAGTATGTTCAGGTAGCGAAGATCAGATCAGACTAGCAGTAATAAGGTCAGACAGCGAACTTCAACGGTCCAGAATCAGAAACATACGATGGTTCAGACTTCAGAACTCCTTCTACATGTAAATAAGGCCCTACTGACCATACACACGAAGTTTCAGCTTGAGATCAAATCAGAGTGTCGAGATATGGGCAGAAACGTTCTGAGCAGAGAAATTACGGCAATTTCTGGTACCCAGACAGCTATTTCGACCTAGAACAGAGAATTGGCTGGATCACTTTCGAAGATTCTTACAGGATTTGCAGTACACAGCTTGCTGAACACTCCTGTGAAGTTGGACCTCCTGATTCTACACAGAACTCCAGATCTCGCTCTGTGAAGTTGATGCTCTAGATTGAGAGCTTTTCGGACCCCCTCTGCTTCAGCGGTCGCCCTGAATTACTCACAATTTCAATTGACATGAAAATTTGGGGACAGTCGTAGCCCTGCTGCCAATGAACGAGACCTCGAAAGTTTGAAGCGATTTTCTCAAATCTACTGCGATTGACACTGAAAACCTCAAAATCAACAGAAGTGCTGCAATTCTGACACAAATCGAACTTCAATCAACCATAACTCCTTCTTTATTGCTCCAAATCGATCAAAAATTTCGCTGACAGTGCTTGGCACGACGAACCCTATCTCCCTGTGCTCTCAGATTTCAAAGTCTTCTTACCAAATGCTCGAACTCCTCTTAAGACCGCTACTACTAAGTTTAGCAGTACATAAAGACAAAATTGGACCAATGGGAGTTCATAGCTTCACTCCCCTGTCCTTTTGTGTCCCAAACCACGTGGTGACTTGATTTTGCACATAGGCTACCACGTCAAGCCCCTAAAGTGCCAGCATAGACCCTAAACTACATGCGAAGACATGTAAAACGACACGTAATCTCGAAAGATAACCTAACCTCGCTAGGAAGCATGCATGGGCGACACGTAATTACAACCCATGACCTTAACTCCATCTACATGGTAATCAACCTACTAAGACTCAAAATATATAACATCCTCCAGTGTCGACTTCTCTGAGGTCCTACTTTCACTCAGAGAGACTAACGCTTGACAGAGAGGTGAATTATTTACAATGTAAAATGATTCACATCACGAAAGCGTGCGATAGTGCGTTTACGAGTTTGAGTTCAGGAGCCTGAGGAATCTCTTGATAAATTTTCTAAGCTGCAATAGTTTTCCTACATTATCATTCATTCTCGTCCACAAAGGGTTGTGCTATTCCAATCAATGTGTGGGCTGTGGAGCTTCATAGTTGACATTGTTGCAGTTGTTTGGTTGTCAAAACAAACATAGTATCGTGGAAAAAATTCTCATGACACTCAAAAGAGTTGTGCTTGAAATATTTGCTGCAGCTGAAGTTGAAGAGGTCCATGACGACGATTTTGAAGAGCACGATCAGACAATACTCAGTTTGGAGAGCCAGAGAAGACCATTTCACATTAGTGTTCAAGCAAGCCAAAATGCCACCAATAGAGTTTATGCTTCCTCTCCTAATCTGCATGAGATCATGGGTAGTTCTCTAGACGATGCTATTTTTCTAGAGCCAGATTTCTCAACACAACCAAGCACTTCTCGATCAAGTGCATCTCCAGCAGTCACGGCTGTTCAGTTCAATGTCACTCGTGAGGCTGTTTCTCGATCGAGTGCATCTCCAAGCGTCACGGCTGCTCAATTCAATGTCACTCTTGGGGTTGTTTCACGACCGAGTGCATCTCCAGCAGTCACGGCCGCTCAGTTCAGTGTCACTCTTGGGGTTGTTTCACGACCGAGTACATCTGCAGGCATCACGTCTATTCAGTTCAATGACAGTCTTAAGGTTGAATCTCGACATTCATCGTCTATTCTAGGTAATGCTCAAACGAGTAAACTGTTTATTTGGCATGATTGGCAGATTATTATACTGATAGAGACAAAGCGAATAGAGACAGACGAGCAAGCTGTCAATGCAAGAAGAGATCTCATTGTAGGTGTCACGTCAGTTTGGACACCTCGGCTAGGTTGACCGAGTGCGAAGTGGCGCAGCCCGGTAAGGCCGTTAGTGCCGTTAGGGCGAGTTGGGAGGAGAGTCCACTAGGGGTAAACTTCGCAGGTAGGGCTTGGAGGCCTTAGTTCTTTGAGTTGAGCCTTCAAGCTCCAAGCTATGGTGGATAGTCTAGTTGAGTGTAACCCGGATTCTCTTCGCGTTTAGAGTGGGTTTGGCTTGACCGTTTGTGAGTAATCCTTGTTGTGGTGTTGGAGATGATAATCTCTGTATTCAGATTACTCAAAGAACTGAGTGCAGGTCGAGGCGGAGTTCAGTAAGAGCTCGCAGATCTGAAATCGGAAATCGTCCGCTGGTATCTTCGGGCGTTGCCGTTCGTGGTTGATTGTTTGGAGCTGTGATCGAGGTGTGTGGGCGCCGTGCTACATTGCTGGTCGCAGATCGATTTGCTGTTGATTGGGGTCGATGGAAGATTTCTGTCATGCGGAAGCGCTGCAGAAATTTTGCGGAATGTTCTTGAAGTGTGTTGTTGGAGCCGGATTGCGCGTTTGGGCGTGGCTGACGGAATACTTGTCAATGTCGGGCCGGAGTGGACTCTTTGGAAGCGCATTGGAGAGACGATTCTAGCGCACCAAGTCTCGTGGAGTTTGGCCAAGGATTGAAGAAGTTATGGCATGTCGAAGTTCGCTGCCGTGTCACCCGAAAGCACAAAAAGGCTAGTTACGTCAGATTTTGGCTCAATTTCGTGTGGAAACTCGAGTTTAGTAGTTGTTTTGTGTGTGTGTGCATCCGCGAAGTGTGTGTGGTGCATTTGCGAATCTGTTTTGGTGGTGTTCGGGTTGGATTTGGAGGTGAGGCTTCGAGGAGCAGAGGTGCGTGAGTGCGGAGGCGTGAGAGCGGAGTGCGAGAGTGCGGAGGCGGAGCGGAGCTGAGCCTGAGCCCGAGCCCGCGCTCGCCGCAAGCCAGCTTGCTGGCGTGCGTGAGAGAGGTATCCAAGCTTCAGGTGTGTGGGAAGGGTAAAACCAGCTGGTCACCCATCCCAACACTATTCCTGGACCTGGACTCCTGACTCTGTAGTCTTAGCTTTGGCTTTACCACTAGACCAATAGCTCTTGGTGTCTTACAGGGATGCGTGCAAGTACTTATGGACTTGTATAAGGTAGTAGGATACCTTCTCGCACGTCCCTAGAGGAGTGGTAGGGCGACCCCACAGTATTAGGGGGGAAGCTATAGTTGTGGTAGTGTTTGCCTACACCGTAGAGGCGCGTATGGAGGCAATTGGTGGCAGTTGTCTTGGGTGAGCTAGTAGAGCTACCACGTGGATGTTTTTGGAGCTACTAGAGGTGTGGACATCTAGTTAGTGACCTCCAGTGTCAGTTACGACTGTTGGTGACCATATATTGTGCATGTGATCACCGACAAGGAGTCGTCAGTCCGGGTGGGGCTAGGTTTCTCTTTATGTGAATGTTTGAGTGTGGAGGGTTATCGTTTGGACTTCTTGTGGTTGGAACCCCTCCATACTCTGCTTCCTGTTTGTGCGCCGCGTTTGCTTGTGTTGGCGCTTGATTTCCGGAGTGAGTTCACTCCAGTGTGCTGTCGGTAGTGAGGCTGGAGTTGCGGACCAGTCAGACTACCTTTGTCTCTCTCACGGTGCGGTTGGAGTGACGACCAACAGACTATGAGAGGCTGCCTGTGGTGATGGCAGGTACAGGTTGTCCTTACCTTGACCGTCCTAGTAGGGGATAGGTGAGCTCAGTAGGAGCGGGATTAGGCAAGTGGTGGTTACGGTGGTGACGGAGATTGCGACATTCCGGTTGGGGAGTGTGTTAGCGGGATTCTCTCATCACGGAGTTCTCGGGAGGTTCTGGTGGGGACTTCTCGGACAGTGGGTATACACGGAGTGGGGTGAGGTACCGACTACCTACACCATTGCCGTCGGTTGTTCCAGAGGACGAGTCAGACGCAAACAACGCGTTTTCTGGTGGTGAGTCTAGTGTCGCAACACTGTTGTTGTGGGACATGGACGAGATCTATGGGGTCACGAAGGGGCCTCGATGTTACTCGGGTATAGTTGGTACCATTGAGCTGGATGACTTCATCCAGGAGTTCGACAGTTGGTGCGATCTGCAGCAGATGCGGAACCCACAGCTGTTTACACCCTTCATGACGTGGAAGGGTTTGTTCCAGCACTTGGAGGGACCGCCGATGGACGATTATCATGAGTTCAGGCGAGATTACAGTGTTGAGATCGAGTTGTGGAGACAACATTGGTCTCCCAACTACGTTTCTATCACTACTGGCGCAGTTTCGGGAGGCGTAGCACCTGCGAGTTCGGGTGCCAGTAGCAGTGGTACAGCCGCAGGTGGCGGAGTACCTACTACCAGCGGTGCGTCCACAGGTAGTGGAGCGGGTGGTAGTGTGAGCGGGATACCACCAGGGTTTAACGTTGTGGTTCAGTTCTTCCAATGTTTGAGGAAGAATTATCAGGGTGTGCGGACCGACAAGTTGAGGAGTCTGCAGGAGTTCCAGCGGAAGACTGGAGAGAGCCTACGCGAGGCGTTTACTCGCATGAGGCGGTTGATCAGCGTTACCCAAGGGGTGACGGAAGCACAGGCAGTCCAGTTCTGGTATGGGATACTAGACCGGGAGCTGCGTAGGAGAGTTAGAGATGCTACTCTTCTTAGAGATACCGCTCCGACGTTGACGGTTGTCTTTAGTCTGGCTGAGCGGATTGAGCTCAACATGGTGGAGGAGAAGGTGGTGGTTGCTGGGTTCAGCAAGGAGACACCACATGGAGCGACCACCTCTTCTCGAGGATCACAGGCTACGCAACAGCGTGGTGGTGGTGGTGGTAAAGATCGTGCGGAGCAGTCACGATCTCAGGGAGGTGTTGGAGGATCTGGTGGGCAGAAGCCCATGCCGTCCTTCTCTAGTCAGCAGCAAGCGGGTCCTTGCTGGACGTGTGATGGTCCTCATCAGCAGAGGGACTATCCACAGAGGAGAGGTTATGAGACGTCATGGACATCATGGACATCAGGGACGTCTCAAGCAGTACCTAGGCAATGTGAGTATTGCGGACGACCAGGTCACAGTAGTGACCGTTGTTTTGATCTCCATCCCGAGTTGCGGCAAGGGAAGGCTGATCGTGGACGAGGCGGAGGAGCTCAGGGAGACCGTGGTGGTCGAGCTGGAGATAGAGGTCCAGCACCTGGGAGAGGACCGGTCGGTCCACCGCCTGCTACGACATCAGAAGCAGGTATGGCTGCTCGGATTGAGCAGTTGGAGCAGAGGATAGCTAGTATGGCTATGGCTCAGCGGAGATCAGGTGGAACAGAGGCTTCCACGTCTTATGGAGGAGAAGGAGGTGACTTCGACTTCATGGCTGGTGTGGCGCAGATTGAGACATCTGCGGCAGTGACTAGAGGTGCAGTACGTGCCTCTGAGCCACGAGGTGCGTCAGTGGAGTTGGACCCACAACGCGGGGAGGCTGGTAGACAAGCCAAGCTTCCCCAGTCGTTCACGTTATCGGAGGCGTTGAGGACCACATCTATGGTTCCTAAACGACCTACCGATGGTGCAATAGAGTTGGAGGCATCGACATCCAGGAGTGGGTGTGATGTGAGTCCACCTTCGACATCCGTGGATGCGACGTCGAACCCGATGTTGGGGGCGGCTACAGCAGTTTTGCGAGCCCCACTATTCTCAGCCACGGATATGAGGGCATTGGGAGTCAACTTGGCTCCAGTGTTCCAGTTGGCGGCCACGCTCAGTGAGAGCGAGGATGTAGTTACCTCTAGTGCTGAAGTAGTTCAGCGAGAGGCGGTAGACGTGTCCATGGAGTCGAGGATCAGGACAGCTACCAGTGGTACTTGGCAAGCGGCGGCTGCTAGGTTAGATGAGTTACCAGCTAGGCCGGCGATTGACCGTGCTAGTTTGGCACCAGGTGTGGTGTTGTTGGACAACAGAAGTGGTATCTTCTGTTTGGTGGCACCTTCAGGGAAAGTGTATCGACCCCAGAAGGTCTTGTTAGACTCTGGAGCCCAACCGTTGATGTTGGGAAAGGCGGCGTGTATTGGTTTGGGTCTGAAGAAGTCCGAGATAGAGAGATGTCCATTCCAGTTGCAGACATCTCTAGGGGGATCAGGAGGTACGGCTCTGCACATGACACGTGAGATGTTGACGGTGAGAGTTCGGCCAGATCACCCCACGGATGGCTCTATGGTGAGGGCCAAGGCCATCGTTACAGCCGCAGAGTCTTATGATGTATTGGTGGGAGGTGCTGTGTTGTACCCTATGGGGTTCGTGATCGACTATTGAGCGGAGACAGCATCTTACAGACCAGGTTGGCAATCCGGTGAGGGACGAGTGAGCCGCTTACCAGTGCGGTTCAGTGCTAGAGTTGGGACGACGGAGCTTACACCAGGAACGATGGCATCCGTTGCAAGGTTCAGTTCGATCATCACTTGGCCGGACGAGTTGTTGGAGGGTAATGCCCATGCGGAGGATACTCCGATCTATGAGGAGGTGGAGGACATGCGTAGCATGTCTACGTTAGTACCATCTGCCTTGGATGTTCCACTCTGGAGTTCGAGTGGAGAGTTGCAGCAGTATGCTGATCAGTTGGTGCAGCAGGCTTGGAGTGAAGCTTTTGTACCACCAGTAGAGGAACAAAGGGTTGTTCCTGCTACTGGCCCTGTGACCTTATCACCGTTGGATACGACTCTCATTGTGTGGCAGTATCCAGAGGAAGGTGTATGTGTGCTGGAGCTGTTTGGAGGGATCAGCACAGGTTTGGCTGCGGTATTGCAGGCAGGTATACAAGTACAGCGATACTTGTATGTGGAGAGAGATGAGATTGCGAGACGCATCTCATTGCGACATGTGGCACGTTTGGTGCAGAGATATCCTGAGTTGTTACCCATATCAGCTGTTAGAGGATACCAGCAAGCATTACCGTCGGATATTTCGCTGCTGGGGGCGCAGGATCTCACGTTTGTGGGCACCATTCACTTGGTGATAGCCGGATGGCCATGTCAAGGTCACACGCGTGCAGGGAGAGGTCAGGGTTTACATGACCCGCGATCTAGGATGTTCTGGGAGATGTTACGGATCCTACGACATCTCCAGATGCATCAGGTTGATTCTCCAGCGTACATCTTGGAGAACGTTCCTTTGTTGGGTGATGCTCGTACACAGATGATGGCGAGTGTGCACAAGTGTGGTCTTGGGTTGGACCAGCAGTGTTGTTGGATGCAGCAAGAGTAGGATCTCGTGCACATCGTCCACGGTTGTGGTGGACGAACTTGTTACCGAGAGAGGTGCTTAAGCGCGCACACGATGGAGTGAGACGACCAGCGCACCTCACGGTTGATAGCATCTTGGATGCAGGACGACGATCTCAAGTAGTGAGAGTCGTCGATAGGTCACCCATGGCAGTGGTGAACCTAGTGGGACGGCCCATGGTAGCATTATCCACATTGGTAAGCTTTCCAACGTCACATGCTTACAGAGATGGAGGACCTGGGCTTGTGTGGGATGCTCAATTACGGCAGTTGGTGGAGTCCAATGCCGATGAGAGAGAGCGAGCGATGGGTTTCACTACGGGTACGACGGCAGTAGCTTCGATGTCGGAGGCTTCACGTCGTCAAGTATTGGATCAAGCAATGGACTTGAATTGCTTGACATGGATTGTTAGCCTTGGATTGGCTGAGCAGCGTCGGATGCGATCGACGGGTGTTACTGCTCGAGCACTCTTGAGCTCTTTGCCTACCGGGTCGGTGGAGACAAAGGCTGGGGGCGAGGCACGTGGAGTTCGTCATCCTTGGACATCATGGGATGTCATAGGAGAGAGTGTGGAGTTTGTTTTACATACAGTAGCGGTGGAGGTTGTTGGTGGTGAGCAGAAGGAAACTGCTCCAGAGGCTGCAAGATAGCAGTCAACGACTTCGTCTTCTACCTCTAGCATGGTGACAGAGGATACTTGGGAGCCGGAGATCGGACCCAAGCTTATAGGAGAGGAGAGACGAAGAGTCCAAAGATTCCTGAAGAGCTACAGGAATTGTTTTGCCTTCAGTATGAAGGATTTGGGTACCTTGAAGGGACCTGGTATACGGATCGACTTGGCTAATGACACGTCAATCTTTCGACGTCCTTATAGGTACAGTGACATGGAGAGAGCTTTGATCCAGAGTCGGACTCAAGACTTGTTGGAGGCTGGGTTGGCGGAGATGTCGCATGGAGAGTATGCATCTGCCACAGTTATGCCAGCCAAGAAGGATATGTATGGCAACTACACGGATAGGCGGATGTGTGGAGACTACCGCCCTATCAATCGGCAGACGAAGTCTGATAAGTATGCCATGCCGACACCTGAGGAGATCTTTGATGCAGTGGGGCATGTGAAGGTCTTCAGTACTTTGGATCTTCGAGCAGGGTATCATCAGTTGCCAGTGAGAGAAGAAGATAAGTCCAAGACAGCATTCTGAGGAATTGACTCTCACGGCAAGGATTGTTTGTATCAGTGGCGGTTCTTACCATTTGGGTTGAAGAACGCCCCTGCTGAGTTCCAAAGGGTGATGGACAGAATCCTAGCAGGATTGGATTTTGTCAGATGTTATATCGACGACATCTTAGTCTATAGTGCTACAGTGGAGGAGCACGAGAGACACTTACGAGATGTGTTTGAGCGGTTGAGAGCTCATGGGTTGAAGTTACACCCTGGGAAGTGTAAGTTCTTCCAGGAGTTGGTAGAGTATCTGGGCCACACCATCTATCCAGGTGGATTGGGTGTTCAACAGACGAAGGTTGAGGCTATTGCACGTATCCCGCGCCCCATAGATGTGAGTCGAGTTCGGGCATTTGTTGGTTTGGCGAACTTTTATCGTCGGTACGTGAAGGGATTTAGTGCAATTGCGAAGCCGTTGACCAAGCTGATGAAGGTGGACCAGGAGTGGCAGTGGGGAGATGAGCAAGAGCGAGCTTTTGTAGAGCTCAAGGATAGGTTGACATCTGCTCCCATCTTGAGGAGACCCGTTAGGGGGCGTCCTTTCCAACTGCACACCGATTGGAGTATGTTGGGACTTGGAGCAGTGCTGACTCAGCATGATGATGAGAAAAAGGAGTTCGTGGTGGCGTATGCCAATCGCTCCAATAATTCAGCGGAGGCGAGGTATAGTTCGTATGAGAGAGAGTGTTTGGCGGCAGTGTGGGCTGTTGCACACTTTCGATGTTATCTGTTTGGGAACCCCTTTACTCTCATCACTGATCACCAGCCGCTCAAGTGGTTGATGGAGTCCGACAAGCTTACAGGGAAACTTGCACGATGGGCTCTGATCTTACAAGAGTATGACTTCCAGGTAGTACATAGACCTGGAGTCGTAAACCTAGATGCCGATGGGTTGAATCGCAACCCATGCACGAGTCAGCAGGACCAGACTGGGGCTCGCTGGCATGACGAGGTTGATGAGGAGATAGTGCCAGGGTGGCATGCATCTGCCTTTCTTTGTGTGTTGGCCATGAACTCTAGTATGGAGGGCCAAGTCGTATCTTTCTCTGGTCAGAGAGTAGATGACGAGTCTCCAGATCTTGAGGGTGGAGATGGTGTTCCAGATCAGCGAGATATCCATGATGATGTGACCGTGATGGAGTATCTACGTACTGGTGTGGTACTAGGCACAGTAAGTGCCAAGGAGCGAGATCGTGTTCTTCAACGAGCGAAGAGATTTCGACGAGAAGGACGACATGTACTTCGAGTGTGGGGTGATGAGAGGGTACGGATAGTGCCACATCCATCCCAGAGAGCACAGTTAGTACGACATGCCCATGAGGAGTTGGGACATTTTGGAGTGAAGCGTACACATAGCTTACTCCAAGGACAGTATTGGTGGCGTGGTATGCACATCGATGTGCAACATTTTGTCGCACGATGTGTGGTTTGTGATCGAGTACGAGCATCGTTTAATGCTCCTACTCCACAGTTACACCCCTTACCGATTATGGGGTTGGGTTACCGTTGGAGTTTGGATTTTGCGGGACCCTTACCGTTGACCGTACGTCACCACCGGTATGTATTGGTGATGGTGGAGCACTTCTCCAAGTGGATTGAGTTGGTGGCATTACCAGACAAGGCGAGTGAAGGGACGGCGTACGCGTTCGTAGATCGAGTGCTGAGTCGTTTCGGAGCACCAGCTGAAGTGCTGACAGACCAAGGTACAGAGTTCTTTGGTGAGTTTCAGACCTTGTGTGATCAGGCGCTGATTGATCATCGAACTACATCTCGAGATCATCCTGAGGCGGATGGTTTGGCGGAGAGGGTAGTTCAGACAGTGAAGAGAGGATTGCGCAAGTATGGCTTGCAAAAGGGCCACTTGGGAGATTGGGATGTGCAGCTATGGGCTACCGTTTTAGTCGACAAGCGTCTTTGGCTTCCTTCTCACCGTATTTTCTATTGTATGGCCGAGATCTAGATCTACCTTCGGTCATTCGTCGTGATTCTGCTGAGGTGCTGGACCTTGATGACCCGGATATGTGGGTGAGAGCATGTTCTCAACGAGCAGAGACATTTCGGAGAGTTATGCCTATGGCTTTTGAGAACCTAGCGATTGCTCAGCATAGAGACACGTTGCGATATGCGACTATCCGAGGAGGAGGTTATCGGCCGTCGATTCGCAGGTTTCATCCTGACGATTATATCTATCTACAGCAGACTGCACCGACGACGTTGGATGTGACCGCAGGGCGCACTATTTTACGAGTGCGTGAGGTGTTACCTTCTGGAGTACTCATGTTAGAGGGCCGTGATGGTGTTGTTTGGAAGGACCATGTGCGTAAGTGTAGTTCCTACTGGACGATGGGTTTGTCTTCGATGTATATAGCGGAGATAGTCGATTAGATCTTTGCGTGGTATGGATTGCAGACAGGCGACTAACGATGGGGCAATGTAGCACCCGGCCTCCTGATCCTTGCACCCATGAAGGTGTGTATCACGTAGTTGGGATATGGAGCTATCTGGAGTTAGAGGGACCTAACCGCCAGTTAGGGGGGCGATTGTGGTACACTTGTGTATGTGTATGACATCGTCCATGTGTTATGTGTATGTGTGGTGTACCTCTGACAGCGATGTATGTTGTGTAGCGATGTGTATGCGCACGACAGCTGTCACGTCAGTTTGGACACCTCGGCTAGGTTGACCGAGTGCGAAGTGGCGCAGCCCGATAAGGCCGTTAGTGCCGTTAGGGCGAGTTGGGAGGAGAGTCCACTAGGGGTAAACTTCGCAGGTAGGGCTTGGAGGCCTTAGTTCTTTGAGTTGAGCCTTCAAGCTCCAGGCTATGGTGGATAGTCTAGTTGAGTGTAACCCGGATTCTCTTCGCGTTTAGAGTGGGTTTGGCTTGACCGTTTGTGAGTAATCCTTGTTGTGGTGTTGGAGATGGTAATCTCTGTATTCAGATTATTGTGGTACACTTGTGTATGTGTATGACATCGTCCATGTGTTATGTGTATGTGTGGTGTACCTCTGACAGCGATGTATGTTGTGTAGCAATGTGTATGCGCGCGACATAGGAGTTGAACCTAAGCTGAAGAAAGTTCAAGGTTACTTGCGATCTAAATGTGCTCTCCACGTGGACACTAGTCAAATCAGAAACAAGTGGGTAACTCTGATCAGCAATTACAGAAAAGTTCGAGATCACAACAAGATATCAGGCAATGTCTCATATGAAGCACTGGACAAGGATGAACAGAAAGTCAAAAAACTCCCTCTCGATTTTAACATGCAGTTCTATCCTCTCATTGACTGCTAGTATGGAAAACGACTTTCCATGACTCCGCCTTGCATGACAGAGTCTATGGCTCCCAGCCATGGTCCTGCCTGCACCTGAACAAGAAGCAGGGCAAGGTGCACAACATGATTCTGAGATTTGGAATTCTGTCTCTCCCGAGACTGAAGAAACAAGTAGACATAATTCAAGAAAGAGAAAGAGAGATATGTCTATATCAGCTTCTGTCTTGAATTGAACCTTGTCCGTCTTTTCCAATTCGATTGTGATTGTGGATGTTGAGAATAAGAAACTAGAGTTGTAGGAAATGGAGAGCCAGCGGCTTGATGTAGAGAAGAGCAAGACGAAGAATGCTAATTTTCGCTCAGGACAAGATGGCTGGAGCTCTGATACATCAGATCATCTTTACATAGACAAGTCTAGACTGTTTTGAAGAAACCTCATAAGCTTAACTTACGGCTTATGTAAACTGATAAATTTTATCTGATTATCACTATTTTTTGAGTGCATTTGCACGTGGTAGCCTATGTATGAAATTAAGTCTCAACGTGGTTTGGGACAGTAAAGGACAATGGTGTGAAGCTATGAACTTCCATTGATTCATTTTTGTCCGTTGTGAAACTCTAAACTTAGAAGCAAAGGTCTTAAGAAGAGTTTGAGCATTTGGTAAGGACATTTGAAATCTGAGAACACAGGAAGATAGAGCTCGTCGTGCCAGTCACTGTCAGTGAAATTCTTGATCGATTTGGAGCAATAAAGAAGGAGTTATGTCAAATTGAAGTTAGGATTGAGTTGAAACTGTATCACTTTTGTTGATTTTGGGATTTTGAATGTCAATTCCAACAGAAAAGAGATAATCGTTACAAACCTGAGTGGTTGCGTTCATTGTCAGCAGGACTACGACTGTCTAAAAAGTTTCATGTCATTTTAGTGACTGAGTATTCAGGGCGACCGCTGAAGCAAAGAGGGTCTGAAAAGCTCTCAATCTAGAGAAACAACTTCAGAGAACGAGATCTGGAGAACTGTGAACAATCAGGAGGTCAAATTTCACAGAGATGTTCAGCATCCTGCAGACTCCAAATCATGTAAGAATCATCGAAAGTGATCAAGTAAATTTTCTGTTCTAGGTCGAAATAGCCATATGGGTGTCGAAATAGCCATATGGGTGTCAAAAATTGTCATAATTTTTTTACTCAGAACGTTTCTGTCCATATCTCAGTGCTAGAATTTGATCTCAGGTTGAAACTTCGTGTGTGTGTTCAGTAGGGCCTCTTTTACATGTAGGAGAATTTTAGAAGTCTGAACCATCATATTTTTCCTCTCCTTGAGTGTTAAAGTTCACCGCCTGATCCTATTACTACTAGTTAGATCTGAATTTCACTTTCTGAACATATTAGAGGATCCTACAGCTTTGTGTTAGTGTTTATAGCGCCCTGCTGTAACCTTGAAGTCTACCTCTTGAGTAAACAACCACAGCCAGAAGCTCAGCATTTTCCTAGATAGACGGATCACACTCCGACAGCAAGAAGGAAGCTTCTGACCTTAGTCCATACACGGGATGACGCTTCTAGGAAGAGCAAGGAGAGCATGTTCTGGAACCTGGATCGGCATGACGAAGATATGAAGACTCTCTACGGTCTTTCCTCGGTGCTCCATTCTGCAGCTACGTCTTCTGATGCATCAAGATCCGCCCATGTGGAAGATCTTGACAAGGAGGAGTTCGACCTCGCTGTTCACTTTGGTGGTGACAACATTGGAAGCAGAGAAGAAGTGCGAAGAAGCTCCAGAAGACAAGACGTCTTCAGGAAGACAGACAGAAGAGATGCTTCTCAGGTGTTTAGAGTGGAGGAGATGACTACCTCTAACCCCTGTGAGATCGCCCCAGCTCCCAACATCGAGCAAGGCGTGCATAAGAGTCAGGAAGCGCAGATGGATTCGACTTTCTAAGGACATCTTCGGACTTCTGAACTCATAGCATAAGCGCACATGACTAGCACTGAGGAGGATGCCACCTAGAGCCACGCTAGAGGTACCAGCAGAGTCACTCACGGTATCAGAAGCCGAATTAAAGTGCCAGACAGGTGCGGATCTCATGAAGACCACACTTGGTGATCAAGAATAGGTAGTAGAGATAGTTAGCTGCTATTACCTTGCTATTTTGTAGGAAATCAGAGTTAGTTATTTTAAGCTGGCAACCCTCTCTTTTATTCTTCGGATGACTTCCATGTGACAGGATTAGCTACGATAGGAGTCAGAAATACTTTCCAAAGTGAGAAGAGAACCGCGGATCAGGAGATGTTGGTCTTCTGATAGGGTCCCACTTTTAGTTGTAGTTGTGTTTCGAAGGGATCTCCCTCCCGCAACTCAAGACAATGGTATAAGATCAATGTCAATGTAAAATTTGACACACATACACACAATACACACGCAGAGTTTGGCCTACACCTCTGCTCCCAACAGAGGATCGTAGGAATGTAGACAAGAGTAGACAACATAGACAAGGAACAGATCATCGTACAATCCTGCTTCTAAGCTAATGTGTTGAGAGATAGTGACAGAAAGCTGATGGAGTAAGCTTCCAGAAGTCAATATAACTTCTTCTCAGGGATTGTATTTCAGTTTTTGTTTGTAGAAGCTTTGTCTATGTCTTTTGGAGAATGAGTTTCATCAAATTCATACCCAATTGTGCATGAGAAGCCTTCTTGTTGAGTGGCGGTGATTATTAGATGTTGTGTAGAGTCCAAGCTTGTCTCATCCAGTAGAGCATTTCGGATCCACGCACGGACTGTCCATGAGAGATTGATCCCCTGAGTTAGAGTAGTTGGAGCAACGACAAAAGAAGCTAGAAGCCTTCTTTCACAACAGAAAACGTCATTCTCGATCGGAAGACATTGTAACTATAAGCATATCTTTGATCTTCTTCCTTAATACTACAAGCAGGGATGGCTTGTTAGTCAGGATCCGGACTAGAAGCCTGTCAGAATCTTAATTTCTCCCTTTTCTTTTATTTCCTCTTGTCTGGATGTTCTCTTCTTCTCCCTCTTCTCTCATCTCTCATCTTCCTCCTTTCTTCTATTTGATTTCCGAAGCTTCGTTTGGATATCAATGAATGTGAATGTCATTGTAGTGCTGCCAAAAGATCATTTTAGCAAGCAGAAGCCTGAGAAGGCTATATGGGACATACACCCTGTGATTAATCTAACACGTTGGAAATCGTAAGAGTAATATGTGATAGGGAGTAGTAATTTGACATGTACGAAGCAGAGGTGGTCTTCTGAAGATGTCAAAAGCTGAGTTGCACCCTCAGAAGTTGAGAATTGCTTCTAGAAGCCGACGTGGGAAGACTGGAAGCCGTGATCTGGAAGCATTAATCGTCTTCTCAGACTTCTCAGTGGGTATTTGTGTGTATTTTGCATAGTAATTGTACGTTAAGATCCATAACCTTTTGAAGGGTTTGGAAGCCGTGTGGATTTGAGAGAAGAAGAGATTTTTGGATAAAATCTAGGCGTTTGTGAGTTTGGACATATCTTAGAACTTAGAGCAGAGTAACTAGTGTAAATCTTCTTGGGGAACAAAATCTGTTATGCTACAATGGGCTAAAGGAGAAAATCTTAGGACACTACATATAGTAACCTCATATTTTTGGCGCCACTGCCGGGGATTTCATCTTAGTAACGACTGCTCTAAGCTTCATAGATCAGTGTGTCAGTAGTTGGTTGCATTGGGACTAACTTGGATTGAATTTTAGTGTGCCGCAGAGCTCTATCTTGTTGAGAAGACAAGAACCGCAGCCAGAAGCTGATGAGAGATATCAAGAGGAATTGGAAGAGACCGCTTCCTCACTTCCAAGAGCTTCTTGGAAGACTTGATCTTACAAGTATAGAAGTCTGCAGTCGAGCGTAACATGAAGCAGGAAAGAGAGATATTCCGAATCTGTGGACAGTTGTCTAGAACTTCAGATTACCAGGTCAAGTACTAGAAGAAGGGACGAGTGACACCTCTTCTCAACACTCTGGTGGATGTCTCCGACCAGAGGAAGAAGCAGAAGACGCGTGGATAAGGACCTTGAGTGGGTACACTCATCCCAACGAACTGCTTCTAGAGAACAAAGGATATCCTTGAGACACCAACAGAAAGAAGACGAGCTCAAGAAGATCCAAACTAAAGAATTGGAAGAGCCTTCCATCTTGAGCATAATCTTTGGAGAAGACAAAAGTCAACCGGTTACGCAGAAGACGTCTCTCAAGTGCGGAAGAGGCTTCTCAAGATGAAGGAAGACTGGAGGAGATTGCTCCAGACATCTCAGAGAGTGAAAGCGACAGCAGCTCTAACTCAGAAGACGATATTCTTGACTCAGACAGACCTGGCTCTTCAAGAAGACCATCTCCACCGCTTGGGCTTGACAGAGGAAGAAGTTGGCAGCTGCATCAGCCGGCCACCAACATGACTTCTCATATCCGGCAGAACTACCATCAGTTCCACGATGATGACGACAATGCTGATGATCTCATCATGATGTTCAAGACCATCTCTCGATCCAACAAAGAAGACATTGATGCAAACAGACTCAATGTATTTCTTAGTCTGATCACAAGGAAGGGAAGGAAATGGATGAGTAAAATTTTGGATGATGATTTAGTTATGACCACTTGGGCCACTCTGAAGACAGCTTTTCTGAAGAGATTCAGAGGAGTGAGCTATGACTGAATGACTCTCATAGAACTTTGGAGGTTAGAACTGAAGAAGAAAGAGACACTGCGGTTCTAGACTGAGAGGTTTCAAGACCTCCTAGATCACATCTCCCAAAACCAAGGAAGACCCGGTTATTGTGCTCAGCAAGCCGTAGACTGGTACTTGGGAGGACTGTCTCAAGATATGGAATTGTATTGTAGAAGAGGATGAGGTGATAATTTAGTAGAGGTACAGAAGTGTGTAGAGCAGTATGAAACCTCGAGCATTATCCAGAATATGACAAAAGACAGAGTGAAAATCTCGAAGAAGTCCAAGAGGTCGAAGAAGTTTTCCAAGAAGTCCAAGAGGAAGTCCAAGTCAACTGAAATTTATAACAGTGCGTCAGAAGCATCATCTGCTTCTAAACAGTCTAGTGACGAGAGTTCAGAATCAGAGTCTGAACAGGAGAAGAAGACACAAAAGAATGAAGAAAGAGAAGTCACAATCCAGGGAAGAAGTTGTGCAGAAAGTCCCTCAAACTCATATTCTTCAGTCTTCACCTGATCCCTAGATTGATGAAGTGCTGAAACAATTTGCGGATCTGAAGGTCCATCTTCAGAATCCAAAGGACAAGTAGAAGCAACCCATGGCTTCCCGATCAAACACTTGGTGCAATCTCTGTAACTCTTCCGGACACACCAGGAATCAGTGTATACAAGATCAGACAGTTAATTGGGTAGATTGAGAAGAAGATGATGAAAGGTACCTACACGATCCAAGTGGAGAATCATGCTACAGGATTGAGATGGTACAACCTTTTACTCCTATCCCGCTTGCTCAGTTTAACCATTATACTCCTAGGGATAGGGCTGGTACTGTACAGACCAGGACGCCTTGACAACCTTCTTCGTCACAGCGACCTCTAAACTCTATTCCTTGAGCATGTAATAATTGTGGAGAGACAGGACACTGGTGGTCCATCTGTCCTCATCCCAGAAGATAGATTGGGCAAGTGCTCTTATGTGGAAATTGTAAGGAAGCTGGACACCTCACGAGGAACTATCCTCATACTCAACGACCACGGCAGATGGTCAGATTTGCAGATACCACACCTCATGCAGAAGCAGCATCAACTTCGAAACTTGAGTTAGGAGTGGTACAACATATCTCTCTAGAAGAAAAAGATCTTGGAGATTGCACGGATTGTCTATACATAGAGGAAGACGAACCAGACCTTGGGAAGCGCATAAGAAAAGAGCCTTAGTTATAGAAGACGTCTACAGCCCAGAAGCAGAAGCCATCTGAGGAACCTCACCTTTTACCCTGACGGATGACACTATTTGGAGCCCTTGCTCAAATTCAGATAGCTTATCTCCAGAAGAGATCATGGGTGATGCAGTGCTCACGGTGAGTACCAGAAGCAGAGGGAAGTCAAAATCCTGTCGTAAGGAAAGCAAAGAGACCAAGAGACGAAGGAGCATAAGGAGAGATCACCCTCTCCAGAACGACCTTCATCTCCTGCTTATGACAGGGAAGATCTGAAGTACTTTGCTTCTGATATCAGAAAAGAAGTAGAAGGATCATGCAAGAAGAATTAGAAAAGCGACGGAAGATAGTGCAAAAGCTTCTTTCACCGACCACGTCAGCCCCTATCCCATAGGAAAAGCTTCAAGTAGAGAGAAGACCTAATTCATATCTTCCACCTAAGGAAGTATCTTTTAAACTTTCCATGTTGGAAACTCCAATCACTCTTATGAAGCGATCCTCTTATGACTTCTTACGAGATTTGTGGATCAGAAGACGGATGTAACCTTCCAAACAACTTCTGGATGATAATGCTGGTTACAGAAAGTTGGTACAATTTGTCCTTCGAGGATCGAGGAAGAGGAGAAAAATGAAACTTCTCTAGAGCACCCCGATCCTGAGAATAGAGCATGAGGACTTAGGAGCCTCAAAACTTGACATGGAGATCCATGGCTGTCTTATGAAGAAGATACCCACTGATTCAGGCTCCAAAGTCAAAATCATGACTGAAAAAACTACACATGCCTTAGGCTTCACTGAGTTCCAGCCTACTCCGAGGACTCTCAGAATGACGGACAATATCATAAGACGACCTTTGGAGCAACTGAAAAATATCTTGACGGTAATTGAGGAAGTATCTTTCTACCTCACTTACATTATCTTGCTACCTATAGCTAAGGTTGGATATCATGTTTTGATAGGAAGACCTTAGTTGTATGTTGCAAATATAAATACCGATCGGAGAAGACATCGTTTGAGATTTCCCAATCCTACACCGAAGCAAGGCGAGAAGTCCAAAGTCTCACTCTCTTGGATGAATATTGGACATCAAGGTGAAACTCTCTCTACCGCTGAAGGATACACATCAGAAGACTCAGCTGCGTCTTTTGATAGTGACGGAAGATATGATGAGTTTGTGGTAAATTACTTATGTACTACAGATGTCCCAGGAGAAGCAGAAGAAGTGGACTGGGGATACATTGAGTGCTATGAAATTTCGAAAGAAGAGCTTCAAGAAGACGAAAGTATTGGCTTCCCTTCAGAAGATCAGTTAGCTGATCATTCAGAAGCCGAGTCAGACTTGGAAGAAGCCCCCAAACCAAAATATTTTGGTGTCAGTGAATAAGTCATACTGAAGAAATGGTAAACCTTGACGACCTTTAAGAGATGGAGATTGCTCAAGGAAGAAGCTGAAACTTTCCAAGGTGATCGAGGACCAACAGTTGGAAGACTTTTGAGAACTCTTGACAGAGTTCCAAGATGTCTTCGCGTGGACCACATAAGACATGAAGGACATACCTAGAGAACTGGGAGAACATCGAATTGACTTGCTGGAAGACGTTGTTCCTGCACGGTAGACTCAACTCCAAGTACTCACTTCTTGTGAAAGATCAAATCGACCAGTATTCTAAGACATGCGTCATCTTCTCAATGCTTAGCAATGAATGAGTAGCTCCATTTATCATCGTTCCTAAGAAGCAGACATGTAAGATCAGAGTGTGCCAAGACTTCCGAAAAGATGAACTTGACCACGAAGAAGGACCATCCTTTGTCGCAGATTATGTGTTAGATCAAGTAGCAAGACATGAGTTCTACAACTCCCTGGACGGGTATTCTGGATACAACCAAGTATCAATCAGAGAAGAAGACAAGTCGAATACCACTTTTACTACTGATTGGAGAACTTACGCATATAACCAAATGCTGTTTGGTTTGAACAACGCTCCTATCACATTCCAGAGGTTGTGATTACGATCTTTAAGGAGTATCTTTGAACTTGGGGGCTCGAAGACTATCAGATACCGTCCTAGTCTCAACCATAAACGATGCCGACTAGGAATCGACGGATGTTATTTTCTATTCGATAATTATTTTTTCTTGTCACGATAATAGACATCGAGCATCGATTACTTTCCAACAACAAGATACTTTCAATTTCAACTTTATTCACAAGATCTTTCTCTACATATTGTTACATATGCTTTAAATTATATTATGGTTATTTATCACATGATGACAACGGTAATTTAATTTAATTTAGTAAACACGGTGGAGACTTCATTCTTGATTCGTTTATTCTCTTTAAATGTAGAAAACACGATCAATGTATAATCGATGCTTCTAATCATGATTCGTTTCTAACCTCATGTTATCTTCCAGTAGTCTGCCTATCCAGTATGGAGGAGTTTGTCACCTTAGTATACCCACAATCTAAGGAGATTGAGCAAGTCTCTACTCGAGATGGATCTGCAATCCTTGATAAACTATTTCTATCTGTAAGATTTTTAATCAAGACTAGAACGATTCTCTTGAGTGAACTCGTGTCGACTGTAGATTCTTCCCAATCCCTATCTAGATTTGTCGTGCCCCTCCATGATGTTGATAGGAAATAGTGGAAGATTTACGCATCGAACACATATAAAGTATTTGGGGTTCAGGATCCTATACAATCTACTCCATGTTCCTCATCAAGGAACCTTGATGCCACTTCTTTCCAAGTTGAATCTTTGATCATGAACCAAGTTCCTGAAGTATGTGTCGATGTCGATAGTAATCACTACATAGACTGATTAAGAGTTCTCCATGACAAGTTTCTCATCAACACTTATGACTGCTTGCTACAAATCCAGGGTGCTTTGAAACTTGCACTTTTTGTCTATTAGTGTCTGATTACAAACATGTGCTAAAGTTCTCTGGGAACATGGTCTTTGAACTTCCTCCAATTCAAGAATCCACGTCTCAAGTTAAAGGGGGTTGTCTCGTTGATATGGATAGGACATCAGACTGCTCTCTGTGGATGTGGATCATCTTGACATCCACTAGAGTTGGACTTTCGAGACGATACACTATTAGTCGAGTTAAGTGTGTCATTGCATTAGAGTGTGTGAATGTCTGGTGTCTCCATTTCTCGAGGACTAGAAGTACAATACCAAGGATTGGCTTGAGAGAAAGCACGTGAAGTCTCCTTACATGGTTGGATGTTTAGTGGACAAGAAATTCCACGTCTATATTCACTGCAAGTTCCATGCGAGATGAATTTTGGCATGCAGTGTTCTCACGCATCATGTTATGTGTCATGTAAACAACACCTGCAACTCGTTCATGATGCGATCGTTGAGGAGTACAGAAGAAACCCGATGGTCAAAGCTATCACCTTATGTACAACTGTAACGAAATCTATTTACAAACAGATATTTGATCATACATCAGCTAAAGAGATCACAGACGAACAGAAGCACGAGTTACTCAATCGCACAATCTGATACATTTGTGGACATACTGAAAGAAATTAGGCGACAAGAGAAACTAGAGAGTGATGTTTCTGCAATTTTGAAGCTACAACGAAACATCATGTTGCCTTTCGTCCAACGTAGTCTCTTTGTTGATCAAGCTGCAAGGAGCAGAGGTGTTAACTCTGGACCTAACTCCGGTTTGGATTTGATGAAAACAACAACCATCAGGTGGAGACCTGGAAGGACGAATATAACTTTCAGGAGGAAAGAGGGGTGGATTACCATGAGAAGTCATATCTATGATCACTTGATGCGAGACTCTATACGCTTTTGATTTGTGAGTTGAGGTCTCAAGATGCTCAAAGCCAAGCAAGACCTTGGCGCATGATGGACGAGGTGCTGGTAAAGAATGGAGTGATCAGTCTTGATATTATGAGCTTCATGGCTGGCAACAATGAAGTAGGATGGAAAGCTATCCGAGAAGTATTCTGTGATGGATTGGTTTGCCCTGATAAGGAGAGGACATATGCTTTTTCATCGGACACAATCATTGCAGCGACACACTAAAACAGAGATACGACCAGGAAAACATAAAGAGCACAAGCAACTCTTGTACGATGCTCTAGACATCAACACCGATTATAAAGAAGCATAGGAGATTATAGAGTGGTGAAACCTCAACACTCACTCTGCTCTCATCAGAAAGACGGGGATGTATTGGTGGGTTGTCTATTTTTGCCAATGGTGAAATTTTATGCGTCAGGTAGGTTACTCATTTTTTTGGTCGTATTTATCTGATATAATGTTTTGGTGTGTCATACGATTCATTTTATACATCATCTATTTCACACACTGTTGTGTAGTTTGTGTTCGACGTATAGTTGTCAAACTTCTACATCCTTCTTATTTTGTATATTCTGCTATTCTTTTAACGATCGTCCTAGTACTTGGTTGTTGAAGTAGCGCTCATTGATAACTAACGTCTCTTGAACTTTCCCACTTGTACTTCTCATCAAATTCACTACACTAGATATCGAACTTCGATACCTATAATCATGGTGAGATGATGACTAATGTCACGTCAGTTTGGTACCTCGGCTAGGTTGACCGAGTGCAAAGTGGCGCATCCCGGTAAGGCCGTTAGTGCCATAAGAGCGAGTTGGTGGGAGAGCCCACTAGGAGTATACTTCGCAGGTAGGGCTTGGAGGCCTTAGTTCTTCGAGTTGAGCCTTCAAGCTCCAGGTAATGGTGGATAGTCTAGTTGAGTGTAACACGGATTCTCTTCGTGTTTAGAGTGGGTTTGGCTTGACCGTTTGGGAGTAATCTTTGTTGTAGTGTTGGAGATGGTAATTTCTCTATTCAGATTACTCAAAGAACTGAGTGCAGGTCGAGGCGGAGTTCAGTAAGAGCTCGCTGATCTGAAATCTGAAATCGTCCGCTGGTATCTTCGGGCGTTGTCGTTCGTGCTTGATTGTTTGGAGCTGTGATCGAGGTGTGTGGGCGCATGCTACATTGCTGGTTGTAGATCGATTTTCTGTTGTTGGGATCGAGTGGAGATTTCTGTCATGCGGAAGCGCTGCTGAAATTTTGCGGAATGTTCTTGAAGTGATTTGTTGGAGCCGGATTGCGCGTTTGAGCGTGGCAGCTGAAATACTTGTCAATGTCGGACCGGAGTGGGCTCTTTGGAAACGCATTGGAGAGACGATTCTAGTGCACTAAGTTTCGTGGAGTTTGGCCAAGGATTGAAGAAGTTATGGCATGTCGAAGTTCGCTGCCGTGACACCTGCAAGTGCAAAAAGGCTAGTTACGTCAGATTTTGGTGCAATTTCGTGTGGAAACTCGAGTTTAGGAGTTTTGTTGTGTGTGTGTGTGCATTCGCGAAGTGTGTCTTGTGCATTCGCGAATCTGTTGTGGTGGTGTTCGGGTTGAATTTGGGTGTTCTTGCTGTTCTACGTCAGATTTTGGTCACCAGTGTGCACCTGCAAGCTGTTTTTGCTGTTTTGGAGTCTCTTTTGGTGCAATCTTCTGCAATTCGAGGTGGAATTGAGCCTCTTCTGGTGTGTTGTACCTGTTCTACTCTACTTCAAGCGGAGCGGAGCGGGAGTGTCTAGGTGTGGAGTGCGTGTTAGGAGGCGTTTAGAGGCTTCGAGGAGCAGAGGTGCGTGAGTGCGGAGGCGGAGCGGAGCTGAGCCTGAGCCCGCACTCGCCGCAAGCCAGCTTACTGGCGTGCTTGAGAGAGGTATCCAAGCTTCAGTTGTGTGAGAAGGGTAAAACCAGCTGGTCACCCATCCCAACACTATTCTTGGACCTGGACTCCTAACTCTGTAGCCTTAGCTTTGGCTTTACCACTAGACCAATAGCTCTTGGTGTCCTACAGGGATGCGTGGAAGTACTTATGGATTTGTATAAGGTAGTAGGAGACCTTCTCGCACGTCCCTAGAGGAGTGGTAGGACGACGTCATAGTATTAAAGGTAAGCTATAGTTGTGGTAGTGCTTGTCTATACCGTAGAGACGTGTATAGAGGCAATTGGTGGCAGTTGTCTTGGGTGAGCTAGTAGAGCTACCACGTGGATGTTTTTGGAGCTACTAGAGGTGTGGACATCTAGTTAGTGACCTCCAGTGTCAGTTACGACAGTTGGTGATCATATATTGTGCATGTGGTCACCGACGAGGAGACGTCAGTCCGGGTGGAGCTCGGTTTCTCTTTATGTGAATGTTTGAGTGTAGAGGGTTATCGTTTGGACTTCTTGTGGTTGGAACCCCTCCATATTTTGCTTCCTGTTTGTGCGCCGCGTTTGCTTGTGTTGGCACTTGATTTCCGGAGTGAGTTCATTCCAGTGTGCTGTCGTTAGTGAGGCTGGAGTTGCGGACCAGTAAGACTACCTTTGTCTCTCTCACGGTGCGGTTGGAGTGACGACCAACAGACCGTGAGAGGCTGTCTGTGGTGATGGTAGGTACAGGTTGCACTTATCTTGACCGTCCTAGTAGGAGATAGGTGAGCTCAGTAGGAGCAGGGTTAGGCAAGTGGTGGTTACGGTGGTGACGGAGATTGCGACATTCCGGTTGGGGAGTGTGTTAGCGGGATTCTCTCATCACGGAGTTCTCAGGAGGTTATGGTGGGGACTTCTCGGACAGTGGGTATACACGGAGTGGAGTGAGGTACCGACTACCTACACCATTGCCGTCAGTTGTTCCGGAGGACGAGTCAGATGCAGACAACACGTTTTCTAGTGGTGAGTCTAGTGTCGCCACACCATTGTTGTGGGACATGGACGAGATCTATGAGACCACGAAAAGACCTCGATGTTACTCGAGTACAGTTGGTACCATTGAGCTGGATGACTTCATCCAGGAGTTTGACAGTTGGTGCGATCTGCAGCAGATGCGGAACTTACATCTGTTTACACCTTTCATGGCGTGGAAGGGTTTGTTCTAGCATTTGGAGGGACCGCCGATGGACGATTATCATGAGTTCAGGCGAGATTACAGTGTTGAGATCGAGTTGTGGAGACAACATTGGTCTCCCAACTACGTTTCTGTCACTACTGGCGCAATTTCGAGAGACGTAGCACCTACGAGTTCGGGTGTCAGTAGTAGTGATACAGTCACAGGTGGCAGAATACGTACTACCAGCGGTGCGTTCACAGGTAGTGGAGCAGGTGGTAGTGTGAGCGAGATACCACCAGGGTTTAACCCTGTGGTTCAGTTCTTCCAATGTTTGAGGAAGAACTATCAGGGTGTGCGGACCGACAAGTTGAGGAGTCTGTAGGAGTTCCAGCGAAAGACTGGAGAGAGCCTACGCGAGGCGTTTACTCGCATGAGACGGTTGATCAACATTACTCAAGGGGTGACGGAAGCACAGGCAGTTCAGTTCTGGTATGGGTTACAAGACCGAGAGCTGCGTAGGAGAGTTAGAGATGCTACTCTCCTTAGAGATACCGCTCCGACGTTGGCGGTTTTCTTTAGTCTGGCTGAGCGGATTGAGCTCAACATTGTGGAGGAGAGGGTGGTGGTTGCTGTTCAGCAAGGAGACACCACATGGAGCGACCACCTCTTCTCGAGGATCACAAGTTATGCAACAGCGTGATGGTGGTGGTGGTGGTAAGGATCGTGCAGAACTGTCACGATCTCAGGGAGGTGTTGGAGGATCTGGTGGGCAGAAGCCCATGCCGTCCTTCTCTATCCAGCAGCAAGCGGGTTCGTGCTGGACGTGTGAGGGTCCTCATCAGCAGAAGGACTGTCCACAGAGGAGAGGTTATGAGACGTCAGGGACGCCTCAAGCAGTACCTAGGCAATGTGAGCATTGCGGACGACCTGGTCACAGTAGTGACCGTTGTTTTGATCTCCATCCCGAGTTACAGCAAGGGAAGGCTGATCGTGGACAAGGCGGAGGAGCTCAGGGAGGCCGTGGTGGTCGAGCTGGAGGTAGAGGTCCAGCACCTGAGAGAGGACCGGTCGATCCACCGTCTGCTACAACGTCAGAAGTCGGTATGGCTGCTCGGATTGAGCAGTTGGAGCAGAGGATAGCTAGTATGGCTATGGCCCAGCGGAGATCAGGTGGAACAGATGCTTCCACATCTTATGGAGGAGAAGGAGGTGACTACAACTTCATGGCTGATGTGGCGCAGATTGAGGCATCTGCGGCAGTGACTAGAGGTGCAGTACGTGCCTCCGAGCCACAAGGTGCGTCAGTGGAGTTGGATCCACAACGCGGGGAGTTTGGTAGACATGCCAGGCTTCCCCAGTCGTTCACGTTATCAGAGGCGTTGAGGACCACATCTATGGTTCCTAAACGGTCTATCGATGGTGCGATAGAGTTGAAGACATCGACATCCAGGAGTGGGTGTGATGTGAGTCCACCCTCGACGTCGGTGGATGTGATGTCGAACCCGATGTTGGGGGCGGCTACAGCAGTTTTGCGAGCCTCACTATTCTCAACCACGGATATGAGGGCATTGGGAGTCAACTTGGCTCCAGTGTTCCAGTTGGCGGCCACGCTCAGTGAGAGCGAGGATGTAGTTACCTCTAGTGCTGAAGTAGTTCAGCAAGAGGCGGTAGACGTGTCTCTAGACGAGGATCAGGACAGCTACCAGTGGTACTTGGCAAGCGGTGACTGCTAGGTTAGATGAGTTACCAGCTAGGTCGGCGATTGACCGTGCTGGTTTGGCACCAGGTGTGATGTTGTTGGACAACAGAAGTGGTATCTTCTGTTTGGTGGCACCTTCAGGGTAAGTGTATCGACCTCAGAAGGTCTTGTTAGACTCTGGAGCACAACCGTTGATGTTGGGAAAGGCGGCGTGTATTGGTTTGGGTCTAAAGAAGTCCGAGGTGGAGAGATGTGCATTCTAGTTGCAGACATCTCTAAGGGGATCAAGAGGTACGGCTCTACACATGACACGTGAGACGTTGACGGTGAGAGTTCGGCCAGATCACCCCACGGATGACTCTATGGTGAGGGCCAAGGCCATCGTTACAGCCGCAGAGTCTTATGATGTATTGGTTGGAGGTGTTGTGTTGTATCATATGGGGTTCGTGATCGACTATTGGGCGGAGACAGCATCTTATAGATCAGGTTGGCAGTCCGGTGAGAGACGAGTGAGCCGCTTACCAGTGCGGTTCAGTGCTAGAGTTGAGACGACGGAGCTTACACGAGGGACGATGGCATCCGTTGCAGGGTTCAGTTCGGTCATCACTTGGCCGGACGAGTTGTTGGAGGGCAATGCCCATGCGGAGGATACTCCGGTCTTTGAGGAGGTGGAGGACATGCCTAGCATGTCTACGTTAGTACCATCTGCCTTGGATGTTCCACTCTGGAGTTCGAGTGGAGTGTTGCAACAGTATGCTGATCAGTTGGTGCAGCAGGCTTGGAGTGAAGCCTTTGTACCACCAGTAGAGGAACAAAGGGGTGTTCCTGCTACTAGCCATGTGACCTTGTCACCGTTGGATATAACTCCCATTGTGTGACAGTATCCAGAGGAGGGTGTATGTGTGCTGGAGCTGTTTGGAGGGATCAGCACAGGTTTGGCTGCGGTATTGCAGGAAGGTATACAAGTACAACGATACTTGTATGTGGAGAGAGATGAGATTGCGAGACGCATCTTATTGCGACATGTGGCACGTTTGGTGCAGAGATATCCTGAGTTGTTGCTCATATAAGCTGTTAGAGGATACCAACAAGCATTACCGTCGGATATTTCGCTGTTGGGGGCGCAGGATCTTACATTTGTTGGCACCATTCACTTGGTGATAGCCGGATGGCCATGTCAAGGTCACACGCGTGCTGGGAGAGGTCAGGGTTTACATGACCCGCGATCTAGGATATTCTGGGAGATGTTACGGATCTTACGACATCTCCACATGCATCTGGTGGATTCTCCAGCGTACATCTTGGAGAACGTTCTTTTGTTGGGTGATGCTCGTACACAGATGATGGCGAGTGTGCACCAAGTGCGGTCTTGGGTTGGACCAGCAGTGTTGTTGGATGCAGCAAGAGTAGGATCTCGTGCACATCGTCCACGGTTGTGGTGGACGAACTTGTTATTGAGAGAGGTGCTTAAGCGAGCACACGATGGAATGAGACGACCAGCACATCTCACAGTTGATAGCATCTTGGATGCAGGACGACGATCTCAAGTAGTGAGAGTCGTCGATAGATCACCCATGGCAGTGGTGAACCTAGTGGGACGGCTCATGGTAGCGTTACCTACTTTGGTAAGCTTTCCAGCGTCACATGCTTACAGAGATGGAGGACCTGGGCTTGTGTGGGATGCTCAATTACGGCAATTGGTGGAGCCCAATGCCGATGAGAGAGAGCGAGCAATGAGTTTCACTACGAGTACGACGGCAATAGCTTCGGTGTCGGAGGTTTCACGTCGTCAAGTATTGGGTCAAGCAATGGACTTGAATTGCTTGACATGGATTGTTAGCCTTGGATTGGCTGAGCAGCGTCGGATGCGATCGACGGGTGTTACTGCTCGAGCACTCTTGAACTCTTTGCCTACCGGGTCGGTGGAGGCAAAGGCTGGGGGCGAGGCACGTGGAGTTCGTCATCCTTGGACATCATGGGATGTCATAAGAGATAGTGTGGAGCTTGCAGCTAGAACTGCAGAAGTTTTACGCACAGTAGCGGTGGAGGTTGTTGGTGGTGAGCAGAAGGAAACTGCTCCAGAGGCTGCAAGATAGCAGTCAACAACTTCGTCTTCTATCTCTAGCATGGTGACAGAGGATACTTGGGAGCCAGAGATTGGACTCCAAGCTTATAGGAGAGGAGAGACGAAGAGTACAAAGATTCCTGAAGAGCTACAAGAATTGTTTTGCCTTCAGTATGAAGGATTTGGGTACCTTGAAGAGACCTGGTATACAGATCGACTTGGCTAACGACATGTCAATCTTTCGACGTCCTTATAGGTATAGTGACATGGAGAGAGCCTTGATCCAGAGTCAGACTCAAGACTTGTTGGAGGCTGGGTTGGTGGAGATGTCGCATGGAGAATATGCATCTGCCACAGTTATGCCAGCCAAGAAAGATATGTATGGCAACTACACGGATAGGCGGATGTGTGGGACTACCGTCCTATCAATCGACAGACGAAATCTGATAAGTATGCCATGCTGACACCTGAGGAGATCTTTGATGCAGTGGGGCATGTGAAGGTCTTCAGTACTTTGGATCTTCGAGCAGGGTATCATCAGTTGCCAGTGAGAGAAAAAGATAAGTCCAAGATAGCATTCTGGGGAATTGACTCTCACGGCAAGGATTGTTTGTATTAGTGGCGGTTCTTACCATTTGGGTTGAAGAACGTCCCTGCTGAGTTCCAAAGGGTGATGGACAAAATCCTAGCAAGATTGGATTTTGTCAGATGTTATATTGACGACATCTTAGTCTATAGTGCTACAGTGGAGGAGCACGAGAGACACTTACGGGATGTGTTTGAGCGGTTGAGAGCTCATGTGTTGAAGTTACACCCTGGGAAGTGTAAGTTCTTCAAGAATTGGTAGAGTATCTGGGCCACATCATCTATCCAGGTGGGTTGGGTGTTCAACAGACGAAGGTTGAGGCTATTGCACGTATCCCACGCCCCACAGATGTGAGTCGAGTTCGAGCATTTGTTGGTTTGGCGAACTTTTATCGTCGATACGTGAAGGGATTTAGTGCAATTGCGAAGCCGTTGACCAAGTTGATGAAGGTGGACCAAGAGTGGCAATGGGGAGATGAGTAGGAGCGAGCTTTTGTAGAGCTCAAGGATAAGTTGACATCTGCTCCCATCTTGAAGAGACTCGTTAGGGGGCGTCCTTTCCAACTACACACCGATTGGAGTATGTTGGGACTTGGAGCAGTGCTGACTCAACATGATGATGAGAAAAAAGAGTTCGTGGTGGCGTATGCCAGTCGCTTCAACAATTCAGCGGAGGCGAGGTATAGTTCGTATGAGAGAGAGTGTTTGGCGGCAGTGCGGGCTGTTGCACACTTTCGATGTTATCTGTTTGAGAACCCTTTTACTCTCATCACTGATCACCAGCCGCTCAAGTGGTTGATGGAGTCCGACAAGCTTACAGGGAAGCTTGCTCGATGGGCTCTGATCTTACAGGATTATGACTTCCATGTAGTACATAGATCTGGAGTTGCAAATCTAGATGCCAATGGGTTGAGTCGCAACTCATGCACGAGTCAGCAGGATCAGACTGGGGCTCGATGGCATGACGAGGTTGATGAGGAGATAGTGCCAGGGTGGCATGCATCTGCCTTTCTTTGTGTGTTGGCCATGAACTCTTATGGAGGGCCAGGTCGTATCTGTCTCTGGTCAGAGAGTAGATGATGAGTCTCCAGATCCTGAGGGTGGAGATGGTGTTCCAGACCAGCGAGATATCCATGATGATGTGATCGTGATGGAGTATCTACGTACTGGTGTGGTAGTAGGCACAGTAAGTGCCAAGGAGCGAGATCGTGTTCTTCAACGAGCGGAGAGATTTCGACGAGAAGGACGACATGTACTTCGAGTGTGGGATGATGAGAGGATACGGATAGTGCCACACTCATCCCAGAGGGCACAGTTAGTACGACATGCCCATGAGGAGTTGGGACATTTTGGAATGAAGCGTACACATAGCTTACTCCAAGGACAGTATTGGTGGCGTGGTATGCACATCAATGTGCAACAGTTTGTCGCACGATGTGTGGTTTGTGATCGAGTACGAGCATCGTTTAATGCTCCTGCTCCACAGTTACACCCCTTATCGATTATGGGGTTGGATTACCGTTGGAGTTTGGATTTTGCGGGACCTTTATCATTGACCGTACGTCACCACCGGTATGTGTTGGTGATGGTGGAGCACTTCTTCAAGTGGATTGAGTTCGTGGCATTACCAGACAAGACGAGTGAAGGGACGGCGTACGCGTTCTTAGATCGAGTGCTGAGTCGTTTTGGAGCACCAGCTGAAGTGTTGACAGACCAAGGTACAGAGTTCCTTGGTGAGTTTCAAGCCTTGTGTGATCATGCGCTGATTGATCATCGGACTACATCTCGAGATCATCCTGAGGCGGATGGTTTGACGGAGAGGGTTCAGACGGTGAAGAGAGGATTGCACAAGTATGGATTGCAGAAGGGCCACTTGGGAGACTGAGATGTGCAGTTACCATGGTTGGCTATGGGTTACCGTTTCAGCCGACAAGCGTCTTTGGGTTCCTTCTCACCGTATTTTCTATTGTATGGCCGAGATCTAGATCTACCTTCGGTCATTCGTCGTGATTCTGCTGAGGTGCTGGACCTTGATGACCCGGATATGTGGGTGAGAGCATGTTCTCAACGAGCAGAGACATTTCGGAGAGTTATGCCTATGACTTTTGAGAACTTAGCGATTGCCCAGCATAGAGACACGTTGCGATATGCGACTATCCGAGGAGGAGGTTATCGGTCGTCGATTCGCAGGTTTCATCCTGACGATTATATCTATCTACAGCGGACCGCACCGACGACGTTGGATGTGACCACAGGGCGCCCTATTTTACGAGTGCGTGAGGTGTTACCTTCTGGAGTACTCATGTTAGAGGGCCGTGATGGTGTTGTGTGGAAGGACCATGTGCGTAATTGTGCGCCATGTCATCTTCCCAACATTGATGATATCGTTGACCCAAGCTTAGCAGTGGTACGCGCGGGCTTGAGATGTATGTTGCGTGGATCTGCTGGTGGAGCAGCCTGTATGTTGGTGTGTGATGGTTGTTCGAGAGGTTGGCACATGTCATGTTTGACTCCATCTCTCAATGTCGTTCTTACTGGACGGTGAGTTTGTCCTCGATGTATATAGCAGGGATAGTCGATTAGATCTTTGCGTGATATGGATTGCAAACATGCGACTAACGATGGGACGATGTAGCACCCAGCCTCCTGATCCTTGCACCCATGAAGGTGTATATCACGTAGTTGAGATATAGAGCTATCTGGAGTTAGAGGGACCTAACCGTCAGTTAGAGAGGCGATTGTGGTACACTTGTGTATGTGTATGACATCGTCCATGTGTTATGTGTATGTGTGGTGTATCTCTGACAGCGATGTATGTTGTGTAGCGATGTGTATGCGCACGACAACTGTCACGTCAGTTTGGTACCTCGGCTAGGTTGACCGAGTGCGAAGTGACGCATCCCGGTAAGGCCGTTAGTGCCGTTAGAGCGAGTTGGCGGGAGAGCCCACTAGGGGTATACTTCGCAGGTAGGGCTTGGAGGCCTTAGTTCTTCGAGTTGAGCCTTCAAGCTCCAGGCTATGGTGGATAGTCTAGTTGACTGTAACCCGGATTCTCTTCGTGTTTAGAGTGAGTTTGGCTTGACCGTTTGGGAGTAATCTTTGTTGTAGTGCTGGAGATGGTAATTTCTCAATGCAGATTATTGTGGTACACTTGTGTATGTGTATGACATCATCCATGTGTTATGTGTATGTGTGATGTACTTCTGACAGTGATGTATGTTGTGTAGCGATGTGTATGCGCACGACACTAACTACAGATGACCGTGGATAATTTGATCATCAAATGCTCAGTAGACGAGAGTTATCGATGTTCGATTGCTTCAACCCGCAAGATGACATGTTATGGTGTTAAGAAATATTATATTTTGATCTGATATTCTAGATTGGCACTCAAGAAGTGACACTATGCGAGTTTGCATTGATGTCAAATGTGAATGGACAGAATCTGTTCATACGTCCATGAGAAGAGGATGATAAGCGATATGTATCATTACTAGAGATAACAATGGAATATCATGCGCGTGCGTTGCAACAAATTGCTCTTGGGTATGCGTTTCAGCATGGTAGTGCTAGATGTCACAAACCCACCTTTTGCGAGCTTTATCTCCGTGTAGCCAATAGAAAAAGTATGAAGATCACATTTGGAAGCTTCTAATTTTGCACTGAACTAGACTCCATTGGTGAACGAGTCAACTCGAATGATGATTTTACGACAACATCTTTGAAGCCGAGATCGTTTGAGAAAGATAAGATTGTCGAGGAGTCTCATCATCACGACAAGATTAAGGTTACAATCGATGTGAAGCGACCTCATCGTCGAAGGTTTGGAGTCACTGATCTCCGTTCTCCATCATCAAAAGAAGTGATAATTCTATATAGTCAAGCGTATGTCCAAGCACCATCACCAGATGATGGACCTCCATCTTCCCCGAGCATTGCATATCTACCATGTTCTTCAACTCCACTAGCTACTACACCTAGCACCTCTCATTATGTCGAGGAGGGTGAAAACAACATACTTTTCATTTCCGATGAGGACTTCTGAAGTCTAAACGTCCTTGGACAAGATCTCAGACTTATCAGTCCAACATTGACACTCTCTCACTTTTGTCAAACTTGCGAGTATCCCTATACAAGCTATACAAAGTGACATTCCACTCTTCTCACAAATCTTTCTCGTTAAGCAAGGAACTTATCTTTGTATGAGAGAAGTGGATTTTCATGAAAATAGGTTATATATGAGTACGACGATCTCTGCCAACAACATTGAATGCAGTTGGAAACAATCTCACGCCAACATTGTTGGAGAAGAAGATTGATCTCAATCTCTATCCTGAGTCTGTTGACGATAAGTAAGTATTCGAGAAATCTAGAATAGGACATCTGAGAAGAAGCGGCTCCTTGCTCATCAGCTGCCATAAAGCTTTGAGCTGCTAGAGCCGGCAAAGCGACACAAGCAGCACCAAGAACGTTGTCGTAGCGAGAGTCTTTCCTTCGAGCAAGGGCGTACCTTCTGGCTGTGGCTAGCGATCAATGCACAGCAGAGCGACAAGTTTCCTGTAGATTTCTCTCTAACTTCCTCGATAACTAAGCACTTTCTTTCTCTCAGTAAAGGGTCAAGATAACTACACGAAAACGTTGGATGATCATGGGCACGACAAACGGGATATGTGATGACATGATCTCTCGGTAGTATTCCTCTCCGAAGTTTCTCACTACTAGGGCTTCGTACATGGCTTTGGGTCGACAGATGTGTCTTATCTCGCACTGGGTGTTAAAGTTTACAGGAGGGAGCTGATTCAGATCCATCCTTCGTTAGATGAGGATAAAGACGGTGAGGTCCCATTCTTGGCCGTAAGTGACAACAGGTAAGATCACAAGGACAGGCGAGAGCATGACTTGCGCGGTAAAGTTATGCCCGAAGGATCCTATCAGAAACTGTTGAAAGTGGACTCGTTCCATATACATCAGTTTAATCGAGAAAGGGTTTTGAAAAGGGAATCTGGGCGGTAAGTAGAGTCCTTCGTCCATCTCTCACAACATGTGCACTCCAACTACAAAGGTATCTCGATCCATAAAACTCTGATTCAATCTCATAGGATCACCACGATCTCTACACGAACAATCTCTTGGATTTTTTTCCCAGGTCGAATGCCCCCACACAGGTCACTCCCCTTTGCTTAAAAGTTTCGAACACCAAACAAGGATAGGTGCAAGCTCCCTAACCAAGCAACCCAAGCCTCACGGACCGATGAGGTGGCACACATGCACATCGCATGTTTGGTGCCGTCATACTCATCCACGTATGGGTCTTCTGGGTGAAAGGTTCTAATGCATGCACCGTAACGTGGCCCAAAACCGGAGACTAGGCTAGACAGGTAGTCGACTCTATAGGTCAAAGATCGCACTTTGCCACGTTGAGTGCGAACCTAACAACCACATGACGTGGATACAACGTAGGTCGCTAAAGTCATATCTACGCCTAGAATACTCCCCAAAGCAATACAAATGTCGCACTGGATACTTTTCAGCCAGCTGCCGCTAACAACTCGAGACCTAGAGTAGATATCGTTGCCGATACAACTCGGCAGAAAAACCAGCGAACTTTCACATATGATAGGTACAGATCTACAGCTCAGTCTCCTCTCAAAACTTGCCACGTAGATAGGATACTAAAATCTCTACTTGCAGGTCAAATTTCGGGAAGATCTGACGGCTAGATCTCCTCCCACGATTAACACAAATCCACAGAAACTAACACGCACTTCCAATCTCAGATTCAGGACAGAAGCTTCTTCGACTAAATGAACCGTCCACTTCCACTCCAACTTCCTGTGCTATCAATTCAGAAGGTAAACTCACTACACAGGAAATTTGAGCCGATTTGACCGTTCTGATCGTCCTCTATAAATCTGCAAACTCGCTGCTTCATATTGACAGCTTTCTGCACCCCGTCGCCTTCAAATCGCCATTGCGCTCAATCCGCACAACATCCGGTGGTGAAATTTGTGGTCAGAGCTTCAGCAGCTGACAGACTACAAGCCCATGAAATCTGGTCTCAATCTGACGGCTCAATCACTCAAACCCCTTAATCTTACAATCGGAAGAGAAACTCTTGTACTCTCATCACTCTATGAACTTCAAATCGCCATAACGTATGCCCTGGACCTCCAAATCGAGTGAAATTTGTGGTCAGATTGCTCCTCCCGTCAAGAGCTCTCCGCCCATGCCCTCTGATCTCCAAAATCCCTCGTCAAAGTGATCCGAACCTCCCAGAGCGCACACTTAGGTAGATGACAAGTTACCTTCACTTTTTTGAGGACCAATGAGAAGTTAAAGTACTCAACCTTGTCCTTTTCTGCTCCATGGAGAGCCCCAGCAGATAATAGAGCATTCTAAGCTCATAAGAGCAATGTTGTGGATCCCATTATACCACAACTTCTACAATTGTGTGCAAAACGCACTTATACGCGTAATTTACATACTAACTGGTCCCACAACAGGACATTCACCCCCTCTAAACCTGCACATCCTCCGGTATGTGCCAACTTGTTATCCATAGTCATCATCGTATCCCTCATCGTGCTCCAAATTGTCAGGTTCATCATCATCTTCCCTCGCATAAGGTCTGGAAAGATGAGAATCAGACTCGAGAAGTTCATCGAAATCAAGAAATCCTTCACGTCTTCGGAAGACCTTGACCCTTTTACCAGCAATGGGTAACTTCAAGAGTGTACCATCCAATTCTCGCAAACCATATGTGGCATTGTCGTGAACGACAACAACAACATAAGGACCAAACCAACGTCGTGCAAACTTCTTGATAGTGATGTGTTGGTTATCCAAACTGTTGTCATATACTATGACCCAGTCACCTTCGCGGATCGGCTTCTTTCACAGTCGATGTGTCTTGTCGAACCGCTCCTTGTTCTTCAACCTCGCCTCCTTGAGTTTGACCAATGCTTCTTCGAGGTCCTCCTCACGTCGCTCAAGCTGCTGAATTCGTAGTGCTAATAGTCCTTCCCTATCAGAACCATCCTCCCAAGGTAGACATACCCAAGTAGGAACGTCTCCTTCTGCTGGCATGATAGGTTTTTGACCGGTCATCAATTCTGTGGGCATGTATCCAGTGACAGTACTATGAGTAGTTCTATCAGCCCACAACGCAAAAGGAAGAAGTCTAGGCCAGTCCCCATGACGCACCCTGCACGCTTTCACCAATGCTTGGATGATTGGTGGGTGCCCTCGTTCACTTTTCCCATTCGCTTCCGGGTTCATCGAAGTGGTCAACTTCAATCGTATTCCATATCTGTTGAAGAACTCACGTGCTTCATCTGCATTCAACTCTCCTCTATCTGCACGGATTCTCCCCACGCTTCCATATCTAGAAACTATATCTTCTAATATGAATCGACAGACAGGTTCAGTAGCTTTGGTGCGTAGAGCCCTCCCTTCTACAAAGTTAGATAGCTCTTCCCGAGCCAAAACTAAATGACGCATGCCCCAAATTCCTGGTGGCATGGCAACCAAATCCAAAACCCATTGGAAATGAATGGACAAGGGATTGTGGGTCTCAATCCATCCCTATACCGAATCTTGGATTGGAATTGACATTCAATGCATGACCCAACAAACTTCTCTACATCTCGATACAATCCTTTCCACCAATATCTCTCCTTGATCTTGGTAAAGGTCGCCCATGTACCTCGATGACCTGCCCATAAGGTATCATGAAATTGTTCGAGTACTTGTTTCTTGGTCTCTGCATCATCCACTACTCTCAAGGGTACTCCATCTCTCCTCTTTGGCCTCTTCCACAGATATCCATCTCGTAATAGATAGCCATAGGCCTGATGTCGTATCTCCTTGAAGACTTTCTCCATCCATTCTTCATACTTCTGAAGAGTGCTTAGATAGCGTCCGATTTCTTTGAGCCTCCCACAGTAGAGTTCTTCCCTGAAAGGAAGAACACCATCCAAGCGACTCCGGTCCTCGCTTGATAGTTGTAGAACTTGCCCCTCCTCTGCATCATCTTCATCCATATCTTCCGCCTCCATATCTTCTTCTTGAGAGTACCTAGCTCTAGACAACATGTCTGCCATCGAGTTCATCTTCCCTGCTATGTGCCTCAACTCTGGATTCAACGACCTAATGTAAGCTATCCAACGTAACATAGCAATATCAGGCGTTGTGCAGTTTGCTATCATTCCCAACAGAGGTAAGCAATCAGTTTCAAGTAGTACATGTGCTCCAATGAGATACTCCTTCTCAGCTTTCATTGCAGTTACAACGCCCCATAGCTCTCGTTTGACTTGAGGGTATCTCCTTTGTCGATCCGAAAGTATACGAGCTCCAAATCTTGTTGCAAACCTCTTTTCCTCACCATCATCCTGCCCTATTGCCCAACCTATAGCGATAGGACTAGTATCAACAGTAACGACTATGGGTCTACCACAATCATAGCTCAACTGTCGTAGAACTGGTGGTGATTTCAACGCTTCTTTTAGTCGCACCATAGCGACCCTCTGCTCCTCACCCCAAGTGAACCTCCTTCGCTTCCTCAGCAACTCATACAACGGTTCAGACATGTGACTAAAATGAGAAATCCACACTCGATAGAACAAACAAGCTCCCAAGAATCTCCTAACCTCTGTGGTGTTGACACAATCTTTCATCCTCCCAATGGCATCAACCTTTGATGGGTTTGGACGTCGACCAAAAGCTCCACAAAGATGACCAACAACAACAATCTCTGATACTCCAAAGCTCGACTTCTCTGCTGAAAGAGTGAGATTTACCTCCTCAAGCCTTGTTAAGATCATCTCCACATCGTGAATATGATCAACCACAAACCTTCGACATTCATCCTCAGTCAGCTTCTCATCTTTGTCTTCGACCGCACACCCTTTCATAGGAATATCATCTATGAAAGGTATGGTCTTCTCCGGAATGAATTCTCTCAAAATCCTATTCATTGCATTTTGCACATGCGCAACAGAGTTTGTCGCTCCTTGCGGTAATGTACACATCCTTACAAGCCCAAGCGGAGTACGCATGGTGGTGAGATCTCTGCTCTCCATTGCCAACTAGAACTGATCATACCCAGAGTATAAATCTCCAATCGAGTAGATAGCACGACCAGCAAAAGCTTCTGCAACTTCATCTACTATGGGTCCTGCTCCCATGTTTCGAATAGTCACCTTGTTAGCATGTTGCATGTCTTGGATGAACCTAAGAGCCCCTGACTTCTTAGGTACAGTAAACCACCGACTCGAGTAAGGTCCCATAGATGGCTCTAAAATATCCATGCGTATCTTCTCTTTCAACAATTCCACAAGCTTTGGCAACATAGCTCGTGGCACTGGTATAGGCTTCAAGTCCCAAGGCACATGTGGTACTGTGAAGATCACCATGGGTGCTACGACACTCGTATCTGCACATCCAATCTCTTCTGCACTGAAAGCAAAAGCCTTTCCATGTCTTCTCAGCATCTCATGAAAACGCTTTCTCTCTTCCTCAATGAGAAACTCACCCCCTCCAATCTGTAGTCGTTTGAGTGTCTCTTCTGTGAACCTGTGCCCTACTCTCTGTGAATCCCGCAGAACTGGTTCAGTCGATGCTCGTTCCACTTGCTTGTTAGAGTCTTCAGGTAGTTGAGTAGCCACCGGCTTCACTTTACGCGCCACCGTCTTGTATTTTGTATGAACCTGCGCTTCTTGGTGTTTTATGACTCTACTCTTCTCTAACTCCAACTCATGATCTCCTTTCATCTGAAGCTGAACCTTGTAGCCGTCCTCGACGAATCTTGTAATCTCCTCATGTAACTCACGTGAACGGATCGCGACTAATCCATTCACCAAAGAATCGGTGCTTATAAACGACAAAACTTCCTCAAGAGTATCTTCAAAGCCCTCTTCTTCATACACCCCGTTAATGAACTCCCGATCTAACAGAACTCCTTGAGTTTTGAAGAGATCTTCCTGCTTCTTCACACATCGTCTTTGTACACTATCCATCTCTTCTACCACTCGAAATCTATTTACACATGTCTCAGAAAACTGAGCAAATCCACATTTAAACATCTCTTCTTCATCTTCTGGCACTAGCGGAAGGCTCTTTCTCCTATCAACACTCCCATACTCCCGCTCTACAGGAGTGCTAACTAAAAATCCGAAAACTCTTTGTCAGTCCTTAAGGGACTGTCTCTCAGCTTCTCTCTGTTCCTTTCATGACCCGTACGTACAGTAAGAAACTGTACCGCCCTCGTACCATCTTGACTTTTGATACGAGCATAATGAGACCCATCGTCCATTACTTTCGTCTCCATCCTAGACGCAGTAATGTACGGTTGACCAAGGATCACAGGATACGCAGCTATACTCTGAACAAAAAAGTTTTGTTCTATCTCTACATCTCCTATCCGAGTCTTGACAGCTGGACAAGCACCAAAAAGTTCACCTCTTTGGTTGTTAGCAGCACGAAGAACCCATCCATGTCCTGTGTCGATTGGCCACTTCCCCTTTTCGTAAACATTTTTGGACATGATATTAATCTCCGAACCGTGATCCACCAACGCCACTATAGCCTCTGACAAGTTACCCAGTCGGACCCTTGTCTCTGTGGTTGCACGAGCCCAGTATGCTCGAGAATAGTGACTCTCATGCTGCTTCTCGTCGCCATATTCTGCAGCACAGTTTGAAACTCTTGCCTCTCTTCCTTTCGACGCCTGTAGTACATGCTTTTGGGCAAATACGCGACCTAACTCTTCATCTTCCTCCCCAGTGATGTCAGTATCCAATGCTTTCACCATCACTGTATCTGCAGTCATCTGCCTCTTTCTCTTGATCACATCTATGATCAGCTCATGAAAGTCACGTTTGGCTATTTCCAAGGCTTCTCGCAAGGAAAATTCTATCTTTGCAACCAAAATTCTCTCTTCAAGAATCTCCTTCAAGTTGGTGGTGGTCTCAATATCTGACTGTAGTCTGTAGGTCGGTGCTTTACCTTTGCCCTTTGAAGACACTCCTTTGCCTTTCTCTCTCATCTCCGTGTCATAAATAGGAACATCAACCATAGGTTCAGATGTAGATGCCCCTTGAGACGTCGAAGGGATATCAGACGGTGATGTCTCTTGTTGCCCTCTCCTCTTCGTGGTTCTGGCTCTCCTTGCAGCCTCCTTCGGATCAGCAACATCATCATCACGTCTCCTTTTCTCTTCCACAATCGCATCTTGCCAGCTTACATGCTTCTCTTGCACCAAGTAAGCCTTGACACACCCTGCCTCTACAAGATCATCCCATCCAGTAATGCGACGAATTGCCTCCGCACCTCGCAACATTACTTCTCGTGGAACTTCAACTACATCGCTCTTAACAGCTGCTACAACTGGTACATCTACTTCAATCGCAAATGTTTCTGGCTCTATTGTGCGTATCGCCGTAGCTATACCAACCTGACCTCTCACCAAACTCTTCATTCCTCCCTTACCAAAGTTGGTATTCAACGGCACACCAGTTTGGGCGAGATGAATCTTTCCATCTCTAAAATTCACGACTCCGGTTCTGAGAGCTTCGGAAAACTCCTCACAATCTCGTCGTTGGTGTTCAGTACTGTCACACCAGATACATCTTCTAGAAAAATTTCTGCTAGTTGAAGATGCATTGGTATCACCAGGACTTCGACTATGCTTTAGCTCTGCCATCTCTATCCTTAACTCTCTCAGACCCTTGACCAACTCATCGATTGCAGAATCTTCAACCTTGCTATTGGCAGGCTTGGGCAATGGAGCTAAAGAGACATCAGACCTCAAGGTTGCAGCTCTACCTCTTCCACGTTTCTGCTTCGTGAGAATAGTAACAGCTTCCTCTACCTTTCTCCAGTCTGTGCTCACTCCTCCTTCTTCTCCCTTGTCTGCTAGCATCAAGAAAAGCTTATCCTCTAGATTTTCATCAGCAGCTTCTAGAAAAAGTTCTGTCTTCCTTAAGTCAAGCGTTGTCCTCTCGGATGGAGACAATTGACAGAACCTTTTCTCAAACTCACGCAGCAACTCATTTGGCGTCATCTCATTCCCCGGACGCTGCTCTATCCACTCCAAGAACGTTCTCTTGGTTACTCTATCCGCATCATCATCAAAAAATTCACTCTTCAACCTCTGCTCATACTCCTCCCAAGAACTCGTACGTGCGTCCTTCAGCTTTGTCACTTGACTACGGATCTCAGGTATCACAGCCAACTCAAAACTAGAAATCATCTCTGTCTCAGGCACACGATTTACCTCCATCTCACAAATATACTCCTGAACATACTTCGTGATGTTCCTTCCATCGAACCTCCCCAACTTCTTCACCACCGCTTGTAGAGCTCTTGTAGACTTCTGCTCCCCAACATCGCCTCCTTGTTGTTGTCTCAACAACATCGTCAATGCTCGAAGCAGATCGTCCGCTCCTCCTCCACTCGTCCCCATTGCTTCGGGAAGATTCATACTTGACGCTCCTCGGCAACAACTCACTCAACCACCTCAAAGCGTGCTCTCAGTGGAAGCACCAAATATGTCGTAGCGAGAGCCTTTCCTTCGAGCAAGGGCGTACCTTCTGGCTGTGGCTAGCGATCAATGCACAGCAGAGCGACAAGTTTCCTGTAGATTTCTCTCTAACTTCCTCGATAACTAAGCACTTTCTTTCTCTCAGTAAAGGGTCAAGATAACTACACGAAAACGTTGGATGATCATGGGCACGACAAACGAGATATGTGATGACATGATCTCTCGGTAGTATTCCTCTCCGAAGTTTCTCACTACTAGGGCTTCGTACATGGCTTTGGGTCGACAGATGTGTCTTATCTCGCACTGGGTGTTAAAGTTTACAGGAGGGAGCTGATTCAGATCCATCCTTCGTTAGATGAGGATAAAGACGGTGAGGTCCCATTCTTGGCCGTAAGTGACAACAGGTAAGATCACAAGGACAGGCGAGAGCATGACTTGCGCGGTAAAGTTATGCCCGAAGGATCCTATCAGAAACTGTTGAAAGTGGACTCGTTCCATATACATCATTTTAATCGAGAAAGGGTTTTGAAAAGGGAATCTGGGCGGTAAGTAGAGTCCTTCGTCCATCTCTCACAACATGTGCACTCCAACTACAAAGGTATCTCGATCCATAAAACTCTGATTCAATCTCATAGGATCACCACGATCTCTACACGAACAATCTCTTGGATTTTTTTCCCAGGTCGAATGCCCCCACACAGGTCACTCCCCTTTGCTTAAAAGTTTCGAACACCAAACAAGGATAGGTGCAAGCTCCCTAACCAAGCAACCCAAGCCTCACGGACCGATGAGGTGGCACACATGCACATCGCATGTTTGGTGCCGTCATACTCATCCACGTATGGGTCTTCTGGGTGAAAGGTTCTAATGCATGCACCGTAACGTGGCCCAAAACCGGAGACTAGGCTAGACAGGTAGTCGACTCTATAGGTCAAAGATCGCACTTTGCCACGTTGAGTGCGAACCTAACAACCACATGACGTGGATACAACGTAGGTCGCTAAAGTCATATCTACGCCTAGAATACTCCCCAAAGCAATACAAATGTCGCACTGGATACTTTTCAGCCAGCTGCCGCTAACAACTCGAGACCTAGAGTAGATATCGTTGCCGATACAACTCGGCAGAAAAACCAGCGAACTTTCACATATGATAGGTACAGATCTACAGCTCAGTCTCCTCTCAAAACTTGCCACGTAGGTAGGATACTAAAATCTCTACTTGCAGGTCAAATTTCGGGAAGATCTGACGGCTAGATCTCCTCCCACGATTAACACAAATCCACAGAAACTAACACGCACTTCCAATCTCAGATTCAGGACAGAAGCTTCTTCGACTAAATGAACCGTCCACTTCCACTCCAACTTCCTGTGCTATCAATTCAGAAGGTAAACTCACTACACAGGAAATTTGAGCCGATTTGACCGTTCTGATCGTCCTCCATAAATCTGCAAACTCGCTGCTTCATATTGACAGCTTTCTGCACCCCGTCGCCTTCAAATCGTCATTGCGCTCAATCCGCACAACATCCGGTGGTGAAATTTGTGGTCAGAGCTTCAGCAGCTGACAGACTACAAGCCCATGAAATCTGGTCTCAATCTGACGGCTCAATCACTCAAACCCCTTAATCTTACAATCGGAAGAGAAACTCTTGTACTCTCATCACTCTATGAACTTCAAATCGCCATAACGTATGCCCTGGACCTCCAAATCGAGTGAAATTTGTGGTCAGATTGCTCCTCCCGTCGAGAGCTCTCCGCCTATGCCCTCTGATCTCCAAAATCCCTCGTCAAAGTGACCCGAACCTCCCAGAGCGCACACTTAGGTAGATGACAAGTTACCTTCACTTTTTTGAGGACCAATGAGAAGTTAAAGGACTCAACCTTGTCCTTTTCTGCCCCATGGAGAGCCCCAGCAGATAATAGAGCATTCTAAGCTCATAAGAGCAATGTTTTGGATCCCATTATACCACAACTTCTACAATTGTGTGCAAAACGCACTTATACGCGTAATTTACATACTAACTGGTCCCACAACAAGACAACGTCCTTCGGAAATCGTCTCTTACTCTCATCGACATCAGACTCATTACCGTCTTTGTGCAAAGAAGCCTCTCCTCTCGCTCACCTCTATCACTCACCTCTATCGCTTTTCTTCCAGTCCTAAGCTGAACTCAATGTGCTAGTAAATCTCTCTATAACACAACTTTGTTTTGTAGAGCCTACTTTTTCAATTTTTGATAGAAGATGCTTGAAATGTAGAAGTTCGTAGAAGAAATCATGAAGTTAGAAGAAGAATAGCTTAGTAGTAGTGAAGAAGATCATTTGTGAAGAGAGGAGTCTTCTTAAGAAGAGTCTTCGGAAGAAGAACTTCACCGGAAGACCTCTGTAGATAGAAGATGAAAAGAAATTTCTACTAACTGCTCGTGAAGAGTAGTCTCTTCACGAGCAATTAGTAGAAATTCACAGAAGAGTACTACGGAGAAAGAATAGGTTAAGACAAGCTACCTTCCCGAAGAGTGACAGGAATCGCTTAGGTGAAGACGAAGATGGCCTACGCACTCCCTTGTCAAGTCAGTAGCGATGAATGAGAAACGGCTTCAGCACGTGTGTGGGGCGTTTGAACCAAGTATATACTCAGAAAATCAACTCATTATTCAAAACTGTTTTAGCGTGTAGCGATTTCTGTTCTCGGAGAGAGGTTTAGAAGAAGAGAGCGAGCTCAGACAAAGTAGAGCGCAATTGGGCGAAGACTATCTCGGACGAAGTCTAGCGCATTTAGACGAAGACTAACCCGCAGAGCGAATACAACTATCTTCGTAGAGTACGATGTCATTGACGTCGAAGTTCCCGAGGATCAGAGCCTTTGAGTTGGATCAGGAAGAATTTCGCCACCTTCAGCCGAAGCTGAAGGAGTTAGGTTTAAGCTTCTTAACGTGGGGAGGTTGGACTCGGGTGTCTGACAAGTTCATCAGCCAGATTCAAATGTGTGAAGACCATGCAGCCGAAGACGAATATGCGAGGTCAAGGAACTGGACAATGAAGAATTGGACGAAGGTCTTGCTAGACGAAGCCGGCGAGAAGAGGGATATGCTCTTCAATCATTTTGCTTCAATACACGAAAAGACATAAATGTGCATCATAAATCGACTCTTTCTAACGATGCACGTCAACGAATGCACTTGGTGCACTCTAATTCGATGATGTGTATGCTCAACGAGAGAGTTATTGGATAACAATGAGAGTAAAATTCAGATCGACAACTCATGAGTGTGATGGACAAGGTCCAAAGAACTACATAGTATAGATATGTTGTTTTTCATCATGTTCATGGTCAGATTTCATGGATCGAGAAACTAATGGTCGAGCATTTTGTTCATGTAAGCACATCTATTGGATGTACATGAACATTTTTTACCTTCGGCTAGACCACTGTAGCATTATCCACCAACCTGCATTGACTCGAGCTGAGGTTACAAGGCTTCCGCAGATTGAGCATGTAGACTGAACTGAACAATACCAAATGATCATTTGAAAGTCAACCTGATTGGATTTCTCCATGGAAGATGTCCATGCTACTCCAACTCTAGTCTGTTCAGCTTTGATGTGTACGTATAGATATCGAGCATCGATATTACATATCTATAACTATAATTATCAATAGAACAGATGAATTATTGTTGCAATGATCGTATCCTATTATAAACCCACCCCCGTCCGAGACAGCTATGGAAAACTTTTGAGAGAATGAATATCTCTCTCGTGCCACTCTATTGTTTTCAATCATCAATTCTAACAACAAGTTCATGTTCAACTCGCTTACAAGAAAACATGTACATGTTTGCATTTATACATGAGTTGTCAGGTTTAGCACACTGCACTTGCTTCCACCAACGGGAACAAATCCTCACTTACCGTTTAACTCAATGACTAAGTTCAATGGTCATGAGAAAGCTTCATAAACAACACAATGATAACATATAATGTAGTATAGAGGGTTGTGTCTGCTGATAGTTGCACGCTATTCTAACGTCGATAACTATATTGGGGAACTCCATCTATTTCGAAGACTATGGTTTTGCATGGATCTCGATGTCAAACGCTCTGTCATTGAACGACTAGTATACCTTCGCCCTCAGCAGACGATAGTTGTCGAGGTTTGATAACTATATTTCTTACACAAGTTCACAATAATGTGGAGATCTCAATGTGTATTAATTTTCTCCAAAATATAACATTTCGGTCGTCTTGAAACTAATAATGCCATATAATCTTTCATTGTCCTAAATAGTTGTTGACATCGATAACTATCACTTTGCATAGAAATCGACATCGATATCTATTCCTGGATATCAATAAATCGATTTGCAGACAACTGATAGGTTACTCGGTCCCCTTACCTTCATGTGTCCACACATACTATGTAGTTAAATTAATCTTAATTTTATGATAATTTTGGTTAATTACTGATTCTGACGTTTATATCTGACGAAAATAGATTGTACAAATCTTAATCAAATATATGTCATATAAATCTTATAAAATATATAAAAGAAAAATGTTTCATATCTGACAATGTCTTTGCAAGTCACTGTATTCCAGTGGAACAAATTCCAATGGCCAAAGGGAAGCACGAATCAAAACCTGCCATGTCATTTGTTCCACCATAATGGAAAACCAGCCTTATATTGTGCAGGCACTCCAGGCTCTGTCTGCATCAAAACCAAAACACAAATAGCTAGTGGGAGCCAAAGGGCCCTAAGAAACTTTAATGCCATTACAAGACCTCTAACAGGAGCCAGTAAAACATACATATATACTACCCATCTGGTGGAAAGATGATTCGCACTGTTTTCTCGGCCCAGACGTAGAGTAGATTCAGTCTATTGCTCATAGGACCAGGCCATGCCATGCAGATTCCTCGCCATTTCCTCGGCGATAGGTCATGGTCCCACTCACGGAGCCCAGCTTCATCGGTGTTGGCCCTTGGGTGGGCCTCGGAGAGTCGGAGCGGCTCACGTCTTGTGGTCCGATATGGGTTGGGGTGGGGTCCCCGGTTGGTTAGATAAGGCAATAGAATTGCGGGACTATGCGTTAGCGATTTAGCCGGCTCTGAAGTCTTTCTTCCCTCTTTCCGGTTTTCACTCGGACTCCAACTTTCCGTCCCCCATCACACGACAAAAGTATTTCCCATTCCCTTTTCGGTTTTCACAATTGTAGTATAACTATGGTAACTCATAGCAAAAAAGTCTACCGTAGGCAAGGAAGATGGATGGATGCCATGGTTGGAAGGATTTACACGACTGTGACTTAAAATCCAGTTTAATGCCCATGCACAGTACATGGGACCCGTGTTCTCAGGTGGGTTCCGCAGCTAGCCCAGCCCACTGGAACCGTCTCGAACAGCGTTCGGGAAAGTTTTGCCGGAAATCGGTGTTTTCTCCACTTTTTGTTTTCGGCAAACTCGGGAATTTCGAATTGCTACCCGAAGGTTCCAGAAGTTCTTGACAATGGAAGGGCATTTTCCGCTCATCCGGCTGCTTTCCGGACAGTCCCACTTCCCCTTCTTGCTTTGCTAGCCGTCGATTTGAAAGGACCCAGAAGATGACAAAAGATGGAAACAGTTTGTCGTTCTTTGCTTTAATTTAACCTACATTTTCAATATTTACTCCCATGTCAATCGATAGCTATGTTCTCTGCAGAGCCTTGTCTTTCTTTCCCCTTCACTGGTGGAGGTATCCTCAACTCCTCGATAACTGCGCCTAAACTGTGGTGCTCCTCCAGAGTCCTGCTTTCCTTCTTGCACTGGCACCCCTTTCTGTCCTCTCTGATATTGCGTTCTGATATTGCGGTGTTGTTTCGGTATTTGTGCTTGCGTTCTTTCGCTCTCCGGCAGACGTGCAGACGAAGTGAGGAGGTCAGTGTTGTGAAGTATCCCAAGTGCGGTACAGTTAAGCTGAGTTAAGGCTGAGTTAAGAAGGTCTGTAGAGTCTTAACGTAGTAGGAGAATCTAGAGGAGAAGGACGGGAGGGAAGGGGAGAGGAGAGGAGGATTGGTGCGGACTCTGGGGACTCTGGGAGTGGAGTGACGAGGAACCTCTCCACGATGGTAGGAATGGTGGCACCGGATTCACAACCCTGTCTCGTTAAATTAGGCGGATAAGGTGACGCGAGAGGGAACAGAACAGTGGGGGATTTACTCATTATTCATGTACTCTTTTGCTGAGACGCCTCCCGCCTGGCCTGCCTTTCGTGCGCTGCGATCAACTACACTCTTCATTGCTCAGGGAGGGCCCAGCGCATACATGAATTCGTCTGTAATGATATGGTGGGAGTACGTGCTGATTATGTCGGGCAGTTGAAGCAGTGGTGAATCATGGTGTTGTTGCTGCTGCTGTAGGCACAGATTGTTTTTCTGGTCCGAGAGAGAGAAAGAGATATTGAAACAGAAAGAATCGAAGCAAAGAAGAAGCAGCGGCAGGCAGGTAGCGAGGAAATTGAGTTCGACCTTGTTAGTAGAGCCGAGAGTGAGTAGAATCTGTCTGTCTGTCTATCTGGACCGACGAGGTTTCTTGAGGAGGCCATGCTGAACCCTCTGAGCCTGTCTTTAGTAGTCAAATCTGACCGCACTGCAGCAGGTGTAACGAGTCTGTCGGGACGTTGTAGTGTAGAGTTTCTGCTCCGTTCACGCGAATGTAAAGACCTGAATCGCAATCGCGAGGCGAAAAGCGTTGTTTACCGATGCTCATCGCAGAAGTATGCTTATTCTCTTGGAAATAATGTTCGGAAGCTGTCGCGATTGAAGAGCGTGCCTCTCTGCACTGCGCAGTTTAATGAATTCAACCGGAATGCGGTGGGATCATCTACAATCAGGGAAACTGCCGATGGAGGCACGAGTTTGAATGACCTTGGCAATGGTCCCCCCTCGTCTACCTCGTTTACCTCGTCTACCTCGTCTCCCCCTTCTCCTCCTCTTCAAACTCCTCACGCTGTTTCTGATGAAAGAGATAGTCGTCGAGCTTTTGATCACGCCAACACAGTAGGAATATTAGGTGGATTGAATCCCTTGGCCACGGTGGAGTTTATGAGGAAGATTGTGGACGCGTCGAACGCCGAGAACGAGGGTGAACTGATTCCAGTGCTCCTGTGCAGTGATCCCAACATGCGAAAAATAGTTGTATCTTCCCGAGGACCCATGAAGTCAATTTTCAATCCAGCTCTTTTGGAGGAGTCGTGGGCAGGAGCGGAGGAAATTGAGCTTTTAACTGTGGAACCTTTGATACAGAAAAGAAGATTTTTGGAAGCATCTGGTGCAAAATGCATCGTAATGCCTTGCCATGTTTCGCATTTGTGGTATGACCAAATCGCTATGGGCTGCACTGTTCCTTTTCTGCACATGACCGATTGTGTGATCGACGAGCTGAAAGCTGCTGATTTGCAGCCGCTAGAAGCAGGAATCAGGCCCAAAATTGGAGTTCTTGGAAGTGAAGCGACTCTTGCCTCTGCTTTTTACCAAGAGAAACTCAGAAGCCAGGTAAATTCACCTATCTCCTATTTCTCTTTGCTTTCTGTTCAGCTGGACTATGAAAGTCGAAGGTCGTTCAATCTAGTTTGGAAGAGCATGGATGTCGTTTTGCTTGTTGCAACTTCTTTTGCACTCAGTTTTTTGGCTCATAAAGTTGCTGTCATCCTCGGCAAGTTGTTATTCAAGGCAGTCCTCATTTCTCCGTCCGCGGTAGAAGTTAAGTTCAGTCCCATTATTTACGTTGGGCCGCTTGCCTCGCCTTTTCTTCGGACAATTTAGCCGTGACCTCGACTCTCGAAGCGCAGTTTTATGAACTTCTGGAAAATAACAGAACACAAGATTGCGGGGCAAGTATGAATTAGGACAGAACTGTATGCAGTCCATGCGAGGACATGGCTCAAGATCTGATGAAGTGTTCGGTACGACAGGGTTTTGATGTTGCACTGCCAGATAAAGCCACTATGGAGCACGCTGTCATACCTGGAATAGCGGCCTTGCAACGGGAAGATATGGAAGGAGCGAGAAATTTGTTGCGAATTGCTGTGCAAGTTTTGCTAGTGAATGCTGTCAACAAGGTGGTGCTTGCTTGCCACAACATGCCAACAGCTTTTGACGCCGATGATGCAGTACTTCGAAAATGTATTGATCCAACCCATGCTCTAGCCAGAGCTGCTGTTAGATGGTCTAAGACTACCAGAGAAGTCGCGAGGTGAAAGTGCTATCTCTTCATGTGCAGTATGTAAAATTCTTCACCTTCTCACATGTCGTTTTCCCTCAACAACTGATGCATTTTGATCAAGTCGTGGTACCACTGGATAATACCGAAACGCCCAGCTGCGGATTAGCTCGTCGCCAAGGTCATCCGCGGTACCTTGCTATCTGCTCCTGCGGGGTACCTTAAAACGAGAAATCAGCTTTTGTAGACTAGTCACATCTGCAGCAGTCATTGTAAACTGTACTCAACCACATCTACCGTTGTACATTGGACCCATCATGTGGCAGTATGCATGTAGAAAGCATTGTACAATGCAACGCGTGTGGTGCATATATTTTTCTGAGAGTAATTTCTCCGAGCTTGGATTGGCCGCCGAGGTGTTCATGTGCAACTTTCAGGATGTCCCTTGTCAGTTTACAGCCTGCCGGCACCTTGTACTGTGGCGCATGTATGCAGGACCAACACCTGGACAAGGAATAGAGTAGGAAACATACAGTGACATGTTGACTTCTGTTCATCAGCAAGCATAGGCTTGCCTGTGCTTCACGCCCCCGTCGAATTGCTTGATTGCGGGTGGTATTTGTCACACCATACCGTAGATCGCTTTTGCGGTTCCTTCGAGTTGAAGACTCTTGGATCTCCATTTTGAAGCTACAGTAGAATGATGAACGTTGCTACCATGGTTCTCCTATTAACGCTTAGAATGTATGATGTGAAAGAGATAGGAGTAGTGACAGAGTAAGATATGTCTGGTGGATACAAGGACTTTGGCTGTGCCAAGCAGTCCGCCAAAAGCTTATTTCTGTGACCGACTCACCACTTAATGTATGGAGGCATCGATTGCCTGCCCAGAACTGCCATCGTTCCCAAATTGGCTTTGACGATCTCATTCATGATTATCTGCAGAAATCATCGAGAGAGAGCGGGATAGAGCGGCATTGATTATCATCCCAAATGCATAGCAGTGCTCCTGTCGAGTCGGAGGACAGATTACGTTCTCTCGGAAGAAGTATTCAGACACTGCTCAACAGACAATCCTAGGTTTAGAAACTTCTCTAAGGTCTGAACGAACCAAAAGCCTCGGGGTTCTAACCAGGTTCGAGTACGCAGGGGAACTCTCAGAGAGTATCATGAGTAAGATAAAAGTGGTCGGCGCTGTGAATGACAGTGAAAATATTTCTTGGGGTACTGAAAGAGACACACCAAGTTTAAAACCAACCATCACCAACAGATATTGCAACTTCTCACGATAACGACTCGTTGAGCAGTCACTTTTTTTGTTTGGATTTGTTTTTAGGCCTCTTTTCGCTGTGGGGCTTTCTGCAGCCGTATGCTGCTGCCCTTGCACAGCGTGAGTCCCCCCGCCAGGCGGACTCGACCCCACGCCGCTGGGGCTACAGGCGGATGGGGTAGCCAACAAGCTATTGCTTGTTGGCGTTGAGCAGTCACTAGTTGAGAAAGCAGCGGCACTGTCGGACAGCTCGTGCACCTGAATGAGAGTGATGAAGAAATTAAGCATCACACCGACACACCTCAGCATGTAATCCACAACTTCTCCGCAGGAGCTTGTGTACTCAATAACCACAAGTTTCATGATCACGGTCAATTATCTTAGGGCTGATCAGTTTTTCTGATAGTTCTATTCTCCACATGTATACAGCACTCTACACAATTACCCATCAGCGTCAATGATACATGCCAGTACACTGGAGTGAAATTTCGCTGAAGTTGATAGTAAAAGTTCCCGGGTCCAGGGCCCTCGAACCGACGCAATAAAACGAAGAGCCACCATATGCTTTCGCCCAAGGAATACATTCAGCTACTTGGCAACATAGTCGTGGCATGGGAATTAGTAGTAGCTACTGACCTGATCATCGACTGAGAAATAATTTGTATCTAACCCATCAACATGTTCTGCAGACTAGAAAGCACATGGAACTCTACTAACTTTACTCTTCTTTCATCCAAGTATACTTCCGGCACTACTGAAGAAGCACTCCTTCCACCTTGACGGTCTAGTGGTGGCCGTCTACCGTACGTGCTCCCGTCGATAATTTTCGCTTTGGTGGGGACGCGTACTGTCTTGTCAAGAAAGTCTCCTGTTGTCTAGCAACCGAAGGTACTGCGCAGCTTGGCTCGGACACTTTATGTCCCAAATGTAACCATCTCTCCACCACGGCTCTCTAGGTTCGAAGTATATGTACATTTGACGTGGCGTGATGGATTCTTCGAGAGGAAAGATTTCGTCCCTCGCTTCGAATTACTACCTCCATTTAGCGGAACACTTCCCCAGCACTGAGACGAGGCCCGCGTAGTCTTCGAATAAACACTGGGGAGCAATGGCTAATTGCCGAGGTCTGCTCTTATTGATGATGACTGATGAAAGTCATCTCAAGGACGACGTCTACCTCCTCTGTTACAGGTGCGTTTCCCTCTTCAAAGATGAAGTAAGGTGTTTAGTCGAATCTGCCACAGTCCTCGGCGCTCAATCACAGCTTGCCAGTGCACATGACCACTGCTTCGGCAACGACCTGCCAAAAACTAATTCAAGTGTCCGGGAATGTTGATGTTCTAATTTCTGTACTCCGTAGCCTCTGCTGACTCCAAGGTGTAGAGCACTCCTTCCACGTTCAGCAGCCCTTTTGCGTAACCTGGTGAGTTTCCCATAAGATACCAGTATCTCCTTCGTCTTCTCATCTGCAACTTTCTTGTGACTTGCACCGACAGAGGGCTTGCAGCTGTCAGCTTCAGTACCTTTATGATCCATTTCACTTGAAGCTGAACTACCTGATGTAGCGTGCTCTGTACTTTTGGGAGCCTCCAAAGGTTTGCTTGGCTCCGCACTACCCCACCAGCGGTTCTGGACAACGGACAGGCCCTTAGAAGGAAACCCTTGCTTGAATTCATCTAAGTAAGTATGAACTATGAGCTTTTGTTTCTGTTGAATGTATCCCTGGACACCTTGAACACCCGTTCGCTGATGGGTAGAATTCGCATTGACGTGCGATGCATTAGCCTGGGACAGTCCCATTTGAATCCCCGCAGATGGAGTAGCGCCTTGCCATGCTCCATTCCTCAGAAGGCCGCTGTGAGCCATATTTACTCCAGCTATCCTTTGAATCATGTTCTGAGTGCCAGCTGCCATGGCCACCCTGGAGGCAAAGTTATGACTTAAGCTCGTTCCTGGCGACTTCATATTCATGCTGCTGCTGCTCCCGACACCTGTCCCGATTGTCTTGGCCCCAGTAGTAGAATTCATATTTACTCCGGGAGCTTTAGGACCCATGTCGATACCAACCCCCGGGAATCCTGTTATATACTGGTGCGGAATGGGTGCCCCTGGTACACTCAGTCCCAGAGTGTGGTTAGTACCCACATTTGGTACTTGTAGCCGATTGGGGTGAAGCGCTCCGGTGGCTTTGAGGCCGATGTGATGTCCCACAACAGCTGCTCTATTTTGCAAGCCGATGGTCTGAGCCAACGTGGATACTGGTGCCCTCAATAAGTTGATGGTATGATTGACAACTGCTCCTGGGGTGGATCTGCAGGAAGCAGATCACATCTGGCTTAATTAGAATAATATCCATGCTAACGCTCAACTCCAGACTGTGCCGGGTATCTGTCACAAAGATAGGGAGAATTTCTGTTCTCAAGAAAGATCATTACGAGGTGATCTAATAAAGGCAACAGTGTAGTGAGTGCCCTGAAGAATCCCGCACAAGACAACACAAATGTCACTCCCTAAAACCGATGAATCACATTCGACACCAGGATACAAGCACTTACAAGTTTATGAACGCGTTGGCTGGAATGAATCCAGCATTAACGAGAGCTGTCGAGAGCGAATTGTTCTGCAGATTCGAAGCCAGATGTTCTGCGATTAACCTATCTCTAGTCGCTTCATCTATACTTGCTGCCAACACCTGTGGACACACCCAATAGAATCCAAATTAGAATAAAAGCTCCTTCAAACATACTCTCCCGCTTACAACGATAAACCTTACGGCTACCTACATCGTATAAGGGCACAATGCGACCCCTCAACCATGAGAAAGGGAAGGTGCTTGTAATTACGGTTTGAGATATCACTTCATGAGTTCCGGGACCAGGTGAAGAAAGCTAGGTACGCGAGATGGATAGACTACATGGTATGGGTGGAGGAGAAGAGGGAACTACCTGATGTTGTAAACCTAACTCTCACAAGACCTAAATATTAAGACGTTGGTTGACTCGCTGCTTTAAGATTTCGCTTCCGCAGGCCAGTTGGAGATTCAATATTGCAGTGCAGGAGGACTTCTACTTGCAAACAAGCATATCTCAGTATACGCGTACATTCGGCGCAGAGCATCTTGCAGGAAACTACTATTCCGTTCTCTCGAATGCGGAACATACCGGGAAAACCATCTGCTGTCCGAGGTTCATTGCGAGAATCTTGAGATTCTTGGCTGAAAGAACTGTACAGAGTACAGTTCACTTCTGTCCTGCCACATATTTCAAAACAGTCAAGATTAGTCGTGGCTGTACATTTTGCATTTTGAGGGCAGAAAAATCTGACATCCCACACTTGGAGCCGAGTTTAGAATAACGGGAAGAGGTCAGAAATTAATGCAGTCGCCAGATATCGATCGCTTCTTGATTACATCAGAAAGAGGCGAATGTACACATAAACGTACGGGCACCGGATCGAAGGCGACCAATCGAAACAAGCCACTTAATCCAGGCCACCAGGACAAAGTAGTAGCTATCACTGCTGAATAGATGGTCGCGAGAATTTATTCTAGGGATATGGACCTTACTGTACAGCAGCAATACGACAAGACACTTGGATCCGGAAAGAACATGATTCAGAAATTCACAGGCAGGGGATTTCTGAATTTCTTGCGACAAAGTTCTCTGCACAACTCACAGCTGCCAAGAGAATGCCCAAAGAGATTACTGCACAGTACAACAACGTGACAGGAAGCTCTCCCATGGATCAGCGGCGAATATAGTACAGAATATGTGGACGAAAGAGTGGAAGTGGGGAGCGAGCGAAACGATCCGCCAGTAGCGATCTGTCTGATAAGGGTAGAGTGAGTGACGGAGTCTATTCGAAAGCAAGCACTTTCAGCAATGGAAATTATATGACGAATGGAGTGTAGGTTCGTCTGTCTTTATCGCTTAACTGCCATCGTGAAGCAGCAAGCTTCGTCCTACGTAGCGAGGCTAAAGAGCGAATTACTTTGGAAAAGCTTTGACAGTTCACGTCTCCAAGAAGCCCCGCTGAGACAGAAAGCTCGAGGAGTCGCGAGACTGATGGCAATGGGGTCAGTACCGCAAACAAAACGCAGCGGAAGGCAGTCGTAGGTGCGAGGCAAGCACAAGGCGAGCGAAATGGACAGCAGAACGAGAAAGAACATTAGACAATTGGAGCTCCTAAGCATCAAATCCATCCTCACTCACCTGTGACAAACGTTTTTTCCGCGCAACTCTGCCGCTCTTCTACACATTCTGAGCTTCAGAGGCTCAAGCGAACGAACCATAACGATCTCACGATTCTGCCTTTCCCACACAATGCCCAGAAATTCACTACAGCTGACCCATTCCATCCCCGGGGACGGGGACGAATGAGCGAAAGAAGAACAAGAAGAAGTCGAATTGATGGACCGCACAGCGTAATTCTTCTGTGAGGGAGTCCCTCGTGTGACTCCAACAGTTCCTTTCTGGCTCTCCCTCTCACCCATCGAACGCCCACAGTTCTAAAGTCAGCTATTCTTCTTCTTCTCCTCACCTACCCGTATTAGCACGCACCTCGACGAAGTCAGGGCAGGCGTGGATTGGATAGCCAATTGAAGCCGACGGGGACGGAAGAACGTGTTTGAGGCCCACCTGGAATAATAATAACAATTATGGAAGTCAGATAAACAACTCTTCGGCTTCTTCTTCTTCTTGTTTTATTTCTTCAGGCGCTGCGTCTCTTCCTCCCCCTCCCTCTGCTCTGCGCTGGAATCTTTCGCTCAGTTCCCGAAAGCTGGGTTTGGGTTGCAAGGAAACGATTCATTCGAACAGCGACCGACCGGCAGACACACACAGAGACCGACCGACCGACCGCACGGGGGCAGGGCCGCACGCGACCGATTCACTCCGCTCTCGTCGTTTCTCCCCGCTGCCTCCGCTCCTTCGCTTTTATACCTTTCCTGACGTATCCGCTTGACAAGCGGCTGCCCTCTTCGAACTCTTCCGTCGGTATGTAGTACATTCACTATTTTGCTATGGACTCTGTTCGAGATCTCAATGAATCCTTCCTTGGAGGCTGGCGTCACGGCAATGGGTGCAGCGTCCCCCCGTTGGCACTCTTCTCTTGCTTGCTTGGATCCCCAACACCGCTTCTGCCTTTCTCTCGTCCTACTTCTATGGCATATTCTCCTACTGCCGGCCTTCCTTTTATATTTGGCCTGTCGGGCTTATAGGCATCTTTGACGCCCAAGCCCCGCCATATCTGGAGGTCGAATGGCTTTTGCAGAGGATATAGTCTTACCGGTACCTGCCCTTACCATCAGTCGGTGAGGCTTTCCTTCCTTGGTTTTATCCCTTCCTTGCTTCTAGGGATCAAACGCACGCAAGTTCATCTCCGTGTATCAACTTTCTTCCTTGTTCTTCTACTTCGATCATCCTTTTCGAATTTCATCGTTTCGTCCAGTTTCTTCGTCTGCTTTTCGGTCTCTTCATCTTCCTCCGCCACGCTCGTCCAGTCTGCTACTGTCCTCCCTTCTATTCTTCCTCGTCATCTTTCTTTAGGTTGATTCTCATTTTCGCCTCCGTTTCTCTCCGTTTTGTCTGCCGTCGTTGGGTGATGATTGATGTCCGTCCAATTAGTGCAGTACTGTTCTTACAGTTGATCTTTGCCTCGACCAGTAGAAAGATTGGATTGAGCACTGCCTTGATTTGTGGAGCCGTTAGTTGACTTCCGAACAATTGGCGGACGGGACGTAGATCGGAATGCCCGCCGCTGGGTGTTCGAGGTTTCCCGAATTGACGAGTGCCGATGACACGGTTTCAATGGACCCAATTGGACGACAACGTTAAGTTTGCTCCGCGGGAGTTGTTGGTCGGCTTTGTAACTGGAGCGTTGCGAATGAGTTGAGAAGGAAGACATATTCACTGATTGATTGATTCATCGGGCTAGAAAGAAAGAGAAGGCAAGATGCACCGAGAAGGATTGTCTGTCGCGGTGGCGGTAGCAGAAGTTGCAGATGCGGCATGGGCAGCGTTGGAAAGGCGTCATGATCAGTCACCGGAAGCAGTTGCACGAGACGAGGAACTTTTGGAGGTAGAAGGAGCTTTGGAGCAGCAGCGAGAGGAAAATCGTCAACTTCGTGCACGCCTTGAGCAATATCAGAAAGCTCTGGAGGACATGCAAGGGCGAAGCGAACAGGGAAATCCTTCTGAGGTTGGCTCCTGCTCGGAGTCTGGCGGGAACGCCGACCATACTGATGTGTGGTTCTTTCCTCGTCTTTGTTATCCTACATAGAAGTTTTGAACCTGTAGATTAACCTTTTACAGGCTACCAGTACACCCAGACGCGCATCAAGCGTGGGCCTCCGAAAACTCCTCACCAAACAATGCTGCCAGATTGTTCTAAAACTGAGCTTTGAGGAGTTAAATTCGAAGACGATGTGGGCAGGAAATGAGATTCTGGCTTTGTTGCTTAATTTGAAATTTCCAGAACGATGCCAGAGCAGAGTAGATCTGAATGTTTAGGGGTTTGAGCAACAGTTCTTCAAATTGTAAATCCAGTGATTTTGTCCAGGAATTGAATAATTTCCATACCTTCTTCCCGATGTTGTTTTGGCAGTTATATGCATAAATCCAGTGGTTTTGTCCAGGAATTGACTCATTTCCATACCTTCTTCCTCGATGTTGTTTTGGCAGTTATATGCACGCTTGATTAAAAAGGTAGACTCGCCAGACTTTCTGTTAAAGTTGACAGGCGGGAACGAAGCTCCCACGTCACCAGGACGAATGGTTGTCAACATTGCAGGTAGGCTTACGCGTCACGTTTGGGTTACTTTGTCTGTGGTCAGAATTACCTCCGCCAAACAGCTTCTCTCGTATTATGGTGACCAGCAGACTCTGTGGGGCCTCTGGGTGGTACTCGCTCGAATCAGGCGCCGCAGCTGAGCATTTGAACTGGATCTACGTCTGAGTCATCTAACACATCTTAACTCCCCAGATGATCCAAGCTCGTGGTTGATGGTTACGGATAAAGACTTGACCGAGAAGGAGCTGAAATTGGAGCGGGATGAGCTGGGACAAGATGGCTATGTTATCATAACTCAAGAAGATATTGTAGATGGTATTGCGAGTTTCATGGCTCGTTACATTTCGTCTATCCCTCAAACTAAGGTCCGTGGGGTGGATTCATACTTCCTCTTTTGCCCTGTTTCTTTTTCTCCGTCGAGAATTCTGTGCTCGAGAGCATCGGGAGAAATTTTAAGCAATGGCATACTTCGTTAGTGTGGAGTCGAGAGTTTGCTTTGCCGTGTCAGTCAATACTCTCCATCGTCAAAATGTTCTATTACAGACAGATTCAACACCTTCTCGTTTGTGTGTCGGAAGTGGTAGAACTGTTCTGCAACTGTTTTTCTCCTGCCTTCATGCTTCATATGCCGTGTTGAGTTTTACTTATTATGAAGCTCAAGTTTGTGTTCGGAATCTGCAGGCAATGACTCCACAAGAGCTGCAGAAAGGTACTACCCCGAGCATTCATTCTAGGCGTTGTTTTCCCGTGTCTATAACCGACAACAACGTTTGTTCAGTGACACCAATTAGCCTTCACGTGCTCACCCCTTGTGTCTTATGACATGCAGCAATCAGCCAAGCCTTTACAGATCTGGAGAGGAGGGGACAGTTACGGAAGCTGTGGAATTGTGGCAAGTTCATGTATTCTGCAGCTTCATGGGGAGCCACTGCAGTAGGGTATGTTTCCATCAGTATCCTCGCATTTTCCTTCCCTGAGTTGTCATTAAAACCCGTTCATATCGTTTCTTATATAGAATGGCGGTTGTGCTGTCTGCAGGCTGTACAAAAACCCGGTGATTGTTCGAGCTGCGACGATGGCATTATGGACATCTTGCTGTGTTGTTGTGCGGTTACTAGTGTAGATTATGACACCACATCAGCTTCTGTACATGTGGCGCACATTCTTTTATAACTTCACACTTGTACAGACGTCATCCGTACTTTGGTTAGTCTGTGGATAAAGCATTGTTGAAATTGGTCGATTGCGAGCGCTTCAACGGAGCATCTCTAAGAGAATTGCAACGGGGGAGGTAGCAGCTTCAAGAGAATGTAAATCTATATATATAGTTTGAAAAAAAAATTTGATTACCCTCCAAAAATCACGCAGAACAGCAGGTCAGATTTCATTGTTCTCTAGTATTGGACCCAGCCATGTAAAAGGCTTGGAACTCTTTTACTTTTGTTAAACGTGTAACCTAGCGAATTCTAACGACCAGAAGTTACGGTCTGTAATTTTCCCCTCTTGGCATTTTCACTAACACGTCAAGTGCGATGTCTGTTGGTGTAAGGCTCCAGATCATAAGACCGTTCATGGCACCGTATGCTCGACTACCAAGAAGATTGCGCAAAGCAACCACTTTGACTATCTGGAAATGTTAGGTCGTAAAGGCCTGGGAGCGGTCCCTTTGTTCTGTGTCCCTACCCTACTTGTAATCGTCTCTCATATGAGAGTTTCCTTTCTTGCGGAATAGAAAGGCTTTTCATAGCAAGAATTGAAACTCTTGATGTATGCAAGCTTGAACGTGGGATGTGCGGTCTATATGGTTTATGGGAATAAAGGGAAGCTTAGCGGCGATTGATTGCAACGTCATACTTCATATCAGTAGACCGACTAGAGTACGTGATCTGCAAGATGGTGAACTATTGCACGTTTCAACTTGCTGGTGAAGAAGGCCTGACAGGAGCAGCAGGAGCTAATTACGTGCACGGAAACGGGAGATCCATAACCAGAATCCGAAAGCTCAAGATTGTGCGATAAGATTATGGGCGTTTTCTCTGTTTCTTCTGTCGAGTTTGCCATATGGCATTCTGCAGTGATTGGAGAATCAGCTCTCTTTTACATGACCAAGATGTTCCACCGTTGATAGATGCGACGGTGGAACAAAGATTTTACAGCAGCTCGCTTGTCGACTCGTTCCCAAATGCGAAGAAGCTCCATGTATTGGTAGGGTAGTAGATCAAAAGTCAACATCAGGGCAAAAACCTTGGACGGACAACTTGGATACTATATTCAGTCGAGTAAGAGGTGTGCCCAGAATGCAGAGGTCGAAGATTCAGACCAGTTTAGATGCTTTTGTGCGCGTGGAATCCAGATGGCGTGGATTATAGGTCCAGACTCCAAACCAGTTCAGATGGTCTCGACTTGGCCTTGAGAGTTTCGTGAGTAGTTCGGAAATACGTAAACCCTTACCGCGCAGCAAGAGAAGTACATACCACTCCGTAGTCTCGTATGAACTCTGAAGCAAGCCTAGTGAGTTCGGTGGTAAATGGCGCCTTGGGGTCAAAGAAAGAAAGAAAGAAAGAAGGCGTAGCTTGAGGAGAGCGATCCCTTCGTGTCGGTGGATGTTCGTTGTCATTTCAATTACCATTTCAATTACCTCGCGAATTCAGCTTCTCCAGCAGGACAGAGAGACTGTGCCAGCACAATGGATGTGGCTGCCTTTTCCCATCCTTGGCTCACTGTCTCGGTCTGGTGGAAAACCGAAGCCTCATTGGCTACAGTGCTTTGCTAAACCTGAATCCGACTCGGTAACCAATTCAACAATGTGCGCTTGTGTGAAAGGTTACGCATAAGCACGGTCTCTTCATCGGTTTTACAGTCGAAGGCCAGGACCTCGTCCGATATCCGGTACATTCTTCTCCGTCCCATTCCTAACTGTTCGCTTGGTTTTTCAGATAAAATATCCGAAATACAGTGTTAAAAACCGTGTCTGATGATTCCGGACGTCGGTATTGGTTCAAGTGATGAACCAACCCGAAACCAACCAACCCGAAAACTTGTCACATGTCGAGGACGTTGAGATGGTTGATTCTACACTGGTCACTGAAGCTCGTCCTAGACGCTTGTACTTCGGAGGCCAAACATGTTTTATTTCCATTGTTTCTTGGACCCGTATGGTCATAGCTAACTAAACTGAACATGTGAATGGCAGTTCCAGAGGATAAGCATATCCCTCCAAGAATGCTGCTTATGCCTTTGTGTTTAGAGTAGCATAGTCACGCGTTTGCTGTTCTATTCTAGAAAGGACTTCCGTCGGTAAGAATACAGGTGCTGCACAAGTATGGATTCTAAAGATCAGCTGTTAGTATTGTTTTCGAAGGACACGAATGTAAGGGTCCAGGAGCATCTTTCGGTGAGAGGTTCAGCGGTCTTCTGTCTAGATGCTAAGAAATCCTTAGAACGGAATGAAGTAAGCTGTCTGCCACTTATTGTTCCCTGCAGACAACCAAAGGAGAAGCAAGCGGAGGTTAATTCAGATGACAATCTCAGCAGATGCGTCGACTCCTCTAGCTGGACACCCTCCTCTGGTGCAGGATCCTGCCACTACCTACGTATGGTATGCCAGCTATGCTTCAAATATGTGCACTGCAAGGTTTATGTGTTACATCAAAGGAGGACAGGTATGATGAGGATTAGAACTGTTTGTTTCTTAAAGCTCTATTCTCGAGCACAAGTTTGTGACTTTTGATTCGTAACAATCGTTCGAGAACCTCCCGAGTATTTGACAGAGTTTTCAGCGTCTCCTCCTCGTGAGATCGAGAATTCAACTGTTTGGTGTGATTCAAACGACGATAGATTATCATCATATTTCATCTCATGCCCACTGCGAGCACGAGACCAAGGAATTCTTTCGTTTCGGGTTCCCCTTTTGTTTACTGCACCTTTGCTTCCTTCAGCTGAGCAGGTGTGAACTCGTTCTACTTGAGCAGGCAGAAGGTATGGCGAAAGCCTGCTGCGGGGGAAGAGATAAGACACCCCCAGTGACTTCTCGCTGGGTACAGAGCCCTCACGAACTGATATTTGGTCGGAAGTGGACCTCCACCTGGGGTTCGGGTGGTGTTGCATTTCTTAATCCTATCCCAGATGAAACGTCTCCTACTACTCTGATTCGCATGTACAAGATCACGTGAGTTTGTACATGACTCTCTGAACCACGAATCTCCTAGTCATGAAAAGAGAAGACCCAAATGGGTAGAAGCTCCTCGTCTGCAGTACTTAAAGTCTCCTCCTGCGGCTCGCCATTACTTCCTCACTACTTACTGTTTCTTGGATGAACAGGTTGCAACAGTTCTGCGACGTTCTTGCACAAGAGAATCACATGGATCCTTACGACTCACACTTAACTGTCGAATGGAGCCACATCAACACACTGAGAAATAACCTGGCAGCATCGCCTCACCATACCTTCGAATTCTTACCGGTAAATTCTGTCCCCAGATTACAATGTTGGCAAATTTTAGGCGAGGCGTTGTACCTTGAAAGTTGTGAAGTGGTACTTCTGCCTGGATATATGTAGTGGGGGAACGCCAGCAATGTGTTAGAACCTTGTATTGTATGCCTGTTGTGGCTACAGAGAGTTTGTGATAGTCTTTCGGTTGTGTGGACTGTTTTGCTACTTCTAAACGCAGCTTTAGAGAAATGGGCTCGCCAGTTTACCCCGCTGTTCTCTTAGGTCGCGTTATTTTCCTCTTGCAGGGGTCCTGGTACGGAACGATCAAATATTTAGGTGATGAAGATGGATTGCCTATCTTGACAATCACGTAAGATTTAAGCAAGGACTTCTGTGGTGGTTGATTTGGAGTAAACAGTCCCCGCAACGTCATAGTTTCAACCCACAAAGTGATTGACGTTTGCAGTCTGCTTCTTTGCCATGTCAGTCCGTAGGCCTTACATCCTCAGTGTCATTTAGTGAAATCTAAACGCTTTTTTGGACTTCTCAAATCAAGTTTGGATGAAATTCACGGCGTTTGATCTTCTGTCGTATTTCAACAGATGCTCCGCTGCTGATACGACGAGATACAATGAACGGGAACTCCCAGTTTGCGCTCCTTCAGAAACGTATAGTCAGGTTATCATCAAAGGCCTTTTGGAGTACGGACTCTCAGAAGAAGAAGCTAGAGCTTATGTCGTATCACGTTCTCAGATGGTCCGTAAGTCCTCGACGGGTCCCTTGAGCTGCGCTGAATCATTCCCCGAGTCCTGATACCTCAGTCACAACACATACTGGCTCGCTTAGGGTGTTAGAAACGTGTCAGACCATCTCCAGGCCTCCGGAGGGCCCTTCTCGCTTCTGTCAGTATGGCCATGGCACCCTAAAAGGTGGGGTACCTCACAATGTCATGCAAACACTCCGTAGTTTTGCCCCGTTCAATTCCGGTGTCACATCGTATTAACAGAAAACCAATAAGTAACTAATCGCGCCTTATGTGCATTGGTTCTTTTCTGTAGCCTCGCGAGGGATAGCAAAAGAAGTGATACTGATTACAACGTGGTGCTTTGGTACTATGCGATGCTGATAAACCGATCGACATGCTTGTCTCTACTAGTAGCTGCATTCTTTTCTTCCTTGCATGTCGGGAGTTGTGATTTGAAGCTAGCTAGCACTTCCAACCTACGTTTCTGTGTACTTTGCAGAGTCTGTCTTGGGAATGTCTTAGATGCTTATATATTTCATTCTTCCTAACTTCTTGGCCAAGGAGGGGGGTCACCCTTTGGGTATTACGAGTCTCTCTTTCATGTCCTGTATGTATGTATGTACGTATGTATGTAGGTGGTCAACATTTATTGCTCTGCTTTTTGCCGATTGTCTGTCAAGGAAGCAACAGGTAGTGAGTACACGACACACGACACACATAGTATTTCTCCTGCCCTGCAGGCAAGTGTGCGAGCTTCACTACCGTTCGTTTTGTCTATTGAGTTTTCCAACTTTCAATACTTCAGACGAATTTCCCAAACCCTTGAAATTGTGCTTTTATGTAAGGCTCCACAGACGGTTGTTGTGAATGGGTCAAGCACAACTAATTTATTACCTGTACAAGCGAGCCCTGGGATATGCTTAGGGATTCTTATCCTATCTAGGTAGAGCTCTCACACCATGAAAAAGCTCAAAGTTCTTCTGTGCTGGAGTCCTTTACTCCAGCACAGAAAGCGAAAGCGAAACTTCAGTGACTTGTGCGGACTTAGCCTAGCCAGTTTTAAAGTGCTTGTGCTTGTGACAGAAGGCGCCTCCTTTTCTCCTTCGAGCTTCCAGCTTCCTACTTACTTGCGTACTTAGCGGATGTGATATCTTTGTCAGAAATTTCAGAGCTCTGTAAGAGACATATCGTCCGAAGGCGCGCCAGCTATGGAAACACTGAGGAAAGAAGAATGGAATGAATGAACTGTTGCCAACTATGTAACAACAGGACTCTGTAGTACAAGTACCCCTGACGGCGGTTACAAAGCAAGAATACGGACAAGGCGCAGTATGTTATGGAACGACTTATGGTACTGTCCGTACCCATCAATCAGGAGTGGAATAAACTTGAATGCGTGGCCCCTTAGAGTTTCCTTTTTCTATTGCAACTAATCGACTGAACTTATTTTTCTCAGTACTGTAGTGAGAGACTGTCTGTCCTTCTCTCTTCTCTCAGCTTTTATTTATACTATTTTCTAGTCTAATGAAGCGTACAAATGAGAACAGCAGTCCACTGCAACGACTTTATATCCCTATCAATTCCTTGTAACACTTTTACAGGCTAAATTATTGTCATCACACAGCTTTTTCCCTGGCTGGTTAATTATCTACGCTTGATTGATCGCTAACACCCGTTCGTACGTCATTTTCCTATATGATGGGAAAATGACGTACAAATCCATATATTCTAGGATCCAGAAGGACGAAGAGAAAGGACTAGGAACCTAAGAATGTTACATTATCCCAACGAAGGTCATACTCAATAATCATCGCTTGTAACTAACTCGTTATCCATAAATGCGAGAACCTATAATTTCACAAGTCTGCGCTTTATTCTCCTGCCTTTCTGAAGAACTCATAGAGATGTGGAAAGATTCATTTTGCTTTTGAATACTCTAATTCTAATTTTATAGCCGACTCATATTCTTGTTCTTCAAATTCTACGGATAGAAGCCAGACTATTACATGGAAAGGTGATGTGAATATATGCAGAAGTTGTTGAAAGCAGTTGAAAAACACTAGTAAAGGGTGTCTAATGTGTGAATATAGTTGTTTTTAATTTGTTATATTTTACTTTATTGTATTTGATTAATATATACTATTAGATCATCATCTTACAATCTACATCATTAGATCGACTAAATCTAACATTTGAGCGTTTCTTGTACTTTTAATACTTTTTTCCCTTGTGAAGATTTGGAGAAACTTTTTGGACCTTCTAATGTATGTTTTGTCCCTTACATAAAATATTATGATTTAACAAAAAGATGATCATAAACTTAACATGATTGAATAAGAATCATGATTTCATTTAGATAATCATATAAGTAACAACATTTAAAGTCTAAAATGATTTATGAAACAAATATTTGAGGTGGTTAATTCTCTATAGTGTTTTGGGAAAATGTCACATGATAAGGAATGGCATTTCTTTTATGCATAATCAGTTTACATAATGCCGAGTAGTCAAAGGATATTTCTTTTACATATTAGTTGAATTAGAGAAAATAATCGTTCCCCCCACTACGGTAGTTAAAATGATGAAGTACTGATTTTCTATAGTGGATGAATACAAAGGAATTTAAATCGTAATAAATGGAATATTTCATAATTCTCTTGTTTCTTTAAAAAAAACTCTTAAACCGTAAACAAAAAGAGAGGAAGATGATCACCCCTCATTAATTCTCAGTTGAGAGAGGATTTATTTACAACAACTACAACTTCAAATGAAGACTTGAGATATGAACATTAACACATTTATAAACTGAAAATTCGCGATAGCACATTACAAGCAAAAGTCTCAATTCATTAGATATTCCATGAAATATGGCGATTAAAATACAAATAAATTAAAATTAAACTTGATACAAGTTCAAATTTGTTAAATGTAGAAAAAGTCCTTATAACTGGTTCAGTTGAGCAGAAATTAAATGTAAAATTTAAAAACAAAATTATTTCTAAAACGTTACACATCTGTGCAAAAAGGTTTTGATTTAATTCTATAAATTATTATTATATTTTCTCATATTACTATTATCTGATATAAAGAGGTGTCTGGACAAGAGTAAAATGGTGCTACGCTTGCAAGGCTGTGCGATAACTCAAACTCACTCCTTCCTCAGCGTGCATAAGACAAAATACACTATACGACAACAGACTTCTTCTTTTTAGTTCGGATTTCATAGCGTTTCTATCCGTCCATCCCGTATATGAATAAGATAAAATACACTACACGACAAAACATGTCTGCCCTTTTGTTTTTCACATCGCCGAATGGCTGTGGTCGGAGATTTAGGGTAGAAGAAAGAAGTGAACATGAAGGGAAGAAGGAAGGAAAAGTGATGGCGAAGCGGTGGAGAAAAGCAAAAGGTCCGGTTCCTTTCAGTCGGAGGCGAGGCTTGGCACGAGCGGTGAGCACGTGCTCCCGCGGCTTCTTTCGGCGTGGTCAATTTTCACGACAGCTTAAACTGCCAGGCATAAGACTGGCCGCTGGAGAAAGGGAGATTCATGATTTGAAGAGCAGTGCTAATGGCAGCAGCGTACAACTTCTACTGAATCTACTCCGTTTCATGTTCTTCTAACTTGTATCATCTTCGTCTGTGAGCGTAAAAAGGTCAAACTCTTTCGTCCTTCATTCGTGCTTTTGCTTGTCCACGAGACTTTGAAGGAAGGCAGTCAGACAAACCTTTTGCTCTGTCGTCAAGTATGATGAGTTTGCGTGGGCCGGTTCCGCACGAACAAGAGAATCAGACCAAAGAGAGAAAAGAAGGAACGAAATCAGTCTCCACTCGTTCGTCCGTTCCATCCTGCAGGTAAGATCCAGCACACTCCAGCTTTCGTTGCAATCATGGAGTTAAAAATTTTCTTGCGTAAAGGGAAAGGGTTGGAGGCGCGGGCTCAGAAGTGCATTCTTCTTCTCAGGTGACGTGGAGGTGAAAATGGCGCACTGATGACAAGTCATTGGACCACATTATTCACAAATCCTGTGAACAAATCTGAGTCCTAGACGGTAAGTATATACAGCTATCTACGTGACTGGAGCACCTGCATAGCACATATCCCCAGCCCCACTCATGCCTTCAGATGCAATTATTCTTTATCCACTCAATAAGTTTGTCAGCTTCCCATCAGTTCAAAATATCTGATCTCCCAAATCTTTGTTCCACGTCTGGTTATAAGAAATGTGATTCATCATAAGGCCTTCGAAATCTGCTTTGTTCTTGAGTATGTATGTAGTCAGTAGGAAAACCCTTATAATCAGATAATGACTTCTCACCCTGCCAACTTAAGAGACCTGCTTTTCTGACTACTATAGAATGGTGAAGGAACCTCCAATGCAACGGAAGTGCTTAGAGTTACTTAAATTGTACTGGAAATACGAATAATGATAATGACAACCAAATTGTTGGGTTGTTGAAATCAAGCAGCAACTGAGAAAGCACGGTGTACAGTCAAACGATGTACCCGTACGTTGATCCTGGAGTTCGGAAACGTTCAATGAAGCATGTGCGAGCAGAGTATGCTTCAATAATGGGTTGCATCTCCAGCCTCCAGTATGCTTGCCATTTTAATTCATTAGCCAGAAATGACTTGTATGGTGCGCTGCGCACAGGTTCAGAATTGTGATCTTGGTCGCTCGCCCTGACGCACGTATGGAATCGATTTAAGTCAAGATCAACCCCAACAACAAGGAGACTGCAGCTCAGCATGATAACATTTCATGCACATATTGACAGTACTTTCCCAGGATGCATCAGAAGTAATTGCTCAGCATGATTTGATCATTCATGGCTGTCATGCAGCCATGACCCCATCCGCCTGTAGCCCCAGCGGCGTGGGGTCGAGTCCGCCTGGCGGGCGGACTCACGCTGTGCAAGGGCAGCAGCATACGGCTGCAGAAAGCCCCACAGCGAAAAGAGGCCTAAAAACAAATCCAAACAAACAAAAAAAAAGATCATTCATGGCTGTCATGCAGAACTGCATCGGCGTCGAATGACAGTATCATTCTACATCTGCATTTCTTTTCTGAACCAGAGCCTTCAGTCAGTAAATAAGTTCACAGTCAATGATGACAGCAAGTTTCCAAGAAGGAATGCAAAGTTGGGAGATCACTGGTTGAAACTGTTTTACGTAGCGAAGTAATAAGTAAATTATGATTAGCTCTAAATCATCCAAAAGCACAGGTAAATGACAACGAGGAACCGGCAGATGTACAGTATGACCCTCTGCCACCCACACCGAGGAGTTCAGAAGCGGCCCAGCTTAAAGCCCTCTTCCTGGGCTCAAAGTAAGTTGTTCAACGACAACATATTCTCTGCTCTCTTGTACTTAGGAAATAATTAACGTGCCAAATAAGCTCTTGCATGATCTGGATCCTGGATTAGCTTGATAATGTATATATAATACGTGGATACGAAACAAGTCACTAACCCATTCATTCAACATCTATGAAGCAGAAAGTACAGTGGCCCGAAGAGGCAGGCCGATGTGCTTTGGGACATTCACCGATGATAAAACTCGTACTGATGGAGAGACAAGAGCAAACCAATAATGGCGGAGCATAAAAAGGACATATGATACCGAATAGGATCATGCTGTCTTCTGTCAGCATGATCCTGTAATCATCCTTCGTACGTACTCGACCTACGTTCATACATGAGCCACTGTATCTTACTCTCAAATATGCTGCACACATCAAGTCATTTCCTACGGACGGAATCTCTCCTCATACAATGCTTAGCTCGAGGACAACAGGATGGTAGGCAGACGTTGTATCTTGGGCGGCAAGATGGAGAATGCCAGAATCTGATGGGTGGATCAGCTTCTTGCTCGTCGAGACATAATCCGAACAACGAGCAACGGAAATACTACGGTAATATCCGATCTCAAGAATGCAGTATTACTCTGAGAATGTTAACCCGCTTCTCATTTCCGGTGAAGCAAACTACCATTTGGCTCTGATATCACGGAGGACACTACAACTGATTGCGCGATATCGCTTGAGTTCACATAGTTCGAGAAGGAAGATTATGCACTCACACTTCCCTGAATCTGAATGGTACATTATATAGTGAAGTTAAAGTCGTCCACCAGATCACTGTCAATGATTTCCACACCCTCAAGAGTGCATTTACCATGAAACCTGTCGATGCAAGTAGAACCAAAGCTATCCAAAGGGAGGGTTAGTAATTTACAATAGAGTTAGAAGTTTCTTCGATTTTGTTTTCTGATCTTTGTCTTCTTTGACTCTTAGGGTCTCAATGAAGAATAAATCATATTCATACCAAGTCCATGAGTGAACGGACGAGTACTACACGGGATTTCTTGAAGGTTTGTGGTGAAAATCAGCCACTTCCTGGTAAGAAAAGGAAAGAAAATCAATTGCATAATTTAGTTGAAAACTTTGCAAAATTTAAACTAGAAAGTATTTGTTTTCTCGATGACTTTTTCGAACCGTATGCAACTTTTTTCTGCAAATACAACTTGTGAAGGTCGAAGAGGATCGAAGCCTTATTCTATAGTTACTTAAATTGTCACAGTGTAACCTTTTAAGTGTTAAGTTGATTATTGTAGCAGTTAGTTCATATAATTACGCACTATACTGTACTTTGAAACTAGAATTTTAAGACAAGAGTGAGCTTCATACTATGTTCTCAAATAGACTCATGTAAAATTTCAACTTTTAAACTACAATCAGCATATCTCATACTATGTTCACAAAAACTCATAGCTATGTGGTAATTGGGTTCAAAGCTAACAAAAACCAACACTTAAAAGAAGTAACTAACAACTCATCTAACATAAAGTAATGTTACAATTATACTTCGATAAGGGAAAAAGAGAAAAGAGAAAAATATATTATAATTCTTGATCTTAGAAAATAGTCTAACATGTTTCATGTTCAGTCAATCTCCATATCCATATCGATATACACCACTCATGAACTCCACTAACATACCGGTCGAGCTACATGTCGAAGTTACACATTGGTCGATTTTGAATTATATATATCAAGAACATGACAGTAAGCTCTCAGTATTTCTTCTATGTATAAAATTTATTAATCGGAAATGTTTGATCTTACAATTTAAAAGTTAATCACTGGGGATTTTCGTATATACATGATTCATTTTGTATATATATTTCTAATTTATAGTACCTTTCTTACGATTTTATATTTTGAATACTTTACAATTCGAATGTTTTAACGATTCTTGGGATGTTCACTAGATAAACTATAAAATAAATAGTTGCAATATTTACTATGCGAATATATCATCTTGTTGCAGGGACATCCTCCTTTGTCACCGAGTCTGTGATTATCACGTGGCCTCTGGAGTCTGTACTTCCAGAGGATAGCAAGGCAAACGGACGCAAGAAAGAAGAGCAGGAGTTTTGAATTCTGGTATCAGCAAAGTGACTTCTTCTTTTACTGAGTGGTGCAGATTCAATGCGGCTGATAGTGAATCTACCCTAAAGCTGAAGAGAGATTTGAGTTTCTTCAGTTTGGAGTTGTTGCAAGGAGTACTCAGTTGAATGTGATTCACGTGCAGGTGAAATCTGATGATATGCACTCTAAAGTTCCGACCGTCTTGACAGGGCGGATTAAGATCTCGGAATGGCGGATTCCACCGTCGGCTTGTAGATACTTTTGCTTTTCGGAGACGACATCAACGGCAAGCGTAGTTTCCACCACTGCTTCATAATCTGTATGAGTTCGAGTGAAAACCTGCAATCTAGCTCCCCTCGTAGATCCCAGGACAAGAATAGAAGACACGTTACTGGAGCTTGTGGCCCACTCGATGTATATATAAACCTAAGTCAAAAGTTTAGGTCTGACGATCGCGTATTTTCTGTACGTATTCCAACTGATTATACATCATCCATATCTGTCCTCGCTCTTGGTTTGAAGAAGTGCAGCTAAAATGCTCCACTGACTGACTGCTTCGCCGTTCCAGTGCTGGTTGGTGCCCGGCGGCTGATGAAGAAAACTTTCGGCGGGCGGACGGACGGACAGACAGGGTGTACCTCATGGTTCACTTTACCTACGGCTTACGGAAGGGCCTCAACCAGCATCTAACCAAACGCATTCCTTTTCTAGGTATCCGACTACAACCTACAACTGCTTGACCTAAACAGAGAATGGTCGTTTGGTTTGGAGTGCCGGTACGATGTACTCGCGGCAACTCTGCAGTGAAAGGCGAAATTGTTCCTTTTCATGGTTTCATCAAGAGTGGAAAAAGATAATGGGCCGCATTGACCTACGTTAGAAGAGTTCGAGGCAATGGATCAAACCGCTCTTGATCTCCGATGCGGTCATCGGGCATCACTTCTTGGTACGACCGTGGCCCCACTCGGGAATAATGTATGCGGGAGTGTCAATCCAACTGCTGGTTGTTTCGAAGAAAGTGGAGTAGGACTTCACCATTCATCATGCATGCCCCTTGAAACCGCTGAAATGGATGAAGAGTTGTAAGCTTTCAATGGTGCATGCAAACAGAGTATCATATCTGTCGACCTTGGAAGAATGTCCACGCCGAACAGGAGGAAAATTATAAACTTTTCACTACAGTTTCAAACCCTAGCCTGAGATATTGCAATCATGATACTTGCTCTCCATCACAGTTTTGGTCGGAAAGATTTGCGTTCGCCATGAGTGCCCCTAGGGCAAGGACTCTCAAGAAAGGTAGAAAGCAGAAAGGAGCGTAGAAGCAGCAAACTCATCGGCCTTCTTAAATCGTGTGCACACTTCATTCAATTTGCAGCATTAGAGATGCTTACCACTGTATCCACATGAGCCAGCAGGTTAGGTAGGTGGTCAGATCACAGCTTTGTCTCCCGAGTCCCGAGCTCGACACCACAGAAATTACTCATCCAGACCTACTGTACTGCTATACATGATACGTCATCCATGATCCACGAGTCACGACTGCTTCTATGTAGAATGTTTGAGTTGTCTCGTAGACTTAACTTTCTGTTTGTTCTCGGAAAGACATTGACTTGACCCCACCTTTAATACGTTTGTTCGACTTCACCCACTTCTCTTAACGTTTTGTTACTTGATCACATCTCGACTGGATACAACAGGTTCAGTAGGTCAAAATGCCATGTCATCAGAATGCAAGAAGTGTATGTTAACTATCAATCATATATTTACATGAAAATTTTAATTTTAAATATTTTTACAATAGATTATCAACCCAGATTATTTCTTATATCATTTAATGCAGTGTTTTTACACAACGGTCAACTTGCTAAAACTCTAGTGCCAGTCAGGGATGTGGCCAAGTAACACAATGTTAAGAGGGTAGGATAAAATCTGACAAACATATAATGGGGGGAATCAAGTAAATTTCTGGTTTTGGGATTTTTTTCCTCTCGTGTGCGTCTCAGTTTGATGTGTATTCGAGGTTTTTACTTGGAGATATCTCATTCTGAACAATTGGGTTTCGACGTGCCTACAGTCAGCATTTTTACTTTCATGTACCCCTTTGGATTATCGGATGATCATATGTCAACGTGGCAATGAAAAAACCAGATGCACGAGTCGGACCTTGGTCACAAGATCGGTGAAGGGTTTAGGGTTTAGGGTTTAGGGTTTAGACCCTAAAAGACCAGCTACCGAAGATCAGTGGCTGAGTTGGTTGGGCCTCATATCTCTAAGCGAAAGGTCTGGGGTTCGAGCCCGCCTGCTCCCGGTTGGAGGTGCAAGAAGTCGTTGTGTGTGCTATGTGTGCAATCTGGTCCGGGTACGCTGTGGTTACCCACAAAGGACAGTCCCATGCCCCTCGAAGGGATAAAGCGGACAAGTTAACAAACAGTAACCCGTGGTAAGCCAACCTCTGCTGGTGGCAAGCAACTCCTTTGAACCTCATTTTGAAATTATGTATAACCTTCACGAAGTAGCGGCTCATGAACTCAACAGCTGTTCGGATTCTCTTTACTGTCAACTGCAAAATTGAGACGATGAAACATAGCATGCTTTAAGTCGCGAGGTGAACGAGAGGTTTTCCACAAGCACCTTCATACTTAGAATGAAAAATCTTGGAGATAAACAGTCGAACTAGATAGCAGACAAGCAAGTGATGGATGTATATGTTTGAACTGGGTTGAATCTACAGCGATGCAACAGACTATTTGATCGAGGTGAAAGCGTTCGACAGTTACAATAGTTACAATTGTGATCCAAATGTGAGTGCGTGCATTGTTAGCACGCGATATGATATGGACGAGTTACGATTGGAGAGATATGACATGATCAGAGTTCGACTATGTTAACCTAATTAGGGTCTCGAGGGATAAAAGAAAGTCAAATATTTGATTGTGAGCACTTGGAAGCATAGTTGTTTGAAATAGGATATCTCCAAGTAAAAATCTCTATGTATTTGGTCATTGTTGGGTAACTTACGTGGTCTTCTTCATACGCAGTTTAGACCTCACGTGCGAGAGAGATGATAAGAGAGAGCGAGAAAGAAAGAGATTATAGACCCTCATTTATTATACTACATGATCAATTTCATGGACATTTGTCACTTCTGGAATCTTTTTTTTCTCGAGGTTGTCACACATTGATACGTCCTTATGCATGACAAGCCAGAGACCAAATAGGAAGAGAAGAAAATATTCTTGAACAAGTTATCAATGTTGTTTCGGATTGAGCTTACTGACTTTCTATCTGAAGTGGTCAACTATTGTGTCTTGCAATTCCATCCGAGTTTAATCTAATCTTCGATAGAGTCACCGTAGACAGCATGTTGAGACTCGAGAGGAGGAGACAGATCTCATCACAATCACCGACTTTTCTTCATGCACAACATTAAACTCTTGAAAGCTTTGTGCCACTCTGATTATATATCCTCATCTTCGAAGAATGTGGACACCTTGAAAAGGACAGACGATTGAGGTGAAAGAAAAGGCAACCAGTAGCTTAACCTCTGCACGAACTCATGGATCTTGCAGAATATTTGTCTTTCTTCTTATTGCTCATAGTTTTTGGACTTAGTGCAAGAATTCTTAGTTTTACATGCGTTATCGTGTGATGACTTACTGCTAGTTATGGGAGGAGATCTACCGTTCGAACGACCATCATCTAGGGTGAATTGCACAGAAGAGTGATCAACATTTGTATCAAAGTCGTCATCTATAGGAACGAGGTAAAATGCTGAAGAAAGATGCGGTTGGCTCGAAAGATGTGCAGGTTGGTCTGAGAGAATGATGAAGGAATTAAGATCTAAATTCTCTCCACTAAATAGTCGGTTTAGTGAAAAATGTCCATCATTGTTCCTCTACATCGAGGAGGAATGATGTGTATCACTCGCCTGTCCAGTTTTACCTTGCCCTCGTGGAGCTTCGTGCGCACTCGTCCTAGCATCCATCCCAACTATTCGTTTGTAGACTTTCAGCAGCAGAAAAGAAACTAATGATGTCAAGAACCATCCACACAGCAAGAAGATCATAAGCATCACGGATGGAAAATGAAGACTGATCAAGATTCACTAATGTAATGAGAGAAACATCCCTAGTATCGACCAGAAGCGTAGAGCTGCACATTCTAGAGTAGACTTCTTGCATTCGTATCAATGTGCACTTCTTCGTGCTCGCCTTTTCGTTGCCAAATCCATAAATGACAAGCTCCATAGCTCAAAGTGCTGCAGTCTTCTTCCTAGCACAAGAGATCTTCCAGTCCGTGCGACACAACTCCACTGACACAATGAGAAAAGAAATTACTAAAAAAACTACGTCTTCTGAAATGTTGAAGGAGCCCAAAGATAACTTTTGAACAAGGTGCAACGCGAACAAAAATGTATATTAGATTACAACATGTCGATCGTACATGGTCTATATTTTCTACACAAGCTGATAACAAGAAAATGGCGATGCGATCTACACCTTAGTCGTAATTTTCTCTTGCGAGTCAAGAATATTTGAAAAGGTTTCAACTTTGACACCCTTAATAACTCAAGGAAGCTTAGAGGAGATGAGAAATATATCTAACTTGCAGCCTAGCTATAATTGGAGACGAAACTGAAAAACATTGTGAAGTTCATTATATGTGAACCATAAACATCTTGAGAAACACTCCTAAAAAAGAAAAACTCTTAAAACAAAATAAACCAAAAATTCGTGTGAACCTCGACGAAACTGATTGTTTGGAATAAAATTCTCTGATAAATAAAGATGATAACGATTATCTTCCCATTATCTAATGAATGAGTCTTTGCTGAACTCATCGAAGGCTACCGCAACAAAATTCAGTACTTAAATAGGAAAAAACATCTCTTGAAGAACTCCTTTATGGAACTTGATGATGCAACATCTCTTGAACCTTTCCTACCAATCATGCAAGAATACATGTTCTCAAGTTTCAGAGTCATTCATATGCTACGTGATGTGACATGTCTGTTTGTGCATGTCACGGGTAATGAGCTTGCTTGTCATATAATTTAATAGTTATGTTAGACTAAGATACTGTAATCTAGATAAAGTCAAATAGGAGAAGTAGTCATGTAACAACAGAGAAAGAAGTGACGGATGATGAAGCATTGCTCACCTGCTCCGCAAAGTAGGGCTCCTTGCCTAAGTTCAACAATGGGACAATCGTCCATCTTTAGCTGAATGTCAAGGATAAGCGCTACACCTAGCTACAATGGTATAAGAGTGCCGCTGGTAGGCAGACGGTCATACATGGTTGGGAGCATCTACATTGGTGCCTCGTCATCTATACTGTCATGTAGTGATCATATATATATGATTATATCTGAATGTGAGACTTGCTCTGAGAAAAATAGAGATAAAACTGAAATAGCAATTCCTTTAGGACTCAAGAGACTTATCGCATTACTGTATTGAGAAAATTGTGATCCCCACGCTCTTGTAGTTTATGTGTTCGTCCGTCTTTCCTTTCCATCCATCAACAAGCAGCTCTCCTTTTCTGGTTACCGGATCGGGACAGTGAAGTTAGCTCATCTCCAATAGCCTGTGCTCCAAGCCTTTGCCGTGTTTCTGACGCGAGGACAAAAGAGGGATGTTTTCTTGCTAGATGCACATCTTTCATTAAAATTAGCAATTCATAGTAGAATAGGTGGCGGCATGTCTATCATTGTTTAGGTACCCCTTGTTGTTGTCCACGTCCGCAACTTGCACTAGATGTTTTCCTTTGCTTCATCAATCCGTATCACCAGATTTTGTTACTAATTTGAGTGTCTATCATTTTCAAACCAAACTGTGCTTGCGTATTGGCACAGTCGCAAGTCGAAGGGGATGTCGGAGCTTGCTGGTTACTAATGGTCTGAAAAAGAGCGATCGGTTTGGAAGGAGAGGAGATCGTTGAGAAAGATCAGACTTACAAGAGGTAAAAACTCACTTTTGCTTTTTTTTTCCCTTCTTGTTTTAGAGGTCTTTTCTGCTAGTACTAATTCCTTAGGGCGTTGTCGGAGTGTGATCCGTCTACCTAGGAAAGCGCCGGGCTTCTGGCTGTGGTTGTTTACTCAAGAGGTTGGCTTTCAGGTCACAACAGGAGCTATAAACACTCACACAGGAGTGTAGGATCCTCTGATATGCTCAAAAAGCGAAATTTAGGTCTCACTGGTAGTAATAGGCTTAAGCGGTGAACTTTGACACTCAAAGAGAGGAAAACTATGAAGGTTTAGACCTCTAAACTTCCCCTACATGCAAATGAGGTACTACTGAACTCACAGACGAAGTTTCAACCTGAGATCAAATTCTGACACGGAGATATGAACAGAAAAGTTCTGAATAAGAGAATTATGGCAATTTCTGGTACCTAGACAGCTATTCAGACATAGAACAGAGAATTGGCTCGATGAATTTCAAATCTTCTCACAGTATTTGAAGTCTACAGGATGCTGAACATCCCTGTGAAGTTGGGACTCCTGAATGTTTGTAGAACTCCAGATCTCCTTCTCTAAAGTCGCTGCTCTAGATTAAGAGCTTTTCAGACCCCCTCTGCTTCAGCGGCCGCCCTGAATTACTCAATTACTCAAATGATACGAAACTTTTTGGACAGTCGTAGCCCTCCTGACAGTGAACGCAACCACGAAGTTTTGAAGTGATTTCCTCAATTCTGCTGCAATTGGCACCGAAAACCCCAAAATCAACAAAAGTGACGCAGTTTTGGCACAATCCGAACTTCAATTGGGCATAACTCCTTGTTTATTGATCCAAATCGAGCAAAAATTTCACTGACAGTGCTTGGCACGACGAGCTCTCTCTTCCTGTGTTCTCAGATTTCGAAGATCCCTCACCAATTGCTCGAACTCTCCTCTAGAGCTCTGTTTCTAAACTTAGAGTTTTACAAAAGACAAAAATGGACCAATGGGAGTTCATAGCTCCACTTGACTGTCCTTTTGTGCCTTAAACTACCTGGTAACTTTTCTACACTCATAGGCTACCACGTCAAGCCCCCTAGAGTGCCAGCGTATAACTTAAACTACCTAAAACGACACGCAACCCTGAAAGTTAACTTAAATTAGCTAGAAAGCGTGCATGGGCGACAAGTAAGTACAACCCATGAGCTCAAACCCCTATCAGCATGGAAACCCTAAGTTATGTACATTGAACGTCATAGACAAGTAAGAAGTCACTTGCACAAGCGCACAAATGCTTGAACAAGATAACTAACATACTATCAGCCTACTAGGACTCAAAATAGTGTTAACACCGTATGCAAAGGTGTCAAACATATACATAAAAGACTAGAAGTAATATGAGCTAACTTCTAGAACTACCAAACCTAAGCGTCGGAGTAGAAGTCAAGCATGTAGCCGCCAAGTAGCGCGACATCCACCCCCTCTGAACCTGCACATCCTCCGATATGTGCCAGATCCAGATCAAGACTCTTCAGCTTCAGCTTCAAATTCATCTTCAACCTCCATTGAGTCTTCAGCTTCATCTTCAGTAAGCTCTGCAATGTTCTGGTCCTCCCCTCTCTTTCTGAAGAGCTTGATTCTCTTCCCGGCGACTGGTATCTTGAGCACTGCACCATCTAACTCTCTCAAAGAGTATGTGGCATTATCATAAACTTCTAACACCACATAAGGTCCGAACCATCTCTTGGAGAACTTTCTGATAGCGCTATGCTGATTATCAAGACTACTATCATAGACTAACACCCAATCACCTTCCTTAACTGGTTTGGGTCGTAATCTATGCGTTCTATCAAATCTGCCTTTGTTTCTCTCTCTAGCAGTCTTCAACCTTTCCACAGCTTTGGCAACATCCTCAGGTCTCCGTTCTAACTGCTGGATCCTTAATGCAAGAAGATCCTCCGTACTTCTACCATCTTCCCATGGCAAAACATTCCAAGTAGGCACAACCTCCTCAATCGGCATCACAAGTTTTTGCCCTAGTATCAACTCTGCTGGCATGTAACCTGTAACGGTACTATGAGTTGTACGATCTGCCCACAAAGCAAATGGTAGCAGTCTAGGCCATTCACGGATCTTACCCTTGCAAGCTTTTACCAAAGCTTTGATGATTGGCGGATGACCTCTTTCGCTCTTGCCATTCCCTTCAGGATTGTAAGCAGTGGTTAACGCCAACTTGATTCCCAATCGCTTGAAGAACTCAACTGCTTCTTGTGCATCCAGCTCACCCCTATCTGCAGTGATCTTTCCCACACACCCATACCTACAAATAACATCTTCAAGTAGAAAGCGGCAGACACTAGCAGTGGTCTTCGTCCTCAGAGCACGGCCTTCGACTTGGTTAGATAGATCTTCTCTAGCCAAGACTAGATACCTCATTTGGCCAAGTCCAAATGGCATAGTTACCAGATCAACTACCCATTTGTAATGAATGGCTAAAGGATAAGTAGGATGCAATCCATCACGATGACGTACGTTGGAATACATCTGGCAAGGTATACAGGATGAAACAAACTGTACTACATCCTTATACATACCCTTCCACCAATACTTCTCCTTCATCTTGGCAAATGTAGCCCAAACTCCTCTATGACCGGCCCATAAACTCTCATGGAACTCCTTGATCAGCTTCTGCTGCAATTCCAAGTCACATACCACCCGTTGCGGTATACCTCCTTGTAGCTTAGGACGCTTCCATAGATGTCCTCCATGTAAAAAGTACCCATAAGCTGTTCTACGGATCCTCCTGAAATCTGCATCAGACCAGCCTTCTTGCCTTTCCAGTGAACTCAAATAGCGCCTAAGATCCAACCACTCGCCATCATACATAGTTTCCTCAAAAAAACTCCAATGGAGCTGCAAAATAGCTTCTATCTCTTCTAGCAAGAGCACTAGAATAGAACTCTGTTCTCACATCCTCCTGGTCATCTATCATTTCCTTCTCATCGTAATACCTAGCCCTTGATAACATATCTGCCACAAGATTGTCTTTCCCTGCAATATGTCTAAACTCTGGGTTCAAGGACTTGATATATGCTATCCACCTCAACATAGCAATATCTGGAGTTGTACAGCTAGTGATCATTCCCAAGAGAGGTAAACAATCTGTCTCCACTACCACATGTGCTCCTATCAAGTATTCCTTATCACTCTTCATCGCAGTAACTACTCCCCATAGCTCTCTCTTGACCTGAGGGTAGTCTCTCTGCCGTGAACTTAATACCTTAGCACCAAAACGCACCACATATCTATTCCCATCCTCATCGTCTTGCCCTACAGCCCATCCAATGCCAATAGGACTAGTATCAACAGTAAGGATAACAGATCTGCCCAACTCATATGTTACCTTCCGTAGAGTTGGTGGTGAAGCCAAAAGATCCTTCAACTTCCTCATAGACTCGCTTTGCTCCTCTTGCCACTGAAATCTTTGCCCCTTCCTCAGCAGCTTGTACAACGGATCTGCTACATGTGCAAAGTGTGGAATCCATATATGATAAAACACACATGCTCCTAGAAACCTTCTCACCTCAGTAACCGATCCACATGTCTCCTTCATCCTTCGGATGGCATCAACCTTGTTTGGACAAGGTTTCCGACCATAAGACCCACATAGGTGTCCCACTATTAACACCTCCTGTTCTCCAAATACAGATTTTGCTCCTGATAAAGTCAAATGAACCTCCTCCAGTCGACTCAATATCTTATCGCAGTCAGCTATGTGATCTGCAACAAACTTACGGCACCCCCTCTGATCCATTACCTCATTCTTCTCCTCCTCAGCACATCCTTTGATCGGCACATCATCAAGGAATGGCATAGTTTTTTCAGGAATGAAGTCCCTCAAAACTTTGTTCATGCCATTCATCATATGTGCTACCGAATTGGTAGCACCTTGCGGTAAGGTGCACATCCTTAGTAACCCTAAAGGTGTCCTCATTGTAGTCAAGTCTCTACTTTCAGAGGATAACTGAAACTGATCATAACCTGAATATAAATCTCCCATCGAATAGATAGCACGACCAGCAAAAGCCTCTGCAAACTCGTCTACAATAGGTCCTATACCCATATTTCTGATAGTTACCTTGTTAACTGGCTGCATATCTTGAATGAATCTCAAAGCTCCACTCTTCTTCGGAACAGTAAACCATCTGCTAGAATAGGGAGCTATAGACGGTTCCAAGATACCCATCCTAATCCTCTCATTGAGCAAGTCTATCAGCTTTGGCAGATGAGCTCTAGGCACAGGGATAGGACGTAGATTCCAAGGCACATGCGGTATAGTAAAGATTACCATAGGTGCAACTACACTTGGATCTACACATCCTACTTCATGTGACTCAAACGCAAACGCCTTACCATGCCTAGATAGCATCTCCCTGAAGCTCTTCTTCTCTTGCTCGGTAAGAAATCCATCACCTCCAATCTTCAGCTCCTTCAGTGTTGTTTCTGTGAACTGGTGCCCAATTCTTCTCGGTCCTCTGAGCGTTGGTTCTCGTGCAGCTTGCTCCATCTTCTGATTGTAATCGAGTGGTAAAGACAAAGCCACCGGTTTGACTTTCTTTGCCACTGACTTGTACTTGGTCTCCACATACACCTCTTGTCGATCTATAAACTTATCAATTACATCATAAAGCTCCTTGGAGCTCACTCTCACCACTCTATCTACATCATCTATAGAACTTTCTACTATAGATTTCAACTCCACTATAGTATCTACCAAATACTGCTCTTCAAACACTCCAGATATGTATTCATCTCCTGCTAACTCTCCACTATCCCACAAAGACTGTTGTGCATACTTCACATGTTGCCTCTCAAACCTCTTCAGATTCTCAACCTTCCTATAACACACTGATCCATATGACGTCAATCCTAAGAAGCCAGTGGATAAAGCTTCCTTCTCTACTGGATCAGGCGAGAATCCTAGCTCTACTGTACCGTTGAAGTCTCGCTCTTCAATGGTACTTTGCCAAAACCCCTAGACTCTCTGAACTCCTGAGTAATCTTAGGCAGTGGACGGTCTCTCAAGCTATCACGATTCCTCTCATGTTCTGCAGCAACGGTCAAAAACTGAACAGCTCTTTTGCCGTCTCTACTACGTATCCTAGCATAAGCTGAACCATCATCCATAACTCGTGTCTCCATTCTAACAGCAGTAATGTAAGGCTGCCCTAGAATGATAGGATAGGTTGACATGTCTTGCACAAAGAAATTCTGAACATCACTGATGTCACCCACAGTTACCTTGATGTTGGGACAAGCACCATAGAGTTCTCCCCTCTGGTTGTTGGCAGCACGGATAAGCCATCCATGATCGGTGTCTATGGGCCACCTCCCACGCTTGTACAGCTCCTTAGACATCAGATTAATCTCTGAGCCATGATCAATCAACGCCACCACAGGTTCCTCTAGATCTTCCAGCTTCACTAAGGTCTCTGTGGTTGCTCTCGCCCAATGGTTGTGAGAATAATGGCTCTTCTGCGATGCTTCCACCTCATCTTCAAACCTCACGTGCTGATCTGATCTTCCCTCTGATACTTGAGAGCAGTAACCAGCAATCTCATCCTCCTCATCCTCCGACAGTTTGGTCCCTAGAGCGTTAAGCGTAGCTGCTTCACCCAAAATCTGACGTTTTCTCTTGATGATATCTATGATAACCTCATGGAACTCACGCTTTGCTATCCCAAGAATCTCACCCAAGGTAAACTCAACCTTCCCATTCAAGATACGATTCTCTAACACTTGCTTCAGGTCTGTAGCAATCTCAATATCAGACTGAAGTTTGTATGCAGGCATCTTACCCTTCTCCTTGCTTCTTTCCTTCTCCTTTGGTGTTGTAGGTGGTAGATCCTCCATAGTCTCCTCCCGAGTAGGTGTTGTCTCCTGCCTTGTCTCTGGTCTAGCCCTTTCACTCTTGGTAGCAGGTCGTTTGGCTGTAGAAGCCTCACCTGCATCCTCCCTCCTGCGTTTTTCTTCTAGTACAGCTTCATGCTGACTTCTTGCAACATAAGCATGCACTGACATAGTATCCACAGGGTCATTCCATCCTGTAGTTTCTCTAATTGAGTTGCCAACCCTTTGTAGCACATCCTTGTCTAGCTCTGTTCTAGCTACGGACCGCACTACATCTGACCACAACCCAGTAGTCCCTTTCTCTCTCTCCATCTCCACTTTCACTCCACAGGTAGCAGCATTCACAAGAGAAACAGCATGTGATGCTGATATCTCATTCACAAGTCTCTTCATACCACCCTTGCCAAAGTTGGTTCCCAACATCATCCCAGTCTCTCTCAAATGGATCTTACCGTCTTTGAAGAAGATCAGATCCTTCCTCAATGCATCTGAAAACTCCCCACAATCTCTCCTTACATGGTCTAGGCTATCACACCATATACAACGATGAACAAAGCCTTCTCTCATCTGAGGTCTCTGCATAGCAGGCTGTACATTCTGCTCCTTCTCTTCTTACCTAGTGAGCTTAAGCTTAAGCTCCTTCATACCCTTAATCAACTCATCAAGCGGTGAGTCTTCCTCTCTAGCAATTACCAAAGCAGGCTTAGTAGGCAACTGCTTGACAGGAATTATCAGAGGTGCTGCTTCACTTACCACCACCTTGTCCCTTCTTCTCTGTCTCTTGGCCAGCAAAGAAACAGCCTCTTCAACCTCCTTCCAGTCAGTCTTCAATCCTCTCTCCTCACTCTTGTCTTCCAGCAACAGCTCAAGCTTCTCCTGAATAGTCACGTCCGCTGCTTGTAGGAAAAGCTCGGTCTTCTCAACCTCTAGTGTAAGCTTCTCTGTCCTAGAAAGCTGAGCATATTGACGATCAAACTCCCTTAACAACTCATTTACAGACAAACCTTTGTTAGGTTTCACCACCCACTCCAAGAATGTTCTCTTGGTCACCCTCTCTGAATCTTCAGTGTAGTACTCCTCCTTCAAAGCGCGCATAAAGCTCTCCCAACTCTGTCCTTGCTGCTGCTTGAGCTCCTTCACACGCCCACGAATCTCAGGGACAACAGCAAGTTCAAAGTTCTCCACCATCTCCTTCTCAGGTACCTTGTTCACCTCCATCTCCCTAGCATAGTATCGCACATACTTGGAAATATCTGTCCCCTTGAACTGATCCATCTGATGCACCACCGATTGCAACGCCTTGGTTGCTAATACCTCCTTCCTCTCTGTGCTCTGCTGCTGCTGCATAAACATGGAAAAAGCTTGGAACATCTTCATCGTAGCAGCATCAAACTGAATAGGTTGCTGAGCAGCAGCAACACCTCCACTTGATGATCCTTGGTTGGCCATGATATCTGATCCTGTAACACTCTCAAGAAAACTCCCACCCTAGGTGTTTCACGTCGAGTTCACCAAAAAAGAGAGTATGTCGGAGTGTGATCCGTCTACCTAGGAAAGCGCCGGGCTTCTGGCTATGGTTGTTTACTCAAGAGGTTGGCTTTCAGGTCACAACAGGAGCTATAAACACTCACACAGGAGTGTAGGATCCTCTGATATGCTCAAAAAGCGAAATTTAGGTCTCACTGGTAGTAATAGGCTTAAGCGGTGAACTTTGACACTCAAAGAGAGGAAAACTATGAAGGTTTAGACCTCTAAACTTCCCCTACATGCAAATGAGGTACTACTGAACTCACAGACGAAGTTTCAACCTGAGATCAAATTCTGACACGGAGATATGAACAGAAAAGTTCTGAATAAGAGAATTATGGCAATTTCTGGTACCTAGACAACTATTCAGACATAGAACAGAGAATTGGCTCGATGAATTTCAAATCTTCTCACAGTATTTGAAGTCTACAGGATGCTGAACATCCCTGTGAAGTTGGGACTCCTGAATGTTTGTAGAACTCCAGATCTCCTTCTCTAAAGTCGCTGCTCTAGATTAAGAGCTTTTCAGACCCCCTCTGCTTCAGCGGCCGCCCTGAATTACTCAATTACTCAAATGATACGAAACTTTTTGGACAGTCGTAGCCCTCCTGACAGTGAACGCAACCACGAAGTTTTGAAGTGATTTCCTCAATTCTGCTGCAATTGGCACCGAAAACCCCAAAATCAACAAAAGTGACGCAGTTTTGGCACAATCCGAACTTCAATTGGGCATAACTCCTTGTTTATTGATCCAAATCGAGCAAAAATTTCACTGACAGTGCTTGGCACGACGAGCTCTCTCTTCCTGTGTTCTCAGATTTCGAAGATCCCTCACCAATTGCTCGAACTCTCCTCTAGAGCTCTGTTTCTAAACTTAGAGTTTTACAAAAGACAAAAATGGACCAATGGGAGTTCATAGCTCCACTTGACTGTCCTTTTGTGCCTTAAACTACCTGGTAACTTTTCTACACTCATAGGCTACCACGTCAAGCCCCCTAGAGTGCCAGCGTATAACTTAAACTACCTAAAACGACACGCAACCCTGAAAGTTAACTTAAATTAGCTAGAAAGCGTGCATGGGCGACAAGTAAGTACAACCCATGAGCTCAAACCCCTATCAGCATGGAAACCCTAAGTTATGTACATTGAACGTCATAGACAAGTAAGAAGTCACTTGCACAAGCGCACAAATGCTTGAACAAGATAACTAACATACTATCAGCCTACTAGGACTCAAAATAGTGTTAACACCGTATGCAAAGGTGTCAAACATATACATAAAAGACTAGAAGTAATATGAGCTAACTTCTAGAACTACCAAACCTAAGCGTCGGAGTAGAAGTCAAGCATGTAGCCGCCAAGTAGCGCGACAGCGTGTTAAATTAAAACAAACGATTCTCTAAGGACAAGAAGGAAATGACCGTAGTTTGTCGAAGGTGAGTTCTGTCTAGAGCCATGTATCGCTCAAGGGGTGTTTTTGAATCACTCTATGATTTTTAATTTTTTAATTATTTCAATAAATTTTTGAAGTTCTGAATTTTCTTACGACTAAAACTCACATACGATTTGGAAAAAAAGAGAGTTAAAAACGACCGCCATGGTTCCTTGCGACTTCCTCCAAAAATAACTGTACAAAATATCCGTGATCTCTTGATCGTAGCTGTAACACTTTCGAGAGAACTGCGACGCAATGAATAGCCAACGGATTGAAAAACCTCATCAAGTCTTACAAGGGAAAGAAGGATCCGAAGGACCAAGCAACCAAAGCTCCGAATGTAGGAAGGGAGAAAGAACAACGGGGCTAAGCCCTTCTATCAATAGCTCTAAGGTTGCATATCGTTCTTAAGAGTTCTCTGTAGAACAATGGAAACTCGCTGTCTAAAGAACATAATGCGCAAAAAAAATTTTGGTACCTCTGATGTCTCTCATGGTAGACTATGACACAATCTAAAAAAAATGCCGAACTCTGAAGTTGTCGATTCGTATATCTCAAGGCTAAAGAGATGAAGTGATGTCTCACCTGCATATTTCTATACTTGATCACCTTCGCTACTGCCGCCATGCCTCCAACTCGTCGAGGGGAAGTGTTACATGTTAGCCTTGTAACACTTTCTCGGGAGAGAAGAATATTTCCTAAAGGTTCCAGCTTTGACAGTCACTAATTACTTCTAAAATGACTTACTGTTCACTTACCGATACAACGGGTTAGTGACGGAGTTGCAGCGGTGTACCGTACTCGATCGCGGAGAGCGCCATTGATACATCAGACAGCGGGTTTGTCAGCTCCGGAGCAGGCTCGCACGTTCAAGGTCTCGGTGATCAAGGATGGATTACGGAGCCATGTCAGCCTTTTCACTTTGTTTGTCCACTCTGTCCAGCTATATCCCACTCTTGAATTTTGTATCCGTCGTCGCTGCGCTGCACAGTGCTTTCGCTTTTCTCCTCCCCCGCCTGCCCGCCTGTCTCTTACTGCAGGGGACGAGTAGAAGTGAATGGACGGTCGGCTCGGCTCCGTTCCAGACGACAGAGGCAAGCTAAGCCCAAAGCTCCGCCTCAGTCCAGCCTAAAGCTGCTGCTCCTCTGGGTGAGTCTTTTCGCCTGTCACCTGTCCGTCCGTCCTTGTTCCGTCGTCCTCATCGTCTGCCTGCTGCTGCCGATGCTGTGAGAGAGGATGATGAAAGAGGATGGCAATCAGAAATCAGGAATGGTACAAATGCTGATAATGCATCGTCCAGCCATGCGGAGGGAGTCTCGTGGCCGGAAATAATGGCACAGTTCGAGCGAAAGGGCCGGCCAAATACTCGCGTCGTTCGGGCTCGAATTGTATGCACAAAGCGATCTGCGTTCTTCCACTACTCACCTGTTCCTTGGTAGCAGCTGGCTGGGTGAGTAAAACTGTCTGCACTATGCGATCTGCGTTCTTCTACTACTCACCTGTTCCTTGGTAGCAGTTGGCCGGGGAGTCAGTGGTTCGTTCGTTGGACTAGTCAGGTCCTTTTACGTTACGTTTGTATAACCAGATGGAGCCGGCTTTCTGGACCCTGCAGTTGCCACACACATTCTCTGCCGTCGAAGCGCTCATTCAGGAGCAGTGATCCGTTAACAGCTTGTTTCCCGGGTAGATTCTGTTGGGGAACGATCCCGCCGGTTTCTGTCTGTCCGACATGGCCGTCGACTTCTTGTTGTTATATTCAGCGCACCATCTTCTTCGCACCTTGCACTCAGAGAAAGCCTCAGTAGACTCCTCCGACTTACTCACTCACTGATTAGCTGAAGCCGCGAGGCATGGTGTGGTGGATACTGATAGCTGCTGATCTCCCAGTATGGAATTGAAACTCCAAGCGCGTGAATACTAGGAAGGAATGGAGGATAGTGGTGGTCTTCGAACAGTTCGGAGGAGAGCACTCGTTCTGTAAAGCTCGTAGCATCATCCAACTTCCTCATTTTTCTAGTTCCATTTACAGCTTATCAAACATAAATATCAGTTTACCAGCCAGCGATTTTGCACATACGCAAAGGCGCCAACAGATGTCAAGTAATTCTGAGGAGGTGAAAGGTTAGTGGGATTCTAATCTTCTTCTGTCTCTCCTCTTCGCCTCCTCCGGATCCTAAAATGTAATCTTCCTTCCTTTCCTCGATGTAAAATTTTATGAATTTTATCTTCCGTCGTCAGAAATGGAGGATGTGGATGAAGCATATTTACAGCTGGAATTTGTCAGAGCGCCGTGACAGAGGGAGTGGGAAGCTACTCGGGACCACATCTATGTAGCCCGCGGATTGTCAGCAAACTTGCAACTTACCTCATTATCTAACCAGTTCGAACTGCTTACTCCATCCATACTCGACCCCCGCATTTCGACATTGGGCCGGAATGCTACGCTTCTGCCCAGTGGCCCCTGCGCGGATGAAACACAATGCGCACTGCGTGTATTCTCTCTTCTCCTCTCTTCTTCTCAGAGGGGTTACATGTATAGACTTGCGACAGTCGACGATGCTCTTCTCTGTTCCGCCCGGCATGACGGATGTAGTCGCTAGGTCGCACGATGTCTAAGTTCCATCGTTGTAATCCCTTTCTATGCCTGGCGATGGGATGGACGTAATGAATCTTCCTGTTTCACTTTTATTGTAAGGACACAAGCACGTTGCTGTTCATAGCTTCGATTTTCAGAACGGTAAGGGTGTTGAGTTTTGCAGATAGATAGATAGATGAAATTCTTGTTCGTTTCCGTCTCTTTCCGCATTGTCTCACACGTCCTTGTGCCGCTCCCTCTATGCAGTCAAAGCAATGTTGCGTAGTTCCGAGGTGCTATTCCTCGATGGAGAGTGGTGGTACGAGCAGCAAATTCATCGGAGCAACTGAAGAAGCAGAAGAAGAAGGTAAAGGAGTTTGCTGCGCTTACCCCCACAGCAGATGGAGAAAGGAAGTTCGGATTGTCCACTTCCCGGGTGCTTCTTTTGCGTCATGAAGGAAAGCAATCCTGTGAAGCGGCGCACGATGGTTGCCAAGTTCTTCAAAGAACTTCCAGGCCAGAATGAACAAGGACAGGTGCTAGCAATTAGTGGGCTGTGGAATACGGCAATGGCTCATCCCAATGACCCAGAGTTTTTGGAGCTAGGAATTTTTGAGTGTATGGCTTCTCTCATATGGAAAGGGATTGACAACAGGGAATGGTTATCTCAGGACCAAAATATTTATATACCGTACTACGCTGCTCACGTGATAGGGTCTTACACCATGAATGTGGAAGAGTTTGCCGTACGGGCAGTACAGGCAGGGGTCATATCACCATTACTGGAACTGCTGAAAGGGAGACTTACTTGGGTGGAGCAGAGGGTCGCGGTGAGAGCACTCGGTCATCTGGCTACATATGATAGTACGTTTCCGTATGTAGCAGAGCATGACGAGATTCTGGAATTGTCAATACAGCTGGCGATGGATGCACTTGATATTGTGTATACTCATTTTCTCCAGTTTGTTGACAGAAGAATAAGTTACCACTGTGATCTCCTAACTCGAGGCACCGGAGGTCTGGAGATGGAATCGAGGAAAGCAGAGGAATGGGCCAGTCAGCTTCAGTGCTGGTCCTTACAGCTCATCAACTGCTTTGCTTTCAAGTCCGAATTCCTCCCCGTAATCTGTCGACAAGATTTTTTGGCAAGGCTCCCTGGAATATGGGGAGGTCTGGTCAACGAGACTTCTCCAGCAGGCGTTGGGCTTCTAAGAACTATTTGTCACCAGAGAGCTGGGAGGCCATCTGTGGCAGAATGTCCGGGCGTAGTAGAATCACTTTGTAATATAGCTCGTTCCTCGGATGACTGGCAGTGCATGGCGGTGGACTGCTTAATATGGCTTCTCCAGGATACAGATACTCGTTTCAAGGTAACGTTTAGTTCTGAACTCTCGTCTTTCTGCATTGATCGCTTGATATGTCTCTTTAAACACCCTTCTTCTTGTGGGCGTTTCGATTGACAAACCTGCGTTGCTCACTCACGTGGAAAGACAGACTGGGCTCTACTTTGGACATCCAAACATTCTCCTAAACTGCTGATCCTTTGAGACTTATGTTAAAAACTTGAGCTCGCCGTATGGTTTTTCTGGATCTGAGCTGTGAATCTACTCACAGCCGCCTGGAAAAGCTAAATTCAAATCCCTTATCGTTACAGGCCACCTAGGCAGGTCGGCAGGAAGATGGTTGCAGGAATGTGAGAGAACTTGGAACCACGCACTTCGGTCCGTACGTCGGCCCCTTCAAGTCCTATAGAGTTGAACTGGACAGATAGGTAACCAAACTATTAATCAATCTCCTCCACTTCTCAAGCAGACATCATGGATGACTTTTCTAGACGCGTTTTCTGACTTTTTAAGACAGCGGCGCATTGGTATACGTTTAACGTCTGCCAGATGTGTGGCAGTCTGAACCGGTGTGTAAGTAGCTGTCAAGTTCTACAGTTGTCAGAGCTTCAAGTGACTTGATTACTGGAGACTGTCTAGAGGGAGTCACTGAATCAACTACCTAATTCGTTCGACCAAGAAACTTAGGGATGGTCCTCGATCTGGTAGTTTGCGCGATTTATTGGATAGTGGGACTCCCGCTAGAAGTGGTATCCTTTCTGGTTAGTTTCTGCTACTTGCAAAGAATGAACACTCGCCTACTTAGTAAACAAGCAATGCTTCCTATTTACAGATCGTCTCACTGTTACTATAGATTCCAGGTGGCGAATGACAATGGATCCTTCGGGACTCGGGTCTAGCACTTCGCAGTCAGATTCCTTTGTATTGAAAACTGGGGCAAAGTGTACCCGAGTTATTTTTTGGCTTCGTTGTGAAGAAACTCCTACAACTACACCAGTGTTCCTGAAATCCTTCGTCACTACTTATAAGGCGACCTTCTGTATTACTACACAGAAGGCAAACCTCGAGGCACATCTTTGAGGGTCCCCAGGTCTGCTATGAGTAATCTATTTTCCAACTTCGCATTGAGCTGGGAGCCTCTGAATGACTTTTTGAACCATTCTTGAGAGTCTCCTTGGGTGGTGAAATACCACCGCCAATGTTCTGAATGATGATATTCCTGTCTGTCCTCCTAAAGAGGGCTATACGTGTCTTTCAAGCCGCGTAAGAACTCTCTGGTGGACATTTTCTTCACACAGAAGTCTTAAACTCCGTCCTCTTGAGGCCTGTGGACGACCGCTTTGAGATTTTTGACCGTAATTTGCCTTAAGATGTGAGAATGGAAGTGACTAGGAAACCGAATGAGAGGACATTTGACATGTCTAGTAAGTATATCAAGACGTTCTGGGAAAGCCTGAGCAAGCTAGCTAACCTTGTATCTTCTCCCGGACGGTTGCAGGTACTTGAGAAAGCAGCCGTTGCACTTCTGGACTTGGTGGATCTACCTAGTCTGGGTGAACATAAACGTGTTGGTGAATTTATAACTTCTGTGCTTCTACAGGATTACAATCCTTTCCCCTCAGGGGAAGTCGCATCTAAACTCTCTCCTGAGACCAGAAGTTTACTGGACAATCTTGCAGTGTTTCGCAAGAAAATGAAGTGGGAAAAGAATGTTCCTAAAGAAGATCTGCAAATCAAACAAGCAGCAGCGTTGGTTGTAAAGTTGGAGGGTAACGCCAGGTTTTCGTCGGGGGATATTCAAGGAGCTGCCTCAAAATACTCTGAAGCCTTAGCTCTGTGCCCACTCCGAGCGAAGAAGGAACGAGTAGTGTTGCATAGTAACAGAGCACAGTGTCATCTGATGCTTCGAAATCCCAAGGAAGCTATAAGTGATACTACAAGGGCTCTGTGCCTACACAACCCTGTAAATCGACACGGGAAGAGCTTATGGCGGAGAGCACAAGCGTACGAAATATTGGGTTTGGCAAAAGAAAGCCTGTTAGATGCAATCATGTTCATCAACGAGTGCTCTCAAGCTCCGGAAGGTGACGTGGAATTGAAGCAGAATCGAGTTCCCGAGTACGTAGAGAAGCTTGTCAAGAAGCAGATGCAAGCTTCCTGGTTATTTAAGGGAGCTGCACAGAAGCACGGTGGCATTCAACATGAGAACGATTACGCTGACGATTTCAGGGAGGAGGAGGAGGAAGAAGAAGAAGAAGAAGAGGATTCAGAATGGGAAACAGCAAGTGACACTGACTCGGATAATGAAGCCGGCAACAATGACAGCGATGGAGACGAGTGGGATACTAAAGATGAAGGTAGAAAACCATTGAGACTTAAGTTTGGTGTAGTTTTTAAAGGCGTCACTTTACAGGATATTCTTGGCCCCCATTATCAGAGTTCATGTTGACTGCTAGCAGAGTGACCGAGCAGATCAATTACTCCTACATAGAGTGTTCGAGTATAATACACTGACCATTTGCAGAAGCAAAAGGTCAGTGTCGCTCCTCAGCTTTCACCCTGCTCTCCTCATGGAGGTGTGTAACAAAGTAAGTTTAGAAGTTTGTATCACAATTTATCCCTTCCTGCACCTGTAGAGCACGATTATGAGGATGTAAGCAGCAAGGGATCCATTTCAAATGAACATTGACTGTCGACCAGACAGGTCATTTGCATCACCGTTCCCCTTTCCTTCTGTACTCTCGGATAGTATGTATTATGTCCAGTAAGAGTGATTCTACAGGTGTGATGTAATGCTTACTTCAGACTGGATTTTACTCCTGTGCGGAATCAAGGAGCAACGTACCTATGCATTTATATATTGTAGTTTGCTGAACTATTCTGGGCATGCAGAGAAAGCTTCCTGATTTGTGGAGACGGCAAGGCGTTCCCCCCCCGGACCCGCGGGAATGAACTAAGCAAAATCTCATGTTTGAAAATTACCACACAGAGAATTCTCCCGTCGCTTATTTTCCAATATGAGCTGGCTATGGAGAGCAAAGTTACGGTGACTCTAATGTCATGAATATCCTATTACTGAAGCGTTCATGAGTCAAGCTCAGAGTCAGAGTGCGGAAGAAAAAGAAAGATGATGAGAATCCATGCAGTCCACGTCCCAAATGGTGGCAATATAAGCGTTAAGGTTGATCACAGTAATATGGTACGTACCGCTATCATCCATCTGGCTCTTTGAACATCTTACAAGATTTTTCAACCGACATTCTTCGTGCAAGTAAGTAGCAAGAGACTACTCATTGCCGAACTTTCACAATGTAAGGAAACTTTCAGCATGTACGGTAATGTTGAGTGTTTCTATCTGCTAACTTACCGTGGACTCTCAAAGAATATGGGAAGTACACAATGGAAAAGAACTGTATCTCTTCTATCGTCTTTTTAAATAACATTCATTGATACCATGGACACTAATCGGATATTGCGCAGTCAATCTTTCTAACGAATTTCACGAGAAAATTTTATTCTTCTTTGTTTTGCGTGGTTCCTTTTTAGGCCTCTTCCTCTGTGAGGCTTTGTGCAACCGGAAGCTGCTGCCTTTTCACTGCATGAGCTCCTCCTGGCACACGGACTCACGCCGTCCCGGGCGGATGGGTGGCAAACAGCCTGGTACTGCCTGTCGGCAGTCATCAGAAAGTTTATGCATAACGGGTCACTGATTGATATCCTTACAGTTATGTATGAAAGGACAAAATAGTTACTATCTTAGAACAACCCAATCGTGTGGCCAAACGCCATACTATTCTCGAATTGAATGTTTCTCACCGTTTTCTACAGTATATAGACATTTGCAGGGGACTCGCCAGACGCCACTCCAAAGTAGCGGACGCTAAATGATGGATTATCTTTGGTCCATTATTTAGCTCCATAGATTCAAGCAGGATCCTCAGCCTGTTTGAATCCGCGAGCTTTGAGGGAAGGTGAGTATTTGAATAACTTACCCGAAATAGCTCTAGCATGCATAACAGACACTGTTTCAAAACAGGCGTTTTCGCCGCGCTACTTTTCACCTTCCGATATTCAAATTAATTCCGGAATATTAGCGAGCCCGGTGGGGATGCTATTAGAGTTATCCATGACTATACCTGAAGTGCGACAGTAAAGCGCCAAATGGAGACCGAAACTTCCCCCAATTGGTGCGCTTTTGTCACGTAACGGAGAGGAGATCAAAAGTGGGAAAATCACTTATTTTAATAGAAAGAAGTTTTGGTCGTACTTTGGGCTTGTCATATCGGAAGCGGCTCTTCTTCTTTAAAAAGAAGGGTGGCGGTACACCCGAAAGCTTTATTTATAAGATGTGACAAAAGGATACACAGAAAGAAGCTGCAAGTCGCGACAGACGGAACAGATCTAGTGAAGCAAGTCAGAAGCAAGAAGGAGCAACCAGCTAAACACACACGAGCTCCCAAACTAGAAGGTCTAGCAAGATAGGAGGGAGCTGTCCAGTGTGACCGGTCTATTGAATACAAGCACGAAAGGAAGAGAAAGTGAAACATAGAGCTAAGAAACCGATCGCAAAGCTGAAGGCAAGTGGAGCCGGTGCGATGTGCCAGGAGCCCGTTAACCTGCATAATAATGGGCGCATGAACGGTTGGGTTGCACTGAAGAAGCTGGAGGTGGTGGAGAGCAAGGAAAGCAAGGGCTAAGGAGAAGGAAGAAGGGCCAATGTTCAAAATGCCATTGACAACGGTGGGTCCAGGAAACACGCCAAAAGAAGGCAAGAGTGAGAAGCGCAGTATGCTGCAGAGGGGTAGGAAAATTGAGTAGCTGCTGTAAGGGCATAGGCAGAGGGTCTTCCGCATGAACAAGGTGAAGGGCGTGCGCGAGTTCTGGGAAGAGAAAGCCAAAAGGCGGTTCAAAGTGCATGGCGAGCTAAGCACTGAAGAAAGACATGAGAGATGTCTTCGGTGATGAGTGACAGGCCGCAGAAGTCTGTCCAATTTTGAGAACCGTTTCAACGCACGTGACGATAAAAATGCCTTGTTCAAGAGGCGTCAGATAATCGTAACGTCTCGTCGATGCAGAAGTGAAGACCAAATGGTTTTCCAAAGGAGATCCCAATCAAGGGATGTCCAGTCCAGGCCCCAACGAGCGTTAAGACGGGAGTAATGTGCAAACCGTAAATGGACAAATAATGAGTGTAAAGCTGGACCACAGGTATAGATGAAAGGAAGCAATCGAAGAAGGAGCGTGAGCGCTGAGGAGCAGCCAATGCTCAGGGTTAGTCTAGTAGAAATCGGTAGACAAACGGAACGTAGCATGAAGGGATAACAGAGGTGAAAGCAGAGGGGAGGAAGTGAGAGCTAGGCGGGACGAAGAGGAGAAGAGAAGAGAGTGTGAAGACAGGTAATCCCCAATTGAACGAGAGCAAGATAAATGGGCGAAATTTGAGTGGGGGGCAAAAACTGTCCTTTACCTAGTAAAGCAAGACCATGGGATAAAGTAGGGTAGACAGGTAAACAAAGATAAAGGTAGAAGAAATAAGCAGTCAGGCGCAAAGAATGCGCGTAGCGCTAGATGAACCTCGAATACGTGCAGTAGGAGATTACGAGCAAATAAAGGGAAAGATAAGCGGCGAGCCCAGAAGAAGGCGAAAAGATAAGGCCAGAGCGAAGAGAGCTGGGACGGGAGGATAGCAGGGCAGTAGCATGCTGATAGTGAAGGGCAGTCTGAAAGAAAGGAAGATGAAAAAGATCCATACCACCAAAATGCGGTAACTATGACAGCGTTGTCCAAGCGGACAAGGGGATCTTGGGTCGACCGTTCCTGTTAGTACCCCAGACGAAAAGCCGTAATGCTCTTTAATAAGCTTGAGTTGCGACAGCTTAAAGTCTGTGGTAGAGAGACTGAAAACGGTCATGCCCTGTAAAAGGAACCGAAGGTAATTATAGTTTCAAACTTCAAAAGTTTGAGAGGAAAGAGTGTGGAGCCTGGCATGTAGCTTCTGAAGACAGAAGACGGTTGAAGTTCAGAGGCAATAGGGGTGTCCAAATCTCGTGTCAGTTCATGCCTGTCTAAGAGCTGAAAAGGAGTAGTGTGCAGCCATGGAGTGGGTGCGATATTGCTCAAGAAGAAGCAGTTTGCATTTATGAAGATTAACCCGCGCACCTGTGGCAGAGTCGATGATGGCGAGTAGTCCTCGTAGACAGTCCAAGGAGGAGGAATCAAGCTTTAGATATAGTGAAGTGTTGTCAGCGAAACACGAGACATCCACAGCCAAGGTAGAAAAGAACTTTAAGTACCTTGAGGTGTCTCAGCGCTGATACTTTGTGTATGTGTAAAATGAATGATACAGTGGAAAGAGCAAACAGCAGAGGGCCAGTGAGCACCCGTGACGAACTCCGTGCTGGACTGTGAACGTATCCGTTAGTGCTCCGTTAACATGGACTTGGACTCTGGCACCTTCAGTGTGACTCGCCACCAATTGTACAAAAGAAGTCCCAAACCCAAGCGGTAAAAGAAGTCACCAAAAATAGTTGTAAGAGAGCAGGTTGTAAGCTTTTTTGTAATCCAACAGTAGAAATGCAGTAACCTTCCGTTCCTGTCGTAAAAGGTTATGTGTAGTTTAACAGCAAAATACAGTTATGTATAGATCTCCCTCGAACAAACCTTTGTTGTTGGATCGTTACAAGACGAGCCAAGAGGAGAGCTAACCTAAATATACATCCAAAGTGTAGGAATGCCAAGGAGAGAAAAGAGTCCAAGCGAGAAGATAGGTGATAAAATACAATGATTCGATAAAGAAAGTAGAAGGACGAAAAACTATGTTAAACATGCATGTTCACTGAACGGGATACTAAGGAGGATTAATAATCAAAAGAGATTTGATTAGTTCACAAGAGATATGACGGACAAAAAGTTGACCCATTTGACTGATTTGTTGACTGATTAACTTCTGCTAAAAATATTCGATTTCTAAACAAACTCTGAAACCTGTCTAGAAACACGAGAAGAGCAGGAGATAAACCGTAAGTCTTGACTCGTCTGTCGCGCTTCAGAAGGTACAAGTGCGACCAGCTATAGAATACAATTAACTTACGCATAATCTAATTTAATATCTAATCCTTCCAGCAAGAAGGGTTAGTTACTAAATTAAATGTTTGTATATTTTACCTCTTCCAAAGAAAGATGAAAGAGGTGAATATACATAATGATTTGTACGTTGTCGTGTCGTGGATTGGCTCTTACTTGAAAATCTGTTTTTGATACTTATCATTATCGTTCCAAAGACACTCATGGGACTAAAATGAGACATTTGCACAACTTCGGATCTTCATTTTCATTACATCGATAGGTAGAGATCGTTATCAGCTTCCCATGGGTACTTCGTCTACTTCATTTGGACGTCTAGTGGAGAAGTTACGAGATTCGAAAGAAGAGAAAATCAAGCAAGGCCCTAACTTACTATTGTTGACTGGGTATTTGAGGCTCTTGGCGCTATACTAAGGATGCAATGGGCCTACTAGCTCATTATCTGAGAAACTTGTACGTACCGCGACTGATATAAGGGGGCAGCTTAAGGGGTTAGCTTATTTTTACGATCTATCGACAGACGGTTTGGAGAATTGAGAAGTCTAATGCATGCGCGCAAGGTGTCATTGGGTTCAGATATCTGCAGGCTATGCGTTGGTTAAGACGGTTCGTGAAGAGACGAATCGGGGAGTGTGTTCTAAGAGAAATTGAGACACATGAGAGGCTTTTGGAGTGCTTCAATGACCTATGAAGGAGAGTTAGATCATTTGGACCGTTCCTGAGTCCAAACTTGTTGTCCTTGGATCCATCAAGATCAGAACACATAGTTCTTCAGGAAATTGAAGACCATACGAAGTTTCATCAGGCGATTTGAGAGTTTTGAGTGAAATTGACTCGCAAGGAAGCGCTTACGTCAGTTTTTCGTCGTCTACTACTTGAGATTGAGTTGTTCTTCACGATCGGTGAGCCAAGCTCTTCTTTCTTGATGTCTAAGCGATCAAGGAGTCTTCACTTACGCACAAGAGAAGACCGTGTGAATTGGATTGTTGGGTTGGTTGTGGTTAGTAAGTTTGAGCTGCAGTGAGTCGATTTACGTCAGTTTTTTTACGTCCTGCGACCAAATTTCTTGCGTGGTTTTGCGAAGAGAACTCCACACGACTTGTTTGGAGTCTTGTTGGGTTTAGGGTAACTAGATTATCTACCAAAGAAGACGGATATCAGATCGGATGATCCGTTTGGACGTTGTGCGTGATTTTAAGCCGTAAGGATGAGTTTTTGGAAGTTCGATACCCTGCGATTAAAAATTGATGATATCTCGACTGTCGAGAGTTGGATCTGAAGGTTTTTTGGGCCAATGGAATCAGAGAAGAAGACCCTATCGACATTTGAAGACCGTTCAGCAAAAGGAGAAAATTCTCAGATAGATCTTTTTCGGTTCTTTTGTTATGGTTTTCATTTTTTTTTAGTTCGTTAGAGTTCTAGTTGGTTATGTATAGCTTGTGGTAGCTAGCTTTAGCTAAGGGTTTGTACATGGACGTTGTTTGGACTTGGATTTCAATCGTGTGATGTTGGTGCAGCTCTTTTTGTTCTCTTACTTTGAGCTACGCTTCGGTGATTTTGGGTCTAGGTTGAGACTCGGAGACTCGTTTTAGGAGGTTTTGAAGCAGATTATAGACTGTTTTGATCTATTTCTTAATTTTGTGTTCTTAGGGAGAAAGAACCGGCAATGTATATACGTTGAGAGTTGGTATATATTATGACGTTCGTTTTCATGCTTGTTTCTCTCCTTCTTGTCTTTGTTCAGCTACTACATCTCCACAGCCAAGAACCTCACGTTTTCCTAGACATCCTTCACGAAAAATCCGACACGATAACATAGAGCATATGCGATCTAGTAGCAATGAGCTTGACAACAACCTTGTAATGGGTGGTAATTAACGTCAGTGGGTGTCAGTTGATAAGAGAGGAAGGGGTGATAATCTTGGGAACAAGTATGATGATTCTCTCTAGGAATTCACCCGAGAACGACCTAGCTTCCCAATAGTCTTGAATAACTTGGTAATAGTGTTGACTAAGGAAAAGTAAGAGAGCTAACAGAGCTTCTGTGTTATTGTCATCCAAGCCAGGTGACTTCTTTTTGTGATATCTCTGAAAGAGTTTGATAAATCTCGTCGTTACAAGAGTAGTCTATTAGCATTTGTCTTTTTACTGCCGTTGTCGTGTTGTGGACGGATTGCTACTTATTTTCACTCCAAAAATGTTCATGGAGAGAAATATAAACTTTTGATCTTCTTCGGATCTCGACTGTCAAAGCACCAAGTGGTAGAGCTCGTTGTAAGCTTCTCATGAGCATTTCATTTACTTCATTTGGATGCTTACTGATGAAGTTATAAGATTTGAAAGATGAGAAAATCAAGCTAAATCCCAACTTATCGACGTTTCTTGGGTATTTCTACATCTTGGTGCTATATTAAGAGGGCTGCTTGATGATGATCAAAGTTAAACGTATGTATTGTGAACTAGCGTACTGGGATTTAATCGACAGACGGTTTGGAGGATTATGAGGTCTAGTGCATGAGCACAATGTGTCATTAGGTTCAGGTCTGTGCAGGCTAAGCATAAGAAAAGATGGTTCATGAAGAAGTAGATCGTGTTGTGTGTTCTAGGAGAAATTGAGACATAGAGAAGAGAAATTGGGGGTGCTTCAATGACATGCAAGGAAAAGTTGGACCATTCAGATCATTCTAGAGTCTAAACTTGTTGTCCTTGGATTGATCGAGATCAAAACGACGAGTTCTTCGAGAAATTGAAGACGATATAAAGTTTTATGGATTTAGAAAATGTGAGGGAAATTGACTCGCAAAGAAATGATTACGTCAGATTTTTGTTCGTCTGGGATCTGAAGTTGGATTGTTCGTCATGATAGGTTGACCAAGCTCTTCGATCTTGGTGCTTATGCGATCACGAAGTCTTCATTTACGCATAAGTGAATACTGCATGTGGATTGGACTGTTGTGTTGGACATGGTGAGTGAAGTTGAGTCGCAGGAGATCAATTTATGTCAATTTTCTACTTTTTGTGACTAAATTTCTCACTGTTCTTGATGAGAGGAACTCCAAACAGCTTGTTTGGGAGTGTCAATGAGATCTAGATAGTCAGATCTACTTGTAAGAGAAGACAGATATCATAAGACGATCCGTTTTACGAATGTACATAATTATAAACCGGAGGGTGGAGATTTTGGAGGTTCGATCACTTGCGACCAAAAATTAGAAATACCTTGGCTATCGAGAGTCAAATCTAAAGGTTCTTAGAGCTAATGGAGTCAGGAAGGAAGATCCTATCGATATCTGAAGACCGTTTGTCGAAAAGAGAAAGTTCTCATTTAGGTCTTCTTTGATTTGTTCATTATGATTTTTGTCGTTTTGGACTTATGAGAGTCTCAGTTTAGTAACTAGCTTTTACTAGAAGCTTGTACATGAAAGTGTTATGAATCAAGGTATAAATCGTGTGTTATTGTTGAAAAGCTTTCGTTAGCAAATGAATATTTCTTTTGCTTTGAGCTACTCTTCGGTAGTTTTGGACCTAGACTTGGGTTCGAGGACTTGGTTTAGGAGGTTGGGTGCAAATTACATATCACTTTGGTCTGTTTCTAAGTTTTGTGTTCATAGAGAGAAGTAACGAAAGTGTATATATAGTGAGAGTTTGTATATCTTGCGAAGCTTGTTCTCCTGGTTGTTGCTCTTTCTCTTCCCTTGTTCAGCACACAACATCTCCACAACCAGGAACCTTGCATTTTCATGGACAACTTTTACGTAAAATCTGATACAATACCGTAACTTGGTTGAGAACAGTATGCAAGATAGTATTAAGGTCTTGAACATTTTCTGGTGTTTCAGAAGATAGATAGTACAATTGGGAAGAGAATTGATGGACTTCCTCAATAATGTCTGCTTGATCTATGAGGAGAGATCCAACAGTGGTTAGAAGAGAGTGGAGGTAACTTTTGGCTCTTCGTGCACGATGACGAGTGTAGAAATAATGTGAAGTGGTATCTTCCTACAATAAGTATCGGTCTCGAGATCACAAATGAAGACAATGAGCTTCTACATTGACTTTGCTGGACCGAGATAGGAGTAAGGTACCTAGCTAGACGTAGAACTGCTAACAAAGAAGATTGAGGCTCAAGATTGATGCTACTCTTGTACTTCATATCAACACACGGTACAAGAGTACGTACTTGTACCTGTACTTGTACTTCAAGACAAGTGACTACACACTGACTCATGAGGTTACTTGAATTCATCATATTTATGATACTCTCTTAGTTCTTACGTTGGTTGACATGACATCAATATCAAACTTTAGCTTCCTCGATGTCATCATCAATAGAGATTTCGTGACAGAGGGTTGTGAAGAAGAACTCATTAGCGAGTACCGTTTGTTATTAGTGGGTATTATACGTTCATCATTGATAATCGATGAATGTCATATTATATATAATTTTATGACTATAATATATATTTTATCAAATATCGATGTCGTGGTGAGAGTTTCTTGGGAAGGGCGAAACCTTCTAGTTGTGATACGATCGTGAAGACTGGATACGTCTACCTAGGAAGGTGTTGGGCTTCTAGCTGTGGTTTTTTACTCAAGAGATAGGCTTCAAGTCGTAAAGTGACACTATAAACACTCACACAGGTCTGTTTGGTCCTCTTATATGTTCAGAAAGCGAAAATCAGGACTAACTAGTTGTAATAAGGTCACACGATGAACTTTATCACTTAAGAATAAGAAACATATGATAACTTAGACTTCAAAACTTCTCCTACATGTAAATGAGGCCTTACTGAACACGCATACGAACTTTCAGCTTGAGATCAAATCTGAGCACTGAGATGTGGGCAAAAACATTCTGAGTGAGGAAATTACGACAATTTCTAATACCCAGATAGTTACTTTGACCTAGAAAAGAGAACTGGTTTGATAACTTTCGATGATTCTTACAGGATTTGGAGTCAACAGCACGCTGAACATCCCTGTGAAATTTGACTTGCTGGTTGTACACAGTTCTCTAGATCTCGAGCTCTGAAGTTGTTGCTCTAAATTGAGAGCTTTTCAGACCCCTTCTGCTTCAGCGGTCGTCCTGGATAACTCACTCACTCAAATGACATGAAACGTTTTGGATAGTCGTAGCTCTGCTAACAGTGAGCGCAACCACGAAGGTTTGAAGCGATTATCTCTATTCTACTGCAATTGACATCCAAAATCCCAAAATCATCAATTGTGTTACAATTTTGACCTAATCCGAACTTCAAATTGGCGTAACTCCTTCTTTATTCCTCCAAATCGATCAAAACTTTCGCTGACAATGACTGGCACGACGAGCTCTATCTTCTTGTGTTCTCATATTTTCCAATGTCTCTACCAAAAGCTCAAACTCTACTTAAGACCCCTGCTTCTAAGTTTAGAGTTTCACATAAGACAAAAATGGATGAATGGGAGTTCATAGCTCCATTTTCCTGTCCTTTTGTGTCCCAATCCACGTCGTAACTTAATTTCACACATAAGTTACCACGTCAAGCCTCTAAAGTGCCAGCGTAAACTTTATACTTCTTGCGAAGACATGTAAAATGACACGTAACCTTGAAAGATAACTTAAATAAGCTAGAAAGCATGCATGGATGACATGTAAGTACAACCCATGAGCTTAAAATCTATCAACATGGTAAACTTAAGTTATGTATTTTGAACATCATAGACAAATATGAAATCACTTGCACAAGCGTATGAATGCTTGAACAAGATAAATAACATACTATCAACCTACTATGACTCGAAAAATATAACATAATAGTGTTAACACCATATGCAAAGGTGTCAAACATATGCATAAAGAACTAGAAACAATATTGAGCTAACTTCTAAGACTCAAGTGTCGGAGTAGAAGTATAACATGCAGTCGTCAAGTAACGCGACAACAATGATCAGTGCGATGAGACTAACTCATGACAAAGAGGTGAATTATTTACTATGTGAAATGATTCACATCACGACATCCACCCTCTCTAAACTTGCACATCCTCTGACATATGCCAACCTCTTCATCTCTGTATGTTCTTCATCATCATTACTCTCCTCCACCTCAAACTCTTCAGTTGTTGAGACGTCTTTGTCTCTTGTCATCCTCTGCTTCGACTTCAGAAAGTTGAACAAATCTACTGATCCTCCATGCTGTTTGAACAACTTCACTCATTTGTCAGCCACAGATAGTTTCAAAAGAGTATCATCCAGCTCACGTAACTATAAGTAGTATTCTCATACACATCTAGCACAACATAAGGCCCGAACCATCTTTGCGAGAACTTATGAAGTTTAGAATGCTGGTTCTCCAGCGTGCTGTCATACACCAAAATCTGTTGATATAGTCCTAAGCTCTAGTAGATCGACGGCTAACATTAGCCGGAGTGGTTAGGGTAGTTATAGTTAGTTAGAAGGTTAATTCACCATTAGAGTTTCTCTTGTACTCACCCACACTATATATGTACATGGAGAGGCAAAGCCTCTCTCATCTCATTCTTATTTTACTTTTCTTGTCTACTCACTCTCTCTCTTCTTGGAGTGTCCTCGAAGTATCGATCTTTCTACATGATATCAGAGCAGTAGAGAGCGTGTGTCCCTTGCTGATGAGCAAGATGGAGTTTGTGCATGGAGAAGTACATAAGAGAGCAGCTGGAGGTGTGCCTGATGTCGAACACTATCATGCTGATGCGTTCGAGTGAGACGAAATCGTTTCTTTCGTCACCAGAAACTTTGAACGCGATTTCAAAGCCTAGACGATTTTTTCTCGCTGAAATCTGTCGATCAGCCCATTAAGGCTGTCTTGTTCAAAAGGTGTGAATTGTGTACTCGGTCAAGTTTCAATCGATTTGGAAGTTTCTAGCGGCAGTTTTTCAATTTGATCTTTTTTGATCAAAATGAAAGTTTTAGGACTTGATTCTAAAACAAATCCTGGTCCAATTTCGACCTTTTTTGTGTGTTCTTTCGACGTTTTCGTCGTGTTTTGTACACCTACAGTTCACAGACAGGATCTTTCTTCATTGTCGCTGTAAGAGGAGTTCGCGGAGTCCTCTCGTTGTGACTTGTGACAACTCTTGATCGCACGGTGTGGGCGGACAAGTTTCGTGAAGGTTTTGTGAGGTTTTCCGCGTACAGAACAGAGCAATTTTGACATTGCAGCTATGACGGAGTCCGTGTCTTTGATCACTGGAGAGAAGCTCGACAAGAACAACTATCAAGTGTGGAAGTTCCGGATGATGACCTTCCTGTAGGGACAAGATCTACGGGATCTTATCACTGAGGAGGAGAAAGCGCCTAAAGTACCAATTTTTGATCCGAAATTCAAAGAGTGAAAGAAGCGCTCGTATCAAACGATTCACTACATCGCGCTGATAATTTCAGCATCGATGATCGATCACATTCAGGATTGCGATATGTCCAAGAAAGCTTGGGATGCACTCGTACGTCTATTTCAATCCGGAATAGAGGCACAGAAGTTGCAATTGATGCAGCAGTTCAACATCGTGAAGAAGCGGTCGATGTGCATCAACGACTACGTGAACCATGTCAAGTAGCTCGCGGATCAGCTATCTTATGTCAAAGTTGAGATTGATTGTCTTGATCAGAGTCACATTGCAGGGTCTGCCTGCAAAGTACAAATAGTTCATAACATCGATTTCAACCAGAGAACCTCTTCCGTGGTTTGATGAACTTGTTTCTATGATGGTAAGAGAGGAGGTGCGTCTACTGGGGAGTTCTACTTCGACGGGCCAGCAAGAATCTGTCTATTTTGCAGGTTCTGGAGGATCTCGAGGTAGGGGTCGTGACAAAGGTGCTGGACGTGAACGAGGTCGCAGACAGCAACAGCAATCGCAGCAGCAGCAGAACCAGCAGAACTAGCAACAGTCTGGTTCTTCCAACAACCAGAGACGAGCACCTGGTTCCTACAACTACTGCAAGAAGCAAGGTCACAATGCGAATCTGTGCAATAAGAAGCAGAACGACCAAAGAACACCAATACGACAACAACCCCCAAGGTAACAACAACCAGCAAGGCTATGCAATCATTGAGCAAGTCTATTCGGAGCAGTTGTTGATTACAATGCATAAGAGTTATGCGGCTTTCGAGTCACTGACTGACTGGGTGATCGACTTCGGCGCCACCAGTCACATGACTTTCCATCGGGAGTGTTTCAGTACACTCGAACCTGTGGAGAGTCCATAATTTATGGTGACAAGAGATGACATCAAGCACAAGGTCCAGCATAAAGGTAACATTCCACTTGCATTCCTGCTTCAACATTTACTGATATACGGAATGTCTTACATGTACCCATGTTGTCAAGGTGAGAGTTTTCTTGGGAAGAGCAGAACCTTCTGGTTGTGTTATGACCGTGAAGGCTGTGATACGTTTACTCAAGGAAGCACTAGGCTTCTAGCTGTGGATGGTTTACTCAAAGGATAGGCTATAGGTTACAAGGTGACATTGTAAAACACTCATACAGGTCTCTTGGCTCTTCTGATATGTTCATGAAGCAAAGTTCAAGCTTAACTAGCAATGATAAGATCAAACGGTGAACTTTGACACTCAAGATTGGGAAATATGTGAAGATTTAGACTTCTAAACTTCTCCTGCATGTAAAAGATGCCCCACTGAGCGCACACACAAAGTTTCAGCTTGAGATCAAATTCTGGCACCGATATATGGACAGAAAAGTTCTAGGTAAAGATATTGCGGCAATTTCTGATACTCAGACAGCTATTTCGACCTACAACAGAAAATTGGCTCGATCACTTGCAAAGATTCTTACAGGATTTCGAGTCTACAGGGTGCTGAACATCCTTGTGAAGTTGGGACTCTTGATTGTACATGGTTCTCCAAATCTCGTTCTCTGAAGTTGCTGCTCTAGATTGAGAGCTTTTCAGACCCCCTCTGCTTCAGCGATCGCCTTGAATTACTCACTCACTCAAATGACTTGAAACTTCTTGGATAGTCGTAGCCTTGCTGACAGTGAACGCAACCACGAAGGTTTGAAGCAATTTCCTCAATTCTGCTGCAATTGACATTGAAAACCCCAAAATCAACAAAAGTGATGCAATTCTTACTCAACTCGAACTTCGAATTGGCATAACTCCTTGTTTATTGATCCAAATCGATCAAGAATTGCACTGACATTGCTTGGCACGACGAGCTCTATCTTCTTGTGCTCTCAGATTTTGCAGTGCTCTCACCAAATGCTCAAACTCTCCTTTAGACCTTTGTTTCTAAAGTTACAGTTTTACAAAAGACAAAAACGGACCAATGGGAGTTCATAGCTCCACTTGGCTATCTTTTAGTGCCTTAATCCACGTGGTAACTTAACTTCACTCAAAGGTTACCACGTCAGTCCCTCTAAAGTGCCAACGTAAATCTTAAACTACCTAAAACGACACGCAACCATGAAAGTAAATTTAAACCAGCTAAAAAGTGTGCATGGGCAACACGTAAGTACAACCCATGAGCTTAAACCCTATCAACATGGTAAAAAATCTACTAGGACTCAAAATATATAACTCCCTCGAGAATCAACTTCTCTGAGGTCATAACTTCACTCAGAGAGGTTAACTTTTGGCTAAGAAGTGAATCATTTAGTATGTGAAATGATGCACATCACGACAACGTTGACTAGAAACCTGCTATCTGTAAGACAGTTGATAGAGCAGGGTCTGCAAGTGCGCTTCAATAAAGATGGATGCTTTATTGAAGATTCGAACAGCACTGTCATAGCTCGAGGTAGCAAGAATGATAGGCTGTTTAAACTAGATGCATCTACCTAAGTTACAGGCTGCCATGTATGGACAGAGTGGTCCAGTAGTGTCTGACATTGACATCTGGCACAAGCGAATTGGGCACATGAACTTTCAGAGACCGAAAAGTCTTCAGAGTTCTGACTTGGTTACAGGTCTACCCAAATTCGAATCCAGTGAACCCACTAGAGTCTGTGCATCATGTCAATTCGGCAAGCAAGCTAGACAGCCCTTTGAAGGATCAGGTAGTAGAGCGAACAAGCTTCTAGAGCTTGTTCACACTGATGCATGGACTGCTTTTCAGCCAAATATGACAAGTTTTCAATACTTCGTGTCATTCATTGATGATCATTCGCGTTATACTTGGATCTATTTGTTGAAAAACAAGTCCTCTGCCGAAGTACTGTCAGCATTTCAGACTTTTCGCAAGTTGGTGGAGAAATAGTCTGGAGCATCTATCCTTTGTTTGAGATCTGATGGAGGAGGCGAGTTCCTTTCTGGAGAGTTTGATGCATATCTGCGTGAGCATGGCATTCGACGTCAAAAGACTTGCAGTTATAGTCCGCAGCAGAACGGAGTTGCGGAGCGCAAGAATCGACACATAGCAGAAGCTACTCGTGCGATGTTGAACGAGAAGAACATGCCTAGACCTTACTGGGCAGAAGTTGTTTCATGTGCGGTGTATCAATGAACCAGACGCCTACAGCGGCAGTCCACAACAAGACACCGATGGAGGTCTTCACAGGCAATAAGCTTGATTACTCTTTCCTTAAAGTTTTCGGATGTATTTGCTATGTGCACATATATGATGAAAGACGTAAGAAACTAGATCCGAAAGCATATAGATGTATCTTTCTTGGCTATGCTTCTGATACGAAAGGATATAGATGTTACAATCCTTCGTCCAAGCAGTTCTATATCAGTAGAGATGTTGTTTTTGATGAGCTACAGTCTTGGTTTGCACCTGCACATGTCGTAGCCATCCCTGTACCTACTGTAGAACCAAGGAGTCAGTCCACTGTAGTACCTCAGAGTAGTACGTTGAGTGGAGGATCTGGAGAAGTCACTGATTCCATATCAGAATCCGTTGCACAAAGAGCTGTTGTTAACGCTGGAGTCCACGTAACACAGTTTAGTGAAACTAGTGTAGTTTCTACACAGGATGAGCGCGTGCTATTGCAGTGTATGTTTGACTCATCTAGATATGTGGATCTTCCACATCCACTGGATACTTTGTTCCAGACCTTGGCATCTACGTCAGATCAGTTGCAAGGAGAGGTGACTAGTGCACCGATTATCTCTCGCAGATCTGAGCGGACAAAACAACCAGTGAGTAGGTATATGCATGAAGGTTTTCTTGCTACGCACCTTGCATATATGACCAATGTTCTTCAGGAACAAGAATCGAGTTCGCTTGAGGAGGCGATGCACAAGGCCCAATGAGTAAGTGCTATGGAAGTTGAACTTGTTGCGCTTCATCACCAACAGACTTAGGAGTTGATAGACTTACCTCAAGGTAAGAAAGCGATTGGTTGCAGATGGGTCTTCAAGGTCAAGCGCAACTCGGATGGTATCGTGTGTCGGTACAAGGTCATATTGGTAGCTAAGGGCTACGCACAACAACATGGAGTTGATTTTGAGGAGACATTTGCTCTTGTTGCGAAGATGATGACTATTCGAACAGCAGTTGCAGTTGCAACTCAGAAAGGTTGGAAGATGCACCAGATGGACTTCAAGAACGCTTTCCTCAACGATGATCTTGAGGAGGAGGTCTACATACAGCAACCTCCAGGTTATGAGGATCCGAAGTTTCCTTCTCGTCTGTGTAAGTTACGGAAGACCCTCTATGGTCTGAAATAGGCACCAAGAGCATGGTATGCAAAGATCAATTCTTACTTGCAGTCTCTTGGTTTCCACCTTTGTAGTTCAGACTCTATCTTGTATTCATTGCGATTACAAGACCGGATTGTTGTGAGCACCATCTATGTTGATGACTTGATCATTACCGGTAACTATGAGGAGCTTATTTCCCAGATCAATGATCACTTGAAATTCGAGTTCAAGATGATGGACTTAAGAGAACTCAAGTGCTTCCTTGCTGTGGAGTTCAGTAGAGATGGGAAGGATGTTTGGCTTGTACAGCGACAATATGCTCTCAGTATGCTTGAGAGATTTGGTATGCTTGACTGCAAACCCATTGTTACGTCATTAGAGCAAGGGGTAAAGCTAGGAGCAGAAGATGGTGAGTTACTTGATGATCCATGCATGTATAGACAGATGGTTGGGAGTCTTATCTACCTGACGATCATCAGACCAGACTTGCATTATGCTGTCGGTCTGATTAGTCAATTCATGCAGTCACCACGGAGATCACATTTTGAGGCTATCAAGCGGATCCTCTGCTACGTGAAGTTCTCGATGCAATATGGACTTCACTATCCATACGGTGGACCATTGTTGTTACATGGCTACACAGATGCTGATTGGGCAGGAAGTGCCGATAAGAGATCCATGTCAGGTTACGCGTTTGGACTTGGAAGCGCTGCTATAAGCTGGGCTTCTAAGAAGCAACCCACAGTTGCTTTGTCATCCACAGAAGCAGAGTACCGAGGAGCAAAGAACGCAACATGCGAATCAATTTGACTCCGATGTCTACTATCTGATATTGGTGTGGAGTGTACAGATCCTGTTGTTGTATATACAAACAACATTAGTTAGCAAGTAATCATGTTTTCCATGCTAGGACGAAGCACATTGAGGTGCACTATCATTTCATTAGAGAGAAGGTCCTTGCAGGAGAGATTGAGCTCAGTTATGTGAGCAAAGGAGACCAGGTTGCCGATATCTTCACTAAGGCATTGCCTAGAGATAAGTTTGATGCTTTCAGACATTGTCTAAGAGTACAGGATGTAGAGATGAGCTTGAAGGGGAGTGTTGATATAGTCCTAAGCTCTAGTAGATCGACGACTAACATTAACCGGAGTGGTTAGGATAATTACAGTTAGTTAGATGGCTAACCCACCATTAGGATTTCTCTTGTACTCACCCACACTATATATATACATGGAGAGACAAAATCTCTCTCATCTCATTCTTATTTTACTTTCCGTGTCTACTCGCTCTCTCTCTCTTCTTGGAGTGTCCTCAAAGTATCGATCTTTCAAAAAAATCCAATCATCAACACGTATTGATCTTGATCGTAATCGGTGAGTCTTGTCGAAACGCTCTTTGTTTTTTACTCGAGCTACCTTTAGCTTCTCTTGCGCTTCAGCAAGATCCTCCCCCTTTCGCTCCAATTGCCTAGTTCATAAATCAAGGAGTGAAGTACGATCTATATCATCTTCCCACGGTAGTATAGCCCACGTAGGAAAATCCTCCTCAACATGCATGATTGGCTTCTACCCCAACATAAGCTCAACTGGCATATAGCCAGTCGTGGTACATTGTGTAGTTCTATCAGCCCATAAAGCAAATAGAAGTAGTCTCGGTCATTCTCTAGGTCTATCATCACATGCTTTCACTAAAGCGTGAACAATAGAAAGGTGTCCTTGTTCACTCTTACCAATGTCCTCTGGATTCATGACAGTAGTAAGCCGAAGCTTTATTCCATAATGAGCAACGAACTTCTTCGCTTCTTCGTCTCTCAGCTCGTCTCTATCTGCTCGTAATCTCCCAATAGATCCATAACGAAATATGATAGCTTCAAGCACGAATCTACATATATGCTCTGTAGTCTTCGTTCGTAGTGCTCGTCCCTCCACATAGTTGGAGAGATCTTCTCCAGCCAACACCAAGCAGCGCATCTCTCATAGCCATGACGGCATCATCACAAGATCAAAGTCTCACTGAAAATGGATACTGGGTGGATAGATAGGTACAAGCACATCTCTGTAACGGACCTTAGAGTAGAATTGGCAGTGCAGACACGACCCAACAAAATCCACCACGTCTTGATACAAATCCTTCCATCAGTATCACTCCTTCATCTTTGTGTAAGTAGCACAGACTCCACAAGCCCACAAGATGTCATGAAACTCCTTAAGCAGATTCAGCTTTATTGGTTGATCATCCACCACTCTAGCAAGCATTCCATCTCTTCTTTTTAGACGCTTTCACAAATAACCTTCACGTAGAAGGTAATTGTACGCTTTCTGTCTGATCTCTTTGAACTCTGCATCACTCCATCCTTCTCATGATAGAATGAACTCAGATAGAATCCAATATCAGAACTTTTCCGTGTAGAACTCCTTGTTGAACGACAGTGGTTCCAAGTCTGTAGTCTGCTGACCAACTTGGCACCAAACGTCTCTCTTTTCTTCATTCTCGACTTGCAAACATCTCTTCCTCATCTGTATAAGGAGCCCTATATAACATATATGCAACAAGATCCTTGCTATATGTTTTAGCTCAAGGTTCAGACTCCAGATATAAGCAATCCATCATAGCATTGCTATGTCTGATGTGTTGTAGTTTGCTATCATACCTAGCAAAGACAAACAATCTATTTCTAGAACCACACGGGCTCCTATCAAGAACTCTCTATCTACCTTCATGGTAGTAACTGCTCTCCACAACTCACACTTCACTTGAGGATAGTTACGTTGTCTATCTGTTAAGATTCGAGCTCCAAACCTAGAAACAAATCGTACACCATCTGCATCTTCTTGATCAACTGCCCATCCAATCGCCTTTGGACTCGTATCAACAGTCAATATCACAGGTCTCTCGCTCTTGTAGTTAAGCCTCCTTAGTATAGGTGGAGACTTCAGAATCTCTTTCAGCTGCTCCATCGTTTCATGATGTTCTTGCCACCAAGTAAACCTCTTTGCTTTTCTCAGAAGTGCATACAGAGGCTCGGCAATGTGTGCATAATGAGGAATACTCACGCAAAAGAACACACAAGCTCCTAAGAATCGTCGAACCTCAATGATGTTGATACAGTCTGCTATCCTTGCTATAGCATCTACCTTCTCTAGGTTCGGTCGTCTCCCAAAAGTACCACACAAATGACCCACCACCACAATCTCTAACATTCCAAAACAAGATTTGGTACTTGATAGAGTGAGATGTACTTCCTTCAAACGCGCTAGAATCTTTCTCAATCTCGAATGTGGTCTACAACGAACTTTCTGCACCATCAGAAGTCACAGCTTCGTCTTTGTCCTCCACCGGATAACCTTTCATGAGAATATCATCCAAAAATAAGATAGTGACCTCAGGTACAAACCCTCGTATATTATGCATCACATTTTGTGAAACTGATCATAACCTGAAAACAGATCTTCAATCGAATAGATTGATCTTCCAGCAAATGTCTCATCTACTTCATCAACCACAAGTCCTATCCCAACATTTTGAATCGTGATGTTGTTGACAGGCTGTAAGTCTTGGATGAAGCGTAAAGCTCATGTCTTCTTAGATACTGTGAACCATCGGCTAGAGTACGGAGTCATAGATGATTCAAGAATACCCATCCGTATCCTCTCCTTCAGTAACTCAGTAACCTTCGGTAGCAAGACACGAGGGACTGAAATCGGCTTCAAGTCTTAAAGTATGTGAGGAACAGTGAAGATAACCATCGGAGCTATCACACTAAGATATTCACAACCAATCTCTCCAGCTGAGAAAGAAAATGCCTTATCATGACTAACTATCATCTTCTCGAAAGCTCTTTTTTCTACTTCAGTCAAGAAGCCACCCCTTATCTGGAGCTGCTCGAGTGTCTCTTGAGTAAACTGCTATCCTACCTGTGTAGGATTTATAAGCACAGGCTTAGTGGCTGCTAACTCCATCTGCTGTCGTGAATCAATAGATAACTGAGTCGTCATTGGTTTCACCTTCCTCAATTGTTTTGTATTTTGTGTGCACCTCTACTTCTTGACGAGAGCCACACCAACAGATTGCATCCTTCCATCCGCTCTCCAGTCTCGGATGAAGACAAGATTGTAAGCACGAGATAACCTCCTCATAGACTTTACGAGAGTGGATGGAGATCACAACCCTTTCTCCCATGTGCTCCATCAACCTATCTACATCATCTAACCAACGAACAAAAGATTGTATACTTACAAACTCCTCGTAAACACCAGAAATCATCTCGTCTTCCTTTAGAACTCATGTACAGCGTAGATTATTGCATACTTCTCCATCTGTCTTCTACTCTTCTCAGTCTAATCCTCTAGCGTAAACTCACTACAATTGTCAGAACTGAAAGTCATCAAACCAAATTTCCAACTATGTACAATATAGCTACTCTCTGAATCTTGAGCAACCTCTTCACCAGTCTCTTGTGATCCTTCAGCTGCTCAAGCGGGACCATAGTAGCAGTAGATCCATCACTCTTGCTATCTCATTCTACAAGAGTGGTTTCTGAAAACCCTTACTCTTACAAATAGGAGAATCTCTCAAAGTCTGTCGGTTTCGTTCGTGGTTCGTACGTACGGTTAGAAGTTACACAGAGCGTCTATCATCTGGATTAAGGATCCTAGCATAACGAGATCCGTCATCCATCACCTTGGTCTCCATTCGAACTGCAGTGATATAAAGTTGACCAAGAATCACAAGATATGAAGCAGAAGACTGCACGAAGAAGTGCTGATCTACATCCACATCTCTTATCTTCACCTTCACGTTAAGACAAGCGTCGTATAACTCACCCTTCTGGTTGTTTGCAATACGTAACATCCAACCATGGTTCAGTTCGATAGACCACTGACCTCTCTCGTACACCTCTCATGACATGATGTTGATCTTAGATCCGTGATCAACTAAAGCAGCAATAGGTTCAAGACTCCCAAGATGAACTCCTATAGCAGTCGTAGCACGAACCCAATGCTTTTTTCTGAAGTCACTATCAGTAGCTAGACTCTCGTCGCCAGCTTCATCATCATCGAACTCAGCAGTGTTGGTACTAGCAACCAACGCTTCTTGCTGGTACTCTGTATCATTAATCTCTTGAAAATGCACCTTTCCGAATTCTACATCATTCATAGAAGTTCCTATGACACCTATCATATGACTTTCTACTTGCTCGGACATCACCTGCATCTTTTTTGCTTGATGATGTCCATGATCAATTTGTGAAACTCCCTCTTCGCAATATCAAGAACCTCCCGAAGAGAAAACTCGATCCGTGCGTCTAGTGTCTTCTGCTCCAAGATGCTCTTGAGATCAAGAGAAATTTCAATATCAGTCGTCAACTTGTAAGCCGATCCTTTCTCTTTCTCTTGGACAGTAAACCGTCTTCCAACAGTCGTTGATTCTTGTTGGGATCCGTGCACGTCCTCCATCAGACTTGGTGCAAGTGGAGGAGCTTGAAAAGTAGACGGAACATCCTCTGGAGGAGCTGTCACGTCACAAGTATCCCATTATTTGTGTGCATGTTTATATAAGTTTCATTAGGTATGACTATCTTATAGGTTACTCTAGTTCGAAGATCTAAATCTAGAGTGATCAAAACTAGCCATAACTAGCGGAGATAGTTATAACTAAGTTGGGGAAACTATTAGAGGTTCCACTATGACACTATGTGACAAGTGCGGAGCTCTAAATATGCTTCTCAAAAGTATGTAACTTTGTTGACCATCGCTGATTGGATGCATGATGGAAAGTCATGCACAAAGATCTAAAGATGCTCCTCAAAAGACGTATTAGTTTGTTGTCGCCTTCCGATTGGATAGGGTGGAAAGTTAACACTTTACAAAAACTAAAGTAGGAGAATCTCTTACTTTTGTAAAGTAGAACAAGTAATGTGTGTGCTATTCTTAAAGGCTTAGTAGCCTTTAGAAGTTTTACTATTTTGGATTGCGCACTTACCATGAGGTAACGTAACTTAGTGAAAGTTACCACGGTAAGAAGTTGTAGAGTATATAAGGAGGAGTTGAGAAGGTGGAAGAGACTCTCATTTTCCTGTCTATAAGTAAAGTGAGCATTGGAGACCTTGAGAGTCCTTGAGTACTATGTGATGCAATGTGGAGGGCGGGGTTAGAACTTGTTTGCAGGAACGCTATTAGAGGGACCGATGTGACCATACGGGTCAGAGAGTTGAGTGAAGTGAGCATGGGTGTGATAGAATCTTTGTAATTAAGGTGCACTAGTAATCCTAGTCATCTGAGGTACCCCTGGGTGAGAGACAGGCCGGCTTACATTTTGGTTCCGTTGCCGGGACCTCGATACAAAGATTCATATTTAGTTGTTAGTACAGTTCATGTCTGTTTTTGAGCATGAGTTCAGAACCTTTGTACATACACCATGTTATAGAGGGCAAGATAAGCTTTCCAATAAGCTTGATATCTCCGAGAGATCAATTGTAAGGAGAGAGTTATGTCTTTCGGAAGTTAAGGAGGTTTTTCGGTATCAAATAGTGAGCTCTCGGGAAGGAGTTTACAGTCATTTTCATATTTTCAGTTTTTATAGTTAGACCTTGAAATCTTCCATGCTGATAGCTTGCAAGATAAGCTATCTAGGCACCCAAATCATGCGTGAATTGATCGAGTAGAACTGGAGTTATGGCATTCGAAGCGAAGGGGGGTCAAATCTGTTATATCGCTTGCTGAAGTAAAAGAGTGAAAGAATTTCAGAATTCTTGAGAGGGTTATGTTCGATCTTTGAGGCTCAAGGTTGACAAGTTAAGCTTCTACTTAGTAATGTGAGAGATTGCTAAGCGAGAAGATAGTCGAGTGATCAAAAGTTCAAACAAACTATAGAGCGAGAGAGATGTATGACGGATCATCGTCATGGTAGGACAGCAAGAGTGGAAATTGAGGTTGAGCAAGATCCCTCAAGGTTATGCGGTGATAGTTACCGCTGATCTGGCGAAAGGAGAATTTCGACTAGAATTTGAGGAAGAAGCAGAGAGTAGTCGAAAGAACCAGGAGAAGAACTCGAGGTGCTTTTTGTGTGGAGAAGAAGGACATAAAGTGAGCAAGTGTCCTACGAAGAATAGACTTTTGCGTGAGCGAAGAGGGTTGGTCGACTTAAGCTTACACATAGGTCCTTCTTCCCCTAGACAAGGCGTCATTGACCCTACAACCTTTTGTCCTAGATGTGGAGTGGACGGGATTCCAGTTGAGCACGAGTGTAGCGCAGTGGTTGCTTTGCTAGAAACTGTAGCCGAAGGTCTCGAGAGAAGGTTGAGTGTAGAAACGGAACGAGTGAAGACCTCTAGCGAGGATGGAGATAGTCTGTCACACGAGAGATAAGATGACCATGAGGGTCAAACTTATTCCAACCTTTGGAGAGGAGAGAGCTCAACGGGGAAATTGTGGATTGCGGTGAAGTGCGATCTTCACATCCGCAAGCAGTTCCTTGAGTAAGAAGAAGAAAAGAAGAGAAGAATGGGGAAACTTCCGGTGTTTTACGGAAAGGATGGAGAAGACGTGGAAGGATTTGTGAGGGACTTCAAAAGAGCATGCATTGGCAATGGAGATCGAAAGAAGAGCGAGTGGGTAGGGTTGATACCTGAATTTCTTGAAAATTCTGCATTGATATGGTATGAGGATAGGAAGAAGAGAAGCGTAGTGGGGACTCCAGTTGATACTTGGGAAGTATTGACGGAGGCCTTAATTGAAACTTTTCTTCCCGATGAAAGTTACGAGAAGTTAATGGTAGAGGTAACTTACCTCAAACAAGGAGAGAAAGAGAAAGTAAGGACTTACGCCGAGAGGGTGGAGAAATTAGAACAGAAGTTTCGGGTGGTTTTACGAAAGAGTGGAGATGTAGTAGAACCAACGATGGTGGGCATTGGAGCAATGCTCACAAAGAATTTTATTGGGGGATTGAGGCCGGAGATTCGAACACAAGTGCGGTATGAGAGACCAACTTCGAAGGCTGATGCAGTGAAGATCGCAACCAGGATGGAAGAGAGTTTGGATGGAGACGACTTGCAACCAATGACTGTTGGGGCAGCATGTGGAGATGTGCAAGGACCGAGCATGCCAACTCTGAACCTGCGAGTGTTCCGACTGTTCGATTTCAAAATCTGACTCCGATAGCTCCTACTAGTGCGGTTACAGTCACTGTACCATCTAGATCTGTTACTCCCGACTTTCGTGATGAGTTGAAAAGTTTGACAGATTCTCTGGCAGATTTGAAGATCAATATGGTGAATTTGTTGCAACACCGGAGCCCAAATGTTGGAGGGGGCTCACGAGGTTATGGAAACTATCAGTCCAGAGGTGGACCACCGCAAGGATCACCCAATAACTACACGAGCCAAGGATGTTTTACGTGCGGAGGATCACACTTCCAACGTAATTGTCCGAGTCGTAATGGTGGAACGGCGGATGGAGCTTCAACTTCACAAAGTAAGGACAAGGGTGTAGCATGCATTGACATCTTGGAGCCGCGAGATGTACGAGAAGGTTTTCAGTCTGTAGAGCTGTTAGCTCAAGAGAGGAAGAGGATGAGGACGCATTTCGAGGAGGGAGAACCGGTCGTGATGGAAGATTCTCCAAGTCAAAATACTCGGAGTAGCAAATCTTCTTCAAAAACCAAAGAGCGACGGAAGAAATTGAGAAATACTGATTTCACAATTTCAATGGAGCAATCAAAATACAATGTGGTGGAAGACGTGGGAAAGCAACGAGCAAACATTACTGTGGGACAGTTGATTGCTCTGAATCCTTCGGTGAGGAAAGAACTTCGTAGCGGTCTAAGCTCCCGACGAGGTCGGAAGAAGAAGGTAAATCCTTCTACTGTCGGTGTGAGTGCTTTAGACGCTAGTGAAGGAGAGGTATGCAACAAGGCATCAAAAGTAGAGGCTCGTATCAATGGGAGAGATGTCTCTGATGTTCTTGTCGATGGAGGATCGGCAGTAAACGCCATCTCGGAACGACTCATGAGGAAGTTGGATCTAGTACCAACGCGTCCTTCTAGTATCACGGTTGGCATGGCTAACAGACAGCGAGTTAGGCCATTGGGAGTGCTGGAGAGAGTTTGCGTGTCAGTAATGGGAGTGCAAGTAAACATGACATTTCAAATCTTGAAGGAGTCAAGTTATGAAATGTTACTCGGAAGACCTTGGCTTCGAGCAGTACATGCAACGGATAACTGGCACAAAGGTTATTTACGCATCGGACCGAATCACCACCGGATCAAAGTTCCATTGCTCGGAGATCAAGTTGGGTAGTCGGAATCGGATCGACCCACATCGGACTACTGGGAGTCAGAAGTTGTCGATACTACTTCTGATGTAGGTACCAATTCTTCAGATTCAGAATCTGAAAATACATCGTCAGAGGAGGAGAGAGAAGAACGAAATGTGGGTGTGAATGTAGTGGATCTTTTCCCTTCTCCGGAAGTGCAAAGAGATCGAGACAAAGAACCATTGACTCCCGAGGAGGTGGAGAGAAGAATTGTCACCTTACGTTATGGATCGAAGGTTACTAAAGAGGAGAAGAGTTGTTTCGAAGAGATCTTTCGTAAATACATTCATGTATTTGCATTTAGTTACAAGGATCTGAGGGAGGTCACACTGGAGCAACACCGTATCGAGTTAGAGAAGGAAGTCAAACCGGTGCGACAGAAGCAACGAAGGGTGAGTCCTCCAATTGCGGATCTGGTGAAAGAAGAGATCGAGAAGCTGCACACTGCTGGGTTCATTTACGAGGTGGAGCATTCTGAATGGGTATCACCCATTGTGATCGTAAAAAAGAAAAATGGCAAATTGAGGGTGTGTGTTGATTACAAGAAGCTCAATGCGGTCACAAAGAAGGATTATTATCCTCTACCTTTCATCGACGAGATCTTGGAAGAAGTGGCGGGAAACGAATGGTACAGCTTTGGAGATGGTTATAGCGGATATAACCAGATCAAAATTGCACCAGAACATCAACACCTGACCACTTTCACTACTCCGTGGGGTACGTTTGCATTTCGAGTCATGCCATTTGGTCTGTGTAATGCTCCTGCGACGTTCCAAAGGTTTATGAACAAAGTGTTCGAACCTTTCTTAGGAAAGTTTGTGAGAGATTTTATAGATGACTTTTGTGTTTACGGGAGTAAGGAGAAGCATTTTGAGCACCTTGTGAAGGTCTTAGAATGTTTAGATGTAGCAAATGCATCTCTCAATCCGGAGAAATGTATTTTTGGGTGTGAGGAAGGGTTACTCTTGGGTCATATCATATCCAAGGACGGCATTGCCGTTGATCCAGAGAAGGTGCAGAAGATCTTAGAGCTCCCTTTTCCTAGTACTCTCACTAAGCTACGACAATTTTTAGGTATGGTGGGGTATTATCGAAGGTTTATACTCTCATTCTCACATAAAGCATATGCTTTGACAGCATATCTGAAGAAGGGAGTAGATTACGTGTTGATTTTAGGAGATGAAGAAGCTCTAGCCGCCTTTGAGGAACTGAAGAAAGCTCTTACTTCAGCTCCGATCTTGGTTAAGCCCGATTGGAATAAACAGTTTATTCTATATACGGATGCTTCAAATATAGCAGTAGGATGTACTTTAAGTCAGTATGATGTTGAAGGTAGAGATCATCCTATCGCATATGCTAGTCGGCAAATGATCAAGGCAGAGAGAAATTATTCTGTGACAGAGAGAGAAGGATTAGCAGTGATCTATGCTTTGAGAAAATTTCGACATTATCTCATAGGAGGCAAGTTCACTATCGTTACAGATCATAAGGCATTGAAGTACATCTTCAATAAACCTATGGTCGAAGGACGATTAGCAAGGTGGAAGCTCTTATTGTCAGAGTACGACTATGAGATCTGCGATCGACCAGGGAAGAAACACGCGAATGCAGATTTGCTATCTAGAGCTTACGATGGGGATGGAGAGGAGCCGGTGGATGACACCTTTCCTGACGAAGATTTGATGGTCTTGAGCAACTCTATTATCCCAATAGAATATCAAGAAATTTGGGATTTTGTTACGGAAGGTGTCTATCCAGATGGGATGCGGACCAGAGAGAAGAAGGCACTGGTGAAACGAAGTCAACCTTACTCGGTGGTGGAAGGTGTGTTATTCCGTGAAGGAGTTGATGGGGTCCTGAGAAGAGCTGCGAGCAAGGAGGAGTCTCTACGACTCATGGAAGAATTCCATGACGGTCCAGTATGTGGAGGACATTTCGCAGGCAAGTTGACGGCTCATAAGATACTCGATGCGGGATATCACTGGAGGGGGATGTTTAGAGATTGCTTGACGTATTGTAAAACCTGTGATGTTTGTCAAGCTTTCTCTATCAAATCTAGTGTTTCCACTCCTCTTAGATCTATTCCGGTTCTTGGACCTTTCGAGAAATGGGGAATAGATTTTGTTGGGCCTTTGAATCGCACCCCTCGCAACAATAAGTATATTGTTGTAGCCACAGATTATCTTACGAAGTGGGTAGAAGCTAGACCTCTTGTAACTATTGGAGAAGTTGAGGTGGGTAGATTTCTGTACGAACGGATCATAACTAGGTTTGGATGTCCTTTGGAGTTAGTTTCTGATAGGGGTCGAGAATTTGTGAGTGGCATGACTACTGCTATGTGCACCCACTTCTCCATTTCTCAGAGGGTTACTACTTCATATAAACCTAGTTCAAACGGTTTGGTAGAGAGGACAAACTTTACCTTGTGTCAGATGTTAGCAAAGGATGCTGACATGGAAGGGGCCAAACACAACTGGGACAAGCGTCTTCATGCGGTTCTATGGGAGTATCGAACAACAGTGAAGACATCTACGGGATATTCACCTTTCAAGATGGTGTATGGGTTGGAATCCATATTACCGATCCAGTTCGACCTAACCACCTTTCAGACCTTACAAGCTGGATTAAAGAGAAAGGGTGGTCAAATAGCTGAGAAAGAGAGGAGAGAAACTTTGTTGGAGCTGGAGGAGAATAGAGACGATGCAGCTCAACGAATTGAGATGGCCCAACTACAACAGAAGAAGAGCTACGACAAGCGCTTGGCGAAGAACAAAACGAAGTTACAGCCATTTCAAAAGGGTGAGTGGGTGATGCTATGGGATGCTATTAGGCACAAGCGAGTTCAAAAGAAGTTCTTACGTCGATATTTTGGGCCTTTCATCATCTCCAAAGTGTGGAGTAATAACACCTATGATCTTCAAGAGAGAAGTGGTACGTTCTTCGACCGAGTGAACCACGACAAGTTGAAGAAGTTTCATCAACGTGATACTTCACTCCGAGGACGGAGTGAAAATTAAGTCTGGGGGTAAATGTCACGTCACAAGTATCCCATTATTTGTGTGCATGTTTATATAAGTTTCATTAGGTATGACTATCTTATAGGTTACTCTAGTTCGAAGATCTAAATCTAGAGCGATCAAAACTAGCCATAACTAGCGGAGATAGTTATAACTAAGTTGGGGAAACTATTAGAGGTTCCACTATGACACTATGTGATAAGTGCGGAGCTCTAAATATGCTTCTCAAAAGTATGTAACTTTGTTGACCATCGCTGATTGGATGCATGATGGAAAGTCATGCACAAAGATCTAAAGATGCTCCTCAAAAGACGTATTAGTTTGTTGTCGCCTTCCGATTGGATAGGGTGGAAAGTTAACACTTTACAAAAACTAAAGTAGGAGAATCTCTTACTTTTGTAAAGTAGAACAAGTAATGTGTGTGCTATTCTTAAAGGCTTAGTAGCCTTTAGAAGTTTTACTATTTTGGATTGCGCACTTACCATGAGGTAACGTAACTTAGTGAAAGTTACCACGGTAAGAAGTTGTAGAGTATATAAGGAGGAGTTGAGAAGGTGGAAGAGACTCTCATTTTCCTGTCTATAAGTAAAGTGAGCATTGGAGACCTTGAGAGTCCTTGAGTACTATGTGATGCAATGTGGAGGGCGGGGTTAGAACTTGTTTGCAGGAACGCTATTAGAGGGACCGATGTGACCATACGGGTCAGAGAGTTGAGTGAAGTGAGCATGGGTGTGATAGAATCTTTGTAATTAAGGTGCACTAGTAATCCTAGTCATCTGAGGTACCCCTGGGTGAGAGACAGGCCGGCTTACAGAGCTGCTCGCCTCCTAGTAACTCTCCGTCTGTCTCCAGTCTCCTCTGGAACTCCAGTATCAAGTTCAGAGGCTTCTCGTCACCTCTTTTCCTCCACAGAAGCATCCTGCCAGTGAACGTGTCTATCCACATCCAAGAATGCTTTCATAGAAGTAGCGTCCACATGATCTCTTCACCCTATGACTCTATGGATAGACTCGGCTCCTCTCTTCAGTATCTCTGAAAGAACTGGAGCAATACTCTTCTCAACAGTCATATCTAGCAACGTAAGACTAGAAGAGACTTCGATATCCAGCATATACATCAGAATTTACCAGCGGTGTCATCAACGCAGTTATCGTTACACCCGCAGCAATATGAGGTAGATTCCTCATGCCTCCTCGCCCAAACTGCGTGCTCAGCAGCTCTCCAGTAGAAGAAAGGTGCAACCTACTGTTCTGGTAGCGAACCACACCACCTCGCAAAGTAGCTGTGAGCTCTAGACAATCTCCTTGGAAATGATCAGGGTTGTCACACCATATAAATCTACGAATAAGAGCACTTCCTGGACGTGCAGTAGTAGACGTCAGTGACTGCTCTCTCTGCAAGCCAGCTAACTTCATCTTCAACTCACACATCTATCAGATAAGATCTTCGATCTGATTCTGCTATCCATGATTCTCCGCAGGTCTTTGAACATGTGTCCTTTGTGCAAGAACTAGCACAACTAGCATCAAAGGAATTGCAGCCGGGACAACAGGTCTAGGAACAGGAGCCGGAGGTTGCTGTACTTGAGGAGCAGTGCGAGGTTGAGAGGTCACTTCTGGAAGCGGACGTCTTCTCACAGCCACTCTTCCACGCCTCTGACTGTTAGTACAACAACACCATCCTCGACTCTTTCTCAGTCAATAGTAACTCCTCTTTCAGTTGATCGATCGACCAACATAAAACATAATCGATCTGCTGTAGCATCATCGATAGCTTGTAGAAAAAACTTTGTTTTCTTAGCATCTAAGGTTATCCGTTCTAGAGTTGAAAGTTGACGGTATCTCCAATCAAACTCTCTCAATATCTCGTTCAGTCCCATCATACGACCAGGTTGTTGCTCAACCCAATCCATAAACGTTCTCCTAGTGACTCTCTCTGAATCCTCTTCAAGAAACTCCTCTCGAAGAGATCGCTCAAAACTCATCTAGATACCAAGATTTCTTCTCTACACATACCTAACTTGGTCTCGTAGTTCAGAAATCACAGCTAACTCGAAACCGACTATCATCTCAACATCTGTAACTCTAACCAGTTCCATCTCTCCTCTATACTCGTGTAGATATCTAGATATATCTCTACCCTCAAATCTTCCACACCTATTCACAATCGTTTGTAAAGCCTTGGTGGATTTTAACTCACCCCCTCCAACGATCAGATGCTGTTGGACCAGGGCCGCAAGCGTCTTCAAGATCTCAGCCGTATCTAAACCATATGTAGATGTCGCTGCAAAAGACGTAGATGCAGCAGTAGATGCCGATACTCTAGCCATAGAGGCAATAGCAGCACGTCCGCTCTTGCGTTTCATCTCTTCTTTGTATAAGAATCTCAACCTCCGCGATCAATCACCCCAAGATCTCTCAGTGGAAGCACCAGATGTCGTGATGAGAGTTTCTTGGGAAGGACGGAACCTTCTAGCTGTGATACGTCTACCTATGAAGACGTTGGGCTTCTAGCTGTGGTTGTTTACTCAAGAGATAGGTTTCAAGTTGTAACGTGGCACTATAAACACTCACACAGATCTATTGGGTCTTCTTATATGTTCAGAAAGTGAAAATCAAGACTGACTAGTAGTAATAAGGTCAGAAGATGAACTTATCACTCAAGAATAAGAAACATATGATGGTTTAGACTTCAAAACTTCTCTTTCATGTAAATGAGATCCTACAGAACACACATACGAACTTTCAGCCTGGAATCAGCACTGAGATGTGGGCAAAAACGTTATGAGTAAAGAAATTATGACAATTTCTGATACCCAGATAGCTACTTTGACCTAGAAAAGAGAATTGGTTTCATAACTTTTGATGATTCTTACAGGATTTGGAGCCTACAGAATGCTGAACATCTCTCATCGAAACTTTCACTGACAGTGCTGGCACGATGAGCTCTATTTTCTTGTGTTCTCAGATTTTTCAATGTCTCTACCAAAAGCTCGAACTCTCCTTAAGACCCCTGCTTCTAAGTTTTGAGTTTCACAAAGAACAAAAATGGACCAATGGGAGTTCATAACTCCACTTCCTTGTCCTTTTGCGTCTCAATCCATGTCGCACATAGATTACCACGTCAAGCCTCTAAAGTGCCAGCGTAAACTTTAAACTTCTTGCGAAGACATGTAAAATGACACGTAACCTTGAAAGATAACTTAAACAAGCTAGAAAGCATGCATGGGCGACATGTAAGTACAACCCATGAGCTTAAAATCTATCAATATGATAAACCTAAGCTATGTACTTTGAACATCATAGACAAGTATGAAATCACTTGCACAAGCATATGAATGCTTGAACAAGATAAATAACATAATATCAACCTACTATGACTCAAAATATATAACATAATAGTGTTAACACCATATGCAAAGGTGTCAAACATATGCATAAAGGACTAGAAACAATATTGAGCTAACTTCTAGGACTACTAAACTCAAGTGTCGGAGTAGAAGTATAACATGCATACCGGCAAGTAACGCGACAACAATGATCAGCGCGATGAGACTAAATCATGACAAAGAAGTGAATTATTTACTATGTGAATTGATTCACATCACGACATCGAGCAAAATCTATGTATAAATTATCAAATATAAATAAATAAATCATGTTAAACAATCTTTTATTATGTGACTGCTTAAAGACAAACACCATTGAAATGGTTGATTAGAAAATTTGTCCAAAGACTCTTTTTAAACCGTTACATTGTCATGTGATGTCAAATGTCTTTGCTGAACTATGATAAGATCTATACTTTAGTTTATGACCTAATCTAGTTTGAAAATCAAACTTCCAAATATATATAGAGAAATCAATTTGTTCTTAACTGCCCATTGGTCAGAATAGTTTGGTGGATAAATACGCTCATAGTTGAACTTACGGCTTGAGTATAGTTAAAACTCGATGTTGATAATGATCAACTAGCGGTCCAAATAATTTATAAGCTCTAAGATATGAGCCAAGAAGATGTGACTAGTCATGCGCTAAAAGTCTCACCTATATACAACAAAAGTTGAATCAGACAGAATATCAATATATTGTCTCATCTACTCACTATTAAGTAACGTGATAAATATCAAGAAAGCCCCCTTTGGTATATTTCGTAAAAGCTCAAATGAGATCAGTGATACTTATAAGGGTTACAAGTAAATGGAAAAAAAGTCCACAAGATAACACGAGACAAGAAGTGATCAGATGGCGAAGGGTCGTTAGACGAAGCGTGAAAGTTTGGATTGACACCAAATAGTGACTTCAAACAGATAACTAATCATGGAAATTATTATTTGCAAAATAATCTGGTTGAATCGAGCAAGTATTTGTTTGTTGAGATATTGTACTTGCTTTCAATTGGTGAAATCGAGGAACTCTCATATTGAGTCATCTAAAGTCAGATGAGATTGTTAAAGATTAGTAGGTCTTGTTCGAAGATGGTACCACCAAAAAGATTAATTAAAAGTAAATAGATAATTAATATTATAAATTATCGACAGACAGATGAATAATAATATCATACCATAAACACTTTGTGAGTGTGCAACATGTACGTTGAGATCACACAATATGAGTGCTTGTGGGTGTCTTGTGTATGTGGCAAGTAAACATAGGCATGCTAATTTTATAGTCATCTATAAACCATAAAAGAAAAAGAAATCAATCACTGTCTAGAGATCATTAGATCAATCAAGATCTTTTGAACGGAGATGATGGTCGAATCCAACTAATTTAACCTAAAAAATAACTTGGAGGGGGTGACTGCTCTCTTTAAAGAAGCCTGGTTAGATACCTCCTCATAAACTTCACCTGCCCTAGTAAGGAGCCGTATCAACTCCACATGGCTTCACTCAGCTTGGAGACTACTGTTCGAATGAATGAATGACATCTGTAGTAGTGACTGTACATGTGCTGAGCTGAAGTCATTTTGGAAGGAAGTATAGACGGAAGGTATACATACTATAGACCACATTTTCCTTTGGAGAATCATGCAGGATGACTTATTTATGAATAGTCAGGAGGAACTAATGAAGAAAGTGATGAGAAATGCCTTTTCTGCCTGAGAGATCTGGAAACACTTACTCACCTATTAGTAAAGTGTGAGAAATGGAAGAGCTTCTGGATTATCCTCCTCCGGAAAATCCAGCATCAGAAGCTAATTTTCGATTCAAGAAACTTTAATTTCCCGTCTGATATCCTGCTGTTTCTAAAAGAGGATTCACTTGAACACTTAGCCACCCGATATTCGGCCCTAAGTGCCTGGAAACGCATCTGGCTCGCACGATGCAATCGGGTGTTTCAGAAGAAACAGTATAGCACAGCTTACTGGTTACCTCGGAGGGAAACTAGAAACAAACAAATAGCCCTAAGCAAGTACTCAGAAGTGGCCACATTTCTTGTAGAAAAAACCCTATAACATGGAAGCAACTGGGTGACGAATTATAATTCTCAGGAAACTCAGTCATAGTGAACTTTTGGTTTGGGTTGGCCCGGATTTTCATGGCTTTTTCTCGTTGGGTCTCTTTTGCTCCTGTCTTTTACTGACCGATTACGACATCTTGAGGTACAGCCGCTCTTGGCGTTCTGTGCGGTTCCTGGCTTCTGTATACCCCTCTTGTGCAATAAAAGTTTTTAAAGTTTTTTGAAAGTATTTTAAGAAAAAAACAAAAAAAGATATCTCCTCACCAGACCCTTCGTAGCCGTATCGCACTGGAAACTGGCACTGCGAAATATAGTAAGTGAAAAACGGCCACCATACAAGGGCCAAGCACGAGTGTGCGGCTAAACTTTCCCCAACTACTGTACCCTTAGCTGGGTTCTTCTTCTACTGTGGGTAGGATGAACGTCGTTCGTCGTGGTACTGTACTTTGATAAACTCGCGACAGTACTTCTTATTGTAACGTTCGACTGCAGATCTCAGAACAGATTTCTTTATCTCTAACCAATGAACTGCCGAACGTGAACCTCCCTAGAGACCTGTATACTTTATTTGTGTCTCCAGATCCAGTTCTTTAAACTATCCGCTAATAAGCACAGAGGATTCAGTAACTGTTGAACTGGTTTCGAATAACCAACTAGTCTTTTGTAGGTCTCTGGTCAATCTTAGGTTACTAAACACAGGTGGAACTATTCTAGACCTGGGTGCCTAAAATTTGGGCAGCGCTTCCGCTATTGGTGATCAAGTCGGAACGCCAAGACCCACAAGGAGCAACAACCAAGACTAAGAGACCTAGTAGATGCTAGGAAGTAGGAAGACAAAGTAATTACACCAAAATAAAGTCAACACAACACCAAATGTGCCCAACTCAGTTTTGGCATACAACCCAAGCCTACTTATCAGAATGGAGGAATTCACGGGCTCATATACATTACATGGCATTTACTTGCTGACAAGGTCACGCAGCGCTCTTGGACCGGCAATTCTTCACTACTCAGCAACTCCAGAACTAAGACTTCACCAGAGAACCTAATTTCACTCTGAACGCCCTGATTTCTGTTACCCAACAGATCAGACCCCAAGTCAGCGATCTAATCAACACCCCAAGTCTGCTCTCCAGATCTGCTCTCCAAGTCTACTCTCCAAGGAATCAGATTTGCATGCTCTCTGTTTCTAAACTCCAAGATACAATCTCTCTATTCTGAAAATACAGTCTTCTCTCCTCATCACCAAGAGTGCTCTTCTCCCAAAAACTGGAACTGAGAATGGCCCCTTTAGGGCTCGCGACACTCTTTTATCTAGTCTCCTTGAGCCTGCTTTATGACCATGCAGCTGCCACTTTTTGGTTAATCACTGCCCGAATGCCATCTGGTTTGGGGAAAAAGCAAAAGGTGTTACATTATCCTGATGCTGTTACAGTATTTCTATTGCCATCAACGCCCTTCTTCTGTGTATATACAGTACAGTGGAATATATAAAGGGTTCATTTTCTGCTTGGGAAATTCGCACACCTCAGATAGAGTTAACGAGGATACATTACTGTATTCCCGTACCGGGAGTGGGCTGAAATGCACGGAGGTCACTCAGAGTTAGCTGTGTGTAAATTTACACATTGTTTGCCAGAAGAAGGAGAACGAGACTGCATGTTTACATACCTCCACAGTCCCGAAACTACTGGAATCCAGTACTCACATAAGTTGACACATAGATGGTGGTAGACGGAAAAGCAAATTTCGGGTTCACTCAAGCTCTAAAATAGTTGTTCACCCCAGGAGGCGGAACTCTTGGCAGATTAGCGGTAGAGCTTTAGGGTTTAGCGGGATTCTGCAGGGTCGCCCGCGAATGGAGAAACTGCTACGCTGTTCTTTACACTGTCACAAAGAGAATGGGAGGGAGAAACAACGAGCGAAGAAACGCAAGAACGAGAGAGAGAACTGGACGAGATGAGACGACAGTGACAGGAATTATCCTCCTGCTCGCTCATGTTGCCCACGGACACTTTATTGCCTACGGGACCTCGGCTGAATCTTGGGACACATCAGGTTGAGAGAAAGCTGGAGGTTCGTTTTGAACGGCACTTTGAGCAGCCGGAGAAGGCTGAGAAGGAGGGATTCAGTTAACGCGGGGAGCAATGTCGATGCTGTCGACTCTCAATGCGTTAGAAGCTACGGAGGGTGCATCAGGTACAGAGTGCTATGAGCCCAGGGCTATCTGACTCGTCCTTTAGGCATTAGCTCCTGCGGAAGTTATGCATGAACTTGTCGGTTGTCATTGTCAAGGAAGAAAATCCATTTAGAGGAGAGTGAATGCAAAGAAGACAAGTTACACGCTTGAATCAAGCGCCCAGACAATGTTGTCGTACAGTTGTTAAGACAATTGTAAAATGCGTACGAAATAAGCGAAAAGATTGCCTCGGCAACCATGGATTTGAAAATGTTCGAAGCTGACTTGCTCCCTCTACTCCGCTCCGAACTGCTGGTTCTTCACTGAATTGGACATGAGTCGGCACTTACATGGACTGTCCTTAGATGGACTCCAAGCAATATACTTGGCGGCGAACTCCGTCTCATGTCAGTAGCTTGTTTATCTGTTGAAGGTGAATGGAATAAAAAAATATGGCATCAAATTTATTGTTCAAATATGGACTTGTGTACGGGAACCGAAGCACGGTGAAGCCAGTCAAGGATCGCCTAACTTGTCTCCTGTCCTTTGAGTTGGCCTCCTTTCGGGAATGGGTACAGTTTCTTCGGGCTAAGGCTACAGTTTAGAACTCATGTAATTTGTGGCTTTCTCTAACGTATAGGTATGGTTTTTCTTCGTCCGCTAGGCTGGGCAGAAAGCCTATAGGGCAAACGTGCAATTTCCTTAGTCCACTTAGCAATTATCACCTGGATAATGATACGTACTCTCGTGTCCCTTTCAGAAACTCATCATATATAACGTTTTAAGTTCTAGCTTTGTACCATCCCTTTGTTATTTTCATCTTCCTTGCATCCGTTGGTGAGTAGCTTTAGTAGTGAAGAATAAGAAATATCTGACAATTATTGGATGTGAGCTAGAAGAAAGCGTTTATAACTGGTACGCTTCCATCTCTGTGAGTCTGGCACCAATAGGAAGAGATTAGTAGACAACTCGTTACAAGGATGGAAAGTTGATTGCTTACAGGAACACCGAGCCTTCTGACTTCTGTCACTGCTTTAACTGTCTTCCTCGTTTCAGCTAACAGCTGGAAGGAGGACGACAGTTCAAGCTAGCAATCCAGATGTCGAACCTGGCCTGAAGACAAGGCATTCTTTTTCCTGGAGATAACAGTCAATCGGGTCGAAAAGAGTTGTTCAAATTAGAGGAGTGCCCTAAGATTTGCGGTAATTCAGAAAGAGGTTGTGAAATACGGATGCTGTCACTGTAAATGACAAAGAAACTAATGCATTATCTCCCATTGCAGTTCCTCGAGCCGGAGTCTTTCAGCCTAAAGTTAAAGCTCGCGTCAGGAAAGGTGGAGGTCGTGGTGATGGAGGTGCCACTGCTGGTGCGAAACCTCCTCCTGCAGTCCCAGCAGCAGCGAAACCTTCTCCACCAATGCCCGTTGCACGCAGGAGTGATAATAATGATCTCTTTAGCGAGAATATCACGGATGATACGGGGGTTCCGCAAATTAGCGTCAAATCTCCGGATGCCCTTGTCTCAGAAGAGAATGATACTGCACCGGAATTGTCAGGTGGGAATCAAGAGATAGCGGGTTCAACAAGAGATACAACGGAGATCTCTCCTGTTGTTGAATGTGCCCCTGCGGAGGTAGCGAGGGTCAGATCGCCCACTAGACCTGAGCCTATTAAGCCTGCCCAAGCATATGGCTCTTCATTCGCTGCTGAGGCCGAGAATATTTCTGTTGAAAATACTGTCCATGTCGGGACTGAAGAATCACGACTCGTTAATACCCAAGAATCATGTATCACGACCCAGGAATACTCCCAACCTGTTGCAGTGAGATCAGTAAGTCGCAGGGTCCTTTGATAATGCTTACTTGGAATTATGTTTGGGCAGAGTATTCTCCGTAGTCGAACTGAACGCTGTGAGTAACGAAAGCTGTTTATCATTTTCTACCTGGTTGGTATCGGTGCCTGGCGACACTCTTTCCCTGTTCTCTTGACCGATCGCCTGTTACGTGGCAGAGTTTTCCAATTCCATCATCCTTGCCTGCATCTGAAAGCGAGGAGGCCGTGCATGGACATGCTTTGTCCCGTTCCGAGGAGCCTTCCAGTAATCAACTTGGCGATCAAGAGCGTGAGCCGACGGGTGTGGTGGAGCGTGCAAGACCGACGAAACTCAGGAACAGTGCCAGAAAGAACAGGAAAATTTCAACCACACCGGCAGCGTCAGACATTCTCAGGACTAGCTCTAAAGAAGCAGTTGATGATGAAGTGGAAGGAGCTGTTTCTGCTCTCGCTGATGAGTTGTTTGCGGAATTTGCTATGCAAGAGGAAGACACTGGCACATCTGGAAAGAAGCGGAGAAGAGCCTTCCCGCATTCTACCTCTCGACCAAAGGGGCAGACTCGAGGTAAGGTCTATAATTGGTTTTTGGCTTTTCTGGGACTTCTGTCTCCAAACAACTTGTGAAGCTAGTAATGTTGTACGTTGTTTTCTTGCTCAGATGGCGCGGAGTCGAGCAGGGGGTCGAGGTCGAGTAGAGCAAATTGTGACCTTTCAAATCCATCTATACTACCACTGCGGGAGGTTATCCGAAGAGCGGAGAATATTGAGCGAAAGGTAGGGACCTTCATGTCCTTCGAAACCATCTGCAGACCTGAAGGCTTAGTGTGATTCGAATCGAAATTTTATGATCGATGAATTATTTTATGGGCTTCCTAAGTCCGTTCACTTACTCATTTCCCTTTCTCTTTCTCGCAGAAAGCAAAGGACGAAATGGCCAAGAAGTCTTTATTAGATATCTCTAAGCCAAAGGAAAGAGATGCTTTTCGGGAGCCAGAAGCTCCGAGAGATGTGTATGTGCCTATCTTGTCCCAACAGTTTATTGATTATAGTTTTGGTCACTGAAGGTCTGATCACAGAGCAGTATTAATGGAGTTAGAACTGAAATGTGAATGATTGGACCAATCCTGCGCTCTCTTGATTTGAGTCCCGTGAATATCTTTGTCTACTCTTAGTTTGCATTGAGCGTTGTTGTTAAGCTCCAGCGTTTAGCACCCCTGAATTGTCAGGGGTGCTAAACGCTGGAGCTTAGGGTTCTAGGGGCAGGAACCATATAAACATTATCCTGTTACGTTGGGAGGATCATCTCTACACTTCTCACAGGATAATACTTGAATGAGGTCCGGCCAGGGTCCCTGTCGAAGCATGTCGGTTTGCCCTAATCTGAGATTAGTCTGCATCTCACCTTATTGAAACTATCTGTGCGATGTCGATGGGTCGATCCTGGAGATGTGCTGTTTTCTCCACATTCGTGGTATCTCGGCAGACTTTATTGCTTAAATAGTGGACAAGTTTTAGTGTACATTCACCTCATCTTTTACTTCGTGACTTCTCTGGGTTCCAGATTCACCTGTTACGGTAACACTGTGTTGGTAGTTGCATCCTGCTGCTAGCCAGCTTCAACACCATCCTGTAGTTAGAAGGGTAGCTAGGCTGGGGATGTGAACTGAATCACGCGAACACGGTAGCAACTGCTGAAATATGTTGACTAATGCTTCCTTCTGCGAATACATGCAGCCTTTCGCTTGCTCCACAAGTTCAAGTTATAGATGGGCGAATCGTCGTGAACGAGCAAAGTCTTACGGTCGGTGCTTACGCGACATCTGCGCAAGATACAGAGCAGTACACGAGGATCGAGGAAAAAGCTTCTCGACTCAACTATAATACTTACTCCAATCGAACAGTTACCGAAAGATGGAAGCCGGAAGAAACCGATCTCTTTTACAAGGCTATAACGGAGTTTGGTACCGATTTTGATCTCATAAAGAACCTATTTCCATCAAGAACGCGGCGACAGATCAAAGCGAAGTACAAGAAGGAGGAGTCTGTAAATCCGCAACGTGTGGCCGATGCGTTGACATATCGTCCGAAAGATCAGTCTCACTATGAGGAGATGTTGTCTCGCATGAAGCGGGATGATTTGATTCAAGACACTTCTGACCCCTTTGCCAGTATTCGCGCCTACAGCGTTGAGAAAGCTGAGGGGAAGTCCGACCTACAAGAGAAGGCCGAAGTTGATGATACTCAGGTACGCACTTAAATGCGACTTTAACACTTCTTTCGTTTCTTTCCACAAGTTTGCGTTTCTTTCCATCTAGGATGTTGAAGCCAGATGTCGCTGGTAAGATCTGCCACTCGCTATCGCTCTTGTTATTGCCAACTGTAGAACTGATCACTCCGACGGTTGTGTGGTGTCCTCTGTAGACCGAGGAAGAGATCCTAGCGAGTATTGATCAGTAACCAAGCAGGAAATTGAGTGGGTTGATGCTTACTCTTGCAAAACACAGAGCAAGGTAACTTTCTTGTTACTTCAAAAGTATTAGGTTATGGAAATATGAACTCTGCTGTATCCTTTCCTGCTACTAAACGTTCTTTATGTTTGTTCGTGCATGCTGCTTGCGGGGTTTACCTGTCTTCCTTTGTTGATTTGATCAGTATTCACTGCGGTTGTTTTGCAGAAAGAGCTGCAACAGTAGTGAAGAAGAAAAGCTAACTGTGCACACGCAGTGTAAAGGCGAGCGCTTGCCTAAGGAAGGCTTGCAGCTAGGATTTTTCGTGTGACACGGGAGCTCCTTACCATACCATACGTCGTACACAGCACAGAACGATTTCGAACGTGTCGAACTATTTCAGCGAGTACAGAAATAGTCCACGGTGGATGGGGGAAGTGACTAAATACTGTTAGTAGGCGTTGGAAGAGGAGAAAGATTGCTCATGTGATGAGGGCATACTTATGCCAGCCTATTGCACTTCTAGTCGTGAACACCTCGCTATGGCAATGCAGGGCGTTACGTGGCGTTCTGGCAGTCGCCGTGGTCTCGCAGCTCTTCACGGTTGTGGGGCGGGGTGGAGGTTTACAAGTCGATTTGGAAGCAGTGTTTTCCGTTCCATTGGAGAAGGTGGTGGGTGCGTTTGCGATCGAGTTTTGACCTACTAGTGGGAAAACAAAATGGTGAAAGACCTTGCCTAAAGGCTGCCATACTCAAGGGTCAACTTCGTCTCAAGTCTAACCTCGTTTGCCAAGAACCCCAAGAGAGGAAGGACGGGCGGAACGTAACAAAACGCTTGGACGAAGTGTGCATATTATAATGTGGGGAGTAACTAAGCTTAGGGAACTTGCGCGTAGACGGAGCTGATGTTTTATGTGGATCGGTGAACTGATGCTAACTAGCGAGTCTCTGTTTATGTAAGAGGACTCTTGCAGCGGCCGGATGGAAGAGGCCACGGATGGTACCACTTCTGGAAAGGGTATGTCTCTTGTGTCGGGCTTGTACTCTTGTGAAAGGTGCAATTAGTAGGAGATCCACACCAGAACGCCATATGCCAGTGGCTGAACGTCAGGGAGCATTTTTCTATACCTTGTGTGTTTAGTAGAAACAACCATATTTTTGGAGGACACTCGAGGGCATAGTCGAGCAGCCAGTGTGTACGTAAGTTATTAATTGTTCAGGCTTTGACGCTGTCTGAGGATTGGAGTTTTGGGACCAATTTGTCGCCATTATTCTCAGTGAATAAGCCTTTAACTACCGGGGCCATCGGAGGAACCGGTCACCATTCAGCTCAATTTCTGTTGAGAGCCCATGTTGAGTTGAGTTAGATCATATAGGGTAAAGGTGAATGCCCTCAACTATTTAGATCCTTTTGTCGCGAACTTGCTGTCAGGAAGTGGGTGTGTGTCTCGACACAATCAACTCCTCACCCTTCGACTCTGGACGAGTGGTCGGACAGAGCGCATCAATTCGTGTTCGCAGGGTTTTCTCTCGAGTTACCACTGTAAGTAAGCCGTCGGTTTTGTCATAAAAGTAGGCTAAGAGGTTTTGATGGTCAGTCCTTGTAGACTGATGCAATTTGCATAGAGGATAGCATTGACTGGACATCATTTCATATTCACTGGTGACAGGCAGTAATGCCTTACCCAAGTGTGTTCTCATGTGTGCATACGTATCGCCTGGTTCTGTGACTAAGAGCGACTTATTGGTCTTCGTTATCTCGTAAGGATTCGGTTTGACAGTTGGACGAAGGGCGCTTGTAGACTTCTCCTCTGGGAGACTGACGAATTGGCAGATGGCAAAGCGCATAAGCAGGAGGTGTTACCATGCGTTGCCGACAGTTGCTTGCCACCGTACAGGCAAAGGTTCGCCTTGTCGTCTGTGCCATATTTAGTGTGGTTGAACAACGTTTGGTGATATGTGGGGTGCTCGGAGTCTGATGCCGTTGTCTAGTTTCGTCGTGTTGTATTCTGCACTGGGTTACTTTTCATGAACCAACAACAGTTTGGGTTGTGGGGTGTCAATGTTCATAGCACCTCCACCGCAGGTCTTTAAACGCTCCCTTAACAAGTTAAAGTAAAACCTTCCCCATTTATCTTATCTTTATAAGAGTCTTAAGGAATTTCCTGTTCTTTCTGGCACTGTTCCTGAGTATTATCTTTATAAGAGTCTTAAGGAATTTCTTACTCCTCATCTCTGAAATAGAGATGAAAAATTCTTTATCGCTATACGGGTGGATAGATGCTCTCCGATTGATTGCCACCGGGTTCCCAAACTGAGAACTCATTGTTTTCAAAAGTTGCACACTACATAACTTCTCTTTATCCACTAGGACTGTGTAAAGAATCAAGAGAAGCTTGCATATATTCACTCCTCCATCTTCAGGTGGAGGTATTTGCATGCCTTTTAACTTATGATTTAATTTAATTTTTTAAGAAGGGTTAGTTTATAAAGTAATGTATATTAAAATATTTATTATTTAATTCGTCGAGAAAACGTGTGTTTATAGTGGAAGGAGTCATGGAAGAACTCACTGCAGTTACAAGATTACATTCCTTGTAGTGTTTGTGTGTTAAATTTAATTTAGAATTATTTATAATAAATATTTAAATTTACATTTCAGTTGTGATTTGTTATGTGCAGTAAGAAACCATTGCACATGTTTGCTTATCGCACATTTATCTCTATTTTCAAGAAGAAATTTTCCCTTAAATCATGATTCATGGCGAATCATTTAGAATAATTTTAAGCTTATGTTTTGGTTGGTTCTTTCCTCTGACATTTATTTGAGATTAAAATTTAGTGCGTTTCAAACTTAAGGACGAAGAGTTTCTTTCGAGGTAGGAATTATTTTCATAACTTCAGGCTCTGAAGTAGAAAATGAATATCATAACTCAGTCAGGGAAATAAGTAACAAGTTAAAACAGAACGTCCAGTTGTATCACATTCTGTCGTATTAATGTACTTTTCTCACACGTGAGTTCAATGAGCGGCAAGTACAGAACGTGCGGGTTACTGCGTGGTTCATTAGACACGATAGACCGTGGACCACACAGTTAGATGTGAACCCACTTGGTTCATCGGACATAGTTACACGCCGTGGTCTAGTGATTCTGTCGCTCTCGGATGTAGTTGTCATTCGTAACAATGGTGAGTGGTTCTGTCACTCGTAACAGTGGTCGAGTGGTACTCTCGGTGCTCATCTGCTGCTGCTCGTCTGCTGCTGCTCTCGGTGCTCGTCCTCTCTCGATGCTCGTCTGCTCTCCTCTGCTGCTCTTGGTGCTCTTCTGCTGCTCGTGACACAATTGGATGAACTTGTGGTCACACGAGCGAAACGACAAGACAAGAATTCAAATTTGATTACACGGACCCACTTCTCATCGCTTCAAGATCACAGTCTGCTTATCATGTGTGGTCTGCCTCACTTTTTGTCGCTGCAGGTATATCACGAGACTTGCTATCTCTCGCTGGTTCAGTTCGTCTTGCTCATTGTTTTCGTCATCTGTCAATTACGTTTCGTTTTGTTAGAGTTCGTTGTTTAGAATTTGCCACTGCATGTTTATGTATATGAATCTTGACGAGTCCAAGTCCGTCCTCGAGGAGAAATTTGATGGGCTTTAGAAACTATCAGTTAGCCATGCAGATAACTAAACGACACTTACCGGCTTGAATTCTTCAAAGTTAGAACAAACGGTCTTGCTCACAGACATCTTGAATGGTTGAGGAACTGTAGGAGATTGTACATATCTTCCAAGTGGATCTGGAGCATGCACCCTTTGTGCTAGCCTGTTGACATCCGATTAATAGCATGATCAAGAATATGAAGTGGTACAAGGTGTGTATCAATGTGTCTACCTAATATTAATGTGTATGCATCTTTCTGAAATGAGAATCATGTCATTATATACAACAAAATGAAATTTTCTTGCATGTATCACAACATAGCTTAGACATAGATCCGGATGAGTTTTGAGAGCTCAAACGAAGACAGTTTCAAGGACAACGTGATGCGCATGATATATCAAATAAAGTACGATCAAATTTTGTATTTATAAGTATCAACATTTGTCACAATGCATCCATGTATTTTTGAGGAGTGTATCTTGGTACTGACTACCGAAGAGACTTGCATTGACCACTGAAGGAACTAAGTTCATATACAAGAGAAATTACTACTATAATTCAATGGCGTTATGTACGACTCAGCTTGAACCCCACACAACATGTGTTCCTCACATACGCAACACTCGCTATGGTATATCATACACCTTTAACACCAAATTATCTATATTATAGACCATCATATAATCGAATCACGTAATTATAAACGTCCTTGACATGAGTTGAACTTGACGAACCTCACCAGTTGAGATCAACATGACCATCACATATATTGAGAGCAAGAAGTAAATTGCTGATGCATTAGCTCGCATGCATGTCGTGCATAACATAGTCTCTGAAGTCAAGGTGAATTCTGACTACTAGACAAAACTGATCGAAGACACAAGGTTTGATGCACAAATTGTAGCAACCAAAAATTCCAAAACCATTACTCGCAATCATGGATTGGTATTTCATGAGAGGAAGTTATGGACCCCAGAGGATCCAGAACTAAGCACCATCATATTAACTGAATGTTACGATTCAGCAATTGCAAGACACATGGGAGCGAAAAAGACACTAGAAGTAGTCCAACTAGTGTTCTATTGATCCAATATGACAGAGGATGTTGCAGTACACACTAGGAGTTGTGCAATGTGTCAACAAAATCAAGCTACAAATCAAGCACATTTCGCTCTTCTTCAATTCCTCCGATTCCTTCCAAACGTTGAGAACATGTTAGTATGGATATAGTGTGTGAACTACTCATGACCAGTTCTAGTTTCGACTCCATAGTCATCTTCGTAGATAAGCTTAGTAAGATGATCCACATTTGACCCACCACAAAAGAGGTCTCATCTCCTCAACTTGCCTAGTTATACTTGAACACCATTTTTGCTCAACATGGTTTGTCTCGGATGCTCATAACAAATAGAGTTCCTCAATTTACTAGTCTGTTTTGGAGAATCTAATTTGGTCTGTTCAAACCAAACTCGTCATGTCCATTGTCTATCATCCACGGACCTATGGATGGATTGAAAGAGTCAATCGAACAATTGAGAACATGTTATGAGCCTTTACTCTAGAGGAGCAAGTGAAGTGAGACACCTTACTCCTTTTGGTAGAATTTATCTACAACAACTCCCTCAATGCGTCTACTCGGGAAACTCTTTTTTATCTCATGTACGGAGAACATCCTCTCACATCGGCAAGCTTGACACGATTAGGTACGTCATCGTTAGTCAACACAAAAATGGATGATGTCAATGAATTCGTTGCACGAATTCAACAAGGAGTGGAAAAAGCTAAGGTGAAACTGCAAGTTGCTCAAAATCGACAAAAGCAATATGCTGATGGACACCATCGGCATCAAGAGCTTCACGATTGATAATCAAGTATGGTTATCCACAGATATGTAAATTCAACCCTCTCTTCATCGAATCTTTTTCTATTCGCAGAGTAAGAGCAGTTGCATATCAACTCGAACTTCCATCCCATGAAGATTCATCCGGTTTTTCATGTATCCTTATTACGATGATATGCACCACAACCTCAAAAATTTAGAACTTTGTAAGAATCCTGACCTCTTCCTCAAATCGTCGATGACCAGGAAGAGTTTGAAGTAGAACGCATCTTGAAGAAACGTGTTCACAAGACTTGTTATCAACCGGTAGATTACTTAGTGAAACGAAAAAGATATCCATGACATGAAGCAACATGAGAACCCGCAATAAATCTTGCAAATGTACCACTCGTAGTGAAAGCCTTCGAACAGCACTTGAGCAAAGAGGACTTTGCTTCTTAAAAGGGGGAGGTTTGTAGTAAGTAGAGTTCTACTTATCGATTAGAGATGAAAATTGGGTTGGTAAAATTCTTTGGTATAACAATCAGTTACGTCTAAGTTGGTCTAAGAATAGATTCAGCAAAAGAGTACTTCTACTAATAGACGAGAGCACCAAAAGATCATCGAAACTTTCCAGAAGAAATTTGAGAGTCCAAACGTGTTTTTTTATCCAAAAATGGACCATTAGAGGTAGAGCTTAAGACATGTCTTAAATGTCTTGGTTTGTACTCTTTGAGAGCTGTCGAACGAACCCTTGTTTGGCTCAATCTGAGCCCTCTAGATGTTATTTTAGAGTTTCGGATCTAAGCTACATGTGAACCACGTCAGCGATCCTTGTGCTCACTTTGGAAAGTCAGCATTGGTCTGAACCTTATCTTGTACTCTTTCTCTCACTATATAAAGTACGTGAATGCACCTCCAATGGCATTCGAGTTTAAGTTCACTCTACAGCCTCATCTTACACCGCTTCATGTCTAATGAGACAATATGTCCAAGAACCTCTAAGGTCAAATGTGTCCATCCAGAGTCAACAAAGCCGAATAACATACTAGCAGCGTTAGCATCATATACATGTACATTGCGCTTTAGCAATCATAATCGTGTATCGATAGCCATTTGTGCATGACGCAAGCACAGTTGCACATAGCTTCTAGAGAATGCAAAGCTAGTATATAACCTAGATCCTTATCTGTTAGGAAGAAGGTCGGTTTCAACCCATGCTCCAGAACCATGATTAGCACTGAGACGGAATGCTTTCTCTTTCCTCTTGGGAGCTGCCACTCTTATCTTTGTCAAAGTATTTTCGGCTGTAGAAAATGTATGTTAAAGACAACCCAAAACCTCCGACATTCACATTCAATGCGAAGAGCTCAAACTGCATTTGAACATGTTGTCTATTATGACCCCTGTTATCTTAGTAGCATTTGCAAAAAATTGAGTAATGAAAGCAAAGACACTGTAACTCTAGTCATTCTCAAAAAACTATTGGAGAGAACTCGATCTTACAGTATTTCTCGTTCCCTGTCAACTCATGAGCTGATGCCAACTGCTCTGAGACGTAGGTACTTGCTAAAATCTTGACAATATGATAGTTTACCTAACTATGAGTGACAAAAGCAAGATCTATAAGATTCTTCATACACAATGCTCTATATAATCCGTCTTTCTGTATGAAGAATTCACCGCTTGCTGTAAATATTGGATGGCAGCAACAGATATAGCACAATCATGAAAAGAAGAGCGGTCATGCGCACATAGATGCTGACAAACAAGCATACATGTCTTCTGCATGAGATCTATGTCGACCTTCACACTACTTTTACATGAAAAATGTTCAATCGCTTTTTGTTTAACTAGTTGTCTCGAATGGGAGCTATCACCATCGATTGATCTTCTCCAAGTCAAACGATCATCTCATGAGATACATCAAAGCGAGGTTGAACATCGATCATCCGATGTAGAAGCTCGGACATATTGAACTCCTCAGTAATTCACTATCCTTAACGCTCATCACGACGTCTACTGTTGCTTGTGCAAAGACTTCATAATCGAGTTGGACTCAAATTTGAGTGTGGACGGTGTCGACATCATCATCATCAAACACCTCACTTAACACATCTAAGAAAATATCTAGATCACAATCAACACTTTCTATTATCTCCTCTACGTCCGCTACACTATCATCTGTTTCATTCACACGTCCTTACCACCACATCGGTTGCAACGCTTAAACTGACAAATCTCAGTGAGATTCTCAACACTCTGTTCATGCATGAACTGCTACACTGGTAGAGTTCTGTTACATCTCGAAAAGATTTTCAATTCAATGTTTTAATCCGTTATGACGTCAAAAAGACAATTCAAGGTGTCTAAACCCTAAACACCACTGATGCAGCCTCGTCAATTTCTAAACTCGATCGCACAGAGAGCACAAATAAGCTAGATATGTACATATTTTTCATTCATCAAGGGGTCTTCTTTCTCCACTCACATAGCAACCACAATGAGCATGGTCGATTCAGTCACAGGTCCAACACAAACAACGACACACCGCTGCCGAGAGCGACAAGAGCGAAAGTCGAGCACAAAGACAGCGGATGAGGAAAAGTGACGAAAGTCACGACAGCCGATGAGAGACGATCGCAGACTCACGCTGCACACCACAACGAGAGCAGACAAGAGTAGACAAGAGGTGACAAGCAGCAGACGAGCACCGAGAACGGACACCATGTGAGCAACAGACGAGAGCAGCAGACGAGCACCGGGACGAGCAGCAGACAAGCACCGAGAACGGACACCATGTGACCGTTACGAGTGATAACTACATCTGACAGCAACAAAACCACACGACCACGGTCGTGTAACTATTTTCGATGAACAAGTGGGTCCACATCTAACCGTGTGGTCCACGGTCCACCGTGTCAAAGAAACCACGCAATAACCTGCACGTTTTGTACTTGTCGCTCACTGAAATCACACAGAGTTGCATTAATACGGTAGAATATGACACAATTGGACAGTCTGTTAAGACGGCTAGGTTTACTAACGGAAAAACAAGAGAACTTTTTCAAAAACTGAAATTTCTACTTTCAATATCTAAATCATAAAATACATAAATTCATGCTTTCGAATTCATAAAACTAGAACTATTCAGTATTTGGTGTTAAATAGCATCTAACATATATCATTAGTTCATTATGCATGTTGTTATAATACTAATCAAATCTAGTTTATTATACGCTCAAGTGCGGATTAACTTGGTAACATTAGGAACATGATATGCGATCAATGAACACGTAAAGATAGAAAGCTGGAAACCAACATGTTATGAAATGATTTTGGTATTTTCTTTTGTATATTCTAATATAATATTCTTTAATATGTATATAAATAATATCGTATATACATACATAATATTTAGTATCATAATATTTATAATTCCTCGGAGATCAAGTATTTGTTGACAGCCATCCTGCTGGCCTCACCGAGTATTTTCTTTGGTAAACGTCTCCCAACACAAGAGCGACCGTGACCGTTGCAAAATTAGTAATATTGTACTTTTATTCTGACAGGTCATCGAATACATATCATCAATTTTCAAAGAAACGTTAAATTTCTCTCAAATTGTAATCATTAGTTTCAAGAGCGCTTTAATCACCTTATAAGTTTCATGTTGTTACCATATTTGAATAAACGTATAATAAACATCATAAGTAACTAAAGTAGAAACGATGATGAATGAAGGAACATGATTATAGACGACACACAATCATGTCTAGTAGACATTTACACGGATTGTCTCTTCCGCAATACTATATAAGAAGATACGTGCATATATACATACCAGTCCTACCTGACTACTAGATAACCCTTAAAATGCTTTACAACCATATGGCATATACACACCTGGTTTCATATATAAACTCATGTTATCTGGTAGCTATTTGAACTAATATTAATACTTTTAATTCATGCGTGACTGTCCTTCATCGCTGATTAGAATAGCACCTTCTCTAGTTTGTAATATGGTTTTGATAATTTCCTTTCAATATATCTAATTTGGGGTATATTGAAGGGATATATGTACGCAAGGGATTCCCTGGGTGAGGTACGTTAAAGGGTCCCATATATAGACCACTTATATAGATCTTGATCTCTTGGGGTACCTCTGCCCAAAAACTAGAGTGACGAGACCCTAACACTGGTTCCTTGGTGCACGTTCTACGAGAACTTTAATCTAGACTACCTTCAACCAACAACCCCTGCCACCTTACTCACTGTGTGTTAGAAATAATGATGGAAAGATCCTTCGTGTAGACCTGACCGTCAAAACTTCGACCCGATACACTGATTGAGTGAATCACTAGGAACCTCCGTTTACATATTCTGACGAACAAAACTTGGACATTTTAGGCAATTCCAGAGGATTAAACCTTACTACTGAAAACGTTCTACTTCCCCCCATCCGAATTAACTCGGCTTCCAGGTTCCAGTGGAAGTAAAGGATAATGATCACAGTCAAGGAAATGGCCGAAAGTTGAGAAAATCAACTTAAAGAGTGGAGCAGGTCCGCACCGAAAGGCATGCCATTTAGCAGTTTCATCTGGCCGATACTTCCAGACACGGTCGGCTTTCACCGACACGAGCCTAAAGTGATGCGGTATTTTAGAGCACACAGAAACCTCAAGATGTGATTCATACTCGTAACACTTGGATGCGAGCGAGCAAAGTTTAAAGCACGGTCCGAGGTTTGGAAACCCCCACTTGTAGTGCAGAAGAGAACACAAATATCAAGATCCTGAAAGGTGTAATCAGCACACACATGCACAATCATATCATCAGCTGCAGAAGTCTACGGATTGCCTGTTTAGGTACCTGCACCTTCACTAGGTGAAAAGCGCCGTGTCGAAGTGGATGTTATTGGTGACTCCTCGATTTTCTCAATCCAGCATATCTTCTGGCTTGCTTGCTTTCCAAGCTCCTTGGAGAAACACTCATCTTTAAAGCCTATAACAGGAATGAGACATCCCTTTCCTTCTCTGCAGATCATTCCCGGACTCCTCCACTCGCTCCACAGCAATGTTCGGGGAGTTCCGGCTGATAGAGTAGTGAGAACCGGTTGAGAAAGTGAATTTCCGAAAGTTTAGAAAAAAGCGTCGGAAAGTTACCGACTAAAAAATGAAGATAATACTCTCAATACTCGAAAAGTGAAGCGATTTCCGGTATCTTTTAGAAAATTACCGGTTGATTTCAGGTCGTGCCGGAAAATCCCCGGTTCTCTCAAAAATCCTTCCCGAACACTGCTCCACAGTCGCCTCCAGGTTCGTCAGCATAACTGTTAAGCTTACACCAGTCGTGCCCACATGCAGCACACTCACGGTATTGTAAACCTAGGCGAATGAAGTAATTTGTAGTCACTGCAAGTTTCTCCGTACCTTGGCTTCTCCACAGTAGATAAACCAATGACAGCAGACTCACATAGGCTGCTTAGAAAGGCACAATCATCTACACTCATCTGTCAAAGTACTTAACTATTCTTCGCAATACATGGGGCCTAAACTCGGGCAAGGGGTGTTCCAAGTTCCATTGTAGTGGACATCTTAGGTGGTAGGAGTAAAGGTTCAGGTTCAGGAACATCAGGCAACTAGTTAACGTAATAAGTTCCGATTGTTAGAGAATGTGCAAAATACATGTATTTTTTACATAAATAGTGTACATGAACTTGTCGAAGTTTCATAAAAGGTCTTCTCCCAAAACCAGAGATTCAGTTATATAACCAAAGAAGAGAACATAAATGACGAAAGAGTGTGGACAAAATTCGTGACTACGATAGGGGTGTGGTTCCTGAGAGACTAGTGAAAACAGGAAGAATGTAGGGAAAGTGACTGAAAAGAATTTACCTCGGGAATACGACCATTTGCTTCAATATCCGTAAAGGGAGTTGCTGCACCACCATGCCGAAAAGAGAAGCTTAATGGAACCCGATGTTATGGGATTTCAGGTGGTAAAGTCCAGATGCTTAGAATCTCAAGGTCTTAACGACTTACCTGCCCATGTTCGCACAAGAAGATCTCCTAATGTTGTAGGACCATGCTAGGCACCTTTTGGTGAGCTGCAAGAGGTGCTACCTTGTTCTAGTAGGTGACGATTTACTTCTTGACGAGACGCATGAGACCCTTCAGTTCCAGAATTCGTATGCGTGCCGAGCAGCGACGGATTCGCATATCTCGAAGAAATGAAACAAACGTGACACAGGGAGTTGTTAATAAGAAAAAGAAACTAAGTCACTAAGGCCGAGGGCACAGAACTGAGCGGTGGAAAACGTACATTTCGGAGCACTCCTTGTCTATGTAACGAACGAAACTCAGTACGGAACCCTTCCAAGACACATCATACAACACAGACAAACAACAAATTGGGCTCAAAAGTAGCTCTCAGAAGAACATGATGAGAGCAGAAAGTAAACGAACCGACCGCCACCAGTGGAAACCGTTGGAAAATATGTCAAGATGGAAGGAACACGAACAGGAAGTCCCGTTAGGAAAGCACGATCACCTGAAAACCTGTCCACTCCTAAAACATACTCAAATAGTAAGAATGCAGTCCGTTGTGTGGAGAACGTTCATCCATCGAACTTTCACCCGGTAGGTTTTTGGGGACCACCTCGATACCCAAAACACGCGAGTTCAAATATAGTGTGTACAAGAAGAGTGTCCTATCAAGATTAGAAAAGTTCATGCCTCCTAAAACCTGAAGAAGAAGAAGAGAATCGGTTGGAGATGGTCAAGAATCTTCTTCAGGCAACTGACGACCTGTTTAATTCGGGAGAGAGGCTAGGGCGCCACGGCTCCAAAGGCGGTCGGGTGGTGGTCGAATTCAAGAAGACTTCTTCGAGAGTGGGAGAACGGTATCAGAATCAAGAAAAGCAAGACAAGGAGGTATCCAGAGGAATATGCCCATAGTACCACTGTAAAGTAGCTTCCATTGGGTACGGGAGCAGTTGGAAGTGGGCGTCGCGTGACAACATTTGACTGGAGCTGGTAACTTTGCAGCCAATCACCGGAAATGACGGACCAGTTCCTATGAAAAGGACATTTCGGGTAATATCTGCTTTTGCTCTTTGCTCTTTTGCTCTTTGCTCCTTGCTCTAATGATGAAACATTAGTTAAGCTCACAACTCCATTATTTTGAGTCATTTTTTCGCACTGAGGTTTTATGCAGCCGAATGCTGCTGCCCTTGCAGGGAGAGTCCTCTTCACAGAAAAACTCTACCTCACGTCGCCCCGGTTACTTGCAGATGGTGCTTCCAACAAGCTGATAAGGGGTGTCAATGTTAAAATCTTTGTGAATTATTTTTGACCCGCGAGAAGGAGTTAGTACTTCGGTTGGAATATGGCAGGTGTTTTCTTATTGAGTCTTTAATCATTTCGTACGTTTGTTTTTGTAGAAATCTACTCTGTCAGAATAATGATATCAGATGACAAAGATGAAAAATAATCAATGAAAATGAATGTGCTTCTAGCTCAAAAAGACAGCACAATATGAATCGAGATTCAATAAAAATTAGCCGTTAGAAAGTTCCTGTCTTTTATCTTTCACCCGGCAGAGTAATATTTCTCCTTAACATTGACACCCCTGATGCTCTTTGGCATCTGTTTTTGCTCTTATACTCATATTAGAAAGTTACTGTCTTTTGCCTTTCATCCGTCGAGAAATATTTCCCCTTAACATTGAAACCTCTAATACTCGTTTGCATTTGTTGGTGCTTTTATACTCAAGAATATGCAGCAGATATTCTTCTTATGCTTTCCAGTTTCATCTGCAAAGGGCACAATCGATTTCATCTCACTTGCGGAGACTCAAAAGGCAGTCAGTTTAGATGGTCAGTTCTAAAAGGCTTCCTACGTACGAGTAGGGCTAGGCCACCCTTTTCTGCTCTTTTTCTCGTTTTGAGGAAGTCTGTCTGGCACCACAAGCTCGCAGTTTTCTGTTGCAAAAGTGCAGCATCCACAGAAGCACATTCCTTATTCTCCCAGCTTCGTTCTGTTGAATTCTTAAATTAGAAGATTCCGCATCACTGTTTTTGTTTACGTTTCCTCGGCAACTGCAAACTCTTTCTGTGTTGTAGAATCATACAGTGGAGTATTACTACTCAGTCCCGACATTAGCAGACTGCTGCAAAACGTTTCCCTCTGTTTCACCCTCAGCTACTTGTCGGTTTCGACCGACTTGTTTCTAAAACATAGAAGGAACGGCTTACGCACACCTGGAAGTTGGAACAACTGAACTCACCAGAATAGACCAAGTCAGCTACGTACAGATTCAGTCATTCCGTGGTAGCATTCCAAAAAGTCAGTTTCCGTGGAGCTTGTGGCAAATAGTCGCGTGGTCACTTCTACCGTTCCATTCTCCGGCTGCTCTCGGAAAGCAGATTTAGTGGGCCTGGAGAGATCTGGAAATGAGAAGACAAGTTGAAGGCAATCTATCAAGGCAACTCAATGGAAGCTACAAATACAAAAGTCCCAAAGTAGAAAGTTGTAAAGCAGACCTCGTAAGTAGTAGCTTGCATGGTTGTTTATGTGTAGAGTATTGCTCGGGAAAGAGGGGTTTCTCTTTCCCGAAGTGGGACCCGAGGGGAAGAGAAATTACTGACTTTTACAATGAAAACGCGAGTGTTTCGGGAATTTGGGGGTGTCAAAGTTGAGAGGAAAGATTCTCAAACGTCAGATTAGAAATCATCCTTGAGAAAACTAAAATTTCATCTAAGAGAATTTCTTACTTGTCTTTTTTTATTTTCTGGACGTTTGTACACTTTTGATGCATATTCACCTTGTATTAATATGGTGACGGGAGTATGTATGTTTTAATTTAGTATCCAACCTTTCCTGATAAAAGGATTTGCTAATAAATTATAATATATTTAAATCAGATTTTTCTATTCGTCTGACGGCTCCATATAGAGACTAGAGAAAGAAGATGAAGCACAATAGGAGAAGCATTTCTGTTCTTTTTCGGGCCAAGTCTAGAGACCGGACAAGAAAGATGAAGTACAGGAGGAGAAGGAGTACATGTTTAACTAACTAAATATCGATGAATCATAGGTGCACGTCTGCTAAAATCATAGTAACAATTTTTCTGCGATTGAAAGAAAAACTTCTTTTGAAACACAATATGCATGCAAGATGAACTTCTGAAAACTTGTTGCTCGTTTGTTGGTATAAAAAAATATATAAATGTTAAGTGAAAAATCTTATACCAAACTATGTCTAGACTCCTATATTTTCAAAATATAATTCTAAAAACTATTAGTTATTCATATATTATATATTAATTAATTTTAACTCTAATTTATTATATCAAAGTCATATAAAATAATTAATTAATAATTAAACCCTTACATATTTCGCTCCTCGATCGAATGATGGAGGAGGTGAATATGCTTGCTTGTTTTGTACAAGCAAGCACTAGAGCTAACACTATATATAACCGCCTGTGAGAACTTCTGCTCTCTTGTCCATCATCTTCCCGCAGTGCGGCTGGCTTCTACACTTGTGACTTCCTGTCTCTTTTTCGAATTTCCAAAATTCAACAGAACTTGTCGGAAATATTCTGAACCAAATTTCTACCCAATAGTGTAAATGTTATACCTTTCTGATAAAAAGAAATTACATCTTTCCGATTTATTTTCTGTTATACCGGAAATTTACCAGCCAAAATCTTCCCGAGCACTGCCTTAGCCCCTTCTGCTTGCCGTAAATGCAGTTGTAAAATCAATAGCGATAAACAATACCGTATGGAACTGAATTGGCGAAGAAAATATGGACTCATAAGGAAGTTACGGGACTGGAAAGAGAAATACGGGCAGTCTTGCCTGATATCATGGACGGACGGACAATTCTCTTTCGTCACAGTCCACACTTGCGGCGCTGTCTACGAAATGCATGACAAGTAACTGATTTTCACTACCCTCCGTTCGGAGATTCCCTCCATCCGGCTATTACAGGATCCGGGAATAGAGTCGAGAATATCCTCCAAAGAGAAATGCAGTTTAGGATATGTATGACATGGACGTCCCGCAGATTCCCACTCATGCAACGGTCGCCCGGAAATTTGAATCAAGCAGTAGCAGTCGCAGTTTTGTCTCCAGCAGCAGTCCAGGAGCCACCTTGGCATGATGAATGCTTGCGGCATGATGTGATTTCCTTAGCTTCACACTAGCATACCTCTCCGTTCGGCTCGTTTCCAAAGTATTTCATTCATTAAATGGAAGAAAGAGATAATAGTGCGTGTCAAAGTTAAAACCTTTGGAAAATATTTGTCTATCCCGTGCAAATGTTACGGCTGTGGTCAAGAGATCAGTTTCATTTTTTTACGAATACTTCCGGAGACAGCCACAGGAAATCATCACGGCCTGCTCTAACTCGTGTTTTCTCCAAATCTTACGTGAGTTTCAGCCGGAAGTAAATTCAGAATGATAACAGTTTACTACTGAAATTATCAAAAAATCGAAAGATGAACAAATAAAAAACTTAAAGCAATTCAAAAATATCCCTTGAGCGATACACGACTCTAAAAAAAAACTCACCGGGAACAAACTACGCCTATTTTTCTTCTGCCCGTTAGAGAATCTTTCGTTTTAACTTTAACACTTCCTAATAAAGAGTGTCCAAAGCTAGTTAAAAAAATTCTCTCAAAGGAAGAATAGTTTATCAAAGCTTGATTTTCTATAAAATTGTGGATAGCTTAGGATCGTATTTATGAATTAATAACAATATATTTCTAAAAATTTATCTGAAAATTAGAATCATTTCCTTGAATATTAACTTCCTTACAACTAAAACTCATTGCTAAAATTAAAATTTTAATTGTACACGTAATTTGCATCCACATGCCAAAAACATTTTGCAAAGATTGTAACTTTGACATGCCCTGATGTTCCTGTTTTCAAGGAACATCAGGGCATGATTTGATTTCCTACTTTCTCCTTGTGGCGGTCATTTCCCTGATTCCTTCTTCCATAGTCCATCAAACCTGTCTATCAAAGTTTCCAGTTACAGTTGGAGCTACATATGAATTTCATGAATTGAATGTTAATAACATTAATTTATGTCACTTTCAACTTAACTTATTATAGAGAAAATACTCAAACAGAACTATACAATGATGGAGAACGAGAAATAACTTTTGTAGTAGGGTGAAACACTTTTACTCGATCCACTCCTTTTCCACTAAATGTTGAAGAAACACACCACTGCCTTCTGAAACGTTGGCATAGTTCAAGGACACAAAGAAATATTATGATACTATATATAGTTATGTTCATATCTTCAAATTTCGATTTCATATTTGACGTTACATACTGTTACTTGAATCATGAATAGAAATCAAAATGAAGATTGGTAACACTCATTAATATAATATTATTTCAGATATAACACTAAATGTCATAAAGAATGTAGAGAGACATTATTGAACCGCAAATGATGACCTAATCTAAGAGTATTTACTTGTAAAATTAATATGCACCCTTAGGGATTTCCAAAGTGAAGAAGCTGAAAAGAACAAATTGCCAAAATCGTGTGAAAATTCAGTTATCTTAGTGATGAAAGTGTACTTTGAGAAATGAATGTTGAAAAACTTGGAAAGAAAATGTGTACATGGAAGCACGAAATTTAGAAACCGGCAGAAAACACGAGAACTTCTGTCCCAGAAAAAAATGCATACTTATAAGTTTGGGCCTGTTTGGAAACTGGTCATATATATATCTTGGCGAAAACATTTGACCGCCCCGCAGTGTTGTGAATTTAGTCTCAAGAAATAATGTATATACGAAAAATGCACATAGATATGCATCGTGAAAAATAGAATAATCCATAGCAAGAACGTCTAGAATCACTCTTCTTGTATCAAATTTTGCTCTTATTAGTGAACAGGTTTTCTTAAAAAATATTTTAATTTAATCGAATCTTTCCACGAGAAAAGATTTGGTCATAAATTCTCCTCATCCTTTCAAAAGTGAGGTGAATATATGTGTGCACGGATGTCTCCTTGGTAATAATTAAGAAGATATTGCTTTATTACAAATATTATACTTGTAGTCAAGATATAGTTCTAATCCATTAATATAATATTAACCGATAGACATTTGTCTTGCTATTGCCTATAAACCGTTCCATTCTTTGATTCCGATTCGGTCTTACTCATAACTCATAGCTCAGCTAAGTTACTCAAATCGAATATAATATTCTGCTGAAGACCCAGACTTGTATAAATTGACTTGCTCATGGGGAATGTGAAGTTTAATTTAGGTCCAAACCTTTCTTTCCAAAAAGGTTTGGTTATAAATTAAATGAAATGATTGTCATTCGTGCACACTACTCTTTTGTAGTAAAATCGGATTGCATATATTAATATTTCTCATGGTTTTACTTCGAACTTAACACTCGAGCATCAGACCTGGAGATAATATAGTTTAAATTAGCTATTAAATATAAATATTTAAGTCTAGAATATTCATTGAACCATGAAGCTCTGTCATAACCAGACTTCCCGTGCAAAAGAAGAAAATGAACAGTTCCACATCAATCACTTCAAGTTTGTTCTCTCATCTATATATTATAATAAATAGTAATTATCATAGATAACTTATCAAAATAAGAAATAAATTACCAAAACTCCATCACATCAACATGATCAATGACAATCGAAAATTTTGCCCCATTTCTTCGCTTGTCCTCTTCCTTCTGTCTTGTCATGTTTTTCGTTGTACTTCATTTGTTGTGGGTACAGTGACAAGGAGTATTATAAGGTGTTGTCCAAAAGTTTGAATAGGACTTCTTGCAGTTTGTAATCACCCTAAAATTCTGGTTTCTTTCATGCAGATCATACTTGAATGTGTATTTTGATATATGTTTACTTACTTGTGGACTCCGAAAATTGCCCCACTTAGAATTAAAATAAATAATGGCATCGCTAGCATAACTCGCTTCTTACTTGACCCAAAAAGATATATATGTTCATTAGAGAGTTTCGAAGCCAAAATTCTTTGGTAAATATTCTTGGCCCATAAGCAAGTATTACGACTTCTGCCAAGCTATAGGAGAATGTTGCGGGAGTCTTTTATGTATTATTAATTCGGTTCGACCATGAATTTCGGTTATAAAGAAATTTAGAATTTAAAAATATATTCTAACTTCTAGAAAATAAAATATTCAAAATAAATATTTATAAATACCACCATGTCTTTATTCCGATCATCAACTGAAGACTCATGACTCTATACAAAGCTATCTTTTGATATATTATAGCTTTCTTCTTCCTCCCGTTAGAGTTTCCGATCTGCATTATTAATACAAAAATAATAGGATGTGTCAAAGCTGGAATCTTGAGCTAATACTCTTCACTTGCATTTCCGTCAAGAGACGGTGGAAATTTTCTACAAGTAATTCCGGAGATGCTCGTAAGGAAATGCTACGAGCGTTTATTATTATTATTTTTAGATTTGACTTCAAGTTTTGACAGTAAAGTTATTTAAGATTTAAATAAACTATTTAATTTTTAATTTTTAATTAAAAGTTCAAATAATTATATTAATATAAAAACACGATGGTAAGCGATTCAAGACTCTACGCAAAGCTGTCATTCAATAAACTAATGCTGTTTTCTTTCTAAACATTAAAAAATCTTTCTCTTAACTTTGACACGCACTAATGATACTGAAGACCAAATGAATAAACTTAATGGTCTTTACGTGATTTTACATGACATATCCAGACAAATACGCAGGTGGGTTATCACATGAAGGGTGCACAGAGTAAATTTGACCTAGAATATCTATTACTGTCCTTCTCCAGAAAGAGAAAGTGCAAGAGACAAATATGGGACACGGAGACAGACCAAGCCCTCGCTTTGAGGCAACGAATTGGGCAAGGGAAGAGTACGCACTGAAAGGAAAGGCCCAGCAACGAGGGCAGGCGAAAGGGCCCGCCAGCGCGTCTCGTCCTGGAAGAGAAAGGATTACGGTAGGCGGCCCTTGGCCCAGGCCTATGATTTTGTCGCTAGTGCTTGTAGGAACTGGGTTGGGACAGGGTCCCGTCAGATATACTGGAGTTAACGGTCCAGGTAGAGCTCCGGCCGAAGCGCTACGCGCGGTCCAGGTAAAGGATCAGGCAGGGTATCAGAAAGGCATGGACGCAGATATCCCCTGCATATCCTGGGAACATTCCGAGGCCCGGGGGCATACACTGGTATCGTCGGTCGGGAACCAAAATGATCCGCTTTAGGTCTCTTGGTCCGGTGGTCCATTTGAGTCCCTGCCGGAGGACAGTCCCTTCCCGACGGACGGCCCCTAGACGTCCGGTATAAGAGGATGATGTTCGAAAACGCACTCATCAACTGCCAACTCCTTTCTCAAGAGCATAGAGTATAGTAAACCGCAGTAAAAGTTCCCCGCCAGAGGAGTATAAACTCAGGATAACTCCTTTAGTAGGAAAACCGCTGTCCACATGAACATCTTGAGGGTAAAGAATTCTGAGGCGAGCTACGAGATTCAGGGGAGCGAATTCATCTGAAATTCAAGGTTTTACACAAATAATCTTACCACCAAAGGGCCTCCGTGTACCACGTTCACAACATACCTTAAGTAATATTAGTATGGATGCAACATGAACTTTTGGCTCCAAGGAGGAGGAAAAGTAATGAAATAGTTGCGGATGAATACGTATGGATGGAGGAGGTGAATTATGCAGGATGTGCATTCAGAGCAATTGCATATTATTCACCTCCTCCATCTTCCGATAGAGGAGGTAAATATACAAAAGGTTAATTTAATATTTAACCTTTCCGACAAGAAGAGTTAAGTATTAAATTAAACTTCAGTGTATATTAATGTATTAACGATTATGGAATCCCGATCTTGTACTTTCTGAAGCGGGACATTCAAGTCAAGACTTATGGATTATGTTTTACTCTCTTCGTGTTTTCAAACATGGGTAACAGATAATTTTTATAAAATATTTTAATTCTTTATATCTATTTAGTATATATTTTTTACTTAACATATATATATATATCCGATAACATGGAGCGAACAAAAGTTCCCCGGAGTTCATCCAGCATGCATATTGCCTCAGGTCACGGAGGAAAAAACTAAATATTAACAAAATGCAAAGCAAACGATTATTTGGACATAACCTACAAGGGTAACGTGCAGAAATGCACTACGAGAATTATAAGGCCGAGGATCGTACCAAATAAACATTAATTTTAATCAAAATGTTAATTTCTTTCCTAATCCTTTTCACCAGAAGTGTTAAGTAACAGATTAATGAGTGAGTTTGCTTCTTCCATCCTAGAAGAGGTGAATATATATGTACGCTTCCCAGACAATATAGAAGTACAAAGATGATCAGTTATACCTTTAAGCATGAAATTTACTGTTATTATCTTAACGTCGACTAGTCTATTTGTGCAGAGTCGTATACCAATGACTTAGAAGAAACATCTAAAACTGTAAACATGAACTGATTTAATTCACACTACTCGTTTTATAGAATAATTTAGAATAAACATATAAAAGTATTAAGTAAACCAAATATTAAAGTTTAGATAATGCTGTTAGATCATTCAGAAAGCATTGTAAATGCTCTAGAGGTAAAATTGTCCATACTTGGTTCTGTTTGAAATGCATACGTGGATTTGAAACTTGTTTTCCTCAATGATGATTGACAAGTTAGATAATCCGTTCGGATGGTCGATAATTCACGTGAAGAATATATGGAAGCTAGAATGTGAGATTGTCAGACAACTTGCAAGTTAGAAACATCTCCATATGAAGTATGATCGATTTGAAAATAACTGATATTTTTGATAAGATATATAATCACGCACTACAAAACTTGTGTGTAACTTTTCCTGCATCTTAACTGAGCAAATGTATTTATGAATAACATACCATTTCCGACATATCCGTCTGAACCTGAGGGTCCTAAAACTTTCACAAGAATCTGCATCCAACGGAATATCTTTCTTTCCGGTGCTGTAATTGAATGTCAAGTCTGAAAGTACGTCTGACAAGTCGAATCTGTGGAGGAGCTCCGAGCATTTTCACAAGTCAATCTTCAGCTGAATGGAAGAAACACACCCTCATCATCATCTACTGCCGAAATGACGAAATGACGAGTCCAGGCCGTCGGCGTTGTGGAGCCGCACTACGCGACATCATGACATACAGGCGCATGATCTTGTAAGTAAAAGGAAAGCAGCACAGCTATCCTATCCATGGCAAAACGATAGGAATTTCGGTACGTTTATGAATATCCCGAGCATATAAGGATCTATGATCTCAACAGTTTACTGCTCGCGCGCGGCGCCAGGACGCCCACTATTCAATCTAGTTTCTACGTCTGTAGTTGAAGAGACGTCACTACGTGGTTGCTCGTAAATGGTCTCGCAGCAACTACGTGCGCGACGTGACGTGAGACCTGATCTACCTTTACCGTTTCTGGTCGCGCACCTTGAGAGCAATGTAAACGCGCTCGAGTACGCGCACAAAGCCCTGTGGGAGAAAAAAGGAATTCTATTATGAGCCTAGTGTAACAAGAGGATGCAGGTGCAGTTTATCCTTTCCTCATTTAATCTTTTATTATATTTACTCATATTATGTTATATTATATTATATTATATTTAATCCCCTTGTTCACACTAGCTGCTGATATGAGAACTTGAACCATCGTAGAGAAGGTAGATACGGTGTATTTTCTTCTCAGGGAAAAAGTTTTTTAAGTTGTAAGAAGTATAGTTTTATGAAAGAGTCCAAAAGTTCTTTCCATAGGCTTCTCGCCACAAGCCCCCAAAATATTACTGCTTTCAAATTTGAAACTAGTAAATACCGTAGTGGTATTTAACTCTGTGCATTATTATTTAATTATCAAATACGTAAAACAGAAAATAAAATAAAAATTCTTTGAGATTTACTTACTTTAGTCTGGAAACTACCAGGCGGTGCGCGATTCACATGGAAAACTGAAATATATCTCTTTACTAAAAGTCAAATATTTTATTATGGCTTCAACTGAGGACGAGATAATCCTCTAACTGTTTGCACAGTGACTGAAATTAGATAAAATAGACTCGCATGATTATTAAATATAAATAAATATCAATATACAATTAGTAAATATAAACTGAAATTAATTAACCACGCAGTTAAATATCACTATGGTACAGTAGTGCTATCTCGGTTTGCCTCTATCAGCGTGAATATAATGAAGTTTCACATCTCTTCATATATTTAGTTTTACATTTTGCCGACTCGAAGACAATAGGTAATTAATATCTGATGCTCTCACATGTGGAGAAACTGAAAGGTTTCAACACCTCAACAGTTTAATCTAATATTAGTTAAACAATTATTTTTCCACTTAACACACTGCATAATTTTCTCTCTAATCACTCTATATGGATCAACGTTCCGCAGACTGCTCGCCTATCGGTTGAATTATTTCTTGGGCGAACCGAAATAACACTACAGTATGCAATTTTGCAAAAGAGCTTCAGTGATCTGTTTGGTTTCCATTTCCCAGAAAAACAGTTTAAAACAAACAAAGTGTATGATGAAGACTGTGAAACCATATCCCTGATTCACGTGTCACCTTGAGAAGGGCAGGACAAGTAACGATGCCAGAGCAACACCGCCTTTGGTGGTCGATGCCGGAGCTAGAGGGATTAAGGTACGGTCGCTAGCTAGGTAGGACCTGCAGGAGCCAATAGAACACCGGAAGTTCGAGGTTGTGGGACCATGTGAAGTGGAAGGAAGGGAAGACGCAGGGGAAGACTGGGCTGCTGCTATATTATAGCAGAGCCAAAACATTTCCGATCGTCCGTCCGTCTGTCAACATCCTTTTCTGTTTATATTTAGTTTCTCTTCTTCCTTCTCGGAAGAGCGGGGAAAAGAGAGCGAGCGAGATAGAGAGAGTTGCTCCCTCTGTCTCGGTCTTCGATTTTCTTTCTTTCCTACTTCGGGCCTTCATGATTATTACTATTACTAGTGCAGTACTACCATTGCTACATTTGGTCTGGTTGAGGTGATTGTTGTTCTGGTTCTGGTTGGTACGCACGGAGAGAGCCTGCATTGCGTTACTTACTGCAGCAGCAGGACAGAAGGTGAGGCAGGGCAGGGAACAGCCGGAACAACAAACTCATGCTCCGTGCTCGCATTTCCTCACCTGTCGCATTTTAATGCCCTGCTTGCGTTCAAGCAGATAGTTTGTTTGTGCCCTTCAAGGTCCCAGTCGCTCTGAACTAAAGACAAGCTTGCGCTGAGCAGCATCTCTTTTCCTGCTAGTGCTGCTTTGTTCTGCTGCGCTTCCTTTCTGCTTCACTATAACTCGTCCTCTGTCACTCACTGTGCTCACTCGACGAATTGCTGCTGCAGCAGCAGGAATTAAAGACGGAGTGAACAGCAGGGTAGCGGCTTCGCAGATTTGAAGTTTGGCACTTGTACGTCAATGTGGTTGATGCAGTGTGCTGCTTAGGGGTGGCGATTGCAAATCGCCTCTCCTCTCTCTGCGAAGGGAGAGCTTAATTGCACAACTTGGAACAGAACCCCGGAGCTCCGGTCGGTAATTTTCATGGAGTTCTTCAAGGGCTGTGTCATGGATCTGCAGTGCCTCTCGTCAATGTGGCTCAAGAGAATCAAGGGCGGGACTCACAAGGAGCGTCTGGAGTCATTCTACAGTCCTCAGGCTGAAGCTTGTACGAGATGACTCTCTCTCTCTCTCTCTCTCTCTCTCTCTCTCTCCTTCCTTCCTTTCGTCTTTGGCTCTTTACGTTATCAGCTGAGTTTTTGCAGCTTCCTGGCCTAAGCGCTAAGTAGGGAAATCAAATCAACCTTTTATAGATTATGGAATGGCAAAAGTGATCCGACATTCTCGATGACACTCTGAACATTGCTGAATTCGTGGCTGGTTCCCTGCGCTCGGAATTCTCCCACTGTGTACCGAACTTGACAGTTCTGAATGTAATGGATGTACATCTCTCGAAATCATAATCGAGTGGCGTTTGACCCGTTATGGCTTCCTCACTATCTTCCTCGTGTGTGTGATCACGAGACCAGATGACAGGTTCCGCGCCAATTTCTTACCTGGACGACAGACACTTCTCGCAGCATGTGCTGCTAGGCTACGCGGATCCACGGGCATGACCTGGGTCGATTTGGGAGGCGGCACCGCGGAGAATGTTGATATGATGTCGCACTTGATAGATCTTGCGTTGTTTGACAAAATCTACGTTGTGGACATGTGCTCCTCTTTGTGCAAAGTTGCTCGTGAGAAAGCGAGGCGAAAAGGTTGGGGGAATGTAGAAATTGTTGAGGGTGATGCCTGCACTTTCAGACCGCCTAAAGACGCCACTCTCGTCACCTTCTCCTATTCGCTATCAAGTAAGTAACCGATGTTCAATCCACTGGTTCCGAAACTTCTTCGAACAAGAATGCGGATCTATTTGACTCGTGTTCAGAAACCTCATCATCGAGTCCTTTACTTCTTGGATCGTAGTCCGACTTAAATTTGAGGAACCTCTTCTTATATGCAGTGATTCCAACCTTCATGGAGGCCGTGGATCAGTCGACTTCGTATTTAGCAGAAGATGGAATGATTGGTGTTGCGGATTTCTTCACCTCTGCCAAATATGATTTGCCGAATCGACAACATACGTACGCCCAAAGATGGTTTTGGAGGACTGTCTTTGACTGTGACGGTATTGATGTGGGACATGAGCGGCGCCAGTACCTCGAACACAAACTTGCACCAGGTACATGCGGTTCGACTAGATCTACTCTAGGGTGAGCTCGGGGATCTAATTTGATTTGTCAATCATTCCACGTCTGACCTTTACGCTTCCGAGTGGAGGGCGTCCGGTCCGAAAGAGAAGTTTAGTTAGTTGCAGAGTAATCATATTGGTTAAGGTCCGCCAAGTGGCATGTCTCTGTGGGCACTGACAGATAAAATTATCGCAGAGACAAATGAAGGGATCAGTGCAAACCTCGAATCTAACTTGCTTAATTTGACTCGCAGTCTTCGAGTTCAACTCACGAGGAAAGATCCCGTACGTACCATATATTCAGGCACCTTACTATATTTGGATTGGTCGACCATACAGCTGCTCGAGTGAGTCTTCGCCTCCTTCCCGTCTATAATCGCTTCCCACTGACTTGCTTCTCTCAGTGCAGAATTTCGGCTGCGCATGATGGTTGGGATTTTTAGCTCTGATTTCCGGTACTGCTTGCTCCACAGCCCCAAGCCCTGGTTGATCATGACCCCTGTTTTCTTGCAGTAGTCAACCTGCAGCGTTTCCCCGCACGAGCTTCCGATGAATTTGAAGCAAAGAGACCCCCAAGTTTCCCTCCCACGTTTCTGTACTCATTGTCCTGGGAAGATCCGCGAGAAGATGACAAATACCTGGAGATCAACCCGGATGATACTGTGCTAACCCTCACATCTGGTGGCTGCAATGCTTTAGATCTCGTGTATCAGGTACTTGGCATTACAAAGCTCCCTGTTATTGCAGTCATGTTACTCATTCCGGGAATCTATTCTCCACACCTTGACACACATCACCGAAGGCCCCGAAAGCTCGGGTTCCGATATTAATTAGTAAAGTAGAGTCTGTGGGGCGTTTTCTTGTAAATATAGACCTTCTTGATGTAGAAGGATATGTGTCAAATTTAGTACTTCTCCGCTTAATAGTGAGCACAATTGTACTTCAGGGCGCAGGACTGGTTGTTGCAGTTGACATCAACCCTGCTCAGAGTTATCTGCTCGAGCTCAAGCGCGCCGCTGTTATCAGGTAGCTAATGTAATCCACAGCCCTGTAGCGGCTTCATGTCTATGCTTGCAGACTAGATTTTGGCTCAATTAGGTGTTGATCATGAGGTTAAACTTTCACATTGGTCAATTTTGATGAGAGAATAGTGATATCACGCAGATTACCCTTTGAAGACGTGTGGAAGATGTTCGGTGACGGTGTCCATCTCAAGTTTGAAGAACTCCTAAAAACAGAAATCGCTCCCTTCTTGAGTCAAGGCGCCGCGAATTTCTGGTATTCACCTTCGTGGGATCAGAATGATTTGGAATATACTGCGAGAATCTCAATCATCAGTGTTTGAAGTATTTAGTGTGAAGAGATTCTATACTTCCTAACCTGTTTTTGTCTTCTCAGGTACCAAAAAGCTTATTACTTCAAGAACGGATTGTATTACCATGGTAAGAGATTGTCCTCTATTCAGTCTGAGTTTTCCAACTATCAATGTCTCGTTCTACTCTTAATTTACACCTTCTGCATAAGCACTGATTCCAGCGTTTATGAATTTCGCAGGTGGTATGGGTCGCCTTCTACGAGCTGTTAAAATTTTGGCAAAGGTTACACGGCAGGTATGTCCGCCTTTGAATGGGCTGTGTTAGTTTCCGCGTTTCCCATGAATCTGAGAAAGCGCTTGCAAATTATTTCCCTTCAAATTTAATGTTCCTGGCTGATTTGCAGGAACAATGGGTAAATTGTCTCGTCAATGCACCAACTTTGGAGAAGCAGAAAGAATTATGGTATGGCCTACAAAACCAAGTTGAATAGTAAGTAGTATGAAATGTAAACAGTCAGATTCCTACAGCATAAATCTGTGCAGAGAATGGGCTGCGATCACGCAAAAGCAGGTTCTCGGAAATAAGTTCTCGCTAGATTCGTCAGTTTAGAATTCTCGCTAGATCCCTGGTCAATCAGCTCCTCAGTCCATTCACATGTGTTGTCCGACTTGACAGGTTTGCTACGGTGGGCAAATGGTTAAGACAGGCAAACATCTTCACGAGGATCTCGTCCTTCCTTGTCACGAACAGACTTGTGTTGTGGTTTTGTGCTGGCGTCTGCAAGGGACAACTAAGCTTAATCCGTAAAGAGGATAACATATACGAGTAAGCTCTTCGTCCTTGCAAGAGGAGAGCTGTTATCGCTTTTCTCTTTGAGGTTATTGCTGCACGATATCTTACGTAGGAAATTAGAATAATTGCCGTTTGAATTCTCTAAGGTTATAATATTCAAGAGCTAATATATATATGTTCATCCATTATGGTATATGTTCTTTCTTTTTATATTTTTTTTAAGGGTGGCAGCACACCCACAAAACTTTATGGCATATATGTTGAATGACTGGAAGGTGTCGGGCTAACCTTAGCTTGTACTTGTTGAACATGCAGTTATATCGTTCGGTGCCTAAACTCGACAGCCGAGTACTCTCACCTTCGTGATAGGTAAGCCTGCCACTGGTGCGTTCCCTTGCACGAGCTGACGGAAGTCCGATAACTGTATAGTTGTTTCAATTTAGACTCGCGGCGTGCCGATACCCAGACTATTTGAATTTGGGTTTTCGCACATTTTTATAATGTAAGGGCATGTCATCAAGCACTGGCTTGTTGGAAGCTCCATCTGCCCCAGTCTCCACGGCGGGATGGTGTCGAGTGCTGCTCTTCTCCGAAGGGCTCGGCCTGTGAAATGGCAACAGCGTTCAAGCCCCCAACGAAAGAGGCCTAAAACAGTCAGCATTATCCGCGTTTAAACCCCGAGTATGAGTATAAAGGAATGAAAAGGAATATTCTTTTTTCCTCGCTGTGTTTTTCAAGTCTAGAAAAGATTCTCTTCTGCTCCAAGAACCGTCGAAATCTTCTTCTTAACATTTCTCCCTCAATGCTAACTAGTTTGTTTTGAGATGAATCACCACTTGTAAAGCTGGTCAATAGCTTTGATTTGATTCCTTATTCAACCGATTCCAAATTGGGATGAAGACGTAATGACCAATAGCATTTTCAGCATAATGGTTAAATTTCTGAGTCATAAAAGTCCTGGAAAATAAGGCATTCTGGGTCACCCGGAGCACCTGTAGTCATATTCGGGGTTTAAATTTTGAAAAGATACAATAGTGTATGACCATTTCCACCTCGGTGGAGAGGTTTACGCTCCGCTAGGGTGGACATTTCTGAGGTCAAATACTTTATGTCAGAGAACATCAGAGAGATGTACTACTCGTTTAGAATTGCATGCCGCAGCCTTTCGATCATAGACCCCGCGCCCTGGCTGGACAGTGCTCAAGTATGAACTGAGAGGAGCGAGAAAAATATCACGATGCTACGCATGGAATTGCGAGGCTGTCCGTTTGGTAACGAAGAGAAGGTGAACATCGCGAGAGCAATCCAGTTTAGGGTAGGTAAAGTAACTATTGAGAATGGATTTGAAAACAAAAGCAGAAAAACGACGATAAATTTGCTTTTTTCGTCGACTTTCAAAATGGACAGTTAGCTATGCATTTGGATTGCCAAAAATCAACTTCCTTGATCCTTCTTTGATGTGCAGCAACTACTTTTACCGATGCTGCTTGACGGGAAGATTCTCTAAACAGTGTTGTCCTCGCTTCCTTGAACACGGACCTTTCCACCAGTTGAAGGTATGTGGTGTTAGTATTGTACTCTTCTTTTAGTGTTGCTGTACTGTGTCCCACCAGATTGTACCATAGCCGTAAGTAACGGTTGGAATTTGCAGGATGGTTTGGCAAGAGGGGAGCGCCTTTTCATCCGCACTGGAACATTCGTAGGAGAGTTGAGAAAGCGTATGTACACGAAGGTAAACGAAGAAAACATCTCAAGTACCAATTCCAGTGTTTACCACCTTAGCTTATTCATATCCTTGTTTCGTACAGCTATCGCCGAGATTGTCGAATTCTTTACGTTGACTGACTCGAACGTGATGCAATAGGTTATCTTGATGGACCATGTTGATTGGTTGGAGCAACCCGACATTGACACGCTGTGTGACGCATTGAGAGACCAAGTCAGAGTAAGACTACCTTACTTGCTTATTAAGGCGTAGAACGGTGGTTAACGAGTATAGTGGACATCGCGTTAGCCCTACACATCAACACGAATGCATGTGTGTAGTGGACAGAGGCTCTAATTATAATCAGAAGTGTATAGTTACGGTGTACAGTTAATATATTCTTCACTATTCAGTATTGCAACGTTAGCGGCATCTTCTGGAACTGACATGAATTCTGTTTGCTGCAGCCTGGAGGCCGTGTGATCTGGAGAAGTGCTTCCCGGTGTCCAGCATATGCGAAGTGCATCGAGAAGGCCGGCTTTAAAGGTAAAGACTGTTGAGCACTGTGATTTCCTCATCAGCTAGATAGCGTGATTTGAGCTCTGATATAATGGCATGCAGAGTGTTAGACTAAGTGACATTTGTTGGTGAATTGTCGACCAGTTACACGAATCCAAACGAGCGAACACTACATGGACAGAGTAAACATGTACGCCAGCTTCTACGTCGCCGTTCGGAACTCTGCACCTGCACCTATCAGAGTTCCTAGCGGAAATATTGAGTCGGTTGAAAAGAAGCCATTGCTGTCCCCTGGATCACCAGACTCCGTCTTGGCAACACCAACAGATGGAAAATGAGTGTTCGACTGTGTAGATTCGAGGAATTGCTACCAGCAGTATCTGATCGAGACCAGTAGGCGGGAGTACAGTCCGTAACTGTTTGTAGGCGTTTATGCGAGATTCTAAAACCAGGATCCTTGTAACAAAGACTTCGAGTTAGGGTTCGGCCTGTACTAGTTTACTTCCAAATCCTTGAGAAAAAAGTTACCTGGCTGCTTCTCCTGCAGAACGTGAGATTGTCTGTGCAGCGTAGGTTGAAGACAATTTTTTTTCCCAGCGTTGATCATTTTCCCCGACCAGCTGGTTCGCCGAGCCATTTCTTTTGGGACATGCAAATGGTGCGGAGGGTTTTTGTACGATTGTTTCCAACTTCCCACAAATGTGGAGGTAGATGAGTGGGTTGTAGAACCTGTAGGATTCTAGGATACATCCGAATAATAGATGGAAGATCCGGCAGTGCTGAGCTGCAAATTGGTCTGGAGATCTTCCGTTCTACGTGGTCTGAAGCACAGACGGCCAGGTTATGAACCAGAGTGTACCCATGCTTCGCGCCTTAGAAATTGGATCCTCGACAGATTTTTAAATATTTAGGACGGTTCTGGACCAGTTCTGAACAGTTACATTCTGTTCAGTGTAAATAAAGTTGTTCAATAAACTTTCTTCAGCTCTTTCCCCAACTTGTTCAATTGTTTAATTAGCAGTAAATTTCCTCTGGTTTCACACTACCTAGACGCTCTGTGGAGCTTCAGACAGACGCCTTGCTGTATTCCCTGTTCTCAAATACGACGAAGTTAAATGTTGGAATGTCTCTCATTCGTCAAAACGGTCTCGTATTACTTGACGGCGATTGTTCTTGAGACTATATTCCTCCAGCTAGAGTTGTCATTCAGAAGTAATTGTACAGAAGAACTGAACGAAACACTTTGACTGACGAGACGAACCTGGAAATGAAGTTCATTGGAACTGGCAACTTCGTTCCAAGTACCGTAAGTGGAGAGATGACGCTGAATCTAGGATAGCAGCAAACTCGATTACAGACCAAGAAGCAAAGCTTAGGACGTGGAACAAGGACCAGGATGCGGAAATCATTACGACTGGAGAAGAAGTAAGTTTTCAGAATCTCTCGATCAAGTGTTTCTACGAAATTTCTCCGCGAACTTGCAGTATCTGACCCGGCTTCAAACAGGAAGAATGACTACCTGAAGATGCTACCTGAAGCTCCGCACACAATACTACGTCTTCACGGGGAGCACGACAAACGTACAAATGAACTGAAACTTCATGCTGCATCAGAAATCTGTACGAAAGGTAATATGGCAGATTACCGTAAAGAAACATGTCCATTGAACAGCGTATGCGCCTGCCATTTGCTTTCCAAGAAGAGAAATCATATACAGCGGGTACATTCATTGAACTCTGCTTTCATAAAGTGGCTCTAAAGTGGTGGAAAGTTACCTCTCATCGTCTGCTTCCTAGATCAGCCCGTAGGAATTTCTTTGTCCACATTGCTACTCCGAGCCAGTTCTTGAAGATGAAAACACCTGTCTGTGAGTGCTGTATCATCGAACCCAATTCAGCAGGAGTACATTTTGCTGTCAGCAGGAAATCTCTCGTCTGGCGCTGAATACCATGAACAAATGCACACAAAGGACTGCAAAACCCCGATATCAAGCAGGATGACATTACCCAGTTGTCAGATCGATAGAGACAGTTTATGTACATATCTGCAAATAACTTAAGATTTAACGCAGAGACGTGGAACGAGGAAAGCATCGAGTAGATGTTTGTTTTGACCCTGTCGATAATCCTACCGTGATTACGCTCTTGAGTTTTGGTGAGACTTGAGCCTCAGAGTGACTTCCTCGAGAGATTAGTCATCGTCAGCAGAAGATATTGAAGTGCGTAGTAGTCAAGTGATCGATGGCTACCGTTTCATGCAACTCTAGATCCAATAACATAAGTTCAGTTACGTGGTTTAACGATTTTCTAGTTTTCAGCATGTTCAATGATCCATTATCAGTTATGTACGTTCGCGCTCAGTACTGATGAATGTTATATCGTCTCTGTTTCTGGCTCTCAATTTGGTTTGACAATTGGGTCTCCATTTCCATACTCAACCCCTCATTTGAGATTCATATTATTTAAGTGTTTTCCAATTTGTTAATTAAAACTCTAATTAATAAATAATTTGAAAACACAGAATGTTATTATCTGTTACATTGTTATCTAGACACACAGTTGCAGGGAAATCCAGACATAATCTATTTAAGGCAAGCACGAAACATACGCTTCTTAAACTAGAAGTGCGGGACTTGGCAAAATATGGACATTAATTTTTCTTAGATATTATTTTATTAATTATCTCTAGATATTAATTTATTACCACCAGGAAGGGTAGGTAATAAATTGAGAATGCTGTATCTCCCATCTTCATACCGAGGAGGTGAACAAATAAGCAAGTAACATTAGTCACGCTCGGCTAGCATGGGGAGAGTTATTTTCCTCCATGGAAATTAGTGTGTGATCGAGTGTTTAACGGAATTATATGATTAAGAGGGTTCTAGATAATTTTTGAGGATGCTAGTTAGAAGATTCTCCCCTAACCTAACTTAATAAGTTATTGTGACACAATTCAATCATGGTCTTTTAGTTCGTTTCAGTTTGCATGCAACATGAACTTCTGGGGAACTTTTGCCAGTTTACTGTTAAAATCGGAAAAGACATAAGTGTTATCCGCAAATCTGTAGTAAGTTTTAAGAAAAAGTCAAATTTAACTATAACTTGAAGCGTAAAATATTAACTGCATCTAGAGTTACGCGACTGTCTAGAAATAACCCATAAGGAGAATGCAGACAAATGCACTTCCGAGAGTATCAGCGAGAGAGGCTGTTGATAAAAAAGTATTGATGTAATTAAGAATTAATTTATTATTTAAGGTTTTTTAAGTGAACAACATTAGATAATAAATTAATATATTTGTCTGTTCTATCGGAAGATAGAAGAAACGGTCGCTCCTAACAACCTGGTACTCGCTCGTCCAAAGAGAATTCAACTCCGATTTTCAGGATTAACAGAAACTTGAAACTCAAAAATAGCTCAAATTTTGACATTTGGACAGTATTTGAACGATGAAAGTATCAAATTTCAGCTGTTTCACACTGAGCTGATTATGTATATTTGAAGATGATTGCAGAAATGACAAAACTCATAAAAACTCATCACAATTTCTGATATGTATATTTGAAAATCATTATGGAAATGACAAAACTCATAAAAACTCATCATAACTTCCGAATGGTATAACTCTCTCTTTACAAATGACCCCTCTAAGATATAAAGTTTGTTGGAAAGTTTATCCCGTCGTACATAACATAGTGTAAGTATAGAGGTTTTGAACTCATGTTCAAAAATTGACATGAACTGTATTGAAGACTAAATATGAATCTTTGTATTGAGATCTCGTAATAGAATCAAAATGTAAGCCGACTTATCTCTCACCCAAGGTACCTCAAATGACTAAGACTACTAATGCATCATAATTACAAAGATTCAATCACATCCATACTCATTTCACTCAACGCTCTGACTCGTATGGTTATATCCTTCCCTTAATAGTGTTCTTGGAAACCATAATATAGTCATACTTAATGAATGTAATATAAACAAACATACAAATAATGAGATACTTGTGGTGCAACAGTTTGTCACTACGCACCTCGACGGATCGGACCGTCTCTTGTCAACGAACATTCATTTTCGTCCTTGGACATAGTTAGCAGATGACGAGTGTCATGGATTAAATCAACGATACGTCAGAGGATAGTCTTCGCTGACAGATTCTAACTGACAGATCGTCTGTGGATTATCGTTTACCGACAATCATCCATCAATTGATGACGAGTGTTGACACACGATATCAAGCGAGTGATCTGGCAGTCCGTCGGTGGATTCTGTGTGGCAGACCGCCGGTGGATTCTCATTCATCGACGCTCATCCGTATGCTTATGGCGAGCGCTGGCGGACGTTCATCAGCAAGTGTATTGCCGGTTTGTCGACGGACGGTCTTCATCGACTGTTGGTGCATTACTTGGTTGTCTGTCTTACGCCGACGGACGATCACGAACGATCGGCTCACTGAAAGATCACTGACAGAATTGTGTACTGCCGTAACAGAATGCTTCCATTGTTTTCTATTTTCTCTGATAATAGATTATAAATATAAAAGTTTATATATTATATAAAAAATTTAAATAAATTTTTTTTTCCAAATTCCATGTCATTATGATTATTTTAACCAAACTCCTGAAATTTTGGTTGGGTCAAAACTTGAGAACTACTTAATGGATACATGCCATAACACTACGCATCATATCTACTACGTAGCAATTGAGTGTTGTGACTCTACGAAGACATAGATCTTGAAAACGAAAGAAAACAAAGTTGTCTTGCATTGACACTTACAGCAAAGAAACATGAAATGGTAAGAGGATTAAAGGAAAATTTAAAGCAGAAGAAATCAAGATTATCATTTACAGACACTAATATGTATCCAAAATAGAAATCTAATATCTAACGTGTCAACACTGTTTGTTGTGTATATATTAAAAACTAACTTTTCACAACTGATTTCTAAACTTTTATGTATATTATAATGTAACTGTGTTTCAAAGAAAGATTTTTTCTTATCAACTATTAGAAACGGAAGGCTATCGATTATTAACCATGGAACAAGTATGGTGGGTCAAATTCATACCCGATCCAGTTATAAGAGGCTAATGTCATGATCACTTTGGTAAGCTTTTGTCAGTACCTTGGTCAGGTTCAACTGTAACATAATCTGTCTGACTACATATATTTAAAACTTATTACCTTTTAATTTAGCATTTATAGTGTTTAATGTTATTACAGTAGAACCTTAGATGAATTATTGCCTATACGTCTATTAAGTCAGTAACAACATACATACAATAAAACTAACAAACAACGAAAAACTGCACCTGAATCAGAATGCTACATGTTACCACTGAACAAAAGGAGTTCTCTACTCGAAATGGCCCCTTGGTTATCACATGTCAGTATATAGAGCAGTCAAACACAGTCTGCTATATCTAGTCAATGTACTTTCATCTTCTAGATCCGACCTGGGCAGGATCTTTCCACACGCCGTGAGAAAAGGAACTTAGTGACAGAATGATCAATAGTACAACTGATTAGAGCAAAGCCGCATTCAGCTGGATCTCCTGTGCACCAGTCCTAGCTAGGAGAGAGCAATTCTAGTTCATGCAGCAGGTTCTAGTTTTCCACTCACTGATGGAGATCTTCTTCTGTTCATCATGCCATCCGCGGTCCCGTCATCTGCTTAAAGAGTCTGTTTGTACCGTCGAAGATGACCGTCTGGAGGTTACAAGCAGGTTAGAGCTGGTTGTGTCAGAGCAGGGTTTCAACTTCACGTCTGTTAATTGAGTAGCCTAAGATATGTCTTGTCCTAGCTTCACAATCAGTTCTTGATGTATGATGCCAGTTTTGAACAAGTTCCTTTACTGACTGGACTTGTAACAGTGATACTTGGATTGATATCTCAGGAATTTTAAGACTCTGGTTCTGTTTCTCAGATGTTTCCTGCAAGAATTCTAGAATCTTGACTGTGGGATGGTGCAACTTGGTGTAGTTAGGCAACCTGACTTTCACGGTACAATACTACTATCATTGTTAGCTTGGAAATGTACCAGAATCCAGTATGTGTCGTCAGCAAGCCGCGGTAATTGACGCTTTCATTTGCCCGTTTTCGAAGTCGGTTATCACATTCATATATTAGAAAAACTGTCACCGGATTGTTCCGGATGCATGTTGCACGACTCGTCAGGTAGATACTGTTACAACAATATATAACGGGTACAACGGGTATCTTCATTCTAGCAGTCTCTCTTGTCCCTTCCAGAAGATAAATTGCCTTCTTTACAGACCGCAATGCTTTTGGTTGTGTAAGACCGAATCCCAGTCTTCATCAAGCTAGTTCTGGTCTGTCTGTGCTGGATATAACTGACGAATGACTTCTCAGTGAGCTCCCTGAAAGCTTCATACGTTCCAACTTGGAGCAACTCAATCCTCTTCTCCGCAAACTCCCTGGACGCGCAAGTGGTTTACCACACTGTGTTTATCTGGCAACCGTTCTCTGGTACTGCTTGGATAAGAGCGTATGCATGTGTCCTTGTAACATCCTCACGTCCTACCGGACCCTGACCTTTAGGTCATGTAGAGTCAAGTTTGATGCAGAGTCAGGTTTCTGCAAATCCAGGAGAGAGTTATAATTTCAGTGTTATGCTGGAGTTTCAGACAAGATGACCGAGACACACCTCGGGATTTCTAAGTATTGGATTCAATCCAGCTTTGACTGCGCAGGCAAGTCCGAAGGCTGGTCGGATTTGGTGTCGACTGGAGTGTGCTTGGGGGACATTGTGCTGGACTTGTCGTTCGGTACTTTCGGACTAGTACCAGCGTCATCAGCATCTGTAGCTACTGCACTAGCCTCGTTCATTGAGATTCTAAGAGTGCAATCGTCGCCTGGGCCTGGTGCTTGAAAGTGAGCAGTGGGACCTCCCTCACCCTTCAACGGCACCTCTGTGCTTTGCTTCGAGTGGTCACTTTCACCCTTCTTCCAGGACGTTTCGTCTACGACCCTTCGGAACTTGTACCAGTGGGAGATTAAAAGAAACAGCAACCAGTTGACCACCATGATGACGGCCAGCAGCATGTAGAACTTCTTCAAACCTCCGGTAAGGAAATCAGCGGCGAGCCATCCGCCCGACCTTTCCGTATATTTATTCACCGTCTCCACGAGAACCGTCGAGACGAAATAGCCAACAGAAACGGAAGTGAAGTAAAGGGCAGTCGCGAATCCCCGCATAGAGTCGGGAGTTTCCTTGTAGAAGAAGTTGAGTTGAGCTACCCCCAAGAGAAATTCGACTATGCCTAAAAGTTGGAACTGGGGAAAGAGCCAGTATATTCTCATGGGAAGAGGCTTTCCTGCCAGAAGAGCTGGGAGGTTCCGCGCAATCACCTTCACCCTCCTGTCCTCCACGAGAAGGGCAGCGATCATCGCCTGAAGGGCGAGGAAAAGTGCCACCCCCATTCTCTTCAGATCCGATATACCTTGAGGATGTCCAGTCCGTTTGCGGAGGTACGGGACGATTAGGAAGTCGTAAACAGGTATCGTGCACATGGCAGTAATCATCAGGATAGCTGCACTGGATCCTGCTGGAATGGTCAAACTGCCGATTCTACGGTCGAGGCTCTGAGCTTGTAGTAAAGTCACACCCTGCAGTTGGGCGAAAGCTGTGTAGACGCTGATACAACACACCCAAATGGGAAGAATCTGTATGACCGCCTTGAGTTCTTCGACTTGCGTGACGGTGCACAACAACTTCCGTCTCATTTTACCTGAGTCCTCTGGACCGAGAGTGTAGAAAGGTGGTTGGATGGCAGCTTTGTCGAGAAACCTGCAAGTCCAGTTCCAACAACGATGTTCAGTACCGTCCTTGCAGATCCTTTTCCTTATGCACTTGCCCTATCTTACTTATCAACGTGCCCGATTCATCCATGTCTCACCTGAGTCTGTCGGTATGAAGGATTTTGCGAATCCCTTGCTTCGCCACCTCGGCGTCATCAAGCTCGTAAAGCTCGGAAGGATGATCAGGAAGCCGCTGCCTCATGTTTGCCATGGAAGCCATGAAGACTTGAGCAACGCGGGTAAGGGCGCTACCACCCGGCTGCCTGTGCCTGAATCCGCCATTATGTAATCGTTAGATGCAAGACCAAGGAATTAAGGGTCATAGGCAGAAAACAGAGAGACAAGTGAAGGAAAGGAAAGTGCTGTCTGTACCTGTAAAGAGGAGTGGCGAGGAAGAAGCACGTGACTCCGACGAAGTAGATCCCAGTCATGATCCCGAAGCCCCAGTCGTATCCTTTATTGTCTTGGATCCAGAAGAGGAACGTGACGCAGAATAGAGCTGTGAGGTTGACGTTAGCATAGAAGGACGTGAAGAAGAACCCGCCCTTTTTCTTCTCGACCTTATCCGTCTCGTCGAACTGGTCCTGGCCCATGGACGTCCCGCATGGCAGCAGCCCCGCAGCCCCGACTGCCGTCAGGTACAAACCCGCCTTGAACCACGTCACCGCAGTTGCAGGCGATGCATCTCCCGGCTTCAGAGACGGTACAGTCGTAGACAGGAACAGCAGGACTAGACCCTGCAACCACGCAGTCATTCGCAAGTCTTAGTACTGTGTGAACACGCGACGCAATGAATAGACAACGGATAGAAAGATCCCATCAAGCATTACAAGGGAAAGAAGGACCCGAAGGGCCAAGCAATTAACCAACGTCACCTATCGCTACTAAAATATCACACACAGTTAAATCGAAACTCCTGCAAGTCTTAGTAACGTACGGTCTAATATAACCAGTAGCCAATCATTTCGTAAACCTCTCTCTGTCTGAGTCGAACCATGCCAGCTGCTTCTGGTGGAACAGATCATTCCTATGAACAGATGGATCTCGATGAGATCCACATTAGGTGAACATGCAGACGGGCATTACATTATGATCGTAGAATGTATCTCGTTGTCTGCCTACGTACTACGTACCGAGAAGCAAATAATCGATGAGGCGCCGATTGTTGAGTAATGTCCCAAGTACGAGTCCGCCAGATAACCCCAGAAGATAGGGAGCAGGTAGGCAGTCCCAAAGAAATTGGACACAGTAGAAAACGATTCGGGGGCCGGCATATGCAGAGGACCGGTCAGGTACGGTACGAGATTTCCAGCTATGCCGAAGATGGCGGAAGCGTCCCCTGTCAAGAGAACTACATGCAGCAACCACAAGTTGACGGGTTATGAACTGAAATCCAGTGTCCTGTAAAGCTGCAGTCAATTAGCTTCGTGAGAGACACGAGAAAGTGTACTTGAAGCTTTTTACTAGTAGGATCTACGATCGTGAACAAAACGATCCATCAGAAAGTTCTGCTCCTCAGCTGATGTACTAGCTTCAACTAACTGAGCCAAAGTTGCAAATCGGTTTCATGGACGAATTGTGATAGATTGACGAAGAGAAATCTGGTATGTGTATATGCGAACGTTACTCACTGTGAATGAAGATGCAGGCCTTCCATCCTCCTGTCTTTCTCTTGTTTGCGCTAAGTCCTCGATAATCTACTGCCCCGGTACCGTCTACGTCGTCTGGGATTTGCAGCCACATGGGAGTGTTCGCTCTTGATGCCGCTTCCTCCAGATCCTGCACGCCACAGTGATCACGTACTTCAGCACTCGTCGCCAGCCCTTATGGCAGCAGTCAGAATTTTCTGACTTCATCCGTAGAGATCCATGGGAAGGTTAAGGGTAATATTGAAGTCCACTCGCGGGATCAGACTGATTCTGTGGTGTAAACTAAAGCGGTGCAACAACTCAGTAGGAACATGTTTTGAACCTCTGTGCGCCTGGATAATCAGCTACTCCTACTACACTTGTGAGTGACTGTTGTAGCTGAATCAGATCATCATAGTGATTTTGTTCAGAGGTCTGAGAGCGCTCATGTGAGCTGCCCATATACGTTCACTGATCCAGGACCTCACCGATCGATCTCATGATCATATCTAACAAGAAGTTACTAGTTATTTTGCTTGCAAGAAACTGATAGCAGCTAGCAAAGTCCATTTAAGAACGAGGCTGTATCATCAGTTACCAGCCGGAACAAGCAGTGCTTAGTCTAGCTAGGAAGAAAATCATAGCATTTCATGATGAGTGCTCGCTCGCTTGCAATTGCTTGTACGAACTGACATCACGCTTATAATCTTCATCGACTTGAAGCTTCTGCTTCTGTACCATCGTACTAGGCATGCATGTTGCATTCATTCGCCATATGCTTGGCCCGCAAACCCTTAATTAAGCTGCGCATGCAAGTTAGTGAAACTGGATCATACCTGCATATCACAAGCTACTAATAATCATTCTGATAATAATAATACTGCGGCCCCATCAGCTGTTGACATGTTCAAGATCCCACACGTACCGGGCTCATATAAGTCTGAAGCTGAGATCTGTGTAAGCTTCAAATAATCAGTCAATCAAATGGACCAGTTATATTAAGCTAGCTGAATGGAATAATACATACCATCGTCTCTACGCTCGAAGTGACCGCCATTGGAACGATCCACGTGCGGAAGCCCGAACCAGATGCGGATCGACTTCACGAAGAACTTAATCTTTTTAATTATTGCTCCGAAGGTCGTTGAAAGAGTGCAAAAACTACCTAACGAAAATCCAAGTCGTTAAGCTGATCTAACAGCTAACACCACAGAAGAAACACATGTGGCGCTGTTGATGCCCCGGCCCCTGAGGAATCCTCGGCATCAGTTAATTGTTATTTCCATGAGGCCGGCGCCCAAAAAGCAGAACTCTCCACTACACCTCCAGCTCGTAGAACAGATCTATGATCATTGCCGTTGTTGACTTGTAGCATGTTTCATGTCAAGCCCTTTCACATGCGACTTCGATAAGCTAGTAGCGCATCAGCAAGCAAGCAAGCAAGCAGCAGCTGCGATCCTCGCAGTCCAGAATTAGCTACGAGTCATAAGTTTTCTCGCTCCGAGCCCTTGACAGAGGAAGGTTGACCGCCTCACAAGTAATATTATGTCTGCAGCTGCAATTTGCCCTCGTTCAAGTCAAGTCCTGCGAACAAGCGACATGCCCCAGCTAGCAGCAGCATAGGAAAAACCGCCTTCTAGGTCGCCAGCTATGCTCGTCATGCCAGTGCAACGCTCGACGGGCTACCTTTATAGTTCCCTTCCTCCTGCTGCTGCTACTGCTGCTGATGAGTTCAGAGGGCCATGCAGAGTACTCTGAATGTACTTCACTGTCCATCAGCAAACAGACGCCGATTCTTGTTGAGCGCTAGCTAGCGCACTTGAAATACAGGCTGAGGACTAGCGGCTGGCTGATCGAAGTACTATATTAGTTCTAAGTTCGCAAATAGTCGACCTCATTGGCTCGTACGAAGATTCTGCAGCATATGTATACATGAGCCTTACTGTGGTTCTAGCGACGAGTGTCGGCTGTAGTCGAGTCGTCCACCGGCGGGCTAGCTAACGGCAAAACAGCTCCCCCATGGCTTGCGGCAGTCCAGGTCAGGTCACATTGTTCTTGTCAACCATGTAGCGCCCTTCTTGTCTCTTCTTATGTACGAATACAACGTTCCCTCTGTTCGTACGTGACTAGAGAAAGTTGATCGGCGCATATATGGTCAAATATCATCTTCACTGGCGATCTCGTACGTAGTACGTGGATTGATGAGTGTACCTAGTAGACTGGCGGACCACGTAGAGAGTGCGAGCATCCAAGCCCCCAAGGCCCAGAGGCTATTCCGGGGGAACTTTCTCGTCTATTATTGTACGTAAACTAGTTTGTCTGTTGTCTGTTCCCACGGAGGCCAGGACCAGTTTACGTGGATGGTTCGTCAGGACAAGACGGACGGACGTACTGCTAGTTGGCCACAAGGAAGACGTTCGCTGGGCTGCGAAAGAACCCATCCTTTTGGATGATATTATACTAGCTGAAAAAATATTATTATATTGTACTTGTACAGGAAAGAACATTCTCGTAGTAGGACTCAGGAAGCAGGATATTCACCCATGTACACTGAAGTGTACATGGGTGTCCATTAATTAATCTTTTAATCCTTCCGGCGGGAAGGGTTAGAAGATTAATTAATGTCTCCAGCAAATGGCGCAATTAGTCAACTAAACTTCCGGTCTTATATCCTAGGAACGCAGCAGTCCGCTCTTCACTTATGGGTTATCTTAGGATGAGTTGGCTACTCCAGAACTAGTTAACATATAACATGTATGAATTAATTTGATATTTTATAATAATTTTTTTATAATATTTACGCATTATCTGATAAGAAAAAACGAAATTCACTGTACAAGGCCGTGGGGAAGGATATTAGCACTAATACAAACATGTTAGTCTACTATGTATTTTCTTTGCGGTCTCTCGCGTGTCAATAAAAACCGTCGGGTGAGTCTCACGTGTAATATAATATAATATAATGATGAGTTAACTCTACTCATATTAATCGATCTCTTGCGAGTCTGCACGAAACTTGATCGTATGATGAATTAACAAATAACAATATCTTACTACCGACATGGCAATTGATTAATATGATTAAAATTAACTAATTAACAGATAAATTTGATAATTTGTGTTGAGGGTTCGTTTCCTGGACATGCATGCACACAAGTGGAGAATCTGGATCTGGATCAAGCCGTAGATTAGATTTAGGTATTATTATTATTATTATTGTTAATATTACCTTCTACGGAGATGCGAGTTGAGCTTCAGGAGAGCACACCTTGATAAGCCTGATTTTACTTAATAATTAAACCCATAGTGCTCTTGGTAACCCAGAATTCCTTATTTTACGAGTTTGTTTTCAGAGAACTAAAATTTAACCGTTATTCAGAAAATATCTCTGGTCATTACATCTTTGTCCCAACTTAGAATCTATCAAATAAAGATTAAAGCTATCACTAACTTTACAAGTTATGATTCATCCCCAAACAAACTACTTAATATTAACACCGAAAAGTTAAGAAGAAAATATCAGGGTTTCTGGAGCAAAAGAGAATCTTTTCCTCAGATTCAAATAACAATGCTAACAAATATATATATATATATATATTCACTTTCATGCTTTCATACTAACAACGAGTCCAGCTCGTGCATCTGGAAACTATTGCGATATTGACAAGTCAAAGAATTGGAAGTGGAATTTGCAGGTGAGTACAGACCCGTCAAGTTGGATTTCTGTTGGCTAAAGAATCTTGAAACTTCAGTTGTCTCGAACTCGTACACGTGGCAGAATGGAATATAGACCGACGACTAGGACAGATGCTTACACAACTTCTACGTTATGGAAAGACATAAATTACAAAACAAGCTCCTGCTCACTCAATCGCCAGTCGCATCTAGATTACCGTACGTTGAGGTCAGGTTCGACAGCAAATATTACGAGAAGGTCATGTACAAACTTTTAAAATTTTATGCGATAAACTGCAGAAATATCAAAAAGATAAAACCTTTTACTTCCGATATATTCTGTATGGACAATGATTCAGAATAAAATGTAAAAAAGCGCTGAATTTTCTTAAGATTAATAGAAAAGTTTTAGAAATTACCGAATCCTTTGTAATTTTCAATCTTTCTTTGTAATGTGCGTTACAGTACCATTTATATGAATGCAATATCGCGATGAAAACATTAATTGCCCCGCAGTTTTGGTAGAAAATCAGTTAGTTGGATATATATCAGTTCAACTTCAAGTTGTATTAATCCTTAGAAACTACATTAGAAAAAGATAGTAGCTGGATAGATCTGCCAGGATTAAGGATACGTAAATATTATTATAAATTTAGTATTAAATCGATGCAAAGATTAAAAGTTTCTTAAAATATTATTATTAATCAACTCTAGAGTTGCGGTTAGAAATAAGTTACCCCATGATCGTAACAGGTGAACAAGTGCTTCTAGAAACATAAAAGTGATCTTTTTATAATTTACAGAAAATAAAAAGTCTTAATTTTATTTTCATTTTTAATTTTATCTACTAAAATAATTACAAATAAATTAATAAACTATGCTACCCTCTTCCATCAGAAGAGAGTGACAAATAACGGTCCTGTAAAATAAACAACTTAATAGAGTGTGTAAAAGCTGGAATCTCCAGTCAATATTCTTCGCTTACAGACGACTGTTACAACTGCGGCCAAGAGTTTGTGGAATTTTTCTGCTGACATCTTTGGAAACGCCAGTAGAAAAATGTCGTGGATGTTTCTTATTGCTGTTTTTCTGAATCCAGATATAGAGAATCTTCTCTCTTAGCTTTGACACGCACTAATAGTATGCTATCCTCAAGTAATTTGTCGTACATGAAGAATGTAGTTGATTTAATTCTTATTATTATTGTTACTTCTCGTCAGAACTCTGACTTAGAAACTGAATTGAGCAGATTTGTCATTATAAATCATTCGCTATATGTTACCACTCACATTTTTGCTTCCAAGATTTTAGTACGGAACTATTTATTTGGATGTAATGTGAAACAAACAGAAGATCATTGGATTGTTAGGTGTGCATATTGTGCTTATTCACTTCTTAACAACCGCTCATAACAACGGGGTACTCGTTCAAGAGTTCTCATTTCTATTTTTCCGTTCTTGGATGTCTTCAAATTGTGAAATTTTGAAAATGGATAAAATCAAGAGTGTTAAGAAAACAACAAAAGAGAAACATATTTCAAAGACTAAAATGCACTTGTTTTCAGCCCACGGTGTATGATACATAACAATGATTGTGATATGGAAGACTGAAGATAGGAAAGAAGCAAAATTTACTTATGATTTACTCAACTGAGATATAATAAAGTTGCCGAGGAGTTCGAGAGAAAAAACTGTCACGAATCGAACTTCCTAAATTGATGTTTTCTTAAGCTATCAGATCAAGAACGACTGATGGAGCTACGGCCGTGAGATCTGCTACTTGGCTAGGTCCTTGAGTGTCTTCTTCAACAACGACATGGTGTGGAGATGAACCCTCCTGGTCATCGTCTGCTGCACCCTCAGTAGGCTCAAGTACAACCAATTCTCCAACTTCTTTGTCTAACACCAACAGGACTAACAACAACTAAATTGTCAGTTGGATTAGCTGAAACATCTATGTGATGTTTCTCTTCTTGTGTGTCTCTGCTTTCGCATTGGGCAAATTCTTGAGTTGTAAGACACGAGCTGGTATGTACATGAACTATCGTGGATCATTCTCAATGGCTGAGCAATGTCTGTCAGTCTGAAGAGCACATACTAGGGTGGTACTAGAGTCGGAACACAGATCCATAACCTAGTCACCTAGTTGCGACTAGTCGTTTATCAGCTGCAAAATGACCTTCTGAGATTTCTAGTAGATATAGGCAGGTTTGTCGTCCGACAACATGATGTTGTACGTAGCAGTTGAGGCTACAATGTTTGGCAATGGAGGACTAGAAATAAGACAGAAGGATTAAACTTGACTAAACCAACCTTCAAAGATCATCCATACAATGCATGGACTACAACATAAGAGTAGCAAAAGTTGTCCGACGAAGGTGCACACATGAGATCCATGGAATACAAAACCCGTCATCAAGAGAAAAGGAAAGACTGAAGCAATATTCATACAATTAGCACGATGCATTCAAATATAACTAACTTGTGTGTCTCATTTTACTATCACGAGATCAGAATCTGATGGTGTAATACTCGTGGCATAATAAATATTGGTCCACCTGCGTTCTTACAATTGGACTTCATTCAAATGTTGACACTAACACTACACCCAAGTTCACGAAGTGCCTCGGCTGTATATGCAGCTTGCAGAAGACTATGAAAAATGACAACAATCCAGTAATCTGAAGGCGTGACAAGGCTGAAATTTGTAACCATCTCAAAAAATCATTTTGAGAAAATGTAACCGAATCATCGTGTATACACTCCTTGAAGTTCAAACCATAAGAGACATAACCGATGACCAACATATACAATGGACGAGGAACAACATTAGACATGCGTCGTACATTTATTTTAAATTGTAAACCCTATGTGGTCCTATTCATCAACTACGATAACCTCTCGATCTCTCAAACTCCATGATAGTCATCGATAGATCTGCAACATGTCAGCCCTGTCTCTCACTTAGGTGTCACATCCGATGGCTTTGACAGAAGCACATCATTAACTAGGAGGAAAAATTGCTAACTTCAGCTACTCAAAAACCCATAAACTCAATTACTCAATTACTCCTTTCTAACAAGTCTCTCTCAAGTTCTCACATTCTGAATTCTCACACTCTCTCTATATTGCTCAAGTGTCATTACGATGATGTCGTAAGACGAGAGTGGCTCTTGGAAAAAGATGGAATTTTTTAACTATGATCAGATGTGAGGTTGTTGCAGCTAATGCATTCTTGAGATGGGCGTAAGAGTTTTTCAACGGTATCTCTATCTCTATCTCTAAGGATCAAATAAGCATGAAACTTTGATCCACAGCAACAAAATGCCCATTGAGTCCACTCACACGAGATGAGGATCAGATTCATCCGTAGAAACAAGAAAATACTCCAGAATTCTCAAATGTGTCATCGTTTACTCACAACTTGTACACCAAAACTTCAGTGGCAGTCTCTTTTTCTCCCCAGGTCAAATTTGACTGAAAATTGGAACCATCATCACCACCTCCAACCTTATCTTGATCTTCCTCAGATAAATTCTACAGCGATATCTATGATCACTTGCATATGAACATTAAATTGACTCCTCGGACTTGGCTATAATGGCTTGGGACTTCAGTTCGTCGAGAGCTTTTCAACCTTATCTCAATGTCTCTCAAATCTAATCTACAATGTATTCTGTGACCTACATAATCATCTTTGGCTATAATAAATATTAGAGCTCATCTAAGTCATTTACAACTATACAATACTTGTCGGCATAAATGAAAGTCTTGACAAGGAAGTCTACCTACTTGGTGTAGCTTAGCTAAACTACCAGTTACAAGAAATGTCAACGTTGACTATGTACATAGTAGACTAACATACAATGGACATGTGAACAAACTAAAGTATCCTAACATGTGTCTCATTGCCTTCTATATGAAACACATTTGTCTAGTGAAATACGCCAAAAACACCATCATAACCACCTATTTAGCATAATTCAAATGATCAACGATCAAAACCTCTCTAACCCCAAATGTAGACTTCGCACCTGACAACGTAAGATGAATCGAGATAAGATCTTCTCACAGTCTGCGATGTGATCGGTGACGTATCGCCGACACCCCCTCTGATCTAATGCTTCGTTCTTCTCATCCTCCACACATCCTTTGATGGGGATGTCATCCAAGAACGGCATCGTCTTTTCAAGGATGAAGTCCCTTAGAACTCAATTCATCCCGTTCATCATGTGTGCTACCGAGTTGGTAGCTCCCTGTGGTAAGGTACACATCTTAACCAACCCCAAAGGTGTCCTCATTGTCGTGAAGCTTCTGCTCTCCTCCGCTAGTTGAAACTGATCTATAACGACCTGTGTTACACATAGGAAATTTGTCTATGAGTAAGGTGTTTAGTTATAACTAAGTGTTGAGAATGTTTATTTGCTGCCAAAGTACTTTAAGGAGGTATCAAGTTAGTCATGACTAGCTAAAAGTTAGTTATGGTTAAACTTAGCTGTACTTTTGACAGAATTCAGATATTTGCTAAAGAGTGAGCACTACTATCTTGTCATCTTGTCTAAAAGGTAGAAAGGAGGTGGAAAGTATCCCTTATCTCCTTTTTGACTTGATATTAGTGGTTGGATTAAAGTTGTGTACTTTGTGGGCATTAAAAACAAGAAGAGATTCCACATGTTTCCTTTTTAGTGGGTCCTAGTGTAGAGAGGGGGTGGAAATTCGAGATTCCTTGAGAATATTCCAGAATCCTTCTAGAAGTTGTTGACTTTGAAGGAATAAGCCCACGTGAAAAGGTAAGAAGCCCATGTGATGAATGCTTTTACCTTAAGTAATATCTTAGTAAAACCCGGTAAAATTAGTTACGGCTGAGTTACCGGGGGTACCAAAGTAAAAACCTAGAATGTATAAATAGAGGAGTAGAGAAGAACTCCTCATCCTTGTTTTCACAACGTCGTAATGACAACTTGAGTAATATAGAGAGTGTGGGATATTTTTAGCATGTGAGAACTTGAGAGACGTCGTTAGAATGGAGGATTTTAGTTGATGAGTTTATGAAGATTTTAGTTGATAAGTTTGATATTTTGCTTTATATCAAGAAGCTTCTGCGAGCATCGGCGCAGATGCGAAGAAGGTTGAGTTCAAAGTATCATTCACTGTGGAGGTCACGAATGCTCCTGGCGAAGTAGAGTGTGATCCTTACAAAAGTGACTTTAAGATGTCTGCTAGAATCAGTACAGACGATGGTCATGAGAATATTATCATTGACTCTTAATTTTAGATTGGATTTTATTTCGTGTATAGCATGTATAATACACGATTTTCAGTATAAAGCTCGAAAGAGTTAAGAAAGTGATGTAGAGTTGTTTTCTTCAAAGATATTTTGTCCACTTAATGGTTGAGAAGGTGCAACATGAGTGGAAGTTCAAAAGATTGGAAAGTTAGACTTAGAAATCTTCCTCAAGGTTTAGATGTCATAGTAAGCGTCAGAGAGAGCTCGAAAGAGATTATCGTTGAGTTTGAGAACCCTAGTACAAAACCTCAAGTAGAATCTCCGAGGAGAAGAGTAGAAACCGACTTGTGGTGTTATTTCTGTAGAGGGTTGGGACATAAAGTAGTGAATTGTCCAACTAGAATCAGAACCGAGAGAGCTAAAGGGAAGCGGGAGTTTACTGATTTAAGTCTTCGAGTGGGTCCATCGTCACCAGCGTCAATTCATCTTCTAGGAGAAGATCCTTGTCTTGTAACGACCTATGTTACACATAGGAAGTTTGTCTATTAGTAAGGTGTTTAGTTATAACTAAGTGTTGAGAATGTTTATTTGCTGCCAAAGAACTTTAAGGAGGTATCAAGTTAGTCATGACTAGCTAAAAGTTAGTTATGGTTAAACTTAGTTGTACTTTTGGCAGAATTCAGATATTTGCTAAAGAGTGAGCACTACTATCTTGTCATCTTGTCTAAAAGGTAGAAAGGAGGTGGAAAGTATCCCTTATCTCCTTTTTGACTTGATATTAGTGGTTGGATTAAAGTTGTGGACTTTGTGGGCATTAAAAACAAGAAGAGAATCCACATGTTTCCTTTTTAGTGAGTCCTAGTGTAGAGGGGGGTGGAAATTTGAGATTCCTTGAGAATATTCCAGAATCCTTCTAGAAGTTGTTGACTTTGAAGGAATAAGCCCACGTGAAAAGATAAAAAGCCCATGTGATTAATACTTTTACCTTAAGTAATATCTTAGTAAAACCTAGTAAAAGTAGTTACGGCTGAGTTACCGGAGGGTACCAAAGTAAAAACCTAGAATGTATAAATACAGGAGTAGAGAAGAGCTCCTCATCCTTGTTTTCACATTGTCGTAATGACAACTTGAGTAATATAGAGAGTGTGAGATATTTTTAGCATGTGAGAACTTGAGAGACGTCGTTAGAATGGAGGATTTTAGTTGATGTATTTAAGGAGATTTTTAGTTGATAAGTTTGTGGGTGTATGAATGAGTGAACTTAGCATTTTTCTCTTCAAGATTCATGGTGTGCTTCCATCAAAGCCATTAGAGGTGACCCCTGAGTGAGAGACAGGCTCGACATTTGCAGATTCATCGGTGGCGATCGTGGAAGTTGAGAGATCGGGGGGTAGTTGATCGATGAGATTGTGGAGGGTTTACATTTTTGGTTCCGTTGCCGGGACCTCACTTGAAGGGATCATTGAAAATGTTTAGAGTTCAGTTCTATATTAGACAAAAAGAGATTATGAGAGAACACATGGAGAGAACGTTGAGAGGAGGGAGAGCTAACGCGATGTTAGCAACATTAGAACCTTTCGTGTATCCCGTTGTCGTGTCGTGGACCGGCTCCTACATGAAATTCAAACTTCGATGCTTGTCGCTCCAAAGACACTCATGAGAAGATAAGCTAGGCCCCAGCTTAAGGGTTTTTGGCACAATCTCAGATCTCCATTTTCATCGCATAGATGGGTAGAGCTCCTTGTCAGCTTTCCATAGGCACTTTGTCTACTTCGTTTGGACGCCTAGTGGAAAAGTTACAGGACTCGAAAGATGGAGAAAACAAGCTAGGCCCCAGCTTACGAGCTTTTGGCGCAACTTCGGATCTTTACTTTTATCGCATAGATGGATAGAGCTCGTTGTCAGCTTTCCATGGGCATCTTGTTTATTTCGTTTGGACATCCAGAGAAGAAGTTATGCGATTCGAAAAAAAGAGGTAAAATCAAGCTAGGTCCCTAGTTACTTGCTGACTGGGTATTTAGGGCTTCAGGCGTTATATCAAAGACGCAAGGGGCCTGCTTCTTATTATTGAGGGTTGAACTTCGTACGTAGAGACTGTAACAAGGGGGCAGCTTAGGGGCTAGCTTGCGCCTGCAACCTGTCAACGGACGGTTCGGGAGATTTAGGAGTCCAATGCAAGCGCGCAAGGCGTCGTTGGGTTCAGATCTGTGCAGGCTACGCACTGTTCAAATGGTTTGGGAAGAGACGGATCGGAGAGTGCGTATTGAATGAAATTGAGACGCATGAAGCAGATTTGGGATTTTCAGTTATCTGTGAAGGAGAGCTGGACCGTTCGGGCCGTTCCGGAGTCCAAACTTGCTGTCCTTGGATCCAACGGGATCAGAACACCGAGTTCTACAGGAAATTGAAGACGATACCAGTTTTCATCGGACGGTTTGGAAGTTCTGAGTGAAATTGGCTCGCAGGGAAGCGCTTACATCAGATTTTCGTTCACCTGCGACTTGAAGTTGAGATGTTCTTCGCGATCGGTGAGCCAAGCTCTTCGTTCTTGGTGCCTACGCGATCAGGGAGTCTTCATCTACTCATAAGAGAAGACCGTGTGCGGATTGGATTGTTGGTTTGGGTGTGGTGAGCAAGTTTGAGTAGCATGGAGCTGATTTACGTCAGTTTTTTGCAACATGCGGCCAACTTTCTTGCGTGGTTTTGCAAGGGGAACTCCAAACGACTTGTTTGGAGTCTTGTTGGGTTCAGGGTAGCTAGATCTATCTGCCAGGGAAGACGGATATCAGTTTGGACGATTCGTTTGTGCAGTGTGTGCGATTTTAAGCCGCAGGGAGGAGTTTTTGGAGGTTCGGTCACCTGCGACCGAAAATCGGCGATATCTCGGCTCTTGGGAGTCGGATCTGAAGGTTTCTTGGGTTAACGGAGTCAACGGAGGAGACCCTATCGACATCTGAAGTCCGTTCGGCGAAAGGAGGAAGTTCACAGATAGGTCTTTTTCGGTTTCTTCGTTACGGGTTTTGCTCTTTTGAGTTCGTTAGAGTTCTGGTTGGCTGTATACAGCTTGTGGTAGCTAGCTTTAGCTAAGAGCTTATACATGGATGTGATTTGGACTTGGGTTTGGATCACATGATACTGCTGTGGCTCTGTTTGTTAGCAAAGGGAAGTTTCTCTTGCTTTGAGCTACGCTTCGGTGGTTTTGGGTCAGGGTTGTGATTCAAGGGTTTGTTTTAAGAGCTTTTGAAGCAGGTTACATACTGCTTTGGTCTGGTTCTCAATTCTGTGCTCTTAGGAGAAAGAACCGGCAGTGTACATACATTTGGGAGTGGTATATATCGCAGCATTCTTTTTCGTGGTTGTTCTTCTTTGTCTTGTCTCTGTTTCAGCACACAATATCTCCACAGCCAGGAACCTCGCGTTTTCCTGGACATCCTTCACGCAATATCCGACACGATACCGTAGTGATGTATGACGCGTTCGAAGTCATTCTTTACATTTTGTTCACTTAGAAAGGGTTTGAGGAGAGTTGAAAGAGGGTGCAAAAAGAGTTGTAGAGAAAGGAGGAGAGAAAAGTTATTAGAGGAGAGAAATTTGTGAGTTTAAAAATTCTGGTCTCTGGAAAATTTGTACAATCGCTGTCAACTTTTCTGTGAATTTTATTTTCCTGAGAAACTTTCAAGTGTTTTAGATTGGCTAATAACCTATCTAGGACAAAAGAAATCATAGGAAAAGGTGGTCTAGAGAAGGAGCAATGAATTTTCAAAGTTAAGGGGGTTTATTCGTGAGAGTTGAGGAATTCTGTTCTCTGGAAAAAGTTTACAGTCAGTGTCAGATTTTCTGTGAATTTTATTTTATTGAGAAACTTTCTAGTGTTTTAGAGTGGCTGATAAGCTATCCAGGACAAAAGAAATCATGAGAAGATGAGGTCTGAAGAGAGAGAAAGAATTTTTCAAAGTGGAGGGGGTTGACAACCATGAGGGAAGTGAAAATATACAAATTTCAGTTCTCTGAAAATTTTTACTGTCATCACCATTTCTTCTGATTAGGGAAGTTTTTGTTGAAACTTCATGATTTAGTAGCTTGGAGGTTGAGCTACTGGAGACCACAAAAATCTTGGAGAGATCTCTTACCAACTAAGAGATATACGTTTCGGCATACAAGGAGGTCTTCAAGATACTTCATGGGGAATCCAGTTCGGGTGTCGAGATGGAAGAAGAGACGTTTAGGAGTTCGAACGGAGTCGGAGAAGCCAAAGTTAAGTATAGATGAGTTGCGAACACTTATCTATACTACTTGGGGTGCCCTCTTTACCCTATACCAAGAAGCTTCTGCGACCATTGGCGCAGATTTGAAGAAAGCTGAGATGAAAGCATCATTCACTGTGGAGGCCACGAATGCTCCTGGTGAAGTAGAGTTGGATCCTTATAAGAGTGAGTTCAAGATGTCTGTTGTGATGAGTACAAACGATGGTGATTAGGATCATATCTTCGATAGTTAATTTTAGATTGGATTTTATTTCGTGTATAGCATGTATAATACACGATTTCCAATATAAAGCTCGAAAGAGTTAAGAAAGTGATGTAGAATTATTTTCCTCTACGATATTTTGTCCAATTAATGGTTGAGAAAGTGCAACATGAGTGGAAGTTCGAAAGATTGAAAGTTAGACTTAGAAACCTTCCTCAAGGTTTAGATGTCATAGTAAGCGTCGGAGAGAGCTCGAAAGAGGTTATCGTTGAGTTTGAGAACCCTAGTACAAAATCTCAAGTAGAATCTCTGAGGAGAAGAGTAGAAACCGACTTGTGGTGTTATTTCTGTAGAGGGTTGAGACATAAAGTAGTGAATTGTCCAACTAGAATCAGAACCGAGAGAGCTAAAGGGAAGCGGGAGTTTACTATTTTAAATCTTCGAGTGGGTCCATTGTCACCAGCGCCAATTCATCTTCTAGGAGAAGATCCTTGTCCAAGTTGTGGAGTGGGTGATCTATCAAGAGGACACAAGTGCGTCGATGTGGCCGCCCTACTTACGTCAGTAGTCGAGAAGTTGGACGAGACTCAAAGAGCTGAGACGGAGAAGTTGTCGACTTCAAAAGAGGACTCGGCTGAGTTGTGATGGAGATCGTCATTCGGATGGTGGAGAAGACGGTGATGCGACTCAGGCTCATGATTACCTTGGGAGAAGAGATGGCACAAGAGATGTTGTTACAACCATTTCCTTTCATTTTACCTATGGTAGATTATTCGCGAATGGAATTGGTGATGTTCGTACTCCTTTAGCGAGTAGTTATTGCAAAAAAATTAGAAGGGTAGAAAGACTAGTTACAAGATGGGGAAGTTACCAGTGTTTCATGGGAAAGACAATGAAGATGTAGAACCATTTGTACGACACTTCAAAAGGGGTTGCATCGGAAACAACGTGAGAAGGAAGGAAGAATGGGTGTTGTTATTGCCAGAGTTTTTAGAAGATTTTGCTCTTACGTGGTATGAAGACCGAGTGAAGAGCCAGACACCTGGTGCAGTTGAGGACACATGAGAGACGTTGAGTAATGCACTCATCGAAGAATTTCTTCCAGAAGAGAGTTATGAGAAGCTCATGGTGGAGCTTACTCATTTGAAGCAACGGGACGACGAGAAAGTTCGGCAATATGCCGAAAGGATGGATAAGTTGGAGCAACGGTTTCGGATTGTCTTACGGAAGAGTGGAGACAATGTGGAGTTAACGAAGGCGAGGATTGGAGCAGTGTTGATCAAGAACTTGGTGGGAGGGTTGAGGCCTTCAATTCGAACCCAAGTGAGGTACGAGAAGCCAGCAACCAAAGCGGAGGCCATCAAGATTGCGACAAATATGGAAGAGAGTTTGGATAAAGGAGATATCATCCAACCTCATCATGCTGCTCTGGTGTCAACTCCGACTCCTGGTGTAGCCACAACGATCGCACCTGCACCATCACAATTGGTAATTGCTTCAACGTCAGCTCCTACTCCAACGGTGGTGCCAAGACCGTTTGTCCCAACAACGATGTCTACTGTCGCCTCTGATTTTCATGCCGAGCTGAAGAGCATCACCGATACTCTTGCGGATCTCAAGATAAACGTGGTGCAGTTACGAGAATGGAGGAACAAAGGTGGAGGAGGAGGTCAAAGAGGTTACGACAACAATCCCAACCGAGGAAATCAAGGTAACTTTGGAGGCAACCAAGATAACTTTGGAGAAATCACTTGTTGGACGTGTGGAAGTTCTCATTTCCAACGAAATTGTCCTAACAACGGAGCAAGAGGTGCCGAAGCTGTCAGAATGAATGTGGGTGGAGGAAATCCATCACAAGGACGAGTCAAGGGGGTGTCTACTATCGATGTCGTGCGAGATCTCATCTACGAGAAAGGAGAGAGTTCAAACTCTTCTCATGCACCGGTGGAGTTTTTAGCTCAAGAAAGGAAAAGAACTCAATTTTTCGATGAACAGGTTTTCATGGAGGAGTCAGCAAGTAGAAGTACTCGTTCGAGTAATGTTTCGAGTACACCAAGGGAGCCAAGAAGGAAGTTGGGGATGACGGATTTCACCATTTCATCTTTCCAAGCGGGATATGATGTGGTTGAAGATGTGGGTGCTGAGAAAGTCAACATCACTGTTGGACAACTGATCGCACTTAATCCCAGCTTACGAAGAGAACTCAGAGGAGGACTGAGTTCTAAGAGAAACAAGAAGAAGAAACCCAAGAGCAAGACATCAAAGTCTGTGGGAGTTGGTGTGGTGGATGTGCATGCTTCAGAGGTATGCACTAGGGCTTCAAAGATTGAAGTCCGGTTGAATGGTCACTACGTCTCTGACGTACTGGTGGATGAAGGGTCGGCTGTAAACGTCATATCGGAGAGGTTGATGAAGAAGTTGGGGATGGAACCAACTCGCCCGGCTAGCATTGTCGTGGGGATGGCTAACAAGCAACGGGTAAGACCTCTTGGTGTGTTAGAGAAGGTGGTCATGTCTGTGATGGGAGTTCAAACATTGATGTCCTTTCAAGTGTTAAAGGACTCTAGTTATGATTTGCTTCTAGGTAGGCCTTGGTTGAGAGCTGTGCGCACCACTGATAGATGGCACAAGGGATACTTACGGATTGGACCTAGAGATCATAGAGTGATAGTATCTCTCTCGGGTGTTGGAGTTGTGACTTCTGACTCTGATAGACCCACTAGTGACTACTGGGAATCTGATACGAAGGATGATCATAGTGTCTCAGAAATAGATACTGGAGATTCTTACGATCAAGAATCCTCGTCTGAGGATGAAGGATTTGATCGAGATGAATCATTACATCAGCTTAGTGCTATTGACTTGTTGCCTCGACCAGCAGTGGAGAAAGATCCTGACAAAGAAGAGTTGAGTGAGACAGAGATTGTGAGAAGGCTCTCTACGCTGAAGTTTGGTATCAATATCACTCAAGAAGAGAAAAGTAGATTCCTAGATATATTTCGAAAATATATCCATGTGTTTGCTTTCACTTACAAGGATTTGAAGGAGGTGACTCTCGAGACTCATCAAATCGAACTGGAAGAGCACGCAAGACCAGTTCGACAGAAGCAGAGAAGAGTCAATCCCACAACGGCAATGATGGTCAAGGAGGAGATAGACAAGTTGAAGGAGGCGAGTTTCATCTATGAGGTGGAGAACTCAGAATGGGTTTCACCCATTGTGATTGTCAAGAAGAAGAATTGTAAGCTGCGAGTGTGCATAGACTAAAAGAAGTTGAACGCAGTTACCAAGAAGGATTATTATCCTCTATCATTTATAGATGAGATTTTGGAAGAAGTTGCTGGTCATGAGTGGTACAGCTTTGGTGATGGTTATAGTGGGTATAACCAGATCAAGATAGCACAAGAGTACCAACAGTTGACTACTTTCACTACTCCTTTGGGAACATTTGCATTTCGGGTGATGCCATTCGGACTGTGTAATGCTCTGACCACGTTTCAAAAGTTCATGAACAAGGTGTTTGAACCATTCATAGGGAAGTTTGTTCGAGATTTCATTGACGATTTCTGTGTGTACGGAAGAAAGCAGGACCACTTTGATCATGTGATCAAAGTTTTGCAGCGGTTGGAGCAAGCCAACGCTTCTCTAAATCCAGAGAAGTGCATCTTTGGCTACGAAGAAGGTCTGCTGTTAGAGCACATCATTTCCAAGAATGGGATTGCGGTAGATCCTGAGAAGGTGAAGAAGATTGTGGATCTTCCATTTCCGATCAACTTGACAAAGTTGAGGCAGTTTCTTGGCATGGTTGGATATTATCATAGGTTTGTCTTTTCCTTCTCAAACAAAGCAATAGCTTTGACTATGTACATGAAGAAGGGAGTTGATTTTGACTTGATAGTGCATGATCAGAAGGCAAAGGAAGCATTTGAGGAGCTGAAAAAGGCATTAGTGACAGCTCTTATACTTGCTAAACCTGAGTGGAGTAAAGCATTTATTCTGTATACGGATACCTCCAATGTAGCAATCGGATGTACATTAAGTCAGCTAGATGGAGATGGGCATGATCATCTTATAGCTTATGCTAGTAAGCAGATGGTTCCAGCGGAGAAGAATTACTCCGTGACTGAACGAGAAGGATTAGCGGTGATCTTTGGATTGAAGAAATTTCGACACTACTTGCTAGGAGGAAAATTTTCCATAGTCATAGATCACAATGCTTTAAAGTATATCTTTAAAGCCTTGTGATCGAAGATAGACCAGGGAAGAAGCATGTGAATGCTGATCTTTTGTCAAGGGCTTATGATGATGAGGGAGAAGAACCGTTTGATGATTCATTTCCAGACGAGCATCTGATGACCATCACAAGCATCGAGGAGATATCGGACGAGTACAAAGAAATTTGGAGTTTCCTTGCAGATGGTTCTTTTCCAGAAGGTATGCATGCCCGAGAACGTATCGCGTTGATCAAGAGATGTAAACTTTACACCATGGTGGAGGAAATTCTGTTTCATCAAGGAGCAGATGGGTTACTAAAGAGAGCAATTGGTCAGAAGGAGGCATTCAAGCTAATGCACGAGTTTCAGGACGAAACTGTTTGCGGAGGTCACTTTGCTGGTAAGATAACAGCCTTCAAGATTTTGGATGCGGGTTATCACTGGAGAGGGATTTTTAAGGAGTGTTTAGACTATTGCAAAACTTGCGACGTATGTCAAGCATTTGCTCTGAAGTCTACTAAAACACCTCCGTTAAGATCAATTCCAATATTAGGACCGTTTGAGAAGTAAGGTATTGACTTTGTAGGTCCTCTTAATAAGACATCTCGAGACAATAGATACATTGTAGTCGCCACTGAGTATTGTACCAAGTGGGTAGAGGCTAGACCTTTGAGAGAGACCAATGAAACAGAAGTCGGTAGATTCCTATGAGAGAGGATCATCACAAGATTTGGATGTCCGTTAGAGTTGGTCTCGGATAGAGGAGGAGAGTTTGTAGGGAGCATGACTATTGCTATGCTACAACACTTTTCTATCAAGGCACGAGTAACGACCTCATACAAACCGAATGCTAATGGTCTTGCAGAGAAGATCAATCTTACACTTTGTATGATGCTCACCAAAGATGCTGGTGTTGAGACTGCGAAACATACTTGGGATAAGAGGCTACATGTCATCTTATGGGAGTATCGAACGACAACAAAGACTTCTATTGGGTATTCTCCATTTCGATTGGTTTATGGAGTGGAGTCCAAGTTGTCGATATAATTCGAATTGGATACTTTTTCAAACTATTCAACGAAAGTTGAAAAGGTCGAGAGGAGAAGACGTGGTCAGATCAAGAAGAGAGCAACTCATGGAGTTGGAAGAGACCCGAGCGGTAGCAATGATCCGGATGGAACGAGCTCAGGCGTATCAAAAGAAGAGTTACGACAAACGGTTGGGCAAGAAGGAGGTAAAACCTTTTCAAGTTGGAGATTGAGTTATGTTGTATGATGCTATCAGATTCAAGAGGGCTAGGAAGAAGTTTCTTCCGAGATATTTTGGTCCTTTTGTTGTAGATAAGGTGTGGAGCAACTTCACATATGACCTTCAAGAGTTGGGAGGAAGTAGATTCGATCGGGTCAACCATGACAAGTTGAAGTTGTTTCATCGACGAAAGTTCTCTCTTCACTCCGAGGACGGAGAGAAAATTTAGTCCGGGGGTAAAATGTAACGACCTATGTTACACATAGGAAATTTGTCTATTAGTAAGGTGTTATAACTAAGTGTTGAGATTGTTTATTTGCTGCCAAAGTACTTTAAGGAGATATCAAGTTAGTCATGACTAGCTAAAAGTTAGTTATGGTTAAACTTAGCTGTACTTTTGGCAGAATTCAGATATTTGCTAAAGAGTGAGCACTACTATCTTGTCATCTTGTCTACAAGGTAGAAAGGAGGTGGAAAGTATCCCTTATCTCCTTTTTGACTTGATATTAATGGTTGGATTAAAGTTGTAGATTTTGTGGACATTAAAAACAAGAAGAGATTCCACATGTTTCCTTTTTAGTGGGTCCTAGTGTAGAGAGGGGGTGGAAATTCGAGATTCCTTGAGAATATTCTAGAATCCTTCTAGAAGTTGTTGACTTTGAAGGAATAAGCCCATGTGAAAAGGTAAGAAGCCCATGTGATTAATGCTTTTACCTTAAGTAATATCTTAGTAAAACCCGGTAAAAGTAGTTACGGCTGAGTTACCGGAGGGTACCAAAGTAAAAACCTAGAATGTATAAATAGAGGAGTAGAGAAGAGCTCCTCATCCTTGTTTTCACATTTTCGTAATGACAACTTGAGTAATATAGAGAGTGTGGGATATTTTTAGCATGTGAGAACTTGAGAGACGTCGTTAGAATGAAAGATTTTAGTTGATGAGTTTATGGAGATTTTAGTTGATAAGTTTGTGGGTGTATGAATAAGTGAACTTAGCATTTTTCCCTTCAAGATTCATGGTGTGCTTCCATCAAAGTCATCAGAGGTGACCCTTGAGTGAGAGACAGACCGGACATTTGCAGATTCATCGATGACGATCGTGGAGGTTGAGAGATCGGGGGGTAGTTGATCGATGGAATCGTGGAGGGTTTACAGATCGTACCCTGAGTAAAGATCTCCCATTGAGTAAATTGCTCTCCTTGCAAACGCTTCAGCAAACTCATCCACAATCGGTCCCACCCAAGCATTTCTGATTGTTACTGCGTTCACCGGCTGCATGTCTTGGATGAACCGCAGCGACCCATTCTTCTTAGGCACTGTAAACCATCTGCTCGAATACGGTGCAAACGACGGCTCCAAGATCTTCATCCGCATCTTCTCCTTCAGCAACTCCACTAGTTTGGGCAAGTGAGCCCGCTGTCGCGCTACTTGGCGGCTATCATGTTATATTTCTACTCCGACGCTTGAGTTTAGTAGTTCTAGAAGTTAGCTTATATTACTTCTAGTCCTTTATGTATATGTTTGACACCTTTGCATACGGTGTTAACACTATTTTGAGTCCTAGTAGGCTGATAGTATGTTAGTTATCTTGTTCAAGCATTTGTGCGCTTGTGCAAGTGACTTCTTACTTGTCTATGACGTTCAATGTACATAACTTAGGGTTTCCATGCTGATAGGGATTTGAGCTCATGGGTTGTACTTACTTGTCGCCCATGCACGCTTTCTAGCTAATTTAAGTTATTTTTCGGGGCTATGTGTCATTTTAGGTAGTTTAGGTTTTACGCTGGCACTCTAGGGGGCTTGAAGTGGTAGCTTATGAGTGTAAGTAAGTTACCAGGTAGTTTAAGGCACAAAAGGACAGTCAAGTGGAGCTATGAACTCCCATTGGTCCATTTTTGTCTTTTGTAAAACTCTAAGTTTAGAAATAGAGCTCTAGAGGAGAGTTCGAGCAATTGGTGAGGTATCTTCGAAATCTGAGAACACAGGAAGAGAGAGCTCGTCGTGCCAAGCACTGTCAGTGAAATTTTTGCTCGATTTGGATCAATAAACAAGGAGTTATGCCCAATTGAAGTTCGGATTGTGCCAAAACTGCATCACTTTTGTTGATTTTGGGGTTTTCGGTGCCAATTGCAGCAGAATTGAGGAAATCACTTCAAAACTTCGTGGTTGCGTTCACTGTCAGGAGGGCTACGACTGTCCAAAAAGTTTCGAATCATTTGAGTAACTGAGTAATTCAGGGCGGCCGCTGAAGCAGAGGGGGTCTGAAAAGCTCTTAATCTAGAGCAGCGACTTCAGAGGAGGAGATCTGGAGTTCTGTGTACATTCAGGAGTCCCAACTTCACAGGGATGTTCAGCATCCTGTAGACTTCAAATACTGTGAGAAGATTTGAAATTCATCGAGCCAATTCTCTGTTCTATGTCTGAATAGCTGTCTAGGTACCAGAAATTGCCATAATTCTCTTATTCAGAACTTTTCTGTCAACATCTCGGTGCTAGAATTCAGTCTCAGGCTGAAACTTCGTGTGTGTGTTCAGTAGTGCCTCATTTACATGTAGGGGAAGTTTAGAAGTCTAAACCTTCATAGTTTTCCTGTCTTTGAGTGTCAAAGTTCACCGCTTAAGCCTATTACTACCGGTGAGACCTAAATTTCGCTTTTTGAGCATATCAGAGGATCCTACACTCCTGTGTGAGTGTTTATAGCTCCTGTTGTGACCTGAAAGCCAACCTCTTGAGTAAACAACCACAGCCAGAAGCCCGGCGCTTTCCTAGGTAGACGGATCACACTCCTACATACTCTCTTTTTGGTGAACTCGACGTGAAACACCTAGGGTGGGAGTTTTCTTGAGAGTGTTACAGGATCAGATATCATGGCCAACCAAGGATCATCAAGTGGAGGTGCTGCTGCTGCTCAGCAACCTGTTCAGTTTGATGCTGCTACGATGAAGATGTTCTAGGCTTTTTCCATGTTCATGCAGCAGCAGCAGAGCACAGAGAGGAAGGAGGTGTTAGCAACCAAGGCGTTGCAATCTGTGGTGCACCAGATGGATCAGTTCAAGGGTACAGATATTTCCAAGTATGTGCGATACTATGCTAGGGAGATGGAGGTGAACAAGGTGCCTGAGAAGGAGATGGTGGAGAACTTTGAGCTTGCTGTTGTCCCTGAGATTCGTGGGCGTGTAAAGGAGCTCAAGCAGCAGCAAGGACAGAGTTGGGAGAGCTTTATGCGAGCTTTGAAGGAGGAGTACTACACTGAAGATTCAGAGAGGGTGACCAAGAGAACGTTCTTGGAGTGGGTGGTGAAGCCTAACAAAGGTTTGTCTGTAAATGAGTTGTTAAGGGAGTTTGATCGTCAATATGCTCAGCTTTCTAGGACAGAGAAGCTTACACTAGAGGTTGAGAAGACCGAGCTTTTCCTACAAGCAGCGGACGTGACTATTCAGGAGAAGCTTGAGCTGTTGCTGGAAGACAAGAGTGAGGAGAGAGGATTGAAGACTGATTGGAAGGAGGTTGAAGAGGCTGTCTCTTTGCTGACCAAGAGACAGAGAAGAAGGGACAAGGTGGTGGTAAGTGAAGCAGCACCTCTGATAATTCCTGTCAAGTAGTTGCCTACTAAGCCTGCTTTGGTAATTGCTAGAGAGGAAGACTCACCGCTTGATGAGTTGATTAAGGGTATGAAGGAGCTTAAGCTTAAGCTCACTAGGTTAGAAGAGAAGGAGCAGAATGTACAGCCTGCTATGCAGAGACCTCAGATGAGAGAAGGCTTTGTTCATCGTTGTATATGGTGTGATAGCCTAGACCATGTAAGAAGAGATTGTGGGGAGTTTTCAGATGCATTGAGGAAGGATCTGATCTTTTTCAAAGATGGTATGATCCATCTGAGAGAGACTGGGATGATGTTGGGAACCAACTTTGGCAAGGGTGGTATGAAGAGACTTGTGAATGATATATCAGCATCACATGCTGTTTCTCTTGTGAATGCTGCTACGTGTGGAGTGAAAGTGGAAATGGAGAGAGAGAAAGGGACTACTGGGTTGTGGTCAGATGTAGTGCGGTCCGTAGCTAGAACAGAGCTAGATAAGGATGTGCTACGAAGGGTTGGCAACTCAATTCGAGAGACTACAGGATGGAATGACCCTGTGGATACTATGTCAGTACATGCTTATGTTGCACGAAGTCATCATGAAGCTGTACTAGAAGAAAAACGCAGGAGGGAGGATGCAGGTGAGGCTTCTACAGCCAAACGACCTGCTACAAGGAGTGAAAGGGCTAGACCAGAGGCAAGGCAGGAGACAACACCTACTCGGGAGGAGACTATGGAGGATCTACCACCTACAACACCAAAGGAGAAGGAGAGAAGCAAGGAGAAGGGTAAGATGCCTGCATACAAACTTCAGTCTGACATTGAGATTGCTACAGACTTGAAGCAGGTGTTAGAGAACCGTATCTTGAATGGGAAAGTTGAGTTTACTCTGGGTGAGATTCTTGGGATAGCAAAGCGTGAGTTCCATGAGGTTATCATAGATATCATCAAGAGGAAACGTCAGATTTTGGGTGAAGCAGCTACGCTTAACGCTCTAGGGACCAAACTGTCGGAAGATGAGGAAGATGAGATTGCTGGTTATTGCTCTCAAGTATCAGAGGGAAGATCAGATCAGCACGTGAGGTTTGAAGATGAGGTGGAAGCATCGCAGAAGAGCCATTATTCTCACAACCATTGGACGAGAGCAACCACAGAGACCTTAGTGAAGCTGGGAGATCTAGAGGAACCTGTGGTGGCATTGATTGATCACGGCTCTGAGATTAATCTGATGTCTAAGGAGCTGTACAAGCGTGGGAGGTGGCCCATAGACACCGACCATGGGTGGCTTATCCGTGCTGCCAACAACCAGCGGGGAGAACTCTATGGTGCTTGCCCCAACATCAAGGTAACTGTGGGTGACATCAGTGATGTTCAGAATTTCTTTGTGCAAGACATGTCAACCTATCCTATCATTCTAGGGCAGCCTTACATTACTGCTGTTAGAATGGAGACACGAGTTATGGATGATGGTTCAGCTTATGCTAGGATACGTAGTAGAGATGGCAAAAGAGCTGTTCAGTTTTTGACCGTTGCTGCAGAACATGAGAGAAATCGCGATAGCTTGAGAGACCGTCCACTGCCTAAGATTACTCAGGAGTTTAGAGAGTCTAGGGGTTTTGGCAGAGTACCATTGAAGAGCGAGACTTCAACGGTACAGTAGAGCTAGGATTCTCGCCTGATCTAGTAGAGCATGAAGCTTTATCCACTAGCTTCTTAGGATTGACGTCATGTGGATCTGTAACGACCTATGTTACACATAGGAAGTTTGTCTATTAGTAAGGTGTTTAGTTCTAACTAAGTGTTGAGAATGTTTAATTGCTGCCAAAGTACTTTTAGGAGGTATCAAGTTAATCATGATTAGCTAAAAGTTAGTTATGGTTAAACTTAGCTGTACTTTTGGCAGAATTCAGATATTTGCTAAAGAGTGAGCACTACTATCTTTGTCATCTTGTCTAAAAGGTAGAAAGGATGTGAAAAGTATCCCTTATCTCCTTTTTGACTTGATATTAGTGGTTGGATTAAAGTTGTGGACTTTGTGGGCATTAAAAACAAGAAGAGATTCCACATGTTTCCTTTTTAGTGGGTCCTAGTGTAGAGGGGGAGTGGAAATTCGAGATTCCTTGAGAATATTCCAGAATCCTTCTAGAAGTTGTTGACTTTGAAGGAATAAGCCCATGTGAAAAGATAAAAAGCCCATGTGATGAATGCTTTTACCTTAAGTAATATCTTAGTAAAACCCGGTAAAAGTAGTTACGGCTGAGTTACCGGAGGGTACCAAAGTAAAAACCTAGAATGTATAAATAGAGGAGTAGAGAAGAGCTCCTCATCCTTGTTTTCACATTGTCGTAATGACAACTTGAGTAATATAGAGAGTGTGGGATATTTTTAGCATGTGAGAACTTGAGAGACGTCGTTAGAATGGAGGATTTTAGTGGATGAGTTGATGGAGATTTTTAGTTGATAATTTTGTGGGTGTATGAATGAGTGAACTTAGCATTTTCTCTTCAAGTTCATGGTGTGCTTCCATCAAAGCCATCAGAGGTGACCCCTGAGTGAGAGACAGGCCCGACATGTTGCAGATTCGTGGATGACGATCGTGGAGGTTGAGAGATCGGGGGGGTAGTTGATCGATAGGACCGCGGAGGGTTTACATTTTTGGTTCCGTTGCCGGGACCTCACTTGAAGGGATCGTTGAACGATGTTTAGAGTTCAGTTCTATATTCGACAAAAGGAGATTATGAGAGAGCACATGGAGAGAACGTTGGGAGGAGAGAGAGCTAACGCGATGTTAGCAACGTTAGAACCTTTCGTGTATCCCGTAGTGATATATGACGCGTTCGAAGTCATTCTTTACATCTTGTTCACTTAGAAAGGGTTTGAGGAGAGTTGAAAGAAAGTGCAACAAGAGTTGTAGAGAAAGGAGGAGAGAAAAGTTATTAGAGGAGATAAATTTGTGAGTTTAGAAATTCTGCTCTCTGGAAAATTTGTTCAGTCGCTGTCAACTTTTCTGTGAATTTTATTTTCCTGAGAAACTTTCCAGTGTTTTAGATTGGCTGATAACCTATCTAAGACAAAAAAAATCATAGGAAAAGGTGGTCTAGAGAGGGAGCAATGAATTTTCAAAGTTGAGGGGGTCTATTCGTGAGAGTTTAAGAATTCTGTTATCTGGAAAAAATTTACAGTCATTGTCAGATTTTCTGTAAATTTTATTTTCCTGAGAAACTTTCCAGTGTTTTAGAGTGGCTGATAAGCTATCCAGGACAAAAGAAATCATGAGAAGATGAGGTCTGAAGAGGGAGAAAGAATTTTTCAAAGTGGAGGGGGTTGACAACCATGAGGGAAGTAAAAATATACAAATTTCAGTTCTGTGAAAATTTGTATAGTCATCACCATCTCTTCTGATTAGAGAAGTTTCTGTTGAAACTTCATGATTTAGTAGCTTGGAGGTTGAGCTACTGGAGACCACAAAAATCTTGGAGAGATCTCTTATCAACTAAGAGATATACGTTTCGGCATACAAGGAGGTCTCGAAGATACTTCATGGGGAATCCAGTTCGAATGACGAGGTGGAAGAAAAGATGTTTAGGAGTTCGAACAGAGACGGAGAAGCCCAAGTTGAGTATAGATGAGTTACGAACCCGCATCTATAGCACTTGGGGTGCCCTCTTTACCCTATACGAAGAAGCTTCCGCGACCATTGGCACAGATTTGAAGAAAGCCGAGTTTAAAGCATCATTCACTGTGGAGGCCAAGAATGCTCCTGGTGAAGTAGAGTTGGATTTTTACAAGAGTGAGTTCAAGATGTCTGTTGTGATTAGTACAAACGATGGTGAGGAGGATCATATCTTCGATAGTTAATTTTAGATTAGATTTTATTTCGTGTATAGCATGTATAATACACGATTTCCAATATAAAGCTCGGAAGAGTTAAGAAAGTGATGTAGAATTATTTTCCTCTATGATATTTTGTCCACTTAATGGTTGAGAAGGTGCAACATGAGTGGAAATTTAAAAGATTGGAAAGTTAGACTTAGAAACCTTCCTCAAGGTTTAGATGTCATAGTAAGTGTCGGAGAAAGTTCGAGAGAGATTATCGTCGAGTTTGAAAACCCTAGTACTAAACCTCAAGTAGAATCTCCGAGGAGAAGAGTAGAAACCGACTTGTGGTGTTATTTCTGTAGAGAGTTGGGACATAAAGTAGTGAATTGTCCAACTAGAATCAGAACCGAGAGAGCTAAAGGGAAGCGGGAGTTTACTGATTTAAGTCTTCGAGTGGGTCCATCGTCACCAGCGCCAATTCATCTTCTAGGCGAAGATCCTTGTCCAAGTTGTGGAGTGGGTGATCTATCTAGAGGACACAAGTGCGTAGATGTGGCCGCCCTACTTACGTCAGTAGTAGAGAAGTTGGACGAGACTCAAAGAGCTGAGACGGAGAAGTTGTCGACTTCAAAAGAGGACTCAGCTGAGTTGTGATGGAGATCGTCATTCGGATGATGGAGAAGGCGGTGATGCGACTCAGACTCATGATTACCTTGGGAGAAGAGATGGCACAAGAGGTGTTGTTACAACCATTTCTTTTCATTTTACCTATGGTAGATTATTCGCGAATGGAATTGGTGATGTTCGTACTCTTTTAGCGAGTAGTTATTGCACAAAAATTAGAAGGGTAGAAAGAATAGTTACAAGATGGGGAAGTTATCAGTGTTTCATGGGAAGGACAACGAAGATGTAGAACCATTTGTACGAGACTTCAAAAGGGGTTGCATCAGAAACAACGTGAGAAGGAAGGAAGAATGGGTGTTATTACTGCCAGAGTTTTTAGAAGATTTTGCTCTTATGTGGTATGAAGACCGAGTGAAGAGCCAGACACCTGGTGCAATTGAGGACACATGAGAGACGTTGAGTAATGCACTCATCGAAGAATTTCTTCCAAAAGAGAGTTATGAGAAGCTCATGGTGGAGCTTACTCATTTGAAGCAACGGGACGATGAGAAAGTTCGGCAATATGCCGAAAGGGTGGATAAGTTGGAGCAACGGTTTCGGACGGTCCTACGGAAGAGTGGAGACAATGTGGAACTAACGATGGCGGGGATTGGAGCAGTGTTGACCAAGAACTTGGTGGGAGGGTTGAGGCCTTCAATTCGAACCCAAGTGAGGTACGAGAAGCCAGCAACCAAAGCAGAGGCCATCAAGATTGCGACAAACATGGAAGAGAGTTTGGATGAAGGAGATATTATCCAACCTCATCATGCTGCTCTAGTGTCGACTCCGACTCCTGGTGTAGTCACAATGATCGCACCTGCACCATCACAATTGGTGATTGCTTCAACGTCAGCTCCTACTCCAACGGTGGTGCCAAGACCGTTTGTCCCAACAACGATGTCTACTGCCACCTCTGATTTTCATGCCGAGCTGAAGAGCATCACCGATACTCTTGCGGATCTCAAGATAAACGTGGTGCAGTTACGAGAATGGAGGAACAAAGGTGGAGGAGGAGGTCAAAGAGGTTACGACAACAATCCCAACCGAGGAAATCAAGGTAACTTTGGAGGCAACCAAGGTAACTTTGGAGGAATCACTTGTTGGACGTGTGGAGGTTCTCATTTCCAGCGAAATTGTCCTAACAACGGAGTAAGAGGTGCCGAAGCTGTCAGAATGAATGTGGTTGGAGGAAATCCATCACAAGGACGAGACAAGGGGGTGGCTATTATCGATGTCGTGCGAGATCCCATCTACGAGAAAGGAGAGAGTTCAAACTCTTCTCATGCACCGGTGGAGCTTTAAGCTCAAGAAAGGAAAAGAACTCGATTTTCTGATGAACCGGTTTTCATGGAGGAGTCAGCAAGTAGAAGTACTCGTTCGAGTAATGTTTCGAGTACACCAAGGGAGCCAAGAAGGAAGCTAGGGATGGCGGATTTCACCATTTCATCTTCTCAAGCGGGATATGATGTGGTTGAAGATGTGGGTGCTCAGAAAGTCAACATCACTGTTGGACAACTGATCGCACTTAATCCCAGCTTACGAAGAGAACTCAGAGGAGGACTGAGTTCTAAGAGAAGCAAGAAGAAGAAACCCAAGAGCAAGACATCAAAGTCTGTGGGAGTTGGTGTGGTGGATGTGCATGCTTCAGAGGTATGCACTAGGACTTCAAAGATTGAAGTCCGGTTGAATGGTCACTACGTCTCTGACGTATTGGTGGATGGAGGATCGGCTGTCAACGCCATATCGGAGAGGTTGATGAAGAAGTTGGGGATGGAACCAACTCGCCCGGCTAGCATTGTCGTGGGGATGGCTAACAAGCAACGGGTAAGACCTCTTGGTGTGTTAGAGAAGGTGGTCGTGTCTGTGATGGGAGTTCAAACGTTGATGTCCTTTCAAGTGTTAAAGGACTCTAGTTATGATTTGCTCCTAGGTAGGCCTTGGTTGAGAGCTGTGCACACCATTGATTGGTGGCACAAGGGATACTTACGGATTGGGCCTAGAGATCATAGAGTGATAGTTCCTCTCTCGGGTGTTGGAGTTGTGACTTCTGACTCTGATAGACCCACTAGTGACTACTGGGAATCTGATACGGAGGACGATCAGAGTGTCTCAGAAATAGATACCGGCGATTCTTACGATCAAGAATCCTCGTCTGAGGACGAAGGATTTGGTCGAGATGAATCATTACATCAGCTTAGTGCTATTGACTTGTTGCCTCGACCAGCAGTGGAGAAAGATCCTGACAAAGAAGAGTTGAGTGAGGCAGAGATTGTGAGAAGACTCTCTACCCTGAAGTTTGATATCAATGTTACTCAAGAGGAGAAAAGTAGATTCCTAGATATATTTCGAAAATATATCCATGTGTTTGCTTTCAGCTACAAGGATTTGAAGGAGATGACTCTCGAGACTCATCGAATCGAATTGGAGGAGAACGCAAGACCAGTTCGACAGAAGCAGAGAAGGGTCAATCCTACAACAGCAATGATGGTCAAGGAGGAGATAGACAAGTTGAAGGAGGCGAGTTTCATCTATGAGGTGGAGAACTCAGAATGGGTTTCACCCATTGTGATTGTCAAGAAGAAGAATGGTAAGCTGCGAGTGTGCATAGACTATAAGAAGCTGAATGCAGTTACCAAGAAGGATTATTATCCTCTACCATTTATAGATGAGATTTTGGAGAAAGTTGCTGGTCATGAGTGGTACAGCTTTGGTGATGGTTATAGTGGGTATAACCAGATCAAGATAGCACAGGAGTACCAACAGTTGACTACTTTCACTACTCCTTGGAGAACATTTGCATTTCGGGTGATGCCATTCGGATTGTGTAATGCTCCGGCCACTTTTCAAAAGTTCATGAACAAGGTGTTTGAACCATTCATAGGGAAGTTTGTTCGGGATTTCATTGACGATTTCTGTGTGTACGGACGAAAGGAGGACCACTTTGATCATGTGATCAAAGTTTTGCAGCGGTTGGAGCAAGCCAACGCTTCTCTAAATCTAGAGAAGTGCATCTTTGGCTGCGAAGAAGGTCTGCTGTTAGGGCACATCATTTCCAAGAATGGGATTGCGGTAGATCCTGAGAAGGTGAAGAAGATTGTGGATCTTCCATTTCCGATCAACTTAACAAAGTTGAGGCAGTTTCTTGGCATGGTTGGATATTATCGTAGGTTTGTCTTTTCCTTCTCAAACAAAGCAATAGCTTTGACTATGTACATGAAGAAAGGAGTTGATTTTGACTTGATAGTACATGATCAAAAGGCAAAGGAAGCATTTGAGGAGCTGAAAAAGGCATTAGTGACAGCTCCTATACTTGCTACATCGGATGCCTCCAATGTAGCAATCGGATGTACATTAAGTCAGCTAGATGAAGATGGGCATGATCATCCTATAGCTTATGCTAGTAGGCAGATGGTTCCAGCGGAGAAGAATTACTCCGTGACTGAACGAGAAGGATTAGCAGTGATCTTTGGATTGAAGAAATTTCGACACTACTTGCTAGGAGGGAAATTTTCCATAGTCACAGATCACAAGGCTTTAAAGTATATCTTTAATAAGCCAAATGCCGAAGGTCGTATTGCTCGTTGGAAGATCCTTCTAACAGAATACGATTACGTGATCGAAGATAGACCAGGGAAAAAGCATGCGAATGCTGATCTTTTGTCGAAGACTTATGATGATGAGGGAGAAGAACCGTTTGATGATTCATTTCCAGACGAGCATCTGATGACCATCACAAGCATTGAGGAGATACCGGACGAGTACAAGGAAATCTGGAGTTTCTTTGCAGATGGCTCCTTTCCAGAAGGTATGCATACCCGAGAACATAACGCGTTGATCAAGAGATGCAAACCTTACACCATGGTGGAGGGAATTCTATTTCATCAAGGAGCAGATGGGTTACTAAGGAGAGCAGTTGGTCAGAAGGAGGCATTCAAGCTAATGCACGAGTTTCACGACGGAACTGTTTGCGGAGGTCACTTTGTTGGTAAGATAACAGCCTTCAAGATTTTGGATGCGGGTTATCACTGGAGAGGGATTTTCAAAGAGTGTTTAGACTATTGCAAAACTTGTGACTTATGTCAAGCATTTGCTCTAAAGTCTACTAGAACACCTCCGTTAAGATCAATTCCAGTATTAGGGCCGTTTGAGAAGTGGGGTATTGACTTTGTAGGTCCTCTTAATAAGACACCTCGAGGCAATAGATACATTGTAGTCGCCACTGACTATTGTACCAAGTGGGTAGAGGCTAGACCTTTGAGAGAGACCAATGAAACAGAAGTCGGTAGATTCTTATGGGAGAGGATCATCACGAGATTTGGATGTCCGTTAGAGTTGGTCTCGGATAGAGGAGGAGAGTTTGTAGGGAGCATGACTACTGCTATGCTACAACACTTTTCTATCAAGGCACGAGTAACGACCTCATACAAACCAAATGCCAATGGTCTTGCGGAGAAGACCAACCTTACACTTTGTATGATGCTCGCCAAGGATGCTGGTGTTGAGACTGCGAAACATACTTGGGATAAGAGGCTACATGCCATCTTATGGGAGTACCGAACGACAACAAAGACTTCTACTGGGTACTCTCCATTTCGACTGGTTTATGGAGTGGAGTCCAAGTTGCCGATCCAGTTCGAATTGGATACTTTTCAAACCATTCAACGAAAGTTGAAGAGGTCGAGGGGAGAAGACGTGGTCAAGTCAAGAAGGGAGCAACTCATGGAGTTGGAAGAGACTCGAGCGGTAGCAATGATCCGGATGGAACGAGCTCAGGCGTATCAAAAGAAGAGTTACGACAAACGTTTGGGCAAGAGGGAGGTAAAACCTTTTCAAGTCGGAGATTGGGTTATGTTGTATGATGCTATCAGATTCAAGAGGGCTAGGAAGAAGTTTCTTCTGAGATATTTTGGTCCTTTTGTTGTAGATAAGGTGTGGAGCAACTTCACATATGACCTTCAGGAGCTGGGAGGAAGGAGATTTGATCGAGTAAATCATGACAAGTTGAAGTTGTTTCATCGACGAAAGTTCTCTCTTCACTCCGAGGACGGAGCGAAAATTTAGTCCGGGGGTAAAATGTAACGACCTATGTTACACATAGGAAGTTTGTCTATTAGTAAGGTGTTTAGTTCTAACTAAGTGTTGAGAATGTTTAATTGCTGCCAAAGTACTTTTAGGAGGTATCAAGTTAGTCATGACTAGCTAAAAGTTAGTTATGGTTAAACTTAGCTGTACTTTTGGCAGAATTCAGATATTTGCTAAAGAGTGAGCACTACTATCTTGTCATCTTGTCTAAAAGGTAGAAAGGATGTGGAAAGTATCCCTTATCTCCTTTTTGACTTGATATTAGTGGTTGGATTAAAGTTGTGGACTTTGTGGGCATTAAAAACAAGAAGAGATTCCACATGTTTCCTTTTTAGTGGGTCCTAGTGTAGAGGGGGGGTGGAAATTTGAGATTCCTTGAGAATATTCCAGAATCCTTCTAGAAGTTGTTGACTTTGAAGGAATAAGCCCATGTGAAAAGGTAAAAAGCCCATGTGATGAATGCTTTTACCTTAAGTAATATCTTAGTAAAACCCGGTAAAAGTAGTTACGGCTGAGTTACCGGAGGGTACCAAAGTAAAAACCTAGAATGTATAAATAGAGGAGTAGAGAAGAGCTCCTCATCCTTGTTTTCACATTGTCGTAATGACAACTTGAGTAATATAGAGAGTGTGGGATATTTTTAGCATGTGAGAACTTGAGAGACGTCGTTAGAATGGAGGATTTTAGTGGATGAGTTGATGGAGATTTTTAGTTGATAATTTTGTGGGTGTATGAATGAGTGAACTTAGCATTTTCCTTTCAAGTTCATGGTGTGCTTCCATCAAAGCCATCAGAGGTGACCCTTGAGTGAGAGACAGGCCCGACATGTTGCAGATTCGTGGATGACGATCGTGGAGGTTGAGAGATCGAGGGGGTAGTTGATCGATAGGACCGCGGAGGGTTTACAGATCAGTGTGTTATAAGAAGGTTGAGAATCTGAAGAGGTTTGAGAGACAACATGTGAAGTGTGTACAGCAGTCTTTGTGGGATAGTGGAGAGTTAGCAAGAGATGAATACATATCTGGAGTGTTTGAAGAGCAATATTTGGTAGATACTATAGGGGAGTTGAAATCTATAGTAGAAAGTTCTATAGATGATGTAGATAGAGTGGTGAGAGTGAGCTCCAAGGAGCTTTATGTTGTAATTGATAAGTTTATAGATCGGCAAGAGGTGTATGTGGAGACCAAGTACAAGTCAGTGGCAAAGAAAGTCAAACCAGTGGCTTTGCCTTTACCACTCGACTACAATCAGAAGATGGAGCAAGCTGCACGAGAACCGACGCTCAGAGGACCGAGAAGAATTGGGCACCAGTTCACAGAAACATCACTGAAGGAGCTGAGGATTGGAGGTGATGGATTTTTTACTGAGCAAGAGAAGAAGAGCTTCAGGGAGATGCTATCTAGGCATGGTAAGGCGTTTGCGTTTGAGTCACATGAAGTAGGATGTGTAGATCCAAGTGTAGTTGCACCTATGGTAATCTTTACTATACCGCATGTGCCTTGGAATCTACGTCCTATCCCTGTGCCTAGAGCTCATCTACCAAAGCTGATAGACTTGCTCAATGAGAGGATTAGGATGGGTATCTTGGAACCATCTATAGCTCCCTATTCTAGTAGATGGTTTACTGTTCCGAAGAAGAGTGGAGCTTTGAGGTTTATCCAAGATATGCAGCCAGTTAACAAGGTGACTATCAGGAATATGGGTATAGGACCTATTGTAGACGAGTTTGCAGAGGCTTTTGCTGGTCGTGCTATCTATTCGATAGGAGATTTATATTCAGGGTATGATCAGTTTCAGTTATCCTCTGAGAGTAGAGACTTGACTACAATGAGGACACCTTTGGGGTTACTAAGGATGTGCACCTTGCCACAAGGTGCTACCAATTCTGTAGCACATATGATGAATGGCATGAATAAAGTTTTGAGGGACTTCATTCCTGAAAAAACTATGCCATTCCTTGATGATGTGCCGATCAAAGGATGTGTTGAGGAGGAGAAGAATGAGATAATGGATCAGAGGGGGTGCCGTAAGTTTGTTGCAGATCATATAGTTGACTGCGATAAGATATTGAGTCGACTGGAGGAGGTTCATTTGACTTTATCAGGAGCAAAGTCTGTATTTGGAGAACAAGAGGTGTTGATTGTGGGGCACCTATGTGGATCTTATGGTCGGAAACCTTGTCCAAACAAGGTTGATGCCATTCGAAGAATGAAGGAGACGTGTCGATCGGTTACCGAGGTGAGAAGATTTCTAGGTGCATGTGTGTTTTACCATATATGGATTCCACACTTTGCTCATGTAGCAGATCCGCTGTACAAGTTGCTGAGGAAGGGGCAAAGATTTCAGTGGCAAGAGGAGCAAAGCGAGTCTATGAAGAAGTTGAAGGATCTGTTGTCTTCACCACCAACTCTACGGAAGGTAACATATGAGTTGGGCAGATCTGTTATCCTTACTGTTGATACTAGTCCTATTGGCATTGGATGGGCTATAGGACAAGACGATGAGGATGGAAATAGATATGTGGTGCGTTTTGGAGCTAAGGTGTTAAGTTCACGGCAGAGAGACTACCCTCAGGTCAAGAGAGAGCTATGGGGAGTAGTTACTACGATGAAGAGTGATAAGGAATACTTGATAGGAGCACCTGTGGTTGTGGAGACAGATTGTTTACCTCTCTTGGGAATGATCACTAGCTGTACAACTCCAGATATTGCTATGTTGAGGTGGATAGCATATATCAAGTCCTTGAACCCAGAGTTTAGACATATTGCAGGGAAGGACAATCCTGTGGCAGATATGTTATCAAGGGCTAGGTATTACGATGAGAAAGAAATGATAGATGATCAGGAGGATGTGGGAACAAAGTTCTATTCTAGTGCTCTTGCTAGAAGAGATAGAAGCTGTTTTGCAGCCCCGTTAGAGTTTTTTGAGGAAACTGTGTATGATGGCGAGTGGTTGGATCTTGGGCGCTATTTGAGTTCACTGGAAAGGCAAGAAGGCTGGTCTGATGCAGATTTCAAGAGGATCCGTAGAATAGCTTATGGTTACTTTTTACATGGAGGACATCTATGGAAGCGCCCTAAACTACAAGGAGGTATACCGCAGCGGGTGGTATGTGACTTGGAATTGCAGCAGAAGCTGATCAAGGAGTTTCATGAGAGTTTATGGGTCGGTCATAGAGGGGTTTGGGCTACATTTGCCAAGATGAAGGAGAAGTATTGGTGGAAGGGTATGTATAAGGATGTAGTACAGTTTGTTTCATCCTGTATACCTTGCCAGATGTATTCCAACGTACGTCATCGTGATGGATTGCATCCTACTTATCCTTTAGCCATTCATTACAAATGGGTAGTTGATCTGGTAACTATGCCATTTGGACTTGGACAAATGAGGTATCTAGTCTTGGCTAGAGAAGATCTATCTAACCAAGTCGAAGGTCGTGCTCTGAGGACAAAGACCACTGCTAGTGTCTGCCGCTTTCTACTTGAAGATGTTATTTGTAGGTATGGGTGTGTGGGGAAGATCACTGCAGATAGGGGTGAGCTGGATGGACAAGAAGCAGTTGAGTTCTTCAAGCGATTGGGAATCAAGTTGGCGTTAACCACTGCTTACAATCCTGAAGGGAATGGCAAGAGCGAAAGAGGTCATCCGCCACTCATCAAAGCTTTGGTAAAAGCTTGCAAGGGTAAGATCCGTGAATGGCCTAGACTGCTACCGTTTGCTTTATGGGCAGACCGTGCAACTCATAGTACCGTTACAGGTTACATGCCAGCAGAATTGATACTAGGACAGAAACCTGTGAGGCCGATTGAGGAGGTTGTGCCTACTTGGAATGTTTTGCCATGAGAAGATGGTAGAAGTACGGAGGATCTTCTTGCATTAAGGATCCAGCAGTTAGAACGGAGACCTGAGGATGTTGCCAAAGCTGTGGAAAGGTTGAAGACTGCTAGAGAGAGAAACAAAGGCAGATTTGATAGAACACATAGATTACGACCCAAACCAGTTAAAGAAGGTGATTGGGTGTTAGTCTATGATAGTAGTCTTGATAATCAGCATAGCACTATTAGAAAGTTCTCCAAGAGATGGTTTGGACCTTATGTGGTGTTAGAAGTTTATGATAATGCCACATACTCCTTGAGAGAGTTAGATGGTGCAGTGCTCAAGGTACCAGTCGCAGGAAAGAGAATCAAGCTCTTTAGAAGGAGAGGAGAGGATTGGAACGTTGCAAAGTTTACAGAGGATGAAGCTGAAGACTCAATGCAGGTTGAAGATGAGTTTGAAGCCGAAGCTGAAGAGTCTTGATCTGGATGGCACATACCGGAGGATGTGCAGGTTCAGAGGGGGTGGATGTCGCGCTACTTGGCGGCTACATGTTATATTTCTACTCCGACGCTTGAGTTTAGTAGTTCTAGAAGTTAGCTTATATTACTTCTAGTCCTTTATGTATATGTTTGACACCTTTGCATACGGTGTTAACACTATTTTGAGTCCTAGTAGGCTGATAGTATGTTAGTTATCTTGTTCAAGCATTTGTGCGCTTGTGCAAGTGACTTCTTACTTGTCTATGACGTTCAATGTACATAACTTAGGGTTTCCATGCTGATAGGGATTTGAGCTCATGGGTTGTACTTACTTGTCGCCCATGCACGCTTTCTAGCTAATTTAAGTTATTTTTCGGGGCTATGTGTCATTTTAGGTAGTTTAAGTTTTACGCTGGCACTCTAGGGGGCTTGAAGTGGTAGCTTATGAGTGTAGGTAAGTTACCAGGTAGTTTAAGGCACAAAAGGACAGTCAAGTGGAGCTATGAACTCCCATTGGTCCATTTTTGTCTTTTGTAAAACTCTAAGTTTAGAAATAGAGCTCTAGAGGAGAGTTCGAGCAATTGGTGAGGTATCTTCGAAATCTGAGAACACAGGAAGAGAGAGCTCGTCGTGCCAAGCACTGTCAGTGAAATTTTTGCTCGATTTGGATCAATAAACAAGGAGTTATGCCCAATTGAAGTTCGGATTGTGCCAAAACTGCATCACTTTTGTTGATTTTGGGGTTTTCGGTGCCAATTGCAGCAGAATTGAGGAAATCACTTCAAAACTTCGTGGTTGCGTTCACTGTCAGGAGGGCTACGACTGTCCAAAAAGTTTCGAATCATTTGAGTAACTGAGTAATTCAGAGCGGCCGCTGAAGCAGAGGGGGTCTGAAAAGCTCTTAATCTAGAGCAGCGACTTCAGAGGAGGAGATCTGGAGTTCTGTGTACATTCAGGAGTCCCAACTTCACAGGGATGTTCAGCATCCTGTAGACTTCAAATACTGTGAGAAGATTTGAAATTCATCGAGCCAATTCTCTGTTCTATGTCTGAATAGCTGTCTAGGTACCAGAAATTGCCATAATTCTCTTATTCAGAACTTTTCTGTCAACATCTCGGTGCTAGAATTCAGTCTCAGGCTGAAACTTCGTGTGTGTGTTCAGTAGTGCCTCATTTACATGTAGGGGAAGTTTAGAAGTCTAAACCTTCATAGTTTTCCTGTCTTTGAGTGTCAAAGTTCACCGCTTAAGCCTATTACTACCGGTGAGACCTAAATTTCGCTTTTTGAGCATATCAGAGGATCCTACACTCCTGTGTGAGTGTTTATAGCTCCTGTTGTGACCTGAAAGCCAACCTCTTGAGTAAACAACCACAGCCAGAAGCCCGGCGCTTTCTTAGGTAGACAGATCACACTCCGACATCGCGGTACTGGAATTGGTCTCAGGTTCCATGGCACATGCGGTACCGTGAAGATAACCATCGGGGTAACAACGTACGGGTCTACACACCTAATCTCATGTGGCTCAAAAGCAAATGCTTTCCCATGTCGTGAAAGCATCTCTTTGAAGCAAATCCTCTCTTCTGGTAGAAGAGACCCATCCGATCCAATCTTCAGCTCTTCAAGGATCTTGTCTGTGAACTTGTGTCCTATCATTGCAGGATCTCGCAAACTCTTCTCCTTTGAAGCTCGATCCATCTGTTGGTTAGTGTCTTCTGGCAAAGGACCAGCAACTGGCTTTATCTTCCTATCCACTGTCTTGTACCTTGTCTCAACTCGAACCTCCGGTGCACGGAATGATTCGATCACCGAGTAGACCTCCCTTGAATGAATCTGCATGACCTTATCCATATCCTCCCATCCAATAGATCTCGCAAAGGATCTTCCAACCCATCCTCTTCATAAACACCAGAAATCCATTCATCTCCTTCTAGCTCACCCAACTCTTTCAACATCAACTCAACATCACGCAAATGTTTTTGTTCTTTTCTTCTCAGCTCTTCTACCTTCTTGTAGATAGCAATCCCACACTCTGAAAAACCAACAAACCATGTACAAAAGGCACTATCTCCATCAAGCGAGAGTACCTTCTTCTGCGCACCACCACAATCTCGCTCTATAGTGGTACTCAACGAAAATCCTTGAACTCTTCACTCATCCTTGGAAGCGGTCTCTTTCTCAACCGATCTCGATTGCGTTCGTGATTGGACGGTACAGTCAAGAACTGTACCGCTGTCTTCCCATCTTGACTTCGGATCCTAGCATAAGCAGATCCGTCGTCTAGCACCTTTGTCTCTAGCACCTTTGTCTCCATCCGAGTTGCTATGATGAAAGGTTGGCCCAGAATGAGTGGGTATGATGTTGCTTCCTGAACAAAAAAGTTCTGCTCAATAGCAACATCACCTATGCGCACTCTGATGTCTGTACAAGCTCCATACAAGTCTCCTCTCGTGTTGTTGGATGCTCTTATGACCCATCCATGTTCTGTGTCGATCGGTCACTTCTTCTTCTTGTACAACTCCTTCGACATGATGTTGATTTCTGATCCATGATCGATCATAGCAACCACCGACTCATCCAAGTCTCCGATCCTCATCAACGTTTTCGTCGTAGCTCGAGCCCAGTGACTGTGGCTGTAATGACTTGAGTTCTGCTTCCCATCCTCCTCTTCATCCTCAAAATGCACCCTGCGCCTTCAATCTCTTTCTTCCTCTGGAGAATAGACACTGTACTTTGCAAGCTCTCTCTCCTCATCCACAGACATCCTAGTATCCAAAGCATGCGATAAACCAGTCTCACCCGTAATCTGTCGATTTCGTTTGATGACATCGATGATGACATCATGAAACTCGCGCTTAGCGATGCCCAACACTTCTCTCAAGGTAAACTTCACCTTCGCATTCAGAATGCGATCTTCCAAGACTCCCTTCAAGTCTGTTGAAGCCTCGATATCCGACTGTAGCTTGTATGCAGCCGGCTTACCCTTCTCTTTCTGAGAATCCTTCACTCTTTCCTTCGATGGAGAAGGAGCATCATCCATTGGTAGGTCTTGAGCTCCTGCATCCCGAAGCTCTTGGCGAACCTTCTCCCCTCGAGTCTGTCTCTTGGAAGAAGTTTCTTCTCCTGCATCCTCTGAATCTCGCCTTCTCTTCTCTTCCAACAACGCTTCGTGTTGGTTCTTGACGATGTACGCATGCACCGATAGAGCTTCTATCGGATCCTCCCATCTAGTATCCCTTCTGATCGTAGCAGCTGTCCTCATCAATGTTTCACGTGCCATCTTCCCTTTCTGTTTCATGGAGATGGCAGATGATCACAATCCACTTGGCTCAACCTCCTTGTTGAAACTCCTCTCAGCTTGATTCTCAACCCTTGTGTCATAAGTTCCAGCTTCCACGATTGCAATTGCTTGCGCTGATAGGTGGTCCTCAACCAACTTCTTCATCCCTCCTCTACCAAAGTTGGTCTGAAAAAGTGCACCAGTATCCCTCAACGCTATCTTCCCATCTTTCCAGAAGATCACCCCTTGCTGTAAGGTATCACTGAACTCCTTGCAATCTCTGCGCGGATGATCGGTACCATCGCACCAGATACACCGCTGGATCCAACCTTGCTTCTCAACAGGTTTCGCTCCGCTTGTAGACCCTTGTTCCTCCAATCTGGTGAGCTTGATCTGCAGGTCTCGCATTCCACGCATGATCTCCTCAAGACTTGAGTCCTTCTTCGGAGATATTATCGGTGTCTGAACAACTGGAACAGCAGGAGCAACCGGCACTACCTGTCTAGCAACAGGAACAACTGGTCGAACTACAGGAACAGGTGTTACAGCAGTTGGTGCTGGTGTTAGTCTCCTAACAGGAACCTTCTCTCGTCTCCGCTCCCTCTTGGTGAGCAGACCAACAGCTTCTTCAACCTTCTTCCAGCTACTGGTCAATCCATCGTCCTCCTCCCGGTCTTCCAGAAGTATCTCTAGCTTCTCCTGCAACTTCTCATCTGCAGCCCGAAGAAATAGCTCTGTCTTGTTGGACTGCAACGTCAACTTCTTCATCCTGGTCAGCCGTGAAAACTGCTTCTCAAACTCCCTGAGCAACTCTGTAGCTTGTAAACCCTTCCTCGGTTGCTCAATCCACTCCAAGAATGACTTCTTGGTGACTCGATCAGAGTCCTCCAAGAAGTACTCATCCATCAAAGCACGAGCAAACGTCTCCCAGTCCTTGTTAAAATGCTTCGTTAGCATTTTAACATGATCTCTAATCTCTGGAGCTGCTGCTAACTCAAACGTCTCAATCATCTCATCTTCTGAGACCCGGTTCAGCTCCATCTCCTTCACAAAATGCCTCAGATATCTTGAGACAGCTCTCCCATCAAACTGGTCAATCCTGCTGACCACCGCTTGTAGCGCCTTTGTTGCCAAAGCTTCCTTCCGCTCATCAGACTGTTGCTGCCGTAAAAACATAGTGAAAGCTTGGAACATCGATGCATTCGCCGGATCCAACTGCATCTTTGGCAACCCACCTGAACCACTAGCTCCATCTCCATCACCTTTCCCGTCCCCACTCAAGATTGCCAATCTCTTCTTCAAAGTTCACACAGAAGAAATCTCCACCCCAGACGTTCACGTCGAGTTCACCACCGTATCGTGTCGGATATTGCGTGAAGGATGTCCAGGAAAACGCGAGGTTCCTGGCTGTGGAGATGTTGTGTGCTGAAACAAAGACAAGACAGAGAAAAACAACCACGAAAACGAACGCTGCGATATATACACTCCAAATGCATGTAAACTGCCGGTTCTTTCTCCTAAGAGCACAGAACTGAGAACCAGACCAGAGCAGTCTGTAACCTGCTTCAAAAGCCCCTAAAAGCAACCCTTGAATCACAACCCTGACCCAAAACCACCGAAGCGTAGTTCAAAGCAAGAGAAACTTCCCTTTGCTAACAAACAGAGCCACAGTAGTATCACGTGATCCAAACCCAAGTCCAAACCACATCCATGTATAAGCTCTTAGCTAAAGCTAGCTACCGCAAGCTGTATACAGCCAACCAGAACTCTAACGAACTCAAAAGAGTAAAACCCGTAGCGAAGAACCCGAAAAGGGTCTATCTGTGGACTTTCTCCTTTCGCTGAACGGACTTCAGATATCGATAGGGTCTCCTCCGCTGACTTCCTTGACCCAAGAAACCTTCAGATCCGACTCCCAACAGCCGAGATATCGTCGATTTTCGGTCGCAGGTGACCGAACCTTCAAAAATTCCTCCCTGCAGCTTAAAATCACACACACCGCACAAACGGATCGTCTAAACTGATACCCGTCTTCCCTGGCAGATAGATCTAGCTACCATGAACCCAACAAGACTCCAAACAAGTCGTTTGGAGTTCCTCTTGCAAAATCACGCAAGAAATTTGGTCGCAGGTTGCAAAAAACTGACGTAAATCAGCTTCCTGCGGCTCAAACTTCCTCACCACACCCAAACCAACAATCCAATTCACGTACAGTCTGCTCCTATGCGTACATGAAGACTCCTTGATCGCGTAGGCACCAAGAACGAAGAGCTTGGCTCACCGATTGCGAAGAACAATCTAATCTTAGGTCGCAGACGATGAAAAATCCGACGCAAGCGCTTCCCTGCGGATCAATTTCACTCAGAACTCCCAAACCGCCCGATGAAACTTCGTATCGTCTTCATTTTCCTGAAGAACTCGTTGTTCTGATCCCGATGGATCCAAAGACAACAAGTTTGGACTCCGGAACGGCCCGAACAGTCCAACTCTTCTTCACAGGTAACTGAAAACTCCAAATCTGCTTCCTGCGTCTCAATTTCTCTCAGAACACAACCCCCTATCCGTCTCTTCAAGAACCGTCTTAACCTGTGCGTAGCCTGCACAGATCTGAACCCGATGACACCTTGCGCTGTCGTGATGTGAATCATTTCACATAGTAAACGATTCACTTCTATGTCAGGCATTAGTCTCTCTGAGTGAAGTTAAGACCTCAGAGAAGTCCGTTAGTAGGTTGATTACCATGTTGATAGGGCTTTAGTTCATGGGTTGTATTTGCGTGTCACCCATGCACGCTTTCTAGCTGATTTAAGTTATTTTTCGGGGCTGCGTGTCGTTTTAGGTAGTTTAAGTTTTACGCTGGTACTCTAGGGGGCTTGACGTGGTAGCCTATGAGTGTAGATAAGTTACCACATGGTTTAAGGCACAAAATGACAACCAAATGGAGCTATGAATTCTCATTGGTTCATTTTTGTCTTTTATGTAACTCTAAATTTAGAAACAGAGGTCTAAAGGGGATTTCGAGCAATTTGTGAAGGCACTGCAAAATCTGAGAGCACAGGGGGATAGAGCTCGTCGAGCCAAGCACTGTCAGCGAAAATTTTGATCGATTTGGATCAATAAACAAGGAGTTATGCCCAATTGAAATTCGATTTGTGTCAGAATTGCAGCACTTCTGTTGAATTTGGGGTTTTGAGTGTCATTTGCAGCAGAATCGAGGAAATCGCTTCAAAACTTCGTGGCTGTGTTCACTGTCAGCAGGGCTACGATTGTTTCATTTCATCAAGCTGTGTACTGCAAATCCTGTAAGAATTTCCCAAAGTGATCGAGCCAATTCCTTGTTATAGGTCGAAATAGCTGTCTGGGTACCAGAAACTGCCGTAATTTCTCTACTCAGAAAGTTTCTGCTCATATCTTAGTGCTTTGAATTGATCTGAAGCTGAAATTTCGTATGTGTATCTAGTAGAACCTCATTTACATGTAGGAGGAGTTCTGAAGTCTGAACCTTCACATATTTCTCAATCTTGAGTGTCAAAGTTTGCCATCTGATCTTATCATTGCTAGTTAAGCCTGAACTTGCTTCGTGAACATATCAGAAGAGCCTAGAGACTTATATGAGTGTTTTTTCAGTATCACCTTGAGACCTGAAGCCTATCCTGTGAGTAAACCAGCCACAGCCAAGAGCCCAACGCTTCTCCGAGTAGATTGAACACAGCCTTCAAGCTCATATCACAGCCAGAAGGTTCGCCCTTCCCAGAAAGACTCTCAACCTGACATCTGGTGCTTCTACTGAGAGTTGAACTCAGGGGTGATTGATTGAGAAGGTTGAGTTGGTACAAGGAGAAGAGATGGATCGCAAGAGCGGAGCTGCTGCTGCTTCTGGAGCTGGAGCATCAACGTCTACTGCTGCACCGTCAACTGCACCTGCGTCTTCTACAGCGACATCTGCATCTGGTCTGGACACGGCTGAGATCTTGAAGACGCTTGCGGCCCTGGTCCAACAACATCCGATCGTTGGAGGGGATGAGTTAAAGTCCACCAAGGCTTTGCAAGCTATTGTGAACAGATGTGGAAGGTTTGAAGGTAGAGATATTTCTAGATATCTGCGTGAGTATAGAGGAGAGATGGAGCTGGTTAGGGTTACAGATGCTGAGATGATAGCAAGCTTTGAGTTAGCTGTCATTCTTGAGTTGCGGGACCAAGTTAGGGATGTACAGAGAAGAAATCTTGGAATCTGGATGAGTTTTGAGCGATCTCTTCGAGAGGAGTTTCTTGAGGAGGATTCAGAGAGAGTTACTAGAAGGACATTTCTAGACTGGGTTGAGCAGCAACCTGGTCGTATGATGAGCCTGAGTGAGTTGTTGAGAGAGTTTGATCGGAGATACCGACAACTTTCAACTCTAGAGCGAATCACCCTAGATGCTAGGAAAACAGAGCTTTTCCTGCAAGCTACCGATGATGCTACGGCAGATCGGTTATGTTTTATGTTGGTCGATCGATCTGCTGAGGGGGGTGTTACTATGGATTGAGGGAGAGTTGAGGATGCTGTGGCTGTACTGACAAGGCAGAGGAGGGGAAGAGTGGCTGTGGGAGGACGTCCGCTTGCAGAAGTGGTCACTCCACCTTATGCTTCTCCTCAAGTACAGCAACCTTTGGCCCCTGCTCCCAGACCTGTTGTCCCAGCTGCAGTTCCTTTGATGCCAGTTGTGCCAGCTCCAGCACAAAGGGCACCTGTTCAGAGACTTGCGGAGAACCATGGTCAACAGAATCAGATTGAAGACCTGATTCGACAGATGCGAGAGCTGAAGGTAGAGCTAGCTGGATTGCAGAGAGAGCAGCCACCGGCGCCTGCTGCTGCACGTCCAGGAGGTGCTCTTGTCCGTAGGTGTATTTGGTGTGACAGTCCTGATCACTTCCGAGGAGACTGTCAAGAGCTCACAGCTGCTTTGCGAGATGGTGTGGTTCACTATCAGAACGGTAGGCTGCATCTTTCTTCTACTGGAGAGCCGTTGAGCACGCAGTTTGGGCGAGGAGGCATGAGGAGTCTACCTCAGATTGCTGCGGCGGCAACTGTACATGCATTGATGGCACCATCGGTAAATCCTGATGTATATGCTGGACATATTGAGGTTTCTTCTAGTCCTACGTTGCTAGATAGGACTGCTGAGAAGAGTATTGCCCCCGTTCCTTCTGAAGTACTGAAGAGGGGAGCCGAGTCTATTCGTAGGGTCACAAGATGGGGAGATCCTGTAGATGCTGCTTCTATCAGAGCATTCTTGGATGTAGATAGACACGTTCATTGGCAGGATGCTTTTGTGGAGGAGAAGAGGCGGCGAGAAGCCTCTGAACTTGATACTGGAGTTCCTGAGGAGATTGGGGATAGACGGAGAGTCACAAAGAGACGAGTGGCTCTTCCTGAAGACATCCCGTCTACTTCTATAGCTCCTCCATCTGCGCCAGGTCCTATGGAGGATGTGCAGAGATCCCAGCAGGAGCCAATGACTGCTGGTAGGCGGTTTACTGCCCAAGAGAAAGGGAAGGGACCGGCTTACAAGTTGGCAGCTGATATTGAAACTTCTACTGATCTGAAGAGTATCTTGGAGCAGAGGATACTGGATGCGCGAATCGAGTTTTCTCTTCGAGAAGTTCTTGGTATGCAAAGAGGGAGTTTCACGAACTGATCATCGACATCATCAAGCGCAAGAGACAGGTGATGTCCGAGCAGGTAGAGAGTCAGATGATAGATGTAGTAGGAGCTTCTCTGAATGATGCAGAGTTTGGAAAGGTGCATTTTCAGGAAGCTGATGACAAGAGATACCAGCAAGAAGCGTTGGTTGCTGGTACCGACACTATTGAGTTCAACGATGAGGAAGATGGTGAGGAGAGTCCAGCTAGTGAAAGTGATTTCAGAAAGAGACATTGGGCTCGTGCCACAACTGCTACGCGAGTTCGTCTTGGAAGTTTGGCTGAACCTGTTGCTGCTTTAGTTGATCACGGATCTGAGATCAACATCATGTCACGGGAGGTGTACGAGAGGGGTCAGTGGCCTATCAAGCTAAACCATGGTTGGGTGTTACGGACTGCAAACAACCAGAAAGGTGAGCTATATGGCGCTTGTCCTAAAGTGAAGGTGAAGATAGGTGATGTGGATGTGGATCAACATTTCTTCGTGCAGTCTTCTGCTTCATATCCTGTGATTCTTGGTCAGCCTTATATCACTGCGGTTCGAATGGAGACCAAGGTGATGGATGATGGATCTCATGACGCTAGGATCCGTAGTCCAGATGATAGACGTTCTGTGCAGTTTCTGACCGTTCCTACGAACCACGAACGAAACCGTCAAACTTTGAGGGATTCTCCTATCGGGATAAGGGTTTTCTGAAACCACTCTCGTAGGACGGGATAGCGAGAGTGATGGATCTACTGCTACTATGATCCCGCTTGAGCAGCCTGAGGGATCACAGGAGGTTGATGAAAAGGCTGCTCAAGATTCAGAAAGTAGTTGCACTGTACATAGTTGGAAATCTGGGTTGATGACTTTCAGTTCTGATGATTGGAGTGAGTTCACACGGATGGAGGATTTGACTGAGAAGAGTAGAAGGCAGATGGAGAGATGTGCAGCAAATCTGCGTTGTACAGGAGTTCTGGAGGAAGATGAGATGATTTTTGGTGTTTATGAGGAGTTTGTAGGTGTGCAGTCTTTTGTTCGTTGGCTGGATGGTGTAGATAGGTTGATGGAACAGATGGGAGGTAGGGTGGTGATCCCCATCCATTCTCGTGAAGTCTATGAGGAAATTATCTCATACTTGCGATATTTTCCTCATCCAAGACTGGAGAATGGATGGAAGGATGCAGTCTGTTGGTGTGGCTCTCAGCAGGAAGCGAAAGTACACGCTGTCGGAGTGTGATCCGTCTACCTAGGAAAGCGCCGGGCTTCTGGCTGTGGTTGTTTACTCAAGAGGTTGGCTTTCAGGTCACAACAGGAGCTATAAACACTCACATAGGAGTGTAGGATCCTCTGATATGCTCAAAAAGCGAAATTTAGGTCTCACTGGTAGTAATAGGCTTAAGCGGTGAACTTTGACACTCAAAGAGAGGAAAACTATGAAGGTTTAGACCTCTAAACTTCCCCTACATGCAAATGAGGTACTACTGAACTCACAGACGAAGTTTCAACCTGAGATCAAATTCTGACACGGAGATATGAACAGAAAAGTTCTGAATAAGAGAATTATGGCAATTTCTGGTACCTAGACAGCTATTCAGACATAGAACAGAGAATTGGCTCAATGAATTTCAAATCTTCTCACAGTATTTGAAGTCTACAGGATGCTGAACATCCCTGTGAAGTTGGGACTCCTGAATGTTTGTAGAACTCCAGATCTCCTTCTCTAAAGTTGCTGCTCTAGATTAAGAGCTTTTCAGACCCCCTCTGCTTCAGCGGCCGCCCTGAATTACTCAATTACTCAAATGATTCGAAACTTTTTGGACAGTCGTAGCCCTCCTGACAGTGAACGCAACCACGAAGTTTTGAAGTGATTTCCTCAATTCTGCTGCAATTGGCACCGAAAACCCCAAAATCAACAAAAGTGACGCAGTTTTGGCACAATCCGAACTTCAATTGGGCATAACTCCTTGTTTATTGATCCAAATCGAGCAAAAATTTCACTGACAGTGCTTGGCACGACGAGCTCTCTCTTCCTGTGCTCTCAGATTTCGAAGATCCCTCACCAAATGCTCGAACTCTCCTCTAGAGCTCTATTTCTAAACTTAGAGTTTTACAAAAGACAAAAATGGACCAATGGGAGTTCATAGCTCCACTTGACTGTCCTTTTGTGCCTTAAACTACCTGGTAACTTATCTACACTCATAAGCTACCACGTCAAGCCCCCTAGAGTGCCAGCGTATAACTTAAACTACCTAAAATGACACATAGCCCTGAAAAATAACTTAAATTAGCTAGAAAGCGTGCATGGGCGACAAGTAAGTACAACCCATGAGCTCAGACCCCTATCAGCATGGAAACCCTAAGTTATGTACATTGAACGTCATTGACAAGTAAGAAGTCACTTGCACAAGCGCACAAATGCTTGAACAAGATAACTAACATACTATCAGCCTACTAGGACTCAAAATAGTGTTAACTCTGTATGCAAAGATGTCAAACATATACATAAAGGACTAGAAGTAGTATGAGCTAACTTCTAGAACTACTAAATCTAAGCGTCGGAGTAGAAGTCAAGCATGTAGCCGCCAAGTAGCGCGACATCCACCCCCTCTGAACCTGCACATCCTCCGGTATGTGCCAGATCCAGATCAAGACTCTTCAGCTTCAGCTTCAAATTCATCTTCAACCTCCATTGAGTCTTCAGCTTCATCCTCAGTAAGCTCTGGAATGTTCTGGTCGTCCCCTCTCCTTCTAAAGAGCTTGATTCTCTTCCCTGCGACTGGTATCTTGAGCACTGCACCATCTAACTCTCTCAAAGAGTATGTGGCATTATCATAAACTTCTAACACCACATAAGGTCCGAACCATCTCTTGGAAAACTTTCTGATAGCGCTATGCTGATTATCAAGACTACTATCATAGACTAACACCCAATCACCTTCCTTAACTGGTTTGGGTCGTAATCTATGCGTTCTATCAAACCTGCCTTTGTTTCTCTCTCTAGCAGTCTTTAACCTTTCCACAGCTTTGGCAACATCCTCAGGTCTCCGTTCTAACTGCTGGATCCTTAATGCAAGAAGATCCTCCGTACTTCTACCATCTTCCCATGGCAAAACATTCCAAGTAGGCACAACCTCCTCAATCGGCATCACAGGTTTTTGCCCTAGTATCAACTCTGCTGGCATGTAACCTGTAACGGTACTATGAGTTGTACGATCTGCCCACAAAGCAAATGGTAGCAGTCTAGGCCATTCACGGATCTTACCCTTGCAAGCTTTTACCAAAGCTTTGATGATTGGCGGATGACCTCGTTCGCTCTTGCCATTCCCTTCAGGATTGTAAGCAGTGGTTAACGCCAACTTGATTCCCAATCTCTTGAAGAACTCAACTGCTTCTTGTGCATCCAGCTCACCCCTATCTGCAGTGATCTTTCCCACACACCCATACCTACAAATAACATCTTCAAGTAGAAAGCGACATACACTAGCAGTGGTCTTCGTCCTCAGAGCACGGCCTTCGACTTGGTTAGATAGATCTTCTCTAGCCAAGACTAGATACCTCATTTGTCCAAGTCCAAATGGCATAGTTACCAGATCAACTACCCATTTGTAATGAATGGCTAAAGGATAAGTAGGATGCAATCCATCACGATGACGTACGTTGGAATACATCTGGCAAGGTATACAGGATGAAACAAACTGTACTACATCCTTATACATACCCTTCCACCAATACTTCTCCTTCATCTTGGCAAATGTAGCCCAAACTCCTCTATGACCAGCCCATAAACTCTCATGGAACTCCTTGATCAGCTTCTGCTGCAATTCCAAGTCACATACTACCCGCTGCGGTATACCTCCTTGTAGCTTAGGGCGCTTCCATAGATGTCCTCCATGTAAAAAGTAACCATAAGCTATTCTACGGATCCTCTTGAAATCTGCATCAGACCATCCTTCTTGCCTTTCCAGTGAACTCAAATAACGCCCAAGATCCAACCACTCGCCATCATACACAGTTTCCTCAAAAAACTCCAACGGGGCTGCAAAATAGCTTCTATCTCTTCTAGCAAGAGCACTAGAATAGAACTCTGTTCCCACATCCTCCTGATCATCTATCATTTCTTTCTCATCGTAATACCTAGCCCTTGATAACATATCTGCCACAGGATTGTCTTTTCCTGCAATATGTCTAAACTCTGGGTTCAAGGACTTGATATATGCTATCCACCTCAACATAGCAATATCTGGAGTTGTACAGCTAGTGATCATTCCCAAGAGAGGTAAACAATCTGTCTCCACAACCACATGTGCTCCTATCAAGTATTCCTTATCACTCTTCATCGCAGTAACTACTCCCCATAGCTCTCTCTTGACCTGAGGGTAGTCTCTCTGCCGTGAACTTAACACCTTAGCTCCAAAACGCACCACATATCTATTTCCATCCTCATCATCCTGTCCTATAGCCCATCCAATGCCAATAGGACTAGTATCAACAGTAAGGATAACAGATCTACCCAACTTATATGTTACCTTCCGTAGAGTTGGTGGTGAAGCCAAAAGATCTTTCAACTTCCTCATAGACTCGCTTTGCTCCTCTTGCCACTGAAATCTTTGCCCCTTCCTCAGCAACTTGTACAACGGATCTGCTACATGTGCAAAGTGTGGAATCCATATATGATAAAACACACATGCACCTAGAAATCTTCTCACCTCAGTAACCGATCCACACGTCTCCTTCATCCTTCGAATGACGTCAACCTTGTTTGGACAAGGTTTTCGACCATAAGATCCACACAGGTGCCCCACTATTAACACCTCTTGTACTCCAAACACAGACTTGGCTCCTGATAAAGTCAAATGAACCTCCTCCAGTCGACTCAGTATCTTATCACAATCAGCTATGTGATCTGCTACAAACTTACGGCACCCCCTCTGATCTTTTACCTCATTCTTCTCCTCCTCAGCACACCCTTTGATCGGCACATCATCAAGGAATGGCATAGTTTTTTCAGGAATGAAGTCCCTCAAAACTTTGTTCATGCCATTCATCATATGCGCTACAGAATTGGTAGCACCTTGTGGCAAGGTGCACATCCTTAGTAACCCCAAAGGTGTCCTCATTGTAGTCAAGTCTCTACTCTCAGAGGATAACTGAAACTGATCATAACCTGAATATAAGTCTCCCATGGAATAGATAGCACGACCAGCAAAAGCCTCTGCAAACTCGTCTACAATAGGTCCTATACCCATATTCCTGATAGTCACCTTGTTAACTGGCTGCATATCTTGGATAAACCTCAAAGCTCCACTCTTCTTCGGAACAATAAACCATCTGCTAGAATAGGGAGCTATAGATGGTTCCAAGATACCCATCCTAATCCTCTCATTGAGCAAGTCTATCAGCTTTGGCAGATGAGCTCTAGGCACAGGGATAGGACGTAGATTCCAAGGCACATGCGGTAAAGTAAAGATTACCATAGGTGCAACTACACTTGGATCTACACATCCTACTTCATGTGACTCAAACGCAAACGCCTTACCATGTCTAGATAGCATCTCCTTGAAGCTCTTCTTCTCCTGCTCAGTAAGAAATCCATCACCTCCAATCCTCAGGTCCTTCAGTGTTGTTTCTGTAAACTGGTGCCCAATTCTTCTCGGTCCTCTAAGCGTCGGTTCTCGTGCAGCTTGCTCCATCTTCTGATTGTAATCGAGTGGTAAAGGCAAAGCCACTGGTTTGACTTTCTTTGCTACTGACTTGTACTTGGTCTCCACATACACCTCTTGCCGATCTATAAACTTATCAATTACATCATAAAGCTCCTTGGAGCTCACTCTCACCACTCTATCTACATCATCTATAGAACTTTCTACTATAGATTTCAACTCCCCTATAGTATCTACCAAATACTGTTCTTCAAACACTCCAGATATGTATTCATCTCCGGCTAACTCTCCACTGTCCCACAAAGACTGCTGTACACACTTCACATGTTGCCTCTCAAACCTCTTCAGATTCTCAACCTTCCTATAACACACTGATCCACATGACGTCAATCCTAAGAAGCTAGTGGATAAAGCTTCTTGCTCTACTGGATCAGGCGAGAATCCTATCTCTACTGTACCGTTGAAGTCTCGCTCTTCAATGGTACTCTGCCAAAACCCCTAGACTCTCTAAACTCCTGAGTAATCTTAGGTAGTGGACGGTCTCTCAAGCTGTCACGATTCCTCTCATGTTCTGCAGCAACGGTCAAAAACTGAACAGCTCTTTTGCCGTCTCTACTACGTATCCTAGCATAAGCTGAACCATCATCCATAACTCGTGTCTCCATTCTAACAGCAGTAATGTAAGGCTGTCCTAGAATGATAGGATAGGTTGACATGTCTTGCACAAAGAAATTCTGAACATCACTGATGTCACCCACAGTTACCTTGATGTTGGGACAAGCACCATAGAGTTCTCCCCTCTGGTTGTTGGCAGCACGGATAAGCCATCCATGGTCGGTGTCTATGGGCCACCTTCCACGCTTGTACAGCTCCTTAGACATCAGATTAATCTCTGAGCCGTGATCAATCAATGCCACCACAGGTTCCTCTAGATCTCCCAACTTCACCAAGGTCTCAGTGGTTGCTCTTGCCCAATGGTTGTGAGAGTAATGGCTCTTCTGCGATGCTTCCACTTCATCTTCAAACCTCACGTGCTGATCTGATCTCCCCTCTGATACTTGAGAGCAGTAACCAGCAATCTCATCTTCCTCATCCTCCGACAGTTTGGTCCCTAGAGCGTTAAGCGTAGCTGCTTCACCCAAAATCTGACGTTTCCTCTTGATGATATCTATGATAACCTCATGGAACTCACGCTTTGCTATCCCAAGAATCTCACCCAAGGTAAACTCAACCTTCCCATTCAAGATACGGTTCTCTAACACCTGCTTCAAGTCTGTAGCAATCTCAATGTCAGACTGAAGTTTGTATGCAGGCATCTTACCCTTCTCCTTGCTTCTCTCCTTCTCCTTTGGTGTTGTAGATGGTAGATCCTCCATATTCTCCTCCCGAGTAGGTGTTGTCTCCTGCCTTGCCTCTGGTCTAGCTCTTTCACTCCTTGTAGCAGGTCGTTTGGCTGTAGAAGCCTCACCTGCATCCTCCCTCCTGCGTTTTTCTTCTAGTAGAGCTTCATGCTGACTTCTTGCAACATAAGCATGCACTGACATAGTGTCTACAGGGTCATTCCATCCTGTAGTTTCTCGAATTGAGTTGCCAACCCTCCGTAGCACATCCTTGTCTAAATCTGTTCTAGCTACGGACCGCACTACATCAGACCACAACCCAGTAGTCCCTTTCTCTCTCTCTATCTCCACTTTCACTCCACAGGTAGCAGCATTCACAAGAGAAACAGCATGTGATGCTGATATCTCATTCACAAGCCTCTTCATACCACCCTTGCCAAAGTTGGTTCCCAGCATCATCCCAGTCTCTCTTAGATGGATCTTACCATCTTTGAAGAAGATCAGATCCTTCCTCAATGCATCTGAAAACTCCTCGCAATCTCTTCTTACATGGTCTAGGCTATCGCACCATATACAACGATGAACAAAGCCTTCCCTCATCTGAGGTCTCTGCATAGCAGGCTGTACATTCTGCTCCTTCTCTTCTAACCTAGTGAGCTTAAGCTTAAGCTCCTTCATACCCTTAATCAACTCATCAAGCGGTGAGTCTTCCTCTCTAGCAATTACCAAAGCGGGTTTAGTAGGCAACTGCTTGACAGGAATTATCAGAGGTGCTGCTTCACTTACCACCACCTTGTCCCTTCTTCTCTGTCTCTTGGCCAGCAAAGAAACAGCCTCTTCAACCTCCTTCCAGTCAGTCTTCAATCCTCTCTCCTCACTCTTGTCTTCCAGCAACAGCTCAAGCTTCTCCTGAATAGTCACGTCCGCTGCTTGTAGGAAAAGCTCGGTCTTCTCAACCTCTAGTGTAAGCTTCTCTGTCCTAGAAAGCTGAGCATATTGACGATCAAACTCCCTTAACAACTCATTTACAGACAAACCTTTGTTAGGTTTCACCACCCACTCCAAGAATGTTCTCTTGGTCACCCTCTCTGAATCTTCAGTGTAGTACTCCTCCTTCAAAGCGCGCATAAAGCTCTCCCAACTCTGTCCTTGCTGCTGCTTGAGCTCCTTCACACGCCCACGAATCTCAGGGACAACAGCAAGTTCAAAGTTCTCCACCATCTCCTTCTCAGGTACCTTGTTCACCTCCATCTCCCTAGCATAGTATCGCACATACTTGGAAATATCTGTCCCCTTGAACTGATCCATCTGATGCACCACCGATTGCAACGCCTTGGTTGCTAATACCTCCTTCCTCTCTGTGCTCTGCTGCTGCTGCATAAACATGGAAAAAGCTTGGAACATCTTCATCGTAGCAGCATCAAACTGAATAGGTTGCTGAGCAGCAGCAACACCTCCACTTGATGATCCTTGGTTGGCCATGATATCTGATCCTGTAACACTCTCAAGAAAACTCCCACCCTAGGTGTTTCACGTCGAGTTCACCAAAAAGAGAGTATGTCGGAGTGTGATCCGTCTACCTAGGAAAGCGCCGGGCTTCTGGCTGTGGTTGTTTACTCAAGAGGTTGGCTTTCAGGTCACAACAGGAGCTATAAACACTCACATAGGAGTGTAGGATCCTCTGATATGCTCAAAAAGCGAAATTTAGGTCTCACTGGTAGTAATAGGCTTAAGCGGTGAACTTTGACACTCAAAGAGAGGAAAACTATGAAGGTTTAGACCTCTAAACTTCCCCTACATGCAAATGAGGTACTACTGAACTCACAGACGAAGTTTCAACCTGAGATCAAATTCTGACACGGAGATATGAACAGAAAAGTTCTGAATAAGAGAATTATGGCAATTTCTGGTACCTAGACAGCTATTCAGACATAGAACAGAGAATTGGCTCAATGAATTTCAAATCTTCTCACAGTATTTGAAGTCTACAGGATGCTGAACATCCCTGTGAAGTTGGGACTCCTGAATGTTTGTAGAACTCCAGATCTCCTTCTCTAAAGTTGCTGCTCTAGATTAAGAGCTTTTCAGACCCCCTCTGCTTCAGCGGCCGCCCTGAATTACTCAATTACTCAAATGATTCGAAACTTTTTGGACAGTCGTAGCCCTCCTGACAGTGAACGCAACCACGAAGTTTTGAAGTGATTTCCTCAATTCTGCTGCAATTGGCACCGAAAACCCCAAAATCAACAAAAGTGACGCAGTTTTGGCACAATCCGAACTTCAATTGGGCATAACTCCTTGTTTATTGATCCAAATCGAGCAAAAATTTCACTGACAGTGCTTGGCACGACGAGCTCTCTCTTCCTGTGCTCTCAGATTTCGAAGATCCCTCACCAAATGCTCGAACTCTCCTCTAGAGCTCTATTTCTAAACTTAGAGTTTTACAAAAGACAAAAATGGACCAATGGGAGTTCATAGCTCCACTTGACTGTCCTTTTGTGCCTTAAACTACCTGGTAACTTATCTACACTCATAAGCTACCACGTCAAGCCCCCTAGAGTGCCAGCGTATAACTTAAACTACCTAAAATGACACATAGCCCTGAAAAATAACTTAAATTAGCTAGAAAGCGTGCATGGGCGACAAGTAAGTACAACCCATGAGCTCAGACCCCTATCAGCATGGAAACCCTAAGTTATGTACATTGAACGTCATTGACAAGTAAGAAGTCACTTGCACAAGCGCACAAATGCTTGAACAAGATAACTAACATACTATCAGCCTACTAGGACTCAAAATAGTGTTAACTCTGTATGCAAAGATGTCAAACATATACATAAAGGACTAGAAGTAGTATGAGCTAACTTCTAGAACTACTAAATCTAAGCGTCGGAGTAGAAGTCAAGCATGTAGCCGCCAAGTAGCGCGACAACGCCAAGTATAAAGCTGTAGCGAGGAAGGTGAGACCTGTGGCGACCCAATTACCTGTTGATTCTCAGCAGCAGATGGAGTTAGCGGCTGCTGAGCCTGTGCTTAGAGATCCTACACAAGTAGGACACAAGTTTACTCAGGAGACACTCGAGCAGCTCCAGATAGGAGGGGGTGGCTTCTTGACTGAAGAGGAGAAACAAGCTTTTGAACAAAGCCATGGTAAGGCATTTTCTTTCTCGGCTGAGGAGATAGGTTGTGTGGATCCTAGTGTGATAGCTCCGATGGTTATCTTCACTGTTCCTCACGTACCTTGGGACTTGAAGCCGATTCCAGTCCCTCGTGCCTTGCTACCGAAGGTGATTGAGTTACTGAAGGAGAGGATGCAGATGGGTATTCTTGAACCATCTATGGCTACGTACTCTAGCCGATGGTTCACAGTACCTAAGAAGACAAGAGCTCTGCGCTTCATCCAAGACTTGCAGCTTGCCAACAACATCACGATTCGAAACGTTGGAACAGGACCTGTGGTTGATGAAGTAGCTGAGGCGTTTGCTGGAAGGTCAATCTATTCTATTGGAGATCTGTTTTCAGGTTATGATCAGTTTCAGCTTGCTTTGGAGAGTAGAGACTTGACTACCATGCGTACATCTTTGGGATTGATGCGGATGTGTACTCTTCCTCAGGGTGCGACAAACTCAGTAGCCCATATGCAGAATGCGATGCATAAGGTGTTACGAGAGTTTGTACCTGAGGTCACTATCCCGTTTCTAGATGATATTCCCATGAAAGGCTGTCCGGTGGAGGACAAAGACGAAGCTGTGACTTCTGATGGATGCAGAAAGTTTGTTGCAGATCACATTCGGGATGTGGAGAAGATTCTGATGCGTTTGGAGGAGGTACACCTCACTCTATCAGGTACCAAATCTCGTTTTGGTATGTCAGAGATTGTGGTGGTGGGTCATTTGTGTGGTACTTTTGGGAGGCGTCCGAACTCAGAGAAGGTAGATGCTATAGCAAGGATAGCTGACTATACCAACATCATTGAGGTTCGACGGTTCTTGGGAGCTTGTGTGTTCTTTCGTGTGAGTATTCCTCATTATGCACACATTGCCGAGCCTCTGTATGCACTTCTGAGAAAGGGAAGGAGGTTTACTTGGCGGCAAGAACATCATGAGACGATGGAGCAGCTGAAAGAGATTCTGAAGTCTCCACCTATACTAAGGAGGCTTAGCTACGAGAGCGGAAGACCTGTGGTACTGACTGTTGATACGAGTCCAAAGGCGATTGGATGGACAGTTGGTCAAGAAGATGCAGAAGGTGTGCGGTTTGTTTCAAGGTTTGGAGCTCGGATCTTAACAGATAGACATCGTAACTATCCTCAAATGAAGCGTGAGTTGTGGGGAGCTGTTACTGCTATGAAGGTAGATCGAGAGTTCTTGATAGGAGCTCGTGTGATACTAGAGACGGATTGTTTGCCTTTGTTGGGTATGATAGCGAACTGCAATACATCAGACATAGCAATGCTGCGATGGATTGCTTATGTTCGGAGTCTGAACCCTGAGCTAAAGCATATAGCAGGGAAGGACAATCCAGTTGCAAATATGTTGTCTAGGGCTCGTTATACAAATGAGGATGAGATGTTTGCAGAAGTGGAGAATGAAGAAAGGAGAGACGTTTGGTGCCAAGTTGGTCAGCAGACTTCAGACTTGGAACCACTACCGTTCAATGAGGAGTTCTACTCAGAAAAGTTCCGCGATATTGGATTTTATCTGAGTTCGTTATCCAAGAGAGAAAGATGGAGTGATGCAGAGTTCAAGGAGATCAGACGGAAGGCGTACAACTACCTTCTACGTGAAGATTATCTGTGGAAACGTCCGAAGAGAAGAGACGGGATGCTTGCTAGAATGGTGGATGATCAACCGACGAAGTTGAATATGCTGAAAGAGTTTCATGACACCTTGTGGGCTGGACATCGTGGAGTATGGGCTACTTACACGAAGATGAAGGAGCGTTACTGGTGGAAGGGTTTGTATCAAGACGTGGTGGACTTTGTTGGGTCGTGTCTGCACTGCCAGTTCTACTCTAAAGTCCGTTACAGAGATGGACTTGTACCTACTTATCCACCTAGTATCCATTTTCAATGGGTTCTTGATCTTGTGATGATGCCACCGGGGTTATGAGGGATGCGTTATTTGGTGTTGGCTCGAGAGGATCTTTCCAACTATGTGGAGGGACGAGCACTACGGACGAAGACTACAGAGAATATCTGTAGGTTCGTGCTGGAAAATATCATCTGTCGTTATGGATCGGTTGGGAGATTACGTGCAGATAGAGGTGAGTTGAGAGGCGCTGAAGTGAAGGAGTTCTTTGCTCGTTATGGAGTAAAGCTTCGACTTACCACTGCTATGAATCCAGAGGGCATTGGTAAGAGTGAACGAGGACACCCTTCTATTGTTCATGCTTTAGTGAAAGCATGTGATGGTAGGCCTAGAGAATGGCCGAGATTACTTCCATTTGCTTTTTGGGCGGATAGAACTACACACTGTACTACGACTGGCTATATGCCAGTTGAGCTTATGCTGGGGCAGAAATCGATCATGCCTGCTGAGGAGTACTTTCCTACATGGGCTACGCTACCATGGGAAGATGATACAGATCGTGCTTCACTCCTTACTTTACGTTGTCGTGTCGTGGACCGGTTCCTATCTGAAATTCAAACTTCGATGCTTGTCGCTCCAAAGACACTCATGAGAAGACAAGCTAAGCCCCAGCTTACGAGTTTTTGGCACAATCTCAGATCTCTATTTTCATCGCATAGATGGGTAGAGCTCCTTGTCAGCTTTCCACAGGCACTTTGTCTACTTCGTTTGGACGCCTAGTGGAAAAGTTACAGGATTCGAAAGATGGAGAAAATAAGCTAGGCCCCAGCTTACGGTTTTTGGCACCACTTCGGATCTTCGTTTTTATCGCACTAGTGGATAGAGCTCCTTGTCAGCTTTCCATAGGCACTTCATCTACTTCGTTTGGACGCCTAGTGGAAAAGTTACAAGACTCGAAAGATGGAGAAAACAAGCTAGGCCTCAGCTTACGGGCTTTTGGCGCAACTTCGGATCTTCACTTTCATCACATAGATGGGTAAAGCTCGTTGTCAGCTTTCCATGGGCATCTTGTTTATTTCATTTGGACATCCAGAGAAGAAGTTATGCGATTCGAAAGAAGGTAAAATCAAGCTAGGCCCCTAGTTACTTGCTGACTGGGTATTTAAGGCTTCAGGCGTTATATCAAAGACGCAAGGGGTCTGCTTATTATTATTCAAGAGAGAACTGGACGTACAGAGACTGTTGCAAGGGGGTGCTTAAGGGACTAGCTTGCATCTGCGACCTGTCAACGGACGGTTCGAGAGATTTAGGAGTCCAATGCAAGCGCGCAAGGCGTCGTTGGGTTCAGATCTGTGCAGGCTACGCACTGGTTCAAACGGTTTGGGAAGAGACGGATCGGGGAGTGTGTACTGAGGGAAATTGAGACGCAGGAAGCAGATTTGAAGTTTTCAGTTACCTGTGAAGGAGAGTTGGACTGTTCGGGTCGTTCCGGAGTCCAAACTTGCTGTCCTTGGATCCAACGGGATCAGAACACCGAGTTCTACAGGAAATTGAAGACGATATCAGTTTTCATCGGACGGTTTGGAAGTTCTGAGTGAAATTGGCTCGCAGGGAAGCGCTTACATCAGATTTTCGTTCACCTGCGACCTGAGGTTGGGCTGTTCTTCGCGATCGGTGAGCCAAGCTCTTCGTTCTTGGTGCCTACGCGATCAGGGAGTCTTCATCTACTCATAGGAGAAGACCGTGTGTGAATTGGATTGTTGGTTTGAGTGTGGTGAGCAAGTTTGAGCCGCAGGGAGCCGATTTACGTCAGTTTTTTGCAACCTGTGGCCAAATTTCTCGAGTGGTTTTGCAAGGGGAACTCCAAACGACTTGTTTGGAGTCTCGTTGGGTTCAGGGTAGCTAGATCTATCTGCCAGCGAAGACGGATATCAGTTTGGACGATCCGTTTGTGCGGTGTACGTGGTTTTAAGCCGCAGGGAGGAGTTTTTGGAGGTTCGGTCACTTGCGACCGAAAATTGACGATATCTCGGCTGTTGGGAGTCGGATCTGAAGGGTTCTTGGGTTAACGGAGTCAGCGGAGGAGACCCTATCAACATCTGAAGTCCGTCCAGCGAAAGGAGGAAGTCCACAGATATACCTTTTTCGGTTTCTTCGCTACAGGTTTTGCTCTTTTGAGTTCGTTAGAATTCTGGTTGGTTGTATACAGCTTGTGGTAGCTAGCTTTAGCTAAGAGCTTATACATGGATGTGGTTTGGACTTGGGTTTGGATCTTGTGATACTGCTGTGGCTCTGTTTGTTAGCAAAGAGAAGTTTCTCTTGCTTTGAGCTACGCTTCAGTGGTTTTGGGTCGGGGTTGTGATTCAAGGGTTTGTTTTAAGGCTTCTGAAGTAGGTTACAGACCGCTCTGGTCTGTTCCTCAATTTTGTGCTGTTAGGAGAAAGAAACGGTAGTGTACATACAATTGGAGTGGTATATATTGCGCGTTCGTTTTCGTGATTGTTCTTCTCTGTCTTGTCTCTGTTTGGCACACAACATCTCCACAGCCAGGAACCTCGTGTTTTCCTGGACATCCTTCACGCAAAATATCCGACACGATAACGTATTAGGCAGTTGGAGCGAAGGGAGGAGGATCTTGCTGATGCGCAGGAGAGGCTGAAGGTGGCTCGAGTAAAAACAAGGAACGTTTTGACAAGACTCACCGACTACGACCGAAGCCAATGCATGTTGGTGATTGGGTTCTGATATATGATAGCACGTTGGAGAATCAGCATTCTACAGTTCGTAAGTTCTCTCGAAGGTGGTTCGGACCTTATGTTGTGCTAGATGTGTATGAGAATGCCACTTATAGTTTGCGTGAGTTGGATGGTACTCCTTTGAAGCTATCTGTGGCTGGCAAACGTGTGAAACTGTTCAAGAGACGCGGAGGGTCAATCGAGTTATTCAACTTTCTGGAGTCAGAGCTGAGGACAACAAGAGACGAAGACGTCCCAGCGTCTGATGAGACTGAGGCAGAGGAGAGCGATGATGATGAAGAACAAGCAGAAGACTGAGCAGGTTGGCACATGCCGGAGGATGTGCAGGTTTGGAGGGGGTGGATGTCGTGATGTGAATCATTTCACATAGTAAACGATTCACTTCTATGTCAGGCATTAGTCTCTCTGAGTGAAGTTAAGACCTCAGAGAAGTCCGTTTTTGGAAGATGTTATATATTTTGAGTCTTAGTAGGTTGATTACCATGTTGATAGGGCTTTAGCTCATGGGTTGTATTTGCGTGTCACCCATGCACGCTTTCTAGCTGATTTAAGTTATTTTTTGAGGCTGCGTGTCGTTTTAGGTAGTTTAAGTTTTACGCTGGCACTCTAGGGGGCTTGACGTGGTAGCCTATGAGTGTAGATAAGTTACCACATGGTTTAAGGCACAAAATGACAACCAAATGGAGCTATGAATTCTCATTGGTTCATTTTTGTCTTTTGTGTAACTCTAAATCTAGAAACAGAGGTCTAAAGGGGATTTCGAGCAATTTGTGAAGGCACTGCAAAATCTGAGAGCACAGGGGGATAGAGCTCGTCGAGCCAAGCACTGTCAGCAAAAAGTTTGATCGATTTGGATCAATAAACAAGGAGTTATGCCCAATTGAAGTTCGATTTGTGTCAGAATTGCAGCACTTCTGTTGAATTTGGGGTTTTGAGTGTCATTTGCAGCAGAATCGAGGAAATCGCTTCAAAACTTCGTGGCTGTGTTCACTGTCAGCAGGGCTACGATTGTCTCCAAATTTTCATGTCAATTGAGTCAGTGAGTAATTCAGGGCGACCGCTGAAGTAGAGGGGGTCCGAAAAGCTCTCAATCTGGAGCATCAACTTCAGAGAGCGAGATCTGGAGTTCTGTGTGGAATCAGGAGGCCCAACTTCACAGGAGTGTTCATCAAGCTGTGTACTGCAAATCCTGTAAGAATTTCCCAAAGTGATCGAGCCAATTCCTTGTTATAGATCGAAATAGCTGTCTGGGTACCAGAAACTGCCGTAATTTCTCTACTCAGAAAGTTTCTGCTCATATCTTAGTGCTTTGAATTGATCTGAAGCTGAAATTTCGTATGTGTATCCAGTAGAACCTCATTTACATGTAGGAGGAGTTCTGAAGTCTGAACCTTCACATATTTGTCAATCTTGAGTGTCAAAGTTCGCCATCTGATCTTATCATTGCTAGTTAAGCCTGAACTTGCTTCGTGAACATATCAGAAGAGCCTAGAGACTTATATGAATGTTTTTCAGTATCACCTTGAGACCTGAAGCCTATCCTGTGAGTAAAAACCAGCCACAGCCAAGAGCCCAACGCTTCCTCGAGTAGATTGAACACAGCCTTCAAGCTCATATCACAGCCAGAAGGTTCGCCTTTCCCAGGAAGACTCTCAACCTGACAGCGCGCGTGTATTGGACTTCTCAATTCTCCAAAACATCCACCGACAAGTCGCAAGAACAAGCAAGCCCCTTAAGCAGCCCCCTTGCAACAATCTCTGTACGTACGAAGTTCTCACATAATAATGAAGCAGACCCTTGCGTCTTTGATATAGCACATGAAGCCTCAAATACCCAGTCAACAAGTAAACTAGGGTCTAGCTTGATTTTGCCTTCTTTCGAGTCGCATAACTTCTTCACTAGATGTCCAAACGACGTAAACAAGATGCCCATGGAAAGCTGACAACGAGCTCTACCCATCTATGTAATGAAAGTGAAGATCCGAAGTTGCGCCAAAAGCCCGTAAGCTGGGGCCTAGCTTGTTTTCTGCATCTTTCGAGTCTTGTAACTTTTCCACTAGGCGTCCAAACGAAGTAGATGAAGTGCCTATGGAAAGCTGACAAGGAGCTCTATCCACTGGTGCGATAGAAACGAAGATCCGAAGTGGTGCCAAAAACCCGTAAGCTGGGGCCTAGCTTGTTTTCTCCATCTTTCGAATCTTGTAACTTCTCCACTAGGCGTCCAAACAAAGTAGACAAAGTGCCTATGGAAAGCTGACAAGGAGCTCTACTCATCTATGCGATGAAAATGGAGATCTGAAATTGTGCCAAAAACCCATAAGCTGGGGCCTAGCTTGTCTTCTCATGAGTGTCTTTGGAGCGACAAGCATCGAAGTCTGAATTTCAGATAGGAGCCGGTCCACGACACGACAACGGATTGAGAGAAGAACCATTAGATGACATTTTTCTTGATGAAGACTTGATGACCATCACGTTGAGTAGCGAGGTACCGAAAGAGTACAAGGAGGCGTTGAATTTTCTTTCTGATGGTTCATTTCCTGAAGGCATGCGAGCGAGAGAGAGGAATGCTCTAATGAGGAGGTGTAAGTCATACACCATCGTCGAATGAGTTCTTTTCCATCAAGGTGCTGATGGATTGCTACGACGAGCTTTGGGCAAGAGGGAAGCTGCGAGGTTGATGCTGGAGTTTCATGACGGACCTGTATATGGTGACCACTTCGCTGGTAAGGTGACGGCTTTCAAGATCTTAGACGCTGGATATCATTGGAAGGGTATTTTTAAGGACTGTTTGGAGTATTATAGAACTTGCGATGTGTGCCAAGCCTTTGCCAAGAAGTCTACTAGCACTCCTCCCTTGAGATCAGTTCTTGTTCTATGACCGTTTGAGAAGTGGGGAATTGATCATGTAGGCCCTTTAAACAAAACCCCTCGTGGCAACAGATATATCGTGATTGCAACTGACTATCTGACCAAGTGGGTGGAAGCTAGACCACTTAAAGCAATAAGTAAAGAAGAGGTTGGTCGTTTCTTATGAAAACGGATCATTACTAAATTTGGATGCCCTCTTGAGTTAGTTTTTGATAGGGGTGGTGAATTTGTGAGAAGCATCACAACCACTATGTTGGAACATTTCTCCATCAAGTCGCGGGTGACAACTTCTTACAAACCGAATGCTAACGGGCTAGCTGAAAAGACCAATCATACCTTGTGTACGATGCTGGCCAAGGACGCTGATATGGAGGATGCGAAGCACAACTGGGATAAGAGGTTACATGCAATCTTGTGGGAGTATATGACTACTACGAAGACTTCAATGGGGTATACTCCTTTTCATCTTGTTTACGGTGTGGAATCAAAGTTGCCAATACAATTTGATCTACCTACCTTTCAAACTGTCTATAAGAGGTTAAAGAGACTAATTGGAGCAGCAGCTGAGAAGTCTAGAAGGGAGCAACTATTGGAGTTGAAGGAAGCACGAGTGGTGACAATGGTTCAGATGGAGAAGACGCAAGAACGTCAAAAGAAGTATTAATGTCTTGGTAAGAGAGAAGTGAAGCCTTTCAAGGAAGGAGATATGGTAATGTTTTTTTATGCCATTAGGTATAAAGGAGCTAGAAAGAAGTTTCTCTCACGTTATTTTGGTCCTTTCATTGTCGAGAAGATGTGGAGTAATTTTACATACAATTTGAAAGAGCTAGGAGGACGGAGGTTTGACCGGGTGAATCACGACAAGCTCAAGCTCTTTCATCAAAGGAAAATCACCGTGCACTCCGAGGACGGAGTGAAAACTTAGTCCGGGGGTAAATGTAACACCTAGGGGTGACATAGTAGTAAATATATGATAAATTATAACTATGTGTGGTGAGTCTTCTAAATAAGTCCCAAGGCTAGTCCCAACAATCTAAGTTAGTGACAAATAATTATGAATAGTCACAGTTAGAGTTGGTGGTATTTGAAGACAAAATATTAGAATATTCTAAATGTGAGACCACTATTTTGTTTGGTTGTGCATAAAATGACAAGTAGGTGAATAATACACTCTTGTCGTATGCGTGACTGAATTTTATTGGTTGTAGAGGCTTAATGTCAAACAATCAAGAGAGTTGTTGACTTTTTTAGCTCAATTATGTGTTAGTATTTTGTCTTATAAAGAGCAATCCGAGATTGTTTTTCAAAGATTCCTTTCTACTTCTAGAAGGATTCAAATTATTAGAGTAGAGTCAAAAGTAGAGACATCTACCTTTGACTTATGACTTTTATCTTTGACTTGATCTCGATAAATTGCAGTAAATCAGATTTACAAGTAGTTACCGTGATAAATCTGGAGTAGTATAAATAGAGGGGTTGTGGAGTGATCCCTCATCCTCCCTTTTCTTTGTATTTGGAAGCCGTTAGGCCATATCTATAAAGGGTGTGTTTTCATCTTTTTGTCTCCATGAGAGTTCATGTCTTGAGTGAGGAAGTGATATTGATGTGTTGAGAGCTGGATTTAGCCGAGGCCTCCTGGTTCTATGATGCGTCTCATAAAAGACCATCAGAGGTTTATCCTAGGTGGGAGACAGGACCGATAGCAAGCTTCAAGGTCATGGCACGTCCTCTAGTATGTGTCAGTCTGTCACTGATCTTCATAATTGTCGAAGTCGTCTTTGTTCTCCTCAACTTCCTCAAGTAAATGATCATCATTTACACATGTGATCTATCTTGGCCTTAAAACTCAATTAGCTCCACTGCTCCGCCTCTCTTTCTGAACAACTTTACTCGTTTTCCAGCAACATGAAGCCTTAAAGACGCACCATCTAGCTCTTGCAAGGAATAAGTAGCATTCCGATGCACATTTGAGACAATGTATGAGCCAAACCATCTCTTGGAAAACTTTCGGACTATAGAGTGCTGGTTCTCTAGTGTATTGTCGTATATCAACATCCCATCCTCAACTTGTATTGGTTTCGGTCGTCTATGGATCTTGTCAAACCTCTCCTTAATTTCAAGTCGAGCCGCTTTCAACTTTTGTTGTGCTTCTGCAAGATCCTCTTTTCCGCGTTCTAACTGTCTGATGCGTAGTGAGAGAAGTTGTGTGTGATCCATACTATATTCCTACGGCAAGGTAGTCCAAGTAGGGAAGTCCTAACATTAATTCAACAGACATGTACCCAGTAGTAGAACAGTGAGTCGTGGTTTCAGCCCATAAAGCAAAAGGAGTAATCTAGGCCACTCTCTATGTCTACCGTCACATACCTTCACCAAAGCTTGAACAATCGATGGATGTCCACTTTCGCTCTTGTCAATTCTCTCTGGATTCATTGCAATAGTAAGCTTGAGCTTCACATCATATCGAGCAAAGAACTCTTTCGCTTAGATTGTACCACGTAATTCTCCTCTGTTTGATCATAGTCTTCTTATAGATCCATATCTACAAACAATGTCTTCAAGCACAAATCTACATATACCTTCCGTGGTCTTCGTCCTCAGTGCTCGCCCTTCTACAAAGTTGGAAAGAATCTCATGAGCCAAAATCAAATATCGCATACTCCATAACCTCAGAAGCATTACCACCAATCGAGAACTGGAAGTGAATGCAAAACGGATAAGTTGGCACAAGATCATCCCAATATCGCATCTTTGAGTAAAACTGACAATGCAAACTGACCAAGTTCACCACATCTCGATACAGACTTTTCCTCCAATATCTTTCCTTCAACTTGACGTAAGTAGCCCAAATCTCTCAATGTCCAGCCCACAAGGTATCATGGAACTTTTCTTTAGCTGCTGTTTAGTTTGCAGATCGTTCCTACTCGTATGAACATCCCATTTCTCCTCTGTGACCGTCTCCAAAGATATCCATCGCGTAGAAAATAGTTGTATGCTTGTTTTCTTATCTCTCTGAATTCTACTTCGCTCCACCTCTCTTGTCTCTCCAAAGAACTCATATAATACTCTATGTCACAAAGTCTACCTGTGTAAAGCTCTTCCCTAAACAACAACGGCTCTGAATCTGTAACATGTCGACCAACTTGACACCGAACATCCTTTCTTTCTTCTTCCTCAACTTCTGAAAACATATCATTCTCGTCTATATAACGAGCCCTTGACAACATATCTGCTACCACAATCTCTTTATCTTTTATATGCTTCAACTCTGGATTCAAGCTCCTGATGTGGGCAATCCAATACAACATCGCTATGTCCGACGTGTTACAATTGGATATCATGCCAAACAGAGGTAGACAATCTGTCTCTAACACTACATGAGCACCAATCAAAAACTCAAGATCTGTCTTCATCACGGTAATCACACTCCACAACTCACGCTTCATTTGAGAATAATCTCATTGCTTGTCCGTCAAGATTCTAGCCCCAAACCTAGAGGTAAACCGCACACCACTCGCATCATCTTGACCTATCGCCCAGCCAATCGTCTTTGGCTACTATCCATTGTGACAATGACAAATCTTTCACACCCATAGTCTACTCTTTTCAACACAGGTGGAGACTTCAGAGTCTCCTTCAACTTATTCATTGCTTCCTGATGGACTGAAGTCCATACAAATCTCTTACTCTTTCTCAATAATGCATACAAAGACTCCGCACATGGGCATAATGAAGAATGGATAAATGGTAAAATACACAAGCTCCTAGAAAACGTCGAACCTCCGTGATAATTTTTACAGTCTGTCATCCTAGCTATAGCGTTAACCTTCTCCGGATTTGATCGCCTTCCAAAAGCACCACCCAGATGACCAACCACTAAAATCTCAAACACACCAAACTTGGACTTAGCTCCTGACAAGGTGAGATGTACATCCTCCAGACGAGTCAAAACACGCTCTACATCTCCGATATGATCTACAACAAACCTCCTACATCCATTCGCAAGTACTGCTTCATCCTTGACATCAACCTCGCAACCTTTTATAGGAATATCATCATGAAACGAAATGGTAACCTCAGGTACAAACTCCTGTAATATCTTATGCATCGCATTCTGCATATGAACCACTGAGTTTGTCGCTACTTGAGGAAGAGTACACATCCGCATCAATCTCAGGTGTACGCATAGTGGTCAGATCTCTACTCTCGACAGACTGAAAATGATCATAACCAAAATATAGATCTCCAATAGAATAGATAGCTCTCCTTGCAAATGCCTTCTTTACCTCATCAATCACATGATCCGTCTTAACGTTGCGAATGATCATATTATTCGCATGCTGTAGGTCTTGAATGAAGCACAAGGCTCCTGACTTCTTAGATATAATGAACCACCTGCTAGAGTATGGCCCCATAGACGGCTCAAGTATCTCCATCTGTACTTTCTCTTTCAGCAATTCAATGAGTTAAGACAGCAATGCATGAGGAACCGTAGTCGGTTTCAGATCCAAGACACATGAAGGATTGTGAATATAACCATAGGTGCTATTATCTTTAGATCCACACAACCTATTTTCGTCGCTGAAAAAGAAAATGCTTTACCATGATCGACTATCATTTGCTCAAAAATAGTCTTCTCGACCTCAGTCACGAAATCACCCCTCCTATTTGGAGCTCCCTCAATGTCTCATCGGTAAACGGATGACCTACTTGTCTATGATGACGCGAGTTAACAGATAGTTGAGTTGTCACTGACTTCACTTTCTTCAGTTCAGCATGGACTTCTGTCTCTTGAGGAAGTGCACATCAACAAACTGCTTCTCTTCTCGCATTGTTCTGCATCGGATGAGGAAAGATCCGCAAATACGTAGCTATCTCCTCATATATCTGTCAAGAGTGGATGGAGATCTTTTTCTCTCATCAATCCGCTTACATCGTCCAACCAACTAGCAACTGATTGTACAGACAAAAACTCTTCAAACAAGCCAGAAACTACATCATCTTCATGTAGAACCTCTGCATGTCATAGCTATGATATTTGTTTCGCCATCCTCTTTTTGTATTTTCTTTCATATCCTCAACTCTTGTAAGCTGACTCCGCCCATCGCTCTCGAATATCAACGATCCAGACTGCCAACTATGTACACTACACATGTATCTGAACTCCTGTACATGTCTCATATATGACTCCTCCACTTTTTATACTAATTCAAACGGGATCTCAACAGTAGGTTCTACACCCTTTTCATCCCGCTCTACAGGAATAGATTGCGAAAACCTTTACATCTCTTTGTATGAGAATCTCTAAAGGTTTGTCGATTCCGCTCATGTCTTGGACGAATAGTCAAAAATTGTACTGAATACTTATCATCTGGACTTCGAACTCTGACATAATGAGATACATCATTCATCACCTTTGTCTTCATTTGAACAGCGGTGATGTAAGGTTGGCTCAGTATGATAGGATAAGAGACAGACAACGTGTCGCGCCTCTCATTCTCAAGATCAGGCGCAGACGTGAACAACAGAACCCTAGCGGACTTGCGCTAGGTTGTGAACGCTACGAGTAGGACTTAACGGCTTGGCCGGCAAGTCGGGATCAGATGAACCCTAAGTGGTTCTCTGAACCAAGGTTGGAACCTTGGGTTAGGACATAAGAGCCTACCCCAAGAGGGCCTCAGACGAACGCTGACCTAAGGGGGCGAGTCTGAGAACGGTGTCGTGTTGTGAGACGTCCCACATGTGAATTCAGTGTAGAACGGGTGTTGTGTTTTCTTTTGTGTTCGGTGAACCTTTTGTGTAGTTCGCATGAGAGGGTATTAGGTGTCACGTTCACAGAGATCTGGATGTGAGATTGCACGATAACAAGATGTGCCGACTCAATGATCCGTGAACGTTCGCATGAATGGCTCTTGTTGTCAAACATAGATATAAGATAGTGGATTGGGGGTTTGGGAGGCATTCTTCTTGAGTGGATTTCATGAGTACGTCTTAGTGTCATAAGAGATAAGTGGAGACTGCAAGAGTTGTATTTATGGATGGAGGATTGAATCGAGTTCCAAATCTGCCATTTCCGAACCCGTTTCATATCAAGCTTCACTTGATCCACCGCGATCACTTTCGACAGTGATTCGTCGCCTACTTTGGAGAAAAGTTCATGGGGAGGATGATGGACTCGCCTACTCCGGTGATCTTACCAATCGTCATGTATGGAGAGGACTGGGACTTGACAGTGTACATCTTACTTTGACGAGGGCCAATGGACTTGAATTATCCAGCCAACATCCCTTTCAACGTCTGGGTGGATGTTCGATGTCACTTTCGGCGGAAGATCAATCATCGTGCGTGGATCGCAAGGAACTTTGGTGAGGAGTACTGTAATCAAGTGATGGCTTCTCCGTTTCCTTTTGTAGTACCTTTCATCGTAAATCGGTTCCAGGTCGTCATCTTGACCTTGTACTGAATCTTAAGTGTTAAGTATGATCTCTATAGTTTGACGAGTGTAATTAACCTAAGGTTGGGGCCGATGCCTTGAAGGTATGAGAGGGTAGTAAGGTTATATTTGTTCTAGGGTACCAAGTAGAGGACAAAAGAGGTTTCCTGATCTGTTTTCTTATTGGTCTATTTTCGACCAATCAACTCCATTCCAGATCTGCAGACGTCTTTAGGGTTTTGGAGGTCTTCCCGAGGGTCATTTGAGGAGTGAGTGGTCTTGTTGGAAAGCACTCAAGACAGACTACACTCTGGAGACAAAGATCGAGGCGATTTGGAGTTCTGAGGAGAGAGTGATGGACGTTGAAAGTTAGGGGGTCAAATCGGTACCCCGAGCAACGTTTTGGAGTGATCCGAGAGTTTGAGAGGTGATCTTTAGGAGCTGTCAAGGGGATCGAGTAGTTCACTCCGTGCTGGTTGTATTGATGTAAAACAATCCTACATTTGGGTTGGACTTGCTCCTGAAATGATTGATTGAAGTTGGCTGTTACAGTTGAGAGGTATGAGTAAAACCGCTTTCTTTGGATTCAAAGCTTGAGTTGCTCCGTGCACATGGGATTGGATCTCTGAGTGAAACTTTCCAGGATGAGAGTGTGCCCTATCAGCTAGTCACATGTGAAATTTCAATTCCATTGGGTAAAAGAATGTGTGGAGATCTAGGATTTTGGCCATCGAGATCTGTAAAGCTCATAATTTAGCACAGGCGGGTGGCTTGATTCATCGCGGACAGTTGGGTTCAGATCTGAGACTGAAATTTCATACAGTAGTAGAGAAGGGTCAGAGGGGATGTCCTGTGAAGTTTGAGCCTGATTGGATAATCGAGGTGAAGGCACGAGATTGTCAAAGTTCAGTTTGCGGCGAGACGAGAAAGACGTAAAGAGATTTTGCTTAAATCTCTTGGTTGGAGTTCAACAAAAAACGACTTGAAGATGGGAGGTGTGCTTCTTGGAGGTGTCGTGTGGATGACAACGAGGCTGTATTGTGAGATTGATACGGCGATCACGCTCAGTGGAGGTGCCACGTCTTGCTGAAGCTGAGGTACCGTTATCCTCGGTGTCACGCCCCGAGTTTCTAGCTGTTTGCTGCCGATATGTCTTGTATCGTTGGGAAGCTTGTGTAGTAGGCGGTCCTTGATGTGGACATCTTCCTGAGCAAACTCGTATCAATGAACAATAGAAGGTCAGAGTCTACAATTTAGGTAGTTTGTCGAGAAGAAGTAGTGAAGCGGATGTTGATGAGAGATTGTATGAAAAGTGCTTGGGATCTAAAGCAGACACGTACCGTAGATGAGCCTTGCCTTTATCTAGAGTGGAATCGAGCTCCGAGTCATTTGTGCGATGCACATGTGTTGCACTTGGGTCAAGTTAGATCGCTAGTAACTTACAAAAAAGACTGATAGATTAGATAGTGAGAGCATAAGTTTTCATCAGTTAGGTCGTAGATCCAGTTGTATCTCTCTACAGCCAGATACCTCGTGTATTCCCAGACCATATTTCACGCCCTACGACAACGGGCTGAAACATGAGTCTCAAACATAGGTCTGAGACGTGAGACCGAGACGTGGGTCTGAGACGCAGACGAACCACAGTGTTCGACCCTGGGTCTGGACCACAGGTTTCAGAAAAACTGCTGAGTGTTGGAGCTCCAGGGACGTTTTAGGTCGTGGACGGAGCTCCACGTAAGATCTCGAAGCGAGTGAGGTATCATTGGAAAGATCTCGTCGAGAGCATTCCTGTGATATATAACACTCCTCGATCTGACCTCCGAGCTGGAAGTTATGGCCGAACCACAATCGGGTTATGGTATAATTTTCAGGGACCAAAGAGGAGGGCGGGGCCGCCGATCCCCAGAAGTATATATGAGGGGGGCTCGATGCCTAGGTGGGCCAGGACGAGTCACCCGATCCCAGGGTTCGGCGGGCGGACTCTGGGGGCATGAGGTGATGGCTGGGCTGTAACGACCTATGTTACACATAAGATGTTTGTCTATTAGTAAGGTGTTTAGTTATAACTAAGTGTTGAGAATGTTTATTGGCTACCAAAGTACTTTAAGGATGTATCAAGTTAGTCATGACTAGCTAAAAGTTAGTTATGGTTAAACTTAGCTGTACTTTTGGCAGAATTCAGATATTTGCTAAAGAGTGAGCACTACTATCTTGTCATCTTGTCTAAAAGGTAGAAAGGAGGTGGAAAGTATCCCTTATCTCCTTTTTGATTTGATATTAGTGGTTGGATTAAAGTTGTGGACTTTGTGGGCATTAAAAACAAGAAGAGATTCCACATGTTTCCTTTTTAGTGGATCCTAGTGTAGAGGGGGGTGGAAATTCGAGATTCCTTGAGAATATTCCAGAATCCTTCTAGAAGTTGTTGACTTTGAAGGAATAAGCCCATGTGAAAAGGTAAGAAGCCCATGTGATTAATGCTTTTACCTTAAGTAATATCTTAGTAAAACCCGGTAAAAGTAGTTACAGCTGAGTTACCGGAGGGTACCAAAGTAAAAACCTAGAATGTATAAATAGAGGAGTAGAGAAGAGCTCCTCATCCTTGTTTTCACATTGTCGTAATGACAACTTGAGTAATATAGAGAGTGTGGGATATTTTTAGCATGTGAGAACTTGAGAGACGTCGCTAGAATGGAGGATTTTAGTTGATGTGTTTAAAGAGATTTTTAGTTGATAAGTTTGTGGGTGTATGAATGAGTGAACTCAGCATTTTCCTTTCAAGTTCATGGTGTGCTTCCATCAAAGCCATCAGAGGTGATCCCTGAGTGAGAGACAGGTCCGACATGTTGCAGATTCGTGGATGACGATCGTGGAGGTTGAGAGATCGGGGGGTAGTTGAGAGATAGGACCGGAGGGTTTACATTTTTGGTTCCGTTGCCGGGACCTCACTTGAAGGGATCGTTGAACGATGTTTAGATGTTTAGAGTTCAGTTCTATATTCGACAAAAGGAGATTATGAGAGAGCACATGGAGAGAACGTTGGGAGGAGAGAGAGCTAACGCGCTGTTAGTAACGTTAGAACCTTTCGTGTATCCCGTAGTGATATATGACGCGTTTGAAGTCATTCTTTACATCTTGTTCACTTAGAAAGGGTTTGAGGAGAGTTAAAAGAGGGTGCAACAAGAGTTTTAGAGAAAGGAGGAGAGAAAAGTTATTAGAGGAGAGAAATTTGTGAGTTTAGAAATTCTGCTCTCTGGAAAATTTGTACAGTCGCTGTCAATTTTTCTGTGAATTTTAATTTCCTGTGAAACTTTCCTGTGTTTTAGATTGACTGATAACCTATCTAAGACAAAAGAAATCATAGGAAAAGGTGTTCTAGAGAGGGAGCAATGAATTTTCAAAGTTTAGGGGGTCTATTCGTGAGAGTTGAGGAATTTTGTTATCTGAAAAACATTTACAGTCATTGTCAGATTTTCTGTGAATTTTATTTTCCTGAGAAACTTTCCAGTGTTTTAGAGTGGCTGATAAGCTATCCAAGACAAAAGAAATCATGAGAAGATGAGGTCTGAAGAGAGAGAAAGAATTTTTCAAAGTGGAGGGGGTTGACAACCATGAGAGAAGTGAAAATATACAAATTTTAGTTTTGTGAAAATTTGTACAGTCATCAGTACATACAGTCTCTGTACATCATTTGTACAGAGAAGTTTCTGTTGAAACTTCATGATTTAGTAGCTTGGAAGTTGAGCTACTGGAGATAACAAAAATCTTGGAGAGATCTCTTACCAACTAAGAGATACACGTTTCGGCATACAAGGAGGTCTTGAAGATACTTCATGGGGAATCCAGTTCGGGTGCCGAGGTGGAAGAAGAGACGTTTAGGAGTTCGAACGGAGTCGGAGAAGCCAAAGTTAAGTATAGATGAGTTGCGAACACTTATCTATACTACTTTATCCTATACCAAGAAGCTTCCGCGACCATTGGCGCAGATTTGAAGAAAGCCGAGATGAAAGCATCATTCACTGTGGAGGCCACGAATGCTCCTGGTGAAGTAGAGTTGGATCCTTATAAGAGTGAGTTCAAGATGTCTGTTATGATGAGTACAAACGATGGTGAGGAGGATCATATCTTCGATAGTTAATTTTAGATTAGATTTTATTTCGTGTATAGTATGTATAATACACGAATTCCAATATAAAGCTCGGAAGAGTTAAGAAAGTGATGTAGAATTATTTTCCTCTATGATACTTTGTCCACTTAATGGTTGAGAAGGTGCAACATGAGTGGAAATTCAAAAGATTGGAAAGTTAGACTTAGAAACCTTCCTCAAGGTTTAGATGTCATAGTAAGTGTCGGAGAAAGTTCGAGAGAGATTATCGTCGAGTTTGAAAACCCTAGTACTAAACCTCAAGTAGAATCTCCGAGGAGAAGAGTAGAAACCGACTTGTGGTGTTATTTCTGTAGAGGGTTGGGACACAAAGTAGTGAATTGTCCAACTAGAATTAGAACCGAGAGAGCTAAAGGGAAGCGAGAGTTTACTGATTTAAGTCTTCAAGTGGGTCCATCGTCACCAGCGCCAATTCATCTTCTAGGCGAAGATCCTTGTCCAAGTTGTGGAGTGGGTGATCTATCAAGAGGACACAAGTGCGTCGATGTGGCCGCCCTACTTACGTCAGTAGTAGAGAAGTTGGACGAGACTCAAAGAGCTGAGACGGAGAAGTTGTCGACTTCAAAAGAGGACTCGGCTGAGTTGTGATGGAGATCGTCATTCGGATGGTGGAGAAGGCAGTGATGCGACTCAGGCTCATGATTACCTTGGGAGAAGAGATGGCACAAGAGGTGTTGTTACAATCATTTTCTTTCATTTTACCTATGGTAGATTATTCGCGAATGGAATTGGTGATGTTCGTACTCTTTTAGCGAGTAGTTATTGCACAAAAATTAGAAGGGTAGAAAGAATAGTTACAAGATGGGGAAGTTACCAGTGTTTCATGAGAAGGACAATGAAGATGTAGAACCATTTGTACGAGACTTCAAAAGGGGTTGCATCGGAAACAACGTGAGAAGGAAGGAAGAATGGGTGTTGTTACTGCCAGAGTTTTTAGAAGATTTTGCTCTTACGTGGTATGACGACCGAGTGAAGAGCAAGACACCTGGTGCAGTTGAGGACACATGGGAGACGTTGAGTAATGCACTCATCGAATAATTTCTTCCAGAAGAGAGTTATGAGAAGCTCATGGTGGAGCTTACTCATTTGAAGCAACGGGACGACGAGAAAGTTCGGCAATATGTCGAAAGGGTGGATAAGTTGGAGCAACGGTTTCGGACGGTCCTACGGAAGAGTGGAGACAATGTGGAGCTAACGATGGCAGGGATTGGAGTAGTGTTGACCAAGAACTTGGTGGGAGGATTGGGGCCTTCAATTCGAACCCAAGTGAGGTACGAGAAGCCAGCAACCAAAGCGAAGGCCATCAAGATTGCGACAAACATGGAAGAGAGTTTGGATGAAGGAGATATCATCCAACCTCATCATGCTGCTCTGGTGTCGACTCCGACTCCTGGTGTAGCCACAACGATCGCACCTACACCATCACAATTGGTGATTGCTTCAACGTCAGCTCCTACTCCAACGGTGGTGCCAAGACCGTTTGTCCCAACAACCATGTCTACTGCCACCTCTGATTTTCATGCCGAGCTGAAGAGCATCACCGATACTCTTGCGGATCTCAAGATAAACGTGGTGCAGTTACGCGAATGGAGGAACAAAGGTGGAGGAGGAGGTCAAAGAGGTTACGACAACAATCCCAACCGAGGAAATCAAGGTAGCTTTGGAGGCAACCAAGGTAACTTTGGAGGAATCACTTGTTGGACGTGTGGAGGTTCTCATTTCCAGCGAAATTGTCCTAACCACGGAGCAAGAGGTACCGAAGCTGTCCGAATGAATGTGGGTGGAGGAAATCCATCACAAGGACGAGACAAGAGGGTGGCTACTATCGATGTTGTGCGAGATCCCATCTACGAGAAAGGAGAGAGTTCAAACTCTTCTCATGCACCGGTGGAGCTTTTAGCTCAAGAAAGGAAAAGAACTCGATTTTCTGATGAACCAATTTTCATGGAGGAGTCAGCAAGTAGAAGTACTCATTCGAGTAATGTTTCGAGTACACCAAGGGAGCCAAGAAGGAAGCTGGGGATGGCGGATTTCACCATTTCATCTTCCCAAGCGAGATATGATGTGGTTGAAGATGTGGGTGCTCAGAAAGCCAACATCACTATTGGACAACTGATAGCACTTAATCCCAGCTTACGAAGAGAACTCAGAGGAGGACTGAGTTCTAAGAGGAGCAAGAAGAAAAAACCCAAGAGCAAGACATCAAAGTCAGTGGGAGTTGGTGTGGTGGATGTGCATGCTTCAGAGGTATGCACTAGGGCTTCAAAGATTGAAGTCCGGTTGGATGGTCAATACGTCTCTGACGTATTGGTGGATGGAGGATCGGCTGTCAACGCCATATCGGAGAGGTTGATGAAGAAGTTGGGGATGGAACCAACTCGTCCGGCTAGCATTGTCGTGGAGATGGCTAACAAGCAACGGGTAAGACCTCTTGGTGTGTAAGAGAAGGTGGTCGTGTCTGTGATGGGAGTTCAAACGTTGATGTCCTTTCAAGTGTTAAAGGACTCTAGTTATGATTTGCTCTTAGGTAGGCCTTGGTTGAGAGCTGTGCGCACCACTGATAGGTGGCACAAAGGATACTTACGGATTGGGCCTAGAGATCATAGAGTGATAGTTCCTCTCTCGGGTGTTGGAGTTGTGACTTCTGACTCTGATAGACCCACTAGTGACTACTGGGAATCTGATACGGAGGATGATCAGAGTGTCTCAAAAGTAGACACCGGAGATTCTTACGATCAAGAATCCTCGTCTGAGGACGAAGGATTTGGTCGAGATGAATCATTACATCAGCTTAGTGCTATTGACTTGTTGTTTCGACCAGCAGTGGAGAAAGATCCTGACAAAGAAGAGTTGAGTGAGGTAGAGATTGTGAGAAGACTCTCTACCTTGAAGTTTGGTATCGATGTCACTCAAGAGGAGAAAAGTAGATTCCTAGATATATTTCGAAAATATATCCATGTGTTTGCTTTCAGCTACAAGGATTTCAAGGAGGTGACTCTCGAGGCTCATCAAATCGAATAGGAGGAGAACGCAAGACCAGTTCGACAGAAGCAGAGAAGGGTCAATCCTACAACAGCGATGATGGTCAAGGAGGAAATAGACAAGTTGAGGGATGCGAGTTTCATCTACGAGGTGGAGAACTCAGAATGGGTTTCACTCATTGTGATTGTCAAGAAGAAGAATGGAAAGCTTCGAGTGTGCATAGACTATAAGAAGTTGAATGCAGTTACCAAGAAGGATTATTATCCTCTACCATTTATAGATGAGATTTTGGAGGAAGTTGTTGGTCATGAGTGGTACAGCTTTGGTGATGGTTATAGTGGGTATAACCAGATCAAGATAGCACAAGAGTACCAACAGTTGACTACTTTCACTACTCCTTGGGGAACATTTGCATTTCGGGTGATGCCATTCGGACTGTGTAATGCTCCGGCCACATTTCAAAGGTTCATGAACAAGGTGTTTGAACCATTCATAGGGAAGTTTGTTCGGGATTTCATTGACGATTTCTGTGTGTACGCAAGAAAGGAGGACCACTTTAATCATGTGATCAAAGTTTTGCAGCGGTTGGAGCAGCCAACGCTTCTCTAAATCGAGAGAAGTGCATCTTTGGTTGCATCTGTTAGGGCACATCATTTCCAAGAATGGGATTGCGGTAGATCTTGAGAAGGTGAAAAAGATTGTGGATCTTTCATTTCCGATCAACTTGACAAAGTTGAGGCAGTTTCTTGGCATGGTTGGATATTATCGTAGGTTTATCTTTTCCTTCTCAAACAAAGCAATAGCTTTGACTATGTACATGAAGAAGGGAGTTGAGTTTGACTTGATAGTGCATGATCAGAAGGCAAAGGAAGCATTTGAGGAGCTGAAGAAGGCATTGGTGACAGCTCCTACACTTGCTAAACCTGAGTGGAGTAAAGCATTTATTCTGTATACGGATGCCTCCAATGTAGCTATCGGGTGTACATTAAGTTAGTTAGATGGAGATGAGCATGATCATCCTATAGCTTATGCTAGTAGGCAGATGGTGCCAGCGGAGAAGAATTACTCCGTGACTAAACAAGAAGGATTAGCAGAGATCTTCGGATTGAAGAAATTTCGACACTACTTGCTAGGGGGAAAATTTTTCATAGTCATAGATCACAAGGCTTTAAAGTATATCTTTAATAAGCCTAATGTCGAAGGTCGTATTGCTCGTTGGAAGATCCTTCTAACAGAATACGACTACGTGATCGAAGATAGACCAGGGAAAAAGCATGCGAATGCTGATCTTTTGTCAAGGGCTTATGATGATGAGGGAGAAGAACCGTTTGATAATTCATTTCCAGACGAGCATCAGATGACCATCACAAGCATTGAGGAGATACCGGACGAGTACAAGGAAATCTGGAGTTTCCTTGCAGATGGCTCTTTTCCAGAAGGTATGCATACCCGAGAACGTAATGCGTTGATCAAGAGATGCAAACCTTACACCATGGTGGAGGGAATTCTATTTCATCAAGGAGCAGATGGGTTACTTAGGAGAGCAGTTGGTCAGAAGGAGGCGTTCAAGCTGATGCACGAGTTTCACGATGGCACGGTTTGTGGAGGTCACTTTGCTGGTAAGATAACAGCTTTCAAGATTTTGGATGCGGGTTATCACTGGAGAGGGATTTTCAAAGAGCGTTTAGACTATTGCAAAACTTGCGACGTATGTCAAGCATTTGCTTTGAAGTCTACTAGAACACCTCTTTTAAGATCAATTCCAGTATTAGGGCCATTTGAGAAGTGGGGTATTGACTTTGTAGGTCCTCTTAATAAGGCACCTCGAGGCAATAGATACATTGTAGTCGCCATTGACTATTGTACCAAGTGGGTAGAGGCTAGACCTTTGAGAGAGACCAATGAAACAGAAGTCGGTAGATTCCTATGGAAGAGGATCATCACGAGATTTGAATGTCCGTTAGAGTTGATCTCAGATAGAGGAGGAGAGTTTGTAGAGAGCATGACTACTGCTATGTTACAACACTTTTCTATCAAGCCACGAGTAACGACCTCATACAAACCAAATGCTAATGGTCTTGCGGAGAAGACCAATCTTACACTTTGTATGATGCTCGCCAAAGATGCTGGTGTTGAAACTGCGAAACATACTTGGGATAAGAGGCTACATGCCATCTTATGGGAGTACCGAACGACAACAAAGACCTCTACTGGGTACTTCCCATTTCGATTGGTTTATGGGGTGGAGTCCAAGTTGCCGATCCAATTCGAATTGGATACTTTTCAAACTATTCAACGAAAGTTGAAGAGGTCGAGAGGAGAAGACGTGGTCAGATCAAGAAGGGAGCAACTCATGGAGTTGGAAGAGACGCGAGCGATAGCAATGATCCGGATGGAACGAGCTCAGGCGTATCAAAAGAAGAGTTACGACAAACGGTTGGGCAAGAGGTAGGTAAAACCTTTTCAAGTCAGAGATTGGGTTATGTTGTATGATGCTATCAGATTCAAGAGGGCTAGGAAGAAGTTTCTTCCGAGATATTTTGGTCCTTTTGTTGTAGATAAGGTGTGGAGCAACTTCACATATGACCTTCAGGAGCTGGGAGGAAGGAGATTTGATCGAGTAAATCATGACAAATTGAAGTTGTTTCATCGACGAAAGTTCTCTCTTCACTCCGAGGACAGAGCGAAAATTTAGTCCGGGGGTAAAATGTAACGACCTATGTTACACATAAGATGTTTGTCTATTAGTAAGGTGTTTAGTTATAACTAAGTGTTGAGAATGTTTATTGGCTGCCAAAGTACTTTAAGGATGTATCAAGTTAGTCATGATTAGCTAAAAGTTAGTTATGGTTAAACTTAGCTGTACTTTTGGCAGAATTCAGATATTTGCTAAAGAGTGAGCACTACTATCTTGTCATCTTGTCTAAAAGGTAGAAAGGAGGTGGAAAGTATCCCTTATCTCCTTTTTGACTTGATATTAGTGGTTGGATTAAAGTTGTGGACTTTGTGGGCATTAAAAACAAGAAGAGATTCCACATGTTTTCTTTTTAGTGGGTCCTAGTGTAGAGGGGGGTGGAAATTCGAGATTCCTTGAGAATATTCCAGAATCCTTCTAGAAGTTGTTGACTTTGAAGGAATAAGCCCATGTGAAAAGGTAAGAAGCCCATGTGATTAATGCTTTTACCTTAAGTAATATCTTAGTAAAACCCGGTAAAAGTAGTTACGGCTGAGTTACCGGAGGGTACCAAAGTAAAAACCTAGAATGTATAAATAGAGGAGTAAAGAAGAGCTCCTCATCCTTGTTTTCACATTGTCGTAATGACAAATTGAGTAATATAGAGAGTGTGTGGGATATTTTTAGCATGTGAGAACTTGAGAGACGTCGCTAGAATGGAGGATTTTAGTTGATGTGTTTAAAGAGATTTTTTGTTGATAAGTTTGTGGGTGTATGAATGAGTGAACTGAGCATTTTCTCTTCAAATTCATGGTGTGCTTCCATCAAAGCCATCAGAGGTGACCCCTAAGTGAGAGACAGGTCCGACATGTTGCAGATTCGTGGATGACGATCGTGGAGGTTGAGAGATCGGGAGGGTAGTTGATCGATAGGACCGGAGGGTTTACAGGGCCGGTCCAAGGCACGTTCCGATCCAGACTTGGATGTCTGGACTTAAGAACGATTTAAGGGCTGGGGCAAGACTACGGAACGAGTCGGCGGTGTCGTGTCGTGGACCGGCTCCTACATGAAATTCAAACTTCGATGCTTGTCGCTCCAAAGACACTCATGAGAAGACAAGCTAGGCCCCAGCTTACGGGTTTTTGGCACAATCTCAGATCTCCATTTTCATCGCATAGATAGGTAGAGCTCCTTGTCAGCTTTCCATAGGCACTTTGTCTACTTCGTTTGGACGCCTAGTGGAAAAGTTACAGGACTCGAAAGATGGAGAAAACAAGCTAGGCCCCAGCTTACGGGTTTTGGGCACCACTTCGGATCTTCATTTTTATCGCACCAGTGGATAGAGCTCCTTGTTAGCTTTCCAGAGGCACTTCATCTACTTCGTTTGGACGCCTAGTGGAAAAGTTACAAGACTCGAAAGATGGAGAAAACAAGCTAGGCCCCAGCTTACGGGCTTTTGGCGCAACTTCGGATCTTCACTTTCATCACATAGATGGGTAGAGTTCGTTGTCAGCTTTCCATGGGCATCTTGTTTACTTCGTTTGGACTTCCAGAGAAGAAGTTATGCGATTCGAAAGAAGGTAAAATCAAGCTAGGCCCCTGGTTACTTGCTGACTGGGTATTTAGGGCTCCAGGCGTTATATCAAAGAACGCAAGGGGCCTGCTTCTTATTATTCAGAGTTGAACTTCGTACGTACAGACTGTAACAAGGGGGCTGCTTAAGGGGCTTGCTTGCGCCTGCGACCTGTCAGCGGACGGTGCGGGAGATTTGGAAGTCCAATGCAAACGCGCAAGGCGTCGTTGGGTTCAGATTTGTGCAGGCTACGCAATGGTTCAAACGGTTAGGGAAGAGACGGATCGGGGGTTGTGTTCTGGGAGAAATTGAGACGCAGGAGGCAGATTTGGAGTTTTCAGTTACCTGTGAAGGAGAGTTGGACCGTTCGGGCCGTTCCGGAGTCCAAACTTGATGTCCTTGGATCCAACGGGATCAGAACACCGAGTTCTACAGGAAATTGAAGACGATACCAGTTTTCATCGGGCGGTTTGGGAGTTGTGAGTGAAATTGGCTCGCAGGGAAGCGCTTACATCAGATTTTCGTTCACCTGCGACCTGAGGTTGGGCTGTTCTTCGCGATCGGTGAGCCAAGCTCTTCGTTCTTGGTGCCTACGCGATCAGGGAGTCTTCATCTACTCATAGGAGAAGACTGTACTTGAATTGGATTGTTGGTTTGGGTGTGGTGAACAAGTTTGAGCCGCAGGGAGCTGATTTACGTCAGTTTTTTGCAACCTGCGACCAAATTTCTTGCGTGGTTTTGCAAGGGGAACTCCAAACGACTTGTTTGGAGTCTTGTTGGGTTCAGGGTAGCTAGATCTATCTGCCAGCGAAGACGGGTATCAGTTTGGACGATCCGTTTGTGCGGTGTGAGCGGTTTTAAGCCGCAGGGGGGAGTTTTTGGAGGTTCGGTCACCTGCGATCGAAAATCGGCGATATCTCGGCTGTCAGGAGTCGGATCTGAAGGTTTCTTGGGTTAACGGAGTCAGCAGAGGAGACCCTATCGACATCTGAAGTCCGTTCAGCGAAAGGAGGAAGTCCACAGATAGGCTTTTTTCGGTTTCTTCGCTACGGGTTTTGCTCTTTTGAGTTGGTTAGAATTCTGGTTGGTTGTATACAGCTTGTGGTAGCTAGCTTTAGCTAAGAGCTTATACATGGACGTGGTTTGGACTTGGGTTTGGATCTTGTGATACTGCTGTGGCTCTGTTTGTTAGCAAAGAGAAGTTTCTCTTGCTTTGAGCTACGCTTCGGTGGTTTTGGGTCAGGGTTGTGATTCGAGGGTTGCTTTTAGGGGCTTTTGAAGCAGGTTACAGACCGCTCTGGTCTGGTTCTCAGTTCCGTGTTCTTAGCAGAAAGAACCGGCAGTGTACATACTTTCAGAGTGGTATATATCGCAGCATTCTTTGTCGTGGTTGTTCTTCTCTGTCTTGTCTCTGTTTGGCACACAGCATCTCCACAGCCAGGAACCTCGCGTTTTCCTGGACATCCTTCACGCACAAAATATCCGACACGATACGGTGGTGAACTTGACGTGAAGGTCTGGGGTGGAGATTGTGTGTTGGAACTTGAAAGAGGAGATCAGCAATCATGAACGAGGATGAAGATGGATTTGGTTTTTCGGGAGAATGCTGTGGACCTGGGGTGATGGATTTGTAGACGGTTGGGATCATGGGAGGATGGGAGGATGGGACGAGCCATGACTATGGACGGATGGACGGATCACAGGAGATACCAGGGGTGCAGTTGGATGCAACAACTGCACGTTTGTTTCAAGCCTTCACTTTGTTTATGCGACAAGAGCAAGGGAACCAACAAAAGGAGGCTTTGGAGAAGAAGGCGCTTGGAAGGGTGATCGACAAGTTTGATCTTTTTGGTGGGAGAGACATCTCTGAGTACTTGAGATGTTACAAGATGGAGATGGATTTGGATCAGGTACCGGAGAAGGAGATGATCGAGACGTTCGAACTCGCTGCAGTGCCTGAGATAAGGGAGCATGTGAAAGGTCTAGCAAAGCGTTTTGGGAGGAACTGGGATACATTTTCACATGCAATGATGGAGGAGTATTTCTTGAGAAACTCAGATCGAGTAACCAAGAAATCTTTTTTGGGATGGGTCAACGGATCCAGCAAGGGTTTACAGCCTGCAGAGCTGTTAAAAAAGTTCGAGAGACAATTCTCTCAACTACCTCGGGTGGACAAGCTAACCTTGGAGAGTTACAAGACGGAGCTGTTTCTTCAAGCTGCGGATGAACCATGGCAGGAACAGTTGGAACTACTTCTGGAGGATGAGGATGAAGAAGAAGGATTAACAAGAAATTGGGAGGTTGTGCATGAAGCTGTTGAGCTTCTTGTCCGGAGGCAGTCAAGGAGAAGGGTTACAAGGTTGGCACCTGCAGCGTTGACTACCACACCAGTTCAGGTAGTATCTGAGGTTCAACCTCCAGTTGTGGTTGTAGAAGAGAAGGATCCAACCATCGAGGACCTACAGCAAAAGATGCAAGATCTACAAGCTCAGGTTACTAGGTTGGAGGATAAGAGATATTCGACCAAGATGGAGCTTGTACCCAAACTAGCTTGGGTACATCACTGCCTGTGGTGTGATGATACTGACCATGAGCGGGACGATTGCATTGACTTTGCAGAGTCTTTGCAACTTGAGGTTATTTCTTGGGAGGATGGAAAGGTTGCATTCACAAGTACGGGTACTCTCCTTCAAGCCAACGTTGGTAAAGGAGGGATGAAGAAGATTGTGGATGATTACCTTGCGGCACATGCAGTTGTAGCTGACGAAGCTACAAGTTATGGTGCTAGGGTGGAGGAGATTGAGCATGATCTCCATAGAGATGGTTTGGATGAGCACGAGGATCTAAACGAGCTCAGGTTGGATACTGCATCCACGATGCAGTGCGAGAAGAAGGACCAACAAGATATTTCTTCAGGGAGGCTAGCTCAGGAGGATAGGATTCAACAGGAAACTATTCTTCCTGAACAGGCAATGGAGAGCAATCCTTCACAACCGGAGGAGATGGTTGAGGTGCAGACAGCGGACGTGGGTGATCTGATTGCTGACAAACAACTACCAGATGCAGATATGACGACGATGGATGTGAAGGGAGGTTGGAATGAGCGCATTCGAGATGCCAAGGTTGGGTTCTTATCACGAGAGGTCTTGGGTGCAGCTACAAGGAGAGTCCATGATGTCATCATTGGCATCATCAAGGACAGACATGCTGAAGACGAAGGAGAATGGATGGATGCTTTCCAGGCTACGGGTATAGGATGATGGGTAACGATGGCTTACAGGGGAGAAACCATTGCTGAAGATGATTTGTGTTGGGAGGATGATGCTTGGGGGATTGTAAATATTTTCAGGAAGGTTGAGAGGATGATGCTTGGGAGGTTGTGAGGATTTTCAGAAGAAGAGATCAGGGAAGATGATGGTTGAGGAGGATATTATTGTACAGCAGGATAATGATGTTGGGGTTGAGGATTTTGGTTGCAGCGGTGTGGTTCTTTTTTTTCAGAAAAACAGAAAAGAAGAGTTGGATACATACGATGACATGTACAGATTTGAGGTTGAGGGTTACAGTCAGGATACGAGTGATGATTGGAAGGATGGGGGATGTCTACTACGACACTTGGGTCACAAACCTCGACGGTGAGGTTCTACATGACGAATGGAAGACATTTCTATGGTATGATGGGTTATTCTTTCTATGTTTTCGCATATTGAAGATGTGTAGATTTAGAGGGGGTGATTGGATGGGAGGTTCGAGGTGAAAGTCGATGAGCATGGATCTAGGAGGATCATGGCAGGGTAGCAACTTCAAGATGACGATCGAGTTGCGGACTTGAGGATGAGGTTGATTGAGATGGGAGGGAGGATAACAAGATAGGAATGAGTGTGCGTGCCGGTCCACTCCTTGGTTGGTATCTCTGGTGCATACCGGAGGATGCACAGGTTCAGAGGGGGTGGATGTCGTGTCGTGGACCGGCTCCTACATGAAATTCAAACTTCGATGCTTGTCGCTCCAAAGACACTCATGAGAAGACAAGCTAGGCCCCAGCTTACGGGTTTTTGGCACAATCTCAGATCTCCATTTTCATCGCATAGATGGGTAGAGCTCCTTGTCAGCTTTCCATAGGCACTTTGTCTACTTCGTTTGGACGCCTAGTGGAAAAGTTACAGGACTCGAAAGATGGAGAAAACAAGCTAGGTCCCAGCTTACGGGTTTTGGGCACCACTTCGGATCTTCATTTTTATCGCACCAGTGGATAGAGTTCCTTGTCAGCTTTCCAGAGGCACTTCATCTACTTCGTTTGGACGCCTAGTGGAAAAGTTACAAGACTCGAAAGATGGAGAAAATAAGCTAGGCCCCAGCTTACGGGCTTTTGGCGCAACTTCGGATCTTCACTTTCATCACATAGATGGGTAGAGTTCGTTGTCAGCTTTCCATGGGCATCTTGTTTACTTCGTTTGGACTTCCAGAGAAGAAGTTATGCGATTCGAAAGAAGGTAAAATCAAGCTAGGCCCCTGGTTACTTGCTGACTGGGTATTTAGGGCTCCAGGCGTTATATCAAAGAACGCAAGGGGCCTGCTTCTTATTATTCAGAGTTGAACTTCGTACGTACAGACTGTAACAAGGGGGCTGCTTAAGGGGCTTGCTTGCGCCTGCGACCTGTCAGCGGACGGTGCGGGAGATTTGGAAGTCCAATGCAAACGCGCAAGGCGTCGTTGGGTTCAGATTTGTGCAGGCTACGCAATGGTTCAAACGGTTAGGGAAGAGACGGATCGGGGGTTGTGTTCTGGGAGAAATTGAGACGCAGGAGGCAGATTTGGGGTTTTCAGTTACCTGTGAAGGAGAGTTGGACCGTTCGGGCCGTTCCGGAGTCCAAACTTGATGTCCTTGGATCCAACGGGATCAGAACACCGAGTTCTACAGGAAATTGAAGACGATACCAGTTTTCATCGGGCGGTTTGGGAGTTGTGAGTGAAATTGGCTCGCAGGGAAGCGCTTACATCAGATTTTCGTTCACCTGCGACCTGAGGTTGGGCTGTTCTTCGCGATCGGTGAGCCAAGCTCTTCGTTCTTGGTGCCTACGCGATCAGGGAGTCTTCATCTACTCATAAGAGAAGACTGTACGTGAATTGGATTGTTGGTTTGGGTGTGGTGAACAAGTTTGAGCCGCAGGGAGCTGATTTACGTCAGTTTTTTGCAACCTGCGACCAAATTTCTTGCATGGTTTTGCAAGGGGAACTCCAAACGACTTGTTTGGAGTCTTGTTGGGTTCAGGGTAGCTAGATCTATCTGCCAGCGAAGACGGGTATCAGTTTGGACGATCCGTTTGTGCGGTGTGAGCGGTTTTAAGCCGCAGGGGGGAGTTTTTGGAGGTTCGGTCACCTGCGACCGAAAATCGGCGATATCTCGGCTGTCAGGAGTCGGATCTGAAGGTTTCTTGGGTTAACGGAGTCAGCAGAGGAGACCCTATCGACATCTGAAGTCCGTTCAGCGAAAGGAGGAAGTCCACAGATAGGCCTTTTTCGGTTTCTTCGCTACGGGTTTTGCTCTTTTGAGTTGGTTAGAATTCTGGTTGGTTGTATACAGCTTGTGGTAGCTAGCTTTAGCTAAGAGCTTATACATGGACGTGGTTTGGACTTGGGTTTGGATCTTGTGATACTGCTGTGGCTCTGTTTGTTAGCAAAGAGAAGTTTCTCTTGCTTTGAGCTACGCTTCGGTGGTTTTGGGTCAGGGTTGTGATTCGAGGGTTGCTTTTAGGGGCTTTTGAAGCAGGTTACAGACCGCTCTGGTCTGGTTCTCAGTTCCGTGTTCTTAGCAGAAAGAACCGGCAGTGTACATACTTTCAGAGTGGTATATATCGCAGCATTCCTTGTCGTGGTTGTTCTTCTCTGTCTTGTCTCTGTTTGGCACACAGCATCTCCACAGCCAGGAACCTCGCGTTTTCCTGGACATCCTTCACGCACAAAATATCCGACACGATAGCGGGTTAGACCACCGTTCGGGAGCCTAGACCCAGACAGACATCACGGGCGGTTGGGCCGCTAGGTGTGCTGGAGGCACCGTTTAGGACCCTGAACTTTATGAGAAGTCCGCCCCAAGTCATATTGTGACTTGCTCATGTTTGGGACCGACTTAGGCGGAACTAAGTCGGGACTTAGGATTGCTGAGTTTGATGGTTAGGGAGACGGTCCGGCTCCGGTCCGGACCAAACAGAACTAAGGTAAGTGGTGCATGGACGCTAACTTGTGATTGTGTTTGCAGGTTAGCGGTGTAAAGTTTGCGACCTACTGAGTTAGAGCTTCCGCTGGCGCAACAAGGCGGTAGGTGCACGAAAAGTGATATCAGAGCCGACGCTTGGGTGAGCGAGAACTTGAGGTTGCGGCTGAAGGCTGGACGCTTGAGGAGGGACGCGAGACACGAAGCGGATCAGCGTTTCCAGGTGAACACTTGGAGCGATGGCCGACGTCGGACAGAGTTCCAGGAGGAAGACCAAGAAATGAGGATTGGCGGCTGACACCGGGACCAGATCGACTCGAGCTAGCCCCGAGGCACAGTCAGGGGACGATAACCGACAACCTTCGCTCCAACGTCAAGGGAGCCTAGTTCTAGCTGTGGCACCGCTGCAACAAGATAGAGTCTTGCCAACGGTGCCCAACGATGCAAGCGCGGGAAGTCAAGGATCCTTGTATGCGGAACTCATCAAAATGATGAAGACCATGCAGGAAGGGATGGCCTCCATGGATAAACGTATCGCTGAGCTTGAGGCAGGCCAAGGAAGTTTTTCGTCTACCAGAAAGCTTTGTAAGACGAATTTGCCGACTCTGTTTACAGATATAGGACGAGCTCGCAAGGTTAAGGATTTCTTAACTGAGTTGGACCTATACTTTGAAGCGCATCAGGCTCAGGAGTCAGACAAAGTGAGAGCGGCGGTTACGTTCCTGAAGGACCATGCGCTTCTCTGGTGGACCGCATACAGAGATGAGCATGCTTTGACCGTCTCGGCGCTTGGTTGGAAAGAGTTCAAGGAGTTGCTCGCAAGACGATTCACTCTAGAGTATCAAAGGATTCGGGACGGTGTTGAGTTAGTTCGGCTGAAGCAGACAGGGACCTTAAGCGCTTATGTGCGCGAGTTCAGTGCCAAGCTGGACTCGTTCTCCAAGTGGACTGAGGAGACCAAAATATGTATATTTATCGGAGGACTCAAGTCCAGCTCGGAGAAGGCTCTCTTCCGGATGCCGGAGCTACCTGCGACAAGTGCCGAACTTTTGAAGCTAGCGGAGCAAATTGGGGACGACGAAGTCTAGCAACAGAAACTCTTTGAACCACGCAGCACGGACAAGTTCCAGAAGAAGAACAAGAGCTTCAAGCGACAGTGGGATGGGGGTGAGAAGGATCGGAAGGATTCTTCTGCCCCGGCAGCAAAGCGACAGCAAACAGGAGTAAAACCTAAGGGGCAGACACCCCAGAAGGGCAATGGCGCTAAGTTTACTTGCTACAATTGTGGCGAGGCGGGCCACATTGCTAAGGGGTGCACGAAACCTAAGGTTAGTAATTGTAGCATGAACGCGTTTGTTGCAAAGGACTTGTTGGAGGGCCAGATGACTGTGACCTTGAGAACCACGAAGAAGACGCCGGGATTGATGTATCTACAAGCCAAGGTTGCTAACCGTGATGTTACTTTTCTCGTGGACACATGAGCTTCTCACTCCTTCATAAGTCCAAAGTTGGTGAAGAAGTTGGGCTTGTCTACCTCCAAGGCAGACAAGCCTATTCAGGTACGCTTTGCCAAAGGCAAGACGTACCAAACTTCTGAAGTGGCCTTGGACGTACGATTTGCGTGTGGGAAGTTGGAGTTCACAGAGAACTTCACGGTGTGCGAGATGGATGATATCCATGCGGTTTTGGGGAACATTTTCTTGGACAGGTTTGAAGTGGAACTTAGGCGGAAACCTTTAAGGTTAAACGTTAGAGTTAAAGGGCGGAAGCTGGGAGTGAGGCTGATCCGAAAGGCACGGAAAATTGATGACTTTGCGATGAATTTGATCAAAGACAAACAGATGGACTTCAACGACGGGGTCATGTGTTTGATGCGGGTTGCAGATTTGATGGCGGGTGACAGACAAGAGAAAATATCAGGAGACGCGACTAAACTTCCGAAGGTGCTTCGCGAAGTGATTAAGGAGTTTGAGGATGTCTTGACGGATGAGTTACCTGCTGAGTTACCTCCAAGGCGGGTGGTGGATCTTGGCAAGATCGAGGTCTTGCCAAGATCGGAACCACCTTCCAAAGCCCCTTACCGACTCAATCAGGTGGAACTCCTTGAGTTGAAAAGACAACTCGGTGAACTATTAGCGCGGGGATATATTCGAACCAGCAAGTCACCTTATGGAGCCCCAGTTCTTTTTGCAAAGAAGAAGGATGGGAAGTTACGACTCTGCGTAGATTATCGTGCACTCAATAAGGTGACGGTGAAGAATAATTATCCTTTGCCAAGGATAGACAACCTCTTCGATGGGTTAGCGGACGCCAAGTACTTCAGCAGGATAGACTTGAAGTCAGGATATTACCAAATCCGGATTGCTGACCCAGATGTTGAGAAGACCGCTTGTCGAACCAGATACGGATCGTTTGAATTCGTGGTGATGCCATTTGGACTCTGCAACGCCCCTTCGACGTTCACTACATTGATGAACACAATTTTTCACGAGGAGATGGATGAGTTTGTCATCGTTTACATCGACGACATCTTGATCTACTCCAAAACCTTGGAGTCGCACGCGGAGCAGCTAAGGGTGGCGAAGCTACGGGAGCATAAGCTGTTTGTCAACATTGACAAGAGTGAGTTTGGTTTGGAGCGTATTAACTTCTTGGGACATGTCATTAGTGCAGAAGGAGTCGGACCGGACATGCAGAAGGTGGACGCGATTGTGACTTGGGAGCCTCCGACTACAGTGAAGGGGATGCGGCGATTCTTAGGATTGGCGCAGTTTTACCGCAAGTATGTGAAGGGGTTTTCAAAGATCACGAAGCCGCTGACGGACTGGACGAGCAAAGACGCACAGATAAGTTGGACCAAGGAGGTGGATGATGCGTTTCAGACGATCAAAGCTATTTTGTCAAAGGCGCCAGTTTTGAAGCTGCCAGAGTTCGACAAACCATTCGAGGTGCACACGGACGCGAGCGACTATGCGATTGACGTAGTGTTGGTGCAAGATGGAAAACCTGTAGCATACGAAAGCAAGAAGTTATCTGGGACGGAGAGTCGTTGGCCGACTCACGAGAAGGAACTGTTCGCGGTGGTTCATTGCTTGAGGAAATGGCGGTATTACTTGGGACTTCACAAAACCCAAGTGTATACTGATAATATTTCGCTCAAGTACTTTGAAACACAAGATCGGATGACGCCAAAGCAACTACGGTGGCATGATGCCTTGGCGCTCATGAACGTGGAATTAATCCACAAAGCGGGAAAAGACAATGTGGTTCCTGATGCCTTGAGTCGCAAGGAGGAATATCTTCCATCGTCAACACAGATTTTGCGAGCTATGTATCCTAAGGAGTCAGACTTGGAGAGGCGAATACGTGAAGGTTACATGGGCGATGACCAAGCGAAGAAATACTTGGAACAACTCAAGCGAGGGGTGAAGTTGCAGAACATGCAGCTAAGACATGGTTTACTCATGTTCAAGCAAAGTCGGGTTTATGTGGGACAAGGAAAACTTAAGACCAAGTTGTTAAAAGAATCTCACGATGTGCCCTTATCAGACCATAAAGGAGAAAAGTCCACTTTAGCAGTAATCGCTAAGAAGTTTTATTGGCCCCACATGAAAGACGATGTTTCCCACTTTGTGAAAACATGCGTAACCTGTCAAGCGAACCGCGTTTCTTATGAGAAGAAACAAGGGTTGCTTCATCCTCTGCCGATTCCAGCCAGACCTTGGGAAAGCATTAGCATGGACTTCATTACCTCTCTGCCTGACTCGAATGGATACAACGCGATTTTTGTGATAGTTGATCGGTTTAGCAAACTAGCGAAGTTTGCTCCGACCTTGGACACTGCAACAGCGTTAACGACTTCTCGGTTGTTCTTAGATACTTGGTGACGTTCACATGGATTACCTCGAAGTATTATTTCAGATAGAGACTCTAAGTTCACAAGTGTCTTTTGGAAACACTTGTTCCAAAAATTGGGGACTAAGTTAAAATTTAGTACGGCCTTTCATCCGGAAACAGATGGGCAAACGGAATGAGTTAACTCGGTTCTGAATCAATACTTGAGGAATTATGTGAGCGCGGACCAAAGGGATTGGGCGGAGTGGCTCAGTCTTGCGGAGTATTGCTACACTTCCACGAAGCATTCGGCAACAGATGAATCGCCTTTCTTGCTGGCTTACGGACGTGAGCCAGAAGGGCCTCTTGACTTGACTCTTGCAGGGAGTTCTACATCGGCACGACCAAGAACACGGCAAACATCAGCTGAAGAGTTGGTGGCGGCAATGCAGCGGCGCGAGGAGCAAGTAAAAAAGAACCTCGAGAAGGCGCAACAAAGATACACGAAGCAGGTAAACAAGCATCAGCAGCAAGTGAAGTTTCAAGTGGGTGAACAAGTATGGTTAAGTGCGAAAAACTTCACACTTCCGAAGGATATATCGGCGAAGTTCTCATCAAAGTTCGCGAGACCTTTTGTCATTGTCAAGAATCCGCATGAAGATGTCTATACATTAGACCTTCCTCACGAGTGGCAGTTGCATCCGACTTTCCATGTTTCTTTATTAAAGAAATACTTCAAGGATGATTTGCGGCCGGAGCGCAAACAAGTACTCAGGCCTCAACCTGATGTCGTGCAAGGCGAAGCAGAATATGAGGTGGAGTCCATTTTGCGATCTCGGCGTAAATCCAACCAGATGGAGTACTTGGTCAAATGGCGTGGTTACCATTTGAAGGAAGCAACTTGGGTGCCAGAGGAAGATCTCGCACATGCGAGCGAAGTATTGGACCTAATCAAACGGCGACAAGGACAACAAGGGCGTTAGCAAGATGAGGACATCTCCTTCCAACGAGGGGTGAAGAAACGACGAACCATACGAGTAGCAACTTGAGGCGATTGGGCCGATGGACTTTGTAGCTTTGTCTTGTATTTGGAAATAAAGATTTTGTTTCTGAAAATTTTGTCTAAGTGTATTGGTAGTGCATGGCTATGACTAGTTCTGATCAGATGCCTAGGATGTTGTCAAGAAGAGGAACGAAGCACACTCAAAGGAAACGAGCTGGTTTGGATAAGCATCTAAATCAAGACTAAGTCTTAATGTCAAGACTTAGGTTTGCCGTAGCGTTGGCAAAGCAAGTATGAACTTTCATACTTGTCTTGGGGCTTGGGGTGATCTTGCTTTGCGGTTTTCTAACTGCAAAGTAAACTTAGTCGCGCGTCTAAGTCAAATCAGATTGCGACCGGAAAGTGAGTTTCGGAGGACCTTGTAAGTAGGTGTGAATACTTATAGTTAGCAAGTTAGAGTCTTAGGTAGAATGTTTAGAAGTTGCCAACTAGTTTTGTTTAGGGTAAGCCAAAAAGGTAAGGCTTTTCCCGAGACTAGTTGGAATTTTCTAAGTGTTCTAGCGACAACTTAAGACTCAAGCCAAGAAGAGAATTGCGGGTTAGCTACCAGAATGCAATTCTGACGTCAAGGGGTTGGCTACCCATTTTGAACTTGGTGTTAACTTAAAGGATCATTGTTGATGAGGACATCAACCTCCAAAGTGGGGGTGAGTGTCGCGCCCCTCATTCTCAAGATCGGGCGCAGACGCGAACAACAGAACCCTAGCGGACTTGCGCTAGGTTGTGAACGCTGCGAGTAGGACTTAATGGCTTGGCCGGCAAGTCGGGATCAGATGAACCCTAAGTGGTTCTCTGAACCAAGGTTGGAACCTTGGGTTAGGACATAAGAGCCTACCCCAATAGGGCCCCAGACGAACACTGACCTAAGGGGGCGAGTCTGGGAACGGGGCTGAAACATGAGTCTCAGACATAGGTCTGAGAAGTGGGTCCGAGACGTGAGACCGAGACGTGGGTCCGAGACGCAGACGAACCACAGGGTTCGACCCTGGGTCTGGACCACAGGTTTCGGAAAAACTGCTAAGTGTTGGAGCTCCAGGGACATTTTAGGTCGTGGACGGAGCTCCACGTAAGATCTCGAGGCGAGTGAGGTATCATTGGAAAGATCTCGTCGAGAGCTTTCTAGTGATATATAACACTCCTCGATCTGACCTCCGAGTCTGGAAGTTATGGCCGAACCACAATCGGGTTGTGATATAATTTTCAGAGACCAAAGAGGAGGGCGGGGCCGCCGATCCCCAGAAGTATATATGAGGGGGGCTCGATGCCTGGGTGGGCCAGGACGAGTCACCCGACCCCAAGGTTCGGCGGGCGGACTCTGGGGGCATGAGGTGATGGCTGGGCCGGTTCCAAGGCACTTTCCGATCCAGACTTGGATGTCTGGACTTAGGAACGATGTAAGGGCTGGGGCAAGACTAAGAAACGAGTCGACGGGTTAGACCACCGTTCGGGAGCCTAGACCCAAACGGACATCACGGGCGGTTGGGTCGCTAGGTGTGCTGGAGGCACCGTTTAGGACCCTGAACTTTATGAGAAGTCCGCCCCAAGTCATATTGTGACTTGCTCATGTTTACGACCGACTTAGGCAGAACTAAGTCGGGACTTAGGATTGCTGAGTTTGATGGTTAGGGAGACGGTCCGGCTCCGGTCCGGACCAAACAGAACTAAGGTAAGTGGTGCATGGACGCTAACTTGTGATTGTGTTTGCAGGTTAGCGGTGTAAAGTTTGCGACCTACTGAGTTAGAGCTTCCGCTGGCGCAAGAAGGCGGTAGGTGCACGAAACAACGGTACAAAGAAATGTTGGTCAACCTCTACATCTCCAATCCTTACATGCATATGGGACATGCTTTGTATAACTCACCCTTTTGATTATTTGTAGCACGAAGTATCCAACCATGATTTCTTTTGATTGACCATTGTTCCTTCTCATGATGTTGATTTCGGACCCATGATCCACAAGTACAGGTACCGATTCAGAAAGTCCTCCAAGTCGAACATGCGTCTCCATTGTCACTCGTGCTCTGTTTGAAATTACTGTTTGTGCTTGACTTATCCTCCTCAAATTCTTCATCTTCATTCTCAACAACAGCAGGACCAACAACTCATGCTTCATACTTGACATCTCAGAATCCATCAACGTCAATAGTATCCACCACTCCAATCATCTAACTAGTTACTTGCTCTGCCAACACTTGTCTCTTTCTTTTCATGATATCAATTATCAACTAATGAAATTTTCTTTTTGCGATACCAAGTACCTCACTAAGAGAAAACTCACCCTTACATCTAGAATGCGTTGCTCCAAAACAGTACGCAAGTCTGTTGCTGTTTCGATGTCCGTAGTCAACTTGTAAGCTGGAGCTTTCTCCTTCTCTTGTGCTGTAAACCTCTTCCCCCGTACTCTGTCAGTAGCAGTAGCCTCATGTGACAAATCCAATACACCTTCCATAGGATCTACTGCAGGTGGTGGAATTATAGAGATAGAAGGTACATCATCTGCAATAGAAAATCTATCAGTTGGTACCGATCCAGATGACGATGGCTCCGCTGCTCTTCTCCTCGTAACTCTCGATGGTCATTGTCATCAGGTGCTCCTGCATCTAAGTCAGAAGCATCCCGTCGTCTTTTGTCTTCCGTGACATCTTGTTCACTGCTTGTTTATAAAAATGCTCGAACAGATGTTGCATCTACAAGGTCTCTCTATCCAGTAGCTCTCATAATGCTTTCTGCACCTCTCTTCATCATTTCAACTGAAACTCCAGCAGCTTGCTCAACCATAGTTGGAATAGAGCGCACTTCACTCTTCCTGTATATACTCTTCCTGTCTTCAACCGTGCAATCTTTTATAAGAATATCATCTAGAAATGAGATGATAACCTCAGGTACAAACTCTCGTAATATCTTATACATTGTATTTTGCATATGAGCTATTGAGTTCGTCGCTCCTTGAAGAAGAGTACACATCCGCATGAATCCCACAAAAGATGTATGCATGGTGATCAGATCTCTACTCTCGACAGCCAACTAAAACTGATCATAGTCGGAATATAAGTCTCTAATCGAATCAATAGCTCTCTCTACAAATGTCTCGACTACTTCATCAATCACAAGACTTGTCTTAATATTAGGAATGATCGTGTTATTTGCAAGTTGCATTGTCCAAGACCTTGGCTTAACCTAAGGTGCTGCTAACCAAGAGCCTAGCTTAACCTAAGGGGTAGTTGCCTAAGGGCCCTACTTGTGTTCAAGTTGCAGATGAAGCATATTTTTTACACACAAAACAACTTGCAACATGACAGCTGGTTAAGAAATCACTTGTGTTTTATCTTTTTTCTTGTTTCATGCTACCGCTTTTTTCACATAATAGCAGCATCTTCTTTGACCACCTTGAATTCATTTAGAAACTGAACAGCAAACTATTCATTTACAAACTGAACTTTATAGAGTTAGATAACAACTTTGAGATTCCTCCAGCAGAGTTGTAGTATGATGCTAAGATTTCTTTCTTTCATATTACGTAACAATATGTTATCAAGACAGAAATTGTATACGGATGAAAACAGAGCTATAATCTTTTTCTTGATTCTCAGTCGAATGTACACCGACTATGTTATGATTGGACTCCAGTGGTAAGGAATGTAGGCCCCATGGAGAGTTAGGACCAGCATTCTGTCACACTCCAAAATGCTCCAAAAAGCCACACTCCAAAATGCAATATGTCATGTTTTCGAAGTTGACGATGTGCTCTGGCCAAATGAAACTGACTCAAAAAAGTCACAGCAGAAGCAAAAATCCATAACGCTGAATCAGATCCTTCCGCCCTCTTCAACGTAAAGTAAAATAGAACCACAAATACAGTACAAGAAAAGACACTCCGGAGGAAGCCAAACTCTTACTGGGATTAAGGAGATGAAGTCGTAAGGAGATGGCTTGCATGACAAATGGACTTCATGCGAAAGCTTCTGCCTTCCTCGATGAGTTGGAGCTTGCGGACTGTCAGAAGCGTAAGTTCTGCCTGTAATCCTGCCTTATTAATAAGCTTTTATCAAGGCAGATGCAGGTACGAAGTGAGCATCGTCAGTACTTTTAAGTAGCTTCTCTGAAAGCCGAGTTGTGTTTCTACCTGTCAGGGAACATTGCAGCAAAATGAGTTTGCGGTTAGCCTGAGCACTCCAGGTAGACGACCATGGATACTTCTGCGGTAAGTATGGCAATCGGATGCCCTGCCCTGCCAGGTCTAGAATGTTTCAAGCTTCGTTTGCTCTTCCATCCTCGAGATTCTTGTCGGGGCAGCTTTTCATGGTTCCGTATTACGTATATGTAATGGCTATATGAGGCTTACGGAACTCAGCCGATCTTTCCTAGGCCTGGTGGTCCGAGATATGTGATACACGCCACCACCTTTCAGTTGCGTAGCACTAGCACTTCTTGATCAGTCTCTGATGGCAAACTGCGAAATGGGAAACTAGATCTTTCCGATCTTTCCTAAACTCTGCGCTGCGTTATGGTCACTCTTCGTTACTTGTGATCCTTACTTTATTTCTTATATGTGTGTATGGTTACGTGAAACCCTGTTATTTACCGCTTACCATGTTTCTTGAAACGTAACTAGTAACTATCAGTTACCGTCCTGCCTAGTCATACGCTCCTGTGACGCGTCCTATTTTTTCTCATTTCGAAATTCATTCTTCTAGACGTGTATGTATGTTCTCCGTAGTTCCTATCGTGCACGCGCCTGTTTAACGGTTATATGCATGTGTTGGGTGTTTCTCCTGTTTGATCTTCTACATATATCCAGTAACCATACAGTGTCACAGAGAGAAATGATGAGTAAACCCTTTTTGATCCCACTGCAGTGTTGTGATATTTTTCTACATATATCCAGTAACCATACAGTGTCACAGAGAGAAATGATGAGTAAACCCTTTTTGATCCCACTGCAGTGTTGTGATATTTTTCTACATATATCCAGTAACCATACAGTGTCACAGAGAGAAATGATGAGTAAACCCTTTTTGATCCCACTGCAGGGTTGTGATATTTTTCTAGGTAAACTGGTACTAGGGTCAGATCACGTCGGGACTTGATATGCTTGTCGTGCTGGAAGGACTTTCTTCAGAGATGCGAGAATTACAAGTTGTGTTTCATGTCATGTTACCACCAGATTTACCTTGTATAACATCGACTCAGAGTTTCAACTATGCTACGATGTACTTGTCCTGCTAACTGGGTATCATGTATAGTGTTCATCTGACGTCAACAAATTGTCTCTCTAATTTGGTGTAGATTCTGTTCTCCAGTCAAAATCCTTTTCAGTGCCAACTTGCAAACGAGCTAGTATTGCTCTTCATTGATGCACAGCATCTAATCTGCCTGCAGCAATCCTGCCAAGTATGCCGACCCTGCCTACGAAAGACTCTCCTGACTTAACTTTGAAACTCTTCAAGAGCTTGTAAGTAATCTGATCACTTCGGTCAAGTTCAGGGTTTTCGTTTTCACATTCACATCTCTCATTCTATTCTGCCCGCTAAGCTTAATCTAGGGAATAATCTTGCATGCAGGATGAAGAACTCTCTCCACTGACACCAGCATATGGAACTCGGCCCGGGATGTAAGGTTACTTGAGCCGCACTTTGACAAGCTGTGTGTCATATGAACGGCAAGTGGACGTAATCCCCTTGCCATTCATATCTTCCACGGTTGTCGAGTCCTTTGTATACAGTCAGACGAGCAACAACAAATACCTGATTTTGAACTCTAAGCACGAAGGTTACATGCCATTACTCTAAACCGTATTGAGAGATTTTGTTATCTTCTTAGAAGAGGTGTTTAGAAGATGGTTTGTAATTTATCATTCTGGATTCTAAGGAGGGCGAGCAGACAGGGATAGGATTCAGGTATATAGAGTCTTCTTCGTGAATCGAAAGCTTGCTTATCTTGGTAACTCACGGAAGCGTTTTTTAAGTTTGATGCCATGTCCTGACATAGAGGACAAAATTATTGTTTAGGCCATTTGAAACTGATAAATATACTCAGATCTTCTGGCTGACTTGGAGACAGATTACGAAACGGGCTCTCTTCCAAAGGAGAATTGTGGCAACCTTTAAACCAGCTTTCTAAATCATATCACTGTCATCCAAAGCTTGAAAACCGTCCGCTTGATCTACTGAGAAGTCCGGATCCTCAAACAGTCTTCGAACACTTCCGACGTACGATGTACTTTAAACTTTCTCCTCCTGATACAATTCCATTGAGACCATTCTCACAGATTTACCTATCGATATATAGTTACGATGTATACATAGCTGACTCCACCATATGTCTATTCCAGACTGACTCTTGACGGGGTTTGAAACTTCCAATCTCACTTGCTCATGATCAGACACAGGTACTGGCTGGTGGCAACGAAAGGGCTTGGCCATGACAGTCTCCTCAACCATATCCAAAGAGAATAAGACTCCATTCGCTTGAGTGATCCTGCAGTGAGAGCGGCTGAGTACATGATCACTTCGCACACTTTGAAATCTATTACCGAAAAGAAGAAAACCCTGAATCAGATGTCGGAACAACACATTATGTACATTAGGGTAATGCAATAGAGAGAATACAGTTAAACCCCGTGCCCATAGAGATAGTGCTGGTAACCTTGCGGGTTGGCTGTCTGCGAACAAAGAAATGTAACCGTTAGACCCAAATGCTTTTCCTGATAAAACTATGGTTCCAGAATGGAATCTGTCAGAGTAAAGACTTAAGACAAAGCTCTCTAAGGCCCCATCGCACATATTAGTTTATCAATATTTTCTCCAGAACCAGAAGAAGATTAGCAGTGCTGGTAACACATAGATTTTTCACTCCACAAGCATGGAGTAATTGCTGTTAGCAGAACCATGATTTCTAGTTTTAGGTTCGTATGACTGAAGAGGTAGTTATTTGTTTTCTATATTTACTTCAATGAATATATTGACATGTGTCAATATAAAAACATTTAACTCTTCAAAAACCTTCAGATGATATCCAAGAGAACCCTCTAAGGATAGACTAATTTCAAGAATATTCTTTACTTCAATTTAATAAAACCGATAAACTGACATGTGCGTGGTCAGTCGACTTGTTTTACAGTAACTAATTTCGAGAAAAGAAATAGTCGACATTTGAAAAGCTATGTGCGGCTGGGCGCTAAGGGATTTACAATCTTTACTCACCTCAAAACGAACTATTGAGTATCGATCGAGAAATGTTGAAACGAAGTTTTGTGGCTTCTTGGAACATAACGGGATATTCTCTAACCCCTAAAGTACACGGGAAGCGAAAAAGGGTTACTCATTTCCATACTTTTATACCCGCACTGGAGGTTTTATCAGATAGGCAGTAACTTCAAAGTTTTATGTCACCTAAACCATGCATGTTAACTGGATATGGTGGTTCGAACCTGGAAGCTTTTTTGTTGTTGTTCTAGTCTCATTTTTACGATAGTCTTTCCGACATCTTTACAAGGTGTTTCATTTACCTATCTCTCCATCCAACCTTTTAAATGATTTATCAGTTTCTTGAACTTAAATCGAATCAAACAATGGTATATCAAATTTCTATCCTAATCCGTGTCTGAACTATGGTATATCATTTTCGGGATCGAAACCGTATCTCAACTGTGGTTTATTAGTTTTCTGAAGCTGTACTATGGCTTTTGGGGATAAGATTGATTGTTTCTTAACAAAATTAGAACAGTTTGTCAATAGTTATCGATTATGCATGCAAGATCAGTTTCAAATAAATTTTTTCATCATTTTTTGTTATCAGTAAAAATCCTATATTAAGTTGTTGTAATATCAAATTTATTTCTAAAGATTAAATACTAACTGCATCTAGAATAAAGAGATATCTAAACATAACCCACTTTCGAACACTTTCGAACTACATGTCCAAAAGTTGCTCACAAACACATCCCACTTTCCTTGCAATTTGAATCTATTACCTAACCCTTTTCAACGAAAGTGTGAGATAATAAATTAAACCTTGGAATATTTAAATATTTGAAATAAATATACAAAGAAACACTTTTTTTATTGGTAGTTTGTTAATAGTCATCGATAAGAAATAAAAAGAATTTCACTATTATCAATTAGCATTCGATTTAGCTAAATCTATACATGTCCCATAAGGAAGGAGTAATGGTTCCCTCAAGGAAATAAGGTCGAAGGTTCGAACCATCCAAGGGCATCTCTCGCCTAACAGTTCGTGACCCTAGTACGGTCACAGCTAAACCCTACCCGCCTGGAGTGGTGGCGGTATTGCGTCGATGCCCCTTGCCGGGATCTCTTGTATGAAGAGCAGCTTCCGACTGTGACGTCCTACGAAAAAATCGGGCGAAAAGGCAGTAGGTGGGGTGGTTAACTGCGGGAGGAATTCTCTTTTGGAACTTATGGCGAGGTTCATTGTGGGAATCACTGCGATCTCTGTGGATCCTTAAACAAAGAGAATCTTTTAACTATAAACGACAAAAATATTTAAGAAAAAGTTAATCTTCATATGAACGGTAAATTTAAACTTTAAAATTTCTAGTGGAAAAGAGACAGTTGCATAAAGTAACCTCTGAAATTTCGTTAAAGTAAGAGGCCATACTGAGCTCAAACGACTTCTTTCTCTAGACTGTCATTTCCTTATTCTTGTAGCTTCATTCTCCATAGATTATGTTCTAAACTCTTTTGGACTTGTTCCGTGCCACGCTTATATATCCCAAGTCGCGCAGATCTTCGTTCTGGTGAGAAAGTGTTCCTCCGTTTTCTCCTTAGTCTGACAGGTTTGATGTTCACTTGATTGGGTAATATATGCATGTGCTTGGCTTTAAGAGACAAGTGTGGGTACCTGAAGTAAAATCTCTGGAGCTCATTGGGCTGCTTGGAGTAAAAGGAAAAAAGAAACGAAGATGGAAGAGGTGATGCAAACATATTATCGAATTCTTTTGTCGATAAAGTTTGGTAATAAATCGATGTATTGATTATGTTTATGTTTTTATTCAGTAAGCAGCTGCACTTGTAGTCTTGGATGGTCTACACTTCGCTGATGGGTTCTGTCTGGATGTTTTCATAATTCTCGATACGATTATTATTTAATAATTACATATTAATTTCATTTTTATTAAAATTTGTGATAAAATTTCTACATAACATTTATAAATTTTTTTAACAGAAATAGAGCAAAAATGACTCAAAGGTGGTTGAGCATGCTTATTCACTAGACGTATTGCATATACTATAATTGATACATTCAAAATACGGTTAGGCTTAATTTGTTCAATTTTCCAGCGAGTTCATTTTGTAAATGTAGATTTCTTCATGTTCCAAGTGTCGCTTCTCTTCCTCCATGTTATAATTCTTTTGTTATTTCAATATTACTTTAAATTTTTTTACATGTTAATTTTTGGGTGACTGACATTAAACAACGAGTTCATTATCTTTCTTGGTACTTTAAAAGTCGCTGTATAAACCAAAAAAGAATCACTATAAATCTTATGAATTATGGAGACCCAACTCGGACTCAAAAATTGCTGTGCGAATGAACCAGTGGAAAATTAATGTTTAACGGAATTTATTCTAACCAAACCTTTATGTGAGAAAAAGTTTGGTGGTAAATTAACAATTTACTAATATTCCCTCTCCATCGATGGAGAGGTGAAAATTATGCACGCTCCCCAAAAGGGTAGATACTGTATACCACCATACTTGTCTTATCCTTGTATTCAACGGAAATACCGTCCAGCCAACATACTATAGGTCCAGAAGCCACGTGTGAGAAGCCACGTGCTAAAGTAGATAAAACAAAGAAAGAATGTACGTTTGCTCCGGAGTCCAAAAATGTATCTGCACTTATAAGTCGGAAGGTTACAGTGCAAACAGAGAAGTGTGAATCCGATTTTCTCCCATTTTAGCGGCACGACGTTATGGAGGAAAGGCTACACTAGTCTAAGCCCCTATAGTACTATTTGTCAGCACGACGAAACGCAAGCATGCTCCTATTTTGTCAGGACTACAGCGCTATACAAGATATTTTTAAATCCTACATTAACTATTATATTTATTATTATATTCTTAAATAGATCTCGATGATTGGTATAAATCATGCAGTTTGATCTACATGATCAATGGTGTCTGTAGAGTTAGGGAGTGCTTGATCACTAGCAACTCGAGGTTGTGATTCTTTGTCAAAACTATCGACATCAGTAAATGGTTCAAAGTTTTATTATTTTTAATGAATAAGAAAATACAATCTTGACTTGTTATCTGATTTTTAATCAAAATTTATTATTTTACCAACATATTTAAGAGGCTTGGATCAAAATTCATCGATCAAAATTTTATGTGAATCTTGTTTTTAACCACCTCTCGCTCTTGTAATTGTACTACGGAACAAACTAATTCCCTATCTAGAAATAGGAGTAATAAAAGACATCATATGCAGAAAGAAGAAGAAAAAATTGACAATCGTCTTAATTAATCATGTGCATGTAATATAGTGACAATGTGTGGATGCTCATAAGACTGTTGAAGTAAGGATGAGACAAATAAACATCTATTTTGTCTCAAGTCATTTTATCTCGAGAAATTCACTCATGTTAAATTACACTTGCATTAGAGCGTTCTGACTTGCACCTACTATTTTCTCAGTACTACATCGATGCCGCCTAAGCTTGATCAGCCTCTTGCTTTGACTTTACTCACATGCAAGTTTGGTGCCTCACTCGACACCTCAAGTAGGCATCTAGCTCGTTGTCCTCACGGTCGAGAGCGGATTGCCACTCATGATGCTATCAAGAATGTTGTGTTTGCTGTAACATGGGAGAGTGGATACACGATGTGTAGAGAACAATCCTGAGGGAGAAGTTTTGTGCGTAAGAGAATGAGATATATACTCAGGAAACCTGCAAGCAATACCGTTGAGGAAATCTTTTTACGAAGAAAGTACCAAGCGGAAATCCGTAAGAGAAAGTATAACCAGGAAAACCTTTTAGGAAGTACGGGTTTTATTATCTTCTGAGCTTATGACACAATACTAGCGATTAGGAGTAGGTCTGTTAGTCTTCTTGTGGTGATTGGTTCTGTTGCTTTATGGGTTTTAACACGATGATTTAGCCTGTCCTGCAAACAACTGCACTCCTCTGGTTAGGAGATAAAATATTAAAATATTTCTCTAAGGAAATATTTGACCGTAAGGGGTAATTTAGTCTTGGGGATGACGTCCCGGAGAAAATTACATTTTAAGGGATTTTCCTACACTTTCTGGACATTTCTACACAATTCAACTACTCTCTTAGGGTAAATTATTACAACGGACGGGTATGCTGCTCATAAGTGCCGTTTACAGGACGACTTGTGATTATAACATCAGATTCTACTAAAACTATCATATCTTCACATGCTTTGGAATCAAAATCAAACTCCTTACCAATAATCTTTAATAAATATAATTTTTGTTTGATTCTAAAAGTATATTCCATACCATGATATCAACCCACTTGATATGTGATTGGTAATGATGATGTTAACTAATAGTTCTTTGTTGATTTCTAGGTTTCACATGTTTTCAAGTGATTTTCTCTTTTTTTTGTGAAAACCATACATTTGAAAGAATCATAATTTCTATGTGCTTTTCAGTATTTGTGAATCAAATTTAGTTCATCACTCCCATCAGTTTCTTTGGTTTTCAGAAAATTACTAATTTCAGAAAATTGTGCTCAAACAAAAACGGAAAGGTAACATTTTTAGCTCATTTTCTAAAAATCAAAATCTAGAATTTCCCGAAAATTTATCTAAAATCTCGATTGCGCGAGCGAATACCTGACTGTTGTGAGAGAGTGTTGGATTATGTGTTACTAGTATTAATTAGTTACCTATATAAAATACGATATTTAGCTTATGATTATTTCTCCGTTATTTCTATTACGAGATCGTTACTAATTACATCCACCCATTGTTGTAAGCAAATGATGGATAAAACTCAAAAGATTCCACAAACAAAATGAAACAGAAACCAAATGAAGCAAAGGTGGAGTTGTAACTACAATTGATAGACTAACCAGTTCGAAAACAAAACCTGAGTACGGTAGTTTTAGTTTTCGAGTGTTTTTGTTACTACATACTCATACCTTCGTAGATAAAGATCGAAGAAAATGAAAATGAGCCAAAAAGGACAAAGATTCCATGAAAAAGGGAATCCCAGAGAACTTTGAATCATCATCATTCATGTGTGGTGATGCTTTCACGTCTCAACTGCAGTATGTTCTCCATGACTAACACTCGATCGATCACATCGTCCTGACCGAGAGCTGACAAACATTTACCTTACAAATATGATCTAGAAGCAAATTCAGTCATGGGCAGTTCACTTTTTGGATGGGTCCTCCATGATGGACTCGCATCCTATCAAACATTGATGAAACACACGTAGAGATAAAATCGCACGCGAAGGTAGAACGAAAGAACAAAGAAGAGAAAAGCAAAAGCAAAATCCTACCAGACCTCGGTCAATGTATAGTACCTGAAAGGAAGGGAAGTTGAAGAATGTAACAAAGCAGCCGGAGCAGCAGAAGCAATGAAAGCCATAATTATGGGCTGGGTAGAATATTCACGTGATGGACATTCCCCATTGGGTTCCAGGAACGACTGCAGAAGAAGCGCCATGCCATGCTCCTTAAAATACAATTAAGTAAACCTGTTCCGCCACATGAGGACAGGTCCGAAAGTGGCCCACCAAAAGCAAGCTCAAATGGTTTAGTAGTAAGTAGGCAGAATACGCATGCACTTGTTGAGCAAACTGTTTGGATAGGATGGCCAGAGGCCATTGTTTTCTCACGGACTCGTGCTCACCAGAACACTACTACTGTACCAAAAGGCTAGTAAGTTCCTTGTCAGAAACATCTTTGTTCCGGGAATGAGAATTCCAGCCTTTAGCGGCCGATCGATCTGAACCAAGGGACTCGAGGTTCATGAGGGGAAGCCGAGAGCCAAAGCTAGTGATAGAATGTAGCAGCGGATACCAGTCATCTTGTGACATGGCTTACTTTTACTTGTCTTTGTCCTCCTGCGAGGGATGCATATGTACACTCTTTGTCCTGATACAGGTTTAGGAGTTTCGCTACACTCTTGCTCATATACTCGCTCACCACGTGTTCAGTGCACTGAACACTAATCAATGCTTAGTCCTTAACAAACTCTGACTACCAACGAAGATGACGAAACGTTTCGCCTTCTCGACTTGTTTAGAAGTTGGAAGCTCGAGGGATCACTGAACCTCAAAACTCATGCAGAGCCCCCGATTGCGACTGTTTGTGTATTCTTATGTGGAGCGCCATGCACTCGAAGAAACGTAAGGTTTCGAGATGCTCAAATTTTTCCACAATATCGAGCTGCTTGAACCACTGGGAACAAGTGTTGCTAGACGACGGGGCAGCTGATACGGTGGAGTTCCTATCAGCGAGCCTGAGAGAATCCAGAGAGGCTTTGGAGATGATATACCGTTCGATCTCAACCCCATCTTTTCGCTAAGCTCATATCCTTGTGCCTGCTATCCACCAAGTACTGTGCCAATGCAAGCATGTCCCCAAACCATCCCATCAGAACCCGGTCACCATGCAAACCATATGCATGTTCCTTCAGCATAGAGGTTGTTATGGTTGCTACCTCTCTAGCAAGAACTGTCTGTTACTCATATGATCAACTTTAGACAACTCTATATCATTAACACCTCTGTTCTTAAATCCCGACTCGATCTCTCATTGTGTGAGACTACTAGATCCCAGATTGGTGAACCGTCACCTTGTGCCACCTCCAGTAAGTCGACTCCCGAGTGGTGCAGTCCTGCTGCACTCTGAACACTCGTTCCTCTGTTCGCACCACTTTTAGCCCGTATAGCTAGAGAAGACTGGCGGCTCGAGCCTTTCGACTATATGATCTGCGACTAGAATATGCGGCGGGGCGAGCTAACAAGAAGTGCGAGACCACTCAGGCACAGTGGAATCAGAGAAAGCGAAGTAAGAGTAGAGGCTGCCTTAAGCTTACTGGGAATTGAAAAAGACATAACTGCAAAGCTACCGAAACTCAACACCAAAAAGGGACTTTCCCGACCAAAAGTCCCTTGCTCGACCCGCAAAACAGATGAGACTGCACTTTATCGTCGTGGTCGTGTTTACTCTTTTGACTCTCCGAGCTACGTTAGCTATCATCATGCAGCCATTCCGTGGTAAACATGGTAATCCGTGTAGCAGAGGCAGACATCCATGGACTCGATGATGAGGAGGAGAATGGAAGGATTAGCCCCAGAAAAGTACCTGGAGCTGCAACACTTGCCCTTGGACCCCAGTCCAAAAGAATTTAAGGATTTTCCTTCCTGATCGAAGTTCAACATGGAAGAATTAGAAAAGAGAGATGTAAAGGTCGCGTAGAACTAGAACCTGAACCGCTTTCCATGGACTAGCAAATGACTCCTACTTCCTCAAGCTCCCTCCTTCGCAGCCTCCTCCGGGAAGTGTGAATCTCAACCGAAAGCAAACATTCTAGATCTAGCTCGATCAGCAGGAGACCCGTAGGAATTTAGAGGAGTGAAGTAAGGCAGGCAGGCAAGGATTCAAGTGTTGTTGTCCTTCACGGCGAACGGGCCACTGGGCATAGGTGTCGGGTCTATGACCAAAAGAGGAATTTTAGGTACATTCTTTGCAGATAAATGGAGGCAGTATGGGACCAAACATGGTCCGACACACGAGAACCACGGTCCCGCATGGCAGATCCCCTGACTCAAACGAAGCTTCCCATTAGCTCACGGCATGCCTCGGAGTCTGCATCTGCCATGCGACACATGTACCAGAAGCCACGTAACGAATCTCGGCCGCGGACGAGGAAGGACTCGAGTCTTGGTAAACTCCGCGGAGCTCGACACTCCTCCGGAATCGATCGACCGGATCAACGTACGACTCGGAAACGAGAATACAAACCAATCTTCCGAAGCACGTCAAAATGGTCAATGTTCAATGCAATACACACCAACTTTCTGAAGCACGTAAAAATTGTGAATGTTTAATGAACTGCACGTACAACAGAACGCAGAGAGTCCGGTGATAGGAAGGATCTTCAGTTTGCATTGGAACAACTTCTATGTACATGCCGGAGTTGCTACTGGGTCAATGAGCCGTCCTATACGGATCTTCTATACATGTTTGAGTCTATGGTACAAAACAATTATGAACTGTGATGACCTCCCACATAAGAGGGGGAAAAACGGGGAGAAAACGAGAGAGAGGCTCTCGTTCGTCTGGGAGTCAAAAATAATCGCCCCCTTCTGACAAATTGCTGGAGGGCTGTGTGAGGACTATGATCTGATAAGTACACGGTGCGCCTGATTGATCGACTGATTCCGACCCGTGTGTGTAGGATTCTCGCTTTCTAGCTATAGTACAAGTCGCTGAACTCTTCGAGTGTGGACGAGACGTCTATCTATCTATGCTGCTAATGATTATTGCGATTAGCAATCCCCTGAATGTCATCATCATCTTTACAAGTATGTATTACATATGGCAGCTGCCGGGGTCGGGTAGTTATCTGTCAATGACGTTGGTCGCCATCGCATCCCTTTGCATTCCATTCCATCTAACCCCGACGAGCTTCCGGATCCAGGAAGTTACCCGAGCTCGAGGAGGGCGTAGCATCACGCCACCCTCTGTTTCACTAGATCGGCGTCAGTCACAAACGTCCCATGGAAGCCGTAAGGAACTCTCGATGGCAATTTCACGCGAGCGAGCAGGTCGAGTGACGGTTTGCTGGCATCGAGCACGAGAAGCTCGGATTTACCGGTTATCTCGTTGTGTTTGAAGGTCAGAACGTAGCCATCGTCCTCGGCGGCCGTGGGGTCTGACGATCGCGGAACGAACACCGGTTCAGCCCCGTAGCATCCTTCCTCGTACAGATGTTTGGTTACAGTCACTCCTCCCTCGGCCTCCAAATCAACCTTAGCAATGCCAGAAATCTTGGGCCAGGGTTCGGCCACTGCCAGGTACAAGTACCGATTCTGCCTCCCGACGTATGCTCTGTGCAGCTGACCCGCTTCCAGATTCGTCTCCGCCAGAACCCTTCGACTCGATTTGCCGGTTTTGGTATTTAGGCGAATTTCCGAAAGAAGACTTCTGAGTGGGACATCAGACTCGTTGAAAATAGCATCGGGCGGTGTCATGCACGAACCCAAAACCACCACCTCGTCGCCCTCCTCCCATGCATTCCACAAGTGGAAGCAGAAGCAATCCGGCACGTCAATCCACTGAATCCTGCTCTCGTCGGTGTCGTACTTGGGCAACAATCCATACCGACACATCTTATCAGCGTTGTAAATCACTGGAGATCCTCCTCTGAGCATTTCCTTCATTCTGAATACCACCTGCTGGTCTGGAATCACCACGAATCGCTCGGTGATCGCAAAGTCGTGCATCATGGTCGCCTCGGGCAGCGTGATGGCCACTTCCGGTGCTTTGGTACCATCCGGACCAACCCTGAAGAAATGAAGGTGGGGGGGCATGAGTGGATTGTAGCTCAGAGCGAACAATTCTCCCGTGGCCGGATCGATTTTCGGATGGGCAATCATTGATTTGCGGTGTTGCCCATCAAAGTCGAACCTCTTGACGGTCTCCAGGTCTCCGTCCTGTTTTATGTTGACGAGGTACGGCTGATCGTCCTCCGACATCGCCAGTAAGCGACCGTTGTGGTAAATCAGTCCTGCATTTGCGACCCCCATCCCTTGGGTAGGGTCGACAATTCCGGCCAAGCTCCGTGCAAAGTATAAGGCAAGACGAGCCACTCCTCCGTGCCCGTGTAGCTCCCCGATAGCCTTCGGGAAGAGAGGGCGACCCTCTTGCTCCTCCACCTGGAGACGGTAGGTTCTGGTGAACCGTGAGCAATGGCTAACAATCCCGTCTTTGAAGCGTACTGCATGGATCATACCATCTCCATCGAAAAAATGATGGCCACCCTCAGGTTGGAATCGAGGATTGGCACCATTTCTCATATATACACCCTGGAGAGATTCAGGCAGTCTACCTATAACTTCGAGCTCATGTTGCACTGGGCTTTCCTCCACAGGGGAGAAATTACCCTCGAGCTGAACCCGAGGGTCTGCAGTCGAAGGGAGAGGTACTTGCAACTCCATGCGTCTTACAACCGTCTGCTCAATGTGATCCAAAGCAGAGGCGAGCATCTGCTGGAATCCATTCCGCTTGTTTCCTGATTTCTGATTCTTGACCCACTGTTCTACGGATGGAAACCCAGACACTTGAATTCTGTTTCGAGACTCATCTGTTGTTGTTGTTGATGATGATGTTGTTGTGGGGGTGGAATCTGTGGGACTGATACTGGGAGTACTCTGACACTTGACTGTGAGGGAGTGCTTCCTGCCACCCTTCGGTCGGGGATCAACTTTGACGGACAGATGGTGAGCTCCGCTCACATTTCGCTGGGCACCAAAGGCATTGGTCTGATTGCTGATGGCAGCGAGTGTGTTTACAAGTGGAGTGTGAAGTCCCAACATTGTGATCTAAACTCCTTGGAAGCTCTATACCGAGCGTACGGATGAGTGCTCACCTGTAAATTATCGTAAGAAATCACTGGAAGTGATACCACTATCGTGATCCCCGACCGTACAAGTAACTGGTAGTAACCATCACTCTCAGAAGAAAATCAATACGCTCAGAGACAGGTAACTGGAACTTGATAGTCTGAATTGGAGCGGAGATACTGCTTTGTACACCTTTGTCTAGATTGCACACAGAAATCAACACTAGGTAACAGGACTGGACTGGCAGACAACGGGAAGGAGAATTGCTCATAAGAAGAAACTGCAGAGTACCGTACGTTCACTGACGCACGCGTTCTGATTATAGTTCGAGAAAGGAGAGAATGATTGAGATTCAGCAGCCTCAGAGGAATAGTTAAATTCTATATGAGCAAGAGATTTTGCACCACAGAGAGACGAAGGATTCGATGGATGAGTCGAACAGCCAGTATTTGCGCGAGAGGAGAAAGGAGAAAGAATGAGCTGAGCTACTAGTATGTCAACAACAACAACTGAAGAAAGAGTTGAGACTCGTATATTAAGAGAGCGAGTTGAGTAGAGGCTAGAATGTTCAAATGCAGCTGACGAAGTGCAATACAAGGCTAGAAACTGGCAGGCAGTCCAAGGCAGTAGTAGTCGGGCATCTGAGGCTGACACTTCCAGACGAAGAAGAAAAGGGGGAACGTGGAGTTGATAGAACAGCACTATCAAAGCAGTTGGAGTTGCTCTCGATGGTGAGAAAGAGGCGGGGACGTTGCCTGATATAGTCTGGCAGACAAGCCACGCGGCCTCCTCCCGAGACACTCGGACCCACTATTTGGGGCTCGACCGGACCCTTCCCCTGGGCCCAGGACTACTCAAGGGTTTCAGGATGGATGGATCAATCAAGGCATCTACACTACATCCATCGCTCCTCAAGAACCTCTATCTATCGCCGCAATTTCCAACCGTCTGTTCTTGTACCGAAGGCCTCCGAACTGTCTTATCCTCCAGACAGGCTCCACTGTTGTCTGATCGCCATTCGACAACAAAGCACACTGGCGCAGTACACACTGTGGACGAATCAACCGGGTCAGGGTGTCCGAATCGCAACCTGGTCAGCGAAGTTGACCGGCATCCACCCGGTTTCATTCACTTACAGCGTGCAGCGCGTGTTCGAGCAAAGGCGGCGAGCATTGTGGAACTGCGATCAGTACGTGGCGCAAGGATGAGATTATCAACCATCTGAAGCGGAACTCATGGAATTGGTAAACTCGGTATATTCTCGCCCCACGAGCCCTTCGCTTTTTCGATCCCGATGATTAACGGTCCGACTGATTGTACTGACTGTGGCCTCGTTGTGTAGGATATTATTTCTCATGTGGCCATGACAAAACGACAAAAAGCAAATCTTGGTGCTGAGATTCTGCTCATCAACATTCTCTCTCATGTTCTTATGATGTGATGTGACTTATCTTCAACCCGAGCTCTCGTCCCAGATTGGTATATGGTGAGCGATTGTCCTCTTCATCATAAATGATGCGCACTCCTCTCCAACCGTTGCTGGTGGCTACTTGTTAATGCTCTTCTACTATGATGTCGGGATCAAGAGAAAACGATTTCTTTTTGTTGTGTTATGAAAATAATCGTCGGTAGCGCTAGGTTGCTTTAACGTGAAGTATCTCCCCCCTTACTATTCTGTTTACTCATCATCTCGATTAGAAGTTTTGAACTCAAGTACTTCAGTTAGTCATGAGGTTATATATACCCTGTGTTACACGCATCATCTCGATTAGAAGTTTTGAGCTCAAGTACTTCAGTTGGTCTTGAGGTTATATATACCCTGTATTACAGAAGTTCTGACGCGAAGATCTTGTGTGTTATTCTTACCATATTTGGTGAGTCTTGTTTCCCCACTTCATATGCTCGCTCTTGCCACGTTATTTAGTTTCTTTTCTGTTTCTTTCACCGTAGATGCATGTCTCTCGTTGAGGAGTGCATTCACTTCTCAGGTTGAGAAGTGAATAGATTTTTCTTCTCTCACTCGGTTCTTTAAACTGAAAATATTCATTGCAGAAACTCGTGTAGTGAATAGCTATGTGGTGAGAGGATACTGCCTAAACTGTTAAACCACATAAAGTTTGCAGTCCTTCATACCTTCTTCTTTCCACCGTTGAGAATGAGTTTTTCTTCTTACTTTTGTAACCGACTCCATGATTTTCCATTTGCCCGTTTATTGCATCTCCGTCGTTACGCTGTCAGTGGCTTTGTATCTTAATTTTGGTGAGAATAGTTCTTCGTAGCTTGATACTTGACCGTCTTTTGCAACTCCCTCATCAAAGTATCCTTCATTTTACCGTTCGACGCTTCAGAGAGTTCATCAGAGACTCTGATGAACTTTACTTGGCAGTTCGTGGAGTAAAGTAGTAAAGAGTAAGAAGTGGCACCTACTTACTTATACTTCAAGTCTTCCACTTTCGTCTGCAGCGTGTTATCCCACAAAACAGTGAACGAGGAAACATGAGCTCGCCGCATGTCAACCTACCGCGACGGATAAGAAGAACTAGAGCTGACTGAGTGGAGGGAATGAGTGATGCTGGTTGAAGATTCGTGCAATTTTGCAGCAGGGTCTTGATTATGTCTTTTGTTGTGAACATCTGAAGAAAGAGGGCTGTTCTCTTCGTGGCATTATGGGAGATGTTCACGAGAGAACAAACTCAAGACTGAAAAGGTGTGCCTCAAAAGAAGGACAGAAACTTTGAGGAGACATGTGATTGGAAGAATTATTGTGGGCGCTCAGAGTTTGTTGAAGAACTGCTCAATGATCATCCCCAAATCTACCAGAAATGGTACATTGCACATAAATGTGCTGCTATGTTCTGTTGACCTGACTTGAAAATCTTGCCTTCTTTATCATATAGTATACCAAGGCCTTCTAAAGTCCTCCCAAGCTGACTAAAATATGAATTGCATCCCAATTCTCATGGGAACAATAAAAGGTAGTGTGTCCATTCTACGAAAGATTCGGATCGGTGAGATGCTCAGTTGGAAACAGTGCAAACGCGAATTATGTTCATACTTTGAGACTACCGGTACTTCTTCCTACACACACTGATTAAGATAATTAAGATGTGAACTGCATCCAGTTCACAATCAAAGGCAATGTATTCATTCGACGAAATAAGGATTCGGATCGGTGAGATGTCAATGACATATGGAAGTTGTACATAGCTGAACTACGTTCATACTATCATGATCAATATGATTAGTTTACAGGTACAGTTCACGGTATGCAAGCTTAGCTTAGCTTTCATGGTTCTGTTATAAATGCTGCAAACTGTGTCGAGCTAATCCACATTTTTGCACACAAATTGAACACCTATGGAATTAAAACAAGAATGAGAACTGCTAACACCCACCATTCTGCCAAAAGGACATGTTGATTCCTCAAAGCTCAGGACGTTTATCATCTGAAAGGTCCTCCTACCTGAATAGAATCCTACATTCTCACCTGAAAGCATAACCCGCAATCTGAACCTCAAAATGGAAAACTATATAAGCTGACTACCCATTCTTCGAATTCTCTACAACAAAATCCCTGGCCATTCCTTACTACCGTAGTACCGGTTCAAACCACGCATAGTAAATTGCCTGGCACCTTCCCTAACCTTAGTAGGGTGCACGGTATTAAACACGCAGTCCGAGAAAAGTAAAGGAAGATTTCACACCTGATAATGTAACCTTAAACATTTGTAAGACAACTAAGCATCTGGACGTAATGCTCAAACGATTTCATTAGAACCGTGAGGTGAGGAGTTTAGATCATGTTTAGTCCCATCACAGTCATATCTTTTCGAGAAGGAACTGCGTCTTAATTTTATTCATTTTAAGTCATCACGCAGTTTTGTGCACGAAGTAGTTTAAGCGCAGTTTAAACTGTCACTACGGTACTTTCATAGGAGTACATTGCACAACCTAGTTCACATGCAGGCCACAATCATGACAAAGATCGTCCATTGCTGCAGAAAAGCCATATGTACATGTGAGAACAAGATTTGTGAGAATTTTACTCCTCCAAAACTGATAAATTTGATTTAAAAATAAATATAAGATAGGCAGAAGCACAATATTTGAGCAAAAAGAGGTCTCCGTAATGGTGTCTCCACATGAAATCTAAGTAGGCATGCTCGTTTAATTTAGTACCTAACACGTCCTGCAAGAAGGATTAGGTAATAAATTAAACTAACATTTAATTTATATAGCTAATTTAATTTATTTGACTATAGCTTTCCGGACTTGTATTTTCTGAATCGCGGCAGTCAACTGAGCAGTTATGGTTTATCTCCTGTTCTCCCCTTGTTTTCAAGCATTGGCTAACAATTAATATTTATAATAAATAACTTGAATAAATTAATTAATTTATCAATTGTTACTTTTTATTTTTTATTTTATTATTTAACAATTATTAATTTCTCCGATAACAATAAGCGAGCAAAAGTTAACAGAAATTCATCGAGCATGCATACTCGTCTGATATCGATGTAAACTAAAGTCGAGCCGACTCTCTTGACTCCGAAGGTGAGAGAAGTGATATTTGGTTCTTATGAGACAAGCATAAGAGAATCTTGCAACTATTGACTCCGAAGGTGAGAGAAGCGATATTTTGTTCTTCTGAGACAAGCATAAGAGAATCTTGCAACTATTGACTCCGAAGGTGAGAGAAGCGATATTTTGTTCTTCTGAGACAAGCATAAGAGAATCTTGCAGCTATGGAAGTTGATTAATTCATCCTCATTCACTAGAGTTCTAACAAAGCATTGGACTGGGATCGTCATGGAGAGTCATCATTCATGTACAGAGTGCCAAAAGGCAGCGTTCTGTATGGATAGCACACTGTTTCTCTGCCTTATAGCATATAAACAACAAAGCTCCGTTAATAAGAGAAATTGATGAAAATGTGACGCCCGTCAAAGATTGCCACGTGCTTTGGACACATTTTCAACACAAGGATGAAACAGTAACACGCCAGTGAAAAGCCAGATGAGTTTCTCACATGTCAGAGAAGTTTACCTCATTTATGATATAGCCTCAAAGTATACAACAAAGTCACATGTCTCAGGTATGAGTCTATGGGAGACAACAGTCTACAGACACTTACCAAAGAAGGATGTTCACCGATATCGAGACTAGCGAGCGACCACTCGGATAATTCACTGCTGAGAGACAAGTTCTAGTCTTGTCTCTCATTTAGCTTCTTGGTTTCGTCCAAAGGAGTTCCTTCATAGGAACGAACAACAAAGTCTGAATGACTATCCTGACACATTCTCAGTCACCAACGCACCCAATATCAGTACTTATACCGGTATTGGTATCCATTCTCATGTCCCGACTCCAATATGGGGTTTTTATGTAGTAGTCTATGGTCAATTGTTCTTCATCGGCCATAAATCGTGCATATTATCGCCTCTTTCATTCCGCCCAAAATGTTTTCTCACGACTCACGAGGAGTGTGAAGCCGTTCTGAAGCCAATCATTGGCCTCGTAAACAAAGCCTTTAAACTCTAGCTTCAATGTCACCCGACTCAAGAGTCAAGACCCTAGTAACAGTTTGTTTGGAGATTCCTGGAACCTACCGTCACAGTCAAAAGATGATACGAGAGTGGAAAGTGGATGAATCGCCTTGTCCTGCAACGAAAGTGTGTGCATCTTAGATATCGATACGAGGGCAAAGTGTCAGATATGGTGGCCTGGGTTGGGGTGTAAGTTGTGACTCAAGTGAATCCAATTAGACTGTTGCGGGGCAAGTCATGGATGTCGGAGCAAACTTGTGTTGGGAATCGCTGAACCGAACGTTCAAAACACTGAGTGAAGTTGACATGTACGATCGGTAGACGTAGATTTGACAGCCGTCAAAAATTCAGACATCAGGTACTACCTTATACTGTACGTCCTGACGACTGCGCGTCTTCTCTGCACTCTTTGAACACCCTCCGTGATTCCTGCTATCAACCCGCAAGGGGCAGGATGCTACATGATAACATGATAACATGATAACATGCTACATGATAACTGCATTCTGTCCAGCTTCTTTAGACTATCAACTGAATAGATGGAAGTTCATAACGAAGCAGTCGATAGGAAATGCAAGAAGATATATATCTGCCTTCACTCACAAGAACTATACAACGACCATAGGTAAAAGTTATGTGAACATTCTCCACAAAGTAACATAAAATAACTGCACAGCAACATCTAAGTGAAGTATACGAGCCGTATACGGTTCAAACCGCTTCTTTGAGAAACCGCTTGTGGAAGATACTTACTCGGATGATTATAACCTCAAGCTAAGAGGCAAGAACTTTCGCTGGTTCGGTACAATCCCAGCCTAGATCCTGCATCCCGTGTAATGTGCCCCGGTGAGCTTTTCAATAAAATGCAGGAGAAGTAGAGAATGCATTGGATAATTTCTGTCTCAAATCAATCAAAGAAAAGTGAAAATGTACTCAAAATTTGCTAAAAATCGCCGGTGAATTAACACAATAGTCCTTCAATTGTCAAAAACCTCCGGCAAATTACAGGTAAGCAGGAAAAACCTGGGGTGGGCTTGGTGTGGTATATATTTTCAAATTTCTAATTCCATATACCGAAGTATTCTAGAGTACGGTACCTTCTTCTTTTTCTCTCTCGACACAAAATAACCAATACCCATATGTGATGGACCAGTTTAATATATATGCAAGTGTTACCCTTAATGTAAAAACTCCCCACAATGTTACCTGTGATTATATATATTACACTATGCACAATGTACCCGTAATTTGATATATATGCAAGATCTGATCTGTATAAAGGAAGCCCCCACAACTTGATATATGCAAGAACTCCCCACAACGTTTAACCGTAGTCTGATACATATGCAAAACCTGATATATGGGGGATCTAGCAAAAATGCAACTTTCCTTCCCAATAAACTGGCAGAATTTGTTTTCCTTTCTCTTGATTTTACCTTGTTCTTTCAAGTCTTTCCCTGCCGTGAATGTGAAGCCCCGGATCTAGCTAGGCCCGGGATGTACATGTCCGTCATAGGGTTTGAACCCCGGATCTATCTCAAGTGACGGAAGGGTACTAACCATCAGTAACCGACATCAGGCCCTCGCGGGGGGACACTCTTCAGAACGTTGCTACGTTCCCGCTTCCGCAAGTAAAGAAAGCAGAATCCGAAACTGGTACCAGAGAGCTCCGCAGTTCACGCCTGCCGTCACCACTCTGGATTGACCACAGAGATCCTCAGATAGACTTACCACACCGTTCAGTATATACCTCACAGTTCATTTACAGTATTTCCGGTTCCTGCTTGTGTTAGCCTTTGACTCTACATATTACATAACGGCCAGGAAATGTACGAACCAAACTGACTCCTGAGTCCTGAGTTAGGAGTCTGCCGACTACAGTGTGTAGATCCTATTCTTGGTGCTGTTCTTGGTTAAGTTGGTTTCTGTCGGTCAGGTCAGGCCAGGCCATTAACTGTACAGTAAGGAGTCAGGAGGTCTTCTGCTGCACCCAGTACGGTAAGGTAGGGTAAAAGTGTTCAGACTCTCCTTCTCAACATACTGCAACGTAGGTGTTCGAGTTTATAAAACCTTGCTACCGTGGTACTGAATAATAACGTAGAAGAAGAGGGAACGAATGTTTGTAGATTGAATACATTCGGTTTGTAGATCCACAAAAGCTTGCCTCTGTCTAGAGATTTAATTGACTGCACCCTTAATATGTGTATCGGACTTGAATTCACCTCTCTTAACTTTGAGTTACTTGATTGCACCTTTGACTGGAAACAATAGGTATAGTAGGTTTATCTTACCATGTAAAGACTATACACTAAGATAATAAGAGATCATCTGAGCTGATAATCTGCTGTAAAGATATTTTGAATTCAACTTTTCAAATACTTGACTGATAGCTAACATTCACTTCTCGCATTCTGATGGCAAGGCATTTTAACTTACTGAACCTGCTGTCATTTGCTTCAAGGGAATGGTCATGTTTCCGTAGGTGAGAAAATAATATAAGAGGAGATTTGAACGCATTTTGGTTCGTGTTACGATTGTACTCTAGTGTTGTAACACGATGCTCTTCTACGTCACAAGGACTCCAACAATTAGTACAACACACACAGAAGGATTTGACAGTTGAAGTGCTCCTTCGGTAACCATTTCCACTTTTCCGAAATCAAAGCAATACTCGCATGACATGACGCAACCGACAGAGTTACGGGTGAACTGATCAACCGTAAAACATTCTATGCTGCTTTCTATGCATTCCAGGGGAAGGTCAAAAAGGATTACTGACTTGAAGCTGGTTCGAGAAGATTCGCGACGATCGCAGCAGGTTTGGAGACAAAGACGTGGATGTTTCTCATCCTATCCTTATAGCAATCACGTATTCTCGATACTCGTTTGCCTTATATAGTAGGAAGATTGCTCCTGCTTTGCTCTCGATCTTCTCGCTTTCTACTCCACGCTGGGCTTTTCCACTGGCTCGTGCATCCACAAGTTCTGCCTTTGATTCTGGGATCATATATGCGAGGATAGACAGGTAAACTTCTTTCGGGTAACATCGACTCACCATTTACCGCAATATCAAGCTATAAGACGTGACCGACGATCGAAATGAAAAGCCTACTACGTTACAAAATGGAACTGAAACACTGATCTGATCGTGTTGGTTCATGTTGACCTGAAATCCATTTGTGGTCACATATTACATCACTGAGTGTACTTTTTAAACCATTCGAGAAAGTCTGAACTTGTCGATCATGATATCATCTACTTCCTTTCTCTTTCCCTCTCCTTTACTTGTGCAGCTTTACTTAACCACCTTAAACATATGCACTCTAAACACTTTGTTCCTTGTAGCATATAACGTTTTCTACTGATCTGGTGCGAATCTTCAACGAGCATAATTTAGTTCCCTTTTATATATATAGGAAGACCATCTCCAAGGCATCACATGTTCCTTATTTCCAGTTCGATCGTTATCACAACTTATCCCTCAAAGTGTAACGTTGACGATTTAACATGACAACAAATGTTACCGTGGATGGGAAGGTCGATGATGGACACAATAGGGGTGTCAAAATCTGAGGTGAAAATTCTTTCACGGTTTACACAAATGATTTCGTGATATGGACTCGGTGAGCGGAAAGAGAAATCTTAAATTACCATGATGTTCGTCGCGGCATATAAAATCATTGTAAATTACACGGGAGGTATTGAAAAATCTAAAGCACAGAGCGTTGAAACTTTGGACCACGACACATTTCACAGGAGGTTCGGGGAAGCTCCCGGGAGAAGTCCTCCCGTCACTGTACGAACCTAGGCAGGGAAAGAAAACTTACGCGTGTATCATATTTTAACACCCCCTAATAGAGAATGTCATTTTGGTCAGGAAACTGATGCCTGTGGCTTCTGATTACGTACCTCTTTTGTTTTCTTCGCAAGCTATCCCGACTGTACATCATCCACCTGCGGTAGAATGTAATCCGTTTTCTTTTCATGCTGCACCAGTGTCAGTAGGTCGAGAAGGTCACCATGGCGTGCCTTCACGCCAACTTTTACCCACGAGCATTTCTTGACCCTATCCCGCGAAGGATATCCGTGATATACTTCTGCCCCCCCCCCCCCCCCCCCCCCCAAACCACGACCTTCATAGAAGAAATTACACCCCTAATATGGGATGTCATTTCTTGAATCTGGACTACTGAAGCCATTCATAAATCACCCGAGTGATAACCAAGGAAAGGAATCGTGAGTTAAGTAGAGGTGTCATTTCTTCAAAGCAAGTGGTTCAAGCGGTCAGAGGTACGAGTAGCCTCGGATGATCCTGCGGGAAAAAAAAGGTGGATTAGGTGGTTTGTTTTCTGACTTAATTAAGTCGGTACAACGGGGTTCACTCCTCTGGTTTTTTAAAAACACCAGAGTCCACAAGAAGGATATTTCTTACTATTTTAGTAAAAATTCTAGAATCAAGAGATTCTAAAAGAAGTCTATTTTTAGTTATAGTGTCACTTATAAGTGCTAATTTTTATTTTAAATCTAAATTATTTATCAGTCTTTATTTTGTAGTCTCAATAAATATGATATAAAATATGGTATTTTAAAATATTCAAATAAATTTAGTATTAAAATAATATATTATTTATTCAATTTTCTTGAAAAATATGGCTGTTCTAAATACATATATTTAAAAAATATTTTTTATTAATCTTCGGACGCATGTGGTTTTGGACTTCTACACTAAGTGATCCCCCGTGGTCGATACAAAAATAAAGCAGACCATGATGTACTGGTGAATCATCAAACATCGCCCGAAAAAGAAAAACACAAAGTCTGAAATCCGAGACAACTTGCATCACCATTCTAGCAATAACAAAGAAATGATACCCCAAGTATGGCACTAGCGTGAAGGTACGCTACAAGTCCAGCCCATCCAAAATCATTTTCCTGATGCACATATTTCAGAGTTCTAGATTTAAAGCTCCCTAGGTGCAAGGAGCCTATCTCGGCATCAGGACGTTTTTCCTACGATTCAACCACTTTTAACGTGAGCATAATCTGCTAAGGAGTGTGATAGTCGAGCAGAACCTTTGAAGAAAAAAATGAAAATCTCCATTCTGGCCAAAAGAAGAATGACACCTCTTCATGTTTCTAGGAGAGTGCAGTGTCGATCTTAGACCATCTTCTACCCAACTCTGGAAATGGCACGGGAGGATCTAGTTTCCAATCTCTTCGAAACCAAAACATGAGAGGACAGGAACTTCTACCACGAGTTTCTTCTTTATTCGTTTGAGTTTTGGCATGAACGTTTATCGAGACTGTACACGAGATAAATATACAATGAGAAAACATCGTTTATCATATTCTCACCCATCACGCCAAGAAAACCAATTCCCGAGATTATTTACAGTACCGAGACATTTCTAATACTCCGGTGGAGATACTTAGGGTTTAGGTTTAAACCCTAAACCCTCTATCCAAATGGGAAGTTTAAGAAGCAAATGAAACATACCCCTCATAGGAATAGACCTACCTCTTCTACGTGGCCACGTGTAGTTACAAGGAGGAAGGAAGTAACACTCATAGACCATAACCTTACCATTATCAGAACTGAAGAGGGAAATATGAGCAACGCGTGATTTGATTGTTGACTCGTACTTTTAATAGACTAAGTCTTCAAACTTGAGATTATGAGAGTTCTTATGTAGTATTCTTAAATATTTTACGTTAATCCTTGTTAATTTCAGTATCAAAGTTTAATCTTTAAAGTAGATAGACTTGTATATTAGAAAATATTTTAATATAAAATTATTTATCTGAAATACTGTAAATTTTATGAAACATATATACATATTATTTATATAATTGGTATTTCATTACAAATTATATCTATTATAAATTAGTAATTACTAGTACTTCAATACTTTCTAAATTTAGATGGATTTCACGTCTTTTTCCCTCTTCTGATTCAAATTATTTATCTAAAATCTTTGAAACTCTGTCTGATTTGCAAAGATCAGATCGATATGTTTCGACCATGTTCTCCATCTATTTAAAGGCTTTATGACATTTCTTTTGGTATAGCTAGATATTTTGTAACTTTGAAGAGACCAATACTACCATCAAATGTCATCAAAATTTGTACAATTTATCCAAATTAGATAACTTTAGTGTGATGATAATCTCTAAGAACATCTTGTGGATCCGATATTTCTAACTGATAATATATCCATTTTGCGATAATCAAGTATGAATCATAATTTAGCATCATGATCATATAGTTTTCAATTAATTTTCAGTTAATTTTATATTATTCTATAAACATAACTTATGTCTAAATAATATATTTTTAGTTCTATATTTCTTAAAAGAGATAGATAGTGGATAGTTTTCAGTCCAACATCTGAATAATATTTCCTTAAGTTAATGGAGAATTAGATTATTACGAGACTTTATTTTTCCTTACAAGCTAATCTCCCTCACATCTCTCAAATCGTCCAATGAAACTTTATAGCAAATTTTTTTTATGTAAAACTCGATGTTTTGATCCCAACGGATCCTAGTCCGGACGATTTAACTCTCCTTCGTAGACCACTGAAACACTCTAATCATTTCTCTCTATGTCTCAATTTCTCTCAAAACACACGACACGATCCATCTCTTCACGAACTATCTTATCCTATGCGTTGCATGCACAGATCTGAACTCAATGATATTTTATGCGCATGCATTGGATTTCTTAATCTCCAAAAACATCCACCGACAAGTAATAAGTATTAGCTGCCCCTTTATGTCAATTTACAGCACGTGAGTTTTGTCTGGATTGTAGTATCCATCGTCCATGCTTACTTGCTTATTCACCTCTTCCAGTTGAAGATGGAAGAATACAAAAGCTTAATTTATTACCTAATTTTTGTCAGGAAATGATAACTAATCAATTCACACATCGATTATATTTATATTTTTACTCAATAAGCAACCGGACTTATATTCTTGGACGCGCGTTGTCTTACACCTCGTGTATGGATTTCGGTCTGATGTTTTTGTTGTTCTCAGTATAGTTAATACTTAACCGTTATACATTAATTTTGATTTTCAGTTATATTTTTCTCGATAATATAAAGCAACCAAAAGTTCTCCAAAGGTGGTTGATTATGCTTATTCACTCTCTTCCATTTTCATATGAAAGGAATATGAAAGATTGTTTCATTTAATCTCTTAATCCCTTCGAAAGGGTTAGATGATAAATTGAACATATGATAATGATTTTCTCTATGAACACGTTGTCGTAGCGAGAGCCTTTTCTTTGAGAAAGGGAGTACCTTCTAGCTGTGGTTAGCGATTGATGCACATTGAAACGACTAGTATCTTATAATTCTTCTCTAACTTCTTGTCAATCTAAGCACTTTCTTTTTTTCAGTAAAGAGTCAAGATAACCACACGGAAATGTTGAATGATCATGGATACAAAAAGTGTAGGTGATGACACAATTTCTCGGTAGTATTCTTCTCCGAAGTTCCTCACTACTAGGGCTTGGTACATGACTTTGGGTCGACAAATATGCTTTATCTCACACTCAGTGTTAAAGTTTACCGATGGGAGTTGATTTAAATCCATCTCTTGTTAAATGAGGATAAACATAGTAAGATCTCATTCTTGGCCGTAAGTGACAACAAGTAAGATCACATGAGAGCATAACTTGCATGGTAAAGTTATGTCCAAAGGATCCTATCAGAAACTGCTGGAAATGAACTCATTCAAGATACATCAGTTTGATCTGAAAAAGATTTCGGAATGAAAACCTTTACGGTAGATAGAGCCCTTCGTCCATCTCTCATGACATCTTTACTCAGTCTACACGACAAGGAGATTCCATCGATACTAAAAGAGATTCACACACATAAGACCAACCCGATGTATATCTATGAGTAAACACTTGAATCTCTTAAGGTCTAATGCACTCATAGTTCACTCTCCTTTGCTTAAAAGCTCAACGCACAAAACAAAGATAGGCGCAAGTTCATCAATCGCTCATCCAAAGACACACGAATCAACGAGGTGGCACACATGCACATGGCATGTTTGATGCCGTCTTACTCATCCATGTATAGACTGCTTAGATGGACAGTTCTAGCGCATGCACCGTAACACATCTTATAACTATTCATTAGACTAGACAAAGTAGTCGTCTTTAATAGTCAAAATCACACTTTGCCATGTGTAACGTGAAGACAAATAATCACAGGTGATGCGATCACAACGCAGATCGCTCTACTCTTTTCTACACCTAATATATCTCTCCAAAAAATGTTGACGTTATACTGAATATTTTTCTGTCATCTGTGACTAACAAGATTAGAGACATATAATAGATATTGTTGTCGGATACAACTCGACAAAAAAAACAGCGAAGTTTAACACATTGTAGGTTATGTTCTAAACTTCAGCCTTCTCTCAAACTTGACACGTACATTAAATCCTAAGATTTTCTACTTACATGTCAAATTCCAGAAAGATCATACGGCTAGATATCCTCCCACAATTAATATAGTATCATAAAAATTTACAGGTACTTCTAATTCATATTGAAATGGAAATTACATCTTTTAGATGAACCGTCTACTTTGACTCAAATTTGTTGTGTCAGTAAAACACAAGGTACGCTCACCGCTCATGAAATTTCAGCAGATTCGATTTTACGGATCACCCTCCATAGATCGTCAAACTTGCTGTTCTAGATTGAAAGCTTTCTGCACCCCTCAGTCTTCAATTTGTCATAACTTTCAATCCATAAAACATATGGTGATGAAATTTGAGGTCAGAGCTTCAACAACTGGCAACCTATGAGCTTATGAATTTGATTTTGATTTGACGATGCACTCACTCAATCTCACCAATCTTTCCCTCTGTATAGAAACCTATGTAATTCTCTCTCTCCATGAACTTCAAATGGTCATAACTCATGCCCAGACATCCAATTGGAGTGAAATTTGAGCTCAAGTTGCTCCTGCATCAAGGGGTCTTCGCCCATGTCTTCAGATCTCCCAAATTCTCTGTAAAAGTGTTCCATTCTTCTTGAAACACTATCTTTGATAGATGACAACTTATCATCACTTTTTGATGGACTGATAGGAATTTAAAAGACTCAACCTTGGGGTTTTGCACACCTTGAAGACCTCTAGCAAAAATTAGAGCATTCTAACCTCATATAAGCAAGACCTTTCACTTCATTACTTTACAAACTATACAAATGTGCACAAAATATATTTATACACGTCTTTTACATACTAAATATTTGCGCAACAAGACAATGTAATCGTTTTATTTTCCTAGAGTGCACTACTTATAAGTTTTTAATAATTTTGGTAAATTTAGTTATATATAATATTTATATACAGTACTCCCACGTAATGGATTAAAACTACATTTATATTTGAGAAATAACTTCCAGTTTTTGCCTAGCAGTTTTTTTTCCTTTTTTCTCTAACAGTCACCGTGAGGTCTTTTCAGATTTTTTTCTTCCTTTTCTAACAGTCCTAGGTCTTGTCATATTTTCTACGTAAAGATAATATATATTTATAATATAATAATTATTCATAATTCATAAAAAATTCAACTTTGAAAAAGTTAATTCTAACTTAACAAGGTGTTGCGTTTGCAATGGAATTGCAAGGCTATGCAATTGAGATTCATCCAAATCTAAACTCTTCCTCCCTTCCTCTAACCTTCATCTAATAGGATAATATTCTCAAAGAAAAATTCTTTAGCACAACTAAGAGTGTATTCTAGACGTGCATATATATATTCACTTCCTCGATATCCATCCATGTTAAGATGAAGAAGGTATGTGCACATCTATAAATTTATGATCTAACCCTTCCTATTGAATCGGTTATACCATAAATTAAAAGTATTTAAACTGAATTTTATTACTCGTAAAGAAGCACGATCTTTACGAGCACTATAATTGCTCCATGCACTTCACGTATAGTTTTGTTGGTTTTGTCCACATCCAAGTGTAGTACTACAAAACCTCAAATAAATTTAATAATGTTTAATTTAGATATTTTCAGAAGTATAATTAAGATAACTTTAGATGCTTGTTCTTGTCCATAATTTCTCTATGGCAGTCTATGCTAAATCAGTGTTATGGATATCTTCCAATGCATTTTTCGTAAACAAATAAATCTTCTGAAATCCAATTGCGAACCAACCGTCTGAGACAATTTTTCTTTGTCATACCAACGCTTCTACTCTTCCTTCGCACCTGCAAATAATCATTCACCTCAAAGAAAAAGCCTATCGAGAAAGAGAGTCTCACGAAAATTTGTGAAGATTCATGTTGCATGCATATTGATCTGCGTCAAATATTGGGTGTTTCTTCTAAACAATTTTGTTTTTGTATCACGATTGTGGTCAACTTGATCCTCATCTTTTCATCCCCTCGCTTGTATTCACTAGTGCGATTATGGTCCATAATTTCGCTTGTGAGACATATGAAGAGTAATGCAGTAAATACGTAATCACTTTTAAAAATAAAGATCCATCACACTCTTGCATTTGAATCCCTTCCAAAAGTTCAGAAAATTAGAGCAAAAAGATCCAATAGTGCTTTTGGTCAGGGTTCGGGGAAATCTAGTTTTCGGTGAAAAATACCAAATTTTCACTAATGGTAATGATTTTGTGGCTCGATGTTGATAAAAATCGGTGATCTTATATATAGTTCATAGGAAATTATTTTAATTATAAAAATAATAAAGAAATATTTTCATCCACTTTGTTCTGTCCAAAGGTCATGAGATACAATTACGAGTGACGGAACTCGATCGTCGATTGTACCCAAATTTCATCCAAACTTTTGATGATCAAAATTTTACTCTTATTTAGAACCTTGCTTTACTTTCGTCTAAAACTGATTAAATCTAAACGGGGAACAATAAAGCAATTGACTTCCATGTGATTAATATCCGTGCTCAATCGCACAAGGGAGGTGTCATTTCACAGTTGATATTCATCGCATCATTTCTCCTTATCATTTCTTCGCTCTAGCAGTTCCTATATCTATTTCATATTACTTTCACATTTCTCCCAACTATGATAATCAACCTTTGCCAAATAAATATGCATCCGAATTGCACTTTTAGGAAGAAGGAAGAAAAAGACAAAAACTTAACAAACAATCACAACAATCATCGATAGTTGGTTGACAGTAGCTTTCAAAAATAATTGAGTGAAAAATTTAATGTAACGCACACAGTCACGCTAAAAGTTACTGCTGGATAAGGTTCGCAAATCGTTACTTGTGTCCAAGTTTTATATAAAATAAATTTAGTCTAAAGCGCACAGTGATGCTGAAAATACTGCTGGACAGGGTTGTTTCAAACTTCATTAAATTTAAAAAGTTAAATTTAGATCATTAAATTTAGATTACACTCGATAACATTTTTACACATGTTCACTTCAGTCATATAAAAAGCAGAAGTGACTCATGCGAACAGAACCATGCTTTGGGATAAATATCAGTCAGTCCCACTGGTAAAAGTATTTTTATTTGAAAACTTAATTTATAAGTTAATCCTTCCAAGAGGAAGGGTTAAAGATATAAATTAAAGCTATTTGCATATTCTCTTCTTGCGAACTTAGAAGAGGTAAATATGTATGCTCTATATACATACTCTATGAATTTCTGGGGAACTTTTGCTCCCTTAATGATATAGAAAAAATATATGTGTTAGATAACAATTCTATATCAATTAGATAAAATAATTAAATTTTTTTTAATTGTTATGTATTAACTAAACCAACAGGGGAGGCAGGAGCTAGACTTAACCCATAAGTGCAGAAGGTCTAGACACGTCTTAGAGGATACAAATGTGGCAGCTTGTTCAGTCCAAATCCTTACTTGCTAATGTCTCTTTCACCACACGCTTGATACTATCCCACAATGTGAATCCGGAAGGATTAGGTAATGATTTGCATTTGCATTTGAATAGATGATTTGCATTTTCTTCCTTTTTTAATTGAAAGGAAACCAATATCTGCATCAGTCTCAGTGCCCACTTGCTGATAGATCTTTCAACAGATTTTTACGATTTTAAATTTAAACTTAAGCAAACAAAGAATAGATTTGCAATCAAAATATGATCTTCATTCCATTATGATGCAAAATAATTAGTCTCTGAACTGAAGTTGTCGGGAGTGAGTGAATTCTCCAATTATGAACTGCAATTTCATTTAAAAAGATATATGATATTTGTTACCACACTTTCTTACCTTCTCTTTCTAAATTGAGTGCAGTTATAACAGAAATTAATTTTTAAGCATAAAGTTTTGTAATAACGGACTTGCTAGGAAATTAAAACCCCGCTCAGGAAAATTTCATAAAACAAATATCATTCCTCCCTGCAGGAAGTGCAAATTGTCCGTCAATCTTCAAGAGTGCTTTGTCCCTTTTTCCTGACGTAAAAAGTTTACGGAAAGGTACCGGATCATAGACTAACCCACGGAGAAACAAGACAGGTGGCCGTTGGGAGTCAGCCGTCAGCGCACTGCTTTTTCCGTTCGCGTATGGTCACGCAGGCTAATTGCAGTTCTAATATGTGAAATTATTACAGTATATTAAGTATTTCTAATTTATTTGTATGCTTACTTTATATTCTTGTATACATATAAAACACTGAATGAGAGTTGAGAACACAAATCACTCACATTCACTAAATATACAACATAAACTTTTAATGAATTACTATCCTTTGCCTTGTTGGCACTATGCCACATAATCATTTTTGCCTAGTCATTAAGTTTCACCTTCACTATCTGCCATCATGATAATGACAGCAATGTACCACCTTGTGTCATTACTCTCTTAGCACTATGCCACATAATGATTTTTGCCTAGTCATTAAGTTCCATGTCATTATCTGCCATCATGGCAAGTTGTCATGTCAGCAATGTACTACCTTGTGTCGTTGCTCTGTTAGTCTCAAATGGCCATGTCAGCATGCCCTCTACCACATCTGATTCAGCAATTGTCTTGATACAATCCTAAGTTAAATCTCAAAAGCGTTTTCCCTCCATATCTCTTTACTTATCAGTCTGTTGTTGACAATCTAAGAACTGATCTTGATTTAGTCAACAACCTTTACACCATGGTAAAGTCATAAGCACATATTGGATAAGTTTAAAGAAATTTATGTCTACTTCTCCCATATTCTATCATGAGACCGGTCCACAACATGACAGTGAGTAGAAATTCATTTTATCTTTGAAATTTTTGGTGTACTATGAGATGTTTACATCATTTTCCAGATCTTAGGTATAATGTCTTCAATTGAGACGTGATATCAATAATTTTTATCTTAAATAATTGTACTATTCTTTGTTTATCCCGCTCACATTTTTTAGATTTTCTTCTTTTATTATTCTTTATTCTTAAATTATCATGTCTGAAATCGGACCTCGTACTTCATGAGTAGCTCAACTTTTATTGTTTGTTGAAATTCACCAAACTGCTCTTTTGAACTGATTATGTGCTTCATAGTCATGATCCAGAAACTTATGTAGATTCATCCTTTAAGCATGCATAATCACATAGCTGTAGTTAGATTGCCGTAAGCATCGAATATTAAACATATTGGATCAATCATTTATGGTATGAACCAATAGTAACTCACCGTCTCTTGTCATTGCCTAGCCTCCATTTCAAATTTTCTCTACCCGTTAGTCACAATGGTAACTTATTTTAAAAGATCACAGTCGAAAATAAATTCTTTGTCCGAGACAGCGTCTTTATTGTGGAACTACAACACCTGAGTTCTATAGTTCTATTATCCATTTCTCAAGTGAGTCTTGATTTTATTATTTTAGAAGTTTAAATTAAAGTGTCTTTGTTATTTCCTTTCGAACCAAGCTTGTCAATTTTTCCTTCTGCTCATGTTCCTCTTTCTCTTTATTAAACGTCTTTACACACCAGTTCTCTTATTATTTTGCATTTCACTAATCATTTTTCACTCTAATCTACCTTTCCGAAGAGGACTCTAACCAATAGCAGCGCTAGATTTAGCACTCATCTCCCAGTTGTCCTCTTTTAGGTTGTTCTTCACTATCGGTAGGTAGCTTGGGATGCATATTCATCCTTAGTATAAAATCAGAAAAGAACTATCGAGTTTTTCCAAATGGAGAACACCTTTTCATTTAATCGATCATTTTGTTTAAACTAGTCTCACGACAAAGAGCACCACCTACCCCAAAACATGAAAGCAGTCTTGCATATGCACGTTCATTTTTGCACTTCCTCTCATAAACAAATGAAGTTAAACTGAAATGCTAGCTCTTTCTATAAAAAAGAGGGAAGATTTTGCACGTAATACTGTATTATAACTATCATTGGATGAATTTCAAACTAATAGTAAAAAAATAAAGATTTAAATCCAAATTCAAATTAATGCATGCATCTTGAATCATTTCACTCGGTGTTAAAGTGTAGAACCTCCACAACCAAATTTGGAGTTTTAATTTGTGTATATGGTAGCATGAAGTTTCTCGAGAAACGAACGTGCTGGTAAATTAAAACCCGTCGTATGACATTTTAATAAAGAAAATGCCATTTCTCACGGATGTGATAACTTTTAAAAAGCCCTTCAAGGGACGTGAAAAGTTGTGCAGGAAGGGAAAATTGTGCAAGAGTGCCTGAAAGAGAGGACTCGTACCTTTCTTCCCCTACCTTTTTTATCACTTCCTGTACCTTTCTATACCGCTTTACCTTTCTGATGGGTCTTTCCATCCGTTTGCTATTCATTGTGTCGCGTGTTTACCTTTCTATACCGCCGAGCCAATCGACTACTGTACACAGTCGGGACCGACCACGCATCTCATGTCAACGTTTACGCGGTTACGGCGCAATCTCGCCACTAAGAGCGGTCGTGCGTTCCGTAATGACTTCCACTAAACTACACGCGGCTATATGTGGGATGTGGTGGCCTTCTTCTCGCTCGTGGCGATGCTGCAGACTAATCGCCAGGTAACAGGCCGTGAACTCAAAGGTGAGAAAAGTAAGCCCACGTACTGTAGTTGAGGGCGGGCGGGCCACTTGAGAACCGGTACTTTCTATCGCCAGTCCCATGGATAACTGTCGTGGCTAATATGCATGACCATCGTGGCGATATGAGAGTAATCAGGCCCCTATGGGATTTTCGCCACGTTCATTCCTTCCTGGGTGGGTTTCTCTGGACTGGCGAAACAGGAATCTTCGAGTTCGAGTGACGCCGTCCACCCACCTATGTAAGGAGCGCCGGTCAATGAGCGAGTCAGAGATTGAGTCAGGTGGTCCGTTGTTAGAAGAACCTTCACACTGCGCGCCGCCTGTTCAACTGCATGCAGAAGGTGTGCTATGCGTCGACCTGTTCCATTTCGTTAAATTTTCATGGGTAAAAGTTTCTTTTAGGTCTCTTTCTCTGTGGGGGTTTCTGCAGCCGTCCATTTCTTCTTCCTTTCAGACCCGAGCCCGGCTACCTCGGTCGGCCGCGGGCGGATCGGCCTGTTTTACCTATCACATCGCGCGCTGCTCCTCCTCGTCCAAGATGTTTACTGGCCTTAGAAGGTGTGCAAGTCTTAGAACAGTTACTCCTCTCCAACGTACACTAGTGAAGTAATCTTCCCGCATCTGGTAAAAAGATGTTAACTGGCGTTAGTAAATGTGTAAGAAAAGATACTCCCCTCTCAAGGTACACTACTGTAGTGAAGTAATCGTCCCGCATCTCGAAGCCCACTTACGTGGATAACTGTCCCAGGATCTTCCTTTGTGACAATCGAGTATCTTGGGAGTTTTGAAAAATTTTAACGGAAGTTCTGTATGGACCAGTTGGGAAGGAACAACCACTTTGAATTTGATGAAGCGAAAAGGAAATAAACGTCTTCAGTGCAATGCATTTAGGTTCATTTCAGTATGCATAGGGACTTTTACGTGCGTCATGCATTTTCTCACGTTCAGTGTCTCTAGACAACTGCAGTAGGGGCTATCAGTTTCATGACAAAGGGTTTTTGAAGCTCCGTAACTGATTCATCACTACATTGCTCCCTTTTTTGTTTGTTTGCCTTCTCATCCAAACAATCCAATCAACCTTCAATGATAATTATAAGAATCCTTTGAAATCCGGAAAGCTGACCCCTGCCCCGCCTGCTCGAATCCCAGCTTCGACGGATCCTGTACTGTGGTCAGTGTGGTGTGTCAGTCCATTATATGCTCCATTTCCATCCTCTCATTCGTACAGCAACTTCCCCTCTAGAATATGCTAACTGAGCTCGGTGGGAGACATTTCAGTCCTTGAAGGCTTGAAGGCAAGACACCTTTGTTTCCTCATGATTTATAAGCCTAGGTGACCGGAACACAAACTCCCACTGCACTTTGACTGGAAGAGATAAGTGTCAACTTTCCTACTGAGAGTTCAGTCTTCTATTCTTGTGGCTGGAGATTCCAATTAACTTTCGCTGCCTGTTTGTGATGAAATGTCGTCTATTTCCATCATTTACTCAGCCCTGGGAGTACCTCTGAGTGTAAACTTCTCTCTCTTAAGAAGTCGCTGCACATGCCGTGGACGAAATGCACCCCCACGTCCCCATATTCTATGTTTATACAACAACGATATCACTGACTCAGGGCTCGAGGTAAGGCTGCAGGTACGGGGAACGTTGAGGAAAAGTTCTCCCCCAGACCCTCAGTGCTTCTTCATTCATACGAGTGCTCGCATTAGCTAGTCCATACTGCAATGACTGTTGGTCAAACGAATGGGTTGAGAATTAAGCAACAATGAGCAGTAAAGTGCTCTCTGCTTTAGCAACAGTGAGTGCTTTGGAGGTTCAGAAGCATTTCCGGATCGGATTCTGCGCAGATTTGGATAAACTTACGGAACGCTACGTATCATCGGAAGCATGACTTAGATAAGCGTGAAGATTCCTCCTGAAGTTGCCACGTACCAAGCTCGGAATACTTTGTCCCAGCCGCATATATAAGAGAAGTTACCTAGAGAACTCTCTAGTCTCGAAGTGGGGCTCGAGGTTATACCGCTGCTGTTTAGCTTAAGAACCCTGTTAGTGTAAATGATCATCCGAGTACACAGGTATAAAAGAATCTGAATTTGCGATTGAATCACGTACATGGCGGGTCCATAGGACAGTTTACTGATCTCTGTGGCTTCTATGAAGCTCTCCCGCACAAGTAGACTCGGAGATTCTGATTGTACACGAGAAGTTGCAGAACGGCAACGAGGGGTGTGAATTACGGTAAAGTGACAGAGACGGTAGTAGCAGAGAAGCTGCTCTTAAGGCCATAGTAGCAGAATACAGTGGTTAAGACATAGAATCTCAAGGGGGAAGTGCAATTCTGAATCAGTTGTCTTCCGATGGAGACAAAACAGTCCTCACTCCGGACTGCGATATAGACTTGCTGTGGTGAGAGCCAGATCACGGTAACAGATTTGTAGAGTACGACATTTGTCGTGTCGAGTCCGGACCATGGGCCGTAGCAGAAGCCCACGACGAACCAACCATCGCCACTCGACGCAGCAGCGCAGTAGTACGCTCGCAACTGGACTCTGGACTCTGGAGCGCTACCCTAGCCTTTTCTGCAAGACCGAACCCGTTATACAAGGTTCTGACCGGTAAACAGAATAAATCTCCTATTTAGACATGACATTGGTAAATTAATTGAATTCAATTTAAGAGCAGTGCCAAAACTGCCAGCCGTAAGTAGTGAAAGGGCTTAGAGTACAGTCGTATCAGAGGAACATTGAGCTCTTCAGAGTAGAGAGCTTTGAGTCAGAATGTCAGAATCTCTTACATGCAATGAAAAATGGGTTTTCCAACTGTGGAAAATTCAATTTTCCCTTGCAAATATTGTATTAGATTTTATTTCTTTCTAGGAGTTTCAAAGATTTCGTTACATTTGATGTTTCAGAAACGATTTTCTAAATGTTCCCAAAAGTTTTGCAAAACTATTGAAATGGAATTATATCTGAAGAATATTGCATGCAAGATCAACTTCGGGAACTTTTGCCCTCTTGCTGTTATCGGAAAAAAATTATAAGTAATACAAAAATTCGGTACCAAGCTGACAGAGTTATTCTTACATGTTAAGTGATAGCAGGACCTGGAGCTACTTGGAAATACTGAAAGATCCAGACATAACTCATAAACGGATAACGAACAAACACAATTCCGAAACTACATATCTGTGAGAGAGCTCACAAACACATTACCTCTAATTGTAGTTTTAACTCTTTCTAACAACAAAAATATACAAAAGTTTAATAAATTAAACTCTTGCATATTTTCCTCTTCCATCAGAAGATGGAGGAGGTGAATATATGCATGGAAGACGCTTTTGTGAATGAACTAGGAGATTCTTCCTGAATCTTCTCACCTGAATCTTCTCACAATTGAGTAGTCTTTGTACACTTTTAGAGTCCGCATACACAAAGTCGCCACAGTGCACACTGAATAACCAGGCGTAGAAGTCTTCCGTGCAAGTCAAGATATCCTCAGCAAACTTGATTTCATGTGACACTGGCATGATGAATTCAAATGCGGGTCAAATGTGCACTACATTTAGGGTTGAATGTAGTGCACATTCAACCTAGTCTTCTAAGTAAAACCCCGGTATGAGTACGAGTGCTCCTGGTAACACAGTAGATGTTCGCTTTCATAACCTTAGAAATTTAACTGTTATGCAGAAAATGGTTATCATGATTACTTCTATACTCCCAACATGGAATCTATGAAAATAAAAATCAAATTCAAGCTCTTGACTGGCTTTACAAGTTGTGATTGATCTCAAAAGAAACAATTTAATACTGAATGAAAAATACTAATATGAAAATTTCAAGATTTCTTGGAGACGAAGAGATCTTTTTCTGCAGACTCGAAGTACATTGCGAGCAAAAAAGAATATTCAGACTTATGCTTCTATACTCATACTGGGGGTTTAAACCCCGGGTGTGAGTATAAAACTATGAAAAGGAATATTTTTTTTTCTTTCACATACTTTGAGTTTGAAGAAAAGATTTTCTTCTATTTCAGAAAATCATGAAACTTTTATTCTTAACACTTCTCTAATTAAGCAGTTTGTTTTCACAACTTGTAAGGCTAGTGAATAGCTTTAATTTAATTTCTTATTTACCGATTCTATTCTCTGATGAAGACGTAATCACCAAAACTTTTTTCTGCATAATGGGAAAATTTTTTATTTCTGTGAAGCAGACTCGTGAAAAGAGTTACTAAAGGTCACCAAGAGTACTTGTAAGGGTACCGCGGTTTAGAGATTGTTGAGTATAAAACTAGAGAGAAAATTCTGGATGGGCGAATTTATTATCTAACCCTTCTTGGCAGAAGAGTTAGATAATAAATTAAACCCGTAACAAATCCCTCTCTTCCCAAAACGGAAGAGGTGAATATATACTTACGGGTGCTCACTTTTTTTGGTTATCAAAGTTTTATTTTGTTAAGGAGAAACTACAAAATTAAGAAAATAGTATAACCTATTTCATGAGTTAAAACTCCTTAGACGTAATGGGGTGTTAATGACACGTAAGCAACATGTAGCCTCGGTCGTATTACCCTCGGTAAGAGCAATTTAAACTTACCTAAAGTGGAATTGGTCGATCGACGATTTGTGAAGGGAAGGTTAGTATAAAGTCCATCCCCTGTAAACTGCGATGACTTGTGGGCGCAGTGGCACTCACAGTCCAAGTCCAAAGAGGGCGTTAGTGGTTTCCAAAACAGAAACGCAACAGTAACAGTACTAAGGACCCCCTCCGTCTGACTACGTATGCTACGTATGTGCACAAGTCATCCTAGTTAGGCTGCTTGTACATCGTTCGCGTTCGCTCTCTATCCATAGTTGTCGGGAAAACTTTCTGGTTAGTGCGGGATATTTACGTAGTAAGTACTATTTTCCGACTATATTCGAAATATAACTTACAAAATTCGTATTGTATTTCATATGAGACTCGAAACCTAAGTGCTGTTTGTATTTTCACGCACCCAACAATTACAGAACAGTGCAAATGTAACCGAGTGACCTGAAACTTCAGTGAAACGTAACGCACGTTTGACTGGGAGAAAGTCATCGGGAAAGAATAATAATCAAAACTCGAACACACCGATGTGAATGCAGCTTTAGTTTCGAGTCGAAAGTAAGGTATGTGGAAGTTGAATCATTTTTGGTTATTTTATATTTGTTTCTGAATCAAAATATGCAGCCAAAGTGACATTTTGGCCCAATGAAGGAAAATGACAATCGTTAGTTTAGCACAGGAAATCGTCAAATGTTATTGGCTAATCGGCTTGACAGAAATTTGTGGAAGCATGGAATGATGTTTTAAATTGAATAGATGCAGTTAACATGTTTGAGGGAAAAACAGAAAAGTGATCGACAGAAACATAGAATGATATTTTTTTGAACTGAATAGACGCGCTTCATGTTTTAGTGGAAACTACCAGAAGTAGAACTTCCATACAACAACGAACCAGCAGAAAACATCAAACATGCGGGGCCGAACATGGACGACGACTTCATTCCTCTCATAAACGCACTACTACGTCGACGGATGCTGGGAGAACAATACATGAGCCCATTTTTGTAGAGTAAATTGTAACAGACCCATTCAGAACCTAGTATAGACAAGGTTATAGACTAGTGAAGTGAAGGTTATCTGAATGAAGTGGCCCCCCTCCGTACAATCCCATTGGTTGAGACAACGAGTATTTACCAGCAAGGTTAATAATTTTCTCTTTTCGACGTGAACGAACTCACCCCCGGTAAAAAGAGAAATGCTACAGGGTGAAACTTCACAGTGGGAGGGAAGCAAAAGCTTTGATCAAGGGGGTCGCGTCAAGAGTGCTTTGCCACACATTTTTGTTGATGAACATGAAACAGTTTGGATTCGATTAGTTCATCAAACGAAAAAACGTCAGAGAAATTTTCTGACAAGTGAATTGTTCCACATTTGAGTCTTGGGAAATGTCAAATGTGTGAAAAATATGCAACAAAAGTGCACATATGCAAGAAAGAAGAAAAAAACAAAGAAACTTGGAAAGCGGAAAAGAAATCCGAAGGTACAATTGGTCCGAATAGGTAGTGAGTTGTTGCTATGAATTTGTATAATTTACCGCCGATTGTGTTGAAATAAAAAGAACATAAAAGTTGGAAGAGACGATGGGACTTTTTTTCCGATTTTATATCACAAGGACTTTCGGTGAACCAAACCGTACTTAGGTGCTTCGTTACCAGTAGAACCCAGAGGGTAAATTATATGCCTTGTAAATTATATATCTTCATTCTACAGATGAGATATCTGAGGACAAATGACAGAAAGTCATCACTTATAGCTGAGCTTAATCTTGCTGATAAGATTTCTTTACAAGAAACAAAGTTGTTAAATCAAGGCTATCGCATAACTTCACAATATATAATTAACTTCACAATGGCCGAAGTCATAACTCTTTCCCGCTGGTGTAAAATCTTTCAAAAAGGTTACTAACTTTGACACCCCTAATTATCCTTTTAGCATATATGCACACTTCAGAAAATAAGTTGTAAAACGTGGTCAGATAGATTCTTCTGCTCTTTGTCACCAGAAGACTATAGGGTTTCTTCATCGTTAATAAATATGGCCACTGTGGAATCTAGATACTTAAGCCCATTGATTCTAAGGTGCTTATCATGATATTCCACAGTCATAGTCGACTAAACAGCCACTTTGATTCTGAAACGGCTTCCCGTTTAGCCTCCGAGAGGTAGCTCTGGGGCATGCCGCATTCTGTGGCCCACAAAACGGGTCTCAGAATGTAAACCATTGACTGCCAAATCTGCAAAATCTCACAAGACGATCCTCGAACTGACATGGCATCCACAAACCGTCGAGATACGGTACTTGATCTGTTCCGCCGAGACAAAAGTCTTGAGAGACGGATTCATGATGTTCTCCACTGCGTAGTGTGGGTTCAAAAGTTCAAACGCGCCTCCACGTTCATAATTGTTAGTTTTGTCTGGGTCGAATCTTTGCATACACACTTACTTATGGAAGGTGAAAAGGAAGCAGAAAGAACGACTGAGGCTCGTCCATCTGCACGTTGAATCCCTTCGACTCCACTTCTACGCAGGCCGGACGTACTGGGGACAGAACTTTTCACTTCTTGTCTCTTCCTGCCTGGATATGGTCGGTTTGTCGCAATCGAAGTGATCAACCGATTCTTTAAACTACCCGTGAATTCAGGTACCAGGTGAGGTGAGGTAGTTTGTTCTTCATATACAGTAGGGGGAACGAGCGACTGTAGCTAGATGACTAAGTCTGGTTTGAACAGCATTAGAGACCCGTTTCGCCAATCAGTAAAACCCTAGGACCCCGCCTTGCACGAAGCCATTCAGGATTCAGGACCTTGATCTTGTAAGATTTGCAGTCTAAATTTAAAAGTTTCCAGCAGCGTTCGTTTCTGTCAATAACCTAAACCCTTTCGTTGGCGAGCGGTCGCGGTATCAGCTCCACACGACAAGGATATTACTTCTTTAGATTTCGTTTGGGGGTGCTCTGCCTTCTCCTTCTCCTTCCGTCTCTCGCGCTGTCCCTTTCCTCATTCTCTACCCTTCCGTGGGAATATTCCTACGTGTCGTTTGAACTCTGAACATGTCCTTTCCCAGAGTTTGAACTTCAAACTGGACTCAAATGCTCCAAAGAGCAGTCCTGTATGCCCTTTCCCAGATTTAAATTGCACTCCCTGACGCAGCTCGTCTAGCGTCACGGACGATTTATTAACGTCACAGTCTCATCTCTTTGTCGTTTTCTGCAACCATCCTCATGTTTGCGACAACGCTAAACTCTAGCGGCAGGTTATAGTGGTAGTCACCTGCTATAGGTAGTAAAGTAGGGGTGTCGAACTAAAGAAGCGGCAATCTTAACTAGCAAGGTGGAAGTTCGGCCAGTTTTCGATATTGGACGACATCTAATGGAGGCGTTACAGTTTATCTCATAAACGTAAGGTGATCTCAATAAAAAAAGAATTTAATAGGATGTTTAGTAAGAACTCTAAAGTTTTAACTAATCAAAAATATAATTCATTAAGACAGAATTAGTTACTATATAAAACTTTAATTACGATAGTAATGGTCATTTCATTTGGCGAAGTCGTTTTTCACCAAACCTCTCTAGTTTGACATCTCTAGTGTCAAACAATGTGTTAAGGACAATATGTCCCGGAGGAAAGTGGAATGTTTGGGACCTAGAAAAGAGGTCTAAACAATGGCGTCGCGGGACTAATCCGCTTCTTATTTTACAAGCAAAATAATAAGAAGGAGAAAAAAAAGGAGTATCTGAGATCAGACTTTCCATCAATTAAATTAGAGTATGGCGGGGTAACCCAAACCCTAAAGGATAAAACGGGGTTTAAGGCCTAGGGCCCATAAGCAACTTCGGACTTGATGTTTTGTCAGACAGGCTCGGTAATAACAGTTACCGAGCTTATAGTTACAATTCTCAAAAACTAGGAGTTCAATTCTATCAAGCTTAAGGCCCCAATCGCAATTACTAGTTTTAGTATAAAAGTTTTGGTTCTTCTTGATTTCCGAACCGGAGCTAATTTGTAATGCGCGATAGTCTTTTCTTCCACGTACTTTGGAAATTAGACGTATGTGCACAAGAATTTAGTTTTTGTCACAATGTTATTTTTGAAACAAGTAAGCAAACAATCATCATCTTTTTGCCATCTCATTACACAGTCATCCTCTCTTTGCACTCTCGCAATTTGTAATACTTTAGCAGTTATATGTAAAGGATCAAATCTTTGAACCATTCTTGCATTAGAAGAAAAATATTAATATAACGATTATGACACATCAATGTTATGTTCCAAATATCTCTTTGTCAATGTCATCAAAACTCATGAAAGTTGATCGTCTATGTCATCTGTCGTGTGTCGTGTCGTGTCACTGTAAGGATTATGTCATACATACATATAACGCATATGATGTCATACATTTACACAAGTGTATCACAATAATAAGAATCTTTACTCACTCCATCATGCCAACCGGCAATACACAAATACTAAAACCATGCCCACTCTGCGCAACAGAGAATCCAGGTTGCACTCACCAAGACTATCTATCATAGCCAGGAGTTTGAAAGCTCAAGTAGAAGAACTGAAACTTACAAACCCTACCTCTGAATTATACCCCTAGTAGGACTAACCCAAGATCCACTATCGAGACTAACCAATACGCACTCGATCAACCTAGTCGAGGTGCTAAACTGACGTGACATATCAAAATACACTACACATGTAAACATATTTGAATTTGTGCACCCATATTACTTGGAGAGGGTGCTCTGGAATACACTCTAGAAATCACTATTGTCCATAAACTTTTGCTCTTCAACTTTAAAAGAAAAAGAAATTTGATATGTGCGTCTGACAATTGTATTATCGAATCAATGAAAGATTAGACTCTGATTTAGTAGCGAATGGTTCTCACTACTAAACCTACTGTGTGACTAGAGCCTAAGAATTGCGAATCCGGTACTCATTTCAGACTTTCTGCTAACAAAAGTGGTTGCGAGAAATTTCACTTAACATAAAAAGTCAACAAAATATACCGCACTACAGTACGACTAGTTCCCGCAAAAGCTTTGTATTCACAACATTATCCTATCTAATGACGTTCGTGTCTTCACAACATTACCCTGTGGACGTTCGTATAGTCATAGAACTTTTTGTTGAAGTTTTCGAGAAAGAGATAAGATGAGTTTGATAAAAGGAAACTCACTTTCTGGTTTCTATGCATAAGCACAGAAAGAGCACATAAGCTGTGGTTTCGATTCACTCATTTTCTGCCTGCCTGAGAGAGTTCACAGCAGTTGTGTCTAGAAGCACGACTCCGCAAAAGTATCGAAAGTATGACAAAAGTATCGAAAAATACTGAAAGAAAACTAAAAATTATCGTAAATTTATTACCCAGTATATATACATGCAAAATGAACTTCTAGTGAACAGTTGTCCATTTGTTGTTATCGAAAACTATATAAAGATTAAGTGAATTTTTATATTAAATTGAAAATTATATCTAAATATTTGTAAATATTAAACGTTAGGTGAATCTAGATGCAGGAAATAAACCATAAGCAGAAGAAACCCGAACGCGATGTCAACAATATATATCCAAGAAATTAGAAACAAATAACCAGAGAATTAAAAAAGTTTAATATATTACCTAACCCTTACCAGCGAAAGAGTTAGGTAATAAATTAAACCATATGCATATTATTCCCCGGAAGCCTCGAACTCGAAAGAGGGTGATATATATATATTGCATGCCTAGGAAGTAAGTAAGCAGAGAATCAGGCACAGCTCTCATATCGGTATTCGTATGAGCCGGTGCTCAGAATTTGCTCCGGACATAAACTTGACTTGTCTTCCTACTGACCCTTGCAAACATGCCGTGGAACTCGCCGGATGCTGGCAGAAAGACGAGGAAGAAGCCGACGTGAAGGCGCCGTCAGTCAGTCGCCAGTCCACTGTCTGCGGGACTACAACAGTCTTGCTGCAGCTTTTTGAGTAGTGCTGTTGGTATGGAACGAAGCTAGTTGATGATTGTTCTCAATAACGGTTAAATGACATGGGCAAGCCTTTCTTTCTTCCCCCTTTCCCTGCACGCGTCATGGTTGAACGGATGTGGGGAGCCGTCGTGTGGGTCAAACTTTGCCCGTTCTGGCCAATGCATGGCGTTTCCTTGCTCTCGGCGTATAGTTTCCAGTCTGATTCAGTGTACCCTTTTTGTCTCTGTTGTGTTGTGTCTGGAGTCCGGGCAATCACATCGCATGAGCAGGTTGGATCTGCTTGGATTCAGTGGATATTTCGGTTTACCTGCGGTCCAGAGCTTCTTCCGCTGCTTACAGACAGTAACTGCTTCAGGCAGCCCGTCTGCCAAAAACTGAGTCTAGATTCACAGCACTTTTTCATGTTTTTCTACCCGAAACTACAGCGAAAGTTAGCGACAGGTTGCACTTTTGATAACTTTTTGAGTATTCAACTGTCGCTGGATTGTATAGCCAACCGTACAACTGCTCTGTGTGTCAGAGATATACGCGAACGTACTTCGCATCTTCTATCATGCTGACGGGCGCTCTATAATACCTCGCTCAACGTAGTTCTCGAGATCGCTTCGAGTTGGACGAACTCAGTTGCTCCAACAGCGTGCTTCAGTCTGAAGGAACAGTCTACGTACTGCATAGTCCGCACTTGGCAACATCGCAAGCACGTATGTGGAGAACTTCGTTGCAAAACATGAATGGACCACCTTAGCATGTTACGTTCTGCCTCCACACCTGTCTGACCGCACATAGCCTTCGATCCCGCTAAACGGCATTCTTTGTATTCTCGACTGGTTGGATTCTGAAAAGTCGGGTTGAAATGGTGTCCAGCCGTATTTTCTGCACGTTAAAGTTTTAGAAAACGACAAGTTACATGTTAAAAAACCCGAAAAGATTAATGAATGAATTTCGGATAATTTTCGGTTCTCGAAACTTTTTACCCCGAGCATTGGGATATCCCGTCTGGACTCGCGGAAACCTTTAACTCAGTGAAATCTATTAGGCGCGTCAAACCTAGAAATGAATATTTTTTTATGGAAAAGAATAACTACCCTGTAGAGAAATTATGGCATGAACGGATGGTTCTTCACGGTTAGATTTGCAAAGAATTTGTAATTAAATCGACAGGAATGCGAAGGCAATAAATGAGTGCCTCTCAAAACTCCTCGTGAGAGCTTCTTGCCATCCAATTATGACAGAGTAGACATTAGATTAGCTTCTTACCAAAAGAAATATGTCTAGTACAGATTTTATTTTTGTAACTGACAGGGATGCGACAGGATTAGTCACAGGGTACCTCTGTAGATCTGTGAGTTTCAATGACTGAAACCATAACATTGCTTTCGGGAAAACGCATATAATCTGTAACCCCAGGTTTTACATCCCTTATTTTTAGGAGGCACAAATAAAAGAACCCCATCCTCTACGGAATTCTTCAGAGCCGCAGACGGTCGAGCTGTGAAAGTTTTATAGCCCTTTTTCAATTTAAGGTATTATATCTCTTTTTATATATAAATGTTTTATTGCAAATATGAGATGAGTTGGTAACTGATAAAATAACATAGTGGAATGTAGATACAAATTTACTTCTCAAGAATACAAGAATCCCCTGGGGAAGGTACATGGAACCTCTTCAACTGAGCTTCTTGCACAGGCTAAGTCTCCGTGTTTTTCGAAGATATGGAGAAATTCAAAAATATAATTCTTTATTAGACAGTGATGGTTTATCAGATATAAGCCACGAAAAAAAAACAAAAATGGGAAAACAAAGCCAAAAAAGGGCAGAAATGGGTTGAGTCCCGGGTGACCTGGAGTGACTCCGTTTCCGTTCACAATATCGCCAAGTTATTAGCTCTATTCTATCGAGCCACTAGCATTGATATAACTCTGCATTCTGACGTACAAGTAACATAAAAGTAATGGTAAATGGTAAAATGGTAAATGGTGTTACTTTTCCCTTGGGATCTTCGATAATACATCACTGGGAGTACTAGTGGAGTAAAGGAACAGAGTAGCTCTGATATATGAAAGAAATATTTGAATTATTATTTTTGAAGTGGAAATAAAATTGAATAATTCAGTTGTGTAATAAGGAAATCATGTACTTAGAATGGGGCCTAGTGCCGCAATGATGAGATTAAGTGCCTTTGCCCACTCAGAAATGATGTAAGTATTATATACAGATATATTGTATATATATGTATCTGTACTAAGCTGTAAATTTATCTGTAACTGTCAAATGTAACGGGGCCTAGAGTAAAGAGCAGACCCAAACATAATCCATAAACAAATTGCGAACTCACGTACTGTCCAAACTACAATTGCCAGAATCTGCTAACAAAAACACATTATTTACTCCAGATACAGTTATTACCTACCCCTCATTGATGGTAATAAATTTAAGCTTGGTACTCTCTTCTATCTTCATATGGAAGAGTGAATAAGTAGGCATCCTTAATAATATGTGCATCATAAGTGGGGAAGCTCGGAACGGATAGCAACAAGCAGTAGAAAGCTTAGAATAATTCTATGTTGGCAGTGGCATGTGTACTGTTTTCTCTAGGCATGGAGTTCATGGTATATGGGGATGGAGGGAAGGGGGTTTACTTCGATGTCTCTTATGTGAATGGTGGGAGGTCTGGTGTAAATAATCTAGTGGAAAACAATTTATTCGCTCTGTGTTAACGAGAAATAGATAAATGTGATGTAAAAGTTCTAGCCTATTAAGCTAATCTGAAAAATATAATTTTCATACCAAGAAATGTGAAGATCTGGACATTGCCTATAAAAGAAACGCACATAAACGCGCTTCTGAATATTCATGCTCGCTGAACTTCTGGAAAACTTTTGCTCTTTTAATGATACAGGAAAATATATATATATTAGATTATAAGTGGATAAAATAATTAAACTATTTTTAAATTATTATTATGTTAGCTGTACCAACAGTTGCAGAAAGAGCCAGACTTAACCCATAAATGCAGAGGGTTCAGACGCGCATTGGAAAATATAAGTGTGAAAGCCTGTTCAATTCAAATAATCAAAAGATTAATTTATTACCTAACCTTTAAAAGTTAAATAATACTAACTTTAGAAGAGGTGAATATAAGCACACACGTGAAACAGCACGATAGCATGGTACTACATAGACATTAATTTATTAACTAACCTTTCTCAACAGACATATTAGGCAATAAATTAATGAGCATGCTACCTTCTAGGAGAAGGTGATTATTATACATACTTCATTCAAACACAGATGGATGACAAACTTGTTTTCCCTAGAATGTCGCATTATGTAGTTAAAGTAGTTTAGAATTCTAGAGGCGAATAATATAAGAACTCCATGGTTTTCGGGTGAGAGTGCCCTTCTGAATATTTACCAGCTATCTTGTCTGCTTCCACGTGGACCTAAATATTGTGCACAAAAGTAGAACTGAACATGTTGGTGTCACTTCTAACTGAAGAGAATTTCTTTACACATGAGATGATGATTTCCCTTGCCTTTGCATGAAGTTACGTTTTAGTCTCAACAAAAAGAAGAAGAAAGAATAAGCATGCTCAACCACCCGTGGGGAACTTTTGCTCGGTTTCTATTATAATATATAACATATATTATAAAAAATATAAATGTTATTTAGAAACTCTATAGTAAGTTTTAATGAAAATTAAAATTTTATATGTAATTATTACATGATAGTCATACGGAGAACTGCGAAAACATCCTGACAAAACCCATAAGTAAAGTCCAAATCAACGCACCTTCAAGACTACAGGTACGATCGTTTACTAACTAAAGAAAAATATAATTAATTTATTACCAGGCTAATATTTAACATTTAAAGATAATTTCAGCTTTTCTTGTTTAGGTATAGAATTTTCGTTTAACATTATTTCTTTTTTTATAACACCACACGGGCAAAAGTTTCCCAGAAGTTCATGTTGCATATTCATCTCCTCCACGTTCAGATGAAAGAAGTATATGCACACTCATTAATTTATGATAATCTCGGAAAGGTTAGTTCATAATTAATATAATTTAAAATTAAATATTATTATTCATCCAAGAGAATTATCTTTATTGTAGGACGATGGCCGTTTCATACACTACACTAACATGTTTTCTGTTTTCACAGCAGCTAGATGTAACATTCAAAGTATAAATATTCACTTAGAGACACTTTAAATTTAAAAGTGTAATTCTTCTTGTTAACTCCGCTTAACTCCTTCTATGGTGAATGAATGCTAAAAATGCCCGCATGTTTTGCCTACTGCACATTCTGACAAATATATTTTCCACAAAAGACTTTTCCAAGCAATATGTGACGTACATCCAGCCACTTGTGTTAATTTTACAACTTCATTCACTTTTGTCTTTTTCCAGCTCTCCGATCCAAAGTTCATGTTGCATGCATATCATATTATTCAGTTGTGCGATATTTGATAAATTGATAGATGATTAGGAAGTTGGATTGAAATACTGAAATCTTCGCCCGTTTGGACAATAATAATGAATTGTAGTTGGTCAATTTATACGGGCGCAGATTCAAATATAACGCATTGCTAAAGGATAGGTCATAGTTGATCCATAATTTAGCTACTTGATTTATAGTTTTAACTTCGACTAATATGCTCATCAACCTACTCTAACATACGAGCTTTGAAAGAGAATTACAGTTTGAAAAACTTATCCGGAATAGCTTGTAGCATGAATAGCACATACTCTAGATGCAAAACTTGTTAGAAAAGTCTTTTCGAATCACTACTTTCCACAGTATATAGAGGGAAAAAAGCACTTCCTGGTGAGGATGATAGAAGGAATAAAGGAGAGCAAGCTCTAAGGCGGCGTAGAGCAGGAGGAAAGGAAAGAAGGAGAAAGTAGCTTGCGAAAATTTGCTTGATCAGCCTCCCAATATGTTTGTAGGGCTTCATCAGACTCTCCTTAATGTTTCCTAATTTGATCATGACTTGTATCAAAAGACGATATGGATAGTATGTCGTCCATATCATGATGACATGACTTGAATACAGAATCAAGCTGTCACGAGTCAAGAGCATGATCAAGCAACGAAAGAGGATAAGATCAAGCTCGACAAATGTATTAGAGGTCTGATAAAAAAACATTCAGGGTATCTTGAACTTGCAGGATTTCAAGTGTGTACGTAGATGATTACTACATTAGGGGTGTCAAAGTTAAAGAACTTCTGAAATATTCAAAATCCGTGGACGTGAGTTACGGCTTCAGCGAGACTGCGTCCAGTGTTTCATGCGGGCACCTCCTGAGGTACCCGCAGGAAAACACCGCGGGCATTTTCTTAACGGCTATTCAGTGGTTTCGTCCGCTTTCTTTTGCAATAGATTTTCTGTTGCTCAGAGTCATTATCTTGAGTGTACAAATGAAAATTAATCAGTGAAAAAATCTTGATGTTCAGTCACAGGCACGACCCAGAATGAGTCGCGGTTATATACAAACTTACATGTGATAATTTTATGGCCAGTTATCTCTTTGCCGTTGAAGAATCTTTCCTCTGAACTTTGACACCCCTTATTAGGCTCATGGAATACATGAGGAGATGCAGGGAATGGCCATGTGCTCAAGTGCAAAAGAAGAACAGAAAAATGTTGTGGTTGATCGCAGCTTCAAGGAGTAGGAGCAGTGAGAAAATTCCAGAGAATAGATTTTACGTACAAAGTCATAAGAATTTTTTTACCGAAATAACACTAATTATCATCATCTTTTCAACGTTTCAGGAGCACCTTGCATATTCACCTCTTCCAAAGTCCGGAAAAGGAGAATATGCACATGAGGTTTAATTTATTACCTAATTCTCTCGTCTAAAAAGATTAGATAATAAATTAAACTGTTGATTAAATGAGGTGAGCAAGCTGCAAAACTAATATTCTCGAAGCGCGTCTAGACCCCCTCCACTTATGGGTTAAATGTAGCTCTTCTTGCAATTGTTAGTTCAGATAACATATAATAATTTGAAAAAATGATTATTTTATCAACTTAGGATACAATTAACATCTAACATCTATGTCTTTTCCAATATGATTAAAGGAGCAAAAGTTCCTCAGAAGTTCGTGGAACATGCATATTTTATTCAACATTCTTATGAAATACAGTAGACCTCCATAGAGGGATCCCAGCTATACTGCTAACCTCTTTATGGTCACTAGCTACTTGGGCCCGTGTAATATAGTGATAAACTCTGTATTGCGTATAGTGATACAAAAGTTGAGTTTTCCTTGTTGCCGGCAAGTCATGTATGTAATGATAATTCATTATCGATAACAAAAAGAGTGTTATATTAGAAAGAAGCCTATATAAAGAAGAATAATATTAGTAATTTGTTTACTCATCCTTCATTCGTGATTTCAGAATGAATGTATATACATTTTCTATTACTATCAAAACTCAAAAAGTGAAACCTTCGTGTAACCTTTACACCATGATAAGGAGTGACCGGTCTTGACGTTATTACCATAAGCAGGTTCTACTGTAGTGTGAGATGGGATGGATGTGTACTCCATATGTGCTGAAATATTCAACTTCTTCTACGCAGAGAGAGAGAGAGAGAGAGAGAGAGAGAGAGAGAGAGTTTGATGGGATGAGGTTGTACAGTGGAGTGGAGTGATCTGATTATCATTCCTGGCCATGAGTGTGAGAAGCATGAGGCGAAATGTCAAATCACGAGGAGAGAGCAACGGAAGATGTGAGTGGTGGATTCTCATTGGCTTTTGATTTGATTTGAGTAGAGGAGTCTCGAGCACGAGCTGAAAGGAACTGTTGTGTCGTGTTCGAGGGAGGAGGCTTCTCTGCTCTGCTCTTCTCTTCTCCTTGTGAGAAGCAAGGAGAAGAAAATGAGGACACAAAACTCCAAAGCCCGCCCGTGAAGCTGCCAGTGCGGCGTGACTTGCGGAGTCCGGACAGCGGCCGGAATGCCTCGTTGCAAGGCAGCGATTGCATGAATGTGGGGAGCCGAGACAGCATATCCTTGCTGATGAACGCGGCCGTCGATCTCGTTTCTTTCGTCATTACTCATCACATACTGTAGAGGTGTACGTGTACCGAAACTAGTGAATCCTTGAGTTTTCTTCCCATTATCGCCACCTCGAGTCTGCCATACAGTAAACCTCCTTCTCTCGAGGTTACCAAACGGACCCTCTCTTTCCATAAGCACGGTACCGTAGCACAACCGTGCACAATCTGAGCTTTCACGCTGTCTTGCTGGCTTTGCTCCTCGGTCCTCCCCTCCCTCCATCCTCCTCCTCCTTAGTCCTTCCGTTGCGACTTCTAAACTCCTCTTTTGGATTGCTTGCCTGCTTGCTGGCTTGGTCCGCTCCTCGATAGGCGAGCTCTTTCGCTACGCAATCCAAGCTACCCTCTAACGCACTCCTCCCATTTCCCTCGTCCGGCGCGTTGCCTATGCAGCCCTGCGAACCTGGTTTCGAGGATTAGGGTATTTTTCTGATTCGGTGTGTTCTTGGGAATGTCAGGAGTTTGAAGATAATCTGAATGATCATCCGTGCGGGAAAAAAGTGTAGGATCTTGGCTGCTGCAACACATGGGCTCATCGAAAACACGGCTCCGGACACTTGGCTTGAATCGGACCGATACCCGGATCTAATGTGAAGACAAAGAAGCAGGAGGAAATGCACTTTCTTCCCCACCTCCTGCTCTGCTGCTTGCAGTATGTTGCAAAATCACGGGACATTTAAATGGTACATCCTGTAGCTACACCTGCTGAAGAGTCATTTGGCGCCACCTTACACGTAAAAGGAAACTATTCAAAAGCACAGTGATTCTCAGTCTCGTTCTTTCGCGTTGCCCACCCTCCTCTTGCCTTATCTACATCACTTCACTTCTCGTTTATATATTCTAGACTGGTTGTTGTCTGCCACGGTCTGGTGGGTGCCCACCTTCTCCTCTTCTTGTTCGGTCTCCTCCGTCGTAGTCGTCGTCTCCCTACGTCTCTCTACGCAGGCCCCTGTTAATGACTAGGCTGTGACGTCACGGATAAAAATGCTCCTCTTGTGGGAAATCTTCTCGTGTGATCTTCCCTCTGAGGTTCACATGACCAGAAAGCAACTGTTTGCTTGTGTGTGGTGCCTGCACGAGTTCCAGTCCGAGTACGGTATGTGGAGTGTTACATTACCCCCTACAGATAAGCGTAGACTCAGATGAAGATGGTCGTTCATTCTGAAAACCGAATTCACTCTCTTTCGTCTGATCATCGCTCGCGTGAAAGGTCAGAATTTCCTCTCTCTCTCTTTCTCTAGTAGCTTTTCTTCTTCGTGAAGCTGCAGTGTAAGCTCAGTCAGTCTAGTGTCGGGACTTCCGGAATAGTACGCAAATGTCTTCTTCTGTTCAGTTTTCAAGACGACACGAAGAAATGACGACAGGCAGAGAATCTTTAGGTTCTTCTGCGTCTCGGTAAGTAGATACTTTATAGTATTTTGCTTTGGTAATCATGATGTCAGATCTTCGAGTAAGAAGGCCCTCGGAGTTCAGGAGGACTGCCTGGCGGCACTTAGTGAAATAGTAGGTCTTACTTCGAAAGTGCTGTCGTCCTCTTTCCTGGAGCATCTGAAGAATCTGTAGAAGCCATGACATTCCTGACACATCCATTTCCGTGTATATATTCCTCCACGTAGTCACGACATGCTCCATATATTCTCCTGCTCTCATGCATCACCGGGATTCAGAAGTGGCACCACTAAATGAGCCAGTTGATTCGACTGCATTTCAGTTGAAAGCAGACATGTTTGTTCTCGAGAGTCTCCAAGTCGAGACCAAGCATTCGCACAGTAAACAAGGAGACTTCCTTTTCTTCTCATTTTATTTAAATCATTTCGGCGTGGCGTTTGGTTGGACAACACACAGATTGCATGGGATCAACTTTCCCCCTATTTCCCACCAGAATATTCATGTGATGGTAATATGCTCCTCACACTCGGGCTTTCCTTGGATGTGAAGCTTTTTATATTCCTGACCACTCTTTCAAACATCTTCAACTTTATTATATATGGCTATATTGTGCTCTACAGATTGTGCGTCGTCCGTGTGCTGAGGTCACTGTTCTTGCAGTGACACCTCTACATCCTGCTCCTCTTTATTCCTCGATACCAGCCCCATTGTAGGGACCTATCACAAGTACACATATACTAACAGTTGGTGTGGGATCTATGACTGCTGCAGATGCAGGTTCCATCTCAGAAAGATTTCCAGTCTGCCTAAATGATTTCCAGATCAGTGTCCTGCTCGGTTCTCTTGATTCTGTAGCAGTAGCAAGAAGTGCCTGTGCCTGCCTGGGTCACATGTTAAGTACCTGATTTGGCCATATAGGCTCTGAGTGAGAGGCTCTTCTTTCTTTCTTATCCAGCAGGAATGTCCGGAGCTTGCCTAGTGCCATCGTCCCCACTCACTTGTTAGCTGTCCCTACGCAGTTGGCAAAGTGTCCCTGGGAACGGAGTCAAGAATGGCGGCATACAAAATATGCTCCATGGTCTAACGGACTTCTAACGCGTACACGTTGTTATCGAGCAAACCCATTCAGCCTTCGTTTTATATGGACGTGTCTTATTTGTCATGTGCGAGTAGGAGACTGTCGAATGTTCATCCCGAGCCCAACGAACGCTCGTCCTTGGGGTTGAGTCCCCAAGGAAGGTGCTGCTCGAGTGATGAAGAAATGGTTTCTGTGCTCTAATCCGCATCCGTACCTGAATGTGATAATGGGCCCCTACGCGACTACTAGTAGTAAAGAGGCGACGGATGGATCGCCAGTATAATGACCATCTATCACCTGCAGAACCTTTCCTTTTTTTATATCACCTGCAGAACTACAACCGTTCCCACATGTGCACAAGAACCGCCGACTTTTGTAACGCTTCATGTGAAGTGATTGATTCATGTGTCCCTTGTTTCCACTTACACACAGCATTTTCTGTTCATGCACGTCTGAGGATGTTCATAGGCGTACTACTACGTCAGTCTCTCGTATCATGAAAGTCTCTTTCAGGGCAACTCCAGTTTCTCAGCTACTTGAAAAGCTATTAAGTGCAGGAGCTTCCTGACTCCTTCCTTGGAAATGAAATCGTTGTGAAAGTTTTAGGAGCTTGAGAGTATCAGGATTGGAACGCTGAAAATCACCACTCCTGACTTGCATAGAAAGATGGATGCAGTTTCATGGGAGATGTATGTCGGGAGTGGAGACGTGAGAACCAAATTGTGCTTACACCGGGCGTCAAGTAGTACCTTCATTTTCAACTATGACCATACTATGATCTCAGTGAGGTTGTATTACACTGACAAGATACTTCAAGGGATCCTTATTCAAGTTAAGTACCTTCAGACGTTTTCCCCATTATTTCCTAACCTCTCCCTCAAAATGACTTTGCCTTACAGAGCTAATTTCGAGCCACCACAAATGATGCATTTGGTACTCTAACATATATCCGCCTGCAGATTGTCATATTTTTATGACCAATGTACACGAAGATTCTGGAGGAGGTAGATTAACTGAAATATATATGAGCTGAGGAAATAAGTTGCCTGTTTGAGTTTGATACATACAACCTTTACTGCTTATACAGCATGTTTGTTGTATGTCTTGGTACAGTATGGCGGCGAGTCAACTTCCTCCAAGTTTACAAGGGGAAACATTGAGCAGCATCCAGGAGTAATACTCTCAGAGGATAAAACGTGGAGAATGGAGAGAACTTGAGCCACATGCGAAATTTGCATGACGGTCGCTCGAGTTTTTGCTTTTCACTCAACGAGAGAGGTCATAGAGTTGTAGACCAGCTCACTCGAAGCTGGCTCCTCGTCCTGCCACCCGTTGGCCTGGTGGGACATCGGAGAGAACAACGTACCAGTTTCAGTTCTCGTCTCCCCAGTTTATCTGACATTGAGTTTCGTGGAGTTCAAAGGCTTAGACATCTGAAGAAACTGCTCATGACTTAAACGTTCTCATGGTCGTATTTCACGTGGACGTCTATTCCGCTGCTCCCCAGGTCTGCTCTAGCTACGGAGATTATGCGATAAAGTGCTTGTAATCGTACTTCAACTCCACACAGCGAAGGTTCAAGTGACAGATAACCCCACGTGGTGAACTCTCCGATGGAAACTGAGTTTCACTACTGCAAGATGAGACATGAAAGCTGAGGACGGAAAGACGGCTCTTGTAGACAGATGTAGACTTAACATCCCATTATTAACTCAGCCAGCCTGTGAATGTGGACCACAACTCTGGAAGTCGTCGTTGACAGCAGAACCGTTCTTATCCTGGCTAAAATGTTCTGCTCAGATGCGTTGCAGAACGTGGATGTGTAAACTCACCCAGCAACCTTTCGTGCTCTCGCGTTGGAACTGCTTATATCATTTCACATCTCGACAGGTGCCTCCACTTGGATCGGCTCTCTCAGATTGTGGTGGAAAGTTCACATCCTCTGAGTTAGGAGCACACAGCTGGTTTCATGTGCGCTGAATTGCATTGGTCTTCATAGATTGGGTGGGAGTACCACTGTTCAGATAGGGGGGCGGCAGAACTAAGTCCTAATTTTCAGTTATGTACTCCCCTCCTAGCTCTGATGCTAACAGGTAAGCCGAGAATACAACTGGGTAGTGGTAGTCAACAATGACCTTTCTGTCACCACATAACCTCTTCGTTTAGGTATGACCTAAGTTTTGGAACTCATGAGCACATTAACAGGGCACCTGAGGATTCGGTGTCAACTTACATCTCGACGTCCGATCATCTTTTCCCCTGTTCAGGTAGTGCTCGAGCAGGGAGAAACAGGAATCTTCCTGTTGAGGTTCAAGAGGTTGAGAATGTGACACTTTCTCATCGTTCTACACGCTTTGTAGAATATAGCGGCGCAGCAGAGAGTCAGCAATTGTTCTCAGTCAACTGAGATTGGTGTGGATGCTGCTCTACATCTGCTGCAGCAACAGCAGCTCCTGTAAAACAGCCATCACCCTGTGATGCGGTGGCGGAGGCAGGAAATTTCTCTAGATGGGGGACGACTACTACTACTACTCATGGGGATCTCACTACAAAGTTCCGTGTCTGTATAGGTCCCCTCGTGACCTCCTGCAAACTTTTGGAACCACCATCTCACCGAAATCTCTCGAAAGCAAACTGGAAAAAGATTATGTTCTGCTTAATGAAAGTAAGGCGCGGAGAAGGTAAACCCACCTTGCATCCCTCACTACCCCCGCCCCTGATCGTGAACCGATGAGCATATACAGAGTCGTCAAATTTTCTTGCGCACTGGACGTTATTTCCCCATAAGATATACTCGCTGTCTTCTTCATGTCCCACGCTGGAAACAAGAACTGTCAACGTTGCCCGATGAAAAATCCATGAAAAAATCCATGAAAAAGCCGATCAACGTTGCCCTAATGCTCCGTTTTGCTTTGCTTCAGGACTAACGCCATCAACCGGCTTCGTGTCTACTGGTACCATTACCGTGGTGCATTCACATCTCATCTCTCCTTTATGTTTCTATCCAAAGGTATCCATCAGAAGATAGTTGTACGTTTGTTTCTTTATCTCTCTTAACTTTAATTCACCTTACATCTCTTGTTTCTCTAGCGAATTCAGGTAGTACCATATATCACGATTCTACTTGTGTAAAACTCTTTTCTAAACAACAACGACTTCAAGTTTATAGTTTGTTGACCAACTTGACGCCAAACATTCTTCCTTCAATCTTCTCAATTTATGTATACTTATCCGCTATCATATTATTCTTACTTGCTATATGCTTCAGTTCAGGATTCAAGCTTCTTATGTAAGCAATCCAATGTAACATTGCTATGTCTGACATGTTATAGTTGGATATCATGCCAAGCACAAGATAATCTAGTTGTCTATTTGACAAGATTCTAGCTCCAAATCTATAAGTAGATCGTATGTCACTTGTATCATCCTTATCAACCATCCAGCCCATTGTCTTTGAACTAGTATCCACCGTCACAATGACAATCTTCCACATGGAGGCTACTCTCTTCAATAAAAATAGAGACTTCAAAGTCTCATTCAAGCTGTTCATAACTTCATGATAGACCAAGGTCCACGTAAACATCTTACTTTTTTTCAATAATGCATATAGAGTCCATAACATGAGTATAATGAGTAATGGATAAGGAGTAAACTAAACAAGCCCCTAGAAAACATCAAACCTCTATAATATTTGTGTAGTGTGTCATCTTAGTTACAACGTCCATCTTTTCTGGATTTGGTCGTCGCTCAAAAACACCATCAAAATCTCTAGGATGCCAAACCTAGACTTAGCACTTGACATGGTGAGATGTACCTCCTCCAATTGTGTTAAAAAACACTCTGCCAAACCTAGACTTAGCACTTGACATGGTGAGATGTACCTCCTCCAATTGTGTTAAAAACACTCTACATCTCTCATATGATCTGCAACAAATCTCCTAGAATTGTTCACGATCAATGCATCATCATTATCTTCCACCGTGCAACCTCTCATAAGAATATCATCCAAAATGGATTGAGAATCTCAAGTACAAACTCTTGTAACACGTTATCTTATCGTGTTTTGCATATGGACTTGAGTTCATCCCTCCTTGAGGAAGAGTACACATCCACATCAATCTCAAAGGCGTGCGCATGGTGATCATATCTCTACTCTCAACAACCAACTGAGACTAATCATAACCAGAATAAATATCTCAAATTGAATAAATAGCTCCTTGTAAATATCTCGACTACTTAGTCAATCACAAGATATGTCTGAATGTTACAGATGGCACGCTGTTCGTATGTTGCAAGTCTTGAATGAAGCATAAGGTCGTTGATTCTCGGGTAGTGAACCATCTGCTAGAGTACGACCTCATAGAGTATTCTTATGTATACTTTTTCTTTTAGGAACACAATGAGCTTAGTCAACAAGACATGAGCGACCATAATCTGTTTTAGGTCCCAAGACACATGAGAGATTATGAAGATAACCATATGTGCTATTATCTTTGGATCCACACAGTCTATCTCCTCTGCTGAAAAAGAAAATGCTCTACCATCACTTGCATCTACCCAAAAACTCTCTTCTCGCTCTTAGTTAGGAAGTCAACCTCTCATATTTAGAGCTCTTCCAACGTCTTCTCAATAGATTGATGCCTTATTTGTCTTTGATCATGGAATATGTGTTCAATGCCTACTAACTCTACTTGATGTTGCAAGTCAGCAGATAGTTGAGTCACTATTGGCTTCACCTTCTTCATTACATACTTGTACTTTGCATGTACTTCCGCCTCTTGATGAAGTGTACACCAACAAACTACATCTCTTCCTTCAGTCTTCTACACCAGATGAGGAATGAACCTTAAATATGTAATAATCTCCTCATATACTCATCAAAGATCACCCTTATACCCTCTCCGTTCTTCATCAACCTGCTCAGATCATTCAACCAACCCGTAAGCGGTTATACACATAGAAACTCCTCAAAAACTCAGAAAATACATCATCCTCATGTAGAATCCTTGCACACCATAGCTCTGACACCTACTTGTATAAATTAACTCCATCCATCACACTCAAACATCAATAATATAGACTGTCAACTATGTATACTATATATGTGTTCAAACTCCCATACAGATTTCTCATCTATTCTTTCCATCTTCTACAACAACTCTGACAGAATTCCAATAGTAGGTTTTACATCCCCGTCATCTCGCTCCACAAGATCATTGCGAAAACCTTACATCTCAAAGAATCCTTAAGGGTTTGTCGATTCCTTTCATGTCTGAATGAATAATCAAACAAATGTAATGAATATCAATCATCAAGACTTTAAATTCTAGTCCTGATTCTATACAAATAGCAATAATGTAGAGTTGATCCAATATGACAAGATAATAAGTAGATGAATGTACAAAGAAATGTTGTTCAGCTTCTACATCTCTAATCCTTACGCGCACATTGAGATAAACTCCCTAAAACTTGCACTTTTGATTGTTCGTAACACGAAGTACCAACCATGGTTCTTCATGATTGATCATCATCCTTTTTCATACACCTCCTTCAGAATCATGTTGATTTCCGATCCATGATCCACAAGTGCAAGTACTGGTTCAAAGATATCTCCAAGAGGAACATACGTCTTCGTTGTTGCACATGCTCAATATCTTTGTATGGAGTCATTGCATGTGTACGATTTCTCTATCTTAGTCTTCATCTTCATTTTCAACAATAGCAAGACTAACAACACATGTCTCATGCTTAACGTCTCCAAATTCCTCAACATCAATAGCATCCACCACTCCAACTATCTGACTAGTTACTTGCAGCCAACACATGCTTCTTCTCTTCATGATATCGATTATCAACTAATGAAAACTCTTCTTTTATAATGCCAAGTACCTCATGAAGAGAAAACTAAATTGTAGCATCCACAACATGTTGCACTATGCAGATTTGTTGATGTCTAGATGTTAACAACCAACTTGTAAGTTGGAACCTCCCTCTTCTCTTGTGATATAAATCTCTTTCCTCGTACTCTTTCAATAATAGGAGTCTCATGCGATGAACCTTGTACTCCCTTCCATAAGTTCTACAACGAGTGGTAGAATTGTAGATGTAAAAGATATATCCTCTAGAGCAATAGACCTACCATTTGATGCAGGTCTAGATGGTGGTCCTATTACAGATTTGCTCATTTTAAGACGATCAATTTTAGAGGGTATTATCACAACACTCATTTACTACGTCATTGCCACATCTGTTAAGATTACACTAAGACACTATACGTACGCAGATTTTTGAAAAATAGAATACCTTGCTGGACTTATGTCTTAAACTTACATTGCAACCATTGTGATGTTATGTCTGACATAATATCCATATCGGGTGTAGATACCCACAACAAATACAATATTGTAAGAATGTTTGTCGTAAAGTTGAATGTTGCACATATGTCTTAATCATATCTTAATCTTTGATGAACAAGATGTGCAGCGGAATAACGACATTCTGACGCTCCATGTGATGTCGTAATGTTTACGATGTCAGAATATTTACGACAATGTGCAAATTGAGGATCTAGTGTCATAGATTATGTCAGAAAAAAGCTTGAGTCCGTGGTAATCTGCACCAACATTACTTGGACAATTTTTACAACAGATATTCTGACATAAATATTGTCAAAATATATGTCAGAATTCATGTCGTAATGATATATATACGGTCAATTAAGTCGTTTAGGATTTTCTCAGTCAATTTCTTCCGTGAGCAAAGGAACATGGCATCATCGTCATCCACTTTGACATTGGCAGACAAGGAAGAGATCATTCTTGAAAGTTGGACTGAACAACCTGCAGAGTTGGGATGGATGATGAATGGGATTTGCAGCACCAATTACGAGAATGATTGTGACTTTCACTTTGTGTCATTCACAAATTACAAGAGAAGAAAGGCATCATGATAAATGTGTTGTGCAAGCCAGAAAAGCATGATGCTGCTGGAATCTATACTCATCATGGTTGTGATGAAGTGGCATAATTCTATGTCTTCAATCATACAAAATGAGCATCATCTCTTCGATGGATCACTTGATTCCTAATTTGGTTGAAACACACATACATGGTTTATGTGCTAGATCAACAAAATGAGGAATTATGAGATGTTTTCAACATGATAGCTCTTTGTCAAGGAATGGCTGACTGGAGAATAATTAAGTACTCAGCTGTAGAACCAAGCACTCCATGAATTTCTTCGGTTCTATATTGTTTCAGATGTTACCTTGTTCTGTTCATACAATAACAACAAAATCTATCTCTATATTTGTTATGACATCTTGACAATATATGACAACAAACTCTTGCTCAATGTGACGAGAGCATGAGATATATGGAATGACATATTGTCATCCAGATGACAAGACACATCAATATAAAAGCATTGTTCAACTTATGTGGAAAAAAATGGTACGTCAATCTCTCTATGTCCTAGGAGTGTTGTTGTTGTCTTCACTCATGTCATGTATGTATCATCTTTAAGTACAGTAGCTCGAGCTCCTGCTAGTTGCACCTTGTATCATGTATAATAGAACAATCGAAACTTTATCTTGTTGACGTAGACTTTAATGATTTCTTGCACCAAACCAGAATATGACAATGTCCTTCCACAATAGCAACATCATGTCTAGACGTCCTGCAGTCTTGAATGAATGAGCAACTTACACCGCTGCCTTGCGAACGTAAAGTTTAGCATCGAAGACTTCACGTTGAAAACGACGACTCATTGACCACATCTGCGAGAACATCTTTGTGTGTGAATAAGATCCGGTTATGATAGACCTAACCTCCTTGCATAACTCTGCAAACGTGTTTAATTTTCTTATGAATCTGCACATAGTCATGACATCTAAATATTCTGAAATGACTCAACTCGGGTTTTGTTACATGAATATGCTACTTCAGATGTGGTTTTCATAAGAGCAAAAGTCAGCCTTCTAGTGAGGATGTAGACTGCAATTCTTACTGCTTCAGCCGAGAAGATAGTAAGATGTCATTTTTCCTTGAACATGCAGCTTGCCATCTCAACAACAACTCTGTTTTCTCTCGATCACATCATTATGCTCAAGTGTGTATGATGTGATGTAGTCAATTGTCTTTGCATACTTTTCTACATGTACCAGTTTTCGGATTCTATAGACAAGAACTCATCACCTCTGTTAGTTTTGATGCATTTAACTTTGTTATCGGATTGTAATTTGAGTTGTTGGGTCAATGCCTTAATATATAGAAATGCATCAGAGTTTTGAGCTATAAGAAATATCCACATTTTTCTATTGAAAACTCCAGTATCAAGAGGAAGTACTTAGAATCCTCTAACAAAGCCACTTCCATAAGACCAGCCAAGTTAGCATGCAAGAGTTGCAATACATACTCATATATATTAACTCTATTTTTTTGAAAACGACTCTCTAGTTTGGTTACCTCTTTCACATACCTTAGATATCTGTTGGAGTGATGGGTCGAACTGGAGATAGTCCAGAAAGCAGATTTGAACCAAACAACTAGTTCAACTTACCATGACTGAGATGATCATATCTTTGGTGTCAGTTGACTCTCTGATCATAACTCTTGGTGTGACAACGATAGCTTGTAGCTCAAAGAGCTACCTTTCTTGGCACTTTTCACCATTAGCTTGTTTTCTACAGGTATGCCAGAACAATATATGTAAAAGATGACATGCAAACTTATCTCAATTATCTTACCAATGCTTAGAAGATAAAAAGAACATCAAGTACATACCAAATTTGATGTAGAATTTTTGAATCTCTTGATGTCAAAGGAACTCGAATGTCTCTTATACCTAAGACAACATAAGTCAAGTCTTGCCATCACCCATCCCAACATTAGGATCCTAGATATGGATTAAAAGGTCTCAAACCAATCTCTTCTAGATGTTGTATGTTGTGATGTCATCCATCATGGTTATTTCTAGTCATTAGTATCATAGTTCCGTTTCACCTTTGGAGTCAAGATCTGTGATAGCTACGTTACCAAAATTGTGATAATGATGAGAGCATTTTGATTTCTCATCCCATGTTTTCTTCTTCTAGTCTTGAGCAAAGTGACATGTCTTCTTGCAGTAGTTGTTGAGATCATAACATTTTTTGTAAGGTGGGTTGTTCGTGAAAGACTTGGGTCTGTCAATGAAGTTGGAGTTCACTTCTCCTTATAGAGACTAGGACCACTTGAATCTCTTGACTTGTTGTATTGGTTCTTGCTATACTTATGAAAGTATACATTGTCAAAAACAATCTCTTTCAATTTTGCAACTTGTTCTTTTTCTTGCTTGTTAATCTCTTGTTGAAGGACAAGAGATCAACAAGCCCTTCTATTTTTCAACCTCCACGATAGTCATCGTGGACATTTTGGAGAAGTGCATTGATGAGAACATTCTGCAACATGTCATGCATATCTCTCACTCAAGGTCACCTCTGATGACTTTGATGGAAACACACCATTAACTTGAAGAGAAAAATGCTAAATTCAGTCTTTCATAAACCTGTAAAATAAATTTCTGTATTCTAACAATGTCTCTCAAGTTCTCACATTTTGAAATCTCATATTTCCTATGTTGCTCAAAGATCATTATGATGATGTGAAAACAAGGATGAAGAGCTCTTCTCTACTCATCTATTTATATATTCTAGGTTTTTATTTTGGTGTCCTCTGGTAACTCATCCGTAACTATTTTTATCGAGTTTTACTAAGATAGTATTGATAAAAGCATTAATCACATAGACTTCTTATCTTTTCACATGGGTTTATTCTTCAAAGTCAACAACTTCTAGAAAGATCTTTGAATATTTTCAAAGAATCTCAAATTTTCACCTCTCCTCTACACTAGGACCCACTAAAAAGGTGACATGTGAATCTTTTCTTGTTTTTAATGCTCACAAAGTCAATAACTTAAGTCTCAACACTAATAGCAAGTAAAAAAAAAAGATAAAAGATATTCTCCACCTCCTTTCTATCCTTTAAACAAGATTACAAGATAGTAATGCTCACGATTTAAGAAATATATGAATTCTATCCAGAAGTACAATTAAGTTTAATCATAACTAACTTTAGCTAATCATGACTAACTTAATACTTCCATAAAATACTTGGGCAGCAAATAACATTCTCCAGACTTAGTTATAACATCTTACTAATAAAAAACTTCATATTTGTAAGATAAGTCGTTACATTTTATCCTCGGACAAAATTTTCGCTCAGAGTGAAGAGCGAACTTTCGTCGATGAAACAACTTCAACTTGTCATGATTGATCCGATCGAATCTCCTTCCTCTCAACTCTTGTAATCATACGTGAAGTTGCTCCACAACTTATCTACAACAAAAGGACCAAAATATCTAAGAAGAAATTTTTTCCTAGCAGTCTTAAATCTAACAACATCATACAACATTATTCAGTCTCCGACTTGAAAAGATTTAATCTCCCTCTTGTCCAATCGTCTGTGTCGTAACTCTTTTTTTGATACGCTTGAGCTCATTCTATCCGGATCGTTGCTACCACTGGGATCTCTTCCAACTCCATGAGTTGCTCCCTCTTTGAGTTGACGACGTCTTTTCCTATCGACCTCTTCAACTTTCATTGAATAGTTTAAAAAGTATCCATTTAGAATTTGATCAGCAACTTGGACTCTACTCCACAAACAAGTCGAAATGAGGAATATCCAATACAAGTCTGTATTGTCGTTCGATATTCTCCTAAGATGACATGTAGTCTCTTATACCAAGTACGTTGAGCAATCTCAACACCAACATCTTTGGTGAGCATCATACAAAGTGTACGATTGATCTTCTCTACTGATCATTAGCATATGGTTTGTATGACGTCGTTACTCGTGGCTTGATCGAAAAATGTTGCAGCATAGCAGTAGTCATGCTCTCTACATACTCTCCTTCTCTATTTCAGACTAACTCTAATGGACATCCAAATATTGTGATGATCTTCTCTTATAAAAATCTACTTACTTCTATTTCATTAGTCTCTCTCAAAGGTCTAGCCTCTACCCACTTAGTATAGTAGTCAGTGGCAACTAAAATATATCTGTTGTCTCGAGGTGTCTTATTAAGAGAACCTATAAAGTCAATACTCTACTTCTCAAATGTCCTAACATTGATATTGATCTTAACAACAATGTTCTAGTAGACTTCAAGGCAAATGCTTGACATACGTCGTAAGTTTTACAATAGTCTAAACATTCTTTGGAAATACCTCTCTAACGATAACCCACATCCAAAATCTTAAAGGTTGTTATCTTACTAGCACTTATTGACATCCGCAAATGATGTCGTCGTGAAACTCGTGCATTAGCTTGAAAGTCTCCTTTTGACCAAGTGCCCTCCTTAGTAAACCATTTGCTTCTTCCACCGTGGTGTAAGGTTTGTATCTCTTTATCAACATGTTATGTTCTCGAGTATGCAGACCTTTCTAGAAAAGAGCCATATGCAAAGAAACTCCAGATTTCCTTGTACTCGTTCAGTACCTCCTCAATGCAAGTGATCATCATCACATGCTCGTTTGGAAATGAATCATCAAACGATTCTTATCCTTCATCATCATAAGCCATCAACAAGAGATCAGCATTTGCATACTTTTTCACTGGTCTATCTTTGATCACGTAATCATATTTTGCTAGAAAGATCTTCCAACAAGCAATAATACCTTCAAAATTAGATTTATTAATGATATACTTTAAAGTCTTGTGATCTATGACTATATAAAATTTCCCTCTAAGCAAGTAATGTCAAAATTTCTTCAATTCAAAATCACAACTAATCCTTCTCGTTCAATCACGGAGTAATTCTTCTCCGCGGGAACCATATGTCTACTAGCATAAGCTATAGGATGATCATGCCCATCTCCATCTAACTGATTTAAGATACATCCGATTGTTACATTGGAAACATATGTATACAGAATAAATGCTTTACTCCACTCAGGTTTAGCAAGTATGAGAGTTGTCATCAGTGTCTTTTTCAGCTCCTCAAATGTTTTTTTTGTCTTTTGATCATACACTATAAAGTCAAAATCAACTTCTTTCTTCATCAACATAGTCAAAGCTATTGCTTTCTTCGAGAAGGAAAAGAAAAACTTATGATAATATCCAACCATGCCAAGAAACTGTCTCAACTTTGTCAAGTTGGTCGGAAATGAAAGATCCACAATCTTCTTCACCTTCTCAAGATCTACCTCAGTCCCATTCTTGAAAATGATGTGTCTTTACAATAGACATTCTTCGCAACCAAAGATGCACTTCTCTGGGTTTAGAGAAGCGATGGCTTGTTCCAACCGTTGCAAAACTTTGATCACATGATCAAAGTGATCCTTCTTTCTTCCGTACATGTCGAAATCATCAATAAAATCACGAACAAACTTCTCTACGAGTGGTTCAAACACCTTATTCATGAACCTCTGAAATGTGACCGGAGCATTATACAATCCTAATGACATCATCCAAAATGCAAATGTTCTCCAAGGAGTAATGTATGTAGTCAACTGCTGGTATTCCTATGCTATCTTGATCTAGTTATACTCACTATAACCATCACCAAAGTTGTACCACTCATGACAACAACTTCCTCTAAAATCTCATCTATAATGACAAAGGATAATAATCTTTCTTGGTAACTGCATTCAGTTTTTTATAGTTTATGCACACTCGCAACTTATCATCTTTCTTGTTGACAATCACAATAGGTGAAATCCATTTTGAGTTCTCCACATCGTAGATGAAACTCATCTTTTTCAACTTGTCTATCTCCTTCTTGATCATCATTATCGTTGTAAGATTGACTCTTCTCTGTTTCTGTCGAATTGATATTGCGTTCTCCTCCAATTCGATTTGATGAATCTCTAGAATCATCTCCTTCAAATCCTTGTAACTGAAAGCAAAAATATGGATATATTTTTGAAATATATCTAAGAATCTACTTTCTCATCTTAAGTGACATTTATATCAAACTTTAAGGTAGAGAGTCTTCTCACAATCTCACTCAACTCTTTTTTGTCAGGGTCTTTCTCCACTGTTGATCGAGGTAACAAGTCAATAGCACTAAGTGACATAATGATTCATCTCCACCAAATCCTTCATCATCAGACAAAGATTCTTGATCCTAAGAATCTCACGTATCTATCTTTGAGACACATTGACCGTCCTCCGTATCAGATTCTCAATAGTTAATAGTGAGTCTATCAGAGTCAGAAGTTATAACTCCAACACTCGAGAGAGGTACTATCACTCTATGATCTCTAGGTCCAATCCATAAATATCTCTTGTGTCACCTATCTGTGTTATGCATAGCTCTCAACCAAGGCCTACCTAGGAGCAAATCATAACTCAAGAGTCCTTTAGCACTTGAAAGTATATCAATGTTTGAACTCTCATCACAGACACAATCACATTCTCTAATACACTAAGAGGTCTTATCCTTTGCTTGTTAACCATCCCCACAACAATGCTAGTTGGGCAAGTTGGTTCCATCCCCAACTTCTTCATCAACCTCTCCGATATTACATTTACAATCGACCCTCTATCCACCAACACGTTGTCGGAGTGTGATCCGTCTACCTAGGAAAGCGCCGGGCTTTTGGCTGTGGTTGTCTACTCAAGAGGTTGGCTTTCAGGTCACAATAGGGCTATAAACACTCACACAGATGTCTAAGATCTAGTAATATGCTCAGAAAGCAAAATTCAGGTCTAGCTGGCAGTAATAGTATTCGGCGGCGAACTTTGACACTCACGGAGAAGAAAACTATGAAGGTTTAGACTTCTAAACTTCCTCTACATGTAAATGAGGTACTACTGAACTCACACACGAAGTTTCAGCCTGAGATCAAATTCTGACACGGAGATATGGACAGAAAAGTTCTAAGCAAGAAAACTACGGTAATTTCTGGTACCTAGCTGGCTATTCCGACCTATAACAGAAGATTGGCTCGATCAATTTCAAATATTCTTACAGGATTTGGAGTCTACAGGATGCTGAACACCCCTGTGAAGTTGGGACTCCTGACTGTACACAGAACTCCAGATCTCCTCCTCTGAAGTCGCTGCTCTAGATTAAGAGCTTTTCAGACCCCTCCAGCTTCAGCGGCCGCCCTGAATTACTCAGTCACTCAATCGATGCGAAACTTTTTAGGAAATCGTAGCCCTGCTGGCAGAGAACACAACCTCGAAGTTTTGAAGCAATTTCCTCAAATCTGTTGCAAGTGACACTGAAAACCCTAAATCCAACAAAAGTGATTCAATTCTAGCACAATTCGAACTTCAATTGGCCATAACTTCGTCTTTATTGACTCAAATCGATCGAAAATTTCACTGGGAGTGCTTGGCATGACGAGCTCTACCCTCCTGTGCTCTCAGATTTCGAAGATCCCTCACCAAATGCTCGAACTCCACTCTAGAGCTCTGTTTCTAAATTTAGAGTTTAACAAAAGACAAAAACAGACCAATGGGAGTTCATAGCTCCACTTGGTTGTCCTTTAGTACCCTAAACCACGTGGCAATTTAGTTTTACTCATAGGCTACCACGTCAAGCTCCCTAGAGTGCCAACGTAAAACTTAAACTACCTAAAATGACACGCAGTCCCGAAAAATAACTTAAATCAGCTAGAAAGCGTGCATGGGCGACAAGTAAGTACAACCCATGAGCTCAAACCCCTATCAGCATGGAAACCCTAAGTTATGTACATTGAACGTCATAGACAAGTAAGAAGTCACTTGCACAAGCGCACAAATGCTTGAACAAGATAACTAGCATACTATCAGCCTACTAGGACTCAAATTAGTGTTAACACCGTATGCAAAGGTGTCAAACACATATATAAAGGACTAGAAGTAATATGAGCTAACTTCTAGAACTACTAAACCTAAGCGTCGGAGTAGAAGTCAAGCATGTAGCCGCCAAGTAGCGCGACATCCACCCCCTCTGAACCTGCACATCCTCCGGTATGTGCCAGATCCAGATCAAGAGTCTTCAACTTCAGCTTCAAATTCATCTTCAACTTCCATTGAGTCTTCGGCTTCATCCTCAGTAAGCTCTGCAATGTTCTGGTCCTCCCCTCTCCTTCTAAAGAGCTTGATTCTCTTCCCTGCGACTGGTATCTTGAGCACTGCACCATCTAACTCTCTCAAAGAGTATGTGGCATTGTCATGAACTTCTAACACCACATAAGGTCCGAACCATCTCTTGGAAAACTTTCTGATGGTGCTATGCTGATTATCAAGACTACTATCATAGAGTAACACCCAATCACCTTCTTTAACTGGTTTGGGTCGTAATCTATGCGTTCTATCAAATCTGCCTTTGTTTCTCTCTCTAGCAGCCTTCAACCTTTCCACAGCTTTGGCAACATCCTCAGGTCTCCGTTCTAACTGTTGGATCCTTAATGCAAGAAGATCCTCCGTACTTCTACCATCTTCCCATGGCAAAACATTCCAATAGGCACAACCTCCTCAATCGGCATCACAGGTTTTTTCCCTAGTATCAACTCTGCTGGCATGTAACCTGTAACGGTACTATGAGTTGTACGATCCGCCCACAAAGCAAATGGTAGCAGTCTAGACCATTCACGGATCTTACCCTTGCAAGCTTTTACCAAAGCTTTGATGATTGGCGGATGACCTCGTTCGCTCTTGTCATTCTCTTCAGGATTGTAAGCAGTGGTTAACGCCAACTTGATTCCCAATCGCTTGAAGAACTCAACTGCTTCTTGTGAATCCAGCTCACCCCTATCTGCAGTGATCTTTCCCACACACCCATACCTACAAATAACATCTTCAAGTAGAAAGCGGCAGACACTAGCAGTGGTCTTTGTCCTCAGGGCACGGCCTTCGACTTGGTTAGATAGATCTTCTCTAGCCAAGACTAGATACCTCATTTGTCCAAGCCCAAATGGCATAGTTACCAGATCCACTACCCATTTGTAATGAATGGCTAAAGGATAAGTAGGATGCAATCCATCACGATGACGTATGTTGGAATACATCTGGCAAGGTATACAGGATGAAACAAACTGTACTACATCCTTATACATACCCTTCCACCAATACTTCTCCTTCATCTTGGCAAATGTAGCCCAAACTCCTCTATGACCGGCCCCATAGACTCTCATGAAACTCCTTGATCAGCTGCTGCTGCAATCCCAAGTCACATACCACCCGCTGTGGTACACCTCCTTGTAGCTTAGGGCGCTTCCATAGATGTCCTCCATATAAAAAGTACCCATAAGCTATTCTACGGATCCTCTTGAAATCTGCATCAGACCAGCCTTCTTGCCTTTCCAATGAACTCAAATAGCGTCCAAGATCCAACCACTCGCCATCATACATAGTTTCCTCAAATAACTCCAATGGAGCTGCAAAACAGCTTCTATCTTCTGTAGCAAGAACACTAGAATAGAACTCTGTTCCCACATTCTCCTGGTCATCTATCATTTCCTTCTCATCGTAATACCTAGCCCTTGATAACATATCTGCCACAGGATTGTCTTTTCCTGCAATATGTCTAAACTCTGGGTTCAAGGACTTGATATATGCTATCCACCTCAACATAGCAATGTCTGGAGTTGTACAGCTAGTAATCATTCCTAGGAGAGGTAAACAATCTGTCTCTACAACCACAGGTGCTCCTATCAAGTATTCCTTGTCACTCTTCATCGCAGTAACTACTCCCCATAGCTCTCTCTTGACCTGAGGGTAGTCTCTCTGCCGTGAACTTAATACCTTAGCACCGAAACGCACCACATATCTATTCCCATCCTGATCATCTTGCCCTACAGCCCATCCAATGCCAATAGGACTAGTATCAACAGTAAGGATAACAGATCTCCCCAACTCATATGTTACCTTCCGTAGAGTTGGTGGTGAAGCCAAAAGATCTTTCAACTTCTTCATAGACTCGCTTTGCTCCTCTTGCCACTGAAATCTTTGCCCCTTCCTCAGCAACTTGTACAACGGATATGCTACATGTGCAAAGTGTGGAATCCATATATGATAAAACACACATGCACCTAGAAATCTTCTCACCTCAGTAACTGATCCACATGTCTCATTCATCCTTCGAATGGCATCAACCTTGTTTGGACAAGGTTTCCGACTATAAGATCCACATAGGTGCCCCACAATCAACACCTCTTGTTCTCCAAATACAAATTTTGTTCCTGATAAAGTCAAATGAACCTCCTCCAGTCGACTCAGTATCTTATCACAATCAGCTATGTGATCTACAACAAACTTACGGCACCCCCTCTGATCCATTACCTCATTCTTCTCCTCCTCAGCACACCCTTTGATCGGCACATCATCAAGGAATGGCATAGTTTTTTCAGGAATGAAATCCCTCAAAACTTTGTTCATGCCATTCATCATATGTGCTACAGAATTGGTAGCACCTTGTGGCAAGGTGCACATCCTCAGTAATCCCAAAGGTGTCCTCATTGTAGTCAAGTCTCTACTCTCAGAGGATAACTGAAACTGATCATACCCTGAATATAAGTCTTCCATTGAATAGATAGCACGATCAGCAAAAGCCTCTGCAAACTCGTCTACAATAGGTCCTATACCCATATTCCTGATAGTCACCTTGTTAACTGCTTGCATATCTTGAATGAATCTCAAAGCTCCACTCTTCTTCGGAACAGTAAACCATCTGCTAGAGTAGGGAGCTATAGATGGTTCCAAGATACCCATCCTAATCCTCTCATTGAGCAAGTCTATCAACTTTGGTAGATGAGCTCTAGGTACAGGGATAGGACGTAGATTCCAAGGCACATGCGGTATAGTAAAGATTACCATAGGTGCAACTACACTTGGATCTACACATCCTACTTCATGTGACTCAAACGCAAACGCCTTACCATGCCTAGATAGCATCTTGGAGCTCACTCTCACCACTCTATCTACATCATCTGTAGAGCTTTCTAATATAGATTTCAACTCTCCTATAGTATCTACCAAATACTGCTCTTCAAACACTCCAGATATGTATTCATCTCCTCCTAACTCTCCACTATCCCACAAAGACTGCTGTACATACTTCACATGTTGTCTCTCAAACCTCTTCAGATTCTCAACCTTCCTATAACACACTGATCCACATGATGTCAGTCCTAAGAAGCCAGTGGATAAAGCTTCCTGCTCTACTGGATCAGGCGAGAATCCTAGCTCTACTGTACCGTTGAAGTCTCGCTCTTCAATGGTACTCTACCAAAACCCCTAGACTCTCTAAACTCTTGAGTAATCTTAGGCTGTGGACGGTCTCTTAAGCTATCACGATTCTTCTCATGTTCTGCAGCAACGGTCAAAAACTGAACAGCTCTTTTGCCGTCTCTACTACGTATCCTAGCATAGGCTGAACCATCATCCATAACTCGTGTCTCCATTCTAACAGCAGTAATGTAAGGTTGCCCTAAAATGATAGGATAGGTTGACATGTCTTGCACAAAGAAATTCTGAACATCACTGATGTCACCCACAGTTACCTTGATGTTGGGGCAAGCACCATAGAGTTCTCCCCGCTGGTTGTTGGCAGCACGGATAAGCCACCCATGGTCGGTGTCTATGGACCACCTCCCACGCTTGTACAGCTCCTTAGACATCAGGTTAATCTCTGAGCCGTGATCAATCAATGCCACCACACGTTCCTCTAGATCTCCCAGCTTCACTAAGGTCTCTGTGGTTGCTCTCGCCCAGTGGTTGTGAGAATAATGGCTCTTCTGCGATGCTTCCACCTCATCTTCAAACCTCACGTGCAGATCTGATCTTCCCTCTGATACTTGAGAGCAATAACCAGCAATCTCATCTTCCTCATCTTCCGACAGTTTGGTCTCTGAAGCGTTAAGCGTAGCTGCTTCACCCAAAATCTGACGTTTCCTCTTGATGATATCTATGATAACCTCATGGAACTCACGCTTTGCTATCCCAAGAATCTCAGCCAAGGTAAACTCAACCTTCCCATTCAAGATACGATTCTCTAACACCTGCTTCAAGTCTGTAGCAATCTCGATGTCAGACTGAAGTTTGTATGCAGGCATCTTACCCTTCTCCTTGCTTCTCTCCTTCTCCTTTGGTGTTGTAGATGGTAGATCCTCCATAGTTTCCTCCCGAGTAGGTGTTGTCTCCTGCCTTGCCTCTGGTCTAGCCCTTTCACTCCTTGTAGCAGGTCGTTTGGCTGTAGAAGCCTCACCTGCATCCTCCCTTCTGCGTTTTTCTTCTAGTACAGCTTCATGCTGACTTCTTGCAACATAAGCATGCACTGACATAGTATCCACAAGGTCATTCCATCCTGTAGTTTCTCTAATTGAGTTGCCAATCCTTCGTAGCACATCCTTGTCTAGCTCTGTTCTAGCTACGGACCGCACTACATCAGACCACAACCCAGTAGTCCCTTTCTCTCTCTCCATCTCCACTTTCACTCCACAAGTAGCAGCATTCACAAGAGAAACAGCATGTGATGCTGATATCTCATTCACAAGTCTTTTCATACCACCCTTGTCAAAGTTGGTTCCCAACATCATCCCAGTCTCTCTCAGATGGATCTTACCATCTCTGAAGAAGATCATATCCTTCCTCAATGCATCTGAAAACTCCCCACAATCTCTTCTTACATGGTCTAGGCTATCACACCATATACAACGATGAACAAAGCCTTCTCTCATCTGAGGTCTCTGCATAGCAGGCTGTACATTCTGCTCCTTCTCTTCTAACCTAGTGAGTTTAAGCTTAAGCTCCTTCATACCCTTAATCAACTCATCAAGCGGTGAGTCTTCCTCTCTAGCAATTACCAAAGCAGGCTTAGTAGGCAACTGCTTGACAGGAATTATCAGAGGTGCTGCTTCACTTACCACCACCTTGTCCCTTCTTCTCTGTCTCTTGGTCAGCAAAGAAACAGCCTCTTCAACCTCCTTCCAGTCAGTCTTCAATCCTCTCTCCTCACTCTTGTCTTCCAGCAACAGCTCAAGCTTCTCCTGAATAGTCACGTCCGCTGCTTGTAGGAAAAGCTCGGTCTTCTCCACCTCTAGTGTAAGCTTCTCTGTCCTAGAAAGCTGAGCATACTGACGATCAAACTCCCTTAACAGCTCATTTACAGACAAACCTTTGTTAGGCTTCACCACCCACTCCAAGAACGTTCTCTTGGTCACCCTCTCTGAATCTTCAGTGTAGTACTCCTCCTTCAAAGCACGCATAAAGCTCTCCCAACTCTGTCCTTGCTGCAGCTTGAGCTCCTTCACACGCCCACGAATCTCAAGCACAACAGCAAGTTCAAAGTTCTCCACCATCTCCTTCTCAGATACCTTGTTCACCTCCATCTCCCTAGCATAGTATCGCACGTACTTGGAAATATCTGTCCCCTTGAACTGGTCCATCTGATGCACCACAGATTGCAACGCCTTGGTTGCTAATACCTCCTTCCTCTCTGTGCTCTGCTGCTGCTGCATAAACATGGAAAAAGCTTGGAACATCTTCATCGTAGCAGCATCCAACTAAACAGGTTGCTGAGCAGCAGCAGCAGCTCCACTTGATGATCCTTGGTTGGCCATGATATCTGATCCTATAACACTCTCAAGAAAACTCCCACCCTAGGTGCTTCACGTCGAGTTCACCAAAAGAGAGTATGTCGGAGTGTGATCCGTCTACCTAGGAAAGCGCCGGGCTTCTGGCTGTGGTTGTCTACTCAAGAGGTTGGCTTTCAGGTCACAATAGGGCTATAAACACTCACACAGATGTCTAAGATCTAGTAATATGCTCAGAAAGCAAAATTCAGGTCTAGCTGGCAGTAATAGGATCCGGCGGTGAACTTTGACACTCACGGAGAAGAAAACTATGAAGGTTTAGACTTCTAAACTTCCCTTACATGTAAATGAGGTACTACTGAACTCACACACGAAGTTTCAGCTTGAGATCAAATTCTGACAAGGAGATATGGACAGAAAAGTTCTGAGCAAGAAAACTACGGCAATTTCTGGTACCTAGCTGGCTATTCCGACCTATAACAGAAGATTGGCTCGATCAATTTCAAATATTCTTACAGGATTTGGAGTCTACAGGATGCTGAACACCCCTGTGAAGTTGGGACTCCTGACTGTACACAGAACTCCAGATCTCCTCCTCTGAAGTCGCTGCTCTAGATTAAGAGCTTTTCAGACCCCTCCAGCTTCAGCGGCCGCCCTGAATTACTCAGTCACTCAATCGATGCGAAACTTTTTAGGAAATCGTAGCCCTGCTGGCAGAGAACACAACCTCGAAGTTTTGAAGCAATTTCCTCAAATCTGTTGCAAGTGACACTGAAAACCCTAAATCCAACAAAAGTGATTCAATTCTAGCACAATTCGAACTTCAATTGGCCATAACTTCGTCTTTATTGACTCAAATCGATCGAAAATTTCACTGGGAGTGCTTGGCATGACGAGCTCTACCCTCCTGTGCTCTCAGATTTCGAAGATCCCTCACCAAATGCTCGAACTCCACTCTAGAGCTCTGTTTCTAAATTTAGAGTTTAACAAAAGACAAAAACAGACCAATGGGAGTTCATAGCTCCACTTGGTTGTCCTTTAGTACCCTAAACCACGTGGCAACTTAGTTTTACTCATAGGCTACCACGTCAAGCTCCCTAGAGTGCCAACGTAAAACTTAAACTACCTAAAATGACACGCAGTCCCGAAAAATAACTTAAATCAGCTAGAAAGCGTGCATGGGCGAGAAGTAAGTACAACCCATGAGCTCAAACCCCTATTAGCATGGAAACCCTCAGTTATGTACATTGAACGTCATAGACAAATAAGAAGTCACTTGCACAAGCGCACAAATGCTTGAACAAGATAACTAGCATACTATCAGCCTACTAGGACTCAAATTAGTGTTAACACCGTATGCAAAGGTGTCAAACACATATATAAAGGACTAGAAGTAATATGAGCTAACTTCTAGAACTACTAAACCTAAGCGTCGGAGTAGAAGTCAAGCATGTAGCCGTCAAGTAGCACGACAACGTTAGAGACGTAGTGATCATTGAATCAGACTTCAATGCTTGAAGCCCTAGTGCATACCTATGAAACATGCACATCCACCACACCAACTCCCACAGTCTTACTCTTGGGTTTCTTCTTCTTGCTTTTCTTAGAACTCAGTCCTCCTTTGAGTTCTTTTCGTAAACTAGAGTTGAGTGGAATCAATTGCCCAATCGTGATGTTGACTTTCTGAGCACTCACATCTTCAACCACATCATACCCCGCTTGAGAAGATGAAATAATGAAGTCCACCATCTCCACTTTCCTTCTTGGTTCTCTTGGTGTACTCGAAATATTACGCGAGCGAGTACTTCTACTTTGTGACTCTTTCATGAAAATCGGTTCATCAAAAAATCCAGTTCTTTTCTTTTCTTGAGCTAAAAGCTCCACCGATGCGTGAGAAAAGTTCGAGCTCTCTCCTTTCTCATAGATGAGATCTTGCACTACATCAACAATAATCACTCCCTTATCTTGTGCTTGTGATAGATTTTCTCTACCAACATTCATTCTAACAGTTTTAACACCTCTTGCTCTATTGTTAAGACAATTCCATTGGAAATGAGAACCTCCAGACGTCCAACATGTGATTCCTCCAAAGTTACATTTGTTGTCTCTAAAGTTATCTTGATTTTTTCGGTTGGGATTGTTGTTGTAATCTCTTTGACCTCCTCTTCCATCTTTGTTCTTTCATTCTCGTAGCTGCACCACGTTTATCTTGAGATCAAAAAGAGTATTGGTGATGTTCTTCAATTCGGCATGAAAATTTGAAGTGGTAGTAGACATTGTTGTACTGACAAACGGTCTAGGCACCGCTGCTGGAGTAGGAGCTGACGTTGAAGCGATCATCAACTATGATGATGTAGATGCTACCGTTGTGGCTACACCAAGAATAGGAGTTGAAACTAGAGCGGCATGACGAGGTTGAAGAGATGAGATCTCTTTCATCCAAACTCTCCTCCCTTTTTGTCACAATCTTGATGACCTCCACTTTGATTGTTGACTTCTCGTACCTCACTTGAGTTCAAACCAGCACTGCTCCAATCCTCGTCATCGCTAACTCCATGTTGTCTCCACTCTTTTGTAACGAAACCATTGCTCCAACTTATCCACTCTTTCGGTTATTGCCGAATTTTCTTATCGTCTCGTAATTTCAAATGAGTGAGCTCCACCATGAGCTTCTCAAAACTCTCTTCTGGAAGAAACTCTTCGATGAATGTGTTATTCAACGTCTCTCTTGTGTCCTCAACTACACCATGTGTTTTGCTCTTCACTCGGTCTTCAGTGAGAGCAAAGTATTCCAAAAACTCTGATAGTAAAAACATTCACTCTTCCTTCCTTCTCACATTGTTTCCGATGCAGCGTCTCTTGAAATCTCGAACAAACGGCTCTACATCTTCATTATCCTTCTCGTGAAACATTGATAGTTTTCTCATCTTGTAACTAATCTTTGTGCTCTTCTAATCTTTACGCAATAACGAGTCGCTAAAAGAGTACAAACATCACCAATTCTATTCGAGAATAATCTATCATACTTAAAATGAAAAGATGAAAAGTAGTAACAACACCTATTGTGTCGTTTCTTCTCCCAAGGTATCTCAACTCTCTGAGTCCCGTCTAACTTCTCGACTACTGACGTAAATAGAGCGAGTCACATCTACGCACTTATGTCCTCTTGAAAAATTGTCCACTCTACAATTTGGACAAGGATTCTCGCATAGTATGAATTGGCGTTGATGAAGATGGATCCACTCGAAAACTCAAATCAGTAAACTCTCGCTTTTCTTTGGCTTTTTCTACTCTGATCTTAGTTGGACAATTCACTATTTTATGTCTCAACCCTCTACAAAAATAACACCATGAGTCGGTTTCTATTATTCTCCTCAAAGATTCTACTTGAGTTTTTGTGCTAGTGTTTCAGACTCAACTGTAATCTCTCTCGAGCTCTCTGCGACATTATTTTATGATATCTAAACCTTCTAACTTTTCATTCCTTTGAACTTCCACTCATATTATTACGCCTTCTCAACCATTGAGTGGACAATATATCTTTGAGAAAAACAAATTTACATCATTTACTTAACTCTTTCAAGCTTTATACTGAAAAATAATTTATTATACGTATTATACATGAAATCTAAAATAAATAAATAAAAGATAGAAATAAAATCCAATCTAATGTCTAAGATAATCATCTCATGATCATTGTTATTATTAATCACAGCAGATAATTTAAAGTCATTCTTGTAAAGGTCCAACTCTACTTCACCAGGAGCATTTGTGGTCTACACAATGAATGATGCTTGAAATTCCACCTTCTTGACATTTGTTCTGATAATCTCAGAAGCTTCGCGATATAGAGCGAAGAGATCACCCCAAGTGCTATAGATGCATGTTCGCAACTCATCTATAATTAACTTTCGTTTCTTCGTCTCCGTTCAAACTTCTAAATGTCTCTTCTTTTCTCTCCGCACTAGAACTGGATTCTCATGAAATATCTTCAAGATCTCTTTGTATGCCAAAACATATATCTCTTAGTCAATAAGAGATCTCTCCAAGATTTTATGGGCCTCAAGTAGCCCAACCTCCAAGATACTAACTCGTGAAGTTTGAACAAAAACTTCCTTAATCAGAAGAAATGGTGCTCATTATACAAATTTCTAGAGAATTAAAAATTGTATATTTTGACTTCACTCACAAATGTCAACGTCCTCAACTTTGAAAACTTATATCTCCTTCACTAGATCTCTTTTCCTCATGATTCTTGTTATCACTAGTAGCTTATTAGTAGAGCTACAATCTTTGAAATTTTCATAGAGAAATAAAAAACACAAAAAAATATCTTACAGCGATTGTATAAAATTTCTTAAGAGTAGAACTTCTAAACTCTCACGAATAACCCCCCTCAAATTTGAAATATCATATCTCTCTTTCGATCATCTCTTCTCATGATTTCTGTGATCCTTGCTAGCCTATCAGCCAAGCTACAATCCTGAAAATTTTCACACCTACTTGTACTTCTAGTATTTTACAAGAAAATCTATAGCAACTATACAAATTTTTCAGAGAGCAGAATTCTTAAACTCTCAAATTTTCCTCTTCTGGTAACTTTTTTCTCTTCTTTTTTCTAAAACTATAATCGCATCCATAATTAACTCTCTTCAAACTCTTTCTAAGTAAACAAGATATAAATAATGAGCTCGAACGCACCATGATCACTATGGGATACACGAAAAGTTCTAAAGTTGCTAACATCGTGTTAGCTCTCTCTCTCCTCTCAACTTTCTCTCCATGTGCTCTCGTATGATCTCCTTTTGTCGAATGTAAAACTCAACTCTAAACATTCTTCAAAGAAGTGAGGTCCCGAGAACAAAATCGAAAATGTAAACTCTTCGCGGTCTTATCGATCAACTATCCCTCTCTTCTCAATCTCTCAACCTCCATGATAGTCATCGATTAATCTGGAATGTCGGGTATGTCTCTCACTCAAGAGTCATCTTTGATGGCTTTGATGAAGCACACCATTAACTCGAAGAAAAAATGTTAAATTTCGTCTTTCACAAACCTCATAAAACTCATAAACTAAATTTCTATCGAGTTTTACTAAAATATTATCTAAGATAAAAAAATTAATCACATGGGCTTCTTATCTTTCCACATGGACTTATTCCTTCTAAGTCGAAGACTACTAGATGTATTCTACAATATTCTCAAAGAATCTCAAATTTCTAACCCCCTCTACACTAAGACCCACTAAAAAGGTGAAAGGTTAACAAAGTCAATAAATTAAGTCCCACCACTAATATCAAGTCAAAAAGGAAATAAATGATATTTTCCACCTCCTTTCTACTTTTTAAACAAGATGACAAGATAGTAATGCTCATTTAGAAAGTATCTAAATTATACCCAAAAGTATATATAAGTTTTACCATAATTAACTTTAGCTAGTCATGATGACTAAGTTGATACCTCCTTAACGTACTTGGGCTGTAGGTAAGCATTCTCAGACTTAGTTATAACTAAACATTTTACTAATAAAAAAACTTCTTATGTATACACATGTCGTTACAGTTCTTGCTATACTTATGACAGTACACATTGTCAAAAATAATCTCTTTCAATTTTACGTCTTGTTCTTTTTCTTGCTTGTTGATCTCTTGTTGAAAGACAAGACTCTGCAGTCAGCAAAAGATGGACTCAGTAGTACAAACATCCATCGCTTGCACAAAGCTTGAATATGCATACGATAGATTTTCAAAATACATCATGTAGATATCATCCTCGTCTGGTTTTGTCTTCAAGGTGGTTGTTTAATTCACGAAAGTCTTTGTCTGATTTCACAAAGATCTTTGTTTGATGAATGTGCTCTTTCATATTCGAATCTAACTTCATCCAAAGGTGGTAAAGTTACTTCCAAAGTAACTTTTTTAGTCCTCTTTCAATCCATGCATTTTTAGTTGCAAAGATGTTCCAAACCTCTTTAAAAGATTCAACACGAGAATATCAAACACTTTAGAGTTCTTGATGATGATCTTGATGATGGACAATGTTGTCTTGTCTCAATAGTATCATGCTTCTTTAAATTGTTCTCTGCATATTTGACTTCGTCTCTAATGACAATCCTCCATAGTCACTACTTTCAAGAATGGCTTTAACATGAAACTTCCACATTTGATACTCCATCCACTTACTTGTCCAACTTGTTAGCAACAGAAAGCATATTATGTCGAATACTTGAGAGTGTGGCCATGATGAAAAGCACAAGAAAAACAACTATGTTAGCATGTAGTGTGCTTTATAGCGTTGGATAACCAACAAAAATCTATAATGGACAAAGTCTTATTCTGAATCAATGAATACTTCTCGCATGCCAAAAATTGCTTAGAAGGCTTCAAAATCAACTTTATCAAGAACCAAAAGTGGGTTGAAAGATTTTGGCCAAAATAATTAATCTACTTCTCCAAAATCGGATCCAAAGTTAAGACCAACTCCCCTTGACAAGAATGAGAATATCTCAAAGTCAGTAACCTACTAAATTCAACCTTTACTAGGGTAGACAATTAGACAGCAAGCTAAGGTTAAGTAATGTAATCTAAAGGTTAAGGTTAGCGTTTGATATTCCTGTTCCAACACAAGAAACCAAAAATCTTCATCTTGATATTTCTCTTTCGATACGAAAGTAGTTCAATTTGAGATGAACCATAACTGGTAAGGCTAATGAATAGTTTTACTTTGATTCCTAATTCTACAAATTCTGAACTGAGATGAAGAAGTAATCACCAGATTCATTTTCTGTATAAATTTCTCAAGGCAAACCCACAAAAATAAGGTATTCGGGATTACCAAGAGGACTCGTAGCAATACTCGGGGTTTAACTATGAGAATGTTCCAGTAATCCTCATGTAGAGTAAGCGCAGGAAATCCTTAGTGATGAAAGCGACTTGATTCATTTGTGGTTCATCTAATGAATGAGCACGGAACGAAACAACGCAAGAGAGAAAGGATAAAGCTTTTGCCCTCCTTCCATTAGATTTCGTTAGATCATCCTGATTCTCTGGCTCATCCCTATCACTCAGCCCGTGGCACTGTACAAGTCTCTCTCGTTACTGTGGGGAAGTTTAAGTTCAACTCTGGGGAACGGGTGATACTCGTTCACTGGATACTTGCCAAACCACACAATTAGAGATACAGAGATGCCGTGGACGAGGAGTTACCTCACGCTACGTGGAAAATCCCAAACCAAAGGAACTATGCCCGAGGGAGAAGACAAGAATGACGCAGCCAGCGTGCGACTGAACACAAGAGAAAATCAACTAACAAGAATGCCTGCCTGCATGGAAGCCAGATTCATTCATGTCTTTCGACTTTAGGACGGAAAAGAAAATCAACTCAACTGCTGGTTTCGCTTGTAAGGGAAGTCTGGACTGTGCCAGCCCTTCGCTACAGAAGCTGCATCGTATCGACAAATGAGAGATGCTAGTAGTTGTAGCCGGAGAGGAAGTTGAGGTCCTGTACAGTTTTTCCAATGCTTTGAAGAACCACAGACTCCAGTCCTTTACGAATCGGACGAACTCCTCATTTTCCTTCAACCTACGGTAGATTTTAACACTTCCTAGGGTAATTTAACTGATGACGATGATGATAACGACGATGTCCCGGAGGAGTTCTCGGGGTCTCAAAAATGTTGCTGGCTATGCTACACAAGCGTGTCCGTCCGTGGGTTCAGTTGGCTTTATTGGATTCAATTAATGAATAGACATGTATGGTTCAAGGCGGGGGAGCAGGTTGAGAGAGAAACGCACTGGCTGCTGTTCAAGTGAATCTGAAGGGATTTTAATGAGGGAGCAAACACAAAAGAATAGTCCCGGTTTCTGGAAGTCGAGAGAATTGCACTAGAATGGGGACACTAAACTACCGTAGTCGAGAAGTTATCGTTCTTCAGGCGTTCTGGAAGCAGTGACGACTTCTCTGAGCGGTAGTGAGCCAGAATGGTCGAGGGGGCCCGATCCCTTGGAGCCTTTCTCGAAGCTGCTGGATGAATGGGGCGTGATCACGACAGGCGGAGCATTGACATCGAGAGATGACTCGCCTACCATTTGAGGACGCCCGTATCCCTCGTCATCCGACGAGTTCTCCGAGAGGGACTCATCCGTATAACCTTGCTCTTCAGCAGCACCGACGCGAGATGGGGCACTGGAGCTGCGTTTGCGCCGTGTTCCTCCTCCTCCTTGCCCAAGATTACTCGGGACTGGAGAGGATATCTCCAAACCAGATTCGACAACAGTTGCCTCTTCCTGCTTCCTCCATCTAGGAAAACTGGCTTTGGCGAGCTCCCTCAGCATTTTCAGCTCGCTCGACTTGGGATCGGCCTTGCTGCCCCTGGTAGATCGCTTGCCCTCCATGGATCGAGATCTGTTCCACTGACTGCTCCATGCTGGCTTGTCCTGCCGGGCTGCTGCCGTGTCTGCTTTGATTTCACCGCTCACGACTGCCTGTTCGGTCGCTGCATTTCTGGGGTCGACGAACGCCGGAGAGCCAGGATCGTATCCGGGAATCGCAGGCTCAGGTCCCGTAGCGACCAGAGGACTGCCTTGCTGCACTGAAGTGCTTGGACGTGCTCGCTCCAGGTCGGGTTCAGGGCTCATTGGTACAACGGGAACCAGTCCCGTGCGTGGCTGAGGGGGCTGAGGACTGATGAATCTCGACCAGTGCCTGCGTGGGATGAAAGGTATGACAAGGCCGCGACCGAGAAGCTTCAGACCCTGCTTCAGAGACGGTTCTTGTGATGGTGCGAGGCGAAGGAGCTGCTTCATCAACGCGTACCATTCGTTCACTAGCTGTGACACGAAGCTCAGAAGCAATAAACCCAGGAGAAAAATGCCCACGCCCAGATAGTCATCGGCTGGATGACCAAGAGCGAGCAAAACAATGGCGGTGGTGAAAAGGCCTGTTTCGCACAGAAGGGATATGCTCTCTGCCGTCTGCACGCCCCGTTTGATGAAGGGCTTCAAAGTAATGAGATAGAGAGTTTGGAAGACAGTGATGCCCAACGCGATTGACACCTGAATCCACGACTTGTCCGACCTTGCAAAGGCACCGAAGATCACACCGAGAGTGATCCTTCTTGCGATATCAACAATGATGTAAGAAGCTTGAGCTCCTCCGAGCACCTTCTTGAACCAGGAAACCGATACTTCTTCACTTTCGTCATCCGAGTTCACAGCTCTCATACGACCGATTCCATTACTTCCACTCTCGACCCACTTGGGCAAGTTCCCGCTGTTCTCCCCATCCAGCACTATCAACTTTGGAGGTCCCTTGCGATCCTCGAAGAATATTCCATACCTAGGTACAAAAGTCGGTGCCAGGCCGTCTTTGCGAACCCATTTGGCCACTACATCCCGGCCTGCAACCAGTTCCACAATCTTGCTCCCACAACGCCAAGTCCACCCGTCCTCTTGACTTGACGATCCTCCTCCTCCCTGGCTGACCACCTCCTTATATTGGACGAGAGATCCCATGAACACTGCTATGATGAGGAAGAGAACGACAGAAAGAAGATAGGCTGCGGGTATTGCCAGGAGCAACACTCCTATAATCATCCCCAGAGTTGTACCACCTGTATTCGTACGTCCACAACGTCACCAGGTTACAAGGACTCCAAGACCACTTTCCAAGAGTGGCTCACAAATATCTTGCCGCAGCTGGCACAAGAAACTATATCAAGCATGAGACGACTTGACGGAATTGAAAAGAGCAGATGTCCAAGCGTCCTTCGTCAAAGATCATGAAGTCTCGAGGTTATCACGGCCAGCAACACTTACTAAAGCACCAAGAGAGAAATGAAAGGCACGACAAAGAAGGGTGACAAGAATTTCAAACGCGCACCTCTAATGATGAAGGCTGAGGCTTGACAGATGCAAGGTATAGCGAGAACCAGCAAAAAGAGTTCGAATCTGGGAATGGTGAGTGCTCCTCTGACGGAGGTCTTTGTCCTCCATCGCAAGAACAATAGCAGAAGTATGTGCAAGAGTATTAGACCGCCCCCAACGGCGCCCAGCCAAAACATGTTTCGAGCAAAGTCTCGCCACCTGATTCGAACATTCACAGGCACTCAGGATTCTCAGGCACACATGATGATGCAGCATTTCAACTCCAGGAAAGACATGAACATGGTAACAACAAATCTATGACTCATAACAACGTCAGGTAAGTGCGAAAGGCCTGAGACCCTTACGAGTGGCTTACCCCGTGTACTCCGTCTCAAGGAAAATGTCCTCCAACTCGTTATTCGACACGCCACTCTGCACAAAAGTATATAACCTTCTTTAAGTACAAATGAACAGAAATCTCACTCACACAAAGTGTGGACTACATGTTTTCCTGCAACACCTTGAATATAGACTGAGACTTCCTATGAATTAATCTTCAATATTCCAAGTTCGTCTCACCTCCAAATACATATGGATCCATGTGGATAGCAGCGCAGTGCAAGAACTACCACACACTACTGAGGTAACCCGAAAATACTGAACCACGTGAGAATAGACGGGCTTGTATGCACCCTAACGTTGTGCATTTCTTAGCGAATATTTCTAACCAGGGGATAGACAATGCCTGACGTGTAGCAAAGCGCGGAAGCCCAGCGTAGATGAGACGTACTACCTGCAGTGCAAGCTGACCTATGCCTACGAGAAACTGAGATCTAGAGAAATGAGCCCAGCAGTCACCTCGAAGTAGAGCGAATACTCGCTCGGTGTCAGAGCTGGTCCGAAGAGACTCATGTTGGTGCCCAGACGCCGTCTTCCCCAGGCTAAATGGACCAATGAACCTCCCACATCCGTCGAAGGGAAGCACTCGAATGACTGAGTCGCAACCCCACTAGGCCCAGTCTCCTTGCACCGAACTTCTCTTTCTAGAACGTCAGCCCTCTGTACTTCAGGAACTACCTGCAAGCTCAAAAACTTCTCATCGTCGAGTAGTCTGCGCCTTGCTCTAACACTCGCTCTCATCATCGGAGTTTGTGGCTGCACCTGACGCTCAAACAACGCATTCTGTACAAAAGTATTATTATGTTGATGTTGCCATGGAGGATTGACGTGCGGTATGAGCCACCGCAAACCCCTCGTTGTCTCCCTGTATTCCACCGGTAAGCTTACTGCTAGCCAGTCAGACAATGCAAAGACTTGAAGATGAGTTGCCATACCCTGCATTACATACATACAAATCCACAGTAAGTAAGGTCGGAGGATGCAAGCAGCGCCAATGGAGACCAAAAAGGCCACTGCGAAGCACGCTTAAGAGTAAAATGGACAGTAGAAGTCGGCATACCAAGAGGTTCCTTGACGCATCAGCACCAACATATCCCGTGGGTCGACTGGTCAGAGCGCCTGCAGCAGCAAGAGTTGCTTGAGATATGGACAGGGCTCCTGAGGCAAGGACTGTGGCGATGAGGCCAGCAGTGGTGAACGAAGAAAGAGCAACGGCGGCAGCTGGAACCGTGTCTGCACGTCCATTCCAACGTTCAGTTGTATGTAGCACTTAGAAGATCCCATGACAGAGAGCAAGCCAGTGACGCACGGCAGGGCACCATAGAGGATGGTGCACAATACCTTGTTCTGTCACCAAACGGTGAGGACATTCAGCTCCCAAATTCTACCTCTACCAACGGGAGGTGAAACTTACAGTGCCTAATGCGCAAAACGTTGGATGGCAAGTTTGGGTTCACTGAAATGTCATAAGTGACATTCTCCCCCACACTGACAGAAACGACGTCGTCATTTCCAATAAAAACCTCCAAGGCATAAGTACTTTTCGAAACCTCCTCAAATCTGCAGGAATCAGACGTTTGCATTTGTTACCATCCATGATGATCATAACGGAAGATAAAACTGAGTTGCATTGACAGCATTACAGGCCTAGAAGAAAGACACGCTCGAAAGCAGAGAAAGGAAAGCAATTTAGGCACGGCCTCCGCAAGTAGAAGAGAAAGTGAGAGAAATGTTGCGACAGGAAAGCATGGAAATTGAGGACAATCAACCTCGTCATGTTGCCACCAGATATGGTGACATTCGTGGAGTCGAAGATGAACACGGGTTTTGAAAACTGTATTAAAACAGGAATCAGTTGGTTCTTGGTTTTCGCAAGTGATGTTGTGCTGACCGTCACCTTTGGCCGCAGACTGTCTGAGAGGGAACCACCCAAATAAAACTGGAGTTAGTGTCACCACGTTGCACTGAGCGCCTTAGCATCTCTGAATCATGACCAAATCGACTACTGCAACATGTAGATCACGGAAAGCATGTAGTAACAAGGGAAGCGAATCTGGATGATGAAGCAATTCACAAAGATTAAGAGTATGACTTCATGTAGGCTTGTACCATATAAGAAGGTTACATTCACCGTATTCACCACCGGTGTACCGTATCTACTCAACGAAGAGTTCGAAGGGAGAGTTACTGTGATGATCGCTACATCGGAAACGTTACTAATCTGCAAGAAGATGACGATGCGCTTTGTTAACAGTAACAGCCCAGATTCCAACCAATACGAAGCACTTCTCGGAAGCTCAACGTTTGTTTCAAAGGCAAGATCGGCCACTAATAAACAGTGCAGCTCGTGGAGCCCAAAAGTGTAAAAGCAAGCCTTCAACAAACGTGCAAATAACGACGATGTGAGTACAGAGCTCCCGGACTTAAACAGTTTACACGGAACGGGCACCTATCAAACGTTTTCATCTGGTTACTGTTGGGGTATTACTCTAGATCAGAGTATGCAGCGTAACAAATTATGTACAATGCACCCAATCTCAGTCACTAACGATGGAAATTCAAAGAGAAAGATGTCCTGAAGTTTTCTATGTTTGTCACTGGCCAGAGAACAGATTACTCTAAAATTGAAGTAGAGTGGCCATAAGATTCTTGAGGGGAATGAGGGAGGAGGAAACTGATTTCCTCGTCCATTTTATAACCATACCCATGAGCTTAAGCATACAGCGTGCACTTCGGTGGCACTAGATTGCTTCCTTAAGCTAGAAAGTGTTAACGATTCTTCTCCTAATTCTCCTGTAGTGATGACTGCATCAAACACATTCGAAAGTAGTCACAGCAGCGACGGGATCACCGGGAGGGACAACGTACCAAAAAACCAAATCGTCGATTTCCACGACTTTTGCGGTTTGTTGAGGTGAGAACGCCGTCAGTCGTTTGAAGTGAATTCAGCAGCTGCGCAGTTGTTGTAACCATCGACTCAGAAAAGTCAAGATAGATAATTAAATCTTCAGATCTGTTGGTTGCTGAGATGGTCCTGTAATCGTTGCCAATCTGCACTTGCGCGTCCTGAATCGGGGTCCACATGTTGACGGTAGGTATGGACCGATCTGCGAGATAACACTCACTCCAAACAAATGAGAAGACAGCAAAGATGTTTTATACGAGAACTACACAAGGTGAAAATCAGCTACTAAAGCCTTACGGAAGAGGTTGCAGAATGACGCATGCATAAAGGACTGAGAACATCGTGAAGCGTACGCGTGAATGTAAAGCTATGAGTGACGGCGGGAGCAGAAGCTTCATCGATTTGCTACCAGCTCAGCCACGGTGCATACCCAAGTTACCAAAGCATGCACTGACAAGCAGCAGAAGTTGAAACATACCAAAACGAATAGTGAAGCTGGAATTCGCGTTTCTCCTGAACACATTGCCCGCTTCATCAGTGCAGAAGTCCCGCTGCATTGTGATAAGCACTTTTCCGGATATAACATCGGTGGATAAAGCAACCGTGAGGGTATAGTACAGACCAGGCGTAAGGGTTCTCAAGGTGGAAGGAAGCACCACTCCTGGACCACCGACGTACACCTGAATGCACCGAGAAAATAAAAGAATTAGATTTTGAAAACAAAGTTAGTCTTATCCGTGATTCTCTGAGAAAAACGTGCTCTGACGAATTGACTAAGATTCATGGTATGTTCGGACCCTTGAACCCTCCTCTGGTGCTAACTCGAAGCTCATTAATTGCCAGATTTACTTACTAAACCTCTGTTCGGCACAATGTTGGTGCCCACGCGACGCGATGGCTTACCAATCTGCCGAACAAGGTTCTAACAGACCGTAACATGAAATAGGAAGCTCAACGCAGCTTTGGACCCGTGAGCTTTCGCACCTTTGAGCCATTGAATTATAAGCCTACAGGGTCCCACACAACTGAGGAGACAACTGACATCAGCGTGAACTCGTGGGGACTATTGTGCTCTTATGAGGTCAATACCACGGTAGAACGGTAGAACCGACATTGGCAGCTCTAGAAGGTAGATACACAATTACAGCATGTTAACCAGCAACAAGTAGAGGGTGTCACATAAGTCACGTTGGGCACATACCGAACAATTGCTCGCATCGCTGCACTCAAAGCCTCCATTTCCTGTACAGGGCTCACTGAACTCAATGGCCACAGACACATTGACTGCATTCGTGAACGCAGGGCCGGCCTCGATGGAGGCAGTAGGGGGATTGGTATCTGACAAGACAGCGAAAAGAGGTGAAACAGCTGAGAAACGATGCCGAGCCCCACTGAAAATGCAAATTAAATCAATCCCCAGTTCACCGGGAGGCAGAACAGGACGAACAGTCTACAACTGGGAACTTCTGCTTTGGTTACAGGAGATGGAGCTCAGGAACACAATCAAGAGTGTGGCGTGTTCCCACCTACTGTCCAATACTGCTTCATAGTGTAGAACACCCCCTTGGAGGTGCTTGCAAATATGGTAAAGACATGGTCCCCGTCTGCAAGACCCGTGTAAACGCGCACGCGGTCTGCGCAATCGACGAACGGAGCATCGTCCAGCTGCAAGTAGGAACGCCACAAAGTGAACGTGTGGCTCTTGATTTCCAAGCAACGGCAAAATAAAGCATAATATACCTTCGTCTTGGTGAGTTAAATTAAGCATGCGAGAACCATATTGCTCAGCTCATTTCTTCCGTGCATACCTCGCATTGAATCGCACAGTCTGCTCCACAAGGATCGCTGCCGTTAGGTGCCGTGAGGGTAAACCTGAATGTAGCTGTGGTATTGGAAGTTACATTGGGAGGTCTCTCTAAGAAGTCGAACGTAGGAGTGTCCTGCCCTTGCACTCCATTCATGCAGCACAGGAGGGCCAGTACTAGCACCAAACCGGAACAAAGGAGGCCTCCTGTACGGAGATCCATGCATTTGAGGACCCACCGTTTACTTCTCTTCATCTCAAAATCTTACCATTACTACGAGAACCAGTGTTCAGTGTAATGTACATTCTGCAACCGAACTAACATTTTCAGGTGTCCAAAACTGCTCGCAGGGTATGACAATGTCGACCATTAACTACCAGGCAGCAGGAAGTGAGTCCCAGCAATTATCTAGAGCCCACATTGATTCAGCTAAACTGCAAACTAGCCCCAAGCACCAGCAACTTGAGCCGTCTGCACACTGACCAGTCAGTGGCTCCTCGAATCGTTCAATGGCATGCAAGCAATGTCCATATTAAAGCTCGAAGAAAATCAACGTACTGGACTTTCCACTTTTCCCTGTAAGTCTGTCTTCAACCTCAAAACTCTGACAGAGTCCTCTCCTGTGACTATCCTTATTAGGTTCTCCACAGTAAGGCCGCGATCTCGAAACTGCTGCGCACAGTTCCGACAATGCGGAACTCAACTCTTTCGCTTTTCTGTCCATCACCTCCCATTCACCTGTTCTCTAGCCGTATCGTTGGGGTGAACCGAAAGGGTCGTAAAATTTCAGAGAAAATAAGGCTCACTCTCATTCCCCTACAGAGCCTTCTTCTATCTACCAAGTTTATGTCCCGTTCTCTAACCATGTGCCACCCCCTGCTGCTAACGCTGCCTAGATTCCGAACCTCTACTCCTTACACGGAAGGCGCTAGCAAAAGCGCTTCACACAGCAAAACTCCAAGTGAACTTTCGACCGGAGCCCAAGAGATCCCGAACGTACTCCAGCGGCCCAGACAAAATCCTGCACTGTGAGCTCCAGAGACAGACCGAAGTGCCTACCACGGAAGTGCTCCTTGTTCTTAGTTGGAGGATGCTGCGTACTGGTAGAGCACAACTCGCAGGCAGCACTCGGTCGGACCTCTGTTCGTTCTGAGCCTCTGTGAGTTTAGTTAGTCCACAACAATGGAAACTTCGATAACCGGCGCGGGGACATTCAGAGGGGCAGGAGGGGAGGCGAAGGAGAAAAAAGAGAGGCCCACGACGCTTGCGCTTGTCACTCACCCCGATCAGTCTCTCTCTCTCTTTCTCTCTCTCTCTCTCTCTGTCTGTCTATCACTGTCTCCCTCACCAAACTAACATAATGCTACATCCTCCTCACCCACTCTGTCTGGACTCTGAAGTCTGAACAGATCTCGTTTCACCTCTCCTCGTCCTCCCCAATGCTGGCTCTCTCTCTCGAACAGTACAAACAGCTCCGATGCCCCCTGCTCCTTCTTCTCCTCCTAACTGCATCTCTGCAGCAGTACTCACGTCAGCTACCTATAACTAAAGCACTGTGGCTACAAGACAAGCGCCTTCCACTCCCCCGGATCCCACAACCCACAACCCACCATCCATCATCCTCCATCCAACACTGACAGCGCCATACAGCCCTCGGTTCCCCTCGGCTCCAGTTTGAAATTATGATATCTTGGTGAGTCCATGCTTCCTGTCCTCAGGTAGAAATCACCACCACTGCTGTTGTAGATTACAAGGTTACCTCACTCATTCATCCATCCTTCCCTCTATCAGTCAGTCTCTCCACGAATGCAACCGCACTCCAGTCGCCTTGCCAGTCCTGTCTCCACTTACTGTACGTTACAGGAAGAGACTGGACCTCGACGCCGAACGAGCGAGCGCCCGGCAGAAGAGACAGAAAAGAAGATCCTGCCCCTCCTTTCCGCAGTCAAGCGGAACCCAGTGCCAGGTCACCTGTGACCCCCCTGTACTCTGCTTCTAACTGCTCATTGGCCCATCTCATGGATGGATGGCCCCATCGCTTGGAAAGTCAAGAGATTCATCCCGTGCTCCTTCACGCTTCTCTTCCTCCTTCCGCCTTCCCCCCCCCGGTTCCCGGTCCTACCGGTGGGCCCCAGCAAACCTGCGGCCGGGACTGCGCTCGCCATACCAGTTTGACATTTCATTTCTCGGGCCCGTTACCGCGGACCGCCTGGATTACCAACAGTAGCCGAGCGGCGAAAGTTAGAACTCGTCGCGAGTGCTGGAGCGGGATCCGCGTCTACGTGGCAATATACGAGAGGTCCTCGGAAGCTCCGACATCTTTGGGAAAGAGTTTGAGCCCATCAGCACAAAGCTGACTGGTGGGTGAGGGGTACCGGCGGTTCTCTCACTCCCGGTACGAAACGAACTGCGATCGAGTGAGTGCGAGGTAGTGTCAACCGAGCGAGAGCACTGATTAGGTGCCAGTTGATACGTACAGTCTATGCGACCCGTCCAAATAAAGCAGCACCGGACTTTGTAGGCAGTGGGCCCCGCGCACGGTCCATTTACGGTAGGGTGTGTTTCTTTACTTTCATCATTCACCGATGAGCCCCGGGTTTTGTCGGAAAACCATCAGTGCCATCGCAAGTGACGAATAGCCAGATCACGCGACGGTATGAGCCGACGCGATTAGAAGTTCAGACAAATTCAGACGTCGAAATCTTTACAGGTCAGATGACCTTCGTTTCCCTTCCCCGGAGTGTCTGATTGTTTGAATATAAGCTAGACTCTCGTCTCATATCCACACATGTCTGTATATATATGTCCGGCTTGATTGGGTCTTCCCATCCGTTGGCTATTCATTGCGTCGCGTGTTTCTTCTTGTATATATATAGATGCCTTGTACGGGCGGGATAAAGCAGTCCCGTGATTCAATTAGCCAGGGCCAGGCCAGTCGCTTGCCTTCTGGATCCTTCTTCTTACCTCCGTGAGTTGTTTGAAAATAATTCCCCCTTCCCTTTACAAGTATCAAATCCGGATCCCGCTTTAGCCATCGTTCTAATCTGAGGGGAACCTTTCTGCTCGAACTCGACACGGAGTAAATAAGATAAAAAGGACGAGCAACTGACCCCACGAAACTCAGAAGCTGGACATGAGAGTGATATCACGTTCACTTACTTTTGTGAGATGCACTTTTTTGACGTATGTGTGATGACTGCATACCATTACATTCAAAAGTCTTAGGAAAAGCCCCAGCCCCGAAAACCCCTACTCGAACTGTCTGAGTCAAACGAGGGGCAAGTATCAGCTCGTTACCAAGTCCTACAGATGGATACAAACAATTCAGCTCTTCCTACACACACATAATTGTCAAACACCTCCAGCTCTGGAGTTCGAAAAAGTGGCCGGTCTGACCTGAACATGCCAGTGTCAAACTACTGTAAAGTGAAGAAAAAGCCTAAACTTATCCCACACGGCCAGAGCATGCTTCTGACATGGAGGTGCAAGTACGACTACGCCAGGCCGAAACGGGCGCGAGTGCGACGGTCAAATGGCAATACGTTACGAGTATACAAAGTCCCGTAGGATGTATAGTAACGGAACTACAGTGTACACGGCATCCTCCGTACGTAGAAAGCTGGCATCTTTCGGCGGGAGAGGAAGAACAGGAGGACACTCGTAGCCGTGACAAGAAGTAAGGGGAGGGGATCCCGACCACATATATATTCTCCAGAGAATGCGAGAGCAGACCTCGCGCATGTACCACCGCAATCGGTCCTGGACTCTGGAGTGGGTGCATGGCTGCTGATGCGCAAAGGGCCTCACATGAAGGGAAACAGGCAGAAGTTGCGCTCTCGGCAGACGGGAAGGGACTTCACGTCCCAGTTCCAACAGTTTCCGACAGAGTGATAGAGAGAAGAAGGAAGGAAAGGACGAGTGGACATTTTTCATGCAATAGTTTAACATTGACTTTACCACATCTCTAATACGTTTTTCTGCTTCACTTCCATATCTTTTAGCTTTGCATTACTTTACAACACCTTTAACGTTAGTGGTTACGAGAAGTGCATGTTAGCCGTAAGTAATGTTTTTACATGAAAAGTTTTATTTAAAGTATTTTTATTACAGATGATTAGATAAGATTATATTTATTTATCTTAGTGTAATACTTTTACATAGAGATAAACTTGTTGGTAAGAGTCGATTCCGGTTCGATCCTGAACCAGACCGAACACGATCGGACTGTATTTGATGGTTCGGTTCAAGTCGCGATCGATTCAAAAATGATCTGGTTCAAACTATAAACCAGATCATTCAAAACAGTTAAGCTTTTTACATGAATGGTTTTTAACTAATCCGGTACGTAAAGTATATTGTCTTTAAGCGGTTCGGTTTCATAGTTTTAAATATTTTATATTATAATTTAACGATAAATTTCTTTGAATTATAATAGATATAAATAATAGATTTTAGATTTTAAGTTGAATACTCTAGTCAAATTAATTTATAATTTAATATAATTTAAAAATTTATTGAAAAATCTCATTATTAGTGCAGTTCAAGGATTCTCTAAATAGTTCGGTTCCTAAACGGTCTGGTTTGGTGCAAAATAGTTCGTTTCAGAAACAGTACAATTCAAAGATTTGTCCAAAGCGATTTGGTTCATAAATGATGTAATTTGAGATTTTAAAAACGGATTGATCTCGATTCTGTTCCATGTAAAACAAATCGGACTCAAATCGAACTGAGTCGATTGTTATTTACTGGACCTGCTGTGCGATCAAGTAACACAAAGTTAATAGAATAGAGGTGAAGTCAAGTCCGGTAAACGTATTAAGGGTACGGTCAAATAAATCTCTTCCTGAAATAGTAATCTGAACTGTCATGGTAATTCTAGTCTGTAACTGTAAGTACCGTAGTAGTACAGTTGCAACGTTTTCCCGGTCCTGTCCAGACTCCAGAGATCTAGGTGATGGACACGGTACGTACCCTCAACGGAGACTGGTACCCCCTTCTTCAGCACCAGGGGAACGAGAACAGGTACAGTACAGAATAGGAGCCATGTTGTATTAGTGCGAGTTATTATTAATAAGTTGCTCAAAGGGGCCTCAGGCTGGGCTTAGCGTGGAATTGATGGGGGCCATTCAATGGCGCACAAGCAAAATCTTCAGTGTGGGCCATGGTTTATGATCCTGCTACCGTGCCGTACCTGGACCGTTGGTTTGGCGCCAATCTTTTTAAATACCTGTCATCAGTTCCTGCACGAACATTATACATACCACATGCAATTCTGGAACCTGTTCTCAAGGCAGGCAGAAGCTCTCCTCTCCTCTCTCTCTCTGTTCCGTCAACTTCCCTTCCCTCCCCTCCCCTTCGTTCCATGCCCCAACGTAAAAAGCTCAAAGTGAGGCTCCCTTGTAAGTTGTAACTTGCAAGGGAGTGTAGGAGCTGACTAGAGTAGAGACCGCGGTGGAACTCGTGTTTGCCTACAGTACAGGGAGACTTACCTATCTTTCCACGACTGCTGCGGCTTCCTTTATTGCCAGGTGAAGCCAAATGCAACCAGGATGGCAAGTTGGCTGCACCTCTAAAAAGGCACTCCGCAGCCTGTACGAAGAGCGACGCTGCGGTCAGATTGGGGGTCAAAAGCCACAGTGCCTGGCCTACTGATGGAAACTGTACTGTAGTACCGTATTTGTACAGTGCTCCGGTAGCTACCCATTCTGCCAGGAACCGGTTCTTATCCGATCCTTAACTGAGTACTTCATTCTCGGCAGGGTGAATGAAGTTCACAGTTATTCTGTAAGAGGATATTTTTTTAAATAGCTCATCCTTCACGTTTATTACATAACATGCACCTCTATGATATAAAATTCATTCTATTCATCAAGAAGAGTGCAATGTTTGTCTCCATACAAATCTCTGTATCAGTTGATACTCAGACTCTTGTGGCTGTATCTGAAGTCATCCCATTGGGGTGCAGGTTGCAGAACACAAGAAGAATGTGGTTTTCACAGTATTGTCTATTTAGTCACGTTAGAGAGTATATTGTCACTTTTGGAAACCACCATTGAGAATTTTGGGGAAGGATCTTTGCGGGGTTTCTGTGCATGTAAAACACATTTGCAAGCAAAGCATGGCATGGCAGCGAAAGACTACCTAACCTACATTAGCTCCAAGACGTTGATCTCTAACTAAAAAGGTAAAAGTTTGAGCTGCCCGAGACCGTGATGCGAGCCTCTTGGCACTAATGAGATGAGGTGTTGTTATGACGAATAGGAGTCATTTTCGGGAAAGCATACCCTATCTGCAGCTTAACTCCGTGCCTTGCGCTCATAGCTTTTTTACCATGGTCAAGAGGCTGCAAGGATTATTGGAAGAGACGGCACTTATGTTACTTTTGTACGAAAAACGAGCACCAGAAGAGAAACAATTGAGATTTATGTCATCCACTTAGCTAACCAAAAAATCTCTTCTTATCAGGGAACAAGACCACAATCACAACCATCTTCACTTCAATACTTTCGGCAGATTATTCCAAGAAAAAGAATAACCTTTCGTCAAACCACTGCTGAGTATGCTCACTAACTCTATTCTTCTTGCATTTTCATCAACTCTCTTCTAGCTAAGTAGGTACCAGTACTACTAAGCTGTTTTCGTCTCAACGGCTCCTATGGATTTTAGACTTTATGTTGAACATCTTTTGGAACTTTTCATAGCTAATTCCACAGCCGGTGAAGAGCACTGGTAGTTGACTGAATCTAAATCACAGAAGGATACCAAAATCCTCTCGAGCTCCATTTTACCTTCTATTGCTAGGAACTTATATCGGCCGTTATATCGGCCGACTGGCATAGTGCGGCAGTCCAATCGTTTGGAGTGCGGCTCTAGAACTGCACAGAGAAAACTTGGGAAAATGGTCGTAACTAAAGTCACAATGTGGACGCAGCTTTAGCATCTTGTTCTACATCTATTTTCTAGTGTTCTTCTTGTCACATGATGCTTCAGCAACCCTTTGTTTTTAACATTATCTCTTTCCTTCCGTCTACGTCTGCGCGTGGTTTGATGAAGGGCTACTTTTTGGAGGTGGAGCTCTAATAGGGGGTGTCAAAGTTAAAGAGAATATTTTTTCGACGGCCGAAGGAATCTTTGCCGTAACTCATCTGCGGTCATTACGTACAGTTTACTACGTCTAACTTTGTGATGGAACTACATCCTACATCCGCGGATATTTGAAGGGGGGTCTCAAACATAGAAGGGGAACATTATGTACTTTTTACTCTTAAATATCGTATTACTTGATATGATGACGGGAAGACGAGTACGAGAAAGCACTCGCTTCTTGAAAAGTAACATTCAATTTCTGCTAAGTAGTGGAGGAGTGGCTGAAAGAACTTGAAAAAGAGAGCGTGAAAACATGTCGTATGTTTGTGAAGAGGATGTTGTTTGTTATTTCGAGATCAGTGAAGAGATTAAGTCAGATGAAGGTAGTTCTGAGGAGAATGAGAGTAGCGTAGTCAGTATCGATAGAGTTTCACCAGCTATGCCTCCCAAAAATCAAGAAGCTTCGAGGAAAAGTAGAATTCGTTTGAATTCAGATGATTATGAGAAAATTGTTGCCTACATCGAAGACGAGGAGAACTTTGCTGCATTACATGGTGCAGGAAGGAAGACGAAAGTTGGTGCGGGGAAGTGTCTCAGCAAAGCCACAGCTTTTGGTATTATGGCTGCTCAACTTTCAGGGAAGAATGGTTTTCCTTTAGTGACTGGTGTTGAATTAAAGAAACGATTCGAGAGATACGTGGATATGTACAAGAAGGCGAAAGAAATCCAAGACAGCACGGGTGGAGGGCTCACTGAGGATGAGATGTTGACTGGGTTGACATTGGAAGAGAAATTGAATGAGAAATGTCCTCATTTCTTTCGGATGAATGCTGTTTTTGGAAGTCGTGCTAACATTGATCTTCCTGCGTTGTATTCTCAAGGAATATCAGAGGAGGAGTTTGAAGGTTTAGACTCTCAATGTCAAACTGAGAATACTATTCCTCGGTCAGCTCCTCGCTATGATCATGAGAATACCCAATTTCAAGAAGATGATGGAGATAAAATATTTCTCAGTGCGAAGGTGTCGGCTATCAAGGTGCAGACGAAACGATGAGTCCATTTGCAGAAGATGAAATGAGTTTTGAAGACGAAGAAGTTGGTCACAGAGAGACGAGCAGAAGAACCTCTATTGTCTCTAAGCCTTTGCATGACACATCTAGAAATCATAGACCACCAAACGCTCGAAACATGAAAGTAGGTGTGTTGAATTTGTACGAGGAAAGTATCAAAGAGAAAGTTCAGTACAGAAAAGTTTACGTAGAATATCGTATGGCCACATTGGAGGAGAAGAAGAGAGCTAGAGAGAGTCACGAGAAAGAGGAGAGTAGAAAGAGGCACGCTTCGTTATTTGTTGAATTACACAAAGCTGACAATACATTCGAGGAAATAAGAGAAATTATTGAGAAACCCGACGATATGTAACCGATGTTTTCATATGAGTAAAAGTTGAAGTTCATTGCGTGCCTCTTAAGACTCTCTTCCTTTCAGTGAGTGAAGAGTTCAGGGTTTACTCGAGGTCAGTTCAGGGCCTGGTCGCAGAAAGCTTCGTTCGAGTGCGAGTCGCAGTAAGATTCAGACGAGGGCGAGTTCGCACAGTCAGTCCGTCAGAGAGATGTTCAGTGAGGTAAAGGACGAGCGCGAGTTCGCACTAACTGTGATTCGACTGTGAGACAGATGTTCAGTGAGGTAAAGGGCGAGCGCGAGTTCGCAGTAACTGCGATTCGACTGTGAGACAGAGAGAATTGCGAAGTGCGAGAAGTGCTCACGACCAGGCGGAAGCATAAGAGCGATAAGCGTTTACGACCAGGCGGAAGCGTAAGGGCGGTCCGAGTGAAAGAGATTTGATTAGTAGTTATCTGTCTTGCTTTTTTCTTGCTCTTTCACAGCTCGAATTACAGGGTCGCAGTTAGTGTTGTCGTTGTTAAATTCGGGTGCACGATGGAGTTAAATGCAATATTTAGTGCGACAGGGTTTAGAGACACACTATGTGCGAGTGTGATAGGGTTTAGGGGCGCACTATGTGCGATTTACACAAAAACGGTGCGCACTGAGTGCGGCTTACCACGGGACGCACTGAGTGCCAACATGAAACTGTATGCACTGAGTGCGGCTTACCATCTTGGCGCACTGAAGTTAGTTTTCATACTTTGCTCAGTGCGATTAACTTGGTGGACGCACTGAGAGCGTTTGCAAACCAAATTTTTTATTAATGCGACTTAGAACGGGGTGCATCGAGTGCGGTTTTTGCTACGGGACGCACTCAGTGTAATTTTCTTTGGTGTCGCACTGAGAGCGTTTGCAAACTATGCTATTACTTAATGCGACCTAGCACGGGGTGCACCGAGTGCGATTTTTGCTGTTGAGTCCACTCAGTGCGATTTTCTTTTGGGTCGCACTGAGAGCGTTTGCAAACAATGTTATTGCTTAATGCGATCTAGCACGGGGCGCACTGAGTGCGATTTTAGGTACGGTGTCCTGTTGTGGGACCAACTAGTATGTAAATTACGCATATAAGTGCGTTTTGCGCACAGTTGTAGAAGTTGTGGTGTAATGGGATCTAAAACATTGCTCTTATGAGCTTAAAATGCTCTATTATCTGCTGGGGGTCTCCATGGGGCAGAAAAGGACAAGGTTGAGTCCTTTAACTTCTCATTGGTCCTCTAAAAAGTGAAGGTAACTTGTCCTCTACCTAAGTGCGCGCTCTGGGAGGTTCGGGTCACTTTGACGAGAGATTTTGGAGATCAGAGGGCATGGGCGGAGAGCTCTCGATGGGAGGAGCAATCTGACCACAAATTTCACTCGATTTGGAGGTCCAGGGCATACATTATGGCGATTTGAAGTTCATAGAGTGATGAGAGTACAAGAGTTTCTCTTCCGATTGTAAGATTAAGGGGTTTGAGTGATTGAGCCGTCAGATTGAGACCAGATTTCATGGGCTTGTAGTCTGTCAGCTGCTGAAGCTCTGACCACAAATTTCACCACCGGATGTTGTGCGGATTGAGCGCAATGGCGATTTGAAGGCGACGGGATGCAGAAAGCTGTCAATCTGAAGCAGCGAGTTTGCAGATTTATGGAGGACGATCAGAACAGTCAAATCGGCTCAAATTTCCTGTGTAGTGAGTTTACCTTCTGAATTGATAGCACAAAAAGTTGGAGTGGAAGTGGACGGTTCATTTAGTCGAAGAAGCTTCTGTCCTGAATCTGAGATTGGAAGTGCGTGTTAGTTTCTGTGGATTTGTGTTAATTGTGGGAGGAGATCTAGCCGTCAGATCTTCCTGAAATTTGACCTGCAAGTAGAGATTTTAGTATCATACCTACGTGACAAGTTTGAGAGGAGACTAAGCTGTAGATCTGTACCTATCATGTGTGAAAGTTCGCTGGTTTTTCTGCCGAGTTGTATCGGCAACGATATCTACTCTAGGTCTCGAGTTGTTAGCGGCAGCTGGCTGAAAAGTATCCAGTGCGACATTTGTATTGCTTTGGGGAGTATTCTAGGCGTAGATATGACTTTAGCGACCTACGTTGTATCCACGTCATGTGGTTGTTAGGTTCGCACTCAACGTGGCAAAGTGCGATCTTTGACCTGTAGAGTCGACTACCTGTCTAGCCTAGTCTCCGGTTTTTGGGACACGTTACGGTGCATGCATTAGAACCTTTCACCCAGAAGACCCACACGTGGATGAGTATGACGGCACCAAACATGCGATGTGCATGTGTGCCACCTCATCGGTCCGTGAGGCTTGGGTTGCTTGGTTAGGGAGCTTGCACCTATCCTTGTTTTGTGTTCGAAACTTTTAAGCAAAGGGGAGTGACCTGTGGAGGGCATTCGACCTGGGGAAAAATCCAAGAGATTGTTCGTGTGGAGATCGTGGTGATCTTATGAGATTGAATCAGAGTTTTATGGATCGAGATACCTTTGTAGTTGGAGTGCACATGTTGTGAGAGATGGACGAAGGACTCTACTTACCGCCCAGATTCCCTTTTCAAAACCCTTTCTCGATTAAACTGATGTATATGGAACGAGTCCACTTTCAACAGTTTCTGATAGGATCCTTCGGGCATAACTTTACCGCGCAAGTCATGCTCTCGCCTGTCCCTGTGATCTTACCTGTTGTCACTTACGGCCAAGAATGGGACCTCACCGTCTTTATCCTCATCTAACGAAGGATGGATCTGAATCAGCTCCCTCCTGTAAACTTTAACACCCAGTGCGAGATAAGACACATCTGTCGACCCAAAGCCATGTACGAAGTCCTAGTAGTGAGAAACTTCAGAGAGGAATACTACCGAGAGATCATGTCATCACATATCCCGTTTGTCGTGCCCATGATCATCCAACATTTTCGTGTAGTTATCTTGACTCTTTACTGAGAGAAAGAAAGTGCTTAGTTATCGAGGGAGTTAGAGAGAAATCTACAGGAAACTTGTCGCTCTGCTGTGCATTGATCGCTAGTCACAGCCAGAAGGTACGCCCTTGCTCAAAGAAAAGGCTCTCGCTACGACATATTTGGTGCTTCCACTGAGAGCACGCTTTGAGGTGGTTGAGTGAGTTGTTGCCGAGGAGCGTCAAGTATGAATCTTCCCGAAGCAATGGGGACGAGTGGAGGAGGAGCGGACGATCTGCTTCGAGCATTGACGATGTTGTTGAGACAACAACAAGGAGGCGATGTTGGGGAGCAGAAGTCTACAAGAGCTCTACAAGCGGTGGTGAAGAAGTTGGGGAGGTTCGATGGAAGGAACATCACGAAGTATGTTCGGGAGTATATTTGTGAGATGGAGGTAAATCGTGTGCTTGAGACAGAGATGATTTCTAGTTTTGAGTTGGCTGTGATACCTGAGATCCGTAGTCAAGTGACAAAGCTGAAGGACGCACGTACGAGTTCTTGAGAGGAGTATGAGCAGAGGTTGAAGAGTGAATTTTTTGATGATGATGCGGATAGAGTAACCAAGAGAACGTTCTTGGAGTGGATAGAGCAGCGTCCGGGGAATGAGATGACGTCAAATGAGTTGCTGCGTGAGTTTGAGAAAAGGTTCTGTCAATTGTCTCCATCCGAGAGGACAACGCTTGACTTAAGGAAGACAGAACTTTTTCTAGAAGCTGCTGATGAAAATCTAGAGGATAAGCTTTTCTTGATGCTAGCAGACAAGGGAGAAGAAGGAGGAGTGAGCACAGACTGGAGAAAGGTAGAGGAAGCTGTTACTATTCTCACGAAGCAGAAACGTGGAAGAGGTAGAGCTGCAACCTTGAGGTCTGATGTCTCTTTAGCTCCATTGCCCAAGCCTGCCAATAGCAAGGTTGAAGATTCTGCAATCGATGAGTTGGTCAAGGGTCTGAGAGAGTTAAGGATAGAGATGGCAGAGCTAAAGCATAGTCGAAGTCCTGGTGATACCAATGCATCTACAACTAGCAGAAATTTTGTTAGAAGATGTATCTGGTGTGACAGTACTGAACACCAACGACGAGATTGTGAGGAGTTTTCCGAAGCTCTCAGAACCGGAGTCGTGAATTTTAGAGATGGAAAGATTCATCTCGCCCAAACTGGTGCGCCGTTGAATACCAACTTTGGTAAGGGAGGAATAAAGGGTTTGGTGAGAGGTCAGGTTGGTATAGCTACGGCGATACGCACAATAGAGCCAGAAACATTTGCGATTGAAGTAGATGTACCAGTTGTAGCAGCTGTTAAGAGCGATGTAGTTGAAGTTCCACGAGAAGTGATGTTGCGAGGTGCGGAGGCAATTCGTCGCATTACTGGATGGGATGATCCTGTAGAGGCAGGGTGTGTCAAGGCTTACTTGGTGCAAGAGAAGCATGTAAGCTGGCAAGATGCGATTGTGGAAGAGAAAAGGAGACGTGATGATGATGTTGCTGATCCGGAGGAGGCTACAAGGAGAGCCAGAACCACGAAGAGGAGAGGGCAACAAGAGACATCACCGTCTGATATCCTTTCGATGTCTCAAGGGGCATCTACATCTGAACCTATGGTTGATGTTCCTATTTATGACACGGAGATGAGAGAGAAAGGCAAAGGAGCTTCTTCAAAGGGCAAAGGTAAAGCACCGACCTACAGACTACAGTCTGATATCGAGACCAGCACCAACTTGAAGGAGATTCTTGAAGAGAGAATTTTGGATGCAAAAATAGAATTTTCCTTGCGAGAGGCCTTAGGGATAGCTAAACGTGATTTTCATGAGTTGATCATAGATGTGATCAAGAGAAAGAGGCAGATGACTGCGGATACAGTGATGGTGAAAGCATTGGATACTGACATCACTGGGGAAGAAGATGAAGAGTTAGGTCTCGTATTTGCCCAAAAGCATGTACTACAGGCGTCGAATGGAAGAGAGGCAAGAGTTTCAGACTGTGCTGCAGAACATGGCGACGAGAAGCAGCATGAGAGTCACTATTCTCGAGCATATTGGGCTCGTGCAACCACAGAGACAAGGGTCCGACTGGGTAACTTGTCAGAGGCTATAGTGGCGTTGGTGGATCACGGTTCGGAGATTAACATCATGTCCAAAAATGTTTACGAGAAGGGGAAGTGGCCAATCGACACAGGACATGGATGGGTTCTTCGTGCTGCTAACAACCAAAGAGGTGAACTTTTTGGTGCTTGTCCAGCTGTCAAGACTCGGATAGGAGATGTAGAGATAGAACAAAACTTTTTTGTTCAGAGTGTAGCTGCTTATCCTGTGATCCTTGGTCAACCGTACATTACTGCGTCTAGGATGGAGACGAAAGTAATGGACGATGGGTCTCATTATGCTCGTATCAGAAGTCAAGATGGTACAAGAGCGGTACAGTTTCTTACTGTACGTACGGGTCATGAAAGGAACAGAGAGAAGCTGAGGGACAGTCCCTTAAGGACTGACAAAGAGTTTTCGGATTTTTAGTTAGCACTCCTGTAGAGCGAGAGTATGGGAGTGTTGATAGGAGAAAGAGCCTTCCGCTAGTGCCAGAAGATGAAGAAGAGATGTTTAAATGTGGGTTTGCTCAGTTTTCTGAAACATGTGTAAATAGATTTCGAGTGATAGAAGAGATGGATAGTGCACAAAGACGATGTGTGAAGAAGCAGGAAGATCTCTTCAAAACTCAAGGAGTTTTGTTAGATCAGGAGTTCATTAACGGGATGTATGAAGAAGAGAGCTTTGAAGATACTCTTGAGGAAGTTTTGTCGTTTATAAGCACCGATTCTTTGGTTAATGGAGTAGCCGCGATCCGTTCACGTGAGTTACATGAGGAGATTACAAGATTCGTCGAGAACGGCTACAAGGTTCAGCTTCAGATGAAAGGAGATCATGAGTTGGAGTTAGAGAAGAGTAGAGCCATGAAACACCAAGAAGCGCAGGTTCATACAAAATACAAGACGGTGGCGCGTAAAGTGAAGCCGGTGGCTACTCAACTACCTGAAGACTCTAACAAGCAAGTGGAACGAGCATCGACTGAACCAGTTCTGCGGGATTCACAGAGAGTAGGGCACAGGTTCACAGAAGAGACACTCAAACGACTACAGATTGGAGGGGGTGAGTTTCTTATTGAGGAAGAGAGAAAGCGTTTTCATGAGATGCTGAGAAGACATGGAAAGGCTTTTGCTTTCAGTGCAGAAGAGATTGGATGTGTAGATACGAGTGTCGTAGCACCCATGGTGATCTTCACAGTACCACACGTGCCTTGGGACTTGAAGCCTATACCAGTGCCACGAGCTATGTTGCCAAAGCTTGTTGAATTGTTGAAAGAGAAGATACGCATGGGTATTTTAGAGCCATCTATGGGACCTTACTCGAGTCGGTGGTTTACTGTACCTAAGAAGTCAGGAGCTCTTAGGTTCATCCAAGACATGCAACATGCTAACAAGGTGACTATTCGGAACATGGGATCAGGACCCATAGTAGATGAAGTTGCAAAAGCTTTTGCTGGTCGTGCTATCTACTCGATTGGAGATTTATACTCTGGGTATGATCAGTTCCAGTTGGCAATAGAGAGCAGAGATCTCACCACCACGCGTACTCCGCTTGAGCTTGTAAGGATGTGCACATTACCACAAGGAGCGACGAACTCTGTTGCTCATGTGCAAAATGCAATGAATAGGATTTTGAGAGAATTCATTCCGGAGAAGACCATACCTTTCATAGATGATATTCCTATGAAAGGATGTGCAGTCGAAGATAAGGATGAGAAGCTTACTGAGGATGGATGTCGAAGATTTGTGGTTGATCATATTCACGATGTGGAGATGATCTTAACAAGGCTTGAGGAGGTAAATCTCACTCTTTCAGCGGAGAAATCGAGCTTTGGAGTTCCGGAGATTGTTGTGGTTGGTCATCTTTGTGGAGCTTTTGGCCGACGCCCGAACCCATCAAAGGTTGATGCTATTGGGAGGATGAAAGATTGTGCCAACACCACAGAGGTTAGGAGATTCTTGGGAGCTTGTTTGTTCTATCGAGTGTGGATTCTTCATTTTGGTCACATGTCTGAACCATTGTATGAGTTGTTGAGGAAGCGAAGAAGGTTCACTTGGGGTGAGGAGCAGAGAGTCGCTATGGTGCGACTAAAAGAAGCATTGAAATCACCACCAGTTCTACGACAGTTGAGCTATGATTGTGGTAGACCCATAGTCGTTACGGTTGATACTAGTCCTATCGCTATAGGTTGGGCAATAGGGCAGGATGATGGTGAGGAAAAGAGGTTTGCAACAAGATTTGGTGCTCGCATACTTACAGATCGACAAAGGAGATACCCTCAAGTCAAACGAGAGCTCTGGGGCGTTGTAACTGCAATGAAAGCTGAGAAGGAGTATCTCATTGGAGCACATGTACTACTTGAAACTGATTGCTTACCTTTGTTGGGAATGATAGCAAACTGCACAACGCCTGATATTGCTATGTTACGTTGGATAGCTTACGTTAGGTCGTTGAATCCAGAGTTGAGACACATAGCAGGGAAGATGAATTCGATGGCAGACATGTTGTCTAGAGCTAGGTACTCTGAAGAAGAAGATATGGAGGAGAAGATATGGAGGAAGATGATGCAGAGGAGGGGCAAGTTCTACAACTATCAAGCGAGGACCGGAGTCGCTTGGATGGTGTTCTTCCTTTCAGGGAAGAACTCTACTGTGGGAGGCTCAAAGAAATCGGACGCTATCTAAGCACTCTTCAGAAGTATGAAGAATGGACGGAGAAAGTCTTCAAGGAGATACGACATCAGGCCTATGGCTATCTATTACGAGATGGATATCTATGGAAGAGGCCAAAGAGGAGAGATGGAGTGCCCTTGAGAGTAGTGGATGATGCAGAGACTAAGAAACAAGTACTCGAACAATTTCATGATATCTTATGGGCAGGTCATCGAGGTACATGGGCGACCTTTACCAAGATCAAGGAGAGGTATTGGTGGAAAGGATTGTATCGAGATGTAGAGAAGTTTGTTGGGTCATGCATTAAATGTCAATTCCAATCCAAGATTCGGTATAGGGATGGATTGAGACCCACATATCCCTTGTCCATTCATTTCCAATGGGTTTTGGATCTGGTTGCCATGCCACCAGGAATTTGAGGCATGCGTCATTTAGTTTTGGCTCGGGAAGAACTATCTAACTTTGTAGAAGGGAGGGCTCTACGCACCAAAGCTACTGAACCTGTCTGTCGATTCATACTAGAAGATATCGTTTCTAGATATGGAAGCGTGGGGAGAATCCGTGCAGATAGAGGAGAGTTGAATGCAGATGATGCACGTGAGTTCTTCAACAGGTATGGAATACGATTGAAGTTGACCACTTCGATGAACCCGGAAGCGAATGGGAAAAGTGAACGAAGGCACCCACCAATCATCCAAGCATTGGTGAAAGCGTGCAAGGGGCGTCATGAGGACTTGCCTAGACTTCTTCCTTTTGCGTTGTGGGCTGATAGAACTACTCATAGTACTGTCACTGGTTACATGCCTACAGAACTGATGACTGGTCAAAAACCTATCATGCCAGCGGAAGGAGACGTTCCTACTTGGGTATGTCTGCCTTGGGAGGATGGTTTTGATAGGGAAGGACTATTGACACTACGAATTCAGCAGCTTGAGCGACGTGAGGAGGACCTCGAAGAAGCATTGGTCAAACTCAAGGAGGCGAGGTTGAAGAACAAAGAGCGATTCGACAAGACACATCGACTGCGGAAGAAGCCGATCCGAGAAGGTGACTGGGTCATAGTATATGACAACAGTTTGGATAACCAACACAGCACTATCAAGAAGTTTGCACGACGTTGGTTTGGTCCTTATGTTGTTGTTGTCGTTCACGACAACGCCACATATGGTTTGCGAGAATTGGATGGTACACTCTTGAAGTTACCCATTGCTGGTAAAAGGGTCAAGGTTTTCCGAAGACGGGAAGGATTTCTTGATTTCGACGAACTTCTCGAGTCTGATTCTCATCTTTCCAGACCTTATGCCAGAGAAGATGATGATGAACCTGACAGCTCAGAGCACGATGAGGGCTACCATGATGACTATGGATAACAAGTTGGCACATACCGGAGGATGTGCAAGTTTGGAGGGGGTGAATGTCCTGTTGTGGGACCAACTAGTATGTAAATTACGCATATAAGTGCGTTTTGCGCACAGTTGTAGAAGTTGTGGTGTAATGGGATCTAAAACATTGCTCTTATGAGCTTAAAATGCTCTATTATCTGCTGAGGGTCTCCATGGGGCAGAAAAGGACAAGGTTGAGTCCTTTAACTTCTCATTGGTCCTCTAAAAAGTGAAGGTAACTTGTCCTCTACCTGAGTGCGCGCTCTGGGAGGTTCGGGTCACTTTGACGAGAGATTTTGGAGATCAGAGGGCATGGGCGGAGAGCTCTTGACGGGAGGAGCAATCTGACCACAAATTTCACTCGATTTGGAGGTCCAGGGCATACGTTATGGCGATTTGAAGTTCATAGAGTGATGAGAGTACAAGAGTTTCTCTTCCGATTGTAAGATTAAGGGGTTTGAGTGATTGAGTCGTCAGATTGAGACCAGATTTCATGGGCTTGTAGTCTGTCAGCTGCTGAAGCTCTGACCACAAATTTCACCACCGGATGTTGTGCGGATTGAGCGCAATGGCGATTTGAAGACGACGGGATGCAGAAAGCTGTCAATCTGAAGCAGCGAGTTTGCAGATTTATGGAGGACAATCAGAACGGTCAAATCGGCTCAAATTTCCTGTGTAGTGAGTTTACCTTCTGAATTGATAGCACAGAAAGTTGGAGTGGAAGTGGACGGTTCATTTAGTCGAAGAAGCTTCTGTCCTGAATCTGAGATTGGAAGTGCGTGTTAGTTTCTGTGGATTTGTGTTAATTGTGGGAGGAGATCTAGCCGTCAGATCTTCCTGAAATTTGACCTGCAAGTAGAGATTTTAGTATCATACCTACGTGGCAAGTTTGAGAGGAGACTAAGCTGTAGATCTGTACCTATCATGTGTGAAAGTTCGCTGGTTTTTCTGCCGAGTTGTATCGGCAACGATATCTACTCTAGGTCTCGAGTTGTTAGCGGCAGCTGGCTGAAAAGTATCCAGTGCGACACTTGTATTGCTTTGGGGAGTATTCTAGGCGTAGATATGACTTTAGCGACCTACGTTGTATCCACGTCATGTGGTTGTTAGGTTCGCACTCAACGTGGCAAAGTGCGATCTTTGACCTGTAGAGTCGACTACCTGTCTAGCCTAGTCTCCGGTTTTTGGGACACGTTACGGTGCATGCATTAGAACCTTTCACCCAGAAGACCCACACGTGGATGAGTATGACGGCACCAAACATACGATGTGCATGTGTGCCACCTCATCGGTCCGTGAGGCTTGGGTTGCTTGGTTAGGGAGCTTGCACCTATCCTTGTTTTGTGTTCGAAACTTTTAAGCAAAGGGGAGTGACCTGTGGAGGGCATTCGACCTGGGGAAAAATCCAAGAGATTGTTCGTGTGGAGATCGTGGTGATCTTATGAGATTGAATCAGAGTTTTATGGATCGAGATACCTTTGTAGTTGGAGTGCACATGTTGTGAGAGATGGACGAAGGACTCTACTTACCGCCCAGATTCCCTTTTCAAAACCCTTTCTCGATTAAACTGATGTATATGGAACGAGTCCACTTTCAACAGTTTCTGATAGGATCCTTCGGGCATAACTTTACCGCGCAAGTCATGCTCTCGCCTGTCCCTGTGATCTTACCTGTTGTCACTTACGGCCAAGAATGGGACCTCACCGTCTTTATCCTCATCTAACGAAGGATGGATCTGAATCAGCTCCCTCCTGTAAACTTTAACACCCAGTGCGAGATAAGACACATCTGTCGACCCAAAGCCATGTACGAAGTCCTAGTAGTGAGAAACTTCAGAGAGGAATACTACCGAGAGATCATGTCATCACATATCCCGTTTGTCGTGCCCATGATCATCCAACATTTTCGTGTAGTTATCTTGACTCTTTACTGAGAGAAAGAAAGTGCTTAGTTATCGAGGGAGTTAGAGAGAAATCTACAGGAAACTTGTCGCTCTGCTGTGCATTGATCGCTAGCCACAGCCAGAAGGTACGCCCTTGCTCAAAGGAAAGGCTCTCGCTACGACAACGGGGCGCACTGACAGTATGATTTAGAGGTAGTGAGTGCGACCTCTTCGCAGTTGCGCACTGAGTGCTAATTTGCATTCTACGCACTAGATTTTATGTTGCTGAGTGCGTGCTATAGCCGATCGTTCTTAATGGTTGTTACTGCAGTCACTTTCCTTCGGTTGTGCAGTGAACTTAATCATGGAGGGATCCGAAGAAGAATCCTTAAGCAAGATTCTGTCAGAAGAGGAATCCGAAGAAGAATCTGAATCCGAAGAAGAGGAGACTCCAGCACAAAAAACTGAGGAAGGACCTTTTCTTATCTCGTTCACTTCCCAAGAAGATTTACATGAACGAATAAAATGGGGATGGATGAGTAAAGAAGATGTGAACCTTGCTGTGATGGATATAGACGAAGAGGAGTTGGAGAAATTAGGATTATTGATGGCTTTATCATTCGAGTTTGCTCGCCCTGATGTGAGCACTCTAAACTTCTTTGATTTGAAGGTTTATTCTTCGAACTCCCTCTCTATTTTCTTAATGTTTGTTTACTCCCTCCCTGTTTTTTAATGACGAGGTTAGCGTTGTGTTTGTTTCAGATTGGTCTTTGCTCGGCGTTTGTTCGATCTTACCATGCTGAGTCAAGGATCGCAAAAGTTGACGAGGTGGAAGTTTCACTGAGTCTCGATTTAATTCGAGAAGCATTTTTGATCCCTCAAGGTCTTGTGCAAATGCCTCATTTTGTGAGACATGTCCGCATAGCAGATTGGTTTCCTGAATACGATAAAGTGGGAAAGAGATATTTTGCACGTGAATGTGCAATTGAAGGTTAGAGATCTGCTTTTCAATGTTTGAATGCAGTCCTTTTGGCAAGGAGAAGGTCTAAAACTGTGACTAGCCAACTTGCGTTGTATGTAAAGGCTAAAGTTGAGGAGATAGAGATAGACTATGATTGGACTCAGCTGATGCTAGATCATCTTGAAGGAGAGATATTGCATATACAGAAGCATATGCGAGCCCCAAAAAAGAGTGGAAGTGTAGAAACTTTTATAGGGATAGCTCTTACTCATCTTCTGCTACATCTGGAGATATTGACAGAGGAGGATGCAATCTTTAGCAACGAAGACGGAGCAAGAGATCAGGCAGCAAGAGATCAGACAGGGACGAGTCAAGATGAAACAAGTAAGGAACTCTACTCTACTGTTTGTTTTACAGTTTGTGTTTGTTTGCATTATCATGTTTGCAGTATAACACTGTAGTGTGCACTGGAGATAAACATCAGAGGGAATGGTCGCACTGGAGATAAACATCCAGTGCGACCATCGCGATGATCGCACTAGAGCGAGTGCGCTCAGTGCGATCGGAGGAAAGATCGCACTGGAGATAAACATCAAGTGCGACCATCGCTCGGATCGCACTGGACCGACTGTGCTCAATGCGATCTGAAGAAAGGTCGCACTAGAGATAAACATCCAGTGCGATCATCGCTCGGATCGCACTGGAGCGACTATGCTCAGTGCGATGCGTCGCACTGGTCTTAAACACCCAGTGTATGCGTATTGACTAGTAACTCTTCTGACTCATGCGTTTTGACTAGCAACTCTTCTAACTCATGTGATATTTATTTAGGACCTATCCATCGTCTTGCGAGAAGAGAAGAAGAAGAAATTTGCGCTAGTATTCTCAACAAGAGGAAGGAAGAGGAGGCTTTAAACGCACGAATTGCAGAGGCTCAACAGAAAGAGGAAGAATTGACAGAGCGTGTGGAAATGCTTGAATGTACTACCGCTCGGTATTCGGAGGAGTTGGAAAGTCTAAAAACAGAGATAAATTGTTTTCGTTCTTCGAAGCTTTTCTACTCGAGACTGATTGATCCTTCTATGCCACGAAGGAAAACTCTCATTTTGGACTTAAATGGGCTCTTGCTAAGACTGGGACGGAATGAGATGGAGCTTCAAGGCGCTAAAGAAAGAGGCTATCGGATTGAACATTACCGTAAAGATCTATGTTACGTTGTGAGAGCCGGAGTGAAAGAGTTCATGGACATTTGTTGTGAAGAGTTTCAAGTCTTGATATGGACATCTCGGACCTTGAGTAACTGTAATGTTATTCTTCTATCCATGGAGAAAAAGAAGTATATTTCAGTGAGAATCGCTTCGGCCAGGTAACTTTTCAATCGTTGTCTCCGTTCCTTGAAGGTTCATTGCATTGATGTGTATACAGTCTTATGCATACTTCAACTTCTTACTTCTCTTGTACTGATTTTAAGTCTATATTCGCTTCTGCAGATATGTAAGGTTTTTGTGCAATCACAGTGTAGTCGTTTCAAGACCATAAGGGAAGCTGCAACGGGTAACTTTCTATATCTGAAAGACTTCTCTCGACTGCATTCCTACAATTTGTGTGCAAGAGATTGTCTCTTGGTTGATGATTCACCGAAGAAGAATAGCACGAACCATCTGTTCAAAGCAATCCATCCTCCTTCCTTCCGCCCGGAGTCTGCAGACATGGACCGGGATGATTATCTTCTGAAGATTCTATTAACATGGTTGATGCAATGGAGAAGCGATTTCATAGAGACTCCTAGTTTTGTAGGAGCAAGATATAAGGCCATGTTTGGTACAGACCCCATGATAGCTTTGAAAGCTTACTGGGGAACTTTGTCTGAGGAGGACGAGGAGGTGTTGTGGCGTTCTTGCACGAGTGCACAGAAAGCAGATTTTATGTTAAAATACAAATCATCTTGAAGAACTATTCATTTTATACAATAAAGTTTTTCCTTACCAAAAGCACTCTATTCACTAACATCCGCAAAAATCAACTAACAGTTCTAGTAACCTGGTAAGTAGTTGTGTGGAAAGTAGTTCTGCGACCGAATATAAATAGTTGTGCAAATCTTTGAAGCTAAATATATCACAAGAGCCAGCGTTGTCAGTGCGACCGTGCACGAGTCGCAGTAGTTCTATACACTCAGTGCGACATGCGCAACAGTCGCACTGGTGTTATAAACTCAGCGCGACTTAGCAAAATCTTTGATCGCACAGATGTGCGATCTGAGTGCGACCCGCGTACCGGTCGCACTTTTCTACTCAGTGCGACCATGGGCAGATCGTACAGAATGTCATGGTGTCAGTGCGTCCATGGGCGGATCGCACTGGTGTTATAAACTCAGCGCGACCATCGCACAAGTCGCACTGATGTAGTCAGTGCGACTTAGCAAACACTTTGATCGCACTGATGTGCGATCTGACTGCGACCCGCGTATCGGTCGTACTTTTGTACTCAGTGCGACCATGAGCGGATCGCACTGGTGTTATAAACTCAGCGCGACCATCGCACTAGTCACACTGATGTAGTCAGTGTGACTTAGCAAACACTTTGATCGCACTGATGTGCGATCTGAGTGCGACCCGCGTACCGGTCGCACTTTCGTACTCAGTGTGACAATGGGCGGATCGCACTGAGTGTCATGGTGTCAGTGCGACCATGGGCGGATCGCACTGGTGTTATAAATTCAGCGCGACCATCGCACTAGTCGCACTGATGTAGTCAGTGCGACTTAGCAAAATCTTTGATCGCACAGCACAAACACCCAACAAAAAGCTCACAAATTCAAAAGCTCACAAATACATGACAAACAACCAAGAAGATTGCTCAAAATTTTACAAACTTTATGTAAAAGGTCACAAATACATCAAGGTTTAAATAAAAATCCACCAGGTCTTCTATTATGCTCGAGACAAATTCTAAGAAGTCTATTCCTCTGATATATCCCAGTGGCATGGTGCGAGAAAGGTTCTCTCGTCATTGTCTCAAGATCTCTTTCGGATTCTAAAACTAACTCTCCATCGTCCTCGGTCCACTCATCATCATTTTTTAATAAAAAGTTATGGAGCATCGCACAACAACCTACTCATCTAACTAAGAACTGATTCTCTGATTTTTCTTTCAGTTGAGTTCTACCTTGTTTTAATGAATGCCAACGGGACTTCAAAATGCCTATACAATGTTCGTTAGCGACCCTAGCATGCGTTAAACAAGTATTGAAATCTTGTTTCTCTCTGTCCTCTGAAGCCATCCTGAAAGAAGGAACAAGATGTCGCAGTGGTGAATATCCCGAATCACCAAGTAAATATTGATCTGTTTCAAACAAAGAAGACTCACTGTCGATGTGTTTCCATAACACAGATTTTCTCAAGCAGGTGATATCTTGACAACTCCCGGGCATACCTGTGAAGAGAAAGATAATTCTCTTTCGATGACAACACACCACATGTGCATTCACTGAATAATTACATTTCCTATCATAATAAGTTTCACCATCCACCCGAGGTCTCTGTGATAAAGGCAACAGAGTCCCATCTATCAACCTTATACATCCTGGAAATCCCTTTGCTCCAAAAGCTTCCGAGATTACACGCCTTTCTTCACGACTTGGTCAACGAATCAATCCTCGAAGAATTGACTCCAACGCCTGCATCACTCTCTTAGTATACAGCACCATGGTCCCATGGGCAATGCCCCAAAGAAGCAACGACCTTCCAAGAGCAACATCATTTCTGTTGTGTCCAAATCTATCTAAAGCAACAGCAAGTTGGAGAGACACGGTGTCGTGTCGTGGACCGGCTCCTACCTGAAATTCAAACTTCGATGCTTGTCACTCCAAAGTCACTCATGAGAAGACAAGCTAGGCCCCAGCTTACGGGTTTTTGGCACCACTTCGGATCTTCGTTTTTATTGCACCAGTGGATAGAGCTCCTTGTCAGCTTTCCATAGGCACTTTGTCTACTTCGTTTGGACGCCTAGTGGAGAAGTTACAGGACTCGAAAGATGGAGAAAATAAGCTAGGCCCCAGCTTACACGTTTTTGGCACCACTTTGGATCTTCATTTTTATCGCACCGGTGGATAGAGCTCCTTGTCAGCTTTCCATAGGCACTTCATCTACTTCGTTTGGACGCCTAGTAGAAAAGTTACAAGACTCGAAAGATGGAGAAAACAAGCTAGGCCCCAGCTTACGAGCTTTTGGCGCAACTTCGGATCTTCACTTTTATCGCATAGATGGATAGAGCTCGTTGTCAGCTTTCCATGGGCATCTTGTTTATTTCGTTTGGACATCCAGAGAAGAAGTTATGCGATTCGAAAGAAGGTAAAATCAAGCTAGGCCCCTAGTTACTTGCTGACTGGGTATTTAGGGCTTCAGGCGTTATATCAAAGACGCAAGGGGCCTGCTTCTTATAATTGAGGGTTGAACTTCGTACGTACAGACTGTAACAAGGGGACTACTTAAGGGGCTTGCTTGCGCTTGCGACCTGTCAACGGACGGTGCGGGAGATTTGGAAGTCCAATGCAAACGCGCAAGGCGTCGTTGGGTTCAGATATGTGCAGGCTACGCACTGGTTCAAACGGTTAGGGAAGAGACGGATCGGGGAGTGCGTACTGAGTGAAATTGAGACGCAGGAAGCAGATTTGGAATTTTCAGTTACCTGTGAAGGAGAGTTGGACCGTTCGGGCCGTTCCGGAGTCCAAACTTGCTGTCCTTGGATCCAACGGGATCAGAACACCGAGTTCTACAAGAAATTGAAGACGATACCAGTTTTCATCGGGCGGTTTGGAAGTTCTGAGTGAAATTGGCTCGCAGGGAAGCGCTTATATCAGATTTTTGTTCACCTGCGACCTGAGGTTGGGTTGTACTTCGCGATCGGTGAGCCAAGCTCTTCGTTCTTGGTGCCTACGCGATCAGGGAGTCTTCATCTACTCATAGGTGAAGACCGTGTGCGGATTGGATTGTTGGTTTGGGTGTGGTGAGCGAATTTGCGCCGCAGGGAACCGATTTACGTCAGTTTTTTGCAACCTGCGACTAAATTTCTCGAGTGGTTTACAAGGGGAACTCCAAACGGCTTGTTTGGAGTCTTGTTGGGTTCATGGTAGCCAGATCTATCTGCCAGGGAAGACGGATATCAGTTTAGACGATCCGTTTGTGCGGTGTGAGCGGTTTTAAGCCGCAAGGAGGAGCTTCTGGAAGTTCGGTCACCTGCGACCGAAAATCGGCGATATCTCAGCTATCAGGAGTCGGATCTGAAAGTTTCTTGGGTTAACGGAGTCAGCGGAGGAGACCCTATCGACATTTGAAGATCGTTTGGCGAAAGGAGAAAGTTCCCAGATAGGTTTTTTTCGGTTCCTTCGCTACGGGTTTCGTCCTTTTGAGTTCGTTAGGGACTTAGTTGGTTGTGTACGGCTTGTGGTAGCTAGCTTTAGCCAAGAGCTAGTGCGTGGATGTGGTTTGGACTTGGGTTTGGATCGCGTGATACTGTTGGGGCTCTGTTTGTTAGCAAAGAGAAGTTTCTCTTGCTTTGAGCTACGCTTCGGCGATTTTGGGCTAGGGTTGTGATTCAGGGGTTTGTTTTAGGACTTCTGAAGTAGGTTACAGACTGCTCTGGTCTGTTTCTCAGTTTTGTGCTGTTAGGAGAAAGAAACGGCAGTGTACATACTTTCAGAGTGGTATATATCGCAGCATTCCTTTTCGTGGTTGTTCTTCTCTGTCTTGTCTCTGTTTGGCACACAGCGTCTCCACAGCCAGGAACCTCGCATTTTCCTGGACATCCTTCACGCACAAAATATCCGACACGATACGGTACACGGGAGCTTGTTTTACTCGACTCTCATTGTGGAAAATGGGATGAGCTTCTACTAAACTCACCAGTTTCCCAAAACTCCTTCTATCCATTCTTGTAAGCTGTCGGAAAGAATTTGTAGGCAGGTTTTCAAAATAATTCGTATAAAAGTCTTTACTTTTAGAGAATGAAAATCGATCTTGCCTTTCGAGATATCTGGAAGTATAGAGTACTTGGTACAACTCTAATAATTCTTCGTCAGAATCGGAAGCTTCTCCGGACGATGAAGAACCGGTACAATCAAGCTCCTGCTTTCTCCTCAAGCTTGAAATGTCCATCGTGTTGTTATCACTAGATTCATCTGAAGAAGATGATTCTTCCGAGTTGGAGGAAGCTAACATCACTCTTAGCTCTACGATCTCTTCTATGTTCCGGAGTAACTGTTTTCTCTCGGATACACGCGGTGTCGGAGTGTGATCCGTCTATCTAGGAAAGCGCCGAGCTTCTGGCTGTGGTTGTTTACTCAAGAGGTTGGCTTTAAGGTCACAATAGGGGCCATAAACACTCACACAGTTGTGTAAGATCCTCTAATATGCTCAAAAAGCGAAATTTAGGTCTAACTAGTAGTAATAGGTTTAAGCGGTGAACTTTGACACACAAAGAGAGGAAAACTATGAAGGTGTAGACATCATAACTTCTCCTACATGTAAATGAGGTCCTACTAGATACACATATGAAGTTTCAGCTTGAGATCAGTTCAGAGCACCGAGATATGGGTAGAAACTTTCTGAACAGAGAAATAACGGCAATTTCTGATACCCAGATAGCTATTTCGACCTATAACAGGAAATTTGCTCGATCAACTTCGAAGTTTCTTACAGGATTTGCAGTTCACAGCTTGCTGAACACTCCTGTGAAATTGGGACTCCTGATTGTTTGTAGAACTCCAGATCTCCTTCTCTAAAGTCGCTGCTCTAGATTAAGAGCTTTTCAGACCCCCTCTGCTTCAGCGGCCGCTTTGAATTACTCAATCACCCAAATGATTCTAAACTTTTTAGACAGTCGTAGCCCTGCTGACAGTGAATGCAACCACGAAGTTTTGAAGTGATTTTCTCAATTCTGCTGCAATTGGCACCGAAAACTCCAAAATCAACAAAAGTGACGCAGTTTTGGCACAATCCGAACTTCAATTGGGCATAACTCCTTGTTTATTGATCCAAATCGAGAAAAAATTTCACTGACAGTGCTTGGCACGACGAGCTCTCTCTTCCTGTGTTCTCAGATTTCGAAGATACCTCACCAAATGCTCGAAATCCACTCTAGAGCTCTGTTTCTAAACTTAGAGTTTTACAAAAGACAAAAATGGACAAATGGGAGTTCATAGCTCCACTTGACTGTCTTTTTGTGCCTTAAACTACATGGTAACTTATCTACACTCATAGGCTACCACGTCAAGCCCCCTAGAGTGCCAGCGTAAAACTTAAACTACCTAAAACGACACGTAGCCCCGAAAATTAACTTAAATCAGCTAGAAAGCGTGCATGGGCGACAAGTAAGTACAACCCATGAGCTCAAACCTCTATCAGCATGGAAATCCTAAGTTACGTACATTGAACGTCATAGACAAGTAAGAAGTCACTTGCACAAGCGCACAAATGCTTGAACAAGGTAACTAACATACTATCAGCCTACTAGGACTCAAAATAGTGTTAACATCGTATGCAAAGGTGTCAAACATATACATAAAGGACTAGACGTAGTATGTGCTAACTTCTAGAACTACTAAACCTAAGCGTCGGAGTAGAAGTCAAGCATGTAGTCGCCAAGTAACGCGACAGCGGCATGAGATTCAAATGAAGTAACCACTGCATGAGCTGTTCTCTACACATGAAAACATGACAACACTGAGCTAACACATATTCAAGCGTGAGTTCTCCTTACATTTGAGAACAAGATAAAACTGTGCGCTGATTGATAAACGTGGACTGTAGAGCTTCAAACAACGAATCGGAGTCGTATTCGGGGAAGCACGATACCTCCACTGAACTCTGGGTCCTGCGAAATGACTTCTACACCGAATTGTCTCGAGAAGTCTTTGCGAGAAAGAAATTTTTAAATTTTGAATACATGTTTGCACGTGTCACATTAACACGTGGCACATAGTACATGGAGAATTAACGTGTCCATTAATCTACGGCCAAAACCGTCACGGGTAGTGCGACGAGACCCGCAGACCATTTCTGCGGGTACCTCCGGACCCACCCGCATCCAAACTGGCTGTTGTCCGGAACTATAGCCCGTGGGTAGTGGAATAAACACTACGGTCTTTAACTTTGACACCCCCTAATGGGTAGAAACTCTACTCTACTTTTTCTCCCAGCTCTCAAATTCCCACCTTCTCAGCGTGTTGTTCACCAGATGACTCATCCTAAGAACCTCCAACAAGAGGGCCTTCGTTCGATTATGTCCACCTAAGAACTAAAGCTTATGCAGAAGAGAACGCGAGGAGGGAAAAGAGGGGTATGTATCAACGTATACGGACAAACAGGATTCTCGTCCGTTCACTCATGACTTGTACTCAACTTGCAGAGTCACGTCCACCGGCTGTTATAAGTGATGTCCTTGGAATAGATTCTATATTCTGCTCTCCATCCACCGCGTTGTAAGTAACGGGCAAGAGTTTGTGGTCTTGGATGGAATATTAAGGCTTCGGATATGTGGCTTCTTTAGCACTGTACAAATACTCTTCGGAGATGTGGCTTCTCTTTATCCTCTCAAGCGTTGGTCTGTACAAAGCAATAATCATTACTTATCATTTTGAAACAACATTGTCAGCCTAGCTGTTATTCTTGGACAGAAACTTACAGATTACTTACTCTCTTTGTCCGATGCCCCACAAAGCAATGAGCTTCAGATTCTAGCTAGCGACACTCTTGCGTCCTGATGAACTCCTGCCTCGGTTTTAGACATGATCCATTTTTCTCAACTTTAGATATATTTGCTTTTCGAGTACCAGCATGTTGTAACAGATATTTCGCTCTGGAAATGAGCTTTGAGTGAAAACTCTGTGTAATTACCTTCTAATGTGGCCGTTACTGAAAACTGTCGAAACATCAAACTCTACTTTGGAGACACACGTCAGTTATGCAGCCTCCAGCGTGTTGATCTAGCAAACTCGATACTGGCAGTGTACAGCGACACTTTCGTCATCCCATAGTCGTATGGCACACGCCTGTGCCATCAACAGACCAACCTGGTGAGGACCTGATGATCGATGGGGGAAATAACTCCGATGAAGAGAACGGAAATCTCTGGAGTCAAGCTTTTTGATCCTAGTCGTACATATGGCTCCACATTCCGGAGTCCAGCATCTGAGTCATACTCTCTTGCAAGCCTACAGCTGTGGCACAGTTTCGCAAATCAATGCGCACTTAATTAATGACCACACGCACTTAATTAATGATTAGGCGTGTGACGGGGAGCTACCAGTGCGTGCGAGAGAAAGCAGCCCGTTATTTCCTAAACCTCACGGGAAGGCGATTTTTTCTAAGGCAGTGGACCCTAAGCCTGCGGCCACAGACCGCACCGTAGAGCTCCAAGAACCCTAAGACTGCGGCCTGCAGCCGCAGCGTCAAAATGAACACTGCAAGGATTGAACCCGGGACCTCCCCGCCCTATTTCCGAACTCTCACCACCACGCTGCCACGAGGAGATGATAGAATCCTCTTCCGCACAATAATAAAGCCTTGCCACTTGATCTCTACATCTCCTGCCCGAATTTCTCCCTCGTCTACCCGGATTCGAGCGTGCTGTCTTTAAACTCACACGAGAAGCGCTGCATTCATTTGCGCCATTGTGCCACAGCTGTAGGCTTGCTCTCTTGACAAGTGTTCGGAAACAGTCCAATTATTGGACCATGTTGTTAGTCTGCTAAACTATTCGTATGCACACACACTTATACTGTTTCTACAGAAGTAAAATATGACAGAGCTCGATGATCCCATGATGTGAAGTTAACTGAGCGACACTAAGGAGTAAATCGAGTATTGGTGACAGATTTGGACTGTCACACCACAAGTATCCCATTATTTGTGTGTATGCTTATATACATTTCATTAGGTGTGACTATCTTAAAGGTTATTCTAGTTTGAAGATCTAAATTTAGAGTGATCAAAAGTAGTCATAACTAGCTGAGATAGTTATACTAAGTTGAGGAAACTATTAGAGGTTCCACTATGCCACTATAGGACAAGTGCGGAGCTCTAAATATGCTTTCCAAAAGTATGTAACTTTGTTGACCATCACTGATTGGATGCATGATGAAAAGTCATGCACAAAGATCTAAAGATGCTCCTCAAAAGACGTATTAGTGTGTTGTCGTCTTCCGATTGGATAGCGTGGAAAGTTAACACTTTACAAAAGCTAAAGTAAGAGAATCTCTTACTTTTGTAAAGTAAAACAAGTAATGTGTGTGCTATTCTTAAAGTGTTAGTAGCCTTTAGAGTTTTACTATTTTGGATTGCGCACTTACCATGAGGTAACGTAACTTAGTGAAAGTTACCACGGTAAGAAGTTGTAGAGTATATAAGGAGGAGTTGAGAAGGTGGAAGACACTCTCATTTTCCTGACTGTAAGTAAAGTGAGCATTGGAGACCTTGGGAGTCCTTGAGTATTTTGCGATGTAATGTTGAGAGCGGGATTAGAACTTGTGTGCAGGAACGCTATTAGAGGGACTGATGTGACCATACGGGTCAGAGAGTTGAGTGAAGTGAGCATGGGTGTACTTAAATCTTTGTAATTAGGGTGCACTAGTAATCCTAGTCATCTGAGGAACCCCTGGGTGAGAGACAGACCGGCTTACATTTTGGTTCCGTTGCCGGGACCTCGATACAAAGATTTGTATTTAGTTGTTAGTACAGTTCATGTCTGTTTTTGAGCATGAGTTCAGAACCTTTGTACATACACCATGTTATAGAGGGCAAGATAAGCTTTCCAATAAGCTTGATATCTTCGAGAGATCAATTGTAAGGAGAGAGTTATGTCTTTCGGAAGTTAAGGAGGTTTTTCGGTATCAAATAGTGAGCTCTCGGGAAGGAGTTTACAGTCCTTTTCATATTTTCAGTTTTTAGAGTTAGACCTTGAAATCTTCCATGCTGATAGCTTGCAAGATAAGCTATCTAGGCACCCAAATCATGCATGAATTGGTCGAGTAGAACTGGAGTTATGGCATTCGAAGCGAAGGGGGGTCAAATCTGTTATATCGCTTGCTGAAGTAAAAGAGTGAAAGAATTTCAGAATTCTTGAGAGGGTTATGTTCGATCTCTGAGGCTCATGGTTGACAAGTTAAGCTTCTAGTTAGTAATGTGAGAGATTGCTAAGCGAGAAGATAGTCGAGTGATCAAAAGTGTCAAACAAACTATAGAGCGAGAGAGATGTATGACGGATCATCGTCATGGAAGGACAGCAAGAGTGGAAATTGAGGTTGAGCAAGATCCCTCAAGGCTATGCGGTGATAGTTACCGCTGATCTGGCGAAAGGAGAATTTCGACTAGAATTTGAGGAAGAAGCAGAGAGTAGTCGTAAGAACCAGGAGAAGAACTCGAGGTGCTTTTTGTGTGGAGAAGAAGGACATAAAGTGAGCAAGTGTCCTACGAAGAATAGACTTTTGCGTGAGCGAAGAGGGTTGGTCGACTTAAGCTTACACATAGGTCCTTCTTCCCCTAGACAAGGCATCATTGACCCTACAACCTTTTGTCCTAGATGTGGAGTGGACGGGATTCCAGTTGAGCACGAGTGTAGCGCAGTGGTTGCTTTGCTAGAAACTGTAGCCGAAGGTCTCGAGAGAAGGTTGAGTGTAGAAACGGAACGAGTGAAGACCTCTAGCGAGGATGGAGATAGTCTGTCACACGAGAGATAAGATGACCATGAGGGTCAAACTTATTCGAACCTTTGGAGAGGAGAGAGCTCAACGGGGAAATTGTGGATTGCGGTGAAGTGCGATCTTCACATCCGCAAGCAGTTCCTTGAGTAAGAAGAAGAAAAGAAGAGAAGAATGGGGAAACTCCCGGTGTTTTACGGAAAGGATGGAGAAGACGTGGAAGGATTTGTGAGGGACTTCAAAAGAGCATGCATTGGCAATGGAGATCGAAAGAAGAGCGAGTGGGTAGGGTTGATACCTGAATTTCTTGAGAATTCTGCATTGACATGGTATGAGGATAGGAAGAAGAGAAGCGTAGTGGGGACTCCAGTTGATACTTGGGAAGTATTGACGGAGGCCTTAATTGAAACTTTTCTTCCCGATGAAAGTTACGAGAAGTTAATGGTAGAGGTAACTTACCTCAAACAAGGAGAGAAAGAGAAAGTAAGGACTTACGCCGAGAGGGTGGAGAAATTAGAACAAAAGTTTCGGGTGGTTTTACGAAAGAGTGGAGATGTAGTAGAACCAACGATGGTGGGCATTGGAGCAATGCTCACAAAGAATTTTATCGGAGGATTGAGGCCGGAGATTCGAACACAAGTGCGGTATGAGAGACCAACTTCGAAGGCTGATGCAGTGAAGATCGCAACCAGGATGGAAGAGAGTCTGGATGGAGACGACTTGCAACCAATGACTGTCGGGGCAGCATGTGGAGATGTGCAAGGGCCGATCATGCCAACTCTGACGCCTGCGAGTGTTCCGACTGTTCGATTTCAGAATCTGACTCCGGTAGCTCCTACTAGTGCGGTTACAGTCACTGTACCATCTAGATCTGTTACTCCCGACTTTCGTGATGAGTTGAAAAGTTTGACAGAGTCTCTGGCAGATTTGAAGATCAATATGGTGAATTTGTTGCAACACCGCAGTCCAAATGTTGGAGGAGGCTCACGAGGTTATGGGAACTATCAGTCTAGAGGTGGACCACCGCAAGGATCACCAAGTAACTACACGAACCAAGGATGTTTTACGTGTGGAGGATCACATTTCCAACGTAATTGTCCAAGTCGTAATGGTGGAACGGCGGATGGAGCTTCAACTTCACAAAGCAAGGACAAGGGTGTAGCATGCATTGACATCTTGGAACCACGAGATGTACGAGAAGGTTTTCAATCTGTAGAGCTGTTGGCTCAAGAGAGGAAGAGAATGAGGACGCATTTCGACGATGGAGAACCAGTCGTGATGGAAGATTCTCCAAGTCAAAATACTCGGAGTAGCAAATCTTCTTCAAAAACCAAAGAACGGCGGAAGAAATTGGGAAATACTGATTTCACAATTTCGATGGAGCAATCAAAATACAATGTGGTGGAAGACGTGGGTAAGCAACGAGCAAACATTACTGTGGGACAGTTGATTGCTCTGAATCCTTCGGTGAGGAAAGAACTTCGTAGCGGTCTAAGCTCCCGACGAGGTCGAAAGAAGAAGGTAAATCCTTCTACTGTCGGTGTGAGTGCTTTAGATGCTAGTGAAGGAGAGGTGTGCAACAAGGCATCAAAGGTAGAGGCTCGTATCAATGGGAGAGATGTCTCAGATGTTCTTGTCGATGGAGGATCGGCAGTAAATGCCATCTCAGAACGACTAATGAGGAAGTTGGATCTAGTACCAACTCGTCCTTCTAGTATCACGGTGGGTATGGCTAACAAACAGCGAGTTAGACCATTGGGAGTGCTGGAGAGAGTTTGTGTGTCAGTAATGGGAGTGCAAGTAAACATGACATTTCAAATCTTGAAAGAGTCAAGTTATGAAATGTTACTCGGAAGACCTTGGCTTCGAGCAGTACACGCAACGGATAACTGGCACAAAGGTTATTTACGCATCGGACCGAATCACCATCGGATCAAAGTTCCATTGCTCGGAGATCAAGTTGGGACGTCGGAATCGGATCGACCCACATCGGACTACTGGGAGTCAGAAGTTGTCGATACTACTTCTGATGTAGGTACCAATTCTTCAGATTCAGAATCTGAAAATACATCGTCAGAAGAGGAGAGAGAAGAACGAAATGTGGGTGTGAACGTAGTGGATCTTTTCCCTTCTCCGGAAGTGCAAAGAGATAGAGACAAAGAACCGTTGACTCCCGAGGAGGTGGAGAGAAGAATTGCCACCTTACGTTATGGATCGAAGGTTACTAAAGAGGAGAAGAGTTGTTTCGAAGAGATCTTTCGCAAATACATTCATGTATTTGCATTTAGTTACAAGGATCTGAGGGAGGTCACACTGGAGCAACACCGTATCGAGTTAGAGAAGGAAGTCAAACCGGTGCGACAGAAGCAACGAAGAGTGAGTCCTCCAATTGCGGATCTGGTGAAAGAAGAGATCGAGAAGCTACACACTGCTGGGTTCATTTACGAGGTGGAGCATTCTGAATGGGTATCACCCATTGTGATCGTAAAGAAGAAAAATGGCAAATTGCGGGTGTGTGTTGATTACAAGAAGCTCAATGCGGTCACAAAGAAGGATTATTATCCTCTACCTTTCATCGACGAGATCTTGGAAGAAGTGGCGGGAAACGAATGGTACAGCTTTGGAGATGGTTATAGCGGATATAACCAGATCAAAATTGCACCAGAACATCAACACCTGACCACTTTCACTACTCCGTGGGGTACGTTTGCATTTCGAGTCATGCCATTTGGTCTGTGTAATGCTCCTGCGACGTTTCAAAGGTTTATGAACAAAGTGTTCGAACCTTTCTTAGGAAAGTTTGTGAGAGATTTTATAGATGACTTTTGTGTTTACGGGAGTAAGGAGAAGCATTTTGAGCACCTTGTGAAGGTCTTAGAATGTTTAGATGTAGCAAATGCATCTCTCAATCCGGAGAAATGTATTTTTGGGTGTGAGGAAGGGTTACTCTTGGGTCATATCATATCCAAGGAAGGCATTGCCGTTGATCCAGAGAAGGTGCAAAAGATCTTAGAGCTCCCTTTTCCTAGTACTCTCACTAAGCTACGACAGTTTTTAGGTATGGTGGGGTATTATCGAAGGTTTATACTCTCGTTCTCACATAAAGCGTATGCTTTGACTATATATCTGAAGAAGGGAGTAGATTACGTGTTGATTTTAGGAGATGAAGAAGCTCTAGCCGCCTTTGAGGAACTGAAGAAAGCTCTTACTTCAGCTCCGATCTTGGTTAAGCCCGATTGGAATAAACAGTTTATTCTATATACGGATGCTTCAAATATAGCAGTAGGATGTACTCTAAGTCAGTATGATGTTGAAGGTAGAGATCATCCTATTGCATATGCTAGTCGGCAAATGGTCAAGGCAGAGAGAAATTATTCTGTGACAGAGAGAGAAGGATTAGCAGTGATTTATGCTCTGAGAAAATTTCGACATTATCTCATAGGGGGCAAGTTCACTATCGTTACAGATCATAAGGCATTGAAGTACATCTTCAATAAACCGATGGTCGAAGGACGATTAGCAAGGTGGAAGCTCTTATTGTCAGAGTACGACTATGAGATCTGTGATCGACCAGGGAAGAAACACGCGAATGCAGATTTGTTATCTAGAGCTTACGATGGCGATGGAGAGGAGCCGGTGGATGACACCTTTCCTGACGAAGATTTGATGGTCTTGAGCAACTCTATTATCCCAATAGAATATCAAGAAATTTGGGATTTTGTTACGGAAGGTGTCTATCCAGATGGGATGCGGACCAGAGAGAAGAAGGCATTGGTGAAACGAAGTCAACCTTACTCGGTGGTGGAAGGTGTGTTATTCCGTGAAGGAGTTGATGGGGTCCTGAGAAGAGCTGCGAGCAAGGAGGAGTCTCTACGACTCATGGAAGAATTCCATGACGGTCCAGTATGTGGAGGACATTTCGCAGGCAAGTTGACGGCTCATAAGATACTCGACGCGGGATATCACTGGAGGGGGATGTTTAGAGATTGCTTGACGTATTGTAAAACCTGTGATGTTTGTCAAGCTTTCGCTATCAAATCTAGTGTTTCCACTCCTCTTAGATCTATTCCGGTTCTTGGACCTTTCGAGAAGTGGGGAATAGATTTTGTGGGGCCTTTGAATCGCACCCCTCGCAACAATAAGTATATTGTTGTAGCCACAGATTATCTTACGAAGTGGGTAGAAGCTAGACCTCTTGTAACTATTGGAGAAGTTGAGGTGGGTAGATTTCTGTACGAACGGATCATAACTAGGTTTGGATGTCCTTTGGAGTTAGTTTCTGATAAGGGTCGAGAATTTGTGAGTGGTATGACTACTGCTATGTGCACCCACTTCTCCATTTCTCAGAGGGTTACTACTTCATATAAACCTAGTTCAAACGGTTTGGTAGAGAGGACAAACTTTACCTTGTGTCAGATGTTAGCAAAGGATGCTGACATGGAAGGGGCCAAACACAACTGGGACAAGCGTCTTCATGCGGTTCTATGGGAGTATCGAACAACAGTGAAGACGTCTACGGGATATTCACCTTTCAAGATGGTGTATGGGTTGGAATCCAGATTACCAATCCAGTTCGACCTAACCACCTTTCAGACCTTGCAAGCTGGATTGAAGAGAAAGGGTGGTCCAATAGCTGAGAAAGAGCGGGGAGAAATCTTGTTGGAGCTGGAGGAGAATAGAGACGACGCAGCTCAACGCATTGAGATGGCCCAGCTGCAACAGAAGAAGAGCTATGACAAGCGCTTGGCGAAGAACAAAACGAAGTTACAGCCATTTCAAAAGGGTGAGTGGGTGATGTTATGGGATGCTATTAGGCACAAGCGAGTTCAAAAGAAGTTCTTACGTCGATATTTTGGGCCTTTCATCATCTCCAAAGTGTGGAGTAATGACACCTATGATCTTCAAGAAAGGAGTGGTACGTTCTTCGACCGAGTGAACCACGACAAGCTGAAAAAGTTTCATCAACGTGATACTTCACTCCGAGGACGGAGTGAAAATTAAGTCTGGGGGTAAATGTCACACCACAAGTATCCCATTATTTGTGTGTATGCTTATATACATTTCATTAGGTGTGACTATCTTAAAGGTTATTCTAGTTTGAAGATCTAAATTTAGAGTGATCAAAAGTAGTCATAACTAGCTGAGATAGTTATACTAAGTTGAGGAAACTATTAGAGGTTCCACTATGCCACTATAGGACAAGTGCGGAGCTCTAAATATGCTTTCCAAAAGTATGTAACTTTGTTGACCATCACTGATTGGATGCATGATGAAAAGTCATGCACAAAGATCTAAAGATGCTCCTCAAAAGACGTATTAGTGTGTTGTCGTCTTCCGATTGGATAGCGTGGAAAGTTAACACTTTACAAAAGCTAAAGTAAGAGAATCTCTTACTTTTGTAAAGTAAAACAAGTAATGTGTGTGCTATTCTTAAAGTGTTAGTAGCCTTTAGAGTTTTACTATTTTGGATTGCGCACTTACCATGAGGTAACGTAACTTAGTGAAAGTTACCACGGTAAGAAGTTGTAGAGTATATAAGGAGGAGTTGAGAAGGTGGAAGACACTCTCATTTTCCTGACTGTAAGTAAAGTGAGCATTGGAGACCTTGGGAGTCCTTGAGTATTTTGCGATGTAATGTTGAGAGCGGGATTAGAACTTGTGTGCAGGAACGCTATTAGAGGGACTGATGTGACCATACGGGTCAGAGAGTTGAGTGAAGTGAGCATGGGTGTACTTAAATCTTTGTAATTAGGGTGCACTAGTAATCCTAGTCATCTGAGGAACCCCTGGGTGAGAGACAGGCCGGCTTACAGGACAGAAGTACAATATTTCCCATCACGTTTTATACGCCACATTTCAGCAGATGGTTGAATAATATGGACTGGGTAACATAGTGGCCCATTAACTGCAGCAGAAAGGGTTGTTTGATTACTGAAAGTACAGTAGCAGAAGGGATAGGAGTAGGTGAAAATTCCAAAGAGATAATTAGTGTATGACCTGAAGAGGCTCAGGGATACAACTAATTGAAGCGCCGAGTTATGGTGCAAATGCTGATCCACGCCACAAAACTCGAGGTTGGTTTAGGCAAAGCCTTTGTTGAGACAAGAACTTATTCTCACATAAACATGCATTCCATCGTAGGCGAACAAACCAACGTCTATGAAAAACACACACTTGGAAAAAAAAGCGAACAGATAATAACAAACGGATAGGAATACCTCATCAAGCAGAACAAGGGCTAAAAAAGACCTAAAGATCAACCACACACACCCATCAGGTGAAGAGAAATTTGGCGCTAAGCTATGCAATCCTTAGCTCTAAATCGCCAATAGAATCTAAATATCAAAAGATGGTAAATAAAAAGAGCTTTTCTTTCAGTAAAACCTAAGAAGTCTTAACGCCTAACTTTTATTTAAGGTGTCATATGAAGAAGGTTGGAATCTTATGCCAAAGAAACGTGACATATGTCTAGGAAAAGAGATGTCACGTTTCTATGACATAAAATTTCAGCGGAAGGCATAAAGATAGAGGAAGAAAAGATCAAGATAACTATTGAATGACCTACGCCAAAGGATGCTGCTGAAGTCTTAAGATTCGACAGGTTGACTCTCTTTTACTTGCGGCTAATCCATTATTATGTTCATGTGGTTACACCTCTTACAAATTTTTTGAAGAAGGATACCAAGTTTGAGTGAGAATCCAAGCAAGTAGAGACGTTTCATAAACTGAAGGAGATGATTTCTTCACAGTCTATTCTACAATCATATGATCCACAATTGTCATGCATAATTGATTTTGATGCTTTGCGATACAGATAGTCTTACAACAAGAGTTGATCGATGATCTCCATTCGATTGTCTTTGGATCTCATCAGCTAAATTCAACTGAATAAAATTATTCTGCACGTGATCGAGAACAACTTGTTATGATATATGCCACGGAATTACCTAGTAAGTTTGATCAAACGATAACTTACTAGGTAAACTCGTGATCATACGAACTGATTACAAACCATTGCTCTAGAACATACACCTCGGCATCATCGATAGAAAGAACAACTTCAACTCTATGATATCAAGTTACAATATAAACTTGATAAATTTCAAATTATTCTATATGCATTATCACGTGGTCTCGACTACAAGTCTTTATCAGACTCTTCAATAATGACAGCTATTACCACGGTCATCCTTGATGCATAATTCAAGTCCACGTTGTTATATCAAATTCCACAAAAGTCATGTCTAGGAAAGTACCGCGCTCTTGGCTGCAAAAAGTGAAGTAGTAGTGTGTGCTGAAGATAGCAACCTCAAGTGTGACCCTTATGACTTGTATCTTGGATTTTTTGCATCTTTAAACCATACTAAACTTCAAAGGCTTGCAGTATGCTCATGTTTTCTCCAAATGTTGTGATTGTTGTTTCACTTGATAGCCCTTGGAATGCTTTTTCAATGATACCCATATTGCTCGAAACTGACATGTCTAGTCAAAGTTACAAGCAGTTAAAATTTTGGCATTGTTTCTTAGTATGTCGATAATCTCGATTTCAGAATCGAGGTTTACACCTGATCTCTCAATCACAAACCTCGATTTCAGAATCGAGGTTTACACTTGACCTCCCATTCACAAACCTTAATTTCAGAATCAACTCCCAAACTCACTTACAAAAAATAAAACCGTCAAAAATATTTTTCAGGTTGTAATTTTTCTGGTACCCTTAAGATCATGTTAGATCAGTAGAATCCGAGACAAAAAATTTGATAGATTGTGTAGTGAGGACACTAGACTCTTATCGATTAAGTCAACGGTCTTATCGTATCTCTCCACATACATATATCATGTGTATTTCTAGACCACACTTCAGTCTTACGACAACGTGATGTCCGTCTGATTCTAGCCTCCCGAACGATGGTCTAACCCGCCGTCTCGTTCCTTAGGCTTTCTCCAACCCTAGGGTTGTTCCTAAGTCCAGATGTCCAAGTATGGACCAGAACGCACCTTGGTGCTGGACCAGCCATCACCTCATGCTCCTAGTGTTCGTCCGCTGAATCCTAAGGTCGAGTGACTCGTCCTGGTCCATCCATCGAGCCTCCTCATATATACTTATGGGGATTGACGGCCCCGCTCTCCTCTTTGGTCCTTGAAAATTATATCACAATCAACCACGGAATAAGTCACAATTCTCAGCTCAGAGATCAGTTCGAGGAGTTCTTCACATCGCTAGAAAGCTCTCGCCGAGACCTTTCCAGTGATACATTACTCGCCTCGACATCTTACGTGGAACTCTGTCCATGACCCAAAACATCACTGGAGCTTTAACAATTCTGATTTTTCAGAGGAACCATGGTCCAACATCAAAATTAGACCTTGTGGTTCGGACCAGCATACGAACCACGATGCGTCTGCTCCGGACCCACGTCTCGGACCTAGATCTCATACTTATGTTTTTGATCTCTCGTTTCGGTCCGTTTCCAGACTTGCTCCCTTAAGTCAACGTTCGTCTAGGATCCACTTGAGATAGGCCCCCACGTCCTAACCCAACATTATAACCTTTGGTTCAGAGAACCACTTAAGGCTTCATATGTTCTCGACTTCCCGATCAAGTCGTTAAGTCCTACTCGCAGTGTTCACAACCTAACGCAAGTCCACTCGGGTTCTGTTGTTATCGTCTGGGTCTGATCTTGAGATTGAGGATCGCGACACCACTCTTAATTGAAAATCCAAATTTGATGCTTTGCATTATTGCTTCAAAGACATTCATAGGCTTAAATGTGGACTTTTTACATAAGTTTTGGATCTTCACTTTCATTGCACCAAGTGGTAGAGCTCATTGTTAGCTTCTCATGAGCACTTCATTTACTTTTAATCGACGTTTAATGATAAAACTATGAGGTTCGAAAGATTGAAAATTAAGTCAGGTCTTAGCTTATCGATGCTGACTAGGTGTTTGCGGTTCCTAGCGCTATACTAAGGGTGCAAAGAAGTTGCATGATCATGATCTAAGAAAACCTCATGGATTATGAATTGACGTAAGGGGGTAACTTAAAGGGCTAGCTTGTATTTGAGACTTGTCAATACATATTTCAGAGGATTGAGAGGTCCTATGCATATGCACAAGGTGTCATTGATTTAAGATCTGTGCAGGCTACGTACTTGTTAAGATGGTTCGTGAAGAGAGGGATCGAGGTGTGTGTTCTAGAGAAATTTGGGACGTAGAGAAGAGGATTTGGAGTGCTTCAGTGACATGCGAAGGAGAGTTGGACCATTTTGATCATTCTGGAGTCCTAACTTATTGTCCTTGGATCCATCGAGATAAGAACACCGAGTTCTTTAGGAAATTGAAGATGATACGAAGTTTCATCAGGCGATTTGAGAGATGTGATGAAAATTGATTCGTAAAGAGACACTTATGTCAAATTTTCGTTCGCTTGCTTCTTGAAGTTGGGTTGTTCTTCGTGATCGGTAAGCCAAGCTATTCATTTTTGGTGCATACATGATCAAGGAGACCTTATCTACACATAGGAGAAGATCGTACGTAGATCGGATTGTTGTGTTATGCGTGGTGAGTGAAGTTGAGTCGTAAGAGAACGTGCCAGTTTTTTTGCTTCTTACGATCATATTTCTTGCATGGTTTTACGAAAGGAACTCCAAACGGCTTGTTTGGAGTCTTTTTAAGTTCATGGTAGTCAAATCCATCTACCAGAGAAGACGGATGGCAGATAAGGCGATCCTTTTTTGAGAGTGTATATGGTTTTAAGCCACATGAAGGAGTTTTTAGAGATTCAGTCACTACGACTGAAAATTAGAGATATTCGGCTGTCGGGAGTCAAATTCGAGAGTTCTTGGAGCCGATGGAGTTAAGGTGGAAGACCTTACCAATATATGAAAATCGTTTGAAGAAAAGAGAAAGTTCTCATATAAGTCTTCTTTGGTTTTTTCGCTACGATTTTCATCTTTTTTGGATTCGTTAGAGTTCTAGTTGGTTATGTACGGCTTGTGGTAGTAATTTTAGCTATGGACTTGTACATGGGTGTTGTTTGGATATGGGTTTGAATTATGCGATGTTGGTGCAAAGTTTTTTATTAGCAAAGAGATGTTTCTTTTGCTTCGAGCTGCGCTTCGGCAGTTTTGGATCTAAGTTGAGATTCAAAGAATTATTTTAAGAGGTTCGGTGTAGATTATAGACCACTCATGTCTATTTTTAAGTTTTATGATCTTAGAGAAAAAGAATTAGAAGTGTATATATAAAGTGGAAGCTTGTATATCTTGTGAAGCTTGTTCTCATGGTTATTTGTAAGGAAGTCCATTTAGGACATGTTGTATATGGTTGGAAATAAATTTGTGACGGCCATGTAGTGCAAGCGGTAGATTATGGTTTAGATCACTTGGATAAAGACTATATATTTTAAATGTGATTGTACATTCTGCATTTGTGGAAGCATAATAAGTGTAAATATTTTAATTTCGAAGTTTACATTGTTCGCACTTGTGCATCGTTGCGTATCTTTTCACTATCAACTTTTGCAAATTTTCTACAGCCAGACACCTCTTGTATTCTTGGTTGCATTTTTCGCACAAACATAGATATGACATTATAATGAAAATATATCAAACCTGTTCTTTGTGGTACAGTCCACTCCATTTTGATAAACTGAATATACTTAGGTATGTAATCAAACGGAGGCAAAAAGCTTACTCGAGGCATTGCTTCCAAATGAATCTATGGTGGTGCGGTGTCGCGTTGAGAGTTTTTCTTGGGAAGGGCGGAACCTTCTGGCTGTGGTATGATCGTGAAGGCTGTGAGAAGACTACTTGGGGAAGTGCTAGGCTTCAGGCTATGGTTGTTTACTATACAGAGATAGGCTTCAGGTCATAAGGGGCACTATAAACCTTCACACATGTCAAATGGATCCTCCAGTATGTTCAAGAAGTGAAAATCAGATCAGACTAACAGTAATAAGGTCTGACAGTGAACTTTAACAGTCAAGAATCAGAAACATAAGATGGTTTAGGCTTCAGAACTCCTCCTACATGTAAATGAGGTCCTACTGGATACACATATGAAGTTTCAGCTTGAGATCAGTTCAGAGCACTGAGATATGGGTAGAAATTTTCTGAACAGAGAAATAATGGCAATTTCTGATACCCAGATAGCTATTTCGACGTATAACAGGAAATTGGCTCGATCAACTTCGAAGTTTCTTACAGGATTTGCAGTACACAGCTTGCTGAACACTCCTGTGAAGTTGGGTCTCCTGATTGTACACAGAACTCCAGATCTCGTTCTCAGAAGTTGTTGCTCTAGATTGCGAGCTTTTCAGACCCCCTCAGCTTCAGAGGCCTCCCTGAATTACTGAGTAACTCAAATCGCTTGAAACTTTTTAGACAGTTGTAGCCCTGCTGACAGTGAACGCAACCACAAAGGTTTGAAACGATTTCCTCGATTCTGCTGCAATTGACACTAAAAACCCCAAAATCAACAAAAGTGAAGCAATTTTGACACAATCCGAACTTCAATTGGGCATAACTCCTTGTTCATTGATCCAAATCGATCAAGAATTTCACTGAAAGTGCTTGGCTCGACGAGCTCTATCTCCTTGTGCTCTCAGATTTCGAAGTACTCTCACCAATTGCTCGAAATCCACTCTAGAGCTCTGTTTCTAAACTTAGAGTTTTACAAAAGACAAAAATGGACCAATGGGAGTTCATAGCTCCACTTGATTGTCCTTTTGTGCCTTAAACTACCTGGTAACTTATCTACACTCATAGGCTACCACGTCAAGCCCTCTAGAGTGCAAGCGTAAAACTTAAACTATCTAAAACAACACGCAGCTCCAAAAAATAACTTAAATCAGCTAGAAAGCGTGCATGGGCGACACGCAAATACAACCCATGAGCTTAAACCCTATCAACATGGTAATCAACCTACTAAGACTCAAAATTTATAATCTCTTCCAAAAATAGATTCTCTGAGGTCTTAACTTCACTCAGAGAGACTAACGCCTGACAGAGAAGTGAATCATTTATTATGTGAAATGATTCACATAACGACATCCACCCCCTCCAAACCTGCACATCCTCCGGTATGTGCCAATCTCCTCTGTCTTCTGTTTGATCTTCATCATCATCGCTCTCCTCCGCCTCAGCCTCATCAGACACTGGGACGTCTCCGTCTCTTGTTGTCCTCAGCTCTGACTCCCGAAAGTTGAATAACTCAACTGACCCTCCGCGTCTCTTGAATGAATACCCCAGCATAACGAATGATGGGTAAGGCCCCTATCCACAAGTCATCCCCGCCTTTTGCCACAGGCGTGGGTTCGGTCCTCCAAGGCCCGATTAGCTTTGGCTTTCCGAAAAAAGGGCACAGAAACTTTCCAGTATTTGCCCGTAGGCACGTAATGCGAAGTTTCTACTCAAACATTACAGTGGAAGTCCGTACCTAGCCCGCTGCAGCATGCTAGGTAGGAATCAATGAAGAGTGCTGTGCGTGCTGAAAAAAAAAGATATTTTTGGGTCCGAAGGAGGTTTCACACGTTTGCCAGCCACAGATACCTTCAAAGGAGTACCATCCAACTCACGCAAACTATAAGTGGCATTCTCATACACATCTAGCACAACATAAGGCCCGAACCATCTTCGAGAGAACTTACGAAGTGTAGAATGCTGATTCTCCAACGTGCTATCATATACCAAACCCAGTCACCAACATGTATTGGCTTCGGTCGTAGTCGGTGAGTCTTGTCAAAACGTTCCTTGTTTCTGACTCGAGCCACCTTCAGCCTCTCCTGCGCATCAACAAGATCCTCCTCCCTTCGCTCTAACTGCCTAATACATAAATTTAGGAGTGAAGCACGATCTATACCATCTTCCCACTGTAGCGTAGCCCACGTAGGAAAGTACTCTTCAGCAGGTATGATGTTTCTGACCCAACATAAGCTCAACTGGCATATAGCCAGTTGTAGTACAGTGTGTAGTTCTATCAGCCCACAAAGCAAACGGAAGTAGTCTCGGTCATTCTCTAGGCCTACCATCACATGCTTTCACTAAAGCGTGAACAATAGAAGGGTGTCCTCGTTCACTCTTACCAATGTACTCTGGATTCATAGCAGTAGTAAGTCGAAGCTTTACTCCATAACGAGCAAAAAACTCATTCACTTCAGCGCCTCTCAACTCGCCTCTATCTGCACGTAATCTCCCAACCGATCCATAGCGACAGATGATACCTTCAAGCACGAACCTGCAGATATTCTCTGTAGTCTTCGTCCGTAGTGCTCGTCCCTCCACATAGTTGGAGAGATCCTCTCGAGCCAACACCAAGTAACGCATCCCTCATAACCCCGGTGGCATCATCACAAGATCAAGAACCCACTGAAAATGAATACTAGGTGGATAAGTAGGTACAAGTCCACCTCTGTAACGGACTTTAGAGTAGAACTGGCAGTGCAGACACGACCCAACAAAGTCCACCACGTCTTGATACAAACCCTTCCACCAATAATGCTCATTCATCTTCGTGTAAGTAGCCCATACTCCACGATGTCCAGCCCACAAGGTGTCATGAAACTCTTTCAGCAGATTCAGCTTCGTCGGTTGATCATCCACCACTCTAGCAAGCATCCCGTCTCTTCTCTTCGGACGTTTCCACAGATAACCTTCACGTAGAAGGTAGCTGTACGCCTTCCGTCTGATCTCCTTGAACTCTACATCACTCCATCCTTCTCTCCTGGATAACGAACTCAGATAAAATCCAATATCACGGAACTTATCCGTGTAGAACTCCTCGTTGAATGGCAGTGGTTCCAAGTCTGAAGTCTGCTGACCAACTTGGCACCAAACGTCTCTCCTCTCTTCATTCTCCACCTCTGCAAACATCTCATCCTCATCTGTATAACGAGCCATAGACAACATATATGCAACTGGATTGTCCTTCCTTGCTATATGCTTTAGCCCAGGGTTCAGACTCCGGACATAAGCAATCCATCGCAGCATTGCTATGTCTGGTGTATTGCAGTTTGCTATCATACCCAACAAAGACAAACAATCTGTTTCTAGTATCACACGAGCTCCTATCAAGAACTCTCGATCTGCCTTCATAACAGTAACAGCTCCCCACAACTCACGCTTCACTTGAGGATAGTTACGTTGTCTATCTGTTAAGATCCGAGCTCCAAACCTTGAAACAAACCGCACACCTTCTGCATCTTCTTGGCCAACTACTCATCCAATCGTCTTTGGACTCGTATCAACAGTCAGTACCACAAGTCTCCCGCTCTCGTAGCTAAGCCTCCTTAGTATAGGTGGAGACTTCAGAATCTCCTTCAACTGCTCCATCGTCTCATGATGTTCTTGCCGCCAAGTAAACCTCCTTCCCTTTCTCAGAAGTGCATATAGAGGCTTGGTAATGTGTGCATAATGAGGAATACTCACACGAAAGAACACACAAGCTTCCAAGAACCGTCGAACCTCAGTGATGTTGGTGCAGTCAACTATCCTTGCTATAGCATCTACCTTCTCTAGGTTCGGACGCCTCCCAAAAGTACCACACAAATGAACCACCACCACAATCTCTGACATACCAAAACGAGATTTGGTACTTGATAGAGTGAGGTGTACCTCCTCCAAACGCATCAGAATCTTCTCCACATCCCGCAACGAACTTTCTGCATCCATCAGAAGTCACAGCTTCGTCTTTGTCTTCCACCGGACAGCCTTTCATGGGAATATCATCCAGAAACGTGATAGTGACCTCAGGTACAAACTCTCGTAACACCTTATGCATCGCATTCTGCATATGGGCTACTGAGTTTATCGCACCCTGAGGAAGAGTACACATCCGCATCAATCCCAAAGGTGTACGCATGGTAGTCAAATCTCTACTCTCCAAAGCAAGCTGAAACTGATCATAACCTGAAAACAGATCTCCAATAGAATAGATTGACCTTCCAGCAAACGCCTCAGCTACTTCATCAACCACAGGTCATGTTCCAACGTTTCGAATCGTGATGTTGTTGGCAAGCTGCAAGTCTTGGATGAAGCGCAGAGCTCATGTCTTCTTAGGTACTGTGAACCATCGGCTAGAGTACGGAGCCATAGATGGTTCAAGAATACCCATCTGCATCCTCTCCTTCAGTAACTCAATCACCTTCGGTAGCAAGGCACGAGGGACTAGAATCGGCTTCAAGTCCCAATGTACGTGAGGAACAGACAAAATAACCATCGGAGCTATCACACTAAGATCCACACAACCTATCTCCTCAACCGAGAAAGAAAACCTTACCATGGCTAACTATCATCTGTTCAAAAGCTCGTTTCTCCTATTCAGTCAAGAAGCCACCCTCTCCTATCTGGAGCTGCTCGAGTGTCTCTTGAGTAAACTTGTGTCCTACCTGTGTAGGATCTCTAAGCACAGGCTCAACAGCCGCTAACTCCATCTGCTGTTGAGAATCAACAGATAATTGGGTCATCACAGGTCTCACCTTCCTCGCTACAGCTTTATACTTGGCGTGTACTTCCGCTTCCTGATGTAAGCCACACCAACAGACTGCATCCTTCCATCCATTCTCCAGTCTCGGATGAGGACGATATCACAAGTACGAGATAATCTCCTCATAGACTTCACGAGAATGGATGGGGATCACCACCCTACCTCCTATATGTTTCATCAACCTATCTACATCATCCAGCCAACGAACAAAAGACTGTAAACTTACAAACTCCTCATAAACAGCAGAAATCATCTCATCTTCCTTCAGAACTTCTGTACAACGCAGATTTGTTGCACACCTCTCCATCTGCCTTCTACTCTTCTCAGTAAAATCCTCTATCCGCGTGAACTCACTCCAATCATCAGAACTGAAAGCCATCACACCAGATTTCCAACTATGTACAGTGCAACTACTTTCTGAATCTTGAGCAGCCTTTCCATCAACCTCATGTGATCCCTCAAGTTGCCCAAGTGGGATCATAGTAGCTATAGATCCATCACTCTCGCTATCCCGTCCTACGAGAGTGGTTTCTGAAAATCCTTATCCCTACAGATAGGAGAATCCCTCAAGGTCTGCCGGTTTCGTTCGTGGTTGATACGAACGGTCAGAAACTGCACAGAACGTCTATCATCTAGACTACGGATCATAGCGTAATGAGATCCGTCATCCATTACCTTGGTCTCCATTCGAACTGCAGTGATATAAGGCTGGCCAAGAATCACAGGATATGAAGCAGAAGACTGCACGAAGAAATTTTGATCCACATCCATATCACCTATCTTCACCTTCACGTTAGGACAAGCGCCGTATAACTCACCCTTCTGGTTGTTTGTAGCTCGTAGCACCCAACCATGGTTCAGCTCGATAGGTCACTGACCTCTCTCGTACACCTCCCGTGACATGATGTTGATCTCAGATCCGTGATCAACTAAAGCAGCAACAAGTTCAAGTAAACTTCCAAGACGAACTCGTGTAGCAGTCGTAGCACGAGCCCAATGTCTCCTTCTGAAGTCACTATCAGCAGCTAGACTCTCCTCGTCAACTTCCTCATCATCGAACTCAATAGTGTTGGTACTAGCAACCAACGCTTCTTGCTGGTATTTCTTGTCATCAGCTTCCTGAAAATGCACCTTTCCAAACTCTGCATCATTCAGAGAAGCTCCTACTGCATCTATCATCTAACTCTCTACCTGCTCGGACATCACCTGTCTCTTGCGCTTGATGATGTCGATGATCAGTTCGTGAAACTCCCTCTTTGCAATACCAAGAACTTCCCGGAGAGAAAACTCGATTTGCGCATCCAGTATCCTCTGCTCCAAGATGCTCTTCAGATCAGTAGAAGTTTCAATATCAGCTGCCAACTTATAAGCCGGTCCCTTCTCCTTCTCTTGGGTAGTAAACCGCCTACCAGCAGTCGTTGGCTCATGCTGGGATCTCTGCACGTCTTCCATAGGACCTGACGCAGGTGGAGGAGATGCAAAAGTAGACGGGATGTCCTCAGGAAGAGTCGCTCGTCTCTTTGTGACTCTCCGTCTATCCCCAGTCTCCTCAGGAATTCCAGTATCAAGTTCAGAGACCTCTCGAAGGCCTCTTTTCCTCCACAGAAGCATCCTGCCAGTGAACGTGTCTATCTACATCCAAGAATGCTCTGCTAGAAACAGCATCTACAGGATCTCCTCATCTTGTGACCCTACGAATAGACTCGGCTCCTCTCTTCAGTATCTCAGAAGGAACTGGAGCCACACTCTTCTCAACAGTCCTATCTAGCAATGTAGGACTAGAAGAGACCTCAATATGCCCAGCATATACATCAGAATTTACCAGCGGTGCCATTAACGCAGTTGTTGTTGCAGCCGCATCAATCTAAGGTAGACTCCTCATGCCTCCTCGTCCAAATTGCGTGCTCAACGGCTCTCCAATAGAAGAAAGGTGCAGCCTACCGTTCTGATAGCGAACCACACCATCTCGCAAAGCAGCTGTGAGCTCTTGACAGTCTCCCCGGAAGTGATCAAGACTGTCACATCAGATACATCTACGAACATGAGCTCCTCTTGGACGTGCAGCAGCAAGCGCCGGTGGCTGCTTTCGCTGCAATCCAGCTAACTCTACCTTCAGCTCTCACATCTGCCGAATTAGGTCTTCAATCTGGTTCTGTTGACCATGGTTCTCCGCAGGTCTCTGAACAGGTGCCCTTTGTGCCGGAGCTGGCACAACTAGCATCAAAAGAACTGCAGCTGGGACAACAGGTCTAGGGGCAAGGGCCAAAGGTTGCTGTACTTGAGGAGCAGCATAAGGTGGAGTGACTACTTCTGCAAGCGGACGTCCTCCCACAGCCACTCTTCCCCTCTCTGCCTTGTCAATACAGCCACAACACCTCAACTCTTCCCCAATCCATAGTAACACCTCCCTCAGCAGATCGATCGGCCAACATAAAACATAACCGATCTGCCGTAACGTCATCGGTAGCTTGCAGGAAAAGCTCTGTTCTCCTAGCATCTAGAGTTATGCGCTCTAGAGTTGAAAGTTGTCGATACCTCCGATCAAACCCTCTCAACATCTCATTCAGACTCATCACACGACCAGGCTGCTGCTCAACCCAATCTAAGAACGTCCTCCTAGTAACTCTCTCTGAATCTTCTTCAAGAAACTCCACTCGAAGAGATCGCTCAAAACTCATCCAGATTCTAAAGTTTCTTCTCTGTACATCCCTAACTTGGTCCCGCAACTCAGGAATGATAGCTAACTCAAAACTTGCTATCATCTCAGCATCAGTAACCTAACCAGCTCCATCTCTCCTCTATACTCATGCAGGTATCTAGAAATATTTCTTCCTTCAAACCTTCCACACCTATTCACTATCGCTTGCAAAGCCTTGGTGGATTTTAACTCACCCCCTCCAACGATCGAATGCTGTTGGACCAAGGCCGCAAGCGTCTTCAGAATCTCAGCCGTATCTAGACCAGGTATAGAGGTCGCTGCAGTCACATGTGCTACAGAAGGTGCTGCAGTAGACGTAGATGCAGCAGCCGGAGAAGTAGCAGCAATAGCGCTCTTGCGATCCATCTTCTCTCCTTGTAGTAAACTCAACCTCCTCAATCAATCACCCCAAGAGCTCTCAGTGGAAGCACCAAATGTCGCGTTGAGAATTTTTCTTGGGAAGGGCGGAACCTTATGATAATTGATAATTGATAAACTGAATATACTTAGGTATGTAATCAAACGGAGGCAGAAAGCTTACTCGAGGCATTGCTTCCAAATGAATCTATGGTGGTGCGGTGTCGCGTTGAGAGTTTTTCTTGGGAAGGGCGGAACCTTCTGGCTATGGTATGATCGTGAAGGCTGTGAGAAGACTACTTGGGGAAGTGCTAGGCTTCAGGCTATGGTTGTTTACTATACAGAGATAGGCTTCAGGTCATAAGGGGCACTATAAACCTTCACACATGTCAAATGGATCCTCCAGTATGTTCAAGAAGTGAAAATCAGATCAGACTAACAGTAATAAGGTCTGACAGTGAACTTTAACAGTCAAGAATCAGAAACATAAGATGGTTTAGGCTTCAGAACTCCTCCTACATGTAAATGAGGTCCTACTGGATACACATATGAAGTTTCAGCTTGAGATCAGTTCAGAGCACTGAGATATGGGTAGAAACTTTCTGAACAGAGAAATAATGGCAATTTCTGATACCCAGATAGCTATTTCGACCTATAACAGGAAATTGGCTCGATCAACTTCGAAGTTTCTTACAGGATTTGCAGTACACAGCTTGCTGAACACTCCTGTGAAGTTGGGTCTCCTGATTGTACACAGAACTCCAGATTCTCTGAAGTTGCTACTCTAGATTGCAAGCTTTTCAGACCCCCTCAGCTTCAGCGGCCTCCCTGAATTACTGAGTAACTCAAAAATCGCTTGGAACTTTTTAGACAGTCGTAGCCCTGCTGACAGTGAACGCAACCACAAAGGTTTGAAACGATTTCCTCGATTCTGCTGCAATTGACACTCAAAACCCCAAAATCAACAAAAGTGAAGCAGTTTTGGCACAATCCGAACTTCAATTGGGCATAACTCCTTGTTTATTGATCCAAATCGATCGAGAATTTCACTGACAGTGCTTGGCTCGACGAGCTCTATCTCCTTGTGCTCTCAGATTTCGCAGTACTCTCACCAATTGCTCGAAATCCACTCTAGAGCTCTGTTTCTAAACTTAGAGTTTTACAAAAAATAAAAATGGACCAATGGGAGTTCATAGCTCCACTTGATTGTCCTTTTGTGCCTTAAACTACCTGATAACTTATCTACACTCATAGGCTACCACGTCAAGCCCTCTAGAGTGCCAGCGTAAAACTTAAACTATCTAAAACAACACGCAGCCCCGAAAAATAACTTAAATCAGCTAGAAAGCGTGCATGGACGACACGCAAATACAACCCATGAGCTTAAACCCTATCAACATGGTTATCAACCTACTAAGACTCAAAATATATAACATCTTCCAAAAATGGACTTCTCTGAGATCTTAACTTCACTCAGAGAGACTAACGTCTGACAGACAAGTGAATCATTTATTATGTGAAATGATTCACATCACGACAGCGGGAAGGTCATGAACAATTCCTAACCAAGAGAGTGTAACATCTATAAGGAAATAGGTTCTTGCTTGGACTTGAAACACATGAGCGTCGAGGATGGTTGCATAACTCAAGAGAATTTCTTGGTTCTCGAGCTCCAATTCCTGCAATGCATATTCCTTCAGTTAACACTCTAAGGGTCTAGAAGGTGGATCTTGACGAACCCTTGTAGTGAATGTTATGCTCATATCTTTATCTAGAAACCGTGCAAAGTCGTATGCATTGTTTAGTCTCATGCACCAAAATAGTTGTATTATTTCAACCATCAAATCTAGGAGGAACACTATGACCTGATGGACAATCTTGCTTGCATGTTGGTAGGGGAGCAAACCTCAATGCAAGCATTCTAAAGAGACGAGCTAATCTTCAAACAAAAATTGTGACACATCTGTAAACTTAGAACAAAAGACGAGACTTCATCTTCCATACTTAGATGAAGCACTCACTAAGTAGATATTACGACTAAAGGATATACCCACAGAACATGCTACCTCTTTACAATTCGAGATAATAAAGCATATGGTTTATCTTCGATTCATTTTGTTTTAAAGAAGATTAAGAAGCGTAAGGCTCTTGACGACAGTGATTCTGAAGAAGAATCGCCTAAATAGTAGGATTATCAAAATACTTGAAGGTCTCCTTTAAGGAGTACTTGAGATAATATAATACAGATCATACAATATATATTGTCATGAAACTGAGTTTATACAGATTGGCAAGTTTGACATCTGTTCGTAAGACAACTTCGTGAAAGAATTCTCGGAAGATAGTTATATCACTAGTATCAATACCATAAATCCATAATTGTGAGAGAACTTCTATCCTAGTGGGTTGCTGAGTGTCTACATTGCTCTTCATTGCAAACATCATGGTAAAAGTAGCAAGATCTCGTTGATAGATCTCCTCAACGAGAAACATCAGAGTCCTTCCGTGAGCATCTTTAAGATGACATCAATTACTGCATCAGCCATGTGGTGAGTAAAAGATGATCGATGTCAAAATGGAAGATAAGGCTTCATACTTGTATTTGGTGTATCATTGACACATCTATCAAGAGTCTCTTAAGTCTCCATTGAATCCTTATAGTTCACCTCTTTGTAATTCACAAAAATAGAGCAAAGAATAATTACAACAAGATTATATGGACTTCCAACCTTGTGTTTATCCACCATCGCATGAAACAATCCAGTGAAGTTCTCTAGGCCTTGGCGGAAAATCTTATGGTTGTGTTGGTGCTATAAGAAGAGGCGTATATTGGTGGAAGTGCTCAAATATAGTCATCGGTGTAGGCAACTTAGCAACCGTATTATCTCTACAGAGGGTGGTACTGCTGCGGTGTCTGTTGCACCTATGGTGTCACTAATGGTGTGACATCGATTACTAATGTTGCAGTGACAATGGATCAAGTGTCATAGTATTCATCTATCATGAGAGGTCTATCAACCTCTGTCCCCTGAGAGGGATCAATCTCTTGGAGGAATAGATCATCCTCCATATGTTTTGAAGTAGGAGGGGATGTAGGTTTATCCTTGTCATAAACTCCATCCTTCGGAGGAGATTTGGCAGACCTAGAAGACTTCTCGACTAAGCCGATACTAGGAACTTGAGGTTATGTTAGAGGAGCTATGAAGCAGAGTGAGGTATCTTCGTCTTCATCCTCTTTGTCAGCATGATATTTGACTTGATCATGTTGATCCTCTGCCTCCTCCTCTTGTACAATGAGATCATTCTCACTGATGAACTACTCCGATTGGACAATACACTCATTAACTGCATTTTCTCTAATCAGATAATTGCATTGTTTATGAGTCTATAGTTACTCAGTTTTGCTTTATAAATTTTAGTAATACAATTTCATTTGCTCGAACTAATTGCTTGTAGATCAATGTCTCCTTTTGGTATAGTTAAATGTGAGTGTCTCATTTCTTTTGCAGCGTATTCATGTGAATCTTGAGGTTGTCTATTTCAGTATGAGCGCCTTTTTTTATCTCATAATCAAGATAACTCTTCATTGAGTATGACATGGGTGTTCTGTAGGTTGGTGACATATTTCTGTAGTTTTGTTGTCATTGTATGTTCATCATCGAACTTCTTTTGAGCGATGGTAGTATCCTCGTAGACGGCTTGGAGTTTTACATCTTGCTTAAGATGCAATTGTACTTGTTTGTGGTTCTATTGCTTTTACCTTCATCTGCTTGACTTCTTCAGAGCAACATTACGTTCCTTCTTTTGAACCTCCACTACCTTTGTTCTTGTGCTCTTTGTGCTAGCATCGAATCAAGTTGAGCTTGATATTCATTGTGAGTTCTTAGGAGTTTTTAGGAGTCCCTTATTTTGATTGTTTATAGTGAACAATGAGTGCTCGTGATCAGTAATTTGTTGTTAGAGAGGTAACATTTAACTCAGTTGTCAAGTGTTGTATACAATCGTAAATTAGGAACTGAACTCGCTAACCAACAATCATATTTTGGTAATTTCTCCACCCACTTCAGTTATCACGATATCGTGATGTGAATCGTTTCACATAGTAAATGATTCAACTCTTTGCTAGGAGTTGGTCTCTTTGAGTGAAGTTAATACGTCAGAGAAGTCGATTCTGGAGGCTGTAGACATTGGCGGTTACGAGTTACGCTTCTACTCCAACACTTGGGAGTTAATAGCGATAGAAGTTAGCTTAATGTTACTCCTAGTCCTTCATGCAGATATTAACACCGTTGTGTTCTACGTTTTAAGTCCTAGTAGGCTGATAGTATGCTAGTTATCTTGTTCAAGCATTTGTGTGCTTGTGCAAGTGACTTCTTACTTGTCTATGATGTTCAATGTACATAACTTAGATTTACCATGTTGATAGGGTTTAAGCTCATGGGTTGTACTTAAGTGTTGCCTATGTACACTTTTTAGCTGGTTTAAGTTTACTTTCAGGGCTGCGTGTCGTTTAGGTAGTTTAAGATTTACGTTAGCACTTTAGGGGGCTGACGTGGTAGCCTTTGAGTGAAGTTAAGTTACCACGTGGATTAAGGCACTAAAAGACAGCCAAGTGGAGCTATGAACTCCCATTGGTCCGTTTTTGTCTTTTGTAAAACTCTAACTTTAGAAACAAAAGTCTAAAGGAGAGTTCGAGCATTTGGGGAGGACACTACAAAAACTGAGAGCACAGGAAGATAGAGCTCGTGTGCCAAGCACTGTCAGTGAAATTCTTGATCGATTTGGATCAATAAACAAAGAGTTATGCCAATTTGAAGTTCGAGTTGAGTTAGAATTGCATCACTTTTGTTGGATTTGGGGTTTTCATGTCAATTGTAGCAGAATCAAGGAAATTGCTTCAAACCTTCATGGTTGCATTCACTCTCAGCAGGGCTACGACAGTCCAACAAGTTTCAATTCATTTAAGTGAGCGAGTAATTCAGGGCGGCTGCTGAAGCAAAGGGGGTCTGAAAAGCTCTCAATCTAGAGCAACAACTTCAGAGAATGATATCTGAAGAACCGTGTACAATCAGGAGTCCCAACTTCACAGGGATGTTCAGCATCCTGTAGACTCCAAATCCTGTAAGAATCTTTGAAAGTGATCTAGCCAATTTTCTGTTGTAGGTTGAAATAGCTGTCTGAGTATCAGAAATTGCCGCAATATCTTTGCCCAGAACTTTTCTGTCCATATCTTGGTGCCAGAATTTGATCTCAAGCTGAAACTTTGTGTGTGTGCTAAATGGGCCTCTTTTACATGTAGGAGAAGTTTAGAAGTCTAAACCTTCACATATTTCTCAGACGGTGAACTGTGACACTCAAGATTGAGTGTCATAGTTCACCGTCTGATCTTATCATTGCTAGTTAAGCATGAACTTTGCTTCCTGAACATATCAGAAGAGCCAAGAGACCTGTATGAGTGTTTTACAGTGTCACCTTGTAACCTGAAGCCTATCATTTGAGTAACCCAGTCACAGCTAGAAGCCTAGTGCTTCCCTGAGTAAACATATCACAACATTCACGGTCATAACACAGCCAGAAGGTTCCGCCCTTCCCAAGAAAACTCTCACCTTGACAGCGGGTAAGAGATGTCAGACTTCTGTAACCATTGTTGTGACTGATGGATTCACAGCGAGATTTCATGTCTTAGACAAGGGTAGATCTATAGTCATGGAGTCATCTTTCTGATGGTATGTGTAACAATATTGTCCGTCATTATGGTCCCTTCAAAAATAGGAACAATGTATAGATGCAAGTGATCTGTCTGTCTCGACTGTCGTTATTGTCACACTAGTCATTGTAATTAGTTCTTCAAGAACCATCATTGGGTCGGATGAATTATCTAATCCTTGAATCAACATCTTTTTTGATGGATCATCTCATCGATAAGATCGATTAGCGATACGTCAAGCTCATTCTGAGCTTCAATTTCAGCTGCTACCGTCTTTTCGATGGATGAGACTTGCTTCTCTGCAGCCTTGAGGAATTTAGTCTGCTTAGCGGCTTGTTTGTCATTCCTTGTAGAGTGATAGAGACAACATATAGATATTGGAGTAGTGACCACCGGTGATGCCACAACACTAGGTTTAGTCTTAGAAGGAAGATCACCCTTTTGTATGACCTGTGGGGCAATCATCTTTTCTTGGTCCATTTTCATTTGGCGTCTTCTACTACATTTCGGACGGACGTTTAACATCGAGACTAGGGTGAATGGACGAGATTAACTCTTCTCCACTGATAATGATTTTAGAAGTTCCTTCCTTTCTCCTTGTTATGATCCCATCTTCTTGAGAATCCTCGCAAGTTATTTTGGTGCCACTTGATGAACCATAGTAGTATTTTTTCGGTCATATGTGGTGAAAAACTGGTATGGCTTGACAACTTATGATATTCCAATTGATAAATTGACAATATCGTTGATGCTGGAACAACTTTTGTGTGATTGTACACCTTTGTGATATCACATGTCCACAATCTTTGGTACATCAACAACGATTCATCAGAGGTCTTATAGTAAAGCTTGTGACATGTACTAACGTTGCAAAATTGAAATTGGAAGGGATTCATAGGGATAACACTTCTAGTAAACTTCCCAACAGTGAATTCGGACAATATGACATGTTGTTGATATGTTCAAAAATGATCATGTAATTTGAGTACTGCGTATACGTGAGCCCACAAACAACTTTCTGAAATCTGATATCCATTAGCCTTAGTAAATGTAAATAGTATCGCAACTGAAAATGCATTATACCATTGAAAAAGAAACAAAGGTGACCGATTGTCATGTTGAAATATGAACATATGGTTGACCATTGCTTAATCGATATGAATCATCTTCTGTTGCGTCTCATTCTCGATAGAGATTTCCAACTTGGAAACCTTTGCCTTGCTTAGCAAACACGAAAATATTGCAACGTGTGGCTGTAGGTAATACGTGCGATTTAGAAATTTGAACAAACTTGCATGACTCAAATGAGTTTTGTACAACTCGGGTAGATTGTCAGGACTATACAAAATATGAGAGCACAAATCTTAGATTCTGTAGCACTAATGGAGTAGCTCTAGTCTCGTCTAGTGAGGATACGTAATCTATTGCATCCAGTTCAACCATTTATCCCTTCAATGTATATTTTGTCTTAGATCTCTTATCAACCATCAACTCATATGCAACCATGTGTGTGTTCAAGGACTTATGTACTTCTTTGAAAGAAGTAGCAATCAATTTTTCTACTACTATTGGTGATGACCCAATATACGTTGGGTCATCACCAACAATAGTAGAGAAAGCACGTAGAAAGTAATTCTGAATGTTAAAGAGCACTAAGAGTTCTTTGGGAAGAACTAAGCGTCCATAGAGGGTTTTGATGGTATCATTGAACGACATTCATTTGTCTTCTTGAGGTTTAGACAGCTCCAAGAACCGCGTCGTTTAAAACATGTCGATTCATACTTAAAGTCCATCGTCTTCTTCTCGCGATCTTCTCTTATATCGTACACAAGGAGTGTTTTTCTATCTTATGTCATCCTTAGTGTAGTGTAAGGATCTAATGTCTCTTATGTAATGTCATCCACAGTGTGGTATGAGGAATTGACGTCATTTGTGTGACATCGTCCTCGGTGTGTTCTTGTAATGTTGTACACAAGGAGTGTGTCTTTGTCTGACATCATTCTGTGTGGTGTAATGAACTAATGAGTGATGTCATCCCCAGTGTGTTCTCCAGTTCTCTTGTGTGACATCATCCCTTGAATTAGGAACATAATTCTATGTACGTAGAAAGACATCTTAATGCCATAAGTCGAGTAGGTGTCATTTGATCCATACTTGGACATATTAGTACTCCGACTTTATTCAATATTAAGAACTCCATACAGGATTTTCTTAACATGGTAAAAGGTCACTTCGGTATTGTAGAATCAGAAATGACTTCTGATATCAAGTGTGGACGATAGGGTCGGCATTTAATCCGATTGGTGCTTAAATGCAGTAGTTCACCTTTAAGGATCTTAAGCTGTAATGAACCATTGTCATATATAATCTCTATTATATATGGTCCCAACCATAGAAGAGAACACTTACTAGGAAATTTTTCGATTTTATCATTTCATTATAAGACTAAGTCTTCTTCCTGTAGTTATAACTCCGTGATTTTTCTTCCGCTTGTCTGATTAGTATATGTGATATGCAATGTTTGCAATCTTTTTTCGGTTACAGCATGTAGTGCATGAACACATTTCTGTTCTCTTCGTCATTCGAAGACGAAGATGTCCTCATGGAAGTGTAACCAATGAGGACAAGTAAAGTAAGAACAAAGAATTTGACTAGAAGAATAGCTTCTTGACAATATACTAGTTGAAATGATGTATAATCGATACTTAGTTTAAAAGTAGTACGATCAGTCCATAGTCCATCCAAAATATGTTTATCCTAGTCAATGAGGTGTAAGACTAAGATTTTGTGGATAATAGTAATCAATGTATGATTAATCTTTTCCACATGACTATTAGCTTGAGGATAACAAAGAGTTGCAAATGATGGATGCTACCATAAGAGGCTGTTATGATGTCCATTGTCTCATTGATAAAATGAGATCCATTGTTTGAGACAATGTTAATAGGAACACCAAAGCGGACAATAATATTTTGTTCCAAGAACTGAATGGTAGAGGAAACATTAGCCTTAGTAATAAACTCAGCTTCGGCCCATTTGGTGACATAATCCACATCTACATTGATATGTTTGTGTTGGGAGAATCGAGCAGAGGGAGTAATACGTCCGATGAAATCCAACCCCCAACGTTGGAAGGGTTGTGCAGATAACCTGGTGTCAAATACATCATATAATGAGATAAAAGTTTGTCCAATCGTTGACAAGCATCACAATGCTTAATAAAACGATGTGTGTCACGAGTAACGGTAGGCCACCATAACCCAATGAGGTATATTTTCTTGGAAGTAAGATCAGCAGAAAAATGTCCTCCTTCTGGATTGTCATAACAAGAGTTGATTATCAAATAAATTTCTTCTGGAACAACACAACGTCGGAGGACATGATCCAACCCAACTCAATAAAGATCACCGCAAAGAAGCATAAAAAGATAAGCAACTTGTTGAAATGTAACATGATATTTAGCAAGTATCCCGATTAAAATATTACTAGTAAGTAAATAATATCATAATTGCACAATCCAAGAATCGATAATAGAGGTCCTGTTGATTTAGAACAAGAAGAAATCTGTAGGTTTAGTGTCCAATGAGAACTCAGATGGTTCACCTGGAATATGATATAGGAGATCAGTATTAGCATGAAGTTTGTCAGATTTGTACTCGACAATAAAGGTGAACTCTTGAAGAATTAAGAGCCATCGAGTCAATCTTCTTGAATGTGAAGGTTTATTTACTAAGTACTTCAAAGCTTCATGATCGACATGTATGACAAATGTGTTATCTAGTAAATAATGATGAAGCTTTTGAACTGCAAAAATCATGCCCAAACACTCTCGTTCAATAGTAGAATAGTTATGTTCTGCTGTACTAAGCTGACAACTAGCATAGTAGAACGAAAGATCTCACTGTTTCTCATTGAGTTATGCCAAAACAGCACATGTAGCTGTATTAGGAATATCAACAAAGACATGGAACAATAAATTCCATTTGGGTGTCTATAGAATTAGAACAGTCACCAACTTCTGTTCGAGCGTTTCAATGCTTGTTGACAATCATCACCCTAGGTGATACCAGCAGATCCTCTTAAAAGGTTGGTAATAGATATGGCTATCATATCATACCCTTCTATAAGCCTTCGATAATATCCATTCTAACCAAGAAAAGCTCAAACCTCTTTGAGAGTTATGAGAGGCGAGGAGTATGGTTTGGATTATCCGTATTTTGCATGAGTCGATCATAATACCATCACTAGATATGATGTGTCCTAATAAAAGACCAAAGAAGTCACAAACAAATATTTGTTTGGATTCAAGGAGATCTTAATCTCACAATAGAGAATGAAAATAGAGTGTAAAATATGTGGATGGTCCAGTCTTATGATATGAGTATCATGTATACGTAGATCTCTAGCTCATCTTTAAGATGTATAAATGAACTCATCATATACCTTTGAAAAATAGCTGGTGCATTTTGTAGACCAAAAGATATAACACAATATGTGAAAGTACTCCATTCAATAACAAAGGTAGTTTTGTACTGATCTTCTGGAGCAATAGCAATCTGGTTATAACCAAATAAGCCATCCATGAAAGAGAAGCATTCACTAGAAGCAACAGAGTGAAATGTAAGATCTGAGAATGGCAAGAGAAATATATCATTTAGTATATTTATTCAACTTTTTGAAATATACACAAATGTGAATTTTGTCTGAATTTCTTTTAGGAATCATAATGATCGGAGAAGCCCACTCAGATTCCCTGAAGGATAGATGAATTCACAAGCCAGTAACTTCTCTAGTTCCAACTTGACTTGTTTTTTGTAATGCTCAGGCAACCTGTACAGTTTGAATCGACAAGGAATAACATCTGGATGTAACAGAATATAATGTTGACAACATTAGAGATCCACTCCTAATAACTCCATATGAATATGCAAAAATGTCATGAAAGTCTCTGAAGATTTCTTGGAAGCTCAAAACTTCTTCGAGATTAAGATTTTGTGAGATTTTAACATAGTGAGGTTCTTCACCATCTCTAGCTATGTTAAGATCCAGAAACTTATCTTCAATTGGAATATGAAATGGTATAGGTTACATTTGAGCTTCTAAGGGTTTAGTTTCAAAGAATTTCTTAACCTCTTCATCTATATAATGTTGTGAAGTCTTAGATCTTTCATGAACATTATCAGATGTATCACTTTGAAAGAAAGTATATGAATCTGAATTAGTATCCATATCCACATGATAAGGATACTGATGGGTGTGTACGAGTTTTTTATACTCTTGAGTATAAAAGAGTGGTGTAGCATAAATGGTACAACAAGAAGCAATGATAGACTCAAAGTCTTTATCATCCTCTATCATTGGATGTTAGTCAGAAATAGTATTCATATTATCAGCATTAGTGGATGATCGATATAAGATATACATGAATAAGATCAAGCTTTTCTCTTTGGGGCCAACATGTATTTTTCTTAACTTCTACGAAGTATGTACATCTGCTTTGATTAACCATGATTTACCTAGAAGTAACGAAAACTGAGCAAGAAAGTCAGTTTCTAGTATGAGATAACCGATATAGAATTCTTGATCTCCAGTTTGCGATAAAACATTCTTCTGTACCCCAACGGGTTGAATGGTTCTACTATTTGTCATGTTCAAAATGATTGAAGTCTTCTCTGATGTATGTAAGTCTAACAAGAGCATGGTATATTTAGACATGATGTTAACTGAAGAGCTATAGTCTATTTTACAGTTAGATATCAAGACACCATGAATAATTATCTGAATAACAGGTGAGACCTGGTGTACTAAGAGTGCAACTCCATGTGGAGAGTAACTGAGTGAGTTGAGATTAGAAGTGATACTAGCTTTCCTTCCTCTATATCAACAGGAATCTCATCTGAAAAAGTAACTTTTTTGTTTAAGAAGTTTTCATGGTGATCCTATGAAGATACTATGTGGTCCTATGAAAATGAAAAATCAAGAGAACTATTTTCTGCATACCGGTTAAATTTCTCAGTTCTCTGAAAATGAACACGCCAAATGCGCTCTACTGGGTTACCAGGAACACTTGTAGTCATACCGGGGTTAGACCCGTTCAAGCAAACTCATCTGGTCGACACTCGTTCTAGCAAAAGTGAACGTGTGGGACACGTTGAAGCAAATCTTCTAGTGCTACATGGTATTTTTCTTCGTGCGCTATTTGAAAATACTATTCAGAGTTCCTCGACGTAGTTTGGAGTACCACGGACATAAGTGGGACAGTTTGTCCCGCGGCCGCAAATGATCACCTCTACTAAACCGCCATATCTTGATACCGTGTGTTCCTCCAGAGCTGGCCCAGCGGTACAAGCTCATGATGTCACATGCGGCAGGAAATGGTCGCTCCGCCGTATTCGGATGCAGTGTCTTGCTCCGGAACTGGTCCGGACTCCGGAAGGAGGACCTTACGCCCTGGTGACTGGAAGTGCTGACGGAAGTGACAAGTCCGTTCTTTGAACGGAATGGAAACGGAACCGATAAAAGAAAGATGAAGGAGACGGCATCGGAATGTCTGCCTTTTCTGCCGACAACTTTCATATGTTTGTGTGAGGATGGAAGAAATGACATCCGATGTGGAATTGAACGAGGAGGAGCAGAAGGAGAAGGGAATCGAAGGCAGTCGAAATCCTGGAGCAAGCGCGGCAGGCAGACATGGAGGACGCGCGGAAAACCGTCGTGGTTGTTGGCGGAGGTATCGCAGGTAGTTTGGTCGCCAGAGGCCTGGAGTCTGACGCAGATGTGGTGCTTGTTGATCCGTAAGTTGCCTTTCCTCTGTCTGATCACATCATTTCGTTCTCTGGTTTCGCGCTCGTCTCGTAGATCACTCTTTATGTGTATTAATCACCCACTGAGGTGAATCTTTACCAATTCGATCAAACTTCCAGTTTCTCGCTTCTTAAACCTCATTCCTTAGATGTATCTCGTCTGCTGCTCGACATCTGGATTTCTGATTTCTCCTTCGTCGGTTTTTCCGAGTGGTTCACTTGTTTTCACCCCAAGCTGAAATGACGCATTCTGTCGTATTCTCGAGTTCTATCCCAAGATCCACTTCTTTCAGTTTCGATTAGTGAACTTTGTAGGGCCTTTTGAGTGTGAGCTGCATTTCTGTCCCTAGGCCTCTCAGTACACTAGCATGGGATGAGCCTGCACTGCAATATACAGACAAAGGTTTTTGCCTCACTTTATTTTTGGCCTCTTCTACTTCCCGCCAGCATTTCTATCTTTTCTCTCATAGTTCATGCTGTTTCCGCACTTTGATTACGATCAGACGGGCCTCCATTCTCGTCGCAGCTTTTCTGCCACGGTTGTTGATTCGATAGTCTCTCATTTTTATTTGCATTGATCATGTGGGTTTTCTGTTTCTCTTCATACTTGAGAGGTGCTTTATTTTCTGTCATTGCCACAGTTGTAGCCTACCGTCTTTGAGACTTCGGGCCTGTTTTGGCCTTCCTTGCGGCTTTTGGCCTTCCATTCCTGTAGAGGTCTATCTCCGTCTTAAAAGGTTTGCGTTTCTTGCTATAAAGGTTGGATATCCCTCGTCTACCACGCTGCTCCATGGTCGCAAGTACAGCACTAAAGTTGCAACTAGTGCCTCTTGTCGAGGATTTACTGTATAACGTCAATCAGATTACTTTATGGATACACCTTCAGATGATACAGTGTCAAGCGCGCGAAACTTATTTCGGAATGCCAAGGCGCATTTACAAATCTTTCCATTTGTGATGGAAGGGACATTTAGGATCCATCTAGGAATCCTTAATTAAGGATCTTGAACTCAGGAGGGCAAGCTGCATGAAGCGTGGATGATTGTGTCTTTTAAGCGAACCCTGATATCTGTGGTTCTAAGTCGGGAGTAGCTTATTTACCTGCTCTTAGTACCCTTATCCAGTGCAGTCAAGAGAGATACTGAGAAGATTACTTACTCTTTATATGTATTTTGTACAATTCTCCTTATCGCCATCACATTCTCAAGTAATTTGTCTTTGCTCCTTCGGTTGTTCATTGTACGTGTGTAACCCCCGTAACCTGTGAAAGTGTTGTTACTCATTCAACTGATTATTGCGTTCTGTTCTGCTCAGAATGAACCACACAGTCCGTCTTGAGCGATTAGCGCACAAGACTAGTGCCGTACAAATTCTACGATGTCTTTTCGCGTTTTCCATCTATGCATCCCTGGTCTAGCTGTTCATGCCTATATGATTTTCATGATGCCAGGAAGGAGTTTCTCGAAATTCCGTACTCAGAACCGCGATCGGTTGTAGAACCTTCGTTTGCAGACCGAACGCTCATATTACACACGGACTACTTGAAGAAAGCGAAAGTAGTTTTAGGTGCGGCTGAGAGGGCATCTGCCACGGAACTGGTGACTGATTCGGGAGATATTCTTCCATACGATTTCCTTGTCGTAACGACTGGTACTACTTTCAAGGGCGTAAGAACGAAAGGGGAACGCATTGAGGAGTTCCAAAAGGGTAAGAAACTTTGAAGTTCTCGTGCACTGTTTCCTGTAGTGACTGCGTAAACCTGGTCAATCGCTCCGTCGTTCCTAAATTAGAACTGGATGTATTCTTCGGATCCAGGTCACAAGAAAGTTGTGGACGCTCGGTCCTTGCTGGTTGTCGGAGGTGGCCCTGTCGGTGTGGAGTTGGCAGCCGAAATTGTAACAGATTTTCCAAAGAAGAAAGTCACATTAGTGCATGGGGGCGACCGCTTGATTGAGTTTCTTGGCCCTAAAGCCTCAGCCAAAGCGGAGAAGTGGCTGAAGTCCAAAGGCGTGGAAGTTATTCTTAACGATCGTGTCGATGTCGACCTAAACTCGTCTCCAAACTACATGACCATAAGTAAGAAAGAAATTGAAGCTGATTCGCATTTCCTAGCAATTGGCAAAAGGGTGGGAAGTGAATGGCTGTCGGCATCACCTTTTCTGAAGGACAGAGTCAATACAGATGGACGGCTTCACATGGAACCTACCACTCAGGTTGCAGGATTCACCAATGTGTTTGCGGCAGGTGATATTACAGACCATAAGGTATGTATGCGATCTCCATCTGTTCTTTGTTGGGAACTTTACTAGATTTATTCGTGTAGGCATACGCGGAGGGATGGGCTTCAACCAAGCGAATTATGCGGAGGTGAGTCTTGCTTTGAACATGTCCCAATTATCCGAGCGAGGTCTTCTTACCGACCAGATGTGCTCTTCTGCGGTTGCTGCTGCAGGAAATCAAGCAAGGATTCACTGCAGCAAACCAAGCGGCAGTTGTCATCGGGAACATAAAGAAACTGTTAAAGAATCCGAACGAGACAAAACTTGGTGTTTACAAGCCTCTAGAGAAAGCTATGGGCATGGTAAGTCTAGGTCGGGTGGATGCCGTTGCTCAGTTACCGTTCGCCACCATCATCGGATGGGTGCCAGGGTTGCTGAAGAGCAAAGATTTTTTTGTTGGTAAAGCCCGGCAAGGTTTGGGATTAAAGTCGAAATAGAATACAGTATATACAGTTATCATAGTTAAGCAGCATAATTCGCTCTTAGCTTTAGAAACTTTATTGTCTGCCGGTTGGCTGGACATTGAGTCCTGTCGAGACCATCTCGTTGCAGTTAAGATTGTTTCGAGGATTGATCTCAAATTCTACCAGAGTCCAGTGCTACCATTAGGCAGCTGGCTGTTAAATAGTTTAGAAATCTAGAGATTCCAGTGTAAGGAGGATGAGTTGTAATCTTTCCTATATTCTTTTCGAATACCATCATGCAGGTAGCTCAGTATTTAAAGCACAGGTACGAGTACAAGGCCTCCGGGCCTCCATGTTCGAGTCGTGCATTGTACGAGATAAACAGTCACCGAGCAAAGCAAAATGACTGTTAACCGAGAAATCTTGGTATCTTAACATTCTCATTCATTGAGTTATCAAATTGTAGTTACTGGCAAGTAAAGATTGAATGCAAAGCTCTCCACGAACTCTTCCACAGTCTGTGCTTTATGTCAAACCAGTCTATCTTGTAATGACTCGGATTTATAGAATTGAAATTCCACTTTTTTCTTGGAAGAAAAAGGAATCTTCTCCTCAACCTAGGTACAAAGAGGTAAAAGGAATTTTCCTCTCCCTCCTATTCTGACTCGTACTCGTGTTTTAAACAAGAAAAGCAGAGCAGCAATTTGATGTCCTCGATTATTGTGCTTTATTATTGGTAGTCACCGCAATCTTGTCCTCCCTGACGAGAACACAGTGATAAGCTGTCCTTCCCAGGAGAAAACAGCAGGGGCATAATTGCTCCGTTGCTTATATCACAAGGTTCTCGTTCAGTGGTTCTCTCGGTTTCTGTCATATGTCAAAACTGAAACTTGTATCTTGGACCGCGCGATGTGCTCGCCACGGCCTGGATCCACTCCGGCTGTTGGGTGAAGCTGGCTTGTGGTTATCTCTGCTCGGCTGCGAAACCTCGGCCTGGGGTTCTTCATGGGCGGCCCGTGTAGTTGCGAGCGGGGTGGTATAAATCCTTGTACGTGTATGAGCCCAGACCTCTATGCCAAAAGTACCTCTTGAACCGTACTGCAAGAGGAATAAATTAATCTTTTCTATACAGAAAAGATGAATAAATTAGTTAGTGAGTTTGATTACACTCTTCTTAACGATGTATTGTTTAATTAGATTCTTGACTCGTTATTAACGTGTATTACTTTGATTACATTCTTTACTGGTTATCGAAAATAAACCCAATCACTTTGATCGTTATCGAAAATAAAACCAATCACTTCGATTTTGATTAAATATATTTGTTATTCAAATCGTTTCAGTAAAATACACTTCAGAAAATACATGTCAGGAAGGCTGATGTGTTCTATATGGTAAAGTGATTGGTGTCACACTCGTTAGTCAATCAAAGGTGTGATAAAACAAATATTTCAAGCACAACCAATTTTCTGAGGTGTGATCAAGCCAATTTCTGTAAAGATTTATCTGGTGCGTAAGTCCAGTAAGTTTTTCAGTTTATCACATCTGAAATCAGAATTCTAACGTGAATTTCTGTTTGTACCATGATCAGAAAATCAAAAGATATCATAAGGAGAGGTATGATATTAAGATCTAACAAGTATTTTGTGAAATTCAGTTTCCAACCCAGCGAATTATATACTGTACTGCTAGATAACTTCCCCTATTAAATAACTATATTTTTCTCTAGTGCATGAGTTTCAGAAAATATAAGATGTAGTGCAGATGCGAACGTCGAAATAAAATATACAGTAAGTAATTTTATCTGCTGCGTGAGTTTTAAGAACATAGAAGTTTTAATGTGCAAAAGTCCAAAAGGAATGTCAAACTGGCCCAAGAGGCTTGTCAGACATCAGAAAATCTAACGTAAATTTCATTTTGTAAAATGATCAGAAAATAGAAACCTATCATATGGAGAGGTAGGAATGTTAAGATCTATCAAGTACTTCGTGAAGTTCACTTTGCAACCCAACATGTACTTGCCTTCTAAGTCATAGGAAAATGTCTCCAAGGTAAATATTGAGATTTCATTATCAACTAACTTAAATCGTTAAGTTGGAGGTTCCTGAAACTAAATACAGAAAGGGTAGGGCTGCGTGAACCCCAGAAAAATATCTCCCTATTGCGTGAACTTGCAAACTATATTTTTTTTCTTTCCTAAAATCAAACTTGAGTGAAGTTATTTGGCAGTACATTGTATAGAAAGAGAACTCTATCTTCATCAGATTTGCCTTCCCCAATAACTGTGTGTGTTTATCGTATTTAGTATAAACTTAAATATGTTAAAATAGTATGGATTATATGAAGTAAATTTATAAACTCAACATAATATGGATCATGATAATTTCACAAAACATATTTATGTATCTTAATTGATTTATCAAAGAACACGCTCTAGTCCTTAGTTAACATGCAAGTAACCTGGCAAAGTACATAGCTATTAAGTAGAAAGCAAGGGTAGAATGTGAGAACTTGCTAAGTGGATTTAGCCAATAGTTTATAACCAAAGGTGTGCGAATAAAAATGTGTAGTGCGAAGGAGATTTCTAGAGATAGATTCCCTTGGTATAGAGTGAGTTAACTTTCTAAGCGTAGTTTGTTATCGAAAGGTCTGTCGATAGAAATATGTAATGCGAAGCACATTTCCAGAGATGGATTTCCTTGGTACAGAATGTGCTGCACAGGACGATGCAGTTGAGGAATATCCAAGTTGAGCGATTCCAATGCAGAGCTAAAAGAATTGAGTTCAAATCTAAAAAACTGTAGTTAAACACAACGATAGTGAAATAAGTGACAAACATCGATGATGAACATAGAAAGAGATAGCCAAACTGAGGAGAAGAGAGTTAGTTTAAATTAGTACAATCGTAAAAAGTGAGCGAGTGAAATCAGCGATCAGATAAATAAAATTAGAAAGATGTAGACGAAGAATTATTGACACATCGTCACTGATGTATGCTGGTACTCAATGGGTGTACATCCAAGAAACTAATTACCACAAGATATACGTCAAACATTCAGCATAACACACTCCTCTCGCATGCACTCAACATGCTCTCTCACTTCATCAGCACCCAAACATAGAGGTTTAGGCTATAGAAAAGTGGTGTACGAAGAAGTGAGGAGAAGTGGTGTACAAAGCTGAAGACCTTCTTGACTCATCTTGACCTTATCGGTCCACGAGTTTGTGTTTAGTTCCGTACATCTAAGAAAAAACTCTCGGTTTTTGTGTAATGATAGATCAACCTGAACATTGTAGAGAAAATTACGAATCAGCAGAAATGTGCATATGGTAAAAATTTGTTGATGTAATGAAAAAACACGAAGAACCCATGAAAAATTAACAACAACGAGTAGTCGGATAAAAGAAAAGGATCTAGAGACAAGGAATGTTACATTTATTATATTTAGTTTGAATACTGAATATTTATATCTGAACTTGAACTCTCAGTTCAAAATATTTAGTTGATTGTGTTAATCACTATACAAATAACATTATATGCATATCGTTTTATTATCACCTCTAGTCTTACTCAAATCCAAGAAGAAGATGATTGGATGTAAATTAATTTTAAATGTGACAGAAATATGATTTAAAAACAGTTATCAATGAGCTATAGCAAATAAAAATATATTAATGAATAATTTATATTTTTTATAAATAGATTTTATAAAATTGAAATCCATACAGTTTTGAAGTTTCATACATATAGTAATCCACATTATTTACGTAAACACCAAATTACTATGGACCCAAATATAATAGTGTGACTCATAATATACTGTTTGTATAGATGAACAACCGAGAGAATAAAATTAATATGATTCAGACTAAATACGAACCCTGGTAATTTGTCACAGAAATTTATTTCTATGACAAATTACAAACAGTAGGTTTGGATATGCTCTATCTGTACACATCAATTATACGACTTGGAGGCTATCAGTCCTGAAGCGCTTGTTAGAAGTCCAAAATGATAGAACTGATATGGTCATATCGATTCTAAAATCAAAATAGATAGAAAAAGTAATGATTCGTAGCACCTCTAGATACAAAAGGAGAGAAAGTTACATCAACACAACTGATGCTCACTTAACTGGAGATGTATCTTGATAACATGAAGTATACAGGAAGAGAGCTGAATTTTCCACATCAACTAGTCGTCTATGGAGATAAGCCCATCCTTATCCATCGAAGGTGGAGGCAGAAGAGTGACAGCTGAACTTGTAGGTGCATCCTTTATGCATGCATCTACAACATCAAAGAGGGATGCTGTAGATGGAGGTGATTGCGAAGATGCGAGAGTAGATTTCACTGGTTTGGACGTCTCAAAAGCAAGTGCTTTCCTTGTTGCATCGACGTTACTTCAACTGAGATCAACATCAACAGAGAACAAGAATGCATGTCGATGTTATTTCAGTCTGCACACAATACCTAAATAGACAACCCAAGACTATGCTAAGCAGAGATTACATTCGACTATGCAAGACGGGCACAAATTATACAGATTTTTGTACTTTGAGATGTCTCGATGTTATGGGTTCACAGTAAAGGACATGTGGAGACAAATGCAAATTCTAGCTTTACGTTTTATCTTCTTCTGTCTCTCTAGTCGCATCACGTTCATGATGGACGAAAGCATGAACTCCGTAACTGCAATACAAGTGAAACATGTGGAGATAGCAAACCCAACGTAAAGAACTAGGTTTCTGTCAACTGTCAATTTTCCACGGAGATGGTGTACCGTGATATCTTCAGCATATCTTCGATGTACAAACAGATTAAGTCTGATCAACTGTCCGATCGATCTCTCAATAAGCCACGTAAAGTGAGAGACATCATCTCTCATCACCAAGAGGGCACTATAAATGCCGTAGGATCATGGACGCGGGCCTTGAATGAGTAAAATAATTAATCAAATCCTAAACGTTAGTACCACAAAGTCATTCAGTCTAAGTTCAGATTTTATGACTACGTTACAAGACTTGTGCTCAACTCTCTATCTAGGTTTAGACCTGACGCGTCTTCGACTTACCGGTCCTCATGAAAGTAATCATTTGAATTGACCCCCTTTGAAATGTAACAGTCACGACGATATTGTTCGCTCTAGTTGCTTTCACACCGGATTCACGAAAAGCACGAAGGATTCACTTAACGTGTCTGCTACTGAGACTGATCACGATCAGTAGATTGGTCCTGTTCACGCTTTAGTCAGTTCTCTTGACTGTGCTTGAACTGGAGTATGATATACTTATCACACTTATAACTGTAAAACACTCCCGCTTTGCAAGATTTGCTTTGATCATAAAATCCTCCCGTGCGCGATAGTGGAAAAGATAAGACATGAAGTCATGCTCTCTAGATTCACCTCACCGTGTGCTTCGTTACATGTTACAAGGAATGGGATCAACAATCTCAAGAGCACTTATCATTTTCAAAATGCAGTAAGATATGTGATGATTGTAAACACTCTTGCCTTGAAAGATGTGCTTTGACTGTAAACTCCTCTCACGCGCGATGTACTTTGTGTGATAGTGGAAAAGCAAGATAATACAGAAAATCATTCTCTCTAGATTCACATCATAGTGTGCTTCAAGTCACATAAGTTGAACTGCGTTATATATTATCTTGCGCGCGGCACAAGGTTATGTTCTTGATTCATGCTACTATGGTAGAGTAGTATAAATTCAAGTCCAAAGACTCCATATTTCATCCGTCGATTGTCATTATCTTTCACATCTTCAATCCTAGTTGATTGTTCTTTGAAGTTAATCTTTGTGCAGTCTTCGCTCGAGTTGATCTTAGTTTTCCTTTCATCTTTGTAGAACTGTACAAAATGAACTCTGATGATTACCTCGATTGCTATGGCATGGCAGAAAAGGTGTCAGAATATCTCTACACGTCAGAATACGACCAGTGTTTTATCTAGCAGGCGATCAATTTTTCATGTTTTTTCTGCATGAACTTGCAGGATTTGAGAGATATCAGTATCAATCACAAAGAACATGTCATGAAGTTAACAGACTGATAGAAGACATTGTCAATGATTGTTACATTACGAAAATACCGAAAAAGAAGAACTAGACCAAAAAAAGAATCATTGGACAGTCGAACGTTTCTACATCCTTATTACATTTGCAGATTTAAACTCGGATTATATGATGTGTATTACTTCTACTTGCATCATTGAAGGCATTTATGACTTGTTACAGATTATCAGCTCAGAGAGAGCTAAGATAAAGTACTAACACATAATTGAGCCAAAAAGGTCAACAATCCTCTTGATTGTTTGACCTTAAGCCTCTACAATCAATAAAATTCAGTCACGCATAAGACAAGAATGTATTATTCACCTACTTGTCCTTTTATGCACAACCAAACAAAATAGTGATTCTCACATTTAGAATATTCTAATATTTTGTCCTCAAATACCACCAACTCTAACTGTGATTATTCTTAGTTATCTGTCACTAACTTAGAGTGATGTCTAGCCTTTGGACTTATTTAGAACTCACCACACATAGTTATAACTTATCACATATCTACTACTATGCAACCCCTAGGTATACATTTACCCCCGGACTAAGTTTTCACTTCGTCCTAAGAGTGAACTATGACTTTTCTCTGATGAAAGAGCTTGAGCTTGTCGTGATTCACTCGGTCAAACCTCCGTCCTCCTAGCTCTTTCAAGTCGTATGTAAAGTTACTCCATACCTTCTCAACAACGAAAGGATCAAAATAACATGGAAGAAATTTTTTTCTAGCTCTTTTATACCTAATGGCATCAAAAAGCATTACCATATCTCCTTCCTTGAACGACTTCACTTCTCTCTTACCGAGACGCTTGTCGTAATACTTCTTTTACCGTTCTTGCGTCTTCTCCATCTGAACCATTGCCACCACTCGTGCTTCCTCCAGCTCCAATAGTTGCTCCCTTCTAGACTTCTCAGTTGCTGTTCCAATCCACCTCTTTAACCTCTTATGGACAGTTTGAAAGGTAGGCAGATCAAACTGTATCGGCAACTTCGATTCCACACCGTAAACAAGATGAAAAGGAGTATATCCCGTTGAAGTTTTCGTAGTAGTCCTATACTCCCACAAGATTGCATGTTATCTCTTATCCTAGTTGTGCTTTGCATCCTCCATATCGACATCCTTGGCCAGCATCGTACACAAGGTATGATTGGTCTTCTCAGCTAGCTCGTTAGCGTTCGGTTTGTAAGAAGTTGTCACTAGCAGCTTGATGGAGAAATGTTCCAACAAAATAGTTATGATGCTTCCCACAAATTCAATACCCCTATCTGAAACCAACTCAAGAGGGCATCCAAATCTAGTGATGATCCGTTCTCATAAGAAATGGTCAAGATCTTCTTCACTTGTAGCTTTAAGTGGTCTGGCTCCACCCACTTGGTCAGATAGTCGGTTGCAATCACGATATATCTGTTATCACGAGGTGTTTTGTTTAAAAGGCCCACATGATCAATTCCTCACTTCTCAAACGGTCTTAGCACAGGAACTGATCTCAAAGGAGGAGTGCTAGTAGACTTCTTGGCAAAGGCTTGACACACATCGCAAGTTCTGCAATATTCCAAACAGTCCTTGAAAATACCCTTCCAATGATATCCAGCGTCCAAGATTTTGAAAGCCGTCACCTTATCAGCGAAGTGGTCACCACATACATCGTGGAACTCCAGCATCAACCTCGTAGCTTCCTCCTTGCCCACAGCTCGTCGTAGCAATCCATCAGCACCTTGATGAGAAAGGACTCTTTCGACGATGGTGTATGACTTACACCTCCTCATTAGAGCATTCCTCTCTCTTGCTCGCATACCTTCAGAAAATGAACCGTCAGAAAGAAAATTCCACACCTCCTTGTACTCTTCCGGTACCTCACTGCTCAACGTGATGGTCATCAAGTCTTTATCAGGAAAAGTATCATCTAATGGTTCTTCCCCCAATCCGTCGTAAGCTCTAGACAACAAATCTGCGTTGACATGCTTCCTCCTCGGTCTATCCTTAATGACATAATCATATTCTACCATGAGGATCTTTCATCGAGCTATCATCCCCTCTGCGTTGAGCTTATTAAAGATGTACTTCAAAGCTTTGTGATCAGTCACTATAGAAAATTTTCCTCCTAACAAATAGTGCCGAAACTTCTTCAAGCAAAGATTACGGCCAACCCTTCTCTCTTTGTCACGGAATAGTTCTTCTCAGCCTGCACCATCTGTCTACTAGCATAAGCTATTGGATGGTCATGTCCATTCTCATCTTACTGACTTGAGGTACATCCAATCGCAACATTAGATGCATCAGTATAAACAATGAATGATTTACTCCATCAGGTTTGGCGAGGATTGGGACTATCACCAGCGCCTTCTTCAACTCTTCAAACGCCTCCTTAGCCTTCTGATCTTGGAGTATCAGCTCGAGGACTATACCCTTCTTCATGTAATTGGTCAATGATTGAGCTTTATTGGAAAAGGACGAGATGAATCTGCGATAATACCCCACCATCCCAAGAAATTATCTCAACTTTGTCAAGCTAGTAGGGAATGATAGTTCGACTATCTTCTTCATCTTGTCTGAATCCACTCCTATTCCATTTTTGGAGACGATATGCTCCAATAGCAAACCCTCCTCGCATCCAAAAATGCACTTTTCTGGGTTCAAAGACGCATTAGCTTGCTCCGATCGCTCTAAGACTTTGATCAGATGATCAAAAGTGATCCTCCTTCCGTCCATACACACAAAAGTCATCGATGAAGTCTCTAACAAACTTCCCAAGAAACGATTTGAACACTTTGTTCATGAACCGTTGAAAAGTAGCTGGAGCATTACATAACCCGAACAGCATCACGCGAAACGCAACTGTATCCCATGGAGTAGTGAAGGTCGTTAAGTGTTGATGCTCAGGTACTATATGGATCTGGTTATATCTACTATAACCATCTCCAAAACTGTATCATTCGTGACCTACGACTTCTTCCAAGATCTCATCGATGAATGACAACGGGTAGTAATCCTTCTTAGTGACTGCATTCAACTTCTTGTAATCCATAATACCCATTCTGAATTCTCCACTTCATAAATGAACCCATCTTCCTTCAGTTTATCAATCTCCTCTTTGACGATCACTGTTGTTGGCGAGCTGATCCTTCATTACTTTTGTCTGAACAGATCTCGCATCCTCCTCCATGTCGATCTTGTGTGTCTCCAATGTCATCTCGTTCAGATCCTTATAGCTGAAAGCAAACACGTGGATGTACTTTCTAAATATCTCCAATAATCTTCTCTTCTCTTCCGAAGTCACCTTAGGACCAAACTTGATGGTTGCGAGTCTTCGCTGTAGCTCCTCTCCACTTAGTTTTGTTTGATCCGGGTCCTTCTCAACAGATGGACGAAGGAGCAAATTAATAGTTCCAATATGAGGCTTGATGCAGTTCATATCAAACTCCTCATCTTTTGACGTCTCCTCGTCAGAAGAACCACCTGTATCTACTCGGAGACACTTCCACTGTCTTTCATTTCTGATTCTCAATAGTCACTGGTTGGTCTATCAGAATCAGAAGTCACACAGTCATCATTTGAGAGAGGCACCTTCACTCAATGGTTGCTAGATCCTATCCTCAAGTAACCTTTGTGCCATCTATCAGTTGTACGAACGGCTCTCAACCAAGGTCTTTCAAGGAGCAAGTCATAGCTGGAATCTTTCAGAATTTGAAAAGACATCAAAGTTTGTAATCCCATAATTGACACCACTACTTGCTCTAGAACTCCGAGAGGTTTCACCCTTTGCTTGTTTGCCATACCAACAATGATGCTCGCCGGTCTCGTGAGTTTCATCCCCAACCGCTTCATCAAACGTTCAGATATCGCATTCACAGCAGAACCTCCGTCCACCAACACATCAAGTACAAAGTATCCAGTCAAACGAACCTCGATCTTGGATGCATTTGTGCATACCTCAGAGGCCTGAGCATCCACTATACCAACTCCCACACTTGAGACGTTGATCTTGCTCTTAGATTTCTTTTTCTTGGTCCTTCTCGAGCTCAATCTTCCTCAAACCTCTCTCCTCAAGCTTGGGTTGAGTGCAATCAATTGACCCATTGTTATGTTGGTTTTTTGCGTGTCAACATCCTCCACTACGTCATATCTAGGTTGAGCAGCTGAAATGGTGAAATCTTCCATCCCCAACTTCTTCCTAGGCTCCTTTTGAGAAGAAGACATAATGCTGGAACGAGTGCTCTTACTTTGAGAATCCTCAATGATCATAGGTTCCTCCGAAAACCTAGTCCTCTTCCTCTCGTGAGCTAAGAGTTGCACTTGAGAAGAGTAAGAGCATTCTCCTCTCTCATAAATATTTGGCACCTTCATCGCATTGATTGTGGCAGCTCCTTTGTCTTTGTTTTGTGGCGGAACTCCTCCTCCCATGTTTTCTCTTGTACTTTCATTTTTCTGTCTTCCATTTTGGATGGAGTGTGGACAATTTCTTTGGAAATGAGGACCGCCGCATCCGTAGCACGAGATATCACTCAATTCATTTTGAGGTCCTCGATTGAAGCTTCCTCCCTCTTTGGCTTCCTCCTATTCCTTGGTTCCTCCGTTCTTTCAATTGCACTACATTGATCTTCAGATCTGTCAATGTTTCTGTTATTTATCTCAATTCATCTTGAAGATTAGGCGCCGTAGGGTTGACAGCAACCACAACAGGTGTCGGGATCCTTTGAGCAGCTCTACCAACGAGTGTAATCCCGCCAACACTCTCCGCTTTTGTTTCTCTTAGAAGAACATCATCATCTTCTAAATTCTCTTCCATTCAAACTGCAATTTCAATCGTCTTCGTCTTAGTGGTGGGCTTCGCGTACTTCATATGAGTTCTGATTTGAGGCTTCAGACCTGACACAAAGTTCTTGGTAAGCATGGCCACAATTCCCATCATTGTAACCTCCACATTATCACCGCTCTTCTTCAATATAGTCTTGAAACGAACCTCCAACTTCTCGGTCCTTTCTGCGTAAACCCTCACCTTCTCAGCATCTTCTTGCGTCAAGAAAGTCACCTAGGTCATGAGCTTCTCATAGCTCTCATCCGGTAGAAAGTTCTCAATTAGAGCCTCCGTCAAACTTTCTCATGTATTAGCCTCAATCTTGTTCCTTCTATGTTCCTTATACCAAGTCAATGCGGTATCTTCTAGAAAATCAGGTAACAGTGATGCCCACTCTTCCTTCTTCCTCTCATGGTTTCCAATGCATGCTCGTTTGGAATCTTGCACAAAGGTTTCTACATCCTCATCATCCTTTCCATAGAAAACCGGAAGCTTCCCCATCTTAAATTCTCGATGTCTTCTCTTCTCCTCAACTCGATATCTCTCTTCGTTTTCTAGTATAAGATGAGCATCACTAACTCCATGTGAACATAATCAACCATCGGTAGCAAGAAGAAGAATGGTTCCACCATAATCGCATGCGCTATCTCCTCACCGGACGTATGTATGAGTCACATCCTCATCGTCACCTTCTCCACCATCTGGATTATCGTCTCCATCATGCGTTAGTTGAATTTTCGTCTGAAGATGGCAACTTTTCCGTTTCAACTCCTTGCTCCTCTCTCAATCTTCTAGACGTAGATGTCAACAATGCGATAACGTCTCCACCCTGTGCTCCTTTGGCAAACCTTCAATTCCACAGTTTGAGCAGATGTTTTCGTGAAGGAGACGTGAAAGAGAAAAAGAAGGACCAACTCGAAGGAGAAAAAGATGTTCGTGTGAAAGAGATGATGGACCAACTCGAAGACCTAGATCAATAAAACTCCTTCTCTCACGATGATTTACTCTCTTGAACCTCACGAGACAACTTGCTGCATAGTGCCCAAACCCTCTATAAAAGTAGCATCATGGTTCTGTCCTCAACTTCTTCTTGGAAGAGTCTTGCTTGTTTCTCTCCGTTCTTTTTTCAAATTCGACCTTTAGCTCTCTAGAACGTTCGTCCACACTCACTATGACATCAAGATTTTGAGGAAGGTTCCTAAGCCTCACTACCCACTCTTTTTGACACTCCATGATCTCGACTTAAATTCGACCCCATGCAGATTTTGATCGATTAGACTACCAACTGAACTTCTGACAACGATATCTTAAGCTATGTAGCTCCAAAACGAGTGATCTTTGGATCAATGGGGAAATCAAGAGCTCCTCTAGTCTGTCGTGAAGTTTCAAAGACGTCTCAAAAGTACAGAGAAAATGACAATGACTGTAAACTCGGCAAGAACACGAATCACCTACACCTTCGAACACTTAGTCCTTCCTCTTTTTAGTCACAACGATAAGAACTATCACTCAAAGAATTTGATAAGAGTGATCTGATCCTCTACCCTCATCAACATATAGAATTATATGAAGCACTCTACTCTCAGATTTAAACTCTAACACACGACACGTTCTCTTTAGCTGATTCTAACATCCTATGTGTACATGATATACAAGATGACCTCAAACACATCGTAGATGACAACAGGATACACGAATGGCTCTCAGGTCTCTAGCATGGAAGTAGCTCTAGTCTCTCCAAGAGTTCTCTCGGTATGCTCTCTCATAACGTCTTTCTGTCTGATGTAAAACTGCACGTGAAACATATCTCTCAAGCCTCCTACTGAGGTCCCGGTAACGGAACCAAAAATGTGATCCTGAAGCTTGCTACCGGTCCTGTCTCTCACCCAGGGTAAACCTCTGATGGCCTTTGATGAGGCACATCATAGAACTAGGAGGTCTCAGCTAAATCCAGCTCTCAACACACCCATATCACTTCTTCACTCGAGACATGAACTCTCATGGAGACAAAGAGATGAAAAACAATTTATAGATATGGTCTAACGGCTACCAAATTCAAAGAAAAAGGAGGATGAGAGATCACTCCACAACCCCTCTATTTATACTACTCCAGATTTACCACAGTAACTACTTGTAAATCTGATTTATTACAGTTTATCGAGACCAAGTCAAAGATAAAAGTCCTAAGTCAAAAATAGATGTTTTTACTTTTGACTCCACTCTAATGATTTGAATCCTTCTAGAAGTAGAAAGGAATCTTTGAAAAAGAATCTCGGATTACTCCTTAAGACAAAGTACTAACACATAATTGGGCCAAAAAAGTCAACAATCCTCTTGATTGTTTGACCTTAAGCCTCTACAACCAATAAAATTCAGTCACGCATAAGACAAGAGTGTATTATTCACATACTTGTTTTTTTATGAACAACCAAACAAATAGTGGTTCTCACATTTAAAATATTCTAATATTTTGTCCTCAAATACCACCAACTCTAACTGTGACTACTCTTAGTTATCTGTCACTAACTTAGAGTGTTGTCTAGCCTTGGGACTTATTTAGAAGACTCACCACACATAGTTATAACTTATCACAAATCTACTACTATGCAAACCTTAGGTATTACAGATAAGATCAAAACCTCTGGATTCTAACCTTCCCAGTGTTTCTCTTCTCTTTGGAAACTCGTATTACTAGAAACCAGTGATAAATTTTCAGCTTGAGCGTTAGAGCCTAGGGCGAGTTTTCTCTAATAGAGCTTCACTGGAAACGTGGCTCTTACACATGTGAGATGTTTGGATCTGATATATATTCAGACAATGTCAACAATGATTCGATGAACCTTGCAATTGAGAGAGCTATTTGTAAAAGTTATTTTGAGCACTTCTTCCTTTTTGTAGCCGAACTGGTTTACTGTGACTCATAATTTAGAGATCCATTTAACACATACTGTCTTTTTCTTTGTCTAATGTCTATTTGTTATGTGCAGATATGGAATCAAATGAGCTTGATCACGAGACTAAAAATTTTTTTGAGAAATTGTCATCTACTGAGAAGATATCCATCGAAGATATCTCTGAAAAATCTTCTGATGAAAAGTCTTCTGATGGAGGTATCACATGAATGATACTACCGATACTAACGGTTCAACTTATGTGGATGAAGAAATGTTAAAATTACTTCTGCCCACTTTGGACAAGCAACACTCAGATATTTACAAGAGAGCAGAAACTAGATGTGAACCAGATGTCATGCATACAACATTCACTTGCAGAATCAGATGTTGATTTGCATTCAGAGTCAACACATATACCGCAGAAGCTTCATATGAGACGTATTTTTGTAAACAAACTGCAGATATGGACATATCAACTCACTTCATATGATCATGATTTATAGTTTGTTTCAATGACAAGAGAGTGCTCTGTTGCATGCTCTGTGTGTATTTTATGGTTGTTAGGTGATATCAGTGTACATCTACTCATGACTTACAATTGTGTCCGAGACTTGTGTCTACAGAACTGCCGCTAGAGTTACCTTAGTTATCTAACTCTTTCATTCATGGATATATATTTTATGAAAGACAACTGTGATGAAGACGCTTTAGATCTCGAAGATCTTACAGTGAACACTTCATCATAAGTGAGATTTCAGTTTTACTTCCTCACACACAAGGTAGCCAAATAAGATCTTCCACACACACAAGGTAGCCAAATAATATGCATGGAAGATAAACTACGGGGAACTTTTGCTTGCTTTCGGTTTTCGGAAAAATATAAGTAATATCAAGATATAACCCATAAGAGGTGCATGGAGAGATGCATTTCCAAAACTACAAATTAGAGAAGTTGCTCACAAACACATCACACCTCCTTTGCATTTTAAATTTATTATCTATTTTATCCGAACAGAAGGGTTAGATAATAAATTAAAACCTTCGTATATTTACCTCCTTGATCAGAATATGAAGGAGGTGAAATATACATGCAAGATACCTTTTTAGCACTCCAACTGATTCCAGACCATACAAAATAGAACTGGATTGAACTGAAACCGAATTGCTTTGACTCGAACCATCTAGAATTGAACCAAACCATTCTGGAACTGACCCTGTCCAAAGATTAAAATAATTTTCTTCCATGCAGATCTCAACCACCCAAAAGAAATTAAATCATAACCAGAGTAGTTTTGTACTTTCCTCTAATACTCAGTCCTAAAATTGAAAGCAGAACCGTCTAAACTGGTCACTTGTTTACAGGAAGATGCTGTTCGTATCATGTGTTGAACTTACAATTCTTTGCATCATACTGTCCATGTGTAGCAAATTCAACAACGAAAACAATATGTATTTATAATCAACTAAAAGCTATATGTACTTATAATATACTAGGTTTAGTTATATTAATTTCACATTCTAAATTCAAAAACCTATTTCAGAGACTGCTTCACTCGGTGCTTAATTACGTAATTCAGTGTGGAAAAGAGATGTCAAATGAAATCGTTGGCTCTTAGATTGTAAAAAGTTACTTGCGGACACCGATATGGGGAAAAAGTGAAGATTCCTAGGAATGTTGGATATCTTCATGTTAAACTGTGCCACATGGATGATGCAGCCCCAGATTAGTGAAAAACAGACTGATGAAAGCAGAATAATGAAAAGCCTATTGGATGAGAAAGTTTTCGCAGACTGGCGGAGTAGAGTAGTAGACTCTAATAGTGATTGTAAAATCTGTAATATTCACATTTTCTGCTTACTAAGTATCGCACCCCTACGAGTCACGAGTATGGGCTCGTAGTAAATGAGTGAAATTACGACCTGCCATCACATTTCTCTTAATGATCTCTAGCGTTCTGCCTCAATCGCGGCTGGCTGTTACCTTTTATGTACAATAGAGCTCTCTCCCCTCTGCTCATTTCCTTCCCACAGAGTTCTCATTCTTCTCATTCTTCTTACGGTTTTGCAGTCTTGCACTTGATCTTCGATTAGCTGCAGCGTTTGCATCTCGTTCTAGTTTGACAATATTGAGTACTGAAGGATCGATATCTGCTTTCAGTTGATTCCGTCTGAACTTTGCAACCTCTCCACTTGTAGGTGAACTTGAGTCCGCTTTTCTGGGTCCGAGGATAGTCTCTGGTGCATGGCTAACGTCCGATTTTTTCCGCATTCTGGAAGTGTTCTTCCCACGCACACTTGCCGGGGACATTTCTTCAGTTGTCAACACAATCGCGCCAACCAAACTCGTTTCCTCTAGGCCATCTTCAGCTATCACCTCTTCTACGTTGCACGTGGTGCTGGACTTTCTACGTTTCTTGGAGGAGAATTTCCCACGTGTACTCGGTGGTGAGACTTTCTCCTTCGACACAGCTTGGGCACAGAAGAGATTGGTCTCCCCTCTCAATGTTCTTTCCTTGCTAATCGATAACCTCGCTACTTGCGTGTTTTTCTGGAGAGCTGGTATGTACGCTGAAGTCTATTGGACACACAAGTCAGCAAAAAGGTTGAAACATCTTTCGCTAGCGAAGACTCGAGTCAACGTACTAGTACCACGTCTTGACGAGAAATGTTCAACATAAGAGAATTATGTTGAAGACTGGGACGGTAGTAGCAGCTTGAACCAGGTACCGAACCTGAACAACATTCTGGGTTGTTATGGCACTTACCCGTCCTCCGACAGTGATGAAGTCTATTTTATTTCCTGCTTTCAGACAGCGGAGATGCTACTTTTAGATACGTAAACATGGACCAAAACCGCGGGAATAAGATTGACCGTCATGTTAAGGTCAGGCTGACTACTTCTTGGACGACTAGGGCCAGGCACCGGACTTCCTACCAGAAAGTAACAGGACGAAAGAAAACATCGAGTATGATGAGGTCCACGCATATTTCACGTTCTGCTTTCTGAATAGACTCATATGATATTGAAGAAGGAAGCAGGCATCAACGAAAGAACAAAAGAAAGGTGAAGCATGTAGTTTCCCCATGAGGCAATGGAGATGTACGAGAAATGACGAGAAACTTAGCACATGTTTGCTTCGAAAGCATTACCTTCCAGAAAACCCGGTTTCTTGTTCCACCGGAGATGAAAGAGCCAGTCCTTCGGAAAATTTTCGTGGTCGGCGTTCAACGAGACGGACAATTGCACTACCTGTGAAATTACGGTATCAAATATTTTCCCGCAGGTGAACGGAAATCCGAACAACGGAGGATGTATCATGACAGGCACCTCGGCGTGGTCGCTACCGGAGTGATCTTGAGTCGTTGAGTGACGACTCTTCTATCCTGTTTGGTGATTTACCGCCTCTCAGCGTAGACTGAATCTTTCCATAGAAACGAGTTGAAGAAAACAACAATCAGATGTCAAGTAAACGACCAGACCTCTTTGACAGCTCTGTAGAGGCTAATACGATCTTCAAACGTCATTCTGGAAGCTTGTATCTCTGGATGTATCCGAGCCTGAACAAGCAAAACAGCTTAAAATATTACCGCAAAACATTTAACCGGTTTTGAGCAGGTAACCCGGATCAATCAGAAAAATACTGTGAACAAAATGAGATACGTACGGGACAAAGGAGCGTCAACTTTTTATGACTCTCAAAACCGGCACCAAGTGACTGAGCAAGATGTTTGGGACACACCAGAGTAACGGGGAGTAAATCAGAGAAAGGCAGAACATGGCAAGAGGACTTTGCAGAAAGATTCACTGCACAAGTGAGACGATAGCCTGTCACACCGACTATGTACAGTAAGACCTAGACAATCACGTGAAGGTGACAGACAAACGAAACTTCTCTAAACACAGAACAAAAATCAACCGAAAATCACGACCCACAACCGACGACTTTTCTTTCTTTCTCACAGCATGCGCGTATCCCTCCAGCTTCTCGACAGACTTGAAGGGGAAGGTTCCAGCTGCGAAGATAATACTACTGAACCTTTGCCAGACAGCAGCACAGTTAGTTTTCTCACCTGATATAAGACCTCATCCGCTATCCAGTTTCCGATGCCAGCGAGGAAACTCTGGAATATAACACCCAAAATTTTCTAAAACCAAAGTTAAACACAGCAGTACAAAACCTACAGCCTTCTGACAACCTTCGTTTGTCTGCTCGCAATACCAGTAGGGAACGTGAATCATACAACACGTCGTCACATGAAATAAAATGCAAATCCACCCAAACATGTTTGGCTTACCTGATCTAGAAGGATACCCTTTATTGACCCTTTCCTTAGCTGGAGAGCTTCGACAAATGTCTCTTCCGCTGGATAGTCCAAATATGCATCTGGACCCAGTTCTGATATAGGCGGTTCCGTGGGAGGCTGTGTACAGTGCAGAGATCGAATATGCTGTAAAACAAGAGTCTATAATACAAAACCACTCAACCCCGCCGTGCCCTTTCAAAGGAATCCGTGCTCATACTAGTGTCATAGCACGGATTCCCGTCAGTTGCACTCCAATTTTCACAATCTCTACATAACAACAGCTTCACGGGATGAGCCACTTACGTCTTGAAGTAAGCGAACACGCGCAAAGCGACGTTTATCAGTGAAAGACATCTCCACGCCATTTTCCAACTACATCGAAGACGATGAAAGACGCCAAAGTAAACATTAACTACGGGGTGAGGGCTGCAAAAGGCAAATAAAGGAGAAGACAGTAGCACACTGAATCTGGTTCTAGACTAGTACATTTTAACACCTCATGTGTGAATTTTTCTCCAGACCAACGTCATTCCCAGCAGTGTACCTTTTAGGACCAGACTAAAAGTTGGAGTTCAAAATTAAGAGCTCAAATTACGGGACTAGTTCAGTACACGCCTGTTTTGGTTGGTATTAGTAACACTTTACTTCCAGCTTTTCTTGGGTGCCTGACGGCAAGTTCCCTTCCTATTCTGAGCCTTAAAGTCTCCTTTTGAATTAGACAGCATGCTACTATGTGGGTGTTGGTGACCATAACGTCGTTCGCGACATACCTCCACAAGAACTTTCGAGTACTTTGAAGGCCATTCTTCTTCGTCATTAGCAGCAGACCTGTTGCGACGGCTAAAGAAGTTATTCTCTAGAATAGGCAAGTGGGCGAAATTGTATTTCAGTGAGAAGCCTGTCTCGCTGAAAATCGACGTTTGTGGTACACCAAACTGCAAGTTACTATGAGCTCGATCAGCTGAATGAGGCTGATATTCACTGGCAGAGGATTTCCTGGGAACTAGACATCAATTGCAGCGTAGTCAACGAAGTGACTTCGGATTACAAGCATAGTCTCCGACTTCAGAAAGAGAGACGGCAGTCACCGTTTGTACTGGATGCCCTTGACATTTTTAATCAGGATAGCACCGGTCATTCCTGAAATAATAAACCAAACTCAGAATTTGCGAAGCTCCCGAGTGCACTGACTTGTAATTAGACGACCAGTGTGGACGACAGACGAACGTTCTACACAGGCTAGGACCTGGGTAGAATGTCGAAAATGATCAAGCGCAAGGTCAAAAGTGCTGTAGCAGAACAAAACTGATTTTCTGCACACGTCCTAACGACGCCGACTAGCGGATGACTCGTAGAACTTCCTCATGGTGGACAACGTACCGAACTGAAAAGCTGGCCAAGGACGTTGGTCCAACTCGAGCCACAAGTGCTTTCCTTTCCGGCGAGCTTGAATTATGGTCCTGCCGGTGAGAGCTTCTTCGAGAGTCCGTGCACTTACATCACACAACACTTTGGAGTCATCCGCAACTTTGGCTCTCACTATGGGCTGGCCGAGGCAGTGGTCTTCAACGAACTTTCGCGAAGCTTCAACCTCTGGCAGTTCTGGCATCTTCGCTAGTATCGCTACTGTACTTCAAAACTGCTCCAAAGATTCCCAATTATCCCGCTTACACCGTCGGATTCGCTGATTAGCTTGATTGTCTTCCTGCGAGCACATTCGTTTCTTTCTTCACCAGTTCATATCAATCGGATGATCCACTTGAAATTTTCTTTGTTCCAGGCGGGCTCTCGCAGTTTTCTACAACTCATTCATGCATCCAACCATCATCTATCCACCCACCCTGCTCGATATCATAATTACAAGCACTGAATGCTTACTGTTTCAATGGTTCCATACTGTTCTGGTCGGTTTTTCTCCTCTTTCGTATGAAGGATAACTGTTTACTGCTTCTCAGCACATCTCAACCCTAAACAAACAAATACCTTCTGGAATGAATTCCACCCTCAATCCGTCAAGAGTCTAAACCCTTAACCTCCTGTAACATTCTCCTCTGGCTGGCAGTACTGAGTACTGTACCACGTACGATCCCCTTCCACAAACTGGGTTAGTGAAATTTGATTCTCCTGTTGTCTAACTTGTCGAACCCAGTGATTTACTTGACGAGGCCCCTGCGCCATCTTTTAGACTTGATCATGCCTCAACGCCATAGTCGTTACTCGATCGGCCCATTATCGACATGCTGTGGGTTCTTCGTTGTGAGAGGAGAGGGAGGCGGATTGCGGGAGGGAGAGGAGAGGAGTGCGTTTTGGGAGGGTGGAGTGTGGAGGGGGTGGGGTGGGTTATTGAAGTTTTTTTATATTTTTCTTCGTTTTCAGTTTTTACTTCTTTTGGTTATAGAATTGTTACTTTCAGAGTGAGTTTAGGTTTTAGGATTTTAATGTTTTTTGTTTAGAGTTTTTGAGAGATTTTTGAGAGATTTTTTTATTATATTTAGTATATTTTTATCTCTACATATCAATGTTTTTTTTTAGTGAGTTTTTTTTGAAATATTTTTATCACGAGTACGTTTGGGTGGATATCATTTCTTTTCTAGTTATAGATACTCTTTTTCTCATGAGATCGAGATTGATTCGGGAGATATCATGTCCGATGTGTAATCAATTATTTATCTCACAAAAGATAAATTCTCATGTGAAAAATGCACAAGAGTTATTATAAGATCACATGGGATGCCCAAGTAAGCCGATAGTGGAAGTCTGCACGTGCAGTCATTATGACACAGTTAGTCTTTCTTCCTAAAATTACTCTTGAGTCGTTAGAGTGGTTGATAGTTCACTCTGACACTATTTTGAGATGAGTTTTCCTTGTCCGCGTTTTTTTCATCGGTTATCTCGTACTCTTCATGACGAGGTGAGGCAGACATTCCATCTATCTCTCGTCATATTGACAGAGAGGGACATCGAGAAGTGACAGTCCGTCTTCGGAGATTCTGTGCAGGTGATTGGACGGTCTTACAAGAGAAATCAGTACGTGCGATATGAGATAGGAGTGAGTCTATCTCTACACATGATGTCTCATCTTTCGTCCGCATACGACGTTGTAAGATGTTAGGTCAGGTTGGAAAATACAATAGAGTTACTAGAGCATTGCATCTTTTGTCAGTTGTATGTCTTACTGAGGAGACGATCGCTTCGTTACATTTTTTTCACCCTCCATAGCGTGATCCCGCACCACCTGAGGTTTAGGACTATCAGCCTGAGGAACCATTATGTCTCGATAGATCCTTGTTTGCCCATGTCTTGTGTACAGCTCCATGTCTATCTTCTGGAGGTTTGTCTGGGATGGTCTACGAGCACTTACGGGATTGTTTTCAGACATGCGACCTCTCTAGTGATTTCACGAAGCTTTTCTAGGTAGCGGCAACAGTTGCTCAGAGACATATTTTTCATTCTGTAACTCAAGTACTGGGGGTGGTTAGACATTTGACCATGACAAAGGATGTTGGAGGGATTCGATGATAGTCATCCGTGAGATTCTGTTACGACTTATTAGTCGTACAATTGTTGTTCAGCTTCGAGATATCTTTCAGAATTGTCTTTGTCCACATCAGTTTGGAGTTGCGACGCTTGGAGGTTGTGAGTTTGTGTCTTTCGACATTAGGGCTCTCTTGGACATCCATCTCGATTAAGTTGTCTTACAAGTAGACGTGAAAAATGCTTTTAATAGTGTTTCTTGTGCTTTCATCTTTAGGGAGCTCATGGATGACGGTGGATCTCTGACGAGTCTCGTTCTCTTCGTGCCATCGTTCTATTGTTCTTCCTCTTCTCTTTATTACCAGCACAGTTCTTCGATCGAGGGAGTTACATTCATCAGCTCAGCTGCAAGTATTCATCAGAGAGATCTTTTGGGTGGATCTCTCTTTGCTTTAGCTCACTATAGAGTTCTCTTGACCACCGCTTTGGTTGCTCCAGGTTGTGGTTTTCCATCTCTAGCTGATGATACGCATATCATAGGTCTGGCGGACCAAGTCTATGTGGTCTTTGATCATCTCATCTCTTAATTGGCCTTGATAAGACTGAGAATGAATGTGTCAAAGTGCAAGGCTTAGTCTCTCATAAGTATATTGTCGGACCTCCACCTCTCGGAGAGATTTGTTACACTTAGAGATGGTTTACGCATCCTCGGAGTACAAATGAATACAGAGGACTTCGTCTTCCGGCTCTTAGATGTTGTCATGGCGGAGGACGTTTTGCATATTGAGGATCTCTTTATGTTAGAGGACCCACATGTTGCCTTTGATATCTTTTTCTCTTTCATTGCACGTCGTCTTGATTACTTACTCCGCGTAGTACATCCATCTCTTATCTTCATCTCGCGTCTTAGAGAGTTTGATAGGAGGATCATGGAGATATTTTGTGACATCATAGAACCAATGACCTTTGACTGTGTGGCGGGACTTCTCACACGTAGGCAGACATCTTTGCCGATATCATGTGGCAAGATGAACTTATTATCGATGGAGGAAACTACTCCGGTCGCCTTTTTGGGTAGTTGGGCTCTCTCAGCACCTTAGCTATGTTGTCGTTTCTCCGTGCGAGATAGACTTATTCTAGAGAGCTATGTAACAGAGGTGGAGGATGGTTCTTACCCACTACAGATGTGTCTCCGTGAGACAAGAGATAGTTTGACTCTTGAGACACGTGAGACACATCGTCGATTCGATACCTTAGCTACCGATGGATCTCGTGGACTACAGTCCTCTCTGGCGGACATCACTTCTAGCAGGTTCTCCATGCGCTCTTAATGGATCCTTCCATCTCACGGGATACTAGAGCTCGACTCCGCTCTTGTTCGAGCAAAGGTGTAGGCTCTTGGCTCATAGCTCGACCTTGCATTAGAACGTTTAGACTCGCACTGACTATTTTCTCTACAGCGATGAGGTTCCACCTAGGCCTGGTCCAGCTTGTTGCTTCGGCAGTTTCTACTTGCGAGTGTAGTGTCTCGCTCGATAGCTTGCTCGTTGTCCTCACGATGGAGAGCGGATAGCTATCTACGATGTCATCAGGGACGTCGTGTTTGTCTTAGCACGAAAGAGGGGTTACATGACGTGGAGAGAGCGTTGATATGTCCTTCAGACGGAAGGATCAGTGAGAGCTGATTTGTACATGATGAGGGAGGATCGGGTCTTAGTGGCAGATGTGGTTGTCACGAATTTGACACGGGACTCATTGACGGCACATATGATCATGCATCCCCAAGATGGCCTACAGACGTGGTGGTAGCAGCGAAGGTGATCAAGTATAAGGGTATGCCTGTAAGACATCGCTTCATCTTCTTAGTCTTGGAGATATATGGATCGACAACTTTGATGTTCGGCGTCTTCTCCAAACTACAGAATGACAAGGGTCCTATTATTCAGATGAATGACAAGATGTTCATCATTTACATTACTCCTCTACAGTTTTGACAGATGGCAATCCTTGGTATATTAGGCTTAAAACTATCTGTGAAATATGTGAAGTGAATGATAAAGACTACGTCATTCACCACGTACTTGCACACAACAATAATGATATTGAGCATGTCATTCTTCTACCATAGTTGGAGATTGTAAACATAGCTACCGCAGTTATGAATGACATAATTTAACCATTCGTAGCATGCAGTGTCATAAAATACAATCATTCGTCTTAAGTGAATGACTGCTGTATGTGCATTCTGTGGTGTTGGTTGGTGAAGCTTCACCAGCTGCTTGTTGTTAGGCTCGATGGACATTGTGCTAGGTTGTTATAGAGCAGACTCTGAAGGAGTCTAGATCAATTAGTCTCTATTCTCTTGATCTGACACTCGATTGCTTGTTCTCAACTCCTCATTGTACATTTGACTAGAAACACCATGGCTGATCCAACGGCAGAAAATATAACACTACATGACATTCATTGGGATGAAATTTCCACGGACAAATCCCTCAAGAGGATGCACATAGAATGTTTTTAGAAAGCATTTTTGTAATTATCATAGGATGATAACAGCTAAGCCTCGAAGAGAAAGATCACCATCCAAAGATCGAACTCTCTCTCTAATGCATGATGAGAAAGAAATTGAACATAATGGTAGACATTTCTCGACCAAGTGGTATAGAGGACGGAAATACAAACTGGAGAAGATGGTATCGCAAGCAATGAAGCAGTAGTATGGTCAAAATGTCACTTACTTCGATACTATAACTAAAAGAGCAATTGGTTATTAGCATAGCTGGTTGCAGACTGAAGTTGCAAAGTTGACTCGTAGCACACTATGTGAATGTGCATAGACTTTCTAGGTTGACAAGGGATTCTTTGCGGAGTCGACACGCAGCATGGTTCGATTACAACCTAATGTTTCTCCTTACACTCTCCTTATTCTTGCTGCTCAACCTCTGATATCTGTTCTTCTTGCGGACTGATGTATATGTCAATTTTGATGAAGATGATCCAATGGATGACAAAGATGGACCAGTGATCAAACGTGATCGAAATGATAGTTTTAAGATCAGATTAGGACGAAAAATTACTTACAATGTTGTAAGTACATCGAACTCTACAGTAGACCGTCATACACCTAAGGCGGAGGATGATGAAACATCCGACACGGAGGACGATGAAACCTCAACGTACGTGCTAGAGTTGATCAGTGTTGGTTCTGGTGAGGATGCAAATGGAGAAAATGAACTAGAAGTTGAATCAACTTCTGAAGATCGTGGAAGAGAAATTTGAAGCAGCTGATGAGGACGATGTCATTACTCAGATCACTCAGACATCCGATGCACAAGTTGTGAGAAATATCATAAGTCGAGCAACTGGTTTGACATCAACTGCTCGATTATACACATATCAAACTTTATTCAGCGATAGACGTGCAGCGAAATCTTGGATTATAAACGTGAATACAGAGATCCCGACGAGCTAAGCTGGTGCTTGAATATGATAGTGAGGAAAACAACGATAGTAGTGATAATGACTAGCATCTATTATTTTGATGCGATGTGAATTCTAAATAATTTTGAATACATTCTTTTCATTTTAAATTTCCTCTCGAGTCACAATGCTTTTCTGAATCTCGTCGCGTCACAAAAATTTTAACTCCGTCCATCCATCCAAGACGAACTTAGTTGAGTGAACTAGCACATTATCACTTTAATACATGTTATAATATTCCTCTAACCACTACTTAGGTTATCGTATCCAAGTACTATGTTTAGTGAGCATTTGTTTGTCATCTAGTGAACCCATCTGAGGATTGCCACTAACACTAGTAAACCAAATCAAACTTAGTGAAACTATTTGTCGTTTTAGAGGTATTAGCTTCGATTATTCAATCGTCTATTGATAAATGTTTTCACTTTCCTAACATGAGACCTCAGCAAGGAAATCAAATCCACGTTATCCGACACTCATTTCTTGCCAACAAGCTAGAATTTCTCATTGTACGGCTTGTAATCCTCACAAAGACTACTCATTATGTCTATCCATGCAGTCTTTTCCGTGGCACAAGAATTCACGCTTAAACATAATGAAACATAATTAAATATTAAGAAATACATTGTGAATTTCCATTCTGCACGACACGAAGACCATATCCTTTCCACGTTGAGTGGACCGAATGCTACCGTAGTGAGAGAATCATGCGCGAAGGGGAAGGACCAGGCGTGAGCCAAGAGTGGGGGTGGGGAACTTCTTAACAGGTAAGCCGAGTTTGAGGGACCACAAGATTCTGAACGTGTTTCGAGCCTTGTCTGGGATAGCCACTTTCTTTGAAAAACATCTCCTTAATTATTCTTCTGTTGTATGAACCCTCGCTATAGTCACCCCTTCGTCACAACCTAACTTCAAATATGCAAGGGTTTAATTTATTATCTAACCCTTTATTTAGAAAAGATCAGATAATAAATTAAACCTCTGATAAAATGTCATCTGGTGGTTATCAGCATCATGCATTTGTTCTTTTTTGAGCATGTCTGTCAGCGCTCTCCTTATGTTTTATGTCTTGGTCTTCCCGCGTATCCAAGTCTGGCTAGCATTTAATATTTATAAAAGACTTTGATTTTTCTTCTCAGCTTGGTATAGGATTTTCGTTTAACACTTCTATCTTATCTTTTCCCGGCAACAACAACAGTTCCCAGAAGTTCGATCTTGCATGCATATTTCTGTAGTCACTACCAACAATATTTTAATTGAAATGGATTTTCCCTTTTAGTAAACTGTCCCTTTATGGTCATCGTAATCATAAGAAGCTACTTTAGAGATGATTATAACTTCTCCTAAATTAGAGTTTTCCAATGCTAATGTTCTGTTCCACGAATGTACCGAAAGAGGGGTTGATGATCAGCTGCAACGACAAGAGTGTGACCGCGTTCCCAGCAGCCTGAGAAGAAGACTTCTCGAACCCGAAAAGGTGGATCTTGTCCAGCCAGATGGTAACATCCGCTCGCAACAACTTCTCCTTAGATTGAATAGAAGACGGGGCCTTCGAAAGGTTGTACAGTACTGGAGAACTGGTTTAGAAGCATTCCGAATCTTCATGTTGCATGTCCTCCGGGACGGACTGGATCTAGAAATGAAAGAGTCGTGCGGTTTTTGCAGGTTGAGAAAAGATGAATACCATCTCATCCCTCCCAGCAGAAGAATGGAGCTCTCCCGTGAGATGCGAATCCCAACTCAGTAAGTAATCTTCAGGGTACTGTATTGATTATATTCCGTCACAAGTCAGTCAGGCCGATGGAGAGGAGCCTGCAAAATCGATGTTTCAAAGTACAGTAATTAACAGCGGCACGAATCAATCCGGAAGAGCAAGCAGAAAAGAAGCGAAGGTCTAGAAGAGAAAAATGGATACGTGACATCGTGATGTCGTCAATGCAAGACAGGACTTGATCTGAACGGAAGGGAAACAAAGTGTTGCCGAAGCGAAAGTTTTCACGTGACGTAGGTTAAAGGAAGGATTAATCATGAAATGAGATGAGAGGCTCAGAGGAAACACAAACATGGCTGAAACAGTTTCAGTCAATCATGTGGAGGCGACAGACCGGTGGGTGGGTAGCAAAGATAAACCAAAAGCTTTGAGGGATGCAGAAAATTCCATCTGGTCACAACAGATCTTCAGGGCCACCGTAGGCGAGCTGATGCACCCGAGGAAAACGGAAAAGAAGACAAGAAGAAGAAGAAGGCTAGGAGTTTGGGGGCTCTGTTGAGCCAAGTGAAAAGAAGGAACGGAGGAGATGCTAGTGGGACCGTGGGGGTTCATTTCTACCGCCGCGGAACCGTAGCAATATCGGCGCGGGAGCGGAGGGACGTGGCAGGGGAAATCCTTTTATAATACGAGAACATGTTGGAGAGGCAGGGGAGGTCACGGACGAAAGGACATCCTCCTTCGGACCTTCTTTTTGTTCAACGTTCACGCTCGTTCTCGTTCCTTACTTGGATTAGTAGCAGCAGGAGGGAAGAGTTGTTCCTCTTGTTTGGTTAGCTGAGTTTGCTCGAGAGAGCGTCTGCCATGAGTTTCTGGGCGGCCAAGGCCAACAACAACAGGCGGCGGAGAAGGTCGTGAACCAGGTCCAGGTGGTCGTTGGTCCCAGGGTCGAGGATTGGGAGGCTGTAGAGGAGGCAAGGAAGGAGAGGACGGGCCTGAGGAACGAAGGAACGAAGGAATGCTGGAGGGGAAAGGAGGGACGAGACTGGGAAGAGGGAGGAGGAAGGGCTAGCAGAGTGGCGCGGAGGGAGAGCAGAGAGGAGAGAGAGAGAGAGAGGAGAGTTGTTAAGCGGGATGGCCGTAGATTTGAGAAGTGTGAAGTGAAGGACGGTGAAACAATGGTGGGTTGTGCAACATCTCGAGCTACTTCCGGATCAATTTGCGACTTTGCACATACCTCTCGTCTGCCACAGGTCCACGTCCCAGCTGCGGCTATTTCTTCAGTTTTGTAGAGGTCTGATTCCAGCAGCAGCGCCGCCGCCACCAAAAGCATCATCAGAACAGTAGCAGCTAGACATTCAGTGAGTCAGCCGTCCAGCAGGAAAGCGAGCGGACTGCTGGAACGTGTGCTCGTGTTTCTCCTCCTGTGTGGGTTCCTAGCTTCAGCTGAGGAGGAACACAGTTTTCTCTCTGTTTTACAGCGAACAGTTAATCTGGGCGGATTTTGTGTGGCTAGGTGGTGGATTCTGCAGCTCCACCTTGGTCAAAGATCTAGTCTCTGCACGTCAGTTAAGTGCTGTGTACTTGTCATCAGCCCAGATCGTTCGCTGCCGTTCATATTCTCGAAGCAACGTCTCCTGGATTCAGGAGTGACAGGATGGGCTAGTAATGGTGTTATTTTGGTTTGTTGCATCCCTCGACATGGCGGCCTTCTCCCCCACTAACACAGTAAGTTAGCCTTTCGTTCGGGCTGCTTTCTGGTTACATTCCGACTTATCAGCTAGTTTCATGCTTACCGTTAACACATGAAGAGTCTGGTATCTCAGTCGACTCCGAGCTGGGGACCTGCAAGGGTGCACTATATTGCGTGAATGACCTGTATAGTTTGAGGTTCGTGGATGTGGTAGAACGTCCGATTTCAGATTTAGAACAGAGATCAGGTGATAATCAGCCGCAAGGAATTGGAACACGTTCATGCCGGATGTGGGGAGAATGTTGTACCCAAGAATTGCTTCGGGGTCGGGTTTAGGGAATCCAGGATGCGTTTACCGTACAGGATCTCACGTTCAGCTCGGAGTTTCATCGTGTGCCAGGCTAAATGGAGATGCATTGGGAACCCTGTTTAACACCCTGCAACATGTGACACCCTTATTTGACCGAGGGCAAGTCAAGCTCTGTGGGGATCAGGCTACTGATGGCTTTATCAATCCCTAGCATGATTATATTCAAGGCTGTTTGTATTTGATGTATTTGACCAGTGAGAACGAATGTAGGGTATGAGGTTTGGGTTTTCTTTAGTAATCCATGTAAGTTATGCATATGAAAAGCCAGACTTTCTGTTCATGGAACCTCTTAGTTCTCGCACGCCTCTCCAGCACGCTAGTGAGACAACCTATGAAGATGTTCGTAGTGTGTGTGTTATGAATGACGTGAATGCACGAAGAAATTGTGTGTACTATGTTACCCTGTAGCATACTTTTTTAGACAGACTTGTATACCCGCTGTGTATCCATAAGTGGTACATGTACCAGCGTACAGAGATAGAAGCTAATGTGCAAGAAGATTACATATCTATTTTAGGGCCGGAAGTTCGCTTGTTAGATTCATCATTTTGTTCTGAACATACTCGCCATGCCCTTTCACAGGTAGAAAATTTCCACCAATACCGGGAATCTTGAGAAGGGAGTCCAGTTGTTCTATTTTCGCGCTAGGATGTAAGTCCTCAGTGTGAATGCGGTAGAACGCGTCTTGCCAGAAGTTTGTGGAGTTCGGCGGACGGTTTGATGTGTTCTCTCTCGGTCTGAATCGGGCCCCTCAAGCTCGAGATCACCTGTATAGAACGTGGAAGCGAAACTCTTAGATGGAAGCTGCTATCATATTCGACATTAAAAATTTCCGGACAATAATCTCAAATCTTGTTCCTGTTCTTACAGGGTTGGACCGTTTTGAGCATTTGAGAAGAGGATGTTGCTGTCCGGGGAGAATCTAGGAGCAGCTTTCTATAATGCTATGGCCTTCTTACTGAATTGCTGTGGATCGAAAAGTCCCAGACGGCGGTCTGGCTTAGAAGATGCTGAAGCAATTGCTCGTGATACCGTCTGTATGCTCTCGTTCCTCTGGGAATCTAACTCGGGTCATAGTGCACGTGGCAAGTCCAGTAGACGGCGTCTGGTGGAAATTTTTCCTTTATATCCGTTGTGAGCTTTGCTGAATTGATTGCTTGCAGGACTTTCGCAGCCACAAATGTCTAAGGTTTCAGTATCTCATGTAATAGCATGGTGCATAGGAGGTTTGCTATCTCAACGGAGGTTTATGTTGTTTCTGTCTGAGTTGTTGATGGAACTTTTTGCACGTTGAGAATCAGCCCTATGGAAGCCTTCCTGTTCTTGGTTTCAATGTGCTAGCTCTTGTAACGTGGGAATGAGGGAATTCCATACTGAGTTTGTTGATGAAATTCTGAGTTCTAGAACTTCCTTCAGTTCGCAACTTGACTTCTGTTGCATGGGATGCAGTTACTGTAAGTGAGGTGGAGGCACTCTACGAGCTCTTTAAGAAAATAAGCAGTGCTGTCATAGACGATGGCCTTATAAACAAGGTAATAGTTGTTTCCAGGGGATAATTGCGGGATAGCATGGTGTTCCTTTGGAGCTTACATTGACTTCTATTTATTGCCGTGTTTTATAAGTTTGAAAACTGTCCTGCATTGTATGCTTGTGACTGTCTGATAATAAGTATCTGTCCTGCAGGAAGAGTTTCAAATGGCCCTATTTAAATCGAAAAGTAAAAAGGAGAGCTTATTCGCAGACCGAGTAAGTGAATAGAAATGTTGAACATACAGATTTGAACAGTTGATAAATATCAAACTTCAGAAAGTCGATTATTTTTAGGTGGTTTTCGAGTGGTTTGCTTCTAAGTCCGTGTGATGTGGTTGACTCGAGTTCGTTTGTTTGGAAGGTATAGGGACAAAAGGCAACTTCTGAAACTGTTTGCTTTACTCGGGTGTCTGTGTTGTCTCAGGTCTTCAACTTATTTGATGTGAAGAATAATGGCTTATTAGAGTTTGGGGAATTTGCACGTTCCATTTCGGTTTTTCACCCTAATGCTTCGAGGGATGCCAAAATTGATTGTGAGTGTCATCTCATCTTTTGACGAACTTGATAACTTGGACTCGCGAAACTCTGATTTAAATTTGCTCGCACATTTGCCTGTTCAAAATTATGTACTAAAGCGCCTAGTTACAAGATATCTCGATGGTGTACGTGTTCAGATGTTTGATTTCTCTAAGTTGTATACATTGTCGGAAATTTTGTCTGCAGTTTCCTTTCAACTGTATGACCTGCAGCAGCAAGGATACATTGAGCGGAAAGAGGTAACGTCCTCAAGCTGAATTAAGTTAATGAGAGGGAGATGCGAATGATATGGTTTTCTCATGCACTTGAAGATTTTGGTTAGAGTATGGCCAGATGTCCATTATTATCCGTTGTCTTTCTAGATTTACTGACTTACACGCGTCATTGAAATCGTTGATGATTGTTAATTTGATGCCCAGTGTAACAGTGTCAGTGTTTCACTTCTGACACTGTTCACATTGTGGCCTTTCAGTTGTATCTTTATTTTCGTCTACAGCTGCTATATACATATATTATTTCTGCGTCTTCATTTCGGATCCGTTTGTAGGTGCATTGATCGGACTCGTCTTGATGAATGCTTGCACTTGCTTGATGTTGCGCCCTATACATTCCTGCAGTCGTTTCTTGCTGAATGGCGATAGAAACTGCCTTCGCCTCCTCCCCTCAAGCAGTTGAAAAGTCAAGTTAGTCTAAAACAATTTCGCCTGGAGGGACGCCTTGTTAGTTTATGCAGGCTACTATGGCTTACGGGGTTCTGGTTTCACATTTCTAACACGTGAATCAGCATGGATCACTCTGTCACAATGAAGGACATCCTGATCGATATCTTACTTTCAACGCCAAAGCGACATTTTGCTCAGCTTGTGAAATATTGCCTTCTTTGCCGTGAACAAATACAGGTGAAACGGATGGTTGTGGCCATGCTCGCGGAATCTGGTCTAAATCTCTCAGATGAAGTGATTGAAAACATTATTGACAAGGTACAGTATTAAGGTCGCACTTTTTTATGATGCACATGAGGCCTACTTCGGTGTAGGGAGTTAGTTTACTATTGGTCCTTCGAATGAGAAGTTGACGTTGCCTTCGGGTTGAACAAACACGTCTTTATGGACGATGTTGCTGTGTCACTATCGGAGATGGAGTAAAATGTGGGACGAGAGTGTGGTGGTGGGAAGTTCTCTTCGAGTCCCTAGTTTGTCTGCACAGGGTATTGTAGTAGAGAGGAGTCTTGTCGAAACTAACTCGAAGAACTCTTTCCATTTTCCTGTCCGTTCCTCCAGACATTTGAGGAAGCAGATACGAAGCATGACGGGAAGATCGATAAAGAAGAGTGGCGAACTCTGGTCCAGCAGCATCCCTCTCTCTTGAAGAACATGACTCTTCCTTACCTCAAGTACTTCCTCTCATCTCTAGTCACATAGTGTAGAATTCATGTGTTCGTTTGCGTAGAGTCGGAGCAGGCCGAAGCTTTCTATGTTATTCAGGTTCGCTGGAAGAGATACTAACAAGAAAAATTCTTGGAGAGAATGCATGCTCCCACCTAGTGAGTTCGTATCGGCAGTATGTGCAACTTTTGCTGTTCGATAATGCGAAAGCTGTAGTTAAGAATGGAGGCTTTGTTCTCGTTCGTGAAGGTCTCCGCCGCAGAAAAGAAGCACAAAAAGCACTTCAGGTGGTGGATTGGTTTATGCGTTCTCTAATTTGACCCTCGTGTGAGGATCTTTCGTCTAAAGCGCGAAGGCATCACCATTTGGTAGAATTTGCAGCCTATCGTGTCTGTAGGAAAGCTCGTTGGACAAGTCACGCTTGGAATTTAGGAACCTTGGAGATCTTTTGTGAAGTAGCAGCGTCTAGCATTCCGTGTCCAGAACTATCGCTAGCATTTACCGATTGAAACTTGGAAAACCGGTTGATCAGGTCGTGGGGTAGGATTTGACTGGAAGGTTGGTTTTGCGTGTAGTAGAGTAACTAGGTTGTACAGAAGCAGAGTCACCGCGAAGGCAGTTGAGGGAATTACACGCCGACTCGCGGCGTTCATTAGAGAAGTGATATCTCTGTGCTTAGGCCTGTTTGTAAAATAGAGCGAGATATTTGTTTACCAAATGTCAAAATATATCAATACAACCTTATATTTTGTACATATATCTAGTGTAATCTCCGATCCTTGGTATGAGGTAGATCATGGTGTAGGGTCATGAATTTGAAGGCTCTAACAGACAGACGAGAGGGAGTGCTTCTGTTGCCCTGTAAGATGCAAATCCCTGCGCAGTCTATTGACTTACTTTTCCCTTGCCTCGTTTGTGTGACAGGGACATAACGACTTCATTCCCAAGTTTTGTTTTTCATTCTCAGGTGGAGGATACTTCATAACCACGCCCGTCCGGTCTACACTAGCTCTGTTAGCAGAGCTAGTTCTTTGCAGGGATGTTCTCCTTATCTGTAGAGATACCCCAAGAGAATGCGAGGAGGGATTACGATGAGATTCAAGGCTTGCTCCGAAGGCTTTCTGGCACAGTTGTCTTTTTTATCGCGCAGGTCTACTTGAATCCGTGAAGAGTTTAATGGCCATTTACTGACGACTCGCATCCGGTTAATTATATACCGGAAATGACAGCATGGACACTTACTGGGGCTGGTAGCAGAATTTACTTTTAGTTCAGGTTGTTTGCTGGAATGCTTGCTCAAGCAAGAAAGGACCTCCTGTCAGTGGCGATGGGGCAGGTCCTGAAAGTCTAGTTTAGAGAACTCCATATTGCTGATTTCCATCCGTCAAGCGTGATTGAGAGACCCACTCGCTATTCGTGGCTCTCAGTCACGACCAACTTCTTCCAGGCATAGGCTGCAGTTCGCCATTTGGGTCGAGTGTTTCTACGTTCGGGTAGATTCTTCTGTAATAGAATACTATACTTCCAAGTCTCAGAGACTTGTGTATTATTGGACTCTCTGTTTGTGTATTTTCGTTTAAATTGACGAGGCTGATGATTGAGTTTCAGCGGGCCGGATGATTCGTTTTCTCTGTGTCCTATTCCGTTCTTCCTGCAGGACGACGACTGTTTCCCGGTCTCTCGTCGGCAGTGCAGTTGTCGACTGTAGCTACACAGATGGACGTGATGTTGTTGGTTCTGAAGGCATTGCCTGGCTGTTGGTTCCGTGGTCACAGCTGAGTCGCGTGCCATCCGCCTTATTTAAAAATTTATTTATTTTAGCACGACTCTGCTCGGGTCGCAGACAAGACGATGACGGATAGAAAATGTGCCGCCCCGCTGAACGTCGCACGTTTAGAGCAAATCAAGGAGGAGGTCGAAAGGTTGTTACAAAAGTAGGACCGTGGGTAAATTTTCCGTATCTTGTCGTGAATTGGAGAAGTAGATTCGAGATCACCGAAGATTGGTAGTTGAGTTGGTTGGGTCTCAGACCTCTAAGCGAAAGGTCTGGGGTTCAAACTCTCCTGTGTTCTCGGTTGGAAGTGTAAAAAGTCGCTGTATGTTCAATCTGGTCCGGATATTCTATACTATCTGACGGTGTAGTGCTCGGGAAGTTAGTTTTGTAGTTGCATATAAATCTTAACGATTGCAATCTTAACAGTTGAAGAAATCAAGAAAGGTGCAAAGAAGTCTATCATAATCCATCTGACCAACAGATACAAGCAGATTTTTGTCGGTAAGTCATCACAGCTAGTTCTGATGACTCAATATTGACATGCTAACTTCTAGTAAGCATGTCAATATTGACCGGCTCGTACTTTTCAACTTTAGCTCGCTCAGCTCAGACGGACCTTGCGTATTAATTTATGGACATGGACACGTTTGGACATGTCTCTTCTTCTCATCCGATACAAAATCCGTGCGCGTGAAAGAAAAAGAAATCTTCGGAAGTAACTAGGCAAAGGTAAATTTATAAAATTGATCACCAACTAGAACGGGGAGGTAATCATTAACTGCTAACTTGCTTAATTCCATGTGAGGATTGTTTTCATCCTAGTTTCTTTTCAACAAGAGAACGATGGATATTTACTCTTGTTTTGTTTAGAATGGAATTGCTTTGTCTAGATTTGGATCTAGTTGCCTTCACTTGAATATGCAGGACTTCGATTCAGTCAAGGTTCTTTCTTTTTTCACGAAGAGATTGTGTGAGGTGGAAAGAAGAACATGTACAGGAGAGAGTAATACTTCGCAACGTATGACGGAGTCCGAGATCTATGGTTAGAAAATAGATCTATGGTTAGAAAATAGAAATATAATGACATAAACATCCATATATTTCTTGTCAAGTATTCCACTGTCAACATATCTTGTGGATTTCATATGCATGAAGAAAATTGTTTTTCCACATGGTTAGCCAATTCTATGCCTAAGAGTATTTCGTAACTATGAAATGACAGTGGCTAGTCTGTACTGTACTATCACTCGAACATCTTTACTGTAGTAAGATTATTCGAATGACTTAAATGTTATTTTTGATATCTTTAGTTTTAATAACAAGAAATCAACTATGTCATATTCTATTCGAGGGAAGAAGTAAAGCCATTTTGTTTGGATTCAAAGGTTGAGTTGTTTTATAAGCATTGTATAGAGTTTTTAAACGAAAATGTCCAGAATTGAAATGTGACTTATTAGCTTACTACCTTTGAAATTTTAACTCTTTTGGTTAGGAGAAGATGTTGAGGTCGAGGATTTTAGTTACCTGAGTTTTTTCGTGGAGGATTTGTATCCAATCATCTTACAACTTTTATTTATCACTGTGAGGTATAAAACTCATGAGTTAGTATAGATGAAGAATTTGATCCATTTTGAGCGATTGGTCTAAGATCTGAAGTTGAAATCTCAGAGGATAGTAGAGCGAGGTAATAGAGAATCTCTTGTGAAGTTTGAACTCAACTGGAAGTTCGAGTTGCGAGCAATAGATTGCCAAAGTTTAGATTACAACATGACGAGTTTGAAGGAGAAGAGAGATTTCACGACATCTCTTGGTTGGTCTTGAGCAAACAATTTGGGGTTTGGAGATGGAATTTCCTAGAGGCGATGCATGTGAGTCAAGGGAGATATGTTATGAATTTGATGTGGAGATCACCATAAGAGAAGGCATTATGTTGTCGAGATTTCTGATCAAGAATCTCTAATCGCAAAATATCTTTGTCTTCAGTACCACATCTCGAACTGAATGATTGCTTATTGCATGTATGCTTTATCTTGTTGAAAGCTCTAAGGAGACAATGATATAACGTATGCCTAGTTTGGAGCTTGTTTGATCACTTCAAACCTAGACCAAACATGAAGATCAAGATGAAGATATGAGACATTTCGAGTTATAAGTGTTAAAAATCGTCAGTTTTGATCAATTGTGGTAGGAGATACCATGATGCAATCAAGGTGTTATCTATGTCATAGGAAAGCTCGTACAATAAGCTTTCAACTACTGTAAGATACATCTTGAATGGAGTTCATATCAACAGACTCTAGAGGGTTAAAGTTGAATATTTTAGTTAGTTTGTGGTAGAAAAATAGTAGTGAAGACATTGTTAGTGCACAAGCAGACCTAAGGGATCGTTTGACAATGCTTTTGTAAACTAAAGCATATATTATCATATATGGATCCTTCTCTGTACTTAGCGTATGATTGTACACCTAGTTGTGTTGTATGGTGCACTTGCATTACACTTAAGATGAAGATAGGTTGATAAAACCGAGACAAATAGATGCTAGAGTCGAGATAAAGTATCTCTATGGTTAGATATTTCATGTATTCTCAAACAAAAGTTCATGCTCTATGACATCGTTCCTTAGTATTGTCTTGGTCCTTGGGTCGATCTCAAGTCCAACTCTTGGACTTGAGATCGACAAGAACGCACCTTAGTATTGATCTCACCCAAGCATCGAGCATTCCTCATATATACTTCAGGGGATCGGCGACCCCGTCTTCCTCTTTGGTCTCTAAAAATTACATCACAACATGATCACATGATCAGCCATAATTCTCAGCTCCAATGTCAATTCGAGAAGTTCTTTGTATCATTAGAAAGCTCTCGCCTACATCTTTCCAATGATATCTTACTCGCGTTGAGGTCTTATGTGGAGCACCGTCCATGATTCAAAATGTAGTTAGAGCTCCCACACTTCACTTTTTTTCAAGAAACCGTGGTCTAGTGTTAGATTGGAGCCATGTGGTTCAGACCAACGTCCGACTAGCACCCGTTTGCATTGGATCCACGTCTCGGTCCGTTCGAACCTCATGTCTTAGACATGCATTTTGATCTATTTCTAGACTTGTCACCTTAGATCAGCGTTCGTCTAGGATCTCTTTGAGATAGACCTCCATGTCATAACATAATGTTCCAACATTTTTTAGAGAACCATTAGGGTTCATCTGTTCTCGACTTCTCGCCAAGTCATTAAGTCTTACTCGTATCGTTCACAACCTAAGGCAAGTCTGCTAGGGTTCTGTTGTTCGACTTTGCGCTTGATCTTGAGATTGAGGGTCATGACAATTTGTGTAGAGGCATTTGGTGTGGTGTCAAGATCTCCAACAGTCAAGATATCTCTAACTTTTGATCTAACTTTAGAGATATCTTGACTGTTGGAGATCAGATTTGGTGGTTTGTTGGGCCGTTGGAGTCAAGAGAGCAGACTATTTTCATATCTGGAGACCGTTTGGAGAAAAGAAGAAGTCTTCAGATTTATCTTTTTCGAGTTTTTCACTACAGGTCTGTGCTTACTTCAAGTTTCGGATATAGTTCTCTCTATACTGCTAGCAACGTGAACTACACTCACGATCCTCATTTGGGTTAGGGTGATCTGATCATTTGAGCTAGTCGTATTTTGAATGATGATGGAGGTGTGGTTTTGTTTGACATCGTGTTGAGTCCTTTATATCTTTATTTACGTTGGCTGCACTCACGACCCTCATTTGGATTAATATGATCTAACCATTTGGGCTAGTGATGCACTGAGTGGTCACGGTTATACGGCGATGATATTGCCGTTGTTGTTGATACAGCTTGGAGTTGGCGACCATAAAAGTGACATATAATAAGAGATGTCCACCGAATGGACCAATTCCACCAGACAACCTTCCGGACCTTCGCAAGATACATTCATAGGTTTGGGATTTGCTTCTCTTCCCTCAAGGAGAAGTGTGGTTGACACAACTTTTGTCCATGTCAGTCATAACTCTCAAGACATGTAACATGTATCATATACATATATATTTTTAAATATTAATTTACTTATTACTAATCAATATTAATTTATATTTTATAGAGCTTAAATAGTGGTATATCAATTTCCGGTACTAATTAAGTCTAAACAGTGGTTTATCAAATTTCTAAACCTAAACCGAACCTGAACTGTGACATATGGAAAAGATCGACTGCTTATAAAAAAGTAATTTTACTGAAAGATAAACGAGAAAAACCTTGACCTAAACGGCTTATGGATGCAAGAAGTACCAAGAATCCATTTGTATAAGATGTAGAAACAGACATAGAGAAGAAGGAGAATCCAACATTGAAGCATTCTAATAGCACATCGGATGGTGAGAACTCTGAATCTACATCCAATTCTTTTGACGATGACATCAAGCTTGCATTGATAGAAGAAGAGGGTTTAAAGTTTAGAGAGATTTTGAATTTCATGAAGTTCATGTCGTCACACAAAAGCTCGAATGCAGAAGAAGAGGCGAATATGAGAGATTTTGAATTTCATGACATTCTTGTTGTCACACAAGAGCTCGAAGATATTTTCCCAGAGATGCAGTCTCTTCAGAGTGAATTTCAACATGTGCCAGCAGTGACACAACAGGATACCGTTCTAGATGAACAACATTTGTAGGTGCAGCTTTCTCCTATCACAGCTCCACCCACAACATATCCTTCGACTTACAACATCGAGGATATTGATTCAGAGGACTGTGATGGAGAAGATACCAAGATGATTAGTGCTGCAACAGTGAGTCACCTCAATTTGAAACCAGATTTCTTATATCAGCTGGGCACAAACCTCCATTGCATATTCCTCTATCTTGCAGGAAGCTCTGAATCAAAGGGAGAGATGTTGGACGAGCAACAGGTTTCGTCCCAGCAGCGAGAGAAGCTGCGGACTTGGTCTTATTACATGCCGCTCGATAGTACGTTCTCGGATCATAGCAGAGAGCGGTGATGGGATAGCCACTCGGAGCAAGACAAAATTAGATGTTGATGCTGCAACAGATGAGGATCACTAGAACGTGTGAACAGTTTCTCAATTCATCGAAAGGTCTTGTGACCATACTGTAATTCTGTGTAGGAGAGAAGAGATGTGTGTGCTTGTTTGGATTTGATTTCATTAAACTTTTTGTTTTATCGTGGCGATTCTTGATTTACAGCGATTCCTGCTCCTGGTCTCTACACTACCACTGTCAATATTGTTATCATTTTTTACTGTTAGAGTCTAACTTGGACTCCACGTAAGATCATTGTACGCTTTCTACTCCACACTGGAACTCCACGTAAGATCTGTGATCGGGAGACTGCCATGAGGTGTTATCAATATTTACTCATCAAGTCACGATTATGACAAAAAAAGCTAAGATTTACAGGGACGTGACCAAGTAATTATCCTTTTGAACTGTGGATCTGGTCCTGGAATGATATATTATACAATATATGGTTCGTATACAGACTTTGTTAAAATGAGATGCGTATTCATCTTCTTCCAAGTTCGGAAGAGAGAGAAATATACATGCAATTTAATTTATTACCCAACCTTTCTCAACTAAATCTCTTCCAGTTAAATCTCAATTCCAAATCAAATCTCTTGTGATTTTAAATGAATAAATGTTATATATGAATTTTGTAGTAAGCTAAAATCAAAAATAAAAAAATCTATAAAAGTAAAATATAAAGTTAAGAAATAACCGTGGACCTTATCACCGTTGGATACGACTCTCATTGTGTGATCATATCCAGAGGAGGGTATATGTGTGTTGGAGCTGTTTGGAGAACAGCACAGGTTTGGCTGCTGTATTGCAAGCAGGCATACAAGTACAGCGATACTTGTATGTGGAGAGAGGTGATGTTACGATACATATGAGTTTTGTACTAAGCTAAAATGAAAAATGAAAAATCTATAAAAGTAAAATATAAAGTGAACATGGAGATGTGAAAAGATCGTTCTATAACCATAAGGCAAGGAAAGCCAACCGCTCCCAAGGGTATATGTGCAAGAGGCTAGAAGCAGAAAACCAGAAAATAACAAAGGATTTAATTTGAAATTGAGATTTAATTTCTGCTTCTAGCCTCCTGCACTTATACCCTTCGGAGCGGTTGGCTTTCCTCGCCTTATGGGTTATAGAAAGATCTTTTCACATCTCCAGGTTTACTTTATATTTTTACTTTTATAGATTTCTGATTTTTCATTTTAGCTTAGTACAAAACTCATATATAACATTTATTCATTTTCTGATAACAACAAGCGTGCAGCAGTTCCCCTGAAGTTTATGTTGCACGCATATTTAGCCATTCTGAGGCGTGAGTCTCCATCGGTCTAAAGTAACAATGGAGCCCCCTGTAAACAGATATGTGACGAGAAAAATTGCAAGCAAGAATCGGTACTCAAGAGAAACCCACTCATCTAATCAAACATTTTTCTTCCCAACTCATTTGCCAGAATAATATATTGAATCTAACTCCGAATTCATAAAACCAGCTGAAAAGTTGAAGTTACACACGAACATCTTTCTGATTCCACTCGTCTGGTTTTGAGTCAAAACAACAAGTGTCGACCAGCGGGGAAAAAATACCACTATTCAACCGGAGAGGAAAGTTAGAAGTTAACTCCGGATCGTGCAAGTGACTGTAAAGGCGTGTCAAGGTTGGAGACTGTAAAGGGAAAACGGAATCAGGGTCTTATCTCGTCCTCTGTCAAGTACCTTCTTGTAGAGATGAGAGGAATGGAGGTCTAATATTGCATGCATATTTGACAGGAGCTCGTAAACTCTCTTCAAGGGGTTCTTCAACTTTACAGCACGAGTCATAGTTTTCTAACCATGATCATCATAACCAACCATCAAGGACCTGCACCTTCGATATTATAGGTACTGTATTTATTGTGTAAGAACTGAATTCTCATCTCCTATGGTCCAGTTTTACAAAAGATATATCGTCATCATATGGATTCTTACAACAAATCGAGTGAGTGTATGAATAACACCAGAGTTAGTTTGGTAACTTTGAGGTTCAATATAGAAAACTAAAGAATAAACTCAATGCAAAAGTCTCTTTTGTTTTTACCAAATGTGTGTTATCTTTTAGGTAGTCTAAGAGCTAAGATAGAATCTTTTGTTAGTCATATCAGAATTTGAAAAGAAACAAATATAATAAGAATTTGTGTACAACAATGGTGACACACAGATAGCAGAGATAAGAGACCCTATAATATGCAAAGTATCTTGATGAATATTGCCAAAGAGGATTACGATGCGATTATAGTTAAGCTATCATGGTAAAATTATAGACAGTATACTTAGTACAGTAATGTATTATGTATATATAAGCTTGATCTACTACCTCGATAGACTGCATAAATGCAAGTGTTATTTGGAGAATAAGAATTTAATCTCTCAAGTGAAAATATCAGGTCGGATCGTGGAATGGGTATTTCTGAGACTTGTTGGACTTAGGTTTAACAGGAATCACGAGAGAGTAGCTTTCTCTTATTTATAAAGCTTGGAAACGAAAAGAATGTCATGAGACATTTGTCCTGATCGCTATACGGTAGATCACATAAGACAACCATAGAGGTTATCCCCAAGTGAGAGATAGACTCGAAAGCACTTCTGAGGATTGTAAATCGGCTCGACAAGGTGAACTGAGCTAGGTCTTGCCAAGTGCCTCTAACTAGAGCTTAGCAGGAGTACCTTTTGGTTCGAAAAGGTCCAATCCAAAAGCATAGCCACCTCTTCTCTCTAAGGTCCTGTAATATCCTGAAACTACTTGTTTTTCTCCAACCAGAAAGAACTCTCATATTGAACACACGAGAAAGCATGCACTTCCTATCCATCGATCTTGAGAGTAATATAATATGGACTCGTGAGTCACAAATGAACTCTTCTTTCGACGTTCGTAATATTATCAATGAAAATTTCTCTATCAAAGTCATTCAGATGTATCATTTCATCTTAAGAACTACTAATATTTTCATCATCGCAGAATACATCTAATTCTCTTACCTTAGTAGCAACATTGCAGATGGTATCTTCTGCGATCTTCTTCCCTTTGTTCGAGAATGTACACTCGCGATCGTTATGTTCTGCACTGTCAGACTATGGTTAAAATGTAACTCATTATTTCTCAACATGACTTCTTAGCATGAAAGGTTACTCTGGCATTGGGCAGAATGTATATAAGTTCAAAAAGTCGAATTATTCCATATCGCAATATACAGAACACGCATGAGCCTAACTTATCCACCAGAAAATATGGGATTCTCTTATTCTTTAATGTACACACTTTAAAAACTACGAGAAACTAACAAGATCTTTTACGGGATGAACTATCAAGTTATAGCGGGTAACTTCGACAAGCCATATTTAAAATAATAGAGAAGGATCTGCCGGATAGAGAGTGGCAAACAGAGATTTTTAACCCCCGGGGAGGTAAGAAGTTCATGCAGTGGAGTATATTTTGCGGGACTCCTTCGTCCTTCCCTCCTTTTCTGATGAACGTTTACGTTAAAGTCCGCGACTACGTCTCATTCTCCGTCGTGTTCGGAGCACTCAACCAGAAAGCTTCGAAGCTTCATCGAACTTAAATTATTCGTCCGTATATGACGTGAAAGCTATCGGTGGTCCACTATCGAAAGACGGCTCATCTGGAGGAGGCGACTCGTGTCTCCGAGTGCTGTTACATGGATGATCACATGGTTGGCAAAAGTTCGCAAAGAGCAAAAAGAAATAAAAACAAAATGGATCATCATATGGTCGTACACGGACGGAACCCTCATGCCGAACCTACAGCCGAACCGAGAGGTGGCGGGAGCCAGAATCTACTTTTACTTATACAGGCTTCCAGGTTCCAGCCGCATTCCCATCCGAATGGAAGGTCGGGAATGGGCGACCTGTAATGCACTACAGTAACGTACTCCTTGGATTCCTTAAACACGCGTACTGGAGTGTATATCTTCTTCCGCTTGAGAGGAAAGATAGAATTCAACAAGATGAATTAGTTACGTTAGCCCTCATCACCGATGCATCATCATCACTATCGCTCGGCTTCTCGCCCTGCGGTGCGTTAGGAGACATTCCGTCTTTCCCGACTGTTCTTATAGAGGTCCAATCTATCACATGCTCGCTGCGAAGATTGCGAATCATGACCACGCGCCATAGAGACATTCTAGGGAGAACTTTTAGTGCGTTATTCAACTTTTGACTCTGATCCATCTTGTACTTCTCAAGTCGAGCGGGTTCGAATCTTCCTGTTGACTAGCATGGGACCTATTAATAAATACTTAACAGCAGCTTCATTAGACCGAATATCTCTTTTTGTATAACCACATAGTAAATCAGAACATAAACTTAAGCATTCTAACGAAACAACAATAGTAACTAAATCATTAGCACCACACAAAAACATTCCTCCTACAGTCGCTGTTAATAACTCCTTGGGGTCATCCTGCACTTGGAAAAAGAAGTAGAAAAAATAACAAATATAGCTCAAAAGGGTGTTCAGCACTACAGAGGCTCCGCGCCAGGGCCCTGGGTGGCCAATGCCAAACCCTGGGTGAGTTTGACGAGCTTTGGAATCTCTACAGGCCTGTATGAATTGCTTGCGCGGTGTTACGTGAAAACTGGTAACTCAAAAGAAACAAGAACGAAAAAACCGATCATCCAGCAGAAACCCGAAGTCCATCATGATTCGATTACGTCCGATCAAATACAGCATGGCATTTCCCCGAGACTTGGCGTGTTAAAAGCCTCCAAAACAGACAGGCTGACGGAGATTTTGGATCCGGATGAACGAATATTCTTCCTGCACTTCCAAACTTTTCCTACGGTAACTGAAGGGTCCGTTAACTGAAGGGTCCTTGGTAACTGAAGGGTCAAAGACTCAATCCCATGAAGCCCGCGCTTCTTGACACTTAGCAATCATAACCGATGGGTCTACGTGGATAACGGCAGACAACACTAGAGATGAACGCAAACCCAACGCAACGCAGCTGATCGACGTGTCTGTCGAAAGGAAGATACTCGTGCACTATCTTCAAAGAGCACTATACTGTATGAGAAAGGCAGACAGACAGGCAAGCCCTCTCATTTTCAGTCAAACGAAACTCAGGAGACCTGAATGAACTTTTGAAGGTAAGGCCTCGCTGGCATCAGAAAACGTGCAATTCTGATGCCAGCGAGGCCTTACCTTGCAGGTACGACTGGTTCCAGTGAGCGAGCGAGCGAGCGTTCTGAAAGGCACGCAGCATTATAACCGATGCAAGTTCTCAAGAGCATCTCTCTCTCACACACACACAATATCTCTCTCTCTCCCTCCTTCTGTCTCTCTCTGGAAGGCACTCAGCAATATGACCGATGCAAGTTCTGACGACCATCTCACACACACACACACACACAATCTCTCTCTCTCCCTAAAAGGCACGCAGCAATATAACCGATGCAAGTTCTCAAGACCATCTCACACACAAACAATCTCTCTCTCTCTCTCTCTCTGCCTGCCTTGCGCATTATGCATACATACACATAGCGTAAGAGGAACGAGGTGAAAAAGATCACAGCCGTACAGAGCCCCAAAGCATCTTAGACGTGGATCGATTTGCTGCCTTCTATGTAATCAAGACTCCTTATGAAGGCCAGAAGGAGTAACGGAAGAAATATTCCTAAAGATGTTGCCCAGATTCCTCAGGGGCATATACCCGATACCCCCCTCATTCAACTCATTCGAACTTGAAAAATTCGACTGCTCTGCCTTCTTAGCTTTCTAAACTGTAAAAGAGAAATCCTGTGCCCACCTAGCAAAACTTGGCATACTAATCCCTGTAAGTCCAACAAATGGCCTGACTATGAACGAATGTGTGAGCTATATCGACAGACACAGTGGTGCTGGTAAGGACCAACCCACGGGAGAAGAACAAGATATCAACCACGATGGATACCACCCGGATATCTCTTTGATGACGATCGTGGTGAGGGCTATATGGGGCCACAGCAATCCACCTTCATGGATAGAACCTAGAGGACATCCGTGTCTGACTGTGTCCAAAAGAACGTTCAAAACCGAGATCATTCATCGTCGGTTCGGTTCCGCTCGGGTGAAGCTGTTTGTCCGCAGCTGCTAACTTCCATCATCTATCGCCTATTTGGACCAGTTAAAGAAGTCTGGACCACCTCTTGCCTTTAGCTCTTCCCCGGCATCTTTTCCCTCGGCAATCATGTCATCGTACGAGAAAGAAAACTCACGAGACGTCTCCAACACTGCAGTATAAACACTGACTTTAGTCCAGCAAGACGTAAACCACGCACGCACTACCATCACGAAATCTGTGTTGGGAAGATCCACCGGGATGTTCAAAACTATAGAGCTTCAAAAGGACATTGCTTGAACAGATATTATGCAAAAGTGATCGTACTTCTCCAGTTCACAGCAACCAAAACACACTTTTTCATGATCCTTTTGTGTAAATCAGAGGTAAATAGTGCCCGGTGACGTCGGACGAATTTACTTCCCACCCGTTAACAAAGAAGTATGCCTCTACATAGAATCTGAGTTCAGCCACCAGATTCTCAAAGCTTCCACAATGTTCACTGTCTAGTACTGCTGTCAAGTCCTTTTCTCCAAAGCTCAATCTCTACGTTAGTGTTGTCAACATCAACAACCAAAAGCTTCCTGGAGTAAAAAGGATAAGACTTAGGGTTTGCGCTCAGTGTCATCACTCAGCAATGCTGTAGCTAAGAATACCACACAACTAACTCTCCATGTTACGTAATTCTTTCATGGCCACGAGGAGAGACTTCACAGCACGCAAGCATTTCCGAAAGGCGGGAGAGCAAATACGAACCTCTGGTTCCGTCGGGTGATGCAACTAGACCACGGAAGGTACAGGTACCATTCTCGTTGCGGAACGCAAGGCCAGCTATTGGAGTTCGGCATGATCCGTCCAGAGCCGCCAGGAATGATCTCTCACAAGCAACCGCCAACCGAGTTTCTTCGTGGTTTAGAGAACTCAGATAACTAACCTGAGCCAAACCAGAAGACGCTTCAAAACAAGTTAAGTACACACCACGCCTGTTTCCAAATTAATGCGTACGATACTTGCATCTTAAAACCCTGCGTGAGCAGGACACTGACCGACACGTGTCCTCAACAGAGGGACACAGCTGAGGCTCCAACATATCTTTGGCTTCAGCCTCGATCAGACTCATACTACATTAGATGATAGATTAGCCTCCGATGATGGGGCCGACTCAAGTTTCTAGATGAGTATGTTCCTCTCGGGGCTGGTGAGTGCTGCGGACCTAACATTTTTCTGAAACGAGTTTCAAGGCTAAGTCATGAAAAGGGAGATGATGATCGAAAAGAGCTCGCAAATAGTAGTAAACGTAGTGAGAAAAAAACACGGAAACGTCCCCACGAGATGTGTGCACACTGGGCAACCTTCCTCTACGTGGCGTTGAGAACTTCAGGCGGGATAAGAACCTAGTCTCAAATCTAGACTGGAAACATTTCACAGACGAGAAGGATATTTTTAAGTTCCTGCCTTCTTCAGACTGAGCACCGACTCTTTGACTAATAAAGCTTCCCACTACATAGAGGTGAGCTTTACTAGATACGAGGCTCCACATCACGACTTATCACTTCAACCAGCTTTCCAGGTCGGTAAAGGCGACAACAAAATCGATGCAATCTAATCCCTTCTTCCGAGATTTCCATTTTGGAAAGTTGTAAGAAGAAACTCCACATGCCAGGACCAAGAGCATGCGAACCGCCAAAGTGCACGACAAGTGTAGACTTAACCAACAATGAATGAATGACCTGCCCAAAGAGATGGGTTCTGGGTCTCACCATGGTCTCATCGTCTGATCGGCAAGCGATACCAATGGCACCCTGGGCGATGGCAGGTAGCATCTCATCGGTAGACAGAATGGAGGTGATATGTTGAGTCATATCTAACCGCTTCAGTCCCGCCAGAGCCAAAAGTGTTGCCTGTACAGCTCCTTCGTTCAGCTTCCGCAGTCGAGTTTGAACGTTGCCTCTGAAATTCACGCACTGCACATGGACGGGAGAAGCAGAAATGAACGGTCGGCACGCAGTTAATACGGCTGGTGTAGCTAGAAATTGTCCTGTCTGCTTCCAAACCTCCCCCAAAGTCGTACAGGAATTTTGCTAATGCACTGAGGGGTTTAGCAAGGAGCTAGCATTACCTTCAGAGATGGATACTTGTTCAGGAGTTGTGACTGACGTCGGAGAGAAGCTGTGCCAACCACACTTCCAGCAGGTAGCTCAGCGAGGGAAGCGTATCCCGGACATATGAATGCATCCCGAACGTCCTCTCGTGGAAGGTTACACGGAAGAATTGTTCCCTCTGGCAGATAAGTGGGGACATCTTTCATAGAGTGCACAGCTATGTCTATCGATCCTTCCAACAGTGCATCATCAATTTCCTTGGTGAACAAGCCCTTTCCTCCAATATCAGCCAGAGGCTGATTCAGAATCTTGTCACCTGTAGTTTTTATGATGACTATGTCCAAAGCGCCTTCCTCCGCAAGCTCCGGATGGGCAGCTTTCAGTTTGTCCCGGGTTTGATAAGCTTGCGCCAGGGCTAGAGGGCTGCACTCCCAACCCCAAACAGTGAGACACAAACGCCATTTATTACACTAAAATTGTCACATAACATTACACAAACACTGTAAAGACAAGAGGGAGGAATCTCGTTCCGATGACAATCCTAAACTCGATAAATCTACGTGCTTAAAAAATTTAGAGTACTTCGAGATTACTCAGCTCCCTTACAGAGCGTGCACAGAGCGGAGTGGAGAGGAATGGAGACACTGCGAGCGCCCGCGCGGCTTACCTTCCCCTGGTACCGATTCGAACAAGAGCAGTGCGGACTCCGGTGCTAGTTTCGGAGCTAACAGCAGCAGTAGCCCTGATGAGACCCGAGTTTCTGGCATTCCCCTTCCTGGACGAAGAAACTACATCTACGAGCAGAGGCTGAGCGCCAGAGGTTTCTTCTCGGTTCAACGCCTCGCAACCCCAGAAGCTGCTCTTGACGGGCCCCAGAAACACTGCCCGTGTGGAGGACGGAAAGCTGAGTTCACCACTTTTGAAGGAAAGAGCTGGAGGAGCAGCAGCAGCAGATGCTACTTGCGCTTGCATCATCGCCATCGCCACTGCTGCTGCTCACTCCCTCGCCCGGGCTCAACCTCAACCCCACTGTGTATAAACCAACCCTTGCGAAAAATCGCTGAATAGAAGGAACCACCAGGAATTATGAGAATGTGGTTCCTTAATTTCGTTCTTCCTTGACACTGCACTGCTCTTCACTTCACTTCCCAACGTAGATAGAGCAGCGGCAGCACTGCAGCAGCATTCGAATTCCAATCGCCCAATAATTGGCCAATGGCAATCGGGTTTGATCCGGTTCCATCAAGCGGGTGAAGAACGAACCCGGATAGCGTCTGATCATTTCCCCAGGGACGACAGGGCAAAGCTGGATTGTCGCGTTATCCGGTACCGCCATCTCCACCACTATCCTTTGACGCCCTCCTTACCCGTCAGGTTCGACGTCCAATCCGTCAGCACGACGAAAGGAATGCACAGGATCTCTCGTTATGACTAGACTGGACATTAACCGATTGGCTTCTTGTTATAGGGAAAACAAACTACAGTGGTTTTATTATGTTCCCCGTCTACATGTAGGACCGATATGCACTTAACTTCCTTCTACAGTATATCCCTTATAAGAGCAGATTTTGTCACAATTGACTTTTCTCTATATAAGACATTTATGGGTATAAGAGAGATTTTGTTCTTATAATAAATATCATCATCCTACTGTATATAGCACTAGAGAAACAGCTAGGTGAAGCTTCTGTTTCATAAGCATATATATAAACCTAAGAGAAAACCGAACACTATATTCCGGGAACTGAAAGCTCCAAAACTCGGTATTGTGAGGGTTTAAAGCAACAAACTCTCATGAATATAAGGGTAGAAGAATTGAAAATGCAAAAACCTAGATTGTATTTAATTGTATTAAAAGGTGTTTTATTTGCTCGAAGTTCTCGTTACTGGGCCTTGTGTTAAACCATGTGCTACTGTGTGATGGTCGATGGTCAGTATCATTCCAGAGAGATTCAGGGTACAAGCCCTTGTTGGGGTGAATAAGCAGCCTTATCAGCCTATAAGCAGCAGCCTTATTCACCCCATGTACACTTCGAAGTGTACATGGGGTTTAATATATTTCCTAACCTTTTCGACGGGAAGGGTTAGGAAATATATTAATGTTCCTGTTAAATGATGCATATTGACAATGCTAGTCTTGGACATATATCTCCAGGAACGCCTCAATCCGTTCTTCTTCACTTATGGGTTCTGTATGGATCAATTAGCTATTCTCGGAGAAATTAATATATAATATTTATAAATGATTTTTATTGTTCATTATAACTTATTAGAATATATTTTATAATACTTATATAGTTTCTGATAAAACAAACGAAATTCACTGTACAAGGCCGTTGGGGATGCTTATTTATTTGCCATTGGACCTCTCAGCCTCGTGCCTAACTAGCACTGCAGGCAAAGAGGTCAGCAAAGCTGAATAATTTGGGTTATAAAGAACCATATTATCTGCTTCTTAAATTGTATTTGTTAACCTTATATATATATATATATATATTTCTTCAATCTTTATTGGAGATGTTGTTTTATTTATTTATTATTTTTTGTTTTTTGTTCGGGATGTTGTTGAGCACTAACATTCCCTACGCCACTAGACGACAAGACTGTGTTATAATAATATTGACAACGAATTCTAATTCCCTGGCGTAACATCCTCTTCATATCATTACTCCGGTCACTTCTAGAGGGCCGTGTTCATCCAAAGAGATGATGGACACGCCACCGTTCCGGGCCCTTCCGGAGACCCGTTTCGTCTTGCTCCCAGGTTGTGAGTCCCGACCGAGAATTAGACAACCATCTGGCATGGCTAGGTTGATCAGTTGTCATACTCAGGTGAAGCTTTCATCCCGAAGACAACTTCCTCCGTTTCCAACCGCGTAATCGCACCTGCAGTTTTAAGATTACATTTTCAGTTTCTGAATTGTGAGGCGGGTTTGTACTAAGTGTGCAGTACACACTATGATATAATTTTAATTTCGATAGATTTGAGAAGTGTCCCTTACATAATCTATCATTTCACGAGACAGATATTTGAAGAACATAGTTTCACAAAAGAGTTCACATTTTTGCTTTCTAACCCATGAAACATTTGTCCACATAGGTAAAAAAGGTCTATAAAAGAAACTGCAGATCTGCATGTGCATACAGCTCATAGTTTCGGGTCGAAAAACTGACAAAAACTGCTGCAGTTTCACCAGGTCGGAGTAGGATAGTGTTTTACAATAATCTGTGATAACCGAAAGTGATTATGCAGCTGCGGTTAGACACTTAGTATGAAAAGACCGGAAATTTTAGTCTCATTTTCTAAACTATTTCTGGCTGAACAATAAAGACTTTGAGCATAAAGCTCTAGAGATCTTTGAATTTTAAGTTTAGCTTTCTTGTTCATTCATCTCCTCTTCTCCAAATATGCAAGTGTTTAACTTATACCTAATCTTTTTTGTTGAAAATGGTTAGGTAATAAATTAGACCATTGATAAAATTTGCTTGGGTGGTAATCAACATCTCACATATGTACTTTGGGGAGTGCATCTGTAACCGCTCCCCTTATGGTTTATGTAGGGGTCTTCTCTAATCTCTGGGCTGGCTAATACTTAATATTTATAAAATATTTTGTTCTTTTCTATCAACTTGATATAAGATTTTCATTTAATATTTATATCTTTTCTCGATAACAACAAGTAAGCAAAAGCTCCCCAAAGTTGATCTTGCATGCATATATTAAGTCTTTACTTAAATCTCCGGTATGACTATAAAAACCTAAAAAGATTTTTTTTTCATCATAGTGTACTTTCTTGAGGAGTTCACTCACGAAGTACGTTGAAACCACCTGCAGGCAAAGTAAGGGTATTGTTATTGAATTTAGCAAATTTATAAAAGACCGTAGTTAGCAAAAAAACGCAATTTTTATTATAATTTCATTTTAAAAATAACACAAGAGTATTTTTAATTATCTAAAAGGGGGATTTTTTTTTATAAAAATAATTCATTTATTTGTTGATAGAAGGTAAATGATAAAAATAACTTTTTGGAGGAGAAAAAGAAGAGTTCACCGAGATGGCAACCATCCGTTCATCGTCTTTTGAGCGAATGCTCAATTTCAGTTCAGCTCAAATTTTCGATATTCAAAAAATCCAAAAAGGTGGGAAGGCCACATGTGTTTAGCCGCATCTTTGTATAACCGCGACCTCTAGAATTCAAACAATACGTTGCAAAGTAATTACCAAGGTTAGGATGCACGTGCCAAGTTAGGAGGGTATTCTTTGCTTTTGACCTTTATCCTAAACTTTGGCAAAGACTAGTACACACGCAGCTGACAGTATCTCACACAAAAAAACACTGTTCTTGACATACATGTTTGATCGTTACGGAACAACTTGTCTACGCTTGGAGTACATTTTCACATGAGATTTGGGTTCTCATGTTGGTTACCTTGCATATGTTACACTTGCAACCTTGCAATTGTGCTTTCTTTGTCCTAAATCTCGTTGACTTTTGTGTCGAAAGCAACTTGTGTGCTCCAATGCTTTAAATCTAATAGAATTTTTGGTTCAACGTGCATGAAGGTCAGAAAGTTGTCATGAACGATGTTGAGTCCATGCTGCATGAATATCACGTTCATACGCAAGTGCGAACCTTCTTGTCTCCCTCGCATCGTAACCAGCTCTCTTTCACCTCCTCTGTCATGATGAGAGATCTCAGCTTCCATGGTTTTGCTTCACTCACAAACACTACATCGACGACGTTTTGTGTTTCTATCATTTCCACTTCATCTTGATTTTCATCTTCAGTCAATAGATCAACTGGTTCGTGATCAAGTGACCAATCATCCACATCATGTCACACTGATCCATCATCTGTAACATAAACACCCGAACCAAGAATAGTTTCTAAGTTGAGAGCTACACCATCCACGTATACTAACTATACAAGCACCTCAACTCGTGTTTCTTCTGAACTCTCTCGTAGGTCACCGTCTTGACAACGAAGACATCAAACCCCTTCAGGTTGTTAACTTTTCCAAACCTCTTGCCAAAATGACAGTTCGCAGTGAAATTCCAAAAGGTATTTATTCTCCTCGATGCACAATCTGATTTCGATCAAGTGAATGCCAAAGATGGAGAATGCATCTTTATCCGACTGGTGGCTGAAGACATGGGCTAAAGATAATCTCGTCATAGTCTAAATCTGGTGCGATGAGTGTAAGAGATAGCAAAAGAATCGAACGATAGATCAACAATCAAACATACTTTCCAACTTGACAATATGTTCTCACTGCACTGCACGCGTAGGATCAGAAAAGAGACTTCCACACTCCAACACTGACCCGCATTGCTTGTGGATTAGTGTTTGATCTCTAGTTTTTAAAGACTTTAGTTGTGATCTATGTCGTTTGATAACTCATGAAAACGACTTAAAGAAGAGAGTGACAAGGGAGGAGAGGGAGAAACAAGGAGGTAGAGATACCGATAATGATCGTAGGATAGATTATTTATGAACGGACGAAAGCAAGATCTCGCATCGCAAGACCACAACTAAGGTCCGTTGTCTAGAGAAATCTGTCTAGGTGTTGGGAGCCGCTCAAGTAACGAATAAAGCAACGAACTTTTGTAGATATTCAGACTGAGCTCGCAAAAAAGAAAGATGTGACTATTTTCTATCGATCGCATAGTGAGTTCTTGGAGAGACAAGTTGTAGGGAGATAAGAAGACATTGTGAGATTTTATGATGGATGTGGTTAGAAACATACCCAACCACAACAAGGGTCATCATTTCAGCAAAAACACCAAGGTGAAGTAGGAGATTGTGAAGATGAGGGCTGGTCCGCAAGTTTCAAATTTCTTAACTTGTAATTTGCATAGTCCTAGTCTGTCAACTACAAAGCGTGATGCCAAGAAAGAAAGGTCTATTGCTGCTTGAGAACAAGTTGCTCGCTTCAAGCAGGTTGGTGAGGCTAAAGGTCAAGATCAAGATTATAGGTCCAGTCCCGTTTTTGCTTGCTGAAGATTAAACTTTGATGAGGAAGATGGTGAGGTATGTGTGTTGAATTTACACAGTTGAGTTTGTACAGTTGAATATTTAGAGATGTCCATGTGTTTTTGATGTAGGGCATTTTTCTGACTGTTGCAATGGGTGTGTTACATTTTTTCGGAGAATGAATGTCATTATACCGATAGGGTATAATGTTCATTCTGACTTTGTGCAGATGGGTTTCAGCCACCGATAGATTGCTTGACTTTTGTGGGTTCAAGGAGAACCATAAGTGTATTCATGATTTTGTAGTCGCCATAGAGGAAGATGATGAAGGATATAACACTACTGTTGAGACATTTGAAAGAAATGTCAAAGCTAGCTATGCCATGGTCATCATGGTAAATCCTTTGCATGATAGTCTTCCAACTTTGCTATTAGTAGCCATGTGCTCTTGTAACACTTTCGATGCTGTATACATACAGAAATAATAAGAAAGAGTTGAGAAGTTGTGGAAGCTTCACTGCTCGGAAGATGGACCTATCGTTGCTCATGCTTTTGACAGATATAGCAGATGATAATGCGTTTAGTTACATGACTATTGTCTCTGAGGAGTTTCACCAAAGAGGGAATTTTGAGTTGACTGGGTTGGTTTTCCTTCGAGGACATTGGTGGACGAAATGAGAGATGTGCAAGAAATACACGATCAAGACTATATTCACAACCTGAAAAAGCTGATCTTTTCTTTAGACAATAGCTCTTGAATTTTATGACTTGGTCCATACCTTGTGTGGATTGAACATTTGCAGAAGTTATTCAATATGTTATCTTTTGATGAGCACGGATTTAGCAGATATGATATAGATCATCATCACTGCTAGAACTTCAAGTCAGCACATACATTCTGATCTCGAAAGGTGACGAGTGGACTTGCTAAAATGCGATTCAGGTCCAATTGACAAATCCAGAGCGCACATAGGGTACTAAAATTTATCTTGAAATATGTGCAGATTATGTTGACATATGTCGCTACTGCTTCTCATTCGAGACAAAGTGGTCTTAGCATCTAAGATTATGTGCTTCTTGGAGTTGTGGAAGCTGTTTATTGCACACGGTGATGGGGTTGGGATACATAAACTAGCTCAAAATTTCATTTCAAACTAGTGCTTCTTTGATGTGATTATGTCTTGTCACTTTGCCGTGCTTTTAGTCAAATTGTTCAGAGATATGTACCCTTCTTCGACGATATCATTTTCACGCACAAGTAGTGGTTGCTGTAAAATTTTCTTCTGAGAGGTTGGTGGTATGTTTGGCATAGAGCGAGCTTATGATTTTGGTGATCTTCTTAGGTTTCCAAGCAATCTTAACAGCTTGGCAGCAATCGACCTTTCACAAGGGATGTTAAGTTTCCTCGAGCATATGCAAAAATGATAAATGGATGGGAAAATCTCCATCCAATGGTCAACAGATAAAAATGATGTGAAATCATCCCTGTCCCAGATCTGTCCGAGTTTTCTACTGATCAACTGATTCACAACTAGTAGAACCTCCACATGAGGGTTTTATCGGTGTCAAAAAACTTCTTAGAATTCTAGACATGGCCCCTTCTAACCATTATGCACCTGAGAAGGCAAGGTGGTTTAAGGTGTCATGGGAGTACGAGCAGCCATTACAAGCGAAGCTTAGTGAGCTGTAACTTTCACATGTGGAGAGGAGAGACGACAACAATCACTTAGTCGACGAGTATCATGGACAAGAGGCAGTTCCAGACCAAGAGTTTGTAAACCTAAGAAGCAAAAACTCAAGTACGATGGTGTTGACAAATGTTAGGTAGAGTTCTACGGTTATTCAGCTCATGACTTTGACTTATCAGCCTGTCAATAGAATTTATGTGATGGACAAGATAGAACACAAACACCTGCAATATTATCTCCAGCAACATCTGAAAGACGATGTATGAAGCGAGATCGGTGCCTTCAAATGAAGCTTGCTTCTAGTAGCTATTGTCTTTGTATTTGCAACATTATCATTTTTCTGTTTCTTCACAACCTGAAATCGCAACTTGGTTATGAATTCAGGAATATGCTACTTTGGTTCTAGTAGCTAAGTGTTTGCTGTCATCTCACTCATTTTGGAGATCAGTGCATAACATATTCATTGGGGATGAAATTGACTCACAGTTTGGCACAAAGTTGTGTCCAAGTTGAGGACTCTGAAGAACTCTAGTGAAAGAAGTATGCTAGAAATATAATTCGACAAACTCATCCTTGTGACCGCTACATCACGATTTACATTGCATCTGATGGTAAGTTTTCTCCTTTCTCATGATAATTTGATCATAGCGTGAGTAGATTGTCTTTTTCTCGGACTCGCTTGTTCACGGATCAAGTGCTGGACCATTATTTATTAAGAGTCAAGTCCTGAATCCAAGTCATCCATGTGGTCGCAAATGTGTTCGTTCTCATAGCTTCCAAGCGTTTTATAGTTGAGCACATTTTGTTTCAGGAACTGTAAGCTTTTGTGGACTTACGTGTGCGCATACGTACGATATTCATAAGGTCGTCAAGGGTGGAAGAGATGAGATCAAAGGAAGGATTGCATGGAAGCACAATGAGAACATGAAGGCGCATGGGAGCAATTAGATTTCACACTATCTTCCTTCCAAACCTATGCTAGTTTAGCCATAAGATCGTCAAAAAGATCCATGGTAATCTAGCTCGCTAGTTTTGAAGTTGACTGTGTGCATTTTGTTTTGAGATCGTATGTGCATTGCATGCGGATTTTTTTCTGCCGAGAGTCTTCTCGCCAAGTAGCTACTGGCGTAACGCTCGCGACGGAGAACACAACAATACGTTGACGTTTGAGATTCAATTATCAATGACGGGTAACTTTCTGAGATTCACCTAGCGACATCTGCTAGAGATGTTAGACTAACAGGAGAGGATGTTATTATCGTGCGCATACATATTGCTACACAACATACATCGCTGTCAGAGATACACCACACATACACATAACACATGGACGATGTCATACACATACACAAGTGTATCACAATGATAAACGGTATGTTCTCACTCCATCATGCCAACAGACAGTAGAACAATCACTAAAGTCGAGTAAAATTCACTATGTGCTCACAGAGAATCCAGATTGCACTCACCAAGACTATCCACTATACCCGAAACGACACCAGGAACAACACCAGATCATATCGCTAACTCCCTAGCTATCTCGCTAACTCCCTAGCTATCTCGCTAACCGAGAACTCAACAGCCGCTCTAACCTCTCGGAGTTCTCTAACTACTCTCTGTCCTAACCTAGCTATTCCTTCGTCGAAGAACCCTCTACGTCTGTCGATGCTAACTCTTGTCTAATCTCCTGAAGAATCTTCAGCTCCGAAGTATCCAAATCTGTGACGAAGTAGTTCCTCAGCGTTGGCTTGACCCTACTCCGAAGTTGGGCACTCTACTCCTCGGTCTTCACACATCGTCGCTTTAGGTCTTCAATCTTCTTCGTCATCTCTGCGACAATGTCATGGTTTATGTTCCGCTGGAGTCGCATATCATCTAACTCCTTCTTCACAAGCAAAAGAGTCTTCTCATGCTCTTTCCCTTGTTCCAACTACTGCTGAAGTCCTTCATCGCGCACCGAAGTCAGGTCTTTGACTTCTTCGGTCTTTGCCGCTATTTCCTTCTTCGCTTGTTGGGGACTGGGTGTTAATATATGACGACACATTAGAGAACCAACACTCTATAGTTCAAAAGTTTTATAAGAGATGGTTTGGTCCATACATTGTCTCAGATGTGCATCAAAATGATACTTATTCTTTGCAAGAGCTGACGGTACACTTCGAGGCTTCCTATTGCTGGGAAACAAGTTGTTCAGAAAAAGAGGATAAACAATGGAGTTGATTGAGTTTTTAAAGTCAGAACATATCACAAGTGCGGATGAGGATTTTTTATTTGAGGTAGTCGAGGAGAACGAAGATAACTTGGAGAAGTACGAGGACCAGTGATGGATTGGTACATATTGGAGGATGTGCAAGTTTAGAGGGGGTGAATCTCGTGTTGTATGATCTTTTGTATAGTAAAATATGGTAACAAAAAGGTTTTTTTCCACGATGTACGTAGTTGTAAAAGAAGTTGCCCTAGAGCTTGTTAAGCTAGGCAGGAGCCAAGCTATGGCTAAGGTAGCCAAGCTGCCCTATCTTATATTCAAAAGAACTACTAAGAAGTTCCAAAGGTATCAAGTGGAAGCTCTTCTTGAATAGAGAAGACATGTATTTTTGGTTATGTGAAACAAAGTTATACATAGATGTTTGCGACATTTTTAGTTTAAAAAATGATAAAAGAGGAAGCTTTATCTTTTTCTGCTGGTGACTGAGATTCATTATCTGATGACAACGTCGCATATGTGTTATTGAATAGTTTAGTTTTGGTTCTTTTGTTACTAAAAATAAAGATCTACAATGAAAGTAACGTGTAAAAAAGTTAGGAAATAAAAGAAGGTTCTGTTGACATACGTACATGTTCAATTACTTTATTAAATGGAATCAGGAGCCACCTCAGTGGAAGGGATGCTCACCTAGGAAGAAGAGATCCTAGATCAAATCCTCCCGACTATTGGTTCTTATCTCAAGAAGTCTATGTTGGGTATGTGGTTACGTCTTGCACATATAGGGGTGAAGGACCAGTATTCTCTTTAAACGTTGACTTCTTGGTCTAAGCCTCCGCGTACAACCGAGATTATGGATTAGGAGATATCCGATGCGAGTCAGCTATGGGAGGGCTGTAAGCACTTTAGGGTGGTCTTCTAGTTGCGACTTCGATCATAAAATCATGACTTAGCTCATAATCTGGGTTTCATCAAGATGACATGGAGAGTTGGAGAATTTTTATTAAAGCAAAGAGTTGCTTAGATAGGGGACTGCTTGATAAGTAGATGTGCGTATAAGGACATAAAGATCTCATAGCTAAGGCCTCAGCTTAGCAAAGGGGCTGCTTAGCAAAGGGTTTGTTTTTTAGGTAACTCTATGTAAGGGCTAGAGTTCGGAGACATTGAAGAGATACCAAGAGGCGGCACACGCGTGAGCGAGAGAGAGTGTGATTGCTGAGTATAATGATTGTAAAATTGAGGTGTAAAAAAAGATTTTTGAGTCTTGCAAAGCCTATTTGCACAGATTTGAGTGTCTGACTGACTTTGATAGTTACCAAACGACTGTATTTGAAGCTCTGAGTACTAGCAACAATCTATTTTCTTTTTGTCACTCTTGCAATCAGTCACATACATGAGGTCTGTTCTCCTCAAGGAAAACTCTCCTTACGACAATGTCGATATACACTCGATTCACATCAAGTGATGTAGAGCGAGTGTGCAACCAAAAGTGAGACATGTTCACGGAGCTGCTTTCATGTGCACCATTGCCGTTGTTCATTCATAAATAGCTTCTACCCACTCCAATCTCTGATCAGATAAGACTTACATGTGGTGAAGACGGCTCAGGCTGGATCTTAATGGAGTTTGAGCATAAGAGAGTTTAGAGTATGTACATTTGCATGGACTAAAGGTCAAAGATTTCTAAATTTGGATCGAAGGTCCATGTTGCTATATTGGAATCGAAGGCTCAATTTTTGTACTAAGATCTAAGACATGCTGAATTTGGAATTGAATTAATGTATAGAACCAAGATCAGACCTAGTTCTCTTGGTCGTGGTTTTTTTCTTGACCTCCATCTTGTGACAAATTTGGGAGTTTGTGCACTTATGCTTCAACGTTGTCGTGTCGTGGACCGGCTCCTACCTGAAATTCAAACTTCGATGCTTGTCGCTCCAAAGACACTCATGAGAAGACAAGCTAAGCCCCCGCTTATGGGTTTTTGGCACAATTTCGGATCTCCACTTTCATCGCATCAGTGGATACAGCTCCTTGTCAGCACTCCATAGGCACTTCGTCTACTTCGTTTGGACGCCTAGTGGAGAAGTTACAAGATTCAAAAATTGGAGAAAATAAGCTAGGCCTCAGCTTACGGAATTTTGGCACAACTTCGGATCTTCACTTTTATCGCATAGATGGATAGAGCTCATTGTCAGCTTTCCATGGGCATCTTGTTTACTTCGTTTGGACGCCTAGTGGAGAAGTTACAAGACTCGAAAGATGGAGAAAACAAGCTAGGCCCCAGCTTACGGGCTTTTGGCACCATTTGGGATCTTCGTTTTCATTGCATCATTGGATAGAGCTCCTTGTCAACATTCCATAGGCACTTTGTCTACTTCGTTTGGACGCATAGTGGAGAAGTTACATGATTCAAAAAATGGAGAAAATAAGCTAGGCCTCAGCTTACGGGCTTTTGGCACAACTTCGGATCTTCACTTTTATCGCATAGATGGGTAGAGCTCGTTGTTAGCTTTCCATGGGCATCTTGTTTACTTCGTTTGGACATCTAGTGAAGAAGTTATGCGATTCGAAAGAATGCAAAATCAAGCTAGGCCCTAGTTACTTGCTGATTGGGTATTTGAGACTTCAGGCGTTATATCAAAGACGCAAGGGGCCTGCTTCAATTATTATTGAGAGAACTTCGTACGTACAGAGACTGTTACAAGGGGGTTGCTTAAGGGACTTGCTTGTTCCTGCGACCTGTCGGTGGACGTTTTGGAGAATTGGGAAGTCCAATACACGCGCGCAAGGTGTCATCGGGTTCAGATCTGTGTAAGCTATGCACAGGTTAAGATGGTTTGAGAAGAGAGGGATCGGGGGATGTGTACTAAGAGAAATTGAGATGTAGGAGGTAGATTTGAGATTTTCAATTATCTGTGAAGGAGAGTTGGATCGTTCGGACCGTTCCGGAGTCCAAACTTGCTGTCCTCGGATCCATCGGGATCAAAACAACGAGTTCTTCAGGAAATTGAAGACGATACGAATTTCATCGGGCGGTTAGGGAGTTTTGAGTGAAATTGGTTCGCAGGGAAGCGCTTACATCAGATTTTTGTTCGTCTGCGACCTGAGATTGGATTATTCTTCACGATCGATGAGCCAAGCTCTTCGTTCTTGATGCCTACGCGATCAAGGAGTCTTCATCTACTCATAGGAGAAGAAAGTACATTAATTGGATTGTTGGTTTGGGTGTGGTGAGCGAGTTTGAGCCACAGGGAGCCGATTTACGTCAATTTTTTGCAACCTACGACCAAATTTCTTGAGTGGTTTTGCAAGGGGAACTCCAAACGGCTTGTTTGGAGTCTTGTTGGGTTCAGGGTAGCTAGATCTACCTACCAGAGAAGACGGTTATCAGTTTAGACGATCCGTTTGTGCGGTGTGTGCGGTTTTAAGCCGCAGGGAGGAGTTTTTGAAGGTTCGGTCACATGCAACCGCAAATCGGTGATATCTCGGCTGTTGGGAGTCGGATCTTAAAGTTTCTTGGGTTAACGGAGTCAGAGGAGGAGACCCTATCGACATCTGAAGTCCGTTCTATGAAAAGAGGAAGTCTACAGATAGACCTTTTTCGATTTCTTCGCTACGGATTTTGCTCTTTTGAGTTTGTTAGAGTTCTGGTTGGCTATATACAGCTTGTGGTAGCTAGCTTTAGCTAAGAACTTGTATATGGATGTGGTTTGGACTTGGGTTTGGATCGTGTGATACTGCTGTGGGTCTGCTTGTTAGCAAAGAGAAGTTTCTCTTGCTACGCTTCGGTGTTTTTGGGTCAGGGTTGTGATTCAAGGGTTGTTTTAAGGACTTTGAAGCATGTTACAGACCGCTCTCGTCTATTTTTCAGTTCTGTGCTCTTAGGAGAAAGAACCGGCAGTGTACATACATTTGAAGTTGGTATATATCGCAGCGTTTGTTTCCGTGGTTGTTTTTCTCTGTCTTGTCTCTGTTTCAGCACACAACATCTCCACAGCCAGGACCCTCACGTTTTCCTGGACATCCTTCACGTAATATCTGACACGAAATCGGTGGTGAACTCGACGTGAAGGTCTGGGTTGGAGATTTCTTCTGTGTTTGAACTTTGAAGAAGAGATTGACAGTCATGAATGGGGATGGGAAAAATGATGGAGATGGAGCTAGTGGTTCAAGTGGGTTGCCGAAGGTGCAGTTGGATCCGCCGACTGCATCGATGTTCCAAGCTTTCACTATGTTCTTACGGCAGCAATAGTCTGATGAGCAAAAGGAAGCTTTGGCAACAAAGGCGCTACAAGCGGTGGTCAGCAGGATTGACCAGTTTGATGAGAGAGATGTTTCAAGATATCTGAGGCATTATGTGAAGGAGATGGAGCTGAACCGGGTCTCAGAAGATGAGATGATTGAGACGTTTGAGTTAGCAGCAGCTCCAGAGATTAGGGATCATGTTAAAATGCTAATGAAGCATTTTAACAAGGATTGGGAGACGTTTGCTCGTGCTTTGATGGATGAGTACTTCTTGGAGGACTCTGATCGTGTCACCAAGAAGTCATTCTTGGAGTGGGTTGAGCAACCAAGGAAGGGTCTACAAGCTACTGAGTTGCTCAGGGAGTTTGAGAAGCAGTTTTCACGGCTGACTAGGATGGAGAAGTTGACTCTGCAGTCCAACAAGACAGAGTTATTTCTTCGGGCTGCAGATGAGAAGCTGCAAGAGAAGCTAGAGGTACTTTTGGAGGATCGAGAAGAAGACGATGAATTGACCAACAGTTGGAAGAAGGTTGAAGAAGCTGTTGGTCTACTTACCAAGAGAGAGCAAAGACGAGAGAAAGTCCTTGTTAGGAGACTGATACCAACATCGACTGCTGTAACACCTGTTCCTGTGGTTCGACCAGTGGTTCTTGTTGCTAGACATGTAGTACCAGTTGTTCCAGTTGTTCAGGCACCTGTAGTATCTCCGAAGAAGGATGATTCAAACCTTGAGGAGATTTTGCGTGGAATGCAAGATCTGCAGATCAAGCTCACAAGATTGGAAGAGAAGGGTCTACAAGCGGAGCAAGACCGGTTGAGAAGCAAGGCTGGATCCAGCGGTGTATCTGATGCGATGGTACTGATCATCCGCGCAGAGATTGCAAGGAGTTCACTGATATTCTGCAGCAAGGAGTGATCTTCTGGAAGGATGAGAAGGTAGCATTGAGGGATACTGGTGCACTTCTTCAGACCAACTTTGGTAGAGGAGGGATGAAGAAGTTGGTTGAGGATCACCTATCAGCGCAAGCAGTTGCAATGGTGGAAGCTGGAACCTATGGCACGAGAGTTGAGGATCAAGCTAAGAGAGGTTTTAACGGACAAGTTGAGCCAAGTGGATTGTGGTCATCTGTCATCTCCATGAAACAGAAAGAGAAGATGGCACGTGAGACGTTGCTGAGAACAGCTGCTACGATCCGGAAGGATACTGGATGGGAGGATCCGATAGAAGCTCTATCGGTGCATGCTTACATTGTCAAGAACCAACACGAAGCGTTGTTGGAAGAGAAGAGAAGGTGAGATTCAGAGAATGCAGGGGAAAGAACTTCTTCCAAGAGACAGACTCGAGGGGAGAAGGTTCGTCAAGAGCTTCGGGATGCAGGAGCTCAAGATCTACCGATGGATGATGCTCCTTCTCCATTGAAAGAAAGAGTGAAGGATTCTCAAAAGGAGAAGGGTAAGCCGGCTGCATACAAACTACAGTCAGACATCGAAGCTTCAACAGACTTGAAGGGAGTCTTGGAAGATCGCATTCTGAATGCGAAGGTGGAGTTTACCTTGAGAGAAGTGTTGGGCATTGCTAAGCGTGAGTTTCATGATGTCATCATCGATGTCATCAAAAGAAAGCGACAGATTACAGGTGAGACTGGTTTATCGCATGTCTTGGATACTAGGATGTTTGTGGATGAGGAGAGAGAGCTTGCAAAATGTAGTGTTTATTCTTCAGAGGAAGAAAGAGATCGAAGGCACAAGGTACATTTTGAGGATGAAGAGGAGGATGGGAAGTAGAGCTCAAGTCATTATAGCCACAGTCACTGGGCTCGTGCTACAACAGAGACGTTGGTGAGAATCGGAGACTTGGATGAGCCGGTGGTTGCTCTTATCGATCATGGATCAGAAATCTACATCATGTCGAAGGAGCTGTACAAGAGGAAGAAATGGTCGATCGACACAGAGCATAGGTGGGTCATAAGAGCAGCCAACAACACAAAAGGAGACTTGTATGGAGCTTGTCCAGACATCAAAGTGCACGTAAGTGATGTTGTTATCGAGCAAAACTTCTTTGTTCATGAAGCAACATCATATCTGCTCATTCTAGGTCAACCTTTCATCATAGCGACTCGGATAAAAACAAAGGTACTGGATGACGGATCTGCTTTTGCTAGGATCTGTAACGACCTATGTTACACATAGGAAGTTTATCTATTAGTAAGGTGTTTAGTTCTAACTAAGTGTTGAGAATGTTTATTTGCTGCCAAAGTACTTTTAGGAGATATCAAGTTAGTCATAACTAGCTAAAAGTTAGTTATGGTTAAACTTAGCTGTACTTTTGGCAGAATTCAGATATTTGCTAAAGAGTGAGCACTACTATCTTGTCATCTTGTCTAAAAGGTAGAAAGGGGGTGGAAAGTATCCCTTATCTCCTTTTTGACTTGATATTAGTGGTTGGATTAAAGTTGTGGACTTTGTGGGCATTAAAAACAAGAAGAGATTCCACATGTTTCCTTTTTAGTGGGTCCTAGTGTAGAGGGGGGGTGGAAATTCGAGATTCCTTGAGAATATTCCAGAATCCTTCTAGAAGTTGTTGACTTTGAAGGAATAAGCCCATGTGAAAAGGTAAAAAGCCCATGTGATCAATGCTTTTACCTTAAGTAATATCTTAGTAAAACCCGGTAAAAGTAGTTACGGCTGAGTTACCGGAGGGTACCAAAGTAAAAACCTAGAATGTATAAATAGAGGAGTAGAGAAGAGCTCCTCATCCTTGTTTTCACATCGTCGTAATGACAACTTGAGTAATATAGAGAGTGTGGGATATTTTTAGCATGTGAGAACTTGAGAGACGTCGTTAGAATGGAGGATTTTAGTGGATGAGATTATGGAGATTTTAGTTGATAAGTTTGTGGGTGTATGAATGAGAGTGAACTTAGCATTTTTCCCTTCAAGATTCATGGTGTGCTTCCATCAAAGCCATCAGAGGTGACCCCTGAGTGAGAGACAGGCCCGACAGTTGCAGATTCGTGGATGACGATCGTGGAGGTTGAGAGATCGGGGGGTAGTTGATCGTTAGGACCGCGGAGGGTTTACATTTTTGGTTCCGTTGCCGGGACCTCACTTGAAGGGATCGTTGAACGATGTTTAGAGTTCAGTTCTATATTCGACAAAAGGAGATTATGAGAGAGCACATGGAGAGAACGTTGGGAGGAGAGAGAGCTAACGCGATGTTAGCAACGTTAGAACCTTTCGTGTATCCCGTAGTGATATATGACGCGTTCGAAGTCATTCTTTACATCTTGTTCACTTAGAAAGGGTTTGAGGAGAGTTGAAAGGAGGTGCAACAAGAGTTGTAGAGAAGGAGGAGAGAAAAGTTATTAGAGGAGAGAAATTTGTGAGTTTAGAAATTCTGCTCTCTGAAAAATTTGTACAGTCGCTGTCAACTTTTCTGTGAATTTTATTTTCCTGAGAAACTTTCCAGTGTTTTAGATTGGCTGATAACCTATCTAAGACAAAAGGAATCATAGGAAAAGGTGGTCTAGAGAGGGAGCAATGATTTTTCAAAGTTGAGGGGGTCTATTCGTGAGAGTTGAGGAATTCTGTTCTCTGGAAAAAGTTTACAGTCAGTGTCAGATTTTCTGTGAATTTTATTTTCCTGAGAAACTTTCCAGTGTTTTAGAGTGGCTGATAAGCTATCCAGGACAAAAGAAATCATGAGAAGATGAGGTCTGAAGAGGGAGAAAGGATTTTTCAAAGTGGAGGGGGTTGACAACCATGAGGGAAGTGAAAATATACAAATTTCAGTTCTCTGAAAATTTGTACAGTCATCACCATCTCTTCTGATTAGAGAAGTTTCTGTTGAAACTTCATGATTTAGTAGCTTGGAGGTTGAGCTACTGGAGACCACAAAAATCTTGGAGAGATCTCTTACCAACTAAGAGAGATACGTTTCGGCATACAAGGAGGTCTTGAAGATACGTCATGGGGAATCCAGTTCGAATGACGAGGTGGAAGAAGAGACGTTTAGGAGTTCGAACAGAGACGGAGAAGCCCAAGTTAAGTATAGATGAGTTACGAACACGCATCTATAGCACTTGGGGTGCCCTCTTTACTCTATACGAAGAAGCTTCCGCGACAATTGGCACAGATTTGAAGAAAGTCGAGTTTAAAGCATCATTCACTATGGAGGCCACGAATGCTCCTGGTGAAATAGAGTTGGATCCTTACAAGAGCGAGTTCAAGATGTCTGTTGTGATGAGTACAAACGAGGGTGAGGAGGATCATATCTTTGATAGTTAATATTAGATTAGATTTTATTTCGTGTATCGCATGTATAATGCACGATTTCTAATATAAAGCTCGGAAGAGTTAAGAAAGTAATGTAGAATTATTTTCCTCTATGATATTTTGTCCACTTAATGGTTGAGAAGGTGCAACATGAGTGGAAATTCAAAAGATTGGAAAGTTAGACTTAGAAACCTTCCTCAAGGTTTAGATGTCATAGTAAGTGTCGGAGAAAGTTCGAGAGAGATTATCGTCGAGTTTGAAAACCCTAGTACTAAACCTCAAGTAGAATCGCCGAGGAGAAGAGTAGAAACCGACTTGTGGTGTTATTTCTGTAGAGGGTTGGGACACAAAGTAGTGAATTGTCCAACTAGAATCAGAACCGAGAGAGCTAAAGGGAAGCGGGAGTTTACTGATTTGAGTCTTCGAGTGGGTCCATCGTCACCAGCGCCAATTCATCTTCTAGGCGAAGATCCTTGTCCAAGTTGTGGAGTGGGTGATCTATCAAGAGGACACAAGTGCGTCGATGTGGCCGCCCTACTTACGTCCGTAGTCGAGAAGTTGGACGAGACTCAAAGAGCTGAGACGGAGAAGTTGTCGACTTCAAAGGAGGACTCGGCTGAGTTGTGATGGAGATCGTCATTCGGATGGTGGAGAAGGCGGTGATGCGACTCAGACTCATGATTACCTTGGGGGAAGAGATGGCACAAGAGGTGTTGTTACAACCATTTCCTTTCATTTTACCTATGGTAGATTATTCGCGAATGGAATTGGTGATGTTCGTACTCTTTTAGCGAGTAGTTATTGCACGACGATTAGAAGAGTAGAAAGAGTAGTTACAAGATGGGAAAGCTACCCGTGTTTCATGGGAAGGACAATGAAGATGTAGAACCGTTTGTTCGAGACTTCAAAAGGGGTTGCATCGGAAACAATGTGAGAAGGAAGGAAGAATGGGTGTTGTTACTGCCAGAGTTTTTAGAAGATTTTGCTCTTACGTGGTATGAAGACCGAGTGAAGAGCCAGACACCTGGTGCAGTTGAGGACACATGGGAGACGTTGAGTAATGCACTCATCGAAGAATTTCTTCCAGAAGAGAGTTATGAGAAGCTCATGGTGGAGCTTACTCATTTGAAGCAACGTGACGACGAGAAAGTTCGGCAATATGCCGAAAGGGTGGATAAGTTGGAGCAACGGTTTCGGACGGTCCTACGGAAGAGTGGAGACAATGTGGAACTAACGATGGCGGGGATTGGAGCAGTGCTGACCAAGAACTTGGTGGGAGGGTTGAGACCTTCAATTCGAACCCAAGTGAGGTACGAGAAGCCAGCAACCAAAGCGGAGGCCATCAAGATAGCGACAAATATGGAAGAGAGTTTGGATGAAGGAGATATCATCCAACCTCATCATGCTGCTCTGGTGTCAACTCCGACTCCTGGTGTAGCCACAACGATCGCACCTGCACCATCACAATTGGTGATTGCTTCAACGTCAGCTCCTACTCCAACGGTGGTGCCAAGACCGTTTGTCCCAACAACGATGTCTACTGCCACCTCTGATTTTCATGCCGAGCTGAAGAGCATCACTGACACTCTTGCGGATCTCAAGATAAATGTGGTGCAGTTACGAGAATGGAGGAACAAAGGTGGAGGAGGAGGTCAAAGAGGTTACGACAACAATCCCAACCGAGGAAATCAAGGTAACTTTGGAGGCAACCAAGGTAACTTTGGAGGAATCACTTGTTGGACGTGTGGAGGTTCTCATTTCCAGCGAAATTGTCCTAACAACGGAGCAAGAGGTGCCGAAGCTGTCAGAATGAATGTGGGTGGAGGAAATCCATCACAAGGACGAGACAAAGGGGTGGCTACTATCGATGTCGTGCGAGATCCCATCTACGAGAAAGGAGAGAGTTCAAACTCTTCTCATGCACCGGTGGAGCTTTTAGCTCAAGAAAGAAAAAGAACTCGATTTTCTGATGAACCGGTTTTCATGGAGGAGTCAGCAAGTAGAAGTACTCGTTCGAGTAATGTTTCGAGTACACCAAGGGAGCCAAGAAGGAAGCTGGGGATGGCGGATTTCACCATTTCATCTTCCCAAGCGGGATATGATGTGGTTGAAGATGTGGGTGCTCAGAAAGCCAACATCACTGTTGGACAACTGATCGCACTTAATCCCAGCTTACGAAGGGAACTCAGAGGAGGACTGAGTTCTAAGAGAAGCAAGAAGAAGAAACCCAAGAGCAAGACATCAAAGTCAGTGGGAGTTGGTGTGGTGGATGTGCATGCTTCAGAGGTATGCACTAGGGCTTCAAAGATTGAAGTCCGATTGAATGGTCACTACGTCTCTGACGTATTGGTGGATGGAGGGTCGGCTGTAAACGCCATATCGGAGAGGTTGATGAAGAAGTTGGGAATGGAACCAACTCGCCCGGCTAGCATTGTCGTGGGGATGGCTAACAAGCAACGGGTAAGACCTCTTGGTGTGTTAGAGAAGGTGGGCGTGTCTGTGATGGGAGTTCAAACATTGATGTCCTTTCAAGTGTTAAAGGACTCTAGTTATGATTTGCTCCTAGGTAGGCCTTGGTTGAGAGCTGTGCGCACCACGGATAGGTGGCACAAGGGATACTTACGAATTGGGCCTAGAGATCATAGAGTGATAGTTCCTCTCTCGGGTGTTGGAGTTGTGACTTCTGACTCTGATAGACCCACTAGTGACTACTGGGAATCTGATACGGAGGATGATCAGAGTGTCTCGGAAGTAGATACTGGGGATTCTTACGACCAAGAATCCTCGTCTGAGGATGAAGGATTTGGTCGAGACGAATCAGTACATCAGCTTAGTGCTATTGACTTGTTGCCTCGACCAGCAGTGGAGAAAGATCCTGACAAAGAAGAGTTGAGTGAGGCAGAGATTGTGAGAAGACTCTCTACCCTGAAGTTTGGTATCAATGTCACTCAAGAGGAGAAAAGTAGATTCCTAGATATATTTCGAAAATATATCCATGTGTTTGCTTTCAGCTACAAGGATTTGAAGGAGGTGACTCTAGAGACTCATCGGATCGAATTGGAGGAGAACGCAAGACCAATTCGACAGAAGCAGAGAAGAGTCAATCCTACAACGGCAATGATGGTTAAGGAGGAGATAGACAAGTTGAAGGAGGCGAGTTTCATCTATGAGGTGGAGAACTCAGAATGGGTTTCACCCATTGTGATTGTCAAGAAGAAGAATGGTAAGCTGCGAGTGTGCATAGACTATAAGAAGTTGAATGCAGTTACCAAGAAGGATTATTATCCTCTACCATTTATAGATGAGATTTTGGAGGAAGTTGCTGGTCATGAATGGTACAGCTTTGGTGATGGTTATAGTGGGTATAACCAGATCAAGATAGCACAGGAGTACCAACAGTTGACTACTTTCACTACTCCTTGGGGAACATTTGCATTTCGGGTGATGCCATTCGGATTGTGTAATGCTCCGGCCACGTTTCAAAGGTTCATGAACAAGGTGTTTGAACCATTCATAGGGAAGTTTGTTCGGGATTTCATTGACGATTTCTGTGTGTACGGACGAAAGGAGGACCACTTTGATCATGTGATCAAAGTTTTGCAGCGGTTGGAGCAAGCCAACGCTTCTCTAAATCCAGAGAAGTGCATCTTTGGCTGCGAAGAAGGTCTGCTGTTAGGGCACATCATTTCCAAGAATGGGATTGCGGTAGATCCTGAGAAGGTGAAGAAGATTGTGGATCTTCCATTTCCGATCAACTTGACAAAGTTGAGGCAGTTTCTTGGCATGGTTGGATATTATCGTAGGTTTGTCTTTTCCTTCTCAAACAAAGCAATAGCTTTGACTATGTACATGAAGAAGGGAGTTGATTTTGACTTGATAGTGCATGATCAGAAGGCAAAGGAAGCATTTGAGGAGCTGAAAAAGGCATTGGTGACAGCTCCTATACTTGCTAAACCTGAGTGGAGTAAAGCATTTATTCTGTATACGGATGCCTCCAATGTAGCAATCGGATGTACATTAAGTCAGCTAGATGGAGATGGGCATGATCATCCTATAGCTTATGCTAGTAGGCAGATGGTTCCAGCGGAGAAGAATTACTCCGTGACTGAACGAGAAGGATTAGCGGTGATCTTTGGATTGAAGAAATTCCGACATTACTTGCTAGGAGGGAAATTTTCCATAGTCACAGATCACAAGGCTTTAAAGTATATCTTTAATAAGCCTAATGCCGAAGGTCGTATTGCTCGTTGGAAGATCCTTCTAACAGAATACGATTATGTGATCGAAGATAGACCAGGGAAAAAGCATGCGAATGCTGATCTTTTGTCGAGGGCTTATGATGATGAGGGAGAAGAACCATTTGACGATTCGTTTCCAGACGAGCATCTGATGACCATCACAAGCATCGAGGAGATACCGGACGAGTACAAGGAAATCTGGAGTTTTCTTGTAGATGGCTCTTTTCCAGAAGGTATGCATACCCGAGAACGTAACGCGTTGATCAAGAGATGCAAACCTTACACCATGGTAGAGGGAATTCTGTTTCATCAAGGAGCAGATGGGTTACTAAGGAGAGCAGTTGGTCAGAAGGAGGCATTCAAGCTAATGCACGAGTTTCACGACGGAACTGTTTGCGGAGGTCACTTTGCTGGTAAGATAACAGCCTTCAAGATTTTGGATGCGGGTTACCACTGGAGAGGGATTTTCAAAGAGTGTTTAGACTATTGCAAAACTTGCGACGTATGTCAAGCATTTGCTCTGAAGTCTACTAGAACACCTCCGTTAAGATCAATTCCCGTGTTAGGACCATTTGAGAAGTGGGGTATTGATTTTGTAGGTCCTCTTAATAAGACACCTCGAGGCAATAGATACATTGTAGTCGCCACTGACTATTGTACCAAGTGGGTAGAGGCTAGACCTTTGAGAGAGACCAATGAAACAGAAGTCGGTAGATTCTTATGGGAGAGGATCATCACAAGATTTGGATGTCCGTTAGAGTTGGTCTCAGATAGAGGAGGAGAGTTTGTAGGGAGCATGACTACTGCTATGCTACAACACTTTTCTATCAAGCCACGAGTAACGACCTCATACAAACCAAATGCTAATGGTCTTGCGGAGAAGACCAATCTTACACTTTGTATGATGCTCGCCAAAGATGCTGGTGTTGAGACTGCGAAACATACTTGGGATAAGAGGCTACATGCTATCTTATGGGAGTATCGAACGACAACAAAGACTTCTACTGGGTACTCCCCATTTCGACTGGTTTATGGAGTGGAGTCCAAGTTGCCGATCCAATTCGAATTGGATACTTTTCAAACTATTCAACGAAAGTTGAAGAGGTCGAGAGGAGAAGACGTGGTCAGATCAAGAAGGGAGCAACTCATGGAGTTGGAAGAGAACCGAGCGGTAGCAATGATCCGGATGGAACGAGCTCAGGCGTATCAAAAGAAGAGTTACGACAAACGGTTGGGCAAGAGGGAGGTAAAACCTTTTCAAGTCGGAGATTGGGTTATGTTGTATGATGCTATCAGATTCAAGAGGGCTAGGAAGAAGTTTCTTCCGAGATATTTTGGTCCTTTTGTTGTAGATAAGGTGTGGAGCAACTTCACATATGACCTTCAGGAGCTGGGAGGAAGGAGATTCGATCGGGTCAACCATGACAAGTTGAAGTTGTTTCATCGACGGAAGTTCTCTCTTCACTCCGAGGACGGAGCGAAAATTTAGTCCGGGGGTAAAATGTAACGACCTATGTTACACATAGGAAGTTTATCTATTAGTAAGGTGTTTAGTTCTAACTAAGTGTTGAGAATGTTTATTTGCTGCCAAAGTACTTTTAGGAGATATCAAGTTAGTCATGACTAGCTAAAAGTTAGTTATGGTTAAACTTAGCTGTACTTTTGGCAGAATTCAGATATTTGCTAAAGAGTGAGCACTACTATCTTGTCATCTTGTCTAAAAGGTAGAAAGGGGGTGGAAAGTATCCCTTATCTCCTTTTTGACTTGATATTAGTGGTTGGATTAAAGTTGTGGACTTTGTGGGCATTAAAAACAAGAAGAGATTCCACATGTTTCCTTTTTAGTGGGTCCTAGTGTAGAGGGGGGGTGGAAATTCGAGATTCCTTGAGAATATTCCAGAATCCTTCTAGAAGTTGTTGACTTTGAAGGAATAAGCCCATGTGAAAAGGTAAAAAGCCCATGTGATCAATGCTTTTACCTTAAGTAATATCTTAGTAAAACCCGGTAAAAGTAGTTACGGCTGAGTTACCGGAGGGTACCAAAGTAAAAACCTAGAATGTATAAATAGAGGAGTAGAGAAGAGCTCCTCATCCTTGTTTTCACATCGTCGTAATGACAACTTGAGTAATATAGAGAGTGTGGGATATTTTTAGCATGTGAGAACTTGAGAGACGTCGTTAGAATGGAGGATTTTAGTGGATGAGATTATGGAGATTTTAGTTGATAAGTTTGTGGGTGTATGAATGAGAGTGAACTTAGCATTTTTCCCTTCAAGATTCATGGTGTGCTTCCATCAAAGCCATCAGAGGTGACCCCTGAGTGAGAGACAGGCCCGACAGTTGCAGATTCGTGGATGACGATCGTGGAGGTTGAGAGATCGGGGGGTAGTTGATCGTTAGGACCGCGGAGGGTTTACAGATCCGAAGTCAAGATGAGAAGAGAGCGGTACAGTTCTTGACTGTACTGTCCAATCACGAGCGCAACCAAGATCGTTTGAGGGAGAAACCACTTCCAAGGATGAGTGAAGAGTTCAAGGATTTTCGTTGAGTACCACTATAGAGCGGGATTGTGGTGGTGCACAGGAGAAGGTACTCTCGCTTGATGAAGATAGTGTTTTTTGTACAGGGTTTGTTGGGTTTTCGGAGTGTGGGATTGCTATCTACAAGAAGGTAGAAGAGCTGAGGAGAAAAGAACAAAAACATTTGCGTGATGTTGAGTTGATGATGAAAGAGTTGGGTGAGCTAGAAGGAGATGAATGGATTTCTGATGTTTATGAAGAGGATGGGTTGGAGGATCCTTTGCGAGAGATCATGTCTATTGGATGGGAGGATATGGATAAGGTTGTGCAGATTCATTCAAGGGAGGTCCATTCGATGATCGAATCATTCTGTGCACCGGAGGTTCGAGTTGAGACAAGGTATAAGACAGTGGATAGAAAGATAAAGCCAGTTGTTAGTCCTTTGCCGCAAGACACTAACCAACAGATGGATCGAGCTTCAAGGGAGAAGAGTTTGAGAGATCTTACAATGATAAGACACAAGTTCACGGAGAAGACCCTTGAAGAGCCGAAGATTGGATCTGATGGGTCTCTTCTACCAGAAGAGAGGATGTGCTTCAAGGAGATGCTTTCACGACATGGAAAAGTATTTGCCTTTGAGCCATATGAGATTGGGTGTGTAGACCCGTACGTTGTTACCCCGATGGTTATCTTCACGATACCGCATGTGCCATGGAACCTGAGACCAATTCCAGTACCGCGGGCTCACTTGCCCAAACTAGTGGAGTTGCTGAAGGAGAAGATGCGGATGAAGATCTTGGAACCGTCGTTTGCACCGTATTCGAGCAGATGGTTTACAGTGCCTAAGAAGAATGAGTCACTGCGGTTCATCCAAGACATGCAATCGGTGAACGCAGTAACAATCAGAAATGCTGGGGTGGGACCGATTGTGGATGACTTTGCTGAAGCATTTGCAGGAAGAGCAATTTACTCAATAAGAGATCTTTACTCAGGGTATAATCAGTTTCAACTAGCGGAGGAGAGCAGAAGCTTCACGACAATGAAGACACCTTTGGGGTTGGTTAGGATGTGTACTTTACCACAGGGAGCTACCAACTCGGTAGCACACATGATGAACGGGATGAATCAAGTTCTAAGAGACTTCATCCTTGAAAAGACGATGCCGTTCTTCGATGACATCCTCATCAAAGGATGTGTGGAAGATGAGAAGGATGAAGCATTAGATCAGAGGAGGTGTCGGCGATACGTCACTCATCACATTGCAGTCTGTGAAAAGATCTTATCTCGACTTGAGGAAGTTCATCTTACGCTGTCAGGTGTGAAGTCTACATTTGGGGTTAGAGAGGTTTTGATCGTTGATCATTTGTGTGGATCGTTTGGTCGGAAGCCAGATCCGAACAAGGTGGATGCGATTGGAAGGATGAAGGAGGTTTGCAACTCGTTGACAGAAGTAAGAAGATTTTTGGGTGCTTCTGTATTCTATCACATTAGGATTCCTCATTATGCGCATGTGGCGGATCCGTTGTATGGATTGTTGCGTAAGGGTCATAAGTTCAGATGGGAGGAAGAGCATACTGATGCGGTAAGGAAGCTGAAGTCTTTACTATCATCTCCTCCAGTTCTGAGAAGGATTGATTACAAGGATGCTAGGCCGGTGGTTCTTACTGTGGATACAAGTCCAGTTGCAATTGGATGGGCAGTCGGACAAGAGGATGAGGATGGAGACTGGTTTGCGGTTAGGTCCGGAGCGAAGGTGTTAAGTGCTCGACAACGTGCTTACCCGCAAGTGAAGAGAGAACTGTGGGGTATTGTTTCAGCTATGAAAACTGAAAAAGAGTATTTGATTGGAGCAGTAGTGGTGGTTGAAACTGATTGCTTGCCGTTGTTAGAGATGATCATGAATTGTTCAACTCCTGATATTGCGATGTTACGATGGATAGCATATATCAAGTCGTTGAACCCGGAGTTTACACATATCGCAGGGAAGGATAATCTGATGGCGGATATGTTATCTCAGGCTCGATATGATGGGGCGGATGAGATGGTAGAAGACATTGAGGACGTGGGTACAGAGTTCTATTCGATTGCACAGACAGGAAGGGAAGATGAGTTGTAGTTGAAGGGTTGTATGATGGTGATTTGCTTGATATCGGGAGGTACCTTAGTATGATGGTTAAGCAGACAGGTTGGACGGATGAGAGGTTTAGGAGAGTTCGAAGGAAGGCCTACAACTTCATGTTGCAGGATGGGTTTCTTTGGAAGCGACCGAAGCAGAAAAGTGGGGTACCGCTACGGGTGATTTGCAACAAGGAAGATCAGCAGAAGTTGCTCAAGGCGTTCCATGAGAGTCTTTGAGCTGAACATCGAGGGATTTGGGCCACTTTTACAAAGATGAAAGAGCGATATTGGTGGAAAAACATGTACAGGGATGTTGTATCTTTTGTGGAGTCTTGTTTGACATGTCAGATGTATTCGAACATCCGACATCGTGACGGATTACACCCGACTTATCCGCTGGCAATCCACTTCAAGTGGGTGATAGACTTGGTGATTATGCCGGTTGGATTGTGGCAGATGAGATACTTGGTACTTGCTAGAGAAGATCTTTCAAATCAAGTCGAGGGTAGGGCGCTTCGGACGAAGACAACTAAAGGGGTATGTAGATTTCTCTTGGAAGAGGTTGTTTGTCAATATGGATGTGTGAGAAAGATCACTGCAGATCGGGGAGAGTTAGATGCACATGAGGCTCGTGAATTCTTTGCAAGGTGTGGGATGAGGTTGTCATTGACAACTGCTTACAACCCCGAAGGAAATGCCAAGAGTGAACGCGGTCATCTCTTCATTGTGAAGGCCTTGGTGAAAGTGCGGGAGAGTGGCCTCGACTCTTATCATTTGCATTATGAGCAGATCGAACGACGCACAGCTCGATGATAGGTTACATGCCAGTGGAACTTATCACAGGTCAGAAACTATCATGCCGATTGAAGAACATGTTCCGACATGGAGTGTGTTATCTTCGGAAGACAATCTGACTAGGGAAGAGCTTCTTGCTATTCGAATTAGGCATTTGAGAAAAGACCAGAGGATATCCAAGCTGCTTTGAATAGGCTACGAGAAGCACGGTTGAAGAACAAGGTCAGATTTGATCAGCGGCATCGTTTGAGACCTAGGGAAATCAAGAAAGGTGATCGGGTGTTAGTCTACGACAATAGTCTAGATAACCAGCATAGTGCACTTCGGAAGTTTTCCAGGCAATGGTTTGGTCCGTATGTGGTGAAGAAGGTTCATGACAACGCAACTTACACTCTGCAAGAGTTGGACGGAACGAGCTTGAAGGTGCCAGTGGCAGGTAAACGCGTGAAGATCTTCAAAAAAAGAGATGAAGAGATCGACCTAGCAGATATCTTGACAGAGTTTCAGTTCGAGGATGAGGATTATAAAGAAGACCATGCAGATGAGGTTGGTTACGATGAGAAGTAGGACGATATGACGAAGTGTGTGCCGGTCCACTCCTTGGTTGGTATCTCAGATGCATACCGGAGGATGCACAGATTTGGAGAGGATGGATGTCGTGTCGTGGACCGGCTCCTATCTGAAATTCAAACTTCGATGCTTGTCGGTCCAAAGACACTCATGAGAAGACAAGCTAGGCCCCAGCTTACGAGTTTTTGGCACAATTTTGGATCTCCACTTTCATCGTATCAGTGGATACATCTCCTTGTCAGCACTCCATAGGCACTTTGTCTACTTCGTTTGAACGCCTAGTGGAGAAGTTACAAGATTCACAAAATGGAGAAAATAAGCTAGGCCTCAACTTACGGACATTTGGCACAACTTCGGATCTTCACTTTTATTGCATAGATGGGTAGAGCTCCTTGTCAGCTTTCCATAAGCATCTTGTTTACTTCATTTGGACGCCTAGTGGAGAAGTTACAAGACTCGAAAGATGGAGAAAGCAAGCTAGGCCCCAGCTTACGGACTTTTGGCACCATTTTGGATCTTCGCTTTTATCGCATCAGTGGATAGAGCTCTTTGTCAGCATTCCATAAGCACTTTGTCTACTTCGTTTGGACGCTTAGTGGAGAAGTTATAGGACTCGAAAAATGGAGAAAATAAGCTAGGCCCCAGCTTACGAGCTTTGGCACAACTTCGGATCTTCACTTTTATCGCATAGATGGGTAGAGCTCGTTGTTAGCTTTCCATGGGCATCTTGTTTACTTCGTTTGGACATCTAGTGAAGAAGTTATGCGATTCGAAAGAAGGTAAAATCAAGCTAAGCCTTAGTTACTTGCTGACTGGGTATTTGAGACTTGAGACGTTATATCAAAGACGCAAGGGGCCTGCTTCATTTATTATTGAGAGAACTACGTACGTACAGAGACGGTTACAAGGGGGCTGCTTAAGGGGCTTGCTTGTTCCCGTGACCTGTCAGTGGACGTTTTGGAGAATTGAGAAGTCCAATATACACGCGCAAGGTGTCATCGGGTTCAGATCTGTGCAAGCTACGCACAGGTTAAGACGGTTTGAGAAGAGACGGATCAGAGGATGTGTACTGAGAGAAATTGAGACGCATGAGGTAGATTTAAGGTTTTCAGTTACCTGTGAAGGAGAGTTGGACCGTTCGGACCGTTTCGGAGTCCAAACTTGCTGTCCTCGGATCCATCGGGATCAAAACAACGAGTTCTTCAGGAAATTGAAGACGATACGAAGTTTCATCGGGCAGTTAGGGAGTTTTGAGTGAAACTGGCTCGTAGGGAAGCGCTTACATCAGATTTTTGTTCGTCTGCGATCTGAGATTGGGTTATTCTTCGCGATCGGTGAGCCAAGCTCTTCGTTCTTGGTGCCTACGCGATCAAGGAGTCTTCATCTACTCATAGGAGAAGACAATACGTTAATTGGATTGTTGGTTTGGGTGTGATGAGCGAGTTTGAGCCGAAGGGAGCCGATTTACGTCAGTTTTTTGCAACCTACGATCAAATTTCTTGAGTGGTTTTGCAAGGAGAACTCCAAACGGCTTGTTTGGAGTCTTGTTGAGTTCAGGGTAGCTAGATCTACCTACCAGAGAAGACAGATATTAGTTTAGACGATCCGTGTGTGCGGTGTGTGCGGTTTTAAGCCGCAGGGAGGAGTTTTTGAAGGTTCGGTCACATGCGACCGAAAATCGGTGATATCTCGGCTGTTGGGAGTCGGATCTTAAGGTTTCTTGGGTTAAAGGAGTCAGCGGAGGAGACCCTATCGACATCTGAAGTCTGTTCAGCGAAAAGAGGAAGTCCACAGATAGGTCTTTTTCGGTTTCTTCGCTACGGGTTTTGCTCTTTTGAGTTCGTTAGAGTTCTGGTTGGCTATATACAGCTTGTGGTACCTAGCTTTAGCTAAGAACCTGTACATGGATGTGGTTTGGACTTGGGTTTGGATCGTGTGATACTGCTGTGGCTCTGCTTGTTAGCAAAGGGAAGTTTCTCTTGCTTTGAGCTACGCTTCGATGTTTTTAGGTCAGGGTTGTGATTCAAGGGTTGATTTTAAGGGCTTTGAAGCAGGTTACAGACCGCTCTGGTCTATTTTTCAGTTCTGTGCTCTTAGGAGAAAGAACCGGAAGTGTACATACATTTGGAGTTGGTATATATCGCAGCGTTCGTTTTCGTGGTTGTTTTTCTCTGTCTTGTCTCTGTTTCAGCACACAACATCTCCACAGCCAGGAACCTCACGTTTTCCTGGACATCCTTCACGCAATATCCGACACGACAACGTGTAATGAGTATAATTGAGAGTCTCGAAGTTCAGAGTCCGTGCACTTACGCCTTTCACGTGTAGGACACACAATCCACACAATCGAGTTTCTATTTCACGCTTCATTCAAGAGAAAGAAGCATGAAGTTTGAATTCATTACTCGTATTTGATCTTTTTTCACACTACTAGTCCATGATGTCAAAGAAAGAACCGATGTTTGAATTGAACCTGTAGTAATTGATGGAGTGGAGGACGTTGCAGCGAACGAATATGAAGATTTGTCTGTTGTAGTCCATCGACATCTTATGTCGGTTTGTTCGGTCTTATATCAATTGACCATATTGCAGACGTGGGATCAGGGTTGAACATCGATAACCTTTGATGGTCTACAAATTTATCATTGTCTGGAGCTGGCTACCAGATTTGGCTTATAGTTTGTTGCCTTCGTTTCATTGCGTGCAGGTGTTTCTTACTCCTGAAGAATTCACAAAGATACATGAGCTGAATGTAGGCAACCCTATGTTAAACACCATATCTTAAACATGCATTGTAGGAGGCCATCAGTTTCTACCATGTTTGCTGCAGGTTGGTTTCTTACAGGTCATGTAGTGGGTCATTATAGAGATGGACGGAATCGATACAATTTTTATTTCTCTACTCGTGGTTGTAGCTTACACATGTGGGATCCATGGAAAGGATCTCAGTGCATCGTCGAGAAGAGAGACATAAGTTACTGCACATGATGGCTTCATGGTTGTCAGTACCAAAAGATTGACCACCAATGTGGCTTTTATCTGCAGTGGCAATAATGATAGGTCATGGATTGTCAAAACTTCCAAGTCAGTGTTTAGTCTCTTGCTTCCAAAACTCTTTGTCAGCTTTTCTTCCTTCCTGTTTGCTTATCGAGTTGTCATTTTCTTCTGCAGGAGATGTGCATGGTTGGCCAAATTGACCACAATTCCTAACCAAGTTCTTATGGGAGAGCATCCATGTTGCTATGCAGCGAAATCGCTTGAAGAGAAGTTTTCCATAGGATCTTTTGCTAGTCTTGATTATGCAGGCTATATCCCGAGACCTGGCAACAGAAGTAGCTCAGTTGAGCTCTGAACTCAAAGAGAGCACAAGTAGCTTTGTTGAGATATCAACTCAGCCTAGAGAGAATGAAGAGAGATGAAGATTTGGAGAGACTTCAGAGATGTTGTTAGAAGTTGACAGTCCATATGTCGATAGAACTTAGAAGTCTTTCGTTGTCTATGTGCAGTGTAGTGACACGCATGATGCATTCACAGGTTTTCTGAAAATAGACTTTGATTTTTATATCTGCTCATGAACAAACATACCACGAAGCTACTTGTGTTATGATTTCTGCAACTCATTCAGTAGTTGTCCTTTACATAGAACAAGTTTGCCCAATTGTGTGTTACAAACATAACGTCAAATACAAGAAAGTGAGGAAAACAGAGTGTTTGAACTTTGCAGCTTCAATCTTTTTTTGTTTGCATTACTATTCCTCCATCAGTGGCAATGTTGAGAGATTCTACATGCTGTCGTGTAAGTCGATAGTGTATTTGAATATACTTTGAGTTCAGGTTAGACACAAAATAATTACGAAAAGATAATAAACAATAACTTATGACATTTAAATGAGAAAAGTGCCAAAATATAAATTTGTTGAATGAACAATGAATACAATGTAATGACCATAGCTATAATAGCTTCATAAGGTTGGTGACTTTTTCAATTGTCAGTCTTCGAGCCTCAATTTGTCAAAGAAGTTAAATATTCCACTGTTAAGCGTACAATCTGCACCATACAACTGACCGGACTCAACACAATTGTACCCATACAACGGTATCGACACAACTGACTGTACGAAAAACTCCGAGCTTACTACAATTGGGTGTGGCGGAACCTTGGTATGTGAGGATTGCTCAAAATCATATATGAAAATCGAACCTTGTTGTAATCCACCTACGCAAAAGTTTAGGACATAAATTTATTTAGTATTAATTTATAGCATTTTATCATCATTATTTAATATTATTAATTTTAATTCATGTGTTGTAAAATTAAGATATTTTAATTTATTGAAATATTTTTTTTTGTTTCTTCACTTACAGCCCACCCGTAAAACGAGTTAACTCTTGGTTACAAGACATACTTCAAGGGGCACCTGGGGTTTCATCTCAAAGTCGTATCGTCATATCTCAATGTCGGAAGATCTTAATATTGTTGATTACGGTATTCTAGTTATTTCGAATTGTAATCATAAAGCCCGCATAATCACTTGAGTCTAGTTCACTCATTGTATTTGGATCTCATTGTATTTATACATGATTTATTTTCACTTTCAACCAATCATGTGTTGCTATGGATGGCTTTGGTGAAAAATAAATAATAAGCAGACCCCTCTAAGTCACTCTGAGAAATTCTTGTTTTTTAATCAACGAAATAATACGAGATAACCTGCTATGTGAACTGTACCCAATAGAGTTAATTTCTTCTAGTCATAGGATTGAGGATTCGAACTGTAACGACCTATGTTACACATAGGAAGTTTGTCTATTAGTAAGGTATTTAGTTATAACTAAGTGTTGAGAATGTTTATTTGCTGCCAAAGTACTTTAATGAGGTATCAAGTTAGTCATGACTAGCTAAAAGTTAGTCATGGTTAAACTTAGCTGTACTTTTGGCAAAATTCAGATATTTCTTAAAGAGTGAGCACTACTATCTTGTCATCTTGTCTAAAAGGTAGAAAGGAGGTGGAAAGTATCCATTATCTCCTTTTTGATTTGATATGAGTGGTTGGATTAAAGTTGTGGACTTTGTGGGCATTAAAAACAAGAAGAGATTCCACATGTTTCCTTTTTAGTGGGTCCTAGTGTAGAGAGGGGGTGGAAATTCGAGATTCTTTGAGAATATTCTAGAACCCTTCTAGAAGTTGTTGACTTTAATGAATAAGCCCATGTGAAAAGGTAAGAAGCCCATGTGATTAATGTTTTTACCTTAAGTAATATCGTAGTAAAACCCGATAAAAGTAGTTACGGCTGAGTTACCAGAGGGTATCAAAGTAGAAACCGAGAATGTATAAATAGAAGAGTAGAGAAGAGCTCCTTATCCTTGTTTTCACATCGTCGTAATGACAACTTGAGTAATATAGAGAGTGTGGGATATTTTTAGCATGTGAGAACTTGAGAGACGTCGTTAGAATGGAGGATTTTAGTTGATGAGTTTAAGGAGATTTTTAGTTGATAAGTTTGTGGGTGTATGAATGAGTGAACTTAGCATTTTTCCCTTCAAGATTCATGGTGTGCTTCCATCAAAGCCATCAGAGGTGACCCCTGAGTGAGAGACATGCCCACATGTTGCAGATTCGTGGATGACGATCGTGGAGATTGAGAGATCGGAGGGGGGTAGTTGATCGATAGGACCGCGGAGGGTTTACATTTTTGGTTCCGTTGCCGGGACCTCACTTGAAGGGATCATTGAAAATGTTTAGAGTTCAGTTCTATATTAGACAAAAAGAGATTATGAGAGAACACATGGAGAGAACGTTGGGAGGAGAGAGAGCTAACGCGATGTTAGCAATATTAGAACTTTTCGTGTATCCCGTAGTGATATATGACACGTTCGAAGTCATTCTTCACATCTTGTTCACTTAGAAAGGGTTTGAGGAGAGTTGAAAGAGGGTGCAACAAGAGTTGTAGAGAAAGGAGGAGAGAAAGTTATTAGAGGAGAGAAATTTGTGAGTTTAGAAATTCTGCTCTCTGGAAAATTTGTATAGTCGCTGTCAACTTTTCTGTGAATTTTATTTCCCTGAGAAACTTTCCAGTGTTTTAGATTTGCTAATAACCTATCTAGGACAAAAGAAATCATAGGAAAAGATGGTCTAGAGAAGGAGCAATGAATTTTCAAAGTTGAGGGGGTTTATTATTGAGAGTTGAGGAATTCTGTTCTCTGGAAAAAGTTTACAGTCAGTGTCAGATTTTCTGTGAATTTTATTTTCCTGAGAAACTTTCCAGTGTTTTAGATTGGCTGGTAAGCTATCCAGGACAAAAGAAATCATGAGAAGATGAGGTCTGAAGAGAGAGAAAGAAATTTTCAAAGTGGAGGGGGTTGACAACCATGAGGGAAGTGAAAATATACAAATTTCAGTTCTCTGAATATTTATACAGTCATCACCATCTCTTCTGATTAGAGAAGTTTCTGTTGAAACTTCATGATTTAGTAGCTTGGAGGTTGAGCTACTGGAGACCACAAAAATCTTGGAGAGATCTCTTACCAACTAAGAGATATACGTTTCGACATACAAGGAGGTCTTGAAGATACTTCATGGGGAATCCAGTTCGAGTGTCGAGGTGGAAGAAGAGACGTTTAGGAGTTCGAACAGAGACGGAGAAGCCCAAGTTAAGTATAGATGAGTTACGAACACGCATCTATAGCACTTGGGGTGCCCTCTTTACCCTATACCAAGAAGCTTTCGCGACCCTTGGCACAGATTTGAAGAAAGCCGAGTTTAAAGCATCATTCACAATAGAGGCCACGAATGCTCCTGGTGAAGTAGAGTTGGATCCTTACAAGAGTGAGTTCAAGATGTCTGTTGTGATGAGTACAAATGATGGTGAGGAGGATCATATCTTCGATAGTTAATTTTAGATTAGATTTTAATTCGTGTATAGCATGTATAATACACGATTTTCAATATAAAGCTCGAAAGAGTTAAGAAAGTGATGTAGAGTTATTTTCTTCAAAGATATTTTGTCCACTTAATGGTTGAGAAGGTGCAACATGAGTGGAAGTTCAAAAGATTGGAAAGTTAGACTTCGAAACCTTCCTCAAGGTTTAGATGTCATAGTAAACGTCGGAGAGAGTTCGAAAGAGATTATCGTTGAGTTTGAGAACCCTAGTACAAAACCTCAAGTAGAGTCTCCGAGGAGAAGAGTAGAAACTGACTTGTGGTGTTATTTCTGTAGAGGGTTGGGACACAAAGTAGTGAATTGTCCAACTAGAATCAGAACCGAGAGAGCTAAAGGGAAGCGGGAGTTTACTGATTTAAGTCTTCGAGTGGGTCCATCGTCACCAGCGCCAATTCATCTTCTAGGCGAAGATCCTTATCCAAGTTGTGGAGTGGGTGATCTATCAAGAGGACACAAGTGCGTCGATGTGGCCGCCCTACTTACGTCAGTAGTCGAGAAGTTGGACGAGACTCAAAGAGCTGAGACGGAGAAGTTGTCGACTTCAAAAGAGGACTCGGCTGAGTTGTGATGGAGATCGTCATTCGGATGGTAGAGAAGCCGGTGATGCAACTCAAGCTCATGATTACCTTGGGAGAAGAGATGGCACAAGAGGTGTTGTTACAATCATTTCCTTTCATTTTACCTATGGTAGATTACTCGCGAATGGAATTGGTGATGTTCGTACTCTTTTAGCGAATAGTTATTGCACAAAAATTAGAAGGGTAGAAAGAATAGTTAGAAGATGGGGAAGTTACCAGTGTTTCATGGGAAAGACAATGAAGATTTAGAACCATTTGTACGAGACTTCAAAAGGGGTTGCATCGGAAACAAAGTGAGAAGGAAGGAAGAATGGTGTTGTTACTGCTAGAGTTTTTAGAAGATTTTGCTCTTACGTGGTATGAAGACCGAGTGAAGAGCCAGACACCTGGTGCAGTTGAGGACACATGGGAGACGTTGAGTAATGCACTCATCAAAGAATTTCTTCCAGAAGAGAGTTATGAGAAGCTCATGGTGGAGCTTACTCATTTGAAGCAACGGGACGACGAGAAAGTTCGGCAATATGCCGAAAGGGTGGATAAGTTGGAGCAACGGTTTCGGATGGTCCTACGGAAGAGTGGAGACAATGTGGAGCTAACGATGGCGGGGATTGGAGCAGTGCTGATCAAGAACTTGGTGGGAGGGTTGAGACCTTCAATTCGAACCCAAGTGAGGTACGAGAAGCCAGCAACCAAAGCGGAGGTCATCAAGATTGCGACAAATATGGAAGAGAGTTTGGATGAAGGAGATATCATCCAACCTCATCATGCTGCTCTGGTGTCGACTCCGACTCCTAGTGTAGCCACAACGATCGCACCTGCACCATCACAATTGGTGATTGCTTCAACCTCAGCTCCTACTCCAACGGTGGTGCCAAGACCGTTTGTCCCAACAACGATGTCTACTGCCACCTCTGATTTTCATGCCGAGCTAAAGAGCATCACCGACACTCTTACGGATCTCAAGATAAATGTGATGCAGTTACGAGAATGGAGAAACAAAGGTGGAGGAGGAGGTCAAAGAGGTTACGACAACAATCCTAACAGAGGAAATCAAGGTAACTTTGGAGGCAACCAAGGTAACTTTGGAGGAATCACTTGTTGGACGTGTGGAGGTTCTCATTTTCAGCGAAATTGTCTTAACAACGGAGCAAGAGGTGCCGAAGCTGTCAGAATGAATGTGGGTGGAGGAAATCCATCACAAGGACGAGACAAGGGGGTGGCTACTATCGATGTCGTACGAGATCTCATCTACGAGAAAGGAGAGAGTTCAAACTCTTCTCATGCACCGGTGGAGCTTTTAGCTCAAGAAAGGAAAAGAACTCGATTTTTTGATGAACCAGTTTTCATGGAGGAGTAAGCAAGTAGAAGTACTCGTTCGAGTAATGTTTTGAGTACACGAAAGGAGCCAAGAAGGAAGCTGGGGATGACGGATTTCACCATTTCATCTTCCTAAGCAGGATATGATGTGGTTGAAGATGTGGGTGCTCAGAAAGCCAACATCACTGTTGGACAACTGATTGCACTTAATCCTAGCTTACGAAGGGAATTCAGAGGAGGACTGAGTTCTAAGAGAAGCAAGAAGAAGAAACCCAAGAGCAAGACATCAAAGTCTGTGGGAGTTGGTGTGGTGGATGTGCATGCTTCAGAGGTATGCATTAGGGCTTCAAAGATTGAAGTCCGGCTGAATGGTCACTACGTCTCTGACGTATTGGTGGATGGAGGGTCGACTGTAAACGCCATATCGGAGAGGTTGATGAAGAAGTTAGGGATGGAACCAACTCGCCTGGCTAGCATTGTCGTGGGGATGGCTAACAAGCAACGGGTAAGACCTCTTGGTGTGTTAGAGAAGGTGGTCGTGTCTGTGATGGGAGTTCAAACATTGATGTCCTTTCAAGTGTTAAAGGACTCTAGTTATGATTTGCTCATAGGTAGGCCTTGGTTAAGAGCTGTGCGCACCACTGATAGGTGGCACAAAGGATACTTACGGAATGGACCTAGAAATCATAGAGTGATAGTTCCTCTCTCGGGTGTTGGAGTTGTGACTTTTGACTCTGATAGACCCACTAGTGACTACTGAGAATCTGATACGGAGGACGATCAGAGTGTCCCAGAAGTAGATACGGAGATTCTTACGATCAAGAATCCTCGTCTGAGGACGAAGGATTTGGTCGAGATGAATCATTACATCAGCTTAGTGCTATTGACTTGTTGCCTCGACCAGCAATGGAGAAAGATCTTGACAAAGAAGAGTTGAGTGAGGCAGAGATTGTGAGAAGACTCTCTACCCTGAAGTTTGGTATCAATGTGACTCAAGAGGAGAAAAGTAGATTCCTAGATATATTTCGAAAATATATCCATGTGTTTGCTTTCAGCTACAAGGATTTGAAAGAGGTGACTCTCGAGACTTATCGAATCGAATTGGAGGAAAACGCAAGACCAGTTCGGCAGAAGTAGAGAAGGGTCAATCCTACAACAGCAATGATGGTCAAGGAGGAGATAGACAAGTTGAAAGAGGCGAGTTTCATCTACGAGGTGGAGAACTCAGAACGAGTTTCACCCATTGTGATTGTCAAGAAGAAGAATGGTAAGCTGCGAGTGTGCATAGACTATAAGAAGCTGAATGCAGTTACCAAGAAAGATTATTATCCTCTACCATTTATAGATGAGATTTTGGAGGAAGTCATGAGTGATACAGCTTTGGTGATAGTTATAGTGGGTATAACCAGATCAAATTAGCACAATAGTACCAACAGTTGACTACTTTCACAACTCCTTGGGGAACATTTGCATTTCGGGTGATGCCATTCGGACTATGTAATGCTCCGGCCACGTTTCAGAGGTTCATGAACAAAGTATTTAAACCATTCATAGGAAAGTTTGTCCGTGATTTTATTGACGATTTTTGCGTGTACGGACGAAAGGAGGATCACTTTGATCATGTGATCAAAGTTTTGCAGCGGTTGAAGCAAGCTAACGCTTCTCTAATTCCAGAGAAGTGCATCTTTGGCTGCGAAGAAGGTCTGCTGTTAGGGCACATCATTTTCAAGAATGGGATTGCGATAGATCTTGAGAAGGTGAAGAAGATTGTTGATCTTCCATTTCTGATCAACTTGACAAAGTTGAGACAGTTTCTTGGCATGGTTGGATATTATCGTAGGTTTGTCTTTTCCTTCTCAAACAAAGCAATAGGATGTACTTTGACTATGTACATGAAGAAGGGAGTTGATTTTGACTTGATAGTGCATGATCAGAAGACAAAGGAAGCATTTGAAGAACTGAAAAAGGCATTGGTGACAGCTCCTATACTTGCTAAACCTGAGTGGAGTAAAGCATTTATTCTGTATACGGATGCTTCCAATCTAGCAATCGGATGTACATTAAGTCAGTTAGATGGAGACGGGCATGATCATCATATAGCTTATGCTAGTAGGCAGATGGTTCCAGCGGAGAAGAATTACTCCGTGACTGAACGAGAAGGATTAGCGGTGATCTTTGGATTGAAGAAATTCTGACACTACTTGTTAGGAGGGAAATTTTCCATAGTCACAGATCACAAGGCTTTAAAGTATATCTTTAATAAGCCTAATGCCGAAGGTCGTATTGCTCGTTGGAAGATCTTTCTAACAGAATACGATTACGTGATCGAAGATAGATCAGGGAAAAAGCATGTGAATGTTGATCTTTTGTCGAGGGCTTATGATGATGAGGGAGAAGAACCGTTTGATGATTCATTTCCAGACGAGCATCTGATGACCATCACAAGCATTGAGGAGATATCAGACGAGTACAAGGAAATTTGGAGTTTCCTTGCAGATGGCTCTTTTCCAAAAGGTACGCATACCCGAGAACGTAACGCGTTGATCAAGAGATGCAAACCTTACACCATGGTGGAGGGAATTTTGTTTCATCAAGGAGCAGATGGGTTACTAAGGAGAGCTGTTGGTCAGAAGGAGGCGTTCAAGCTAATGCACGAGTTTCACGACGGTACTATTTGCGGAGGTCACTTTGCTGGTAAGATAACAGCCTTCAAGATTTTGGATGCTGGTTATCATTGGAGAGGTATTTTCAAGGAATGTTTAGACTATTGCAAAACTTGTGACGTATGTCAAGCATTTGCTCTAAAGTCTACTAGAACACCTCCTTTAAGATCAATTCCAGTATTAGGGCCGTTTGAGAAGTGGGGTATTGACTTTGTAAGTCCTCTTAATAAGACACCTCGAGGCAATAGATACATTGTAGTCGCCACTGACTATTGTACCAAATGGGTAGAGGCTAGACCTTTGAGAGAGACCAATGAAACAGAAGTGGGTAGATTCTTATGAGAGAGAATCATCACAAGATTTGGATGTCCGTTAGAGTTGGTTTCAGATAGAGGAGGAGAGTTTGTAGGGAGCATGACTACTGCTATGCTACAACACTTTTCTATCAAGCCACGAGTAACGACCTCATACAAACCAAATGCTAATGGTCTTGCGGAGAAGACCAATCTTACACTTTGTATGATGCTCGCCAAAGATGCTGGTGTTGAGACTGCGAAACATATTTGGGATAAGAGACTACATGCTATCTTATGGGAGTATCGAACGATAACAAAGACTTCTACTGGGTACTCCTCATTTCGACTGGTTTATGGAGTGGAGTCCAAGTTACCGATCCAATTCGAATTGGATACTTTTCAAACTATTCAACGAAAGTTGAAGAGGTCGAGGGGAGAAGACATGGTCAGATCAAGAAGAGAGCAACTCATGGAGTTGGAAGAGACTCGAGCAGTAGCAATGATCCGGATGGAACGAGCTCAGGCGTATCAAAAGAAGAGTTACGACAAACGGTTGGGCAAGAGGGAGGTAAAATATTTTCAAGTCGGAGATTGGGTAATGTTGTATGATGCTATCAGATTCAAGAGGGCTAGGAAGAAGTTTCTTCCAAGATATTTTGGTCCTTTTGTTGTAGATAAGGTGTGGAGCAACTTCCCATATGACCTTCAGGAGTTGGGAGGAAGGAGATTCGATCGGGTCAACCATGACAAGTTGAAGCTGTTTTATCGACGAAAGTTCTCTCTTCACTCCGAGGACGGAGCGAAAATTTAGTCCGGGGGTAAAATGTAACGACCTATGTTACACATAGGAAGTCTGTCTATTAGTAGGGTATTTAGTTATAACTAAGTGTTGAGAATGTTTATTTGCTGCCAAAGTACTTTAAGGAGGTATCAAGTTAGTCATGACTAGCTAAAAGTTAGTTATGGTTAAACTTAGCTGTACTTTTGGCAGAATTCAGATATTTCTTAAAGAGTGAGCACTACTATCTTGTCATCTTGTCTAAAAGGTAGAAAGAAGGTGGAAAGTATCCATTATCTCCTTTTTGACTTGATATGAGTGGTTGGATTAAAATTGTGGACTTTGTGGGCATTAAAAACAAGAAGAGATTCCACATGTTTCCTTTTTAGTGGGTCCTAGTGTAGAGGGGGTGGAAATTCGAGATTCCTTGAGAATATTCCAGAATCCTTCTAGAAGTTGTTGACTTTGAAGGAATAAGCCCATGTGAAAAGGTAAGAAGCCCATGTGATTAATGCTTTTACCTTAAGTAATATCTTAGTAAAACCCGGTAAAAATAGTTACGGCTGAGTTACCGAAGGGTATCAAAGTAAAAGCCTATAATGTATAAATAGAGGAGTAGAGAAGAGCTCCTCATCCTTGTTTTCACATCGTCGTAATGACAACTTGAGTAATATAAAGAGTGTGGGATATTTTTAGCGTGTGAGAACTTGAGAGACGTCGTTAGAATGGAGGATTTTAGTTGATGAGTTTAAGGAGATTTTTAGTTGATAAGTTTGTGGGTGTATGAATGAGTGAACATAGCATTTTTCCTTTCAAGATTCATGGTGTGCTTCCATCAAAGCCATCAGAGGTGACCCCTGAGTGAGAGACAGACCCGACATGTTGCAGATTCGTGGATGACGATCGTGGAGATTGAGAGATCGGAGGGGAGGGGGTAGTTGATCAATAGGACCGCGGAGGGTTTACAGAACCGGGACGGATGCGTCTCTAGACTCAAGATATTGTCACTGCAGTACTCATGCTGTATAAGTAGATGCCTTACTTAATCTGTTTATCTAGAAAGAATGTTATATTTATAGAAAAACGTGCTGGACAGTGGATCCGAGTTCTTGCAGTCTTCACCGCTGTTACAAAAGGAAGCCATTTCTATATAATATTAGGAAAGTGCTAGGAATCTTCTTCAACCAGTTACAAGCTTAGATTTACCTCGCACTATACGCGCTTGTCTTTTTCTCCCGTTTCAGCAAAACTCCACTTCGTATGCATAATAGTTACTTCGAATTGTAATAATACTCAACTCTACAAGCTACGTAATAATTATTCTTCTAAGTCAAGAGAAGAAGACCGAGACATGTGATTATGTACATTCATTTTTTAAACTTTATGTTTCCACTCAGAAAATATCCTTGTAAGATACAATTATGTGTTAACGTAATGAGTGGCAAAAAGAGATAATGTTCAAAAGAGCTCGAGTTTGTAACTCATGAGAAAACTCATTCTCTTGACAGATATTAGTTTATTTCTCATCCATTTGATTATTTACATATTCTAAATTTTGATTCACAAATAATATTTTCTATCCAGACAATAAATAGGAATTTTTTATTCACTTAAAATATAATTTTGGTCCACATTATATTAATTTAATTGAATCTATGCTAATAATGTATCTGGACTAAATATGATAGATGGTGTTACAGTAGTGATTTGAATTGTTTAAATCCTTAGGAAGTATTAATTGATGATGGATTGGAAGTTAATTTGATTTGTGAAAGAGACAATAAGATATTATTTCTGTTATGTAGTATATAAATTAAGTACAACAATATTTCTTAAAAATTAAAAAGAATAGCTATTAATAAATACTCGATTATAATTTAACCTCATGTTGAATAAAAATATACTGAAGTAACATTTTTTCCAAATTCTCTTTTAAATTACGTCAGTTATAAATGATGACAGTGAAAAGAATCTTATTAATAAATATTAAGATATAATCCAAAATATTCAAAAATATTCAAAAATATTCAAAAATATTCAAAAATATTCAAAAATATTCAAAAATATTCAAAAATTCATATGCCCGATTCTCAAATAATAGCCTATATTTTAGCTCCAATGAAATATGATGCAATGTTTTACTTTGTTATTCAACAAAATAAGTTTTAGTAAAACACTACAGATTACTACTAATACTACTGGCAAGTATATGTTCAATATATTTCATTAGTATTAAATCAAAATCACTGTAGCTGATAATATATCATAGTTTACTAAGTTTACTAAGAATAATAATTATTTTCCATACTCTGGAACATGAGTACAACAATATGATATAACTAACTTTTATATAGTTTTCTTATACAATCATCTATGTCTCATTAACTATTCTATAGTTATAGAATACAGTTTTTAATTCAACATCATTTCTCTAATAAAGAAAGAATATAACCGGAGTAATAGGGCAATGTATAAGATGTTTTGTAATAGTTGTTGATATAGTCCCAAGCTCTAGTAGATCGACGACTAACATTAGCCGGAGTGGTTAGGATAGTTATAGTTAGTTAGAGGGCTAACCCACCATTAAGGTTTTTCTTGTACTCACCTCCACTATATATACATGGAGAGATAAAGCCTCTCACATCTTATTCCTATTTTACTTTCTTTGTCTACTCGCTCTCTCTTCTTGGAGTGTCCTCGAAGTATCGGTCTTTTTACATGGTATCAGAGTAGTAGAGAGCGTGTGTCCTTTCCTGATGAGCAAGATGGAGTTCGTGCATGGAGAAGTACAGGAGAGAGCAGCTGAAGGTGTGCCTGATGTCGAGCACTATCCTGCTGATGCGTTCGGGTGAGACGAAATCGTTTCTTTCGTCACCAGAAACTTTGAATGCGATTTCAGAGGCTTGGATGATTTTTTCTCGTTGATATCTGTCGACTGGGCCCATAGGGGTTGTCTTGTTCAGAAGGTGCAAATTATGTATTCGATCAAGTTTCAGCCGATTTGGAGATTTCCAACGACAGATTTTCAATTGGATCTTTTTCGACCAAAACGAAAGTTTTAGGACTTGAGTCTAAAACGAATACTGGTACTTTGAAAAATTTGCATTTTTTAGGGGTCGCACTCCCATTTCTGACCTCATTTGGTCAAGTTTTGACTCTTCTTGGTGTGTTCTTTCAACGTTTCCGTCGTGTTTTGTACACCTACAGTTCACGGACAGTTTCTTTCTTCATTCTCGCTGTAGGAGGAGTTCACGGAGTCGCCTTGTTGTGACTCGTGATAACTCTTGATCGTGCGGTGTTGGTAGTTTCGTGAAAGTTCTATGAGGTTTTCCGCGTACAGAAAAGAGCAATTTCGACATTGCAGCTATGACGGAGTCTGTGTTTTTTATCACTAGAGAGAAGCTCGACAAGAACAACTACCAAGTGTGGAAGTTCCGGATGATGACCTTCCTACCGGGACAAGATCTATGAAAACTTATCATAGAGGAGGAAAAAGCGCATGAAGTATCACTTTCTGATCCGAAATTCAAGGAGTGGAAGAAGCGCTCCTACCAGGCAATTCATTATTACATCGCGTTGACAGTTTCAACATCGATGATCGATCACGTTCAGGATTGCGATACGTCCAAGAAAGCTTAGGATGCACTCGCACGTTTGTTTCAATCCGGAATAGAGGCGCGGAAGCTGCAATTGCTGCAGCAGTTCAACACCGTGAAGAAGAAGTCGATGTGCATCAACGACTACGTCAACCATGTCAAGCAGCTCGCAGATCAGCTATCTTCTGTCAAAGTTGAGATTGATCTCATTGTCTTGATAGCCCCTGCAGAGTACAAACAGTTCATAACATTAATTTCAACCAAAGAACCCCTTCTGCGGTGTCGTGATGTGAATCATTTCACATAGTAAATGATTCACTTCTCAACCAGGAGTTAACCTCTCTAAGTGAAGTTAAGACCTCAAAGAAGTTGATTCTCGAGGGAGTTATGTATTTTGAGTCCTAGTAGATTTTTTATCATGTTCATAGAGTTTTAAACTCATGGGTTGTACTTACTTGTCGCCCATGCACGCTTTCTAGCTGATTTAAGTTATCTTCCAAGTTTGCGTGTCATTTTAGGTAGTTTAAGATTTACGTTGACACTTTAGGGGGCTAACATGGTAGCCTATGAGTGAAGTTAAGTTACCACGTGGATTAGAGCACTAAAGACAACCAAGTGGAGCTATGAACTCCCATTGGTCCATTTTTGTCTTTTGTAAAACTCTAAATTTAGAAACAAAGGTCTAAAAGAGAGTTCGAGCATTTAGTGAGGGCACTGCAAAATCTGAGAGCACAGGAAGATAGAGCTCGTCGTGTCAAGCACTGTCAGTGAAATTCTTGATCGATTTGGATCAATAAACAAGGAGTTATGCCAATTTGAAGTTCGAGTTGAGTCGGAATTGCATCACTTTTGTTGATTTTGGGGTTTTCAGTGTCAATTGCAGCAGAATTGAGAAAATCGCAATCAAACCTTCGTGGTTGCGTTCACTGTAAGCAGGGCTACGACTATCCAAAAATTTTCAAGTCATTTGAGTGAGTGAGTAATTCAGGGCGACAGCTGAAGTAGAGGAGGTATGAAAAGCTCTCAATCTAGAGCAGTAACTTCAGAGAGCGAGATCTGGAGTTCTGTGTACAATCAGGAGGTCCAACTTCACAAGAATGTTCAGCATCCTGTAGACTCCAAATCCTGTAAGAATCTTTGAAAGTGATCGAGCCAATTTTCTGTTGTAGGTCGAAATAGGTGTCTGGATATCAGAAATTGTCACAATATCTTTGCTCAGAACGTTTCTATCCATATCTCGGTGCTAGAATTTGATCTCAAGCTGAAACTTCGTGTGTGTGCTCAGTGGGGCCTCTTTTACATGTAGGAGAAGTTTAGAAGTCTAAACCTTCACATATTTCTCAATCTTGAGTGTCAAAGTTCGTCGTCTGATTTTATCATTGCTAGTTAAGCCTGAACTTTGCTTCCTGAACATATCAGAAGAGCCAAGAGACCTGTATGAGTGTTTTACAGTGTCACCTTGTAACCTGAAGCCTATTCTTTGAGTAAACCAGTCACAGCTAGAAGCCTAGTGCTTCACTGAGTAAATGTATCACAGCCTTCACGGTCATAACACAACCAGAAGGTTCCGTCCTTCCCAAGAAAACTCTCACCTTGACAGCGGTTTGATGAACTTGTTCCTATGATGTTAGGAGAGGAGGTGCGTCCATTGGGGAGTTCTACTTCGACAGGTCAGCAAGAATCTATCTATTTTGCAGGTTCTGGAGGATCTCGAGGTAGAGGTCGTGACAAAGGTGCTGGACGTGGACGAGGTCACAAACAGCAACAGCAACAGCAGAACCAATAGAGTCAGCAACAGTCTGGTTCTTCCAACAACCAGAAACGAGTGCCTGGTTCCTGCAACTACTGCAAGAAGCAAGGCCACAATGCGAATCAGTGCTATAAGAAATAGAACGACCGAAGGCACCAATACGACAACAACCCCCAACAAGGTAACAACGAGCAAGGCTATGCAATCACTGAGCAAGTCTATTCGGAGCAGTTGCTGATTACAATGCATCAGAGTTATGCGACTTTTGAGTCACTGACCGATTGGGTGATCAACTCCGGTGCCACCAGTCATATGACTCCTCATCGAGAGTGGTTCAGTACACTCGAGCCTGTGGAGACTCCACAATTTATGGTGACAGGAGATGACATCAAGCACAAGATCCAGCACAAGGATAACATTCCACTTGACATTCCTGCTTCAACGTTTATTGGTATACGAAATGTTTTACATGTACTCACGTTTACTAGAAACTTGCTATCTGTAAGACAGTTGATAGAGCATGGTCTACAAGTGCACTTCAATAAAGATGGATGCTTTATTGAAGATTTGAACAGCACTGTCATAGCTCGGGGTAGCAAGAGTGGTAGGCTATTTAAACTAGATGCATCTGCGCTTAAGTTATAGGCTGTCATGTATGGACAGAGTGGTCCAGTAGTGTCTGACATTGACATCTGACACAAGCGAATTGGAAACATGAACTTTCAGAGGCTGCACAGTCTTCCGAGTTCTGACCTGGTTACAGGTCTGCCCAAATTCGAACCCAGTGAGCCCACTGGAGTCTCTGCAGCATGTCAGTTCGGCAAGCAAGCTAGACAGCCCTTTAAGAGATCATATAGTAGAGCGAACAAGCTTCTGGAGCTTGTTCACACTGATGTATGGATTGCTTCTCAACCAAGTATGACCGGTTTCTAATATTTCGTGTCGTTCATTGATGATCATTCGCGCTATACTTGGATCTATTTGTTGAGAAACAAGTCCTCTACCAAAGTACTTTGTCAACATTCTCGACTTTCCGCAAGTTGGTGGAGAAATAGTCTGGAGTATCTATCCTTTGTTTGAGATCTGATGGAGGAGGCGAGTTTCTTTCTGGAGAGTTCGATGCATATCTCCGTGAGCATGGCATCAGACGTCAAAAGACCTGCAGTTACAGTCCGTAGCAGAACGGGGCTGCGGAGCACAAGAATCGACACATAGCAGAAGCTGCTCGTGCGATGTTGAACGAGAAGATCATACCTAGACCTTACTGGGTAGAAGATGTTTCATGTGCGGTGTATCTGATGAACCGGACGTCTACAGCGACAGTCCACAGCAAGACACCGATGGAGGTCTTCACAGACAGTAAGCATGATTACTCTTTCCTTAAAGTTTTCGGATGTATTTGTTATGTGCACATACTTGATGAAAGACGTAAGAAACTAGATCTGAAAGCAGATAGATGTATATTCCTTGGCTATACTTCTGATACGAAAGAATAGATGTTACAATCCTTCATCCAAGTAGTTCTGTATCAGTAGAGATGTTGTTTTTGATGAGTTACAGTCTTGGTTTGCACCTGTCGTCGTCATCCCTGTACCTACTGTAGAACCAAGGAGTCACTCCACTATAGTATCTCAGAGCAGTACGTTGAGTGGAGGATCTAGAGAAGTCACTGATTTCAGATCAGAATCAATTGCACATAGAGCTGTTGTTAACGCTGGAGTCCACGTAACACAGCATAGTGAAACTAGTATAGTTTCTACACAAGATGAGCGCGTACTATTGCAACGTATGTTTGACTCATCTAGATATGTGGATCTTCCACATCCACTGGATACTTTGTCCCAAACCTTGGCGTCTACGTCATATCAGTTGCAAGGGGAGGTGATTAGTGCATCGATTATCTCTCGTAGATCTGAGCGACAAAACATCCAGTGAGTAGGTATATGCATGAAGGTTTTCTTGTTGCACGTCATGCATTATGACCAATGTTCTTCAAGAACAAAAACCAAGTTCACTTGAGGAGGCGATGCACAAAGTCCAATGGGTAAGTGCTATGGAAGCTGAACTTGCTGCACTTCATCTCAACAGAATTGAGAGTTGGTGGACTTACTTGAGGGTAAGAAAGCGATTGGTTGCAGGTGGGTCTTCAAGGTCAAGCGCAACTCGGATGGTACCGTGTGTCGGTATAAGATCAGATTGGTAGCCAAGGGCTACGCACAGCAACATGGAGTGGATTTTGAAGAGACCTTTGCTCTTGTTGCGAAGATGGTGACTGTTCGAACAGGTTGGAAGATGCACCAGATGGACTTCAAGAACGTCTTCCTCAACGGTGATCTTGAGGAGGAGGTCTACATGCAGCAACCTCCAGATTATGAGGATCCGAAGTTTCCTTCTCGTGTGTGTAAGGCCCTCTATGATCTGAAACAAACACCAAGAGCATGATATGCAAATATTAATTCTTACTTGCAGTCTCTTGGTTTCCACCTTTGTAGTTCATACTCTAACTTGTATTCATTACGAATACATGACCAGATTGTTGTGATCACCATCTATGTTGATGACTTGATCATTATCGATAACTATGAGGAGCTTATTTTCCAGATCAAGGATACACTTGAAATCCGAGTTCGAGATGATAGATTTAAGAGAACTCAAGTAATTCCTTGCTGTGGAGTTCATTAGAGATGAGAAGAGATGTTTGGTTTGTACAGCGACAGTATGCTCTCAATATGCTTGAGAGATTTGATATGCTTGACTACAAACTAATTGCTACGCCATTAGAACAAGGGGTAAAGCTAGGAGCAGAGGATGGTGAGTTACTTGATGATCCACGCATGTACAGACAGATGGTTGGGAGTCTATCTATCTGACGATCACCATATCAGACTTGAGCTATGCCGTCAGTCTGATCAGTCAGTTCATGCAGTCATCACGGAGATCACATTTTGAGGTTGTCAATCGGATCCTCCGCTACGTGAAGTTCTCGATGCAATACGGACTTCACTATCGATACGATGGACCATTGTTGTTACATGACTACATAGATGTTTATTGGACAGGAAGTGCCGACAGGAGATCCACGTCAGGTTACGCTTTTGGACTTGGAAGCGCTGCTATAAGTTGAGCTTCTAAGAAGCAACCCACAATTGCTTTGTTATCCACAAAAGTAGAGTACCGAGGAGCAACGAACGCAACATGTGAATCAATTTGGCTTCAATATCTGCTATCTGATACTGGTGTGGAGTGTACAGATCCTGTTGTTGTATATATGGACACCATTAGCAGCATAAAGTTAGCTAGTAATCATGTTTTTCATGCTAGGACGAAGCACATTGAGGTGCACTATCATTTCATTAGAGAGAAGGTCCTTGCAAGAGAGATTGAGCTCAGATATGTAAACACAAGAGATCAAGTTGCCGATATCTTCACTAAGGCATTGCCTAGAGATAAGTTTGGTGGTTTCAGACATTGTCTAGGAGTACAAGATGTAGAGTCGAGCTTGAAGAGGAGTGTTGATATAGTCCCAAGCTCTAGTAGATCGGCGGCTAACATTAGCCGAAGTCGTTAGGGTAGTTACTGTTAGTTAGAGGGCTAACCCATCATTAAGATTTTCTTTGTACTCACCCCCACTACATATACATGGAGAGACAAAGCCTCTCACATCTTATTTTACTTTCTTTGTCTACTCGTCCTCTCTTCTTGGAGTGTCCTCGAAGTATCGGTCTTTCTACAATAGTATCTAAAGGCAACTATTCGAAATCAGATTCTCTCAAATGATAGAAGATGAAATTTAATAGATTTTGGTGCATTTATTTTAATAGATATTTCATGGAAGATATTCCTAGACAATGCTTATGTTTGTTGCTGAGCAACTGTACAAATTCTACATTAAAAGGTAAATTATTTCTATAGATAAATATTGAAAATAATAAATTCATAGTTTGTATTTGATCACTTACCATAATAATCTTATTGAATCGCAAATCTCCCTACCTTACTGCCTTTGATATTGCATTGTATGTTATCAAACAAAGTCGACTGTATCTAATTTAACTATATACTTGTGTTTGTCTGTGTGAATATACTAGACTCAGGTTATAGGTTAAATCTTCACTAGAGATTTTGCGTATAAATAATTAGTTGCTTATAAGAAACTTCCACGTAATAACAAAACATAAACTAAACACTTTCCACATTAATATACAACTTTTGATCTATCAAGGGATTTGAGGGAAAAATATATACTTTCCACTTAACCTGATGCGGGGAAGAAACGCTTCTGTCTCTCTGGCAGGATAAAAGACATAAATAGATTTAAATTGGTTCTATTATCTAAATGGAGATTGAAGGAATAACGTAGCCAGCCGCAAGGAGGAGGCCTACGCAATACAGAAGAGAAGAGTTGGTCATGGTCATGGTCATTATTCCCTTCTAGCCGTGGAGGTGATAAGCTTTAGAGTCTAGACCAGCATGCGCATCCCAGAGACTTTGACCTCGGTAATGTCCGTTTGACTTTAAAACGAATTTTTTTTTTTTTTTTTTATTATTTGGTTTTTTTTTAAGCCTCTTTTCGCTGTGGGGCTTTCTGCAGCCGTATGCTGCTGCCCTTGCACAGCATGAGTCCCCCCGCCAAGAGGACTCGACCCCACGGCGCCCGGGCTACAGGCGGATGGGGTAGCCAACAAGACTTTAAAACGGATGGAATTAAAGGATTAGGAAGTAGATGCGAGTCAAAAGTGAGTAAACAAATAACAGCAATAACTTGATGATCCTAAACAACCTTTATTTAACATGATAGACAACTCGAGTTTGACCTGGGATCAACACAGAGGCTCAAGCTCAAAGAAAACAACAAACCTGGGGCTTTCACTTTGTAAACCCTCCACGGTTATAATGAGGAAGAAGTTAAAAGCTGAAACATTGGACAAATTCCCAACCTGTTTAACCGGCCTGCCTTCAGTTTACTGCGGTTATCAAAGCCCGATCTCCCGACTCCACACTTGAGGAGATGCCACATCGCCACAAACTTGCCTCGCTCTCCGTCAGACATGGTGAGAGCCGCAGTAAAGTCGCATGGCTTGTTGGCAACCCCATCCGCGCGTAGCCGGGGTCGAATCCTGCCGCCTGGGGGGTCTGAGGTTGTGCAAGGGCAGCAGCGCACGGATGCAGAAAGCCCCACAGCGACAGAAGCCAGAAAAGCAAATAAGAAAAAGGAAAAAAAGAAAGAAAAAGAGCCTCAGTAAGTAAATGATTCCAGCATTATGTCAACTAGATGTGCGGAATCAGTCCACCCTCGCAGAGTCGCAGAGACCTGGAGGCTGGAGGTATAAACAAACATAATATCATCCGGATGATGATGATGAGTCCCCACGCTCTACTTACACTGCATTGCGACTGGTATTACTGCCTAGACTATCACCGGTTTGTCATGGAGCTTTAGGGATTGGGTGGCTCGCTGGACTAACGTAATTAGGTCGTCTTCTCAAACTCATAAATCAGACGACTATCAGGCACGCGTGACTCTTCCTTGGCTCATATCAGTCCACCAGTTTAGACTAAGTAAAAATTTCAAAGAGATAGGTCTACGGGATCGATGAGTTTGAGACTCGGAAGTTGTGGGCGGGCGGGCAAACCAAACATTCAAAACAAATGGCCCGTGTGATGTAATGTAATCCGATGACGGTGATCCAGGTCCGTTGACGAAACATAACAAGTCAAGACATGACGGCCGGGTTTCAGTTGTACGATACGGAATGGGTGAATCTGGAGAATGCTTGCTGGCTTTGTCCTTCCATCCATGCCAGTATCGTCTTTCGATGTGGGCGCTACTTAGTTGGTAAAGTCTTCAAGAACCAAATATAGTTGTTACCGGATGTGTATGAACGAATGGTCAGTGGACGAGTCCAGAGGCCGGATCCAGGGGGATATATATGATATATATTAATTGAAATGACCGACGAACACGATGCGAATTCCTGACCAATTCAGACTGTCAACTACGGTAGTACCGTAGTAGCTTGCTATATGGCTTGTCAGTCGATCAGAAATTTCGATGGCATGATCCTCCAGACTGAAGAGGGAGGGAGGTAAGTTCAGGCCGGCCCAGAGGAGAGTCGATCGACTCGATTGAGCCAGTCACTAAGTCAGAAGTCGTATGACAGCTAGCTATGGCGGCTGCTACAGTCGCCACCACCAACTGGCAGACCACGGCAGCGGATCTACTCAGATGAAGCTTTTGAGCTGCAATGGATCCGGGAGCGAATACCTCGACTAGGCGTTTAGTTATGTAGAGCGAGAGTTGCGCGCGGACGAAAGCAAGCAAATTAAAAGAAGCCATGCCAGGCCAGACTAAATCAAACCAGGGAAAGGAGAAACGAAACCAGGATTAGCAGTACTAGTAATTATTACAAGTGAAGGAGCGATGTACATACGGACGTGAGTTTGAAGAGCCGATTGATAGACGGTAGTCATCGACACACGCAGGCACTAGAGTTGTAGGCGTGTAAAATGGGCAGCAGTGACGAAGGTAGGCGCATGCACTGGGAAGATATAAAGATTCCCCATGTACTACATGGTTTTGGTTCTAGACGTCTGAAAAGGTTCGGGTGACGAGTCTCTGTAACGCAACGTTGGAAATCTTGGATACCCGGCTGGCCCGGCCGGGGAGTCCGAGATAGTCCGAGATAAGAGAGAAATGAGGTCGGTCCTGATTCATGTTCAAAGCATCCGGATCCGTAACTAGCAAGTGCCATGAGTTGGGGCGGTCGGCCAGGGGTGATATGTGCTGCAGTGGAGGGGAAAACAGGAGAAAAAAGGTGATATTCACCACCAAGCAGTGTAGAACAAGCTATGTGTTCAGCAGCCGCTTCCTTGATCGTCACACTTCTCCAGGACCGGTCGGTCCCACCTCTGCGGGTCTCTCTTGCAATTATAGTAAGCGTCGTCTAGTTCCATCCTTTGTCACAAATCCATCCGCAAACTGTTCTTCCGGAGGAAAAAGGGCAGCAGCAGCAGCTACGCAGCAACTCTTTCTTCGTTCTCTCTCACTCTTGTTCCCTCGTTTACTCTTGCCTGCAGGCGTCTTCCTGGTCTTCTCTTGTACAAATTCACAGCTTGTGTATCAGCTGATTCTTTTCTCCACTCTGCATACCCTGCGCTTCAGCTTTTCCATCTCGAGGGAGTCTTGAGGAGAGAAGGAGGTCCCTCTAGTACTTAAACAGACCCCAGGCGGCTTTCCATCGTGTCTGTAAGTTTTGCAGCAAGGCTCAGCGTTGTTTTACTTGTCTGCCTTTGTCTGTCTACAGCTATCTGTGGGCGTTTCCAAGAGAGTACTTCGAGAAGAATTCTTCTTGTAGATCGACACACAGTTGCCTACAAAGGCTAGAGGGAACCCAGTGGTTGTTGGGGAAGACTCAAGTTGAACCGATATATTGCTTCAGTCTGTCTGTCTTAAGGTCTACACGGTTTCGCGTTTCTTTTCCACTCTGATTCCAGTTCTCGTTTCTTTCGCTGCTCAGTTTCGCCTTTCTTTCATTCCACTCGAGTTGATCAATCACTCTGTCAGTTCAAGCTTGACCAGTTTGCTGCTGGCCTAGCCAACTAGATATACAGAACTCTTCTGATTCAGAGACTTAGCCTCGTCTCGAGATTTCGATCCCGAGCTATTCCGCTCTGGACCAAAACACAAATTAAACGATCTATTTGAGAAACTATTTTGCCGCCTTGTGTTTCCTGTATATATATGTTCATTTCCTCGTCCTGACGAACACAGATCCATAGATCCACGTGCTGCCGGCGTCTCTTCTCACTTCGGAATACACCGACTCTCTGTCTTAAGCTTCGTCACTGTCTGTGTGCTAGAGCGTGGCGTGTGTATATTTACTCGACCCCTCTTCCCATAATAGGACCTGACCTTCATCAGCTCTGTACCATATACTCCGATTATACAATACACAGTTTTAGTTACTGTAGCTTTCCAAGCATTCGAGCTGAATCTCAGGTCACCTTCAACCTACTAAGAATTTGTTGGATTGTATAGAGCCATTCGCAATAATAACAATAATAACAATTATCATCGTCCAGTGTCGGAAAGGGCTTCTCAGTGCACCTAGCAGGACGGCGCTTTCTCCTACAAGTGCAGACCTAGGATGCCGGATGAGATGGACAACTACCCAAATTTTCACAACATCTGTACTATAGCGAAGGTGGAGATGGAGAGCGGGGTGCTGGACGAGCGCATTAATGGAGGTAGCGGCAACGACAGCAGCAGCAGCAGCTCGCGTCTTCCGCCCGGGTTCCGCTTCCATCCTACCGATGAGGAGCTGGTGTGTTACTACCTGAAGAAGAAGGTCGAGAACAACCACTACAACTTCGAAGCGATTGACGAGGTGAACCTTAACAGATGTGAACCGTGGGACCTCCCAGCCAAGGCCAAGGTCGGCGAGAACGCGTGGTACTTCTTCAGTCTTCGGGACCGGAAGTACCCCACAGGAATGCGCACGAATCGCGCCACCGACGCCGGATACTGGAAAGCCACGGGAAAAGATCGGGAAGTGATGAGCTCCGTGACGGATAGGCTCGTGGGCATGAAGAAGACTCTGGTTTTCTATCTAGGCCGTGCTCCCAAGGGCGAAAAGACCAGCTGGATCATGCACGAGTACAGAATCGAGGGCGAGTCGTCTCCTGTCACGGAGTGGGTTGTTTGTCGAGTGTTCAAGAAGAATGCAGCATGCAGAAAGAGCGCTGAAGGTCATGATCATCCAGGTGCTACAAATTACCAGTTAGACCTCGACGACCATGAAAGTAGCTTCGACCACCAATCGAGCACCTACCTGCCACCTCTTACGGACTCTCCCAATCATCATCAGTCCCAGTCCCATGTGCTGAGTTCCACCCACGTTTCTGCGGGCTTCAGCAGTCCTCGTATCTCTTCCCTCGACTACCAGCAGCACCACCAAGGTGGAGCCGGATCCGGAGGTGCCTACCACAATGAGCACGAATCACAGCAATTGCAACATTCCCGAACCTTTAATATGAACGATTTCACCGGCAACTTCAACCCCAACTGGGCAGTCAGAAGGGAGATTCAGATGCAAGGTGTCGCTAATCATACGATTGAGAGTCTCATGTCTGGGATTAGTGGTAGTTGGGACACTGTCGTGCCAATTATGCCCCCTACCAATGACTCGGATTGGCCGATCAGCTGGGATTCTCCGTCGGGTTAAATGTGTTTGTACATTTGTATAAAATCTGCCCTACTAGTTGCATGAAAAGTCATGATCCGATTCAAGGCCTGATCCAAAACTTCCACGTTCTCTGACGACTGGCGACCTCGACCGCACCTGCAGCTATATAGACAGCACTCTCTGGCTCATGATCAGACAGCAGCAGGTGCATGTTCGTGTCAGGTCGTCGGCTGCTGCATTTCGAGATGTATATGCTGCAACAGTTCAGGATCAACGACGGCACACCCATCGAGTTCACCAAGAGAACAACTCTCAAGGTGAATGTTTCTGTGGCCGGGATTCTAAACTCGAGGGGAACAACAACTCTCTCTCAACTTCGTATGGCATGATGATGGATAGCGAAGGCTCTGAAGGCCCTCTCGAGAGGAATTGGTGGTTGGTTGGAATGATCGACAACACACACTTGTAACCATTGATCATCCATCCTTTGGTAAGAACTTGGACGGCTTATTACTTTGTGTATCATACATTCTAGGCATGCAGCAGCGGCAGCTCCAGACCGACAGATCGACTGACGGGGATCCCTGCTGAGCGCTAGCAGCTGTTCAATACCACGGAAGTCATATGCGTAGCTAGCACTAGCTACTACGCATGTTGGCTCCGGGTCGGTTATCTGGTCAGCAAATATATGCGCGGTACGGTTCAGTTCGCTTGGCTGCTAAAGCGAATGTATGTCGAGCTTCAGCAGCACTACTAGCCAAAGAATTCTGAGGACATCTTCTTCGGTTTGGTCTCCACACAGCCGGAGTCAGTTCCAACCGCTTGAGTTCAACGAAGAACGTGGTTTGATTGATTGATTGATTGATGGGTTTTCTGAATTCACAGACTGGACGATCTTTCAGCGCTGTCCAGATACAGTCGACCATTCACAGCTGATGAATATGGAATATCAGAAGCGCTGGACTAAGTCGTCAATTTGTATCTCGATGGTGCTTGATTGCTCGTGGACTGGTCAGTGACAAGCAAATGGCGGCTGGGACGGCACCAGTCTTTCTTCAAGTCTCGACTTGCTTCATTTCTCATGACGATATATACACGTGTACATAAACTTTGATTCTTTATTCATGTATTCATTCACAGTAAAATTTAGGCCTGATCAGCACTTCCCCTGCCCGATCAAGGCACCTGGCATGATGTTCGTTAGCTACTGAGGTAGCGCTAGCCCGCTTCTGTTTCTGCATGTTCCATACAGAGAGAGCGAGAGAGGGAGTACATAAATGTAAAATTGACGCTACGGTCGGTCCCATAGATTGCTCAGTCGGGGACGGGGCCGTTCCGATCACCTTTTTATGTAGGTGAATGCAGACGACACTCAAGCGATCGAGCTAGGTAGCTAGTTAGCTCGCCCGCTCGATCGCTTACTACCTGTAGATACTTTGCTTTGCACTCTGTACGTACGTGTACACACCTAGCTTGACGTAGTGATCACCTCTACGATACTTCTGCCGAGAATAACTATCTAGAATGGATTCCACCGACAAGTTTCTCAGTCCGCACCTTTACTCCATGCCCTGTAGCTAGCTAGCTAGAAGGTGGGAGAGTCGACCATCTGTCTCCACAGCTCTGGTCGCTCTTCTATTGCAACAGTGCAGCCGATTTCGTGAACTAGTCTGAACGCTGCTTGGTATATAATCCAAGTTTCTTTATTCGTATACATATTAAATAAACTTAGCTGCCGATGTCCACAGCTTCATCTGTAGCTGATGGTACATCCGGCCGGTCTTGTTAACATTATCACTAGTCTAAGATCATTAAGATTGTGTTTCTGTTAATTCAAATGATTTCGTGGATCGGCTCGACGACCTTCGTGATCATGAGTGCTTGCTGTGTGTTGTGTTTCGAGTCAGCCAGGCCCTCCTCTGCATCCTCCTTCCTTCATTCAATCTCCCCTCCAGATCTAGAGATGTGGAATTTCAAAATTATAGTACTTGTATATTTTCTTCCGATCGATCTTTGACTGTGGCTACCGAAGGAAGGAAGGAAGAAAGAAATCAAGGACGAAGTTTAAGAGCTTTCATTAATCCTGAGTCTCATGCATGCTCATGGTAGACGTGATGACAGCCGGGTACCGACCGGATCGGGGTAACATGAGCTTCATGAATCATGATCATATACACGACGTAGCTATCCATCGATGTCTCTCAGCTACTGACTTGATGAAGATGATGCTGATGCTGGTACGAGTAGCTTCGATAGACTTCATTCGACATACTGATTTATGATTGCAGATTAAGAGCTTCGTTCACTTGTTCGCCCGGGCATTAATGTACGTACGGGCGAATCTTTCTCGGTCGACACCGTCTGTCTGTCGAGAATGTCTTACATTCGATCCATGCACCACCTTCATGGCGCGGCCAGGAATGTCGAATTCAAGATGCACCAACTTAAAGTCTCGAATCGTCCTAGTCCGTGTGGGCTAGCTCCGATCCGGTACAAACTTCATTCACTCACGTGGTGGTGTCGTCGTCCTCAAAGCACAGGCTTCTGAATTTGTCGGGAAGTAGCATGCTCGAGTTCCACGATCTCGAATCTGGAAAGCTATTTTGAGCAGGATCCGTCATGAAGAAGTCAAAGCGTGCACACAAGCTAGCTGGGCTGGGCTGTGCTGTGCTGCTTCGTAGCAAGCAGATTTTGCGTAATTAAGCTTCCGTCTCGGCACCGTAGGCATTGCCGTATGGACCACGTACGGTATCGTTCATGATAAGTTCCGTTCCCTCGGTAAAGTACTAGTTACTTAGCCTGCTGGGAAGACCTCCGCAGCGAAGAAATTTCATCTAGTTAACCGCATGCGAGTTAACCGTGAACTCTTACGAGATCCGGGTTAGTCAACTGAAGCCACGCATGCAGCAGCCTGCTTTGTCCGGATCCCTTACTTGGTTTAGTGGAACTCTCTCTCGCTCTCTATCTCTCTGTGGTCAGGTCAAATTATAAGACTCTGTCCCGTCATCACATTCTTCCTTCTTGAGTTCTTCTCATCGAGGCTCGATCAAACATCTTCTCCAAGAATTCTGTTTTTCGCCTCCTCTCGTGGCTAGGCTTGCCAACCTGTGAAGTCTGGGAATCTTATACGTGTTAAACGGTGAGGCTAACCGGCGATACACGTGGCGTGTTTTCACTCTTAGAGTGTTAGTCTACTCTTGAATGACATTCATGACCTCTCCGGGTTAGCGTTTTCATATTTACGAATATATATATATTTATTTATATATTGATAGAATTATAAATAGAGAAAGAAGCTTGATCCCCACAGGAGACATGTACGGGTTGACGAGACTCGGTTGTAGAGTCTACTTTACTCTGGTTCGAATGTGGTTTTCCTTTTGTCCATATAAAAGGCTTTCACTTTCTCAAAAAGGCAAGGCCGTAAATGGCAAAGTTGACCTTGAACGCTAAGCATTGAAACGAGCACAAAAGTAAAAGATTCTCGTCCCAAGGCATAAAGCAAGGAATTCTTAATTAGAATTATTACGAGTTCCAACCCCTTGACTTGCACAGCCACAATAACCTGAAGTCACCAGTTTACTGTTACTGGGCGGGAACCTGCACTGCTATGTTCCCATTCTCTCTGATTATACGCAAGATTATGCGCCAGGCTCGTGCAATTAATTGCAACATTTTCTCCGAGAAGTGAACTCACATTCAACATATATACTGTAGTGGTTGAAATATGTGCTGATTCCATACACGGATCCATATAAACGTATATATCCACACGGGTAGATTAATCAGGAGTAAACTTGCTGGACTCGTTTGTTGCGAAAGGAATCACCTAGATGCTCATGCAGAAGACCGAGTGATGGTCCATGAGCTAGGAGGAGATGAGAATATATATTGTGCGATTGTGGGAATCGAAATATCGCTGAATTAGTGGATAGTTTTCTTCTTCTTGGATCAGCGCGTGATTGATGGACCGGTCCGGAGAACTTTATCCGAATAGAAGAAGTGCTGAAAGAGAAACCGAAAGTGATCATGAGCAGTACTTACTCCAAGCCACTTTGAGATGGGAGCCAGGCCTCGAATCATGCAATTGATTGATAGTGAGTTTACTTTGTGCATTAGAGTGCTTTGTTCCCCTTTTCTTAATTAGCATCTTTTCTTTTCGAAGACGGGTGATCATGAGTTTTCTTGACAGAGACGGAGGCGACGCGGATCATGCACAAGGGACTAACGTAGTACTGATATATACTTCAGCTGCACCACAAGAAGGAGTTGGATAAGCATATTGCTGGAGAGTTCAATCATGATCAAGTGCTATAGAAGATGCTCAAGAAGGCATTATATCGTACAAACCATTCCAAACGACGACCGAAATTTCCATGTGTGCAATATATATATGTGATCAATGCTGTACTTGATGCTCAAGCTCAAGGACATGAAAGTCGTGGCGAATTTGGTGTTCGTCTTCCACTTGAGGGGACTGTTCTGTGCAAGAGGCCTTTCATGCTTGGTCCATGAACTCATCGGGGTTTGGAGACGGTACAGGCAGCTTCCCCAAGAATAAGATATTAAGGTTCTCGCGCTTCCCCGAATAATTTCAATGACATTACCTCGCTAATTATAAGTCTCTTATCCTTGCCCACTGTGTCGTCATACAATCCTTGCGTTCCAGAACTTAGTTGTATATACATTTTGTAAGTTGCTGTACATGTCACTGATCGGAAGTCTTTCCCTAGTCGACTCGGTCGACTGTTGAGGCGACTCTCAGCAAGTCTTCAGACTGTACGTACTGCACACCTAATTCATTTGTATACGGACCAGTACAGTACTCCCATCAGAGATTGATCAGTAAGTGCATGCGGATGCGGGATGCTCTCGTAAGACAAAAAGTCCTGAATCGTCGTGTGTAAACTTCACAGTCATGATCACCTTCATCCGAACTCCAGCCGGTAACGTTTGCTTATCTTCCCAACAGACTTTAGCCAGACAGGACTCACGCTATATTTCCTTGCAATGGTCCTCTTGAGTCAGAGACTTGAATATCATAAACGATCCTAATCAGTCACCCAGATAAAGATAAGCGAGAGAGATAAGATGCTTACGCTAGCTAAGAATCTGACCTCATCTGGATCAGCAGCTAAAACAGGGCACATGCCGAGGGCTAGGGGGTCAATGAGTAGCCACAATAGCTGCAGCGGCTGCCCACTCCTAAAGCACGTAAGGTGGCTGAGACTAAGGCGAAACTTGTTCAAGAGACGTCGGAGGGGAGAAGGGGAGGGAACATTCAAAATGCATAGTGAGCTAGCGCTGATTGTTCAAATCATTCTTCTCCGGGTCAAACTATATAAGATCTCGGCTATACGAACTACGATCTCCAGCTGTGATACCCACAGAATACTCACAAGATAAAAGTCCGGCATGATTTGCCAATCCCGAGAGTCCCCCCGAAATGTGGCACAAAGCAGAAACTGAAAAGAAGCCGGAAGCTTAGGAAACTAATGGGGACTGTTAGGCCCGCTGAGGTTGCAGACGATCAAAAAGTCTTTCTGAGCTTTGCACTAATAGTAACTCTCCGTCGTAATATAAGAGAAGACGACAGACAGAACTGACCCAGCGCTAGCTGCACAGTGCAGATACTACGACTCGGAGGACTTTTTGGCGATGCCATGCTTTACGAGTTCTCGCCAATAAGGCGTCTGATCGATAAACACGACAAAAGCCTAGTGAAAACCGGGGGTGAATCCAGATCTTCCCCGTAAAACATGTAGTGGGTCTTGCTAGCGCTCACCGGAACGTAAATCATTGGATCTGGAAAGCCTAATATTAAAAAGTCGACCGATCGCATCTTCTTCTTCTGGCTGCGTACCTGCTAAGTTAACTACGATAAGTAGAACAGACCAGGTACTACTGACAGCCGCTCGATCTCATCCTTCCACATGCAGCTGCAAATGTTCATTGATCTGGCATTTCTTTGGCAGGCCCGGCCCATTCCAAGAGGACCACCATCCAGCAGCAGGCAGTGTCACAGTCGATGTTTGGATCATGTTTCTCTTCCAAGGACCGAGGACCCTTGAGCTAAATTACATCACCATATCTAAGTATTATAACACTGCTACAATGCAAGGCATCTTGTACCTTCAGTGCGCGCCAGCAGCTCTTGTTTTGCAGATGGTTAGGCGTAATTGGCTCAGTGCCAATGAGCACTAGGATTACTCCTGTAGTGAGTGCTACAATAGTAAGCTTACGTAACTATAGGCACTCCAACTGATCAGGAGTAACGCGGTCAAATTAAGATCTAGACCAAGGGGCAAGGGCCAACGGGTCAGAGCAACCGGCGAGCACAATAAACACATGCGATGGAAACCGGCTATATTTCCACCAACCGTACATTAGTTTTACGAGGAAAACATCAATCAAGTTGAATGATTCTCGCGGCTAAGCGCTAGCTACTAGCTTCTAGCCTCAAGGACATATTAATTATGCACCTGTCCTGGCCATTGATCGATATATATAGATGGCTGGAATGGATATGGGACCACACACAGAGAGCAAAAGTACATACACTGTCAGGGACTGTGAAGTAACGAAACACGGTGGTCAAGAGGACGAGCCAACAAAAGGAAGAGTTGGCCCTTGAGCCAATGTCTCTATAGTTGTCACCTCCAGACCTAGCTAGCTAGGGTTGATATTATTACTGCCTGTGTAAGAACGTTCAGACCTGTAGACGTGTGTAAAGCACATGCCGACGATTTATGGTCGGCATGCAGCTGACGTCGAACGATATATACTACCATAGCCATATGATACCATATGATATGTCAAGTTTAGTACATGCAACGGCGCTTAAGAAATCATATCTTCATACTGTCCAGAGCTTGCTAGAATCAGAAAATGGATCCTTCCCCTTGACAAATAATATGCAGATCCTCCCGCTTTTCTGACACCTTCTATTATAATTAGTGACACAGAAAAAGCCTTCGAAGTTGCAATTGCCGAACTATATATATATGTAAAGCAACAAGCGAACAGTTCTTGAGGTGCGCATGTACACATACACCAGGCCATTCTTCTGATGTATGGCTTAGAATGACCATTTTCTTCCAGCACTTCTTCCATCAGCCAACACAAGTACAGAATCTGACTACCAGTCCAGTGTTGATTGATATCTCCTGAAGTCAATCGGAAACCGTTTATGACAAACAACGTATTAACCATAAAACACACAGTGAACTGTTACGTACAGATGCCCGAAGCTCAAACGCAGAATATTATGTAGTGTCGCATTTTCAGGAGGTCTTTCCTTCTTCACGTTTTTCCAGGCATATACAGTACACGTACTTATGTCCCGCACAATTGCTGTGACTTGCTGCAGGCCAAAGCATCACATGAGTTCTTGGTGCTAAAGCCCTGGAAAGCATACTTCTCAGGTACCGAGGTCACGCATTTCTTTGTGCTGGGTTGATCAAATCCGTGCCGAGAAAATCAATGTTTGATGATTTCCCCCCTCATCGATCAGAGGTCCTCTATTGTTGAAATAAGTTCCGCTTCTGCTGGTGGTGCTACTTACTAGCTACATATGAAGGAGAAACATTCTAGATCTAGCTTAGAACTAGCCTGCAGGCATGAGCAGTAGAGGAAAGTGGGTGTGATTGCGGGAGTCATGATCATGAAAGTTTTGTGGCAGTCGAGCTCGAGTAAGTCAGGTGTGAATGTGGGGCAAATATATCAAAGTTCTGCTGTGTACAGCTTGACGAGTCCATGATCACTAATAGTTCACAGAACTGAATCAGTAAGTAATCGTTCGGTTGAAAAGATTCGACCTAGCGTTGGACAATATTGATGCGTGGCCAAGGTAGTATATATGTATATATATAGAGAGGAAGTCTTGTAGGCTCTGGCGCATACTAACATCAATCGTGCTGCCAGTACTAGTGGACTCAAAAGTGACGAGCTGAATTCGTGGAAAATATCATAACGTCCTACAATCAAATCTGATGCGGACTGGAAATAGTGCCTTGGGTTCTCGGGCCCCGAACGAGGTAGTAACTAGTACGATATATACGTATATATGTGCATAAGTAGGTTTTGTGTTAGAGCAATAGCGCATCAATTGATACAAGCTTAGCTAGCCCGGCCCAGATACATGCCAGTGTATATAGTGTACCAGATCGCATGAACTAGCGAGCATCGATCAATACACGTTCCACAAACTCGTGAGCGAAGGACTGTAGCTCTTTGTCTCTTCAGATCAGAACTGGGTACTACGTAAAACAATATACTTGGCCAGTCCTGGTCATGACTGATGGAATTTAGATCGTGATCAGTCTCTAGTTCTTGGATGATATTTGACGCTAGTATCGTCACATTTGCTCCAACGCTGGCTACAGCTACTCTAGTTATGAATGTAGCTAGATCTATACAATGTCATGTCTACTTCTGGATCGATCTATATATTACCCTCCTGCCGTATTCCCGATCCTTCCCGTCAGGACAGTGCTGAATTCCAATAGTAAATATTCCCAGTCAACTAGATTACGCTCTAGATCTCTGCATGCCTAGAGTCTCTTTCCACGTTGTAGTCAACAACAGAAAACTGTTTTTTAAAACGTCTCTCTCTCTCTCTCTTACTGAAGTGTGAAGTGCCGGGGACGATGCATGAGTTTGCAATGGGCCTGGAGGAGATAAATGTACACATGATCATATACTTGAAGTCTTCTGTATCTTCTTCTTCCAGGACTTATAATGTTTGGAGAGTATTCTCGGAAAGCGCTGGAAAAAGTTTGGACAGTCCCAAAGACGCATCTGGAAGAAGACTTCAGGACTGGTCATGATGATCAAAGTGGAAGGAGTCCATGACCAGTTAATTAAGTTGACGCAGCCTGTTCCATCATCCACGGCCAAGCCATAGACTCATGTTGCTCGCTGATTTTCCTTCGAGCCTAGCTGTACGCTTCAGCCAAAAGCGAGGTCGATGATCTCTGAATCACAAGCGTAATTTGGAGAGAATATAGTATATGTGAATGGCTGACTTTGGCGGACAAGAGCTTGTTCCTGGTCCTTGGGAATGTCAAAAGCCGAGATCGGCAAGAAGAGCATAAGTGTCCAGTAAATATATAAGAAAATGAGAAGAAAATTCGCAGTCGTAAAACACGCGGACGTATATGTATGCCATTCCATACCTATGAAACCGGTCGATCGAAGGAAGAAGTCCAGATGTAGAGGACAGTCACTGCTTTCAGTTGCTTCACTCTCCGGGGTGTTCGCTCAGGTTGGCAGTGGAACGAAGGACCAAGCGGTGCCACAGTGAAGCACACTTCTTGCGAGCGAAGTGTGCAAGCCCCACCTCAAGCTCTCCTTGGGGCACTGTTCTCGGCCCAAATTCAGAAGAAGGTCGTTCAGCTACAAATATGTGTTTCATAATGTTATAACTCTCTCATCGTCAATTGATGAGATACTACAGTAACTTTTCGTCGATCGATCTTACGGGTGAGCTGAAAATGAGCAGTCCACGGGTGGTCGCATAAAAGGACACCCAAAAAGTAAGCATCAGAAGCAGGTTCAGAGATTCGAACTGTTTGCATCGATATCCATCCGAGGGCTAGCCAACTAACTATTACCTAGTCTCACGCGATCGAATGGAAACCTTTGATGCTCACTGAAATCGACTTTCTTTCCAAACTCTGACAACCTGTGTCCTCTCCGTGTGACACGAAGGAAGGTGTACTATATCCAATCTGTCTATTCCATGCATGACATTTGCTTTAATTTCCTCTCCATGGAAATGATCATGAGGAAGTCGGTCGAGAGGTGTGCGAAAGAAAGAAAACGTCATCAACAAATCTCATCCGCTTTTTGGCGGTAGCTGAGGAGCAAAGATGGATGTCCATGCCATTATTCTCGCACCATGTGGTCGACCAAACTCGTGGTGCTCTTGCTATAGCACGTGAATTCACTGACACTCATTATCAGGTGGTCATATCGGCTCGGAAATTACGACAACTGATGATTCTCTTACGAGGAGATTTTCTTCAGATCTAGCTATTTAGAAGAAACATACGTATCAGGCCTCGCTGCTCTAGTTGATTCTCTCAGCACCCCGATCGATCAGATGCAGGCATGATGAATTAACTTGTCTTAGTTGACTCAAGTGAACTGAATCGGCTGATAAGGTGGACGAAAGAATGAAAACCGCATCTGAGATTAACAAATATTTCAACAACCATAATTTTATGTACTGTACATTAAAGGATATATAGCAGATTTTCGGTGCAGAAAAGGCGTGTAATTATATCATTATATAGAGCTGGTACGTGATGGGCACTGCGTACGGTGCGGATGGCACGATCCAACATTTTTTGAGTTTTGTGAGATCGGAAGTCCCAGAACCAAGTGAACGCTTTTCTTTTTCGGTTCTTTTTCTTTTCGTTTGGCTCGTACACGACCGCAGTGCAGTGCAGTGGGGTTTGAACCCCGACCAAGGCGCCTACGTGTTACCCCATTCGTGTACATTCGAGAATCTGAACTACCGTGGTTGACGCAGACTCAACCGCGTACGTACGTGTTCCATTGGATAAGGAGGGATTTGCTTTATCAGCATCCTCTGGGAAGAGATATGGTTGGATGAATCTACCGTATCTGTTTCTGCTTGAACAGCACCCCCCTAACCTTAAAGCGAACACGCGACGCAATAGCCAACGGATGGAAAGCCTTACAACGGAAAGAAGATCCGAAGGGACAAGCAACCATCGCCCCGAAGGGAAGAAGAACAACGGAGTTTAATATGAGTAGCTCTAAGTTCGTCTATCGTCTCTAGAATATCACACACGGATAAGTCAAAACTCATGTATACAACAGGTGAACATGAAGTAGCACCGCCTGATGCAATTACTCTCATGTGGACAGCGCCTGTTAATCTCTATGTAGAGCAATAGAAACTCGTTGTCTAAAAAATATAGTGCAAAAAGAAAGACAAAGTGATACCTCTGCGCCTCTCATGGTAAGCTTTGACACAATCTCGAATAAAAACGTCAAACTCCGAAGCTGTCGATCCATTTACTTCAGGGCTAAACGGATGAAGCGATGTCTCATCTGCGTGTCTTATACTTGGTCATCTTCGCAGCTGCCTTCACGTCTGCAGCCCATCCTGAAGGATAGGTGTTTACCTGTGCCGTCACTGAGTCCCGTGTCGGATTCGTAACAACCACATCTGCCACTGAGATGTGATCCTCCCTCATCATGTGCATGTCAGCTCTCACTGATACTCCGGTCTGAAAGACATACCAACGCTCTCTCCACGTCATGTAATCACTCTTCTATGCTAAGACCAACACGTCGTCTCTAATGACATCATGGGTAGCTATCCGCTCTTCATCGTGAGGACAACGAGCAAGATGTCGATCCGAGATGTCGTGCGAGACATCGCACTCGCAGGTGTACAGTGCCAAAGCAATAGGTTGGACCAAGTCTAGGCGGAACCTCATCGCTGTAGAGAAGATAGTCGGTGCAACTCGGAACGCTCTAATGCAAGGTCGAGCTATGAGTCAAGAGCATGCGCCCTTGTCCGAACAAGAGCGGAGTCGAGTTCTGTTATCCCGTGAGATGGAAAGATCAACTAAGAGCACATGAAGAATCTGCTGAAAGTGATGTCTTGTCAGAGAGGACTGTAGTCTGTAAGATCCATCGGTAGCTAAGATATCAAGTCGAAGATGTGTCACACGTGTCTCAAGAGTCAAACTATCTCTTGTCTCACGGAGACACATCTGTAGTGGATAAGAACTATCTTCCACCTCTGTCACCTAGCTCTCTAGAATAAGTCTATCTAGCACGAGAAAACAACAACAGAGCCAAGGTGCTCAGAGAACCCAACTACCCAAAAAAGCTACCGGAGCAATCTCCTCCATGGATAATAAGCCCACATGATATCGGTAAAGATGTCTGCCTACGTGTGAGAGGTCTTGTCATATAATCAAAGGTCCCTGGTCCTATGATGTCACCAAAAACTCTCATGATCCTCCTATCAAACTCTCTAAGGCACGAGTTGAAGATAAGAGATGGAGGTACCATGCGGAGTAAGTAATCAAGACGACGTGCAATGAAAGAGAAAATGATACCAAAAAGAGAATATGTTAGAATATGTTAGAGAATCCACATGTGAATTCTCTAACATAGAGAGATCCTCGATATGCAAAACATGCTCCGTCATGATAACATCTAAGAACCGGGAGACGAAGTCCTCTGTACTCATCGGTACTCCGAGAATACCTAAACCATCTCTAGGTGTAACAAATCTCTTTGGGAGCTGGAGGTCTGACAATATATCTATGGGAGACCAAACCCTGCACTTTGACATCTTCATTCTCAACCTTACCAAGGTCAATTGAGAGCCGAGGTGATCAAAGACATCACAGACTTGGTCCGCCGGACCTATGATATACGTGTCATCAGCTAGAGATAGAAAAACACAACTTGGAGCAGCCAAGGCGGTGACCAAGAGAGCTCTATAGTGAGCTAAGATAAAGAGGGGTTCACCCAAAGAGTCTCCTTGACAAGTACTTGTACTGACAATAATAAAAATGTTATAAATTAATTGAGTTAACATATTTTCAAAACATTATAATAACCAAAAATATAACAATAAAGATTCAAAGTAGTTTAGAAATACTAAGTGTATTTTAGAATATGTTATCGAGAAATATTAGATGAAACCTCCGTCGTTTGGTAAAGTACAAGCCAGACTAGTGTTTAAATCAGAATTTTCTAAAACATTTATCAAACATTGTAGTGGCATCGAGGGTTGAGAAATTTTTTTAAACAAAGGGTCAACTTAGCTAAGGGCTTCTTGATAAGTAAAGACCTCAGCTTAGCTAGGGACTACTTAGCAAAGGGCTTGTTTTCTAAGTAAATCGACGTATGGTGAGAGTTCGAGAGACATTACAAAGAACTGAAGAGAGAGAGGAGACGGCGTGCGCAAGAGAGAGATGAGAAGATTTTGATCACAGAGGACATTGATGATGAAATGGAGACGTGAATAAAGTTTCACGAGTCTTGACAAGCTTATTTGCACAGATTTGAATGTCTGATCGACCTTGGTGGATACAACAGATCGTATTTGAGTTCTGATCGTTTTTCTTTTGATCGCTCTCGAAATCAATCACAGTCAAGAGGTCCGTCCTCTCCAAGAAAGACTCTCTCCACGACACCGTACATAACTCCAACATTATTCTTATCATTTACTTCTTTATCTCGTTAAATCTCTACGTGATTTTGTTTTTTATTACTTCGTATTCCTTGTGGTACGTTCTAGATCTAATTCAAGTCCAAATCTCATGCGGTGAAGCCATCTGCGATTATAGTGCGGTCCATTTAGACTGTAGTCTGAGAAAGATTTAACCATAGTTTGTCCTAAGGAGGTTTCGTGAAACATCTCCTAATATGTGAGATCGTCTGATTACAGAGTGCAGCTTGCGCCGCGCTGCTAGTGGAAGCTAGAGGGAGCTACAAGCCGTGATAGCTGATGGTCACAAGGTGTTGAAACTCGAAGATCTTCCTAGAAGGCGATTTCAGAACTCAGAATGCTCCCTGGTGGACATTGAGATACAAGAGGTAGCATGTCATTCACAGTACAACCTGGCAGTAGAGAGGACAGATCTAAAAATAATATGGTGGTTGTTCTCAAGTTCAAGTCAGAAAAGATCTAGAAGGTAGTTTAGAAAGCAAAAGAAGACAAAGAATGTTAGACCTAGAAGGTAGTATATATTCAAGTGCTGATTTGGATGAATCAGTACACAGTAAAAGGTACTGAAGTCCTTAAGTGAGAGTTAGTGGGACTGTAAGTTGGAGAGAAGGCAGATAGTAGGAAGTACAAGATAGAAAGTATAACATCTTCTGGAAGTCAAAACACCTTCTGGATGACATTTAGTGAATGTTTGAGGTAAACATTGGTTTTGACAACTCTTAAGGCTTAGTGACCTCTTGGGACAAGAATCTTCTTGAGGAATGAAATTTTTATGCTGTAAATACATAAGGATTAAAACCTTGGATGTTACAGTAAACTGCTCAGTTTCACCAGTATTGTTACATCATGTAATATGAAAAATGATAAAATTAATACAAACGATATAAGTTACTAGAACATGACTGTTTAGCTCTTACTGGAGTAGTGACAATAACCCTCCACAATTTTCTGCAAGTAGTGCATAATTTTAGTAGTGCATAATTTTAGAACATTTTCCAGAGGAGAGATCTACTACCATAATAAATGACTGTCAGACCTCCCGACGGGAGCTCCTATGACCCTTGTGAATAAGCATGCAAAGTGTATTTCTGGACGAGGAAAGTAAGAAGGCAAGCGTGGTAACATGTATTTAATTTACAATGTGGACTAGCAATTATAGTGATCAGAGAAAAATACAAGACTGATTTTGATGCTCTACTAGCTTTCTAAGTGGGGAAGAGAGGAGATAAGACTTTGATAAATCTTTGTTAAATTATCGTACTAAAGGAAGGACTCAAATTTTGTTTTCTATAAATTTTATTTTCACCACAAAACCCTTCATGGAGAAAGGAAATGATGACAAATCAATGTATATTTGAACTCTCCACAAGGAGAACTGAACTTGTGCTGGTGAATCAAAGATTCCTCTGTAGATATGTGAAACCAGGCCAAAAGTCACCCACATGGTGTAATCTGAAAAATATACATGCAAAATCTCCCACTCACAAATCAGTTCGGTTTCATTTCGGGTTCGAATTTTGGAAACCAGTCCCCCACTGTTCGGTTCTTTGCTACCTCGAATGGTTCATTTTCCAACCGTACTGGATGCTACTGCCAGGACACTTCTCTTTTACGGAGATTCATCAAGAACCAGAAGATAGAATTGGAGGGTGCACTTGATATTCAGAAAAAATATGGGTATCGAAAGTATTAAACCCCAGTGTCCCTATTAGTACTCCTGGTAAGTTAAGGACCTCCATATTAGGGTTCATTTGTCGAGAACCAAAAATTACATCATTAAACCCCAGGTATAAAAGCAAAAAAAAAGAATATTCAGTTTTTCCTCCTCGGGAACTTTAGGTTAGAGAGAAGATACTGGTGTATGCATGTTCGGAAGAGAAGAAATATTTAAGTATCTTAATTTATGCACTAACTCTTCTTTATGGAAGGAGTAAACCATAAATTTAAAACAAAGTTATGGCGGTTAGTACTGGCACATGAGACCCGTATGGCAGTATGAGAGTCGTTTTATACGTAAAATTTATAGTTTATTGTGTGGAGAGATCCACGTGTGCTTCTCACGGGGATGTTGATTACTGTGGACACTTCAATGTCACTTCAGTTTTTATTTCTAAATATTATTTCAGATTGTCTGGAATATCTAAAGTCTGCCCGAAGTTATTATTGTTTTCAGTATTCTGGAGTAGTCCATTGATCAGAGTTTTCTGCACAAATAAATTTTTTTTCAGACCTAATCAACGCAAGATCTTCAGTTTTTTTTTCTAAATGTTCTTCCTGATTTTCATGTTTATACGTTCTGTTGGATTCTCTGGAATAACTAAAGTCTACCCGAAATCATTATTATTTTTAGTATTCTGAAAGAGTCCATTGATCAAGACTTTCTACACAAATGAATTCCTTTCCAAGTCAACTATCAGCCAATAAATCAAGTGATTTCTTCCTAAATAAGTACTTGTCGTTTTCTTTCAGTCCACCAAAACCTCACTTTGGATGCATATTTTATTGGTTTGGATACTCAATAGTTAGTTGTCATCACATACCGTGAATCACCTAGTGTGAAGCTCTGGGATAGCTTTGATTTAAATCCTTACTTAACCGATTCGGTTCTCGCAAACAAATTTTATCAAAGCAAAGTCTATCAGCAAAAGTATTTTGGGTATAACGTTTAAGTTTCTTTGTTCGCTAACAGCTCACCCGCATAATGAAATCCTTGGTTATCGGAATATTTATAGGGACACTTGGGCTGGGAATGAAATAATGACTTAAATCAAATATTTGACTTTTAGTTAACTGCAAACCTAGCTGATTACGAGTAAACATGAAGGTTTAGGGTATACTGGAACCAACGAGAATGTTCTCTGCAACGTGAAGTACACGTTGACGTAAAATGGGAATATTCCTCTTCTGGCTTTTATTCCCGGACCTGGGGTTTCAGTCTTACATGCAGTTCTATTATATCATCCACGTAATATTATATTTGTGTATCGCGAACCATATGCAGTGAATCACTAGAAGCTGTTTGTTTGCCCTTATGGAGATTCCAGTAGCGGGTACAAACTAGATTCGAGATCGGCTGATGAAATGAAGGGTGGAATTCTGTTTTCCAGCTGGATCAAAGAAACGTGGATGCGAAAGAAAGTAGTAGAGATCCGGAAAGTATCGTAGTACCAAGTGAAAATATTGTGTGTAGAACAGGGAAGAATTCAGCTCTTGACTTCCTTCTGACACGTGAGTCTGCACTTTCGAGGAAGGGATGCACCTGCGACTGGACCTTCCCGCTCAATCGCCAAGTTGTAAATTTGAATGGTTTCATTTGTTACATGGGCAGTAAACTACTAATTGGTATCGAACAGCTCTTGCAGATGTCGAAAGAGATTCAGTCGAACTCCAAGACTCCAATGGAAACAGCGTCATACGAGATAAAGCAGATGGCTGGCAACTGTGTTACCTAAAGAAAGCTACATCACACAAACCCAAGGCAGTAGAAACTTCAAAGTATGGTGCAGTAAGAACAGTACTTTCAAGTTGACAGATTGAATCAATACAACCCGCTGCAATGGATCCCGGAGAATTTCGCCACTGGTTTCGAACATATATATGTGTACATGCCATTCACGTGAGTGTTGGCTTCTCACAATCTAATCTCAAGTCATAAGGTTTGTGCCGGATCAGAGTGGAGAGTCGTCCAAGCTTTCCTCAATCAGTCCACGTGAACGCATCGAGTCGACAGCACATAGGATTCCAGAAATCAAATTGATTCTTTGGTACTAGTAGCCACTAATACCATGATCATAGAAGGACTGCCGAGGCTGTCGGTACATGGCAGAACTAAGAATGATAGATTAAGACCTCAAAGTTGATCCAGAATCGACTCGACTCGATTGGATGGTTTCCACAGCCAAGAAGAGAAGGCTAACGTGGCAAGAACAAAGAACTGTACAGGTACAGAGCTATCTATCTAAGTCACCTAATGTGCCAAAAGATTTCAGAACCGAAACGAAGGGAGAATGTTGGCCTACAACTAGGTCGACATATTCTGACACAGGCTGGAGTCTGTTGCATGTCTTCTCGATTCGATGACACTCGCGTCACATGAGAACTTCAGCTTTTGCCCTCGCAAGAAAGAGTTGCTGGATTCCACATGTAAGGAACCAGAAATTTCCACCGCTTAAAGCCTTTGACGTTGAAGCTCGCTCCCGTCATCTTGTCGATCAAGACCTTGCCGGGATTCCCCGCGTAAGCTCCTGATCCAAAAGCCCCCGTGCAAGCTCCGGAAGCCTCCAGTGCCAGAGCCTGATCGCCTTGATAGTATCCGTTGCCGTATGGATTGGTAGCTGCGCCTGCCAGAATTTTTGCCAGCGTGATCACCATTCCGTCAACTCCGACTCCATTCGGAGCTTTGAGCACGGGAGACGGCTTCTTCCCGAGTAGTTCCGATTTCGCAAACGGCCACGCGCAGAAGCCCGGACACTGAGAAGCAGAATTGCCAACCCAGCCATAGGGAAGCATGTGATTAGACGTGTCGGCAGATGGGAATGTGAAGCCGTGCTGTCCACAACGTTCTGAGCAGAAGCCTTCCACCAACACGTCTTGCGCTGTGAGTACTAAGTTGATCGCTTTGGGATCGGTGGGAAACACTTTGTCCTTCACTGACTCTACCACCAGCGAGTAGATGTCAGCTCTTTTCAGATTCTTTCCTCTCGAATACGACGTATCTGCTCTTTCTTGTACGAGTTCGACTTTCTGAGACACTGCCGCTCCAAACATATCAGTGTAGCCTCGTGTGAGCGACCACCATTGAGATACAGTCGGAACAGAACTTGTTTTTGCTGGTGCTGGTGCTGGTGCTGCATCTGCTTCTTTCGCTCCGCCAGATATAGACGGAGTGAAAGAGTAAAGAAAGGCACGGACTGTCGCCTTTTCGTAGCGAGTGAATTCTCCGTAGAATGTAAGGTAAACCTTGATCGGTGCATCACCTGACAGTAAGGGTCCATTGTGGTAGTCGAGAATCAGCGGTGGGCCGCGGAACAATCGTCCTTCTGTTGTCGGTACGGACGATACGCTCCATAACACAAACGCTGTGAACGCTGAAAAGAAGATTGACATACTCTCTTCGCTGCTGCTTGCCTTTCTTTCGTGGCTCTTTTAGCAATCGATGAATGGTCTGCAGTTCAGATTTCTAGTTTCTAGTTGTAAACAGAACACGTCGTCGAGCAGATGGAAACTAACAGCTCGGATCCAATTCTTCCTCCTCTCTACGGTAACCTTCTTCTTCAGGAATCTTCTCCTTCTTTGCCTTCCTTCGTGATTCACAGATCACTCTGAGACTCTCGCTAATCAGTCAGAACAACAATACTGATAAATTAATATACACTTGGCTGTCTTTACCTTCAGACAAACTTGTAAACTTTCACAAAACCTCAGTTTTAAACTCACTCAGATTCACAGGACTGAGGAAACTAATTATCGTCGACGCGGAACTTACAATTCACAAAGAATTGGTCAGCTATGCAGCTGAACTAGGGAATATTTGAATGAATGTACAAGAAAAGGAGTTATGTCTCCATGCAAGACGCCGAATCGCGTCGTTATAAAGTTCAAAGAGATATAGACAGAAGTTGTTGGGGCCCGCCAGCCAAGGATGGCTCGCGCATCGAATTGGTGGGAGAACGAGATTCTACACTCCAATATGGGATTTTTCTCGAAGAAAGAAAAGGATTCGATTCGAAACTATGACGGGTGGAAAAAGAGAAAGAAGTTGGTAAAGGGATCGATTCTGCAATGGACTGTCGCTGAATAGGAAGGGGATATCGATCCTTGTCGCGTTCACCTCGGCGAGAGAAATTTGCGACACTAAATTGACAGCGTGAAGGAAGAAGAAAACAACTTTATGGTGGAAGGAAGGATTCTTCCACAAGAGATTGTAAGAGGCGCCAGAGGAAGAGCAGAATGAGGAGAAGAGAGGAGCAAGTGTCTTCGACGCTCAATCCTTGAAGTGGAGAGAAGAGGAGAGTGGCTGCTGGATCGGCAGATGAGAGGGCGGTACTCCTTAAGTAACGGGAACAAGGAGGGACGGAAGAGTTCAAAATCTTTTCGATGCGGAACAACAACAACAGAATTCTAGTAAATTAGAGTGGAGACGACGGATCAGCGCGTATGACAAACTGTCACAAGTTACGCTGAACTGAACAGAACTGAACTGCTCCCGAGCAGTTCAAAGAATGATCAAGGTTCCAGCTGTAGCGTCGAGGTGGGCAGCGAAATAGCCAACCAGCCAGCCAGACTGCCTGCCTGCCCCGCCCCCGCTCCAGCGCGCAAGAACCGAAAGCCAAGATAGTTGCCATCCCACCACCATCCCGTTCGTTGTTCGTCCATCTGTTCGTGGGTTTTGCTCCGCCACCATGCTCAAAACAACGACTGTTTTGTTTCGTTGTTTTGGCCAATTCAACTCTCAAACGCTCGAGAAACCAGACGACCAAACCCCCTCCCTCGCTGCCCTTCCCTCCCTCCCACCTGAAGACACGGCCCTGACCCTGCCTGCCTGCCACTCCCTCCATTCCGTCACAAGCCGTCTGGTCGGGACTGACCTCTACTCGGCCTGGTCAGGTCCGGTCTCTCTCTGGGACGAACAGTGCTGTCCCGAGCCGTGACGAGCCATCATGCCATCATACCATACAATGGGCTTATGTCGGAATGAATCGTCGGCTCGACTAAAATTTGAATTTTGTTCTCGCCCCGTCACATCTCATGGCATTCGTACCGCACTTCCGGTGGAGGTTTTTCTTGGATACGCCCCATTCTGAACGGTTGAGCTTTAGTGCACCCGGAGTAAAAGTTGTAACTTTCCTAGTTCCTCATAAAAAATTGCAATGAAACACAAGGACGTGTTTATCGTGAGTTTGCTAGTCCGTTATCAGCATTCAATATGAACATCACTTGCGTAAAAGATTATTACACACATTGATCCATATTCTTTATGTAGGTGTACTCCACCGATTATTACTAACTATTGTTAGTCATAATTGATGAAATGTCATCTCAACGTTCTTCTAACTCGATCGCAATAGAAAAACAGAGAAGACTCCCGAATTCAAATCCTAAACATCTCGTGTGATGAACTAGAAGTCTCCGAAGATTTTTAGCTCATCACACGAGATGCCAACAGATATTATTCGTGTTGAGTGTTAGAGTGTTCGAGTCAATTTGTGTCGAGTATTGGAGTGTTAGTATTTTTTTTCGTTTCACTACGATCCGTCCTTGAGAAGCGTCAGAACAAAAAAGTCTTACGATGGATACATAAAAGCTCCAGTGTTCTGAATCGAGTGTCTTCACGGAAAAGAACTGCCCTTCCAGTGCTCCACACAAGAACATCTTTGTTCCACCCTTGTCTATTTCCGACTGTTCTTTGGTAATCGTTTTCCTCACATGTCACGGTCAACTGTGTTCGTTGTCAGATGTGGTTACCTTTCTCTTCATTTTTCTGTTTCGAAAAAATGCTTCAGGTTTCTCGGGTTCTGGTCGAACAGATCCACCATCCTTGAATACAAGTTCTGTCAGATTGACAAGTATTATTTCTTTGTTATTTAAGTATTGATATTTTCAATTGCACGCTAAACATATTATCAGATATGATCAAATAACTATCGATAAACTCCAGTGAATATTAACGACCATCTTGAAGATAGTCGATGACTATCAATCTTCCATTTTCTATGCATGAATATCACCAATCATCTTCAAGATGAGAGATGTTTATAGGTTGAAGTTTGTAGTGGCGTTACTCTAACACATTGACCTTAGAAATAAATAAGTTTCTCTTTACATGTACAATGGACCTGCTCAGTGCAAACTTTGGGGGTGCCAAACTTGTATGTAATTATCCAATATATGTAATGATTGATGGTGTAAATTATATAAATTAACAAAGTTTTAGATATAATATAACCATTAAATCGTGAAAGATATTTCTCTTTTTGTAAAAGTTACAATGTGTAACACAATAGTCGTGATAATAAACAAATAATTGTAGTAAATAAGATTCTCACATAATATTGATAAAATAGAGATAAACCGAGTGAAATGACACAATAGATAAGTTTTCTTAACTTATTGGTGAAACAACTCTCAAGGTGAAGGTATCACAATGACTTGCACAAGATACGATAAGTGACTACAAACAACAATCCAACTCCTGATTTGAACAAGATAACTCCCCCAAGTACTAAGACTTGTCTCACTGTTCAAGGACGAATCAACATTGTCTTAAATTTCATCATCCAAAGAATGATATAGTGAAGCACAAAAGGTCAACTTGACGACAACTTGCGGAAATAAAATCCTCTATCGACTCTCTTTCGTGATTATCAAGAATGTCAACAATTTTGTCAACATAAGTCGATACCTCATCAACTTGTCATTACACAAAGATAAGAACTTCAACCAGTTACACCCAAACATGGCTCACACTCACCACATAAAGTATACTCAACATATACTAACATTGTCTAGACATAATATTTGAGAGAATGACAAGGCTCGCTTTTGTTTATTCAACATTGATTAACACAACAAAATGTTATTGAATATATGCTCTACATACATAGTGAGTAGAACTCACCTCCAACGAACACCTCCTTAAGACCCATGCCACTTGATAAGCATTGCCACTATAGCAATCTGATGCAGTGGGACCTTATGGATCTAACTCTAACTCAAACAAGTACTAGTCCATCTATATCAGTAAAGTCATACTATTATATTTTACTCTGTCGCCTACTCAAGTTTCTTCTTTTTTATAGTTCAATTCCTTCTCTATCCTTCATTAATACGAACAACTCTTTCATCAATTCTAACAAATCATTACACGTATGTTTCAAGTACTCATTACGTAATCTTTAAGATTTGCATGGTTTTGTAAACTAGCATCATCATGATTTTGTAAACTAATCTCATCACGGAAGATCTTTCTCGATACTTACTACATCTAAAATTCAGCCGATCTTAGCTCCTTCTTGACATATGCAAGGAAGTTTTTCTCACTCCCACACTTAGATCTGTACATTTTGTCGTCACGCCTGATGCCTCATCAACTTATGTTCAAACTCGCGGAAGTTTCACCTTTGCTGCTTCTTTTTCTTTGTCATGCACAATCTACAACTCTTTGAAGTCTCTCACCTAGCATCTTGCTATCTGAGCATGTCTTCTTTTCTCGCATCTGTTTCTCCAGCTAAGCATGAACTTCGTGAAGTCCAGTCATTGCAACCCATGTCTCCAAGACTCCAAGTTGACTCTTCTCTGGTCTTGATCCGCTCCACATTAGCAACCAATGCCTCTTGTTGTGGTTTAGACTTCTACTCAGCTAGGTTGTGATTAATTCCCTTCGTTGAGAAGATGTGTACATCCTCTGGTTAGAAATGGTCAGAAGAAAATTGTGAAAATATCTCCCTTTGTTACATAAATTCAAGCTAACAAATGAGGACCGTATGTAAATATTTATTTTTCAATAATGGTTACTTTAATTTTCTAGACAATTAATATTATCATTTTCTAAAATTTTTGTGATAAATCTCTAGATGTCTCACTATATTGATTCATTGCATGAAAAAATATTTAATCAGATATGATATCTCAATGAAAACAATCACTTGTTACAACCATAAAACCTACAAGTCAAATATGATAGATCATTCTCATTATATCTATGATGAGTTAGATTGTTCTCGATGGAATTGTTTCTTTTTTGAATATTTGAGTCTCTTTAGTATTTTGTCTTGTTATAATAGAAGTTTAATAAATTTTTTAAATTTTTATTATATTCTATAATTATTTAATATTCATTTCTTCATTTCTTATAACTTGTCTTACATCGCATATGGTTTGCAATGATGTTTGATTGTCCTCCTCGAGCATTTGCTTCGGTAGAACTATCGAACACGTAGAAGTATATGATTGATCTTTTCCAAGTTGACCTTTTGGTACTACACAAGTTTCATTTCTCTTTTCATGACTTCATTAGGTTTGATAGAAACTTGATCAGATTGCACCTTCTAGAGGTGTGCGAAATGTGAATAAGTCCTGCTTAGCTACTGGTTCAGTGTACTTCGAATCCTGTCATATGCACACGACTAGGTGATTCCTACAACAAGAACTCCTGCACATGTCTAACAAGTCTTGCATTTCCTTCATCACACATCTTCCTTCCTTCAGCATATTAAGGACTTACTCACATTTCGTACACCTCTGGATTAGTTTAAGATGACATTCACTTTAACATGTTCTTCTCTTATGATATATACTTGTTCATCGGTTGTCTCGACACTCTTTTAAGTGTAGATTCAAGCAATCTTGCAAGTGGTACCTCTATTGATACTTATCGTCCCAATACTTCTGCAAGTATCTCGCTTATCGTGACCGTAGCTTCCTCAAGTCCCGTCGGTTCTAAAGGTACTTCCTCCATTATCTCTGTAGGTTGCACTCTCTCGAGAATCTCTCCATGCTCTTGGCTTGGCTCAGCGGTGCACGTTTTTTCAACTGCAACTTGACCTCACTGTCACTTGAGAAGATAAAGACTGGTCGGTGGTCTTATATTTCTTAAAGTATGTCATCTCTACTCCTCTTAAGATATTCAACTCTCGATACAAGTGCATAAAATATATCAAGTACACAATCAAGTCACTGTCTAGCATCTTCCCTATCTACTCAATGTTTCAATGTAATGTCATGACTCAGTCGACATGTACACCTTGCATGAGTTGCTTGATGAAAATGATTTCTCACTCCATGATGTGACTTCGTCTCCATGGAGTGAATAATGTCATTAAATACTTGGTCAGCATCTTGCGAAAAAATCTGCATATGATGTCATCTTGTATATGTTCTTCTAGCACTTCCACGTGTGTGTCCACACCCCGAACACCATCACCACCATCTCTCTTGCCATTCACGTAGCTCCATGATTTGAATACATGTCATGAATGTAGTTCCACCTCCATAGGAGGAACGACATGCATGCAGTCTCTCTTGCAACCTGATATCTAAACAACTCTGGCTATGATATCTCGATAGTTTTGTTGCCTTGTAGATGATTCTAGTCTATACTTTTTGCTCAGCGTTCTCTCGCGAATGATAGTGCTCAACCTCTCTAATATCCTGATGAATTTACAAAGTGATGAATTCATGCATTGATATTGATCTCCTCTTCTTGCACTCTTCTCATTTGACTACATTTGTTCTCTATACGCTGTCGAGGAGAGTTATTCTCAAGAAGGACGAGTCTTCTAATTGTGATTAATTGCGAGGTAGAGATTGAATGAGAAGACAAGGGTCAACAAACTTGCCTACAAAACTAAATTTTTCTATAGATACCCATTTCTGTCGAACAGTCGATCGATTCTCATTCATCAGAACGTATATTCACCTCCAAATGCAACAATCGATGAAATTTGAACTCCCACTACTTTATTTCTCTTCCTAGGATAATCTCACAATAGAAATCCTCATAAATTTGATCTCCTCAATCTCTGTCTTCCTCCCATACGGATCAACGACTCTCCTTGGTGAATAAAAGTACAATACTTCTCCTCGTGTGATGCCGACAGTTTTCTATTCTAACACTCCAGCTAAGCTAGAGTCTTTATAAGCAGACTTGCGTACCAAACAAGAAGGCCTCCTGCTAAGCTAAGCCCTTGCTTATTAAAAATTTCTCGACTCTTGATACCATCTCGATGCCACTTTAATTATATTACAAGTCATCTGATATAGATCAAAGTTGCAGCTATGAAGCCATCTCATAGGACTTATAGCCCCCCATAGTCGCACCAGGTAACTCTTGACTTATAAGACGTAGTTACGTATCCAACATAGACTCTCGTCCAGGAGGTCAACATGCCGAAATAGAGAACACACACCAAGATGATTTGATCATAAGACCTCATCTTCCTAAGTGGGCGTCTCTAGCACTAAGGATGACCTCTGTTCTCATTTGAAAGAGAATCAAAAGTCTTACATAAACTTAAAGGAAGTTAATTCTACATTCTTTACTAATTTTCTCTGCGTCAACTTTTCTATATAGCTCCATTTTTAATGAATGAAGAGTCAAAACTATAGTAATCACTAATACCTACGCACTTGTATCTTCATATTATGGATCCAAGTCATGAGCTAGAATCGATGGATTTCTCTCTTTCACATTTTTCATAGCTTATAAACTGCACTAAATATTGCGTAGAATGCTACTTCTCACAATTGAAGACACGAGATCACTCTCCTTAACGAGCTCTGCATTCTTGTATTTTCACATTTAATACTCATTTACGAACTACTTATTGCTCTGAACCCTCATAGTTATTTACTCACTTTTTTTGTCTTTTAGCTACACAAACATGTGAAATAAAACGTGTGGCTGGGACTATAACAAAGGAGTTTTACAAAGTAACAATCTGTTCTCAAAGAAAGTGTGCTTAAATCATGTTTGTCACTATATCATATGTGATTATAACAAGTTTTACTATAAGGGATCGATATGCAATGATAACCATTTGCTCACGGTTGGATTTGAACCTTGGACCTCTTTCTTCCCAAGCCAAGTCTTACGAGTTCTCTTCCAACCAACAACCAATCATAGTTGTTGTATAGAAAGAAAACACAATAAAGCTTTTGCTTTTGTAACTTTTAAGTGTCATTCACTGCTTCCAATCTTTGTATCTTCCCTCCCTACCACTAACTGTACAATTCTCTAAAACGCTAGGTTGTTTTTATTCCTATGGAGTATTTTAGATTTTTTTACCAAACTTAACCTATCAAGAAGAAATCAAGGATTGAAGTTTCAGTCTTCTAGTGTACTTAGTCTTGTTTGGTCATAATAAATGTTTGGAGCATAACTTGATCATTTACAATATAAACACTTGTCGACATATGTGAAAGCTTTGATCAACAAGTTCGTTTATTTGTCGCAACTTAGCAAAACTACTTAACTATAGAAAACACCAACACTTGTTATTTATATAGTAGACTAACAGAAAATATAACTCCTAGAAGTATGTACAAGTGAACATAGTGAAGTATTTTAACATGTGTATCATTGTCCTCTGCATGAAGCACAAGTGTATATTGAAATACATCATAAAACTGCTATAATTGTGTATTTGTCATATCTCTGTATGGTTGACGCATGTGTATGAAAAGAGACGTTCCACCAGATTTATACATGGTAAATCCATGTACAACACGACAACATAGTGAAACCTATTAGCAAGCTCCGCATTTAGTTAGAGGATTAAAAGTCATTTATGGACAATTGTTATGTTGTTAGTTTTGATCGTATGTTGGTCCGCCATCAGTCGTCTCGGTCGTGACGTACCTTGGTGCTCAAGTTTTTCATTGGGTTTAAAAGACCAATCAATGATCTTTTTCTTGTATGATGTGTGTGTTTAGTGGAGTTTAGAGTAAGACGGTGAAGTTTGTTGAGAAGAGATCTAGTCCATAGTTCTTTCTTTTCCTTGTCCTACCCACATAAGTAGCAACTATAGAGTCTTCTTGATGTAAATTACCTAACTAGTTATGTTCATAGTGCCAAGTACAACTTGTACTTGTATCTTGACTTTAGTGCCCGTCGTGAAAATCAGCAACACATATGTTCAGATGTGGAGAGTTTTGTGAGAGTGATGTGTGTATACTAAGTTGATGTAGTCTATTAGAATGACGGCTGGCTACATATTAGAATGTTCAAGAACTGACATTGTGGACGTTATGTCGTGTCACTTGGGACCTCCCAGATCTTCAAAAAGAGCGTCTTCGACCAAAAAGAGCGAGGTGTCATACGAGGAGAGCGAGAGAAAACCAAATATACAGCTTGCCTAACGGTCAGACTATCACAAAGGAGGTAGTATAACGAAGAGAAGACAATCACTTATGCCAACATATCATCAAAAACTCCAAAAAGCTGTGCTTCAGCTACTCCAACACATGAACGTAGTACCCATATCGTGAAATGATACTTTGTGCATCAATCTGTCGGGCACATTGACCGTTGTAATATGTAGTGGTGAACTTGGAGAGATCTGTGTATGTAGTGTTCAGATAGAGAAGCGATTAGTGGAAGTTGTTTGAACGTTCTTGACGTATAGATCGAGCAGACGACTCGTCGTAGGAGGTTGAGGACCTATAATAAATCAAACATATTTGGTTACTTGAGGGGCAACTCGTTATGTCTGGAGTATACTTGGGTGTTTAGGATGTTGTTAGGTCCAAATACAGTATAGGAGAGTGAGTGTGCATATTGAGGTGACTCGTCGTCAAAGGTATTTTCCGGATCTTAGAAGAGAATTCGAGAATATTTTATAGATAATAATACAAATAAATAATACCATAATTTATTGATCGTAAGTGAAGAGAAACTAATCACTTAGTGAGTGAATTGACTACTTGTCGAGGTTAATTTCTCAGTTAAGACATAGATACAATTGAGTCAACTCTAATCCTCAGAGAGAACGATATTTTTTACTAACATGGTGTAAAAAGAAAACCTTGTTCATTTCACGTTGCATGTGTATGTATGATTTCAAGTGTGATGAATGCATGTATAGGAAACGAACAGGAAACCATTTGTGAAGAATTTAGAACAAAAAGTTTCAGAAGCGCAATCCGAAGGACTTAGACGCAGCAGGATGTGCCCAACTTCTAGAATGAGAAAAACTGAGAACAATTGAGTTCTTGAAGATGGATGAATAATGAAACAATGAATCTGATTATACTAGGTTCTTGAAGATTGATCAGAATTAACATTGTTATGTAATATTTACATGTAAACTGAATTATCTATAACTGTGCAAGAGAATAACAATAGCTTTTCTGAAGAAAAAGATAACAATAATGATGGTGCTAACTTCAACAAGAGTCTGTACCGCTCAGAACATTACATTAAAACTTCGTGTAGACTCAATGTCCGAGTAGAAAGAGCAATACACATCACGAGTTCATGTACACTTCCTAGCATCAACTTTATACCTTGACGTTATCCTATCAAATTTCAGAAAGTCACGTCTGGGAAAGCACCAGGCTCTTGGCTGCTAAAGACAATGTTAGTGTGCAAGAAAGATAGCAACATCAAGTGTGACTCTTCATACCTTTAACCCTATCTTTTTGGTGCCCTTAAACCGTACTCAAACTTCAAATGCCTGCAGTATGCTCACTTCTTTGCAAATCCCATGATTCTTGTTTCATTGGAAAGACTTTCAAATTCTCTTTCCAACGTTGCTCGTGTTACTTGGAACTTACTTGTCTAGTACAAGAAGTTAAAGTTTCTGCTTTTTTCTCCAAGTTTGGTGTAACCCCGATTTCAAAATCGAGGATTACACTTGACGTCTCAATCACAAAACTCAATTTCAAAATTGACTTTGAGACTCCAACTCTCAGACTCATTCCCCGAAGTTAAATCCGTCACAAATAATCTTCCGGTAAAATCTCTTCCTTTGTTTCTGACCTCCCTTTTTCAATTGTGACTTCATCCAAAACCTCACCCATAACTCATTAAAAACCTCAATTTCAAAACCGAGGTTGGACCCTGAACCCTATGAAAGTAATTCGATCCAAAGTAGCCCTCCAACCTCAATTCCAGAATAGAAGTTGGACTCCAAACTCATCTTTTTGCCCCTTAACTTCAAACACATGTAACTCTCTTGTGACAGCTTTCAAAGCAACAAAAGTGATGGCTTTGGAAAGTCTTTTTCAGTGATATGCAGATCTCTTCAAAAACAAACACCCACAGCAGAAGTTACACAGACTCAAATTTAACTTTTCTCAAACCCGTTGTAAAACCTCGATTTCAGAATCAAGGTTCAAGACCTCTCCTAGATATTTTTCCAAAGAACACACACCCTCAACCTCGATTTCAGAATCGAATTTCAGGTCCATGAACTCAAATATTCAATTCAAAAATTTTTTACACTCAAAAGTTCTCAAAATATGATTTATTTGAGTCAAAAATTATACATTTAGCTTTAAATATTGACAACTCTTTGAATATGGTATTAAAAATAATGATTTTTACACTGTTGGAAAGCCCTCGTCGAGCTTGTTCCAATAACACCAAAAACATAAATATCTTATACTCCAGTATTGAAATTACGGCTCTATTCAACCCTAGTGTAACTTCGATTTCAAAATCAAAGTTTCAAACATATTTTTGATCAACTTCGATTTCAGAATTGATTTTTGAGATCAAATTGTGACTAAGTGCTCCAAGAAGTTCGCCGTGCATTTTGATAGTCCAACGAGTCTAGACTCGAAGAATGTCCGTAACAAAGCAGAAATATCAACTTTTATATCTCATTAAGCTACTTGCATGTCATCCACTTGTCGCCTCTCACAATATCATGTGGCAACCATACACGTTGCCAAATCATCACTGCCTCACCATGTCACTAATCCGTCGTCATATCAGCACCAAAAAGCCACCTCAGCAAACCAAGTCACCAGTCACCACATCATCAAAAAATGCCATGTCATAGAAATTTCCACATCAGTCTTTTTACACTTCAGATTTTTGGTGCCATATCAACACTTGCCACATCAATACTCGGATACCACGTCAACATCCGTCAGCATCTAAATCTTCAAACTTTTGACCTTCATAACTTCCTTAATATGAGTCTGTTCTTGTGACGATTAAAAAACCAATGTTGCTATACACAATGATATCCTCATATTCACATTTTGAGCAAGTTGAGAAAATTTGTCTCTCCACCTCTCTTTCACTCATTAACGATCCATGACACGAAAACGTATTTCTGTGTGAAAGAATAGGAAACTCACAACTATGAAAATGTCAGAAAGTCAAGAACTGCATTTGTCATGTGTGCACGATACAATCACTTCTATCTACGACTTCTCTCAAGTTACTTGTCTCACTGGCATAAACATAATCTAATAATTTAATTAATATTTAGAATATTATTTCAGTTTTTTAAGACACTAATTACAATAGTATTTTCTAGTGAATGTATTTTTTATTCAATGAATATATAATTTATAAATAATTTATAATTTATAAAACACATATTCACATTAATATAATGGACGCATTTGCATATGGTAACACTCAAGGTCCAAATGGACTGTTCGTAGACTGTTTCTTGCAGTCATATGACAGTAGTGAGCTTAAACTTGTTATGTATTTCAGGAATTAAGAGTTGAATATCCGAAGGAAGTCTTTAACCCTTTAAACCTAGATCCTACTACATAAACTCAACTCTGGAGTTGAACAGTGATGATGCTTGTGTAATCAACGATTTGGAACGTTACACTAAATCGGAGTACACACTTAGTGTTAAACGTTGACAGTGTTTGTAACGATAGTTTATGTGTATTCAGATTTATCTATCCTCACTTAGATAGTGTTTATAATTGACTGGAACAAGATTCGACACAATCAACGAAAATTAGTTCAGCTTCTACTCCCTTCGATCATCCACAACAAAACTGTCGACAAATTGTCTGACCTAGTCAGACTCGGACCATTGCTCCTCGTCAAAGGTCATTGCAACCCGTAGTACAGAGAAAGATGTTCAAAAGGTAAAGCACGTCGAGCGTTCGAACCTCAAAGTATAACAATTCATATGGGATCTTCTCGGATCGAGCGAGGATTAAAAGTTTCGGATTCGGAGAGGCCAAGACTGGAGTCCGTCGGACTTCATATACTGGCATTGTGATTTTAAATGTCCCCTGTCGAGCTTCGTAGTCGATGACTGCTTCACGGAATGTTTGAGGGTTTTTCCTTTCACCGTTCTGCGAGAAGCTTGTAGTCCCCAGCAACCAGGCCCTCAAGCAGAAAAGTTTGACGAAGTGCACCAAGACTGAGCGACACAACTATGTCGCCGCTAAATCTCCCCGTGGTAAACACGAAACAAAAGCGAGCCAGCCTCTTCAGATTCATTCCCGGTCCCCGTAGCCACCTGAAGAGCACGTCCTTGAATCTTGCCTTGTAAATGGAATAGTAAATGTAAATGGAATGTAGTCCTACAAGAATTGATTACGTCACGCTCCGCCAAATCGTCACTAACGACGCAGATTAGGGTGAACACGGAAGTACATACATATAATGGAAGCGAAGATCAACCTCCGGCAAAAGGGGTTTCAACCAGTAAGGGTGTTCGAACTTCGCACTTTTCAATGTGTAGAATTAGAACATACACCGGTGATAACAAAGCTAGGTGTACGTGCGCTAGAAAGACCTTGGCGGTATGAAATCTTGTATCGTACCTTCAGCTGTGCTCAGGTTTCTAGTCTAATAACCTCTTTTCTAGAGTAAGAAAAGAACATCTGTGATCAAACATCTCTCTAATTCCCGTGGCCAAATCCAACAGTCCGAAGTCGATTTTAGAGCTCTGTCCAAGAATGCGATTACTAACAGCAAGCGCAAGTTCTATGTGTTTGTTCTTCAGCCGGAGGCGTCACTAAAGGGAATTTTCTACTAAGCCTCCCATGCTTCAATATTCCACCATTGAGTCACACCTGCACGAAGGTCAGAAAAATATCACTGGAAATGACTTCCGTTCCGCTGACACTGCAGATCATAAAACTTGAAGCTGAAATTTGTGAAGTTCAAGGATCTCCTTAGACAAGCTAAATCATAAGTCGCATTTTCTCTGCTCTCCTGACTAGAAAGAAATACTAAGCTTTTGCGTTCAGCAAGGGGTCCTACAAGTTTCATGAATTTAGACTGCATAAGCAAAAGCAAACCGCTATCGACAATCTGAAAACAACAACGACCTTCCCATAACCATCAGAATAGCGAGCTAGTTTCCGACGATCTGTCCACCATACTTCACAGATCAGGGCGGTAAAGATGCTCCATTCGGTAATAAGAAGCAACTGTCTACTGGCTGAACATTGGTAAGGAAATTCAACGACCGCACAGATGTTCTTTCCACTATGTTTAAGTCTCAGGAACCGCAGCGAATAAAAACCGTCCCGCGTTGGACCAAACAACCCTCGCGACACCAGTCGAGGTCCTTAAACTAAAGGAGAGGAAACACTCCTCTTACGATATAACGAGGTTACCTATGCTGTAATACCTAATACCACCCTCAAGTGAATTATAGGTGTGACGGTTATTGAGTTCGAAACAGGTGAGTGCTGCCGCTCATGTGTTCATATGGATCGATAGTTTAATTCTATGCGACAATCTGCCGAAGACTGCGTAGACTATGACGTTCGACTTCAGTAACCTGAAACATATTATCGCTTACTAGTGTCCTGCTATCCTACGGTAGCGGTGTTGCGAATTTCTACAGGAGCTTCTACAAATAAACTCCTCTTCAAATCTGAGCAGGTCAACAATCTATGAGCTATTAAGGTGGAGACCTATTCTGGACACATTATATCGGGAACCTCTTCAAATCTTTCTAGTACTTTCACCCAGGCCTTTGCATTTCCTGTAAAGATAGCACTCGCACTTAAGAAGATTCTGGTTTGCGATATGACCTGCCATCAGTTTCTGATTCACTGCTGCAAAACTAATTTCGTTAACTGAGCTGCTCATAATGTCCAGCCAGACTTAGAAATTCAGTTTCTTGGCGTCTGAAATTGCAATCTAGCACGAAGCGAGACCTACCGTAGTTTATCAATCCAGTGATCAAAGACGCAAGCTTATTGCGGCGTATGTGAGAGTTAGAGAGAATCGAGCTAAATTACTCGTCTACAAAGCCAACCGTACCTTAAATCCCTCAGATCGTAAGCACTCTTTGTGAGCGTTGATCCACTTGGTGCAAGCATCTTCTCCGTGCATAACCATACACTCGTCTCGTAGCTTCTTGGTAGAAGGGCAAGCACAACAAATTTTCTTCTTCGGAGCAGGAACAGCAGTGGCATCGGCACCGTCGGAGCTTCTTAAATCACTTTCCGTCGCTGTGGAAGTGCTGAGACTCGTAGCAGATGCGCTTGTTACCTCCCTCATGTTTCCCACTGCAACCATAACCAAACAATCTCCGAATCTCCGAATCGAAAAAGTTAGCCGACGGATCGCCCTCAATTTGAAATATGGGCGAGTCTCACTTGCCGATCACCAACTAGAACAGAATCTCAAGCACCTCCGGGCTCTTGGATGCAGCCAGTGCTCCAATTTCGTCCTGTGAACATTTTGAAGCCAAGGTCGACCAAATTCCGAATGTGGAAAGATTCGTGACCCGGGTGAATATTCTATACAGTATACGTTATTTACTTACCTTGGTCAGCGTAGAATATCGGGTTTACCTCGTAGTACTTTGTTGAGATTGTTTAACGCGATCTTAACAGAATGCTACGAGGTAAACCCAACAACAATATTCCTTTTGATTTGACATTTAAACCTTTTGTCCATAACAATTCTCTTTTGTTTATAAATTATTCTAGACAAAAGAAGACCCGATCATTATGAATATTTATTATTCTTAAGTTTAATTCATTCTACGATTGGGTCGGGTTGATTTTTTCCAGAAAAGGAATGATAAACTGAAACAAAAAGAAAATACGGAAAATCTGAGACTTTAAAGAAACTCCAACAGCAAAAATGACAAGATCCATGCAAATGAGAACATCGGGTGATTTATCGTCACAAACTACTGAGATTGTTCATTTTCCAAGGACTTGCCTCCGTCACGCCAGACTTCTCATTAAGAAGAATGTCAAACTTTTAATTCTAAACTACGAAAAGCGAAAAGGTCTTCTATAGACTATAGTCAAGAACGATCCGTTTGAAAATCATGAGAGCTGTTACCACGAAGTGAATGATGTATTCATGCGTGAAATGACAACTTACCTCGCAAGGATAATGAAGTTATCTGGACTGTCATTACAGTATCACATCTCTCTAGAGCCCTTAACTTTGCCTAGACTCATTTCAGTTTAGATGAGATTTGCTGGGTGAACCAAAACCACCTACCTCCATATCATCGCAACGTCTCATCGACAGTAGTAGACCTACGTCACTGAGGCAAATGGTAGAGAAACAATGAAAGCAGATGTGGAGGTGGAATGAGAACATACGTCCAAGCTGTAGTTGAAAACCAGCATCCTTTTGCCAAGGAAGCCCTCAGGTAGCTGTCTCTACCAACAACCGTCAGTACCTTCGTCCTTCGCTACTTCTGGTAACATGTCCACCGGCAGGCAGTGCACAAGGAAGCTGGAGAATCATAAACCTATCCTGCAAAACAAACGTTGTCGAGAAATGAACAGGGGTCCATAAACCTATCCTGCAAAACTAACGATGTCGAGAAATGAACAGGGTCGATTTCACATCTTGCTCCAACAGACACCCACCAAAACACCATGCGAGTCGGTTATCTATATGGAGTCTCATATCAGTTCGATGGACATCATCATCAACAATCTCCTGGACAGAATGTTAGCTTCATAGTGAGATTGATAACTGCACGACACGCACAAACTCTAACGAAGGAAAATTCAGCGGCTTTAAGTAATCCAAACTGAGAACTTGCAAAGTTTGCGAGTCCAAGCTCCTTCGCTGCAGGGATTTCATCTTCGTCTTCCAATCTAGTCTGTCCAAACACCTCTTCATCCAGTATTCTATGAAATGACATTACAGGTAGTTTAGTTATTGCTAAACTATGAAACCCCGTATCAAAGAATACCTCAAAGATGATCGAAAAGAAACAACATTCCTAGCTACTACATCCACTCTCAGATGTCTAACCATCAAGGTATTGTAATACAAAACAAGCTACAGAATGAGTTCGCTGGCAGAGACTGTCCATACACATCTCAGTGAACACATCCGAGCTAAGTTCTTCGACAACCAACCTGCTAAGCCTGACACCAGCTTTCCGAGTGGGGGAGCTACCAGATAGTACTGATCATAATCCTGAAGGGAAGTGTTTAGCACCCTACAGGACTGTATCCAGCGGCAGCTTCATCTCCAATTCTGCTGAAACTCATGGAATGAATTCACATACCATCGGATCTGTAGCATTCTTCTTATTTCCGCTTTTGAAGTCGACATACCCTTCTCTAAGATCAATGGCCCATCAGTTCTGGCTGCCGGACCGCAATCAAACAACTTCATTGCTATATGCCATGAAGAAGTCAATCTGAGAACCTACTCCCATACGGTCATGCACATTTAAGACCTTTCAGATCATTACATACTTTCTTGGTGCGATACGAGATGAAGATGAAGAACTTAGCCAGAGAGTCCAAGACACTCACTGGCTGTTGTTCAAGATGCTTTCCTGTCACCTCCTCCTCCACCAGCACCAGCATCTTCTCCCGCGCTACAGTGAGGAGTTCTTGGGTGACACATGTTTGGTATATAGAGTTATCGAGCAGATCAATGAGTACCTCTTGACTCGAACGGGCTTTTTCAGTCGCCGCATTGGTACTTTGGGCTCGTACTTCGTCCAGGCACTTGGTCCCAACTTTAGCTCTAAGTATGAAAGTCACCAAAGGTGGAGCCAAATTTTGAACCGCTTGCTCCCAGAAGGACTATGAGAAAGCTTCTGCCGGCAGGATGTTCGCATCTCCTGTTACTGACCCCTTTCCTTTCTCTTTGATGCTGTCATTCTTGTCTCCTCTTGAAGCTTCCACCATGGCTGCTCTCCTCTACTCAGAAGAAGGTTAATCCCACCTGTACAGATCGGTACTACTACAACGTCCCTGCGGGGTTACTGCTTCGTCCAAATTCTTTGGAGCTCCTCAGGACTCGAAAAGTTGAGATCTGCTCCCGTAGCATTGATGCATGAACTCTTCTTTGTAAGTAAAGAGGTACAGATCACGCTTGTGCAATTCGGCTTACCTGAAGCAAAAAGTGGTCGGATAAGTCTCCACTCGCTTGTTAAACTCAACTGCAGAATGTATGCTTAAATCGGGCAAAATCCAATCTGTATTTCCAAAAGGTCCTGATGACCTAACTGTACCTGCCAACTTAGGTTTTAATGCTCAACGATCAAATTTTCTGAGAAGCCCGAAGTCAAGCCACTCGTAGATCACAACAGATATACGAGATACTTCTAACAAACACATTCACCCCATGGTACGACCATCTTCGTGTATCACAAGCATATGAAAAAAGTATTTTCCACAGGAAAGTATAATTCCACAAGGAGAAAATGAGTTGTTCGTACATCTTTCAGCTCTCCGAAGCTTAGAATGTAAAGTGATTCGTCCCAAAGCATTATGAATTCCATCACTTTACCAGTTTTGTTGGTGAGACCGAACTTTACAGTGTCTCCTGCGTTCGGCCCTGGATGCTTTACGTTCATTTGCCCGTATGTTATATAAAAGTCGTCCCAGAACTCGATGTCTGCGCTACAGAGATGACGACTGCACTGAAAGAGACGAGTAACAAGGCCAGCTTCTCTCCATTTTAGTTGAATGGGAAGTTGGATGTCTCAAGCAGGACGTTTCTCATAGTATGAAAAGCACAATGGTTGTCTACTAGATCGTCACGACAGTAACAATTAACGATCTGTTCTATGGAAACAAGTATCCCATCCATTCTTAGTTTCACAAAGAAATCGTCAATTGTTACCAGTGACGGTCTTTTTCTCATCCTCACCCTAGCAGAAGTACACCCACTTTTTCGCTGGGCTTATCGGGAACATTTCTTGAAAAACCACCCATCAATAACAATCAGAAGAACAATAAAAGGTATCAGAACGAACTGCAACTAAACTTCAAGATCTCAGAGGAAGACAGAACTGGAAAGAACCTTCTTGGCTAGCATTTGATGTAGCAAGCGGGAACCCGCACACCTGTGAAGTGGCCAACACAATGGACGGGATGAAGCTCATCCCACTGCGGATAGTATCCTGTACTCACGTGATACCAGCGACGTTAGTATCTCAGACAGTAAGGGTACTGCAAGTCTTCGCTTGTGTAGAGTGTATGCAAATTGTTGCCGACATCTGCACGACTGAAACAGATATCTAGCCGACAGAAGAACTTGTTAAAGATAATGTCTAGTCTATAGTCACATCTATAGTCATCTCTATAGTCACCTCTATAAGTCACATCTATAGTCACCTCTATAGGCACATCTCTATGACTAGTGACTGACCTCTGTCCATAGGTTAAGAGTATATAACAACCCCCTCTTGGGAGATGATGAGTCGACTGATCCCTTTACTTGGTTTAGTTCTTCAACATGGTATCAGAGCTTAGGCACGAGCATTAGCAAAGAGAATGAGGAACCAGAGAGTGAAAAGGACATAGAATGAGCAAACCACCTTCAACTGAAAAGTGAGAAAGAAGGCGCAAATTTCTGGTAAAACTACCTTTGACTGCGTTTTTGGAAGGGAAGGAGGTCGAATTAGATAATGCAGAAGAGAACATCTGTGGTTCTTCAACAGAACTACCACACACACTTGCGAGTAATACAGAAAATACCTGTACCAGACAAGGACACAGTAGGGAGAGGAGAACAGAGGGCCGTGAATGTACGCAAACTTCGAGCATGTTTCTCCGAAAAGTTCTAACCACGGGACATTTGACAGTAGCCTCAGTTGCGTGGGAACTTCATGTTTTCCAAAACGTCGGCAAATCACGCGGGGATGCGAAAGTTAGCATGGTGTTGAGCTAATCAGGGTCGATAAGAGAACAGCAGATCGCAATATTTGTACTCCAGCTAAAAGGACCGCAACGACTTCCGCAGTATACCACAACTCCCTTCACCAACAGCAACCAACCAACGATTTCTTCGACAAGGGCTCATCCAAGGGTATGGAATGAAGAAACGAACGAAATTCGAGGAAGTAGAGAAACATGTGCGTTGAAAGCAGACAAAGACCGTCCACACACTCAAGCGGATAACGTCGAAAATTCATCGTCGCAGTGTCCCGCGAACTGGTAAAAATGGACACCAGCATTCCTACACTCATAATAAACGACCGCAAGTTAAAATACCTCAGCTTCCTCTTCTCCTCTTCACGGGATTCACTTTCCCAGGGTTTGCTCGCGTGTGTTCGTCTCTGTCTCGTTGCTCTCTAACAAGAAAACCCAAGGAGTGCTATCTATCACAACTAAATAAATCCTCGACAGATCCTTCGCCAATGAAAACGCCCGAGAGAATAGGAAGTGCTAAAGACGGACGATGAATGTTGTTCGCTCCAAGTGGCTCGATTTGACAACATTGACAAAGATACCACGCGACCTCCATCGAACTCCGACTTTCAGTTCAACTCGATCGTTTCCTCCGATGCCTGACTGGGACTCCCCTGTGCTTAAATACTTGCACTCCTCAGGAGAGCATGAAGAGCCACTCAAGTAGTATGACGTCAAGAGACATGGAGTGGCCTCACTGGAACAGATTATCTTGTCCTCGGCGCAACAATTTCAATGCCGACCGAGTGCATGAACTGCATTCCTATGGAGCCAGAGGCAGCTCTTCTGGGTACACCTCTTTCGGACCCGTTGAGGTTCAGGTAAGGATGATAACATGGAGCATAGAAATTGAGTCTTTTATTTTCACTCTACAATCTTGCTGTGAGAAACATCAGCCATCATCTAAGCGCGCGTAACACTACAGAACCTGCTTGTTCGTCCATAGGGGATGTAAATCACTACACCTAATTTGCATAACCGCTGCACCGTTTGATCCCAATCTAGAGTTTCTCTCTCCTGTCATTCCCACATCTTCATTGCACACGTTGAAATTCTCGTCTTTCCCAGAGTTCAGTTTTTAAAGAGGACATGTAGACAGGAGAGGAAGTACAAATCTGAATTCTTTCCTTCAATTAAGCGTGCTTTCCTGTGATGAACCTCCCAACTTGTGGTAGACCTTGAAGAATGTTTGCGGACACGGTCATGCGTGACGGACCATTGACTTGAAGTGTGCTCCATGTCGTAGTGTTGCTCATAATGAACCATTTTCTCGTAGAGCTGCCCTGTTCTCAACGGTTGAGTCGGGAACATGGCGAACAACTTGGAGTGGATTCGTGTAGGGCCGCTGCATGTGGCGAATAATGATCCCCGATCAGGAGTGTAGAGTCGTAATCCCCAGGCTCAGTGTTGGATTCAACACTTGGAATTATTCTGGTGACCAGAGGCGTATTTTTGGAGAACATGCAAATCGCTGTTGAACAATAACAATATTGCTGGTGGCCATGTCACTCTGAGATGGCTCCAGCCACTCTGAGATGGCAATGTAAGTCATGCAATCAATCTTCCATGATCTGACCAACAACGATTGTTTCCCTTGTACTATTTACTCGTGTTCGTCCACTCCACACATGATCGAGTTAAGGGCGAACGGACTGAACATTGCCCAAGAATGATAGAACTGAATGAATATTAATTCCGGCTTCACCTTAGGAGGGTGACGTTCACATCAAAACTCGCTTATATTGTACACATTTACAGTCACGAAGTTCTGCAGCTGAGATCGAAGGCCGTGAGTGGATTTCCTTTGTACTTTATCTGTGGTCTCGTTCGTCTGTTACTGCAATCTGAGGTTTCTCTGGCTTACTTTCCTAACTCCAAGTGAATGCTGTTTGACTGGAAGTTAAGTCGAACCCTCCTGTTACCTTTCAGGCCAAAAAATACTTGCACGTGAGGTTTCGTTTCGACGCTAGCTACAGGGCATTACTCCCTCCTCTCGTCTTAACGGAAAATCTTTCTACGCTTGAGAAGGATATAAGGATCGTTCGGCCTTGCGCTGCTGCTGTCGAACAGGTCGTAAGCGGGCCACTGTCTGATGCTTCTGGCCAGCAAGGCGAGAATCTCGGAAGCAGAGGCGATGAATCCGTTCAGTCTTTCAGGTCGGGAGTTGACGATGTAGGCAATAGAGGTATCGTCCTCCACCAAGCGGATCAGGAAAGAGTGAGAGCCAGGAATCGCTCCTCCCGACTGCTCCAGACTCCGAACACTTCCGTTGCTGGTGAGCTGAACCGCCGACCACAGCATGCCTCGAGCTTTGCCGTGCCGATTGTCTGGTAAGGGGGAGTGGATCATTTCGTGAACCAAATCACTTCTCAGCAGTGCTGGCTGCCGAGTCCCATCGAGGTGTAGGGCCACGAGCACCAGATCCCTGGCGTTCGCTACCCAACCCCCATAAGAATTGGCTGACACCTTCAGGTCCCCAAAGCCGTACTCACACTGGACGTATCCCTGGCCCGGGTACGCGGACAAGCACCTCGATATTTTCCCGTTCTGTCCGTAGTAGTGAGATTCAGTGGGCGCCAGCTTCTCCCGCCTAGTCTCTCCCATTCTGAACGACGTGGCTCCTAGAACGTCGAATATGTTCTTCTGCGCCACAACGCGAAAGACGTGATCAGATTCACGAACTGGGTAAGGTAAGGTAAGAGAGAGGAGATGACGGACTCTTTCTTACAACGGTACTAGTTGAGTTTCGAGTTCCAACTCGAAACTGGTTCGCCTACCAGGTTGACTGAGTAGCTCTAGATGTGCTTTGCTTGTGCTGCAGTTCCTAGGAGCTCATAGGAGCTCTTATCTACATGCATATCGTAGACTTCTCCGGCTGGATTTACTGGCAGAAAGGTATGAAAAGTCTCGAACTGAAAAGCTGGATCTAAATGTTCTGAATTGTCCTTCGATGACGCCAGAGATGGCGTCATCGAAGTTCGAATGGGTAGGCTCCAGAGTCGTGGTGTGTTTGTGTCCCACGCCTGAGAATGGAGAGCGTAGGAATGAAAGAGGAGTAGGAATGCTCGAGTTTAGGCAGTTTTAAGCCACAGCCAGACCCTCGCTGGAGCTGTGGCGGCAGGTCATAACTGACTACAGTAGTGAGTAGTAGTCTTTCCGACTGTTCTGCACAAGCAGCCACTTTTGCTTTGGCTCCCTTCGAAATTTGCTAACTACCCGCCAGGTCACCCTCGAATCGAGTGTCAGTAGCTCATAAAGGTGGGTTTCGGGTCGAGAAATGCATATACAAACCGAACTCTAGGGTGCCGTAAGCTTTAGAAGAAAAGGAAGTACTGAATGGAAGAACAACCGGCTAGATGTATGACCACGTATGTACTGACCTTGACGTAAGACTCGTACGTCATGCCCGAAATCACTTCGATCACACGGCCCAGAACAACGAAGGCGAAGTTGCATGGCTCCATGGAAGAGCCAGGATCGAAGTCCAGCGCCAGGCCTTTCATGAACTGTACGATGGCCGCAGTTGACGGCGGACTCCCCTGACCCAACGCTTGGGATACCTCGAGCGAGCCTGGCACCACGCTCGGTTCCCTTCCCGACGCGCTCACGTTCCATCCTGCCAGCAGTCAGGACATCAAACAATCAGTCGCGACGTTCCTTCCTTCCGCCCAGAGCCTACCGTCACGTACGATGCTCGGTCCTGCCCTGCCGTGCCGTGCGACGGCGCTCTATACTACCGACCAGTCCATGACCTCCTCATTACAGGACAACACTGTTCTCTATGTGGGTACTGCCCTGCATGCCCTGGGCGCAGTACTACGGTATCACAGTGCAGTAAATGGGCTCACTTCCGTTGCGTCGCGATATTTCGCATGTGTCGTGTCTCAGCGTATTGATATCGGTCGGTCCTTTCCAAAGAACGCATTTAACGCAGCAGCCACGGCCGTCGCTCACGTGATCACTTCACTGGGCGCACTCGAATGGACGTACGATAGATAAATTTGCAACTACGTATATTTCCCTGAAAGAGCATAACATCTTACAAGCTAGTACAGAGGAGATGTCGTACCAGAATGGAGGGTGGGAGGGAGAGAAAGAGAGAGAGAGAAATAGACCTGCCGTTTCTTGTAGAAGATGGCGAATTGTGATATCATGGAGTCGGGGATCGATCTTCGAATTGGCGGGCGGTTCCAAATGGCCGAGCAGCATAAACGCCTTGTCCTCGAGCTCCAGCCGTCCCTCCTGCGACCACCAACGTTCACAAGCATTTATAGCAAACCAGCAAGCGACCAAGAAAGGGGAAACCGCGCGGCAGGCCAGCACTGCTAACGACATCCTTTCTGCTGTATGGTACGTACCAACCTGCACTTACTCACATTCATTCACTTTCTAACCGACCACAGCAAACAACGCATGCCCTTACTTCCGTCAATGTGTGAGGTGAAGAGAAAGAAAAAATGGTCGCCATCATCGTCATTTTCTAATGCATGATCGAGCCCAGACTCCAAACACCTTCTGCAATCGTGAAACCGGGAACTCGACAGTTCTTCCTTCAGACTTTACAGAGAAACGAAATCAGGTCATCAGAAGAATTACATTCAGCGATGAACATATTTGATCTCATGTGGTGTCATTTCGTGTCCGAAATCGAATCCCATTCAGCTGCATATGGGAAGGATGCATGGAGTGGAACGCTGACAGGAAGATCATTATCCTCCTGCTTAAGATGGTTTTCTGTCGATGTCGTTTGCTTCCGGAGTAAGCTTCTAGTCTAGCTGGGAGACGATCAGAATCTCCAGAAAATGGGAGGAATTGATGGAACGGACCTGCACTAGCTGAAGGACTGCCACTCCAGTGATGAGCTTGGTCAGATCGGAGATGCGCAGGACGTGATTCACGGTCATGTTTTCGTCGTCTGCGTGGTCTCGATGGGGCTGACGAAGTTTGGCGACACCGTAAGCCTGGAAGAGCTTGAGAGAGCCTCCTTTGGCCACGGCCAATTGAGCGCCTGGAATGCCGTGGTCCTTCATCAAGCCCTCCATGACTTCGTCGAAAGTCGCCAGTTCATCATCATCTTCTCCTTCTCCTCCTCCGAGTTCCAGCTCGTCCACTAAACCTTCCGCCAGCCGCCTCGAACTCGACGACGAAGACCTCAGTCTCGAATTCCCGCCTTGCTGAGACAGAAATACGCTGGAGAACTTCTCCGAAACGGCATGGATCGAAAGCAGAGAGTAATGCGAGAATGCTGCACTCTGCAGATTGATCAAAGCGATCAATAGCAACAAAGACGATGCTCGAGTCGAAAATACCCTCGCCTTGATCATCGCACTTCGACCTTTCCTCCGACCTCCTCCCCGTTCGCCCCCACCTTTCATCGTCATCACAATTGTTCGCTCCTCCTTCTCGCCAGCTGCTGCAGCTTCAAGTTCCTAATTTTGCTGGACTTACAGGAGTGCAGCTGTGCCTATCTATCTTTCTAGGATCCTTCCAGTCAATATCACAACTTCATTTCACTTCAGCGGCTGATAATGATGGACACCTCGAGCTCGCTGCTGGTGCTTTGTCCTCCTCCATTCAAAATACGTTCTGCATCGCCAGCGGCCTACTACTACTGTAGCTGTCCGACTCTCAGAAATATTTCTCGGGCAGTGCGGCATAAACCTCTTAAACATAAACCCCCAGAAACGACAGACCAGAACCAGGACCAGACTGTATCAAATTGTAATCGTCTGACTGATTCGGACAGACCCACGCCTAATCAATGGATCAGTCTCGGATCACCAGAGAGAAAGAAATGCGAGCCGATCTGAGCTAACTGATGGAGGCGCCACCAACGAAATTATCGAGTAGAATAGTATAGAATAACAATAGCAGCAGAGGATCGGAGCTCTTGACATGAAAAGAGTCTAGGGATCAGAAAGCAAAGTTCTTGATGATCATGATGGTGAAGAATCGAGTTGACTGGAAGGGAAGGCCGCGAACTCAGTAACTCCATCGGCCGCAGAAGGCCCACCAGTATACAGTACGTTTTAGTCAGACCATGATACTGACCGCCTGACCGACCGACTTCCTCCTTCTTCACTTACCACGCCGGCCAACGATCTTTCCCGGTCAGGAGATAGGAATTCTAGAGTTCTTGCTGCATCGTCGTCATCATCATTCGTATGCAAGAGTATAGAAGAGAATCTACTAACGGGTCGGGTCGAGCTACGAGTCCATGCACCCAGCACCATCAACAACACCTTCAAGTTCATCTGCTCGACCGTTGATTGTTTGGTATACTCACCACTCGCTCCTTCTGCTGCTTGTTGCTTGTGGGGATTCTCTTCTTCTTCTTCTCCAGCGCTTCTTCTCTCTTCACTTACTTGGTTTCCGGTTAGGGTCGATTAGTCGAGCGTTGGTTAATTAATTTCGCTCCACTAATCTCAAAAGAATCTTTCGGTACTATTCTGTAATATCTTTTAACATGTCACAAAATCACTAAAAGATTAGTCATGTGAATGGACATGTGTTTTGTGCTTCTCTTATGTGGATTGTTAATACTAGTATTCACCACTGCAAGATGTCATTCCTATCGAGTTTGAGTCCGTTTTATTAGCCTCACTCTACTAAAGGTCAAATATCGGTGAGATGGAATTGAGGATTACTTTTTCTTGACTAAATAAAATATAGACAGTTTATATAACTTAGTAATTCCTAGGAAATTATAGAGTATTTAATAAGTTATAGCTTCTTCTCGTGAGTATCACGTTAAATTTTCTACGAGGAGAATCAAATTCCGTGGCACAAAACACAGTTAGATATCATGCCTAGCAGAACGCTCTCCCAAACTAGCCTAACGTCCATCCTGCTTCTTTGGCAATTGACACCCGGGCTCTACAAACGTTGGGGTTACTTCTTGACTTCTTGACTCTAGCTGGCTATCTGTTCTGCTTGCACTGTCATGAAAGGAGGTGCCGAGGTTTTACGGTATACCAATATTGATCGTACTACAAATAACCAGAAATTTACTTTACCTCACCTCTAATATGTTTTTCGTACTTTACTTCACCTCTCTTAATTTTGCGTTACTTGGACCACACCCTTGACTGCCTACAGTAGTAGGTTCAGTAGGTCATCGAAATGAGAGAAGTACATGTTAGCTGTCAACCATGTATCTACACAAAAAATTCAATTTAAAAATTGAATTTATAGTAGATTATCAGCCCAGATTATTTCTTATTTATCATAATGTAATGTAGTGTCTTTACATAATGATAAACCTGCTGTTACTAGTCAAGAGTGCGATCAAGTTAAGAGGAGTAGGGTTAAAAGGAGTGGGGTGAAGTTTCTAGTCAAGAGTGCGATCAAGTTAAGAGGAGTAGGGTTAAGAGGAGTGGGGTGAAGTTTGACAAACGTATTAAGGGTACGACCAAGTTAATCTCTGGTACTAGTAGTGAACGTCTTTGATACACAGACTCATAGTTTTACATTCTTACGATAGCAGCAAACAAGCTACTGTTATTTTATTATGTCTAATTTTAATTAATTATTATGAATAAAAATTATTGTATATTTAAAGTGATAGGTATGATTCTTTTCTTTCTGTGCATGCAAGTTCTCACTCTTCGAATTCATTGAATAATCATCCGTTCCGTTTTCATCATGTGAATGTAATAATGCTGTTAAGATAGAGAGATGGATAATATTGCGTTGCAAGAATTTTATCTATATTTACTATCTCATTTTGCAAGAAAGGGTTGTTTATAAATTAAATCAACCATTTATAACAAAATTCATCGAAGGTCTCAATCTTTTTACTACAACCGATGCGTTTGAATCAGATATGCTTAGTACTCTGTCTTTCTTTGGTACGATATAACACTTAAATATTTACAGATGTTTGTAGTTTTTCTAAACAACTAAGGTTTAACAATTTGCATTTAACGTGTAGATGCTTCCAAATAACATTTAACGATGAGAAGTCTATCACGACCCAAATTTTGTTACTACCTTTTATTAATGTTTTCTTAATTTCCTATTCTAAATACAATAGTCTGTTCAGGAGGCCGTGGCCAATAAGAGCATAGAGTTTTGTCCCCCGTAAATTTCCTGTTAAGCTCTTAATTAAGATTTATTGTTCTTTTACCGACCGATGAGCCTTCTACCACCACGCTAAACTTGTGATGGATTATGATGGATAACGATAGAAGCTGAAACTTAAGATGGGTGATCCCATATAGAGGATAAACTTATGCTCGTTACAAGAAGAAAATGCAAACGCGTAGAAACAAATATATTAATTTAGCATTGTTTGGATAAAACAATCTAAACACGAACCCTGTAGAACCGTAAGAATTAAGGTAAAGCTCACGATAAAGCTCAGGACGCAAAAAAGGTTTCTGCACTCTGCGTTTTGTTTTCCGTTCTGATTCCTGATTTAGGTAGACCGCAAAACGCGAATGCTACTTGGAAACCATCGTATCAACAGACGACCTTCAGTCTACAAGAGTCCGACTTCGTTTTCCCTTCCAAAAGATACTCCCCTGCTTCAGCACCTTTGGAGAATAAATAAGCATCCCTAACGTCCTTGTACAGTGAATTTCGTTTTCTCTTATCAGAAAACGTGTAAGTGTTATAAAAAATATTGTAATAAGCTATAATGAAAAATGAAAAATATTTATAAATATTATATGTTAACTTCTCCTGGAGTAGCAAATTGACCCAGACAGAACCCATAAGTGAAGAGCGGGCTGAGGTCTTCCTGAGGTATAAATCCGGGAGTGAAATTGTCAATACGCGTCATTTAACAGAGGTATTAATATATGTTTCTAACTCTTTCCACCGAAGGGTTAGAAACATATATTAAACACCCATGTACACTTGAGTGTACATGGGTGAATAAGCAGCCTTGAAGACAATAGAGAAGCCTTGGAGAAAGAGTTACATCTGTTAGTAAACATGTCGTTGTCCATTGTTTGTATCATCAGTATTCCCGTGATGTAGTAGAGACTTGGAATCTGATTGTCATGCTTCTCTTCCAGTCCCATTCTACGAGCTTCAGAATGCCAGCTGGAATATCGTTGCAAAGAATGAAAAGTGCTGGACGTGTTTAATTGATAGTCATCTCCAGGATATGATTGATTCAGATATAGGAACTGCTGGGAGTGACAGCAGGGGGCACTGATTCACATCAGCATAGCTCCAGCAATGCTCGAGAAAAGTCGAAGAAATTTCAGAAATTGCTCCTAGTTAAAATAAACAAAAAATGGCGAACTCTTGGCTTTTGACTACTTTCAGACATTTGAGAAGATGAGCCAGCCCTTGGAGGAAGAAGATGAGGAGAGTAGGCTAGCTCCCAAACCCAACGTTACCCACAGCTTTGATATAGCACCTTCTTCTTTTCTCTCTGTCGCTCTCATTGTTGTGCAATCAGTTAACATATGTTCGCCTCTCTCCATCCCATTCTGCTCATTGGCTATCGTGTGTCACGGATGTCATCAAACAATACATTGTGTCACGGATGTCATCAAACAATACATCCTTCACAGAGGTGTGATCAAGCGTAAGAAAATTTACTGAAGGTGTGATCGGCCAAATTTAGCTCCAGCTACCATAATCGTGTATGTATGAGGCTCGTATGAGGCAGGACATGAAACTACTCCTATTTTCACTTTCTTATCTGTTTTGTTGCCTCTCCTGAGCTTAATTACATATAGGCATCAGCTCCGTGAGATGGCACTGTACGTATCTACATAAACAGTAGAACTGGCTGGATAGGCATTCGAGACACTACCTTTTATATTTACAATAGAAGAATCTCTCTGTCTCTTTCCTTTCTCTCATGATTGTTGTGGGATGATGTGGAAGCTGGCGAATCATGTGAACTATGAGAATGATCACTGCGACTGACGGACTGACTCTGAACAGAACGCTCTCACGTCATTGCTACATATCTTCTGAGCCCTTCCACAAGACCATACACCGAAATACTCTCTCTTTTCTCTCTCATAATAGACAGGTTCTTATGTATGGATGGGGCTTGTATGCGTAATGCAGCAATTTGCTTATTATGAGTTGGGAGATATATTCTCCTCGTGTACACTTTTGCACTTCTTACTTTTGCTTCCTCGTTTCGTCGCTAATGCACGCATTCCATTGACTTATACGTGACCAAAGGGAGACGAGAATATATAATCTGGATCATACAAATTAGCTAACTTTTATAAGACAAAATATTCATTATTTTCTTAGTTTTCGGTTATAGTATCACAATATAATACTCTCTTTGTACAATTTTTGGATACAATGCATGATATATAAAGGGAAATATATTTTCATTTGGATAAAGGATTTCCTTTGTAATGTGTGAGACCATTATCATACTGTAAGTAAGCGATGGTCATTCGTATGGGTGTAACTGTACACGCATGTAACTCTGGAGAACTTCTGTTCTCTTTTTGTTATCGAGAAAAATATAAGTATTATGTGAAAATTCTGTACTAAGTTGTTAAGGAAAATCAAATTTATTTATAAGTGTTAAGGGATAATCGCATTTAGAGTTGTAAGACAATCCAAACATAATCATAGAACGAGAACGAACAGACGCAATTCCAAACTACAATTGCGAACCTCTGCTAACAAACACAGCTAATCTTACCCAGAATATTTATTTATTACCTAACCATTCAGTGAATATGCATATCAACTTCTCCTATCACAGAATGCTAGGTAAAACACTGTGTGATATATGAAATTTGGCCAATATCTTGCTTCTGGTAATGTTAGTTCCATTGCAATGCTCATCTGCTACCAGCAGGACGTTAACTAGAGTAAACACTTCATTTCTGAAATGAGCGAAATACTTTGTGGGTTCGAACCCTCCTGCACTGCTCTCGGCATTAATCGAAGCTCCACTGGGAAAAACATGCTTTAGACTAAAATTCACACCAAGTTTAAATATGCATCCAAAGTAAAAACGGACAAAGGTGACATCCAAGTTGAAGTATTTTCGGTTTTATAACTCGTGACAGTCACCTTCCTATAGCAAAATAACTCAAGTGAACGAAAATGATCCAAGACTTCGTCACAAGTTAATGTTATTTTGCATCCTTGAATAGTACGCAGAGTCCTCTCCTCTGCATAAAGAAACATGTAGAAAAAATTCTTCTAATCCGATCTTCGATCATATGAAGATGTTATATTTTTAGAAATGTTCCCAAAGTCATTAACTGGAAATTCTTTTCTTTTTTCCAGGCTTTCTTTAGTTCGATATTATTTCATCATCAAGTTTATCTTACCAAACGTAGTACCCAAAACAACACAAAGAGAGAAATTTTACTCTCAATCGATTGTTCATGAGCTAAGAGCTAAACCCCAGCCGCAAGTTAAGGTTTCACTTACCTTGCACTTCTCTGTAAGAGAGATGGGGATCGAGCTCTCCTCATCAAACTAACGCTCGATGATGAAATCATTAAACTAAAACCTCGAAGGAACCACAAGAGAGCAATCTTTGTCTTCACCGAATAGATACGTTTTATATTGTTTGGTGCAGTTAATTTATGACCGAACTCTATTCGAAGAAAGGATGGATAATAAATTGAAGTCTTTAGATATTGCCCTCTTCTATCTGTGGCTGAAAGAGGTGATTATGCCAAGAAATCGAACACAAGTTTAAAGTGAGTCAGTTACTAACCCACGAAACAAAAACAAGAAAGAAAACGCACCAATGCATTTATGAGGGAATTTATTAGATCCGGTAATACATGAAAAGTAGTACCAATTGTAGACCCAGTGTGTCTGTCTCTAAAGGATTTAATTTATTACTTAACTCTTCTCAATAAAATAAATATTATTACTTTTCTTCGGTAATAGCCTCTCGTAAAATACTCTCAGAAGCGCATAAGTCTTTGCTTCTCTTATGGGTAATGTCGAGATCTTCTCGCATCTCCAGGTATTTCTAATATTTAACATTTAAAGATATTTTAACTTTTTTCTTTAATTTAATATAAAACATTTACCGAAACACTTAACGTATTTCCCGATAATAACAAGCGAACAACAGTTCTATAAGTTCACGTTGCATGCATATTTGCATATACGCCTATTCCAGAATCAAACTAATATGAACGTTTAGGTGTAGTTAGGTAAGGCTCGACCAGATGTGTTAAGAGCCAAACCATATGAGTTTAGTCTTATTCACCGTGAGTCTAGATTGTCAGGTGTAAAGTTTTGAAATAGTTGTTTCTAGGTATAACATTCAAAGATTCTTCATGTTTAGAAACTCTAGCAAGTGTACAATCTTGGAGTCATATGTTTATGTACTAACATACATCTTTACAGTAATCATGCACATTAAACAATTCATGTTATTTTAGTCAGTTTTATAGTAGTATAAGTAACGAACAGTCGTCATTACGTAACCCCTATCATTTCTTAATTCTCTATAAATGTTTAAAGCATAATACTCCTTGTTCAGAAAATTAACTTGAAAAATTTGAAGTGTTGAAAGAAGAACTCCCCTCTTTGTTAAATAACCTTAGTAATGTAAAAGGCAGTATTACGTCCAAAGCGCTATCATATTCTAGTACACCTTATGGATGAAATAAAAGGTTTTGTATAATTTTCTTGTAGATGAAGAAATACAAACTTACTATGAGGAGATTATCCCATCTTCTGTTACGTATGCAACTGCCATAGCATATTTGGAAACAGTTAGATTATAATCAACAACAATTTGTAGTGATTTGCATCAACTGTTTTTAAACCTAGTTAGTGTAAAAAGTAGGAGTTTCGGTAGAACAGGAAAAGCAGCAATGCACCCAGATTTTATTTTTTTACACACCGTACTTCTCACACTCTAGATTATGCATACCATAATACTGTACAATTTATCTGGGTTGTTTACTGCTATGCGGTAGCATAGCTATACATCGAATGTGAAAACCGAAAAAGGAAGGGTGGACTTTTTGTCATCACGGACGGATGGAATCATGGTGAAAGCTGAAAAGTGAAAATAAGTATTGAGAACGGACGGATGGAGTCGATGTAGAAACCGAAAAAGGGAAGATCGAAAGAGATATATTCAAAAAATCGCAAGCGAAACTCCTTGTTTGTATCTAGTGGAATTTCACTTTGGTTATATATATTAATTATTTACTGAAATCTTGTAACTGAATCTTGTGTAAACGTCTACATATTTAAACGCCGTAAATTTTAAAACTCTTTACACCTGTTTTTTAACAACTATATCATAGTAATAGACATAGCATTCACATATATATTCCGATAAACTCAAAATATACTGAAACCATGTATGTACTAACACATCTCTCTATCATAGTTATGTACATTGAATAATTTATGTTACTCTTTTAAGTTTTCTAGTATTATATATACAACCATATATCCATGTAGTAAAATTAAGACCTGTCGATTTTCTTTGTCGAGTTATAATAGAGAGAGAGATATATATATATATATATATATCTCGTCCGGAAGAATAATAGCTTAGCTAAGGAGCAAGATATCATGCTCAAAGCCAGAGATAACACCCAGTAGAATGACCCAGTGAATCATCATGGATAGTGTATATATATATATATATATATATGAAAATATACACAAAAATATGTTAAAAAAAGATGTAGAAAGATGTACAGGTTGGCTTAGTAAAACAATTAAAAAGATAGTACAAAGCTGAACACTCTCTAAAAATATAGTCCTTTTGACTTATCAAACTGTAATCTGATCGTTAATTCGTACCGTACATGACCCTGTAATGCGATCAATTTCAGACTATCAGCGTCCGCATGTATCGTGTTCTATTCTCGTTTTAATGATGATATTCTCGGTTTAGTTCTCCAAAAGTTCTAGAAAGCACACGTCTACATACGACGGGTTTGAATGAAACTTCGTCTCGAGGTTCGACGGGTGGACCGGAGATATATTTACCCAAAACCCGCGGTTTTAAACCCCCAATTGCCAGTACTTCGAACTCCACACAGACAGGTATAAACTCGAACTCTCTGCGGTCAGGAATAACGAAGAAGGATCCTTTTTAGCAGTCCTCCCGTTACCACGATTATTTCGTGTACTTCTTTTGTGTTTCTAGCTCGTCGTGTGCCAAGCGTCTCAACGGCCAGGCCGAAAATCCCCGTCGCGCACGCGCTCGTAACTCCGTGAGACACAATCCTAACCATTGAACTTTAGTTTAGGGTTACCGGGGACCAGATGCAAACCTGAAACTCATGAGAGTGAGGTTCATTCAGAAGGTTGTAGTCATCTTCTTTCGTTCGTTCGTTGGATCCGAGAAACTCGATACGATGACCAAACTGGATCTTATCGCCCATTATCCTGACGATGGCTGGCTGCTTGCTTGTTGACGCATATGCATCAACACTCGTAAGGATAGTAGAAGGATCGGAGCTCTGATGTGCAGCAGCACCGAGCGACAAGGTCCGGCCTGATCTAGTGCGTCATCGTGTGACCGCGTTTGGGATGCTCGACATGACCTAACGGGCATGTCGACTGGTGAAATCGCATTGGTACTGAGATGCGATGTGAGTCTGGAGTCTGGCTGATCTAGTGCGGCATCGTGTGACCGCGTTTGGGATGCTCGACATGACCTAACGGGCATGTCGACTGGTGAAATCGCATTGGTACTGAGATGCGATGTGAGTCTGGAGTCTGGACCCTGGGGGTGTGAACAAGACCCCAACCTTCCGTGCGAGACTCACTTCCTGTCCGTCGGAAAGGTCATTCGAATGGAAGAGGAAGAGGAAAGGATGAGGAAGGAATGGAATGGACAAGGAAGAGGAAATACGCTAACGATTATTGCAGTTCATTTGTAAGGCGTCGCCCGTGGCAATCGTACGAGATCATCCCGTTAATTCTGTCGAAACTACAACAGAACGTGTCGACCTTCGTCACACTGGGGACATGCTGCTCTATAATCTTGAGGCGGAGGACGGACAAAGCCCTTCGACGTGTAATCCAAGAAGAAGGTATTCTCCTGTGATCAGCAAATGAAAATGCACCAGAACCCCGCACCATAATCACTACGTCCTAAATCCCATGAATGCTTCCTCGCTTACGATTGCCGAGCGTTTGCACGCTTTCTGCTTTGAACCTGAGACCGTTGTTGGTTGTCGGTGTCTATCAGACCTGCAAGTGGTGAAGGGAATCGTGATTCGCGTTAGATCTTCTGAATGATCATCACGAAAAACCGAGACTTGACATAGACCCCACAAGACCATAGCAATAGTTTACTGATTTGTCTGGTTGTCATTTGATCTCTGCTGTTCGATCAGTTGATCTCTCTTTCTACGACGGAACGATGAAGTTGTGGACTTCGAACATCCGCGACTGTCAAGTAGAAAGTTACTAGAAGTTATGGGGGATACACAACAGGGAGAGCTTTGACTGCCGACGATGAGTTCTGGAGTAGAAACAACGTGAATGAGTTCAGGCCCTCAAGGAGCCGAATGGAGTCTGAGTGATAATTTTAGCCTTTCCAAACGTCTTATCGTCGGCATCGGGAGCGACTCCTTCCGGGCTTGCGATCGAGAGAGTTGGACCACGTCGAACATGAACCATGCGCCTTACCTGCCAGACACTGGGATCGCCACAAAAGTCGTGCACAAACTGAAGAGAAGAACTCTCATCACATGCGAAATCAGTTGAAGCCATCTGGAGAAGGCTGGAGAGTAGAAGCTCCGTCGATCACATGCAGGTATGCAACAAACCCAAATCCAGTGGACGGGTATCGGCCTGCCGGGAATGAACGAGAAGAAATAAGAACAAGGACTCGAACTACAAAAAGAACTAGAGGAATGAAACGGAGCGGCAGTATAAAACAATCCGGAGCACATGTGGTTTGGGACGAAGAGAATTTGGGCTTCTGGGAGGCGAACAAAACTCCGAAGCAGAAAATTGACGAGCCCAAGACCCCTTACCACCCGCCAGGAGCTGACGACGGTATTGCCAGTCCGACTCCTGGTCAGCAAGCTGCACACGCTGATGCCATAAGGCTGGCCCTGTTAGAGGTTGCATCCACCAGCGACGGCCGAGCCCGAGGAGACGATCCGACTGACGGAGGCAGCAGTACCAGTTCGTCTGGCCCTGCTATCCAACAGCGCTACACATCACATGATCGTGAGCCCAAGAGCATGGGCATGGACACTAACCTCCAGGAACCTTCGAATCAACTAAAGCGTCGTAGAAGCTTTGAAGAGAAGCGGCACATGCACCACCTCGAGTATCGCAAGGCAAAATGTTACCAACAAATAATCGAGGACGATGAAAGTGAGCACCGAGACCAAAACCAGCCTTCTGGGAGCCGTGGAAGCTCTGGCACTTCTTGTCGAGAGGATCAGGAATCAAATATTAGCAAGGGGCTTTGTGATATTGACATTCAAGACGCCCGAAGTAGTGATCAACATTCATTTTGAGCCTCGCAAAAGAGCAACAGTTCGGCTTCCCGATTGTGATTTTTCCTACCGTGCTCGTGGCAGGCCTCAGTTTTCCTAACTGCCATGATACGCAACAGAAACAGGCTTTGGATCTTCTGTCGTGATGATTTCCTCGTTAACAATCTTGTGGTCAGTAAAAAGAGAACAGAATCAAAGTTTTCATGCTGGCTGCTTATGCCTGGCAATTTACCTACATGTTACTCAACGTCTTCAGTGCGTGACAGCAATTGATCCGATCTTAGCGATCTTAACGATCTTAGCGAGAGATATAAACGGCCAAACTTACACAAGTCACCGAACTGGGATGGGATGGGATGGTGGACAGAGATTTGCGATACAGGTCCGATTTCGGCCACGTGGTGAAGAACTATTATAGGCACAACAGTGGAATTCTCGACCACGCCGCATGACAGCTGCTATAGCTTTCAATGCGGGGTCAGTCCTGCATTCATGGTAAGGACTTCAGGACCCATGATGCTTCGGAGACCATATGATGAAACTGTACATCCCACTTCTCCGAGACTTGCATCCCACAGTCAGTAACCTGCAAACTATAGACAACCGGTTATCTGACAGCCATCCCTTCCCCAGGGCCTCAACTTATCGAGAGTCTAAGGTTCAGCATTCACAACTGATGATTTGGTTACTTGTCTCGCACTTATTCCACAGAACAAGTAGACGCTATGTTTATATAGAGGGAAGTCACTTGCTGACTGCAGTAAGCTCCTTTACCATGTCAGTTATGCCTCCCTCCTCCTGAACATACTTCACCCACTGCGCTATGATCCGCACCCGCTCTATGCTTTGACTCACAGTGCGATCTATGGCAGGATGAGAGTTGTTCGCAAAGAAAGCCTCTATTTCATCCGCCTTTTCATAGCTCGAAAACTGCAAGAAGTTCAGAGCAACAAGTTATCATGCCGCAAGTCACAGCACATACGTCTTTGGTGTATAAACAAGCTTAAGCCTTGGGCAAGACCAATATCCTCGTTGATTAGAATCCTACTGCAGAGCTTATACCTGGGAAACAACTCTGCTGATAAAGCGAGTTATGAGACTTGTATCTCCGTGGCGGCCCCAAATGGTTTCCCAGTTTTCCTGATAACAAGATTGTTGCAACCAAAATGTAAGATCGGACCTTCGCATTACTGGTACAAAGTAAAGTCATAATAGTCAAAAGGGTTCAGGAGTGAGGTGTCAATACTTACGGAAAGCCAGGTCCAAGAAGCTTCACGACCTTCCCCACCAATGCCGCTTAAAATCCATATGGTATCCTGGCTTCGTACCTGCAGAGTAGTTGCAAATGTCAATGCGAAGCCTAGATATATGATTCGTCCGGGAGAATGGCAACCAGCTAGGGAGCAAGAACCACGCTCAAAGACAGAGGTAACACCCAGTAGAATAACACCCAGTAGAATAGCCCAGTCCACAGCAAGTTCCAGAAAAGAAAGGTAGCCTGTGTGCTATCTTGGAGCGTCAAGTTAGCGTTAGAGGGGACTCACCAATAGGAATGTGAAGGCGCACATTACCTTAGTTGGTGCCCCTAGGTCTGGAAGTGTACAGTATGCAGTGCAAGCTTATCGAAACGAAATCAAGAGAACTCATGCAGAACTCAAAACCTGGGCTAAAATACAGTAAGAGTGAAATCAGTAGAGCCTCAATGGCGAATAAAGTATGGGAACACAAAAACCACAAAGAGAGAGTTAGTGTACAAAAGTCGGGAGTGCGAGTGAAATAAAAGAGTAGTCAGTCAAAGAATATATGAACTGAGACATATCGAGTAATCTAATAAGTTGGCAGGAATGTATAGCATACAATAAAATGAACCCTACATTAGAATTGCCCCGTAGGGCGCCAGTTTGGAAAAGCAGGGACCAGGGGCAAGAAAAGGTGTAGGATGGCTAGAAGAAGGATGTGTAGAGACGAACACAAAAGCAGAAGAGACAGCTACCTGAGGAACTTACCATCGTAGTAAGACAACTTACCATAGACGACGTTCGTCCTCGCCTTCCGAATTTCAGCCAGGAGCGATTTGACTAGATCATCGACCGAAGAGTCAGGCTAAACCAAAGGGGTTGGATAACAAGGCAGCTGCTATGGTGTTTCGAGTCCAGGCGACTGAATGTTCTGAACAGGTCCGATGGTATTTGCTTTCTAATGTCGCAAACAGATTTGTTCTCAGAGTATTTTACATTTTACCAAATTACCATTCTATGGGGGATTCTATGGCTGAGACAATCCCCCATAGTGAACGACTTGGAGGTATGCACGTTGTCGAGCGCTTTAACACCTTTGCACCAAACCGTACAACAAATCTATCTCCGTTGATATTATCTTGTCCCACAGCTCATCCAATCGCGACCGGGCTAGTATCCACCGTGAGGATTACATGCTTCCATCCTTGTAGTCAAATCTTCCTAGTAATGGAAGAGTTTCACAATAATGACTTGAGCTTTCGCACTGCTTCTGTATGCTCTTCCTCCCATCTAAATCTATGACCCTTTCGTAGTAATCCACATAGTGGACATGCCACGGGGAATCCAAATGTGATAAAACACACAGTCAAAAGCGAAAGATGGCTTTTGACGTGATGCCTCTATACCTGTCTTATGCTGGGAACCCTGCCCATTGCCACTTTAACAGTCTTATTCATTTCGAATTCAGACATGTTCCAGAAATTCTCTGATGGTCTACTACTCTTAGAATTTGTGTTACCTTCTTAGTCCAAGTCTTGGCTTGTTTAACTGGCCGATCCTGCACCCAAGTGGTATTAAACACCTTCTTTGCATACTTGCTGGATTCTAGTTGCCCCAGTTGTCATCGTCACTTGAGCTTCGCTATGTCCCTTCGCTCTTCCAGAGGGTCTACACCAAATTCCTTCCACCACTACTCGTGCAGTAGTAGAAGCGGCTTCGCTCATAAGCCGGAGGCTTCTTACTGGATAGCCAACCGAGAGATTTCCAGAGCAGAATAATGAGGGGTGATTGTACCCTAAAACTGCACCTTTGCAGCGAAAAAACCGAATCTGGGGACAAAAAGTTGGGAATGTGAGGCAAACAGGACACTTTCAGGTCAGCACCAGATACATCTGTACTGGATGGAGTGCAAACTTATCTATGCGTATGATCCTCTTGGTGCATCAGAAAATCCGTGGTCTAGAACTGTAGAGGGGAGATGTTTATCCCGGGGAGCTAGAGTGGAAGGGATCGAATTGATATGGTAAAAACTCCAATCACGCCGTGCATCGGCTCCGTTATAACTAAGGACTGATACTTGTAAAGCTCGAACAACTAGTACATGGCGAACGTGCGATGAAAGAGGAAGGATACATCGGACGAATGAAGTCCAGTGAATAATGACAGAAACCAAGTTTGGAACCTCAACAATAAGTAAGCAATGAGAAGAGGTATGCACCTTAGTTACAAAGAAACTGATGGAAAGAGCAGGCAACAAGAGTTGATCAATATCCTAGAAGCCAGTCGATCAGCCTTCAGCTCAAGCTCACTGAAACCAATGAGTAGGTGTGCACTCAAAATACCTAAGTACCACATGCACGCCGTGTATGGAGCTATCCACACTTCCCTGGCGTGCGTACCTCAACCTTGTCTGACTTCTTGCCTAAGCCTCTAAATGTATTATTCACATATACATTTATATACATAGCTACACCTATATGGGAGAATGGCAGCCCAGCTAAGAACCACGCTCAAGACAGGCAACAGCCAGCAGAATAACCCAATGAAATACATAGAAAGTGCCACCTTTCTTTTTCGGTGTAGAAAGTGCCAAAAAAGAAAGGTGGCCTGTATATTACCTTGGAGCGTCAAGTTGACGTAACTCTGTAACCGAAGGGAACTGACCGATTGGAATGTGAAGTGCGGCGCACATACCTGAGATGGTACCCCTAGGTATGGGGCACCATCTCAGGTACATGTACAGTATGCAGTGCAAGCTGATCGAAATCAAGAATCAATGCAGAACTGAAATCCTGGGCTAAACGTACAGTAAGAGTGAAATAAGTAAAGAGCCTCAGTAGCGAATACAGTATGGTATTACAAAAACGGCAAAGAAGAGAGTTAGCGTACAAAAGTTCAAGAACAGTCAGTAAAAGCAGCAGGAAGTGACGAGTGAAATAAACGACCAGTCAGGCAGAGGAGAGAAAATTATTAAGAACAAATTTTGTGCACAAAGGTTATTGACGCAGCTGATAGCTACACCTAAATGCAAATTTCAACCCTATCTAATTCCAGCGTGTCATGTGAACGAGTGACGTTATTCTTCTGTAAAGTAGGAGGGGCACTAACCTCAGGTGAGAGCAGGAAGTCCAATGCTTCTCGTACCATGATTGGATCTGGAGATGAAGCAATAGTCTCTGTCCCAGATGAAAGTGACGACAAAGTTAGAAATATCCAGACTCATAACTAACTCGTCTCTTGCAGTTTCCAATGAGCATGTAGCGTACTGGACTTGCACGTACCCAGAATGCGGTTCTTTTCCTGACTGAGATCCGACTCCCGATAGAGATCCAATAGTGAATCATAATCAGACCTTTCTGAACTCTGCACACCCTGCATTACGGCTTTGTATCCAGCCTGATGATAGGAAAAGAGACAAACGTAAGTCAAGCGCAAACTTTTGAACGCCGAAGTTCTCTGCAGAACCACAAAGGAACTTGACCTATTCATAACTGGAGTAGTGATGTGTCCGTACAACATACGACAATGATCTTACCACATGAATGTCTGGAGGAAACAAAGTTGTATCTTTAAAGCTCAAGTACGCATTGAATCTGCGTTTAGCTTCAGCGATGGACTCTTCATGCCCAAATGACACGAGTGCTGACAAGAGTTCTCCTCTAAGCATTGAATCCAAATGGCTCTCTCCTGGAACAGGATCCCATCCGAGCTTCCTGTGCGACCATTTCGGATCAATTATTAAGAAAGACCACCAAACTCGTTTGAATAAGACAAAAAACTTCTGAGATGCTCAAACGTCCCTACGCAGGCTACTCCCTTCAAGGTTAAGTCGGATCACACACGGTATGGGCTGACTAGGCAGTAGTATTCCTAGTTTACTGTAACGAGCGATGAAACAAGCTGCAAGGGAATGTACTCACTGGGCTGCTGTTTGGAAAAGGCTGGAAATAAAGAGCTTGGTATCGCTGGATGCAGCTGGAAGCGCATCGCTGATGACCTGATATACTCTATATGATACCTGCAACGAGCGTGAGTCGGAGGTCAGCAAACATTACGTCGAAAGTCATTACGTCTTTAAACTACGTGCACGGATGCAGCTAATCGCCAAAATCTTCCGAACACAAGCTCACGTGATCTTGAACTGCGAACGAAATATATTTAGCGGTTTCATGCCCTATCAAAGCATTCAAGCATTTCGTTATATGTGAAAGCTGCTGATATAAAGTGCGAACTTACGTTAATCAAGCATGAAAGGACGGTGTAATCACTCTCAAATTTGAAGACTTCCATCAGTGACAGCAACACGCTAAGCGGCTGCTTGCACGCAGCGCAGAGTGCGTAGGTATCTTCCAAAATTCCTGTAGAAGTATGATGTCAAACACAAGAAAACCCTAAAGGAGAAACATATGTTCCCAATAAAGAGCTCTAAGTTATGCCCTGCTATGATTAAAAGCGAAAGTGACGATTACTCATGACGATAGGTTTCATTCAGATGACAGACCAGGTTTGCTCACCAAATCTGTCAGTGGCCTCAATGGAACTATTAGCTATGGCAGATCTAAGGCGTTTGGCGAGTTCATCATCGTACTGAACGCGGTAGAAGCCTGCCTGACCGACATTAAGCTTTATCCACGGAGCCTGGTCTGACACCTCATTCACTGGCGTATCATGTTGACCATTGACTTTATCGGGAGACTCGGACTTTACGGCAGGAAGTTCGATCGTACTGATCTTGCCCTTGATCAGGTAACTTGCAGTGACATCGTAGGAACCAACCGCAACGGTCACCGGCACAACCCACTCCCCCCTCCCGGCTACACCACTTGAAAGGAACTGAGACTGGTGCAAACCAAACGATAGTTCAGAAGTAGTGAAGCAAACAAGCGTGGATCCATGTTGAAGTCAGAACCACAACCAGAACGTACACGCAAATCATCTGGCTGACTATGCAAAATATGAGCTACTTACTCAGCTGGACGTTCGAACTAAACCCAAAACTCCAGCACCAAGACGAGAAAACTAGACGGCACTCTTGAAGCACGTACCTAACATAACATGCAACGATATACCTCACATATAACGCCCTAGAAGCTAATAAATGCTAACATCTCGTGCTGGATACATCACGAGATGTTAGCATTCACGAGATTGTTAGCATTCTGGCGCATCCCGGAACGCAAGTATACGCTCTAAAGTGCGGTTGATATACCTGGCCTTGGCGTTCGAAAGAACTATAATCCGACAGCAAATTACAGATGTGATTGCAGTTCTAAGTTAGAGGAGTTAATGCTCGGTAAGCACGTACTTGCTTGAGCTCGACGGATGTAGCTTTCCCATGTACTTTTGCGGCAATGACTGGAAATCCTTGCTGGGATGTCCAAGAATGCATCAGTTCTCCGACGGGTTCTCCGGATACTTCAGAAAGAACAGCCCATAAATCTTCAGTAGCCGCATTCTTGTATGCGAACCTCTTGATGTACTCGTCTAGTCCTTTCTGCACGGAAAATCACCACCGAACGAACTTAGTTGAGTCTGATCAGACTACTACCTGCAACGACGATCCCGTGAGAACCTCTCTAATTTAGTCTTGCCTGAAAGCCTAGAGGGAAGCAATGTACAACGTTGAATGGAATCACCAATCAACCGCCCGAATGATCATCGTCGGACTCAAAAACATCACGCAAGGGATCACGTAGCTATTTCCCTTCAAGAATGCATTCAAGTATTTCGATTCCATGTGAAACTTTCTACCAACAGCGTGTAAAACTAAAGAACAAAACTCCAGCCTGCTTAACGCCCCGAACAACATCGGGATGCCCGAAGGCTCGTACTTCTGCACGATAAGGAGAAAAACGAAAGGACCCCAGCGGAGTAAAATACTTGACACCCTTCAAAAGCGCCTGACATAAGCAACTCCAATCAAAGATGTTATCATGACCAATGGATGAACATGTGCACTGGACTATCGGTCTCTCCACTAAATCCATATAGTGACAGGCCGATATTGCTTACCTGAAAGACATCCGGCGTCAAGTACGTTTGCAACATACGTATGATAGAAGCGCCCTTTTTGTAGCTAATAGCATCAAAGATTTCATCAATTTCACGCACGTGACCAACTTCCACCTGGAAGACTGAAAAGACATTTGTCACTGAAACAGTTCACAATGAAAACTATCATCGAAGAATTAGTTTGGAGTTAAGTGTAGATTTCTTCAAACTCTTCAGCGCCAATCGCAAATCACAGTTCGGCGACAGCATAAATATGCCGGTCTATGTGGATAGCAGCGGGATGCAGGAACTACCTACATACACTCGAGATAACCCAGAGAGGCTCTCGCACATTAAAACCATGTAATAACAGAAAGTTTTCAACAAAAGAATTAACATATGAAAGTTGTTTCATCCGAAATCCAGAGAAGTACATAGAAAGAAAAAAGAGACGGTGAGTTTCCGCAGAAACTGTCGACTCCCGGTTTGCTATACATCCCCAAGATATTGGGGATGTATAGCAAATCGCACATTCCTGGAACAGTATCCCCTGGTATAGGAAACAAAAAGGACAACTAGTATAAGATGAGATGCAGACTAAACTAAGCGTAATGTAAATGAACACGCTTAGACCGAGACCGCCAGAAATCACCTCGATTGGATGAGATTCGACAAGCCCATCCAGCCGGAAAGCTTCAACAGTTTGATCCACAAACTGTGTCCAGACTCTCCATTCAGGGAACAAATAATCGACCGCAAGATAACTCACCTGTTTCATATTCCCACATACATCCTCCGGTGATTAGAACCGAAGGCAGCATGATATTCCCTCCACTTCCATGAAGCTTAGAGGTAGATTCGCCCAGAGGATCCTAAAGATTCACACGGTATGCCGAGAAAAATGGTCTACCAGAATGCTCACCTAATAAGATTGCCTGGTTTACTGAGCTTTAAACATATACCACGAGATGCCATCCAAGGAACATCATAAAATATGCTTGAATGTATAAATTTCTCTTAACCGATAATACATACCGACGCTCTCAACTACTAGTAACTCTCGAAGGCTTAGATAAGTAACACCATTGGCCTCGGCCGAAAAACATTATGACTTTAACAGCAAGCAGGAACAGCTAATACCACAACCCGTCCTCAAGACGTACGGTATAATTCAGAGCGCTGAACGCGACAAATAGGATCAAGCATAAGAGGTTCTAGAAAGTAGAAATTTACCCATGTAGCGAAGCCTTCATTCAACCAAAGATGAGTCCACCATTCCATTGTCACCAAGTTTCCAAACCACTGATGTGCCAGCTCATGAGCAACTACAACCGCAACCTTTTACAGAGAGCGACTGACAAGCGAGTCAGGGTTTCAAAGACACAGATAGAGTGATACGAAACTGCTCAGAATCACGTGACACTTGGATAAACGCAAATTTGATGATCCATAAACACTAAAAGCACTATAATGGCAGTACCCTAAGGGATCATGAACGAAGATAGTCTTACCCTTTGTTTATTGGCAGCGGCGGAATGTATCTCATCAATAAGTAACGCGGCCTCACGATACGTAACCAATCCATAGTTTTCCATCGCCCCTGCTGCGAAGTCTGGGATGGCAACCATATCCAGTTTTGGAAGTGGGTATGCTGTTCCAAAGTATCTATGTCAAGTCATCCACAGAAATGAGAAATGAGAAAGAAGCATGTGAAGTGTGAACTTCCTCGTATTCTGAAAGTCATAAGTAGAACGCGCCAAAGCTGGTAGAACTGGTCCAACATGGAAAGGCAGATCTACTAGTAAACAACTGTTACAGCGGTCTGGAAGGTACCTACTTTGAGTAAAACGGGAGCGTCTTCAAGGCCACCTGCAATGCGAAGTTCCCCTGCTCCTTTTTTCCGACCTCCGTGTAAACTCGCACTAGCCTACCTGTATTAAAAGAATTATGAACAGTCATAGTAACATATAAGCACGTGACCGGGTGACACTTTCCTGAGCTAAGCACAAGTCGATGATAGACTTCGAGAATGGAAGAGCGGAAGCAAAGGCCTGTTCTAATGTGAACTTTACAAACAGTGAATGTACAAAGGACGTTTAGGACGTTACAAACTACTGATGTAACGTGTCAGTTGCTACAAACTGCTCCATTATCAACTCAATCAACATAACCGCAATTCCTAACGTAAAAGCGAGCACACCAACTTCTGCAGGTAAGGAGATTGGGCTTATTCAGAAAATGCTGAGCTTCAAAGTCAATACTAATGCTTCGTCTCAGTCGAAGTGATGATCAGAATGCCTAATTCTCAACATACCGTCCTCTGTTGTAGCTTCAACGAAGTCTAGTTCTCCAACCACCACTGCTACGAGGTATGTCGACATTTTGGGGGATTCTTCGAAGACCACCGACTTCTTGGCCCCAATTACTGCCTCCGAACTTATAGGCATATTTGAAAGAACAACTCTATCAAGTGGTACATGCACAGTAAGCTTGAATGTCGCCTGTAATGTTGACATTCAAGAACATATGAGACGGGGTCGCAACAAAGTTCTTTTTTCTCTCCGTTTTATGACCTACGGGCTGCGGCTTACGGTTATCTAGGCTCTCGACACGAGGGGAAAAGGAAAAGAGTTATTTGAGCATGAAAGAAGGTTCGTTAAATCCAAAGACTCATCATAGCGTGGAGTTCATAAACAACAGCCACCAGTTTGCTTGCTTCGTCTGGAGATGCGACACAGACGATATGCTCTCATCAGAACCCCACATGATACAGTTCTCCAATCTGGCAGGCACCACCAAGGTAGCCACTGGTCTGGCATGTCTTACGCGGGTGCCATTGCATTTTATTCACGGAATGCTACTTGCCCGTTCCTCTGACTGCTGTTAACTGAGACCAGTCTGCACGTGGCTCCTTCCAAAGCAATATTCAACCAAGCCTGAAATGCTGCTAACCAACAAACTGAATGAAGCAGCTGCAAGAAAATTCTTGGCAAGAACAGCACTGACAAACAGTGACCTTGTAAGCAGGCTCGTCCCAGCAAGGGAAGCATCGTCGCGCATCAGCAGGTTCAAACTGGGTGACAGCCATGTTCTTCTTGACTCCAGCGGCCTCGTACGTGCTGGAATACTCAATAAGCGCATTGTCAAAACCTTTATGTAACGTCTTATCCTCTGGCTGGTTGCAGCTACAACACACTTCAATAGCGACGTCTGAACTAGGTACGAAGTTCGATATACTTCGATTTACTTTTGAAGAGGTAAATTTCTATGGATTTCTCAATATACTCAAGATGTGGAAAACAAAACAAATGAAGACACAAAATTCTGAAATGACACTGGTTAAGTCTGCAAGCAGTCGGAAAATAACAGAACAGCCGAGAACGCAGTGTGAACCACGAGATTAACATTATCCAGTAACCTGCAGTTTTACGATTCTACCAAAAAGGAGAGCAGCGTCCTTTTTACGAAAGAGAGGACACAAATAGTACCGTTTTCTGAGTTGACAAGTTACCTTCTATAAAATCCTTTCATTTGGTCGTTGAGGGTACCCTGAAAGTCCATGGAGAGGAGGGCATCTCCCAAGGGTAATGTCCCTTCAAACGTAAGGATCAATAGCTCGTCTTCTTTCACAAGCTCAATACTAGTCGGCCAAGTCACCTGTGATAAACGGTTCCAACATGATCAAGAGCTGCACAGCAGGTTTATTCCATTCTTCCAATGGAAGCATGTGCTGGTGAGATTACGTGAAGTCAAGAGCTTTAAACGAACTGATGTCGCAAAAAACATTTTACACAAGGATCAAGGTGTTGTTATCGGGTCTTGTTTCATACAGGCAGCTACTTGTTTATGGTTTGAATTTAAACTTTCAAGAAACGCTAAGGAACTTCTTTTGGAAGTAAAGAGGGCTGGCGAGAGGAAACTTTCGCTCAACCTCAGGCACTTCTTGTCCAATGAAGAAATTATGCATATAAGAGCCCGGGAGATATCTGGAGCTGCAGGATTTAAGTCAGCTATCCCTGGTTTCTGCGATCACACTTCACCAGATATTGGTGCCAATAGACTACATTTACAAAGCAGTAAATGACTTTACAATCATGCCTACAGTCTCCATATTACTTTGGAAGAGGAGGTATTCTAATGACCTTCAAAATTCCAGTCATCATAACTGAACTCGTGATGAACTCACAAACCGTGAATTCCGTGCATCAAAAGCACTACGTTACTCCGGGCTAACAAGCGTCCATTCCAATGTCAGACAAAATAAACTGCGTTTGGCTGAAACGGACAGGAATTATGAACTCCCGATCCAGAACACTCTTCAGCCGCATACTCACATGAGTGCATCGTACATGACATCCGGGAAAATCACAGAGTAGGTTCTCTATTCAAATATATGACGCTCAGTCTCTACATCCGGGGAAAACTGCAGTACCATCTTGAACAAACTACAAGCGCAAATTATTGAATAGCGAGCAGCTGAGGCTCCAGGCCCCTCTCGCCTGCTACCGGGGTCCATGGGCAATCTGAAGTTTCTGCTTAGGCTGATAATCTGACTACCAATATTTGATAAACAAAGATTCAGGGTTTGAAACCACACACTGAACATTGTGATCAGATAACACAGGCGACAAGAGTCATCTCTAGAAGCTAAGGACCGGGGCTGATGCATGCCTGCCGCGTTGCGGTCGTGCGAAGAGAAACCGACTTTGGGAAGATGCTCAAGTCCGCGGCGTTCAAAACAATGTGCTTGGTTTTCTCTATGATTTCCAATCGCACCACCAGTTTCCCTTCGAACTTGCAGGTATCTAGATTGGGAATCAATTCGATATCATAGCGTCGAGGCCGGACGAATCGTGGAAGACGCATGGTTTGCTTCAGAAACGACGTGGATGAAACCTTCTTTCGATTCTTCAGCTGCTTGGCGATCACATACGACGCTCCTAAGGCTACGACTGCTGCTGCAGCTGCTCTGCTACCCATACTCTCTTTCCTTCTCTTAACCAACAAATCAATCAGAAACCTAGCCAGCTAGGCGAGGTAACTGATCTCAAGTACTCTCGCTATGCAAGGAAGGAAAGGAAGAGGTGAACCACTTTCGCGCCAACACAAGTGACTGACACGAAAAAGAAAAGGTACAGAGTACGCAAGATCGCCATCGCCTCAGCCGACCTCCCCTTCCCCCGAACACCACCGATTATGTGCTCGTGGGCAAAATCTATGCCACCTGCGGCACACAAGGCAGCACACTTGATTCAGTCGCCTCCGAATCACTTCTGCACATAATCACATTATTTCTCATAGAAGGAAGTACAGTATCTTCGATTCCTCTGCGAATCGCAGATAACACTAACTTCGCTTTTCACTAAGTCCCGTCCCACACTTCTTGTCGTTTCCACAAATCAACTCCACCTGAACTCGTAAACTGTAGGCATGCTGTCTTTTCCCAGTTTCCTACAGGTATGATCGTCGAGGGACCAGAATTCGTATTTCCGAGTGGATATGAAAATATTTGAAACGAAAAGGCCCGCACGGGCTTCGCGATCCGGCAAGTGAGCATTTTGTATTCGATATAATTATGATGGCCTTGAAACATGATCAAGGATGCCACCATCAGTATGTGGAGTGAGCTGAGGAGTTAGTTACCTTAATCGTACACACCAGGAAGGCTTCAACCACCCTGGACCAACACTCAGGAGCGAGCTGATCAGACGTTGGTAACCTTCTCGCAAAACTTCCCCTTCAAAAGCGATTCTTCCACGAATAACTCTGCGTCCAAGACACGAAATGTGACGTCGCCCGGGCTACGTTGCTCCCTGTATTCTGATAGACTCCCACATAATTTATAATATTCTCCTCACTAGACATCGGCCGCTCCACTAGAGTCTACAAATAGAAGCACCAGTCGATTCGAGCATTCGTCGCATTCTCTGGGCCAATTAAGAAACGCATGACCGTCCTTCCAATCTCAATTCAACGTATTCTCTATCCACTTCATCTGCGTGTCATGTACACATTGTACGGCCTGCACCAATGCAAAGCACCTCGTCTTCTTCTAAGGTCATGGTGTTCGTCTTCCAAACTTCCTCCTTACCTACTCCACTCCCCACTCTCCCCCTTGCCAGTGGTTTTCGTCTGCACCTTCGTCATCCTCTCTCTCTCCTTGTCGAAATCGGTGTCGTGTATGACATCTAAATATGGGGACTCACCAAGAGCGGTGGCAACAAAGACCCAAAGATTTAGTTCATTAATGATATGTCATGGAATCATCATCTTCGTATGGAGCCTCGTGTCCAGTGCACGTGAGACCTTTGGAGCTTGACCATGATCAACTCTCAAGTTCATGTTCAGTTTTATCACTGTCTGATGATTCTGATCAGATCCACCGAGCTTACATTAGTAAGCCAGGTGGATCACAGGCAACGTGGTTTTCAAACGTAACTTCATTCCTTACTTCCACAAGAATGCAGCTTCTTGAGGAGTTCCGGAGTCAAACTTTATATGCTCCCGTCCCGCACAATTAAATGACTTTTCAGAATCCGCCGTCTGTAACGCGAGATCTGTAACTGTGGTTTGCGGCGAAGCGCCGGGCAATTCTGCATAGTAGGGTTCACTTCAATGCCAAATTGCGTTGCCTATCTCAAATGTGCAAATCAGATCCACTAGAATTATATTTAATACTAATAGAAACTATTGAGAACTGTTGCCAGTTCGTAAATGTAACACACTGGAGGTTCATGTGTACACAATGAAGCATCCGACTTACAGCATGGTAATGTACCGAAAAGTTAATGGTGAATATATGCAGGCTGGATCAACTTCTGGGAACTTTTGTTCTTCTTATTGTTATTGGAGAAATATATAAATATTAAATAAAATATATATACCAAGTTGGTGTAAATAATTAAAATATTTTATAAATATTATCTATTATTCCATGACTGGAAACTCGAGGAGAGCATGAACTATAAGTCATGAGTAGAGTGCCGTGTTTCAAAATATACAAGTCCGAGAAGCTGTAGTCAAGTAATTCAATGTAAGTTTAATTTAATACCTAACCCTTTCTGCATGAAAGGTTAGGTGCAAAAAAGGTTAGGTACTAAATTAAATGCATGGATATGCATGGTGAAAAGTCTTCTCCTCTGATCTTTTCTAAAAGTCTCGAGGCTTTCAAGTTCTTGACACATCATCGATTCAAAATATTGTCGCATCATCTATTATCGAGATATGTGGCAAATGAGCAAGTAGAGCTTTGTGAACCATAAAGATTATTACTAACGTTTTTGGCGCTCAAGTGGGACAGAATGATCTGAAATGCACTGATGATCTTGACGTTATTTTGTGATGTTTTTTGTATGCAATTTAGTGTATGTGGTTCGTATCTTGATGTCAAGGAAGAGTTACTCTAGTCCTGCACACCGATGTCCATGGTTTTCGTACTCTAGGTTTGGTGCAAGGTCGCTTAAAACGAATAGGTTGCTTTAAATAATTATGAATATATGACAACATGACCTAAAAAGAAGGAATATATTCACGCAAGATAAACTTCGGAAAACTTTTGCTAGCTTGTTGTTATCAGAAAAAATTACAAATCTTATACAAAAATTTGTACTAAACTGATAAAAATCATTAAAATTATTTTTAAATGTTAAATGATAGCTGGACCTTGAGAAAAGAAAAGATCTTGACATAGCCCATAAGAGTGGCATGAAAATATACTCTTTTAAAACTACATATTCAAGTTACTATTCACATTATGTTTCATTACAGTTTTATTTTACTTCTCAACATAAGGTAATAAAATAAACCTTGCATATTTCCTCCTACAATCTGAAAATAGAGGAAATGAATATGCAAAGAAGTAAAACTTCATAATAAAAATAATGTAAAGCTTCTAATGGCGTTGACGAAGTAAAATGTGAATATGCATGCTAGATGAACCTCTTGGGAACTTTTGCTTCCTTAATGATATAAATATAACTATATTATATTAGATAACAATTCTATACCAAATGATAAAATCATTAAAATCTTCTCTAATTATTAGATGTTAACTAAACCAACAAAGACGACAGGATCCAGACTTAATCCATAATTGCAGAAGGTCTATACACGCCTTGGAGGATACAAGTGCAAAGCTTGTTCAATCCAAATCATTGTTTAATCAACAATTGAATTTATTATCTAACCCTTTTAGATGGAAAGGTTAAGTAATAAATTAAACCGTCCGTTATCGTATCAGATTTTACGTGAAAGTTGTCTAGGAAAATGTGAGGTTCTTGGATGTGAAGATATCGTGTGCTAAACAGATGCAAAACAAAGAGAAATAACCACGAGAATAAGCTTCGTAAGATATATCAGCTCCTATTTTATATACACTCTCATTTCTTTTTCTCTAAGAAAATAAAATCGAGAAACATATCTAAGTGGTCTATAATATGCACCCAACCTTCTAAAAGAAGTCTTTGAATCTCAACCTAGACCCAAAACTATCCAGCATAGCTCAAAGTAAAAGAAACATCCATTTGCTAACAAAAAACTTTATATCAATATCGTAGGATTCAAACCCAGATCCAAACAACACCCTTGTACAAAGTCCTTAGATAAAACTAGCTACCACAAGCCATAAATAACCAACTAGAACTCTAAAGAATCCAAAAAGATGAAAATCATAGCGAAGAAATCAAAAAAGACTTATCTGAGAACTTTCTCATAAAAAATTTCAATCAAAATTCAGTCAGTAAAATGATATATTGCAAAACAGAAAACTTGTTAACCCGATAAGAAACTCTATCTACCGAGAATATCGGTGGAATAGATTGCAAATATTGATAGTTTAGCGAGTTACACGGAAAGTAAAAGAACAAAGTTCACATGACTTAAGAGAGTTTTTTCTCAAGAGTCTATATCAAACCAATTCTCACGAGTATAATGGAGACATTCCGTTCTTTAATAGCTTATCCTACTAGATTAAACTGGAGAATTACTATCCTATTCATGAATCATATATATCAATTACTTTATTCAATAGTATATTTATTATTCTATTGAGTGAATTTATTGTGGACATTATGATCATATTCTTCAGTATGATTCTCAACCCTATAATTCTAGAGAAAGTATAATTTCTTAACTAAAAATCTTAAGAACTTATAGATGAAGAAAGAAAGAAAAAATAACAAAAATAAATCCGAAGAAAAATAAACATATGCTTGACTCACCACTATAACTTTGGTATATGTTAATTATCTATATTAGGTCGATCATACTGGTAAGTCAATTCTCTCTTTCCAAATTATGAGCATGAGTTTTCACCGTAAACTGCAAACGATTGTGTCTAGACGAGAACTGATAATTATCAAAAAATGACAATGCATAAACTGATTCTACGAAGTCAAGAGAAGGTAAAATATGTTCTTGCATCTGAACCTATGAGAACAATATTAGTTTAGAGTTAACCTCAAATGAAAGAAGGTTCTCTTATAGACTAACAAATCTCAGATCAAGCGATGTGTACGTGGTTTAACGAAGTGCACTCAAAAGAAACAAGCTGATTTGGATAAGCAAGGAAGAGTTTCTGAAGGTTCGATCATTTTCAACCAAAAATTAGAGATATCTCGGCTGTTGGGAGTCGGATATGAAAGTTCTTGGAGCCAACGGAGTCAAGGTGGAAGACCTTATTGATATATGAAGATCATTTGGAGAAAAGAAAAAGTTCTCATATAGACCTTCTTTGGTTTCTTCGCTATTTTTTTGTTAGAGTTCTAGTTGGTTATTTACAACTTGTGGTAGCTAGTTTAGCTAAGGGCTTGTACATGGGTGTTGTTTGGATCATGTGATACTGATGCAAAGCTTTTTGTTAGCAAAGGGATGTTTTATTTACTTTGAGCTATACTTCAATAGTTTTGGATCTAGGTTGAGATTCAAAGACTTGTTTTAGGAGGTTAGGTGCAGATTATAGACCACTCAGGTATGTTTCTCAATTTTGTGTTCTTGGAGAGAAAGAAACGGGAGTGTAAATAATAGGAATTAGTATATCTTGCGAAGCTTGTTCTCGGAGTATTTTCTCTTTTTCTTATCTCTATTCAGCACATGATATCTCCACTGCCAGGAACTTCACATTTTCTTAGACAACCTTCTCTCAAAATCTGATATGATATGATGATAAACTCGACATGAAAGTCTGAGGTGGAGATTGCTTCTGTATTTGAACTTTGAAGATAAGATTAGCAGTCATGAGTGAGGAAATGGAGCTAGTGGTTCGGATGGATTACCCAAGGTGCAATTGGATTTGGCGACTGCATTGATGTTTCAAGCATTCACATTGTTCTTACGACACGAGGCGCCCTTATCAAGCCATAAAAGAGAAAAGTTCACTTTAGCAAATATGGCTAAAATTTTTTATTGGTCCTACATGAAAGACGATGTTGCTCACTTTGTGAAAACATGCGTAACCTATCAAGCGAATCGGATTTCTTATGCGAAGAAAAAAGGGTTGCTTCATCATTTGCCGATTCTAGCTAGACCTTGGGAAAGCATTAGCATGGACTTCATAACGTCTATGTCTGACTCAAACGGATACAACATCATCTTTGTGATTGTTGACTGGTTTAGCAAACTCACAAAGCTTATCCCGACCTTGGATACCGCAACGACGTTCACGACTTCTCGCAGACACCAAGTGAAGTACTGGATCTCTTCAAATGAGCTGGTTTGGATAAACATCTAAATCAAGGCTAAGTCTTGATGTCAAGACTTAGATTTATCGTAGCGTTGACAAAGCAAGTGTGAATGATTTACACTTGTCTTGGGGCTTGGAGTGATCTTGTGCTGCAGTTTTTTAATTGTAAAATAAACTTAGTTTTGCGTCTAAGTCGAATCAGGTTGCCATCAGAAAATGAGCTCCGGGAGATATAGTAAGTAGGTGTGAATAATTATAAGTTAACAAGTTAGAGTATTAAGTAGAATGTTTAGAAATTGTCAACTAATTTTGTTTAAGGTGACCAAAAAGATTAAGCTTTCTCGAGAATTATTGTTGGAATTTTTACGTCTCGATCTGTTTTCAAACTTGCCCCCTTAAGCCAACACTAAGGAGAATTGTAACTCTTTGATAGAAGTAAGAAGATTCTTGGGTGCATGTGTATTCTATCACATTTGGATTCTTCATTATGCGCATGTGACGGATCTATTATATGAGTTGTTGCGCAAGGATCACAAGTTCAGATGGAAGGAAGAGCATATCAAAGCAGTGCGGAAGCTGAAGTCCTTACTATCATCTCATCCAATTTTGACTACAAGGGTGCTAGACTGGTGGTTCTTATTGTAGATACAAGTCCGATTGCAATTGGATGGATAGTAGGACAGGATGACGAGGATGGAGATCGATTTGTGATTAAGTTTAGAGCGAAGGTGTAAGTGCTCGTCAATGTGCATACCCGCAAATCGAAAGAGAGCTATGGAGTATTGTTTCAGTCATGAATTTTGAGTATTTGATTGGAGCATCAATGGTGGTTGAAACTATTGTCTACCGTTATTAAGGATGCTCATGAATTGTACGACTCTTGATATTGTGATGCTACGATGGATCTCATATATCAAGTCGTTGAATCTGGAGTTTAGACATACTGCAAAGAAGGATAATCCGATGACAGATATATCATCTCGAGCTCGATACGAAGAAGAAAATGAAATGATCAAAGATATTAACGACGTGGGTGTAAAGTTCTATTCGATAACGTCAAACTATTCAACATCTCATCCTCAGTAAGTCCTTTGCATGTGCTATCCTAAATTTCCTCAGCTTTTTTATACATGTCAACATATTGTTTGAATCGTTCTTTCAGTTCGACACCCATGACGACAGAAAAATCATTCTTTCTAAAATGTTGTGATGCCATAATCCTGAATGCTATCGCTTGGCTCAAGCATTTTTCAGCACGAACTTTAGTTGTACGTCTTGCTTCATGTAATATGGAAAAATTATCCTCATCCGCGATGTAAGCCATCTCGTAATCATCAAAATTCAAGCGAATATGCATTATCTTCATCGCTTCTACGTTCTTAGAAGCCATCGTATCGTGATATCTATCGACACTTTCTACATCGACACTATATACATCAAACTTCGCCTCATCACATATACTTTCCATTTCGTCGCGAATATGAGTCATGCTTCAGAAAAAGATTGATGTTGAATAGAAAATTCAGTCACTATGTCCACTACTCCAAAGAATTGAATGTTGTCTCTTAAAAATGTTAGTGTTTCAGTCTTCACGTGAGATCATCATTTCAATTTCACATGATATTTGAATAAGAAATATATGCATAAAGTCACGAGTATGTTTGAGACCTCTCTTCAATTACCCTGGCTATCGGATGTAGTACAGTGACAAACTTAGACATGATAAACTGAGTACAATACCCGTCGTCAAGTTATTGTGAAGATTCTGAAGTCCGTTAGATAACAATTCCTGTGAAATTTGACACCCTCTAATATATACTAAAATTGTGAGACCATGATGTGAATGTCCCTTGAGTCACGAGCTTGTAGCAATTTGCTTAATTACACCCTAGTAGATTTGTTGTGCTTAATCATATCTTTTTTAACTACGTATTAATCAGATCTCTAACAGGCTATAGATTACTAAATCAGTCACTTTTCCATGTCAATAACATATCAAAATACATACATCTATTTCAGTTTCGTAATCTGCTTGTAACTTCAACTTGTTACATTTTTTACTCTTGTAACTTCAACTTGTTACATGTCAGACTGTACACATCATCTTCTTGAACATGTATTGTTATAAGTATATTATTATTAAAATTATTTGAATAAAAATATATTTAATCAAAATCGAAAATAATGAAACGATAAACAGACATGCGTAAAAGTTATGTCTGATGTTACTATCAGATAGCACAAATAGGGTGTGATAAAGCAAAACAAACTTACTTCGAGTGTGATCAACCAGATTCACACTCCAAGCAAAACAATTTCTGCACGAACTTGAAACCGGATAAGGTTAGTACAGGCCGCAACTGCGCGTGCACAGCATTGTCCATGATTCACGTATAAGATGCTCACAAGAAATGATTCCCTCCGAACATTATATGTCTCTAGTGGAGATTTAACACCGGAAAATCCATTTGCCCCCGAAAAATAGCGCAATTGGTTGATACCGTTGTATCACTCTGGTGTGATCGACAGTGTTCGATCCGTTGCGGCTCTCGACAAATATTTACTACCTGGGCACGTGAGCCGACGAGTCTTCAAGCCGACACGCAATAGAACTCGAAAAGGAAAAAATACTAAAAAGAAAAACCCAAAAATCACAGTGTAAGTCTATAACTCGCCGCGATGTGTGTTTCGAACAAACATCCATTGAAAGCGTGAACAACGGGATGCTCAAACAGAGGAACTTGCCCCATGAGCGTCCCTACCGTACACAAGCTCCTGAGATGCATCACTTCTCTTCGACGGACGTTCGTTCGAACTAATATCGTCGTGCATGTTGCCATGTTCACACCACGTTCTCAAGTCTTTTCCATTTTACCAAATACAGACTATCACGGGAATAGACCAATTTTGAGAATCTATATACAACCGATGAGTCCTACAAGAGTAGAATCTTACAAAACTACAATAACATGTCATGTCCACGAACTACAGTCCAGTGTGGATAAGATCCTACAATCATGTGTCGTTCCAGAATACCTACCGTGGATCGTATAGCGTGCAGCGCAATAAAACCCAAACAAAAACGGCGAAGACACTGATGATGATACAGTTCTCTGTCTTGCCCCTCAGAGCTATAATAAGCCACCCATGTTACACTACCCTACGTCTGGCGGTTGACTTTTGTATACAGAAACATCATATACAGGTGCAATTTGCGAAATGAAAATATGGGAAGTACTATATAAACAGAAAATTGTCTGCGTGTATATAGTCACTACTTCCATTTTCTCTCTATTTGAAAATAGAGAGATATATCTGCATATTATATATGTGAGATTTATATTATACACATACAATCATATCTTTATGTACAATAAAACAGATTTTATCTTTTTCTCTGTAACTCAGTCGTCGAAGCCTCACAGACAGTACCCCAGATTATTGCATGCCGTAAATCAGGCAAAATAAACAGAAAGATGCTGGAAAATGGATATCAATATAATTATAATAAATAGGATATGAAACAATGGTATTTACAAACAATGGTAAATATTTACAATTCTGCAGCTGGCAGGTTCCTAAGGAACAAGAGCAAAAGAGACTGCGAGAAGCCTGGGACAAAACTTGCTCAACGGATGCCCTTATCCTAAACTAACCTGTCTAAATCCGCACGTGACTATCTAAGGAATACACGTCGATCTGTAGTCGGGAATCTGCTCCTACCTACTGTACACGAATCGGTATTTCACGAATTTCAGTGTGATCGTCTAGGCGTAAGCTGCTCCAAACCCACTATCACACAAGCATATGTAACTTCTATTACTTCGCCAGTACCTTTTCTGCTTTGCTCTGGCATGATTCCTACTCCAAAGTACACGGCGAAATGCTGCATCCTCCGAGGTGATCGCGGTCGGTATCACAACTCAAAACTCAAGGCCCAGAGGTGGCTGCGAATAGGTGCGTTCATGTTTGTGGCAACCATTCAAATCCTGGGAAATGAAAAGCAAGTTCTGCTGAATTTAGCAGAACACGGTTTTCTTCGCTAGAATTCGCCCCTGCAAACTGGTTTAACTCTGTCGCGCTTCAAGGGCGGAATCCACCGGCAACTCATCTCTGCTTTTGACTCCACACTAGCAATGAGGATTAACGGCAGCTGACAAACAAAGCTTCGATATCGGAGAACTGACTTTCCACCACAGTTTTTGCTGGTGACGATAGCGCCGTCTAACGGAGGACGCGTTTAGAAATTCAGAAAAACACTCGCTGACAGACCTCGTGAGGTTCGAGAGAAATTTACGATGATTGATAGCCTAAAAATCTCCACCACCGAAATCCCCACCGCCGAAATCTCCACCACCGTAGTCTCCACCACCGTAACCTCCATCGTGATCCCCCATATCACCAATCATGTCCCCAACAAGCATACCACCCAGGGCACCTCCTAATAACCCTGCGCCGAATCCAGGATTCCGACGGGGCCGTCTTTGATAACCTGCTCCGTATTGTGAGTATCCTTGACCATAACCGTATTGAGGTGCACCGTACTGTCCACCATAGCCACCACCTCCATAGCCTGGAGGATATGCAGCCTGCTGCCTGTACCCACTTTGCTGGTACTGGATGATCCTCTTCTCTCCGAGCCTAACAGATAGATTGAGCACACCTTTCAACTGTCCAGATCGCCGACTTCTCAGTTGGAACGCCATCACATGAGGCTTCTCGCTGAAACTCTCATCCCTTGCTATCTCTTGAAGTGGAATTGTGACAGTTCCGATCAACTTGTTTCTCAAAATACCATGGCTGAACAATTCTAGAGTGAGCACATATCCCGGCTGCCGTAGCAACTGCTCATCGCATGTAAGCTGAATCTTGGTATTCCATCCAGGGTTCAAACCTCCGGTCTTATCGACCTTCGTCGCCTTCTTCTGATTCGCATAAATGTATGCGACAACGTAACACTTCGGTGTGCCGAACGTCTTCACCTTTCTCAACTCTTCTGCCGACACGATGGTCACCTCCAACGTTCTCTCCTCCATCTTCACCTACTGTACTATCTCACTCTGCCAATCAAATTCCTCTCTAGATCTACCGACAATGCTTGCCAAATCGACGAGTAAAACCGAGTAGAAACAAAGACTCGAACTCTCTCCAACCGCTGAAATCAACTCAAAGCTTCAACAATCAAATAATGCCTAATCTATCTGTGTTGGTTGTCACTTCTGACGACGAGTAAGGAGAAATCTGTGCCGCTACAAAAATACAAGAGTCGCTATCACACACGAAAGTATGGTATGAACCGATCGACAGAGCAACTCCACTCCCCAACCTTATAGAAGCTACGATTCTGGAGTTCGAGTTCAGTCCAGTCTTCTCTGGGCACTGCTGTCAACTCTGCAACGTGTGTAAGAGTTTGCTTCGCAGGAGCCTAGTCTTTGTCCACCACCTCTCGCCGCAGGGCACGTAATGTGTTGAGCCTCAATTCCTTCATCCTGATCTTCTTGGAGGACAAGATAAGCGCCACGACCTTGGATTGATGTAAAAGTTTGCTCCCACAGTTGACAGATAAGCGGAAGTGGCCATTTCTCAAGTTCTTTCTTGGCTACTGCGCCTGCAATGACAACACCAACAGCGCCTTGGACATAGTTGCATAAATGGTGTTCGTGCAGCGTGTAGACTTGCAGAGGCACAGTGGGGCCGGCGGCTGCTTCCAAGCAGCTTCCTGGATCGATGGATGAGTGCCATGAAGTCACTGACTGTTGGCTTTTAGCTATTTTCCAAGCAGTTTCTACGCTGGTCCCACAAGCCGCAGATTCCTTCGACATCGGCGACGCGTCCTGCGCTTTCTGGTTACGGCGCCTTTGACACTATTTCATAGTGTCTTCGTCATAGTGGATTGACAGGCCAGAAAGATAAATCGTCATAAACGAAAGGACCATTCCAGGTGATGGTGGTGAATACGTTCGGAATCTACTGGGACGGGGAAATATCATGACCATGGGCCGAAAATGTTCGTCAAAGAGAGGAGCAAAGAGCAAGGAGAAAAGAGAAAAGAACAGACGAGAGAGGAATGAAATATGCATGCCTCGTAAGGCTGATCAAGATGTGAGAATTTCTTCATGTGAACTGAGAATTCTATCCAGTTGACAAGGAGTCCGACTCTGCTTTGAAGAGGAAGTGGAGAAATCGTTGTAGAAAACCATAGGCCGACAGAGAGATTTCAGCATGAAATTCGGAATCCAGTCGATTTAGTTAGTTCGTTTCTTCTCTCCCTCTCTCGGAGCATCCATGACGTATAGGCTCGTTGTTCAGTGCTGAAACAGTTTCCATCTGAAGCTATTTTCGCGGAATATGATTGTGGAGAAATAAATTTCTGGGAGGCGGGAAGTGGATCCGGACATTGACGAAACAGGTTGCCGAAACTATCTCTTGCTTTCAGTTTTGAGGAATTTCCAGACCATCCTTCTGGTTTCAGGACATGACAAATTCTCAAACCATCATTCTGATTTCAAGACATGGTCAAGTTGACAAAAATATGTCGAGGTACAAAAAGTAGAAAAAGGGAAAGATATGACGACAATAACATTGAAAATAATTAATCTCAGTTTCAGCAGATATAACTCATGTAAATATTTTTATTTTCTATATTTATTTATTTCACAACCTTTTCAAATATATTTTGACAAACATACACATGCATTTATTTCACACACCTATCGTCTTGTTGCGCTAGCGGTAGCTCGTGCTAGTCACGACACTCACAACGTTAACTTATAAATCACGATCACACGTTAGTGTTCATGCACCACTTATCTTTATCTTGTTTGATCCGGACCAGAGCTTGACGATCTCCTTAACTCTCAAGCTAAGCATTCCATAAGTCCCGACCTAGACCCAGCTAGGTCGATCCCAAAACATGAGCAAGTCACAACGAGATTTGGGACAAACTTCTCATAAAGTCGAAAGTTCTAAACGGTACTTCTCGCACACCTAGCAACCCAACCGCCCGTGATGTTCATCTGGGTCTAGGCTCCTGAACGATGGTCGAACATGCCGTCTCGTTCTCTAGTCTTGCTCCAACCCTTAGATTATTCTCAAGTCCAGACGTCCACGTCTGGACCGGAACGCGTCTTGATACTGGTCCAACCATCACCTCATGTCTCCAAAGTCTGCCCGTCAAACTCTGAGGTCGAGTGACTCGTCATGGTCCATCCAGGCATCGAGCCTCCTTCATATATACTTCTGGAGATCGCCAACCTCGTACTCCTCTTTGATCTTGAAAATTATATCACAACTCGATCACGAGATCAGACATAATTCTTAACTTTGAGGTCAGTTTGAAGAGTTCCTGGTATCGCCAGGACCTTTTCATAGATACCTTACTCGTTTGGATACCTTGCGTCATAAAGTTGAAAGTTCTAAACGGTGCTTCCAACACACCTAGCGATCCAACCGTTCGTGATGTCCGTCTGGATCTAGGCTCCCGAACGGTGGTCGAACCCGCCGTCTCGTTCCTTAGTCGTGCCCTAACCCTTAGGTTATTCTCAAGTCCAGACGTCCACGTCTAGACTAGAACGCGCCTTGGTACTAGTCCAACCATCACCTCATGCTCTCAAAGTCTACCGCCGAACTCTGGGGTCAGATGACTTTTCCTGGCTCACCCAAGCATTGAACCCCCCTCATATATACTTCTAGAGATCTCTAGCCCCGCCCTCCTCTTTGTTCCTTGAAAATTATATCACAACTCGATCACGAGATCGGACATAATTCTTAGCTTTGAGCTCAGTTCGAGGAGTTCTTGCTATCAATAGAAAACTCCCGCCGAGATCTTTCCAAAGGTACCTTATTCGTCTCGAGATCTTACATAGAGCTCTATCGTTGACCCAAAACGTCTCTAGAGCTCAACACTTAGTAGTTTTTTTGAGAAATTGTGGTCCAACCTCATACTGGGACCATGTGGTTTGGACCAGTGTCCACATCCACGTCTTAGTCTCGCATCTCGGACTCATGTTTCGATCCGTTTTCAGACTTGCTCTTTTAGGTCAACATTCGTGTGGGGTCTTCTTGGAATATGCCCTTACATCCTAACCCAATCGCAACCTAGGTCCAAAGAATCACTTAGGGTTCATATGTTCCTAACTTCTTGACCAAATCGTTAAGTTCTACTCGTAGCGTTCACAACCTAACGCAAGTCCACCAAGTTTCTGTTGTTCGCATCTGCACTTGATCTTGAGATTGAGGATTGCGACATTCACCGTCACTTTGGAGATTGATGTACTCATCAACAATGATCTTTAAGTTAACGCCAAGTTCAGAATGGATAGTCAATCCCTTTGACGTCAGAACTACATTCTGGTAGCTAACTCGCAATTCTAGTTCTCAAGCCTCAACCTGATATCATGCAAGGCGAACCAAAATACGAGGTGGAGGTCATTTTGTGAACACGTCGTAAATCTAACCAAACGAGTACTTGATCAAATGACGTTGTCGGGTTGAGAGTCTTCCTAGGAAGGGCGAATCTTCTGGCTGTGATATGAGCTTGAAGGCTGTGTTCAATCTACTCAGGGAAGCGTTGGGCTTCAGGCTGTGGCTGGTTTACTCACAGGATAGGCTTCAAGTCTCAAGGTGATACTGAAAAACACTCATATAAGTCTCTAGGCTCTTCTGATATGTTCAGCAAGCAAAGTTCAGGCTTAACTAGCAATGATAAGATCAGATGGCAAACTTTGACACTCAGGATTGAGAAATATGTGAAGGTTCAGACTTCAGAACTCCTCCTACATGTAAATGAGGTTCTACTGGATACACATACGAAATTTCAGCTTCAGATCAATTCAAAGCACTAAGATATGAGCAGAAACTTTCTGAGTAGAGAAATTACGGCAGTTTCTGGTACCCAGACAGCTATTTCGACCTATAACAAGGAATTGGCTCGATCACTTTGGGAAATTCTTACAGGATTTGCAGTACACAGCTTGATGAACACTCCTGTGAAGTTGGGCCTCCTGATTCCACACAGAACTCCAGATCTCGCTCTCTGAAGTTGCTGCTCCAGATTGAGAGCTTTTCGGACCCCCTCTATTTCAGCGGTCGCCCTGAATTACTCACTGACTCAATTGACATGAAAATTTGGAGACAATCGTAGCCCTGTTGACAGTGAACACAGCCACGAAGTTTTGAAGCGATTTCCTCGATTCTGCTGCAAATGACACTCAAAACCCCAATTCAACAGAAGTGCTGCAATTCTGACACAAATCGAACTTCAATTGGGCATAACTCCTTGTTTATTGATCCAAATCGATCAAACTTTTCGCTGACAGTGCTTGGCTCGACGAGCTCTATCCCCCTGTGCTCTCAGATTTCGCAGTGCCTTCACAAATTGCTCGAAATCCCCTTTAGACCTCTGTTTCTAAATTTAGAGTTACACAAAAGACAAAAATGAACCAATGAGAATTCATAGCTCCATTTGGTTGTCATTTTGTGCCTTCAACCACGTGGTAACTTATCTACACTCATAGGCTACCACATCAAGCCTCCTAGAGCGCCAGCGTAAAACTTAAACTACCTAAAATGACACGCAGCCCCGAAAAATAACTTAAATCAGCTAGAAAGCGTGCATGGGTGACACGCAAATACAACCCATGAGCTTAAGCCCTAATCAACCTACTAAGACTCAAAATATATAACATCTTCCTAAAACGGACTTCTCTGAGGTCTTAACTTCACTCAGAGAGACTAATGCATGACAGAGAAGTGAATCATTTACTATGTGAAATGATTCACATCACGACAACGTGGATACTATTTGAAAGAAGCAACTTGGATGTCAAAGAAAGAACTGAAACATGCTAGGGAAGTATTAGATCTCTTCAAACAAAGATAAGAACAGCAAGGGCGTTAGCAAAATGATAACATCTCCTTCCTGCGAGGAATGAAGAAACGACAGACCATATGAGTAGCAACTCAAGGCGATTTGAACTGATGGACTTTGTAGCTTTGACTCGTATTTTGTGGAACTAAAGAATTTGTCTGTAAGAAATTGTGTGAGTGTTTTGATAGTGCATGTCTATGACTAGTTTTGATCATATGCCTAGGATGTTGTCAACAAGAGGAACGAAGTGCAGTCAAAAAAAGTGAGCTGGTTTGGATAAGCATATAAATCAAGACTAAGTCTTGATGTCAATACTTAGGTTTGTCATAGCGTTGACAAAGCAAGTGTGAATGATTTACACTTGTCTTGAGACTTGGGGTGATCTTGCGTTGCAGTTTTCTAACTGCAAGGTAAACATAGTCGCGAGTCTAAGTCAAATCAAGTTGCGACCAGAAAGTGAGCTTCGGGAGACCTAGTAAATAAGTGTGAATACTTATAAGTTAGCAGGTTAGAGTCTTAAGTAGAATGTTTAGAAATTATCAACTAGTTTTGTTTAAGGTGGTAAAAAAGATTAGACTTTCTCGAGACTAGTTGAAATTTTCTACGTGTTCTAGAGACAACTTAAGACTCAAGCCACACGCTTCGGTCGTAAATCATCCTTGAAGTACTTCTTTAATGAAAAACATGGAAGGTCGGATGCAACTGCCACTCTAGAAGAAGGTCTAAGATATAGACATCTTCATGCAGATTCTTGACAATGACAAAAGGTCCCACAAACTTTGACAAGAACTTCTCCAAAATTCTCTGAAGTTCTTCGTACTCAACCATACTTCTTCGTCCACTTGAAATTTCACTTGTCGCCGATGCTTGTTTATCTGCTTTGTGTAACATTGCTACACTTTGTCGAGGTTCTTCTTCACTTGTTCCTCACGCCGCTGCATTTTTGCCACCAACTCTTCAGTTGATGTTTGCCGTGTTCTTGATCGTGCCGATATAGAACTCTTTGTAATAGTCAAGTCAAGAGGTCCTTCTTGCTGATTCGCCGGTCGTTGAATGCTTAATGGAGTTGTAGCATTACTCTACACGATTGAGCCACTCCGTCCAATCACTTTGGTCCGCGCTTACATAATTCCTCAAGTATTGATTCAGAACCGAGTTAACTCATTTCGTTTGTCAGTCCATTTCAAGATGAAAAGCGGTGCTAAATCCAAAAGATACTTGAGAACTTAGATTCTCTATCCGAAATAATACTTTGGGGTACCTCATGTCTACAGCACGCTGAACATCCTTGTGAAATTTGACCTGTTAGTTGTACACGGTTCTCCAGATCTCGAGCTCTGAAGTTACTGCTCTCAATTGAGAGCTTTCCAGATCCCCTCTGCTTCGGCGGTCGCTCCAGATTACTCACTCACTCAAATGATATGAAACTTTTTGGATAGTCGTAGCCCTGCTTACAGTGAACGCAACCACGAAGATTTGAAGCAAATATTTCAATTCTGCTGCAATTGACACCAAAAACCTCAAAATCACCAATTGTTTTGCAATTCCAGCTCAATCCGAACTTCAATTTGACATAACTCCTTCTTTATTGCTCCAAATCGATCAAAACTTTCATTGACAATGATTGGCAAGACGAGCTCTATCACCCTATGAACCTCAGATTTTCGAATGTCTCTATCAAAAGCTTGAACTCTCCTTAAGACCTATGCTTCCAAATTTATAGTTTCACAAAAAATAAAAATAGACCAATAGGAATTCATAGCTAAACTTCCCTGTCCTTTTGTGTCCCAATCCACGTGGTAATTTAATCTCACACATACGTTATCACGTCAAGCCTCTAAAGTGTCAAAGTAAACCTTAAACTACTTGTGAAGACATGTAAAATGACACGTAACTCTGAAAGATAACTTAAACAAGCTAGAAAACATGCATGGGCGACATGTAAGTACAACCCATGAGTTATGTACTTTGAATTTCATAGATAAGTATGAAGTCACTTGCACAAACATACGAATGCTTGAACAAGATAATTGACATACTATCAACCTACTAGGACTCTAAATATATAACATAATAGTGTTAACATCATATGCAAAGGTGTCAAACATATGCATAAAGGACTAGAAATAATATTGAGTTAACTTCTAGAACTACTAAAGTCAAGTGTCAGAGTAAAAGTGTAACATGTAGCTGCCAAGTAACGTCACAATAGTGATCAACGCGATGAGACTAACTCCTGACAGAGAGGTGAATTATTTACTATGTGAAATGTTCACATCACGACAACTCGTTGTGGTGTCTAAGGTCAGGATAAATTTTGTGAGTTTGCTAAACCGGTCAACTATCACAAAGATGACATCGTATCCGTTTGAGTCAGGCATAGATGTTATGAAGTCCATGCTGATGCTTTCTCAAGGTCTGACTAGAATCGGTAAAGGATGAAGCAACCCTTGTTTCTTCGCATAAGAAACTCAGAGTTCGCTTGACAAATTACGCATGTTTTCACAAAGTGAGCAACATCGTCTTTCATGTGGGGCCAATAAAACTTTTTAGCCATCACTGCTAAAGTGGACTTTTCTTCTTTATTGTCTGATAAGGGGCATCATGACACTCTTTGAACAACTTAGTCCTAAGTTTTCCTTGTCCCACATAAATTCGACTTTGTTTTAACATGATTAATCCATGTCTCAATTGTATATTATGCAACTTCACTCCTCGCTTGAGTTGTTCCATCTTGTCTTGTGTTCAAAGTACTTGAGCGAAATATTATCAATATAAACTTGGATTTTGTGAAGTCCTAAGTAATGCCATCATTTCCTCAAGCAATGAATCACCACAAACAGTTCCTTCTTGTGAGATGATCATTGACTCTCTGTCTCATATAACTTCTTGCTTTCATATGCTACAAGTTTTCCATCTTGCACCAACACTCCATCAATCGCATAGTCGTTCACGTCCGTGTGCACCGCGATGGTTTGTCAAACTCTGGCAGCTTCAAAACTGAAGCCTTTGACAAAATGGATTTCATCATTAGAAATGCATCATCCATCTCCTTGGTCCAACTTACATGTGCGTCCTTTCTCGTCCAGTCCGTCAGCAGCTTCGTGATCTTTGAAAACCCTTCACATAATTACGGTAAAACTGTGCTAGTCTTAAGAATTATTGTATTCTTTCATTGTAGTCGGAGACTCTCGAGTCACAGTCGCAACCACCTTTTGCATATCTGACATGTCTCAAGAGGTTAATGCGTCCAAACTCACTCTTGTGAATGTTGGCAAACAACTTGTGCTCCCGTAGCTTCGTCAACGTCATCCTTAGCTGCTCCGCGTGCGACTCCAAGGTTTTTGAGTAGATCAAGATGTCGTCAATGTAAACATGACAAACTCGTCCATCTCCTCGTGAACATTCGTGTTCCTCAATGTAGTGAGCGTTGGAGAGTCCAAATAACATCACCATCATTCAAATGATATGTATCTAGTTCAACAAACGTTCTTCTCAACATCTGGGTCGGCTATCCGGATCTGGTAATATCATGACTTCAAGTCTGTCCTGCTGAAGTACTTTGCGTCCATTAACCTATCAAACATGTCATCTATCCTTGTCAAAGAATAATTATTCTTCATCGTCATCTTATTGAATGCATGATAATTTACGCATAGTCATAACTTCTCATCCTTCTTATTTGCAAAAAGAACTAGCGCTCCATAAAGTGACTTGCTGGTTCGAATATATCCTCGCGCTAATAGCTTGTTGAGTTGCCTTTTCAACTCAAGGAGTTCCACTTGCTTGAGTCGATAAGGAGCTTTGGAGGGTGGTTTTGACCTTGCTAAGACCTCAATCTTGTGGTTCATCAATCACTTTGGAGATAATTCAACAAGTAGCCATACATCAAGACATCCTCAAACTCCTTAATCACTTCGTGAAGCACGTCTCTTGATGTGTCTTCTTGTCTGTCGTCCGTCATCAAATCTACCCGCGTGAGCTAGTGATGCAGAGTTAATTCAAAAAATACATTCCATGCTTTTTCTTGAGCAAGTGATCCAGAGTTAACCTGAAGAAAATAAAGTGGAATTTGTTTCTGGCAGCAAAAATTAATAGTTAAAAGTTTGCCGCTGTGCGCTTCCACTCGAAAGGTTTCTCATTTTTGTTCATTTGGCGTTCTTGCGTTACAATGTCTATGTTTTACAAAATTTCAGGATGTCAATACACCAAATATAATAGTGCTCGAGAGTATCTCGATATTTGGAAATGATTGTATCGAACAACACATGGTTTTCAGTTTCATGATACTGAGCAGAGGATCCAAATGAGCAAACATTGAGCCAACATTCGTCGCGTTGAAAATATTTCCATCCATTATAGTGGACGTGGAGGAAGTACAATAAGTATGTGAAGATGTAGATAAATAAACAGCAGTAACAGTGCTGAAAACATCATCATACGTATTGTGAGAGAGAGCCTTGTATATATTGGCAATGCTGATGGACAGTAGCCTAGGTATCTTATGTATTGGAAGAGACAAGTCTAACAGTGGTGAACAAGATCGGAGAAAGTAATCTAATATTGCCAAAACATGGAGAGTAAGAAACGTATGTACTAAACGTTGTCCTGTTGTGGGACCAGTTAGTATGTAAATTACCCGTATAAGTGCGTTTTGCACACAATTGTAGAAGTTGTGGTGTAATGGGATCTAAAACTTTGCTCTTGGGCTTAGAATGCTCTATTGTCTGCTGGGGGTCTCCATGGGGCAGAAAAGGACAAGGTCGAGTCCTTTAGCTTCTCATTGGTCCTCCAAAAAGTGAAGATAACTTGTCTTCTACCTAAGTGTGCGCTCTGGGAGGATCGGGGCACTTTGACGAGGGATTTGGGAGATCAGAGGGCATGGGCGGAGAGCTCTCGACGGGAGGAGCAATCTGACCACAAATTTCACTCGATTTGGAGGTCCAAGGCATACGTTATGACGATTTGAAGTTCACGGAGTGATGAGAGTACATAGCTTTCTCTTCCGATTGTAAGATTAAGGGGTTTGAGTGATTGAGCCGTCAGATTGAGACCCGATTTCATGAGCTTGTAGTCTGTCAGTTGCTGAAGCTCTGACCACAAATTTCACCACCGGATGTTCTGCGGATTGAGCGCAATGGTGATTTGAAGACGACGGGGTGCAGAAAGCTCTCAATCTTTGCAACTTTGCAGATTTATGGAGGATGATCCGAACGGTCAAATCGGCTCAAATTTCCTGAGTAGGGAGTTTACCTTCTGAATTGATAGCACAGGAAGTTTGAGTGGAAGTGGACGGTTCATTTAGGCGAAGAAGCTTCTGTCCTGAATCTGAGATTGGAAGTGCGTGTTAGTTTCTGTGGATTTGTGTTAATTGTGGGAGAAGATCTAGCCGTCAGATCTTCCTGAAATTTGACCTGTAAGTAAGGATTCTAGTATCATACCTACGTGGCAAGTTTGAGAGGAGACTAAGCTGTACATCTGTAACTATCATGTGTGAAAGTTCGCTATTTTTCTGTCGAGTTGTATCGGCAACGGTATCTAGTCCAGGTCCCGAGTCTTGTTAGCGGCAGCTGGCAGAAAAGTATCCAGTGTGACGTTTGTATTGCTTTGGCGTATTCTAGGCGTAGATAAGACTTTAGCGACCTACGTTGTGACCACATCATGTGGTTGTCAGGTTCGCACTCAACGTGGCAAAGTGCGATCCTTGACCTGTAAAGTCGACTACCTGTCTAGCCTAGTCTCTTGTATTGGGACACGTTACGGTGCATGCATTTGAGCCTTTCACCCAGACGACCTACACGTGGATGAGTATGACGGCACCAACCATGCGATGTGCATGTGTGCCACCTCATCGGTCCGTGTGGCTTGGGTTGCTCGGTTAGGGAGCTTGCACCTATCCTTGTTTTTGGTGTTCGATACTTTTAAGAAAAGGGGAGTGACCTGTGTGGGGGCCATTCGACCTTGAGAAATTCAAGAGATTGTTCGTGGAGAGATCGTGGTGATCTTATGAGATTGTATCGGAGTTTTATGGATCGAGATACCTTTGTAGTTGTAGTGCACATGTTGTGAGAGATGGACGAAGGACTCTACTTACCGCCCAGATTTCCTTTTCGAAACCCTTTCCAGATTAAACTGATGTACATGGAGAGAGTTCACTTTCAACAGTTTTTGATAGGATCCTTCGGGCATAACTTTACCGCGCAAGTCATGCTCTCGCCTGTCCCTGTGATCTTACCTGTCGTCACTTACGGCCAAGAATGGGATCTCACCGTATTTATCCTCATCTAACGAAGGATGGATCTAAATCATCTCCCTCCTGTAAACTTTAACACCCAGTGCGAGATAAGACACATCTGTCGACCCAAAGCCATGTACGAAACCCTAGTAGTGAGAAACTTCGGAGAGGAATACTACCGAGAGATCATGTCATCGCATATCCCGTTTGTCGTGCCCATGATAATCCAACGTTTTCGTGTAGTTATCTTGACCCTTTACTGAGAGAAAGAAAGTGCTTAGTTATCGAGGAAGTCAGAGAGAAATCTACGAGATACTAGTCGCTCTGCTGAGCATCGATCGCTAGCCACAGCCAGAAGGTACGCCCTTGCTCAAAGGAAAGGCTCTCGCTACGACATATTTGGTGCTTCCACTGAGGCACGCTTTGAGGTGGTTGAGTGAGTTGTTGTTGAGGAGCGTCAAGTATGAATCTTCCCGAAGCAATGGGGACGAGTGGAGGAGGAGCGGACGATCTGCTTCGAGCATTGACGATGTTGTTGAGACAACAACAAGGAGGCGATGTTGGGGAGCAGAAGTCTACAAGAGCTCTACAAGCGGTGGTGAAGAAGTTGGGGAGGTTCGATGGAAGGAACATCACAAAGTATGTTCGGGAGTATATTTGTGAGATGGAGGTAAATCGTGTGCCTGAGACAGAGATGATTTCTAGTTTCGAGTTGGCTGTGATACCTGAGATCCGTAGTCGAGTGACAAAGTTGAAGGATGCACGTACGAGTTCTTGGGAGGAGTATGAGCAGAGGTTGAAGAGTGAATTTTTTGATGATGATGCGGATAGAGTAATCAAGAGAACATTCTTGGAGTGGATAGAGCAGCGTCCGGGGAATGAGATGACGCCAAATGAGTTGCTGCGTGAGTTTGAGAAACGGTTCTGTCAATTGTCTTCATCTGAGAGGACGACGCTTGACTTAAGGAAGACAGAACTTTTTCTAGAAGCTGCTGATGAAAATCTAGAGGACAAGCTTTTCTTGATGTTAGCAGACAAGGGAGAAGAAGGAGAAGTGAGCACGGACTGGAGAAAGGTAGAGGAAGCTGTTACTATTCTCACGAAGTAGAAACGTGGAAGAGGTAGAGCTGCAACCTTGAGGTCTGATGTCTCTTTAGCTCCATTGCCCAAGCCTGCCAATAGCAAGATTGAAGATTCTGCAATCGATGAGTTGGTTAAGGGTCTGAGAGAGTTAAGGATAGAGATGGCAGAGCTAAAGCATAGTCGAAGTCCTGGTGATACCAATGCATCTTCAACTAGCAGAAATTTTGTTAGAAGATGTATATGGTGTGACAGTACTGAACACCAACGTCGGGATTGTGAGGACTTTTCTGAGGCTCTCAGAACCGGAGTCGTGAATTTTAGAGATGGAAAGATTCATCTCGCCCAAACTGGTGCGCCGTTGAGTACCAACTTTGGTAAGGGAGGAATGAAGAGCTTGGTGAGAGGTCAGGTTGGTATAGCTACGGCAATACGTACAATAGAGCTTGAAACATTTGCGATTGAAGTAGATGTACCGGTTCTAGCAGCTGTTAAGAGCGATGTAGTTGAAGTTCCACGAGAAGTAATGTTACGAGGTGCGGAGGCAATTCGCCGCATTACTGGATGGGATGATCCTGTAGAGGCAGGGTGTGTCAAAGCTTACCTGGTACAAGAGAAGCATGTAAGCTGGCAGGATGCGATTGTGGAAGAGAAAAGGAGACGTGATGATGATGTTGTTGATCCGGAGGAGGCTACAAGGAGAACCAGAGCCACTAAGAGGAGAGGACAACAAGAGGCATCACCTTCTGATATTCCTTCGACGTCTCAAGGGGCATCAACATCTGAACCTATGGTTGATGTTCCTATTCATGACACGGAGATGAGAGAGAAAGGCAAAGGAGCTTCTTCAAAGGGCAAAGGTAAAGCACCGACCTACAGACTACAGTCTGATATCGAGACCAGCACCAACTTGAAGGAGATTCTTGAAGAGAGAATTTTGGATGCAAAGATAGAATTTTCCTTGCGAGAGGCCTTAGGAATAGCAAAACGTGACTTTCATGAGTTGATCATAGATGTGATCAAGAGAAAGAGGCAGATGACTGCAGATACAGTGATGGTGAAAGCATTGGATACTGACATCACTGGAGAAGAAGATGAAGAGTTAGGTCGCGTATTTGCCCAAAAGCATGTACTACATGCGTCGAATGGAAGAGAGGCAAGGGTTTCAAACTGTGCTGCAGAACATGACGACAAGAAGCAGCATGAGAGTCACTATTCTCGAGCATATTGGGCTCGTGCAACTACAGAGACAAGGGTCCGACTAGGTAACTTGTCAGAGGCTATAGTGGCGTTGGTGGATCACGGTTCGGAGATTAATATCATGTCCAAAAATGTTTACGAGAAGGGGAAGTGACCAATCGACACAAGACATGGATGGGTTCTTCGTGCTGCTAACAACCAAAGAGGTGAACTTTTTGGTGCTTGTCCAGCTGTCAAGACTCGGATAGGAGATGTAGAGATAGAACAAAACTTTTTTGTTCAGAGTATAGCTGCGTATCCTGTGATCCTAGATCAACCATATATTACTGCATCTAGGATGGAGACGAAAGTAATGGACGATGGGTCTCATTATGCTCGTATCAGAAGTCAAGATGGTACAAGGGCGGTACAGTTTCTTACTGTACGCACGGGTCATGAAAGGAACAGAGAGAAGCTGAGGGACAATCCCTTAAGGACTGACAAAGAGTTTTCGGATTTTTAGTTAGCACTCCTGTAGAGCGGGAGTATGGGAGTGTTGATAGAAGAAAGGGCCTTCCGCTAGCGTCAGAAGATGAAGGAGAGATGTTTAAATGTGGATTTGCTCAGTTTTCTGAAACATGTGTAAATAGATTTCGAGTGGTAGAAGAGATGGATAGTGTACAAAGACGATGTGTGAAGAAGCATGAAGATCTCTTCAAAACTCAAGGAGTTTTGTTAGATCAGGAGTTCATTAACGGGGTGTACGAAGAAGAGTGCTTTGAAAATACTCTTGAGGAGGTTTTGTCGTTTATAAGCACCGATTCTTTGGTTAATGGATTAGTCGCGATCCGTTCACGCGAGTTATATGAGGAGATTACAAGATTCGTCGAGGATGGCTACAAGGTTCAGCTTCAGATGAAAGGAGAGCATGAGTTGGAGTTAGAAAGGAGTACAGCCATGAAACATCGAGAAGCGCAGGTTCATACAAAATACAAGACTTTGGCGCGTAAAGTGAAGCCGGTGGCTACTCAACTACCTGAAGACTCTAACAAGCAAGTGGAACGAGCATCGACTGAACCAGTTCTGCGGGATTCACAAAGAGTAGGGCACAAGTTCACAGAAGAGACACTCAACTGACTGCAGATTGGAGGGGGTGAGTTTCTCACTGAGGAAGAGAGAAAGCATTTTCATGAGATGTTGAGAAGGCATGGAAAGGCTTTTGCTTTCAATGCAGAAGAAATTGGATGTGTAGATACGAGTGTTGTAGCACCCATGGTGATCTCCACAAAGAATCATATTGGTGTAGTTCAGTTCCACATGATTCTTGATATATGCGGCACCTAAAAGAGTAAACAATTCTTCACATTATCTAGCATACTGTTAGTAATGTTTTTCATGATCGATTTATGATGTGTCTCAACCTTGTCCTTCATACAGTAGCGAACCATACTCACGAAGATAGGGAGACCTCTGTTAGTCAGTAGTTTGAGACAAACTTCCCCTCCGAATGGTCTGTTCGATCCCTTCCAGCCTTAGAAGCGTCAAGAGGCGTTGTTTCAACCGGAGAGTGCTAGTAGCCTGAAGAGAAATAACACCATGTACTGCAAATGCAAAAGACTTCCGCCCCTCTCGATGGATAATAGGTCATCGATGCACTCGTCTTGAAGAAATTGACATAGAAACGGCCAGTATTTTTTAATGTCTAGATCACCACCTGTGCAGTTCACGGTCAGTGATAGTTCTGACCGGTACCTTACGCGTTATTGTCAGAGATGGCAGTGTCAGTCGTTTTGCTCTAGCTGCTTGTCTGAGCAACATGTGTCACACATAGATATTGTTTGCAAGTGAACCTGAAAACTTGTGGATCTACGTCTTGGCAGATGCAGTGGATGCAATGTAGACGGTAGACTGCAACGACAGTAGATTTCAGAAGATGTGGATCATTCGGCAATTGAAAAAATTTAGGATAAGAAAAGAAAGTGGCCGTAAGATGTTCTTAGCTCCTTCGGAATAGATATGATGGAAGGGTCCTATAACCGCCTAAAGACAAGTGGTCACTACGGAGAATCATTTCGTGACGAGCACATAGTCCATGTCGTACAGCAAGAACTCAGGCGGCACACAGTTGTAGTGGAAGTCTATATAAATGTAGAATATATCTCTATAAAGTTGAAGATCGGAGAAAGAGAGTACCGTACGACTATAAAGAGGATAAAGAGGTGAAGTTACTGGCCTTCAAAAACGATCTATATTACATGACGATAACATCATAGTGATGAGAGCAAACAACCTCAAACGATTACAAACTGTCTATGTCTTCATTGAAATCGAATGCTATTGGACTTACAGGCTCTGGTACAGGAGTAGCAAGAACATAGACAAGTTCATCATCGGTAGAAGAAAGACATTCATCGTTTCTAGAGGATTTACAATCATCTATGACATCCGACATAATTTGAAAAGAATCGAACGAGCATGCAAGTTTTAGTTTGAAAACTTTCCTAAGATGGATGTGGTACTTCTTCGTTGCAAACGTAGGAAGTATTGCCCCAGCAATGGCGTCTCATCACCGCCCACGTTCATTCAGTGAAATCCATAGATGTACGTAAGTGAACAAAAGACGCGTACAGCTAAAAGGTAAAAAGGTCAATCCAGCTACGATCCTCGTGCTTCGCAACCCGTATCGACCATCTCTATTGCATCCGCTCGCTCAGCGGCAAGCACAGCGCGAACGAAATAGTTGACGATGAAAAGAACGGCAATAAGGAAATTTTGGTCGAATGAGTCCATGACAGAAATGAACTACCGCTTTCTTCTGGCCTGATCACTCGATGCAGCGCTGTAGATTAAACAAATGATGCGATAGACAAAGAGGTCGAAACAGGTGAAAACAAGCATAAGAAGGCAATTTTGGTCTAATCAGTCCATGACAGAAAGAAACAGTCTCTTTCATCTCGATTCTTCACTCGATGCAGCACTGTAGATGAAAGAAATGACGTGATACCGAAGCAATGAAAGAGAACGAAGTCCAAAGACAGGTCCACTACGGGCTCGTCGTTTGGAGTCGAGTAATAGAAAGAAGAAAAAGGGCCTCAGCAAAGAAGACTGTTTCGTAGACACAGCAGGGCGGGAGCAAACATCGTAAACTGAAGAGCGAATGTTGCTGTAGTAGAGAAATAAACGAAGGCAAGGTATTCCTCTTCCGCGGTGACAGCAAAATCTGCTAAAAAAAGAAAACGGCCCAGCAAAAAAGACTGTTTCGTTGACACAGCAGGGCGGGGACAAACATGGTAAAGTCAAAAACAAACGTCGGTGTAGAAGAAAATAAAACGAAGGCAAGGTATTCCTCTTCTGCGGTGACAAACTTTAGCGTATATTGCTAAATCCACTGCGGCCAACCGGCCCGGAGAAAATAACGTAACGATTCTCCTGCTCTGACGTTCGCTGTACAAGGCCGCGGGAAGGATATGAACACCGAGGCTGAGATCCAAACTATTATCAAGTGAAAATGAAACGTCTTTGCTTATAAAACAGAAGTTACGTTATGATGGCTCGTTAGTCTCTGTTTTGAATCCTGGATCTCACAGACAAAACTACTTCCGGTTAGAGTTGACTAGATAATAGTCTTTTAAGAATTCCAAAATAATCAGATGAGTCTCCTTTTTGATTTATAAACAGATTAAATTAGTATAAAAAAGTTAGATATATCCGTTTATACTTTGGTGGTCACTATACAATATAACTCTATTAGAAAAAACCAACTGAACTGAGGTGAACAGTTTTTAAGCATGCGAGTATATAACCAGAAGGTACAGATCTAGAGAAGTACCAGATGTTGCATAGCAATCGGCTCGGTTTCTCTGCGACCTAAGAGCACACCGTTTTCAAAAGAAAAATCTTGAACGGAATCATTCATCAATATCGAACTGTTTTCAATAGTTTTGAAACAACAAATCATATTTCAAAGCTCGAACTGAATTCAACCATTTATGAACCAATTCGTTTCTCTAATCTTCATCCTAACTGTTAGTGAGTTAAACTCAGTACTTTGTTGATCCAAACACTATTTACATTTTATGACCAAACCCTTCCACCAGAAAAGGTTTGGCCATAAATTAAACCCGTGCATATTGCCTCTCCATCTTCAAGTGGAGAGGTGAAATATATCACGGTACCAGAGTATATCATATCAAGCCATAAGCACAATAAGTTAATTTACAGCATAAGTATGCCCCTAAAAAACCCATATTATACCAAACTAAATTTAACTTTTGATATGTTCTATAGCAGAGCCTGATGAGATAAATTTGATGCAAAGGGAGTTATTGGAGTACTGATTTAATGAAAACAATCTATCATCCAAAAGCAATATCTCACTCGTTCTTTTGAGACATCGCAAAACTTGGAAGATACATGAGAGACATAAAATGTTTCGGATTTTAATAAATTTTATGTAAAGTTATGTTCTTCTCGAACCACCGAACTCTGATAAGCAAAAATGACTACGCATATCGACTCCTCGTTTTATTTGATCATCGTCTTATTCTGATATTTTGATTGATTCCATGCTGCGAACTGTTCCATTGATATTACTCTAAAATGAAATAAACGCTTTTATATACAACGCTTTTCCGCAGTGTTATTTTGTTGTAAAATAACACTGCGGAAAGATTTTATAATGATCTCGTTAACGGTGATTTTTTTTCGGACCAATATCCTAATACTTTTTCTTTTTCTTTATTCGTACTTCAACGGTTACGAAACAGTGATGGTCACACCAACAGTTCACTGTACTTTCACTAGAATTGTTTACTGCGTTCCAAGTCCCAACAACTGCGGACTTGCAAAACTGCGATGCGTAAGAATATTCCCTTGGAGATGCACTCACAGGCTACAACCGGTAATTTTAGAGCAAAACTCACCAGAGAAAGGAGGACTGAGGAGGTCCCCGGTGAAACCAGTAGTGCGAATCCGGCGTTCGTACAGTCGAGATGAGTGGAGAATTTCTGCGAGGCCGCCGTAACCAGGCGTCCTGTTAGGTCGCTGTCACCAGTGGACTGCTTACATACGTTTAGGGTTTCGGGGCTTGTGAGCATTTGATCCGAACTGGAGACCGAGATTTGCTTCTTATATGTGTCCAGGCTGTTGAAATAGAACGATCGGGTTCTGTGTCGTGACGAGTGCCCAAAGAGCCGAGCATGCGTAGTGGCCGAACAAGTGATTTGTTGTTGAATCGAGTGATTGTCGGTGTTGCACTTTTCGCGCCATTGTATCGGAGAGATCGTTTATCGCACTGAGCTTCGCGGCTCTAATTCGGCCTTGAATACCCGATTGTTGCACGAGGAAGGAATGACTGGGGCACTCGAGAGTTCATTAGCCGATTAGATGCCCGATGTGTTTTCTTTGTAATGTTGATGGTCCGCTTTCGAGCTCATGAATCGTTCTGAACAGGCTTCGCTGAGGCCTTTTCGGGAACCTTAGCAAAGGACGATAGTTTCACCTGGTCGTGCTTGAGAACTGTTGCTGTCTAATTCCCTAGGATACCTGAGACGTCGTTCGATCCTGGTCGATGAACGAGGCATCGATCGCTTGTTGATTAATGTTATTGCTGAGATGTGTGGACTGATGATTCGTTGTTGAAGGTCAGAGTAGACGGGCAAGTTCGTTTCTTGCTCATCGTTAGTTATCCTTCATATATAAATGTCTCTTCTGAGCGTGGCGCTATTCCAGACAGACTCGATGGACTTTTGAGTCCGCCATTCTAGTCTGTTTCAGATAGTGACAACATCTAATGACGGAGTGCTGTCTACATTTAGGGTTAGTGTCTTAGACCCTTCCACTTTGCTGATCGAACTTACGGGCTGCGCAGTGATGATAATGGCCGTGAGGCTCTTCTCCATCGGTGGTTGTACCATGCGAGAATAAGAAAAACGACTTCTCTTTCCACTGAGCGCTGACCTAGTGTGGCAGATAGAACGATATGCTTCAAAACTACTTTTCTGGTGAAGAATGCAGGAGTTAGATTGAACTATTTACTTGGAAAAGACCATTGACAATCTAATCCCGGGCACCCCTCAAGATCTCTGGATGATGTTACTATTATTCGTACTGTATGAATTAATGATTACATTACAACGGGCTGACAGAGACAATGACGAGTTCGGATGTGGAACATCGTCACAGGAACAGGTTTGTTGTAAATCCATAGGTCAATTTACCGTTGTCTTTGCCTGTAGTATCCATTCCTCTTGATACTGACCACGGTTCTGGTTAATCTGGACAGTAGAGTCTTCGATGGTACAGCTATGGCAAGCATTCACTCCAGCTTCAGTGGGGAAAAGTATCTCGACTGAACATGTGGATCCTTACCACTCGAAGGTCGAAATATAATTCTGGAAACAAACGCCCGAATACTGTGTAGAACCATGAGCGCTTAATGCGGCCCTGGGGTTATACTATATAGGGTTGAATTGAAACAATCTGTCGACATTTGAACCATACACTTCTATACCATTTAACATATAGTGCGTTCTTTGTATGTATTATTCCTATAAAATTTAACATAATAGTGCTTCATTGTATGTAAGAATAAGAGAATATCTGATGGTATGTAGCAACAAGCTGTAAACCTCGCGTTCGAAAGATCCGATCGCCAAGAAGCGACCACATCTGACGGAAGCAAGGTACTAAACAAAACAAAATTACCACCTATCAGGAACATACAGTAAGCTCTGAAGCGGAAAAAACTTGGCGAGATATTCCATACCGTCATGAAAGTAAGAATCAGTAAGACAATTGTGAAAGCAGTAAGACATATTGTGTAATCCTTAAACGCATCGGGGGAGTGACGCGCACTGGAGTGGGTTGTTATTTATGTAAACGTCTGAAATGACTGCATCCATAGACTAACTACAATCGTCCTTGGATAACTGCAGTGGGTGAAATCCAGCTATTTGAAATATTATGGAAGGAATGTAACTGGATACTGCAAGGGATAATTCCGAAGTTTAAACTGAAGAAGAGTAATTGAACAGTGCAAGGGAGTAAAAACCGGATGATAAATGGGAAAAAGCAAATCATCTTATAAGTAAATATATCCTCCGAAGAACCGTAAAAAATATTTAGAACTTCTGAAATATGCCAAAACATTCCTCAGTCAGTCGTTTGAATCTATAATCCTCTAGAGGAGGGATATCCTTTTCTTTTTCCTAGTGCTAGTTCTTAGCTTTGTCCTCAGTAATTCTCTAGTTTCAAGTCGAACCACCGCTCTCTTTCAAACATGTTGTTGTAACACTGTTACATTTCAAATTATACTAATTATAAATGATTTTGCTGTCTTATTCATCCATGGATTTCATAGAGGAACAAGGATATCAATGTATTTTTTTCACTTTTGTATGGACTTTCAAAATGTTAGATTTTTGTTGATTCTTCATCCGTTCACAAAATTCTTAGTCGCAAAATCTATTTTGTCATAGAATCTAACCAATAGATAACATTGTTTCATCTAGAAACAAAAATAGCATTTCATTCTGCCTCATCAACCGAAGAAGACATCTATTTTTTAGTATTCATAAACTTCACTTTTTGAAATGATAAATTGATTGCATTATATTTCTTCTCACAATGCGACACGAAGAATAAGTCCAATCATTCTTGTAACAAAAAACCCCTATACTTGCTTGAGATAAATAAATGTGTCTTGATTTGCAAGATGAGGACTGTAGTAGCTTTGGATTCTATGGAGACGATCATTCTAACATAAAATATCTTACGACACAACTTGACTTTCACATGACTTTCACAACTCTTTGAATAGCTTGTTGAGAAGAATCACTCTTCAAGAATCAAGAATCCAAAAAAATAAAACTCTCGTCTTCAAACGAAAATAAAGTTCAGATTCTACTTCAAGATGGTCGAAGCTTATATTCCATACGATAACGAATTATGCTCTCCAACAACCATTCCAACTTTTCTACATTCATTCTTGTAGTGGACACCTTAAATCTGATCCACCCAATTGTTCATTGTTGAAAGATCACGCCAATGATTAGCTATCCTAGTCAAGTGTCATCCAACACTTCTAACCAGCTTAGAATTTTCACGACCTTGTCTTGTCTGTCTTACCAGTAAAGATAACGTGGAAAGGAAGCAAGTCTCCAGCAGCAGTAGAAACCACACACACTATTACTTGTCTTTTGTCATCTTTTCATGTACCTATCACTTCCTTTAATCTTTTTGCGCGTAAGTTTTCTGTCCATCACAAGGAATTAAGTGCACAACTGTTTGATCTATGTTGATCACAAGCTTCCGTGGTATGTTGTGCTCCACCACAAGGAAGCTAAATTTAAAGCTACCATTTTTCAGTGTGCTTCCAAATCAGGTGTTAAGTGCTAAGCTGCAGTTGTAGTAGTCTGTCAACGCCGCTGTAGTCTCTCCATAGCTGAGATCTACATGCCAAGGACCATCATTTTCGACCAAAAGTTTTGATTATCCATACTCAAAAAACTTTTTAAATCATCTGTATGATTATAGAGTTGAGAGCACATTTTGTTGTCTCTGCACAAGAAGCAATTCAACAATTTCAGCAAGGACCAAGTCTTGTCCTCTCTTGAGACTTCTAGGTGGTGAGAGAAGTTGAGGACCAAAGGTCCTTACATCCAGTACGGGTCCATAATGCTTGTCTAGGTAATTCGGATGCTTAACAAAAAACAAAACTGCAAGTTTTAACTTTCCATCTTTATCCAACCATTCTCCAACAGTGCTAGGATTCAACAAGACAAAAGGATTCTGCTGACCTTTCACAGAATGCTTCAATTCGCTACTATGTGCAATTAAAGTACCCTTCTGTACTATCCCACAGAGATACATAAGATAATGCTCAGAATATGAAGATGAATGTTCACAAATGCTTTTATTATTCGCTGTTTAACCTCTTGGGCAAAGTTCATTCTCAAATCGAGGACAATGTGCTAACTGCACACTATAAAGAAACTACAGACTTCTAACTTCTAACTTGTCTTTTTCAAATTACTCCGCAGGCACATAGTCTTGACTCATAAACAAGGACTAACTCTCTGCTGCGCATAGAATACTGAGAACTTCCAAAGAAGCAGAAGATCATAATAACAGAATTTCACGAAGTTCACACCTCGACCGAGAATCCTATACAAATACCATAGTGAATGAACAAGATGCACATTCTAAAATAGAACACTCCCACTCAATCGTTTACTCTGAATTATATTTACTCTAGTGCATTCTAAACTTCTAAACTTCAGAAATTCACATTCTATGTGCAGAAAACGACGAGGTTCAGTTTCCTGAATCTTCACTTTACTAACAAGAAAAAAAGCCCATACAACATCGTCCACATAATCCAAGTCTCTGGAGCACAACTTCGAATCGGCAAGATTTTACTCTTACAGACTTTCCTATCTCTATCTTCACAATTTCTAGAATCTCTTAATTTCTATCTTTTGATGTACATCACTTCCTATCTTCTATCCACAACTACACTAATCTAAGACTATAGTCTTCATTGTGTACTCTTCCGTTAGAATCTCGCCAAACGTCATTTTCAGCTTCATGTCGATATCATAAGCCGCTCTCTTCACTTCCTCTCCAAGATCTAATTACACATTCTGGATACATTGTGAAGATCTTGAACATCATAACTTCGAAGATTCGATATCTTCTACTCATCCAATCTCTACGTAGCTTCAATGTTCTCCCTGAGTGCAGTCAACTCTTTGTTTTCTCTGCAACTTTAAGCTCAGTTCTCAACTCAAGCTTCCAAATCAGATCTCACTTTCTCCAAATCCACTATTGAGCTAGATAGATGCACAGAGTCTGCAAAGAGTTTCTCCTTGGTCTCTTGACATTCCTTTAGTTTCTTCTATTCCTTCTTCAACTTCGACATCTTCTTCTTTAGCTTCTTTCGCTTCGGAGTTTTCTTCTCCTTCGGTGTATTTCGTTCAGCTGCTTTCAGTATAGCCCGCAACACTCCATTGTGACAACCTTCCTCCCAAGCCTTCCAATATCTATGCTTTGCATCCTCGAACATTCGCATAGCCAGAATCCAATGAGCCGACTGGGTTAACTTCCACGTCCTCAGCTGCCTCCTCCAAGTCAATCACTTCCTTCAGAGCTTCAATTGTAGTAGTCGTATGATCATGAACTAAGGAAGGTGTTGGAGCTTCAACTTCCTTCACATCTAACTTTCTCACGTCCTCCTTCTTCTGACTCTTCAGTGTTTCTCTTACATGTGACCTCTTCAACTTCGGTGGAGGTTCTGCTAAATCCTTCAATTCCTCTAGCATCTATTGACATGTTTACATTTCTTCTAACTCCTCCTGAATATCATCATCATCTCATCCAACAGATTCGTGTCTTCCAGCTGCTTCACATCTTTGACTTCATCTTCAGGTGTGATTGAAGACACCTCAACTTCCGTAGTAGACTCCTCACTACCTTGTCCAAGTTTACCTTCTCGACTTCCACAATTTGATCCGTATGATCTCGAGTTTCTGAACTCAAATCTAAGACAAGAACCCCCGAAACATAACTAAAAGTAAGAGAAATGTCCTTTTGCTAACATAGAGCTTCACAATAGTGTCTCGTTATCTTAAACTCCCGAATATACTATGTAAAAAATTGCAACTGCAATACCGCCGCAATATCGATGTTGTCGCTCATTACACGAATAACTCGATGATCAAATAATCCTAATCCAAATGAAGGTCGTGAGTGTAATCCACGTAGCTAACGATATAGAGAATGCAACTCGACATCAGAACAAAAACCAAACCATCAACATCAATCAATGAAGAGAACTATGTTGAAACTCGAAGTATGCACCAAACTCATAGTGAAGAACTTGAAAAAGATCAATCTGAAGATTTCCTCATTCTCCAAACGGTCTCCCTATATGAAAAGAGTCTACTCTCCTCACTCTAATGGCTCTAAGAATCTCCAAATTTGACCGTCGACAATCAAGATACCTCTAACTTTTGATCGTAAATGATCAAACTCCAAAACCTCCTCCTTACGAGCTAAAATGGCTCACATGGTCCAAACATGATTTGAGATCGTCTCTCGTAAATAGATCTGACTACCTTGAACCCAATGAGATCCCAAAAAAACTCTTTGGAGTTCCCGTCGCAAAGTGCGACTAGAAATTGGACCGCAAGAAGCAAATATCTGCCGTAAATCTATCCCTTGCAGCTCAAATTTCCCTCGTCAAGAACCAACACAACAATATAATACACGTGTGGTATCTCCCTCTGCATAGAAGAAGACTCATTGATCGCGTAAGCACCAAGAACAAAGAGCTTGCTTCATCGATCACGAATAAAAAAGCGCATTAGGTCGCAATTGAATATAAACCGATGAAAGTCTTCTCCGTGCGAGTCAATCTCTCTCACATCTCTCAAATCGTCTGATGAAATTTAGTAATGTCTTCAGTTTCATGAAAAATTTGATGTTTTGATCCCAATGGATCTAAGGATAGCAAGTTTGGACTCCAGAATGATCTGAATGGTCCACCTCTCATTTGTAGACAACTGAAGCACTCCAATCTTCTCTCCTTACATCTCATTGTTTTTCAGAACACATAGCACGATCCGGCTCTTCACAAACCGTCCTTATCCTATGGAGCACATGCACAAATTTGAACTCAATGACACCTTACGCGTATGTATTAGACCCCTCAATCTCCCAAAACATCCATCGACAAGTCATAGATACAAGCTAATCCCTTAAGCATCCACTTATGTTAGTTTTCATAATAAAAAAAGTTTCCAGATTATCACGAATCAGCCCCCTTGCTATAACATTTGTTATCAAAAATATATGAAAGTACTAAAATGCACCATGACCAACTCTCCTACTGACATTAGAGAAAACTGCAGCCTCCTCAATACTGGCTAAGGTCATAACAACACAACGATTATTTAGTTTTGTTTTCAAGTTGCTTTCTCAAAAAACTGCTGCTGCTGATGTTGTTTGACACGTGCGGCTTTTTGTAATGATCACTTTGAGAAAACTATTGCCGTGTCGTGAACCAACTTCTACTTGAAAGTCGAATTTCAAGATATCATATTTTTGCTCCAAAGATGTTCATGAGGATACATAACGGCTTTTGATTCTCACTGCACCTAGTGATAGAGCTTGTTGTAAGGACACCTCATTTACTCTAAGATTTGTGTTTTTTTTTTGGATTTAAGATTTATAATAAGACTTAATTCTGAAATATTCTAGAGCAATGACAACATACATCAACTAATATTTTTAGAGGAACTCCCGATTGGACGTATACACTTGGAATTTGATCGGCCGAGGTTAACATTAAATCCTAAAAGGAGGAGGAAGAGAGGAAATATATTACAGAGATGAAACATATCTAAACTTGGAAAAACCTAGAAGATATCTTATTTATAAAATAGGATAATGAACCTAATTGATGATAATCTTGTGCTTGACTTCTCGTGAGCATGACTTTAATGCAAAACACGAGCAAAATAACCTTCTAGTTTTTTCCAAGTTTAGATAATTTTCACCCTCCTTAATATTTCTCTTTCTTTCTCTCTTCCTCAAGGATTTAAGTTTTCCTCTAAAACTATTAGCTGTGTCTTTTATCGCTGCTTGAGAATTCTTCAGAAATTAAGATATGTTTATAAATCCTAAATCTAAAAAAGAAAGCACCAAGAGGGCAGTACAAATAGGGTAATAAATATAATCTGGTGATACTCCTCTGCACTACTTCTTGGGCACAAGACTGACAAGTGTAAAGAGCCACCTCTGACCTCTTTGACATAAGAAAATAGAAATATGGCAAAGAAGAGTAAAATTAGAACAAATAATTGGACCTCTTTCTTTTTTATTTTCACAATCAAAGTATAACCATACTAATGCATAGCAAAAAACAAAAACCCTTGTAACAATCTTGTCACTCTAGTTCCTAAGGACCAGAGATTGCTACACAAGATTAACTCTTAGTTGATTGACAACAACCAAAGCATCTGTCGGTCGCACAGAAACCGTTGCAATTCAACTAACAAACACATATATAAACACTATAACCTCAAATCATCTACGAATTTATCAAGTACTTGAAACATACACATAATCTTCGATCACTTTTGCTTCATTGTATCACACCCGACATAAATTACATGGATCTACTACACAAAGTTATCTACAACATTCAATTGAGAATCATTCATAAGTTGCGACTGATGTTCAAGTGCAAAAGCTTATGAAGACTACTTAGATTGCAAAACTCTATTCTCCTTTCACCTCTCCTAACCTTGTCTAGCTTTATCGAACTCCTTTCGTCAATGTTGTGCTACAAAAGTCAACAGTAATCGATCTTATGAGTTTCGTTGATCCTACTTTTAAAGCGGATCTTTGCTCTCATTCTCGTCGGTCTGCCTAATGTATCTAGCGCTCTCCAGCATGAAAAGACCTATTTACGTTTTGAGTTGCAACATCCATTTTTTAATACCTGATCTCACTTTAAAAGAGCACATGTCATTGACTAGTTAGCTTCGATGTCTTGGATATCTCCAAGATGACATTTTGATTTCTCGAAGTGACACTTTGACGTCTTCGAGGTGACGTCGTCTCTTGAAAGTGCTTAACTCACCAGGGAGTCCCATGGTGATGTCACCTCCTTGAGTGACTGACTTAGTTATGAACTCTGGTGTGACATCATTAGTTGACTATTTTACTCAGCAGGGATTCCTAAGATGACGTCATCCACTGAGTGATTTACTTAATAGTGACCCTTGGTATAACATCAACCCTTGAGTGATCTACTCAACAGAGATTCTCGGAGTGACATCATCCTTTGAGTGATTTCTCAGTAATGACCTCCGATATGACATTATCTCATAAGTGGTCTACTTAACAAGGATTCATGGAGTGACGTCATTCTTGGGTGATTTTCTCAGTAATGACTCTCAGTATGACATCATCTCTTGAGTGATCTACTTAGCAGGATTCCTTGAGTGATTCACTTATGAAAGACTATCGGTATGACGTCGTCAATTGAGTGATTTATCTCAATAGTGAATCCTGGTGATCAAATCAAGTTTATTCTTTGAAGGAATAGTAGCGTTCAAGTAAATCTTTTGCATAATTGAGTACTTGTGATTCAAAAGCTTTTATTGCTTGTAGTTACATGTTTGTAAAAAAGACATATCTATAATCAACTAAATCTACTATCAGCTAGATAAATTATCTGGTTTACAATCGCTAGCCCTTGAAGATGAGAAATCAACCATTGGATGACATCCAAGATGATGACAAAACTTCTCAATCTGAAAGTAGGTTGTTGAGACTATGATGGTTTTCAAAGTTGGATTTTGGTCCAAGGTCTACAAAAGATAATAACCAAAGTAATGAGAGAGTTGTGTCAAGTTCTTCACCATTAGAGTCTTTCACTCTTCCAAGAGATGCAAGTTAATGTAGAGTAGAGAGTAGTGTTATAATGTACAAATGACTTAGTATCAAATGCTGAGTTTGAAGAGACATAACATTCAAAAAAGACAAGCCTATCAAGCATCCAAAGGTTCATCCTTTGGAAAGATAAATGAGAAGTTCATCCATAATAAAATGAATCCTGATATTATCAAGAGAGATGGGAGGAAAACGTTTTTGCAATAAATTACCAACTTTTTCAGTTGACACTAGCAGATTTTGTGGACTCCTAGATAGTTGAGGAGAGTCAGCAAACTGTCATAGATTTCATAAGCTTGTCCATAGTTAAGGATCACACAGTTCATGCACAATCAGAAGTAGACTTAGGTTCACCTTATGTAGTGTAAGCAAGCAAACTATGTTGTATGAACTTTCAAACTTGCTAGGGTGGTTACCAAAACCTTGTAAGCTACAAGATGGACTTATTGAAAAACAGAATGAAATATAAACGTTAAAGACAACAAAGTTGTCCACTTTGCTGCTTCCATCTTGAGCACTTTTTTTGACTGAAAAATTGTCTAAGTTTCTTATGAACTTGTACATGTCTATTGGAAGCACTTGATCCTCAAGCATACAATATTTGAACCGTTGGTACTACAGGATGATCACGTTTGAGTTAACTTGTGATAACTCGCCCACTCGAATCATTACACTCTTCAGATCTACGACAAAAATGTGCATTGTTGTCTTCTTGATGTGGCATGTTGAATTCTATTTAGCTGTCGAAATGGTCCTCCAAACCTCAAGTTGCGCACTTGATACTCCATATACGATGAAAACGGATTGCCATCAACAAAAATCTGCCCCTGAAAGTCACATTCGCTTGCAGCCATGGCCATGACAGAACGCTGTCTTTAGACCTCCAAAAATATGAGTTTACACTCTTCATCGAGCTCTAGATCCTCATTTTTAAAGTACTTTGACCATTTCTTATAATGACATACATCTGGCACCGGTTTGAGTTTTCACCCACAAGTGAAAGATCGTTCCAAGGGTTTGTCCAAAAGCTAAAAAGTTAAGTTCAACTTTTCACCCATAGCGGATGAGTGAATATATAAAAGACGAATTGAGTTACTTTTTCTGGTAATCACTAACTGGGGTTCAGATGTACTATTCCCTAAATTGTGGATAACCCATCAAGGATGAAAATCCAAAAGTGTGGTTGTCTCTTTATTACTGAACCTAAACTTCAGTTTTTCAGAAGCAACAAACTAAGGCAAAAAACTCCCGTGCTGTTATAGCCTAAGCGAGGATAACTCCCCTCTTAGCAATAAGTTGATATGTGGCCGGTTTCACCATGTTTCATGGGAAAAAGTCGCAAGTGCGATAAAAGCAAGCGCTCATAGAGCACGTAAATTTCTTGTGATTTCGAGTGCTTTAGACTCCAACTCCACTGAAATCAATAATCGATGGTAGAAAGTTCACGATTCGTGGATGAATGAACGGTCTTGCGATGAATATCAACCAAAGACTCAAGAAAGATTCGTCAAGGAGCTTCAAGAAACAGAGAATGCCAACTTATCAAGTTCTATTTTCATATACTAAAAAGTATTATTATATCAACAATAGTAATAATATGCAATCTAATAATCTATTTAAACGTTTTAAAGATTTTCTACCAATGCTAAAGCTTCTCATAGTTTTATGAGTAATAATATATGAGTATCTCACTTGGGAGAAACACGAGACGCAATGAATAGCCAACAGATGGAAAGACTCCATCAAGCCGTACAAGGGAAAGAAGGACCCGAAAAGCCAAGCAACCATCTCTCCAAAGGGAGGAAGAATAGTGGAGCTAAGCGCAACTATCAGTAGCTCTAAGATCTCCAATCGTCCTTAAGATGTCAGACACGGGTAAGTCAAAACTTCTGCATATAATAGGTGCACATCAAGTAGCATCGCCTACTGCAATTGTTTTCCTGTGGATCGTATCTGCTAAAACTCTTTGTAGAGCAATGAAAATTCGCTGTCTAAAGAAAGTAGTACAAAAAGATAGAGAAAGTGGTATCCATGACGTCTCTCATGGTAAGCTCTAGCACAATCTCGAAGAAAAACGTCGAACTCCAAAGATGACAATCCGTATATCTCCAAGACTAAGGGGATGAAGCGATGTCTCACTTGCATACTTGTTGCAACCCTCAGTCTCAAGATCGGACGCAGACGCGAACAATAGAACTCTAGTGGACTTGCGCTAGGTTGTGAACGTTGCGAGTAGGATTGAATGACTTGACCAAGAAGTCGAGATCAGATGAACCCTAAGTGGTTCTCTAAACCAAAGTTGGAACATTGGGTTAGGACATAAGAGCCTACTCCAAGACGACCTCAGACGAACACTGACCTAAGGGGACAAGTCTGGAAACGAACCGAAACATAAGTCTAAAATGTGAGTCCGAGACGCGGGACTGAGACGTGAGTTATGAGATGCAGACGGATCATGGTTTGGACGCTGATCCAAACCACAAGGTTCGAGTTAGGTCTGGACCACTTGTTTTTGAAAAACAGCTAAATGTTGGAGCTCCTGCAACGTTTTAGGTCGTGGACGGAGCTCCACATAAGATCTCGACGCGAGTAAAGTATCATCGAAAAATTCTCGGCGAGAGCTTTCTAGTGATATGCAGAACTCCTCAAACTGACATCTGAGATGAGAATTATGTTCGATCATGTAATAGAATTGTGATATAATTTTTTGAGACCAAAGGGCGGGGTTGTCGATCCCTTGAAGTATATATGAGGGGGCTCGATGCCTGGGTGGGCTAGGACGAGTCACCCGACCCTAAGGTTCGGCGAGCGGACTCTAGGGGCATGAGGTGATGGCTGGACGGGTTTCGAGGCACGTTCCGGTCCAGACTTGGACGTCTGATCTTAAGAACGATCTAAGGGCTGGAGCAAGACTCAAGAACGAGACGACGAGTTACACCACCATTCTAGACCCAAACATACATCACGGACGGTTGGGCCGCTAAGTGTGCTGGAGGTACTGTTTAGGACCCTGGACTTTATGGGAAGTCTGTCCCAAGTCATCTTGTGATTTGCTCATGTTTTGAGACCGACCTAGGCGGGTCTAGGTCGGGACTTAAGGAATGTTGAGCTTGATGATTAGAGACGGTTCAGCTCTGGTCCGGACCAAACATGGACGCTAATTGTGATTGTGATTTGCAAGTTAGCGTTGTGAGTTTCGTGACTTACTGAGCAAGAGCTTCTGCTGACGCAACAAGGCGATAGGTGCGAGAAAATATCTTTATACTTGGTCACTTTCGTTACTGTCGTCAGGATGGGGATGAGTGATCATTTGTGTCGTCATTGAGTCCAGTGTTGGATACGTGACAATCACATCTGTCACTGAAATCCGATTCTCTCTCATCGTATTCATGTCGGCTCTCACTAATCTTTTCGGTTTATAAACATACTATCTCTCTCTGCATGTCATGTAACCGCTCTCCAATGCTAAGAAAAACACCACGTAAGTGATGAAATAGTGGGTAGCTATCCTCCCTCCACTTTTCTTTTCAGGAAAAGGGGTGACTCGCTGCAAATCCTAGGCGCTTTGATTTGCTATGAAAGGCAAGTAGTGGTTCCGGCCACATCTATGCAGGCACCCACCTCCTGCCTGTGGGCAAAAAAAGAAACAGAGAATGACAATCGCGCGCAGATAGGGCTGCTAACTTCGTAGCAAAACTGCGTTCTTCCTCGTCGATGTACAGGGACGATATGGAACATTTCTATGGCGATCGCATCCACTGTTTCTGATTCATATCTGGAGTGGCTCTCTCCAGAGAGCTGCAGCCCTTCAGCCTGTGATCACTTCGCGGACTAACTGCTTGACCACCGCAGCAAAGGACCTGTTTCATCTTTCCCCGATTAGAGGAAGTCATCATATTGGTTTCTCAATGTTCTGTTCTGTTTAGAGGCACTGCTGGTAGCGTATCAGTGCAATCAGGACAAGGTGTCTACGATGGCGGACCAGTTGATTGTCATCATAACGCTGCTGGTGGTAACAGTCTCTGTCGTTTTCGACTACTGGTACTTCTACTGGTTACCAAGCAAGAAACTACCTCCAGGACCTGCACCATGGCCCATTGTTGGAAGCTTATTCAAGGTGCGGAGCTTGGGAGCTAATCCGTTGACGGTAGCCATGAAATTAGAAGGAGAGTATGGGAAAGTCATTACGCTCTGGATTGGGAGGAAACCCATAATTGTCATCAGTGACGCAGAAGTCGCACATGAGGCTCTTGTGAAACGAGGAGCATTATTTGCTAGCAAATGCAAGCTGTCCTCTAAAGCAGAGCTCAGTGATGGTTACCCCATGATCAACACGTCCGATGGTGCCTACTCAAGTTTACTTCGGAGGGTTCTCATCTCCCATGTACTCAATTCAACGAGTTTGAAGGGGATGAAGCGCAAGCGAGATGATATGGTTGCAGATCTGATCAAGACGATACAAATCCGTACGTCAGTGACGAATCAACATGCGGGCAAAGTGATGGTCACTCCGCTGGTACGGTTTGCCTTGTTTGAGTACAGCGTCTATGTCTGCTTCGGATTAGACGTTGAACGGACTCAACTACTGAAGCTTGATGAAGTCATGGAGGAAAGAGTCAGATTGGGGCATAGCTTTTATCTCGGAGACTACATACCACTTTGCAAGATTGCTGAGAGAAAACTTCGCCGTGGATTTCGAGCAAATCGCCAGCGGCTGTTTGAAACTTTGTATCCATACATTCACAAGTACCGGGTGATGAAAGAAAACGGCGAGGGCAAAGCGGGCACTTACATTGACGCACTTCTGGACCTGCAAGGGAAGAAGGGGCCAAGTTTCCTGACAGCCTTTGCCATAACAACACTCTGTTCTGAGCTCATCAATTCCAACACTCATACCGTCGCGAGCGCTGTCACGTCCGCTCTATCTGAAATAGCCCACGATCCTGAGCTTCAAATCAAGCTTTGGAACGAAATCGACTGTAAGACGGGAAGTAAGCCTGTGGATGAGACAGATCTGCCCAAGCTGCCTTTCCTCCATGCGTTCTGCAAGGAGGTTCTCAGAATGCATCCTCCAGTTCCAGCATTCGCTCACGCAGTGGCTGAACCTTGTGAACTCGGAGGTTACTACATACCAACCAATGCAGACATTCTCTTTCATGTTGATGCGTATCAACATGATCCTAAGGCGTGGACCGACCCATGGGACTTCAAACCAGAGCGATTTCTGAACAAGGAAGTAGACCTACTAGGGACGAAAAATGCGGACCTCATTCCTTTCGGAGCCGGAAGAAGAGTTTGTCCGGGTGTGAATCTGGCACTGGTGTTGTTTCCACTGACTATTGCCCGGTTGGTACAAGCTTTCCAGTGGGATCCTGAAGAGTTTCAGCACGTGGCTCCAGATCTCATTTATGATCGACCGTTAGAGTCTGCAGTCAAGGGCTTAGATGAAGCTCGTGATGCCCGAAGCAATTTCCTTCTTCACCGCAACAAGAGAATACTGCTAACAGCCCGACCTAGGTAATGTTCAATTTGATGATCTCATGTTTGTGACTTGGTAAAACAGCGAAATCCGTCTTCAGATCTCGTCCAATTGCTGTTCATTTCTTTATGAACCATTACATGTAAAGTGATCCGCTTAGCGTGTCACGGAGCTGGCCATTTATTTGCTCACGTCCGCTCCTCGGCTCGGCTTGAAAAGGATGCCGGTACATACAAAATTTGTCCGGGCTATCAGCTGAGGGAAATGTGACGCAAGTTGTGCTTTAGAAACTGCTTCGTATAGAATCAAACATAGTTGAAAAGATAAACACGGACAAACTGTGAACTCATACAGAGTGTATACGGTGAAGGGACAGTGGACGCTCGGTCTAACCCGAGAAATGTTTACTGCCTTATTACGTCGTTTTGAAAGTTATACGCACGTGACAATCTCTGTAGATACTTATACTGATGTTATAACGTTGGAATCTTCTCCTTGCTCTTCTCAAGGTGGGTGACCAGCTCTTGTCGCTGTTGTCTCGTGTAAGATTGCCTCCAAATTCTCTTCTTACGTCGTTCTTATATGTGCCCTTACCTCGACAGTAGACATCTTACATCCTACGCCGTTCCCTCCTCACTAACACTCTCCGGAACCAGGTCCGCCAGGTAAGCCAGCAGGTATCAGAACAGTTAAGATGGGACATTTAAGAGAAAGCAATCTAATTTCCGATGTATCTTATGTGTCTGGAAACACACAAGAAAGGTAGACCCGGAGAGATGTCAAACTCTGACCTCTTTGGTAGATATGCTAGGTAGTAATTCAAGACCGTGCCATTCAGACACTTTAGAAACAGCAAATTATGAGATGAAAGTAGCTGGCACCATGCACGTAGCACATGGTATTCTGAGCATAAATTCGTCGTAACTCTCAATCTGAGAGTTACGACGGTGCACCGCAGGTGATGAAATTGCTTCTCCCATAACTCATTACACCTAAAGAATATTACAGACGAAGTCTGCTTCGCCTTGCAAACTTTATGGACTAGACTGCTATTCTCAGTAAGCATCCAGTTAACAATTTTCAGCTAGATCCACTTCTTGGAAACTGAATTCCTGTACTAAAAGGTGTATACATATATACAAAGTGCACTCAAGGTCTTACAGACAATGTGAAGTTGACACCCTGTTGGAAGGGTTGGTCCCCTGAAGTCAAAGTGCAGACCAGAAACCTCTGTTTCCCAGGTTTCAGCAACGGTCCACACTAAACTGGTCAGAAAAGCACACATTACCTTTAACAGATTCACGCAAGATGGAAGAACAAAACTTTTTGGGATCAATGAGTACCCCAAACTGGCTTCAGCAACTGGAAACGCCTAGAAGCACCAACATCTTCCTGACAAGATTGGCGACCGTCCTGTTTCCCTTCAGGATGGTCCCCATTTGAGATTGATACACTGCTCGCCCGGGATGATCCTAATATGACATCCAACTTGGAACTTGCGTTGTTCTCTTGTAGTTGCTCCATTACCTCCAAATCCTCGTCGCTGGTGTACCCTCTCCGCAGCAGGGAATTACTATTTCGCCCCCAGTTGGCTGGATCCATACTTGCTTCACCAATCCATGACCACACGTAAAAGGCAGATGGTACTGGATACATAAGGGGAGGTGCTGTAGCCATAGCGACAGATGATTCATCATCAGCCTCACCGTTCCGTTGCTTCTCAATTGCTGCCTGCTTGGATGTTGAGTAATGTAGCACTCAGTTAGTGATTCAGCAGAGCGACACTCCACCCTAAACTACAAGAATCATGGATAAAGGAAATGACGTTTGCAGGAAAGTATACATGATATGATATCAAATAAGAAGTTGCTATAAACGCTGATTCATATCCTTATCACAACCTGGCAACTGCCTTAATTCTTGCCTGACTGAACATCGACGTAATGCTTCTTGCTGTTCTGTGACACAATGCCAGAATTTCATGCTCGACTATCAGAGTTTGTATAAAGTTAACCCGACTCGCTTGCGGAGAGACACTTCCACGAGTTCGAAGGTTCCGTACCTCAGCGTTCAGGGCCGCAAGAAGTGAAGGTGAGATGGGATCCGGGGCAAACTCATCAGGAACAAAGTTTACAAGGATTCTCCTGATCAAGTGAAGACTCAGCATTGGACAGATCTGAAGATCAGGAATACACCATCGATGTCAGAAAGATTAGAGATACAATAGATGGGAAGTCACAAGCATCACCTCTCCTCCAAAAGGCAGTTTCCACTTCAAATACTGTACCTATTTCTGCGATAAGATACGAAACATAGCTAGAATACAATCTCGGTTAAGCCATCAATCGATACACCTCCAATGATTACAACCTCAGGGCTGTGGTGTAAGCTCTAACGTTGTTGCTGAGATGCAATCACTGGGAGTTCTTGAATCTAAACGTTCCAGCACAACCAGGTTCTTTCAGTGGACTCCTTTGTTTTTGGAGTTCTTGGACAAAGCGTTATGCGGGTACACGGTGGATTTTACTCGTCGTTCATTTTACAAACATTTCGTGAGTGGGGTGATCTCTTTCAGAATGGTACCTCTCTTCTCAAACTCTTGTCCATAAGCATATCTTTCGGCAGCTGCAAAATATCTCCTGTAGTTTTTAATACATTAAACACACTGGAAATCTTCTCAGCCTCTTTTTTGGCTTCCTGGGAGTACAACCTAATATCAGAAAGTCTTGTATGAAACAAAACTCTACTGTTCGTATCGTGAAGTTCTACGTGGGAAGCAAAAGGCTTCCAGTTGTACTCTGTCTTGGTTCTTGAATCAGTCTTTCCTTATGTGGTCAGCTATGTTTATGTTCAGGTAAATAACCAATGGTAGAGGCTCTGTGCTTTACATAATCGTACCTAAGACTCATTGTCCGCGTACTGAAGAACAGTATGACTGGCTTCCAGACAATTTTGAGACCGTGCTCAACCCTCCCATAGAGAGCCAAAACTGTCATGGTCAATTCATCCCGTTTTCTTGGAAGCTTCTAGAACAACGATCCAGAAAAGTTGCCTCAATCTTCCTCACTAATTACGCTGAGGTTACAGAGTTTGGCAACTCAGAAGAACCGTACTGGAGAGCATGACATATAAATACGCAACTTTGAACTTGACAGGCAAGCTACGACACAGAAAAGACTTTCAACTCATTCACTCCAGAGATGTAATGCACTGATGTTCCGGACAATGTCCAGGCCCCAAACTCAAAACTCCTAATCTCCTGGTACATGAATCAAAGCATGAAACTCGGAGCTAACTAGGCACACCTCCTAAACAAAACATCTTGTTGTCGAAATTGTCCTAGTGAAGCAAGGAAGCACAAAGGATATAGCTTACCTCTTTTCTGAAGGCTTTATCCATAAGGAAATCCTTTGGAAGCATAAGCAAATCTCCCGTTGCTTTGATAAGGTTGAAGAGCTTTGGTAGTTTCTCCGGGTCATCCGTACTTTCCGGATTGCTGTCTCCACCATCGGTTTCCGGCGGGAATGTAGGTTCCTTCAGACTGACGAGGCCATGTATAAAGGTCGACCAGGTAACCACCTGCATTCAACCTAATTCATCAGAACGCTTCCGCTGATGAAAGATTGGTGAACCTTGGTTAAATGCCAAGCAGCAGAACTGGATGGATTATGGGAAGAGAAGAGGGGAAAGCATACCACGTTCTTGAGCTGTGAACCGCTTCCAAAAGTCAATCCGCCGGGTGATACTGGAAGAACACTTGGATCACTAACTGGATCAGATATTGGATCTGTGGGTACGTCGTCCCCTTCATTCCTCAGAATCGCATTGAACAAGGCGACGTCAAGCCTTGCACAACAACCTTCAATTGCCTGCGATTCAGTTTCAAACATCGCGCATTCAGCTATAAGTCGGCAGCTGGCCGAAAGAGTGAAATGGAATGACAGTGCAGCTCCAAATGACCACGGTACACATCAAGAATTTCGCAAATCCCTTTTTGAGTTCTGGTGTATAATTAACGAATCCCCAAAATTCCCTCTAATAAATGTTCACCACGTTGTGGGACACCGTGGATCAAGGATAATTCGATAATTCGATACTAGCAGGAATACCAATGTTACGATAAAAGGTTTGCAATGAGCAAACATACCGTTTTTATGAGCATCGGCAAACATCCACACTCATGGCCAGCCCCGCGAACAGGGCACAACCTACAGAGAGCATCCTTCATTGCCCTTTTCCAGATCTCCACGGACATATTCCCCTGGCGCGCATCTCCAAGTTCCGGCAGGCTAACATTTCTCTCGGATTTCTTAGCAAAAATCCCCGTCACATCACCAGCCACCTTGTTCAAGTCCTCTTTACCTTTACTTGTGAACTCGGAGAGAGCAGTAGGAGAGAGCATTGCAAGACCCCTCGGGCTTGTTGGGGCACTCGGATCAACACCCTTTTGCATTCGCGGGATCATTGCCTTGAACAAATAACCCAAGAGTTCAAGAGCTAGACTTCAGCGTGCAGTCAGACTTATGAAAGCAGCAATTAGCGGGGTATAACAAAACTCGTATAATAATAGACACACAGGGTTATCTTACCTGCCACCAAAGACTCTCGATAATTTTGGTGTATATCCACCCTTCAATCTTCTCAAGTGCAGTTATGAAAGTCCCAGGCTGCTGCCAGTCACTAGATAGAGGCTTTGGACTAAGTAGCTTGCTGTCTTGTCGAGAGAAGCTCTTCCTTGGAGTTGATGACCTCCTTCCCCAGCTTGTAGAACCGTTCCCATTGCTGCTGGGTGGAGGGGCTGCGTTTGTACCTCCAGCTTCTGAGGCGTTAGGTGCTCCTCGATCATAGGCTTGTACGATAACCGATCTTAAGGTGACCACATTGGACCACCAAAAACTCAGCCTGCAGTATGAAATTCGAACAGTAAGGTCAACAATGATAGCATTCCTTCCTCCGACCCAATTTAGTGGATGTTTAGCTTGTGAAGTAAGAGACAGAAAGACAGACCTTAACCTCACGAATAGGAATTACCATAATCTCACCAACGACCACATTCAAAGTGCTCGAAAGTGACCTAATATATACGGAATACGGGAATGGTAGATCGGACCACGCTCACACACTGAAGGTAACCCCCAAAACCGCCGTGAACTCGGAGTAGTACATTTTTTCATACGTCGAGAATGGCAGATTTTCGAGGACCACTCGCTAGTACTTAGGTAACACGAAAGTTCCGGGCCAAGTATATAGTACGTAGCAAACAGGGGCCGAATGTGCGCTAACTTGCTAAGTAAAGTTGCTAAGTTGTATGTAACCGAAAGGTGTGGGAAGCACATTTCCACAAAAGGTTCCTCTTGGTATAGAATGCGGTGCCCAGTGGGATGCAGCTGACAAATACAGTACGTAATGATGCAAGCAAATCTATTCTAATGTAGATTATAATGCACAACTGAAAAGCTGGATTTGACCTGAAAAACTGGAGTTCAACACGACGATTCTGAAATTAGTCAAAGGTGTCGATGGCGAACATAGAACGAGATAGCCAAAACGCAAAGAAGAGAATGAGTTTAAATGCGTTCAAGAGCGAGTGAAAACAGCGATTTAGCGAGTGAAAACAGCGATCAGACAGGTGGAAAAAGTAGAGGAAAGAACTTTTGCCACTGGGTCACTGATGCATGCAGCTACTGAGTAGGTGTACACTCAAGAACCTAACTACCACAAAGATACACTCAGGAGCATGCAGCAGAACACACTCCCGTCGCATGCACCTCAACCAGCTCTCTGACTTCATCAGCACCCAACAGCGAGGGTTAGGCTATAGATGAGTGGGAGAAGTGGTCGACCGAAGTTGAAGACTTACCCGACTCATTCGGGCCTTGTCGGTTCTGTTCAGTTTCTGTTCAGTTCCGGGACATCTAAGGGCAGTACATAGGACTGAATGTATGCTATATTCAGTCGCGAATATAGCTAATGTCTGTAACCAAAAGGTGTACCCGGGAAAGTAGCGAATAGGAAACGATGCCGGAGATGGTACTCCCAAGTATGGGGGTGCAAATATAAGACATGTACAAAATGCAGTGCGGACAAAAGTGTATGCAGAGTGTATCATTTATCTAAGGTGTAACTACTAGCCAATAATCTAGTGAGTTATAAGAACGGAAGTAAAGTAAAGTATGCATGCAGCATATGAGTAAAGCTGCATGCAGTATGCTACAGACTCTTAAAAGAGCCCCGGAATAGCAACCAGAGAGACGATCACCAGAAGTGGGGGTTAAGAAGGCGAATGCAAACCTGTTTGTAAGTCATATATTAACAAAGGAGCCAAGATAAACCAACGAGCCGAGATAAACAACCCAGAAATACCATGAAGAACACTTTTCTGCATAAGGGGTAAATGACAGGTGTGCACTCAAACACCTAACTAGCACAATTTACAGGCAGAGCAGGCAGGTAGAACACTCATCCCGCTGCATGCACCTCGACCTGGTTCTGACTTCTATCAGCACCCAGCAGAAAAAGGGTAGGCTATGGATGAGTAGGAAAAATGATCAGTAGAAATTGAAGACCATTCCACCTCAGCAGGGCCTTGTCGGTCCAGAGTTTCTGTTCAGTTCCGTACATCTCAGGGCAAACTCCCGTCTTTGAGTACTGGTACATCAGCGAGCTGGGCAAAAATTGCGGATGAATATATGTAGGAATCCATGGCAGTTATACACAGAAACGACGAACTAAACAGTAGAACGGAACGAATCAGGAAACAGAAGTGAAGAAGAATGAAGGCCGTAAAATGTCACAAGCGGCAGCAAATGGTTGCTGCCGGTTGTGACATTTTACGCTTGTCATAGGTGGGAGAATACAAGAATACACGAGAGCATGGAAGAAGGGAGCCAATGCAGTAATCTAAAACCCTACAGTAACCTATGACGTAGTATGTAGATCCTGGTTAGTCCCGCTCTGCCATGAGAGTTGCCTTGTAGGGCATCAGTTTGGAGACGTAAGGACCGGTGAAACAGGAAGTCTTATAGAACGCAGAGAAAATGTACAGAAGAACAGTAGAAGAGCGATCGGAAATCAGAAAATATAAAGCCACATATTAGATGACCAACATAACATAAGTTCGGGAGTGAGTCTCGCTGTCTAAATCAGAAGTGGCCTTATATAAAAGCTACCTTGAAACATCGGTTCCACAGGCCTTCGCAACAGTGACAAGTCCCGCCACGCAAGTTTTGGCAGTGCCTGCCTTTCTCTCAGGGCTCCAGTGCTTGCTTGCATGCATGTAGAGCCTTGCCAGTCTTCGGGCTGGAGTATGAAGCTTGTTCGATGAGTTTCCATGCTCTGCCACAACGCAATATAGTGCCACCTCTATAGCTCCAGTTTCGCGAAGCTCTCCCTCCAACCGTTCCACCTGTTGACTGAACTGCCTGGCCTGCTCCTGGGCCTTCTGATTAGCCTCCAGAAGCTTAGCCTCTGCACTTGCAACTTTGTTCCTCAATTCGTCAAGAGCTCTCCTCTCGACCTTCGCAAAGTTTGCTTTGGCTGTCCCTAAGACACTACCTGCCTCTCCCTCGTCGTCGTCGGCAAGTTCCTCCCGTTTCTGAGGAAAGGCTTTCATTGGACCGTTTTCCTCCCGGCGCATATCGGACATTTTCCTGATCTCTGACCTCTCGTCTCTGCGGTCATAGCTTCTTCTTCCATCTTCTTTGTGCGGAATGCCCTTGACCTCCTCCACTTTTTCTTCCATCTGACTGACCAATTGCTTTGCGTCCATGGATCCATCTGGACCCTGAGGCAACAGGATTTTCTGAGTCCTGGATGGTCCTGAATAGGTGGAGCTCCTTGCATGCAGGGTTCCTGACTGTGCATTTAGAATGGGTGATTGTGCAGGTGATCTTCCACCATTAGAAACAGGTGACAAAGAATCTTCAGAGCCACTATCAAAAGTAAAATCAAATGAGTTGCCTCTAGATCTATACGACCTCCTGGAAGCATAAGCAGTAGCTGCCGCTGCAGCTGCAGCCTTCGCAGAGGTTGGAGGCAAAGGGATGGCACTTTTTTGTAAGCGTTCTTTCTCCGCAAGCACTTCGCTTCTTGACACTTTTGCAATATCACTGCCCACAGCTTCACTAGCTGCCTGCACCAGAAAGAGTTTGGCAGGAATTGAAGGGCAGCAAAGGGGAGAAGTGACACAAGCTGAAGAAAGTAATGCTTGGAACTTTCATGCAGTTGGCGACGACAACTTTCACCAAACGTAAAAGATAAGGAAATACCTACTGCTATAGGTGGTGTAAAACTTGGCACAATTCTCTCTATTGACGTATCGTGCTATGGTAGCTACATGCTTTCTGTATACAAGGCACATGAGATTCTAACAAAATGATCGCATATCAAAGGCTCCCATCCAGAAGCAATTATAATGTATACAGAAGTTATTACCTGCGCATCTGAAGGCGAATTGCCACGACTGCTTTCCTTGGAAACAAGAGGACTGCGAGATCCTTCTGATGGAGCGGATGACCCTTTACTTCCTCTCGCCGATACGTTTGTGCTCCCCGATGAGAAGAGTCCGAGGGCACCACGAGGAGATACGGGAGTATTGGATGGGCTTTTACCACCTTTACTACCTTTACTTGATAGAGGAGAGGTGTCTGTGGAGAAAAGAGCGGCACGCTGTCTTTCTTCTATTTCTTCTAGTTCTTCTGGTGGTTGTTTCTTATGGACCTTGCCAAAATAACTTCCAGTCTCAGGTACAGAGGGTGAACTGTAAGGTACTTTTTGCGTATTATTTGTGGATTCCAGCAAGGAGGCCTGATTCCTATTTCCTGAAGTGAACAGCCCAGTGGCACGGGATGTTTCTGCACGTTTCTCAGCTGGACTTACTGCACTTTGAGTTGCATCTCCTGAATCACGTTTGGGTGGAGTGCTCTGAGATAACTTTGATTCATTTACTCTAGCAGGTGAAGCGACAGATGCGGGTGGAGGAACTTTTGAGGCGTCTGGTCTAGGTGCTTGAGGCACGGAAGAGGGTGGAGAATGTTTGGGCTGACCTGGTCTAGCAGGTGGAGGGTGTGATGGTGGTGCAAACAGTTTTGATGCGTCAGGTGTAGGAGGCGGGGGATGTGAAGGTGGAGCAGACACTTTTGGTGCATCTGGTCTCGGAGGCGGAGGATGCGACGGTGGTGAGGATACTTTAGAAACATCCGGTTTAAGACTTGGAGGGGGATGTGTAGGCGGTCCAGAAAATTTTGGTGCATCTGGGTTGGGACTCGGTGGGGGGTGTGACGGCGGTGCAGAAACCTTTGCTGCATCTGGTTTGGTAGTCGGGGGGAGATGCGATGGTGGTATAGAGACCTTGGTTGCATCTGGCTTGGGACTGGGTGAGGGGTGTGACGGTGGCGCAGCTGCCTTTGATACTTCAGGTCTGGCAGGTGAGGGAGGTGGAAGAGCTTTTGCATTAGATTCACTTACAGCGGTTCTGGACGATGAGGCGCTCGTGCTCGTACTCGGGGCCCTTGGTGTGGATTCCGGTGTAGTATCATCCTCATCGTCAGTAAAAGAAGCAATGGAATCGTTATCCTCGTCCTCGTCACTCATTAGAGCAGCTACCAGAGACTTCCTTGTTTCTTCGTCGAGAGCTGGTTCTACTGCTGGTTTGCCACTCACAGTCGGGGCTTTTGCAGTGGCAGCGCCCTTAGAGCCAAAGCTAACGCGTGCAGAAAACGACGTCCTCGGTTCTTCTTTCTTCCCATTCAGACCAATTTTGAAATACAGACTTGGTGCTCCCCCTGTAACAACCTTCTTCCCTGTAGCTAAGGGTGAATTGGTTTGAACAGCAGTGTCAGCATCACCGTACTCTCCCAGATCTATAACACATCGCGCCAACTGTCGATCTGACGTTGCTTCCAGCAAGCTGAATATCACAGTCTTCTTCTGAAACTTGACAACACCACCATTCTTGCCCTTTCCTTCAGCTTCACGAACCAATTTAGCGGGGAGTTTGAAAGACTCATTGAATACAATTTTACCATCTTCATCAGGCACCGAACTTTTGGTTTTACCGGAGCGTTTATCGCCCCTTTGCCAGTGCAGAACTAACGGAGTTTTGGTGCTTTGTACTGGCTTCCATGGCTTGACCTCCTGGACCAAAATTTGAAACTCAAGCTTCAAAGCTTGCTTTTTCTTCTTGGATCTGAGCCCGAGAACCATGATTGAAGTCCTCGTCCACAGCTTCTTCCCTGACTGCAGCAAAACTCACCACCGTGCTGCTGACACCGATTCCAAGCTTCAACGTAGACACGTCCTGATGCAGAAGAGCTGGTAGCATTGACCCGGTTGCTGCTCTGTTCCAGTTATTCACACACTTCAAGGTAATGTACTGAACCTAGAACATTGATCCAACGTCTAGACCTGATGGGATAGGAATAGATGGACAAATCGAATGAAAGAAGAACGATATTCACTCTCTGAGATGCGAAGAATGATACTAACTAAAGGAAATTCTGTGAAGTACTATTCCGACTAGAAGGCCAATTTCAATTTCGAAGGATAAACAGAACTAAGGAAAGAAAGAACCACACCGAACAGTGTGGAGGGATATCAGAACTACGAATGACGTCGGACTGCAATGATTAAGCGATTTTGGACTGTGTGACAATGAAACACCTTACAGAAATGTGGCACCCAATGAAACGATCCCAGGCTCAGAAAAAAGTCGAACAACAGTCTCCTGAGACTGGCTTCGAAAACGAAACCTGAGATCTATCTCGGGATTGAGCTGGGAGAATTAGATGGATTACTGCGACGACAATGCCAAGACGCAAATGGTACTTCCACTTGCTCTATGACTGGTTAAATGCGACGGCGGTGGGCGTAGAGTTCTACCAACTGTTATAACCAATTACGACTGCCGGCTAACCCCGAAAGCCCTTCAAACTCAGAGCTCCAAGCGAGGCGCATAGTTCCAGCCCTGATGGGCTAACAAATGGACGAAGATGAAATTTCGTGTGTGCAAGAACAATCTTCTGAAAATGTCCTGCCTGAGATTTCCCCACGCTGCTCGGACCTAAAACTAAAAGAGAAACCGGAAAGGTGATGGTGCTCCAAGAGACTACAATGATCGCGCAATTCTCCCACAGACAATGTACATCCATACAAAGCCGGCAATCATGCTCACCAGCTGTAACTTGTAGAGACGGGATTCACCTTGAGTCCAGATTTCATTTATTTCAAGATGAAGGGGAAGCTTCGCGTACTGAGCTGCGAGGGATAGAGGATCGGAGTACCTATCAAAACCAACAGCGACCCGAAAGTCCTGAATCTTCATCATTCCCAGAAGATTCAAATCACTGCAACAATGATCATCGTCCTTTCCTCTTCTCTTCTCTCCTCGCTTCCCCTCCTACGAGTCCTGATTCTTCTTGCCTCCTTCCTTCCCGATCGCGCAGCGCGCTTCCCAGATTTCCTCGCGCAATTTCTGCACCAACAAAGCTCGGGCTCTGGCCTCTTCTATTCGTCCTGATCCCCCACTTGCGCGACCATATTCCTATTCAGATCTGGTCTCGTTAGTCCAATTATAAACGACAAACCTCGCGCTTCTACCTTGTCATGAATCATACGAACGAGCCGTGGCCGTGCTTTCCCGCACGCACGTATGCACACACGCACTGCTACTACAACATCAAGGCTCAAGCACGCACCATCTCATTCTGCGCTCCCGTCCCCGTCCTTCCCTCCAGCTCTACTGTACATGGAGGGAGGCCCACCGGAGTGAGTAAGAGAGGGAGGGGTGCGCCCCCGCTCCGAGATCCACTGCCGCTTCAGGGTTTTGCATGGTGGGTCGGGTTGGGAGCACAACCCAGGTTCGATCCCACATCATCGGCTGAGGCCTGCCACGTCATCTACCTTCCTCAGGTCTGTCATGAGGAAGAAGAAATACAAATTAACAAGGTTCGAGCTACTGTATCAAGAACCACGTTACCCACAAGAGTGAAAAAACGCACTCAAAGTTCACATACAATACAAAGTGGAGTGCATGGACTTCAGAAAAAAAGGGAAAAGGGAGACTAAACGTGGCCTACTCTTTTCGATGTAATCGTGTCATCATTTTGGCCATTAAGTGATCTCAAGAGTCCTAATCATATCTTACATTCAGCTAAAAATAAAATAGAACAAAGTGAATCCCACTCCAGCCTATTCTCTAATAACCGTTGGTCTAATAAATCTTTTCTTTCAGTGGGGAGCTACCTGCGCCATCAGGTCAGGTGCACAGAGGAGAGCACTGAGAGGAGGTTTTTATCTTTTTATTTTTCGCTATGTATTTATATAGTTAACCATGTATTTTGATGAAGAAAAAAAAGGACAAAAGTCGAAAGGCAAGGTGTTACATCCTTGTCGTTTTATAAAGAGAAAACTTTCAGTTCAAAGACTAGGTGCTTCTGTAAATATGTATGATAGCCAGAAAACTGCATTATGCGTGGAATGTCTGAGAACAAAGAATTTATAAAGAGAGGTCCTTTGGTTCAAAGACTAGATGCCCCTGTAAATATACTTGATAACTGGAGTACTTCATTCTGCAAATAGATTATCTGGGAATAAAAAAAAAATATTATACCTAAATACTTTTGCTGATAGTATTTACCTATGAATACCAAATAATGAATAATCAGTTGAATAATGAACTCTCCGTAGTTTTTACACTATATGATTCGCTTCACAATTAATTATTAATGATAAACTTTATATTTCAATAGTATTATTTATTTTCATAAAAGTATCAATATTTAAATCATAAATTTCATCTAATATACATATGAAAATATAATCTAGTCCACATCTCCAGTAGTTTTTCCTAGAGATATTTTAAATGGAAAACTAATCATAGGTTGTAAATTCCTGTAAAAAAAGTTTTATTTATTTAAATTTTAAAATAATATAAATCATAATGCATAACCCCGCAATTGAAGCCTGCAGCGATGTCACATAAACTCGAGTCCATAAACTGCAGCCTCGCTCGTGTGATGATTAAGGCATTATAAGTAGGAATTTAAGTGAATTGGTCACGAATCACAGTCCAGTTTTGCCAGTTGGCAAACGGAACCACACCGTTTAAAACATGGTGGACTGCGGTGGGCAGGGGCAAGGTGGACTGCCGTACTGGAAGGGTGGACTGGAAGGATGGACTGCGGTACTGACAGGGCTGACGTCTAAATGCTTCCTAGTTATTGTTACTCGACCTGCAGCAAGAGTAACCGAGGAGAGTAGTTGATTACTGAGGAGTCTTGTGCGCGATGTGTGTGCGTTACACGTTACATAACATTGCACGTTACAATCCAGAACTGTGTAGTACCGAAGAGTTGATTATCGAGTCGCGCTTTGTGTGTGCATGTTACAATCCACAACGTGTAGTACCGAGGAGTTGATTACCGAGTTGCACTGTGTTCTCTGCATGAAGGAAGACCGGACATATTTACAGAGCAGTCTTGTGCGAACGGCAAGACATTCGCGCGTTGAAGATGGTTCAGTGTGCAGTGTTCAGTCGCATGAATGACATGTGAATATTGTGGAGAGTCTTTCTCATCGTGCGGCTTGCGAATAGCAGTTGTCGATGAGTAGAAGCACAACGTTGAAACCGGTGACATCGAAGATGCGAACAACTCTTTCGCTGGAGTTAGCGATTGTGGTCTGCAAATTGAAGCGATAGAGTTTGCCGTGGTCATGTCAACGACATGATCCAGATTTTCTCTGATTACATTTAGTTCCAGATGATGCTTTTAATAATGCTGCGAAATCTATGACACTGATTTTTTCTGTCTAAGGTTTTGATTGCTCTTGCCGTTGTGCATGAATGAGTAGCCTTAGTGCTTGAGTGCTGATGCCATTGCTTTTGATGCGACTAGACGTTTGTTATCTTTTATTGCTCTTGCCGTTGTGCATGAATGAATAACCTTAGTGCTTGAGTGAATTCTTTTTGATGCAACTGCGAATGTCTTTGGTCATGTCTAGACGGTTGCTATCTGTATGAACCGAACCACATAATCGGGACTCGTGTTGGAAATGAGTTCACCGGTAATGCCAATGGAGAGCCAGAACTGTTGGAGATGTACCAAAGATTTACCTTTAGCCGCGTTTATTCATGTTCGTAAAGCACACAACTCATTAGACTTGTGTGTATTCAAAACCTGTAACGATTGTTACAGTAAAACCACGAGTGGGACTGGGTGTTCAGTAGATTCGCACGACGATGAAGATGCTAGTTTTCTTGTGTCAGTTGAGTGTGAGATAGCAGAATTTCTCGACGTAATGAAAGAGCTTTTTCTCGTTGAAGAGATTGAAGATAGTATAATCTTTTCCGATTGACAGTTCGTCTAACAGACGATTCCATGACAGGAGAGTTCACGACTTGGAACCAAGAGAATGTGTCTTTTGCTCTATCTTGTTGGCTGAAGTAGTATGTGATTCCAGATTTAGAAGTAGCCAACGGGTATTACTGGGATATTAGGAATCCACACGTGTCCATGAAGCATACCTCTTTGTTCAAAACTACGTGTTGGTGTGCATCACGATGCGATAAGATCACTTACAAACGGCAGCCTGTAGCAGCAGGTTCACAAAGAGCGCAAGAAAAGAGACGTAAGATTGATAAGTTTGAATGTGGAGGGACAGTCCGTATCACTTTAGACATAGAGCAGAAAGTCATGATGATTACTTGTCAACGTTTGTTAGTGCATGAGAAACCTACGTATAAACAGAATGTCTTTCCAATTGAAGCTATTACTTTTTTAGAAGGGATAGTCAACTTGAACATCAGAAAGCCTGAGGTATATAGGATGTTTTGCGATAGAGATATCATCAGTCCTTTGATCATCACTAGAGCGCAAGTTAACTTCTGGATAAGTGAGATTCAGTCCAGACAATATTTAAGAGACATAGATGATCAAGTCAGATCTGTCTCCTTATTGATCAAGAGCTCTACTTTCACTTGTAAGAGGTTTTTCCAAGTGTTGTACGAACATACAGATACATACATATCTTTCGGCTTCTGTATCCCGTTCTGGGATCAGGTAAGTTCAGTTCGTGAAATAATAGTAGATTCTACTTTTAAGACGAATTCAATGCGCTTTGAACTGTTCGTTATGGCTGCCAACTTCTGAGACTTCGGCGTATCTTTGTCATATCTGTTTTATCTCCGGGTGGGCGAAGGTAAGAAGAGCACAGGTGTGGAAAGCGTGCTGACACAGTGGTTCACTATGCTTCGAAATAGAGGCTTAAAGCCTGTGTTTGCACTCACTGACAAGGACAGTGGTCAAATTAGTGCATTACGTGCATCATTTATTCCCATGTACATCCAGTTGTGTATGAAACATGCACAAGCTGTGGTTGAGGTCAAAAGCATGACTTTGGATAGAACCTCGAGTTCTTACTCGATGATCAAGGCTGCTAACATCTTTTCTTTCATCGATCCTGCGTGGAGTTCAAGTTCTACACAGAGTTCGCAACGCTCACCTTCTAACACAGTTAGGAAAGATGTTCTAAGCTTGTTCACTCGGCATTACAACATGCACATCCTTATTCCAAACTCCATATGGGAGTTTGAATCTTCAGAAGCTCTACACTCCAGAGACAGTACGTGAGATGTATGACTTCTGCAAGATGCAAAATTTGCCGCTGTTGTGGGGGTACTTGTGGAAAGAATGGTATAGTCTTGCTAAGTGGGACCTGTTTAGTCGAGCTTCAAAACCACAAGCTCAGACTAACATTGTGGAAAGTCATTGGAGGAAATTAAAACATGACTACAAATATGTTTTGAATATGCCTCGTTTGGACCGTCTCACTATGATCATTGCGGAGAGTTTGGTGGGTGACATGTTAGCCAATTTGCAGCAGATCCTTAATGGACGAACATATCCATCATGGTGGGAGACATTTTGAGTAACCTGGCGTAAGCTAGGTGATATGTCGTCTTCGAGTACTGTCGTGCATCATACTGACATTCACAAGTGGACTTGTTCATGTCCACAGTTTTTGAACTCTCCGTATCTCTTATGCAAGCATCTAGTAAGAGCTTATGGGCAGAAATCTGCATCACTCCCTCGGTTCCAGTTGACTTATCGAAGGTGCACTTTTCCTTTATATTGTTTTGATAGTGACAGTCCATTCTTTGAACGAGAGGTAATACTGTGGGCCCTTAATCCATGGATGCAGAATGTGCAGGTACCAAATATTGAACATGCAAACGTGCTCACTGCAGATCAAACATCTGTGTCTTTTATGCAAGATGATGCTCCAGACCTCTCTAAGGACGATCCTGGATCTGAAGAAGATATCCAACGGTTTGCAAATGTTCCAACGAGGGAGGCATTTGAGCGTCTGTTTAATACCACAGCTGGTCAAGTGAAAGACCTTTTGGAAATTGAAGGAGATAATGTTTTATTTCTAAAAGAAATGGATTGAGCATTTTTTGTGTTTGAGCACAAAGTGAGAGACTGTGTACTACGTCTTCGATCAGGACGACAGCAACCTACTTGGCAGTCAACAGACCCATCACTATATCTGCGATAACATTCAAAAGTGTTAGTCTTAGAGATTCAGTTTGTTTGTTTCTCACATGCTTCAGTTGACTCAGTTTCATTGTTTCTTTCCATTTCAATTACTTCAGTTTTTTTGCAGATAGCCTGGACGGTCTAGACCACTATGGTCCATTTGAGTTCGAATCTCGAATGGGCTTTAGACAACAGGTTTATTAGGCTACTATACTCTATATATTATGTTGCTGATGTCAGGCTTTGGTTGCTTTGAAGCCTGTTCTCTTCGCTGTGGAGCCCGAGGAGTTCTTCATGTGCCCATGTACTAGACTGATTACTTACTTGATATTAGTGCTTCCAGTTTCTATTATGCACTGCGATCTATTTCGTCTTTTGACATGAAACTCAGTCTTTGCTTCCCAAGCTCGTTCCAACATATCCCGAAAGTCTTTCATCGTTTTGTTGTGTGACATAACTGCAAGGTGGACTTTCAGTTCCCCATGCAAACGAAGTCCAATGGTTGCTTCCGGGGAAGCTTGGAACAAGGACAGTGGCACATATTGGAAGTCATGATAAGGATTCCCAGTCCTCTGAGATACAAACGCAACTAAACCCAAGGCGCATCATACGAGCAACACGAAGATCATTAACGGGTGGTCCTTCTGTGGACTGTTTTGGAGGCTCATCTCGCTGAACGTTCCCATGTACATGACACTCGAAGCGGAGACGGGAAGTCCAACGTTGACTTGACCTGTACCAGAAAAGAGCTGGTTATGAAAAGACAAGGTGTATTAAACTACACAAAGTATTAACTCAATTCTTTTCCCGGTTAATTTTAGGAGGTCCGAAACTCATAAGTTTATCACCTGTTGGTTTAATACTTTCATTTACAAACATTATATTTTATATAGTATGTCCACGATCTGTGACTATCTAGTGTCTGATTTCTTTGTTTTTATCTTCTATAGTAGTATTAGTACTATTCTTATCTTGTGCTGGAGGAATGTTAGAGCATGTCCTTTTTGTTCTCATTCGTATGTTATGGTTAGTTCGTTCTAAGGCAGATCCGTAAGCAGTTTAGAACATTTCTGTTCAAGATCAAATAGATTCACTGGAGATGAAAGGACATTTTCATGATCGTACCTACGTGATGGACCGGAATGCATTCTGTCTCTGAGCACCCGAGATAGTTGTGATCACGATCACGAAGAAGAATGGGGAAGACAACACAACTGAAAATTGCTGCCTACAAGAGAACTATCTATTGAAGACTATGCAGCCTTCTACTATCTGATCCAGCAAGGAGATTCACGCCACACCTCGTCACCTGCTTTCTCGATGCTTAATATCCCGATGGTTTCCTCCAACGTTGATGTAATGATGGTTTAATGTTGCGAGGGCTCCTGATTTCTTATTCCGACCCCTTCAACGCTAAGTATGAATTAATGCAGGGCCTTTAAGCTAATTTAAAACTCCATGTAATTGTTTAGCGATGATGATAACGTAACGATGGCTTCGTAAATTACCCCTGATAAATATTCGAAAAGAGCTGCAACAGAACATGGAAATGGAATGCACGTCGCCATGAATGTAACATGTATCTGTTTCATTGTAGATCGAACGCACTAGGAATTCTCGTCCCGATGACCCGTGTAAAGAACACAATGTTTACATAATATGATGCAAGAATGTCATGATTGTGAACTGGCTGGACATGGAGGACAAAATAGAACATTGCAACGAGTTAAAGAGCAGTTCTATTGGCCGTCCATGATGGAGGATGTAATCAAGTACGTGCAGACTTGCTTGACATGTCAGCAACAACGAACTGAGCGGAGGAGACCTGCAGGGTTGCTGAGGCCATTGCCAATACCTGATGGGCCTTGGGAGAGCATAAGTATGGACTTATGCACAGGTTTACCCGAATCAGGAGGTTTTGATGCTTTGTTAGCTGTTATAGATCGTTTCAGTAAGCAAGCTCACCTCATCCCTTGTAGGGAAGCAGTGACGTCAAGAGGTGCCGCTGAACTGTTTATACGATATGTTTTTAAGTATCATGGGATGCCTAAAGACATTGTTTCAGATCTGGATAGGAGGTTTGTAGCTGATTTTTGGAAGGGTTTGTTTCGAAGGCTCGGAACTACCCTCAAGTTCAGTTCCTCTTATCATCCTGAAACTGATGGTCAGACGGAAAGGACGATCCAGATAGTAGAACAAGGGTTGAGAAACTATATCATGCGAGATCAGAGTGACTGGAGCGAGCACTTGGACTTGGTAGAGTTTACATATAACAACACCAAGCACTCGAGTACAGGATTTAAACCATTTGAAGTGGTATATCGGGGCTCTCATGCACCTTGGACTCCTATAGCTTTAGCTACCAAGGGGCATGAAAACACAGGAAGGTCGAACCAGGATCCTCCAGATCTAGAGACTTTCATACGCGTTCAGGGTACTGTGTTTCAAGAAGCCAAGAAACACATGGAGAAGGCACAACAACGGTATGCTAAGTATGCAAACCATGGTAGACAAGATTTACAATTCGAAGAAGGACAGAGAGTCTGGTTGAGAACCAAGAACTTCAGGATCCCAGCAGGGGTGGATTTAGCCAAGAAGCTTCTTCCAAAGTGGGCAGGACCGTTCCTGATCGAGAAAAAATTAGGTCCTGTGACCTATAAGTTACGTTTTCCAGCTAGTATGAAGTACTATCACCCCATCATTCATGTTTCTAACTTAAAGATGTTTCGTGAGGAACTAGAGTCGTTGCCAGGAAGATATCAGAAATGGCATCCAGTGTTAGAAGCATTACCAAGAGCTGATGATCTTGAGTTGATTGAGATAGTAGATCATCGAGCATCACCGAATCCAGATGGAGCTGGAGAACCCGTTACTCAATACCTATGTCGTTGGACAGGTAGAGTTCCGAGATTGGTAAGTGAAGCTTGGGAGTACCTAGATGATCTAGCATTGTACAAGTTTCAAGAACCACTGCGTAGATATTTTGTGAGACGACAATCTGCAGTGGTTTCTTCCAGCTAAGCGGTGGATTGAATCGAGTCAGAAGAGTCATGCAAAGGGCCTTTCAAGGACACTGGAACCGAGTAGATCTGGCCAATCTGCTCGTCTAAAGGTGGAGTTGTGGTCTGCTGACTTCTTATGACTGTCGGATGTCAATCAGGTTTAGGCTGATGCTACTATGGTGTATCATAGTAAGGAGGTGGATAAAAAGAAACTGACGAGTTCACCACCTGGAAGCTAGGGTTCTGTCTCACCCGAAAGCTTCAACGGATGCTCGGTAATGGAGCATAGCCTTGAGAAAGGGCTTAATCTTACCCTGGATGGGGTACTGTTCCTCTGGATTTGAGGAAGTGTTGTTTCTAATGTGGTATTGTAGATACCGCAGTTCAGTGGAAGAACTGCGTTTTGCTGGTTGGGGCGATTGTAACACCTTTTACTTTTTCCCCAAACCAGATGGCATTCGGGCAGTGATTAATCAAAAGTGGCAGCTGCATGGCACAAGGCAGGCTCAAGAGACTAGATAAAAGAGTGTCGTGAACCCTAAAGGAGGCCATTCTCAGTTTTTTTCAGTTTTGGAGAGAGAGCTCTTGGTGGTGAAGGAGGAGACTGTATTTTCAGTGTAGTATACATTGCCTTTGAGGTCAGAAATCAGGAGCTAGAACTGATGCACATCAAGCTCCTTGGAGAGCAGATTTGAAGAGGGACCTTGAGAGCAGACTTGGGGTGTTGATTAGGGGAGCTGACTTGGGGTCTGATCTGTTGAGTAACAGAAATCAGGGCGTTCAGAGTGAAATTAGGTTCTCTGGTGAAGTCTTAGTTCTGGAGTTGCTGAGTAGTGAAGGATTGCCGGTCCAAGAGCGCTGCGTGACCTTGTCAGCAAGTAATGCCATGTAATGTATATGAGCCCGTGACTTTCTCCATTCTGATAAGTAGGCTTGAGTTGTGTGCTAAAACTGAGTTGGGCGCATCTGGTGTCGTGTTGACTTCATTTCGGTGTAATTGCTTTGCCTTCCTACTTCCTAGCATCTACTAGGTCTCCTAGTCTTGGCGGTTGCTCCTTGTGGGTCCTGGCGTTCCGACTTGATCACCAGTAGCGGAAGCGCTGCCTAAATTTTATGCAACCCAGGTCGAGAATAGTTCCACCTGTATTTAGCAACCTAAGATTGACCAGAGACCTACAAAAGACTAGTTGGTTATTCGAAACCCGTCCAACAGTTATCAAATCCTCGGTGCTCATTAGCTGATAGTTTAACGAACTGGATCTGGAGACACAAATAAAATATACAGTTCTCCAGGGAGGTTCACGTTCGGCAGTTCATTGGTTAGAGATAAAGGAATCTATTCCGAGATCTGCGGTCGAACGTTACAGTTGGTATCAGAGCAGGCTCAAGTTGAGTCTTTGCTAAACACCATCGACAATGGAGGCTGTGTCGACCGAGTTGGACGAGATGAAAGCATTGCTGAGAAAGTTGGAAGGCCGACTTGAGCAAGTAGAAGCTGAGAACAAGATGCTGAAGGCGGACCTAACTCAAGCAAAAGCGACACAAGAGAAGGAAGCGGAGGTCCTTGTACTGCAAATCGAACAAGTCAAGGATTTAGCACTACCAGGCGAAGAAGCAGTTGATATTGCTCAAGTAGATAAGAATGAAGATGGATCACAGAAGGTGCAAGAGAATGTTGCGGAAGGCAGCTCAGCCAAAGAAGGGCACAAGCGGAAAGTGAAGTGGGCTGAACCAGCGACACCATCAGCCTTCAACGGTGAGAAAAGCTTTTCCAGGTTTGAGTTATGGATTACTGAAATGGAGAATTATCTGGAGAATTTCGATGAGCGCAGTTGGTTCACCTATGCTGTTAGTAGACTGGAAGGAGAGGCTAAGGAATGGTATGGAGGTCAACAGCGGATGAGGAGTTTGAACGGTACAACTCCTATGTCCACTTGGCCGGAGCTGAAGGATGAACTCAGAAGACATCTGGTACCGGTGGATGAAGCTACACAGTTTCGGCTGGAGCTCATTCATCTGAGACAGACAGGGAGTATCAGACAGTACCTCCAGCGATTTTCTGAGTTGGTTACTCGTTTGCACATGGTGGATCGCACCGACTTGCTGTTTCACTTGAAGAAAGGTCTGCAGGGTTTCTATGCTAGTGTGTTTGATAGCTGGGTTATGTTTCACAAGTCCGAGGACATGCAAGACTTGTTTGCATTTCTGGAAGCAGCAGAGAACACTAGGGAACGTAATTACACCGTGCAGCCCTCCAAGTTTCAGCGTGGAACAAGTGGTGGCGAGCCTAGTGGAGGATTTTGGCGCAATCCTCAAGGACAGATAGCGTCCTCTCAGAGTAGAGGTGGTAGAGGACGTGGTGGTGGAAGATTTGGTGCAGCGGGAAGGAGGTTTCCTCGTGGATCTCAACAGCAAGGAGTTACTCGTGGTCCTACTCAGACCCGACCTACTGGATCTTATGCATCCAATGCAGGATCCAACCAAGCTTCGACTTCAGGTGCTAGGAGCAGTGGAGCTAGCAGTGTTACACCTTCAAGGACGATCATCTATTTTCGATGCGGACGAGACGGTCATATTGCTCGTGAGTGTCCTCAACGTTCAACAGCGAGCAACGTTCGTGGGTTGACAGCTGAAGAGACAACCAGTGTTGAAGATCCAGTTGAGGCGACTACTGAAGCAGAGGTATGTGCTGGTGAGCATTTGGTAAAGCATGGAGATTTTCTGCCGTGGATTGAAGTGAAAATAGGAAACCACCGGTGTTGTTTGCTTATTGATACTGGAGCAGACGTAAATGTCTTGGATGAAAAACTAGTCAGGACCTTAGGGGTGACTAGAACCAAGATCATGAGCCCGTTGTTGGTAAGGTTTGTGCAAGGTAGCACAACCGTTACAGAAAAACTCATGAGTGTTCCTGTTACTGTTGGAGGGGTAACTAGGAAGCACGAGTTTTTAGTTATGAGCTTAGGTGACACGATGGAGGGTATCTTGTCATGGTCTTGGTTACAAGAGACCAAGGCAAAGCTAGATGTTCAAGAAGGGAATGTCATTGTCATGGATCGATGGGGCTTGGGTCAACCACATCCTTTGATCATCAAAGAGAGACCCAAGGAGCCAAACCATGCTGCTCGTAGGTTCCAACGAGCAGACATAGCAGAATGAGAAGACCAGTTATCACTCTAAAACTCATTATTTCCTTGCTTCTCTGCAGATGCAAAGGAGCAACTCCGTCACTGTGTACAGTCTGAAAGATGGAGGTACAAGAATGACAACAAGGATAGGACTACTTCCAATATGGTAGCAACTGCATGTCAAGTCAGTGTGGATGCAGAAGTGGATCTCTGTTCACATCTTTGTACAATATATACCGTAATCTAGTTTGACCTAAAGCATCATACCTGCAAGCGACAACAGACGGTTCTATTATGAGGTGTCAGCGTTGCAACGGTCATTCAGACATCATTTTCTTCTCTGCAATCTGGACTTCATTGTTACTTTCATGAGTCAAACGATATAACGCTACATCAATATCTTTGAAATAGAAGCTGATTTGGACATTCATGGTGCCATCCCGATTACATCACCAGCCTGCACCAGATGCCTGCTCAAGGAACAAGTTTTGGGAAGCAATGAGGACCCTGAACGGAAATAAATCTCCGAAGAACTTTCTATACCTGATGGGAACTCTTAACTGTCTTATAGTCGACACATAAATCAAGGTAGCTTTGAAATAATCCATCTCGAGCGATACACTCGCTACGACAGCAAGGAACTTGACAAACTGTTTACAGTCGCATAATCTTTCTGAAGGTATGGATTACGGCAGAAATTATTGCTCATATCTACTTCATAAAAATATGTATAAATTGTGAGAATCCTGCTAACATGACCAGATAGCACATTACCAATCTAGGACGTGAAATTACGTGACGTGATATGAAAATGGAAACATTTTGAAAAAAATGTGGCGTTCATTACGAGAACATCAGTCCCTTGCCATCAGTACAATAATGCTTAACAGTGTTATCAACAAATAGATAAATATTTTCTATAGTTTCTAAAATAAAAAAGAAACTTTGATTAAATGTTAACCCTTGAGTACACTCACACAAGATTGAGACGAGATTCATCTATAGAAACAAAAAAAATGCTTTAGAATTCTTAAACGGGCCACCGTCTACTCACAATTTGTACATCATAACTTCAGTTGATCGTCTCTCAATCTTCTCAGGTCCAAATCGACGAAAACTTAGGACCACCGTCATCAACTCGACTTATTCTCTTCAACTATACCTTGATCTCCCTCAGATAAAATCTACAATGATATCTATTACTACTTGAATATGAGCATTCCGAAATTGTCTCATGTAACTTCAATCGATGGTATTTTGCTCACTCGAACGCCGAAATAAACACCCAAAATGTAGTGAAAAGCCAAACAATGTTGATCCAAAACTTCCTTTTTTTCTCAAATGATCTTCAGAAATCTGTAAGGTCCTTAGGCTCCAAGAACCCTAAGATCCGACATCCAACACTCGAGATATGAACAATTTTTTGTCACAAGTGACAGAATATCTTAAAACCTTCTCCGTGTTGTCTAAATCTACAAGCACTACCTAAACAAATCGCCTGATCTGAGATCTGTCTACCTTGATAGATAGATTTCACTATCCTAAACCCAACTAGACCTATGTATCATTTAATATCAATTGTTTTGTAGCTTTACCCCAAACAAGTTGTTTGGAGTTCTCCTCACAAAACCACGCAAGAAGCAAAAATTTGACATAAATTGACCTCCTACGTCTCAAATTTGCTCATCACACCCAAAGTAATAACCCAATCCATGTACAATGTTCTCCTTTGCACAGTTGAAGACTCCTTGATGATATCGACACCAAGAACGAAGAGCTCAACCCACCAGTCGTCAAGAACAATCCAACCTCAGATCGTAGATAACCAAAAATTAGACGTAAGCGTCTCCCTACAAGCCAATTTCACCCAGAACTCCCAATCCACCTGATCAAAATCCGTATCGTCTTTAATTTCTTGTAGAACTCAATGTTTTGATCCTGATGGATCTAAGGACAACAAGTTTAGACTTCGGAACGGCTCGAACGATCTAATTCTCCTTCACAAGTTACTGAAGCACCCAATCCTTTCTCTTTGCATCTCAATTTCACCCAAATCCCAAGACCTCGATCCGTCTTATGCATATAATTTGAATCCAATGACGTCTTGCACGCTTGCATCGGATTCATCAATCTCTCAAAATCTCTGTCGTTCATCCGCATGTTCGAGCTAACCCCTTAGCATTGTCAGTTATAATGTGTACGTCTATCAAAATCCACCCAAGTTGGTCTAGTCAGAAATCTTCTTTTTGAAATCCTCCCAAAAAGAATAATCGAGCCCTCAAAAAACTCGTTTACATACAAATTATATGTTTGTGAAATAACAATAAATTGCTATTATCTACAATAAATAACAACCTATTGTCACCAGCCACACTCGGACTGAGACACGATCCATACTTGTACGGGAGGCAGCAATGAGGAATTTTCCGCAATGAGCAAAACCTTGACAGAGCAATGTCGCGTGGAGGTAGAAGGCTCATGGGTTGTCTTAGCGATCCGCACATCGACGGTCTATACATCAGCGATCTATCTGTAAATAACAATATATCGTTGTTTGATGTGCACCACCAGCAATCCATAACTAACAACCCATCAATGATCTGTCCTAAATAACAACTTATTGTTACTTTTCATCCGTCCACCGATGGTTGTTTGCCAGTGATCTTTCTGTAAATAACAACTTGTTATTATTTGTCATGTTCATGACAATCCATCCACCGATGATCCTCTCTAAACATGGTATCAACTGAGATTAATTTATTCAAGACTCTTTGTGTATCAACTGAATGTAGAACCCACTCCAACCATGATCGGAACCGACCTCCATAAAGACTTCTGTTACTGTTTTTCTGATTGTTCTTTTGCTTTTCTCTCTTCTTAAACTCAAGAAGCTTGTTTATTCAAGCTTAAGTTACTATATAATTTCTTTCTCGAGAAAAGTTAGATAGAAAATTAATGTATCAGTTATATTAATTCTCTCAATCACCAAAAGACCGGACTTATAGTCTTGGAAGCACATTTCTCTGTGCTTCACTCATGGGTTCTGTATTCACATCCCACTGTTCTTCGTATGATTAATATTTAACAATTCTTCTCTTCGAAAATAGAAGAGTGCAGCAAGTTTAATTATAATTTTATATACCTAACCTTTTTTGGCCAGAAAGGTTAGGTGATAAATTAATGTAATTTTTTGGTTCAGTAAGTTTTTGCACTTGTATTCCTAAAAGCACGTTGCTAGCACTTCATTTATGCGTTCTCCGAAACGTTTCCACAGTTCTTGGTATGACTAAGATTCAATAATTATACATTTATTTTATATAATAATTCTATTTTTTTGATATAATAAAGAGAGTAAAAGTTTGTGAAGTCGGTAGAGCATGCTTATGCATTTAAATATTAACTGAAAAACCTGGAAATGCCAGAAGATCTGGACATAAACTATAAGGGGAGCACTAACCGAAGCGCTTCACAAAGTGCATATGTGTGCTGTTGATTGCCACACAAGAATATTTTATGAAAACTTTAATTTATTATAAAAAATTAAATAATAAAACAAAAAGTTAAGTAGTAAATTAAACCTTTACATGGATGGAGGAGGCAAAATATGCAAGGAAGTTAGACTTTTATGACCATAATTATTCACCTTTTCTCGCGCGCTTTCCATCCGACTTTCTCTAACTCTGCAGCCTCATCTTTCTCTGAACTTTTGGATGTTTGCTTCTCTAATTTTATACTGACCGGCCAACAAGCATTAGCTTGACACCTCCACCCTCCGGCAGCCGTGGAGACCCACGCCTCCACGGCTGCCGGTCGGATCCAGGCCCAACAAAGGTTTTTTCTGTTTATCTGTAATTTGCCGGCGGTTTTTGACCATTGACAGGTTACTGTGTTAATTCACCGGTGATTTTTAACAAAAATCGAGTATTTTTTTCACTTTTTAGTTGTTTTGAGACAAAATTAATCCTACGTATTCTCTACTTCTCCTGCACTTTTAGGAAAGTTACCGGTGCACATTACACGGGATGCCGGATCTAGGCTGGCGCTGGTCGGGTCTTCTTTTCCGGGGGAAGTCAGAGACTGTTTCTAGGCGGCAATTCAAAAAGGTCTCACACAGACATCAAATCAAACCACAGTCAATACAGAACTCAAATATTGACTGGACAGGGATTCATTTGGTGGTCTTGACTTGTTTGTCTATCTGTCTATTTGTCTAGGTATATTGACTGAACAGTGATTCAGACATCTACATACAGGTCAACTTCCTAAAATAGCCGTGGAATTCTACTCTGTTCTTGTTGCTGGATGCAGTACATCACTCAAAGCCATAGTACGAGACAAGGCCGGAGGTACAACTCCCCCGTTAGAGTTAGTCGGAGATTGGTTTATCGCTTACTTAATCAAGTCGCACTATCCATGTCTAAACAGAAAGAGTCCAAAATTACATCATGCACTACTGTGTTGAGAACTCGTACTTGACGCCCTGAACATTAAATTCACATTCCGAAGCATGCACAAATCACCTCCTCCATGATCAGATGGAGGTATTTTGCATGATGTAATTTATTATTTAACCATGTTGCTAAGAAAGGTTAGGTAATAAATCATTATATAACTAAAATAATTTATATTTAAAAAGAAAATCCCAGATTTGTACTATCTGCAACATGTGAATATGATATTCCCGCATGGGTTATGTCCAGATCTCCAGCATTGCTATCCTCAGTTAACAGTTAGGGCCTCCCCCAGTTAACAGTTAATCACCTCCTCAGATTTTTTATAAATTTAATTTAAAATTGTATATAATACTCAAATAATATAAAAGCGAACATACTACCAAATAACGTTAATTCATTTCTGTGTACCACTCAGTTATAAAACCTAGTCCTGTCGTGACCAGAGTCAATTTCGGTCCACAGTTTTTTCTCCATTCTTCGTTTTTCCCTCTGTCGAAAATAGCAAGAAGCATACTTGTAATAGAGGTAGGCATAATCACCTCCTCCACGTTCAGATGGAGGAGGTACTTGCATGCTCACTAATTTATGACCTTTCTTCTTGGAAAGATTAGTTCATAAATTAATATGTATAAAGATGAAACTATTTGTATTCATCGAAAAGACTGTGTTTATAGTACAAGGATAGACATTTCAACTCACTGCAATTAGAGGTTTTTCTTTCGCAGTCCTTGTGTTATATTCATCTTAGAATAATTTAAAATAGATATCTAAATAAACATAGGAATTTAAATTTAGATATATTTTATCAACTATGTTCTGTTAGAGCATAGCTGCACATATTTGCTTATTGCATGGAATGCTGTTTTTGCAAAAATAGATCTTTCCCAAAGTCATGATATACAGAACGTTTTGAGTAATTTTTGTTATTTTTTCTGTATCTTTGCTCCTACACTCATTTGGGATGCATATTTTATACATGACCAGTGTGCAATAACCTTGGTGGACCCATTCGTGACAAATTTTGGACGATGGGAGATGCATTGTGCATTTACCGAAGCGTTAGATAAATGGGCCGTTCAGCTACGCTTTCACCTTTGAATTCACGCTCTACCTTCAGATGTTAACTGGAAAGCCTCCGGCTCTACTTTCCTTCTAAAAAATGTTCGATTTTTGGGAAAAGTTTGGACACCCCAACAATCCCATTCCGCTTTTCTCTCCATTTGCTTCCAAATGCTAACTCTTGTGCGCCAGTTTTCTGTAATACTTTTGACTTATTATTTACATCTTAAAGACGGAAGGGAAATTAAAATTAATAATTATTTACTTATTTTTGATATCTTAAGAACGATAAGCGACATTCGAGATATTGATTTCTCTTCGCTTCAAAAAGTTACTCTTCTCTCCTGGATGTATCGTACTTGTGAGCTCCCATGTGCATATTCCAAACTGAACTGGCATGCAAAGACTCCCCAACAGAAATGGAGAACTCCGTAACAATCCCAAATCTTCATATTCATCCTTTTGTATCTATCGGAAATTCATTATTGCAGCGCACCCAACACCGAGGTTGGTGTTTGTTGTGCTACTGGTAGTCCGAGGGACCTACTCTGGGCGCCACACGACCATCAGCCTCACCTATGACAACAGACTCGTGAGACGTAACAGCGTGAGACGTCTATTACGAAAGTTCCAGGCGCCTGCCGCAGGCTCAATCATCGGATACAGAAATTTACCGTACATGAACTGAGTGAAAATGCGCTTAGTGTATGATTAGATAGAAAATGCATAAGTAAGAGCCCCCGATGTGATGCAAATCGCACTTGTTAAGACGATGCACTTGCGGAGGCAGACAATGATACATGTTACGGGCTTGTCATATTAAACTGCCTTAGAAATTGTGAGTGTTTTGCAACCTTAGGAACAATCAAGCGAGCTCAAAACTTTGTGGTAATCATATATAACATGTTGATAGTTGTCATGAAGGGAGGTCACACAGTCCAAGAATTGTGGTCCATATCTCGGGCCCCACAGAGCATCTCATGTGAGTTCACTGTACACCGGCACGTTGTGTAGGCGAAGCCTGTAAGTTATGAAAGGCATCCACGACTTCCAGGACCTGTTGTCAAGAAACGGTATCCGGTTGTGTAGCTCTTCCTTACCTGTAACCCCCCTCTATTCCTTAACGTAGCCCACGGGCTCAGACCAAACCGAGGCGTTCACTCGGCGCTTAGAGAAATCACGGAATTCTGGGGCGGCCCAAATTGGTTCCTTAAGTTCACGATTAAGGCGGACAACACCAGCCGCTAATGACTTACATAAGCATAGTCCAGCCGAAACAGCCATTACGTAATCTTACGTCATTCCTTACCTCGAGTTCGCCTGATCCTTTCTCCAACTAACTTCACTCAGATGTATTAGGGGGTGTCAAAGTTCAGAGGAAAGATTTTTCAAACGCAAAGAGGTAACTTAGCCGTAAAATTGTCACAGGCAGTTGTATATAACTGCTACTCATTCTAGGTCGCGCCTATGACTGTACATCAAGATTTTATCCTATTTTTTCATTTGTATACTCAAGACAATTATTCTGAACAGAAGAGAATCCATTGCAAAAAAAGGGAACGAAACCAGTGAATAACTGTTAAGAAAACGCCCGCGGTGTTTTCCTGCGAGCACCTCTTGCAATGTTTTCCTGCGGGTGCGGGCATCTCTTGGCGGGTGCGGGTACCCCAAGAGATGCCCGCATGAAACACTGAACGCAGTCTGGCCGAAGCCGTAACTCAAACCCGCGACTCTCGAATATTTCAGAAGGTTCTTAACTTTGACACCCCTAATTGTCTGTCTGTAGGTCCAATGGGAGTTAAAGGTCCGGGATCATTTACGGACGTTCGTTTCTGTTAACAACGACGTCCGAAGACGCGTTGTGTCTTACTTGACAGTCAGTACGATAGGGCTCCAGACACCTAGCTCAAAAAAGGCCGAAACTAAGGCCCCCGAATCCCAAACTGAAACTCGTTCCCCTAGTAGCACCAACGGTACTTAGACGTCACGCAAGTTGCGATTACCCCAAGATAGAAATGAATTTGGAAAGATCTGCAGAGCCTTTCCAGGTCTTCATGCTAATGAAAGGAAGGTTTCACCAACTAAACCTACTGTCAACTGCGTCAGGAGAACAAAAACAAACAGAGTTGAATTGCTGAGAAAACCCAGTTAATGACCTTCTCGTGCTTGACCGTACATGATGTGATCTCAAAGTTGATCTGCTAGCTCTGTCAAGTAATTTAGAGCTTCTACTTGATCAGTGCAGACCTCCTGCCTTGCTAGTCCTCACTTACAGATGCCACCCGACTAGGGCCAAATAATAAGTAACATACGGGCTGCGTCCGTCTTCAAGAGGAATGTATGACGCTGTGGTCTTGCACAGCAGCCTTCGTCTGTTCGCTTCCGTCCTTATCAATGGCGATAGCATGCTGATCCTGTGAGCTCACCCATGTGCATGCAAAGCGCCATACGGATGCACAGTTCTCTTCCACTGTAAACAGAAACCCACATACCAGGACTGAACCATAAGCAGCCCATACAGGCGAGGCTAACATCTCCAAACATTCTCCATGGAAACAAACAAACACAGGATGGCGGAATAAACGAGTTCATAAGAGAGACTTTTCAAACCTTCAACAGACTTTTCATACAGCTGATTATCACTGTCAAGTTCTGTATCAACTATGAAACGTCGATGTCCCGATGCAGAAGCAGCCAGTGGCAAAAATGGATGGAAACAAAAGCTGTTCACGGTGTCTGCACAAACGCCCCAGAAAAAGGATTTAGTTCACAGATTCCCGTACTATGGTGGTTACACATGAAAAGTCATCCCCGCACGGAATCCCAGCAGAAATACTTTTACCATCTCTCAATGAGCATTGTCATAAAAAATCCCAGATCACTACTAAAGCTTTGCACAGAATGTTCAGAGGAGCATACGAGCCTACCAGGTACTAACTTGACGGATTATAGCGGATAAGCTGTAACGAGGGTCGCGCTTACCTAAAGCAGCCTGGAAACTGTTCACCCACTGTCCGGTTTGCAGATCATAAATATGCACAATCCCATCCTGCTCAACAATCCTCTTTTAAACCTCAACTAGCATTGCAAACCGCAAAACCAAGGTGCACGCAAGGAAAATAAATAACTCGAGGAAAACCAAAAGCTACATAATCAGTGATGCTTGAGGAACAATGAATAAAACTGATACGGGAAACAATTCACGCTGCAAGGTACGACTGCATCAGAAATGCGCGGTAGGAATATCTCCGTGCACACTAACAATGTTAGGCGTTGTATACAAGGCCACGAGACATACCTGTCCCCCAGTTCCAAGATGATGACCAAACGGTTCGATGTCGAATGCCACTCGCTGATTGGTATCTGCTGTAACGCGCGGTAATCTGCTCCAAAACCATAGAAAGCCATCTAAACGTCTTCTTGATAAAGCTATCGCGACACTGCTATCAATGTACCTCCAAAATTGAACGACGTTTATACTATTTTATCCCAGAAGATAAACCCTTCTCTACCAGTTGCTGATACTCGACGAGATCAAATTTCTGTTAAGACTTTAAAATTACTGGGAGTATTAGAGAAACTTGCGTGTGGACTTGTTCATACTCTTATGTTAGACGTACGGTGCAGACCGCATGGCTTGCGTATTGTGCATGCATCTAGTCTACTTCGCACTTTAGTACCTTAGACAAAAGGAATAGCTAGTGGCCGTGGTGTTCAACAAACAAGCATCATAACAACACTGCTCCAGAGAGGTTAAAACCGTTACCTGTATACTACACCTGCTGTGTTGCGTACATCCCAGCATAGAATTTCAGGATCCTTATCAGTCAGCCCACATAATAGCAGACGAAATTACGACCAGATATCATCAGTCTAACATCTGAATGTAATTCCTGCACCTAAGTCTACTCTAAAAGGGAACGCAAAAGGCGGACAAACGAAAACACGACTGATCATCTAACCACTGAGCCAGATAATCTTTAATTTCAAGCTGTCTTTCAAGTGAAATCAAGCACCTTCAAATTCCACAAGAGAAGGCAGTCAGCTGTACCTTGCGTGCTCCACTGTAGACAAAGTTGCCATCTTTCGAAAACATAACCTTTTACACAAACACTCCAATGATCAATATTTCAGTAACATACTCAAAGGTTGTACAAGTCCATGTTGCACCTCACAAGTTAGAACAAAGAACCAATCGGCGACGGGATCTTGTAAACAGTTTGAACAGATAAGAGACAGTTTACCATTCTGTACAGCCAAACAGCCATCATAACCAGCACTACCTGATAAGGAGGATGGTGGCTAGAAAACATATAGCGATCAAGGATGAAAATGATGCTGGACACTATGAGGCGAAATATGATACAGTATTAACCAGTCCAGGGCCGTTTATAGACGTGATACCTGTGTCACACCACCTTGCTGACCGTGGAGTACAAAAAGCTGCTCTAAGCTCTTCGCATCGTAGAGCGCAGTCGTGCGATTATATGAACCCGCCGCTAGCAACCCTTCCTTGTCAGGACTGAATGCGAGACAAGATATGATACCTACAGAAACGACAGCCAAAGTGCCATGGTTGTTGACAAGTACCCTCCCATGAAGTTGGTCGCCCATTACTGCTGTAGATCAGCTCCTGCATTATGATTCATACAAGTTGCAGGAACTAGAGTGCTGCCTGTAGAGCTACATAACATCTTAAGGAAATGAATGAAAGCAAATTAGCCTCCGGCACACTGCTATCTCTGCACCCTCTGATCTAGAGAGAATCCGCAACAACAAGAGGTGCTACGAAACCTCTGTAAAACCTCGCATCTTATTTCTTAAAACGTCTTTCTCTTCTGCATTATTTCGGTCTCCACAACTGCACAACAACAACCAGATATGTTAACCAACAGACCCAGCGTACCTGTTTGACCATCTTTGGCAGCTGTGAGAGTAGAGTGTTGTGTAAACTCCCGGCCAGGACGGTCTGTGTAAAATACTCTTATGGTCCTGTTGTACCCACAAAATAACCTGCCCCGACCAAAAGCGACCACGACAATGCATCAAACGATGACAAAGATGTTCGCTTGATACCATGACGGACACTTCTTGTTTAGAACTTCTGCCGTTGCTAGCAAAAATGACATTTCCTTTTAGCTTTGGGCCTTACCAACGCAGATGCTGCCTAACTAGTATACCCAACCCTGTCCCCTGAATGGAGCGGCTTCAAACTTCGGCACCACCACTCTTATATTCAAGAGGACTTTGATTGCTGTATGCAGACTAGAAAGTAAAAGTGTTCCCAGTACGTAAACTTACTTGCTTCCATCAGGACTGAAAGAAAGGGAATACGCAGCGGTTATTTCATCCATCTGATCATAAGCTCTGTACGTGCAACGGAGCTGTTTCAAACAGGAATGCACAAATACAGACAGGGCACATCAGACGTAGGTAGCAAGGGTATCAACTTTGGTGTGGTCATCAGCACCACCAGCTGCGAGCGCTCTGAGGTGAGTTTTTCATGAGTTTTTTCGGGACATACCGTTCCAGTGGTGGCATCCCAAACATGAACCGGATGATCGCGGCATGAGGTAGCAAATACACATGTACTTGTATCTGGTACAAGACAGCAATTTAGTGGAAAACCGCAGATTGATACCAGAAGATGCAAATGATGAGAAGTCTGTGTCCAAAACTAACACGCGGAATATCGACGACAGGAGTGAGATGGTAAGGAAGGGAATTCACCAGATACACTGCAGCTAAACAGCTCAGGGGCTAAAAATGCGAACATCTCACCTGACGCCACCGTAATTGGATACCAGCAAAAATCATACACTGCTTCCCCTTCCTGCATCCTCAAAGATGACATGAAGGAATCTGGTAAACCAGGAGGACCACAGAATCAGCTTCAAATGTCGATATACCAGGTTTCCGTCAGGGACTTTTCTGTTAAAAGTTATACATTCCTACAGATAGACAGGAGAGAACGTATATCAACTCGTACCTTCAACGGAGGTCAGATCAACCGCGGGGCAATCTTCAACCGCATCACTGGGCCTGTCGGACACATGTCGTCAAAACAGACAACCGAAATGTTATAAATACCGAAACCCTTTCGGCTTGCAATAGACCGAATTGCCAAACTGTAACGCGGACGAAGCTTGCAGTGGGTCGGTTCACAACTTTCCCCTTCGAAACCTGACGTGTCCCCACATCTGTAAAACCCTTATTCGTACGACGAAGCCAAATAGGTCAGAAACCATGGGTAAAGAAGCAACTAACGAGAGCCATCACACTTACAGGTCAAATATGTTAAGGCTATTGTCGTCGCTACTCGTCAAAAAGCGCGATCCATCTGGAGACCTGAATATCAACGGGAGCATAACGGATCAAGTTAGAAGGTGTACCTCTACTCTAGGCTCACGTCTAAATCATGTGATTCCTGATAAGATGCTTGAGTACTCATCGTTATTTAAACAACTGTAGCGAAGCAAATAAGACTTCGCTCGACCCAAAAGAATGAAGCGAAGCAAATACGAAGACGCGGTCAACTAGAGAAACTCACCACTTTAATCCCTTGAAAAAGTTGTTACCGACTGTACTCTGTTTCGCAGAGGTGGTCTTAAACTGGTGATGAACGTGGTACTGGCGTTTGGGAAAATACTCGAAGTTTAAATAAGGCCAGTACTGGGTATTCTCTGGCGAAGAATCCAGGAGAGTGCCTCCAAAACCGCTGGGTTCAGTATTTTCAGCCATGCTTACGAGGTGAACACCTTTCTATCCTTGAACAAGGATCGAAAAGGACACGTTCAAGTTCCAGCGCATAATTCACAAGCGTTGCGGTTGCAACGCAGAGGCCATCCTCTCCATCACGCACGACAACAACGGGAGCGGGCAATGGAGCCTCTAGGGAGAAAAAGTCTTTTTTTCTCGAAGCTCTCTGCGCAGTCGTCTGTGCAACGTTAATTTGTTAGTTTACGAACTATTTGTGCAATTGCGTGCGTTGTAAGGATCGCTGTTCAGATGGCCGTTCTTTCGTCCCAAATCACTTTCAATTTCGACCGTCCGTTCCGTCCCAATATGCGAGATCGTACGGGTTTTAAAGCCCGAGTATAATTACAAGTACTCCGAGGCTCCATACGATTTTATTTTGCCCGTTAGTTTTTAGATAATAGAGAAATTTAACGGTCATGCAGAAAATGGTGATTACGATTTCATCTCAATTTGGAATATGTGAAATAGAAAATCAGTTTAAATTATGTGCTGCGGTGAGATGACGTTAGCTTACATTGTGTACAATTCAGTGTAGTACGCTGACATGATTGATGGATTTTGTGTAGGTTTCTCTTACATGCTGCAGGAAGAGGAGCAGAATGGGATACTTCTTTCGTCTAACGGTATGGGACTTTTGGACCTCGTTGGGTTCGTGGGAAGGAGGAGGAGAAGGGACGGGAGTCCCAGGTACTGACGGGTTATAAGATTTTGTGTCGAGGCTCGGTTGAAGGAGATTTGTCTTTGGCTCGTTCTGCCAGTGGCGAGATGGCCATTGGCCATCTCAGCCTGCTCGATAGTGTGAATGGACAGTTTCTTAAGTTTTCTGCCTCAGTCAAGAACGGCCATGTGAGCACCAAACACGCAGGAGGAGGGGCTGGAGAGTGCCAGGCTTGTAAGTGCAGAGCTTTGAGCACTCATCTTTGCCTCTGTGGCATCGCGGATCATCTGGCGAGTGGAAAGAAATTTGGCCGCTTTGCGAGTTTGGATGGATCGACACTTTGGGCAGGCGGGCTAGGAAAATCTCGTCAGGAAGCACCGGACAGACGGAGCGCTCTTTCCTTCGAGGAGGACAGAGGCATTGTATTTCATGGTCTAGGTTGCGAATGTGGAAAAGTTATCGGTCAGTTGCCGCCGAGTCCTAATGAGCAGGGGTGTTTCACAAAAGGCGGGTTGAAGTTAACTGCAAAAGTTCTTGGACTCGCAGCTTGCTTTGGAGGGTTGGCGGGGTTTTGGAAGGCCTTTGTTCTATCTCTACCGCCTGATTTTCGAGAACGTTGGTGGAGGTTGGTGAATGATATTCCCGAGCCTAAAAAACCAGTTGCTGCCGAGTCTCAGCCGGAGACCGTAATCTATGACCGTCATGGATCTGTTATTGCTACCGTCGCAGCGGGGGGCTACAGTGCTAAACGGGACGACTTGAAGCCCGGAAGCAAAGTCAAAGGAGCAAAATTGCTTCCTGGTGATATTCCTTGCTGGATGTGGCAGGCTGTAGTTGCTTCAGAAGATAGACGGTTTTTCGAGCATCAAGGCGTGGATCCTCGAGGAGTTGCTCGGGCCGTGTTGTCTCTAGCTTCACGTGGAGGCGGAAGTACGATCACGCAGCAACTGGTGAAAAATGTATTTTTGAGTAGTGAACGCAAATGGACTCGAAAGTTGTCAGAAATGATTCTTGCGCTTATATTGGAGAAGCAGTTGTCAAAGTGGGATATTTTGCATCAGTATTTGAAAAAGATTTACTGGGGACATGGTGTGTATGGAATAGAGGAAGCTTCAGCCTTGTATTTTGGCAAACATCCGTCTCTGTTGACTCTTGGCGAGTGCACAATGCTTGCGGGCATCATCCCAGCTCCAGAGCACTTGTCACCATATCGCGACTCCAGCAGGGGAAGGAAGCCCCAAGCGAGGGCCTTACGACGGATGGTGGAGGCGGGAATTTTGGATCCTGTAGCTGCTGCCAGCGCCTTAGACGAGCCTCTAGTTCTCGCTATTGAGAGCGAGGAGGGTACTTCAGGACCTTGGAAAGCTCCACATTTTGTCAGCGAGGTGTTATACGAGCTCACTCAGAAGTACGGGACTGAGGTTGCTTGCGGGGGACTGCAGGTTCATACGACCTTGGATCTTAAGATGCAACTCATCGCGGAAAAGGTGGTGCAGAATGCTGCAGTGGAGTACGATGACGAGAGGATAGTGCTAGCCGACCAAGGATTTCAGAGGACCAGAGACAGGCTTGAAAGTTTTCATACTGAGCGTGCTGAAAAAGTAAGTAGAGAGGTTGAATTAGCCATCAAAAGGGTTGAAGAGCGAGCCAGATTACTTGGAAGAGCTTTGAAAGTGAGCGAGATAGCACCTGCAGCAAGTAACATGTCCATGGAAGGCTCTGAAGCTTCGCCTGCAGCCCTTGCAGCGAAGTGGGCAGAAGCGTCAGTTATCCAGAGATATTCCACGGCAGAAAAGTATTTGAAAACCACCCTTGCCAGATACGAAGAAGAGATAAAATCCGCGGAGAAGTCAAGGATGGAAGCAGCCATGGTCGCAATTGATCCCCTGAGCGGTGCCGTTCGAGTTCTTGTTGGGGGCAGAGACTACTACGAGAGTAATTTTAATAGGGGCACACAGGCACTTCGATCACCTGGATCAACATTCAAGCCTGTTGTCTATCTCACGGCTCTGGCTGAAGGTATGGAGCGAGATCATGTACTTATGGATGAGCCCTTTACTATCGGGGGCTTTACTCCTGAAAATTACGACTTGAAGTTTCGAGGCAAAGTCACACTTGAAGAATCACTCCTATACTCTCTGAATGTACCCACTGTGAGGCTTTGTGCGGAAGTAGGTGTTGATAAAGTCTGCTAGATGGGAAGGGCCTTGGGAATCGAAACATTTCTACCGTATGAGCTTGCATTATCACTTGGTGGCTGTGAGGTAACACCACTGCAATTAGCTACAGTTTATTCAACCATTGCCTCAGGTGGAGTGTACCATAAGCCTCACCTAATCACGCGTGTGGAAAGCTCCGATGGACGAATTCTAGAAGAAAGAAAGCCACCAGGTTTACCTCAAGCCACCGTAGTAAACGAGGCTGCAGTTGCAGAGTTGCGTGCTCTGTTGCAAGCTGTTGTTGAGCGCGGAACAGGTCGAGCTGCTCGCTTTGGGCGTCCTTGTGCTGGCAAAACTGGCACTTCTGATGACCATAAAGATGTCTGGTTCGCGGGCTTCACACCGGAACTGGCCTCTGTTATATGGCTTGGATATGACAACAATGCCCCGGTGGGAGGCATGCATCCAGGTACCGGAGCCTCACACGCTGCCCCAGTTTGGCAGGAATTTATGAAGCTTGTGCATGAGGGTCTCCCCTTGCAGAAGTTTCATGACATAGGTAGAGATAAACATGGAAGCAGGGCCCATTGCCCTTTCGTAAGAAGATCACGCCGGCAGCCAAGGTTGGGCATTCGTAAAATCCGCAAACATCTCAAACCAACGACAAAACCGAGCCCTTGGAAGCAAATTTGGGACTGGGATAAGGCAAGCATTTACTGGGAAGAGAGAGAGAAAATGGGGGGCTGGCTCACTGGTCGTGCCAGTAGAGCCTTGGAGCTTCGAACTTTGAGGCATGAACTTCAGAATACGTTGATGAAATTTCGTAGGCTACCTAGAGTGGCTTTACTGGAGCAGAAGCGTTACAGCCAGTGCGATAATTAACGAGGTTGGAATGTATCACTTTCCTTTTGCACCCGTTGGTCTCCAAGCTAAAAGTTGAGGAATTCAGGAGAGATGACGGCCCGTACGTTACAGGTCTTACTCCTGAATTGCACTCGAGACTGAGAACCTCTCTCCTCAGCATCGACATGGTTGGTTTCTCAGAGAAAGAGGTACGTATTGTTAACTGTCTAGACTGAATCGGACCTCACGCTCTATAGTCGCTCCTGACATCTCGGTCACATTTAAATGGTCAGTAGTACAAACGTTTCTGGCAATCTCGTAAATAGTGAAAGCCGAGTGTAGTTTTCGAGCATCGCCGCTATTCAGTCTTGAAAACTTCGGTTGTCTTCTGTTGTAGCTGAACGAAGACTAATGGCTTCCTTGTACACACCTCAATGCGGAGTTCAGAGTAGTTAAAAGCGATCGGGAAACTGGTATCCATATAACGATGGTACCTTAAGTTGAAAGGGTCCACGGACGATTCTAGTAGACCATGAAGTAGAATGCTGGTTCACGGTTTTGATCGCGAGAAGACGAGGTGTAGAGTAGAAAGGGCATCGTGAGCAGTAGGGTCGAAAGTTTCAAGGGTTTGGTATTTACTTGAATTGTCAAAGTAAAGTTTCAGTTTGAGCAAGGCCATTACTGTATTGCTAAACATTGAACGTCCAGTTCAGATGAGCTGAGTTTCTCGACCGTTCTCCAGATGTAAAATTGTGAACCTGAATCCGGCAACCTTAGGCTGAAGGTACCTAAACTGGCTCGCAGTTGTTAGAGTTTGCTCTAGTGTCTACTTTATCGACTGAGAGTAGCGCCCTGTTACTCCTGTGATATAGAATGTCAGGTAGGGGAAGATTGTACCCTTGGTGGTAAGTAGAAAAGAAGAGTCCAATACGAGAATACAAGCGATTTTACCAGAACACCCCGTTCCGGAAATACATTGATATTTTTAATGGCTTTCTCGATCGCGAACATGGTATGGGAACCCAGGGAGTAAAGGGACTGATGTTGCGTCAGTTGTTGCGTCAGTTGTTGATAGCGGGGGATGCTCACGACGAGCCATGCTGATAGCTTCCAGTTCGAAAGAATTCTGGGACTGGATTATGCCACTGTCGGTGCAGTTACGGCGCAGTTACAGTGCAATGCAGCGAAGACGATCTAAGTCCGTGTACCGGAATGTGATTAAATTGACATTAAAGGTACAAATTCAAAATCAGTTCTTACATTTGATTACACTTACATGGCAACGCTGGGCAGTGGGCGAGCTCTCCATGTTGCCTGGACAGTATGTTCATGCATGGAAGGGAACCTTGGAGGCTTGCGATTCCATATACTTCGACCGAAGGTAATGGTCAAATTTCACAGCGATCACATGATCAGCTACCGCTAGTGCAGCGAGATGCCAATCAGTGATACTTCCGCAACCGGCAGTGTTGAACGTATCGTTTCAATCACCAACCATACAGAGCAGCATAGTTTCGGAAGAGAAAGCTTTTTCGACAGCATTTTCGACGTGATGATTAGGGGTTTGTAACGTCATGAGTGGAGCTACAGTATTTTATGATCCAGGTAGAGTAAAGCAATTACTCACTGCATTATCTTATTTCGCTTTGGATCCGATTTGTGAACTGAGTCGAATGGTAGTTTTCTCAGTTGTACGATACCGGTTCGCGAATGAACCTTAGAGATTATCTCCTTGCATATTCTTCACCTTTGGCCCTTTTGGGTATGTTTGGGAGAAACGAAAGCTCTCAAAAGAAATAGAATCATTCACTATATTCTTGATCAGCTCAACGCCACATGTTGTGTATCGGCACGGTGAAAGGCTCACATTTGTCTTAGAAGAGTTTATCATTTGCATATCTATACATTCTTGTACAGTAGGCGTGCAATTTTATTCCATACAAAGAGCGCGCATCTTGCTGGCTACTAGGAAGGAGCACCCTTGAATGTAGGACACGTCATTATTTGCTCGGCTTATAGAGCTCATGCAGGGATCTAGACAATTTATCTCAGATTTATTTGACAAAGAAGAAAATACATCAACCAAGTATACTTTTCAACTCCGAGGTACACGTTAAGGCAGTAATGCAAGATGTTGCTCTCTATGAAGTAGAAGTCGAGTCTAACAAAATCTCCGTTGAGGATATGGTAAATGTCCACGTGAGTTCATTACAGTGGGACTCAATACCAGAAGTTTCGTTAACAGTTGCAAAGCATGCACCTTAAATCCTATCAGCAAAGGATTGAACCCACGACCATTCTTTTAAAGAATGTTCATCAACAGTTTACAAAGCATGCACCTTAAATCGTATCAGCAAAAGATTGAACCCATTACCCTTTTTTTAGAGGACTGTATCGCATCAGCAAAGGATTTAACCCAAGACCCTTCTTTTAGAAGACTGTAGCTAAACCATTTGGGACACAGATCTTAGGATATCATTCTTTTAGAGGACTGTAGCTAAACTATTTGGGACACCGATCTTCGTATATCATTCCGTATCTTGTTTCATTCAGAATTTCAGAAGTCACTCTCTTGTAGAAAGCTCTAGAAAGAACGTAAAGCTAACAACGTGGAAGCTCTTCCATGAAATGTGCTGCTTCTTCTTTCGTCTTGAATACGATATGCATCCAATGTGTACAAATGCAAGCGGGTCGGAAGAGGACAAGCGTGGAGCGCATGAGCTACTGTGCAGAGATAGGGGTTTGACATTATCTTCCAGTATTTCTTTTTCTTTTTTAATCCTTAGCTAGTCTTCATGGGGAAATGAAGGTCCATGCTGAAATCAGAGCTATTATCAACTGGAAGTGAAATGTTTGTAGAACAGAATGCTAGAGTGGGAAGAAGTTTCGTACGGAGACTCTCTCACCTCAGTCCGAATCCTAGACCCTGAAGACAGAACTACTTCTGGTTAAGGTTGACTAGATAATATCAGTAGATAATATTCTTTCAAGAGTTCCAAAGGAGTTAGATGAGTCTCTCTATTGTGATGTTAAGAAATTTATTATAAAAAGGTTAGATGGCTCTGCTTATACTTTGGTTGTCACTGTTCTGAGTAGAACAGCACATAATTGGTTTGGAAGCTAAAATAATTCTTCCAAGAAATACAATGTCACTCTAATATAGAGTGAAAGAACGAATTGATCTCAGGTGATAATACAATCTCAGGTTCATCTCGTGGGATCGAAAGTGAGATTTCGCACAAAAGCTCTAGATCTTTGACGATCTCTCGGCCCAACGCGCATACTCGTGTTTGGTATGTGCCTCGAACAAAGTCACTGAATTGTCCAGTGGCTTCAGTCTGTCCTCACCGCTCGAAAGAATTTAGCATTTTGAAGTATGAGCTACTTCAAAATGGAAATTTGATTTATATGTATGATGATGTATGTGAGAGTTGGGTAAAAAAGAATTCTTAAGAGAATCTCCAAATTATAGTTTCAAGAGTTCCCCGGATATTCTCTAACGAATGAATCCATTGAACATAATGATCGATCGATGGACAAAAATTCCATGAGGATAATCCAGATCTACCTAGTTCCACAAATGGTATGGACCAGATTGAACAAGTCAGTCGAAGTTCAACATCTACAGTGACTCGATCGATCGATGAACAAAAATTCCCAAAGGATAATCCAGATCTACCTAGTTCCACAAATGGTATGGACCAGATTGAACAAGACAGTCGAAGTTCAGCATCTGCTGTGAGTCACTTTCTTTGTGAAAGTTCAACATCCTTACGGCAAATACGTATTAATTACGTTTACGTGATAAATGTGGATTAGAGTTGGTATGACTTGAATGGATTAAAGAGCGTTACGAGAATGGTAACGAGTGATGAGAGTTCATCATCTAAAGAAATCGACTGATTTTACCAATTTGCAGGCACAATCACGAGAGCGAGTCAAATCTCAGTTTTGTGTCACTGGGGAGTGGGGGGTTTGTTCATTCGGAGCTGTCGCCAGCGGACTGACATATGATCGTTAGTCAGTTCAGTGCAGGCAGTGTTGAGAACTTCAGGGTAGACGCGAGAAATAATTGAGCTCATACGTCATCATCCTGCTGCTGTCACTAGTAGCTGCTAAATTCCATGGGCAAAGACGTTTTGAGAACGATTAAAGTGCACGCTTGCAGTGAAGCAGAATGTAACGTCTTGCTGTTTCAGTTGTAACAAGCTGAAACAAGCTGCTCTCTTACACTCTTCCTTGTGTTTATCACCTTTGTCTGTGGAGACATCGGAAGACGACGAGATCACCTTTCAACTCGATAACGGGGTCCTTGAAGTTCGATACACTTATCAAATCATCTACGGAGGGTATTCCATCTTATCGCGAGTCTGCATTGTATGTCACTCGTCCGAATTGTATCCTAGTGAACCCGGTAACAAGTTGATGCGCTTGCTCTGTTTCTGTCACTTACGCCCTTACTGGTGACTTGTACTAAATAACCCTAAGTTTTTCTGTCACATGTTTTCTCCTTTTGAAGGAATGTGTTGGAAAGGAAAGCAGAGTTTAAGTCCTTTAGAGAATTTTCTCCATTCTAATCTGCATTTGTGTTTAAACTTTGACTCTAAGAGCATGATCCATGTCCTCTGTTTCTCCGTACATTCAGAGATATTGGTGGAATGGCATCATAGGAACTCCAAGCTCATCTCATGCTCACAGCTTACCGGTCTCAACACAAGCTGTAATGTCTTCTTCTTCTTCGGACTACGACTACTCAGTCAGTCCTCGAAGGAGGCAGCAGCTTTTTGCCGCAGCTGGTGCAGCTGTGCTGGCTGTATATCAAAGCGTGACAGTCAATCCAAGTGTGTTTTTCCCCGGGGATGACGATGAAGATTTCTACTGCCCCACGTCAGTTTATGAGAACGAAAACATACTGGAGCTCGACACAAATTTCCCGCATGTGGTCGAGGCAGCGACCTTGGCAACAGCAGCAGTTGTTGAAGAAGGAGAAGGGACGAATGAGGTGTTGGAACCTGTCACAGAGGAGTTCGAGGATGAGCAGGATGTAGAATTAAGTGGTGAAGTAGAGATGGTAAAACCTGGTGGGAGTTGGTTCAACACATACCTTTTGGATGTTTGGGATGAAGATCGGTGGATTCGGCTCATGAAAATGAGTAGGAGAACATTTTTGCGGCTGGTTGAACACCTCGTACCAGCGTTTGTGAGAGAAACATTATTTACAGAAATATCCATGGAAAAGAAAGTCGGAGCCACCATCTACTGGCTGATCAATGCCACAGACCTAGGGGAGCTGGGAGAGAAGTTTGCCATGGACAAGTATACTCTCCAAGGAGCAATAGCGCAGAGTGTCAGGGCTATAAACTGGAGGCTGAACCACCTAATTGCCTGGCCGAGTGGGAGGGATATGGAGAAGGTAACGCAGGACTTTCAGCTCAAAACGGGTCTGCCTAATTGCTGTGGAGCGGTCGGCATATGCCACATTCCAATTGAGTCTGAACTTCCCGGGTATCGGAATAAGAAGGGCACATACTCCGTCATTCTTCAAGCAGTATGTGATTCCAATCGTAAGTTCATGGATATAGGCTGTGGCTGGTTAGGAGGGACTCGTCCAACTCGCGTATTGAGGAACTCTACGTTTCTAGAGAGAGTGAATCGGAAAGATGTTCTGTCTGGACCCAAGGTGCAGATCAATGCAGGCTACTGGCTGAGACAGTACGTTGTAGGTGATCGGCGATATCCACACCTCCCATGGCTGTTGACTCCCTACGATGAGGATACCTTGAGTTACTCTAAGGAGTGTTTCAACAGCATTCATGAACGCTGTGGGAACTATAATGTGAAAACGTTCAACACGTTTCAGGCTACCTTCAAGCTTCTTGCGCAGCCGGCTAACCATACGATTGACTTCTTGCCTCATATCGTCTTCTCTGCTTGTCTTCTTCACAACTTTCTTATCGAGGTGAAGGAAGTTGGTATCGAGCAAACTTTAATGGTAAGGAATACTCGAGGAGGCTTGGTAGGAGGGTACGACGATGAAATTTTAGAAGAATCTGCAGATTCAATTCGAGCTGAATTGACAGAGCTGGTTGTACACACAACTTAGTCAGCATTCACACGTTCACAGTTTTCTACACGACGTAGATATTGCACTGGTTCTTCTGCTTGAACCGTGGGTGGTTGAAACGGTTAGGAGGAGCTTTGTGTTTACGTCTTAGAGTTCAAGATAGGTCCCAAGGAAGACACGAGACAGGCTTGGATCTTGTGCGCCGAATGTACGTACTCTCGAATGGTGTCGATACTGGCTCGTAAAGGTTAGTGGTAGCTTGACAATGGACAAGTGACTTCTGTGATTTGAGCCTGCTTGAGCTGCGTTGCGAAAGAGAAGTACGTTGAGCGCTAGAGTTGGATGGATGAGGATGAGATCGATGGAAGTGAGGGGAGAATGTCTTGTCAAGCCCCTGGTATTCAATGTTTGATTGAAGGAATTACAACTTGTTGGGTGCATCAGTTTGAATGATTTCCTCACACAAAAAGGGAAAAGGCGAGCCAGCAGTCTCGCTATGATCTTCGGAGGAGAAAGGAATTCCTGGACCCCAGCCTTATGTGCTCAAACACGGGAATTTTATGGCTGTACTTCCGGGTTCGCTCGAATTGAGCTTCCCAAGAATTTATTACAAGTTCAGAACATCCTGTATTGTCAACCTGTAAAGTCAGAGATCTGGAGATGAAAAGACAACGGAGGAGTCAACGAACTTCCGCTATCGATCCTTCATCCCAACTGACCGACTGCAACCTGCTGCACGACCATCAACATGGCTTTCGCGCAGAAGATTGTCTATATTCTGGACAATGCAGTTCTAGGTGGAATTCTCTCCCTCTAGACAGACCTCCTAATCCAAGCGGCAAATCCAAAGTGTACATGGAACTAGCTGACGTTCCTCGCAGCTTGCTCTAAGTGTGATACGGAGCCTCATACACTATAACCACGTTTTGATCAAGTAAGTCAGACAGCAATGAAGGGAGTCAACCCTGGATGAAACGAGGAAGTGGTAGGCTGCAAGAAGAATTCACGAGCAGTTCTCTTCTTGAGTGCATCGTGGAAAATCTGGGTATTGAAGACGGAAGGTAGGCAGCTCCACTCTTGCCGCCGTATGTTGTAAACTACCACTGCTGACTTTGGAGCTAGTCTTTGATAGACGTAGATGCAATTATCATCGCAGGCAGCTTCATTCAAGTCTGTATCGACGAGTTCCAGAGGAGGGCCTCTGGTAACCTCTACAATCTGTTGGGTGTCTGGAAACAACTGGAAGACCACAAGCAGGTTATTCTTACACGTAGATGGGGAGGAGCTTCCAAGGCCAGAGGAAGTGATAGTCACACGAACAACGATCATCACTCTATCACCACACACGAGTATCCTGCTCATCGGTATGAAGTACACCGTCCCGGGTTGCTGCAGATGTGGTCGTAGAGCTCTGATTCCAATGTTCGTCCAAGACTCTTCATTAACGTTGTAGGCCAGCAGTTCATAAGGTCCGTCGTATTGGTATCCCCACAAGACATAAAGTGTGTTTTGGAAGTAAGTGCTGTCACTCCAAACATTGCTGGCTGAACTCCAAGTTCTGTTAGATGAAGCCCATCTGCTGTTTGCTGGTGGCAACTGGGTGGAAGCCTCAGGTGCAAACTCTGGGAACCTGATACTCCAAGAATTTGTTACTGAATCATAAATTTGGATACAAGTTGTATCTAGTGGAGTGAGGAGGAGCACCTTATAAGCATCGAGTCCGACCAAGAATAAGTGAATCATAGCAGGGTAATCCATGTTTGGACGAGGAGGCAGCGCTTTCCAAACCTTGGTAATGATATTGGTGACATAAATGCTGGGAAATTGGTTGAGGTCCACGAAACTGAGGAGGGGGCCACAACTGCTGACTTTACCTCTGGATCTGGGAACAAGTGGTGCTCCATTGTAGGGAAGGTACGACAGAGTGAGCACTCTCTCACAGTCGTTGGAGGCAGCATTGTACGCTATCAAGCCTTCATGACCTATGTAGACCGGGCAGAATGAATCCCATTTGGTAGCAACCTGGCTGACTTCTGCTTGGAATGAACTCGAGAAAAGTTTGTCCTCCCACAACTTGCACAGCACTCGGGTCTGAAATAGGGACTTGAACGGAAGCCTCGCAAAAACTTTCTCCAACAGTTCATCCGGCATCCTTCCCCATACGTTCGGTTCCAGGTGGACTGTGTCTGTCGAATCCTTCATGTCTTCATCTTTGCTCTCTTCACCATCCGGGTGTATTTTCTCACCGTCGATTATTTTGCTAGTGGCCTCCAACTTAAGGCTCGACAAAGCCTGCAGTAGCTGGGAGCTCGAGGAGCAAGCCATAGAAGAGGAATCCCACGAGCCTGCAGGAGAATTATGGTACACTCTCCTCCCCAGGTTGTCTTCCAACTCTCTAGCAACTGTCAGTCCGACCTCAAGACAAGGTCGAGGATGACATGAATTAACTCGTGCCGTCCTTTCGAACTTCTAACAGTCCGCCGCCTAGTTCGCAATTGCAGCCTTTCACAATGCTACATGAGTCCTGAACGAACAAGTCGCTGACTCTCTGAACTTTCGTGGCCAGCACCAGAAACCAAACTTTGCAGATAGATTCTAGCCTCTCTCTACAATCTTAACCCACATCACTCGCAAGGAGTTCGACGATTTACTCTCTATCCGAGTCACTCGCAGATCCCATGAATCACGCTAGTGTCCCTTGACCTAGGCGGCAGGCACTGCTAATCTCTCCCCATCACCTGCCACAGCCACTCCCTAATAATGGTAATGCTTAAGCTAAAGCAACCCACCTTGTTCAATTCCCCAGTCCCCACTCCTAAATGTGATGACGAGTGCATTCTCCCTTGTCTCAGGAGTGCACTCACTCATCCCAAGCAGTTTCTCTAAAAGCCGACTTCATCTGACAGTCAGTTCTCGGCTTCACATTCTCAGGATGCGAGAATTCCCTTCTTATACAGTTACATGTGACTTGTGTGGGATGGTTGGTGTCAATCTCAGCAGTGCTCCTAGATCATTACCCACACCCAGGTCTACTCTGTTTACTTGAGGTGATGCCGTCGTCGCTTACTATACAGTAGTGCACCCTTGGGCTGAAATAGTGCTTAAAGGGTGTGGTGACCCTTTGAGAAGTCTGGATATCCGTCTAGGACCACATGGTTAGCAAAGAAACAGCTAAAGTCAACGATGCTATCTCACATAGAGCGCATGCTTCGTACTGGAAAGAGCACATCTTTGATTCGAAGCCTTTCACGCCGCTTCTCATGGTATGAGCTACTCGCTATGAAGATTGAAAGACCTTCATGTATCTGTTCTGCCCTTCCTGTAAAGGGTGGTGATTCGTCCATCTTCAAGCGAACATTTCCTGGTGGGTGGTTAATCATGCGTGATTGTTGAGATGCCTTGCAGGTTCCACTTATTTGTGGAGTTATAAATTCTTATTGCAGGCTTGTCCACCATTCGCGAAAGGATGGAAAAAGTTGGTTTCACTTGGTTTTAGTTCATGGCATTCTTCAATGAGCACTGACATGCTCTCACATCCTGAGTGTATCATGCCTGGAGATATTTCACATTATCCGTGGCCCTTACCCATTCCAACAGTCAAAGTTTGAAACTTCCTTCTCATATCGGTAAACAACAAACTCGTACAAATGCAGGAATAAAACAGTTGTCAAAGATGTTGAACGTAAAGATAATGTTGGGAAGGAAGTGAGGATTGGATTCAGGAACAGCGGTGGCATTATTGTGCTTCCCAAGCTGACGTTTGATTTGTTGATCAAACGTGTGAATGTTCTTGTTATGGTCAGTTGTTCCCATGGCCCGGTCATCTCTCTCTTCTATCATGAAGTTGCTGCGCCACTGTATTCGTCGTCTTGGAGTTGTATTGAGTAGTATGGACATATGGAGAGTAACAACAGAAGACTAACCGGCGACGGAGTATGCATGCTTCGTTAGAATCGTTAGTCCCATCTTGCGCCGTCTTCTAGATTTGACGTCAGCGATGTAATTCTTAACCAAAGTGGCGTTGACGCCGTATCCATTTCTTTCGTTTCTTCTTCGAGTCCGGCTTCGCGTGCATCATCATGTCCCTTTTGCATGTTACCTCGAGACCTGAATCCTGGAAATCATGAGGATCGTGTCTCACTCTTGAAATCTCAGAGATCGAGTGAGTCAGTCGGTTACTGGAGCAGGCGCTGCAGGAGCTTTTAGCATGCGAACAACAGGCAGGAGGTTCTTCACGATCTGATCTAGCTACAGACGTTGAAATGTCGGAAGAAGCAAATTGAGTGGAACCCACCCATGCAGCGAATTTTACTGGAATTTGACTCGATTACCTGGTTAGATATCCATGTCGGACGGCGGCGAAGAGATGGATGGCATCGTGTCAGGACATCGCCTTGTGCTGTCGCAGTTTCTGTCTCTGGATGAATGCAAGGTGAGAACCCTAAATCGACTTTTCTGGTGCTGTCTCTTCCCCTCCGAACTGTTGTTGGTTACCAGAGAGCTAGAGAAATTATCCTGGAGTCGATCGAACGGAAGTACCGAGTCGGTCGATGATTGTGGTCATGTGCGAATGCATTTCGAGAGTTTCTTCCTCAGCGTTCTCCAGCTTTAGGAGGTTCTTCTGTACGTGAGCAGCCTTGAATTAGTCAGGAAGAAGATCATTTAGACACTTCTGCCCTTCATGTGTTTCCTAGCGGCTAGTCATATTCATTTCGTCGGTTTCGGTGGTGTACTTCAGATATGGTAATATTGTTAGAAACGCAACTTTAGCACACATTTTGGTCACCAAGAGTAAAGGACTCTGCACCTCCCGATGTGTCCAGTTGACTCCATACAAATGGCCGAACCGTGCGATGAACTCACTTTGACACTCTGATTTTGTGATATGGTTGTGGAAACGTCCATGCGTCTTTTGGTTCTGATCTCTACAGGAGCTTGAGTTCATTCACAAAAGCTGTGGCGTTGTTGGATATCGACCTTGGGTGCTGTCGACTACGCTATGTCATTTGGTGGCCACAAACTGTATGAACCTCATTTTGCCCTTACTCCCGATACGAGGTGATTGGCCTTAAATCTTATCTGCTTCGTTTGTCTTGATATAAACATTTTGCACCTCTAACCCTCAGATAGGTACGAACCTTGTCCTCCCTCAGACGTAAATTCCAGGCAGGGATAGATGGAATATTTGGCCACTAACAAACTTCAGCGGTTTTTTTCCTGTACGCTGTGATGTAGTGGTGGGGATTTTTGGCTAGTACAAAACATGTGACTGGGGGGGCCTGTGTATGATCCATGGTTAACAGTTTCACAGCTTACACATGTCTTTAGGTCAGTCGGCTGTGAAATGTCGGTAGGAAAGATGCGTACTGTACGAGTTCTTGACATGTCTCCACATAGTAAAGTTTTGCTCCCGTAAGTTCTGTACTGCAAGAAAGAGTGAAGGAGGTTGTGGAGGAGCATTTTGGTCGTGAATACGAACTTTTCACCGAGTTCACAGGTCTGATCAGGTGATTGTAATACTCATCTTTCCCGGAACTATTATTATTGATACCCTTTTTGTCATCTGATTTCACGTGGACTGTAAGTTCACTTCTAAATTCCGTTTAGTCAGTATGTAAAGGTCGCGTTGACTTTCAGCTCTGAACAAGTTCGGGCTTTTGTTCGTTGTTCTTGGCACTATGTTTGCGTTTGCGACTGACTTTCGCCTGAAAGCCAGTGAAATTGTTGAAACCTACACTCACTTAAAGGCGCTATCTCGCACGATATCATTTGTTTTTGGTGCAGCTGGACCAAAGGAGCCAAGATTGGATGGCACAGTGATGATAATAGACCCTACTTAAGGCAGCGGCACTACTCGGTCCGCAATAAATCTGCTTTCTATGTAAATTTGTTGTGCTGGTTTATGGAAGAGTAGTATTAAGAAGGTCGAGGACAGTTGCCCTTACGTCTAGCCCTTACGTCTAGCTAGAAATATCATTCTTGGTAACGTATTGGTTGTATGAGAAGATTTTGCTGTTCGGTCCCAGTAAAGGTATCTCATCAGTCTGGACTTTTACAGTGAGGATACAGGGGCTTCATTTTGTTCGGGAAGATTCCAGTTTCTTCTTCTCACCGTGGAACAATCATGTTATCTAAACAATTATGGGGATGACTTCGAAGGAGGTCTTTTCCACTTTGAAGAGGGTGATCCGCAGACAATCGTCCCAACTGCTGGGGTAAGCTGGGTGTGAAAAGAGTTGTCATTCCTAGTGAGGTTGAGTTTTCCTTGTGTACTGTAAACTACAAGAGCCGGGGTTTACCGGTTTGATCGTTGTGCAAACAGACTGTTGTCATCTACACAGCAGACGAGAAAAACATGCATAGCGTTGACGAGGTATGGCGAGAATCTCCTTGCTGGATGAGATAGTAGAAGGCTTCACAGTCTTCAGCAGATAGTTCTCTTGTAGGCAGAAATTTTCCATTGTGCTGTCTTCCCCGTCATGGTGCGAGTTCAGTGATGACTTTGAACCCGTATAATTTGGAGTATGATTTGGAGTCACACACGCGCAACTTCTGAACTTCGTGAAGTAGTATAGAAAGTTAAACCAGCAGCTGATCAACTTCTGAGTTTCGGACCTCCTACCATCTTACGATAACAGATTACAGAGGGAGAGCGCTGCACACTGGCCTTATGGTTCACTTTAGATAAAGCGCACGATGAAGACGAGAAATTGATTCAGCAACTTGCTGCCGTGAACTTAGACTCTTGCTGTGGCTTCATGTCGGATAAAAACATCGAGCAAGGTTAGAATTGAGTTAATACTTTGTGTAGTTTGATACACCTTGTCTTTCTGTAATCTCAAACCAATACAACATCGGCTCTTTTCTGGTACAGGTCGAGCCAACGTTGGACTTCCCATCCCCGCTTCGAGTGTCATGTACAACCTAAATGGGAATGTTCAAGATGAGCCTCCAAAACAATCCACAGAAGGACCACCCGTTAATGATCTTCGTGTTGCTCGTATGACACGCCTTGGGTTTAGTTGCGTTTGTACCTGAGGTAGTAACGGTAGAGGACCAGGATCAGCCCGTTGAGGTTCTCTTCAGGCACAAGAAGGTTCCTGTCTCGTTCTCAAATACGATGCACGCGCTGCAGGTGAGAGCTGTACATGCAGCGAACTACCTTATGGTTTTTGTTGCTTACTACTTAAGTTTTCCTCTTGTTCTCCTTACTGGGATATGCCTTCCTTCCCTCACCGCACACCACCTCATTTAGTACACATTTTATAACTCCAGTGTCAAATATCTGATATTCCTGTGACTCGTGGGTAGGTGATCCAGTTTCACCAGTACAGACTTTCTATGATGAAGCAAGACTCATCAACTGGTTGGAAAAATTCTCAAAAGGCTCAGAGATATCTATCAGTGCTCGAGTTTCTTAAAGCTCCTCCAACTCAACGGCAAAAGGGACACGGAAGCAGACCGTGATTTGGGAAACCATTCAGACTGCAGGTTGAAAGTAGGATCGGGTTGTAACTCGGTAATCAGTACATACAGGGAGTACGGTCAGGGGATGGAGACTGAGATATCTGAAGTCAATGACTTAATAGATAGTTGGAAAGATTGGAAGGTATACTCTTCAAATTTTTGGGACAGAGTGTACAGATTCTTACCGTTATGGAAATCATCCAGGTTATTAGTCGATCATACTTGAGTACCTTTCTCGGTTATTACTGTACAGAGTCAGCGTAGCCAAAAGAAGGGTTGTAAAGTAGTTCAGATAGTGAACTTCGGGAACCACAAGCGATTCTGTTACACAAAGAGCGGTGAACGCTCTTGTCTGAGAACGAGAATGACTATACTGTTTAGCGTAATTAGTTAAGGCTAATTTCGAAAACACACTTTCATTAATAGCGTAAATTACACGATAATGTCACTAATTGAGTGTGTGGTTGGTTACACTATTTATGTTCATTTTGGAGTTGAATAACCGCCAATTATTCCGAGTATAAAGAAGATACTGTTTGAAGATCGATACTGAATACGTAGATGAGACTAATTTCATGGCGAGCATAATTTTGTCGAGACACTAATTACGCTAACCTTGTAGTTATCAGATTAGTTTGGCGCTGCTTGCTAACAGTATAATTTGCTTATGACAATAAGTTTCCTCTCTATTCTAATTTTTGTTCCTTGGAGTTAAAATTCGGTTCCAGTATCTGATTGATGCTTAATCCGTCAAAGGCGTCTTCTTTGCATATTCGGTTCCAGCAAGGCTGCGGCATGCCATTTTTAATCAGTACATCCTCTCGTTTTCCTTGGGTCTCTTTTCTTAGTGCCGTCCAACCAGGGCGCGGGGGCATGGGGTCTATCGTCGGAAGGCTACTGCATGCAATTATTAAGGATAAGGGTCAAGATTCAAGATCGTGTATAACATCCAAAGCCAGTGTTGAAGAGTACGATAATCTGATAGTGTATCAGATAGCATTCTAGATTCTACAGCCAAGAAAACTGGAATGATCCAGCAAACCTCACCCATCGGAATCACAGTATCAGCATATATTTGTCGCAGTGTTAGTATTACCTTGAGCAGGGATAAAGCAATTTGACTGTGAATGCGATGAATTGCGAATGTAAGGAACAATGTCCAGCTCCACAGCTTGACTCGTCAAGATTGATATTTTCTCAAGAACATGTCATCACACTCTCTTCTTCGAACTGAGATTGCAAGATTCAAGCAAGAGAGGACATATGAAACTGATCGCGAAAATAAAATCCACGGCCACAAAGCACCGAGGAATATTGCCAATCGAAGTAGGGGTTCCATCCCTATGCTTGGGCCGATTTCAGATTCGAATGGCAACCAGCGGAGTGCTCTGGTCACAGTATTCGGCCACAGCGGAAACGTTCTAGGTGCCAAAACAAAATCGACCAGCGACTCAAAATGTGTGATATTGATCAATATGGAATAACATCAGCGACACTAAGGACCAGGTTTCCAGAGAAATCATCTGTCAACCATCTATTCCTGTGTAAGAATGAATTTGTTATTCATCAGCATGATTAGGTCAAGAGGAGTGCCTTGGCTAGGAACAGAGCCTTGGTCCGAACTAACCATCTGTGTAGCCAACTCATGTCTATCGGATCTAGGAACCACGAGAGGTTCAGAGAATGGTTCCTGGAGAAAGTAGAGCATATAACTTCCATTACGACCGCAGCCACTACAAGTTTTTGGTGTTTGCATTTCATAACTTTGTTGATCAATTTACAACCAACACATTCTCTCATTGTAGAATATCATTGATTGATAGTGTGCAAACTGTTGCTGCTTTTGCATAGTTCACGAACAAATGACTAATATCCTCAGCTTGTAATCTGCACATGTAGTTGTGCCCGTCCTCGTCACATATCTTCCGAGGCTGCTCGTTGGTGTAGATTTCATGATGAAGCACCCTCCATCAGAGGAGCTGCTCCTTCTTAGGTAAAGGGCGATTCGGAATATCCTTCCATCGCTCCGTCCATGTATCTTCGTGGTCAGAACAACCACTTGTGTTGTTGATTCTAAGCTCAAATTTACACATGAAGTTTCGACGGTAGCAATTCATCGTAAATATAGTTAGATTAGCACTAATTAGTTACAACTAGTGTTTAGAACGTGTAGATATTATCGTGCATTGCCTAAGAATATCCGCCATAAGATTTTCTGTCTACACTGATAGTGTATATAGTGAAGGGCGAAACTTACGGAGGTTATTCTCTCGTGTTACACTTTCTTTCGCACTTGCATACTTTCTCTGTTTTGTTTCTGATACTAGATCAGTGTGTGTATAATGTGAGTCTCGAAAGTACAGGTCTTTGCAGATTTGTCGACGAAGTATCTTTACTCATGTCTCTTTTCTAGGAGTTCTAAATCTCACTATACCATATGGTAAAAACATGGATACCTACAAGAGGATATTCGTCATCAGTAATGAAAGAGCTTGTAAGTAAATTTTTTGAAGGCGGAAACTTTAATCAACGAACTAGCTACCCACGCTTGTGCGCCAGTAAGCTTCACTGAAAAGTGAGATATTAACGCGTCGCTCCTCTTTCTTTCTTACAAAACTACTACTACTTTAACCTAAATCCTGTTACACTAAACTGCTCTTCCACTGTGCTGTTTGGAAATTACACCATCAGCTTCTTCTACATCTCTAACTTTCCCTTTGGTTCACTCTTCCTCTATAGATACATTGGATGCATTATTTCAAAACGAGGATACACTAGTAACATTGACGGCATCACTAGACGTGTTTCAAAGTGAAAATTCATTTCTCGTGATGGTGGTGGAAAAAATTGATTAAGTAGCAGAAATGTTGATATGGAAAGATGTTGATAAGGACAGAATCACAAATAGAACCCCCGAGAAGTAAGTTTTTGTGCTAAAATTATGTTACAACATGAGGTTTATGCAGAGAAATTGCAGCAAGCATAGTTTGGAGCAACGTTCTTCGAGTACCAAACCCTTATGTTGATCATGTGACACACTTCTCAGACTTGCTCAATACCAAGTACCTGCAGCAAACTACGGGTTAGAATCTGCTTTGATAAGGTGAATTGATAGATGCTTCTCGACTTTATAATTCATTAGGTAGTGTAGCTGCACACAATTTGAACACTTGTTTATAGGACTGGAGAATATAGACGTTATTAGAAATCCAATCAAGTCTCTTGTCTATTCCTATGGATTTTTAAATGACTCGCATCTTAGATCTCAAACCCTAGACTTAAACAAGTGAAGAAGTCTCGACAACATGCCCCCTCAAAAGAAAGAGAAAAAGAAAGAAAAGAAAAAAGAAAAAGAAAGAGCCTAAACATGATTCGAGACAGAAGAAGATAATGATCGATTGTCGAATCGATTGTCTTTGTCAATCTATTACTTTAATAAAGTAATAGATTCTCCTACTTTAGTTTTTCCAAAGTGTTAATTTCTATACTATTCAATAAGACGACGACAACAAACTAACACGTCTTTTGAGGAGCATCTTCAGATATTTGTGCATAACTTTTTGTCATACGTCCAGTCAGCGATGATCAATAAAGTTACATACTTTGGGAAGCATATTTGGAGTTCTGTACTTGTCACGTAGTGCTATAGTAAAACTTCTAATAGTTTCTTCAATTTAGTTATAACTATCTCAGCTAAGTATGACTAGTTTTGATAACTCTAGATTTGGATCTTCTAACTAGAGTAATCTATAAGATAGTCATACATAACGGATGCACACACAAATAATGAGATACTTTTGATGTGACATTTACCACCAAACTTAAGTATCACGTTGATAAAACTTTTTCAGCTTGTCGTGATTCACTCTGTCAAAGAACGTACTGCTCCTTTCTTCAAGGTCATAGGTGTCATTGCTCCACACCTTGGAGATGATGAAAGATTCAAAAATATCGAGTATAAACTTTTTTGAACTGGCCTGTGTCTAATAACATCCCATAACACCATCTAGTCATCCTTTTGAAATGGTTGAAACTTCATTTTGTTCTTCATCAAGCGCTTGTTATAGCTTTTCTTCTATTATAGTTGAGCCATCTCAATTCGTTGAGCTGCATCGTCTCTGTTCTCTTCCAACTCTAACAAGGTTTCTCTCTTTTCTTTCTTAGCTGTTGGATCACCTTTTTTCTTCTTTCCAGCTTGCAAGGTCTGAAACATGGTTAAGTCGAACTGGATTGTTTATTTGGATTCCAACTCATACACCATCTTGAAAGAAAAATATCTCGTAGACGTCTTCCCTGTGGTATGATACTCTCATAAAACCACATGAAGACGTTTGTTCCAGTTGTGTTTGACCTTTTCCATGTCAAAATCCTTTGCTAACATTTGACACAAGATAAAGTTTTTTCTCTCTATCAAACCGTTTGAACTAGACTTATATGAAGTAGTAACTCTCTGAGAAATGGAGAGTGTGTGCACACAACATTAATCATACCGCTCATAAATTCTCGACCCCTATTAGACAGGGAAACCATCCAAACCTAGTAATGATCCGTTCATAGAAAAATCTATCCACTTCAACTTCTCCAATAGCCACAAGAGGTCTTACTTCTACCCACTTTGTAAGATAATCTGTGCATATTGTTGCGAGAAGTGCGATTCAAAAGTCCCACAAAATCTATTCCTCGTTTCTTCAAAAGTCCAAGAATCGAAATAGATCTAAGAAGAGTAGAAACACTAGACTACCAAAAGCTTGACATGTTTTATAATATGTTGTCGAGAAAAGTCCTTCTGACTGTGATTAATTGCGAGATGGATGTAGAGATGAACAGGAAGACAAGAGCCAACCAGCTTGTCCACAACGGCCAAAGTATCTCATAGATATTAAACTCTGTCTAACAGTCGATTACTACTCTCGTCCATCAGAAGATAGATCCACCTTCAGACATAACAATAGAAGAAATCTAAACTCTCAATGCTTTATTTCTCTTCCTATGAAAGTCAAAGGCTCTCCATAGATGCCAATTCTTGTTTAACAATCAATCCCTATTCAATAAGACCGTCCTTCATTCATTAGAAGACAAATCACTCCCAAGCAGTCAATTCCTCACTCAAATAGATCTTCTTCTCGTTCACCAAAAGCAGATTGGTCTATTGAGTTGATCTTTACTCAATAAGATCTCCTCTCATCCACGAGAAAGTAGACTACTTCCAAATAGCTGATGCTCACTCAAATAGATAGTCTCTTGATCGTCAGAAAGCATATTGGTCTCCAAACAGTTGATCCTCACTCAAATATATCTTCTCCTACTCACCAAAAGGTGGATTGACCTCCAAGAAGCAACAATAGATGAAAATTTGAACCTCCAACGTCTTATTTCTCTTCTTGCGACAACTTCAGCATTGAAATCTTTCAGAAATTTGATCCTCTTAGTCGATCCTCTTCGAAGAAACAACCGACATCTTCTCTTGCGCGTCTCGACGACTCTCCCTGAAGAGAAGTATAATACCCTACTTCCTTCGCACGATGTCGGTTGTTTTCTCCAAACCCTAACACCCCAGCTAAGCTAGAGTCTTTACAAACCTTAACACCCCAACTAAGTTGGGGTCCTCATACGTAGACCTACATATCAACCAAGCAGGCCCCTGCTAAGCTAGGACCTTGGTTATTAAAAATTTCATGATTCTTGATGTCATCTCGAATGCCACTTTGGTTATACTATAAGACATCTGATGTAGATCGAAGTTCCTATAGAGCCATCCCATAGAACTTGTAGCCCCCCATAAGCGCATCTGGTAACTCTTCACATATAATCGAAGTGACATGCAGAGACTTAGGTTAGAAAGCCCACGATGAAAAGAGGTATCGATCCTCCGCCTCTAGATATGCAGGACGTGGTTGTTTCTCCAAACCCTAACACCCCAGCTAAGTTGAGGTCCTTATAAGCAGACATATGTATCAACCAAGCAGACCCTTTGTTAAGCTAGGTCCTTCTTATTATTTTCGTAACAATCAAGCAGACCCCCTACTAAGCTAGAGCCTTGGTTATTAAAAAATTCGACTTTTGATGTCATCTCGATGTCACTTTTGTTACTAAGCCATCCAATAAAAAAATATTTTATAAAATATTTTATCTTGTCTGTTTATCCCTCCAAGAGGCATCGGACTGTCCTTTGTGGGTAACCATAGCGTATCCGGACCAGTCTCACACGACAACGACTTTGTTGCACTTCCAACCGAGAGCATGAGGGTTTGAACCCCAGACCTTTCGCTTAGAGGCCTGGGACTCAATCATCTCAACTATCGATCTTCGGTCATGGATGGTCATGGTCATCTTCGGTCAATGTAGACCAAAATTACATCTATGGAGCCACCCTACAAGGCTTACAACCCTCTCATAAGCTCACGAGGTAGCTCTTGACATATAATCGAAGTTGTCACGTCTGTTTGGCACCTCAATTAGGTTGACCGAGTGCGGAGTGGTTAATCCCGGTAGGGCCGTTAGTGCCGTTAGGGTAAATTGTTGGGATAGCTCACTAGGGGTAAGGCTTGGAGGTCTTAGTTCTTCGAGTTGAGCCTTCAAGCTCTTGGCTATGGTAGATAGTCTTGTTGAGTGTAACTTGGATTAACCCACTTGACCGTTTTGTGAGTAATTGTTGTTGCCGTGTTGACATTGTGGAGATGGTAACTTCTCTGTTGAGATTACTCGAAGAACTGAGTGTAGGTCGAAGCGGAGTTCAGTAAGAGCTCGCTGATTTGAAATCGTTCGCTGGTATTTTTGGGCGTCGTCGTTAGTGTTTGATAGTTGATACTTTTGATCGAGGTGTGTGATGCCGCATGGTACCTTGCTGTTTGCTGATTGATTGCTGTTGTGGGGTTGATTGTGGATGTTCTGTCATGCGGAAGCGCTGCAGAAATTTTGCAAAATGTTCTTGAAATGATCTGTTCGTGTCGGAGTGCATCTTTGGACGTGGAAGACTAAGTATTTGACAATCTCAAGCCGGAGTGGGCTCATTGGAAGCGCGTTGGAGAGACAATTCTAGTGCATCAAGTTTCGTGGAGTTTGGTCAGGTATCGACGAAGTTATGACATGCTGAAGTTCGCTGCCGTGTATGCTGAAAGTGCAAAAAGAGCATTTACGTCAGAATTTTTGCAGTTCAGAGTAGAAACTCGAGGGTGTGAGTTTTCTTGTAGTGGTGGTTGGTTGCGAAGTGTGAATTTTGCATTCGTGAACCTATTGTGTTGTTTTCGGGTTGGCTTTGGATGTTCTTGCTGATTTACGTCAGATTTTTGGTTGCTCGCGTGCATCTATGAGCTGTTTTACGTCAGATTTTAGTGTAGTCGAGCCTCTTTTGGTGCAATTTGGTGCTGTTTGAGATGTAATCGAGCCTCTTTTGGTGCAATTTGAGTGCGAGTACTAGTTCCTTTTTTACCTCGTGTGGAGTGCGTGTTAGGAGGCATTTAGAGGCTTAGAGGCTTCGAAGCTTCGAAGAGCAGAGGTGCGTGAGAGATTGAAGGCGTGAGAAGCGGAGTGCGAGAGTGCCAAGAGTGCGGAGGCGGAGCGGAGCCCGAGCCCGAGCCAGCCAGTCGTAGACTAATACAAAGTCAATATTACAACCTAAAAACGATCTACTATGAAAGGTATGACAAAAAAAATGACGAAGCTATCACTCGATTGAAAGTTTTTTCCTCAGAGTTCCTCACGATCCATGCCCCATGATTGATCTTTGGTCTACAATGACAACGAATATTGACTCAGACATTGAAAGAAACGTTCGCTGGATAGTTGAGATCCATCATTCGTCACAACAAGATGTACACCGTCAGATCTCAAGTCTCTCCGTATGTAACAATTGGAAAGATCATCGAAAGCTGTAAGTCAATCACCCTCCTCATGAACTCGTCGTCAATTAGGCAACTAACCACAGTCAAAAAAGATCACGGTGAATGCAATGAAGCTTGATGTGAAACGGATTCGAGAAAGAAGATCTGGAGCTGGTACCAAACCTCCGTCCATAACCACCACTCTCGCAATTCTTCACTTCTCCATGCAGACCTCCGAGAACTTTCACGAATCACCCGCTAAGAGAGAATGTCGTATGAACCCTCAACCCACCATTTTATATGCAAATTCGACGATAAAGACCACTGAAGTGAACGTGCGCAGATTGCTTATTTGGCATGTTTCACTACTGTACGATCATTGAGATAGATTATCGCGACGTGACACTCACCACATCCTTCGACAAGTTACGTGATAAAGTTCACGAAACATAGAAAAAAACACATTCTAAGTTCTATCAGTATCTCACACAAGAGCAGTATCACAACACGACACCGTTGACTGGCAAGAGACAGTCGAAATGGTAATCTGCTATCTCATTTGACATGTGGGATGACCCATCAGCGTCCTCGTGGTCAACTTGTTTGACACGCCTGCATCAATTCTCAAGTTATACATCTGCGATCTTCTGCCTTCAATACAAGCTTAAGTGTCGCTTGAGGTTGGATGAAAAATTGCATGCTCTAATTGAGAAGAGGCTACAAGCGTTGTATAACACAACTCTAATCAGACCAAGAGAAAGAAATATAATGAAAAAACAACCACAGCGTTATCCTTACAAGAAGGATATTTAGTCCTAAAATGAAATGACGAGATCGAGCAATTTCCAAGTAAGTTTTCTCTTTTATGGCTTGGACCGTATATAGTAGAAACTATATACAAAAATGGTTCAATACAACTTAAGACCCTTAAAGGTGAACTACTACGTTCATGCACCAATCAGATTAAATGTATCATCCACATTTTGATATCAGAATCATTATCAATTCTGTGATATCTAAGAGGACTAAGTCTATTTGAGGATGTGAAAGAAATCTCATATTGGATTCTTAATATTAAATAGAGTCTATATACTAATATGCTCGAGTATGGATCGAAAGACATGTACTCAAATTATGACATTAAGTTGTCTTTGATACATACAAGGGATTACATTCTTGACCTAGGAGATGACATTGCTCATGAGACGTTCATTCTTTACACCACACATGGGATGACGTCAGACAAGAAATCATTCCTTTTGTACACCACTAAGAGAAGACCGCGAGAAGGAGATGACAAACTTTAAAGTTTTAAGCCTCACAAATTGACAGGGGTAAAACGGTGAGGCTGTTGGAACCACCTAAACCTCGAGAGGATCAATAGCTGTCAGTTTACTCCAACCACGAAAATCTTGTATGAACGTTTAGAGCTCTCTAGTGTTTGAAATTGCTCCGCGCGCTCAAATATTAACATTAGGTCGTTATCATCCACATAAGAGAAATAGATTGTCACTTCTCTTAGAGAAGTTCTCTCCAGAAGGTTGTAGAAAAATCGGTGGTTGATAAGAAATCCAAAGCAAGACATGTATTGGAGAGAAAAATGACCCAATTCAATGCGGTGGATTACGAACCCTCACAGTGAAATGGAGTTGCTCCATTAATGACCGCATAATCTAAGATTTGCACTTCACACATTCTGTACATCCTCGACAACATCCTAGAGCTGTACAAGACTCATTTGAGTTTATACATCGCACGTATTACCTATCAGTTCAAGATGCTACGTTCTCGCGGTTGTTAAGCAAGACAAAAGTTTCCAAATTGGAAATCTCAATGGAGAATGAAGGACGACAGAAAGTGATTCATATTGATGAAGTGATGATCGTCGATACATTTGGATTCCAACCTTACAATCGATCACATTTGTTTACTTTTTAATGGCATAGTGAATTTTCACTAGCGATACTATTTTATCAAGTAACTGGATCTAAGGCTCAACAAACCCTAACCACTAATGCGTATCCAATTTCAGAAATTTTTTTGTGGACTCTCATGTATGCAGTGTTGAAGAATTACATAATCATTTCAGGACGCATCGGTAGCACGTCCTACTGTCTGAATTTGTTGTAGGGAAGTTTACTATAAGCGTTGTTCCTAAGAACCCCTTCCATTTTAGTCATGATCTTTTTTCGACCTTGGTGCATGCCATTTCGGTGTTTCATACCAAGTTGAAGGAAAGAGAAAGCTCAAACTTTACTATGAGATCTCTGATGATGGCGCTGCTGATGTACCAAGGATTGGGACATTCGATATCTCAAAGATGTACTATCACACATAAGGCGTTTCACTATCAGCGGTATTACCAATTTATTAATTGGAGTACCATATGTTGTCGACTCATAACTAATTTTCACCGCATTTGATCGAGAAAATACTACAACGGTTCCTCAAGTGGACTCCTGAGCAACGCGTGAGGATTCCCAAGAAGGCAAGACTCTTACAAAGGGATAAGATAGAGCTGTCGGAGCCATTCTCAGTAGAGAAGACACAGTCTCGCCTACTCACACTAGTCGGTGTTAAACTCCCATCTGAAACTTTAGTCAAAGATACAAAAAAGAAGTGGACCAAGAAGAGAAGATCATCACAAGCCACACAAAAGATCGATATCCCTTCTCAGACTCAGCAGTGGTCATTGCTATAGTATTTTTGACCACCTTCTTTGTCACTGCAAGAGAATGACAAAAACACCGTTAGGCGGGCTAAATTCCTAGACTGCAGAGAGGTCTCATACAATGAAAAGATGATGGCTGCTTAACTTGATGATAAGAAAGAGCTCGATGTGCCGCTAATCGATCTTACTGATGAGACTGATCCACGAGAGAGTAAGTTGATTCAAGAATTAGAGAATTCACCTGATTCAACATTGGTTCAGTCAACACAAGAATCATATACGCTAAATAGCACGGCACTAATGATTGTCATAGCGGATAGATCACTACACAAACTGTTCCTGTTTCCAAAGGGACCACCATGGTGGATAGTATTATAACACATACCCATCGGATAGATGAATCCATGAATCGAGACCTACTCATGTCCAAGACAAAGAATCCCATTGTACGCATCAGTCGCTACAGTAATTACAGAAGTATCACATCTCGTACATGTGGTAACTGAGGTGGGCAGAGAAATTACAAAAATACTTCTCCTGGTTAACGAGTTTGGACTCTTGGATCGTACTCTCATACTCTCATCATTCTTGCATTCACTGACCATCTGATTTGTCCTATCAAAGCCTGTCATATCAAGTACAAAATATATCACTTAATATACAAACAAGGCATGTACATGAACCAACTGAAAAGCAGCATAGAACCAACTGAAAAACTAAATAGTTGTGTTTTTCTGATTCACCTTATGTATTGTATACTTCTTCAGCTTCCACAATTCCGCTGGGAAGCTATCTGTTGTGACCTCTCGTTGTTTTCGCTTTCTCCTTGGTGAAACAACATGGCACTCAATCTTATCTATTGTGCTTGGACGCCTAATTTTCACATCCTCGAGATTCAGTCCGTACTTCTTTCTTATGTGTTTCACAACAGCTACTTTCTTCATGAAATGACCACAAGATATGTCAGTTCCAATCTTGAATGCAAATCCCATACTCACGGATCTGTAAGATGACGGGTTGGGCTTCCTTCGTCACTTCTCTCCTTCTTTGGTAACAATCATGGCAGCAATCTGATCCTCGCTGAAACCATCGTTAGGTGCCATCACAAGAACTATCGTTCTGCAAAGAGGTTCTATGTCTTCATGTCCAGATAGTCAACACCTTAATCTGATATTGTAAAGTAAAACTCGAATCAAAGCGATGCATTCACACTAGCTACAGACAATGAGCTCTATTAAGACTCAAAATTATAATTGAATTAAGGAGATGGAGATGGAACGGTGGATTACAAAAGTCTAATAGCTGTTGTGGATGATTGGCAGATAGTAGATGGGCAGAAAATCCAACTTGTTCTGCTTGCGGAGAGGAGTCACACTACCATCTTCATGGAGAAGGATTATGTGGCGGTCTTAGTTCAAAGATTCTTCAAGAGTGGACCACTTCAGCAAGTTGAGAGCTCAAAAATTCATGAGCAGATAAAGTTTTCACCAAAAGTCTCTAGCAAGTTGACGGGGTCCGATGGAGCATTCGTTAATAGTCTAGTGTCAGCTTAAAGTTTTCGGTGCAACTCAATCCTTGTCTTCCATTCTTGCACACTTTCTTGTGGTCGGAGCACCTTCAGAAGTAGGTACAGTAGTTTGCCCTTCTCACTTGACCAAGTTTCTTGTCAAGGCACTAGGAAATCCTATTCACAACTTTCTTATAATTCGAGGAGAATTGCTTTGACAATGAGTTGAACGAGCAACTAGTACATTGACTAAAATCCTTGGATCCACAAATCTTCCAAAGGAGTATGTAGAAACGAGGTGGTTCATTAGCTTCACGATCTCCTGTAGGTTTGGACCTCACCACTCACTGGGTCTATGCTCAAAAGACTACGACACTCACGTTTTTTGAGTACATCCTGAAAACTTACCAAGTGCACATGAATGATGAACACAATGTTTCTTGTGTTCGCCTTTCTCACCCGCTTGATCTCATCCGCTTGATCCAGTTTCTCATCGGCTTGGTCCTTAGTGTTACCTCCAGCTGAGAAACTGTATACAATGTCGTTCGACAGTTCAGGTAGAAACTATGTAGCATCATGAAGTTGTTGATTTGATAAGTATTGCTGATAAAATTTTGTTGATCTGCTAAAGTACAATGTTCAACTACAGCAGAAGCGAAGGACTACACATGGAAGCGAGAGTAGCAGCAGAATCAGCTGCAAAAGTGATAATACAACAATAGCCAATACACGTCTAAAACTGTGAAGTAAGTACGAACTATAAACTCTCTCTGCACATCATAACATAAAGACGAAAAAAAAGTACCACCATCTGCAACGCCATCATCCACGAAGCTTCTTGTCTACTCGTCGTTCGCGACTCAGTCCGGCTCCGTCCATCAAAGAAACATCAGTTTGCTCTCATTATCTTTGAACTATAGATTTTGAAACTCCCAGAAATTATCTTATTCGTGCACCAAACCGCTGGATCACTTAATGCACAACTCATGCACCAATTCACCCATTCTCGCCGCTCTTGCACCAAATCTCCTTCTCGTCTCGAGCAACTCATGCACCAAATCACCTAGTTATCGTTATCAAAGTTTCACCTGACCACGAAGTTTGACACTGTTCTGTTCTTTGCAGTCCTAGTCATGGTTATGCTGCTCATATAGATATTGGCATGACTAATGACACAACCATAGTTGATAGCAAGAACTTGGTCTCCAATTTATACGAAGGTATCTTGTTAGCGATATCCAAAGCACATTATTTTTATTACACTCTAGTACTCTAAACACGTGTTAAGCGTAATTTTTCATGCACATTCAATTGTAATTCTTTGCCGTAGCTGCAGACTCCCTAATTTGGAACTCGTGCATATTCATCCATGAGTATACTGCACATGTATATTCCCTAACCAGTCCCAGTCGACGCGCCAGTTTTTGGGAAATGTCCAGTGCGCTAACCTCCTGGGGACTTCAAACCTCGTGTCGTTTGGATTCCACATCATTCGAACAAAAGTTAAAGTGACGTTATCCACTGTGATCTGACTACAGTCCATGACATATATAGCTCGAAGTAGATCAAGATAAGACAAACGTACAGTAACATACATACTACATCGGGATTATTATCTTGGATCGTCTCTTTTCTTTTCTGGTGCAAATCATTCAAAGTCAAACGTTTATACATAAGAAAAGGAGAGTGTTCTCTTCGGAGAGTTTGAAGTTCGAACGTTCATGGTGGAAAGAGCAAGCCTTCACTGCCACTTGTTAGCCTCCGGAGGGAGGACAGGTTCTTGTTATGCTGAAAGTCAAGTCCAAGATCTCTCTCCGAAGTTGGAATAAAGTTTCGAAAGGGACGATTGTCGGTCATTGTCTCTCACAACGGGCAGTAAAGGCAAAAAGCATTTAAAGATTAGGAATATGGGCGACGAGTCTGACGTGGAAAAGGCAGGGTCTTCTACAGCAGAGCAAGAAGGCAGTCCGTGACGGAGCAAAGCAAAGGCATTCAAACAATCGTCTGTCTACCTGTAGCATCTAATGGGTATGGGTAGAACCGTCTACCTATAGCACAATGGGTAGAACCGTCTTGTCCCGTCGGTCGGTGAAAACTTCAGGCCCAGTACAAACTGGAAGAAGCGGAGCGATTGCTATCCGGTGCGCTCACAAGGTTTCACCGAAGCTCGGACAGACTCCGACAGAGGAGCGGGCTGCGGGGAGTTTGGCAACGGAACAGCAAATGATGGGTCCCACACGAGCGCCGCATGGCAGCGTCGCGGCCCGCGGGGAAAGCTCTCAACGTCTTTACGGAAAACAGGCGAAACAGAATCGCGATCGGAAATTCTAAATGTTGGCTATATTGTTGTTGCGAAGGTATAGAAGGCTCGCATCGTAGGCAATATAATTTCGTGGTCTTTTCGGTCCGAACGGACTGGCGAAACTCAACAGGCGAACGCCCACACTTCAAACTTCAATCACAAGCAGCAGCTCCTCCGCGTCCACCTTCCACCTCCACCTCATGACAGACGCGGCATGCATTATATTAGCTCTCGTCTGGTCATTGTCTGGTGTCGTCTCGATTGTTTGTGCGCGAGCACATTCCCAAGGGGCCTCCCGACTTCTCTCTCTGTCTGTGGACTGGGCGCCAGATCGTTCTGAGAAGTCCACACCAAAAAAAGAGGCTTCGGAGTCGAGAGAAGGTCGTACCGAGCTCGATTCTACTTGGAGGGAGTTTCATCGTCGTCGCTGCGGAAGTGACACTGCAGTATATGAATAATGTGGGTGATTTCGTTACTACAGGATGAGAGGAGTTAGCGTGATAGATCGCTCAAGGGAACGGGCAGGAGTGTTAATAGTCGATTCAAGTGCAACAGGGGGCATGCTTCTGGTGGCACGCAGCTGAGCTATTGCTTTTGGTTACCGTGGATATCTGTGTTGTTCTTCATTCTTAGCCGTGTCAATGTGTTGCCCTTTCTCGGACACTCGATGGAGTCATATTTCGAGCTTCTGTACGAGCTGTTCATGATATTGATGCCAAGACGAGCAGCGCACGGTCTTTTATGAAGGGGTCTTCTACTCTAGAGCTTGATAATAGTAGACGGCTCATCTGTGTCTGGACGCAGTGGATCCTAATGGAGAGAGCATAATGGTACACGCCTACAGGAGGGTGGAACTCGACTGAGGAGCCTTTCTGACGAGGTTGAGGAGCTGCAGGATGGAGGCCAACGCAGGGCTTGTGGCTGGTTCGCACAATAGGAACGAACTAGTTGTGATACGCCCGGAGAATGAGGTACGGGAAACATATTACTCCCTCAACACGGACTACTGTTGGATCTTCAGGGATGTCGGCAGACTAGGCTTAGATTGGTTGCATGTTTTGACAACTGTGACTTCTCACACTAAGCTGCAAGCTAGTCCCCCGTCGTGAATTCGCCAATTTTGTTACATCAGCTCCAGAAGAAATTATCAGTTTTCTTGATTAAAAAGCCATGTGAGAGGACCTTTGAATCGGCGAATTATAAGGCAATACACTATGAGTGCGATACACTATGATACGACAAACATTTAAATTTGACCGCTGTAGGCGTCAAATTTTATATCTGTCTAGTGGAACGTATTGGATCCTGACAAGATGTTCTCGTAGCTTCAACATTCTGATTATAGTCCGAGACTTATATATTCTGACTGGGTGTACTTTGACGTATGATGGTGACAGCCACGACCTCTGAATCAGTTGAACGGGCAGATATGCAATATCTGTGGTGACGACGTGGGAACTTCGTACGACGGCGACATTTTTGTGGCCTGTCACGAATGTGGATTCCCAGTTTGCCGACCTTGTTATGAGTATGAACGCAAGGATGGCAATCGGTGCTGTCCACAGTGCAAAACGGTATATCGTCGTCACAAAGGTCCGCGTTACTCATTTCACTAGTACCAAGACCAGCAGCTTAAGAGCCCTTCTCCTCTTGAGTGTTACTCCATGCTGACCGTGATCAATTTGAGTGAGGTCGACAGTGTAGGGAACAACTTGTTTGATCTCATTCTCCAACCAGGACACTTGTTATGACAATGCCTTAACCTACTGCAGGTAGTCCACGAATTGACGGGGACGAAGAAGAAGAAGATGTGGATGATCTAGATCACGAGTTCGACATTGTTGGGAGGGTCAGAGGAAATTTTGACCGTGAAACCGAGGAAGAACTTCACGAAGGGAAGAACTCTGGTTCGTTAAATGACGACGAGTTGGCACCTCGCGACCACCTCCGTCCCATACAGACGCAATTTCCGTTGCTCACGAATGGCCCCGAGGTTTGTCCACGACTATACTTCCTTTGCGTTTGAACTTCATCGTTTCTCGCGGCCTTGTCCTCTGGTTTTAGTTCCAGTGTATGCGATCGCCGAAAGCAAATTCGCGAGCCGATGTAGGCACATAAACCTTCCCTAAGGATATCTTCAGTTCTTGGAAGAACGATATGTCCGGTCTACAGATTAAAACATCGTTCTTAGATTCTACTTAATGTAGTTCAAACCAGCTCTTGATACTGACGATAATCACTGCTGTTCCGTGTCTAGGCTGATCCAGTATATCCTCCACCAGATCGTCGAGCACTCATGGTTCCTCCACCTTCATTGACTGGTGGAGGAAAGCGCGTCCACCCTTTTCCCTTTTCAACAGAGAACTCTACAGGTACAAAAACTTTGTTTATGTATAATTTCACGATCAACAGTGCTCTAGTTGCACCGAAAACATCACTTACTGCTGCGTAAAGAGGAAATCCGAATTGAAAGCGGAGAAGGATCTCAATATCTGTTGGTACAAACAGTTAGAATTTGTCTAGATAAAGAATGTTGGTCACGAAGTCCCATCAGTTGAAAAACATCGAAGCACCTGGGATTTGGGTCTACATGTCTGGTGCGTCATGCCTTGTTCGGCCAGATCAGACTCCGTGAATATGTTGGGTAGAATCAAGTCCCTGTTTCTTCAGCTCTGTCAAACCACATCCCAATGCTTTTCATCGTTTGTCCCTCTTAGACACCAAGGAACGCTAGATAGGATAAGTCAGACTAACCAGTACTCACTGAATGACCACCTTTCTCATCTGGTGGGCCTTCAATGAATGGACCATCAAGTTTGTGTGCAGATAATTCGATTTTAAACCGAAGGCAAGCTATTAGAAGGTCTTCTCAAGCTGCTTAGCTCTCAGAAAGTACGTTGTTTGTTCTAAACCACCGTCCATCACCTCTCGCTTACAGTGCAGTCATCAAGGTCCATGGACCCGTTGAAAGATTTGGGAGCCTACGGATATGGCAGTGTGGCATGGAAGGAGAGATTGGATACTTGGAGACAGAAACAAGAGAAAATGCAGATGTCTTTGACAGAAGGGATGGAGGCGTCTGGGAAAGGTCACGACTCAGATTGTGGAGATCGCCCAGATTTGCCTTCGTAAGTTCAACTTGCCTTCAAAGATCGCCTGTGGATGTGGGAGTTCGCGTCCGGCGAGCTCTATTAAGCTTCCGTTGCTCCTCTAGAATGCATTCACGGAGGATCCTGGTGAATGCAAAACCACTGGTTAGATCTCTAGCTTAGTGTACATTCTGATGACTTGTTAACTGATTGACTGGCAGGATGGATGAATCCAGGCAGCCTCTGTCACGAAAAGTTCCTCTTGCGTCGAGTTTGATCAATCCATATAGAATGCTCATCATTCTTCGCCTTATTGTGCTGGGTTTCTTCTTCCGATATCGCCTCATGAACCCTGTGGAAGAAGCATATGGTCTCTGGCTGACATCGGTTGTATGTGAGGTCTGGTTTGCGCTATCTTGGATTTTGGATCAGTTTCCGAAGTGGCTTCCAGTCAGTCGTGAGACCTTTCTCGACAGATTATCACTGAGGTGCCAATTCCAGCGTCTGAATCGCCCTTGTATCTTCGTTTCAAGGGGACAGATAGTTTCAGGTTTCTAATCTGAGGTTACGTGGTTCCTTCAAGTTCTATATCTGACATGTACTTTGTCATACAGGTATGAACCCGAAGGTCAACCATCTCGCCTAGCTCCAGTCGACGTCTATGTCAGTACAGTGGATCCATTAAAAGAACCTCCTCTGGTCACAGCCAACACGGTGTTGTCAATTCTTTCTGTTGATTACCCAGTGGACAAGGTCTCATGCTACATATCAGATGATGGTGCAGCTATGTTAACCTTTGAAGCCCTGTCGGAGACATCCGAATTTGCTCGGAAATGGGTGCCATTCTCGAAGAAATTCAACATTGAACCTCGTGCTCCTGAGATGTACTTCGCTCAGAAAATAGACTACCTGATAGATAAGATTCAACCTACTTTTGTAAAGGAGCGCCGAGCGATGAAGGTAAACGCGGATTACGCTTTTTGTATTCATTTTCCAAGACAAACATCAATTTACAGGACATGTAGCGCTGGGGACTCGGAACATAAACTTTTGTACTATAAGCTTGCTAAACATATGAGTAAACTGCATTCTTATTCGTGCAGAGAGAGTATGAGGAGTTCAAAATCCGCGTCAATGCTTTAGTGGCAAAAGCTCAGAAGGTGCCAGAGGAGGGCTGGACCATGCAGGATGGCACTCCTTGGCCTGGGAACAATATCCGAGATCACCCAGGAATGATTCAGGTGAGATGTTGTAAACGCTTTACATAGTATTTGTGAAACTTAGTTCGCGTGACGTGTGGTTCATGTGAGAAATAATCTTCTCATAATCACAATGGCTTTGCTCGTAGGTATTTCTTGGTCACAGTGGTGGTCCTGACGTAGATGGAAACATTCTTCCTCGTCTCGTATATGTTTCCCGAGAAAAGAGACCTGGCTTCAATCATCACAAGAAGGCTGGCGCAATGAACTCTTTGGTGAGTTCCTTCTGATCACTATAGGAAGTTTCATATGCGTCTGAAATATTTCTTTCTGGTTCTGGCAGTAGCCATATAATCGCTTCTGACAAACTGCCCTCTCTCAGGTACGGGTGTCTGCAGTTCTGACTAACGCGCCGTACCTTCTCAATCTGGACTGTGACCACTACATCAACAACAGTAGGGCGATCAGAGAGGCAATGTGTTTTCTAATGGACCCTGTATTGGGAAAGAAAGTCTGCTATGTTCAGTTCCCTCAAAGATTTGATGGCATCGACCGAAATGATCGATATGCCAATCACAATACAGTTTTTTTCGATGTAGGTTTGCGTGTCTTGCTCTGGCCCTCCTAGTTACTGCATATTTGGTTTGTCAGACATCAGGAAACCATTGACATTGGCTGCCAACTCTTTACTCACTTCTACGGACTTACCGTACAACTGATGTTGCGCGTTTGTCATCTCATCTGCAGATCAACTTGAAAGGTCTGGATGGTATACAAGGTCCTGTATATGTTGGCACAGGCTGTGTATTCAAAAGGCAAGCTCTATATGGTCATGAGCCCCCGTTGAAGCCTAAGCTAAATAAGAATTCCTGTTTAGACTGGTGTTGCGGACCTCGAAAAGACAAAAGAACCAAGAAGGTAACCTTGCCGAAACGCACGGCAAACAAGAAAAATCAGAGGAAACAGAATGGACAAAAACTGCCCCTGTACAATTTGGACATAGAAGAAGGCGTGGAGGGTAAGTTCCAGTACATGTGTTGTGTTGAACTTGTGATATTTCGTACATATACTGCTGCTTCCGATTATTGTAACCTGCCATTCCTACGTGACAACATCGTTTAAAAACCCTGCGGAACTTTATTTACCTGTGATTGTGTACTGTTCGCTACTTGCAGGCTTTGAGGGTGACAGATCAAAGCTTGTATCGACGTCTGAAATAAATTTTGAAAAGAAGTTTGGTCAGTCCCCTGTGCTGATACAGTCGTCCCTCCAAGAGAACGGAGGCGTTGCGCAGCAAGCTAACCCGGGCTCCTTGCTGAAGGAAGCTATTCATGTTATTAGCTGTGGATATGAGGACAAGACAGAGTGGGGTAAAGAGGTGAGTGAATGAGAAGAGCGTGACAGGTCTCTTTTCATCAAGCCTTGATCCTGTTTATCTTCGTTGACATGAAACTTAGGCCTTTTACTTTGTGATCTACTTCTGCAAGTCATGGTTCCGTGGGTTCGTCTGTGACAGATTGGCTGGATATATGGTTCAGTGACGGAAGATATATTGACAGGCTTTAAAATGCATTGTCGAGGCTGGCGCTCGATTTACTGCATGCCGAATCGACCTGCTTTTAAAGGATCTGCCCCCATAAATCTTTCGGATCGGCTACACCAAGTGCTGCGATGGGCCTTGGGTTCAGTTGAAATTCTTCTCAGTCGACATTGTCCCCTTTGGTACGGGTATGGAGGGCGGTTGAAGTGTTTGGAGAGGCTCGCATATATAAACACCACTGTCTACCCGCTCACTTCTTTACCGCTTGTTGCGTACTGTAGTCTCCCGGCTGTATGCTTACTTACTGGACATTTTATCATACCGACGGTGAGTTTGTCTGCCCATCTCTCTTGCTTCCTTGCCTTGACTTGTTCCCTGCGATGCTTAGTGACTGACTTCTACCCTGTCAATACCGAACTGCAGATCAGCAACTTCGCCAGTCTCTGGTTTATCTCGTTGTTTCTTTCTATCTTTGCAACCGGCATCCTAGAAATGCGATGGAGCGGAGTTGGAATAGAAGAATGGTGGCGTAATGAGCAGTTTTGGGTCATTGGAGGTGTCTCATCCCACTTGTTTGCCCTATTTCAAGGATTGTTGAAGGTGCTAGCTGGTATTGACACCAATTTCACAGTGACAGCGAAGTCCTCCGAAGATGATAGTTTTGGAGAGCTGTATGAGTTCAAATGGACGACATTGTTAATACCTCCGACCACTTTAATAGTTATCAATCTCGTAGGTATCGTTGCGGGTATATCAGACGCTATTAACAATGGCTACCAATCATGGGGTCCCCTTGTTGGGAAACTCTTTTTCGCTTTCTGGGTGATCGTACATTTGTATCCTTTCCTGAAGGGTTTGATGGGCCGCCAAAACCGAACTCCGACGATTGTCCTAGTCTGGTCGATTCTTCTGGCTTCTATCTTCTCTCTTCTCTGGGTGAGAATCGATCCGTTTCTCGCCAGGACAAAGGGCCCCAACTTGCAGGCATGCGGCATCACCTGCTAATCACTAGCCCTCCATGTGGACAAGGAAGAAAGGAATGAAGGAAGGAACGACGTCGAGCTCCAAGCCAATTATTCCAGGAGAAGTGGGCGAAACAACCCCGCAGGACTTGAATCTGCCATCGCACCAGCAGATAACAGCTCCGCCCCATCATCTTCGGTGCCGACAGCGCTCCTGGGAGTGGATGGGAGGACTCCACTGCTGCTTTTGCCTCAACCGATGGAATTCTTTTCGCAGCGTGAGGGTGGTGCCATGCTGCTCGACTTATTTCTGCCGGTGTGATGCTGACCGAGATAACCAGAAAGTAATGACCATGAGACACTGCGAGCTCCTCATTCTCCAGAGAATCACAGTTGCGTATGCCAGTGTTTCATTTCTTCATATATTATTCATCAAGGGTCAACGACGAAGTCTGGAGGGATCCTTAGGAGCCGTAGCATGTAATTACTTGATTTACTGCGTCAGACTGCACCAGGAGAAGGAGAATCGAGTTATCGCCAGTCCAGCTGCACCAATGTGCTGCTGTATGTCACGAAGTCCTTTTTATCTGTAAAGCAGCGACGACCGCAGTGCGGTGTTGGTTTCATATTCATTGATTATTGTTCAATTCATTGTTTTTATATTCATCGTAACTTGGTATAATATAGCACGAAACTCACAAGTTACTTTTACGCAAAGAAGAAGCAGTACATCATCAGTACCATTTTACCACCGTCTCCTCCTTTACCACAGTGCAAAAAGACCAGATGTTGAACGAGGCCATTTTATTTACTCCGAGAAGCGGATCTACGAGGTACGAGGAAAAGGTTGAATAAAATCAGGATTTTGAAGTGGTGGGTACAGAGTGGAAGAAATTGACCATAGAATATTAGAGCTAGTAAAGTTCACTTTACATCGCGGAGCCTCGAGTTGTAGCCGGACACTTAACCGTTAAAAGGTATTTCTAAAAATGTCCCTCAACGGTTAGAGTTCTTCCCAAAACAAACGAGACTTTATATTTATATTTTCTTATACATAAGTCACTTTTATTCTTAAACCACTCCTCAAGGTGGAACTTAGGGAATGGAATGTTTAGGAATGAGAAGGCATGACTTTCTTATCATAAAAGATAAAGGGAATATAAAGTGTAGATTGTTTTACGAGAAAATTTAACGGATGAACTGTATTTCTAGAAATAATATTTAAAGATCATGGTTTATCAAAATAACATACAATAGCAATGGGATTGCTAATGCTATGTATTTATTGAGACAAGCAATTTTGAATTTAAGACTCTATTACATATATAGTTATAGAGAAAGTGTTTACGTGGTACATTCAGAGTTAGTGAAAAGTATTTTGATGAGTTATTCACATTTTATATTCTTGCATGCTACACACAATTGAGTTAAATTTTTTATCAAAAATTTAATATCACTATTATATATTAGATTAAATACAATAATATTTATTTACATACATGTATATACTTATTATATTTAGGAGTATGTGTATACATACATATTTATCTTGTATGTCCGTATTTGTGTTAAGACAGAATATACAATTTGATACATATTTTATCATAATATATAAATTATAATATATAAAACTCAAATATAACCATCTTTTTTGTGTATATGTTTATTACATAATCAATTTAAAGTTGATGTATACATATATATGATATGTAAATATATGTATGTGATATATATATCCTAGACTTTGAATTAATTATATATGAAAAATAATAAATTTTGATATACGATGATAGATATGATGTCATGGTTGATAAGTATAACAATAAATTTTGAAAATAAAATTGTCTTATCGTCTTATCGGGATTTGTTCACGTTGATAAAATATGACAAGAATAGAACGAAGAATAAGTATGGGAGAAGTCATAAAAACTACTGAAAACAAAATTAGATGTGATGTGATTCTAAATCAATGGCTAAGGCATCCCTTTGAGAGATTATGTTGGGCATTGTACCTAGAGGCGAGGACGATATCCCCTTAATAGTAGCATGTTGTGTAACGCCTCCGCTTACCACACGCATCCATAAAGAGAAATCTTGACGTATTGGAGCTTAATATCTATTATGATTCCAAAGTATCTGAAGGTTAGTCTCTCGATGTAATCGGACTCATCGAAGAAAATATGAAGCTCATCATAATATAACGGGTATCAATCTATAATGCAATGTAGTGCTATGACATCAAAGATATTGTAATAACTTTTTATTAAATTTTGGCCCAAAAATATTTGTAATGCTCCTAATTTTCATCTAACATAACTCTTAATTCTCCTTTTATCATTATGGCTTATCAATCTAAATTAGCTTCTAAACTGCAACTATAAGATCATAACTTCAACTATAAATGATGAAACTCTACATAAGTTATGTATTTCTTAGTAGGTTATTTCACTTCTCATTCTAACTCAACTAAACTTTAAATTAGAACGAACCAATCTATACATAAAAGTTACATTTAAATTACTCTGTTACATTTAAATTGAATTTCTCACTGCTCCTCAGAGCTAATTCAAAAGCTCATTGCTTCTCAAAGCCAATTGAATATTTGTTTTTGTAACAATATGCTATATACGAAGACACGATACTTCTCTCTAGAATTATGACTAGTCTAAACAACTATAGATCACCGTCCGAATTAAGTTATATAAAAAATCTCATTTCTTCTCAAAGTTAATAAATACTTACAGTCTGAACATATAACAATAGTCTGTTGAAAAAAACCAACAATACAATCTACAACTAGGTCAAACAAGTTGAATTAGAACAATTTGACAAAATAAAAACTTTAATGAGACTAGTTGAGAGAAAGTACTATCATTTTGAGTAGTTCAAGAGAAGATATATCCAGTTTGAGATAGTTTTAGTGAAAGTATAACAGGTTTGATCATTGAGATCAATGATCAAAGTGAAACAAGATACTTTGAGTGTTTCATCGTACGAGAATTGAGTTGAGTATCAGATTGTGTGAAACTTACTATTTTGATACAGTAAGTTTCTATGTACAGTACAAATTATATATTAATATGTACTACACCACTCACCATGCAACACTAATCTCTATTGATTATCTAAACCATCTCTTTCGTATCTAACCTCAGCTACCACATATTCTACAGCAATACAAACGTAATGATGTTGAAGCATTATTTTATCAAAACAACAGAAATGAGAGGCAATTACAAGCATTATCTTGTCAAAACAACATACACGATAAATTATCTCTAACATTGTTTGTGTTAAAACTCTACTCATGCTTTTGATCACAATATCATATGTTAATATTTTTCTTTTTTCGGATCAAAATTATCCAATGTTCTTTCTAAAAGTCCATCTCCATTGTGACCCATTATCAAGATTAAGACGACGACAGAAAACATGGGCGAAGGAGTTCAGACGGTCAAAATTATCTAACGCTTTCTCTTTCATCCATCTTCATTTTGATCATTTTTAAGATTGAGGTCCTAGCAGAAAGCATGGAGGTAGGAACTCATATCGTCAAAATTATCCAATGCTTTCTTTTTCGTCCATCTCCATTGCAGTCATTGTCAACATTGAAGCAATGACAGAAAGCATGAGGGATCACTACGGATCAAAAGCCTCGATTCTTAGCATCACACCTATCTCCATCATTCTGCACTACACGATGTCATGTCGTGGACCGTCTTCTACCTGAAAATCTATTCCGATGTTTATCATTATCGCTCCAAAGACGCTCATGGGGCTAAAAATGAGACACTTTGTCTACTTCAGTTGGACGCCTACTGGAGAAGTTACGAGACTCGAAAGATGGGTAAAACAAGCTAGGCATCAGCTTACGGACTTTTGACACAACTTCAAATCTTCACTTTCATCGCATCAATGGGTAGATCTCATTGTCAGCTTTTCATAGGCACTTTGTCTACTTTATTTGGACGCCTACTGGAGAAGTTACAAGACTCTGAAGAAGAGAAAATCAAGCTAGGCCCTAGTTTACTTTTGCTGACTGGGTGTTTGTAGCTCCAGGCGCTATACTAAGGACGCAAGGGGTTTGCTTCCTCATAATCTGAGAAAATTGGTACGTACTGTGACTAACGTAAGGGGATACTTAAGGGGTTAGCTTGTTCTTGCGATCTGTCGGTGGACGGTTTGGAGAATTGAGAAGTCTAATGCATGCGCTCAAGATGTCATTAGGTTCAGATCTGTGCAGGCTACGCGTTGGTTAAGACGGTTCGTGACGAGCCGGATCGAGGAGTGTGTACTGGGAGAAATTGAGACGCAGGAAGAAGATTTGGAGTGCTTTAGTGACCTATGAAGGAGAGTTGGACCGTCCGGACCGTTCCGGAGTCCAAACTTGCTGTCCTTGGATCCATGGGGATCAGAAGTTGTTCTTCGCGATCGGTGAGTCAAGTTCTTCGTTCTTGGTGCATATGCGATCAAGGAGTCCTCATCTACACATAGGAGAAGACCGTACGTGGATTGGATTGTTGGTTTTGCTTGGAGTCTCGTTTGGTTCAAGATAGCTAGATCTACCTACCAGAGAAAACGGATATCGAATCAAGCGATCCGTTTGGACGGTGTCGGAGTGTGATCCGTCTACCTAGGAAAGCGCCGGGCTTCTGGCTGTGGTTGTTTACTCAAGAGGTTGGCTTTCAGGTCACAACAGGAGCTATAAACACTCACAAAGGAGTGTAGGATCCTCTGATATGCTCAAGGAGCGAAATTTAGGTCTCACTGGTAGTAATAGGCTTAGGCGGTGAACTTTGACACTCAAAGAGAGGAAAACTATGAAGGTTTAGACCTCTAAACTTCCCCTACATGCAAATGAGGTACTACTGAACTCACAGACGAAGTTTCAACCTGAGATCAAATTCTGACACGGAGATATGAACAGAAAAGTTCTGAATAAGAGAATTATGGCAATTTCTGATATCTAGATAGCTATTCAGACATAGAACAGAGAATTGGCTCGATGAATTTCAAATCTTCTCACAGTATTTGAAGTCTACAGGGTGCTGAACATCCCTGTGAAGTTGGGACTCCTGATTGTTTGTAGAACTCCAGATCTCCTTCTCTAAAGTCGCTGCTCTAGATTAAGAGCTTTTCAGACCCCCTCTGCTTCAGCGGCCGCCCTGAATTACTCAATTAATCAAATGATTCGAAACTTTTTGGACAGTCGTAGCCCTCCTGACAGTGAACGCAACCACGAAGTTTTGAAGTGATTTCCTCAATTCTGCTGCAATTGGCACCGAAAACCCCAAAATCAACAAAAGTGATGCAGTTTTGGCACAATCCGAACTTCAATTGGGCATAACTCCTTGTTTATTGATCCAAATCGAGCAAAAATTTCACTGACAGTGCTTGGCACCACGAGCTCTATCTTCCTGTGTTCTCCGATTTCGAAGATCCCTCACCAATTGCTCGAACTCCACTCTAGAGCTCTGTTTCTAGACTTAGAGTTTCACAAAAGAAAAAAATGGACCAATGGGAGTTCATAGCTCCACTTGACTGTCCTTTTGTGCCTTAAACTACCTGGTAACTTTTCTACACTCATAGGTTACCACGTCAAGCCCCCTAGAGTGCTAGCGTATAACTTAAACTACCTAAAATGACACATAGCCCTGAAAAATAACTTAAATTAGCTAGAAAGCGTGCATGGGCGACAAGTAAGTACAACCCATGAGCTCAAACCCCTATCAGCATGGAAACCCTAAGTTATGTACATTGAACGTCATAGACAAGTAAGAAGTCACTTGCACAAGCGCACAAATGCTTGAACAAGATAACTAACATACTATCAGCCTACTAGGACTCAAAATAATGTTAACACCGTATGCAAAGGTGTCAAATATATACATAAAGGACTAGAAGTAATATGAGCTAACTTCTAGAACTACCAAACCTAAGCGTCGGAGTAGAAGTCAAGCATGTAGCCGCCAAATGGCGCGACATCCACCCCCTCTGAACCTGCACATCCTCCGGTATGTGCCAGACCCAGATCAAGACTCTTCAGCTTCAGCTTCAAATTCATCTTCAACCTCCATTGAGTCTTCAGCTTCATCCTCAGTAAACTCTGCAACGTTCTGGTCCTCCCCTCTCCTCCTAAAGAGCTTGATTCTCTTTCCTGCGACTGGTATCTTGAGCACTGCACCATCTAACTCTCTCAAGGAATATGTGGCATTATCATAAACTTCTAACACCACATAAGGTCCGAACCATCTCTTGGAAAACTTTCTGATAGCGCTATGCTGATTATCAAGACTACTATCATAGACTAACACCCAATCACCTTCCTTAACTGGTTTGGGTCGTAATCTATGCGTTCTATCAAATCTGCCTTTGTTTCTCTCTCTAGCAGTCTTTGACCTTTCCACAGCTTTGGCAACATCCTCAGGTCTTCGTTCTAACTGCTGGATCCTTAATGCAAGAAGATCCTCCGTACTTCTACCATCTTCCCATGGCAAAACATTCCAAGTAGGCACAACCTCCTCAATCGGCATCACAGGTTTTTGCCCTAGTATCAACTCTGCTGGCATGTAACCTGTAACGGTACTATGAGTTGTACGATCTGCCCACAAAGCAAATGGTAGCAGTCTAGGCCATTCACGGATCTTACCCTTGCAAGCTTTTACCAAAGCTTTGATGATTGACGGATGACCTCTTTCGCTCTTGCCATTCCCTTCAGGATTGTAAGCAGTGGTTAACGCCAACTTGATTCCCAATCGCTTGAAGAACTCAACTGCTTCTTGTACATCCAGCTCACCCCTATCTGCAGTGATCTTTCCCACACACCCATACCTACAAATAACATCTTCAAGTAGAAAGCGGCAGACACTAGCAGTGGTCTTCGTCCTCAGAGCACGACCTTCAACTTGGTTAGATAGATCTTCTCTAGCCAAGACTAGATATCTCATTTGTCCAAGCCCAAACGGCATAGTTACCAGATCCACTACCCATTTGTAATGAATGGCTAAAGGATAAGTAGGATGCAATCCATCCCGATGACGTACGTTGGAATACATCTGGCAAGGTATACAAGATGAAACAAACTGTACTACATCCTTATACATACCCTTCCACCAATACTTTTCCTTCATCTTGGCAAATGTAGCCCAAACTCCTCTATGATCAGCCCATAAACTCTCATGGAACTCCTTGATCAGCTTCTGCTGCGATTCTAGGTCACATACCACCCGCTGCGGTATACCTCCTTGTAGCTTAGGGCGCTTCCATAGATGTCCTCCATGTAAAAAGTAACCATAAGCTATCCTACGGATCCTCTTGAAATCTGCATCAGACCAGCCTTCTTGCCTTTCCAGTGAACTCAAATAGCGCCCAAGATCCAACCACTCGCCATCATACATAGTTTCCTCAAAAAACTCCAACGAGGCTGCAAAACAACTTCTATCTCTTCTAGCAAGAGCACTAGAATAGAACTCTGTTCCCACATCCTCCTGATCATCTATCATTTCTTTCTCATCGTAATACCTAGCCCTTGATAACATATCTGCCACAGGATTGTCCTTCCCTGCAATATGTCTAAACTCTGGGTTCAAGGACTTGATATATGCTATCCACCTCAACATAGCAATATCTGGAGTTGTACAGCTAGTGATCATTCCCAAGAGAGGTAAACAATCTGTTTCCACAACCACAGGTGCTCCTATCAAGTATTCCTTGTCACTCTTCATTGCAGTAACTACTCCCCATAGCTCTCTTTTTACCTGAGGGTAGTCTCTCTGCCGTGAACTTAACACCTTAGCTCCAAAACGCACCACATATCTATTTCCATCCTCATCGTCTTGTCCTACAGCCCATCCAATGCCAATAGGACTAGTATCAACAGTAAGGATAACAGATCTGCCCAACTCATATGTTACCTTCCGTAGAGTTGGTGGTGAAGCCAAAAGATCCTTCAACTTCCTCATAGACTCGCTTTGCTCTTCTTGCCACTGAAATCTCTGCCCCTTCCTTAGCAACTTGTACAACGGATCTGCTACATGTGCAAAGTGTGGAATCCATATATGATAAAACACACATGCACCTAGAAACCTTCTCACCTCAGTAACCGATCCACATGTCTCCTTCATCCTTCGGATGGCATCAACCTTGTTTGGACAAGGTTTCCGACCATAAGATCCACATAGGTGTCCCACAATCAACACCTCCTGTTCTCCAAACACAGACTTTGCTCCAGATAAAGTCAAATGAACCTCCTCCAGTCGACTCAATATCTTATCGCAGTCAACTATATGATCTGCAACAAACTTACGGCACCCCCTCTGATCCATTACCTCATTCTTCTCCTCCTCAGCACATCCTTTGATCGGCACATCATCAAGGAATGGCATAGTTTTTTCAGGAATGAAATCCCTCAAAACTTTATTCATGCCATTCATCATATGTGCTACAGAATTGGTAGCACCTTGTGGCAAGGTGCACATCCTTAGTAACCCCAAAGGTGTCCTCATTGTAGTCAAGTCTCTACTCTCAGAGGATAATTGAAACTGATCATAACCTGAATATAAGTCTCCCATGGAATAGATAGCACGACCAGCAAAAGCCTCTGCAAACTCGTCTACAATAGGTCCTATACCCATATTCCTGATAGTCACCTTGTTAACTGGCTGCATATCTTGAATGAATCTCAAAGCTCCACTCTTCTTCGGAACAGTAAACCATCTGCTAGAGTAGGGAGCTATAGATGGTTCCAAGATACCCATTCTAATCCTCTCATTGAGCAAGTCTATCAGCTTTGGTAGATGAGCTCTAGGCACAGGGATAGGACGTAGATTCCAAGGCACATGCGGTATAGTAAAGATTACCATAGGTGCAACTACACTTGGATCTACACATCCTACTTCATGTGACTCAAACGCAAACGCCTTACCATGCCTAGATAGCATCTCCTTGAAGCTCTTCTTCTCTTGCTCGGTAAGAAATCCATCACCTCCAATCTTCAGCTCCTTCAGTGTTGTTTCTGTGAACTGGTGCCCAATTCTTCTCGGTCCTCTGAGCGTCGGCTCTCGTGCAGCTTGCTCCATCTTCTGATTGTAATCGAGTGGTAAAGGCAAAGCCACTGGTTTGACTTTCTTTGCCACTGACTTGTACTTGGTCTCCACATACACCTCTTGCCGATCTATAAACTTATCAATTACATCATAAAGCTCCTTGGAGCTCACTCTCACCACTCTATCTACATCATCTATAGAACTTTCTACTATAGATTTCAACTCCCCTATAGTATCTACCAAATACTGTTCTTCAAACACTCCAGATATGTATTCATCTTTTGCTAACTCTCCACTGTCCCACAAAGACTGCTGTACACACTTCACATGTTGCCTCTCAAACCTCTTCAGATTCTCAACCTTCCTATAACACACTGATCCATATGACGTCAATCCTAAGAAGCCAGTGGATAAAGCTTCCTGCTCTACTGGATCAGGCGAGAATCCTAGCTCTACTGTACCGTTGAAGTCTCGCTCTTCAATGGTACTCTGCCAAAACCCCTAGACTCTCTAAACTCCTGAGTAATCTTAGGCAGTGGACGGTCTCTCAAGCTATCACGATTCCTCTCATGTTCTGCAGCAACGGTCAAAAACTGAACAGCTCTTTTGCCGTCTCTACTACGTATCCTAGCATAAGCTGAACCATCATCCATAACTCGTGTCTCCATTCTAACAGCAGTAATGTAAGGCTGTCCTAGAATGATAGGATAGGTTGACATATCTTGCACAAAGAAATTCTGAACATCACTGATGTCACCCACAGTTATCTTGATGTTGGGGCAAGCACCATAGAGTTCTCCCCGCTGGTTGTTGGCAGCACGGATAAGCCATCCATGGTCGGTGTCTATGGGCCATCTCCCACGCTTGTACAGCTCCTTAGACATCAGATTAATCTCTGAGCCGTGATCAATCAATGCCACCACAGGTTCCTCCAGGTCTCCCAACTTCACCAAGGTCTCAGTGGTTGCTCTTGCCCAATGGTTATGAGAGTAATGGCTCTTCTGCGATGCTTCCACCTCACCTTCAAACCTCACGTGCTGATCTGATCTTCCCTCTGATACTTGAGAGCAGTAACCAGAAATCTCATCTTCCTCATCTTCCGACAGTTTGGTCCCTAGAGCGTTAAGCGTAGCTGCTTCACCCAAAATCTGACGTTTCCTCTTGATGATATCTATGATAACCTCATGGAACTCACGCTTTGCTATCCCAAGAATCTCACCCAAGGTAAACTCAACCTTCCCATTCAAGATACGATTCTCTAACACCTGCTTCAGGTCTGTAGCAATCTCAATATCAGACTGAAGTTTGTATGCAGGCATCTTACCCTTCTCCTTGCTTCTCTCCTTCTCCTTTGGTGTTGTAGGTGGTAGATCCTCCATAGTCTCTTCCCGAGTAGGTGTTGTCTCCTGCCTTGCCTCTGGTCTAGCCCTTTCACTCCTTGTAGCAGGTCGTTTGGCTGTAGAAGCCTCACCTGCATCCTCCCTCCTGCGTTTTTCTTCTAGTACAGCTTCATGCTGACTTCTTGCAACATAAGCATGCACTGACATAGTATCCACAGGGTCATTCCATCCTGTAGTTTCTCTAATTGAGTTGCCAACCCTTCGTAGCACATCCTTGTCTAGCTCTGTTCTAGCTACGGACCGCACTACATCTGACCACAACCCAGTAGTCCCTTTCTCTCTCTCCATCTCCACTTTCACTCCACAGGTAGCAGCATTCACAAGAGAAACAGCATGTGATGCTGATATCTCATTCACAAGTCTCTTCATACCACCCTTGCCAAAGTTGGTTCCCAACATCATCCCAGTCTCTCTCAAATGGATCTTACCATCTTTGAAGAAGATCAGATCCTTCCTCAATGCATCTGAAAACTCCCCACAATCTCTCCTTACATGGTCTAGGCTATCACACCATATACAACGATGAACAAAGCCTTCTCTCATCTGAGGTCTCTGCATAGCAGGCTGTACATTCTGCTCCTTCTCTTCTAACCTAGTGAGCTTAAGCTTAAGCTCCTTCATACCCTTAATCAACTCATCAAGCGGTGAGTCTTCCTCTCTAGCAATTACCAAAGCAGGCTTAGTAGGCAACTGCTTGACAGGAATTATCAGAGGTGCTGCTTCACTTACCACCACCTTGTCCCTTCTTCTCTGTCTCTTGGCCAGCAAAGAAACAGCCTCTTCAACCTCCTTCCAGTCAGTCTTCAATCCTCTCTCCTCACTCTTGTCTTCCAGCAACAGCTCAAGCTTCTCCTGAATAGTCACGTCCGCTGCTTGTAGGAAAAGCTCGGTCTTCTCAACCTCTAGTGTAAGCTTCTCTGTCCTAGAAAGCTGAGCATATTGACGATCAAACTCCCTTAACAACTCATTTACAGACAAACCTTTGTTAGGCTTCACCACCCACTCCAAGAACGTTCTCTTGGTCACCCTCTCTGAATCTTCAGTGTAGTACTCCTCCTTCAAAGCTCGCATAAAACTCTCCCAACTCTGTCCTTGCTGCTGCTTGAGCTCCTTCACACGCCCACGAATCTCAGGGACAACAGCAAGCTCAAAGTTCTCCACCATCTCCTTCTCAGGTACCTTGTTCACCTCCATCTCCCTAGCATAGTATCGCACATACTTGGAAATATCTGTACCCTTGAACTGGTCCATCTGGTGCACCACAGATTGCAACGCCTTGGTTGCTAACACCTCCTTCCTCTCTGTGCTCTGCTGCTGCTGCATGAACATGTGAAAAGCTTGGAACATCTTCATCGTAGCAGCATCCAACTGAGCAGGTTGCTGAGCAGCAGCAGCACCTCCACTTGATGATCCTTGGTTGGCCATGATATCTGATCCTGTAACACTCTCAAGAAACTCCCACCCTAGGTGTTTCACGTCGAGTTCACCAAAAAGAGAGTATGTCGGAGTGTGATCCGTCTACCTAGGAAAGCGCCGGGCTTCTGGCTGTGGTTGTTTACTCAAGAGGTTGGCTTTCAGGTCACAACAGGAGCTATAAACACTCACAAAGGAGTGTAGGATCCTCTGATATGCTCAAGGAGCGAAATTTAGGTCTCACTGGTAGTAATAGGCTTAGGCGGTGAACTTTGACACTCAAAGAGAGGAAAACTATGAAGGTTTAGACCTCTAAACTTCCCCTACATGCAAATGAGGTACTACTGAACTCACAGACGAAGTTTCAACCTGAGATCAAATTCTGACACGGAGATATGAACAGAAAAGTTCTGAATAAGAGAATTATGGCAATTTCTGGTATCTAGATAGCTATTCAGACATAGAACAGAGAATTGGCTCGATGAATTTCAAATCTTCTCACAGTATTTGAAGTCTACAGGGTGCTGAACATCCCTGTGAAGTTGGGACTCCTGATTGTTTGTAGAACTCCAGATCTCCTTCTCTAAAGTCGCTGCTCTAGATTAAGAGCTTTTCAGACCCCCTCTGCTTCAGCGGCCGCCCTGAATTACTCAATTAATCAAATGATTCGAAACTTTTTGGACAGTCGTAGCCCTCCTGACAGTGAACGCAACCACGAAGTTTTGAAGTGATTTCCTCAATTCTGCTGCAATTGGCACCGAAAACCCCAAAATCAACAAAAGTGATGCAGTTTTGGCACAATCCGAACTTCAATTGGGCATAACTCCTTGTTTATTGATCCAAATCGAGCAAAAATTTCACTGACAGTGCTTGGCACCACGAGCTCTATCTTCCTGTGTTCTCCGATTTCGAAGATCCCTCACCAATTGCTCGAACTCCACTCTAGAGCTCTGTTTCTAAACTTAGAGTTTCACAAAAGACAAAAATGGACCAATGGGAGTTCATAGCTCCACTTGACTGTCCTTTTGTGCCTTAAACTACCTGGTAACTTTTCTACACTCATAGGTTACCACGTCAAGCCCCCTAGAGTGCCAGCGTATAACTTAAACTACCTAAAATGACACATAGCCCTGAAAAATAACTTAAATTAGCTAGAAAGCGTGCATGGGCGACAAGTAAGTACAACCCATGAGCTCAAACCCCTATCAGCATGGAAACCCTAAGTTATGTACATTGAACGTCATAGACAAGTAAGAAGTCACTTGCACAAGCGCACAAATGCTTGAACAAGATAACTAACATACTATCAGCCTACTAGGACTCAAAATAATGTTAACACCGTATGCAAAGGTGTCAAATATATACATAAAGGACTAGAAGTAATATGAGCTAACTTCTAGAACTACCAAACCTAAGCGTCGGAGTAGAAGTCAAGCATGTAGCCGCCAAATGGCGCGACAACGGTGTGCGTGGTTTTAAGCCGTAAGGAGAAGTTTTTGGAAGTTCGGCCACCTGCGACCAAAATCGGCAATATCTTGACTGTCGGGAGTCGGATCTGATAGTTCTTGAGACCGACGAACAGAGTCAGGAAGGAAAACCTTATCGACATCTGAAGTTCGTTTGACAAAAAGAGAAAGTTCTCAAATAGATCTTTTTCGGTTCTTTCGCTACGAGTTTCGTCCTTTGGAGTCCGTTAGAGATCTAGTTGGCTATGTAGAGCTTGTGGTAGCTAGATTTAGCTAAGAGCTTGTACATGGATGTTGTTTGGACTTGTGGTAGACCCATAGTCGTTACTGTTGATACTAGTCCTATCGCTATAGGTTGGGCAATAGGGCAGGATGATGGTGAGGAAAAGAGGTTTGCAACAAGATTTGGTGCTCGCATACTTACAGATCGACAAAGGAGATACCCTCAAGTCAAACGAGAGCTCTGGGGCGTTGTAACTGCAATGAAAGCTGAGAAGGAGTATCTCATTGGAGCACATGTACTACTTGAAACTGATTGCTTACCTTTGTTGGGAATGATAGCAAATTGCACAACACCTGATATTGCTATGTTACGTTGGATAGCTTACATTAGGTCGTTGAATCCAGAGTTGAGACACATAGCAGGGAAGATGAACTCGATGGCAGACATGTTGTCTAGAGCTAGGTACTCTCAAGAAGAAGATATGGAAGCGGAAGATATGGATGAAGATGATGCAAAGGAGGGGCAAGTTCTACAACTATCGAGCGAGGACCGGAGTCGCTTGGATGGTGTTCTTCCTTTCAAGGAAGAACTCTACTGTGGGAGGCTCAAGGAAATCGGACGCTATCTAAGCACTCTTCAGAAGTATAAAAAATGGACAGAGAAAGTCTTCAAGGAGATACGACATCAGGCCTATGGCTATCTATTACGAGATGGATATCTGTGGAAGAGGCCAAAGAGGAGAGATGGAGTACCCTTGAGAATAGTGGACGATGCAGAGACCAAGAAACAAGTACTCGAACAATTCCATGATACCTTATGGGTAGGACATCGAGGTACATGGGCAACCTTTATCAAGATCAAGGAGAGATATTGGTGGAAAGGATTGTATCGAGATGTAGAGAAGTTTGTTGGGTCATGCATTGAATGTCAATTCCAATCCAAGATTCAGTATAGGGATGGATTGAGACCCACGTATCCTTTGTCCATTCATTTCCAATGGGTTTTGGATTTGGTTGCCATGCCACCAGGAATTTGGGGCATGCGTCATTTAGTTTTGGCTCGGGAAGAGCTATCTAACTTTGTAGAAGGGAGGGCTCTACGCACCAAAGCTACTGAGCCTGTCTGTCGATTCATATTAGAAGATATCGTTTCTAGATATGGAAGTGTGGGAAGAATCCGTGCAGATAGAGGGAGTTGAATGCAGATGAAGCACGTGAGTTCTTCAACAGATATGGAATACGATTGAAGTTGACCACTTCAATGAACCCGGAAGCGAATGGCAAAAGTGAACGAGGGCATCCACCAATCATCCAAGCATTGGTGAAAGCGTGCAAGGGACGTCATGAGGATTGGCCTAGATTTCTTCCTTTTGCGTTGTGGGCTGATAGAACTACTCATAGTACTGTCACTGGTTACATGCCTACAGAATTGATGACTGGTCAAAAACCTATCATGCCAACGGAAGGAGACGTTCCTACTTGGGTATGTCTATCTTGGGAGGATGGTTTTGATAGGGAGGGACTATTGGCACTACGAATTCAGCAGCTTGAGCGACGTGAGGAGGACCTTGAAGAAGCATTGGTCAAACTCAAGGAGGTGAGGTTGAAGAACAAGGAGCGGTTCGACAAGACACATCGACTGCGGAAGAAGCCGATCCGAGAAGGTGACTGGGTCATAGTATATGACAACAGTTTGGATAACCAACACAGCACTATCAAGAAGTTTGCACGACGTTGGTTTGGTCCTTATGTTGTTGTTGTCGTTCACGACAACGCCACATATGGTTTCCGAGAATTGGATGGTACACTCTTGAAGTTACCCATTGCTGGTAAAAGGGTCAAGGTTTTCCGAAGACGTGAAGGATTTCTTGATTTCGATGAACTTCTCGAGTCTGATTCTCATCTTTCCAGACCTTATGCGAGAGAAGATGACGATGAACCAGACAATTCAGAGCATGATGAGGGATACGATGATGACTATGGATAACAAGTTGGCACATACCGGAGGATGTGCAGGTTTGGAGGGGGTGAATGTCCTGTTGTGGGACCAGTTAGTATGTAAATTATCCGTATAAGTACGTTTTGCACACAGTTGTAGAAGTTGTGGTGTAATGGGATCTAAAACATTGCTCTTATGAGCTTAGAATGCTCTATTATCTGCTGGGGGTCTCCATGGGACAGAAAAGGACAAGGTTGAGTCCTGTAACTTCCCATTGGTCCACCCAAAAGTGAAGATAACTTGTCATCTACCTAAGTGTGCGCTCTGGGAGGTTCGGGGCACTTTGACGAGGGATTTTGGAGATCAGAGGGCATGGGCGGAGAGCTCTCGACGGGAGGAGCAATCTGAGCACAAATTTCACTCGATTTGGAGGTCCAGGGCATACGTTATGGCGATTTGAAGTTCATAGAGTGATGAGAGTACATAGCTTTCTCTTCCGATTGTAAGATTAAGGAGTTTGAGTGATTGAGCCGTCAGATTGAGACCAGATTTCATGAGCTTGTAGTCTGTCAGTTTCTGAAGCTCTGACCACAATTTTCACCACCGGATGTTCTGCGGATTGAGCGCAATGGCGATTTGAAGGCGACGGGGTGCAGAAAGCTCTCAATCTGGAGCAGCAACTTTGCAGATTTATGGAGGATGATCCGAACGGTCAAATCGGCTCAAATTTCCTGAGTAGTGAGTTTACCTTCTGAATTGATAGCACCGGAAGTTTGAGTGGAAGTGGACGGTTCATTTAGGCGAAGAAGCTTCTGTCCTGAATCTGAGATTGGAAGTGCGTGTTAGTTTCTGTGGATTTGTGTTAATTGTGGGAGAAGATCTAGCCGTCAGATGTTCCTGAAATTTCACATGTAAGTAAGGATTCTAGTATCCTACCTACATGGCAAGTTTGAGAGGAGACTAAGCTGTAGATCTGTAACTATCATGTGTGATAGTTCGCTGTTTTTATGTCGAGTTGTATCAGCAACGGTATCTAGTCCAGGTCCCGAGTCTTGTTAGCGGCAGCTGGCAGAAAAGTATCCAATGTGACGTTTGTATTGCTTTGGCGTATTCTAGGCGTAGATAAGACTTTAGCGACCTACGTTGTAACCACATCATGTGGTTGTCAGGTTCGCACTCAACGTGGCAAAGTGCGATCCTTGACCTGTAAAGTCGACTACCTGTCTAGCCTAGTCTCTTGTATTGGGACACGTTACGGTGCATGCATTTGAGCCTTTCACCCAGTCGACCTACACGTGGATGAGTATGAAGGCACCAAACATGCGATGTGCATGTGTGCCACCTCATCGACCCGTGTGGCTTGGGTTGCTCGGTTAGGGAGCTTGCACCTGTCCTTATTTTGTGTTCGAAACTTTTAAGCAAAGGGGAGTGACCTGTGTGGGGGCATTCAACCTTGAGAAATCCAAGATATTGTTCGTGGAGAGATCGTGGTGATCCTATGAGATTGTATCAGAGTTTTATGGATCGAGATACCTTTGTAGTTGGAGTGCACATGTTGTGAGAGATGGACGAAGGACTCTACTTACCGCCCAGATTCTCTTTTCGAAACCCTTTCTCGATTAAACTGATGTATATGGAACGAGTTCACTTTCAACAGTTTCTGATAGGATCCTTCGGGCATAACTTTACCGCGCAAGTCATGCTCTCGCCTGTCCCTGTGATCTTACCTGTTGTCACTTACGGCCAAGAATGGGATCTCACCGTCTTTATCCTCATATAACGAAGGATGGATCTAAATCAGCTCTCTCCTGTAAACTTTAACACCCAGTGCGAGATAAGACACATCTGTCGACCCAAAGCCATGTACGAAGCCCTAGTAGTGAGAAACTTCGGAGAAGAATACTACCGAGAGATCATGTCATCACATATCCCGTTTGTCGTGCCCATGATCATCCAACATTTTCGTGTAGTTATCTTGACCCTTTACTGAGAGAAAGAAAGTGCTTAGTAATCGAGGAAGTTAGAGAGAAATCTACGAGATACTAGTCGCTCTGCTGTGCATCGATCGCTAACCACAGCCAGAAGGTACGCCCTTGCTCAAAGAAAAGGCTCTCGCTACGACAACGCTCTACGACAGCGCTTCGGACAAAGACAACTGAAGGGGTATGTAAATTTCTCTTAGAAGAGGTTGTTTGACGATATGGATGTGTGGGAAAGATTACTGCAGATCGGGGAGAGTTAGAGCACATGAGGCTCGTTAATTCTCTACAAGGTGTGGGGTGAGGTTGTCCCTTACAACTGCTTACGACCCCGAAGGGAATGCCAAGAGTGAATGTGGTCATCCTCCCATTGTGAAGGCTTTGGTGAAGATCTCCAACGGAAGGATGCGCGAGTGACCTCGACTCTTATCATTCGCGTTATGGACAGATCGAACGATGCACAGCTCAGTAATAGATTATATGTCTGTGGAGCTCATCACAGATAAAAAACCTATCATGCCGATTGAAGAACACGTTCTGACATAGAGTGTGTTACCTTGGGAGGACAATCTGACAAGGGAAGAACTTCTTGCTATTCGAATTAGACAATTAGAGAAAAGACCTGAGGATATCCAAGTGGCTTTGAATAGACTACGAGAAGCACGGTTGAAGAACAAAGTCAAGTTTGATCAGCGACATCGTTTGAGACCTAGGGATATCAAAGAAGGTGATTGGGTGTTAGTCTATGACAACAGTCTAGACAACCAACATAGTGCCACTACGAAAGTTTTCCAAGCAATGGTTTGGTCCGTATGTGGTGAAGAAGGTTCATGACAACGCAACTTACGCCCTGCAAGAGTTGGACGGAACGGGCTTGAAGATACCAATGATAGATAAACATGTCAAGGTTTTCAAAAAGAGAGATGAGGAGGTCGATCTAGCAGATATTTTGACAGAGTTTCAATTTGAGGATGAAGATTATGCAGTAAAGCTTGAAGATGAGGTTGACTACGATGAGAAGTAAGATGCCAATACGAGGTGCATGCCGGTCCACTCCTTGGTTGGTATCTCTGGTGCATACCGGAGGATGCATAAGTTTAGAGGGGGTGGATGTCGTGTCGTGGATCGGCTCCTACTTAAAAATCTATTTTTCGATACTTATCATTATCATTCCAAAGACACTCATGGGACTAAAAATGAGCTTTTTTACACAACTTTGGATCTTCACTTTCATTACGTCAATGAGTAGAGCTCGTTGTCAACTTCCATGGGCACTTCGTCTATTTCATTTGGCTGCATAGTGGAGAAGTTACGAGACTCGAAAGATGAGAAAAGCAAGCTAAGTCTTAGCTTACGGACTTTTTCCACAAGTTTAGATCTTCACTTTCATTACATCAATGGGTAGAGCTCATTGTCAGCTTTCCATGGGCACTTTGTCTACTTCATTTGGATGGCTAGTGGTGAAGTTACGAGACTGGAAAGAAAAGAAAATCAAGCTAAGCCTTAGCTTAGTATTGCTAGGTATTTGAGCTCCTGGCGCTATACTAAGGACGCAAGGGGTCTGCTTGCTCATTATCTGTGAAAACCTTCGCGTACGCCACTGACGTAAGGGGCACCTTAAGAAACTAGCTTGCATATGCGACATGTCAGCGGACAGCTCCGGAGATTTGGAAGACCAATGCAAACGTGTAAGACGTCATTGGGTTCAGATGTGTGCAGGCTACGCACTGGTTAAGACGGTTCGTGAAGAGTCAGATCAAGAAAAGTGTTCTGAGGAAAATTGAAACACAGAGAAGGTTTTTGGAGTGCTTCAGTGACATGTGAAGGAGAGTTGGATCGTTCGGGCCGTTCTGGAGTCTAAACTTGCTCTCCTTGGATCCATCAAGATCAGAACACCGAGTTCTTCAGGAAATTGAAGACAATATGAAGTTTCATGGGGTGATTTGGGAGATGTGAAGGAAGTTCGCTCGCAGAGAAGCACTTACGTCAATTTTTTATCACCTACGATCTGAGATTGGATTGTTCTTCGCGATCGGTGAGCCAAGCTCTTCGTTCTTGGTGCCTATGCGATCAAGGAATATTCACATAGGCATAGGAGAAGACTGTGTGTAGATTGGATTGTTGGTTTGGGTGTGGTAAGCGAGTTTGAGTCGCAAGGAGTCGATTTATGTCAGTTTTTTGCAATCCTGTGATCAGATTTCTTGCGTGGTTTTGCGAAGAGAACTCCACACGGCTTGTTTGGAGTCTCGTTGGATTCAGGGTAGCTAGATCTATCTACCAGAGAAGACGGATATCAATCAGACGATCCGTTTGGACGATGTGTGCGGTTTTAAGTCGTAGGGAGGAGTTTTTGAAAGTTCGGTCACCTGCGATAAAAAATCGGTGATATCTCGACTGTCGAGAGTTGGATCTGAAGGTTTCTTGGACCAACGGAGTCAAGGAGAAAGACCCTATCCACATCTGAAGACCGTTTGACGAAAGGAGAAAGTTCTCAGATAGAAATTTAGATATACAAATATGAGTCTTGCTGAAACTCTTGATGCATCAAAGGATCTTTTCTTGAATATTGGTTTTCCACCATAGTCGATCTACGATAAGACAATATTTGTAACTCTGTGTTGTTGTCCACTCACAACTTAAGATCCCTTGTAAGAGGATTGGACCTCATGGTGGACGTGGTTACATGTTTATTGTATCAAGATTAAACAAGTAATCAGTGCTAATTTTAAAAATTACAATTATCACATCCTCGTATGGATCTACACACCCAATTTCATGTGGCTCAAAGGCAAATGCTTTCCCCTATCGTGAAAGCATCTCCTTGAAGCACATCCTCTCTTCTGATAGAAGAGACCCATCAGATCCAATCTTCAGTTCTTCAAGGGTCTTCTCCGTGAACTTATGTCTTATAATTGCAGGATCTTTCAAACTCTTTTCTCTTGAAGCTCGATCTATTTGTGATTAGTGTCATCTGGCAAAAGATCAGCAACTGATTTATCTTCTTATCCACTATCTTGTACTTCGTCTCAACTCGAACCTCAGGTGCACGGAATGATTCGATCACCGAATAGACCTCCTTTGAATGAATCTGCACAACCTTATCCATATTCTCCCACCCAATAGACATGATCTCTTGCAAAGAATCCTCCAACCCATCCTCTTCATAAACACTAGAAATCCATTCATCTCCTTCTAGCTCACCCAGCTCTTTAAACATCAACTCAACATCACGCAAATATTTTTGTTCTTTTCTTCTCAGCTCTTCTATCTTCTTGTAAATAGCAATCCCACACTCTGAAAACCCAACAAACTCTGGACAAAAGGCACTTTCTCCTTCAAGCGAGAGTACCTTCTCCTCCGCACCAGCACAATCCTGCTCTATAGTGGTACTCAACAAAAATCCTTGAACTCTTCACTCACCCTTGGAAGCGATTTCTCTCTCAGATGATCTCGATTGCGCTCGTGATTGGACGGTACAGTCAAGAATTGTATCGCCCTCTTTCCATCTTGACTTCTTCATCCCTCCTTTACCAACGTTGGCTTGAAGGAGAGTCTGTACTTCTGAACCCAACATTTCCATCGTCCCAAGAAATAATCTCTCGTTGCAAAGACTCTGCAAAGTCGATGCAATCGTCCCGTTGATGATCAGTATCATCACACCACACGCACTGATTTACCCAAGCTGGTTTGGGTACAAGCACTATCTTGGTCGAGGATCTCTTATCCTACAACCTAGTAACCGTAGCTTGTATATCTTGCATCTTTTGCTGTAGGTCCTCGATGGTTGGATCCTTCTCCTCTACAACCACAACTGGAGGTTGAACCTCAGATACTACCCAAATTGGTGTGGTAGTCAGCGATACAGGTGTCGATCTTGTAACCCTTTCCCTTATATGTCTCTGTCTCTAGACAAGAAGCTCAACCGCTTCATGCACAACCTCCCAATTCTTTGTCAACCATCTTCTTCCTCCTCATCCTCCAGAAGTATCTCCAACCGCTCTTGCCATGGTTCATCAGCAGCTTGAAGAAACAACTCTATCTTGTAGGTCTCCAAGGTTAGCTTGTCCACCTGAGATAATTGAGAGAATTGTCTCTCGTACTCTTTTAACAGCTCTACAGGCTGTAAACTCTTGTTGGGTTCGTTGACCCATTCTAAAAATGATTTCTTGGTTACTCGATCTGAGTTTCTCAAGAAATATTCTTCCATCAGCGCATGCGAAAATGTATCCCAGTTCCTCCCAAATCGCTTTGTTAGACCTTTCACATACTCCCTTATCTCAAGCACCGTAGCGAGTTCGAATGTCTCGATCATCTCTTTCTCCGATACCTGGTCCAAATCCATCTCCGTCTTGTAACATCTCAAGTACTTTGAGATGTCTCTCTCATCAAATTGATCGAGCTTGTCGATCATCCTTCGAAATGTCTTCGTCCCCAAAGTCTTCTTTTGTTGGTTCCATTGCTCTAATTGCAAAAACAAAAATAAAGGCTTGAAACAAACGTGCAGTTGCTGCATCCAAATACACCCCTGATATTCTCTCTGATCCGTTCATCCCGTCCATAGTCATGGCTCGTCCCATCCTCTCATCCTCTCATCCTCTCATGATCCCAACCTTCTACATATCCATCATCCTAGGTCCGTAGCATCCTCTCGAACAACCATATCTATCTTCATCCTCGTTCATGATTGTTGATCTCCTATTCTAAGTTCAAACACAAAAATCTCCACCCCGTCGAGTTCACCACCGTTGTCGTGTCGGATTTTATGTGAAGGATGTCCAGGAAAATACGAGGTTCTTGGTTGTGGAGATGTAGTGTGCTGAACAAAGACAAGAAAGAGAAACACAAGCACGAAAATGAATGTCGTAATATATACCAACTCTCAACGGATATATACTGTCGGTTCTTTCTCCCTAAGAACACAAAACTAAGAAACATACCAGAGCGGTCTGTGATCTGCTTCAAAACCCCCTCAAAATGAGTCTCTGAATCTCAACCCAGACCTAAAACCTCAACTGTCGTAGAACTGGTGGTGATTTCAATGCTTCTTTTAGTCGCACCATAGCGACCCTCTGCTCCTCACCCCAAGTGAACCTTCTTCGCTTCCTCAGCAACTCATACAACGGTTCAGACATGTGACCAAAATGAGGAATCCACACTCGATAAAACAAACAAGCTCCCAAGAATCTTCTAACCTCTGTGGTGTTGACACAATCTTTCATCCTCCCTATGGCGTCAACCTTTGATGGGTTCGGACGTCGGCCAAAAGCTCCACAAAGATGACCAACAACAACAATCTCTGGTACTCCAAAGCTCGACTTCTCTGCTGAAAGAGTGAGATTTACCTCCTCAAGCCTTGTTAAGATCATCTCCACATCGTGAATATGATCAACCACAAACCTTCGACATCCATCCCCAGTCAGCTTCTCATCTTTGTCTTCGACCGCACATCCTTTCATAGGAATATCATCTATGAAAGGTATGGTCTTCTCCGGAATGAATTCTCTCAAAATCCTATTCATTGCATTTTGCACATGCGCAACAGAGTTTGTCGCTCCTTGCGGTAATGTACACATCCTTACAAGCCCAAGCGGAGTACGCATGGTGGTGAGATCTCTGCTCTCCATTGCTAACTGGAACTGATCATACCCAGAGTATAAATCTCCAATCGAGTAGATAGCACGACCAGCAAAAGCTTCTGCAACTTCTTCTACTATGGGTCCTGCTCCCATGTTTCGAATAGTCACCTTGTTAGCATGTTGCATGTCTTGGATGAACCTAAGAGCCCCTGACTTCTTAGGTACAGTAAACCACCGACTCGAGTAAGGTCCCATAGATGGCTCTAAAATACCCATGCGTATCTTCTCTTTCAACAATTCAACAAGCTTTGGCAACATCGCTCATGGCACAGGTATAGGCTTCAAGTCCTAAGGTACATGTGGTACTGTGAAGATCACCATGGGTGCTACGACACTCGTATCTGCACATCCAATCTCTTCCGCACTGAAAGCAAAAGCCTTTCCATGCCTCCTCAACATCTCATGAAAACGCTTTCTCTCTTCCTCAGTGAGAAACTCACCCCCTCCAATCTGCAGTCGTTTGAGTGTCTCTTCTGTGAACCTGTGCCCTACTCTCTGTGAATCCCGCAGAACTGGTTCAGTCGATGCTCGTTCCACTTGCTTGTTAGAGTCTTCAGGTAGTTGAGTAGCCACCGGCTTCACTTTACGCACCACAGTCTTGTATTTTGTATGAACATGCGCTTCTTGGTGATTCGTGGCTCTACTCCTTTCTAACTCCAACTCATGATCTTCTTTCATTTGAAGCTGAACATTGTAGTCGTCCTCGACGAATCTTGTAATCTCCTCATGTAACTCACGTGAACGGATCGTGACTAATCCATTAACCAAAGAATCGGTGCTTATAAACGACAAAACCTCCTCAAGAGTATCTTCAAAGCCCTCTTCTTCATACACCCCGTTAATGAACTCCTGATCTAACAAAACTCCTTGAGTTTTGAAGAGATCTTCCTGCTTCTTCACACATCGTCTTTGTACACTATCCATCTCTTCTACCACTCGAAATCTATTTACACATGTTTCAGAAAACTGAGCAAATCCACATTTAAACATCTCTTCTTCATCTTCTGGCACTAGCGGAAGGCTCTTTCTCCTATCAACACTCTCATACTCCCGCTCTACAGGAGTGCTAACTAAATATCCGAAAACTCTTTGTCAGTCCTTAAGGGACTGTCCCTTAGCTTCTCTCTGTTCCTTTCATGTCCCGTACGTACAGTAAGAAACTGTACCGTCCTCGTACCATCTTGACTTCTGATACGAGCATAATGAGATCCATCGTCCATTACTTTCGTCTCCATCCTAGACGCAGTAATATATGGTTGACCTAGGATCACAGGATAAGCAGCTACACTCTGAACAAAAAAGTTTTGTTCTATCTCTACATCTCCTATCCGAGTCTTGACAGCTGGACAAGCACCAAAAAGTTCACCTCTTTGGTTGTTAGCAGCACGAAGAATCCATCCATGTCCTGTGTCGATTGGCCACTTCTCCTTCTCGTAAACATTTTTGGACATGATGTTAATCTCCGAACCGTGATCCACCAACGCCACTATAGCCTCTGACAAGTTACCCAGTCGGATCCTTGTCTTTGTGGTTGCACGAGCCCAATATGCTCGAGAATAGTGACTCTCATGCTGCTTCTCGTCGCCATGTTCTGCAGCACAGTCTGAAACTCTTGCCTCTCTTCCATTCGACGCCTGTAGTACATGCTTTTGGGCAAATACACGACCTAACTCTTCATCTTCTTCCCCAGTGATGTCAGTATCTAATGCTTTCACCATCACTGTATCTGCAGTCATCTGCCTCTTTCTCTTGATCACATCTATGATCAACTCATGAAAGTCACGTTTTGCTATCCCTAAGGCCTCTCGCAAGGAAAATTCTATTTTTGCATCCAAAATTCTCTCTTCAAGAATCTCCTTCAAGTTGGTGCTGGTCTCGATATCAGACTGTAGTCTGTAGGTCGGTGCTTTACCTTTGCCCTTTGAAGAAGCTCCTTTGCCTTTCTCTCTCATCTCCGTGTCATAAATAGGAACATCAACCATAGGTTCAGATGTAGATGCCCCTTGAGACGTCGAAGGGATATCAGAAGGTGATGTCTCTTGTTGCCCTCTCCTCTTCGTGGCTCTGGCTCTCCTTGTAGCCTCCTCCGGATCAGCAACATCATCATCACGTCTCCTTTTCTCTTCCACAATCGCATCTTGCCAGCTTACATGCTTCTCTTGTACCAAGTAAGCCTTGACACACCCTGCCTCTACAGGATCATCCCATCCAGTAATGCGGCGAATTGCCTCCGCACCTCGTAACATTACTTCTCGTAGAACTTCAACTACATCGCTCTTAACAACTGCTACAACCGGTACATCTACTTCAATCGCAAATGTTTCTGGCTCTATTGTGCGTATCGTCGTAGCTATACCAACCTGACCTCTCACCAAACTCTTCATTCCTCCCTTACCAAAGTTGGTATTCAACGGCGCACCAGTTTGGGCGAGATGAATCTTTCCATCTCTAAAATTCACGACTCCGGTTCTGAGAGCTCCAAAAAACTCCTCACAATCTCGTCGTTGGTGTTCAGTACTGTCAGATACATCTTCTAACAAAATTTCTGCTAGTTGAAGATGCATTGGTATCACCAGGACTTCGACTATGCTTTAGCTCTGCCATCTCTATCCTTAACTCTCTCAGACCCTTAACCAACTCATCGATTGCAGAATCTTCAATCTTGCTATTGGCAGGCTTGGGCAATGGAGCTAAAGAGACATCAGACCTCAAGGTTGCAGCTCTACCTCTTCCACGTTTTTGCTTCGTGAGAATAGTAACAGCTTCCTCTACCTTTCTCCAGTCTGTGCTCACTCCTCCTTCTTCTCCCTTGTCTGCTAGCATCAAGAAAAGCTTGTCCTCTAGATTTTCATCAGCAGCTTCTAGAAAAAGTTCTGTCTTCCTTAAGTCAAGCGTCGTCCTCTCAGATGGAGACAATTGACAGAACCGTTTCTCAAACTCACGTAGCAACTCATTTGGTGTCATCTCATTCCCCGGACGCTGCTCTATCCACTCCAAGAACGTTCTCTTGGTTACTCTATCCGCATCATCATCAAAAAATTCACTCTTCATCCTCTGCTCATACTCCTCCCAAGAACTCGTACGCGCATCCTTCAGCTTTGTCACTTCACTACGGATCTCAGGTATCACAGCCAACTCGAAACTAGAAATCATCTCTGTCTCAGGCACACGATTTACCTCCATCTCACAAATATACTCCCGAACACAAATCCACAGAAACTAACACGCACTTCCAATCTCAGATTCAGGACAGAAGCTTCTTCGCCTAAATGAACCGTCCACTTCCACTCAAACTTCCGGTGCTATCAATTCAGAAGGTAAACTCACTACTCAGGAAATTTGAGCCGATTTGACCGTTCGGATCATCCTCCATAAATCTGCAAAGTTGCTGCTCCAGATTGAGAGCTTTCTGCACCCCGTCGCCTTCAAATCGCCATTGCGCTCAATCCGCAGAACATCCGGTGGTGAAAATTGTGGTCAGAGCTTCAGAAACTGACAGACTACAAGCTCATGAAATCTGGTCTCAATCTGACGGCTCAATCACTCAAACTCCTTAATCTTACAATCGGAAGAGAAAGCTATGTACTCTCATCACTCTATGAACTTCAAATCGCCATAACGTCTGCCCTGGACCTCCAAATCGAGTGAAATTTGTGCTCAGATTGCTCCTCCCGTCGAGAGCTCTCCGCCCATGCCCTCTGATCTCCAAAACCCTCGTCAAAGTGCCCCGAACCTCCCAGAGCGCACACTTAGGTAGATGACAAGTTATCTTCACTTTTGGGTGGACCAATGGGAAGTTAAAGGACTCAACCTTGTCCTTTTCTGTCCCATGGAGACCCCCAGCAGATAATAGAGTATTCTAAGCTCATAAGAGCAATGTTTTAGATCCCATTACACCACAACTTCTACAACTGTGTGCAAAACGTACTTATACGGGTAATTTACATACTAACTGGTCCCACAACAAGACAGCGTGAAGTGTGGTCTGAGAATACACAAGGTATCTGGCTCTGGAGAGATACAATGGGACTTAGGACCTACTCGAGAAATACTTATGCCCTCAATATCTAATCTATTAGTCTTTATCTCGGTTACTATTGATCTAACCTGACCCCAAGTGTAACACATGTGCATCGCATCACACGACCCCAAGTGTAACACAAGTTCAATCTTATTCTACGTACAAGGAGGAGTCATACACGATACATGTATGCTCTAGATCACAAAGCATCTTTCATACAATCTTTTCACTACTTCTCCTCGACAAAACCTCCTAAACGCTCAACTCTGACCTTCTACTGTCCGCTGATAGGAGCTTCGTTCAAAAACAAATCCACAGTAAGGACGACCTACTATACAAGCTTCTCGACGATATAAGACATATCGGCAGCAAACAACCAGAGAGCTAGGAGCGTGATATCGAAAATAACGATATCTCGTAGTTAAGGATTTCTAATCAGTGACTTCAGCAAGGTGTGACGTCTTCACTGATCATGATCTCCGTACCAATTTCACAGCATAGCTTCCTTGTTGCCCTTGCAGCATCTCCAAGATGTCCCTCCTCCAATCCTCAAGTCGTTTGTTCAAAACCAACAAAGAGATTTAGGCAAAATCTCTCTTCGTCTTCCTCTCGTCACATTGTAAACTGAACTTTGACAACCTCGTGCTTCCACCTCGGACAACCAACTGGGCTCAAACTTCACAAGAAATTCCCACCGACCTTTCTCTACTACTCTATGAAATTTCAGCTTCAGATCCAAAACCAATTGTCCGAAATGGGTCAAACGGTTTGTCTGTGCTAACTTATGAGCTTTACAGACCCCGATGGCTAAAATCCAAGATCTCCACACATTCTCTTATCCAAATGAGTTGAAATTTCACATGCAGTAAGCTGATAGGACACACTCCAATCCTGAAAGTTTCACTTAGAGATTGTATCCCATGCTCATGGAACAACTCAAACCCTGAATCCAAGAAAAACTGCTTTATTTATGTCTCTCCATTGTCATAGTCAACTTTAATCGATCGTTTCGAGATCTAATCTAACCCTAATGCAGGACTATTTTACATCAGTGTAACCAACACGGCGTGAACTACCCGATCCTCTTGACAGCTCCTAAAGATCATCTCTCAAACTCTCGGAACACTCAGAAACATGACTCGGGTATCGATTTGACCCCTTGACTTTGAACGATCATAAAATTCTCCTCCGAACTCCAAATCGATCGATCTTTATCTCCAGATTGTAGCCGTCCTTGCGAGCTTTCCAACGAGATCTCACACTTTGCGAATGACCTCCGGGAAGATCTATGAAACCTCAAAATTGTCCGTGGGACGTGAATGAATTTGATTGATCGAGAATAGACCAATAAGAAAAGAGATTGGAAACCAATTTATCTCCTACTTGGCACCCTAGAACAAATTGTAACCCTAATGCACTCTCAAAATACATCGACCTCAACCTTAAGATAAACACTCTCGTCAGACGACTAAGATTATATGACACGAGAATACTTTAAGATTCAATACAAAGTCAAGATGATGACCTTGAATTGATCTATGATGAAAGCTACTACAAAAGAGAATGGAGAAGCCATCACTTGATTACAGTATTCCTTGCCAAAATTCCTCGCGATCCACGCACGATGACTGATCTTCTGTCGACAGTGACATCAGATATCCACCCAGATATTGAAAGGGATGTTGGCTAGAAAATTAAGGTCAATTCATCCGTCAAAGTAAGATGTACACAGTCAAGTCTCAATTCTCCCCGTATGTGACGGATGGTAAGATCACCGGAGTAGACGAGTCCATCATCCTCTCCATGAACTCTTCTCCAAAGTAGGCGACAAATCACTGTCGAAAGTGATTGCGGTGATGTAGTGAAGCTTGATATGAATGGATTCAGAAATGAAAGATCTGGAACTCGATTCAGTCCTCCATCCATAAATACAACTCTTGTAGCTCCTCACTCGTCTCATAAGACACTAAGACACACTCACAAAACACCACCTAAAGAAGAATGTCTCACGAACCTTCGACCCTTTATCTTATACCCAAATTTGACAACAAGAGCTACTCACGCGAATGTCCACAGATCATTGAGTTGGCACATTTTTTTATCGTGCGATCTCCTATCCAGATACCGATGAACACGACCTCTAATACGCTCTCAGGCGTGCTACACGAGAAGATTCGCGAAACACCAAAGAAAACATAACACACGTTTTACACTAATTCACATGTGAGACGTTTCACAACACGACAACGCCCTACTCTCAACTTGATTTGAAAGATCTTCTCAAGAAAGTACCAAGTATCTCATCTGTCACAATCCAACTGGCATAGTCACCAAGTCTACGACCCACTTGAAGTGGATTGCCAATGGATAAGTCAAGTGTAATCTGTCTCGATGTCGGATGTTCAAATACATCTGACATGTCAAACAAGACTCCACAAAAGATAAGACATCTCTGTACATGTTTTTCCACCAATATCGCTCTTTCATCTTCGTAAAAATGATCCAAATCTCTCGATGTTCAACCCAAAGACTCTCATGAAATGCTCTGAGCAACTTCTGTTGAACTTTTTTGTCGTAAATCACTCGTAGAGATATCTCATTTTTCTACTTTGGCCGCTTTCAAAGAAATCCACTGCAATATGTAAGTTGTAGGCGTTCCTTCGAACTCTCAGAAACCTTTCATCTGTCCAACCTGTATACTTCACCATCGTGCTAAGGTACCTTCCAATGTCAAGCAATTCATCATCATACAACCTTTCAACAAACAACTCATCTTCCCTTCCTGTATGTGCAATCGAAAAGAACTTTGCACCGAGGTCATTAATATTTTCAACCATCTCATCCTCCTCATCATATCAAGCTTGACATAACATATTTGTCATGGAATTATCCTTCCCTGCGATATGTCTAAATTCCATTTTCAACGATTTGATATATGTAATCCATTGTAACATCGCAATATCAAGAGTTGTACAATTCATGATCATCCCTAACAACGACAAACAATCAATTTCAACCACCACTACTGCTCCAATCAAATACTCTTTCTCGGTTGTTATGTCCGAAATAATATCTCATAGTTCTCTCTTCACTTGAGGGTATGCACGTTTACGAGCGCTTAACACTTTCGCTCCGAACCTACCCGCAAATCTGTAGCACATGTTCCTATGGTTCGACCAGTGGTTCCTGTTGCTAGACAGATGGTATTAGTTGCTCTAGTTGTTCTGGTTGTCCAAACACTTATAGTATTTCTGAAGAAGGATGATTCAAGCCTTGAGGAGATCATGCGTGGAATGCGAGACCTGCAGATCAAGCTCACAAGATTGGAGGAGCAGGGGTCTACAAGCGGAGCAAAATCCATTAGGAAGTAAGGTTGGATCCAACGATGTATCTGGTGCGATGGTACCGATCATCCACGTAGAGATTACAAAGAGTTCACTGATATCTTACAACAAGGGGTGATCTTCTGGAAAGATGAGAAAGTAGCGTTGAGAGATACCGACGCACTTGTTCATACCAACTTTGGTAGAGGAGGGATGAAGAAGTTGGTTGAGGACCACTCATTAGCGCAAGTAGTTGCAATCGTGGAGACTGGAACCTATGGCACAAGGGTTGAAGATCAAGCTGAGAAAAGTTTTAACGAGCATGTTGAGCCGAGTGTATTATGGTCATCTGCCATCTCCATGAAACAGAAAAGAAAGATGACACATGAGACATTGTTGAGGACAACTGCCACAATCTGAAATGATACTTGATGGGAAGATCTGATAGAAGCTCTTTCAGTACATGCTTACATCACCAAGAACCAACACGAAGCGTTGTTGGAAGAAAAGAGAAGACGAGATTCAGAGGATGCAGGAGAAGGAACTTCTTCCAAGAGATAGACTCGAGAGGAGAAGGTTCATCAAGAGCTTCGAGATGCGAGAACTCAAGATCTACCGATGGATGATGCTCCTTCTCCATCGAAAGAAAGAGCAAAGGAGTCTCAGAAGGAGAAAGATAAGCCGGTTGTATACAAACTACAGTTAGACATCGAGGCTTCAATGGACTTGAAGGGGGTCTTGGAATATCGCATTGACATTGGTGAGGATTGGAGATTTGGATGAGCCGGTGGTTGCTCTAATTGATCATGGATCAGAAATCAACATCATGTCGAAAGAGTTGTACAAGAAGAAGAAGTGGCCTATCAACACAGAGCATGAGTGGGTCATAAGAGCAACCAACAACACAAGAGGGGATTTGTATGGAGCTTGTCTAGACGTTAGAGTGTGCATAGATGATGTTGCTATCGAGCAAAAATTTTTGTTCAAGTAGCAACATCATACCCGCTCATTCTTGATCAATTTTTCATCAAAGCAACTCGGATGGAGATAAGGATACTAGACGACGGATTTGCTTATGCTAGGATTCAAAGTCAAGATGGGAAGAGGGTGGTACAATTCTTGATTGTACCGTCCAATCACGAACGTCATCAAGATCGTCTAAGGGAGAAATCGATTCCAAGGGTGAGTGAAGAGTTCAAGGATTTCCATTGAGTACCACTATAGAGCGGAGTTGTGGTGGTGCGCAGGAGAAGGTACTCTCGCTTGAAGGAGAAAGTGTCTTTTATACAGAGTTTGTTGGAGTTTCAAAGTGTGAGGTTGCTATTTACAAGAAGGTTGAAGAACTGAGAAGAAAAGAACAAAAACATTTGAGTGAGGTTGAGTTGATATTGAAAGAGCTGGGTGAGCTAGAAGGAGATGAATGGATTTCTGGTGTTTATGAAGAGGATGGGTTGGAGGATCTTTTGAGAGAGATCACGTCTCTTGAATGAATCTGCAATGAATCCGAATGGATCTGTGCAGATTCATTCAAGAGAAGTCTATTCGGTGAATGAATCATTCCGTGCACTTGAGGTTCGAGTTGATATGAAGTACAAGACAATGGATAAGAAGGTAAAACCAATTGCTGGTCTTTTACTAGAAGACATTAACCAACAGATGGATTGAGCTTCAAGAGAGAAGAGTTTGAGAGATCTTGCAGTGATACGACATAAGTTCACAAATGAGACCCTTGAAGAACTGAAGATTGGATCCGATGAATCTCTTCTATCATAAGAGAGGATGTGCTTCAAGGAGATGCTTCCACGGCATGAAAAAGTATTTGTCTTTGAGTCACATGAGATTAGGTGTGTAGAACTCATACATTGTTACCCCGATGGTTATCTTCACAATATCACATGTGTCGTAAAATCTGAGATCAATTCCAATACCGCGGTGTCGGGTTGAGAGTCTTCCTGGGACGGGCGAACCTTCTGGCTGTGATATGAGCTTGAAGGTTGTGTTCAATCTACTCAGGGAAGCGTTGGGCTTCAGGCTGTGGCTGGTTTACTCAAAGGATAGGCTTCAGGTCTCAAGGTGATACTGAAAAAACACTCATATAAGTCTCTTGGCTCTTCTGGTATGTTCAGGAAGCAAAGTTCAGGCTTAACTAGCAATGATAAGATCAGATGGCGAACTTTGACACTCAGGATTGAGAAATATGTGAAGGTTCAGACTTCAGAACTCCTCCTACATGTCAATGAGGTCCTACTGGATACACATACGAAGTTTCAACTTCAGATCAATTCAGAGCACTAAGATATGAGTAGAAACTTTCTGAATAGAGAAATTACGGCAATTTCTGGTACCCAGACAGCTGTTTCGACCTAGAACAAAGAATTGGCTCGATCACTTTGGAAAATTCTTACAGGATTTGCAGTACACAGCTTGCTGAACCTTCTTGTGAAGTTGGCCCTCCTGATTCCACACAGAACTCCAGATCTCGCTCTCTGAAGTTGCTGTTCCAGATTGAGAGCTTTTCGGACCCCCTCTACTTCAGCGGTCGCCCTGAATTACTCACTCACTCAATTGACATGCAAATTTGGAGACAGTCATAGCCCTACTGACAGTGAACACAACCACGAAGGTTTGAAGCGATTTCCTCGATTCTGCTGCAATTGACACTCAAAACCCCAAAATCAACAAAAGTGATGTAGATTTGGCACAATCCGAACTTCAATTGGGCATAACTCCTTGTTTATTGATCCAAATCGATCAAGAATTTCACTCACGGTGCTTGGCTCGACGAGCTCTATCTCCCTGTCCTCTCAGATTTTGCAGTACCCCCACCAATTGCTCGAAATCCACTCTAGAGCTCTATTTCTAAACTTAGAGTTTTACAAAAGACAAAAATGGACCAATGGGAGTTCATAGCTCCACTTGACTGTCCTTTTGTGCCTTAAACTACCTGGTAATTTATCTACACTCATAGGCTACCACGTCAAGCCCCCTAGAGTGCCAGCGTAAATACAACCCATGAGCTTAAGCCCTATCAACATGGTAATCAACCTACTAAGACTCAAACATCTATAACATCTTTCAAAAATGGACTTCTCTGAGGTCTTAACTTCACTCAGAGAGATTAACGCCTGACAAAGAAGTGAATCATTTACTATTTGAAATGATTACTTGTCTAAACTGATGGAGTTGCTGAAGGAGAAGATGCGGATGAAGATCTTGGAGCCGTCGTTTGCACCATATTCAAACAAATGGTTTACAGTGCCTAAGAAGAATGAGTCACTACGATTCATCCAAGACATGCAACTGGTGAACGCAATAACAATCAGAAAGACTTGGGTGAGATCAATTGTGGATGAGTTGCTGAAGCGTTTGCAGGAAGAGCAATTTACTCAATGAGAGATCTTTACTCAGGATATGATCAGTTTCAACTAGCGGAGGAGAGCAAAAGCTTTACGACAATGAGGACACCTTTGGGGTTGGTTAGGATGTGTATCTTACCACAGGGAGCTATCAACTCAGTAGCACACATGATGAACGGAATGAATAGAGTTCTAAGGGACTTCATCTCTGAAAAGACGATGCCGTTCTTGGATGACATCCTCATCAAAGGATGTGTGGAAAATGAGAAGGATGAAGCATTAGATCAGAGGAGGTGTCGACTATAAGTCATCGATCACATCACAGATTGTGAAAAGATCCTATCTCGACTTGAGGAAGATCATCTCACGCTGTCATGTGCGGAATCTACATTTGAGGTTAGAGAAGTTCTGATCATTGATCATTTGTGTGGATCATTTGGTCAGAAACCAGATCCAAACAAAGTGAGTGCGATTGGAGAGATGAAGGAGGTTTGTGAAGACAAAAGTAAGAAGATTTTCTGGTGCTTGTGTATTCTATCACATTTGGATTCTTCATTATGCGCATGTGGCGGATCCATTATATGGGTTGTTACGTGAAGGTCATAAGTTCAGATGAGAGGAAGAGCATATTGATGCGGTACGGAAACTGAAGTCCTTATTATCATCTCTTCCAATTTTAGGAAGAATTGATTACAATGATGTCAAGCCGGTGGTTCTTACTGTAGATACAAGTCCAGTTGCAATCAGATGGACAGTAGGACATGATGATGAGGATGGAGACAGATTTACGAGTATGTTCAGAGCGAAGGTGTTAGCGGTGTCAAACAAAGTGGATGCGATAGGGAAGATGAAAGAGGTTTGCAACTCTTTGACACAAGTAAGAAGATTTTTAGGTGCTTGTGTATTCTATCACATTTGGATTCTTCATTATGCGCATGTGTCGGATCCATTATATGAGTTGTTACGTAAATGTCATAAGTTCATACGGGAGGAAGAGCATATCGATGAGGTACGGAAACTGAAGTCCTTATAATCATCTCCTCCAGTTTTGGGAAGGAATGATTACAAGGGTGCCAAGCCGGTGATTTTTACTGTAGATACAAGTCCAGTTGCAATCGGATGGGCAGTAAGACATGATGATGAGGACAGTAGTCAGTGCTGGTTTTGGTCTCTTAATAAGAACCTTCTCTCGTCTTCGCTCCCTCTTGGTAAGCAGACCAACCGCTTCCTCAACTTTCTTCCAACTATTGGTCAATCCATCGTTTTCTTCTCAATCCTCCAGAAGTATCTCCAACTTCTCTTGTAGCTTCTCATCTGCAGCACGAAGAAATAACTCTCTCTTGTTGGACTGCAAAGTTAACTTTTCCATCCTAGTCAGCCAAGAAAATTGTTTCTCAAACTCTCTGAGTAACTCAATAGCTTGTAAACCTTTCCTCGGTTGCTCAACCCACTCCAAGAATGACTTCTTGGTGACTCGATCAGAGTCCTCCAAGAAGTTCTCAACCATCAAGTCACGATCAAACGTCTCCCAATCCTTGTCAAAATGCTTCGTTAGCTTTTAACATGATCCTTAATCTTTGCAGCTGCTGCCAACTCAAACGTCTCAATCATCTCAACTTCTGATACCCGATTCAGCTCCATATCCTTCACATAATGCCTTAGATATCTTGAGACATCTCTCTCATCAAATTGGTCAATCTTGATGACCACCGCTTCAAGCACCTTTGTTGCCAAAGCTTCCTTCCGTTCATCAGACTGTTGTTGTTATTAAGAACAATGTGAATGCTTGAAACATCGATGCTGTCGTCGGATCCAACTTCACCTTTGGTAATCTACCTGAACCACTAATTCTGTTTCCATCACCATTCCCGTCCTCACTCATGATTATCAATATCTTCTTCAAAGTTCAAACACAGAAGAAATCTCCACCTCAGACCTTCACGTCGATTTCATCATCGTATCGTGTCAAATTTTACGTGAAGGTTGTCCAAGAAAATGTGAGGTGCCTGGTTGTGGAGATGTAGTGTGTCGAGCAGAGGCAAGATAGAGATAAACAACCACGAGAACACGCGTCGTAAGATATACCAACTCTTATTTTATATAGACTTTCAATTCTTCTTCTCTAAGAATGCAAAACATAGAAACCAACCCCTCTAAAACGAGCTCTTGAATCTCAACCTAGACCCAAAACTATCGAAGCGTAGCCCAAAGTAAGAAAAACATCCCTTTGCTAACAAAAAGAGTTGCATTAGCATCACACGATTCAAACCCAGTCCAAACAACGTTCATGTACAACTCTTAGCTAAAGCTAGCTACCACAAGCTGTACATAACCAACTAGATCTCTAACTGACTCAAAAAGAGCAAAATCCGTAGCGAAAGAACCGAAAAAAGTCTATCTTTTTCTTTTCGCCAGATGGTCTTCAGATGTCAATAAGGTCTTCTTCCCTGACTCCATTGGTGTAAGAAACCTTCAGATCCAACTCTCGACAGCCGAGATATCATCAATTTTCAGACGCATGTGACCGAACCTTCAAAAACTCCTCCTTGTGGCTTAAAACCACACACACCGCTCAAATGGATCGTCCGATCTGATATCCGTCTTCTCTTGTAGATAGATCTAGCTACCCTGAACCCAGCGAGACTCCAAACAAGTCGTGTGGAGTAGTTCTTCGCAAAACCACGCAAGAAATTTGGTCACAGGATACAAAAAACTGACATAAATCGACTCCCTCCGGCTCAAACTCGCTTACCACACCCAAACCAACAATCCAATCCACACACGTTCTTCTCCTATGCGTAGGTGAATATTCTCTGATTGCATAGGCACCAAGAACGAAGAGCTTGGCTCACCGATCGTGAAGAATAATCCTATTCTCAAGTCGCATGTGACAAAAAACTGTGTAAGTGTTTCCTTGCGAGTTAACTTTCTTCACGTCTCCCAAATCGTCCGATGGAACTTCGTATTGTTTTCAATTTCCTGAAGAACTCGGTGTTCTGATCTCAATGGATCGAAGGACAACAAGTTTAGATTCCAGAATGATCCGAACGGTCCAACTCCCCTTCACATGTCACTGAAGCACTCCAAAAACCTTCTCTGCGTCTCAATTTCTCCCGGAACACACTTCTTGATCTGCCTCTTCACGAACCGTCTTAACCAGTGCGTAGCATGCATAGATCTGAACCCAACGACGCCTTGCGCGTTTGCATTGGACCTCCAAATCTCCCGAACCGTTTGCTGACAAGTCGCATGTGCAAGCTAGTCTCTTAAGGTGTCCCTTACGTCAATGACGTACGCGAAGGTTTTCACAGATAATGAGCAAGCAGGCCCCTTGCGTCCTTAGTATAGCACCAGGAGCTGCAAATACCCAATCAGCAACTGTAAGTTATGGCTTAGCTTGATTTTCCTTTCTTTCGAGTCTCGTAACTTCACCACTAGGCATCCAAATGAAGTAGACAAAGTGTCCATGGAAAGCTGACAATGAGCTCTACCCATTGACGTAATGAAAGTGAAGATCCGAAGTTGTGCAAAAAGCTCGTAAGCTAAGGCTTAACTTGATTTTTCCATCTTTTGAGTCTCGTAACTTCTCCATTAGGCGTCTAAATGAAGTAGACGAAGTGCCCATGGAAAGCTGACAACGAGCTCTACACATTGATGTAATGAAAGTGAAGATCAAAGGTTGTGTAAAAAAGCTCATTTTTAGTCTCATGAGTACCTTTGGAGCGATAATGATAAATATCGAAAATAGATTTTCACGTAGGAGCTAGTCCACGACACGACATCGTTTTAAGACTTGTCCCTTTAGGTTAACATTGTCAGGGGTCCCTTTGGGATAGACCTCTACGTCCAAACCCATCGTCTCAACCTTGGTTCAAAGAATCACTTCTGTTCTCGATTTCCTGATCAAGCCCTTAGGTCCTAATCATAGCGTTCACAACCTAGTGCAAGTCCACTAGAGTTCTGTTGTTCAGGTCTACGCTTGATCTTGAGACTCAGAGTCGCGACAGCTCCGTTGGGTTCAGTTTCTTTCGAAGACGATGGTTATTTTTGTACCTTCTGTTATAGACAACAAACAACACCTCCAATAGCAAGTCCTTGGTCACTTCAATGTCAAGACAAAGATAGAGTGTTCAAAGTATCAAATAATATAGCTCTGTATTTTTCTTGGACTGGCTCTGAGTCTAACAAAAAATTATTACTTTATAATAACATTTTACAATAATTCCTCGAAAACATGAGAATGCAAAATGACCTATGGTGAAACACTAAACACTTAACGATAGTTTTGAACAGCTATTGAAGAGTACATGCTTGACTTGTGAATATTGTAGCTGTCCATAACGTGGAGTCAAAGTAAGAAGTTGAGAAATTTGAGAAGAAGAACATAATGTACATAACCAGACTCTTCTGGGAAAACCAAGCAACAAAACTATACAAGAAAAAAATTCTTAGCATCTCAAGAAAAGAACATAGCGCTGGAAGAGAGAGAGACAACAAAAAGAATGGAGAACTGAGGAAAAAAAGAAGGAGGACGCTCCTTCCTGAAAATATAATTTCATGAGTTGGAATGCATTTTTGGCAAGATACACTTTCCGGCAAACATCAGAATTCATCGGTCTTAGCTCCATGTCCTTCCTCCATGCTCTGATCTCGACCCTTTTTGTATTGTGACATCCATATGTATTCTTATGTCTCATATCGTGCAATTGCGAATCGAGTTGCTTTAGAAGCCAAGTTCGTTGTATAGAACAAAAATGTCGGAAAGGTGTTTTTTGAAATTCAAAAATAAATATTCTTTGTAGATAGTTTTCAGCGGCAGATTCTTCTCTCAGCCTACCGTGCTGGTTGACAGCCATGTAAAGCTCATTTTGTAGAGGATGATATTCTGAAGATTTTGCACATAAGCTCTCCCAATTCTGACAACAAATGACAAAACGACACATTTGTGCAAATTTGGTGAGCTACCTCGCTGCAAATCCCATAGTTAGTTATTGCTAAAATGCTAGCAGTGATATATCTCATTGCTTAAATAATAGTTAGGAAGGATTGACTACAAGGGTGGAAGACCAATAATTCTCATGGTGGATACTAGTCGCTATTGGATGGGTAGTGGACCAAGACAATGCCGATGGAGATAAATTTGTAGTAGGATTTGGTGCAAAGGTGTTAAGTGCTCGACGACGTGCTTATCCGCAGGTGAAGAGAGAATTGTGAGGGATTGTTTCAACCATGAAGAATAAGAAGGAATAATTGGTTGGTGCAACAGTGATGGTTGAGACTGACTGTCTATCATTGTTGGGAATGATCGCTAGCTGCACGACTCCATACATTATGATGTTGCGGTGGATTGCATACATTAAGTCGTCAAAGAGTTCAAGCATGTAGCAAGAAAGGATAACTCGATAGCCGACATGTTGTCGGGAACCAGATATAATGTGAAGAAGACATGATTGACGTCTTAGACAATGTGAGTATGAAGTTTTATTTTGTAGCGCACATAGAGAGAGAAGACGAACTATTCATCGAAGGTTTGTATAATGAGGAATTGTTGAATGTCGAGAGATACTTGAGTAGCTTAACGAGGTAAGCTAATTGGACGGATGAGGAGTTCCGAAGGATTAGAAGGAAGACATACAACTTCATCTTGCAACGAGAGTTTCTATGAAAATGACCAAAGCAGAAGGGTGGAATGCCACAACGCGTGATCTGCGATAAGGAAGAGCAGCAGAAGTTGTTGCGAGGATTTCAAGAGAGTTTATGAGCTAGACATCAAAGGATTTGGGTCATCTTTACCAAGCTCAAGGAGCGCTATGATGGAATAACATGTATAAGGATGTCGCTTCGTTTGTGAAATCTTGCTTCACCTGTCAAATGTATGCGAACATCCAATATCACGATGACTTGTATCCTACTTATCCCTTAGCATTGGGTTGTGGATTTGATAACTCTACCTATGGGTTTGTGACAAATGAAGTATTTGGTGCTTGCTAGGATCTATCGAATCAAATAAAAGAGAGTGCACTGTGAATAAAGTTCACCAAAGAAGTTTGTCGATTTCTTCTTGAGGAGGTCATATCTCAATATGGATGTATGGGTAAGATCATTGTGAATCAAGGAGGGTTGGATGCACACGAAGCTCACAAGTTCCTCGAGAGATGTGGGATGAACTTGACATTCATGACTGCTACAATCGAGAGAGAGAGAGAGAGAGAGAGAGAGAGAGAGAGAGATACGAAGAGCAAGCATGATCACCCACCCATCGTGAAGGTATTGATCAAGACATGTGACGGAACACCACGAGACTGACCTCGAATTTTATGCATTGTGAGCATGTTATACAATGCACAGTTCAATGACAAGATACATGCTAGAGGCGCTCATGACGAGTCAGAAGCTAGTCATGCAAATTGAAAAGAACGTGCTGACTTGGAGCGTGTTACCTTGGGAAGACAATCTATTAAGAGAGGAATTGTTGTAGATTCAGATTCGGCACTTAGAGCGAAGATCTGAAGATGTACAACTTGCATTGGATCGACTGAGGGAGACTCATTTTCAAAATAAGATTCGATTTGATCAACGACATTGACTCAGACTTAGGACTATCAAGGAAGGAGATGAGGTTCTTGTTACGACAACAGTCTTGATAATCAACACAGTGCACTCTGAAAGTTTTCAAAGAGGTGGTTTGGATCGTACGTGATGGAAAATGTTAACGACAATGCAACTTACAGTTAAGAGAGTTGGGATGAGGCGAAGCTGAAGGTACTAGTTACGGGTAAACGCATGAAGATGTTCAAACGACGGGATGGAAAGATAGATCTTGGGAAGTTGGGAAACTCGACAGAAAGTTTTACTTCGATGATGTTGATCAAGTCAAAGATGTTGAGGATGAACATAATGAAGACATGTGGGGGAATAACAAGATCATATGAGATGCCAATCCACTCTTTTTGTGTGTTGTTTTGGTGCATGTCACATGATGCACAAGTTAAGAGAGAGTGGATGTCCTGTCGTGGACCGGCTATAATCTGAATGATGGTTCATTTGCGACTTTACTAGACTTGCTCCGATTGATGATCTGACTTCACAATATGTAGGACTCATCAAATACAACAACTTTAGTTATTGGATCACACTAAACAAAGTTATAGAGTACGAGCTATGAGTTTTGTGTTTTAAGGTTTTCTGATGAACATTGATGACGTGACAGATGATGACATGACATCAAAATTTATGACATCTTATGAGATTCTGATGTGGAATTTACTGACGTGGATGGAAGGTTGCATGTGCAAATACTACTCATCAACGATATTGCAGTGTGCATGTGCACCACTTGATTGATCGACTGATGAGGTGACGATACGCATGACGATGATAAGAAGAAGTGATACAGTATCACTTCTAAGGGTGTGCTTGCAGATATTACTTAAGAGTAAAAAAAGATTCTTTATGGATTATCATTTTTAGGATTCTGAGATTTTTACGCTGTCGAGTTGAGAGTTTTCTTGGGAAGGGCGGAACCTTCTGACTGTGATATGATCGTGAAGGCTGTGATGCGACTACTCGAGGAAGTGCTGGGCTTCAGGCTGTGGTTTCTTATTATACAGAGGTAGGCTTCAGGTCATAAAGGGCACTATAAACCTTCACACAGGTCGAATGGACCCTCCAGTATGTTCAAGAAGCGAAAATCAGGTCAGACTAGCAGTAATAAGGTCAGACATCAAACTTTAACAGTCCAGAATCAGAAACATACGATGGTTCAGACCTCAAAACTTCTCCTACATGTAAATGAGGCCCTACTAAGCATACGTACGAAGTTTCAGCTTGAGATCAATTCAGAGCACCAAGATATGGGCAGAAACATTCTGAGCAGAGAAATTACGGTAATTTCTGGTACCCAGACAGCTATTTCGACCTAGAACAGAGAATTGGCTCCATCACTTTCAAAGATTCTTACAGGATTTTGAGTTCGCAGCTTGCTGAACACCCCTATGAAGTTGGACCTCCTGATTGTACACAGAACTCCAGATCTCCTTCTCTGAAGTTGCTGCTCTAGATTGAGAGCTTTTCGGACCCCCTCTTCTTCAGCGGTCGCCCCGAATTACTCACTCATTCAATTGACATGAAAATTTGGTGACAGTCGTAGCCCTGCTGACAATGAACGCGACCTTGGAGGTTTGAAGCGATTTTCTCAAATCTGCTACGATTGACACCGAAAACCCCAAAATCAACAAAAGTGATGCAATTCTGATACAATCCAAACTTCAATCTGCCATAACTCCTTCTTTATTGCTCCAAATCGATCAAGAATTTCACTGACAGTGCTTGGCACGACGAGCCTATCCTCCTGTGTTCTCAGATTTTGCAGTTTTTTCACCAAATGCTCGAACTCCTCTTAAGACCCCTACTACTAAGTTTAACAATACACAAAGACAAAATTTGGACCAATGGGAGTTCATAGCTTCACTCCCCTGTCCTTTTGTGTCCCAAACGTGGTGACTTAAATTCATACATAGGCTACCACGTCAAGCCCCAAAAGTGCCAACATAACCCCTAAACTACATGCGAAGACATGTAAAGCAACACGTAGCCCTGAAAGTAAACTTAAACCAGCTAAAAAGCGTGCATGAGCAACACGTAAGTACAACCCATGAGCTTAAACCCTATCAACATGGTAAATCTAAGTTATGTATATTGAACATCATAGACAAGTAAGAAGTCACTTGCACAAGCGCACAAATGCTTGAACAAGATAACTAGCATACTATCAGTCTACTAGGACTTAAAACGTATAACACAACGGTGTTAATATATGCATGAAGGACTAGGAGTAACATCAAGCTAACTTCTACCGCTACTAACTCCCAAGTGTCGGAGTAGAAGCGTAACCCGTAACCGCTATCGTGTCAGATATTGCGTGAAGGATGTCCATGAAAACGCGAGGTTCCTGGCTGTGGAGATGCTGTGTGTCGAACAGAGACAAGACAGAGAAGAACAACCACGAAAACGAACGCGCAATATATACCAACTCCAAAAGTATGTACACTGCCGGTTCTTTCTTCTAAGAGCACGAAACTGATGAACAGACCAGAGCGGTCTGTAACCTACTTCAAAGCCCTAAAACAAACCCCTGAATCACAACCCTAACCCAAAACCACCGAAGCGTAGCTCAAAGCAAGAGGAACTTCTCTTTGCTAACAACCAGAGCCACAACAATATCACGCGATCCAAACCCAAGTCCAAACCACATCCACGCACTAGCTCTTGGCTAAAGCTAGCTACCACAAGTCGTACACAACCAATTAAGTCCCTAACGAACTCAAAAGGACGAAACCCGTAGCGAAGGAACCGAAAAAGAACTATCTGAGAACTTTCTCCTTTCGCCAAACGATCTTCAAATGTTGATAGGGTCTCTTTCCCTGACTCCTTTGGCTCAAGAAACCTTCAGATCCGACTCCCGATAGATATCGCCGATTTTCGGTCGCAGGTGACCGAATCTTCAAAAACTCCTCCCTGCGGCTTAAAACCGCACACCACGCACAAAAGAATCGTCTAAATTGATATCCGTCTTCTCTGGTAGGTAGATCTAGCTACCCTGAACCCAACAAGATTCCAAACAAGCCGTTTGGAGTTCCCCTTGCAAAACCACTTGAGAAATTTGGTCGCAGATTGCAAAAAACTGACGTAAATCGGCTCCCTACGGCTCAAACTCGCTCACCACACCCAAACCAACAATCCAATTCACGTATAGTCTTCTCCTATGAGTAGATGAAGACTCCCTGATCGTGTAGGCACCAAGAACGAAGAGCTTGGCTCACCAATCGCGAAAAACAGCCCAACCTCAGGTCGCAGGTGAACGAAAATCTGATGTAAGCGCTTCCCTGCGAGCCAATTTCACTCAGAACTTCCAAACCGCCCGATGAAAACTGATATCGTCTTCAATTTCCTGTAGAACTCGGTGTTCTGATCCCGATGGATCCAAGGACAGCAAGTTTGGACTCCGGAACGGCCCGAACGGTCCAACTCTCCTTCACAGGTAACTGAAATCCTTCAATCTGCTTCCTGCGTCTCAATTTCCCTCAGTACACAACCCCGCGATCCGTCTCTTCACAAACCGTCTTAACCTATGCGTAGCCTGCACAGTTCTGAACCCAATGACACCTTGTGCGCGTGTATTGGACTTCCCAAATCCTCAAACAATCCACCGACAGGTCGCAGGTGCAAGCTAGCCCCTAAGCTGCCCCCTTGTTACAGTCTCTATACGTACGAACTTCACCCTGAATAATAAGAAACAGTCCCCTTACGTCTTTGATATAATGCCTGAAGCCTCAAATACCCAGTCAGCAAGTAACTAGGGCCTAGCTTGATTTTGCCTTCTTTCGAATCGCATAACTTCTTCTCTAGATGTCCAAACGAGATAAACAAGATACCCATGGAAAGCTGACAACGAGCTCTACCCATCTATGCGATAAAAGTGAAGATCTGAAGTTGTGCAAAAAACCCATAAGCTGGGACCTAGCTTGTTTTCTCCATCTTTCGAGTCCTGTAACTTCTCCATTAGGCGTGCAAACGAAGTAGACAAAGTGCATATGGAATGCTGACAAGGAGCTCTATCCACTGATGCGATGAAAGCGAAGGTCCGAAATGGTGCCAAAAGTCCATAAGCAAGGGCCTAGCTTGTCTTCTCACGAGTGTTTTTTGGAGCGTCAAATATCGAACTTTGGATTTCATATAGGAGCCGGTCCACGACACGACATCCACCCCCTCTAAACCTGTGCATCCTACAGTATGCACCAGAAATACCAACCAAGGAGTGGACCGGCACGTACCTCGTCTTATTGTCCTACTTCCCATCGTAGCCAACCTCATCTTCAATGTCTTCTGCATAATCCTCATCCTCAAACTGAAACTCCGACAAGATATCTGCTAGGTCGATCTCCTCATCTCTCTTTTTGAAAATCTTTACGCGTTTACTTGCCACTGGCACCTTCAAGCTCGCTCCGTCCAACTCTTGCAGAGCGTAAGTTGCGTTGTCATGAACCTTCTTCACCACATACGGACCAAACCATCGCTTGGAAAATTTCCGGAGTGCACTATGTTGGTTATCTAGACTGTTGTCGTAGACTAACACCCAATCATCTTCCTTGATTTCCTTAGGTCTCAAACGATGTCGTTGATCAAATCTGACCTTGTTCTTCAACCGTGCTTCTCACAACCTATCCAAAGCAGCTTGGATATCCTCAGGTCTTCTCTCTAGCTGCTTAATTCGAATAGCAAGAAGCTCTTCCCTAGTCAGATTGTCTTCCCAAGGTAACATACTCCATGTCAAAATGTGTTCTTCAATCGGCATGATAGGTTTCTGACCTGTGATGAGTTCCACTGGCATGTAACCTGTCACCGAGCTGTGCGTCGTTCTATCTGTCCATAACGCAAATGGTAAGAGTCGAAGTCACTCGCGCACCCTTCCATTGCAGGTCTTTACCAAAGCCTTCACAATGGATGGATGACCACGTTCACTCTTGGCATTCCCTTCGGGGTTGTAAGCAGTTGTCAGTGACAACCTCACCCCGCACCTTGCAAAGAATTCCCGAGCCTCATGTGCATCTAACTCTCCTCGATCTGCAGTGATCTTTCTCACACTCCATATCGACAAACAACCTCTTCCAAGAGAAATTTACATACCTCTTCAATTGTCTTTGTCCGAAGCGCCCTACCCTCGACTTGATTTGAAAGATCTTCTCTAGCAAGTACCAAGTATCTCATCTGCCACAATCCAATCGGCATAATCATCAAGTCTACCACCCACTTGAAGTGGATTGCCAACGGATAAGTCGGGTGTAATCCGTCACGATTTCGGATGTTCGAATACATTTGACATGTCAAACAAGACTCCACAAAAGATACAACATCCCTGTACATGTTTTTCCACCAATACCGCTCTTTCATCTTTGTAAAAGTGGCCCAAATCTCTCGATGTCCAGCCCAAAGACTCTCATGGAACGCCTTGAGCAACTTCTGCTGATCTTCCTTGTTGCAAATTACCCGTAGCGGTACCCCATCTTTCTGCTTCGGTCGCTTCCAAAGAAACCCATCCTGCAACATGAAGTTGTAGGCCTTTCTTCGAACTCTCCGAAACCTCTCATTCGTCCAACCTGTCTGCTTAACCATCGTATTAAGGTACCTCCCGATATCAAGCAAATCACCATCATACAATCCTTCAACAAACAACTCATCTTCTCTTCCTGTCTGTGCAATTGAATAGAACTTTGCGTCCAGGACGTCAATATCTTCAACCATCTCATCCTCCCCATCATACCGAGCTCGAGATAACATATCCGCCATCGGATTATCTTTCTCTACGATATGTCTAAACTTCGGGTTCAACGACTTGATATATGCGATCCATCGTAACATCGCAATATCAGGAGTTGAACAATTCATGATCATCTCTAACAACGGCAAGCAATCAGTTTCAACCACCACTATTGCTCCAATCAAATACTCTTTCTCAGTTTTCATAGCTGAAACAATACCCCACAGTTCTCTCTTCACTTGCGAGTAAGCATGTTGTCGAGGACTTAACACCTTCGCTCCGAACCTAACCGCAAACCTGTCTCCATCCTCATCATCCTGTCTGATTGCCCATCCAATTGCAATTGGACTCGTATCCACTGTAAGAACCACCGGCCTAGCACTCTTGTAATCAATCCGTCTCAGAACTGGAGGAGATGATAGTAAAGACTTCAGCTTCCTTATCGCATCAGTATGCTCTTCCTCCCATCTGAACTTATGACCCTTACGCAACAATCCATACAACGGATCCGCCACATGCGCATAATGAGGAATCCAAATGTGGTAGAATATACAAGCACCCAAAAATCTTCTTACTTCTGTCAGCGAGTTGCAAACCTCCTTCATCCTTCCAATCGCATCCATCTTGTTCGGATCTGGCTTCCGACCAAATGATCCACACAAATGACAAAGATCAAAACCTCTCTAACCCCAAATGTAGACTTCGCACCTGACAACGTAAGATGAACTTCCTCAAGTCGAGATAAGATCTTCTCACAGTCTGCGATGTGATCGATGACGTATCGCCGACACCCCCTCTGATCTAATGCTTCGTTCTTCTCATCCTCGACACATCCTTTGATGGGGATGTCATCCAAGAATGGCATCGTCTTTTCAGGGATGAAGTCCCTTAGAACTCGATTCATCTCGTTCATCATGTGTGCTACCGAGTTGGTAGCTCCATGTGGTAAGATACACATCTTAACCAACCCCAAAGGTGTCCTCATTGTCGTGAAGCTTCTGCTCTCCTCCGCTAGTTGAAACTGATCGTACCCTGAGTAAAGATCTCCCATTGAGTAAATTGCTCTTCCTGCAAACGCTTCAGCAAACTCCTCCACAATCGGTCCCACCTCAGCATTTCTGATTGTTATTGCGTTCACCGGCTGCATGTCTTGGATGAACCGCAGCGACCCATTCTTCTTAGGCACTGTAAACCATCTGCTCGAATACGGTGTAAACGACGGCTCCAAGATCTTCATCCGCATCTTCTCCTTCAGCAACTCCACTAGTTTGGACAAGTGAGCCCGCGGTACTGGAATTGATCTCAGGTTCCATGGCACATGCGATATCGTGAAGATAACCATCGGGGTAACAACGTACGGGTCTACACACCCAATCTCATGTGGCTCAAAAGCAAATGCTTTCCCATGTCGTGAAAGCATCTCTTTGAAGCAAATCCTCTCTTTTGGTAGAAGAGACCCATCAGATCTAATCTTCAGCTCTTCAAGGGTCTTCTCCGTGAACTTGGGTCCTATCATTGCAGGATCTCGCAAACTCTTCTCTTTTGAAGCTCGATCCATCTGTTGGTTAATGTCTTCTGGAAAAGGACCAGCAACTGGCTTTACCTTCCTATCCATTATCTTATACCTTGTCTCAACTCGAACCTCCGGTGCACTGAATGATTCAATCACCGAATAGACCTCCCTTGAATGAATCTGCACGACCTTATTCATATCCTCCCATCCAATAGACATAATCTCTTGCACAGGATCTTCCAACCCATCCTCTTCATAAACACCAGAAATCCATTCATCTCCTTCTAGCTCACCCAACTCTTTCAACATCAACTCAACATCACGCAAATGTTTTTGTTCTTTTCTTCTCAGCTCTTCTACCTTCTTGTAGATAGCAATCCCACACTCTGAAAAACAAACAAACCCTGTACAAAAGGCACTATCTCCATCAAGCGAGAGTACCTTCTCCTACGCACCACCACAATCCCGTTCTATAGTGGTACTCAACGAAAATCCTTGAACTCTTCACTCATCCTTGGAAGCGGTCTCTCTCTCAACCGATCTCGATTGCGCTCGTGATTGGACGGTACAGTCAAGAACTGTACCGCTCTCTTCCCATCTTGACTTCGGATCCTAGCATAAGCAGATCCGTCGTCTAGCACCTTTGTCTCCATCCGAGTTGCTATGATGAAAGGTTGGCCCAGAATGAGTGGGTATGATGTTGCTTCCTGAACAAAAAAGTTCTGCTCAATAGCAACATCATCTATGCGCACTCTGATGTCTGGACAAGCTCCATACAAGTCTCCTCTTGTGTTGTTGGTTGCTCTTATGACCCATCCATGTTCTGTGTCGATCGGCCACTTCTTCTTCTTGTACAGCTCCTTCGACATGATGTTGATTTCTGATCCATGATCGATCAGAGCAACCACCGGCTCATCCAAGTCTCCGATCCTCACCAATGTTTCCGTCGTAGCTCGAGTCCAGTGACTGTGGCTGTAATGACTTGAGCTTTGCTTCCTATCCTCCTCTTCATCCTCAAAATGCACCCTGCGCCTTCGATCTCTTTCTTCCTCTGGAGAATAGACACTGCACTTTGCAAGCTCTCTCTCCTCATCCACAGACATCCTAGTATCCAAAGCATGCGATAAACCAATCTCACATGTAATCTGTCGCTTTCGTTTGATGCCATCGATGATGACATCATGAAACTCGCGCTTAGCGATACCCAACACTTCTCTCAAGATAAACTCCACCTTCGCATTCAGAATGCGATCTTCCAAGACTCCCTTCAAGTCTGTTGAAGCCTCGATATCCGACTGTAGCTTGTATGCAGTCGGCTTACCCTTCTCCTTCTGAGAATCGTTCACTCTTTCTTTCGATGGAGAAGGAGCATCATCCATCGGTAGGTCTTGAGCTCCTGCATCCCGAAGCTCTTGGCGAACCTTCTCTCCTCAAGTCTGTCTCTTGGAAGAAGTTCTTTCCCCTGCATCCTCTGAATCTCGCCTTCTCTTCTCTTCCAACAACGCTTCGTGTTGGTTCTTGGCGATGTACGCATGCACCTATAGAGCTTCTATCGTATCCTCCCATCCAGTATCTCTTCTGATCGTAGCAGCTGTCCTCATCAATGTTTCACGTGCCATCTTCCTTTTTTGTTTCATGGAGATGGCAGATGACCACAATCCACTTGGCTCAACCTCCTTGTTGAAACTCCTCTCAGCTTGATCCTCAACCCTTGTGCCATAAGTTCCAGCTTTCACGATTGCAATTGCTTGCGCTGATAGGTGGTCCTCAACCAACTTCTTCATCCCTCCTGTACCAAAGTTGGTCTCAAGAAGTGCACCAGTATCCCTCAGCGCTATCTTCCCATCCTTCCAGAAAATCACTCCTTGCTGCAGAATATCAGTGAACTCCTTGCAATCTCTGCGCGGATGATCAGTACCATCGCACCAGATACACCGCTGGATCCAGCCTTGCTTCTCAACCGGTCTTGCTCCGCTTGTAGACCCCTTCTCTTCCAATCTTGTGAGCTTGATCTGCAGATCTCACATTCCACGCAAAATCTCCTCAAGGTTTGAATCATCCTTCTTCGGAGATACCATAGGTGCCTGAACAACTGGAACAACTGGAGCAACTGGTACTACATGTCTAGCAACAGGAACCACTGGTCGGACTACATGAACATGTGTTACAGCTGTAGGTGTTGGCGCCAGTCTCCTAACAGGAACCTTCTCTCGTCTCCGCTCCCTCTTGGTAAGCAGACCAACAGCTTCCTCAACCTTCTTCCAGCTGCTAGTCAATCCATCGTCCTCCTCCCGGTCTTCCAGAAGTACCTCTAGCTTCTCCTGCAACTTCTCATCTGCAGCCCGAAGAAATAGCTCTGTCTTGTTGGACTGCAACGTCAACTTTTCCATCCTCGTCAGCCGTGAAAACTGCTTCTCAAACTCTCTGAGCAACTCAGTAGCTTGTAGACCCTTCCTTGGTTGCTCAACCCACTCCAAGAATGATTTCTTGGTGACTCGATCAGAGTCCTCCAAGAAGTACTCATCCATCAAAGCACGAGCAAACGTCTCCCAATCCTTGTTAAAATGCTTCGTTAGCATTTTAACATGATCCCTAATCTCTGGAGCTGCTGCTAACTCAAACGTCTCAATCATCTCATCTTTTGAGACCCGGTTCGGCTCCATCTCCTTCACATAATACCTTAGATATCTTGAGACATCTCTCCCATCAAACTTGTCAATCCTGCTGACCACCGCTTGTAGCACCTTTGTTGCCAAAGCTTTCTTTCGCTCATCAGACTGTTGCTGCCGTAAGAACATAGTGAAAGCTTGGAACATCGATGCAGTCGCCGGATCCAAATGCACCTTCGGCAACCCACTTGAACCACTAGCTCCATCTCCATCACCTTTCCCATCCCCACTCATGACTGCCAATCTCTTCTTCCAAGTGTCCACACAGAAGAAATCTCCATCCCAGACCTTCACGTCGAGTTCACCACCGTATCGTGTCGGATATTGTGTGAAGGATGTCCAGGAAAACGCGAGGTTCCTGGCTATGGAGATGCTGTGTGTCGAACAGAGACAAGACAGAGAAGAACAACCACGAAAACGAACGCGCAATATATACCAACTCCAAAAGTATGTACACTGCCGGTTCTTTCTTCTAAGAGCACGAAACTGATGAACAGACCAGAGCGGTCTGTAACCTACTTCAAAGCCCTAAAACAAATCCCTGAATCACAACTCTAACCCAAAACCGCCGAAGCGTAGCTCAAAGCAAGAGAAACTTCTCTTTGCTAACAACCAGAGCCACAATAATATCACGCGATCCAAACCCAAGTCCAAACCACATCCACGCACTAGCTCTTGGCTAAAGCTAGCTACCACAAGCCGTACACAACCAATTTAGTCCCTAACGAACTCAAAAGGACGAAACCCGTAACGAAGGAACCGAAAAAGAACTATCTGAGAACTTTCTCCTTTCGTCAAACGATCTTCAAATGTTGATAGGTTCTCCTTCCCTGACTCCTTTGGCTCAAGAAACCTTCAGATTCGACTCCCGATAGTCGAGATATCGCCGATTTTCGGTCGCAGATGACCGAACCTTCAAAAACTCCTCCTTGCGGCTTAAAACCGCACACCACACACAAACGGATCATCTAAATTGATATCCGTCTTCTCTGGTAGGTAGATCTAGCTACCCTGAACCCAACAAGACTCCAAACAAGTCGTTTGAAGTTCCCCTTGCAAAACCACTCGAGAAATTTGGTCGCAGATTGTAAAAAACTGACGTAAATCGGCTCCCTACGGCTCAAACTTGCTCACCACACCCAAACCAACAATCCAATTCACGTACAGTCTTCTCCTATGAGTAGATGAAGACTCCCTGATCGTGTAGGCACCAAGAACGAAGAGCTTGGCTCACCGATCGCGAAAAACAGCCCAACCTCAGGTCGCAGGTGAACGAAAATCTGATGTAAGCGCTTCCCTGCGAGCCAATTTCACTCAGAACTTCCAAACCGCCCGATGAAAACTGGTATCGTCTTCAATTTCCTGTAGAACTCGGTGTTCTGATCCCGATGGATCCAAGGACAGCAAGTTTGGACTCCGGAACGGCCCGAACGGTCCAACTCTCCTTCACAGGTAACTGAAATCCTTCAGTCTGCTTCCTGCGTCTCAATTTCCCTCAATACACACCCCCCGATCTGTCTCTTCACAAACCGTCTTAACCTGTGCGTAGCCTGCACAGTTCTGAACCCAATGACACCTTGTGCGCGTGTATTGGACTTCTCAAATCCTCAAACAATCCATCGACAGGTCGCAGGTGCAAGCTAACTCCTAAGCTGCCCCCTTGTTACAGTCTCTATACGTACGAACTTCACCCTGAATAATAAGAAGCAGGCCCCTTACATCTTTGATATAATGCCTGAAGCCTCAAATACCCAGTCAGCAAGTAACTAGGACCTAGTTTGATTTTGTCTTCTTTCGAATCGCATAACTTCTTCTCTAGATGTCCAAACGAGGTAAACAAAATACCCATGGAAAGCTGACAACGAGCTCTACCCATCTATGCGATAAAAGTGAAGATCCGAAGTTGTGCCAAAAACCTGTAAGCTGGGGCCTAGCTTGTTTTCTCCATCTTTCGAGTCTTGTAACTTCTCCACTAGGCTTCCAAACGAAGTAGACAAAGTGCATATGGAATGCTGACAAGGAGCTCTATCCACTGATACGATGAAAGCGAAGGTTCGAAATGATGCCAAAAGTCCGTAAGCAAGGGTCTAGCTTGTCTTCTCACGAGTGTTTTTTGGAGCGACAAGCATCGAACTTTAGATTTCATATAGGAGTCGGTCCACGACACGACACCGCCAATATCCACAGCCTCCAGAATCGACTTCTCTGACGTCTTAACTTCACTCAGAGAGACTAACTCCTAGCAGAGAGGTGAATCATTCACTATGAGAAATGATTCACATCACGACAACGTTGAGAGCCTTACGGGATTTTTGCTGTGATTTTCAGAATTGGGTCCGAATGAGATTTTTGGATATCTACGTGATGGAGATGACTATTGGTGAAGACAAAAAGTGATACATGTTCCAGTTTTGACTACAAGGAATTTAGCCGAGGGAGAAGTGGTACATGTATCACTTCCTTTAACAAAACTGAAAGTTGAGAAGTGATATGAGTATCACTTCTTGTTTCACAAAAAAAACTGTTGTCAATTTTTGTAAGATTGAGAAGGAGAGAAATAAAGATTTTCTTGCAGAGTGTAGTTAAGGCTACAGAGCTCTGTTACATGAGACTTTGTACCGTTGGAAAGTTTGGATTTAAGCTTTCTAGTGCCAGCAAGAACTCATGATTTGGATCAAAAGAGTGAGAATTGCAGGTTTTGCCATTAGTGAAGACAAGTGATAGGTGTATCACTTCACAACTTGGACGAATTATCTTGGTCTAGGAGAGTCAGTTTGAGAAAAGTGAGGTATCTTTGGGAAGCATTTTCTGTAGTCATTTTGACAAGAGTGATTAGATTTAATTCTAAATGTTGGAGAGAAAATCATCAACTCTGAAAGTTCACTGTAAATTCTGTGTATATGCAAGTTGAGGTGTAAATAAATCGAGATTTTCTTTGGTTGAACTGGATAGTACTTGTGTGCTTGTATGCGCTGATCATATTTACTACTTCCTCTACAGTCAGGAGCTCGGTGCTCGTGAAAGACAATACCATAGTGGTGTCATATCAAATTTTACGAAGTCAGGTCCGAAAAAGTACCAATCTCTTGTCTGCAAAAGATAATGTAGTAGTGAGCTAAAGGTTGAAATCTCAAGCGTGGTTGCTCAGACCTTAAACCTTGATTTTTTATCATAAACGTGTATCTAAACTTCGATGGTTTGCAGTATCTTCAGTTTTTCTCCAAATCTAATGATTCATGTTTCAACCTAAAGCACTTCAGATTCTTTCCAAAGATGTCTTTATTACTTGAAATTGATCTTTCTAGCTAAAGTTACGAGTGAATGAAGTTTCTGTAATTTTTTTCATGTACGTATGTAACCTCAATTACACCTGATCCTTCTGCCATAATCTCTATTTCATAATCAAAGTTGTGACTCCAGAACAACTTCACTCCTAAACATTAAACATCCAATAAATAACCTTCTGGTAAAAATCTCTTTCTTGTCTTTTTCTTCTTTTTTTGGGTTACGATTCCATTCTAAATCTCACCAAAAATCTTGATTTCAGAATCCATGGTCTAGACTTCAAAGTTTAGACCCTGAACTGTGTAAAAGTAGCACTCCAATCTCAATTTTAGAATCGAAGTTGAAATCCAAATTGATCGGTTTGTCTCTTGCACTTCAAGAATTGACATCGCCCTTGTTATGTCTCCAAACGCTTCAAAACGGATGGCATTGGAAAGCCCTTGTAAAACCCTTTCTGGTGACAACCAAATTTTCTCAAACAGATTGATTCCTCAAACTTTGTTTGTTGAACTCCACTTTCTCCAAGTAGATGTTCTTTCACAACCAAGGACCTTGTATCATCATGGATGCACTTCACGTACAAAATGAGTAGAGGATACTACCAAACAATCAAAATGAGTAGAGGATACTTGAGACGTTGAACAGAAGTGATATTTTGAGCTAGACAAAGCTTGCATGTTCTTGAACACGTCATGATCACCTAAGCATTCACATAGGTTTATCAACATTTATTGTATTTTCTTGCACAATTGCAAGTGGTGAGTTTAAATATGTTGTGCGTAACTTCTAGGTGGAGTAGATCACGTCTTTAAAATGAAGTTTTTCATACGTTTTTGTACTATTTTCCAGTATTACTAGATGACAAAAACACAACAAAACTTTATGCACATAACGTAAAAGTCATATTATCTCTTAGTTACAGCTTTGCTACGAGTATATATCTATAATCAAATCATGTGCATGCAACTGAAGGTAGCGCAAAGGAGGAGTTCGTTCAACCACTTTTGGAAGTTAAATCAATAATAATTTGGAAAAGTCACTTTGTTACACAAGTCAACTTGCGATCCAAATATGGAATTTTCTTCCACACAGAAGTTAGTCTTTCAACTCACGCATGTTTAACAACGATAAATCATGCACGTTCCTAGCACAATTTATGTTGCATATCTGTTGCAGCCTCTGGAGGATCTTTCACCTTCTCTCTGATTTATTCATGATACATTTCCATTAATATCAAGTATCTTTTGTATCAATATCAGATACTTTGTGAAATAATCCGGTAACTCTCGAGTACCACCCTAACTGTAGCATTGTCACAGTGGATATCTCAACAATCTGAATATCTCTACCCAATAGAGTCTGGATGTCTCGTGCGACCACAACGATCTTGATGCGTCATGAACTGCCGTGTAAGGGTTACCATTTCTGAGAATTTGGTTGTTTAATAAGAGCAAGTACCATGATACCCCGATCGTGAATAATCGAACCTACAATCCAGTCCAGAATCCTTAATCCAGAAAGCTGTTACCTCTAGCCTAGAGTCAGAGAATGGTGTTTAGTTTGCTTAACTCTTGGACTCAATGTGGACATCGTCCTAGAAACTTCATGCAGTTGACATAAACGTCGCGTTGTTCAACTCTGTGTGCTATACGTCCTTATTGTTGCGCTCTGTGGGGTGCTTGAATATCAAGTCTGTCGATACATTCTCAATCTTTAGGGTTCAGAGTCCTTTCACGCCTCGAACACCTTTGCAAAGACATCCCACACTTCCTCGGAACCTTCTTCCGGTAAGAGACGCGGTTCTCCCCACATGTCTTCTTGAAACTTCTCACGTGGGCTAACCTCTTACTTTACGTTCTCACACTCAAAACGGTCCTCAACAAAGTCTAAACAAACTACACCCTCAAGACAGTCAAATCTAGCACAACGAAGTGTTCCAACAACCAAAACGCCCTGCCCTGCCCTCCCCTCTGAGTCTGTTTCTAGCCGCAATCATAACCCATCCTAGTTCAACATCTCTGAGATCATAAGATAACCGGAATGATGTATCGACTTACAGGCTGACCCGGTACAAAGCCCCATGGCGACGAACTACGGAAGTTGATGATGTATTTCCAAAACTCAGCGGTAGAAAGGACTGGCTTTAGGACTTATGTCTGCAGGTTTAACGGTCCTTCTACTTTACACCTAACACAGACCGCCAGCAGTTACAAATACAAGAGAATTCACCTCGTTTTGAGGGATCTACTAAATTTCTTCAATCCTTTCCGCTGTGTTACACCTGTTTAACTCGAAGCCTGTACATGGGGCCAAGCCAAAATGGGACATTTACCCAAGCTTGAATCTGAAGAATGTATGCTGTCCTGCATCACTATCACCTTATTTCGAAGGGACTAGCAATATCTGAAGTAATCTAGTATGTCTTTTCTCCTTCGTCGAATGCACCGAGAGCTTTCATATCCTCCAAAAATGCGTAGTATGAATCATCAATACTTTGCGGTGGCTTCACAGCAGAAGGTGGGGGTGCAGGTTTTGCTACGGGCGTCGTGGCCACAGGTCCCGCCGGTGTAGGAGCTTTGGGTTTGTACTTCAGAGCGTTTTCCCTTCGCACGCGAACTGATGCAGGAACCTGAAAGTGAAACCAGAACCCATTCCACCTCAGAAAAGGGCACGACTTCATCTGAACCCGAGATAAATTCATCGTTTGGACGTAAGAGACAATAACTATAACAACCTAAGGCCACATTCATGACCAACTCATACATCGGAGTCGTTAGCTGACAGATTACATCACGCCTAGGGCTCTTAATATATAAAACGGGCGTGCTCGAAACGCCGGAGCTCTAGATAAGTCTGTCTCACTACTTTTAAGTCTGATGTACGCTTGCTCAGGAAAGTGTTACTATCGCACATCGAGCACAACGTCAAGTAACAAAGGCCTGTGCAATCAGAAGGAGTAAACAACTTGTTGCATTCGATGACATCCATCCCACTCCCGGACTACGCGTTTGGACTAGAAAACATCACAGAGAAAAAAACCTTGATAGGGAAGCTTCCCCGTAACCTACAACATAGCTGATGAGAATCAACAAAGATATGAACCACTGACTGAGTTGGTCCTTGATACCTACCATAGATGTTAACTCGGGCGTATGTTGAGCAAGAGGTCTCTTTATAACCGTTGCGGCAGCAGACTTCACATATGACGGCCTTGCTGACCCGGATCTGCCTCCATCATCTGGCCCTGCTGCATCGGACACTCTTGGTGGTTGTGGAAGGCTTGATGGTTGTCCTAGAGAGTCGCCACTCATAGGCGGAGGACCGGGGGGCGGTCGCATCACAGGGGGAGGTCCTGGGGGTGGAGGTCCAAGGTGAGGTCTACCAGCCATTCCAGGAGGAGGACCAGGTGGCGGTGCCATCCCTGGTGGTGGTGGCATTCTCTGAGGAGGTAGAGGAGGTGGAGGAAGAGTCATTGGGGGACGAACTGTTGCAGGTGGAGGAGGGGGCGGAGGGAGCCGCGTAACACCAGGAGGCATGTCCTCAGATCTATCGGAGTTTTGCGGAGGGGGAACAGGTGGGGGTCTCATCATCGCAGTCGGAGGTCGTGAGGGTGGTAGTCCAGCAGGAGATCTAACAGGAGGTGGTGGTGGAGGAGGGCGTTGCACTGGAGCTGACTCTTTACTGCTAAAGGGTTCTTCCGTGTCGTCGTCTTGCATTTGCGCAGAGGCTGGTCGACGCGGTGGTGGGGGAGGAAGACGCCCTATGGTCTGCAAATAAATTAAACATCGGAATCAGTGACCCCAAAAGAACAAACCTCGAAATAAACAGTATGGATACTGCAATGGAGGACACTCAGACGGGGGACTCAGCTGAACGGGATAGCCCAACAAAAGTCAAAAGCTTCACGAAACCCCCTAGAATGCATAAAGTGGTAACGCATAAGCATGAGTTACGAGTACATTGCAAGGCAAAAAGTACCTCTTCTCAGGGGACCAATGTTAGTACGAGCACCATAGCTCCATGTATAGCAATGGTCACGACGCGTCTTAAGCATTCAACTGGTCTGGTGTGAAACGTCTCCAAAGCTACCTACTGACAATAACTAGACTCAGGAAGTCTTACCCTATCTTGTGATGCCGACGTGCTTGGAGATTTTTCTGTAACTTCATTCCTCATGTCATCATCTGTGCCCGGCGGGACGATTGCGCTTGAAATTTCTTGCACCGTCCCTGGAGGAGGAGGTTGGGGGAGTCTTGGAGGGGGTGGCGGGAGTGCAGATACGGCTTGCGGTGTGACCGCCGTGGCAGGAGGTGGTCCTGGAGGTGGAGGTGGTAAGGAGGACGACGCGGCGGCAGCAGCGGCAGGAGCTGGACGGGGTGGTGCAGGTGGTGGAGGTGGTACAGGCACGGGGAGAGGGATGACTGACTCCCCTCCAGCACTAGAAGAGCCTTCTCCACTCGGCAACGGAGGTGGGGGTGGCGGTGGTGGCAGGGGAAGGGGTCCGGTTTCCTGCTCTGCTTCTTCTCCTTCTCCCTCTCCCTCTGCTTTAGATCCAGATCCACCAGCTGAAAGAGGTATTCTTGGTCCTGCGAACCACCAGAGGAGATTGCTCTTCAGAAGACTGTAAACGCACGCCAGAAGCAACGAGGACAAGTATGGTTCCTAATAACTTTCAAGCATCGACAGTATGCAACGAAATACGAAAACACCAGCAATCACCTAAACAGGAAAAGCACGGGACAATGCATGTCTCTTTAATGCGCTCAAGCTGAGCCTCAGGTGAAGGTAAAAGCGATTGTACTCCAAGAGAATTGAGGAGTGAAATGATGAACTGACATACCAATTGACGACTTGTACATAGGTGGCTTGCCAGGTGGAGGTGCCCCACTAGGGTTCAGAGATGGGTGGAAATAAACAGAATCCTGAGAAAATCCGAAAAAAATCCTGTCAATGTCTGCTTTATTCAATCCTCCATGAGCTACAAATATGTTTCAACTTTCGAGCACGAGTTCAATCAAGGTATCTTCTTAACCACCGGTAGTCAGTACGGCATGCAGCCAGGACACATAACATAAATTCCACCAGCCTGACATCCTAGTGTTTCTTCCATACTGTACCTCAGGTTTGGGATGCTTGGCTCTTTCTTCTTCTTCCGCCGTAGCTCTCCTCCTAGGAGCAGGTAAATGACTGGCCACAGCAGAAGGTATCTTCAGTACCTTACAATGTGATAAACCAATTCTTGGTTGTATGTATGTAATCAGTTCTTCCACGATAGCATCACCCAACCATAAACGATAGACAAACGTTCTACTTGTCAAAAGACAAAGGAAAACTACTATGAAGTACCTGAACATAACCGGCTCCTCGCCCTTTTCGCGCATCTTGTCCTCATACTCCTGAGATTATCAGGAGTTCCAAATCAGAAAACACTACCCTTTCCGGGCTTCGGTTCGGAAACTCGAAGCAAATAGCTCTAATAATGACCATCAAAAACTATGGATTACGTGATGAGGGGAAACATCTCGACCAAGGGACTATACTCGGAAGCATTGCATGTCGTAACCTTTTCCGGACAGAGAGAGGAAAGAGACAGAGCCGAGGAAGGGGCAGATTACCTTGCGCTTCTTGAGCACTAAATTCAAAGTATCTTCCAACTGTCTCTTTTTGTGCCTTCGAGTCTTGTCAAGAGCTCCATCAGCCTCTGCAAAGCAATGTCTATGTCAAACAACCACAGCCCAGATTCCAATTTTGCCTGCCAACGGTAAAACCTATACTCACAACACTCCAGCGGCATCACGTTCATGAAGTTTTCTTCTTAAGAATAACCTTGAGGATTGAGTCAAAAAGCATGTCAGGGCTTTGTGATCCTTCACAGTCATCGGAGGTTCACAACTCATTCAAATCAAACTCTGCCTATTTTTCCCACCTAGCAGACAGATTAGCAAAACTGAATCGTCCTTCAACGTTGCTCAAAGTGCCAAGGTCATAAGGTGACAAAACTTCCACCATCTGCCACAAAAGTTTTCCACCGATCATCCATTCCCTGTCTAGTAACCTCAGTGCAAGATGCATGACCAGTAGGCAGACTGTAAACGTTTTTGATTGGATTCTGCCTTCTCCTTGAAATAAGTGACAGTCTTCCACCGAGAGACTTCAGATTCTGGATGACAGTTCACAAGTAATTTAAGTGCGTTTGGTAAACCCAGACAGGAAAAATCCCTCTCCTCATGGTATGGGGCCCATATATCACAGGAAAACAAACCGGAAAATACAGTCAATTAACTAACAGCACATACTCATCATCTCAAGCTTCCTAATTTGCTCTTTGATGGCCTCGGGATCCTTCTTCAGAATTCCCACCTCCCGTACTTTCTTCCTTTCTTTTTTATTCTGCAATCAAAAAGTCAAAAAGGAGACTTACAGATCCAGATCACGGAATGAAACCAGAAAATCAATATAAGCAAGCATCGGGAACAAAGTGCGAAGACGTGGAAACCGAATACAACATCCCTAATTCTAAACGTGGTGAGCAAATGCAGAATAGAGAAATCACTTCTCGACGTTTTCACAGGCGCATTCAAGTTCTGTGCAACTGTATAAAGACAACAATAGAACAAACTTTATTTGGCTATCGGGGAAGAAACTCGATGAAGCTAAAACGGAATAGTAGAATAATACCCGCCTTTCGAACTTCCGCTGAATTAGTTTCACTCACCCGTTTCAGCTCCTTCTTGCGGAGCTCCTTGCGATAGGCATCCGTCGGATTCATGACCTTGCCACCCTTGGTGGTCTTCATCTCGCCAAACTTTCAGGCTCACTCGCCGTCGACGGCAACTTCTCCTCAACAACTCAATTTCAAGCACGTCTTCCAAAGAAGTTGCTACGAGCAATCTCCATCAACGAACACAGAATCGAATGCTGTCCTAGAACGCACCCTTCAACTTCCGACCGCGAGCAGATCCTCACAATAAACAAACGATTTCCCGTGCAAAAACGGGTATCCGATCCATGAAAACACAGCCAAACTAGACCAGATCCAACGTTAGTCTCGGCAGAGATCAGAAATTCTGGGAGAGCCAAGACGACGGGGAGGTGTTTGAGCTTAATTAGGGCAGATCAGCTGTTGGCGTACTTTAGTCCCTCCGCTGGGGCGGGATCTGACGTAAGTTGTATCGACTCGTCCCCCGCGAGAGAAATGGAGCCTTCACTGGAGTACAGATATGGCCGTGTTAGTTATAGCTAACTAAAGTTGAGGAGAGATAGAAGTCGGGGGAATACCCCGAACGAAGTAACGAGGAGACGGGAAAGAAGGAAGATGGGAACGTTCAGTCATCTTTTGAGTACGATGGAAACCTGGACTCCTGGAGCGATAGCAGACAAGAAGCGGAAGAGCCACACGCACTAGAATAAGATGCTGCGATTGTAATATGATTTAGAGGCTATGTGTTTATGTTGCAGCAAAGAAAATCGGAGGTTCTTTATCTAAAATGAGGATGATCCGAGAGGCTTGAAGAGATGAAGTGAGACTACTATAATTTGCAAAATATGATATAGATACAAATGATATTTAATTGTTGATGGAATGATGCAAAGAAATTATACTTGTTCGTGAATGAGAGAAAATGTTTTGTTTAATAATCGATGATTTCCATCATAATTTATTCTAAAGTCACCTTTGAGGATGGAGGGGATGGAAGTGAAATTATTTATTAAGGTTTGATGTAATTGACTGAAGAAATCTGTAAGAAACATATGAGTTGATTTAAAAGAGTCGTGATGTTGGATGTACAAAAAATGTTGATGTTAAAATCAAAAGAAATAATCGAAATAATATTTTATCTATAAATGATAGAAGAATATAGCTTCACTGGGACTGGTACATAATAACAAGTTGATGCCACTGTAATGAGATTGCGAATGCTATGCATTTGTCAAGATAAGCAATTATTGAATTTTAAGACTTTGTTACATAGATAATTATAGAGAAGGTGTTTATGAGGAGTGTTCTGAATCAATGAAAATTATTTTGATGAGCTCTTCATTATATTCTTGCATGCAGCACCGAATTGGATTAATGTTTTGCCTAAAAACTTAATATCACCACCGTATATTACACAAAATATAATAACATCTGGTTGTACATATATACATATAGAAGTTTATTATATTTAAGAGCATGTGTATATGCGTGTATTTATTTTAAATATCAATATATTATTATAATATAATATATAGTTTAATAAATAAATTATATAAGGAATTATAATACTCACATATAATATCATCTTTTTATTTATATATTTTTCTTACATATTCAATTTAGAGTTGATGTATACAATGTCATATATATGATATGTAAATAAATGAACGTGTGGGTATAGATATTGAACGTGTAGAATTAACTATATGTGAAGAATAAAAAATATGATATACAATGATAGATATGGTGTCATGGTTGTGAAATATAAAAACAATTTTTAAAAGTAAAATCATCTTATCGAGTATATAGAGACTTTGTCATGTGATCCAAATATTCTTTCAATAGAACAAATTGATGAAATATGGCAAAACTATAACGAAGAATAAGTATGAGAAAAAACCATAAGAACCACCGGAACAATATTTAGATGTTATGTGCTTCTAGCTCAATGGCTAAGGCATCCTTTGGGAAGGCATCACAAAGGATATTGTAGTAGGTTGGCCTCTTTGAGGGATTATGTTAAACCTTGTGCTTAAGGACAGAGACGATATCCTCTTAATAATAGCATGTTGTGCAACGCTTTCGCTTACTACATGCATTGAAAAGGAGAGTTCTTGACATATTGGAGCTTAATATCTACTTTAATTCTGGGGCATCTATGTTAGTCCCTCAGTGCAATGGGAATCAATGTGTAGATATGAAACTCTTTCATAATAAAACGTGTATCAAGCTATAAGGTTGTGTAGTAGCGCGATGACATCAACGATATTGCAGTAACTTTTTATTAAATTTTGATCCAAATGGATTTGTAATGCTCATAATTATAATCTAATTTTAACTTTTAATTTCAGCTTTTATCATTTTGGTTTATCAATCTAAATTAAATTAGCTTCTAAACTTCAACAATAAATAATGAAACTCTGCATAAGGTGTCTATTTTTACTAGATTATTTCACTTTCCATTTTAGCTTAACTAAACTCATCGCTAAACTCTAAATTATAACTAACCAACCTATATATTAACATTTCTATTATATTTAAATTGAATTTCTCACTGCTACTCTGAGCTAATTCAATAGTTGTGTCTATAACAACATGTTATATATAAATATCTGATACTTCTCTCTAGAACAATCTAAACAATTATAGATCACAGTCTGAAATTCTGAACTAAGTTAAACCAAAAAACTCATTTTGTAGTTTGATGCAGTCTGAACATATAACAGTAGTTTACGTGAGGAAAACCAACAATACAATATACGACTAGATCAGAAAAGTTGATTTAGAATTTTGACAAAATAACCAATTTATTGGAAATAATTCAAGAGAATGTATTACCATTTTGAGTAGTTAGAGAGCAGATATATCAGTTTCGAAATAGCTTCAAAGAAAGTATAACAATCTTGAGATAGTTTGGGAGAAAGTATAACAATTATGAGAATAGGAATAATAAGTTTGATCATTGGTGCCAATTATCACTGTGAAATATAATACTAAGTTGTTTCATAATAGGAGAATTGAGTCATTTCAAAGTACAATAATTGTGTTGTCTCAAAGTACAAGAAATGAGTTGAGTAGCTGATTACGTGAAACTTACTATTTCGATACAATGAGTCTATATGTATAACATCAATTGCCATACAATGCAAACCTCTATTGATTATCTAAACCGTCTCTTTCATATCTAAATCTCGACCATAACCTATTCTACAGCAATGCAAAACATAATTGTGTAAAAGCATTATCCTATCAAAACAACAGACACAACGTCAATTACAAACATTATCCAATCAAAGCAACATACACAAGAAATTATCTCTCACAATGTCTGTGCTAAAACTCTACCAATATTTTCGATCGTCACCTCAGTCGTTAACATTTTTTTTTTCAAGTCAAAATTCATCAATCTCCATTATGGTCATTCTCAAGATTGTGACAATAGCAAAAAGAGTGGGGCATTTGTTTAGATGGTCAAAATTATCAAACATTTTTTCTTTCATCCATCTCCATTGCGACCATAGTCAAGATTGAAGCACTACCAGAGAGCGTGGGAGCAAGAGCTTAGACGGCCATAATTATCTAACATTTTTCCTTTTGTCTATCTTCATTGCGATCACTTTCAACATTCAAGTGATGACAAAAATCGTGGTGGATTGCTATGTATCAAAAAACTCTATCCATAGCATCACACCTATCTCAACCATCATCCTCAGCGCACCGCAATACACGAAGAGAATGACAATTAGATCCATAATCTTCCTATCACACTGCACGAGGAGAAGACAAAGACAATTTGTTTCTTTCCTTTGTTCTCTTATACTTTTGTCAAATTTCTTATAAGCTAATTCACCTTCATATTCATTTTAGTAACAAATTGTCTCGTCGGATTATACTTCAAGAAGTGAACTCTACTTCCGACTTTCTTAGACTTTGTCTTATTCACTTTCTCAAGACCTCCACTCAACTATGCAAATGCATTATAAGAAACCTCTACAAGTATAAGTATGGAGGCATCAAAATTTATAGTTCTTGATAAAATATTTAATAGAGTACGAATCTTTAATATGTGTTTTGCTTAAACATTACATATCATAAGTCTTGTAGTCTAAATATCTTATAGTTAGTGATTTGATTTAATTATCTTCAAAATCTTTTGAAAATAATCTTGTGTTATATATTGGACTAATATATAAGTAAGTTATGATGTGTATGATTATAGGTCACAAAGAGATAAATTTCATTTTGAGATTGTATCAAAGTGATACATTTATTGTTGTACTTTCTCATCGACAATAATATGATGATTGTTCAAATTTATCTTAATAATATCATTTATGCGGATCTTTGATTCTAGATAATGTTGTATATCATAATCCATGTCAATTTGTATGTTTTGGAGAGAAATATAATTGATACACTGTTAAATCTTACGACATATGTATAGTCCTCATTGATGCTTGTTGAGTTATGTAATTAGATATATTTTTTATTTTATTGATTACTATTAAATAGATCATGAGATAAATAACATTGACCAAGAAGAATGAACATCTTTCTGATTGATGGTTTACATAAAACATCATCACTTCTGTTTGTCATATCATCTTTAACATTGTAGTTATAACATATTGTATTTAATAATTTAACTTTTAGATGTAGAAGTTTGTGTAATCCTTCAATATCTTTTGGATTGTCTAAATTTTGGAATGAGTTGATATGACGGATAACTGTTACAAGTGAAGTGCCACTTGTAAGGACTATTTTTATGTTAAGAGTCATTTGATTATATGATATGATTAGTGATATACTACAACACTCATTGCAAACATGCATATGTCTTACTCAATCATATATAGAACACCAATTTTCACCAAAACATTAAATACTTCTTTATACAAAGTCCACTATACAATTGATGGATCGATCAAGACAATATTCTTTATGTACTACTTGCAAAGTAATATGACACGCAAATCATATGGTTCTACCAAAAAACTATTCCAACTTCCTAACTGTCATATGTATCTAATCAAATGCAATCCAATACAATCAAATCTAGTGTATGTATAATCTAGAAGTAAACCGTATCTAATCCGATTTAATAGTAATATGCGCGTAAGTTATTACATTTATCTGTCGTATACTACTTCTATCTTGTAACGGATAAGGTTTCTCTTTCACACCATGTTAGCATAAGAAATACCGTTCTCTCATAAGATTGAGGTTGACTTGATCATTTATATGTTTCGATTGAGTTATGTAAAGTAGTCAACTAACTCGAAAATGACTATTTGATCTTCACTTGGACCATCACGACCAACCATATATCACAAGGTCTTAAGGTCTTAACTCCTTCCACTTATTGGTCATACTTATTTATGTTATTGATCACAAAATACTCTCGAATTTCCTCACGGAACCTAGAAAACTCAATATACAACACTTTGTCTCGAGCAAACAACATGTCGTTCACTGTATTTTTTCACTCATGCAAACTACAACCAGCCCAACAATAGTTTAAAGAACTAGTTATGATTCATATCCAGAGGATTATCCCTCCAGTAACCAAAAAGGATTATCTTATTACAAGCTGTCAATCTCTTACAGTTGATCATCAACCACGTACGACGGATGGTTTATTTGACCTGCACGTCAAGAAACGTCCAAACAATTTTTCCTTTACTTCATGTCCATCTTAACAGTACACTTACTAACCTCTCCACATTCACTACTACGTACTACAATGACCAATCTGTCCGACGGATCAATGCACAAAGGAGCATTTCATGAGATGAGTAGTTTAATTCACGCGTTGGAGTAGTTCAAGTACGACAATCGAACTAACTATATCGCTGGTTTTCTCACCTCTCCTTCTTAAGAGATCTCGCGTCTTTTGGTCGAAGATAGTATTGTTGAAGGTCAAGAGATCTATAACGACACGACGTCATGTCCACAACATCAGATTTTTCAGTCACTCAGCAATCCGACAGAATGTCACTATCCAACATATACACATCACACTGCAAAAACTCTCTACGTCTGAATCACTGTCATGTTGATGTTAACCACGAATACTAATTCAAGTACAAGTTGTATCCAAACCACAATGAACGTAATTAGATAAGTAATTTACATAAAGAAAGTTCATCAGCTGACTACCTAGGCGAGCGAGGCAAGGAAGAGAGAGAACTATAGAGAAGTATCAATAGACCTCACCGTCTAACTCTAGACACCAAAACACGAATCACATCATACAAGGCAAAGATCACTGACTAACCTTTTAAACCTCATGGGAAACTCGAGCACCAATGGATGCCACGATAGAATGGACATAGATGGCAAACTAACATATGATAAAAACTAACAACATGACAAAGCCACTAATTGACCTTAGCCTCTAACTAACTACCAAGCTTGGTAATAGGCTTGCACTTCATCGCTGATCTACAATCAAAATTAACTACCAAACTACATCTCTCACTTGTAGACTCACCACTCATCCGTTCAATTACTACGGAAACAATGGAGGTAGTACATTCCATTAGGTCATGGTACATGGTAGTTAACTCACCAGGGGTGCAAACACATTGTTTGCACTCCGTTGTAAAGTCACTTGATAATATAACTGAATGGAGATGGGAGCTACATAACTATCCGTTGGAAGGTAGCTCACTTACTCTCTATCCTCGTGCCCTACTCTCTCCATCTCTTTTTGGACTGCTACTAAGTCACCATCTAACACTCTAAGATGGATAGAGAGTGACTCATCACAACCTCCTGAATATGACATAACTATGTGCGATCTTGAAAAAACTAACAAGAAAGCTAACTCTTCATAAACTGCAAATTATTTTCTTTTGCACGAGAAATCTCAACCAAGGAGTACGCACTACACATGATATAGTCATTTATTATTTCAAGTGGATTTCTCTCCATCGTGTGATTCCTGATCATCGTAGATCAAAACTACTGCATTGAAAGTGCGACACCATCTCATTCTTTATCACCTCAATCATCGACACTCGGGTTCAATAATCAAATCCTCGTAATCTTTTTTTGCACTATGGCCTCCACATCTTATGGATAATTAAAGTTCTTGATTTTGTTGTCCCAAACATGGCAAATGAGGCTCCCTGCTTCACAAACACTGCATGTTTACTTGAGAAAAACAGTTTACATGGTCCTTTTGTACATATGGACCACATACAAGCAATAAATAATGATGAATTATGCGGTAGTAAAATATCCTTTTTACATGAACATGTGCAGAAAACCACCAACAAAAACTTTTTTTTACGTATTGAAGGACAATCCAATCTGATAGATGCCCATGATTACAACAACGTGAATGTGATCTAAAGTCAGTTGACAGAAAAGTAACACAAACGACGATAACTTATATAATAATAATACATTGGAAACTGCAAAAAGTGTTAATGCAGAAACAGTTGACCGAGCACTCATTCATGCAATAGACGTTCCAAACAAGACACACTAGTGAAGGGAGCGGGCTACAGAGCACTATAACTCATGTGTCAAGCTGATCTAGAGACCTTGATATCATCTTTGCTGCAACTTATATACCAGTACTGGCAGTTTAATTGCTGAAATGGACACCAAGCATCCAAGACAAGTCATGGATAACTACATGGTCTACTTGTCTCCTTTAGAATGTGAGGGAAAACTTATAATCAAATGAAGTTACTTTTGGCAAGAAAACTGTTTAGATTTAGTGCATGAATTGGTTTCTTCTTTTTGGAGAGAATGGAAAATGGACTCGTGAATGCTTATGAGTGAAGAACAACGAGGGTTGTTTTAAGTTATAAAATTATTAAGTTATAACGTGGTGTTATAAGTATCACGATGTTAAAAGATACTTATAACACAGTGAGAGATTTATAAGAATACTGTAATTTTGAAATTAAGATATTTTCAACTCTAAGTTGCAATTTTCATTTAAATATAAAATAATCATGATCTAAAGAATAAAAATTATTTAGTCATTTGAAATAAAATAAACAGTTTAATGAAAAAACTCTTTTCTACTCTAAAGTTAAACTTATTGTACTGAAATAACTGTAATATCTGAATTTTAGTTTCTCCAACTATGAATATTATTTTTATTTATGTGATTTATATTATATTATTTTGTGTATGTTGTTGTTTTGGTTTACATCATAGTTGTCATAGTTGAAAAGAAGTTTGAAGATTACACATATTTAACAATTTCAATGTAAGATGGTACCGATAATATGATCAACTTTAAATGATTACTTATATACTAAATAAATTATGTTCAAACTTGTGCAATTATATAAATATTAGCACCTATGTTACATGATTGATCATGTATCACTCTTTGATACGAGGAGATATTTTCAAAACATTATATAATAAAATACAACAATAAAATAAAAACTTAATTTTTTAACAACATATAATGATTAAATTTACAAAGACTCGCTAACATATTGGAGAAAGTAGCCACTCTATCTCGATCATGCGAAGAGAAGATAGACAGACTGAAGAGAAGACAACAAACCACGGTAGCTGTTTATAACAGAACGCAAACAAGTCTTCCTCACCTAAGCTCTATTGAGCGTCTAAACAACTCTACGGGTCGGGAATAACCTGGTACACCGCACCGCACCTGGTCCAATTTTTGAACCCGGTGGGACCACCCCGTACCTCTTTCCCTATGTCTGGTAGGCTGGTTTGCGAGGGCACATTTGGTATACGGATGTGGATTTTTCAGATTTACTCGTGGTAAAGACTCGGTATGACTATGAGTGCTCCTGGTAGCACAGTAGATCTCATTGTGCGGGTTCCCTTTCGAAAAATGGAGAAATTTTAACCCTTCTGCAGAAAATGATTATCATGATTATGTGATTGTTTTAATATAAAATCTATGAAATAAAATATAATTAATTTTTTTTATTAATTTTACAAATTGTGATTGATCTCAAAACAAACAATTTAGTACTGATTGGAAAATAAAGTTTCTTAGAACTGAAGAGAATCGCTTTTTTGAAAAAGAGAATTTCCTTTTCATGCTTTTATACCTATACCGGGGGTTTAAAAGAATCTTTTCATTCTCACTTGTTTCGTTCCAAGTAAGTTAAGATGGAACTCTCCGTAATCAGCGTGGTGCCGTGAGAGATATTTTCTCATGTAAAAGACTGGGCCGTTTGGAGTGGCGGCGAGGGTTCAAACCGTTAGATTTTTGAAAAGCAACCGGGAAAAATCATTTTGAAAGTCTTGGTGCGATCACACCCCAAGTGGGTTTCAAGATAGTCCAATATCTGGTCAATGGGGACAAATCATTGGGCGTTCTACCACGTCAATCACATCAAACATTTTACTGATCTGCTTAGAGAGAAAAAGGAACCTTCTGTCTCCTCTGTATCTAGACCTTGGAGTTATTTGCAGAAACATATGGAATAGATGTTAGATCTCTACTTTGTGAGAGTAGATATCTTTGGTAGATATCTTTCACCTCTCTACTTTGTGGTGGCAAGCACAGTAGCTGAAGACATTCGTCATAATTCAGATCAAGCTTTGCCCCACATAATGCAGGTTCGAACAGGAATATCAGATCCGATTGTCCGAGTTTCCTTAGTCTGGTTAGTGTCACTTTTCCAAGTGTCAGTCAAGAAGGATGATCAACATCAAGAAAGACCATGGATTAGATCATGGACATAACGGACTTTGTGAGGGTGACCTCAAAAGGAAAGCCAGGCAGCTGCTTCGGGTTTCGATCTGAATCTTGTGAACGGGTCCGATGGTCCGATGCTCTCATGATACAGAATAAGTCTGTTTCCACAGTCGTAAAAGTTACATAGTCTACCAAACATGACGCAGTTTTCTCGTCACCATCTTCACAGACAGTACAGACCCATGTTGTGGTTCATCTTATACATCCTGGTGTTCAATGGGATGCTACCTGCTCGGACCTAAAACTTACAACTAGTACTTGATGAAGGGGTTCTCTAAGGTAGGTCTTGAAGCCAGGTCCTTCAAAGAGAGAGATGACTTTTGTGTGTTGCCTCCATGTCTGGTTTGTGTCGGGGAAGCCTGTCCATTGGCTCCATTGCAGTGGTATTCATCTGGATTTCAGACTTGAGCTTCTCTAATAGGTCGGCTCTCTCCATTTTGCTGCTATGTCCAAGTCTTGGACTCCTGGAAATGGCGTATCCTGCACCAAGTGGTGTTAAATAACTTCTTTGGGTATCTGCTGCATTCTAGTTGCTCCAGTTGCCATCGCCACTTGAGCTTCGCTGCGTCCCTTCGCTCTTACTGTGGTGCCACACCAAATTCTTCCCGCACCCATACTCGTGCAGTGGTAGTCGCTGAAACGACAACAGGTCGAACAGCTTTCAACTGGAGGGCCTCCAGCAGAGCTCTTTGCTTGATATTAGTATCCCAAACAGGGTCTCCATATTCGAGTATACGGCGTCTGGTGTGAAGAAATATAGCTCATTCTGCTTTGGATGTAATGTTTCTGCAGGCAAGGAAGTTGCTCAACCCGTTTATAACTTGCGACTCGCAAAGGCGATCGATTGCGATCGCCTCGACAGTACAGTACAGATTGCCAGTTTTTGTGAGGCACAGGTTTGTGACAGAAGTTTCTGGCATCGGAACGGTAACATCAGGAATCGAAACATAAAGGGGAGACATATCGGACCAAATATGTTCGGTGTTATTGGCATGCTCTGCAGGTAAAATGCGAAATGTCTCGGGTACAGTTGCCTAAAAGCATCGTCCGAATCTGCGTAGTATCCAGCCGAGAAAATTTAGGCGTTTGGCCGTCCACTCCCTCGCTCGGCGAAGAGCTTTTCCATTAAAACCTGCACCGTCCCTACACTACTGATTCTATCCTACGCTCTCATGACACAGCATGGGAACGATTTTCATACTCTGAGGTTCTCCAAAACTGTCTCCTTCAAATCTCCGCTACTTACAGTGGCCGTTCAGACGGTGCTGTTTTGCTCCACGTCTCTAGTGGCCACTCTATGCATACAATCTCTCTTGCCTACAGTAGGCTGCAGTCAGGGCAAATCTGAAGGTTGCTGGTTATCTATACAGGACGTCTGTGCCAACACCAGGAATAGGAAATTGTGTTGCAAACTTTTCGACTCTCTCTCTGAGGTCTTCCAGCTCATTCCCGATGCCACACCCATCGGACTGCACGTATTCGAGATACTCCTTCACCTTAGTACCTTCCACTAGACTCTTCGCTTTAATCGCAAGGCCGACAGCTTCGTGGATGAAGTCGGCAACTTTGACGAAGTCCGTTTCCACGAAACCACGAGTTGTCAAAGCTGGAGAACCGATACGCACACCACCCGGCACAACAGCACTCTTATCTCCTGCACCAAGAAAAACCGTAAGGCGTTTTCACCACTATTGAACTCACAAGCTGCGATCGTCTGATGTTCTTCTCGTCATCTATTAACGTACACGAAAGAAATTTGTGTACACCTATCGCGGACAGTACCGGGCACAGAGTTCTTGTTCAGAGTGATCGACGCGAGATCCAGTACTCTCTCTGCTCGTGCTCCGTCGATTCCCTGCAACGAATACATTCAAACATGAGAATATTCACGGTGTAGTTTCACTACAGAGTTAACTCGAACAAGAGTCCTGTTATAATTCGCAAACCCAAGCACGCGTCCTCCTCCAGCCTGAAAAAGCTTTTGATAAGCCATCTTAAAACCTGTCGGAACAACTTGGCGAATACCGGAGAAAATTGTCAATCCTGGATACTCCTAACCCGCAGTGATGATAATCAGAGCAGAACTGGTAACCGAATCACGAAGAAAACAGACCAGAGGACGCAAGTCGATAAGAACGAGGTGATTGTCTGTTCCACCGGAGACCAAAGTGTAACCCAACTCCCGTAGCCTTCCAGCAAGTGCTTGACAGTTCTTGACGATCTGCGCAAATGAGAAATCCAACATTGGTACCTCCTACACTATACACATTCCAACAACAATTGCTCCGTAAGTCATCCTACGGTACATAGTCAACCTCCCTTCCCGAATTGTTAGTTGCTTACCTGCTGCTGATAAGTTCTAAATTCTGGCGATGCAACCTGCTTCAGACAAACTGCTAGCGCCCCAATAGTATGGTTGTGAGGACCTCCCTGAGAATGGAAAAGATGTTGAGCAATCAGTACTACAAAACCAAGCCATAACTCTTGCACTACTATGCAGGATATCCAAGTCAGGTAAAATATGCTGAACTTGACGTTTACGACTTCCCGCGACTACAAGCGTGAACGTATCTTGTTCATCATTCGCGGAAGTCCAAAGAAAGGTATGTAAGATGGACTAAAAATCCTTCCGTATATAATAAATCTATTCTGCTGATGCATTTCTTTAGCTGAATAAATTTGACCATTCCAAAACACGCGAGCAAATCAAAACAGAAGTGTCATATTGCCTTCTATCATAACACTAGAGCCGGTACATAAAACAGACGAAACCCATTGTCACAAGGCAGACGCCACTTAAGTACTGAGCGATAGGAAGACACCTGTAGACCGGGAAAAACAGCATTGTTGATGGCCATCTCCAAGTCGAGTCCCAATACGGCTCCCTTCCTGAAAAAGATCATTCCTCCTCGTGGCCCTCTCAAGGACTGCGTGCAACAGAGAGAAAAAGATTCAAGGGGTAACTGGAAAACACGGTTTTCGTGCAGAGCGGAATCCAAAACTTTACTCTAACCCAAACATCTGGAAGCCGTGACAAACATGCAAAGCGGAAATTTGCTATCATCAGTGTGGGGGAGGGGGCAGGGAGGTTGCTTCATGAAGCTGGCATAACAAATCTGGTCCAAAATTATACATTTTACGAAAAATGATAATGGATACCTTATGTGTGGTTGTTGTAACAATGTCGGAGTGCTCAAAAGGATATCCAACCACTCCAGCTGCCACCAGTCCACTAATGTGTGCCATATCCATCATCAAGAAAGCCCCAACACTATCTGCAATCTGCAAGCAGTTCAGCCACGTACAGTCATCTCAAAGGAATCAGTAAACAGCGTAGAGAGAATTCCAATCATATACTCGCTTGAACAAATTTGCTCTTTGAGAACTAACCGAGAAACAAGCTCGGGACAATGTGGATATCTACAAGATACTGAAACACAGTCTTCGGAACGGAACGTCTGGCTATTCCCGAACAAGGACTGTGGCACCTTCCGCATTCTCGGATAGTCAAAATCTCGAGGATAAGCACTGGCGCCGGCGATGATAAGCTTGGGTCGAAACAAAGCAGCATTTGCCTCCAGTTTGTCGTAGTCAACCAAACCTGAATTGTAAACCCCCGCCAGTCAGGAATCAGCACCTATTCCTCCTACAAACTTATCTCTTCGCTAGTGGGGATCACCAAACGTGCAGAGATTGTCCAGAGTTGTCCTTTCGGCGTCTTTCCTATGGTGTGTACAGCAGTCCCAATAAATACCATACTCAACAACTCCCTAATCCAATCTTCACTAAATGGCAACTAGTGAAGTTTAGATCGACTTACACGTAAAATATCCGGACCCACACACGCACGTCAGAATTACCTAAGGGCAGAAAGGTCAGGTCAATTACCTGTGGATTCGTCAAGACGGTACGGCATGGACTCGAAGTAAATCGAGGTCGCTGACACACGTCTTTTAGGTGTCATGAATCCATGTGACAGATGTCCTCCATGTGGAAGATCAAGGCCCTGTAGAGTTCATGAGAGAGCAAACTTTGTGAGCTCCAGTCAGCTTTGTACACAGGAAGAAGTAAACCCTGTAGAAACTTCGACCAGAGTTCAAGACAAGTGACCGGAGCTCACGAGATACACATCACCCATCCTGTCATCAAACAGATGAAATCCAACGGGGGCTTACCATGATTCGATCATGCGGTTGAAGCAAAGCGGTATAAACTGCAAAATTGGCTGGTGATCCAGAAAGCGGCTGTACATTCACACCCCAAGCCGAAGGGTCCAGATTAAATGCGGCTAAAGCCCTCTTTTGACAAAGAAGTTCACTTTGGTCGATGTATTCATTGCCACCATAGTACCTGAAAAAATTTAACGTAGAAAGCGTGAACCAGTGAAACATAAATGCTTACCATCGAAACAATGATCAGATGGTAATCCTGGACCAGACTGTACTGACCTTCTTCCGGGTAAACCCTCTGAATATTTGTTAGTAAGACAGGATCCAACAGCTTCCATGACAGCCCGTGAGGTGAAATTTTCTGAAGCAATAAGCTCAAGACCACGAAACTGCCGCCTCTTTTCATGTTCGATAATTGAATAAATTTCGGGGTCAAATTCTTCAAGAGACGGGTCCGCAAAGTGTACAGCTGAAAACAGCCAAGAACGAACGTTAGTCACGTTGCATGAACATCAGAAAAGAGAACGTGAAGACCGCTTTCCTTCAGGCCTGGACGCGCTTATATTGTCCGGACTATATAAACGGCTCCACATGTCTCTAGTTAACTAAACCTCCAGCAGGCCATCGATCTCCATATAGTTCTCCCTGTTCATTAACTATCTGAAGTTCGTCAAGCCATCTGCCATGTAACTGCCTCCTTCTGACTCAGAACAGCCCTTCCAAAGTTTCTGAAACTGATAATCCATCGGGTTGCCCGCCTCTTTCGCATATGATAATCGCCAATCCTCCAGCCAGACCAATTAAGACTTGTCGCTACTAGTAAGCAATAACTCAGAAGCATCCCTGGAACTTCTTTTTTTGCTGGAAAATAAATATAATTCTGGAATGCTCCAATCGACCGGGTCACTTTCATACAACTATCGTGCGCGAACTTACTTTTCCACATGCCAGACAGCTTGGGGTGGTCGCTGTTTTCTGTCCCAAAACTGTGTTGAAAATTAAGTAACAGTTTCTAAATTAACAGAGGCACTCGAGTTACTGAAACAAGCCAATTCCCGAGTACTTCCAAACGCTATAGGAGGACTCCCCGAGGAGATATGCAGTCGATTTACTCAGTCAGTGTCAACACTTCAATAATTTAGAATCCACGTAACGGTTTAACAAAGCAAAGAAGACAGAGCAGTGAACTAAGTCGCGAGGCGAGGCCTTACACACTTCCGCTGCTGAGGCGTAATGAACTAGATTCCTTCTATCTCGTCCTACAACAAGGTGGGCACGCAGATTGGTCTACACGAAAATGTCCTTCGGGGCTGGAAGGATTCACGTGGTCATCACTGCCGAAAACTAAGAACTATGTCAGTACGCGATTCGCTTCCTGCACCTCAGAGAAGATCAAAGTTGTACCTTTGGAAGTCTCCTGCTGGGCTTGAGACAAAACCGACCGGGCAGATACCACCAAATCCCCGCCGGCACTGAGGGAAGCTTGATTAGACTGGGCCACAGACCTTTGCAACGGTACTCGACATCCTAAATGCAGATTGCCACCCGAAGTCGCGGAATTGGGCAACTTCGAGAAGAAAGGGGCAGTGTGCACCACCGCTTTCGACAACACCTCCATGACTCGCAGTACCTCGATCGAAGACACAGGCGACAATTCTCCTAAACCCCTCTAGAGCCCCAAGTACAAAACCTGCAGTCCAGAAGTGCTCTAACTATCTGTCCCGCAAGAGTGAGGTCAACCACACCTCCCCTGTCACAGGACACGAATCAATCAGGCTTTCCGTCGCTTACCCTAACCCTAGGTAAACGAACTCATTAAGCTGTAATTATGCTCGTGCAGATCGAATGAAGACGAACAGCAAGAACGGTGAGCACGGATCAAATCTAACCTCCGGATAGATCCGAAGAACGTGACTTACAAACTCCGCCACGACAAAAACTGCAAATACTGCGCGTCAGCGGATCAAACCCAAAATCGGTTCCTATTCTATTCCACATGCAATGAAGCCAGTAGAACCACGGTATCTCTATCCGGCTTTTTGCATAACCACTGCCTTCCCGTTCCCGTCAGAAAAGTATAGTACCAAATTCCTGGTTCTCCATACGCTCAGTTGCGCTGTGCCTCTTCGGGCCATCCCTTAACACGCGCGAACCACGTGAACGTGGGGGATGACACGTGCTCGTATATTTGTCTACGCTGCCGTCATCCTGTACCGTATAGTGGACGGGGAGTGTAACAAGTTTTCTAAATTAGACGATGATTACACGTAACATGAATGAAAAGGTGCATAGACTTAGTGTCAACATAAGTCTAAATAAACTCCGGACGCATCTCGTAAATAATTTTAAGTAATGAGAACAGGGATGTAAAAATATTATAGCATTGAAATGGTCCAGTTATTTATAAAAAATACGAAAGGTTAAGAAGGAAGGGAAAAAGAAAGACATGCATTGTTTTTCTAGTGAGACAATGAGAATAAGAACCAATGAATATCTTTGTGCAAGAGACCCAGAGTCGTGATAGTAGAGCAAAAAGGATTTTATTTCGATGACAGTTTTCTAATAAAGAGATTGAGGTGATGATGTGTTAGAATAAGATAGGGACACTAGTTCTCTGAGTAAACTTGACGTGCGCAGTCTGAAGGACACGAGGAAGGTGAGAGACGGTAAGCTAGGAACTGGATCGTGGTCTTGGAGGTTATTGTCGTGCCGGACTTATGCAGACACTAGAAAGCTTCGCCTAAAGTCGTTGATATGAGCCTTATCATTTTTACGAGTTGATCATGATTTCAGTTATCATTTGCTTTGACGTTAGCATTTGTGGGATTGTTGTCCTGTGACCAAGATTTTTAGTTAGATTTTTCTTTTAGTACTGGGTGCAAAAGCGTTGTCCGTATTTCTTCATAGCAGTTAAGTTTATTGAGTAATGCAAAATTGGATCGGAGAGCTGAAGAATATCCTAGAAACTCTCAAGGAAGTTCGCAGTTATCCAATAAGCTCTCGAACATTGATTAGTCTTTCTTAGTCCACAAGGATGATTGTTTCAATAAAAATCTATAAGTTTGCAACCCCGTTGTGTACTTGCGGCTGTTGGTGTCATGATTGCTATTAGACTGAAGAGTCATCACCATCTGGAGTTACTACCGAGCTCGAAAGCTTCAAGTGTCACTTTGGGATTGAACAGATCACAAGGATTCCGAGACGAAGTTGGATAAACTGTCATGAGATTGATAGTGTTAATGCACAATTGATCATGGTTTCAGTTATCATTTGCTTTGTCGTCAGCATCTGTGAAGACCATTGTCTTGTGAGCAAGATCTTTAGTTAGATTTTCAATTTTAGAACTTGATGCGAAAGCGTAGTCCAAATTTTCTCAAAACAGCTAAGTTTATTTAGTAATCCAAAACTAGATCTGAGAGCTAAAGAATAGCCTATAAACTCTCAGGGAGGTTCGCAATTATTCAATTAGCTTTCAAACGTTGACTAGTCTTCTTTAGTCAACAGAGACGAATGTTTCAATTGATATGAGAGCCGAGAGATTAGCATCATGAGCGTTGATTCTGTTCAGAGAAAGTATCTCTTTATCTTCATATCTGTGATGAGTTGGAGAGAATGGAGGTGAATATTATTCGATTGCTGGCAGAGTTTGATTGCACAACACCACTTGTGTCTCTGACGATAAGAGTGTATGATGACCAGCCGACGCCGAGATCACCTACACCTCCTCTAGTCATCAGGAGAGATGGAGTGGGGTCATCACGATCTCCTCTAGTCATCAGGAGAGATGAAGTGGGGTCATCACGACCTCCGCAAGTCATTTAACGGAGCGGATATAGTCGGTGTTCACAAATGTTGTGAACTCGTTGGTAGTTTGGATCAAAGATCCAATTTGCAGTAAAAAGCAAGACTTTTTGGATAGACTCAAAATTGGTTTGGGATCTTTTGGCGTGAGTCGAGAGAGTTATTTTGGGAATAAATGATATGGGGTATTTATATTTCAAAACAGTTGCTCTGTAATTATCTTTGATAATCATCATGTATCCAGAGTAGATTGAGACGACAACACATAGATGATCAAAATCAGTTAGATGGTGGATTGGATCGAGTTTCATAAATTGTGAGAATAGCACTTATTGGACAAGGCGGTTTGATCAATCCCTTGTCTAAGTGGAGTTGTTGTTGATCGATTGTCTTAAGCTATCGGATGTCAATCAAGTTTAAGCTGGTGTCGTTTGAAAACGGCGAGGGATGTTACTAGACTGAAGAGTCTCCACCACTTAAAAGCTATAGTTACTATCGAACTCGAAAGCTTCAAGTCTTGCTCGGGGATTGAGCAGATCACAAGGATTTTAAGACGACATTGGATTATTTATCATGAAAATGGATTGTGTTGGTGGGATAGCCTACAAGGGGTATACTTCGCAGGTAAGGCATGGAGACCTCAGTTCTTCAAGTTGAGCCTTCAAGCTCATGACTATGGTGGATAGAGAGAGAACTACCACTTGTATATGTGTATGACATCGTCCATGTGTTATGTGTGAGTGATGTATCTCTAACAGCGATGTATGTTGTGTAACGATATGTAGGCGCACGACACATGTTAAAACAAGTATGGACAATAGTTCTCTGAGTAAACTTGACGTACGTAGTCTAAAAGACACAGAGAAGGTGAGAGATGGCAAGCCGAGAACTGGATCTTGATCTTGGAAGTTATTGTCATGTCGAACTTATGTAGATGTTGAAGAGCTTCGTATATGAGAGAGTATGAAGGAGTTGATATGAACTCTATCATTTTTACGAGTCGATCGTGATTTCAGTTTATCATTCCTTTTTTCGTTAGTATCTATGGAGATCATTGTCATTTGAGCAAATTCTTAGTTAATTTTTTTCTTTTAATACTTAGTGCCGAAGTGTTTTCCGAATTTCCAAAAAAACTAAGTTTATTTAGGAATCCAGAACTGGATTTGATAGTTGCAAAATAATCTAGAAACTCTCCAGTTGTCCAATTAGGTTTCAAACGTTGACAGGGGTTCCTTAGTCAACGGAGACGACTGTTTAACAGAGACCGCAACGTAATACGGTTTGTATACTCACGGGTTCCTTTTACGGTTTGCAAATTCACGTCAGTCAGCCTTTGCCCCGGTTGGATTCTTCTGAATGAAACAAGTGTGGGAGAATTCCTAGTCAGTCCTCTGCAGATACTTTGAAAGTATGTGTGCTCAGATATTTCTTTCTTTCAGATTCGATCGCAAATGTAGTGAGACCGCACATTATGGCGCGCGCACCCACTTAATTCTGGATTGCGATACGTGAACGAGGGATGGCTGTAGAATTGCCGGTTGCGATGTGAGCTTGCAGGGCTTTGCCGAGATACAGTTCTTGATTGTGAAAGGTCAGAGTAGTAAGTGAAGGGAACGAGTATGTTTAGATTATTCCTGCGAGCAAATTTAGTGGCAGGAATTAGCTCATATGTTTTCTGGATTTAGTCGAGGAAGGGGAATTAGCTCATATGTTTTCTGGATTTAGTCGACATGACGGTAATCGATGAGACAGGGCGGGCGGAATTTTGAGGGCAGAGTTTAGAACTTGAAAGAGGAGTTAAGGTCCGTAGGAACCACTTTCCGAAGAAATGGAGGACGATGGCGACATGACACAGTTGCTGCAGAAGATACTAGATTTACTTCTGGCAGGTGGCTACTTTCGTGCTCGCATATCCGCGCTCTCCGTGTTTGACAAGCTCACAGGTGGATTGGCATGGTGCATCACGTTCAGCAAAGTGGACGTGGACTTTGACATATTCTATGACGATGATGCCACGCTTTACTACAAAATGTGAGTGTCAGGTCCACTGTCGACTGCAGTGTAGGAAGCGAGGAAGGTGCGTGACAGGCCAGGTTGAATTGTTCCTTGTTGGATTTTCCCATGTAAGCCAAGTACTCTCAGCTGAATGTTGTCCAGGAAGAGAAACCAGATAGTATAGAGTGCCAGTATAGCGCGATTGAGGAACGAGTGTAGAAACTTTCCGAGAAAATGACCTGTAAAAGAGTTAATCTCTGCCTTCAGACACGTTTAATGCGGATGTTGCTAGTAGTAGTTTGATGTTAAGTTGCTCAATTTGTACTGGCATCTACTTCTAACGCTCTAGAATATTTTTGTTTTAGTAGTTGATAACTGACACTGAGAGCATCTTACGCTGCAGACTGATAGCGTTCTTCTAGTTATCGTTCTTCCAGTATCTACTACTAAATAGTTTGTGGGACGTTGTTCTTACAACTTACCCTTTCGAGTTGTGCTGTATGACTCCAGTAGTAGTGAGTTTCTTACATTATGCAAGCTGGTGTTTCTCCTTGGTTCGGTAGTGAGTAGTCAGTTTATTATATTATGCTTACTCCCACTAAAGTACGGAACTTCAACTTTTTTATTAACTTTTAGTGATTTGTTTGGATTGCTTGTCTGACATGGCAGAAAAGTTGGAGAAGCTATTGAAGAAGCGCTCCAGAGAATGGGGTGTCCCCATCCTCTACAAGCTCATCAAATTCAGGGCCTTGATTATCAGGCTGTTTTACCTGTTGTACAGTGGCTCGTGAAGCGGGTACTGGCTACGCTTGAAGAGTTTGGTGATCAGGTACAGCCGTGCTTTCTCTCAAATATGAGTGTCACGGACTTTGGTAGACCAGGAGTTCGTACTCCATGTAGATCATTCTGCAAAAATATCTTAAATCTGGAATTAGCTAGACCCTCGGCATCGTGCTGGATTGCTGCACGAGCCCTTACGGCAGAGATCATCGTTTACACTGTTTGACAGGCACGAAGATACGCACACTTGCGATACGAGGAAAATTACAAGTTACCGAGTGAAAGATCGCTTCAACAAGCCCGTCTGGTGATCTATGTCCTGGCTTTGATTTCAGTAGCATTGCAAGTAATCACATACGAAGAATTTGAATGTTTCAGATGTGTTCAAGTAACACGTCTGCTTTCTGGAGATATGAGTATGATCTCAGCTTGGAGCCACAACCTCTGTAGGCTCTGAAAATATCCTGCTGTACTTTAAAGCTTTGAAAATAGGTTTATATTGACAAGAAGGTTGAACTTTTGGTCACTAACTGAGATACTGTTGGATGTGGAATGCAGGAAAACATTGAAGCTGTCGTGCAAGCATCTGACCAGCAGCCCGTTCGTCAGCTTTATCAGCTTGCAAAGTATGGTCAGTTCAGATTTGAATTGTTGAAGCTCTCGTTTGCTTAAGTGGACAGGTTTTCGCTCGAAGACAGCTTTTGGCATTTCGTGGTACAGCCTGGAAAATATATCAGGGCATGAGAATCATATCAGAACCTGTGTGCAGTTTCGCTGTGTATGCTTCCGTTTATTTCCAGCTCCCGACTAATTATAGAACATAGTCAGTAAAGCTCTTATGGGGCTTGCGCGGATGTTTTTGCAGAGTGAATACTCCATCGTCGCTTAGAGATCAGACAGAGTTGCCAGCCCAGATCCAGCAACGTAAACCATCCCTCGGTGTAGGTCATATTTTCCAGTCATCCAGAAATGAGTCGTCTTCGAATTGTATCAACCGCTTTTGATACTCTTGTACCGAGTGCGAGTTGTATATATGTTCATCGGAGACCGTATCTAATTGAGGTGCCGGTTATGGGAGATAAATGCTGCTTCCTTAGTGTTTTAGACTTCGTGAGAGTACCCTATCTAATCCGCTAAAAGGAGGTGAGAATTTAGTACAGGTCCAGCTTGTGTCATGTGCAACTGTCAACGGCGAGGTCGGGTATTTATGCTGAACTTGGAAGAAGATTTTGCAAGATTTCCTCGTAATAGCTCTATGCCTTCATTGTAACCTCTTACGTAGTTCAAGTATGCTAAGATCCCTTGGACTTTTTGAGGGCAGAGTATGCTCATGTGTTCAAATGTCTGTTTTACTGGGGCAGGATGACCACTTATCACAAAATGCTCCAACAAACATCCTACAAGGCTTAGAAGGGTGAGAGTCGAAGTGTTTTTTGGTATCATTGCTTGGCGCTCATGCATCAGGCTGTAGTTCTGCGGCTGTCATTTATTGAGTTTCTTCTTGGTTCTAACTCTTGTTATCTTCTTGCACCAGAAATAAGAGAGCTAATCTCGAGCATGCAAGAGAGGTATAGTCTGACCAGAGGTGATGACCATAAGGTGTAATGACCCATGGAGTTGGTTTTTGCCATTCAAAGTGGTATGCAGTAGTCCTGTCCTGATAGTCTCTTGTGCTCTTAGGTGCTTAACTTGGAAAATAAAATTGGAGGTCAAGACGTACGCATCAACCACCTCCAGAGAGAAGCCAGTGCTACACTGCAGTCAATCAAGGAAATGGAGGAGACCGTCATTCAGCAGGTATGCGAAGGATTCTGCGCTTAGGATCTTGGGAGAACTGAGCTTGACGGTCCTGTCCTGAAGAGTGATAGTAACGACAATTAACTCAAAATTTGCTGCCAGGAAGAACGTGTTGCAAGTGCTGAAACTGCCATTCAAGAATTGCAATTTGCTGCTGAAGTAGCAGGGGCAGAATCCGTGGTACAGAAGCTTATGGGACTCTTGGAGCGCTCTAAGGTACAGTAGAAGAGTTGTAGTTTGGAAAATCAGTTTAGAAAGTCCTGCAGGTAACTGTGAACTAACAGTATTGTCCTGGAAACTGCCATGGGAATCGTTCTGTTTGATAGCCGTATTTTAAGGTATCGTGTGAACTCGTTCTCACCAAATTAGTTACCACCCTCGCTATCAACTTTCTTTGACGTTGTTCAGAACTGGATAAGGTTAGCTAATTTTCCGCCCTCTGTTTGCTCCCTTTTCCTTTAAATCTCTGACATACACTGACACGCCCCTTGAACAATGTGTTACTTTGTCCCACTTCTGCAACAGATCCTTGAGAGAAAAGAGGCCAACTTTCGTTCGGAGTGTCGCCGAAAACGATCAGAAATGCAGTTACATGTGAAGCAACTAATGGATCCCGGCGTTCTCCCCGCCGAGGATGACGAGCGTGGGGCGGAAATAAACAAAGCTTACAGTGCTGATCTTCAAAAGTGGAATCTCTTGCGAAGTGTAATGCATTTTAACTGTGGGTCCAGTGCACCTTGTTTAAGAATTTGTTTAGTTTGCGGAATTACTGTTTACACGGTATTTAAGTAGAAGATATGGGTACTTTGAAATCGAGTTCCGGTTTCCTGGTTTTCGCTCATGATACTTGAATTCTTGTATAGCAGGAACTTTCGAAGAAGAACATTGCAGTTACTTCGCTTCAAAGACGGCTCGGGGAGATGCCTTCACAAACTGAACTTATGCAGTACGTCCTTCTGAGGAACACCCATAAATTCTGTTGATGGGTCTGGAGGGTGAAAGTCGAGAAAGAAGTGTACATGGACTTTGAAGAAAGCATCATCCATAGTGATTTGTCGTTGTAACGGACTGGATAATCATTGCCTTCGTTTGTTGGTGGTTCCAGATATGAGAGCCGATTTGTGGAGCTTTATCTGCATATCCAGGTAGCTTCTTTGCGATGGAAAATTACTTCTCATCCGTATGTGTCCTTCGGCTATCTACGAACAGGCATTTGAGCGAAGATGTTTGCTTGTGACATGACCAGAGGAAACTAAGAGAAACCAGGAAATATTTTGCAACTTACAATGCTCTTGCGGAGGCAAACGAGTTGACTATTAAGGAGTTGTCGCTTCTCAACTCTATTCATAGTCAGGTAATAATCCTTAGCACAGTGGCTGTTTAAGGGATATGGGATCGATTGTTTGACCGTGTATTTTACGGGGTTTAATTCTACGTTTTAGAATGATCACCAAGAAGGGAATTTCAAGAGCATGTGTCATGGTCCACTGCACGCAACACCTTTTGATACTCTGCTGGGTCTTTTTGAGCTTTGACAAGTGTCGTTGATGCAGCAAGTTTGGACACAGTAGAAGAGAATAAGAATCAGGAAGCGGTTGTCTGCGTTACGCATATGTATGAAGAGCTAATTGTCTGTGACGATTGTGATTCAGTTTGAGGTAGCAATGATGACTCCTGGTGGGCGGGCCCAGTTTGTCTCATCAATGGAAGGCATTGCCAAGGGTGTGCAACAGGTAATGTTGCTTACGATATATGTCATGTTTCCTAGCACCACGTGACCTTAGTGGACCAGCTGGCACTGGTTGGAGATGGATTTACGTGTTGCGCGAGATAAGGTCCTCACCATGCGGTTTATCAGAAGTCTACGCCTGTTCTCAAGTAGTTTGTGGACTCGCAGAAACTGGATCAAATAGAGAGAAGGTACGAAGCAGAACAGAGCACCTTCAGTGCTTTGAAGGAAAAGCACACTGCTGCAGTCGCGGCTCAAAGGCAATACTACGCCTTGGTCAAACTGTTCCAAGTAGGTGTTGTATATATTGCCTTTGTTTTGTTCTAGGCTTGTACAGGCAGTAAGAGTGCTGGTGGAAGCATGTTTGTCCTACGATTTGGAAAATTGGATGTGGAGCCGCTTCGAATTGGCCGGGTTCCTCTTGTGGAAAAACCGTGGTGGGAAGTTCTTCTTCTGGCGTGTCTGCATTGTGAGATCATTCTTCTATCGAGTTGCTTTTCTTCTGAAATAGTTTCGGACTGCCAGGAAGAATGTGCTCGAAGTGAGAAACTGCAGGCCAAATTGGAGAAGGCTAATCACATTTGAGAAGATGTTTCCGGCTGATGGAAAGTCTTCCCCATACAACTGTGGTAGCCCTGCTTGCGGTGAGTATCCTTGGATAACTTGGTTGGAATGCTACATCCTGAAACTGATCAACGATCTTCGTTTTTGGCCCACAGAAGCTTGCTCATGAGTCTGTCAAGATGAAACGTAATCTTGCCCTAGAAGGATATTAGACGTCTTGCTGCCTGTATTAGTTTCAGGCCTTGGCTTAGTACTTGGCTTTGGCAATCCACCTCAAATTCTGCATAAACTGAAAAGATTTTGATGCTGTATTGTATGGGTTTCAGGTATCTATCCAATTCCTCAACTGCTTCGGAGTTGTTTTATCTCTTCTGCTCGCTTCAGGTTCTGCATAAACTGTGTCAGAAGGGCGAGTCATACACTTCCAGCATAAACACTCGAACTCAAAACAACGGAGCCCTCCAGGTCATAGGCTTATGTCATTTACCCTAATACAGGCAGCAAGACGTCTAATATCCTTCTACACTATTCCCTGAAGGCGTGTGTTAACACACAAAGCACCGTTATCCCAGTGTAGGTTTTCTAAACGGTTCTTCAAAAACCGTGAGTGACCTCATTGAACATGAAAAGAAGGTTTATAAACCGATACGTAAGTGATGCTGAAGCGTATATTCTCAGTTAGGAAGTAAGAGTTACTAGAGTTGTGGCAGACCATACGCAGTTTTCGGTGGTCTGGTTCTAATGGCATGTTCTGGATCAAATGAAAGCTTGGTCTAAATTGCAACAACGTGATGCTTGCCTTCAACGTCGATGTTTATGGAGATTTCCTCGTATGGTGAGATCCAGTATAAAAATTGTGTGAGGTGAGGTGTACAGTAGCATAGAAGTTGGACCGTCTCAGTCAGCCGTTGTTCCTGTTGTAGGTTCATTCTCCTGGTGCAGTGTGCGGGCAGTCCTTCCGACAAGGTACGGACCCTGAAACTCAGCGAGCGGATTCTGTGCAAGCTCGTTCGGGGAAGCTGGTTTGAGGTTTGAGGAAACATCAGACAAGCGTTAACGAGGAAGCCTCCAGTATACAGTAACTATATAATAGTACCACAGTAATAGTACTCAGCAGTTCGGTTTCTGCCTCTATGTAATCCATGTGTTTTCCTTTGTCTCTCTGTTACACAGGTTCTGTTTTTACCTTCGTTACGATCATCTCTTCTTGCCTTTACCTCCCTCATTTCCTTCTGGTTTTCTCTTGCCTGACATACAACGTGTTTTACCTTCACTAATCTTTTGGCATTTTCTCTTCACAAGCTCATGGATCTACCACTACACTAAGAACGGGAGTTTGCCATCAGATGTTCCCGGAACTGAACAGAAACTCCTGTACCGACAAGGCCCTGCTGAGTTGGAAAAGTCCTCGACTTCCGTTTGATCATTTTTCCTACTCATCAACTGCCTAACCCTCCTTGTTGGGTGCTGATGAAGTCAGGGAGCCGGTTGAGGTGCATGTGGCAGGAGTGTGTTTTGCTGCATGCTCTGCGTGTACCTGTTGGTAATTAGGTGTTTCAGTGCACACTTGCTCAGTACTTACAGCTGTGCCCGTGACCTTTGCTGGGAGATTTGCTTTTAACCTCTATTTTCTTCTGGGTTGACACTCTAGCTGTTACTCTTGCGTTTGCTGGCTCATTTATTACCGATATTAGTTGTTTTTTTCCGCTCAGCTCGTTACGCATCACATTAATACTTGTATATTGTCCTACTGCCACCAGGGGTACCATCTTGGAAATGTGCTCATCCTACACATTTCCTCTTGGCCCGACCTCGGTTACATTCATTCGCTAGACTTCTCAAACCAAGTCAGAATACATGGTTACCACTCTCCGTTTCTCACCTTGTACGTACATGGGTTGAACTTTTTTGGGGTTACCTTTAATGTGCGGGCGAAGTCACTGTTTTCTCTGAAAGCTGCTTTACCCGTGTATCAATATATATAATAGTATCACAGGCTAATTAACACAGCGCACCTTAGGGTAAGGAGATTGAACCTTTGCATGCGCTTCGAGCTTGCGGGTAACTGTTGTTTAATCTGAAAATCGGCATATGCCTCACAAGATCTGAGCGAGGTGTATAGAACCAACTTAGACTTTAAGATCTACCAGCAGAGTTGATACACCAGCCGTGAACTTGCACAGGAGGGTTATCTTTGTTAGATAAAAAATTTTGTATAATTCTCAGAAAATATCTTCGTCTAAGAATCATACAGTGGCTTTTGATTTAAGAGTAAGGTCAAGGATTTAATTTACGACTGAAAACGGAGCTGTGATGACGAGTTTAGTTTAAAGCTAAATTTAGTGCGGAATTTGTTAATATTAACTCTGGATTATAATTATCCACGATTTGTTAATATTAACTCTGTGTGATCATTATCCACAAGTAATTACAGCATTTAAGGATTTAAATGCAGGATCAAATTTAATTATTTATTTGTTTGTGATCTACATGTATATAAAGAAGCAACACATTATACATTTTGCTAGCACATTCTCAGCCCCATGCACTGCAACTGCAGTCTACTTAAGTCAACTTGAAAGGACTATGTACCTTACGATCTAATAGTGTCGGTAGTGATTTAATTTCCAAACAGTCGATTTTTCGAGCATGATGAAGGTTTGAACCTTTCACTTGAGGTTCGCAGGTCGAGAGCTCGACCAACAGGCTAAGTGTGTGTATCGGTTACAGCTATCGCATCTGTTATGTTTAGATTTTTCCTCGTCGGTGTTACAACAATCAACTGTTCTCTTTTGCTGTGTCCCAAGGAACAGAGCGACTCACCTTGACTTTACAGTTTTATTGTTTGTGAGATAAAGTATATTGTAGTTGTACATACAAGTTTTTGTAGTGTGTAGACCTAAAAGTTACAGGAGTGCGTAATAATTTAACATATTTGGATGTTATTTCTATAAAATCTAGTCACTATTAATTGGTAAGAGTTAATGATCGTAGTTTATGCGTCATCTAAATATATGTCACGTGCTAAAGATCTGGATAAAGATTATATAACTCTAATTAGAACTGTGGAATGCAACTTGTGTTTGTGCAACATCCTTTTCAATCTAATTTTTGCAATTTTATTTCTAAGTAAATGGTTTATGTATGTTGACGATGATTCTCGTATATCGAAATTTGCTTTTGAATCTCCTTAATAAAACGTTTGTATGAAAATATTTGTTTTATGGACTATATATTATCGTAATTTTAAGATATTTGGTTTTTATATAAATAATTGTATAATTGATGAAAATCACGAACATATGAAAGAATGAAATGAGTTGATGGAACTGAGTAGAATGGATTATCATAATGAAATTCTCTTGTACTAGACTGTTCATTGCTGAATTCAAAGCCTTCAGGTCATCTCATGACCTGAAGCCTACCTCTGTAGTAAGCAACCATAGCCAGAAGCCCAGCGCTTCCTTGAGTAGTTGTATCACAACCTTCACGATCATATCACAGCCAGAAGGTTCCGTTTTTCTCAGGAAGAGACTCATCTCGACGACGTGAAATTTTTTTATGGAAGTCAAGAATATGCTGTGTTCATTGTGCTTACAGTTTTATAGCAGTCAACACCCAGGTGTCGAACTATATGAAAACAAGCGTCGTAAGTTGAGGAGAGAATTCAGAAGTTTAAATTTAATTTTTTAAATTTAGTCATCTGGACAATTTAACCTTTTGTCCTTTTGATGTTTCTCGAATTTTCTATTCATCTTTTGTTCTTAGTCTGTCTATTAATCACTTCACGTATTGAATTGTAGTATGCAGGAATATAATCTCCAGGATATAGATAGCACCTTCTATTCATCTTTTGTTCTTAGTCTGTCTGTTATTCACTTCACGTACTGAATTGTAGTCTGTAGGAATATAATCTCCAAGAACATAGTAGTTGACAGCCAACCATTTTTTATAATTTTTTCTACTAAATCCAAGATTATCTTTTTCCTTCCCTGAATCAAAATGTGACTTTGGATGCATATTTGACCATAGGGAGCAGCACATGATACATCATCTTAATCTTTTAAATGAATGTAATGAAAAGAGAAGTCGCGAATCAGTTAAACGTTTCAAGGAAGAATGCATAAACTAAACTAAATGCATAAACTCTTTATAAAATGACATCTCGGCTCTCAATTGGTACTCATGATTGTGGATAAACAACAATAACTTGTAGCTTCATCATAGAGGGTGTCAAACTAGAGCTTCCGTCTTTTTCAATATTTTGAAAAAAAGAGTTATTTTAAAAATCATTTACAAGAGATATATAATATAAAATATAGAATAATAGAAGATCATCGTTTGAATATAAAGTGTAACACGTGTCATGTAATGTTACATGAAGAGTCATGCAGTCAGATTTCAATCTCCATTGTCCACATAAATCTTATGTTACTCCTTCTGTCCATATCGTTCTATGTCTCTAAGCACAAGTGCCCATTCGAATTTCAATCTCCATCATCGATATAAATATTATGATACCTCTTCAGTCCATATCGTTCCTCGTCCCTAGACACAAGTGCCCAACATAATCTCTCAATGTGTAGGTTGATATTATGTCATATCGTTCTCCATCCCTAGACACAAGTGCCCAACATAATCTCTCCATGTGAGATCAACCTACTGAGTAAACCCTTGTGTGTGAACAACCTTGAGATCTGAATCCTGGAAGCACATGCTATGAGTAACCCTTGTGTGAAGAAACCTTGAGATCTGAATCTCGAAAGCACATGCTATAAGAGAGATTTGAATCTTGGACCTCCTATTGCTAATAAGCATGTGCTATCATCAACCCAAACTTTACGCACGTTCAAGAAAGAAGTGTGTGAAGAGGTTAAGCTTTTTTCTCTTGTTTTCTTTTTTCTTTTTTCTAACTCACATATCTCTCTCAATATAAATCCGTTTTTGATGATTGAAGTCACTATGTTGTACTATGTACTACAGTCTATACACCTTGGCATTAAGACCCTCACTCCATGCTCACATTTGGTTACTATACAATTCTTTGAAATGCAATATTCATCTATTTCAAACTTATATAACTTCGTCATTGCAATCTCGTTTCGTCAAGTTCAAATCTCATCATACTCTGCTCATCCACTGTTCGTGGTTTCATTTCTTGGAGGTCCAAATTTTTCCTCTATTAAGCTCTGGTTTAGCTTACTTAGGGTGCAGCTTAACCATAGGTCCATCTTACATAGGTCCAGCTTACCTAAGATGCAGCTTACCAAACAAAGGGTCAACTTGTTTTACATCAGTGTAATAACTTTTCACACTACAAAATCGTGTTAACCATCCATAACACAACATTCATTTTTTCCAAACTTGCACATCCTCTAACATATGTCAATCCTCTCAATCCTCTAAAGTAGTCTCTTGTACCTCACTATCATCATCTTTATTTCCTTCGGTTGTAGATCTTATATTGATCATCTATCCATTCAGACTCAAGGAAGCTGTCTAAATCTTCAATCTTGTCACGTCTCTTAAACATCTTCACACGCTTACCAGCCACAAGAAGTTTTAATGGAGTGCCGTCTAGCTCTCTTAGAGAATAAGTTGCATTCTCATGCACATCCAAAACAATGTATGGTCCAAATCACCTCCTTGAAAACTTACGAATAATATAGACGATAGCGCATTGATTCTCTAAGATGCTATCATAAACCATAATCCAATCACGGACTTGAATTGATTTTGATCTCATTTTGTGTATTTTGTCGAAACGTTGTTTGTTTTTGAGATAGACCATCTTGAGCTTCTCCTAGGCATCTGCAAGATCCTCTTCCCTATGCTCCAACTGTCTTATGCGAAGTGCAAGAAGAGAAGCACGATCCAAACCATCTTCCCAAGGCAAGGTGACTCATTATGGAAGGTCTTCCTCCACTAGCATGATTGACTTCTATCCTAACATCTACTCGATTGACATATACTTAGTAGTACTACAATGTTGTCATCTTATCAGTCCATAAGACAAAAGGAAGTATCTCAGCCGCTCCCTACGTCTACCATCACATACTTTCACCAAAGCATGAACAATAAGAGAATGTCCTCGTTCGCTCTTGCCAATCCTTTCCGGATTCATTGCAATGGTGAGTCTAAGTTTCACCCCATAACGAGAAAAGAATTCTCGAGCTTCTCCTACACGTTACTCTCCTCTATCTACACATGGTCTTCCAACAAAATCATAACGGCAAATGATAGTCCTCCAACATAAATCTACTTATATCCTCAGTCATCTTCGTCCTCAATGCTCGTCCTTCTACAAAGTTGGACAGATCTTTGCATGTTAATGCTAGATATTTCATCCCTCACAATCCTAGAGGCATCATCATGAGGTCGAAAACGCACTGGAAATGAATGTTTGGCAGTTAAGTAGGCACAAGATCATCAACGTAACGCACATTCGAATAGAATTCACAGTGTAGACATGAACTCACGAAGTTCTCCACGTCTTTGTACAAACTCTTCTACCAGTATCACTCCTTTAACTTTGTACATGTAACCTACACACCACGATGACCAACCCAAAACGTGTCTTGAAACTCTTTCAACAATCGCTGCTTTGTCTATAGATCAACCACAACCTGAACAAGCATGTCATTCTTTCTCTTAGGACACCTCCATAGATACCCATCTTGTGGAGATAGTTGATGTCTTTTTCTTGATCTCTCTCAATCTAACATCCTCCCACTCCTCATGTCTCTCCAAAGAATTCAAATATCGACCAATGTCTGGTAGTTTTCTCATGTAAAGATCTTCTCTGAAAAGATAACATCCATAAGTCTGGAGTTTGCTGTCCCACTTGACACCAAACACCTTCCATTTTTTTGACCTCTGCATTTGCATACATCTCATCTTCACCCACGTAGAGTGTCCTAGAAAGCATATATGCAATCGGATTCTCCTTACATGCTCCTTCTGGATTCAAGATCTGTAAGCAATCCAACGTAGCATAGCTATGTCTGGAGTCTTACAATTGGCTATCATGCCAAGCAAAGATAGACAAGTCCGTCTCTTAGATCACGTGAGTTCCAAACAAGAACTCGTGATATGTCTTCAAAGCAATAACAATTCTCCACAATTCATGTTTCACATGAGAGTAGTTGCGTTGTCGCCAAATCTAGAAGTGACCTCACACCTTCTGCATTATCTTGATCAATTGTCCAGCTGATCACCTTCAGACTCGTATCCACAATAACAATCATCGATCTTCTACATCCATAGTTCACTCTCCTCCACACAGGAGCACATCTTTCAACCTCTCCATCACTTCATGATGCTCTCTAGTCCATACAAACTTCTTGCATTTTCTCAACAACGCATATAAAGGTTCCACAACATGTGCATAATGAGGAACAGATAGAAGATAAAACACACAAGCTCCCAAGAATCTTCAAACCTCCATAACGCTTGTACAGCAGCAATCCTAGCAATAGCGTCGACCTTCTCCGGATTTGAACACCCGAAAAGCTCCATACAGATGACCGACTACTAGAATTTCAAGCACCTCAAAACTAGACTTGACTCTTGACAAAGTGAGGTATATTTTCTCCAATCGTGTCAAAAATCTACTCACATCTTGAATATGATCAATCACAAACTTCCTACATCCATCAGCAGATACACTCTCGTCTTTATCTTCCATTACACACACATTCATAAGAATATCATCCAAAAAGAAATAGTCATCTCAGACACAAACTCCTTTAGAACTTGGTGCACTATGTTTTGCATTTGAGCTACTGAGTTGGTAGCTCCTTGCAACAGATCCAAGGGTGTACTTATGATGATTAATTCTCTACTCTCCAAAGTCAATTGGAACTGATAATATCCATAGAATAGATCTCTAATGAAATAGATAGCTCTTCTAGATAGCTCTTTTAGCAAAAACCTCGATCACTTCATCAACAATTGGACTTGTATCAATATTTCGTATGGTTAAGTTGTTCACATGTTGAAGATATTGGATGAAACACAAAGCACCAGATTTCTTGGAGACAGTGAACCATCAGCTGGAGTATGGAGTCGTAGATGATTCAAGTATTCCCATTTGAACTTTCTCCTTCAGAAGTTCAATTAGCTTCGGAAGCAAAGCCCGAGGGATTGAAATGAGTTTCAAGCCCCAAGGCACATGAGCGATAGTAAATATAACCATCGGAGCTATCATCTTGGGATCAACACAACCAATCTCTCATCAGAAAAGCAAATGCTTTACCATGGCTAATGATCATCTCATCACAAAATTTATTCTCCACCTCAATCAAGAAGCCGTCTTCTCCTACCTGGAATTGCTTTAGGGTGCCCTCAATGAATCTATGCCCTATTTGTCGGATCTCATAACAGAGGTTCTGCAATTGCTAACTCTATCTGTTGTCATGAGTTGATCGATAATTGAGTTACCACAGATTTCACTTTTCTTACCACCGGCTTGTACGTTGTGTCCACCTCAACTTCTTCAAGAAATTCACATCAACACATAATTCCTCCTAGGTTCACTCTCTAGCCTCGGATGAGGATAGAGTTGTAAGTATGAAGCAATCTCCTCATATACTCTATGAGAGTAAACTAGAATCACCACCATACCACTCAACTGCTTTGCCATCCTACTCATATCATCCAACCAACTGACAAGAGACTATACAAAAAAAAACTCTTCAAACACACAAGATATAACTTCGTCTACTCGCAAACCTCTTGTACGTTGAAGCTCTCTAATATGCACCTCTATATGTTATCTATTGTTTCTATCAAGCTCATCAAGCTCATCAATTCGCTTAAACCGACTCCAACAATTAGAGTTAAGAGTCATCAACCCAAACTTTCATCTCTCTACACTATACAAGATCTTTGGTTCATGAGCATTCTCTTCCGTAGATCTTTGTGATCCCTCTGAACGCTCGAGCAAGACTACGACAACAAACTCTACACTCCTGTTATCTCGTCCTACAAGAGTCGACCTCAAAATTCCTTATCTCTCCGAAGCAAAATGTCTCTCATGGACTGTCTATTGTGCTCATGATTATTTCGCACAATCAAAAACTGTAAAGAGTTTTTATCATCAGACTACGGATCCTAGCATAATGAGATCCATCGTCATCACTTTCATCTCCATCCGAACTGCAATAATGTAAGACTGGTCAAGTATGACTGGATAAGAAGTAGAAGATTGTACAAAGAAATGTTGATCAACCTCCACATCTCCAATCTTGACACGTACATTCGAGCAAGTTCTATACAACTCACCCTTCTGATTGTCCGCAACATGTAAAATCCAACCATGATGCAGTTCAATCGGTCACCACCCTTTCTCGTACACTTCTTTGGACATGATGTTGATCCAGAAACCATGATCAACCAGAGCTACAATTGGCTCATCGGGACCTCTAAGTCGCACTCGTGTCTCAATATCTCGTGGCACGAGCCTAACGTCTTTGTTTGACATCAATATCAGCTTGTGACTTCATCTCTGTAGCATCCTCTTCTTCAACCTCAAACATAGTAGAACCAGCAACTAATATCTCATGGCGAATATGCTCAACCTCTTGGGCAAATACATTGTCAAACTTCTCATCCTCTACAACATCAATTAACTGACTTACAACATGCTCAGATATCATCTACCTCTTTCTCTTCATGATGTCGATGAGCAATTCATGGAACTCTCTCTTTGTAATACCAAGCACTTCTCATAGAGGAAATTCGATCCTTACATCTAGTATATGATGCTCCAAAATACATCGCAAGTCTGTTGACGTCTTAGGGGCAGTTTGAGCTTTTGGTAAGAGCATTCGAAGATCTGAGAGCATAGGGTGAGAGAGCTCGTCATTCTAGTAATTGTCAGTGCAAATTTTGATTAATTTGGAGGATAAAAAGGAGTTATGTCAATTTGAAGTTTGGATTGGGCCGAAGTTGCATAACAATTGTTGATTTGGAGCTTTTGGTGTCAATTGCAACAGAATAGAGATAATTCCTTCAAACCTACTTTTTTGCATTCACTGTCAACAGGACTATGACTGTTAAAAATTTTAGTTTCATTTGAGTGAGTGAATAATTCAAGACGATCGGTGAAGCAGAGGGGGTCTGAAAAGATCTCAATCTAGAGCAGCAACTTCCAAGCTCGAGATCTGGAGAACCATGTACAACCAGCAAGTCAAATTTCACAGGGTTGTTCAGCATGCTGTAGACTATAAATCATTTAACAATGAATGAAAGTTATAGAGCCAAGTGTCTGTTCTAGATCGAAGTAGCCATATGGGTGTCAAAAATTATCGTAATTTTCTTAATCAAAACGTTTCTGTCCATATCTCAGTGCTCATATTTGATCTCAGGCTGAAATTTTGTATGTGTGTTTAATAAAGCCTCCTTTACATCTAGGAGAAGTTTTGAAGTCTAACCTCTCATACGTTTCCTATTCTTATGTTAAAGTTCACCATCTGATCTTATTACTACTTGATAGATCTGATTTTCACTTTCTGAATATATTAGAGGACCCAACAGATCTTGCACATATAGTGGAGCTAAACTAAAGTTCTTAGTGATGCTCACGGACTTGAGATCTACTCCTCTATCAAGTTTTGTCTCAAATCAACCTCCTTAGTAAATTGGTGCACAGATCAAACATAAAATTTCTACTTCTTGAATCTCACTTCCTAGTCGTCTCTCAAAACCTGACCGTTAACTCTTCTTGTAACTCGCATGGTTTCAAGAACTCAAGACCGCAATCACACCCACAAAATTGGAGACAAGTCTAGTCTACAGAGCTCCTTATACTGCAAGAAGAAGTTGAAGTGTGCATATTTAGAGCTTTTCAAACCCTTGTCACTTCAGTCCTCAGTAATTGTTTATCTAACCACTCACTTCTTCACAAACGTCTCGTCCGTATAGCAGCAAACATGCTCCGAAAGAGTTGATTTGAGGTTCATCCAGCAACGTCTTCTATCTTCATACTTCATATCCAATTGGACCAGAGGACCCCTGGTCCAATTGGATATGAAGTACGAGGACGAAATGGGATATGAGTATGATAGTTGAAGTGTGATACTTATTGGGAGCTTGTCGCGACTGTTGGGTTTATGATTCACAGTACGGTTGTCATACATAGCAAGATTCGTTGAGCTCTGGTAATTACGTTTGTCGACTGCATGAAACACTCGCGAATCAAGTTGAGCAAGTGGTGTGCTCACTTTTTCAAATACGTTTTCGCTCGATGTTATTGAATGTAAAATAATGATATGTTACTCATCAAATATTAAGAGCTATAGCTCCGGAGTTGAGAATATGAATTTTGTTGTGTTCATACAGATCATTTTTCTATGATTCTGAATGATGAAAGCGAAACTGTACATTTTCTTTCCATGAACTTGAGGGTTTATTTATTTTATTTTTCACATAATAATTATCAATATAACTCTTATTTATTATGTTTAATATGATAAGTAAGATGGTTTGTAATTTATTTAAAGTATGTAATATAGCATAAAATTAAAAGTGTATAAGCCTAAGTTTAATGGATATGTAATAATTGCGATAATTTTAGTCTAGCTTCGGTAGCAAAGAAAGTAAAAAATATTACTTTTGCACACAATAGTGGCCGCTCATGCTCCTCTGTTGAATTTGAATTTGACAAGTGCAAATTGGTTTTCACTCAAGAAATACGCAACGCTAAAAGATGGATAGTGTCCAAATGATAAATGACAAAAGACTTTCCATAGTTTGTCCTCTTTTTAACATTTTTGTTAATCACCGATAATTCGACGGTATGTTATGCGCAGCGGCGACAAAAGTCTAGTTGGAAAATTTCAAGCTCCTTTACGCCCGCAACGCCGAAAGAAGTCGCAAGACTCTTGGAGTCTTTAATGACTGCAGTTCACTTGCTTTGCGCCAAGTCTTGAGCGTGTCAGTTGTGACGCGTAAACTACTGTATGTGAACGAGAACCGCACTTCTTTTAGTGCTCCTACTTCCTTGTGACGCAGGCATCATGAAATCAAATCAGGGTCCGCCTCATGAACTTAGTCAGAGTTCCGGCGGTGCGGAGATCATGCTTTGATTCTTCGGCCGCCGACATGGAGTCCGAATCCTTTGCTACCCAGAGAAATTTTCCGGTAAGCAGTTTTTGACGTCACGTTTCTGGGAGCAGTTGCAGTGTCCTTGTTCTAGAACGGTTCAAACCGTTCAATAAAGCATGTAAATATTCGTAGCCTGCTGGAGAGTGGATTTTATTACATTACTCAGGACGATGGTACGTCTTGAGTTTTTATGAAAATAACCATGAAGTGTACACAAGAGATGCCATCAGATCGGACCTCCGATGCCCGGTAAACCCCATCCAGGCACCTGTAACCTGGGGTCGAATCTTTCTGCCGGGGTCTCAACCTTCTCATGATGAGCAAGGACAACCCGCCTGCTGGAGAATGTTACGACTTAGGCCAAGCCCCCGTGGACGTTTTCTCCGGAAATAGGCAACGTCGCGGGTGTTTCTTACTGATTATCTATCTAAATCTGCAATAACGAAAAGGCATTTACTATAATATTTAAAAGATAAATATTATAGAAATTCACAAAACCAATCGTACACGATCTATGGCTATGTAGAAGACTATCCTTCGAGAATCTTAAATTTGACACACCATAAGAGAACCATACCAATTTTGCAGAAAAGCCATTCTCGAGTACGGTGTATAAGATGATGATGATGATTCAGTTCAGAATAAGATAAAACCTTGACACAAATTTAGATTATTTTAGTTGGATGCATAGTCTACTTCATAAAGGAAATACAGTACATCTCACTTGTACTAGTTCGGGAACCATACCCATTGATAATTGTTAAAAATATATATAATTTATTATGCATGTGATAAATATCGCTTGCTAGGCTGAAGAGACTATCTTGCTGTAATCATCGCGCACCGATACCAGTGAATACATATTAGGTGTTATATACGGCGTGGTGTTGACTGCAGTCTCCTTCGGACCTATAAATGTCATCTTTTTAGTGTGTCTAAAATAAATATCAAAACCAAAAACACCAATCCAACTAAAAAATTTAAATATTGATGAGATAAGTGATAAAGGTGAATAATGGATTATCAAAAACAAAAACACCAATCCAACTAAATAATTTAAATATTCGATGAGATAAGTGATAAAGGTGAATAAATGATAAATAAAATACAACAAAACTAATGGTAGTATGAATCAGTATCCCATGATGGGAATCTGATTCCCATCCAAGAATGAAGATTCTCATCCTGCGGTAACTCCTTCCAACCATACGAATAAACTTACTATAAAGTGAGGAGTTGGAGCTTCCAGACGTTGGAACATCGCACGGTGTGAATAAATACAATACATGTCACTTGTACATCCACGGTGTGTTTTCCCACATGTTTTTGTCGGTTACTTTCTCGATTGTTTTCTTCACTTCAAGAACCATCTCTAACGGAGATTTTTGGCCACCAGTTTCCAGTAATTTGATCACCACTCTTCATCCATTCGTGTTCGGTTTCATCTGGGTCGTCTGTTGATATCCGAAATAACGGGCACGTAAAAAGCATTTTTCTACCCGGAAATCACAACATTTTACCTGTTGATAGTAGAAAGAACTCCGGTTACCCCCGAGCACTAGCTGAGGCTTGAAGAACCTCCGCGGTCGGGTTCAAACCACGGACCCTCAACCTAGGCAGTTCAGGTCGGGGGTTTGCTTGAAGTGGTCACGCGAAGTAGCAGTCGGCTGTTTCCAAAATTCTGAACCGAATTATTTAATCTTTTGAATTGTGTATCTTTTTTAATTCAAATTATATTATGCATGAGTTTTTCTCGATACATTTTAGAAATCTTTGTTGATTTATTGATTTATTGCCACATCAGTTCCCAAGCGAAGACTTTGACGTTATGAATAAAATTTAAACAGTAAAAATATTTGCAATCGGTACATCTTTATAATTTTATTGACTTTAGGAAAAACCTATTGCTTCGTGGACATGGACCTAGGTTGGCTGGGGAAGCCTCGGTAATGAAATAACAGGTGCGATGGGGAGATGCCCTTAGCCTATTTGCACAATGATGTCAAAGCCATTCTGACTTCATCATGATCAAGACAAGCTTGATCAACTTATCTAGTATATTCTTCGAGACTGCTGACAAGTAAAGGTCAGCCACTATTGATACCGCAAGTCAACAGGATTCAGTTCAGTGAATGTAGTTTCCTAACGTCTCAAATACAAATCAAGGATGAGAGGCGAGGGACCTACATTATCTGATACGTTCAACCTATTTTCTTCTTGTCATTGATCCAGTAGCTAGTTCTACATCTTAGGCAAAACTTGATTGTCTAGAGTTCAGACTCTACGTAGATAAGAGTTGGTTTGGTGACTTTTGTCTATTGCTCATGTTGCCGTCCCATCAAACGTTGTGGTGTTGAATAATCATCTAGTGCGTATATAAACAATCCATATGTTGTGTACTTAAGTTACAAGGGAATGAAGAAGATCAGCGCAGAAGAGTAAAGAAATTAAAATCGTGTCAAGTTATCATTATTAATTAATTTAAAATATCTTTATTATCTTTACCTCGGACAAAATTAACCTTGTCATGCTGGGTTCACAAGCTTGCAATGGATGAATCATCCACAAAAAACCATGCGAATGAGTTACATACTTAAGTGACAGCAAGATTCCATTGCCTTGGTACAAACTGAGCCTTCTCGACAAGAGTACTCTACCTCACATCGCCTCAGTTACAGGTGGATGGGCTACTAAGGGCTTCTACCCATTTGGTACTCTATTTCATTAAGTGGTCACTTCCGAGCCTTGCTTATGTTAACAGCCGAACTAAAAATTTCTTTTAAAGTCTACGAGTTTTACATTTTCTCTTTCAACTGCATTATCAGAGGACAATGATCTTCTTAGCTTCAGGCGTTATTTTTGCCACATTGGCGTGGCTTGAGTAATGAGGATATGACATGCGGCGGTACTGAGACATTTACAGGGTACTCCAGGAGGTGCATTTAGTCCAAAGATTGGAGAGTAATCAACAGTTAGTTTTAAATGAATTAGATGTAAACAGTTGAAGTGGATTAGTCTACTGTTATTACCATATGTCAGCTTCGGAGGTACCAAAACGAAATAAAATATTAAGTGGGAAGAGGCCCTAACAAGCATTAATTAACTGTCTGAAACTACAATTGATTGGGAAGAAGATTATGTCTTTGTGATATTCTTACTTTACAAAAAACTGTTTATAGTAGAAATATAAGGAGATAGAGGTTTTTCATAGATTATTTTTCCTTTTATTTCTTTTTTGCTCACGTGTATTTTACGTCGGAGAGAATATCCTCAAGAAAGCAAAAATAAAGCAAAAATACAATTACAATCTCAACAAAAATCGAAATGCTATGTTCAAGGTACTTGCGAGGCTATACTTTAAAGAGTTGTTCAGATCTAAACTCTTTCTTCTCTCTTTTCCCCCTCTGCCTGTTATCTAATAGGACAATAGGGTCACTCAAACATATCCCGTAACAAAAATTACAGGAACCACATGAAAAGAAGTAGGTCTAAAATGTCAGACTGTGTCAGGAGTGGCAGTATATTTGTAAACATCGGATTGGAAATTTTTCAACAGTTTAAAGAAGATAAGTTTTATGGACATAGACTGCAAATATCAATTTGCTGTAAATTCAAGATACCACCTCTGGAGATGGTATGTAAAATTTACAACAGAAATCTGTAAAATGTTTTACTGAAGTTACAGGAATCTTTTAATAACAAGGTTTGAGTGTCTCTAATATACATAAAACATTACAACAAACTCCTCCTTCCTTTCCAGGTTTCATCGCCACTCTCTCTTTCTCTCATCTTCTTAACCGTCGATAATAGGTCAGATACGTTTCAGGACAAAATATCCCTCCCTTTGTTTTCCGCCGAGGTATTATTCCGCTAACGCATAGCAAAAACGTTTTGAGTCCAACATGAACTCATTTTTTATTTTTCTTATAAATTTAACTTAATTTACTATCAAACCTTTATGCGGAAAAACTTTTAAAATTTAAAGTCCTTGCATATTTGCTCCTTCATTCTTAGATGGAAGGTGAAACAAAGTGCTATACTTGCAATAACATTGGCAAGCCAAGGAATCATGTTATAATTCATCTACATCTACGGTGTTCATTCACTCATGTACACTCCGAACCCACCCTGCGGGAAGGGTTAGGATATATATTAAATACCCCTGTTAAATGACGCCTATTGACAATTTTAAGTCCAGACTTATACGCCAAGGAACGCCTCAGCTCACTCTCGACTTATAGATTCTGTTTGGATCAGTTAGATGCTCTCGGAGAGGTTAACATTTAATATTTACAAGTGATTTTGATTTTTTATTATAGTATATTACATTATATTTTTATAATATTTACATGTTTTCCGCTAAGAGAAAACGATTTTCACTGTACAAGGACGTTGGGGATGCTTATTCACATGCTATATTAGAACTGCTTTTCTTTGTGGAAGACTGACAAAAAATTATCACCTCTGTCTTGTCTGAACTCTGCAATTCTCACCTCCGACTTTGTCTTATCTTAACTCTGTAAAATCGATGGTTAACTATGAAAATGCATAGTAACAAACACACGGACTGAAAGAGCACAAATAAGAAGAAGTGCACTGAAAATCAAGAAGCTCGTTTCATTCCGAAAATATTCTGCTACAGTTATATACTATTTTCTCGAAGGCTCGAAATGAAAAGCGGACACTATCAATACTATAGTCAGTATGGTAGTCAGTTGTGCTGAGTCACGAGGGGGACGGGGTGAGTGCCCCGATCCCCCCTTGGTTTATTAAAGTTTCCCGGTGCCGTCCGGTTTCCCCTTAAAAATAAAATAAAAATAAAATAAAAATAAAATAAAAGAGTAAAGTATGGTACACTGTGCCTGTGCCATCTCCACGAAAGGTCATGGACAACAATCTGGATTCTCGTCCGAATGGTGAGAGTGCTATCTCGACGACACCTGTGCTTGCCGCTCTCCTGTTCGCTTCTCTTGTCCGTCTCCATTCTCCAATCAGACTTCAGAGTTTAGCAGCCATATCGGAAATCATTGGTCCTGAATGCGATTGGTCCTGAATGCGAGGTGGGCCGTAGGATATTCAAACAGTGTTTGGGTTTCGCAAGTTCGCAGCAAAGAGAAAGATTTCCTCATGACAGTAGAAGTTCGAAAGAATCATTTCGTCACCACCAGTTCTCTGATTTCCCCCTTTTCATGACATGCTTGTAACTTCACTCGAGTGCGATTTCTTCCTTCCCCCCTTCTGCAGTAGTCATACTGACTCATAGTTCATACACTGTGCGGTGGATGTTCTCCACCTTCCAAACATCATTTGTTCATACCTACTACTGAACAGTCCAAAGGAATAGGAAAAGGACAACGTAAGGAGAAGCTTCTTGTGGTTTTTTTCTTCTTTTCTCTAAATCAAATCTTTTAATAGCGGTGGATACTATCTCTCGTAGATTTACTCAATTCGTATGGAATCTAATATTCATATCAGAAAGTGACTTCAATTTGCGCGATTCCTATTTCTATAGAGAAGTTCTGCTCGGTGAATAGGACATGATTTGCGCAAATGATGTTCACGATGCTCTCCAAGGAAATGATAAATATTCTCTACTCCATCGACTGTAGGGACATTGCGTGCTCAGCCATCTGTTACTTGTGAGACACATTTGGAATCCGAATCATCCGAATGAGACGGCTCCGGCGGCAAGAGGTGGTTGTTCCTGTTGCACATTACAAGCGTGCCCCCCCGTGAAAACCAAGTAGGTTCGTAGTTAACAGCAAGGTCTGATTTGGCCCACTAGGTTTGATATCTCTCCACATTCTACTCCGGCGTGAAGAATGTTTTCCTCTGCTAACTGCTTGCAGCTCTTCCACATGTGGAGTTCTCGTTGAACTGGGTGGCCCATCTCTGTTGGTCGGCCCCACATGTCTCCTCTACCCAGGAGGACCAAGTGACTCCAAAGTTCTTGGGGAATCCAGGGAAGAGAATATAAGAAATATGTGTGAACATAGTCAATCACATGTGAATGCATAGTCTCTACTGTAAGATTAGGGTTCCTGATAGAGTTCTATGTAAGATTTGACCACCACACGGCGCTTTGGTGAGAGTAACTGGTAGTTTGGTACCTTGGGAGGCAACAGAAAATCTAAGAACAGAACAGATTACAGTACCTACGGTCCACTCGACAACAACATGTAACGTTCGACCACAGATCTCGGAACAGATTCTTTAATCTCTAACCAATGAACTGCCGAACATGAACCTCCCTAGAGACCTGTATACTATATTTATGTCTCCAGATCCAGTTCGTTAAACTTCCCGCTAATAAACACCAAGGATTGGATAACCGTCGGACGGGTTTAGGATAACCAACTAGTCTTTTGCAGGTCTCTGGTCAATCTTAGGTTACTAAATACAGGTGGAACTATTCTAGACCTGGGTTGCATAAAATTTGGGCAGCGCTTCCGCTACTGGTGATCAAGTCGGAACGCCAGGACACAAAAGGAGCAACCGCCAAGACTAGGAGACCTAGTAGATGCTAGGAAGTAGGAAAGTACACCAGAATAGAGTCAACTCCACACAAGACGCTTCAATCCAGCTTTGGCACTCAATCCAAGCTTGCTTATCATATAACAAAGCAAATCACGGGCTCATATACATTACATGGCGTTTTCTTGCTAACAAGGTCTCGAAGAGCTCTTGGGATAGCAATTCTTCACTGCTCTGCAAATCTCCTGATAATTTCACTCCAGAACGCTATCTCTTCAAGAATCTGCACTCTAAACGCTGTAATCTTCCCCTCAATAGACTAGATCTCAAATTGAAAGTTAGACCAAGGCTAGAATCCAGCTGATCCCCTTAGTCTACAACTATTTACTCACAGCCTGCACTCAGCTTAGTCCCTGTGAAATTTCCACCTTGCACCTCTCTGCAATAAGCTCTCAATGTAGTCTCAGTTTCTTGCTCTCTGGCCTGCTCTCTGGTGTGCGTACAGTGAAAATGATGAAAAGCCCCCAGTTCTAGAGTTCGCGAACCCATTTAAACCTTATCCTTGAGCCCTCGCCGTTTCCTTGTAGCCGCCACGTGTTTTTGTGTAATCACTGCCCATAGTAATAGTAAACGACGTTACAATCGCCCCAACTAACAAAAAGCAGTTCTTCCATTGAACTGCGGTATCTGCAATACCACATTAGGAACAACACTTCCTCAAATCCAGAGGAACATTACCCCATCCAGGGTAAGATTAAGCTCTTTCTCAGAGCTATGCTCCATCACCGAGCATTGGTTGAAGCTTTCGGGTGAGACAGAACCCTAGCTTCCAGGTGGTGAACTCGTCAGTCTCCTTTTATCCACCTCCTTACTATGGTACCCCATAGTAGCATCAGCCTAAACCTGATTGACATCCGACAGTCATAAGAAGTCAGCAGACCACAACTCCACCTTTAGACGAGCAGATTGGCCAGATCTACTCGGTTCCAGTGTCCTTGAAGGGCCCTTTGCATGACTCTTCTGACTCGATTCAATCCACCGCTTAGCTGGAAGAGACCACTGCGGACTGTCGTCTCACAAAGTATCTTCGCAGTGGTTCTTGGAACTTGTACAATGCTAGATCATCTAGATACTCCCAAGCTTCACTTACCAATCCCGGAACTCTACCTGTCCAACGACATAGGTATTGAGTAACGGGTTCTCCAGCTCCATCTGGATTCGGTGATGCTCGATGATCTACTATCTCAATCAACTCAAGATCATCAGCTCTTGGTAATGCTTCTAACACTGGATGCCATTTCTGATATCTTCCAGGCAACAATTCTAGTTCTTCACGAAACATTTTCAAGTTAGAAACATGAATGATGGGGTGATAATGTTTCATGCTAGTTGGAAAACGTAACTTATAAGTCACAGGACCTAACTTCTTCTCAATCAGGAATGGTCCTGCCCACTTCGGAAGAAGCTTCTTGGCTAAATCCACCCCTGCTGGGATTCTGAAGTTCTTGGTTCTCAACCAGACTCTCTGTCCTTCTTCGAATTGTAAATCTTGTCTACCACGGTTTGCATACTTAGCATACCGTTGTTGTGCCTTCTCCATGTGTTTCTTGGCTTCTTGAAACACAGTACCCTGAACACGTATGAAAGTCTCTAGATCTGGAGGATCCTGATTCGACCTTCCTGTATTTTCATGCTCCTTGGTAGCCAGAGCTATAGGAGTCCAAGGTGCATGAGAGCCTCGATAAACCACTTCAAATGGTTTAAATCCTGTACTCGAGTGCTTGGTGTTGTTATATGTAAACTCCACCAAGTCCAAGTGCTCGCTCCAATCACTCTGATCTCGCATGATATAGTTTCTCAACCCTTGTTCTACTATCTGGATCGTCCTTTCCGTCTGACCATCAGTTTCAGGATGATAAGAGGAACTGAACTTGAGGGTAGTTCCGAGCCTTCGAAACAAACCCTTCCAAAAATCAGCTACAAACCTCCTATCCAGATCTGAAACAATGTCTTTAGGCATCCCATGATACTTAAAAACATATCGTATAAACAGTTCAGCGGCACCTCTTGACGTCACTGCTTCCCTACAAGGGATGAGGTGAGCTTGCTTACTGAAACGATCTATAACAACTAACAGAGCATCAAAACCTCCTGATTCGGGTAAACCTGTGCATAAGTCCATACTTATGCTCTCCCAAGGCCCATCAGGTATTGGCAATGGCCTCAGCAACCCTGCAGGTCTCCTCCGCTCAGTTCGTTGTTGCTGACATGTCAAGCAAGTCTGCACGTACTTGATTACATCCTCCAACATGGACGGCCAATAGAACTGCTCTTTAACTCGTTGCAATGTTCTATTTTGTCCTCCGTGTCCAGCCAGTTCACAATCATGACATTCTTGCATGACGAGTGTCCTTAGAGATCCAGCTGGAATGTAGACCTTGGTTTGCTTGTAAAACCAAAGGCCATTGCGAAATGAGAGATGACGTACCAATGGATCTCTCCCTTGTTGGCTGGTCCAACGTTGAGCCTGAGGATCATCTGGCAATGCTTGTCTGATTCGATCCAAAAGCTCTTCACTTGTGTCTTGGGTTGTTAACGCCTGGACACGTCTGCTTAACACATCCGCTGGAATATTTTCCTTCCCCTTTTGATACCGCCATTCGATATCAAAACGTGCAAGCTCCACTTGCCACCTCTGTTGTTTACGTGACAAACGAGGTTTACTCTGAAAGTATGTATTACCCTCGCAGTCCGTTACAACAGTAACTTTGTTTGGTAACAAATAATGCTCCCAACGCTTCAAACAATGGATAACTGCGAACATCTCCTGTTCATGAGCAGGCCATTTTGCCTCAGTCTCTGAGAACTTGTGACTTTCGTAAGCCACTGGATGCTTTCCTTGCATCAACACTCCTCCAATGGCCCATTGAGAAGCATCTGTGTGAACCTCGAAAGGTTCTCCCATCTTTGGAAGAGCTAGCACGGGCATCTCTGTCAGTGCTTGTTTCAATCCTTGAAACGCTCGTTCAGCTGCTGGATTCCAAACAACTTTGGAAGCCTTGCGCAATAAACCAAACAAAGGTGCGACTTTATGCGCATACTGATAAACAAAGCGCCGAAAATATGTGGCTAATCCAAGAAAAGATCTGAGCTCATGAACACTCTCAGGTCTCTTCCATTCAACAATGGCTCGAATCTTAGCCCTGTTAGGATGAATGCCCTGCGCATCGATCAAACATCCTAGAAACACTACACTCTCTTGTCCAAAAGAGCACTTGCTCTTCTTGAGATAGAGTTGATGTTCTTCTAGGCGCTTAAACACCATTTCAACATCTACTAGATGCTGATCCCAAGTGGATGAGAAGATGATGATATCGTCTAGGTACACGATAACACTCTCATCCAAGAGATCTCTGAAGATCTCGTTCATTAGCCTGCAGAAAGTACCAGGTGCATTGGACAATCCAAACGGCAACACTGTATACTCAAACAAGCCATACCTCGTCCTTACAGCTGTCTTTTCTTCATCACCTTCTTTGATCCGGATTTGATGATATCCAGAACGCAGATCCAGCTTGGTGAAATACCTTCCTGTGGCCAACCAATCGGTGGTTTCATCCATGAGAGGAAGAGGGTACTTGTTCTTGACAGTAACCTTATTGAGTGCACGATAGTCCGCACACATGCGAATACCACCATCCTTCTTGGCCACGAACAACACCGGGGCAGCATAAGGTGATATACTAGGTCGTAAGATACCCTGAGCTACCAACTCTTTCAACTGAGTCTTCAGCTCTGTCAGCTCATCAAACGACATCCGTCTTGATGGCACTACAGTAGGGGTAGCCCCAGGAACCAGATCAATAGCATGATCCAAGGCTCTCCTCGGCGGAAGTCCTGTTGGTAACTGGTCCGGCATTAGGTGAGAATATCTCTCAATCAATGCCTGCATATCAGGATGTATGGGAAGAGCAGCAACACGTTCTTCCTCATCCGTCTCCACCTTGGGTTTAGATATCACTGCAACCCAAGCTTCGTCTACCAACTTGATCTGTTTTCCAAACTGTCTAGCTGTGCAGATCTGAAATGCCACCTTGGCTCGTTGGAACCTACGAGCAGCATGGTTTGGCTCCTTGGGTCTCTCTTTGATGATCAAAGGATGTGGTTGACCCAAGCCCCATTGATCCATGACAATGACATTCCCTTCTTGAACATCTAGCTTTGCCTTGGTCTCTTGTAACCAGGACCAGGACAAGATACCTTCCATCGTGTCACCTAAGCTCATAACTAAAAACTCGTGCTTCCTAGTTACCCCTCCAACAGTAACAGGAACACTCATGAGTTTTTCTGTAACGGTTGTGCTACCTTGCACAAACCTTACCAACAACGGGCTCATGATCTTGGTTCTAGTCACCCCTAAGGTCCTGACTAGTTTTTCATCCAAGACATTCACATCTGCTCCAGTATCAATAAGCAAACAACACCGGTGGTTTCCTATTTTCACTTCAATCCACGGCAGAAAATCCCCATGCTCTACCAAATGCTCACCAGCACATACCTCTGCTTCAGTAGTCGTCTCAACTGGTTCTTCCACACTGTTTGTCTCTTCAGCTGTCAACACACGAACATTGCTCGCTGTTGAACGTTGGGGACACTCACGAGCAATGTGACCATCTCGTCCGCATCGAAAACAGATGATTGTCCTTGAAGGTGCAGCACTGCTAGCGCCACTACTCCTAGCACCTGAAGTCGAAGCTTGGTTGGATCCTGCATTGGATGCATAGGATCCAGTAGGTCGTGTCTGAGTAGGACCACGAGAAACTCCTTGCTGTTGAGATCCACGAGGAAACCTCCTTCCCGCTGCACCAAATCTTCCACCACCACGTCCTCTACCACCTCTACTCTGAGAGGACGCTATCTGTCCTTGAGGATTACGCCAAAATCCTCTACTAGGCTCGTCACCACTTGTTCCACGCTGAAACTTGGAAGGCTGCACGGTGTAATTACGTTCCCTAGTGTTCTCTGCTGCTTCCAGAAATGCAAACAAGTCTTGCATGTCCTCGGACTTGTGAAACATAACCCAGCTATCAAACACACCAGCATAGAAACCCTGCAGACCTTTCTTCAAGTGAAACAGCAAGTCGGTGCGATCCACCATGTGCAAACGAGTAACCAACTCAGAAAATCGCTGGAGATACTGCCTGATACTCCCTGTCTGTCTCAGATGAATGAGCTCCAGCCGAAACTGTGTAGCTTCATCCACCGGTACCAGATGTCTTCTGAGTTCATCTTTCAGTTCCGGCCAAGTGGACATAGGAGTTGTACCGTTCAAACTCCTCATCCGCTGTTGACCTCCATACCATTCCTTAGCCTCTCCTTCCAGTCTACTAACAGCATAGGTGAACCAGCTGCGCTCATCGAAGTTCTCCAAGTAATTCTCCATTTCAGTAATCCATAACTCAAACCTGGAAAAGCTTTTCTCACCGTTGAAGGCTGATGGTGTCGCTGGTTCAGCCCACTTCACTTTCCGCTTGTGCCCTTCTTTGGCTGAGCTGCCTTCCGCAACATTCTCTTGCGCCTTCTGTGACCCATCTTCATTCTTATCTGCTTGAGTAGCATCAACTGCTCCTTCACCCAGCAGTGCTAAATCCTTGACTTGCTCAGTTTGTAGTACAGGGACCTCTGCTTCTTTCTCCTGTGTCGCTTTTGCTTGAGCTAAATCCGCCTTAAGCACCTTGTTCTCAGCTTCCACTTGCTCAAGTCGGCCTTCCAACTTCTTCAGAAACGCCTGCATCTCGTCCATCCCAGTCGGCACGGCTTCCATTGTCGATGGTGTTCAGCAAAGATTCAACCTGAACCTGCTCTGATACCAACTGTAACGTTCGACCACAGATCTCGGAACAGATTCTTTAATCTCTAACCAATGAACTGCCGAACGTGAACCTCCCTAGAGACCTGTATACTATATTTATGTCTCCAGATCCAGTTCGTTAAACTTCCCGCTAATAAACACCAAGGATTGGATAACCGTCGGACGGGTTTAGGATAACCAACTAGTCTTTTGCAGGTCTCTGGTCAATCTTAGGTTACTAAATACAGGTGGAACTATTCTAGACCTGGGTTGCATAAAATTTGGGCAGCGCTTCCGCTACTGGTGATCAAGTCGGAACGCCAGGACACAAAAGGAGCAACCGCCAAGACTAGGAGACCTAGTAGATGCTAGGAAGTAGGAAAGTACACCAGAATAGAGTCAACTCCACACAAGACGCTTCAATCCAGCTTTGGCACTCAATCCAAGCTTGCTTATCATATAACAAAGCAAATCACGGGCTCATATACATTACATGGCGTTTTCTTGCTAACAAGGTCTCGAAGAGCTCTTGGGATAGCAATTCTTCACTGCTCTGCAAATCTCCTGATAATTTCACTCCAGAACGCTATCTCTTCAAGAATCTGCACTCTAAACGCTGTAATCTTCCCCTCAATAGACTAGATCTCAAATTGAAAGTTAGACCAAGGCTAGAATCCAGCTGATCCCCTTAGTCTACAACTATTTACTCACAGCCTGCACTCAGCTTAGTCCCTGTGAAATTTCCACCTTGCACCTCTCTGCAATAAGCTCTCAATGTAGTCTCAGTTTCTTGCTCTCTGGCCTGCTCTCTGGTGTGCGTACAGTGAAAATGATGAAAAGCCCCCAGTTCTAGGGTTCGCGAACCCATTTAAACCTTATCCTTGAGCCCTTGCCGTTTCCTTGTAGCCGCCACGTGTTTTTGTGTAATCACTGCCCATAGTAATAGTAAACGACGTTACAAACACAAAGTGCTTGTATGAAAACATTTTGTAGCATCCGTATGTGATCAGGAAACCTGCCAAGGTTTAGGCTCCTCTAAACATGTACTGTACAACCAGACAGTACATGTTATAACTGCTACATTGCGCGATCAACGACAATAACGGTACCCTGAATCCCTGACCTAAGGAGACTTTCATTGGTGACGAGCTTGTTTAGACGTAATTTACCAGCTTTGCAGTTATCGGAAGATTCGGAACTACAGTAGCTCTTGATACAAAACAAGTGATTAGAAGATCCTTCACTCTTCCATTGGTGATTCGTACGTTGATCTGGGAGCCTAACGGCAATCAGAGTCTATCAGGCAGTACCACATTTTTTAGAAGTGAGGCCTGGATTTCACACTGTTTGATCGTTCCTATAAAAACTGTGAAGTAATCAGCTCATGGGTGGTATGCAATGCAGAAAAGTATCTCGGGATTCCTCCCTCTTGTCCTGTTTCTTCCAAACCCCTTCCGAACAAGTGTCCTTTCTGAACTTTTGTGAACAAACCTCTTACACCTCAGTTCTTTGAGACAAACTATTCGCTCATATGGTTCTTTACTTTATGAAGGATTTGCGTGACTGTTTGGCGTTCCCAGAATCTGCGATTTCTGTGTTTCTGATTATAACGTCCTTACTAGGATCTGGAACAATAGAGTTCAAGGACTTCGTCCTGGAGATGCTTTTTCTCCCGAACATGGTTCAAGTCCTGACTTTGCACAGTTTCAAGCTGTCCACAGCGCACATAATAAGCATCCCCAACGGCCTTGTACAGTGAATTTCGTTTTCTCTTATCAGAAAACGTGTACATGTTATAAAAATATTTTATAATAAGATATTATAAAAAATAAATAAATTCATAAGTGATATATGTTAACCCGTCTCGGGGTAGCCAACTCAGCAAGATATAACCCATAAGTGGAGTCCGGGCTGATCCGTTGCTAGGAGGATAAGACCGAGAACTTAATTCTCAGATTGTGCTGTTTACATGGACATTAATATATGTTCTAACCCTTAGAACATATATTAAACCCATGTACACTTCGAAGTGTATATGAGGTGAATAAGCAGTCATGAATAAAATGGTTTTGGAACAAGTGAACTAGGAAGATAGAGGTTTTGATGCTGATGTAAGACTTGCTTCCATTTTGGTGAGCTCTCATAGGCGAATCTTGAACTGCCGTGCCGTCTCACTATCTCGTCCTCCAAGTAACCTTTCTGTACTTCCATTTTCTTGCTATGCACACAAGGTGCTCATTTCCTCCTTAAGAATCAATAAATCGCTTGACAAGTGATTTATTGATTTTATCCTTAAATCAATGCATAATTTCTCAAGTGATCATTATGCATTGATTCCCGTCAAAGTTGAAAGGAATCCAACTTGATTAAGTATTACATGATTCAAATAGTTCGAACGTGCTCCGTTTCAATCCTCAACATGATTTAATCTATCAATAATTTATCTTTCATACCTGAGTTTTTTCAGTGCCCAAAACAAATAGAATATTAATCATGTTGAGTTATCAAATCCAGATTGACTACTACATACTATATGAGTAGGTGAATCTAAATATGTATTAATCTGAATATAGTTACTATATGTGTATAGTTTATACATATAGTTTCATATATATTTGGTTTTAACTGATCAACCATACTTCTCCTAACATATACAAGAAGGTACTTCTCAAACTCACTTATGATATTCTTACATGAACTTATGCTTTTAAACGCTAATCTATCTGTTCATTTCTAACCCTATATAACTTAAATACACATGTAGTGTCATTTTCAATTTACGTGTTATACTTTAGTTTTCTGTATATATCAAATGGTTTGTACATATGATCTGATGTTTCGTCCAATAATATCATTATATTCATTTCATCTTATTATGTTGAAGCATTACGAGGATTCATGACTTGCATCTCAGATGTTAACGTCAACAACCCTCAACTGATAATGTTCTACATTCTTGATTTACTGAAGTAGCGTTTAACACCATGTTTTTTAAGTTTATTCAAGCGGAAAACCACTAATATTTTCTCTACTCCCTTGATTTTTTGTGTTGTCTTTAATTTATGTCTTGAATATAATTACAACTTGACTATTCTTATTATATAAAAGAGTTTAGTACAAGTTAGAATTTAATGAGCAACTTTACTTGTTCTCTCGATACAAGAAAAATCACAAGAAATTCACATCAACTTGACTTAGATGACAATAATACGACGGTTCAATTACTCATGGGAAGTTCTAGACGATAATAAAGTTGAGTCTGAACTTCAACTTTTGTGTTCTCTTGTTGTTAAAACTCTGTAGTATCAAACTTTAATTTCTTCATATATCGAATGGTTTATGCATCTGATGTTTCGTCAATTAATATCCATTATATCAATTTAATCTTATTATATGAAAGCAGTACTACGATTCATGATTTTCTCTTCTCTTAACATCAACAACTCTCAACTGATAATGTTCTCCATTCTTGATTTATTTATCTTACAGTTGCATTTAACACCATGTTTTTTAAACTTTATTTCAATTTGTTCCTAGATGTATACTGTTACAGTACTGATACTCCATACTCTTCATGACTACTTACATGTAAGATTACATCTTCCCTTTCCATTACCTCATATAAAGATTGATTCAAAGTTTAAATAAAATATGATCTCGATTTAGGATGAATTATCAAGCGAACAACCACTAACATTTTCTCTATTCCCTTGGCTTTGTCTATTGATTTTAACCTTATGTACTGAAGTTCATCTTTATCGCATCATTACAATTTTTCTCTTTTATCATATGGGAGCTTATTCATTGTTAAAAACAAGCAAGATCATGATATAGATATGAATATCAATTTCAGCTTAACTACTATATACAAAAGAGTTTGAGAGGACTGCGATTGTTCTTGACAAAAGAATGTGCTACGATACAGTTTTGAATGACCTTGGATCAGTAGACAAGAAGTGGACCTTCCGGGAACCCGATACGCTGCACTCCATGCAAGAGGTATCAAGCATCGAAGACTGAAGCCGGCCTGACGTTTTATTGGTACCGGAGATCCAGGATCCCGTAGTAAACAAAAATACCAACAGCTCTAGACCTTCCCACCGGTAATCTTCATATTACTCTTTTAACTTATACATTACTTACTAGCTACATAACATATTTTACCTGCTCCGTCTGATTTCTCATTAAAAATAAAAACAAAAACAAAAACTTTCTATCTTAATACATTCTTTAAAAGTTATTACACTTCTCATATATCCAACTTCTAAAATTTCCTCATTATAAGATGTCAGTTTATTTCATGCAGTGAGACGCTTCGTTTTTAAGATTGTTTTTAATCTTAAAGATCCATATTTAGAATGACAACCGTGGACAAATTTGATATTTGAGATAAGGATACTTTATTCCATAACCATGAGGGCATCTCCAACCGTATAGCGATAAAGACTTCTTTAATCTCTATTTTAGAGATTAAAAATAAAAAGTACATCTTTTAATTCATTTAATCCTTAAATAGACCGAAACTCGAAACTTTACAAAGTTTTATAAATTTTTCTCCAAACGGTTCACTGTATATTAAGGAGTATTTATTGATTCATAAAGTTAGAGAAGCACGGTAGTTTCTTAGAAAAAATTTACAAAGTGCTATAAAAGTTAACGATGGAAAAATTGTGCTTGAACTTCATCTCTAACTTGTTAAGGAACCCTTTAAACACCTGCTGTGGAGATGCTTTAAGATAGAGATAAAACGATCGTTATCACTCACTATACCAGTGGAGATGCTCTAAAGGGACGAAGACGCTGAGAGAAATTAACTAGACAGTAATCTCAACCCTGGTAGGGTTATGGATCTCGACCAAATTTATAATCAAACCACCAATCCAACCAGTAGAGACATAGTTTCGATTCCTATTATGAGATGTACTATCTCGGTCCCAGTCGGCATATTTCGCAGAATTCAAATTTGATGCCTCCAAATTGATGCGGACATATGCCCCCTCAACCCCGCTGCTCGTCGTCCTAACGTACCGTACGACTGCTAACCGCATCCGCCAATCAACCTCTTATTTGGAAGTGGATCGTCGGTCTTGACCGGGCCACGGTCCAACTTGAGTCTTGACCCTTGCTCCTCTAAACTTGCGTTAAGTTAACACGAGCCGCGGGACATGATTTACGGGAAGCCCAGAATAAGTACAGAGACAGGTGTCCGCATACTGTTTGAATGATACACTGTGGAATCCTGTACGTCAATAAAAGCTAAACCAGAGGTATAGTCACACCCGGTTTTTACGAGTTACCGGTGAAGAGTCCCGCTTGAGATGTTCAAGACGGGGTCAGAGCCCGCGCCATTGAAGCCTCAGAGGCGGAACTCTTTCTATTGTTGAAGGAGTGGGAGGGAGCTTCGATCTGGAGCTCTGGGCCGGCGGGCAGGAGCGCTTCATGTCGCATGAGCTTAGATAAGAGTGGTCAGTGAATCTTGTACCTGCGTGCGTTGTAATTTGCTGAGTGCGACTAAGAGTTGGTTGAGTCTTTACCTTTTCTTCAAGGTGTGTGTGCACTTTCCTCCTGTATATTCTCTTCGTTCATTGAGTGCCTGCACGTTGTCGGTGATCGGGGCGATAGACCTCGTGTGTTCTGTTTGCCCTTCTTAGTTGCTACAGAGTAATGTTGCAGGATTCGGGATCTGTACCAGAAGTGCAGGTTATGGAGTGACGTGCGGTTTTGGTCCTTGCAGTGCTAGATCGATTTGCTTGCTTGCTTTTGACCCATCTTGTAGAGAAGAGACGAGACATCTACTGTACTTATTTAACGCTGATCGACGTCTCGGCGCGCACAAATATTTGTGTGTGTTGAGTTTGAAAGAGGTGGTTGCTCGAAGCGGGTTGGGAAGTCGTGACTTTGCTGCCTGTACTTCTCACGGTGTACGTGAGATATAATGCGTTTGGCTGTTTGTTGCCTTGGAAGACTTTGAGTGTATCTCATGTACTCGATATCTCGTTCTGAGACGCAGACTCTGTATGCATTGCTAGTCTACATGTCTGTTGTGGCTGCGAAGATCGACCTTTATAATCTTAATGTTTAAAGTTACTGCACCTAGGATTCAGGAGGATATTATTTCTACCCAAACTTATTGCGCATCAGCCGATCGAGGCCCCTTATATACCCAAACCTCCGGTTCCACAGAAGTTTAGATTTAGTTCCACATAAGATCTTTCTGTCTGGCGATGCGTATCTTGTTTTCGGCATATTTGTATGTACATATAAATGTGCGCGCGTGTTTTCCTTGTAGTTTGGGGACGGCCTTTGTGTTTTCTGAGTTTTGTCCCGATTGTAATGCAGAGAACAGGACCAAGACGTGTCCATCGGTACGAAAGCTTTTTAAGTATCAGGAGAGATACGGTTCATCAAAATCAATCAAAACTACGGTTCTCTCCTGAATTCCGTTTCAAGTAGCCATGGGCGCCGGGGGAAGAATGACTCGTGTCGAGGAAGCACGGCGAACCAAGGAAACTAATCGGGCGCCTACAGACAAGCCTCCTTTCACCGTTGGCACATTGCGGAAGGCCATTCCTCCCCATTGTTTCAACCGCTCTGTTTTGAGATCTGGGAGTTATTTAGTGCTCGATTTGCTCATCATATCTGCCCTGGTGTACAGCACCACATACTTCACCAAATTTGAGGGCCTCGCCGCCTGGAGCCTCTGGATTGCATACTGGATTGTCACAGGATGTGTAGCTACAGGAGTTTGGGTTATTGCACACGAGTGTGGTCATCACGCATTCAGCGATTACGAGTGGGTGGACGACACGGTTGGACTTATCTTTCACTCTTGTCTGCTGGTCCCGTACTTCTCCTGGAAGTACAGTCACCGAAGACATCACAGCAACACGGCGAGCGTGGAACGTGACGAAGTGTTTGTTCCGAAACCCAAAGAGGCCATGAGGCCAATGCAATTTCTGCTACAGACCCCGCCAGGCAGGATCCTCCAGATTCTAGTCACCCTCACCCTGGGTTGGCCCATGTATCTCATGTTCAACGTGTCTGGAAGGAAGTATCCGAGATTCGCCAGCCACTTCCATCCCAAGGCCCCTATTTTCAACAACAGAGAGACATTGTTTATATTCATTAGTGATGTTGCGTTGGTGACCGTTGCTTACGGATTGTACACACTCGGGGCTTCTATCGGGTTCCTTCGGTTGCTGAAGGTTTACGGCGTTCCACTGCTCATCGTCAATGGTTTCCTTGTACTTATCACCTACCTTCAGCACACGCATCCTTCCCTCCCACATTACACTGGAGAGGAGTGGGACTGGCTTAGGGGTGCATTGTCCACCATGGATCGTGACTATGGAATCTTGAATCACGTGTTCCACCACATCACGGATACCCATGTGGCTCATCACATTTTCTCGACAATGCCTCACTACCACGCCCAGGAGGCGACAAAGATTTTGAAGCCTATTCTAGGCAGGTACTATCAGTTCGACGGCACTCCCGTCTATAAAGCACTCTGGAGGGAGATGAAAGAATGTGTATATGTGGAAGCCGAACCTGGTTCATCAGGTGTGTTATGGTACAACAACAAATTTTGAGTAGTTAGTCAAGAGGATGCAAGGTCAACATGGTTTTGTGGGTTCCTACGATCGTATTCGGCAATAGCGAGCTTAAGAGAGCCGACTCCAGTCAATTGTATCGTTTCCGAAGGAAACTCCCAAGGTGCCCTCCAGTTGTGTCTAATTAAGTAGGACCACATCAGTTTTACATAAGGGATGAAGGTTTTTCACCCACAGACCATAGACAAGACATCTTCAAACATTTACGTTCGGTATATTCCATTCTTGTCTATATTTCTGGTAATCGGCCTGCCTGGCACGGATAAACGTTGAAAGTCACTCACGCAATCAATCAGCATTGACATGTGATAGTATTTTACTTAAAACATATCTATTGTTTGTGGGGTCGATGTTGACCTCTTGGATGTCTACTATTCTCTGTTTCTGGGCATTCTCGTAGATGTGCGTGTACCGATTATGAATACAATACAGGCACGCGAGGTATCTTGTGGTTACGATTCGGTAGTCTGCGGTGGGGATCAGCAGTGAGCAATTTATTTTCTGAGTTAGCGGCGGCTGTTGGCACGATGTACTCTGGCCCGACTAATGGCAGGCAAGCGCGGGATGGGTGACCTACGACTTACGTCGGTAAATTCTGCAATGAACGACTTGTTGTGTGTTAGAGTTCGGTTGTAGGACCTTCCGGCTGCAGTGGTGTGCCAACCTTGCCAGGTGCGCCCTAAAGATGTGGTAATAGGACGACGGGGTGATTAGTAGTGGTGCAGATGAGAAATTGAAGCTGTCGCGGGTTGTCATCTGTATTTCAGCTGCCCGGCAACCCGGAAGACAGTATTGTACTAACTGTAGTTGCCAGTTCGAAAGAAGTCTGAAGAGTTTTGAACCCCCTGCTTCACTGTCAGATGTTCTTATCATTCGATGCAAGGCTCGCTAATTGTGAGGCTAACTTTGTGAATCACTTATCTATCTTATTTGTGAAATGCGAGAGGGTCAAAGCTTGATTGATGTCGGGGAGCAACACGAAAACATGTCAAGTCCACTGTGTCATCTGAAGTTGTAACCGGTTTGTAGTTTCAATCTTATTTATAAAGGACATTATGATGTCACATCACATTCTACGATGTTGCCTACCATTCGAGATAACGGCCAAGAACATACACGCTTAAGTTTCACGTTCTTCTGCATGTTCCCGGAGGTCGGTAGTGTGGTTACCAGTCCCTCACAGGAGAGTGGTCTAGGGATCAAGCCATAGACCGGTCCTCCGACCTGGGCCCGACTCCCGAGGGTTAGCAGGCACGGCCTCAAATAATGAGAAAAAGGAGCATGTAAGAGAGAAGAAATGAATGGTCTCGGGATTTTGTCTGGAACTTCTTTCCTTGTAAGCCGGACACTCTCAGCCGTTGCAGTAGGTGAATTAATGATAGCATGCAGCTATACTTCGAACTCTGTGCTCCGGAAATACTCGAGTTTAGAGTCAGTCATACTACCGACTTGTTTGAGAATTCCCGGAAACGTATCGGCAAAATAGTGTGGACGAATTTGTCATTAATAGGAAAGCTATCGAGTAGAGTCTACTCGCTGAACCTCGTAAGGTTTGCCAGGAAAAGTGAAAACCACTCCGAAACCACACCTTTTTTCTTCCTAGTCCCCGAAATCGACTGTAGATCTTCCTCAGCCCCCGAAGTTAGAAAATTTCTTCCTCAGTCACCTTACAGGCAGTCGCTTGTTTTTGGTCGTTACAAATCGCAGTTTACTCAACGAACGCGCGCGTGCAAGTCATGCCGGTTGGGGACTGAAGAAGAACAAAAGTCTCTTTCTACGCGTGTTTTTTAAACCATGGAAGTCGACTGTGTATTTAAATAAATATTTATTTTAATACACATTCACAGTTGAGATATTTACCACAGTGGTCACCGGGAGGACAGCCGGTTGGGGACTAGGAAGACAATTTTTAACTTCGGGGACTTAAGAAGATCGATAGTCGATTTCGAGGACTGAGGAAGAAGAAAGCTGTCCGAAACTATGAATGACCATGATGGAACTAGATGCTGCGCATTGGAAGTGCAGGAGTTAGTTAGTTTATTAGTACCGTACAGCAGAGGAAATCAGAGGTATAAAGTAAATGCTGAAAAAAGCGTCGTAAGTAAAAGCAGGAAACTTTCTTGTCGTCTTGTAAACTTGTTAGCTACGCAAACGCATAGCAAAAACTTCTAGAAAATGTACTGCAGATTTCAAATATCGACCGTGATATAGGAGGGTTTAACCGGAAAATAAAAGAACACAGTTAGCTCTGCAAAGTATAGCATGAACTTCTATCTATATATATTTAGAGGGTTATACAAACCTCACCTATTTTTTCTTTTTGTGATTGTCTCTTTGTTTCCAAACTGACACCGTACAGGCAATTTCCATGTCAGTAAGGAACCATTCAAGGTATATATTATACGACGCAGTTCAGGTTCTGTTCTGGTCTATGACAGTAGTAAAATCGGCACACGCCACCATCAAGACACAAGACATACTCTGGAGTCTGGACTCCTCCCTCTTCCTCTTCTTCCTACTTGTCTTCTTCTATATACTCCATCGGTGGCGAAAACCCTTTTGGCACGTCTTCAAGTCTCCAAGACACGGTGTTCCGACCGTAATGCTACTGGCAGTGGAAGAATATCGTGGCCATGTAAACTCCTTCTGGGGAGCACGATACCTTCAAGTTCCATTTCTGTCTATTATCAGTCAAACTGCGTGGCAGCTCTGCCTTGCTCGGAAATGAAATTAGTCTCGGAGTGGAAGTTCTTGGCATGGGGAAGTCTATTGTCCCCCTTCTTTCTGGATTGGTGTAGGAGAGAAACTCCAGGCTCTCTTGGGCTACTGCAATAACAAGTTTTTTCTTTTTAAAAGTATTCATAGTATGACCAATTCAACACCAGTTTTCAATAGAAGCAAAATACACATGCTATTTGTAAGAGTAGTTGCTTGTCGTCTATAGTAAGAATGTCATACTTCTACACACTCACCAGCTTCAAGTGCTCATTAGAAACAAGCTTCATTCGATAGTATCTTGTACATGTCAAAACGTTGAAAGAGGCTAAATAGCTGCTCATGCTGGTGTTGTATGATCCTACCGATGCCACGCAGCAAAGTGTAAAAAGAATAAGCTCGATAGATCTCTCCATCAGAAAAACTTTGACAAATATCTTCACACTTTCTTCGCTTTTCCTGCAAACTCTTGGATAAGAGGTTAGGCTAGAAGGTGTTCCTACGATTGGATTCTTCAATCTTGATTGCAGTATTCTTATCCAAGATTCTGCATAAAGCTATGTAGCTAGAGGGCCCACAAAAGTTTCACCCACGAATCTTTATGTAAGACTATAACAAAAATGCAGTAGTTGATCATCGACCGAAAGCCATTTCCAAAGGTAAAGAACATTATCTGAAAAAGTGTGACCTGAAAAAGTGTGACGAGAAGACGGAAGATAAGTCCCCCGTCCCTTCTCTTCAAATTAATCTTTAATTTACTTCGGTTTGGTAAGACTTTTATATATAAACCTTCTGTCTCGTACTTTGTAGTTTTCTTCCCTTTAAGTAGGTGTTTTTCTCTTAAGTGAGATATTCTCCAGAGTTTACTTGACGCACCTCTAATACGTTGAATTTTGTGTTACTTGACACACCCTTGACTTGTTACAGCAAGTTCAATAGATCAAAATGGCATGTCATCCGAATGCGATAAGAGATATTAGCAGTCACCCATGTATCTACACGGAAAGTTGAATTTAAGATATCTTTACAACAGATTATCAATTCAAATTATCTCTTACTTGTCTTAGTGCAGTGTCTTTACATATCGATAAACTTGTTGAAACTGCTGTTGTGCGTCATGAGTGTGATCAAATAATGCAAAGTTTAAAAAGGCAGGATCAAGTCAAACAAAAGTATTAAGCTGCGGTCAAATAAATATCTGGATACTCTTGATACTCTCTAAGTCGTACTGTAGGTGAATGATCATGGGGCTATTAGACCTCGGCCTCAATTCGGTTCAAGCAGAACCCAACAGTAAAACCATGGTTTGAAGCGGTTTAGGTTCGTTCAACCTCTGTTTAGTTTAGTTCAAGTTCAACGAAAATTATATGGTTCGGTTTATAATGGTCCAGGTTTAAACAGTTATGTTTATAATCGGATTGGTTCAAAATTCAGTAGAAACGGTTCAGTCCAGGTTCAGATGGACCAAACTGCTGTTTAAACAACTAAAACTGCACTTCAAATAATTAGTAGTTTCAGAACATTATGTGTAATTTTGAACTCAAGATCTCTTGTATTACAAATTATGAGCTAATATTTAACCAGTTTGAACGATTTTGACAATGCTTTATACAGTTTGGTTCAAATTGATTCAGATTCAGATTTCTTTTATTTGTTTGATTTATTAGTACCGTGGTTTGAGTGGTATGGTTTAAACGTCGTGATTTAATGATTCAGTTTATACGGTCTCTGGTGTAAATGTTCGGTTCGCTTTCGGTTCAAGTTGAAAAGTTTTTTAACAGTTCGGTTCGTAACGGTTCAGTCAAAGCTTTCTCAAACCGGATTGAGCCGAACCGAAGGGGACCGAGCCTGGGGGCTATACTTCAAACACTACATTCAGACTGAACTAAAATTATTTTCAGCTTAATCAAACTTCCATTCAATTATATCAGTTGACGAATAAGACATATTATTTACACATGTGCCAGACTCCGAGGTCCTGAAGGATAACTGCAAAGTGTTGTCCTTTATAATCAAGTCACCGTCACTTCAACACGCGACCCAAAGAATAGCAAACGGATGGGAAGACCCCATCAAGCCTCACAAGGGAAGGCCTGACGGAGTCACCGTCACTCACCCAAGTACTTCGGTTGACTGCGCATATACAGAGTATTTGATGTTGACGGAGTAGAGAGTTAATTCGTGCACTGCACTGTGCAGGCCTACTGTACGTGGTCAGGTCCTGCCTCTTCTCTTCCCGCCAATTCTTTCTTTCCCGCGAGATCTTTTAGCTCCTGCTACGGAAGATGGCGCGGCAACTGTCCGTCAAGCGGAGCGTATGCTCGATCGAACAGCTGGTTTCCGGGCGCGTAACATTCGGATGTCGATGTAGATGTTTTAGCAGCTTCAGCTTCAGCGTCGAACAAACATCGACCGTCTGTGCGTCGGTCGCATTTTTAAATTCTGTTTCAGTGAAGCAGCGACTGGTTCGCGATGCCCGGGCTGGACTTCAAAGGTGACAGAGGTTGGTCTGACGCTCTATAATCGTTTTGATTGAAGGGAATTCTAGTAGTTGGACTGGAAGAAGAGTTGTTGTTTCAGACCGCGAGCTGTGTGAGCTCGGAGCGAGCAGAGAGCAGCATGCTTCAGGAGCTTCTGGAAGGGATGGGAATGACTGTGCTGTTTTGAATTTTGCAGTTTTTGTTCTACAGATGATCGACCGTGTTTTATGGTTGAATTTCCGTGTTTTTGAAGAATTTGTTTCTCTTGGTAATCTTGATGGTTTGGAATTGAGGAGGAGTTACCGTCGTGTTAACTCGGGGCAGGACACGTTTGGTATTCTGATGTTGTGATGCGCATTTTTGCCAGACAAGTGCCGGGATTTCCTCAAGAACTATGTCGATGACCACGGAGAGTTCAGATACATGAACCTGCTGGTACTTCTTCATACGTGTGTTGTTATCATACCAGTCAGTCTCTAGGAATGCGTTCCTTCAAATCACTCTTTCGAACTTATTACCTCATGTCTCCCACTTCGCGAGATTATAGTCAGCTAAATTTACATCCCGGAAAGATACAATGCAGCAAGACAGCTTTCTAGTTGTCCCATGAGTAACACATACTTTGCATGAACAGCTGTAGTGGCGACAGAAAAACAAATGTGGAACAACTCCTCCGGATATTGGCAGTTTAATTTAGACGCAATTTCTTTATGCATATCTCACGCAGGCTATGAACTGCTGTCGATTGTATTGTCCAGCAACAGGTGGCCAATCGTAAGCTACGCTATGTCGACATTGAAGTTGAAGACTTAAGAGGATCGGTAGGTCCATATTCTGAATGCAAATTCTTGCTAGCAGTAGATTGAACTGTCGCTCTTGTTACTCTGTTTCGTGCACATCATTGACGCTTTTTGGCATGAATGAAGTCCAGTTCACTGATGTTCGAAGTTTTTGGCTGGTGGTTCGGGTAAGAACAGAAGGATTTGGACATCACTTTTGTGGAGAATGTGGAAAACAACACAAGGCGATACTTGGGGCTGTTTGCAGAGGCCATTGATGAATTGCTACCCAACCCGACGGTGCCCCTTCCGAGAGATGACGACTTCGAAATCTTCTTGCGGCAGCGGATGGAAGAACCTGAGGATAGAGCGGATAGCAGCGGTGATTCACAACACAAGCTTCCCCCGGAGATGAAGCGTTCCTAGTAAGTAACAATTACAAACCTTCCCTTCTTGATTCACAGTCTTTCCGAGTACAGAATATGGCGACTAGTCCGTGTGAGAAACGTATGACCTTTATTCCCCTCTCTCAGAGAGCATTATTTCCCAGACTGAAGTACGGATGACAATGGTCAAATTTCAGTGAGGTTCACATCAAGGGGGCATCCAAGGATAAGCCACAGACTTTACGGGACGTGAAGGCATGTCACATTGGGAAATTAGTGAAGGTGAAGGGTATCGTCACACGTTGCACCGATGTGAAACCCCTCATTCAGGTCGCTGTTTACACCTGCGAGCTGTGTGGTTTTGAGATCTATCAGGTGTGTCCTGGATCTCGCTTATACTTCTTGCCACACCGAAGCTGTGTTGTAGTCTCCCTGGATTCTATCCAAGTAACAGTTCGTAGCTTGACAGAGATGCTGTCTAAAGTCATACCAGCAACCCTCTGTCCTTGGGGCTAGAACTAATACTGGTTACCGAACTTGTAGGAAGTAACTGCCCGAACATTTATGCCTCTATTTGAGTGCCCATCTACAAGATGTCGTTCTAACCATGCCAAGGGCCGTGTAAGCCTTCAAGTTCGCGCTTCAAAATTCCTCAAGTTTCAAGAGGTACTTGTGAACTCACTCTATCAAGGTTGTGTACGAGCTTTTGGACAGTTACTCATTGTGTGTGGTCAAGTGCCAGTTACAGACGTCGGAGTAGTTTGCAAGGTGGCTGGAACACTGCTCGGGTCTAGAAAGTTTTCGCTTGCACCTTATGACGAAGGAAGCTGTTTATTTCAGGCCAAGATTCAGGAACTGGCAGAGAATGTCCCTAAAGGGCACATACCGAGAACCATGTCCGTGCACATTCGTGGAGAGCTAACGCGACAGGTATTTCGCTTTTCTTTTCCAACGAGCTCGTGAGCTAAGCAGTATATCGTTACTTCTCCTATTCATCGTTCGTTGATGCATTCAACTTGAACTCTGCAGGTTGGTCCTGGTGACTTGGTCGAAATATCCGGCATCTTTCTGCCCATACCTTATACAGGATTCCGGGCGATGCGTGCTGGGCTTGTGGCTGACACTTACCTTGAAGCCATGTCAATTTGCCACTCAAAAAAACGTTACGAGGAGTGAGATACCTTACACATAGATTGTTGACTAGCTTTACCAAAGAAATGAAAGTACTCTGGATTCTAGTAGCATGAGAGCTGGAGTTCAACTGCTGGAATCATTGGTTGTGATTATCATATAAATTATGATGAAATCTAAAGTCGTTAAGTTGTGTATTAAATTTGTAGATATGTTATGGACGCTGATGAGCAGTATCAGATTGAACAGCTCGCTAAAGACGGTGATATTTACTCGAAACTTGCTTCTTCAATCGCTCCTGAGATATTTGGACATGAAGACGTTAAAAAGGCTCTCTTGCTTCTTTTGGTCGGAGCACCCACGCGTCAGCTGAAGGACGGAATGAAGGTATGCCGGTCTATGGCAAAACCACTGTCTTAGTCTAGAGTCTCTACGCGTGTTGGCGACCCTTGCCTGTGTGACTATTTCTACCGTTAAGAGTACAGTTATTTCTTTGGCTTGCCCTTGAAGACAGAAAATGGAGAGGAGTGAGAGATGAATCATACCCAAGTGATAAACTCGATCCCCCTGCTGCCTAACTATGGGACTGTGGTCACAGATCAGAGGCGACATTCACATTTGCTTGATGGGAGACCCGGGAGTGGCCAAGAGTCAGCTCTTAAAGCACATAGTTAGTATAGCTCCTCGCGGCGTATACACAACAGGACGTGGAAGCAGTGGGGTTGGCCTCACTGCTGCTGTAACCCGTGACTCGATCACAAGCGAAATGGTTTTAGAAGGAGGAGCACTGGTAGGTTCATAGGATTTTGTAGCATTGATCCTTACAGCGGTTGTGGCACTCGTTGTTCGTTGCGATTCTGGCAGGTTTCTCTTTTGCAGTTAGACTTCTATAGAACGTGTGATAGTTGTGTGGTAAAACATCGTGAATCAAGTATCAGCATCTTCTACAGTCTGTGTTGAGTACACCTACACTTAACAGTACATAATTACTTTTTGATTAGCTTGTCAGCAGTGCTAACAGCGGAACATTCCTGCCGTTCCCTGCTTCTTTATTTAGGTGCTTGCAGATAATGGCATTTGTGCTATTGATGAGTTCGATAAGATGGAAGATTCTGATCGTACTGCAATCCACGAAGTGATGGAACAGCAAACTGTGAGCATTGCAAAAGCCGGAATCACAACTTCCCTAAATGCCCGTACTGCCGTCCTTGCCGCAGCCAATCCTGCATGGTAAGCTTTATTGTAAATTTGATTTGTTGACACGTTGCTCCGGCTCTCATCGGATGTGTCGGCTGACCTTTGAAGCCACACATCCGAACATTCCTCTGTCAGCTCAAAATTCCCACCAGGGTGACGATAATAATGCTCTTAATCAGTGACTTGTTTGGCTCGCAGGGGCCGCTACGACATGAGGAGAACGCCTGCAGAGAACATCAATCTACCCCCGGCCCTTCTTTCTCGGTTTGATCTTATGTGGCTGATCCTTGATCATGCCGACATGGACAGTGATCTCGCTTTAGCCCGTCACGTACTGCACGTCCATCAGTTTTCCGCCCCTCCAGCCCTAGACTTTACGCCTTTGGATTCATCAACTCTAAGGTGGGGTAGGAGTTACCTTCACCTCTTCTGTTTGTACTCAGTTTGTGTGTCTATTGACCGCCAGCTTGGAGTGGACCTGAGAGTTACTGTATATGTGCCGTTACTTGTAAGGACCGTAACAGAACATATTGTTGGAGCTAATGGTTCTTTTGTGCCACTAGGGGATATGTGGCATTGGCAAGGAGGGTTACACCGTATGTCCCTCAAGATCTGTGCGAGTACATGGCGAGTGCTTATGCCACACTAAGGCAGGAAGAAGTTCAAAGTGATGCTCCTCACTCGTACACCACGGCTCGGACCCTCTTGAGTATCATCCGCGTTTCTGAGGTTTGTCGCTCGGCTCCTGCTTGAAGAATATATTATTTTTAGTTGCAAGTTAATTAGAGGACTCAAAAGAACTTTTATACAAGTTCTCACAGGACATTGAAAATTTTACACTGTTTCCTCTGATTTCAGTCTCTAGCACGATTACGATTCTCCGACATGGTAGTGCAAAGTGACGTTGATGAGGCTTTGAGGCTGATGCAAATGTCTAAGTTCTCCTTATACGCCGATGATCAAAAGAAGAAGGGCCTCGACGCTATCTCTGATATATACTCGATCATAAGAGATGAAGCTGCCAAAGCCCACACCTTGGACGTCACATATGCGAATGCCCTCAACTGGTGTTCCAGGAAGGTACTCCCAAATCTAAGCACCCATCTGTTCTTTTCTGTTTCTCAAGCAATTTAAATAGAACTTCTCATGTTTATCCGCATCGTAATGTAAGCAAGTAGGTCACATGGTGTTCAGGTAGCCAGTCACTATGTTAAAGTTGAACACAGAGACTCATAACTGAAAGAAGCTGTTGAATTCATAGCCGAAGTATCGTCCATGGGTGGAAAGGTATAGTTTCACTGGAGCTGTAGAGGGCATTGTGTAAGTAATAAGTGAGCCATCGAGCCCCGGTCCTCCTATCTTCAACCGTTAAAGTTGGACCCTAACTCTTTTGTGTCTTGTCTCGTTCTTTATCAGGCTTACTCGGAAGCACAACTGAAGGAATGCTTGGAAGAGTATGCAGTTTTGAACGTTTGGCAAATTCACCCAGATAGTTTCGACATTCGGTTTATTGACAGTTGAGATTCACCTGATTTTCCAGCGGCTCAGACAGCGCTTTCCAAATTCCAACATATCTAGTTGCCTTCAGTCCTCTCCTTCAGGTTGTAAATAAATTCGTCAGGACGTGACACAAGTAGCCAGAAGCGAACTGTTTGAAATATCTAAGGGGACTTAATAGATTAGCTTGTATTCTCCTCTGCTCTCTTGCCACTATGAGCATGTACAGCTCCAGGTCCTTTCAGGGACATTATAGCCAAAATCGATACTGTAAACGTTGCGTGATACTGAAACAAATGAGTACGTGAGGTACTTGAGCACAATACAAAGCCCCCTTCTCAACAGTCAGCTTTTGAAGAATGAGGAGCCATTCGTAAAATACGCCTCGGTTATGATGTATTGGAATTATCCAATCTTGGACGTAACAAGGCTCTTTTATTAAGTTGGACAATTTGGAGTAAGGTGGAGTCATGCAGATTTTACCTTGTTCACAGTAAATTTTCACACTAACGACCTTTGCGGAGAGAGGTCTTTGCTGTATCGTGTTTAGATGTTTCCAATCTGGATTCAGTTCGGTCCCAAACTTGTCATGATTCTCGAACATGGTAGCAACATAAGATAGTGGGACTGAGAGTATTTGCTCTGTGTACTAGTCTAAGTCGGAAGATAACGTTCGCCCGCATTTCCTGCCCAGAAAGAAGTGAACATGTTGAGCGAGAAGGAACTATAAAGACCAAAAGACAAACGACCAAATCTTCCAGTGCGGTTTAACAAACTGCCCTTGTGCGGTTTATCAGTGGTTTTGAGAAAGACAATCAACACCTTCCTTTCCTCCTCTGTTAACTGTAAGTAATCTAGCATTTGTTAACTTAAAATGAGATCTTAAAACTAAATAGGCTGACTATTCTTGATAAATACAACATCGCAAAATTATCTACATGATCCACTCGCCAACACACAGTTATATCAGTAACATTACAAACTCAAAACTGTCCACAGCGGAACCTTGTTGACTACTAAATAAACAACAGTCAAAGAAGGTCCTGGGGCGTAGTAGTACCGATTACCTCCTCAATTTCATCTCGCCTTCATCATCTTCACGTGAGAAGCATTTGCTTGCACTTCATGGCAGTTTACAGTTGGGTCTCGGTCGTAATGAACGCGGACAGACCAAGTAATTTGTTCAAAGCTAGGTAACTTTTCCTCTAGATAAACGTTGAACCACTTGAATGAAACCACTTATCTATAATACCCCAACAACTGCCACGGCATACTTCGATGATTTATTTTGTAACATTCAGAAGTCATACGAAAGAAGAACTTCATCAGAAAAGGACACAGAGGTCCTTCGCAACGAGTCACTTGCAAAATTTCTAGTGCGTTAACTCCTTGTAAAGTTCATAAAATCGAAGTCCATCTGCTACTCAAGCACTGTATGTAAGAGCCGACCAAATCAAATTCCGTGAACAACCTCACTCCTGATTGATGGGTGGGCCAAAGTTTTTACACCACCTCTGAGAAGGGATAGGGCGAATGGGAGGAACAGGTCGTTGCTGCATCCACAGTAATTAACATCAGAAGACCATTATTTTGCACGTAATACGACCTGCTATAGGAGACCAGTGAATTATCACAATAAAGGCCTTACTCAGTCTTAAAAGGTCACCACAGGAATGGAATCAACTCCCTAATTTGTATACAAGGACCCATACATTATTACTCTTGAGTGGCAGATTGACGCCCACCAAAACTGCGTGCGTTCAGGTATATCATGATTCCAGGCAACAGCAATTCAGCTGGACTCTCTCAGAATCAAATCACATGAATGTACATTTAAAAAACTGTGATTCTCAATGTGAAATAAACTAAGTTGGAAAAGGGAAGTGAAAGATGACCTGATAGAGTGCTTAAAGCCGAATGCCCGAGATACAGCCAAGTTTCATACTGAAGTTGAACCTTTCAGTCGTTTCTTAGGGAAGCAAACCAATCTCAATCTATCCTATTCTCGCTCTGAGACCCTCAACCATGAATTATGCACATCACCTCGCCCTATCAGACTTTACTTTTTAGTTACATTTGCATTATCTAAGCAGTTCAACAAGAAGACAGGGATCCAGACCTCGATCAGAACGTGAAAGCTCAATCAACAACACCCGTCACATCGAGTTTACACAGAAGCTTAACCGACGGAATTCATAATACCACGTAGAAGTAGCTCATCGAGTGGCTCGATCTGATCGCACAGAAAGAAGTAAGGAGAGAACAGAGGAGTCAAAGTATCACCTCGAGTTGGGCGGATTTCATTGCGATTGGAACACAAACGGCGAAAATGCCCAGAAAAGCTAGGGCCGTGTTCCGTCGCCACAACTTAGGATCACACCACCATCCTCCTGTGGGACTCCATACGCCCGTGGGATAGCCCGGATAATGACCATGAGGCTCTGTATGACCTCCTCCACCCATTGCTCTTTGGCAAGCACCTGTGACAGTCTATCATGAATCACAACACATAACTCAAACTGACGAACAGGCGCCGTGTAAGCGAGAAAATCATCCGCAGTACTACTAGGTCCAAGAAAATCATCAATCGCCCTAAGCTACCTTTGCTAGACATTCAGCAGCAGTTTCGCTGTTACCACGCACAAACAGATTCTAAACGTACCAGGAACAGCGTCTGCGCTCCGAATGATGCAATCCGTCAGCCTTGAGCAATCAGCTGATCTGCAAATTCACGTCCCAACCCCGAATCAAAACCGACCGGAGGAAAACCTCTCGTCAACGATCCTCTTAGGACGAAGCACCACTAAAGAGTTCTCTCCTCTCAACCTGTCACTCCGCACGCAAACAAAACAGGTTACTGCAGTGAAGGGCCGTGGACGACGGATGGACGCACGGAACAAGCAAAACATCAATACGCGCCACCAAAGGCGCTCCGCTCACCGCTCACTCCGGTGGCGCCCCTCCGTGTACAGTAGAGTAGAGCGAAGGGCGGGGGAGGGGACGAGCGGAGAAGAGATGGTGCTTGCTTCAGCCTCACAGTGATGTTAGTCGCGGTTTACAGGATTTGGGATTCTCGTGTCAAGGCAGACGGAGCGAGGACTGGTGGAACTCTTTTCTGATTGCGATGATTCTGATTGCGTTCGTTAGTGTTTTTGTTATTCACCACCTTAGCCTCCTTCCCGTTTCCCGAGTAGGGAGTTTTGTAGTCCAGTTTCAGGACTCGACCATAATTTGCAATGCCTTCGAGGTACTTGACAAACAATGGAGGGCTTCTTGTTTCGTTTGAAAGCAGTGGCTTTCACCAGGACAGTGTGGCCCTGTTTACGTTCTCATGCTGTCTGTCTCTAATTTATTCATTTGTGAGGAAAGATAATTCCCGAAATCCAACTTGTATGTCATGGGCTCGGGTGATGTTTTTGCTGGTCGTGGACCAGTTGCTGTTCCAGCCGGTGTTGTCAGAAGGATTTTTGCGAATTAAGTCAATCCCGTGGCCATAAATATCTCGCACACAATGTCGTAGCATACAAACTTACCAGTACAGTGGAAGTAAGTACAGGTCCTGATTTGTCTGATCAGGGATTTGAGTGATGCCTATTGCCTTCTTGATGTGTTAAATCCCCCTCTGAACGAGATATTCGAGCAGATTGGTGCTCTGAAGTGATCTGATAGCTCTGGTGGCGTTGCTGTACAGATCTTCGACCTGATAACCGTCAGTTTCTGTATAATGTATGTCATCCTTAGAGGCCCTCCCCTACAACTCAGGTCGTTATGACCTTTCCTGCAGCCACAACAGAATTCTTGGGTGAAGTATACCATTAAACTCTTCTGCCTGTGTTTCAGAGTTTAGCCGTGAGTGAGATTACGGACAGTCGGATGCTTAGGTGAATACGCTCGTGCTTGGCAGTGATATTCGAAGATGTAGTGTCAAAAGTGGAGGCTCATAACTTTGCCGACTGGCTGATTGCGTGTCAAAGCTTGGAAAAAATATTCCCTTTCGACCGGAAAAATATTAGCCGTAATTATATAAGGAGAAATTCTACGGTCAACTTTTTACAGATACCGGATCTGATGGACACAGTTTTTGAAAGAGATTATAAACTTTTTACAGATATCGTATCTGATGTCCACAGTTTTTAGAAGGGGTTTTCAAGTTAACCGGATCTGATGACCACAGTTTTTAGAAAGAGATTGCAAAGTTAACCGTTAGTTTTTGAATGATGTCTATTACTAAAGATAATGCATTCAGTCTAGATATGAATGCTCCACCCATAATTTTCTACGCCTCATTGAAGTAATGGAGTGATTTTGAAATTGAAAGGAGTGAAGCTTACACTTGTTCTAGGTCATGGACATGGCATCCACATCCATCATTTGTAGTTCTGAAGGAGATAGAGTTATTGAGAGTGATCGAGTTGATTCACAATTGATCGAACTGAAAATGTTATCGGTGTTATATTTCTTCATCCGGAGAGAAACGTGCAAGCAAACATGGCTCTGAAACAAGTCGAGCCATCGGAGCGAAGAAGAAGAGCGTTTGAATGCTTCTGACTATGATAAGATCGCTAGTTATTTAAAAATCCTGATAATTTTGCATCTTTACATGGAGTTGAGAAGAAAATTAAGATTGGAGTCGGAAGATGTTTGATTAAATCTATTGCCTTTAACGTCATAACAACACATATATCCATGTTAGATGATTTTTGTTTGATCATCGGAGAGAGACAGTTATGACCCTAACCGATCAAGTGTCACTTCAAGCTATAATCCTATCTGAACTTGAGAAAATCTAGACTTATTCATGAATACATGATGATTACAAGAGAAAGTAACGCTTGAAAAGAATGTTTATCCATACGAGTAAGTTGACGGAACGAAGCTTCTGATAGTTGAAAGAAGAAATTTTGTACAAAATCTTTATTTTTTGAAAAAGTAATAGAACAATCTAAATATTTTACATTCTGTAATGTTAAATATAAATCAAATATCTCATCACCAGAACTTGAATCATCGATTGAGTTTGTATCTTCAGTTGATGTCTAAGAATATACTAAATCATCCTCCGAACTGACAAGCGCTTCAATTTCTAAAATAAGCTCCACCTCTTGCAACACCTCTCTGCATTTTGATAAACAAGACATCTCGAAAGTACACGAGAATATAGAAAATTTTGAAAAAAATGAGGATTAAATTTTGAGTATACGAGATCACACATCGAACACAAGCCGAGTGCAGTCGAGTGTCAAAGGAATATCTCACCAAAAGACTGAAGATTTCTTATCCAGTAGCGAAGGACCAATTGTTGTAGGAGAGAAATTTTCTACTTCAAACTTATGACAAAAAAACTGCAGCCGGAGGAGAGATCGCCGCCGCCAATCCTGCGGCTATCTCAAGAGGTAGCCGTAAGACATTCAACCGTGACTGTAACTATGGACCGCGGCAGAAGAATATAATCAAAAAGTTCTAGCTTTGACACCTAATACGATAATATCGTTCTATGTAGAGCAGATATTTTCGTTTGTGGATTTGATCGAAGAACATGGGAGTAGCCACGTTGTCAAGAGTTCACTTGTAGAGATACTCGAGTGTTGTTGATCCAACACAATATTTGTTGGAGTTATGTGACATATGAGATTTTAAGAAGAATCATTGTTTATTCACCCAAGTTCAATTCAATCTTTGTATTTGGATGTTATTTTTTTTAAGAGATGAATTATTTTACGGCTTAACAAATCATGGGTCTTTTTTGCTTGGGTCTACGAGAAAATGAACAATATATCCATTTAACATCTTCACAAAAAGTTAAATGATGAAAAGAGAATAATGTTGAAATTAGACTGTCTAAGTGTGAACTTAAGTACATCAACTAGTTCAAGATATACCTAGCTTATGGACCTCTTACCTCATTATTCAGCTTACACATACTTGTTCTCTCTTGCATCGATTCTCTTTTTCTTTTTCTTATATTGTATCAGAGCTCTGGGCTGTTATTTTCCCAACACAATAACGAAGGTTTTCGATAGACTTTAGACATAGGTGAAGGAGCAATCAGAAGATGTTTTGATTGCTAAGTGTGGAAGACACTACTCGCTCGAACGATTGCAGTGCTCAATAGAACCATAGCAGCTCAGCAACATATTTGCGATGACGAACATGTCCAACACGAAAGGTTGGATGAAGTTCGATGGGATGTACTTTACATACTGGAAACATGAAATGAAGCTCTAGCTAGATGCAGAAGGCGTCCTTGGAATAGTTGTTTCTCACTCCGTAGTCCTTAGACCAATTGCCATTCTCGATAATCCTCTACCTGCGACCGGAGCAAGAAGCACCGCGGAGTGAGATCATAAGAGCAAGAATGCTCTTATGACGATAAATCAATGTTGTGAAAACACTGTTATTGGTCATATTATCTCTTGCTGCATGTCGAGCAACACCTGGAACACGCTGACTTCTAACTTGGTCGTGCAAGACACCGTGACACAAATGCATTTGGAGAAAAAGTTACGAATCTTCAAGATGAGAAGGAATGACATGGTCACATCAAATGACACCTTCAAATCCATCATTGAGCAGCTGACATCCGCAAGCGTGCAAGTAGGTGCGCAAGAGCGCTACTTAAAATCATGGATAACATGCTCGATAGCTATCAAATGTTCTTACAAATGATGAGATGCAACACCAACTTGACGTTGCAAGACCTCATCTCGTTTCTTCTAACCGAAGACATCTTCCATCGAAAGATGCAACACGAACCTTCGATCGCATTATTCCTAAGAAAGAGACAACCATCCAAGCAAGGCAAGAACGGCAATCGTTCCGATAGACTTAGCCTAAGAACCGGCAACCAAACTCCAACATTCAGTGTTTAGGGTGCAATTTGACTAGACATCTCCTCCAAAATTGCCCAATCAAGCTTCCAATAGCAGCGCCCTGTCTAATCAATTTCAGCAGCAAGGCAACAATCAAAACCAGAACCAACATTTCCGCAATCAAAAATACTGCCAACGCAACAACAACGCGAGGCACATATTGATGACTCAACTTCACAACGAGTTTACACCTAGAGTTGTGGACCGCCACTGATACCGACGTCATCCACCATATGACGTTTGATCATGACCAATTTTGTAAGTAGAACGAGAAAAATGCTCTTCAAGATCAAATTTCTTTAGGTGATGACACCACCGTCCAGATTGAAGATCACGGCGATGTTAAAGTCAAACTCCTCAATGGTGAAAATGTATTAATTAAAGACATCTTGCACATCCTTGTAGTACAAAATGATCAGTTTTCAGCTCGAATGTTTGATTCCTAAGGATAGCTGGTGTATAATCGATAACAGTGCTTGCTATTTAGAGAATAAAAATAGACGTCCAGTTGTCCCATGCTTGCTAAGCAATGATCATTACATGATGTGCTCGTTTGTTATTCTCACGCACACTCAATGTCTCTCACAAGCACACCATGCACAACTGCAAGCAGAGTATCCCTGAGTTAACTCTCAGTCCTTGATTTCGACAATACCTCCTGAAACACTCTCTAAGAAGAGATTGCGAGGTCCCGGATGTGATCGTGGTGATCGGTTGATCAACCGTGGTCGACTTTCCCTCCATAATCCATAGAGGAGCCCTCTCCGAGGAGGTGAACCCCTACCAATTGCATCTTTTTCTTCTCGAAGGTCTCTTGTGAGGTCTTTCTGAAGGCCCTCTTCGAGAACTCTTCTCTATGGATGGAGTCAATTCGAGATTGACCTCCTCACGGAGATAAGTCTCGTGTTGACTCACCTCCTTCCTCTCATCTCATTGATAGAGGGGCATATTTTCTCCGAATCTTTTTGTCTTCCTTCTTCTTCCGACTCGACACGTGGCATCCATACATCGCTTTCAACTCACCATGAGTTCGAACCTGTCCTCTAGTCCACTCTCACACACATTGCGTCTTACATAATTGACACGTCTATCTCTGACCTCACTTGTCCATGCTTCACTTACCTCACGTTCACAGCTCCAACTGCCAATTTTTGGCACATGCTGCTTGACCACATCATTCTTTCTCGGTTTGACTGAATTCATCGTCATCCGTTCGTTCTCGACTTACACTTGTCTACCATTCACGATTCAGTTTCACTTGCGCTCCATGTCTACATGACAAGCAAGCTCGCATGAAATTTTAACGCACCGTCGCTACTCGTGTCATTGAGATTCTCGAGATTGTCTATTCTGACAACAGTGGTCGCATTTCCTCTTGAACTATGTCTGTGCTATGATATTTTCAGCAAGTATAGATAAACAGTTTTAGGGTGAGTTTTAGGGTTTTTGCACCATTTCCTTTTGAGCTCTTACATGACCGCAAGTCTCTCATTTCAAATCTTCGTGTTTTTGGCTGCACAACTTTTATCAACGTTTACGAGACTCACCACTCCAAACTAGATAGTCACTCTCACGAGTGCATCTTCCTCGACTATAGTAGTCAAAGCAAGACATATCATCTCCAGTGTAAATCTGACGGTCATACCTTTATTTCCTGTGATTTTATATTTTACGAGTTTTTTCTCGCATCGACTTCATCCTCTCCTAACCTCGCTTTCACTCCTATCACTGAGGATTAAATGCAGAATGTTGTGCACTTCTTTCATCATCCTCCTCCTTCGAATACAACCCATAACTCCTCAATGGGAGCTACTCTTCATCCTCTAAGTCAATTTGTTTCGCCTCCTTTTTTTCACCTCTCATTTTTGATCATTTTGTTGACCTTGGCCTCGGTCCTTCTTCAGACAGCAGCTTTGGTCCGGAATCTGTTCCTCCTCTCTCTCAAATGAGATCTGGAGGAGGAGAAGTTGACAAAGGTGTACATCACACACCAACTCAGTCTATGGCTAGTTCATCTATCAGTAGTCCACAATCACACAATCGATACCCCCTTTTCAACTTATTCTATTGTACATTTATCTTCTTTCGTCTGAATCAGATAGTCTCTCAGCTATGTAGAGAGTATGAGCACGCTACACCAATACATACATCGCTCAACACCGTAGTCTCCACCACCACACTCAAGGAGACTGAGATTGCAACATTTTCTATTCTCACCGAGATCCAAACACCACCACCACATTGATGATCCACACTTCAATCAAACCCTCCTAACCTCGATGCAACAGAAGGTTATGATATGACAACTTTGATCTCAAAAACATGCACCAATAAGAAGTGTGCTTTAATGATGACTTTGAGACTAGTCTCAATGGAGCCCAACTCCTACCAAGAGGCTCTGTCATCTCTAGACGCTGCTCGGTGGTTCGAGATCAACATCGAAGAGCTCAAGTCCCATGAGGAGAATGATAGTTGGACACTCATGAATTTACCACACGGACGAAGATCCATAACCAACAAGTGAACCTTCAAGTTGAAGCTAAATTTAGATGATTCTATCGTCCGATATAAGATATGATTGATACTCCGATGATTCACACAAGTGTACGTGCTTGACTACACAAACACCTCCTCTCTGGTGGTCCATGTGCAATCAGTGCGACTGATACTGACGATCACAACTCAGCACAACTTTCATGTCCACTAGATGGATGTGAAAATATTTTTAAATAGGACACTGAATGAAGAGATCTACATGGCTGTCCCTTACGGCGTCAATGTCTTAGGAACTAGTAAAGTGTGCATGCTACTTGGTACACTTTAGGATTGAAGCAATCTTCACGAGAATGGTACTTGATCGTAGATAAGTTCCTCCTTTCTCTTGGATTGAGTACGTCAGGAGCTGATGATAACATATACTACATTCATAAAGATAATCTGTTTGCCATCTTAGCTCTTTATGTCGACGGCATGATCATAGCAAGCAACAATAAAGGACTGCTTATGTACACCAAGAGCAACCTCAACCCAATGTGCAAAATGAGTTAGATCAGTAACATCCATCATTCCTTGAGTATAGAGATTAATTAGAACCCAGCAGAACGATGGATCAGGCTCAATCAAACCTTGTACATGATCCAAAAGTTGTTCTAGTTTGACCTACAGAATTGTCAGCCCATTAGTACACCATTGACCCAGGAGAAAAGTTCTCAACTGAAGATTGTCCTATTTCTGATGAAAAGAAGACACAATGTGCTTCTTATCCATACCACATCGTAACATGCTCAATTAACTGGGCCGCCGTTTGCACTCGTCCTGATCTAACCTTTAGCATTAGTGTATTATCTCAATACATGGCTAACCTATGACTAGAACACATCATCGTCATAAAGCGTACATTTCATTATATCAAGGATACTTTAGACAAATATTTATTATACAGTACTCGCATCAGTCAATCTCTCTATTCGGCTACATTGATGTCGAATGCTTCATCTACTCTCAAGGAGCAATCAGTTGGTCATCAAGGAGGTAGAAATATGTCACACTGTCGAGTACTGAAATGAGTATATGACACTAAGCGGATGTTCCTCAGAAGTAATATGACTTCGTCAACTTTTAGTGGATATATGATTAGCTGAGAATGAGACTACTACTTTGTATTGTGATAACCAAAGCGCAATAGCACTTGTAAACATATCCAGCGTATATGTTTTGTCCACAAAAAGACAAAACATATAGATATTCAGTATCACTTCACTAAGGACCAAGTTATATCCAAGACAATTGAAGTGAAATACTACCCTACTCAGGAGATGGTAGCGGATGTCCTAACTAAGGGCCTATTGGCTCCAAAGTTGGACTACCTCCTATCAAGACTAGGATTAAATATTTTGTTTGCGACAACTAGTCGTTGAGTGGGAGTGTTGGAATTAGGCTGTCTAAGTGTGAACTTCAGGACAACAACTAGTTCAAGATATTTGAGCTCGTGCTCTATGACAAGCCTAGCCTGCCATTGTACTAAAGTATAAATATCCAGCATATGGGTCTTCTACCTCATTATTCGGTAAACAATTAGCTTAAACATACTTGCTCTCTCTTGCATCGGTTTTCTCTTTTTTTCTATAAATAATAAATATATCTTTCTAACATCTTCTGAAATACAATCCGATTTCAAATTATTTCAATCTCTATCGCTTTGTAAATTCTATGTCGGAGGATTTTATTTTACAAATGGAGGTTTCGAGCTAATGTCTTCTTACGTCCAAATTAAAGTTATACATTCAAAACCTAAAGACTGATTAGTAATATCATGTAGGATCTCATATTTCTACATGGTGTTTAATCTTACACTCTACTCCATGTTTCATTTGTCATCTTATAGTCATCCCTCGACTTGTTGACAAGTAACTCAAACCATGATTGTCATACACAACATAATATATAGTCTCATATATAGGTATTGATTGAACTACGCAGTACAGATTACTTATAGTCTTCGACTTTCTCTTTTTTTGGGTTCTTTTTTTCTCTTGGTTGGCTAATGATAGGTTGCCACTTACAAGTTAACAACCCTTCTAAATATTTCTAAATTCTTCTCTCCATATATAATCAGATATGTGCAGCAGTATTGGTATAATATAACAAAAGATATCTAGATTAAAAAAGAACAAATGGTCATTTTTGCCCCGACCAAAAAGTAGACTTCACCAGTCGCAATGTTATATTTTAATCCCACAAACGTTGCTTTTCTTCTTCCAGCAGAAATTATCGAAAGGGGGTTAGGGATGCTTATTTATTTGACATTAGCTTCCAAACGTGATCCAGATATGAAGGACTGGAATGTAATTTACGTGATTTGTACGCGATATGCTATCTTATGCCATGTTATGCCTCATGCACTCTGGATTCTTGGATGGTCAAGGTTTCTTCTGAGTCTTGCAGTAGTTGCAGAAATGAAGTTGAGTTTTTAACTTCTCTCTTCGTGTTGTTTGCTTTGTCTTGTATAACACAAGAAGTATAAAACTTGGAAGTATGGTCGCACTTGGAGAATGGATGCTGCAAGCTTCGTTTACAAGTTGTGTTTCACATTATACACGAGACATCACATTCTCGTGTATAATATTGTACTTGAGGTTTACTTCAACAGAACTAAGGAAAATGTCGAAGCTTCTTTTAGAGAAGCAAAAGAATTATCATTTGTTGTCTCTCGTCTGAAGATCATGTTATGTTGAACAATAATAGAGATGACTACTTAATGATCCTTGAGCTTGATCCAAAGTTCACCTTGACACACACAAGATCGGAACTCAATCCATTCATTGTTTATATTAAATTAAATAGAATATCAATAACAAAATGGAAGTGTTAGTGTCTCAAATTAAATTCTTTTATTAGATATCAGTGAAAACCATATGAATCTAAGAGGTGGGAAAAGAAAGTAAAAGATAAGAGATAGATATTCATCAAAAGGTTATTTTTAGTATATATAATTTTCAAGAGTGAAGTTGGATTTTTGGTTCTAATTTTGATTTTGAAACAGAGGTTTGTGGTGGAAAATTAAGTGTAATTTTTTATTCCCATACTGAAATAGATACTACAAACATACTTGGACAAAATATAAAAATTTCATTCCTTGTAACCTTTTTAATAATACACATATCAATGGAACGAGAATTTGAAGAGCTTTCCAATGAAACAAGAATCATTGGATTTGGACAAAAGTTAAGCATAATGCAAGTATTTGAAATTCGAATATTAATTTAAGATGTAGAAGATTCAAGAGATTGGAAGAGCCATATTTGAGGTTTTCATCTTCATAGCACACTAATACTAAGAGTCCGTTGCGGTTTCATAAAATTTGATATGACATCGTTGATGGAGATCCAAGAACCAATTTTGTCTATTCAGCAAGATTTGTACAATGTACAAAACTTGTTTGAAGTGAGCTGGAGAGTTTCTATTTCTAATATCACAATTTTTCACCTTACTTGGAGCAAAACAAAAGAATGCAGTAGATTAAATCCTAGTAAGTATTCGTACCAATGTCAACTTTATTGTATTAACTATATAAAACATCCACAAAATCTTAAATTATTCTGAAACATGACATTTTAAGAAAATTTTTGGAGTCTAGTATGTGGAATATATATATGTGAAAAAATAGTGGTTTATTACTTCATGTAATGTATATATGCAATTGTGTGTTTACATCAAAAAGAGGGTAATTAGTCATAAGAAATTACTCTAACATTTATTTTTGATTTCATCTTTGGATTTGGACTATTGCATAAAATGCAAGTATTGTCTAGATAGTTGTTTAAAAAGTTATGAATAGTTGTGTCAAGAGATACGAGAGATGTATACCTCCGTTGTACAATTGTGACAATTACATGCATCAACCGTGTGAACAAACGACTTAAGTCAATGTGCTTTATCTTAGAGAAAATGAGTACTTAATATTTATATTATTCTGATAGCACCAAGCAAACAAAAGTTCTCCAGAAGTTCATGTTGTATGTATATTTTTCCATGCGGTAACAAATACATTTTACATAATTATTTCATCCAACCCTTTCTGCTCGAACATAAAACCTGTTTGCAAACGAATGAAACGTATTTTCTTAAATTAAGAGAATTTATATCCAAACCTATTCGCGAGGAAAGGTTCGAGTTTAAATCAATGTTCTTGATTATGTTAGTTTATTTTTCTATTCTGAATACATGTTACATGCTGGATGAACTTTTGGGAACTTTTGCTCACTAGCTGTTATCAAAGAAATATATAAGTGTTAAATAAAAATTATATATCAAATAAAAGAAATTAATATCAAGACATAACATGACTATTACGTAAAAGTAAAAATTATTATATCATGCACTGGAGAGTGCAATTCAGCTTTTCAGTATGAAAATTCAATTAAGTACTACACCAATTTTATGTACAAATGATTTATTTTTTCTTTTTGAACCGACACTTGCAGTATAATGTTTTGAAGTTAAGAATGAAGTTGTTTCAACTGCAGAGCTCTTTGTAGCTATCCAAGTTTTTCTCACGTAAAAGTATTCAATTTGTATTAGTTACATGGAGTTCGTTAGAGATATAATGCGCAATCACGATAGATATACTATTCTCTCATTTTGAATGCATTTTATAACACACCATGTGAAATACATGATTGCATTCGCGGGTGGTTTAGTGGTGTCGAGGCATTTACTAGTGCTTTGGTGGAGATGCTTTTATGACGACAATATAACTCGATCGTTATAAAATTGGTGTAGTACTTAATTAAATTGTCATACTGAAAAGCTGAATTGCACTCTACAGTGTATGATATAATAGTTTTTATTTTTACGTAATAGTCATGTTGTGTCTTGAGATTAATTTCACTTATTTGGTATATAATTTTTGTTTAATACTTATATATTTCTTTGATAACAGCTAGTGAGCAAAAGTTCTCAAAAGTTCATCCAGCATGCAATATATATTCAGAATGGAAAAACAAACTAACATAATCAAGAACATTGATTTAAACTCGAACCTTTCGTCGAGGATGGGTTTGGATATAAATTCTCTTAATTTAGGAAAATACGTTTCATTCGTTTGCAAACATGTTTTATGTTTGAGCGAAAAGGGTTGGGTGAAATAATTATGTAAAATGTATTTGTTACCGCATGGACACTACATGATATTACTAATCAGTCCTTAGATTTTACAGTACAAGAATTCAGAACAATGACAACAACTTTAATTTGGATGTAAGAAGACATGAGCTCGAAACCTCTATTTGTACAATAAAATCCTCGGACATAGAATTTATAAAGCGCTAGAGATTACATACACAATGAAATAATTTGAAATAGGATTGTATTTCTGAAGGTGTTAGAAAAATATATTTATTATTTATAAGCAAAAGAAAAAGAGATGCAAGAGAGAGCAAGTATGTGTAAGCTAATCGTTTACTGAATAATGAGATAAAAAGTCCATAGGTAGGATATTTATACTTTGGTACAAGGGTAGGCTAGGCCTGTCAAAGGGCACGAGCTCAAATATCTTCAACTAGTTGTTGTACTGAAGTTCACACTTAGATATCTTAATTCGAGCACTCTCACTCAGTGACTAGTTGTCGTAGATGAAATATTTAATCCTAGTCTTGATACGAGGTAGTCCAACTTTGGAGCCAATAGGTCCTTAGTTAGGACATCCGCTACCATCTCTTGAGTAGGGCAGTACTTCAGTTCAATTGTCTTGGATATAAAATGTTTCATCTTTTGCTTTTATTCATATGAGCATCTTAGAATCACTCAATATTTGAATGTTCTGTTTGAATCATAAATCATCAAGATCTCCATTTTAAATTCTTTAATAAGTGATTGATGTAGAAGACATTGGATAGAATACACTTTGTTCCACGTGTAGATCTATGATTTGATACCAATGGACCTCGAATGTAAAAGTTATGAAGCTACGTAACCTTATATCATACCTCCGCCTAGATCAAAGTTATCAGACAAGACATGAACGATGTACAAAGATGGATTCTTTGTGACTCGGAACCTAACTACACATACTTTTAAGCGATAATCTTCCTCTTGAAAGTATTAATGATGCGATGGACGTGTGCAACCTGTGGAGATAAGGCAAGGAGAAGCAAGACAATCTCAAAGTGAGAGCTCGCATTAAGAAAGTGTCTCTCGCACACTTAGAGCTCGCATGAAGAAGATCTACATGACATAACGTTCGATCATGACGATGAATAGTCAACAGCTGAAATTAGAAGAAGAATTTAAGAGCTTTGTCAGATTTGACTAGTATGCAGAGTGTTAGTTCTTTCTTCATAGTCACGAATTCCAATGGTTGAGAGTTCTTGCCAGTAGAGTTAGGCATATGTGTAGTGTATGTAGAGACACAAACCACAATATCATGACATGTGAAGGATAGACAGAATTACAACAATGTGATGACTTCAATCATTATGGATCAACCTCAATTACAAAAGCTGGATGAAGACATGTTTTACTATTCTTTGGATCAGAGATAGATCCGTTGTAATGGTTATTTAACAATTTTTTTTACAAAATTGTAAAAGAGATTCAGTTTCATTGATAATTTATTTGTTCCTCCTTAGTTATTCACTGCGATTTGTTCCATTTTCAACATTCTCTCTCCTCTTATTATTATTGTTCATATTTAGTAGGTGGTATGACTCCTAAGCTTCATTGCAATTTTATATCCCTCTTATAATTTTCAAGATACATAACAAATGATATGATCACATCATTAGAAGTTCCTAGCATATTAAATCCAAATGATGTGATTTTGTCATTTGGATCATAGCATCATTCAAATTTCTTTCATAGAGATTTAATTATCTTGAATGATGTTATAGCTTCATTCTACTATTATATAAACTGAAATAATTTAATTGTACCACAAGATGCAATAACATCATTATGATCATCTGTCGATTCTTAGGTTCTGTAAATTTTATCTGTGAACATACATAAAATTATAAATCTTTATAAGTATTCTTTTAACTTAACCTTTAAAACCTTAATGTTTTTAGTTATTATATTTAAAACACTCTTTTGTCTATTCAAATCATAAGATATTAAATTAACTAAATTTATGTACATTCATATATTATAAAGTTTTTGAATTTTTATTTTCAAGACATTTATTGTAATATTTTTCAAAGATTCATAGAATCCATCCAAAATATGTGATTCATGATCATTATCTGTATATTGATGCAAAGATCTATGCTTCTGAAGTAAAAATGCTATCACTTTAATAAACTTGAATTTTATTGATTTTTTATTTTATTAATTTTAAACTAACATTATATCCAAATATCTTTCAGACATTCTCACATAGATTACGTACACTCGTGATCCAATGTATCAAGTGAAATAATTTAATTATATATTGAGTGATGTCGTAATATCGTTCAGCTATTATATTAGATTGAAAAGATTTCATTGTATTACAAATGATGTGATAGCATCATTCGGATATTCTTTATACTGAAATAATTTAACCGATCCGTATTCAGTATTCAGAAATAGTGCAAACATAGACCCGATCCTCCACGGAAGACGTCACGGTGGAGCCACCGTGACAGCCATGGGTGTGACCAACTCATCCCCAAACTCATGCCAAAGTTAAACAAGAATATTTCTCTTTTTTAGGAATATGAAAGAAGAAAGAAAACAAAAGAAAAAAAGAGAAAACCAGAATTTATCACATGATAACTTCATGTAGAACCTTGGATCGTTCATGGACGTCCTTGTGAGTTGACAATACCAAAACGAGTGAAAAGCATATAAGATACACACGCGACGTTTTTCTACGAGCACCTCCGGAGGTGATAGCAGAAAACGCCCGCAGACTTCTAACCGCAATCCTAATCGCAATCCCGCGGGTCATGAAGATTTTGCAGAGTTCCTACTTTTACACCTCTAATCCATGAATTTGATTTCAGTGCAGCATAATCTAATCAGCCACAATTACCTACACTGTCTAGCACGTGTTCTCATCTCTGAGTATCACCGACGGATACAGTTAGGCAACACGTTGGCTCTACTCATGTTATCAAGATTCATGCAGACTCGCACGACATGAATTAATATGAGTGTTAGCTCTGGGTACAGTTAGCAGTGCAACTAACTGCAAGTTTGTCCTTTTGTGAACTATCTTCACGCTTGCATCGATTTGTTAACAGGGACTCACGTCAAACCCAAAGCAGCAAAATTCAAAACGCTGTTACCACCACATTATATCTCATAGTAATCGGTTATTCAAGGACTTGTTTTCTTTCCTGCCTTTGAGCATTGAAGCAACGCTTGTGTTCAGATCTCTACCGGCACTTAAAGAGCATCTCCACGGGGGCTCGGTACATGCACCGGTTTACTAAACGGTCCCAGAATTCCATCGTTTATTTAGCGCGATGTGTTCTAAATTGCACGAACTGCCACAATATATCTGCCACACGGTTTATCGTGGCGCTAAGCACACCAACGGGAAAAGACCGTGTGGCATCAGTATTTCTTTCGCGCGTGAGTGGATGTAAGCCAAGACTGGGAACTGGGTTTTACAAGGACATTTCCAGGCTTGGGGTGGAGATGCTCTAGGGGTGTGCACATTCAAGGAGTTCAAGCTCCTGTACCAGTAGTCGCCTCAACGAGGACAACGATATAAACCAGCCTCCTGAAAGGACTGACTTCCCTTCTTCACGAACAATCTCAGTAGATGACACCAGATTGGAGCTGCTTAAAATAGCTGACCAACTAATTCCTTGTATGGATCACGCCAAACATTCCGATAGTATAGCTAGTCCAAATTCCATAACCTGATGACATTCAATTCATCTCAAAACATTGTACACTTACAGCAACGAACCCCATGATAGCTTCCTTCGGAACAGAGGGTGGAAGTTCACGGCATACCAACATCCTACCACTGAACTCTTCTCATGTACAAAATTGGTTCAACTATGCCACTGTCCCGCCAATGACACAGGAGGTCATGTTTGAAGCCTTTGTAACTTGAGCAAAAGACCAAAATGATCACTAGGATATACTGGCAGTGTTTGCGTTTGAACTTCTTTCTTCACCTTCCGCTCTTTCTGGTAAGTTAATCCCGGAATTGGTTGGGTGCCTACCATCTCAAGACTCTCAACTCTGAAGTTTTGCAGGTGACAAAAGAAACGGTCGATGCGCTTCTGCAGGCGACTCCCAGTAAGCATAAGATTAGCTTTACTGTCATATGTCAACCCTGGCTGCTCAACCACCAATCACCATTAGTTAGCACCACCCCAAGGTGTAATCTTGCTTGACATCGTCACTCAAGTCAAAGCAGCGAACATTCCTCGTCACGAGTAGACGGCACGGTACATGAGTTCTACTATTGACTACGTTCTCCTGACGTCGGTTGGGTATTGCCGTTGCTAGGCCGCAAGAGGGTCGAAAATAATAATCTCTGAGATGACCACTGTTTAAATATTTTTGACTCTCAGCTGAGACTACCGCGACGCGATGCTATACACACCATGTATATGATTCGTGTTGCCTCTTATACGGAGCCCACGAAAGTGGGCCGCGTCTATGCGGGAAGTGTAATTGTCCGTTACCGTTTAATCTAAATGAGATGGGTCTAAAGATGTAAATTCCAACTGAACCTCTCCTCCCATGTATGACTATCCAAGTTCAAAGTTTGTACTCCAATCCTCTCTGAGTTCGTACTTGTTGTCGACAGGTCCTTAGCCACTTTAGAGACCGAGACTGACCAATCAACGCATCAAATTGACACGGCAAATTCTAGCATACTTCCTGCGGAGAACCAAGAAACGTCCTAGCAAGGTAACTGGGACGTTAAAGATAATGAACCTTTTAAAGATATGTCAGAAGCTCTGGTTGACAGAACAATAAACTCATCAGAATACGAAATGGTGAGTACTCAGTACCTGATTAGCGTTCACTTTCGGCCATGGATCGAACCAACCTCCAGGAAGTGGAGGTGCACCATCCGTCTTGTCATCCCAATTCATGTCACCACCAAACACCACGTTTGGCAGACTTTTCATCAACTGCAAAGCCTCATTAGCCTGGATGACACGTTCCTTACTGAACATCTGGTTCCAAGTTGGTGGTGCAGGACATGGACTTTCTAAATGGGCAGTGGCAACAACAAGCTGGCCTCCATGACCATCATCCAAATCAGCCATGCAGAGCTCTCTTCCCATGACTGAGTTGTTGAAGGGATTTCGATGGAAGTTTGAAACAGGTAACCTACTCATCTGGAACGGTGAGCACACCACAGTATCAACACAAAATCTTCTTGGCCGCTAAGATCACTTTCAGACGTTTGCCTCAGATATGTTCTTTTGACAGCAAGTGAAGGATCAAAAATCTCATATCATAACACTGTAGCTTCCAGAAAGGAAAAATTTTAGAGCCTACGTAATCACCAGCATAAATTGATCACAAGGGCTCCAGCTCGAACTCAATCTATCACCCTTCAAGAGCCCGATCAGAGAGCTAAAGTGGACATACCTGCATACAGAAATAAGCTCGCTTTGATGACAGAGCAGGTGGAACCGAGCACTGATAAAGTTTCCACCAGCTTGACCTTTGAAATATGCTGTAAATATTAGCAGTTACTTCCTGCATCAACGTGAATGTAAGCCGCTGGCAGCTACATGTTTCGTCACCAACGTATCTGGCAATAATTGTTCTACTATAACAATGTTCTAACATATGGATCGTGCGCAAGCCACATACCATTAGGGCAACCATATACCTGGAGAGTGAATCGAGGCGTACCTGAAAGCAGATCACATGAGGTTGATGCTGCAGGATGATGTTCCCAATTGCATTCATTCTTCCGTGCAATTCCAGGTCCTCGCGAAACCACACGTTGTAACTCAAGATCAAGATAGTGTTAGAGCTGTTTGCTGAACTAGAGGTTGTACTTTCCTCTGACCTCCTTTGCATGACGGTATCAGAGGCCATTCCAGATGCTTCAGCACAGTTCTGCTGACTGCTCTTCAGAAGGTCTGGAGACCATAATTAGACAGCCAAGAGAGTTATCCGTCACTGAAATATAGTGGATCCAAGTGAGTTGTGAAACATATACATAGAGGGCTCAAAGATTGATATTTACATTGCATAGATAAGAATCTCTCATTCACTTTGAAGCTACCCAGTTTTGCATCTTCTGAATAAAACTTTCCGATAATCGATGGTGCATTAGTTTCACAAGATGTGAACCACTAACTGGTAGGAAAACAACCACTTTCCCTACCCAGGAGCACCCAGATAGGTCCCAAGACCCAAGTAAGCACCTGAAGGAGCCTTACGGTTGAATCTAGCCATCCTCTCCATATGGAGCTCTCCCAGCAAATTATTAGACAATTCTCCTTCTCCTGCACCGTTCCTGTCCCTGCATGGTGTACATCCCTCCATGTCACTGACCTTCGAAACATCCTCGTCGTCGACTGCCTTACGTTTCCGAGAGGTCATATCGGAAGGTTTTAGGAACGAATGCAGATCAGCTGTGGCAGGACTCGCAACGTTCGATTCTGTGGCTTCAGTAAGCTCTTCCTTGTCCGCATTGCCTCGTTGACAAGCTCTTAGCGGCCTAAATTTGCTAGTGGCCCTTGGACCATTTTCTGCTCTTTCCTTTCTTTCCAATTCTTCTAGCTCCGGTCGAGGGGTATTGCACATATCACACGCGGATTCAACAAATGGATTCAAATATGTGCACGAAGGGCAAGCCCATTCTGGGCCGGAATCCACAACCGGCTGAGGATTGTCGAACGAACAAATACTACAGACCAAAACTTGTCCTTGATTCAGGAACGTGCATCTCGGGCACGCCCAAGTCATTATGGCAGCAATGCTGCTGAATCGAGGCTCACGATAAGACCGCACTAAACCGCTATCTACTTGAATAGTCGTGACACAGCCTCGAAGAGCCACCACAGGAGAAGTGACATATGCTTTCAACCACGTCCTCCACGAAGAACTTGTCTTGATCTTACATCTGAATTCCTGTTGCTGATAAGTTGCTACTGGTGGCTTCACATTATAGCGCAGGACAGAAAATTGCTCCCTGATCCTGCTACGTTCTGCAGAAAACATACACGCGTTCTAACTCTCGTAGGCACGGCCCTTCTTCCAGCCGGTATTTCTAACCAAAATCACACACTGCTTCAAGTCCCTTTCTCTACCATAAAAATCAGTTCTCAAAATTCCAAAACCGCTTCTCTGCTGATGCTACCGTAATGTCTGATACAATTCCATCCAACCAAACAAACTCGAGCAAAAGAACGAGCAAACAGAGGGGGAAAACGAATGTTCAAAGATCCCTTGCCCTAATCTCCACAACCCGAAGTCTTTCTTGTGCAAACCCTCATATACACTGACCACAATTCGAAACTTGGTGCAAAACGATCGCGATCGCCTGCAGTGGAAGAAACCGACAACGAATCCCACTCCGCAGTCGCTAAAAACCGGTGCATTTGCTGCGCAAGTATCACTATTCTCCCCTCTCTCCCTTCTCTCACCAAGAAAGGTGGCCAAGATCACTCGAATGTCTCTCTGTGTCTCCTCCTCTTCCTCCTTCTCACGCATTCATTCATAAGCATCCTCCCCTTCCCTTCCTTCACCTCTCAGCGTTCATTCGTCACAATTCTCCCCTTCCGTGCGAATGGACAGCAGGTTGAGGTTCACGAGCTGAAGCTACCGTAGCTAGCTGCCGACGGGAGAGTTCTGATTCTCTATTCCTGGCACCTACAACTAAACTGTTAGACTTTCGGCCGTCGCTGAAGCGGCTGCATTATCCGGCGGGAGAGATTAGTCGATGACTGGATGCAACCGACCGACTCTCCGTGAATTTCAAATAACGACGCAGCGCCTGTGTGAGTGAAGTAAGTTAGTCAAATTTGTACCGTTAGATGCGAAAATCCGACGGCCACACAGCCTATCGTACTTCTTAGACTCTGCTCGAGTTGCGTTAATGCCTTCGCGGGTTCGTACATTGCTCATTCGAATAGCTTACGGTAATCGATGGTGCGTATTAACACCACTTATGGGCTGGCGTTGCTCGTTGTCTTTCGTCTTTTCGTCTCAAGACCAGTTGGACTGATCGGGTGTCCTCTCTTAGACTAATTTGTCGGTACCGCCGGTTGAGTTTCAGATGGAAAGGCGCGGTGGTTCTCTACGCAGGGGACCGGGACCGGACCCACACAGCCAGAAATGTAAACCGGTTCCGTCCGTGGTGGACGATATACACTAGAAGACAAAACAGTTGAAAATATAGTGATTATCGTGCTAACAACTAAAATAAAATCAAACCGCTAGACGTTGTTGAGGTCTACCAATATTCAGTAGTTTCTTTCGAGATGAATAACTTGTAAAGCTGGTGAATAGCTAAATTTTATTCTTTATTTCGCAGATTTCAAATTGGGATGAAAGTAGTAACCAAAACCATTTCTTGCATAACAGTTAAATGTCTCAATTCCTTGAAAGCAAACCCACAAATTAAGATTATTTGGGTAACCGGAAGCACTTGTAGTCAAACTCGAGCTTTAAGGTGGTTTTCTTCTAAAGGTTAGAATTCAGTTTGATATTTATTTTCAGTATTGTGTTTGGTTTTGAAACGAAATCAAATTAAGTATTGGAGGAGATTGAAGTAAGTCCAATCTTATCTAACCTTGTCAAAGTTGATTATATGTGGTTGATATCATCGGATAAGAAAATCATAGTATTAGGGGTCACTCCATAACATGAGGTTTCCTTGCTGCTCCTATCAGACTCCGAGATTTATGCTCTACTTTCCTCCGGGTCATTCTTGCGCACGCATCTACCATCATATGTTATTTACGTTTTGTCACTCTAATTACATTTCTCGAGAGAATTTTTACATCTTTAAGCTTGCTAGCACGTATTTCACTCAGTCCCTCCCGATGTTCATTTGCACTTGCATTTCGCATCTTTCTACACTCTTTCATTTCTTTCGATACTCACTTTCTTCAGTTCTTTTTCTTGTTCTTCTGACGATGTGTTTTATTTATATCGAGATTATTCACCACTCTAATTGTGACATTATTAATACCTAGGAGCAGATACGTGAGTACTCAGCTGGTGAAACTCACGCAGTGGCATTATGGAGCACTCCATCTTTTTTCCTTTATTGTCAGCTCTACTTAGACATTGGCCTCACATACGAAGAATACGAGATAAAAAATAACGCTTTTGATTTCTCTTTCTACTTGCGTCCTAATGGTTCTGACTGCAATATTGGCTACTGAAACATCTTCAATGGTTTAATAGATCATTCTTGGATCAAACATACATGGGTCTGTAAAGCTCTTAAGTTAACATATATTAGGATTTGATCCATTTCAGAGAGTTGTATTGAGATTTCGGTCTGAAAATTATTTGACCTTTCATCCTCAAGGCAGGATGAAAGGTCAAATAAAGCTTCTTGTGAAGTTTGATCATCATTGGTCAACCGAGTTGAGAGAACTAAGGTCTCAAAGTTTGGAGAAGTTTATGTTATTAGCGGGTTCAAGTTTTTGATCATTTTTATTATCATTTTTTGTTCTTTTCGAGCAATTGGGGAGAAGTTTGCTGCTGAAACTATCATGTCAGCATAGAAGCCAACATTGTGGAAGTGTGTGGCTGATTTCAGCTATAAGTGACAAAAGAACGAGGAGTCACGATGAATCAAAAATTGCTGGTTGAAATTTTGGAGCTCTTGAGTACCGTCATCGTTAATGCTATGTTGTAAACGGAGTATTGCTTGAGGCGTGCATGCTATATCTTGTTGGACTGCTTAGGAAACCAAGATGTGTAGCATCTTGTGTTGGGACTTGATTGGTTTACATATATGGATACAAAATTTGATTAGATTTTGAAAAGTCATGTGAGAATGCTAAACTAGAGCATCTTTCCGTTGTAGTAGATAGAATTGTGGCAGTTGGATTGACGAGAAGCTAGTAGATAGAGAAACATTAGGTTGAAAATTTGAGATTCAAAGCCACTTTGTTCAAGCCACATATCTCTACACAGCCATATACAGTGTATTTTCAAATAGAAAAACATGTAATATAAAAGATTACATGGATTACATGTTGGTGAACTTGACGTGAAACATTTAGAGTGAGAGGTACATTTGCAACCATGGACGTTGAAGGGTTGTCTCACAGATGAGACTTCTACTTTTGGAGAGATTCCCAGAGTTACCAAACTTATTAGGTCCGACATGCGATTGCTTGAGACATTCGTGTTGATAATGCAATATAGTTCATAAGTCACTCACTCAACATCTTTGCTCCGAATCTGAGTGCAAATCAAAATCCTTCCTCGTCATCCTGTCCTACTATCTATCGAATGACTATTGGACTAGTGTCAACAGTAAGTATAACTGATTTATTGTCCTCATAGCTCACACGATGAAATACACATGGAGAAGATAACAACTGCTTTAATCTATGGACCACCTTAGTATGTTTGTCCTCATATGTGCTTTCTCAACATATCATAAAGAGGATCTTCCACATCGCAAAATGAAGAATCCACACATGATAAAAGACACAAGCACCAAGAAACTTTCTCACCTCTGTTGTTGAGCTACAAGTATCTTTCATCTGTACCGATATCCACTTTACTAGATCATGTTTGTATCCAAACCACCAACACAAGTGTCCCTTAATCACAACTTCTCACGCTCCAAATGAAGACTTAGCACCTGATAGTGTTAAGTGTGTTTCTTCAAGTCATGATAAAATCTTATCACAATCTGAAATATGATCAACAACAGAGTGTGTACACTCTTTCTGATTCATTGTCTCATATTTCTCCTCCTCTATACATCTCTTAATTGGAATATCATCCAAAAAAGACATGATCTTCTCAAGAATGGACTCTCATAGAATCTTATTCATCCCATTCATCATGTGTGCTACCGAGTTTAGTGCTCCTTGTGATAACGTGCACATTCTGAGCAATCCTAATGATGTCCTCATGGTAGTGATATCTCTACTCTGTTCAGCAAGTTGAAACTGATCGTATATAGAATAAAGATCTCTTATATCTCCGTGTTCGACAAAGATTTTTAGCTGGACCTCTATGTCTAATTTCATATTGACTTGATTTTTTTTATTTGCAAAGGGAGTAAATAGCCCTTCCAGCAAACAGTTCAACAAACCCCCTAGGATATGCGACATATGTATTTCAGATGATCACTTGGTTCACTAGTTGCAAATTTTGGATGAATCGTAGTGCATCATTCTTCTTTGGCACTATAAAGCAACGACTAGAGTATGGTGCAAATGATGGTTCTAAAGTCTTCATATGCATATTTTCCTACAAGAGCTCTATTAGTTTCGGTAGATGTGCTCTATGTACACAAATTGATCTCAAGTCCCAAAGAGCATTGACACATGGTGCTTTCTGTTTCTGAAAGCATCCTAGTGTAGGTCTCGTTGAGAAGATCAAAATATATATTTTGATCGTAGCAAATGGAGCTTAGACGAAGGAGTTACGGAGATCAGAAGTTTTAGGGTTTGATCAATGATGGATGCTGACATGACATCCGAATGCTGACATGGTAAAACCTGACATGGCAAAATGTTGCTGATGTGGAAAAATGTAACATGGAAATTGCTTATGTGTCAGACTTTTCTGATTTGTCAAGTATTGACTTGGCTATGGATGTTGATTAGACAGTGCTGCTGATTGGACAATGAGGTGGCAGATGGTTCCGACATGGATGCTTGCATGCATGCCAACTAGCATGCTATATGCATACCAAGTGGTTGCTTCTGATGTTGGTGGTCATCTAAGGAGGTGGTTAGAATAGTATAAAAAGACAGCAAATTTCTTCATTTGTGAGGATTCTTGGAGAGTGTTGTCTGACAGCTGGATTCCAAGGAGAGATTTTTGAGACTTGGGTGAAGTTGCTCTCCCAACATCAGCCTTGATGTTGTGAAAGGAACTTGGATGAAGGCGGTAAAATTGAGTTAGAACTACAAACTTTGAACCATTGTAACTTTTGTTGCGAGGGTCAGTTTGAATCAAAATCGACGTCAGATGGAAAGCTGGTGGCAAGAGCTTCTCGATACACTTGAAAGGTGAAAATTTGAAGCTCGTATGAAAACGTTGTGAGAGTCCAAAATCTGCTATAATTACTAGGATACTTAAAGCGCATACGTGTTGAGAGGAATTTTGAGAGTTGATAATGTTTCATGGGTGTGACAGTTTGGTGCATGTTGGGTATGGTTAGAAAGGATTTTTTGAAGGCTATGCAATGCAGACATTGGATTTGGATTTATGATATTTGTATGAAGATCGTATAAACTATTTATGATCTATTTGTACATTCTGTGTTTGTGGAAGCATAATAAGTGGTAATACAATTGTTTTCTAGTCAGCAGAGTTTAGTGCTTGTGTGTTATTGCATACCTTGTTGCTCTTGACCTCTACCAACTTTCTATGGTCAGATACCTTGGTATTCTCGAGTATAATTTTCACGCATATAAAAATATGCAAGTGGTGAACTTGAAGTGAAAGATCCGGGGTGGAAAGTTGCAAGAGGTTAGGAGTGACAAGCATCACCTATGAGGAAGAGAAAAGATGAATCAAGTGGATTGGGATGATGTTGCGGACCTAAGTCAAGGGATATGAAATGATTTTGGAACGATTAGGGAGCAACCATGGTTAAGGATGGAGGTAGGATCACTAGGGATACCAAGGGTGGAGTAGGATCCAGCAGTCACACAAATATTTGAAGCATTCACGTTAGTTTTGCAACAGCAGCAACAAAATGTGCACAAGGAGTATTTGGATGTGAGAGTGCTTCAAACAATGGGTGACAAGCTCGATCAGTTTGATGGGAGAGATATCTCAAAATATTTGAGATTTTATGAGAAGGAGATGGAACGGAATCAAGTAGCAGAGATAGAGATGATCGAGACATTCGAGCTCGCTACGGTACCTGAGTTAAGCGATCATGTGAAGCGTTTGATGAAACGATTTGACGATAAATAAGAATCTTTTCACGAGCACTTAGAGAAGAATATTTCTTGAAAGACTCGGAGAGAGTGATCAAGAAGCTATTTTTAGAATGTATGAGAACCTACAAGACCGAGTTATTTCTCTAAACTGCAAGAATGGTTGGAAATACTCTTGGAGGATAAAGATGAAGAAGCATGGTTGTCACGGAACTGAGAAGTTGTGCAAGAAATAATTTATCTTCTTGCCGAAAGAGAGCATAGACAAGATAAGATCGTGACTGGAAGGTCAATATCAATATCGACAATTATCACATTTGCTTGAGTTGTTTCTATTATTCAAACTCAAGTTGTGGGTTCTAAAGAGAGAGATGTTGTAAGTGATGACATAATGATGAGAATGGAGGATCTACAAGTTAAGGGTGCTAAGTTGGAAGGGAAGAAAACGTCCACAGTGATGAAACGTCTGCTTGAACTAGATTGTGAACAACGATGCATTGGATGTGAGTGAACTTATCATCAGCAAGAAGACTACCAAGACTTAGCAGAGACCTTGCAACAAGGGATCATTTATTGGGAGGATGAGAAAGTTGGATTCAGCAAAATGGATGCTCTTCTTCAACTCGACATTGATAAAAGATAGTTGAAAACAAGAGGTCGAGGATTACTTGATGGTAATGTTGTTGCAGCTATCAAAGTTATCAGTTATGATGCTAGGATGGAAGAGGTTAAACATGATCTCAATGGGAATGATTTTGATGAGCTTGTGAAATCAAACGAGCTCAACATGGGTACTACATCCACGATGGAAAAGACAAGAAAGAACATGAGGATCAAAAGAAAGAAACTTCTTTCGAGGGATAGATTTGGGAGGAGGTGGTGGTTCAGCAAGAAATTAATCTTCTTGACTTGTCGAGGGATGATGCTCTTTCAAAGCCAAAGGAGAAGTCTAAAGGACAAACGACGGATATGGGTGAGATAGTTGTGTGCAAAATACAACCGACTAGGATGACAATGGATGCAAAAAGAGGTTCGAAGGATATATAAGAACTACAAACACTAGGTTTATATCACGAGAGGTCATAAACTTGGATGTTACTATGTGGGAATTTCATGATGTCACAACAAACATCATCGAGGACAGATTAAAACATACTGATGATGGAGATTTGCACTAGAGGTTACGAGTATATGATGATGGATAAGTCATTGTTGGGATGATGAGCAATCAAATCGAAGGATCAGAATGATAATGAAAAGAAGGTTCCAAAGGTTTTGAGAGGATCTCACTATACAGTGGACTATAAGGATAAATATGACAAGACGATTACAACATGTGTATTTTTCAGAAAAAAATGAGGATGTCTATTGAGGCTCTATGTGAAAGAATTGGACTTCAAGACGAGGATCAGGGTGATGAAGACAGATTAGGATGAAAACAATGTTGCATATCTTGACGTCGAGGTTGATGCAAATGGATTGGAAGATTATCGTGTTGTATGTTGTGCCAGTCCACTACGTGTATGTCATCTGATGCATACCAGAGGATCCAAAGATTTTGATGGTGGATGTCGTGTCGTGGACAAAATGTGGTGAGAAATCGAAGTTCAGATAATACATTTTTACATCATGGTCCAAAATCTATTACTGAAAGCACCATCGTGTAGGTCTCATCGAGAAGATCAAAAATGGTATTTTGATTGGAAGATTATCGTGTTGTATGTTGTGCCGGTCCACTATGTGTATGTCATCTGATGCATATCAGAGGATCCAAAGATTTTGAGGGTGGATGTCGTATCGTGGACAAGATGTGGTGAGAAATCAAAGTTCAAATAATACATTTTTACATCATGGTCCAGAATCTATTACTGAAAGCACCATCGTGTAGGTCTCATCGAGAAGACCAAAACTGGTATTTTGATTGTCACAAACGGAGCTAAGACGAATGAGTTATGGAGATCTGAAGTTTTAGAGTTTGGTCAACGATGGATTCTGACATGGCATCCGAATGCTGACATGGAAAGAAGTTGATGACATGGCAAAGAAACCTGACATGGCAGATGCTGACTTGGTAAAATTGTTGACGTGTCAGATTTGTCTGATGTGTCAAGTGCTCACTTGGCTATGGATGCTGACTAGATGTTGCTGCTGATAGGACAATGAGGTGGCAGATGGTTCTGTCATAGATGTCTGGTAATGTGCATGTATGCCAAGTGGATGCTTCTGATATTGACTGGAAGAGTATAAAAGAGAAGCAAATTTTTCTTTTGTGAGGATTCTTGGAGAGTGCAGTCAGGTTGTTGGATTCCAGGGAGAGATTTTTGAAACTTGGATGAAGCTGTCCTCCCAACATTGTTGTGAAAGAAATTCATGTGAAAGTGTTGAAAATTGAGTCAAAATCTGTAAACTTTGAACGGTTGTAGCATTTGCTGTGAGGGTCTGTTGGGGACAACATGGGTAGCACTGGAAAGTTGGTGACAAGGGCTTCCATGCACACTTGAAAGTTTTGCATTTGGAGCTTGTATGAAAAAGTTACGAGGGTCTAAACTCCGCAGTAATTACTAGAGTACTTATGGCACATATATGTTGAGGAAAACTTTAAGAGTCGATAACTTGTAGTGGGAGTGTCAGTGTGGTACATGTTGTGTATGGTTGAAAACGATTTCTTGAGTGCTACACGGTGCAAGCATTATATTTTGATTTAGAGCACTTGTATGAAGATCATATATATTATTTTAAATCTGATTGTATATTCTGTGTTTGCGGAAGCATAATAAGTGAAATACAATTGTTTTCTGGGTCAGTACAGTTTAGTGCTTGTGAGGTGTTGCATATCTCATCGCTCTCGACTTCTATCAACTTTTTATAGCCAGATACCTCACGTGTCTCCGGATGCAGCTTTCACGAAAACTAAAATACAATATCACTCTCTTTTGTTGATACTCCCTTGTGCTTTTCTAATAAAACTCTGGTGGCACAAGCTGCGCTTGGAGTGTGTGAGATCTTTCCTGTTCATCTCGTTGTATTCTTCCCTCTTTTCTTTCTAATAAACCTTTGGACGCATCGTCGTATTTCTTGAAAAAAATGAAAAAAGTGATCATTCCATTATCAATAGTTAAACCGCAGGTGCCCTACAAATATTATTTTTTCTTAAAATGATATTTGACCAAAGAAACCAAATTATATATATTTTTTGCATTTGTCCCTTTGCGCCTCTTCTTATAGTAATCTCTTTGGATGCATATTTGGTGAACATTTAGTTGTGTAATGTTTCACGTAATCTTATCATGATCTGGATGAAAGAAATTTGATCTTCAAAAATTTGATCAATTTTCTCACTTTCATAAATTATTTGAGAGTATTTGTATATTTATATGATCCAAAGCTTTGGTTTTTATACTAGGGATAATAGTTAGTGAAGAATGTACATGTAAGATAAACTTAGAAGAATTTTTTCTTATAGTTGTTATCGGACAAGCATATACGTGTCAACTGAAATTCCTATATCAAACTGAAAAATAAAATCAAAGTTTTTATAAATATTAAGTGGTAGCTAGCCTAGAGCATCGAAAAAATCAAAAAATAACCCATAAGGGGTACGTTAATAAATGCACTCCTAAAACTACATATCAGAGAGATGATATCGAATTGTCTAATCTTTTTCAACTGAAAGGTTGGGTAATAAATAAATCTTTGTATATTTGCTTCCTTCGTTACGTTAATAAATGCACTCCTGAAACTACATATCAGAGAGATGATATCGAATTGTCTAATCTTTTTCAACTGAAAAGTTGGATAATAAATAAACCTTTGTATATTTGCTTCCTTCGTTAAAAGATGAAGGAGGTGAAGATGCAAGGAAGATGCCAAAGCACACCTTGATAACAATCATTGGACTTACAAGTTTGTTGAATTTAAACCCCCGTTCCTGATATTTATGGTATGGATTACCCAGACTTTTCGTGAAAGACGGACCTATGGGTTATCCAGAGCAAACTGTGTCTTTTCGTAATGTTTGAGTCTGAAGTCTGTTGTTGACGTGGTAGGTAGCATTGGAAAGCGACAGAAAAGCGCTACATTTTTGCAGAATATTTTTTTTTATTTTCATCTAAGCATTATCAGGACCCAATTTGTTAAGTTCTAAGTTTTTCTGTGTTCCAGATTTCGGAGAATAATGTTAAAAAGAAAAATATTCTAAAAGGAATATTCCATCTGAGAACCTTTTATACCAAGAGAGGGTTTAAGAAAGTCATCCTTACATTTACCTTGTTTTCAAATTGCATGTAAATATGCACTCTTTTTTCCGATTGCATCTCTTATAAAACGTTATTCACACTAACTTTTGAATTTTTATATTTGTCTAGTTGTTGACTTGAATACTCACCGTATTGTCCGGTAGGCAAAACATAAGTGCTATTTATTTTCAAAAGAGTAAAAGGTTGCTAATGATATGCTTGTGATTCTTGTACTCTACTTTATCGTTGTGTCTATTTTGAATTAATAACTCACTATTTCACTTTGATAACCTACCATTTAATATTCATAACCACATAGATATCTTCTTGTCATGGAGCATGGGCTCCATATTAACAGGAAAAGAAGAGCTCGAATGGGATTTAAGAAACTTTAAGAGTAACACATACAAGATAACTTTGTGTTCGTTTATAGGGGATGTGTTAAACTTGTGAAACGGTAAGTGACATTAGCATATGACATGGTTTGAGATGCTACATGTCGACTTCAAGAGCACACACGCAAGAAAGAAAGTATGTTAATGTTACTATTAGTCTTGTCAATAAGTAGATTTTACTTCAGTTACATTAATGTTGTCTAGGTGATCAGTGAGATATCAATGCATATCATACTTTTCATTCTTAAGCTCTCACAAGTTTAGTTTCTGCCTCTATTAATGAAAAGCATATGATGATACCATATCTCTCCCGGTTATAAGAAGAAAAAAAATTATATTGAAAGATTATAACATTCTTTTTTTCGGCAGAAAAATACTTTGGATGTCTATCTAATATCTGTCGGCATTTTCTACTTGTAATTGTATGTCGGAATCTTTATTTTCTACTTTAACACTATGTTCTTGTATAGATTCTTTTCTTATTGCAGAGACATTATATGGATTGTTACTAATATATTAGATTCATTCGTAGAGAGAGGGCAAAAATATAACATTCCTCAATTCAATCAGGTTAGTTTACCGCCTATTGTCATCACACAAATGAATGTGAACATCATACAAATCACATAGAGAATAAGAAGACATTGTAGAAGCACAAACTTTTAGAGAAGCAAGCTATGTTTTTAACGTATAGAGTGCCAAGTTCACTACTAACTTAGCATTATTTTGGAAGATATCTACAGTTTCCTTCCTCTTTATCTGTTAACTCTTGGTTTCATACTTCTCTGTGAGTTTAAACTCCCTTATGCATGTTATATTGTACAGTACCGTAGTATCTTTCACAAAGCAAAGGTTCAAGATGGAGGAGGTGAATATATAAGGATTTTAATTCCCAAGGGTCACAATTATTTTATTTTCACCGAAGATAGTTTTGATTATAAATTAAAGAAAATCTTCATTGGTAAAAATCTTAGTGCTTTAAACTAGAGACTAGGCTTTATCTTTTGTTTATATATCCCTCGATATGGATTTATATGTTCATCATTCCACATGTCCATCTTCTTGAAGGCATCTCCATTCTACACACTACTTGAAACTTATTTCTTTCTTTTTAGCTGTTTTGACTTGATCCTTTTTATTTACAAACTATTTCTCTCAGCGTCTTGGACTGCACACACGATTTTCCTCAAATGTTGTGAAGTATCCTAACCTGACTATGTAATTCTAAATTCGCGTGGATAGAAATAAAAACAAGGTTTTAAAGCATCGGACTGAAGGGTTCTCGTGCATTTTATTAAGAATAAAAATTAAGTATGAGACACGCTGTTTTACACCATCAAAGTTTAAACAAGATATCTTGATATTAGCGGATGGCTAAATGACATATTCCATTTTTTAACTCAAAATCTAAATATCGTATTTGTTTCTCGCTGAGTGTATGAGAGAAACTTTAGATGCGTGAATAGAGTTTGCGGTACGGTAGATTTCCGTGACCTGCAAGAATTAGTAGAGTTTCACCAATAGAATCACCGGATTTATTCACTAGTTTTGCGTTCCGGAGTCATGTTTGGATGCATGATTGATGACAAGGGCTGTCGTCAGAAAGGAGAACATCATAAACGAAACGATCGGTGGGAGGACAGCAAAAAGCTGGAGCGTGGGATCCGCCGTGAGATCAGGTGCCTGCCATGCGTGGAGAAACCGGAAGTATATCACCATCGGCCGAACTTGAGAGCTTAATAGCGACTGATAGAGGCAAGGTCTACGTCGCAGAAGTAGTCGCGATCGCAACTTCATATCACACCAACTGAATCTGAAGTCTGTTCACCAGGCACTGAAAGCGTCTCTCTCTCTCTCTCTCTCGACTCTCTCCAGTTGCTACTATTGGAAAGTATAACAGGGACTACTGTCCGTATAGACTTACTATAGTAAATCAGGTAACGGAATGATCAGCACTTTTAGACTTCAGTCAACAGAAATCAAACTCTGTGGCCATGCCGTGGCCCCCAGCAGCCTCGTTCGCTTTCCAATCGCGCTGAGGAATTCAAAAGACAAGTGCGAACGAGGAACTGAGCCAAACAGACGGTCCTGCGCGAGCGATAGCAGAGTGACTTCTGCACGGTGTCATTTTCTCGCTTTCGATTGCGTGCCGATTCCAACTTGTGCGCTTGTTGCAGGAGCTCGTGGAGATGCGTCCTTTGATGTTCAGAAAATTTTGTTCTTGGCTCTTTTGGAGATAATAGTACTAGTAGGGAGTGATTCTTTGGAGTGAATTGTACCTCTGAGAACCAGTTGGAGTTTAGACTTTTTGACGCTGATCATTCAATTGGGGCCAGTTTTGTTCTGGAGGGGAGAGGAGCTCGAAAGGGCGGTTGGGAATAGGGCTGTCGAGAGGATTCTGAAGTTGGAGAGATGCGGGTGAAAGCGAAAGAGAGTTTAGCAGCGGCTAGAGAAGCCAGAGAAGCGCAAATTAGAGCGGCAGCGAGGGGAGCGGAGAATGGTAGTGGCAAACATGGGAGGCGGAGGAGGAGGGGGAACTCCATAGAGTCTACTATGTACGATTCTTCAGACAGTTACGAAAACCATGTCATTGATCTCCGAGGTTCTGGACATTCTTCGCTCCTCTCAGAACTTTTTTGTTGGTTTGACTGTTCGTGTTCGTTGCTGCTCTGTACAGCAATGAGTTAGACAGCGGACAACTGGACATTATAAAACAGTTGACTGCGTTCTTCTTTCTCGTAACGAAAGGGGGCGCGGGGGAGCGAATGTTCCTCCTTAATTATAATGTGAAGGCTTCATCAAACTGAAGCAAGTTATGAATCTGAGAGAAATTATGGTTTAACTTTCATGATGCGAGAAGAGTGAGAAATTTGTCAACTAGATCACTTGACGAACTCACTTGCTGTCAGAGGTTTAGATAAAAACGATGCACTTCTGTCCTACTGATTGTTGTCCGCAAGAAGAATACTTCGTTGTGATAACAGTTCAGACAAACCAGAACGGAAGAGGGTATGGAAGCGCTGTCTATTTCACATATAGTGAATCGATACATTCAGGAGGTTGATTAGTAGTTGACGAATAAATACCTGGCATTTGTAGGATCTCCGAATCACACGAATTGTATGGACGAAGGTGAAAGTCCGCTCAGAGCTGTTCAGAGTGAAGGGGAGGGCTCTCTGGAGAATGAGAGTGCACGAGCAGATTCTGATTTAGGTCACTATCTGTCAAATGGTAACGGAAAGAGCCCCAGTCATCACCATGTAAACAAACGCGCTGTTAGCCCAGAAGATGAAGAAGACGAATACGAGGAGCCGGTGCAACCACGCGAGCATGACTTTGTCCCAGGACAACTGGTGTGGGCGAAGTTTGCCCGATTTCCGTGGTGGCCCGCCCAGGTAATTCGTCTACAACTTATAGGATGATCGTGTCTCTCAGTTGGCTATGAAGCGCAGGACGATTCTTAAATTGTGTCCTAGTTACATGCTGCCTGCGCCTACTGGCTATGAAACGCAAACAACTGAAGGTCTTGGTCCAAAGAATAAGCACTGAACCGTCGTTACTATCCTGTTACAGTGTCCAGCAATCTGCAGGTCAGTTCACTTTGTTGATGTTATCAAATGTTTGTCCGACATAGACCCAAATTGACATCCAGGCATGCATGTGGTTGACGCATAAGTTGCTCAATTGATCACTAAACAGTAAAATTACTTTCTCTTCTTCCGTTCTTCCTCGAGTTCAGTTTTGCACCGATATCGAAAGTTTTTCACCTACTTGACTTGTGTGCTTACAGTTCTTTGCTCAAATTTGCAGGTGATCGATCCAAGAGATGTGCTGGAAGGCACAGGAGGTAAACCAGGTTCAGATACTGATCTGTTAGTGCGCTTCTTCGGCACTTATGACTAGTTTGTTCTCTGGCCCCCTCTCTTGTGTTAGAATATAGAATTGAACATACCTCTGTGACAGTAATCTGTTTCTCCGACGTCTCTTAATCTCACGTCGTTGATAAGGACTTTGATATTCTACTTATCATTTTCATGTGTATTCAGTGCCTAGGATATATGCAGATAGTAAGAAAAGAGTTATGAAAGTCATCAGATATCTTTGAGGTATATCATCAGTTGACATCTATATCCGATAGGAAGAAGTTTCGGTATGCAAGTTAGGCGTCCTCATCCAGTCGACTTTCTTTTAGATCTTAACTTCGACTTACTTGACAGTCATCTGGAGCTGGTAATAACCTCTTGTTGGCTTGATTGCTGCAGTGGCTGGGTTGATCCCTTCAACAATTTATCAGATTTCGACGTGGTAAGCTTGTTTCCCCTCAGTACATAGATCTGTTGTTTCTAGGCCATTGAATCGAAATCAGTATTGATTGAGACCTGGAGTACTGCCAACTTCAGTGCATTCTATGATGCTCCCTGATGGTGTTGTATACTTGTCTTTCAGATCATATTACCCCTTGTCTTCGTATCGGTGATCTAGAACTAGTTTATCGCAGAGTTCTACCTTTTTATAGGGGTTACCTTCGCGGCGCTGATCATTCAAACGACTTAAGATATGATGTCGCCTGTTTGTTTTGTACCTCACATTACGTAGATGTACGTGACGAATTGCTAAGCTCTATTGATACCGGAGGTTTCTCCTTTCTAATAAAACGATTGGACAAGTCCCAAGTTATAGTATTTGGTACTGTTGTTCTTGCAGAAACTCACTGAGAGGAGCAAGATACGGAAGAAGGCCTTACAAAAGGGGGTGGAAGAGGTATCAGATCACTATCTTCTCTGGTTTTTATCGTTTCGCTTGATTCTGAAAACATATGCATCGCTGATAAGTGTTGATACATGCGCGCCCTTATGCCTGCTTCCGAGTTAGACTGTACCCACCTTACAACCAACGAATGTTGTTTCTCTTTCCACTGTAACCTCAAGCTTACTCGTTTGTAACTTCTTCTGTAGGCGCTTGCTTGGAGGAGCTCTGGTGCACTTCCTGAAAAGTGGGAACTGACGTCCAAAAGCTTAAAACACAAGAAAAAGGAGAACGGTCGCAGCGATGGTTTGTTTGCCATCGAATGACCGAAATATGGGAATTTAGGTTTTTCTTCTCAGTTATAGCTGTTCTTTGTATGCTACGAGCACAAGTTGCCTTGCAGTGTAAAGATATTGAATCGAAGCGAGTTGTTTCTTACTGATAGGGGAAACTTCTGTTCACAGGTGTAGGATCATCATCAGCGAGAGTCAAGGAGTCACCAACAGAATCGGAGACTAAAGAAAGACGACCACCCAGGAAACGAAAGCCGAAAGTTCCGTTTGAGGTTTGCTTTTGCTTCACTCATAAAACTACTGGGACGGGGCAGAAGTTGCATCCTTAACAGGCATGCTCGTGGTTGATGAAACATTTGCGTGCATCCACTTTTATGTTACTGTCGAGATATGCGAACTTGTAGGGTGGGCGGGGGATACTTTCTGTTGCTCAAGAATCAGAAAGATACGGAGCTGAGGTGTATGTCATGATCATCTTTGAAGCTTCCAGTTTAGCTGTGATGGGCGGGTATCTTTGCTTTAGGGTAAGGAGATTGAAGGTAGTTGGAAGCCAGTGGGACTAGCAGTTTAGAAGTAATCTAGATGTTTTGCTGCTTTTTAGCTGTGTGTGGAGGTGAAGTTCCTTGGGTGTGTTTGTCTCAGGAGGAGGGTAGAGCACAGCGGAAGCCCCAGCGAATGCTAAGACGATTGCGTATCATGCGGCAACTGGGACTTGCAGCTCCGGCTGGTTCACCATTCACTGCGGAGTACCTGAGATCTTAGAGTGCATCCAGATACACAGATGCTCGCAACCTTCGCTTATTCAGACCTGGGTTCATGAACCAGTTGTGGAATTTTGTCACAGGGAGTGGATCGTGAATTTAGCAAGGGCAGATATTTTACCCTTCTGATCCAATCATAGAACCTAGTAGGGCTTATGGTCAGTGCAAACAATAGTCAGTGGGCGTATACAGTTTTGGATCATTCATTTGGGAGTGATTTAAGTGCACTTCCGCTACATGGCTTCTGGAAGCTATGTAGGACCTTCCGCTCATCCTACACCTGATGTAACAGTTCTACCCTTGATCCAGTCTTTGCTGCGTCGAATCAGTTCTGAGCAGACCAATTCAAACTCAGTATATTGTCACAACCTCTGAACAAATACCAAGACCGACACTGTCAACCTCTGATATTGAGACCGGAACCAAACTCCTCCTCTTCTAGAATCCCCCACCATTGAAACACTGAGCAGAACTTGAACATTGTTATTGTATAGAACATTGACCTTGTCTTCGCGACAGGAAGAATACAGATAGCGTAGGTGTAACTACATTGTCTTTGCTTCATCCACAAGAGTATGTACCCTACCAATGGAGAAAGCCAACAAAATTCTTGAATTCACTGATGTCGATAGTCCTCCTTGAGAACCCCAGACAGGGGGTCACTACTAAAGAATGAGAAAATGTTCCTATGTTTCTGCGCGGTAGTAGTGTGTAGTTTGAGTAGGATGATCTGATATCTAATCAAGTGTGACGAGTAGATTGCGTGGTCAGGTGCTGTCAATACTCCTGGCTGTTCTTGTGATGTATATATGTGTTAGGAACATTGATTCGAAAATTTAGACTTCGAGCTAGACGAGCTAACTAGATTCAAGGATTTGATGAAAACAGTATGCAGTAGTCGTGATATAGCGTTATTTACAGAGGAAATTTCACAACCGACCATACGAGTTGTTATCATGTCCAAAGTTCGTTCAGTCTTTCGTATTACTGAGTTGAGAAATTTTTGCTTTTCTAGGAACATACATGGCAACGAACTGAACGTGTCCACAGTTCGACGGTTTTGGAAGATTTGTTGAGTTCTTTTCATGAATGTTTTAACCGGAATTTCATTTTGGGAATATACGGTTGTCGCGAGTGATTAGAGTTATTTAGAGGGGGTCTACCCTTCGTAACTAAGAAGAGAGGGAAGACGCCGGGTGTATTTGGCAGTGTGAGAGTAGCCTGACGGTGGGAGTCGTTGCTACGGAAGTGAAAAGTCAAATCAAATGCATCGTCAGTTGTGTCTTCTCTCATTCGTGCTTGTTCTTTGTACATTTGCTCAGATCGTTATGATTTTCTGCTCCTGATTTAACTTTTGGCTCTTTCGTTCCTTATTGTTGGTCATTTCTCTGTTATAAGATCACTGTCGTTGAGCCACTGGTCTTCGCTCGATGTTCAGACTGTGGGCGGGTAGTTAGTGTAAGCGCAGATGGTTTCACGTAGTTGCTCAAGCTCTAAGCTCAATTTGCAGATGCTGACTAGTTTTAGTCAGTAACACAGATTTTCTCGCATCTCGCGAGATAGCAAGAAACCCATGAAAACTGAGAGATCTGTAGTGGATCGCTCTTCATCATAAATCCATCAGTGATCGCTAATGTGTGACATTATCAATTGTGACCAAAGACATCAAGATTAAAGGAACGATCCATTATATATTATTACGAGTATGCAGGTCGTTTATGAGAGGATATGAACGCAAGGTAAAAGCAAGTGTGACAGAGTATAGTTGCTGTTTTGTGAGGTAGGAAAATGAAGTAATGACATTATCAAGAGAAGTAATTCATGACGATCCACTACAAATTGACTGACTTGAATGTACACCCAGACACAAGGAATATTTGTTGGCATTGCTAGAAGTTGGTTTACATGGCGACAGAGGGATTGGCTACTGTTTCTGGATGTGTGAAAATAGATAGTTCATGTATGAAAGTATATAGTTCATATTAATGTGCAAGTGGAAAATCGTAAGTTTAATTACAGTAATTTGTCGATAATTTACTTCTGTATGTTAATTTGGTTTATGATTTTTTATATATGTTTTTCATGTTGCGTAGACATTACTATGTTTGATAATTCCAGTTACCGCATTTGCTACTCCCCTATGCGATTTTACTGAGTTTGTAGACTAAAACCACGTTAAAAAGTCTTATAATTTCGCGTTCTGCACGATTGTACTGCACGGAGACACAACTGATGATCCACTGTGGCCAAACTAACCCTAAGTGTACCTTACAAACGGGGGACAGCCGTACCGTTAACACAAACGGCCAAGATCCACGGACAAAATGCACGTTTTGTGTACCAGTCGACTCAAACCAAGACACACGCTGATCACAGACCATGTCATTTACACTGCTTTGTTTGGTTCTCTTCGATGATTTACCAACAAAGTTTGGCTGAAATTCAAAGCGCTTTACAAGGGAAGAGAGTTTGGCCTCTGCACATGGCTTAAGACCAGTCAAGTACTTAAAGTTCCCAATTTGATACTTTTAAGGGACTTTCTAACTAAACGAACCGTCTGACATCTCCGATTGCCGAGAAGAACTTCACCCTATACGAGAGGCAGCAAATCGGCGACGTTGAACGTTACAGGGACTCTCTGGCGAATGAGGGATACCGTCTACCACGAGCCCAATAGATAGACGGCAACATGACGCGAGCTATCTGTTACTACGCGATAAGCACCTCCTGAAACACCTGCTCCTGTAGTCCCGCGTGGATTCCCACCCTAGTTGGCAGTGTTCCACAGCATGAAGTAGTCTGCCGAGCGTAAAAAATCTTCGTTCACTGTACACCAACCTAAAATTCCTGCGACATGCTTCCGATGTCACCCTTGCTCTTACCGGACTTCTTCGGCAACAACGAAGACTGGATATTGGGAAGCACACCACCACTTGCAATAACAACTGAGCCGAGCAACTTGCTCAGCTCCTCGTCGTTTCGGACAGCAAGCTGGATGTGACGCGGAATTATTCTTGTCTTCTTATTGTCTCTTGCAGCGTTACCAGCCAACTCCAGCACCTGTAACCAAATTCGATCAGAGATCTTATATAAGAACATAGTACAGACGACACAACTCTAACCAAAACTTTCGCAACTAAGGTACTAAGACCAGGGAGGAACTCACGGACGTCAAACAAGCACTAATCGCTCGCCAGACCAAAAATTAACTCTACCTGTAAACCTGCAGGGTGAGAAACTGCAAGACTTGGTCGGAACCGACCAAAACTTTAACACAAATTTCCACATTCAGAACCTTGGATAAAAACTTTGGAACATCCTCCTAAATGTCGAGTGACCTAAAATTCATTCGTCTAACGCTTTCGTTGGAAGACTTAGCTCACCTCAGCAGCCAGATACTCCATGACAGCAGCTAGGTAAACTGGCGCGCCAGCACCAACACGCTCGGCGTACTTGCCGGCCTTGAGAAACCTCGCTATTCTCCCAACAGGGAACTGGAGACCCGCCTTTTGGGACCGAGAAACGGCTTTCGAGCCCTTGGTCTTTCCTCGACCACCGCTGCTGCCTCCTGCGGAACTCATGTTTCTAGTCGAACTGACTTCGCGGGCTGAAAGGGATGGACTTCCTGATTGCTCAAGGACTAGCAAACCTGCCAAAGATTTAGCAACCCTAAGCAGCGAAGCGCTGATGAATTAGCAGTAGAGATCGAGAACGTTGTGCGACAAGACGAGACGAGATTAAGAGAGAACAGAGGGAGGCAGGCAAGCAAGCAAGAGCTAAAATCGCTACTTCTAGTACAATCGACCCAGAGGAGATCGAGATGATCTTCTCAAGGAGGAGCAGCAGAGACGGCGTTACAGAGAGCTCGGGCGCTTGGGCTCCGGCAGTAGAGACGAGAAGGAGGAAGAGCGCGAGCGTGAGGTGAGGAAACTCAATATGACCCGGGAATCGAAGCCCTGAGGAATATATACCTCCAAGGAGATGTACGCACTATGACGTGCCATCGTTGAGGCTGACATGTCTGCCAATTCAGTGATCCGTGTGACACGAGAACAAACACCGTCGATAAGCCTACGTTGAAGAGGAAGATTGAGAACCACGTCCTCCGATCATCCACGTCAGGCCAGTCCCTTCTCTTCTTCAGAAGGTTGAAACTGTGCTGATCCGGCGCTACTTTTCTGCCCCACTCTTCCGGAAGCGTGTAATTTACCGAGGCCCTAAACCCTCCCGCCTTGACGTGCGCCTGTCGGATTCGCTGAATCATATTCGAAAGATAGCATTTGAAATAATTCCGCGTCGGGCAGACTCCAAATACATTTAAAACTTTTGTCCCATTTTTGCATTCGTTCCTCTCTGAGTGCCAGCCAGCGTGGAGGCTTTTTAAATTCTGTTAATGGCGCCCCTCCAGAACTGCTGGATTGTGACACATGTCAGTTACGTCGAGGTTACTGGTCGTATTCCCGCCCATTCATTTCCGCTCGACATAGTAAAACTACATACCGGTACTGTAGCTCCTGTCACGTAAGTCGCTTCATGGGCAGCTATCACGGTAACTGGTGACTACGAGTCTACGACATTCTGACCGCGTACTGTACCAAGTTAAAGTGAACGGCGCAAAAAGTTTCTTGCTTGATTCCATGTTGGATAAGCTTGGCTTGTTTCATCCTTATGATTCAATTCGAACTTTGAACTACTTTCTCATATGGAGGAAGAGGTTCTTGCTGACGTGGCTATCCAACTGAGTTAAGCATAGACCGTAGAGACGACATGGCTGTCGTGGGAACATAACGTGAGTCTGAAAGAAGGAACGCGGGAGAGACTGAGAGAAGTACTCACGGTCAGCCCAGCCCAGGTTTTTCCTGCTTACCTGTAATTTGCCGGCGGTTTCTGACAGTTGAGGGACTATTACGATTTTTGGCAAATTTTGAGTATTTTCTTATTTTAAGTTATTTTAAGAAATAAATTATTCTACGCATTCTCTACTTCTCTTGCACTTTTAGAAATGTTGCCGGATCTAGACTGACGTTGCTCAAGGTCAGTAGAATACGTGCACCCGATAACACACAGCTGAGGATTTGCTCGGCCGGGAGAGACTATGCGGCAAGAATGCAGTGAACGTTAGATCTAATAGGTCATTTACGTTACACTTTGTGTGAGCTTGTGTATTCAAATGACTGACACTTTTTGTAGTTGATGATTCATGATCCATTTTTTGTCGATTTTTGATCGGTTTATATGGCTATGACCCGGTTATTTAATTTCAACGGGATATATCATACGTCTCAGTTTATTCAAGCTTGGGATAAGGTGACAGACGTTATCGGGATATTTCATCAAAGTTATGACTCACAATGAGCATAGTGAGTATTTGTACTTGACGTGTAGTTTCCTCATGGGTGACTGCGCTTTAGCAGCAATTCGAGTCAGAATTTGACTGCATATGCAACATATCAACGGATTCATACACTCGAATAGTCATTGTATTTCAGTCATCGAGTCGAAGTGGTACATACTATGATTATCCCATTCCTTCAGTTTACCGTCACAACACAATCATAAATGTGAAGAGGTAGGTATACACCACACATGGGCTTTTTTACTGAATTTTGTAATTCTTCCATAAGCTGCAGTGATCATGTATCCGTCTCACACGATGTATTGTGTTTTAGGTTGGAAACGATTTGATTAGAATAAGTCTTGAACATTTCAGTAATTTAAGTCGAGATGAGAAACTTGTTGTCACGACTTTGAAGTTGAGAAGAAAACGATACTTGACAGTCGGGATGAACAAGATCGGAACTTCGAGTTGTTACTGAAACACGTCAAAAATAAACATTTATATTTCAGTCGCTCAAATAAACATTTATGTTTTAATCTGTTGGTTGTTGTTTCAGACTGTCTTAAGTATCGAACAGACTGAGGAGGAAGGGTGAATGAAATCTTGGTATTGCACGCGGTGTTATTCATATGCTGGCTTATTTGAAACTTGTTGTTGCAAGCTCTGAGTATATGTTATATGACCTGGTAGCTAATGTGAGAATATGAATTGCTACCTAGAGATTCATCGTGCTACTTCTTTGTTCAAGCTTCGATTAGTTGCAAGATCTCTATGGATAAATGCTAAGAATGCATTGGATGCTGTGAATAGTGTAAGGAATTGAAAATGTCATATTGTAGTATTATAAGTCATATTGTAGTATCATTGACTTATGGAAGAGGAACACTTTCTTGGAGTAGTTTCACCATAGTTTCACCATAATTGATATCATTTCTCACTTCATTATAAACTCCGTTCAATACATCTCAAAAGTTTTTCGTTCTAGCACAACACCTGTACTGTTGTTAGGCAAATACAAGCAGAATTATATCTTCTCTACATAGTAGAGCCGAATCTTCTACTCAACTCTTACATCTCTATTAACGCCGAACAGAAAATATCGTAACTTTTGAGCATAGAGCAACTCCGAGAAGTAGCTAAAAAATACTGCTCGGGAACCTTTGGCAAAGGTTCCACCCTTTAAACCACTTCTAGTATCTGTTATTTCAAAATTTTACATCATTCTTTCTACCTCTCCTAAATCTCCTATTCAACATCAAATTCTCGATGATGATCGAGAGCTCACTATGAACATCAATTATCTAATCTTTGTGAAGCGGTTCAAAGTTTCTCTTCAGACGAAATATTAACTATCAGAAGACTCTCGATAGGGAGAGAATGTAAAAACCACCATACCTGCATATGATATCGACACTTCTACATGCTGCATGCTACAGATGCATGTCGAGTTTCAACCCCCCTTCTTAGATAGTCCTGATCACTCCTCACTAAGCACCCTTGCACTTCCATCCCTCTCTCTTTGACTGATGATTCCTTTTCCATTCAACTATGCTTTCAGACTGGATTCCGCTTTGCTCGTGAGTCGAAATCAAAATCCTCCTTTCTCTTGATCGAAAGTTCAGAACTCTCTTGAACGAATAGAACGTTATAGTCTTGCACGGTGCTTGATTCATTCTCAAGAATCCGTGACCGCACATAACGGCTTCTATTTGTTTGACATCCTCGTGATGCCATTCTTGTCGAACGATTGAACGACTTCCCCATCAGTCTAATTGTTAGCAAGTCATTCAGTCAGCGAGGGAGTCACGTGCTCGCTTGAGGATTCGTGTCATGCCGCTGTCACACATCGTATCGACAAGCACATTGGAGCTCCGTCGTACTCCACCAATACATGAACTTCTATGTAAAAAGATTCGGTTTGGAACCGAATGGATCGACTACTACAAGCACTCATGCAATAAGAGGTGTCATTAAGATTCAAAAGTCATATTATTGATTTATCTCAGTCCTGAATACATACCTCGAACAATCAGACAACGGTCCGAACTTTCACTCTTTTGTAAGTCTGAGTTCTAAAATCGATCGATCCACTTTCAGAGCAACTTGAATATCTCACCCATGAAAATGAGTCGAGTTTTTCTCACAAACATCTTGAAACATTCTACAGATAATTTCTTTTCATACAGAAATATCACCCCTAATGTGTCACGTGACTGCACTTCCTGCTCACGTGGGATGACTGTGATCACGTTGAATAGCATATACGTTGAGTCAAGGAAGAAGCTAAACATACAGTCAGATTCATAGGGTTTAGGGTTTACTTCACATCTTAGTTTAGAGGAACATCTAATTTGAGTTCACGAGAAAATTAGTGTAAATGCACCCTCGCATTTCGCATGCGGGGGAACAGATTTGAAATGAGAATTATTTCTCGAGAACAGAATTCTGAATGGAAGGACTCTCTCCATAACAAATAAACGAACAGCTAAATTTACTCCTTTGGAAACCTGCTTAGTAAACGACCTGGTCGTAGTTAGAGTTAGAGTTAGAGTTAGAGTTAGAGTTAGTTAGCTTACCTTCATTGTGTCCTTTGTTTATGACGTAAATCTCACTCGCAATATCAAACTCATCGTTGTCATTATTATAGTTTTCCCTTTCTCCGGGAATTATTATTATAAAAGAGATATTGTAAAATCAATATTCTTTTGAATGCCTTCTATTTTGTAGATATTACTCTTTTGTAGGTAATATCTACAAAATAGCTTCATGAGATAGCATTCCTTTCATCTCGACTTACAGATTTACGTATAAATTTGATGTGTATATGTCCTGGTATTATTCTTTTGTATCTTTGTAACTAATTATATCTTTTGTGCCATGTTTATAAGGTAAGGAAAACATTATTTTGTACGAAAAGTTCCGAATTATAATATTAATCACGACAAATTCTCTTTCAAGACAACTATCTCCGTATATTAAATTGTTTATTAGCTTTTTGTTCTCATGTTTTTTATTAATTGTGCCAAAACTTATAACAGTAGACAGTTGTTTATAACCAACAACCTGATTTGAAATAAAAGACCCGTATCATATTTTCTACAAGTCTGTCTACATTTAATATACCTAATATCGAGTGGTGTTTTCAGCATCTTGGGCATGGATCTACGACGATCTTAATATCACTCAAGTAATTCATCCAGACAAACAGCATAACGAAGCAGCTCTGAATAATAAAACATACTTTTCAGATACTGCTTATAATAAATCTCTAAATTATAGTACATAAAATATATAATAAATACCCTATGGTTTAACCTATGTGATATCGACACGTAATCCCTTGGAAGTCACTTCTGTTGTGGGAAATTCGCATGAAGAAGCCATAGTATGTTTCATCACATTCGGGTCATAAGCATAGTGTACAACACCAGCGGGGAATTGTTTGAAGGATATATATATATATATATATATATATATATATCTGTATTGTGAAACGTTAAGTTGATATGATCTAGACTTAATTGTAGGAAGTTTTAGTTTCATTCATATCTAAATTACTGATGTGATCGTTTAAATGTAAAATTATGTCAAAGTAAACATGCATGCACATAAGTATAATTAATATATGATACTTTTTAAATCTCATTTATCACAACAGTAACCTGTAGCGTAATGTGTTACTTTTGCAGTATATAGGACATTCAATGTGTAATCATAGCAGAATATCTTCGTCGTGATTAATAAAAGTATTATTACAGAAGTGCCATAAGAAACAACAAATTGATTTGCATATGAAACAATCTTGTTTTTATATTGCAATAAGAAAATTAGAAATACAAAAACATAGTATGAGATTAGATAAATGATTTGTAAGATATAGTGTTTTCCAACTCTTACAAACTATAGAGGAAGTGAGGTAGAACACATCTTTGATAATTTATGCGTTAAAGAATCGGCATATTAAATATGGAATTGTTTGAAAATTGCATTATAACGTTTATATTGCAAGTCATAAATTAAACTCATTAGATATTGCAATGAACCTACAATATCAAGTTTAAAGTTCAGAAATCAATATTTATAGTCAGTTTGATTATTATTTCCTGGAAACTAATAAATATGATTTAAGAAAATATAAAAAGGAAAGAAAAGTAATCACATAACTTGTTTAGTCATTATATATTAGCTACATATAATGTGTAATATGTAAACATAATCATTATTTTAACACAATATATCATACAATGACTTGCAAAAGGAAAGGGAATTTATAAATATTTGTTAATTCATATTCTATAATAAAATTAGAAATAATCTTATAATCTATCATGTATGTATAGTTGTACCTCAAGACTCATTTCTTAGTTTTCTACACATAGGTGACAGTAACATATTGTATTTTAATGATATTTGTGAACAAAATTATATATTTGTCTACTTAACTAAAACTTTAAAATATACTATTTAATTTATTACTTGACTCGTAAGTGATTTAGACAAATAAGTGAATGTGAGCCCTTGGGATGTATATTTTTATTAAGCTAATCTATAACTAATGCCCGTATAAACTACTACAATCGCTTTCAAACAGAAATTACTACCATGTGCTACTTGAGATGATGTTAACATACTGAATTTTTATATTATCTGAGTTCCAAAGTATTACTATAAAAGCACATTGTTGTAGATTATGGATGATATTGAGTTGAGTGCAATCTTCACTCCTGTTCTACTCCATATATCATAAGGTGATAAAGTTTGTCTCGTGTTTATTGGAATTGTAAAAGCTTTGCTAGATGGGTTCTTTCAGTTTTACTTATAATCCAGTTATGATTCACATGTACAATTGTATGTATCACTTTTTATCACATTATTGCATATTATTATGGTGATTGTCACAACATCGAGACTAAACCGTAGATAGTTCATAGATGAGCTCTTCTTCTATAAAGAAAGACTGAAATCTTAAATAAGGGAAAGTCTTGGAGACAGTTCTGTCTTGTTTCCTCAAACCCCCAGTATGTATAAAGCATGATAGGGAATAATCCTTTATTCGCAGTGTTTTTGGAGTTCAGAAAAAAATTATATCTGTTCTAAGAAACCACTAAATCTTCATTTTAACATTTAATTGTCAATACTAAATATTTTGATTTGAGATGAATCATAATTTGTAAAGCTAGTGATTAACTTTAAGTTGATTTCTTATTTCACAAATTGCAAGTTGAGATGAGAGAAGTCATCTCAACTCCAAGTAAATTCCAAAGTTGAGATGAAGAAGTAGTCACCAAAAGTATATTCTACATAACCGTTAATAACTTTCTCAGTTCTCTGAAAGAAAACGCAAAGAAGGTATTTTGGGTTACGCGGCGCACTTGTAGTCATACTCAAGGTTTTAAAGAACACAAATATTTCAAACATTATGAAGAAGTGAGAAGTGCTCTACTGGATACAGCAAGATCTGATCTTAAAATGCTTGTCGGAAAGCACTCCGCACTTCGGTCTTCCGGGCATTGTTATACACTTTTCTTCTTTTCTCTATGTGGATTGGAAGGAATCATCTTTCCAATGCATACTTTCTTTGCATCTTAAAAGGATAATTTATATTCGTACAACATTAGCTTTTGGCACGAGGGAAGGAAGAAGATAAACAATAAATTAGGCTAGAAATTACACATGAGAGTTGGTTCAAGCCACCAAGGAAGTTGAAGAACAAAATTTCAGAAAATGTGCAACTGTTAAATAACTTTTTAGATGAATTCATATTAAAAATTATATTTACAATAATTATTAAATATTTACAAGTGCAAAGCAAAGATTCTCTATACATAACCTATAAGAATAACATGCAGAAATGAGCTTCGAGAATTATAAATCTAGAGATTGTATCACCAAATAAATATAATTTTGAATCATAGCATTAATTTATTTTCTAACATTTTCCACAGAAAGAGTTAAGAAATAAATGAAAGGAGTGCTACCCATCTTCCATCTTGCAACATGGTGCATACCAACATCTAATCTTTCTCCTCCTTCACTTATATTGAGTAAGAAATGTGTTCTTTTGAGACATGCTTATAAGACATTTATCTCTCACGGAAAAAGAGTTTTCTCCTGTCATTACTCACACATGGGAGATGAAATCTTCATCATAGAGAAATGAGAAGAACAAGAATTCTTCTCTCCTTTTTATTACTAGTTGCGATGTCTCATATTTTCTATCACGACCCGACTCCGGTTTTCTTTCTAGTGGTTATGGCATCCAATGTTGTGCTACGTGGTGTCTCATACAATGAAATAGATATCCATAAGACACATGAGTGACATTTTCACAAGAAGTTGCACCCGAGCTTACCAAGCTAAGCAAAAGTTAAGCTAGAGCTTAGCTATAGAAGTTATCCTCTAGATTGAGTTAAAGTATCACCTTGAAGAAGATGAAAGTACCAGAATGTGGAGCTCGTTGAGGAGAGTGACCTCGTGCCTTCATGTGAGAAGTAACATTATATGCAATAGTTATTGCAGTTTGTAAGTTATGAAAATGTGAAAGAGAAAAATGCGTGAATTTTGGCTCGTGAATTGGATCCATAATCTAGAGGTATAATTTAGTAGATGCTAGTGAGTACTATAGTTTTGGCTCTTCTTTCATTGAAAATGGAGCTATATAGAAAAGTTACATAGAGAAAGTTAGAAATATAGAATATAGAAGTAACTTCTTCTAAGTTTATGTACGAGTTTTAATTATCTTTATAGGAACAGAGGCTATCTTCAATGATAGAGACGCCCACTTAGGAAGAAGAGATCCCAAGATCAAATCCTCTTGACTTGTGATATCTATTCTCTGACATGTTGATCTCTCGGATGCGAGTCTATGTTGGATATGTATATACGTCTTGTATATCTAGGGGAGGGAGATCGGTAACTTCTTTAATCATGGGTTTCTTGACCTAAGCCTCCGCGTGCCACTTGGGTTATAGATCAAGAGCTACTTGGTGTAGTTATGGGAGGGCTGTAAGCTCTATGAGGTGACTCCATAGTTGTGATTTTGGTCGACAGTAGATGGCTTGTACTATAACAAAAGTGATATGAAGATGGCATCAAGACCTGGAAATTTTTCATAAGCAAGGGTCTAGCTTAGCAAGAAATATGCTTGTTTGATACATTAGTTTTCTTATAAACATCCTAGCTTAGCTGGATGGGTGCTTAGCTGGGGTGTTAGTTAAGAAAAGTGTTGCATCTTACGATTAGGAGTATTGTACTTTTTATTGTTTATGAGAGCCGTCGATGCATACAGGAGAAACACAAGAATTGAAGGGATAGGAATTTAGAAGTTTTCAAGTGTGAGAAGATTGCAAGAAGAGAAATAAAGAATTGGGAGTACGAATTTCATATGTTGTTATATTTGGAGATAAATTTACCTTCTGATGAATGAAAATTGATCTGTTGAGTAAGGATCGACTGTCGGATAAAAATCGATATTTGTGAAAGACTTCTGTTGTTGTAGACAAGCTGGTTGACTCTTGTCCTCTCATTCATTGTCTATAATCACAATAAGTCATAGTTATAAGGTTCGTCTTTCTTGAGAAAGATTCTCCTCGACACCAGATCTCGTGTTTGCGGGTTGGGTATAACATTATACTATGTTCGACCGGGTCAATGAGTATTTCAGTTCTGATTTGTCATCAGTAAAAACACTCAATCGTTTGCACACTTTGGATATTGATGTGGTGCTTATCCCTCTCATTAAGTATGTGTGTCTCTCTGACCTCAGGGTAGTGAAATCCATGCTGCTCTATGAAAAAAGTTAGATTCTTAGACTTGTACGTGAAAGTTTACCTTCATACAGCTCCATTTCATTCTCAAAACTCCCTTACACGCCTACGCACCGGAAATGGCTTGACGATTTCCGCGCACGAGCATTATAGGGAGAGGCACGTAGTGCGAAGAACCTTCTTTCTCAGCCATTTCGGCAAAGAGTCCTTGCTTCTATGAATACTTTCGGAGATTTGGAGTATACGCCCATTATTTTGGACACAGTAGTGTTATACTTGTGCGCTAGTGTGTGTAAGAGAGAATATCTAAGCATCCAATTCACGATCTTGATAAGCTCCCATCGATACCCGCGCACTCCGTGCCTGTGGGTCCGAAGGAATATTCAAGCTAACGGATGAGGGCCGCAGGCAAAATAAAATATATATTTTATGACAAAATAAAAACCCATGTTTTCAGACTTATGTGTACTCTCGAGATGCTGATTCGTACTATGTCTATCATCTATCATTCAATCCTAGCGCCAAGTCCTCTACCTATTTACCAAGTACAATAGAGAATATTTCTCCTATAAACAAAAACAAAACAATAACTCTTCTCTTATATTCTTCATATAGAACAGAATTATGTAGTCTTGTTATTTTTAGTTACACAACTTACCCATCGATCATCCTACATGCTTTATTTATAAATATCCAATGCCAAGAGATGATTTCAGTTTTGATATCTTATCTCAATCAGTTTTGTTAATTACGACTAGTATTTCACACCAAAAAGAGAAAATCAAGTTTCTTGTAATGATTTCACATATGTAGATTTTAAAGAATATTAACAAAATGAGCATGTAAATTTATCCACGTAAAGAAATGGTTGTTAATGGTACAAAATTTGGAGCGGTGATAGAAATTTGGAAACTTATTTTTTGGAAGAGTGAAATTTTACTTTAATTTTTCTAGAGATCCAAAGTTATCTTGTTAAACATAACGAGTTTTTTGACACATCAATTTTAAGCGTTTGGAGGTGGTTGAAATTTTAATTAGAAGCTTTGGAGATCATGATAATGTTTAGGCCAAAATATGATAGGACATGTCTTTTCCTTGATCAACAAGATCAAATAAACCATCCTACCAAGTTTCAGATAATTTTCAACGAGTTTTTCTTATTAGGCATGCCATGCAAGCCACTATGAAGACTTTAAGAACACTTTCATACAAAAATGAGCTCATTTGACTATCATGAATAAGGATGTGAAAAGGTATTACTTTTATATGCTATATCTAATTATAATATCACATTATATTAAAATTTGAGCAAAGTATAGACTATCTTGGAGAATTCCTATTCATGACACATTGTTCTTGGCCAAGAAACTACTTTAATATCCAACATTGCAAAGAGTTTGGTATAAATATAAAGTAAGTCTATAAACATGAAGATGATCCAAAATAGTATAGAATAGTGGATATACTCACTTGTTATGTGTGACATAAAGTATATTATTCGGAAACAACTTACAGATTACTGAATAAGCATCCCAAATGCGCGTACGGAGTAGATCTCGGAAGAGAAAGCAATGGAACTGTTTCTTTTTACTGTCTTTGGAGGAAGATTGTTTACAGTAAGTAGGCCAAGGCCGTGTTTTCACTGGAGGCTGTCTAAATTTATATTTTGCGTCTGTCTCGACATATACTCGGAGCTACAGGTTGTTGTTAGGAAAAGTATATATGTTATAGACAAATCTTACACTAAGTTCTAAATATTAGTTTACCTGAAGTACAAAAGTGTCCGAAATGAACCCATAAGTGAAGCATAGCAAAACATTCTTCCAGGAGTATAACTCTTGACGCATTCTGACTAAGATAATGAATAAAATTTGTAATTAATTTGTTACCTAACATTTTCTTACAGAAAGGTTAAGTAGTAAATTAATGCTTGTGGACCTCTTCTATCTTAAGATGGAAGAGATGAATAAGCAACATAGATGAGGAGTATGCTCGATGAACTTATGGTGAACTTTTGCTCTTTAATGATATAAAAGAAAATACATGTGTTAGATATAATTAGATTTCAAACAAACAAATGATTAAACTATTCAATTTTTATATATTAGTTGGACCAACAAGTGCAGAAAGAACCAGACTTAACCCATCAGTGCAAGGGTCCAGTCGCGCATTAGAGGATATAAATGTGGCAGCCTGGTCAAATATTCAACCGTTTAATTCATTACCTAACTCTTCTGGAAGGAAGGGTTAGATAATAAATTGTCCTCTTGCATATTCCCCTCTTCCAAAGTGAATATATATGCAAGAGGGCTCACTTTTGGAAGGTGAGAAGTCAAACATTACTTCTCACAAATTTACATGGTAATTCAACAACTGAAGAAGTTTTATGACCACAATTCATAACGATGATTTGGTCCCTATGGTCAACAAAACATTCAAGTAATTATCGGATATGCACGCAAACTCAAACACATGTCACGTATAACTTACAAGAAAGTTAGAGTTACGATGATCTCTAACTTTCTTCCATATGAACACGGAAGAAAGTAGAGATCATCGTATGAAATATATGGCACTTAAAGACTTGTAAACCAAGACAATAAAACTAACAATGAGGAAGACATTTAAAGATTTATAAGATTGTCCAAGACACTGATAATATTTGAGTTCATCTTCATCTAGTAAGTACTTGAAACTGACAATATGTGATATATATTAGTTGTTATACACATATGCTTGAAGTAATTTTCAAGAAAGATGATTGTATCATAATAGAAGGAAGACATCATTCACAAGCAATTATTGCACTCAATATTTACACGTATTTCTTCAAGTAAACTCATTACATCACATGCTCTTGATGATATGGACAAATTGTAAGAGCTTTGGCCTCTCAAAACGATCCATTGCCTCTGATTAAGATGTGTATGTCATAATCTTAACATTTTGTTTGGATATTGTAAACCTTTCATCTAAAAACAACCATGCGAAGTGTGTATGCCTCAAGTGTAAACAAACCGAACAATATTCTCAAATACTACAACCAAATGGGTAAAAAACAGTCTTGAATTAATTTTTGTTTATCTATATTATACTTTCCACATATTGATGATTTCTGAAGAAGAACACCATGATTTATCTACATTCTGTTTTCTTGATATACACAAAACATTGAAACAAACTATATACCTCGACTTATAGAGTTCGTGGTGTAAACTCAATCATTTTGATTGATTAGAAAATATTGTAATAATTCTTGAAACGGTATCCAGATGTCCTTGAATTGACTTCCCAAACAAAAGTGATGTCGTTCTACAAGTAATCAAAGCTTGAAACAGCAAAACTCTATGGATATTTGTTAACAATCGAGAACAAATCACTACTAAAGATATGAAATTCTCGGACAAGTTGAAAAGACAAAGGAGAATGCTTCTTAACTAATTATTTTCTTTGCTAACGTCATTAGCCATTCACCATCAAGGTTTTCCCAAACACAAAAGATCTTGATCTTTCTATATCAAGATTCGTTAATACTATTCACCGTAAACTTCTTTCAGATGGGTAAGAGTAGACTCATCTCAACAACTCCAAACTCTATTTTAAGTCCTACAGGAACATAGTTAATCGTATGGTTATTATAATCATTCATTGTTCTCTGAATAACTGATCTTTAAACAACGTCATGTGTTTCTGAAAGTTTCCGATCTAACATAAAATAATTTCACCTTCTCCACTGAAAGCTTATCATTAAAATCCATGAATGTACATTGTGCCTCTACCATGGAAGTTTTTGGAATGTTCTTAACCATTATAACAAAACCTTTAAACTCGTGAAAAAGATCTTAGCATACGAGGTCTACCGATTCGTAAATAAAGTTAAAAGAGAGGTCTAGATTAATTCTGGATTTGGATGTAAAAAACAACCATCGCTAGGAGTTCACAAACATATTTGAACCTTCTATAGATAAGCTTTTTAAACTTCTCAAATATTGGTGGGAATTGTTTTATGACCGTTCGATGGTCAATTACTATCCTCTTTGTTGTACTTCTCATTTGCTTTGTGATGAAGTTCAATGAAGGGGAATGAGAAGACGTTGAGGCATATCAACATGTTTGAAATATTATACAATAGAGAGGCTGAAGAAACTTCCGTGGAAATATCTGGATGGATGATTGATTCTCAACTACTCACGGAAAAAACAATGGCTATTTTCTCAGATGAAACATTATATGTAATAAAACGTTCAATGATCAAATTTTCTTTGAGTCCGATTATTCAAGGTTTATTGATATATTGAACACAAGATGTGAAACAAATGAAGGTTGAACCCAGATGAAAAAAGGATTTTTTTTCTTTACTCATGCATGATGAAACGATTAAAAAAGAAAAGAAATATACATCTATTCAAATATCATTAGATATATTAATAAACAACAACTTATTGAAACAAACGATATATGTAACAGATTTGTTCTCACAATATAAAACCTTTTCACAAATATAAAAACTGGTTCTGTCTTGTCATTGTAAGAAATCTTCATATATATTCACAACTGAAGATTTTATCTTTCCTGAACACTCTTATGCTCTTCTTAACCACAAGACTCAAAAGTTCACTTAGACCTATTTTTCGTTATTACATGCGAGCCAAGTAAGAAATCAAACAATTTACTTATTTTTATTGAATATATAAAGTTATGTTGAATATAAAATATTTATAAAATCACACAAAGTCATTAGCGTAAACTGACCCGTTAGGAATCTTAATATGAAAAGTTTTATCTTTAGACTATAATATCAGTGTTAATTCTTATTATTAAAAAGTATCAGAAAATTATATCTATACCACCGATTCAATGTTACTAATTTTTAGCAAATAATACATACAAAAAACACCAGTACCAAACGAAAAGCATTAGATATTCAACAAACAATATAGAATATAAACCATTACTCTACAGAAAAACAAAATGACGTACAACTCCTGTTTCTGGTTATGCATATGAGTGTATAACAGAGTATTTGCTCATCCTATTATTAACTGAAACCGAATCAGATATAATATAAACAACTAAGGTAAATAAGAAAAATATGAAAGATTTATGATTATAAAATAAACGCCGACAAAAGAATGTATATGACAAAACACTCTATAACTACACTCATATTTATATATAACTAACTTATTATTAAATGAATCATATAGCAACTAACGTAAATATGAAAATATGAAAGATTACAAATATTAAAGAAACAGAAAACAGACAACTACACACATCCTTTGTATTTCTTTTATTTACCTTAGTCTTTGTAAACTATATCTAATACAACCTTTAAAAACAAATGAAACATATAAAATCAATTCATACAATACAACGTAGAAGAAAAGAAAAGAAATGCTTCGATAAATTCAAACAAACAAACTGAATATGGTTTAGGACGATCCCTAAAATTTCTAGATGCTCCTAGTTACCAACTGATAGTTTCATGAGCACACAATATCTAAGTATATAACACAGTTACACTAGGGTTTCCAAACTCCACTGTCAAACATTACACATTCGTTTTAAAATTCAATATGGTTTATTTCACCTTGTTTCGATATATACATCAGTTGCAAAGAGACACAAAAGACAACGCAACGGGAGCACCTGAAAGTACTCATACCCGTAGCAGGACAGGTAAGGCACTTTAAGTTATTTCAAGTGGTTCGTTACACATGATCATTTTGGATATTTTGTTTTGGAAAAGTAAAACTTTTGTGCCGTTGAGGAGAATGTGCAATGTTTGCTGATTACAAATAGCACTTTAAATTTATTTTGGACGGAATGTAACACATGGATTCTGAGGTCTACCTACGCATGAGTTCAAACGTAACTTCTTCTAATATAATTAACTTTATTGAATGCAAATAGACCATTGTTTATACATATTAATTTTAAATTAAGTGTCTCACAAAAATATTTAACTCATAAATTAATGATGCATAATACCTTTTCCATCTGAAAATGACTTTGAGTAATATGCGTGCCCCATGTGGGGTTTAACCGCTTCCAATGAGTCCCAAGTCGCAAGCGTGGGAGTGGAGAGAAAACGCAACAAGTTTTATTATCTCATCTTTCTATCAAAAGATTTAGAGAATAGATTACCATATAAACCAAATTAATATACTCTATTAACAAACTCTTCACATTTGCTGTCTCGACTACGAGCGAGTCTGCGCTTGTGTTTCAGGTTTATATCTAAGATCTTATCGTAACTCCTTGCTCAATATCCCTTTTTTAGCTGTAACAACCTTCATAACAACTTACCACAAAATTTCTACAAGATATTTAGTTTTCGACAGTACGAAGAGAATTCCCAGAAGGCGGTTGCGGATGCATAATACAAAATAATGCTTTTCTCAAACTTCTCTATTCTACTTTTTGACAATACTGTCTCTAAACTTCCATTGTCAAACAGTAAACGTTTTTCTCATCAACTACCCTCCACACTACAAAATAGTGTTTATTACACTCCTCCATATACCTCTTGATGGTTGTCCAACAACGACAATCGTGTCAAAGCGTAAAGAACAGAAGACATATAACTACATTGCATCATCAACTGAAACGGAAGTGTAGACAGCAGAAATATTCTTAACACAGTTGGAAAATAGTCATATGAAACATAAATTCAATAGCTGATCTGATCGTCCAGCGATACATATAAATAACCTTACAGCACACTGGATAATTCTCGTACAGTTGTTCAACAACACCAAAAGTGAAAAGTTTTGCATACGTGAAGAGCGCACGGAATGGATTTCATTACAGTACATAATCTGTACGGGAGTGGAAGTCTTGACAATAAAAACGTTAATACTACGGAGTGAAACTAGACAGAATGGAACATACATTCATTTCGTTGATCTAATTGCTCTATGATACAGACTAACAACCGAGCAACAAACTCGTTAACTAAACAAATAAACAACCAATCACTAACCAAATCAAACAAACCACATATGACACTCATGGATCTAACTGTTTCGCCAAATAAGAGGACTATTCCTCTTTTCTCACGATAACATTGCCCGCTAGCCTAGGTGTGAGACACTAAATTCTCCAGGTCAGGTTAGAGGAGTGAGGAAGTATATACCTTGTTCTTTTGTTGGCGATTGACAAGTTAAACTCATAATTCTCCCGCACACTGGTCGGTCCTCTGGAATACTCGTTTTGCATGTGGAGGGGATACGAGCTGACAAAACATACATCACTTTCATGGTTGTCCCTAGTATTCTAGAGTGACTGCCAAACACGGCGCAGCAGCTCACTCACACGTGAACTCACTTAAATAACAAATTACGTGTGGCTGTGCCGTTTTGTCTGCATTAGGTCGAGTTCACTGATTCCAACATCTACCGTACGTCCCTGAACATCGTTTTCCTAGAAGTTCTCAGCAGCCTCGAGGCGTCCCCTGAAGTCACGCGACAGTGGAACCCAGAAGGTCCAGACTTACAGCACAGATTAAGCGGCCGGGTCGGAACAGCACAATATTCTCACGCTAGCAACATGAGCTTCGCAGCGGTATCAAAAACCAAATCTTTTACCTCTACCTGTCCCCTCTTCCTGTGACAGATCTCGATTTCCATGCACATACACACAGGATAAATAACTCTCTCTGTGCTACCTCCACTAACCTCCATTCACAACAATGCCTCAGATGCAGCTATTTCAGTCTTGTGTGTTTCCTGAAGCATCGGAAGAATAGTTACATAACCGGACAATTTTGCCCAAATTCAACATATTCACTAGAACTATGTTACACCCAACGCACAGATCCTAGTAAGCCAACTCTGCTCCTCGCTGACCTACTATATTTTGGAGGGGTCAGTCGATCTTAGAGCAGCACATTTTCTGTGGTATCGAAATTTCTACAAAACGTTCACTACGGCAACGGTACACAATGAGCAGTAGAATGACGGCTCTGTCACTTATAAAACCACATTTTCATGATGGGCAATCCTCATCACTCTGACACAAAGATATAATCGCATTAGATGGAGATATCCCCAGGAACCAGCTTGCCTCATAGACTATCAGACTTCAAAACTTTAGAGAAAATACTCCGGTGCAGGCTTCTTAGAAGGTACACCCCTTGACTCCTGTGAGAGGTGAAACAAAACACCAAGATATAAGTCGGTAAAAATGTTTGACCTTCGCACCAGTTTTTCTGACGGGGCAACAAGCGTTGTCGACAAAGATGGACAAGACATGGTTCGCAATAAAGGTCAAAGCACTCCCAGTGGTGCATGTTGGCAAATATTCTTAAGTTGTGGTGGTCAGACAGGAAGACGAAGAAAATAAAAGCGCTGTCAAAGACTGTAACGTACGCACTCTTCCATACCTGGGGAGCAGCTTCAAAAACCGTGAATTTTTTACCCAGATTCTCGTCTAGCTCCAAAATGGCAGCGACATTACCGCACCTGTGAGGAAAACACAACATTCACTGATCAAAACAGGTGTACTGATCAACAAACTCGCCTCCTCCCCTCATATTATCTCACATCGTCGCTCTCGACGGCAACTTCCCTACCTTAACGAAGCATTCTTAAGAAAGAAAATTAATGACGACAGGAACTTATGTGTGGCATGATAACTTCCCAACCCTGCATTTGATCTGAACATACATGTCCCTACAACGGAAAAGGAACGTACCTGTAGCAATAATTTGGTGCGGACCACACTGTTACCACCTGCTGATTAAACATCCATTTGTAGCCTTCCATAACCAACTGATGGGCCCGGCATATCAAATCTAGCTTGTTAGTGTGATTGAAGGTTGTAACAACATTCCCTCCGAAGAGGTAGCCGGCTCCTCTTGGGCTCAAACCCCAGCCTTCGATCTCTTCCGGGTCGGACCATAAGAGGTCGCACATGGCTCCATCATGAGGTACTTCTTGCTTTCGGTCGACCGTTCTAATCTGGAGTAGATGAAGAGTACTATTATTCAGCAAGATGAACTCTGCTCATATACGACGCTGATGGATGATTACAGATGCTCAGCAAACTTTCTGTATATTCTCATGTATGTCAAGAACCAACAGGACCTGAGAGACATACATTACTGAAGCGCCGATTTCAACAATCCTGATCCTTGGCGCAGATCTTCACCACATGCTAGTCGAGAAAGTAAGAGTCCTTAGCAACTTATGAAGACAATCCTGCAGGTATGAAACTTCCCGTATAGATTTCCTTTTCCTGTGTCTTTAATGTGCAAAAGAAGAAGTACGTCAAACAACCTGATCCAAAGTTGTTATTGATGGAGAAAGACCCCCGTGGACGCTGAATATTCGGTTCTCAATCAGAGCTGACAGACTGCAAAAACGGAACGCTCGTCAGACGCCCAGAATTAAATGCTTACCAAGAGCAATCTCAATCGCGCTACTGAAACTATTGTAACAAGCTGCAAACTTGAGAGGTATATATCTCAGCAAGAGCTACTCCGATACAACCAACACGACAACCTGCAGTTGGATTCTAGCTGTAAACAACAGTTTCGTCACAGGAATGAAACTAAGCTCCTAACCTTAAGTAGTCGAATATATCTGTACAGTATCTCCAAACATTGACAGATCCGTATTTCCGCAAGCACTCGTCATAAAACCCATAAACCTGCGAACATGAACAAGATGTAACGAAAGCTTAGAACCACTAAGTATGACAAAGTACCACGGGCATTCAGAAGTATTCCTCCTAGTGAGATGACCTCTCAACTTCCAAAGTTCCCGAAACGACAATCAACAATGGCACCGGATATAGAAATCGAGAATCTGCGGCAGTACTTGAGTGATTTGGCGGCTCTCATGATTCCCACGAATTAGCGTTATTCGGTCTGGATATCGGACCTGCACGTGGGCACCATGGAGGCTATCAGATGCTACTGCTTACAGTATTGGAGAGGAAAACAAATATGATAAAACAAATATGATAAAACAACAATTCTAAAACTGCAAACATAACGGAGATGCCAGTGAGGGAACGGAAGGATTTTCAGCGGGTCTTCAAGCATACCTTCAGGGCAAGCAGTAACAGAAAAGTTTCTACTGAGTAGAAACCTCGATCAACAAAGTCACCCAGAAAGAGATAATTAGTTTGCGGACAATCTCCCCCAACCTTGAATAGCTCTTTCAAATCATAGAACTGCCCATGGATATCTCCACATATCTGCATCCGTATCGGCACAACAGCAAAGGTCATTCTGTGGGTTCAACAAAGGACAATCCTAACAAACAAAAAGATAAAAGGGAAAAAATGAAAATGAAAAGCCGGGATTTGGGTATATTTTCAACTAATCTGATTCTTCGAACATTCAGCAAGAAAGTACTATGGCTTGTTAAGACTGAGTCAAAAGGGAAAACGGTACCTAAATAGAACGCGTAGCTCTGCATATTCGTCGTGTTGCATGAGAAAGCTAAATATCGTTCTGCAAGCTTCTGATGAATATATGCTATTTAACGATGTACTGCATGTAATGAACGCATCAGAGCTAAAGACAACGACAACTCCATCGTTACAAGAACCTCCGTTTTATCGACACAGAAGCGATAGGTTACTAATACTGAATGCGCAACACCTCTCCAACTACTATCTAAGTACTACTATCATCGTGGACAACACCCGGCGCGAATAGTTACAACAACGCTGTAGCTGGCTGGTAATCTAAACGAGCAAGAGGACCAAAAGATGCAGTAGACTGCAGAACCAGCTTGATTGTGTGCAAGTGCTAGTAGGGCAAGAAACTGCTCCATTCCGATGAATAATATCTTGGGGATTTCATGGTCAGGAACAAGAGTGACAGTGGCATCAGATCATAATTGTACTACCCTAACGTTCACTACAGAACACAATAACTAAGAGGACAAGAAGCAGTCTTGTTGGTAGACTTTCACGAAAATTACAAAAGACATGCCAAACGTCCAATTCAGACGGAGGAGACTGACATTAAGACAAGCACTACCGGTTTCCCTTAACTCGAGATATGCTTGTGTAAGTCACCCACACAACCACAGAAAATTCAGCACTACCTCACTGACTCCACTCGAATGAAGTTGGGGATTTCCTGGTCAGGAACAAGAGTGATAGCGGCGCAGATATGAATTTTACTACCCTAACGTCCACTACAAGAAAAAGGATTGCAGCACGACAAGAAGCAGTCTTGCACGAAAATTACGAAAAATATACCAAGCGTCCAATTCCGAAGGAAGGGACTATACACTGAAAGAAAGGAACTACCAGTTCCCCTTAACTTTTGCTTTTGCACTCATACAACCTCCGAAAATTCAAGCACTACCTCACTGACTCCACAAGTTATAACAAGAAACGAGAAAACTGAAGGTTGGCTTGTTTTCTACCACTGACGTCCACTGCGATTTGTTCTCATCAAGAATCTCATTCTCTGCAACAGTTCGTTCAACGTAAGAACGCCGACTGGATTGCTTAGGGTTAAACGTTCCCAACGAGCTCGAGTACGCTAGCCGGTCAAAGCACAGCAAAATTAGGTTGGCGTGATGAGCGTGATTGACCGGGAGATGTTTGCTGAAAATACATATAAGCACAACGGTGATGTCCATAATCAAGTTCATTCCCGACTTGACAGAAGTGACAGTCACATGCCGCACTGGTTATGTCGCGCGAAAGAATGACCGCCCTCAAATCTTAACCCGTAAGTTGGGGCAATTTTAGAGGAGGGTCAACCATTCCCGATCAACGCAATCGAGCGATGACTAAACTGGAAACTTGAGAGGCGTTACAACTTACAGTAACTGGAGCATCCACTCTCTGCACATTGCTCTCCTCCACGAGAATTTCTATTGCTTTCATACAAAGCGCCTTGACCTCTGATTCTTTCAGCGGCTCGCATCGTTTCAGCTGCTCAATCTGCCTATCAAGGTCTGACATGATGCGCTGCCCCGCCCCTCCTTCAAGTCAGGGATCCACTCCCTCCGCCCACTCATATACAACAACTGATCATCAATCTCTCTCTCTTGGCATTCATCGCTCCTTCTCGTCGGCCCTTTCCTACCAACTCTTCCCCCCTTTCCTCCATCAAAACCACATTTCCCAAACCCCTTCACGACCTCTTGGCAAAATCCGTCTTCATCTACACTCGAAGCCCGCAACGCGCAGATCGCCCTCGCTAACAATCGACCAGCGACGAAACGCAGGCGTGGCGACTGTGAGCTCGAACGGGACACACGACTTCGGCAAGCCCAGCCGAGTCAGACAAGGCCAAAAACAGAGTCTTGCCTTGCCTTCCCTCCCCTCCACTCCACTCCCCTCCCCTCGCCTCGCCTGGGCCCGTCCCGCTCAGACACGAGACGAGAATAGAGTAGAAAAGAAGAGGATCAAACACCACGAGAACGGAAGGGAAGGAAACGAAGACACCAAGGGCGGGCGGGCGGTCTGTTGATCTGCTCTATTCACTACAGGTACGTATTTTAGTTCAGAGAAAAGCATTCCACCGCCATCTATGGCCGCGACGAAAATGAAAAAGAGAAACCCTCGACTCGGCCTCGAGAGTGCTTGGAGGGATCCCAAATAAGAACCGAGTAGGCGAAGGCAAAGAGTCGGGACCAAGCAATGCCGGGCTGGCTGGCAGTGACGCACGCACGCACAACAAACATCCTTCGCCCTCTCTCTTCTAATATTGTGTCCTCCCAAGGACGAGGACAAATGGCGAGCAGTGGACCGGGCAAGAGTCAGAGTTCTTACAGGGCATACCCTCAAGCGGTGGCTTGGCGGTCAGTCTCTTGAACTCCGTTCGGGCGGCGAAGAAAACTACTCCACTGTACTCCGTGTACTCGTGCTACCGGTAGGCTTTGCCGATGACCAAGAGGAAAAGGCGTTTCCCTTCACCGCCAAAACAATCCCAGCCAACACGCGGGACAACCTCCCGCAGCCATGCGGTTCTGTCTCTCGGCCTCTCTCACTGGTCAACCTGACGCAACAGATCCCTTTTCCAAGCCAGTGGAACGGAGCTTGTCGACCATTCCTCGTTCTTGTGTTCAGACTCCAGAGTCCAGATACATCAGCTATAGTACGAAATGTTTACTGCCACTGTATCCTGCATCATCATCCTTGACTCTTCTTGTCTTAAAACCGTAAGCTGTTTTGACTTCCCTCTTGTCTACAGTAGCACAGCCACTACCCACTACGGTAGTGTCAGCTCTTTACGCGCGATAAGTATTTCTTTTCCGGTTCTTCACAAATCAAAACAAGTTATCTTTCTTGACTCGAGTTTTTACGAAAAGGATCAGAAATGAATCTCTTTAGCGAGGAAATCAAGCGTATATATTTGCAGGTATATATTGGGAGTTCGTATTCGTAAGCGTGCAATTTTCAATCCTGCATATTTCACCCTCTCCATCTTCAGGAAGGCTTAATTTATTACCTAACCTTTCTGTTAGATAATAAATTAAATCATCCATGATTATGATTATCAGAGAGCAGGCCCTTGGACTTATCGCTCCGGAAGCACATTCTAAGGTTTTATATTTATGAGGTTTTTCCAAAATTACTAATCAAAGTGTCTACTATAGTTCGTCGCAAGAGGACCTACCAAAATATGCAACTGCTTATCTAAATAAAAGAATGAACACCATTCACTGGATCTAATAATAATTATTTAATTTATTATGTTAGCATGATCTTAACTTTGTTTAGGTGATAATACATCGAAGAGGTAGAGGATAATATGCATCATCGATGATGGAGAAGGTGGATGGAGAAGGTGAATATATATTCATGGGTGTCACCTTACACCTATTAAAGAAGAAAAAACAAGATAATACAACTTCTTTTACCATACTTTCACTAATCCTATATGCATTGTTTGCGCTCCAAGAGGTGATTATCAACTACGAAAGAGCTTGATCGAAAGAATGAAAACTGTTGTTGTTTATCATTGTTTCTTTATTCAATACTTGTTAACTATATTGTGGTCCTTAAAGTCCACACTTCTCTCATCTATGGAGAAAATTAATCCGTTTTTTATTTATTTATCTATATCTTCATAGCATCGCATAGAATCGCATAGAATCGCATCTCTCTTCGAATAGCAAATTTTTGTTCTTTGAAATTTATAATTCTTTTATGAAATTAAGTAAGGTAAGTATTTTGAACTTTAAGCTGAGTTAGAAATTTGTAGGTTAATAATAAGAGTGTCATTAATTATTTCATTGTGCCCCATCATACAAATATAATCTTGAAATGAATTTCGTAAACTACAAGAGGACATTGCGTCCTGGCATAAATTTTCCATCTTCGGATAGAAGATGGGATTATGTAAGGACTTTAACTGATGAATAAATCTTTTCTGTGAAGAAAGGTTAAATCACAGATTAAAATAGACTTTGTAAAATGAACATTCTATTCGCTTATAAGGTACACTCGACTTTCTCTAATTGCAGACGTGTCGGTCATGAACTTATGCTTATAAATCAAAATCATCGGTTGAGATCATTTCGAGATCCTTTTTTATACATATTAACTTAAAATCTTATGCAATATCTAATTAAAAATTATATATTATCCTCGTTGAACTGTCACTGGTTCCGTCTATCGCTATGCAGTTACATAATTGTAAAGATTCTACAACACACAGAGTCGGTATAGAGATTGTGTTGTCACTACAGATGTCCAAGTTTAGACTGCACTGTCCGATTTCTTAGTGTGGACCACGACCACATACCTTTTGGGACGTCGAGCCTTATTTTCCCAAACTCAGCAAGAAATGTTTCTCCAAATAGATTTGCATCAATAAAATGATCACCAAATTTAGACACGATTATCACGTTTGTCTTTTCGCGTTCCTCTGCGCCGGAGGCCACTTTGGATGCATGTATATTCATCCATGTACACTTAGAAGTGTACATGGGAGTAATTTATGAGTTAATTTTTTTATAAAAAAATTAACTCTAAATTAATATTTTATTATTGATTTTATTTATAAATAAAATTTGATTTATACTTTGAAAGATTCTAAGATAGTCATTGTGCTTATTGGTATTTGTGATTTTTAGAAACCACATGTTTCATTCACGTTAGACAAGTCTAAATTAAATTTATTTAAATATAATTACTTAAATTTAGCATCTTAAATATAAATATTTAAATTTAGACTGTCGTTTCACTTTCACCAAGCGCAGATTAGAATTAAATATACACTGCACCTCTCTTCTTTCAGTGTACAACGCCGTGAGATTAAAAAACATTTTCACTACACTTCTCTTTCTTTGTAGACGCGGAAATAAATCTAAAGCGCGACCTTACGGCTAAATCTACGCTGATCAACGCGTGGACAAGTATTTTATATACGGTTTTCTCATCTCCACGTTGTCTGTACAAGGACGTGGGGAAGGATATTAGGGTCACCCAAATCTGGTTTTTAAGAAATTACAGTAACTCCCATCAATGCTTTTACAGATTACGGTTGTAAAATTTAAGTACCACTTGTAATGTATTCCTGTAAACGACATTTCTTGAATATCGTTAGAAAAATTAAGATGAAATTAATACACTCGTTCTGCAATCCTTGCACTTAAACGTTTTTTCAAGTGAACCCTGTAAATTTCACTGCGGGAACAAGTTTGAATGGCTCTATTGTCTCCGCATTGTAAACAGAAACTCCTTACGGTACTATAGAGAAAACTGTGACTTAGGATGAGCACGATGAGCAATTAAACTCATTGTCGTTTTGGAGTTGGTATCAAGAAACTTATGAAATATTTCAACTGCTATATTTTGATCACGTGGAATTTTACATCATACATACATTTGAAGAAAGATTACTTATGGAACATAACCGATCTATCTCACTTTGGGAATATCCGACCATGTAGTAAAAAGATGGAAGCTACGGTGCAATGCGTCATAATCAGTGAAGTGCGAGTAGTGCCACTCACACCTCTTCTCGTAACAACGCTTACATGATTCAGATGAAAAGACGTAAGCATGAAGTGTCAGGCTGTGAGGCAGCAGAACCTCTATAGATGTCCATTTGAGAAGTTTCCAAATTTCTTTTACGACCATAGACTGTAAAATGTATGACAAAAACTTATAATTTGTTTATGATAATTACGATAATATTTTACAACTAAAGTTTGAGTGACCACTTAAATCTGGTTTTTACGGTAACTCCCATAAAAACTCTTACAAGTTTCTGCTGTAAATTTTACGTATTACCTCCTTAGGTGATTCAAAAAAATTTACAATCACTGGATGTATGCAATGTATGGTTGTAAATAACATCTTTTCAACACAGTTGAAAAAAGAGTGAGGTGGATTGACTACAGACGTTCTGTAGTCCATGACAAAGTCTGACATTTGGACTTATGTCTTCTCAATTGAAGACTATAAATCTTGTGAGGAGAGGGTGAGTGGCTCTATTAGGGGTGTGAAAGTTAAGAAAAGTTACTCTTCAACAGCCGCGAGAGAAAATATATCATAATTTAGTCAGATAACTTTGTGTAGAACTGTGGTTCTACACAAAGTTATCCAAAGTCATCCGACGTAATATTCTGGGTCATCTTTTTGGAAAAACACGATTATCTTTGTAATTTTATTTTCTGACACTGAGAACAAGTACTTAGAGCAGTAGATTTGCAATTGCAGAAAAAAATAGACAAAAAGAATGAAAATCTGTTAAGAAAATGCTCACGGCTGTTTCATACGGGCACCTCTGGAAGTGCATGCAGGAAACAACCACGTGCATCTGGTTGAAATTGTAAACCCCTTCCCATGGGTCCCGAATCTTAAAAAAATTCTAACTTTGACACCTCTAATAGATATCCGTAGTTCTGTTGGATGCTACACTTACTACCTGTTGATATAATGCTGGAATTTCATCTCACGTGGTTTCTTTAGGGTATCAGTTACTCTATTATTTGTTGTCATGGAAGAAATTTGTTTGGTTTCAAGATGTTGAATTTATGCTAAACATCATTTAGCATGGCTTTTAGGCTTAGGTTCTCTTTCTTGGGCCGGACATCAACCTTGTGTAAATAAACTATCAAACAAATTCTCAGTGACCTTCCCGTCAAAAAAACACTACCACCTCTATCTTTCTTCGCTGCACACTTTTGGAAAAGTGTTTCTCTTACACTTCAAAGTGAACAAGCAATAATAATCTTGCGACACTCTTTAGAGTTGTCGATTACTCTTTTCATTGACTTGGTTTGATGTTGCATTTACCACTATTATGTAGTGAAGTTTCTGAATAGAATTGTTCTTACCTTTCATCGTGCCTCAACACCCTTCTGCTGTTGTGCTCGCACACCCTCTCTCTACATTCTCTTTTCTTCTGTGTATGCACGTCGTATGTATTCGCGGTTTCACTTTCATCCATTCGATCAATTTGCATGCAAGCTTCCGCTATTTCCAGATCTTCTTTTGCATATAGCTCTTCTCAACTGCTAGGCTTCATAGAAGCTTTTGATAAAGACGAGAGAAGAAAAGACGCAGTTGATCCACAGACTTCGAATATATGGTGAACGAGGAGGAAGGAGAGGCGATGGTGGGGGGACCTTCAGATTAGAGTTGTTCCGGAACGGAAGAAGTTTCGAAGAACAAGTGGAATTGATCGCACCAAAAGTGAGAAAAATCACAAGGAAAAGAACAACCGACCGAACAATCTCCAATCCATGGGTTCCCGCCTCCATACCCGCCTCCGGGTATGGAACGAACGAATCTGAGAACTCTCCTTTCCTCTCCTCTATGCCCAATTTCGGTCACCCGTTCGATCACGACAGAGAAATCTAGGAGCGAGAGTGTCTCTCGTGTGGCCATCATTCATTCTCTAAAACTACTGTAGTAGTTTGCCGACTGGTGGGCCGGGATCAGCCAGAGCGCGAGAGAGAGATAGAAACCTGCCTGCCGCGCAGTTGTAGTTTGTTAGTTGATATGGTTTTCGTACTTGTCTGAATACACAAAAGATTCTCATTTGCATGTACTGGCCCTGGCCTTTACTCTCCTCCATCGACCGGAACGAATGTTCATCTATATATCTATATTTGTCTAGTCCTATCCTGTCCACTGCCGCGCAGTACAGTAGTCTGATCAGTACACTACAGTAGGTACTACAAAACTTCCGCGGGGCCAGAAAGCGGCTTTGAAGAGAGGTGTGATCCCGGCTGATTTTGAATGATTACAAGTTTGCAACCCCATGGCAGGCCCGAATGAGGATGGGGTGAAGAATTTGCAGCATACAATAGTATAATTGCCGGACAGTGCGATGAGATCACGGAACGAAACGTTGTGGGACGCTTTGCGTACTCCAGGGGAAGAAGAAGTTGGCGTTCATGGCGGGGACTGACTGAATCGGATGTGTTGTTAACACCTTGGGGTGTAGCTGACGGTTTGAGGCGCCGATGGATGGGCGGCTTGGGGCAACCATTCCAGTCCGAACTGGAGCAGGGGTGGATTGTAGTCGAGTGGAGAGAATGGTAGTTGGATTCTCGAAACCTGTAGCTGGCGACACACTAGCGGCGGGGATCTTTTCTTTAGAGATCGAACATGCTAGGGTGAATAGAAGGATAAAGAAGTAGCAACTGGTGTGATGCGCTTAGTTTCGACGGTTGAATTGTGATGAATTGAACACCATGAAGACAAGCTACAGTAGCTAGCGATCGTGGGAGCCATGGCTTGAATCTTGGGACCGGTTGGGATGATTGGGAGCTTGCGCACAGGACCTAACCGGATTGGCTCTGCCTGGAACTGGAAAGGGTTGGACGGACAGGAGAGGAACTGTAAAGATAATGAATTTTCTGGAGTGTTGATTGTTACGATGAAAGTGTGCCGAGGTCTTTCCGGCTACTTCTTGTCGAAACAGAGCCTGTGAGGTTCGTCAACGTAATCATCATGCTCTCAAGCGAATGACGTTGCAAGCAGGAAAAGTTCTGGTTACACCTGTCTGGAAGAATGTGCCATTTGCTTCTTGTATACTGTTTTACTGCTTCTTACGAAAAGGAGGAATGCAGTTGGCTGATGGTGAAGCGTCGTTATTTCTCAGGATGACCTGATGTGTGTTCACATATTCTTTAATGTTGAATACCGCCGCTATGGGTTTGAATTAAGCATACTTCATCCACTCGTTTCTTTCATGACGGGTGTGCTCCTAGCCAGATGAAAGTAGAATCGAAAATCTGATGACGATCAACTTAAGAAGTGTTCCCAATGCTGATTCCCTGGACCTGTCTTAGTTCTTCGGAGATGGGGGCTATAACGAGGATCCCAGACTCGAGACATTTCAGCGGGATGGAATATGTTGGACTGTTAAGGTGCTCGATCAGCCCGGGCTCAAAAAGCTTCTTCAGGAAGTTGTCCTCTTGTAAAGTATCTTCACATGTTCCTAAGAGTTCCAACCACTCACGGCCTCCAGATCGTAGGAGATGGTTGCGTTCGATCCATGACCTGAATGAGACTACCTATGTTTCTCCGAACAAAGTTGTCTCACAGAAATTGACTGTCGAAAGTGGTGTCGAAGCGTTGCCTACGCGGGCCATAAATCCTTGTAAAAGCATGATGGGTATGTCGTTCGCAACCTGTCATCGTGCTGTGTACGCGTTTATACATGCCTACTTGATAACAGGGTGTAGGTGAGGTTTGATTTCAGTATAGTGGTTCTCGTGTGTCATATGTGTAAGGCAGTGGTTGGTATATCGGGCTTGACCTCTTCCCCGGAAATGCAGACAGTTTTTGTGTGCCCAGTTAGTTCTAATCTTTTGAATCCTTTCATTCCCATATGTAATCTAATCTATGAGCTATGGTGCTGCAGTGTTGGCAGTCGTGTTAAGCACTGCACTTGGAAGCACAGACGCTCGAGCAGGTGTAGAATCTACTTTCCAACCAAAGTTCAGTGGGCTGGTGGATGCGTCAACTAACAAAGTCTCATCTGTGGAAGCTATATTAGCAAAGCAGTTGGCGCGTAGGTGTGCACTTCCTTTGCTAGTAGTGTTGAAACATTTGTTTCTATGTTGTGGGAATTAGACCCAGAGACATATTCCAGGATTGTTAAGTTCAGTAATTTAAGAAAGTATCATCGTCAAACAGTCAGTCCATGAAAGAAGGGACTCCTTATTTCGCAAGCAATTGGGTGCTAGTCTAGATGTACATACGGTTAGATTTGGAGCCCCGTAGAATGGTTCGTCCTTCTATCAGATCTTGAGATAAAAGATCTTCCTTTCTGTTGCAACTTGGCGCTTTCCTTCCGCGACACAAGAGAGTGGATAGATGGGGAGAATACCACTAGTCGGATAGGGCAGTTCAGCATGGTATGTGATGGTGATGAGCTCCTCTGTGTGCTGTTGCGATGCTAGATCTTCGGTTTTGTGTCTTCCGTCACTTTGCTAGCATCTGTGGAGCATGTTCTCATCGACTTCCGACTTCCTTTTGTAGATTCCGGGAGATGAGCGATGAAGAGCTGATTTTGGTTCTTCAGGAGTTGCTGAAAGCCAGTAGATCTTCTATCAGTCCTGAGGACATTGTACTTGACGGGAGAGGTCATAAGGATTATCTTCTCGATGATGGAATCAAGGAAGAAAATCGCAAACCAATCGAGGATGCGCCTAAAATTCAGGACCCACTGCCTCTATCGAAGCAAGCAGCTGAAGCTGGACAACCTGAGTTGTCTGCTCCTAGCTCAAAATTTGTAGATTCAGTACCAAAGAACGTTACGCAGAACAGCAGCAAGCCGACTGATGGTACGGATAGAGCATCCAAAAGGGAAGGAGGACGTGAAGGATTTGAGATGTCTGCTCCTGGTTCGAAGTCTGTAGATCCTGCTCCAAAACCAGAGAAGTCGGTGCTACCTGGCACCGGGAGAGCACCCAGCTTCAGCAGAGAAACTGCTTCTGAGGAGGCTCTCAAAGTGAAGAAGTCAGGATCATCAGCAAATGCTAAAGAAGAAGGGGATGAAGTGGAGCTATCCTCAGAACGAAGTGAGGAGATTGGAGAAAGTAATAGCCAGGATATGACAGGGATATTATGGGGCGAGTGGAAGAGGAGGCTTGGAGATCAGACGATCCTAGCACCAACGGAAAGTGAAGAATCTAGTACGGTGTCCATTGCGGCAGAAGTTTGGCAGAAGATGCAGACATCTAGCATGCGGGTTTTACGGGAAGCGAGTGATTTTTCCGTTTGGATCAGCGATAAACGGGAAGCAGTTACCGGTGGCGTTTTGGCTTACGGAAGTATAGCTTTAGTACTTTTTATCCGGCAGAAAATTCTAGGCCTCTCGTCAGGAGAGGGAAACAAAAATGAAGCAGAGCTTAAGGTTGATGAGACGCGCACGAAAGCCCAGCTTTCTACACCTGATATGAAAGATTCAGGACAAGATCCTTGGAGCTTTCTGCAGGCTGTCCCAGCATTTGTCAAGGCTGCTCGAAATAGGCTTCTCGGCTCAAATGAGAGCTCTGTTCAGGTTGAGAAGGCATCGTCTGGTTCAGTAGCTTCGCCTAATAGTTCAGGCGGAAGCACTATGACTGTCTTAAATGATGTTGCTTTAAATGGAGATTCAGGTCCTGCGACGGGGCAGTCAGGAGATTTAGACAGAAGACAGGCAGCGAGAGAAACATTAACAGGCACAATACAGAACTCGAGTTATGCATCAAAACCTTCAAGACTCTCTGAGCAGCTCCCAGATCGTTTTGTGAACAGGACTAGTGATAGGCAAACAGAGAGAGGGAGTAGCGGTACCAGGACAAGGTTCAAGGCGGGTGTACAAATAGGAGATGCTGTTTATGAGTCTGCTCTAGATGACTTGAGGGCTTTGGAGTCTGCAGATTTGCAGGGGAAAGGTGGCAAGGAAGATGATGAAGCACTAGGAATCCCTCAGTTCCCACAATCAACCTCTGCTATAGTCGATGATAGTAGGGAGATGTTGGAATCCCCTGCGCTGGAAGAAACTAAAACCAGGTACTTTGCGGATGACCTGCCTCTCACAAGGACTAGAGGGTCACCCTTGACCCCAAACACCAAAGGAGAAAGTAGTTCGGCCGGCAAATCTTTTGGCAGAAGTATTCAAGGCATAAAAGTTGGAAAGAGGACTGAATTAGTATCACGCGAGAAGGTGGAGCTTGCACCTTCAGAAAGAGGGCGGAATAATGCAGAATATGGTAATTTCGACTCCAGGTTTCTGCAGAACGATTCAACAAACCAAACAAGGGATAGTGATGTCGAAGTAAATTCTGTATCGGAGTCAACTAACAAGCCTTTCTTCTGGCTCTCATCAAGACCTAAACAACTTGATCCACTCGCCTACAGGCGAAAAAGTCCGGCCAAGGAGGTGGACACGGTGGAGTCACAAAGTCGGGTTGCCTCGGCGTCCGTCTTTCCGGACGAAATGAAGGGTGGAGTTGGTAGCAGGAAAAGTGCTAGCTCGAAGTCAATCAGCTTCCTGGCTGAGAGAAGTGATCGAATTGATGGTGAAAATGGAGGGGCGTCGTCCTCCCTGCAGTTGGCGCAGGGTGAAGAGGTTCCATTTAACAGCGTTGGACCGGATGTTTCTCCACGAAGCAGAAAGTCCTTTTCCCCGGTGAATGGAGGTTCAAACAGGCGTGAAGATTATGGCTTAGGGACTGAACCTCCTCAAAAGACACCTACTGATGATTTACTCGGAACGCGTAGAAGGAAACAAAACCCTGCTCCTGATGACCCTGAAATTACGGACAACAAATCGACTTTTGTCAGGGAGACTGACCAGTTCAACTTGCCGAGTAAAGCTGAGCTTGGGGAGTACGCAGGAGCAAGTCAAGCAGACAGCGGTAGCGGAGCTGCAAATTTCATGGATACTCGGACGAGGGGCTTTGATGTGCAGAAGGCTACCGGTCAGAGCTCAGGTAGTGACGTGCGATATTCTGTAGCGGAAGAGATTCGAGTTGGAGAGAGTGTAATAATCAAGAGTAGTGTGGAGTCCCCAGACTCAGCTCCGGAACTCCTTCCAAAACGAGAGTCGCTGGAAGCTAGTGAAGAGGAATGGGTTGGGGAAGTTTCTGAAACACCAGCTTCCAGTGAACAGGCTGCAACTCCCGGGATATCACAGGAAATGATACATGAGCGGATGACTAGTCCAGCAACTTCCGAAACAAGGTTACTAGAGTCAGAAGCAGTAAGGAGTAATGATGAAACGGTACGAGCTTCAGCTTCAAACGCAGATGCTGCTAACACCGATAGAGGTGATATGTGGGCCAGCAGTGCAAATCATCCACACGGAGCTGAGGGTTTCGAACACCCTTACAACAATACGACAATAGAGAAGTTGGAGGAATTTGGAGCAAGTTCAGGTGCTGGGAAGGAGTTTCGGACCAACATTACTGGTCAGTCGGGATCTCAGCTGGACTCATTTTTCCACAAGCAAAATTTTTGGGTTCGGGATTCTGATGGGGTCTTCATCAAACATCCGAGGGAAAGCCAAGGTAATTCGGAGTGCAGAAGCGAAGCGTCTTTGCGTGGGTCGTTGCTAGATGATTTGAGCGTATCCCCTGTAACGTATTTATTAACCGCCTTTGGTTGTCAGCACATCGAAGTATAATCGTGGTGCTGATTCTTCGGAGATTGTTGGCAGGGAAGGTGTTGCAAGTGAGAGGAGTCAGCAGGGCCTCAGACAGTGTCAGAGACTTAAAATACGAAGCAGTTGATGCATCGGTTGCACCTAAAACGGCGAAGAAGGCAAACAGGGATTCGTACCCTACCGGCGGAACACGCCTTCAAAAGCAGAAAAGAGGTATTTCTTCTGGGTTTGATTATCGGCAACTGTATCTGAGGTCCAAGGATGACAGCAACACTCCCGGACAACAGTATGAGTCCAAGACCTCCTCCGGGAGTAAGAGGCCTTCAGGTTCTTTAGATACTGGGAAAACGTGGCCCATAAGGTATGGAGTAGAAAGGACTCGTTAAGTATTCCGTTGGGCCTGTCGGCCGAAATGGAGTTGTATAAGTATGACGGTTGTACAAAGGAATGCAAGTTTAGTACTTCGGGATCATACTGCACGCAGTCGTAGCTGCAGTTGTATATACGCTGGGGCAGTTGAGGTATCCATCAGTCTTCGATGGGAGGTAAACTTCCTTCTTCAGTCGCTTGAGACTTTTGGGCTAATGCTACTTTTGGCACTAAAGAACATGTAGCAATGACGACTGTGCTGGAGTGGAATGGAAACTTTGCTGTTTGTGGAAAAGCCAAGAACAGCCCAGGATAACCGTCTTTGCTGTTCCAGCGAATGCCACTGTCGGCGACCACTTCTGTGGATTTTGAATGATCATTCTACAGCTCCGACTGAAAGACGGCGTTCTGTTCCACACCTCTCTATACCTTAGTCCCGCAACTCTTTTGTGAGGTACCGCTCGGCTGTTGCAAGATGTTTCTCCCCGAGCGTACTCAGGTTTAGATTTCCAGGGTTTCTCTTTGAACGTTTTTCAGATTATTTCTGGTGCGGCATCCCGGCGTGTCCGCAGTGTAATTTAGCCCATTTGTGGACGGATTATGCAGACCTTGAACGCTTTTTCAGACATGTCTGTCCCGAATCATATTTATGTGAAAGATTCAGCATGTAAAGACCGGATCGCCAACACTGTTTCTCCTCCTTCGTCTACTGTCGTTACCTCTGAGATGAGAACTCTTCATCGGGATTGCGGCAACTCGTCGAATGACATTAAAACAAATACAGCTCACTTGTCATCGAACTGATGACCAATCAAGCTGATGCTTCAGACAAATATCCAAGGACTTACACTCAGTGTTTGATCTTGTTTAATCTAGCCGAATCAATCCTAATTTACAGACAAATCTCTAGACGTCCGGTAAAACCTTCAACCACATGTTTCCCACTCCCTTTCAGGTGCTGCTTCCAGCGCCATTGCCTTTTCCCACTCCCTTTCAGCTGCTGCTTCCAGCGCCATTGCTTTCGAACCTGCAACAAGGGCTTCAGTTGGCCGTCCAGTTTTAGCGTATGCGTCTTCCTGTTGACACCGTGGCCAGTATTGCAGGCGGCATTAGCGTTGTCTCCAGGAGCTATTTAGGACCACGAGTGGGTCGTACCGTAAATGAAAGCTTTTAGTCTGAAGAGGCACTAAAAGAAAGTCTGAAGTTGGTCATCTGCGATTATACCCCACAAAGCACTTGATGAAGTGTGAATGTGTATGTTACCAGAAGTCTCCACCGAAAAGAAATCCCTGGCCTTTCTCCGGTGAGTCTTTCCGCCCCCTCAACCACTGTAGATGTACAAGTAGCAGAATCAGTACTCATGCAGATTAAGTAGGATGTACGCACATCCGGCTTTCATCTTGTAACCATGTTAGAAAATCCTGCACATTACCCTGTTCAGCTCATCCGGCTTTCATCTTGTAACCATGTTAGAAAATCCTGCACATTACCCTGTTCAGCTCGCCCTGCTCGAAGGGAGGCAATACACCAGATATCCTCAAACACGTCCAGCTGTTCGGTCGAAGCACCAAGCGCCTGAGAAAGCAAAGCAGTTTGGGTAGAAACAGTATCTTACTACGAACTCCATAACGAAACGACCATAAGACAGAAAACTTTGCACCGTTTAGTTTCCTCTTGCCTTAAGTTTGCCGATAGAGAAGGAAGACCCTAAAGTCTCCCCAACAGCTATAAAGTTACCCCGGCCATACTCGCATAAGGCAGCTGCAAGCTGCAAGGACAGCCAGTGGAATGATGACAAACTTGAAAGGTTGCGTGAGGAAATTCCTCTCCATTAGGGTACAACAAGTGGTGAACGTCTAGGAACTTTTCCACAAAAGGAACTGAATCAGGATTGGCGCGTAGTGTGGATGATTCAAAGCATACCGATATGACACATTGTAAATTTTCCTGTTTATGTCCCTCCACGGCCAGTACTCTGCATGATCATCACACGTATGCTGAATCTGCGTTGCTGACGAGTTTATATCGACACTTTGGAAGCACACTTTCTCACGTTCAGGTTCTTACCTGTGATTCAGATGGTTGAGCATCTGAGTGGCTTCTTCTAGCTGATGAGCACGCCCAAAAGCCCAGATTGATAGTACATCGAGAAGGAGTTCTCGATGCCTCAATGCCTGAGGGCCCACCAGACATATTCAAAGTCAAAATTAAGCTTCCTAGTGACCGGTCTTGCCATGTTCCAGGCGAGGCAGAGCTGATATCAAAGCCGTTAAGTGTGAATTTCTTGCTCCCTACAAGCGTCTTCCTTCAGGGTTGATCTAAGTGGATGCTCGCGCTGACAAACCAGAGTTGATAATTCTTGACCTATTACTATAGGTCAACAATATTGAGATATTATACAACACCTGAACAAAATATCGTGGAGGAGACATCATTCCACTAGGGAAGAAGGTAGTTATAAAGGGTACATCATAAAGGAAAGATACTTACTGATTCCTTCAATGAGCTGACGACTTGTAAAACACGATCCTCAATAATGCCCCTACGTACTCGAGTTTCCAAGCGCAGAAGGAGACCGAGAGCATTTATATACTTCTGCAGAGACAAATGGATACATAACAGGAAAACTTCTTAAGAAACTAGAAGTGTTTGTGATTGCTTCCCACAGCAGAAAAACTTCTAAAGCAACTGGAAGTTAATTTTTTAACTTTTGAATCTACGCGATCCCCCATAAGACAGGTACCAACATTCTTGAGACGAAAAAGAAGTTATATTGGAAGAGATGGACCTGCGGATTCTTCTTCCCACATTGGGTTCCCCAGATATGCTTGTCATATATGTCAAGCACCTCTTTTAAAACCCGATCACCTCCTAGTTCTAATTGGCAGGTAGCCACATGCCACCAGTTATGGTCACTCCTGCGTTTAACATCATGCTGTCACTCAGTCACACAAAGCATATAACTCCAGACAATAACTTCTACAAGACACCTCGACACCAAGTTGCCACATAAGAAACTTTATTCTCCTTCCAACCACCTCCAGATGACATCAATTAACAAACTTACTTTCCAGATATAATACAAATCATATTTCGTTTTGTTAGAGAAGTTCTCACATACATGAATGAGCAGCAGGTAAACCAAGAGCTGCAATATCCGTTCATAAAGGTCAAGGCTTCATCGAAGCGGCATTGGTACTCAAGCACGTGACAGAGCTGCAAACACATTGTAGAAACCGAACATCAGCTAGTTATATACAACAAACAAACCAATTCCAACATGTCAGAAGTTAGTTGATATTACCAATATCTGGGTATCTGAAGTCGCTCATTGTAAGACGTTAATACTAAAAAGGATGGAGGCACGCAAAGACAGAGTACAAACCGCGTGCTGAGCCCAAACATCTTGATCTTCGAGGGTCAAAGCTAATCGTGCAGCACTCTCTGCTTTCCTGATGCTGCCCACCTCAGCGAGAGCAAAGGCCAACATTCCAAACATGTAAGCTCTTCCTACGTTATAAGGTAGTGCCTGCATTCAGACATTCAAACCGCTTACTTATGATGTAGACAACTCTATCCACAAAACTGTTTATACATACTCCAGTTTTTGCAAGGTATCATTCCAAGGAAAATAGGTCGAATAGCGAACAATATGCTCCTTAACTCATAATTTCATCGTCATAAGATTTTACCTTCAATGCTAGCTTCAACATATCGTCACTCCATCCCATGGTAAAACACAACGTTTGTGCTCTTTTCAAGGTCAATAAATCCTTCGGATATTTGTCCAATATCTGCAATGAGAGACCGTAAGTGAACTGGATTATCCTGTCATCAATATGACACGCTCCTTGAGAACCGAAAGTACAACTGACATAATGTGTGTTAAGACGAGGCTTGCCTCAAAGTGTTGCGCAAGTGCATCCTCAGAGCCATGTTCTATCCAGGCAACCAAAGCCCTGACAACCAGCGTCTCATAGTTGGATGCCCTATCCTGCATGGGATTTGGACAGACAAGGTGATGGTTGATACCCTCCCAGATACTTCATGGGCTCAACAAGCCTACTAACAAGAGTAACACTCAGGAAGCTTTACTTTGGAGGACAGAAACTAGTCTTCGCAAGGTAAGCTAGACAGTCAAGCAGCAGAGGACCTTCTTCATACAGGTCCCAGAGGATGTACAATGACTGGTACTTGTGGTTCTCATATTTCATTTCTCTTTTGGTTGTTTCGAGAGCTGACGCCTACCAGGTTTTCTTTGGCTGCTGCTAGGTAAACGAGAGTCCTAGGAGCTAAAGTTGTGGACTTCTGAGGAGACCAGAGATAGGCTGCGGCTAGACCAGAAGCCAAGGCACATCCTCTATCTGCATCTGCTGCCTGTAGTATGATACGCTTGTCACGACCATAACTGAGAACCTGCACAAGTAACAACCGTCTTGTTATTTTTGCTCCCACACATAATTTCTTATGGTTGTTGTGTTTCTGATCGTTGCTTCACTCACTTCGTCGTAGAAATTAGCAGTCCAGATCTTGCATCTCTACAACCCACATCTACGCTCCGATGCGTACAAACAAGGAATAGACATTCCTGTTTGTGGTTTATTGTAGGTGCCTTTACCACTCATAAGAAGTTATACAATTCCATTAAAACGTATACACGAATTTCTCTGGACCTTCCAGACCCCATTGGAGAGGTAATGGCTGTAAACTCGCTTTTCTCAGAATCTGGGAACTCGAAGTTGATTGCTCTCTACTTAAGAAGAGCTTACGTCACTTCAGTATGTGGTCTTATAGGATAAGAACGTTGATTGTCTGCCCACTGGATCTAGATCTCATAATGAAACAAAAAAGTTCCTTCGGCACAACATCCGTTGTCAGAGTCTAGGAGAGATACTAACACCCAAATGATGAAGGAAAGGCTTTGATTGTGAGGAAACTCAAGTCCAATCGACCAGCGCAGGAAAACTCACCTCAACATAATATTTGTTGAGAAAGGTAATGCAGTCGTCTGATGAGGAGCGCACGTCGTATCCCCACATGTCACTCTTATATTCACTCATTGTGTTTGAATTCTCAACTGATCTTGGGGCCATTACAGAATTCTGCAAAATCTTCTATAAATGTGGCGATATTCTGCGCGACATTTCTTCCCGCTCTGGTGTGGGTCAAGGATACAAGTAAACACACGAGGAGGTGCATCCCATATCACAAAATGTGTTCCGTCCTCTCCTCTGCGCGATGCTGTTCGAAATTCGAATCCTGTCCCAGTTTCAACCAGTCAGTTACCGTGTGATTGATATCTTCGTGGTCTCCAGAACCATAAACTTCATGGTACTTTGGTGTCGGAGAGATAGCATAATCAAACTCGACTACTACAGGAAGCCGTAGCTCAGATTACAACCTTTGATACGACCAGCTCTATATTCAGATGCTGTTTCTGTGTTCCTGGAATTCAAACAGGCATCAGTCTCATCAGGACATCCAACTAAAAGACTCAGTGAGTCAAGCGACGCCTTACCATCAACAACTTAATCAACAACTTAAGCCTGAACCTACGGACTTAGCTTCGAGTCAAAAAGAAATGTGTAGTTTGCACATGATCGAATCAGCGATCTTTTCAGCCGACTTCTACGAGCGGATATCACGTGATCTAAGATAAAAAGTAAAATTTCCACTGTTGATTCCTACAACCCAGAGTCGTTTGTTCCTCTGTCTACTCCATGAGAGTCTACCATCCCTGGGACACAGTATCTCTTTACTCAGTATGTTGTCAGATTGGCGCATCCTATTCATTCGTACATTCCACCACCGACTGCATTATCCAGTCGCAAACTTGAAGGAGCAAACGCTCCATTTTTTCTGACTCACGTAACTTTTGAAACAGAAGGATGGATTGTTGAGTTGAGGCATGTCTGACACCGAGTGGGGTGGGTTCTCCTTAGGGATCCAAGATTCGCAGCATCAACCACAAGGGACACGTATGAGGGACAGGAAGTTTCATGGCTTTGTGAGCAGTTCAAACACCCGTCAGACTCGGACTCTTTTGACAAAAGCTGCAGATGAGATGAGAAAAGCGCACACCTGTAATACAGTGTGCTTCAAACACCCGTCAGACTCGGACTCTTTTCACAAAACCTGCAGATGAGATGAGAAAAGCGCACACCCGTAGTACAGTGTGCTAATGCACACCTAGCATGACGACAAAATCGCGAGTGTTTCACTACTGATGATGAAAGCTGGGAACATCCAGAGTTACACGTGGATGACGATGACTGGATTCTGTTTGAAACGATGAATACTCCCATAATGACGGGAGTGACCATACATAGAGGTCCAGGTCCAAGTCAAGTCCAAGTACTGGACGAGTAGGAAGTAGTTTGCATCTAGAAGCGTCTACTGGGCCCAGTCAACATTGCAATCTCCCTGCTGCTCGGTAAGAAAGACTTCCGGAATTCTTTGTCACGTAAGAAAGAACTTGAAACTGTTTTCAACTCAGTTGTTTAGTGACAGCTTCTGCACTTACTGGGCGACAAATGCTAGAGAAGTTTAAATTCTGGGTTTATGTTTGTAAACTCCTGTTCAAGTATAGTCTCGAGCGCTCTTTCTTCCTTCATTTGTCTGGCCCCCAGACAAATGAAGCGGAAAGGTTTACGCTCTCTAAAGTTCTCATGCTGCTTTCACAAGAGGTATTTTCTTTTGGCCGTCATAGTCTGTAGTTTATTCGAACGTGTAAAGTTAAGCAACCCCCGGAATGAGGAGGCAAAAGATGACATGTACAAACGCAAAAAGCATGATTCAAAATTAAGTTTCTTGATTGAACAAAGTGTACATAGAGAATCAATGTACACACGAAGTTTGGGGATGTCATTTATATGTGTACATGAAGGCACGGTCCCTGGAGTTTGGGAGATTCATTTGTACGTGTAGGCATGGAAACCTGGTTTGGGGAAAAAATTGTGTACATGATTGCAACGAAGTCTAGAAACCCGAATATATGTATATATATATTTGTTCAAAGATGTAGATGTCCATCTTGGAAGCTCGTGAACTCGGCCACGTACGCAAAAGCTATAATAAACCCATAAAGGAAGTAGCCAGAATGGTCCAGAAGTGATCTACTAACCGATGGGTATCTTTTCAAAATGGGTACTGACCAACCCTTCCTCGCATCATAAGTTCAAGACTCTGGAAGAGATGATTTCCAGGGAAGTTGTACGTGAATGTTCTGCCATGCAGGCAAGCCTCTAGAAGTGACCTAAACATGTGCAACTCTTACATTCTCGAAGTGGTAAATCCGAATGAGGTCTCTTAACTCTGGATTTCTATCGAATCGAGACCAAGACGATGGATATAGCAATATCGAGTAGTAATCCGCAGCTTAGCTCGCTAGTGGATAGGACTGGACGGACTCACGAGCGATTCACGCACAGCTAATTCAGCTGAATCTATTGAGTCACGTGTTATACAATCTGACCCAAGTACGTCGTTCTGCATTCTGACTTGAAGTCATATCAACACGCCAACTTGAAGGTTCTAATTTTGGTGGACTGTGTACACCTGAACCTGTAAAAATGGGAAACAGCAAAAGAACATAAACGAATGATCAGACTTGCAGCTCTAGCTATCTTTACTGGCACATTTTATGTGATTCAAGGATAGCAAATTCATCTGACATGTACAGTAACGCGCAGCATGAGCACAACCTGCATGGTCGTGGTGTACGATTATCCGTTGTAGTAGTAGTAGGTTTTATTCACGGTGTTTCGCGGCCTTACTGAGTCATAGAACGATTTGGAATTTCTGTTCCTCAAGATCAACATCATCATGTGTAAATCATCATGTGTAAAGCTGTATGTGTATATAGTGTTGGTCTCAAGACACTTTTTCTTGAAAGCAAAGTAAATTAATTACAGGAAGTACCGATAGGACAACTTACTAACGAGACTATGCTATCTAGAGCAGATTGAATTTCAGTTGAAGTTCAAAACAATGCTCCCTGCATTCTACCTTCGACCTTTTGGTCCCAAGACTGAAAAATGTGGTGGACTGGGGCTTGTTATTGTGGACTCGGACCGGATGGCCATGTCCCATCCCGTCGTTCCTCGGATGGTAGCGGCTATGTAAAATAATACCTCACGTGGCATCTTCCCCTTCTCTGGTGTGGAAATAACCCAGGTCCATAACCCGCTCTACTCCACATGTCGTGATCCATATGACGTGGTAGAAAATAAGCTCCATTGACAATAGGTGTCTTACTGCGATACACATCCTCTCCTTCTCATGTTCTAACGGATGAGTGTATGTGCATGCCCAGGGGATGCTAACACGAGACATCTGAACACAAGACAGCTTAGCTGAGTGCTTATTGCTATTTGGTAACACAAGGAAATATTCCCGTACGATAAGGGTACGTTCACAGAGACTGTGCCATAATCAGTGGGTATGTGAGTATTCTACTCTTCATTCGCGTTCCTACACAGAAATGAACGAGCCTGTCTCAGATTTTGTGAAACTCCAGGATGCCGTGATTGGCCACAGTTAATGCGACTTCCACCCTCGGAAATCCGGCTTCAGCTGCAATCTTCTGGAATTGACGTAAAGTGCGTTCCTTTCCACCAGCGCAGTAGGCGAACATCAGAATATCGTTGGATAAGCCACTTCGCGTATCCGGTGAAGGATCCGAGATTTCAGGTAGAAGTACATCCATGTTGATAACCTTGCCGTGTGGAGGCAGGGCCTTGGCCACGTTTTTCAGGATTTTGACACAAAGCTCGTCACTCCAGTCGTGCAGAATCCACTGAACAAGGTCACATGCAGGAACGTAGTTAAAAGCTTTGCTCCTTCTCCTCTTGCGCGCAAATCGGACTGTCTGTGCATGCCTCTTTAATAGTACTCCATAGTCATCAGTCATGACACAGTCTAGCAGCTTGTACTTGTGTAGGTTATACGAAGTTACCTTCATAGTAGTGGGAAGAACGGATAGCCACTAGGCAACCAAAAACGTCTGTAACGTAGCATTTGCCAGACGACGACAGCAGATCACAGTGTGGCTAATATTGCATACCTTCATCCAGACAGCATCCGCTGCAGGTACACTTTCAAAGAAGTCACCGCCCACATGCTCCAGTCCTGTCATGAATTATAACCATAAGAACGTGATAAGCGATTGGTGATACAAACATCGATGTCTACGCTAATCAGCTACCTTACACAGCAGAGGAATCGACCTTACCTTCACATCAGCTCACTAGAAGTACATTTTCTACTGCAGAAAACAATTAATTATGTCATGGTCTTAATACATATAATAGCCGAGAGTTGACAGTGTTCATTTTCAGTTACAACTAGTTCAATCAGAGATACTCCCTGCTAGCAAGTTCTGGGACCTAAATATGAATACCAGGCATACACTCCTCAAGACTACCACTTGACACTATTGTCATCCCCGTCTCTCGCATATATTGCAAAACATAGACGCTTCTGAACACTCAACCTATACACAAGTTTGAGGCTTAAACATTCAGTGCAGTTTGCCCTCAAGGCTGCTGGAAATTCCCAGATATTCCAGACTAAGGAGTTTTGGAGTCTGGGGTCTAGCAGGGGTCTAGCTAGAAACTTACTTGGCACTTGAAGTCCCCTGGCGACAATATGAGGTTGGTCGAAGTTGATCCCTCGAAGGTGTGGATACTTGGATAAAATTCGGGCCAGACTTTCACCAACTCCGCCGCCTACGTCGACTAGTGAGCTCAACCCCTCGAGGCCCTTGAATGTTTCAAGCACCCTTGGGACCATCGTGTCCGTGGCCCCACCCATAGCATTGACGAACAACTTCTGAAGTTCAGAATCAGTCTTCATTAATTCAAATTGTCCCTTCCCGTGAGCAAGAGCGAAAGGCTCGGGCGAGTTCGGATTCAGTACTGGTGCATGCAAGTACTGCTGACTTGCTATGTACTGTGGACTTGTTAGTAACAGAAGGAGAGGCGTGAGTCCTCCATGAATGCTCTTTACCAGACACCTCATGATTGGTGCCATCCCATACCGTCTCTCGACAATGTTCGGATCCTTCGTACTTGCTGAGACAAGCTCTGTCATAACATTGTGCGACACTAGCAGTCGTAAAAGACGATCCAGTGTCGCGGAATCAGCAGTACGAGTGGCAATGCGACTTGCAATCTCTTCAGCTGTAAGCTTAGCATCTGGACCGGCTTCTGCCAAAATGTCTGGAACACCCAAAACGACTACAGCTCTTACAGTGAACGGCAGTGCAACCATTCCAGATATCAGGTAGCCTGTAGCCTCAACATCTTCCCAGGACAGAGACATCGGAATCAGAAGACGAAAGAAATCCCCTTTACAATCAGCGACAGACAACCAATCTGGTGAGAGTAGCTGCTAAAGAATCTGAATGTCAAAGTTGGCTCCGTAGCTTTATACAAGCGGGTTTGTTCGTGACGACAAGAAACCCGCTTACAACTCCTTAGAAACCCTTTCCATTACCGTACAAACCACCGGTTACTGAAGTTACACAAGTGGACTTTTCTCGACGGATCACGCACATGCTTGGGAAAGCACTCTCGATCACTCCTTACCTTTTAAAAAAGATCATTAATAGCTGACGGTGGGGCAGCTGGGGCGCCCGTCACTTCCTGGTCGTCCCGCGTTACCATGAATCGAATAATATTCTTTTCTTCTTCTCCATTCTCTAACTTTAACTACGAATACAAGTAAGTTAACTACGACAGACAGTCTCAGACTACTCCTTACGATCGCCCATTAGTACTCACGGATCGGTTTGGATGAATCGGCAACGGTGAATGTAGGAACATGGATTAAACCATGTTAGTGAGGATCCATGAAAAGCTGATCATAGCTATTCATCTTTACCTGGATAGTCTGGTCACAAGAGATCACTTTCCATTCATACCTATCATTGTTGTCTAAAAGCATGACACTGCGATTACGAATGTTAGTTTGCTTGTTCAAATGAACGTTTCATTAAACCATGGCCCATCTAGGCCCCACTTTTAGAGGTGGGCTAATTGCACCAAGTAGATTTAAAGCCCAGGTGCCTCTATGAATATGCCCGGTAACTTGTAGGATTTCATTATACGGGTTGGTTGTCTTTAAACAAAGAAAATTAACCATTATAATGAAAATACTTTTGCTCATTGAATTTGCTTGGTAGAATAGAACATTGTAGTTTTAACTTGTGCAACCTATTGTTTTTCTCTTTGAATTAGTTCTATTGACATGTACTCTGTCACGGAACTGTGTGTGCAGCGATCAATCCATAGAGCAAACAGTAAGAGCCTCGACCACTCTTTCGTCTTTCCTCTACAAGCTTTCACAATGATTTTTACAATAAGGAGGACCTCGCTCACTCTTAACATTCCCTTCTAGATTGTAAGCCGTAGTAAGAGTTAGTTTGACCTCACATATCTCAAAGAATTATCTAGCTTCAAGAGTATTCAACTCTCCACGATGGGTTGTAATCTTCCTAACACACCCATACCTACAAATCACGTCCTCTAGCAAGAATCTATAAGCACTTTCATTTGACTTTATATGTAGAGATCATGCTTACATTTGATTGGACAAATCATCTCATGCAAGAACTAAATATATCATCTGTCATATACCAATTGGTATGATAACTAGATTCACTACCCACTTGTAATGCATTGCAAGTGGATACGTAGGGTGCAAACCGTCCCAATGTTTGATATTTGAGTACATCTTGTAAGTTTAGCACAATTATACAAACCTCATAACATCTGTACATGTCATGTCACCAATACCTCTCCTTGAGCTTTGTAAAGGTTGCATAAATACCTCTGTGTCTAGTCCATAAGTTGTCCTGAAACTATTGGATAAGTTGTGTTTGCATCTCCTTCTTGCACAGAGCTCTATGTGATAGATTAACATCTCACTTAGATCGCTTCCACAGATAATCACCTTGTAGTAGATAGTTGTAGGTTTTTGATATGATCTGTCTGAAATATGTATCACTCTATTCATGGTGCTTCAGTTATATGTTAAGATAACGCTCAATTCATGCTCATACAACTCTTTTCTGAATGATTTTGGATACACTATTTACCGTTTTTGAGTCCTAGAAAAGATGATAGTATCAACATCTTCAATATCTTTGATCATATCTTCCTCTCTCTCATATCTTGCTCAAGACAACATATCTGCTACTAGGTTATCCTTACCTACTATGTGTTTGAATTTAGGATTCATTAACTTGATGTACGCTGTCGTGTGACGTGCTTTCTTATCTGGGAATACACCGGGTATCTAGCTGTAGAGAGTACGTGTCGCACTCCGTGACTCAGAACCAACAACCACCCAAACCTCTCTCTGACCTCCAAGTACACTTTGAACCTTTCTCGCTACGATATCCTCACGTCCTCTCGGCAGATCTCTCTCTTACTTGACTAGGAATAGAACCGGGGTAACAAGCACGGGCAACCTGTTCCTGCCATCACCGCAAGCATTCTTGGGTCTGTTGGTCATCACTCCAGCCTCACCACAAGAGAAATACCAGCACTCCTAATAGAAAAGAAACCTAAGCGCAACGCCCGCACACAAATCCAATCAAAACCAACTGGGCGTACAAACATGCATGCGGGTATGGAGAGGATCCAAACACAGGAAATACAGTCAACAACTCTCCATACCCATGATCAAGTGCTCTGAAGCACTGGCAAAACCTCCAGGTCGACCTGTTCTCCAAAAGAATCTTAACTCTTGCGCCTTTCGGAGCAAGAACCTCTCAACTTTAACTCGCTGTCACTCCTCAACCACAGCTCAGAATGAGATGAAACCAAGGCCAGCAGATAGCCTGTAGAATAATCTCTCTATTAAGGTATTACATGCAGAGAGATCATCTCTGAGTTGGCATCTATGCCCTTCCAAAGTTCGCTGTTTCTATAACACAATACTATTTCAACAGAACTTTGCTGTTCGATTCCTCACAAACCACTCGATCAAAACAGCTCAAACTTCTCAGGAAGCTAATGTGTCACCATCACTACCACTCTGTAAAATTTCACCAGCATATCTTCAACCAAACTCTCGGAACGATCAAGCCCTTATCGCTGTTTTTATAACATGATACTATTTTGACAGAACTTTGCTGTTCGATTCCTCACAAACCGCTCGATCAAAACAGCTCAAACTTCTCAGGAAGCTAATGTGTCACCATCACTACCACTCTGTAAAATTTCACCAGCATATCTTCAACCAAACTCTCGGAACGATCCAAGCCCTTTTCGTCAATGACACAAGGCGATATGCAGACCCTTGTGCACAAAAACAACGTTTCCCTTCAACCCAATAATCCAAAATTTCACAGGTAGGTAGCTGACTGTACCTTCTCAGACCCTGGAAGGTTTCATAGCAAAATTCGACCTCAAACTCCCCATATCTCTCTCAATGTCTCATGTTTACAGTCGCCTACTATCATAACCTCCGATTTGAGACACCCAACTTCAGCTGGCCATAACTTTTTCACTCCGGCTTGGAATCGATCGATCTCGGAGTCCATCGGCAAGCCCATCTCAAGAGCTTTCCAGCAATAGTCAATTCATCTCCAGCAACCTCACAGAACTCCCAGAAAGCGAAAAAGACCTCACGGAAATGAAATTGGTCACGAATTTGACTCCCTCAGCTTCAATTGATCGTAACTTTCTCATCCGCGCTTCAAATCCAGCAACCATTGAGTCCACGGGCATCCTCGTCTCCCAAGCTTTCCAACCATAGCTCACACTCCGCGAATGGACCACGGGAAGTGCCTCTAACCCTCAAAACGTGAAAGGAACTTGGTAGAAGGTGATTGGTCAAACTTTCGACCAATGAGAAACAAGTTGACAAAAGGGTTTTGTCTTCACTCACATGACAAACACACAAAGAACGAATTTTTTATCCAAGAGTACCATTTAGGCCTCAAAGTTTATATTGAACAAACTACAAACACGTGCCGTTGATGATGCCGTCGGCAACGAAGCACGTAAACACGAAGTACAAACTACACTCAATAGAGAGTCAGAATCCCGACTCTAAAACGATTGACAATAAACGGAACTACAAAAGGAACGGACGAAGCTATTATCTGGTTGTAATAATCCTCTCCGAAGTTCCTGACGACAAACTCTCGATGCGCCACCTTAGGTCGACTGTAACAACGTATTTCGACCCAGGTGTTGAACGGAACTCTCGTTGGAAAGTTCAGATCTAATGGAGGATCCATACTACATCAAAGCAAGATATAGACAGTAAGATCCCAAACCGCGTCGTATGTGACAATAGGAAGAATGATAGGGTCTGGAGTAGCCATCACCGCGGTCATGAACGACTCGCCCCAGTGAGCTACCATAAATACTCGAAAATGATCCCGCGGTAGACAATGAATCTTAATGACGAATGGATGCGCAAGTGAAAGATCAGGAGCACGAAAGGGCTCTCCGTTCATGCTTACCACTCGCACTGCCGCTTACTTCATCCGATGATACTGATCACACTCACCTTAGACTTGGATACTCTACACTCTGTCCCTCAAGCTCCGCGCACCTCTCTTCTTATACATCAATCTCCCCATGTGACGACAAGAGTACTACTCTTATCTCCACTCAGCGAAGAGTACACGGATCGTCCACGTGGAGCCTTATCTTTTGACACGATAAGATCCTAGTGGCTCCTCAACACCAAACACGTACGAAGGATATGTGGTGGTTTCACACCCTAGCCAATCCACAACACGACATCCACCCCCTCTGAACCTGTGCATCCTCTGGTATGCACCAACCTAATCATACGTTGTGGTTGGCATCATACCACTTCTTCCTCATCTTCTTCTTCGGGAATCTCCCCCTCGGGCTCTACGCTCTCATCTGGACTCTCATCTTGATCTCGAGAGAGATCAAACTCGATACTGATCTCCTCAATGTCTGGATCTTCATCTCGTCGCTTAAAGAGTTTTATCCGTTTTCCTGCAATCGGAACTTTAAGCCGTGCACCATCCAACTCGCGTAGCACGTATGTGGCGTTGTCATGAATACGAACAACCACGTAAGGTCCAAACCAGCGTTTAGAAAACTTTCTCAATGCTCTATGCTGGTTATCCAAGCTGCTATCATATACCAACACCCAATCATCTTCCTCGATCTTCTTAGGTCGTAGTCGATGTCGCTTATCAAATCTGTCTTTGTTCTTCAAGCGAGCTTTTCGTAACCGTTCCAGAGCTAGCTCCACATCCTCTGGTCTCCGCTCCAACTGACGAATCCTAAGAGCGAGAAGATCCTCTCTAGAGAGATTATCTTCCCAAGGTAGAACACTCCAAGTAGGTATTTGCTCTTCGATAGGCATGATCGGTTTTTGCCCTTGCATTAGTTCTGCTGGCATGTATCCGGTCACCGAGCTATGAGTTGTACGATCGGCCCATAGAGCAAATGGTAGAAGCCTTGGCCATTCTCTCACCCTTCCGTTGCAAGCTTTCACAATCGCTTTCCTGATGGGAGGATGACTGCGCTCACTCTTCGCATTTCCTTCTGGGTTGTAAGCCATGGTAAGAGCTAACTTGATTCCTCGCCTCTTGAAGAACATATCAGCTTCGTGAGCATTCAGTTCTCCGCGGTCTGCTGTAATCTTCCCAACACATCCGTATCTGCAGATCACATCTTCAAGTAGAAATCTGCACACCCCTTCTGTAGTGTTTGTGCGCAGAGCGCGTCCTTCGACTTGGTTCGATAGATCCTCCCGTGCCAAAACCATGTATCTCATCTGCCATATTCCAACCGGCATCGTAACTAGATCTACTACCCACTTGTAATGCATTGCAAGTGGATACGTAGGGTGTAGCTCATCTCGATGCCGGATGTCAGAGTACATTTGGCAAGTTACACACGTTTCCACAAATCGCACTACATCTCTGTACATGTTACGCCACCAATATCTCTCTTTGAGTTTGATAAAGGTGGCATAAATCTCCTGATGTCCAGTCCATAAGCTCTCATGGAATTCTTGAATGAGCTGGGTTTGTATCTCTTGCTTACACACAACCCGTTGCGGCATCTCGCCACTCCGCTTGGCGCGCTTCCACAAATAGCCCCCTTGTTGTATGTAGTTGTAAGCCTTCCTCCTGATTTGTTTGAACTGAGCATCATCCCATTCTGGTTGCCTGGTCAGCGAACCAAGATAACGCCCAATGTCTAACCATTCTCCTTCGTATAGCTCCTCCATGAATGAGTTTTGATGCTCATTCATTCCCTTTTGAGCTCTACAAAAGACGGTCGTACCTATATCCTCCGTGTCTTCCATCAAATCCTCTTCATCTTCATATCTGGCCCTAGACAACATATCTGCTACCGGGTTATCTTTCCCCGCTATGTGTCTGAATTCTGGATTCAACGACTTGATATAGGCAATCCATCGCAACATAGCAATATCAGGGGTGTTACAATTGGTAATCATCCCTAACAGTGGCAAACAATCCGTCTCCACTATTACCGGTGCTCCAATCAAATAATCCTTCTCAACTTTCATCGCAGTAACTACCCCCCATAGCTCTCGCTTTACTTGTGGGTAGTTTCGTTGTCGCTCACTCAACACTTTGGCTCCAAATCTGATTGCAAACCGGTTTCCATCCTCATCATCTTGTCCCACTGCCCACCCAATGGCTATCGGACTTGTATCAACCGTGATTATCACGTGTTTGTCATCTTCATAACTCACCCTTCGTAGCACAGGTGGAGAAGACAACAACTGCTTCAGCTTCTGCACCGCTTCGATATGCCTCTCCTCCCATGTGAACTTCGTGCTCTTCCGTAACAGACCATAGAGTGGATCTGATACATGAGCAAAATGAGGAATCCACACATGATAAAACACGCAAGCTCCTAAGAACCTTCGCACCTCTGTTGTTGAGCTACATGTGTCCTTCATCCGTTGTATGGCATCCACCTTGTTAGGATCAGGTTTGCGACCAAACCATCCGCATAAGTGTCCCACAATCACAACCTCTCGAACTCCAAACGAAGACTTAGCACCAGATAATGTCAAGTGAACCTCCCCGAGCCGTGATAAAATCTGATCACAATCTAGAATATGATCAGCCACAAATTTTCGACACCCCCTCTGATCGACTCTCTCATCCTTCTGCTCCTCTACACATCCTTTGATTGGAATGTCGTCTAAGAAAGGCATGGTCTTCTCCGGGATGAAGTCTCGAAGAACTTTGTTCATCCCGTTCATCATGTGTGCAACAGAATTTGTTGCCCCCTGTGGCAATGTGCACATCCTCACCAAACCCAACGGTGTCCTCATAGTAGTGACATCTCTACTCTTTTCAGCAAGCTGAAACTGATCGTATCCAGAGTAGAGGTCTCCTATCGAGTAAATGGCTCTACCAGCGAATGCTTCAGCAAACTCTCCCACAATAGGTCCAATCCCCGTATTTCTGATGGTCACCTGATTCACCGGTTGCATATCCTGAATGAACCGTAGCGCTCCGCTCTTCTTCGGTACTGTAAACCAGCGGCTGGAATATGGTGCAAACGATGGCTCAAGGATTCTCATCCGCATCTTCTCCTTTAGAAGCTCCATAAGCTTAGGCAGATGTGCCTTAGGTACGGGAATTGGTCTTAAGTCCCAAGGCGTATGCGGTACCGTAAATATGATCATCGGTGCTACAACACTTGGATCTACACACCCAATATCTGAAGGCTCAAAAGCAAATGTTTTCCCGTGCCTACTTAACATCTCCTTGAACTCCTTCTCCTCAGCAGGTAGAAGAAAATCTGTAGAACCAACCTTCAACTCCTTAAGCGTAGCTTCTGTAAACTTGTGACCTATCTGATCAGGATACCGTAAGCTCTTCTCCTTTGAGGCTTGTTGAACTCGTTGGTCAGAGTCGCTAGGTAGCGGTTGTGCAACCGGCTTCACCTTTTTATCCACCGTTTTATACATGGTCTCAACTATGACTTCAGGTATCTGGAATGACTCTATAGCCGAGTAAAGCTCCATAGAACGTATGTAGACAACTTGGTCTTCATTCCCTTGCTCAGCCTTACGAAGCTCTTCCAAAGGATCATCTAAATCCATCTCCATGTAAACGCCCTCTATCTTATCCTCCTCACTAAGCACACCAACTCTTTTTAGATCTTTTTGGGTTCTTTGCACAGCTTTCTTCTCCCATTTCTGAAGATCAGCAAGCTGTGTATACACAGCAAATCCACTCTCCGAATATCTCACCACTCCTGTACAAAAGGCACTATCCTTCTCCAACGAGAGTACCTTCTCTTGTGTATCGGTACCACTATACTCTCGCTCTATAGTGGCCCTCTGGAAAAATCCTTAAACTCTTCAGTGACTTTGGGTAGAGAAACGCTCCGCAAGTAATCTCGGTTACGCTCATGATTAGCAGACACAGTCAAGAACTGTACCGTTGTTTTGCCATCCTGACTCCTGATCCGAGCATAAGCAGAACCGTCATCCAACACCTTAGTCTCCATCCTTACAGCTATAATGAATGGTTGACCAAGAATAACCGGATAGGGAGTAGTATCTTGAACAAAGAAGTTTTGTTCAAGTACCACATTCCCTATCTTAACCTTCACATCCGGACAAGCACCATAGAGTTCTCCTCGTGTGTTGTTTGCTGCTCGGATCATCCAACCATGATCTATATCAACAGGCCATCCACCCTGCTTGTAGATGTCCTTAGAGACAATATTGATCTCAGATCCATGATCGATGAGAGCAACCACCGGATCTCTCATCTCTCCTACATTCACTAAGGTTTCAGTTGTGGCTCTTGCCCAATGCCCTCTAGTGTAATGACTAGAGATCTTATCGTCCTCTTCCTTATCCACATCAAATCGAACTTTACGAGTGTTGTAAGAATGAACCAACTCTCGCTCCTCTTCCTCTGTAATCACTGTGTCTAGAGCACTGGACACTGCGGTCTCTCCCGTCAATTGTCTCTTCCGCTTGATAATGTCAATGATGACATCATGAAACTCCTTCTTCGCAATCCCGAGGATTTCTCGCAAGGTAAACTCAATTTTTGTATTGAGCACCTTCTCCTGCAACACCTCTTTCATGTTGGTTGCTGCTTCAATGTCTGATTGCAGCTTGTACATGGGAGCTTTGCCCTTCTCCCTAACCTTACTCTTCTCTGCACTCCCAGAAGATAAGACGTCCTCCATAGCTTCTTCTTGTAGAGGTGTAGTCTCCTGTCGGAGTCTATCTCCTCTTAGTTGCCTCTTGGGAGCCGCTCTCTCCTCACTTGGACCAGCCTCATCTCTCCTACGCTTCTCTTCCATGATAGCTTCATGTTGAGCCTTGGCTACGTAGGCATGAACGGACATAGCATCTACGAGATCATCCCATCCAGTAGCACTCCTGATTGCTGTGGCTGTTCTGAGCAACTCCTCCCTTGCCATTTTCCCCTTTCTGTTCGTGCTCACAGCATGACTCCACATATCAGTCGTATCCTCATGTTTCAAAAAGGCACTCTCCTTTTTGCTAATCACCTCGACTCCATAAGTAGAAACTTCTACCGATGTCACATCGTGCACTGTTAGATGGTCCTCCAAAATTTTCTTCATCCCTCCTCTACTGAAGTTGGTCCTCAGAGTCTCTCCGTTGTCTCTCAAGACAATTTTTCCTTCCTTCCAGAAAATTATGCCTTGCTGCAAGGCATCAGTGAAACTCCCGCATTCCTTTCGTTGATGATCGGTGTTGTCACACCAAATACACCTCTGAACATATCCTTGTTTTGGTGCAGGTCTCCCTTCAGGTGCCCCATCCTTCTCCTCCAACCTTGTCAACTTGATCTGTAAGTCTCTCATCTTCTTCTCCAAATCTTCCATTGCTTGATTCCGCTGTGGTACAACCGTAGTGATAGGAATAGTAGGAAGTGATATAGTAGGTAGAGGAGCAGTCTGCACCGTTGGTTGCCTTCGTGGTATCACAATAGGCGGTGGTCTTGGTGCTTGAGTCACAACCACCTTCCCTCTTCGATATTCTCGCTTCGCAAGTACTCCCACTGCTTCGCTAACGTTCTTCCAATCAGATGTAAGACCATTGTCTTTCGTCCGATCTTCCAACAGCAACTCTAACTCCCTTTGTAGCTCGCTGTTGGCTGACTGTAAAAATAGCTCCACTTTGTCATTCTCAAGTGTGAGCTTCTCCATCCGAGATAGTTGAAGAAACTGTCTCTCAAACTCCCGAAGTAGTTCGGTAGCAACTAGTTCCTTGTTGGGTTTGTTCACCCACTCCATGAATGACTTCTTAGTCACTCGATCTGCATCCTCCAAAGAGTATTCCTCCTTCAACTGAAGAGAAAACTCCTCCCAGTTAGCCCCATGAGCTTGAATGAGCCCCTTCACATGTTCCCGTAACTCCGGAACAACAGCGAGCTCAAACGTCCGTACCATCTCCCTCTCTGGTACCTTACTCAGCTCCATCTCTCGAGAATAGAACTTCAGGTACTTGGAGATGTTTCTCCCTTCAAACTGATCCAATGTCCCCACCACCGAATGCAAAGCCTTGGTAGCCATCGCCTCTTTCCGCTGAACAGCTTGTTGATGATCCATGTACAGAGCAAAAGCTTGGAACATTTGCCCTATAGCAGGATCAAGCTGCAGCGGAATCGTGCCCGAAGGGTTTCCAACTCCTTGTCTCTCGGCCATGGTAAAGTTCTGAGAAGAACTTCACTAACTCTCCACCCCAGAAGTTTCACGTCGAGTTCACCATCTGTCGTGTGACGTGCTTTCTTATCTGGGAATACACCGGGTATCTAGCTGTAGAGAGTACGTGTCGCACTCCGTGACTCAGAACCAACAACCACCCAAACCTCTCTCTGACCTCCAAGTACACTTTGAACCTTTCTCGCTACGATATCCTCACGTCCTCTCGGCAGATCTCTCTCTTACTTGACTAGGAATAGAACCGGGGTAACAAGCACGGGCAACCTGTTCCTGCCATCACCGCAAGCATTCTTGGGTCTGTTGGTCATCACTCCAGCCTCACCACAAGAGAAATACCAGCACTCCTAATAGAAAAGAAACCTAAGCGCAACGCCCGCACACAAATCCAATCAAAACCAACTGGGCGTACAAACATGCATGCGGGTATGGAGAGGATCCAAACACAGGAAATACAGTCAACAACTCTCCATACCCATGATCAAGTGCTCTGAAGCACTGGCAAAACCTCCAGGTCGACCTGTTCTCCAAAAGAATCTTAACTCTTGCGCCTTTCGGAGCAAGAACCTCTCAACTTTAACTCGCTGTCACTCCTCAACCACAGCTCAGAATGAGATGAAACCAAGGCCAGCAGATAGCCTGTAGAATAATCTCTCTATTAAGGTATTACATGCAGAGAGATCATCTCTGAGTTGGCATCTATGCCCTTCCAAAGTTCGCTGTTTCTATAACACAATACTATTTCAACAGAACTTTGCTGTTCGATTCCTCACAAACCACTCGATCAAAACAGCTCAAACTTCTCAGGAAGCTAATGTGTCACCATCACTACCACTCTGTAAAATTTCACCAGCATATCTTCAACCAAACTCTCGGAACGATCAAGCCCTTATCGCTGTTTTTATAACATGATACTATTTTGACAGAACTTTGCTGTTCGATTCCTCACAAACCGCTCGATCAAAACAGCTCAAACTTCTCAGGAAGCTAATGTGTCACCATCACTACCACTCTGTAAAATTTCACCAGCATATCTTCAACCAAACTCTCGGAACGATCCAAGCCCTTTTCGTCAATGACACAAGGCGATATGCAGACCCTTGTGCACAAAAACAACGTTTCCCTTCAACCCAATAATCCAAAATTTCACAGGTAGGTAGCTGACTGTACCTTCTCAGACCCTGGAAGGTTTCATAGCAAAATTCGACCTCAAACTCCCCATATCTCTCTCAATGTCTCATGTTTACAGTCGCCTACTATCATAACCTCCGATTTGAGACACCCAACTTCAGCTGGCCATAACTTTTTCACTCCGGCTTGGAATCGATCGATCTCGGAGTCCATCGGCAAGCCCATCTCAAGAGCTTTCCAGCAATAGTCAATTCATCTCCAGCAACCTCACAGAACTCCCAGAAAGCGAAAAAGACCTCACGGAAATGAAATTGGTCATGAATTTGACTCCCTCAGCTTCAATTGATCGTAACTTTCTCATCCGCGCTTCAAATCCAGCAACCATTGAGTCCACGGGCATCCTCGTCTCCCAAGCTTTCCAACCATAGCTCACACTCCGCGAATGGACCACGGGAAGTGCCTCTAACCCTCAAAACGTGAAAGGAACTTGGTAGAAGGTGATTGGTCAAACTTTCGACCAATGAGAAACAAGTTGACAAAAGGGTTTTGTCTTCACTCACATGACAAACACACAAAGAACGAATTTTTTATCCAAGAGTACCATTTAGGCCTCAAAGTTTATATTGAACAAACTACAAACACGTGCCGTTGATGATGCCGTCGGCAACGAAGCACGTAAACACGAAGTACAAACTACACTCAATAGAGAGTCAGAATCCCGACTCTAAAACGATTGACAATAAACGGAACTACAAAAGGAACGGACGAAGCTATTATCTGGTTGTAATAATACTCTCCGAAGTTCCTGACGACAAACTCTCGTTGCGCCACCTTAGGTCGACTGTAACAACGTATTTCGACCCAGGTGTTGAACGGAACTCTCGCTGGAAAGTTCAGATCTAATGGAGGATCCATACTACATCAAAGCAAGATATAGACAGTAAGATCCCAAACCGCGTCGTATGTGACAATAGGAAGAATGATAGGGTCTGGAGTAGCCATCACCGCGGTCATGAACGACTCGCCCCAGTGAGCTACCATAAATACTCGAAAATGATCCCGCGGCAGACAATGAATCTTAATGACGAATGGATGCGCAAGTGGAAGATCAAGAGCACGAAAGGGCTCTCCGTTCATGCCTACCACTCGCACTGCCGCTTACTTCATCCGATGATACTGATCACACTCACCCTAGACTTGGATACTCTACACTCTGTCCCTCAAGCTCCGCGCACCTCTCTTCTTATACATCAATCTCCCCATGTGACGACAAGAGTACTACTCTTATCTCCACTCAGCGAAGAGTACACGGATCGTCCACGTGGAGCCTTATCTTTTGACACGATAAGATCCTAGTGGCTCCTCAACACCAAACACGTACGAAGGATATGTGGTGGTTTCACACCCTAGCCAATCCACAACACGACAACGCTATCCACCTTAGCATGATAATATCAGGAGTGTTATAATTTGCAATCATCCTCAACAATGACAAACATTCAATCTCTACTACCACCGATTTCCCAATCATGTAATCCTTCTCAACCTTCATCATAGTTGTAACCACTCTCCATAGTACTCACTTCACTTGTGGGTACTTTTTCTATCGCTCACTCAACACCTTTGCAGCAAATTGCATAGCAAACTTATTCTCTTCTTCATCATCTTGTCCCACAACCCATCTAATGACTATATGAGCGCTATTAACGGTCATAACTACAAGTTTACTACCATCATAGTTGATCCCACGAAGTACAAGTGAGAAAGACAACAATTATTTTAGTCTTCGAACTGCCACGGAGTGCTTCTTGTCACACTTAAACTTCTTGCCCCTCCCAAGTAAGCCGTATAGGGATCAGCAATATGTGCAAAGTGAAGAATCCAAACATGATAGAACACACAAGCTCTTAAGAACCTCTTTACTTTTTATTTGAGAACTACATGTATCTTTCATTTGTTGGATGACATCTACCTTACTTGGATCAGGTCTACGATCAAACCATTCGCACAAATGTCTCACAATCACAACCTCTTGTACTCCAAATGAGTACTTAGCTCTTCATAGCGTCAAGTGGACTTCTTCAAATGATGATAATATCTTATCAACATTTGCAATGTGCTTAGCAACAAACTTACGACACCCCTCTGATTGTTCATTTCATCTTATTCCTACTCTAGAAAATCCTTAATTAGAATGTCATCCAAGAACAACATTGTCTTCTCGAGAATAAAATCTCGTAAAATTTTATTCATTCCATTCATCATGCGTGTCATTGAATTTGTAGCCCCTTATGGCAATGTGCACATCCTTATCAACCCCAACGGAGTCTTAATAGTGGTGACATCCTTGCTCCCTTTGGCAAGTTGAAATTGATCATATTCAAAGTAGAGATCTCTTATAGAGTAGATCGTTCTTCCAGTAAATGCTTCAGCAATCTCTCATACAACCGATATTATCTTTGTATTTCTAATCGTCACTGGTTCACTAGTTGTATATCTTGAATGAAACGTAACACTTCACTCTTTTTGAACACTATAAATCAATGATTTGAAAATGACGTAAATGAAGGCTCAAGAATCTTCATCTGCATCTGCATCTTCAAGAGCTCCATAACCTTAGGTAGATGAGCCATAGGTACAAGGATTGATCTCAAGTTCTAATGATATTATGAAAAAAATCTTTGAACTCTTCAGTGACTCTATGCAAAGAACCCCTCCGGAAGTATTCTTGATTATGCTCATGACTAGGAGATACAGTCAGAAAATACATTGCTTTCTTACCGTATCAAATTTGATTTCGAGCATAAGCTGATCCATCATCCAACACCTTGATCTCCATCCTTACAGCTGTAATGTATGGCCATTCAAGAATCATCGGATACGAAGTAGTATCTTGAACAGAAAAACATTGTTCCGTAACTACATCCCCAATCTTCATCCTTATATCTGGACAAGCACCATAGAGTTCTCCCCACGTGTTATTCATTGTCCGATCATCCTACCATATTTTTTTGTAAATAGACCACTTCTCTTGCTTGTAGACATCTTTAGACACAATGTTAATCTTAGATCCATGATCAATGAGAGCAACCATCGGATCCGTCAGATCTCTTATCTTTACCAAGGTTTTTATAGTATCTATGGTCCAATGTCTTCTAGTGTAGTGATTGGGAACCTTATCATCTCTCTCATCTTCATCTATAGCAAATCGGACCTTACAGTTGAAGCAACATTCAACCAACTCTAGCTTCTCTTCCTTTATTATTCTCGTGTCTAGAGCATTAGTCATAACAGTCTCTCTTGTCAATTGTCTCTTCCGCTTGAAGATGTCAATAATGACATCATGAAACTCATTCTTTGCAGTTCCAAAGATCTTTTTTAGAGTAAATTCAATCTTCGCACTGACCACTCTCTCTTCTTACACTCACTTCAAATCTGTAGCTGCTTCAATATCTAATTGCAGCTTGTAGATAGAAAGCTTACTTTTCTTACTCCTTTCTGATCCTTTGGAGTAGATGGTAAGACTTCCTCCATAATCTCTTCTTGCACAGGTGTAGTATTTTGTCGAGGCTTCTCTCCTAACTACTTCTTTGGAGTATCTCTCTTCTCATTGGGACCAACTTCATCTCTATTACGCTTCTCCTCCATGAGAATCTCGTGTTGGCTCTTGGTCAAGTAAGCATGTATAGAAATTGTATCTATTGGATTACTGCATCCAGTAGCACCTCTAATTATCGTTCTTGTGTTGTGGCATTGCTCACATGTGAATTTAGTGTAGAACTTGTATTGTGTTTTTCTTTGTTTCATGAACCTTCTCATGTAACTCTCATGAGAGCGTATTAGATGTCACGTTCATGGTTGTTTGAGATGTGAGATCGCACCATAACGAGACATGCCAGCTCAATGATCCATAGACATGAGTGGCTCTTGTTGTCAAACTTGGGTATAAAATAGATTGTTGAAGGCTCATGGGACATTCTTCTTTGCATGATGTTTCATGAGCGTTTCTTAGTGTCTTACTTGGAGGGTGAGGAGCTGCAAGAGTTGTACTTATGAAAGCAAGATTGATCCGAGTTCTGAATCTTCTATTTCTGAATCCTTTTCATATCAAGCTTCACTACATTCATCGTGATCACTTTCAACTGTGGTTCGTTGCTTACTTTGGTGAAGAGTTCGTGAGGAGGATGATTGACTTGCCTACTCTGGTGATCTTACCGATTGTCACATACGGAGAGAATTAGGACTTAACTGTATACATCTTACTTTGACGGGTGAATGAACTTGAACTTTTTAGCCAACGTCTCTTTCAACGTCTAGGTTGATATCTAATATCACTGCCGGCGGAAGATCAATCATCGTGCGTAGATCACAAAGAACTTTGGTGAGAATATTGCAATCAAGTGATGACTTTCTCGTTTTCTTTTGTTGTATCTTTCATAGAAGATCAATTCAAGGTCTTCAATCGACTATCTCAAGGTCAAATCTTGCAAACGTATGGCAATTTTACATCAATCCAACCAATACGACATCAACTATCCGATCCTCTTGACAATATCGAAAGATTATCTCTCAAACTCTCGACACATTCAGAAACGTGACTCAAGATATTGATTTGATCCTCTTGACTTTGAACAATCATAACACCCCGCTCAAAGCTCTAAATCGATCTTCCACTCCAGATTGTAGCTCAGGTCAAGAGCCTTTCAAGAAGACCTCACACTCTGTAATGATCTTCAAGAAGACCTTCGAAACTCCAAAACCGTCATTAGAACTTGAATGAACTTGATTGGTAAAACATGAACCAATGAGAAAAGAGATTGGAGATCACTTTATCTCCTCTTTGGCACTATAGCTCGAGTTGTAACTCTAAAACACCCTCACACCTTCAAAGCTTGAACCAAAATACTTCAAACCCCAATCTTAACATAGGATAACCATCCTCGCTGAGCAATAGAGATAACAACGACATGGAAACACACAAGATTCAATACAAAGTCAAGATAATGGCTGTAACAATTAAGAGATAAAAGTAAAATCACTTTGCTTGGATTGAGTTGTTCCATGAGCATGAGACTGAATCTCTAAGTGAAAATTTTCAAGATCGGAGTGTGCCCTATCAATTTATTACCTATGAAATTTCAGCTCATTTTGCTAAGAGAAGGTATTGAGGTCATGGATTTTAGCTTGTTCGAGTTGGGAGCAAGAGAGATTTCACCTACATCTCTTTGTTGGCTTTAAACAAACGACTTGGGGTTTTAAGGTGAAAATTTCTGGAGGTGATGCAGGTGAGATGAAGGAGCTATGTTTTGAATTTGAAACTGAAATCATACTTTGATAAGACGTCACACTATGTTGAGGTTGCTAATTAGAAATCTCTAACATCGGGGTACCATTGTCTTTAGCACCATGCCATGAGCTCATTGATTACTTGCTACGTGCATACCTTACATTGTTTGAAAGATTATACAATAAGCTATCTGTTTCTAGAGATCTACGGCTCAAAATATAGGTGTTGTCAAAACTTACAAAACGAGTCTAAAATGACTTCCAGCTTACCACAACCTACTGAGGACGTAAAACCTCTAGTATGGATATAAAAGCATGAAAAAGAATATTCTTATTTCTCTCATAGTGTACTTTGAGCTTGTGGTAAAATATCTCTTCTGTTCTAAGAATTTATTTTATAGAAGAAATTGTATGTTAATATTTCTCTATCAATACTAAAAATTTATTTTTGAAATAAATCACAACTTGTAAAGCTAGAAAAGAGTTTTGATTTACTTTTTAGTTTCACAGATTTCATACTGTGATGAAGATGTTATCACCTTAACCATTTTTTGCATAGTGATCAAATTTCTGAGTTCTTTGAAGAAAACATGCAGAAAAGGTGCTCGGGGTCACCATGAGTACTTGAATGCATACCGGGGGTTAAAGCACTGCGGAATTTTTTAGGGGCAAGTGATATCAAATCAGAGATACAAACAAACATTTAAGCAACGTATTTCATGCAAGTTAATTCACTGCTTGACGTGTGCTTCCGAGCCATATAATCCACTCATTCTGGAAGTGGCTTACCTGCATAAGTCGTCTTCAAACAATAAGCCTACTCTCATAATCCCACTGCGAGCAGTGAATTATCCTATCCTAGAAATAACAAAAAATGAACAAGAAGAATCTATTTTGAAATTCGAATATTTCAAACTATTTTGATTTAGTGACTGACAAATTATCATATAAGAACTAAAGCTGCCAGAGTTGAAAATCTGAAGTCACGGACGGCAACTGATCCGCCGATTGGTTACTTCAAGCAAGTAGAAAACAACAATCCAGCTTGTGAGATTTCAAATTTCCAAACAAGTTGATGCCAATGTAGCCATTACTTTTCCTTCTTGCATTCTTGCTGAAGAGGGTTTTCAAAGCGTAGCTCTTCGAAGCACTGGAGTATTCTCTTTTTACGGAAGAAACTAGAAGATGTTATTTAACTAAAACATGTTGGAATCCTTTTACTTCAGGTGGTCCTAAAAATCTTTCACCAAAGCACAAATCAAGGTAATTAATAATCAAGGTAATTAACTTAGGCTTTCTATTCATAATTGTTTCTCTTATCAGCCTATGTGTTATAGTTATTTTCATTCTATTTAGGAATCAGATATTTATATTTTTATGTGTAAGTTCTACATATTTGGAATTTTCTAAAATTTTTTAGGTTTTTTACAACCGTTAAATGACAACCAAGTACTCACTAAGGATTCTGATTTCCACATCATCAATTTTAATTTTACGATATGATATGCATGAGAAACTTTGAGTGTATCAGTTTTGATACATTTGGTGTTGAACTTTGAGTGTTTCATGCATATTAACTGTAGTAACATGAGTTTACATATTTACTTGTATCAAAATGATCATATATGTCATACAAGTTTATTAAATAATTACGAAAAGTATGTTTAATCATCTTGTACAACATCATCAATAAGTACAGCTGATGTCTCTTGTACAATGTGTCGCTCTGGTGATATATACGGGACTATTATATACCAATGTGGGTTGGAAGAACACTGAACGTAAAAGTACTACTCTACATACGACGGATATACAAATGGCTCAATGGTACTTCGATCATGACATAAAACCCTCCTAGTGTCAAGTACTTGTCTTACCATACTCATTTGTAACAATTGTAGCATGTGGTGCATGGAGCTAAGACTTGTACCATCTGCAAGAGAGTACAATCTGCATGAAGTCCAAAAAGTCAATCTCCGAAATATCTTCAACGACTCCAAAGCAGCGATCGCCCAGAACCGGCATTTAGTGTATTTTCAACCGGCAAGATTTCTTTAAAAACTGAGAAATCTAAATGATAATCGGTTTAAAACTGACACCAAAAACTATTTTCTTCAAGAAATAAGAAACAGCTATTGTATTTAACCGTACAATAAACCTATATTCTTTTAAGCCGTCTTCTCTCATTAAATGCCGGTTACTAGCCGGTTTCACCAGAAAAGCTGGGCGAACACTGCTCCAAAGTAAAATAACGCTACACCTTCTATGTTTACATCATGACCACTTGTTCTACAATCTTGAGTGAAAGACACACATACTTCTTAATCAGATGTCTATGATACCTTCTGATCCAAATGTCTAACCCTCATGTGTCTTCCTTGTACCCATAATTGAGTGTAGCCTTTAGCTTTTGACTTGGACCTGATTAACACTCGTACATTATCACTGATAGGAGGATATGATTGATATTCTCTCCTAGAGCACACACAGAGTCGTTCTTCTTCTGAATATCACGCATGTAAGTCTTGAGTCTTGTGGGAATGTTTGTCTAGTTCGAGATAACCACTACCAAAGCAGTAAATGAACCTGATATCTACCGTATCCCTAAAATCTAGCTTCGGTGCAGAAGGAGAGGAGTGTATCTAACGTCCCTTGCATCATGTCATGTGAAAAGAAGAGAGAAATTTGAAGAAAGTTCATTTTGTTCCTTTTCTTTCTTGTTGAAAACAGTTCTTTACAGCCGGATAACGGAGGCTAGATTTTGGGGGGTTATATCGTGGGAGCAAAAGATTTTTGTTTTTACCTCATGAGCTCAGCATGGTTCATTTTCGTCTCTTTGCCGATTGTAATTATATGAACTCTTTAAAAAGATTCTAAAGTCCACTTAGATTGCATTTCGATAAGGGAGCTTTCATAATGAGTCGACGTAACCAAAATGTACCTCATTCTACGTATCAATATTTGATTGGCAAGTCGATACTAATCATGTGCGGTGGCTGACAAGTCTTACACGCTTTAATTTCATATGTCAGATCACATGATGCGTGAAATGTCATGCAAACAACTAAGTTCAAGAAAGCTTGCTTTTATATATAAATTTATTTATTTTCTCATTCACCTCTTCTATTTGAAGATAGAAGAGTGCAGTAAGATTAATTTATTATCTATTTATTATCTAAAAATATTAGATAATTGATTATAATACTTATAATATTTATCTTTTTAGTCGATAATTGGTCACTCTTGTAATCTCGGAAGCACGTTGGTCTGTGTTTCATTTATGGGTTCTGTCTAGATGTTTTTCTGCAGTTCTCAGTATGATTCATATTTAAAAGTTATAAATAGATTTAATTTTCTATTAAAGTTTTTATAGAACTTATGTATAATACTTGTATCTTTGTATATACGTTTTGATAGTAAGTGTCTAACCTAGAGGGTGATGTTCACACAAGCGAAGCATAAGCAAGCTTGTCACCCTCGGGGAGGACAGACATGTCTGGATAAAAGTAAATATATAATATTTTATCTGGAAAATGATTAAGCACGAACAGAAGTCTTACTTTGACGGTTGTCTTCATTGACACATATTCTCCTGACGTTGATGACAAGAGTCAGTCTTGTTAGCACTCTGACAGCTGGCGCCTAGTGTAAAGTTGTATTTCTGTAGATGACGAGGCTGTTCTCAACGCTCAACACTCAAAGTGCAAAAGCATGGCCAGGCCATGCAGTGAAGACAAGTTGAAGGCTCATATCCTCGTGCATCTTTCTTGAAACTGTTTTCAACTCATAGATTAGTGACAGCTTCTGCACTTACTGGGCGACAAATGCTAGAGAAGTTTAAATTCTGGGTTTATGCTTGTAAACTCCTGTTCAAGTATAGTCTCGAGCGCTCTTTCTTTCTTCCTTCAGGCGACCAAAGCTAACAGCTGTTCAATTTCTTCGACACAAGTACTTGATCTCTGGATTCCGAAGTGTCCAACCTTTCCACGAACTTTTAAGTGGGAAAGACTCAAAAGCATGATGTATATAATTTTTGCGCTTCTTTGTACTCTAGTCTAATCGTGTTCTCTGGAAGCCCTGGCTGTTCTTGGTCTTCTTGGTGAACCCCTGATCCGAACGAAGCTTGCTCAGAACTCCAACAACGATAACCCTAAACGTTACAACCCTAAAACGGCCTAGAAAGGAACTTTACGTCCGATTTAGTTGGTCGGTCGGTGAAATCCCATGATTTTGCAATTGCCGGCACTAGTTTCTTTTCCCGTCGAGAATTTGACTCTGCCATTAATGTACCGTAGAGATATTTAATTTGACGCAAAAATTAATAAATATTGTATTACGGGAATAAATTCCATCAAATATGCATGCAACCTGAACTCTCGCCCGAAAGAAGGAAGAGCCAAGTGTTGTGAGAGACAGGAAAATTTGAGGGCACAATTGGCTCAAACAGGTTCGAGAATAGTTCGATTGGTTTTGTTTTCTTGGATCATGATCAAGGTTAAATTAATTTTGTCCAAGAATTCTATAAATGTTCCACTAGAGATTAATTTTGTGAAAGAATTACATTTATGTTTAAATGTTAAATGCTACATGCATGAGGGTTTAACATTTATGTTTACATGTTAAATCCCATAGAGATATATATCTTACCGTATGTCTAATTTATCATCTAACCTTTTCCATCGAAAGAGTTAAGGGATAAATTGAACCATCACCTCTCTCTTTCCACTTAGTGTGGAGGTGAGTGACAAGGAGAATCCAACTAAACAATAGAGGTGGACATGTTCATGTGCCAATGGCAAGTATAGAGAACAAAATTACTCGTCAATACATCTTTGACTTTTCTGCTAAGTGTAGGTTGAACTATTTCTTCTGACAAGATATGATCATGTCGTGTGCATACACATCGTTACACAACATACATCGCTGTTAGAGATGCACTACACATACACATAAACACGGACGATTACATACACATCCACGAGATCTAAGACCTATCCCATAGAGATATATATCTTACGGTATGTCTAATTTATCATCTAACCTTTTCCATCGAAAGAGTTAAGAGATAAATTGAACCATCACCTCTTTTTTGCACTTGGAGATGAGTGACAAGGAGAGCCCACTTAAACAATAGAGGTGTACATGTTCACGTGTCAATGGCAAGATCTAAAGAACAAAATTACTCGTCAATGCATCTTTGATTTTTTTGCTAAGCGTAGGTTGAACTATGTCTTTTGACAAGATATGATCATCATATGTGTTCATAGCTATAATGTTGATGATTATTTTTGGATCAAATATAAGACTTCTAGTGATAAAGTGTATGTTGAGATCTAGACAAGCTAACCCTCTACTTGATAAGCTAAACCTTAGTTAAGCTTGACCTTAAGTAAGTTGGGTTTGAAATTAAGCTATGCTTGAAGTAAGCTAGACTGATGCTTAAAACAGAATATTTTGAGAGAGAAAAAATATGAAAATATCATGCTATAGAGGTTATTTGGTTTAGCAATATGTGATTTTACTCAATTGAAAAAATCATATGTCAACGAAGATATGTACTTTTGAAGTTACATAAAGTTGTATTTTAAGAAAGCGTACATAAACTGAGAGAGAATATAATATCGTATCATTATGAATTTTACACGTGAAAGTTGTCCAAGAATTCGTGAGACATCTAGGTGTGAGGTTATCGTGTGCAATGACCAAGAAAAGTGAGGGAAACACACAACCACTAGAACGAGTCCTTTCAATATCTAAATCTCACTTTATGTACACTTTTGCTGTATTTTACAAAATTGAAAATAGACTTAGTCGTGCGTAAATTGCACCCCAAATCTCTAATCAACTCTTTGAATCCAACTTCAGACAAGAACCACTGAAACGTAACTAAAAGCAAGAGAAACATTCTTTTGCTAACAGCAAGTTCCACAACAACGTCTCGTCATCCAAACCCCGAATACCCTATGTGAGAGCCACAACTACAACTCTACCGCCGTATTGACGTTGTCGTTCAATACATCATAAGCCAAAATGGTCAGATCATCTTTAATCACAGAGGTCATGAGTAAAACCACGTAGGTAAGATATAGAGAATGCAACTCGATATCCAAACTCTAAAATCACACTGTCGTCATTGCTCAGTATACGACTAGTCCAATGATCAGATCAACCTTAACCCATGAAGGTCATGAGTGCAAACCACACAACTAGCGGTATAGTGAAGATTGTACCCAAAACTCAAAGTAGACACCAACTCGTAGCGAAGAACTCAAAAATATCAATATGAGGACTTCCTTCTTTCTCTAAACAAACTTCAGATATGGATATGGTCTACTCTCGTGACCCAACGCATCAAGAACCTCTAGATCCGATCCTCAACAACCAAGATATCTCCAACTTTTGATCGCAAGTGACCGAACCTTCAAAACCTCCTCCTTGCATATTAAAAATACTCACAGTCTAAACATATCGTTTGATCTGAAATCCTACTCCTCTTGTAGGTAGATCTGACTACCCTTGACCCAACAAGACCCCAAACAAGCAGTTTGGAGTTCTGTTCACAAAACCACTCAAGAAATTAGATCGCAAGAAGCAAAAAACTAACATAAATCGATCTTCTACGCTCAATCTCTCTACGTCAAACGCAACAATCCAATCAACATGCAGTCTCCTCTTGTGCGTAGATGCAGATTCCCTGATCATGTAAGTACCAAGAACCAGAAGCTTGATCCATGATAACAAAGAACCGAACCTTAAATTGTAAGTGAACAAAAATTTGACGTAAACGTCTCCTTGTGAACTAATTCTCCTCACACTTCTCAAACCGTCCGATGAAACTTCATAACGTCTTCAATTTCTTAAAGAACTTGATGTTCTGATACCGATGGATCCAAAGAAAGCAAATTTAGACTCCAGAACGATCTGAACGATCTAACTCTTCTTCGTAGACAACTGAAGCACTATAATCCTCTCTCGCTACATCTCAGTCTCTCCTAGAACCCCAACTTAATCCACCTCTTCACGAACCGTCTTATATTATGCATCACATGCACATATCTGACAATGATATTTTACGCGTATGCATTCGATCTCTCAATCTCTCAAAACGTCCACCGATAAGTCGCAAGGACAAAGTAATCCTTTAAGCACCCCCTTACTTTAATTTTCACAATACGTGAACTCTCTAGAATATTTGCCAAGTAGACCCCTTGCGCCTTTAGTATAACACCAAAACTGCAAACCTAGTCAGCACCGAGAAGCAAAAGCCTAGTTTGTTTTTCTCATCTTTCAAACCTTATAACGTCGCTATTAAGCATCCAAATGAAGTAGATTAAGTGTCCATGAGAACCTTATACCGAGCTCACTTGGTGTAGTGAGAATGTAGATCTTAAAGTAGATCAAAGTCATCATTTCCTTCCATGAGGGTCTTTGGAGCGAAAACATGAAGCCTTAAATTTTGACTTTCTTGCAGAAGGTGACCATGACATGATAACAGATGATGATCTGAAGTTATCAGCGGTTAAGTTCTAATGCGTAACATATTCCAAGAACTTTAATCATCAAAAATAAGTTATTTGTGACAAAGATATGCAGCTTAGAAGTAGGAAAAGCAATGAAGAAAGTATAGAAAAAATGTTGAATATCTTCATACCCTTCTTTCTTCAACTTATGTCGAGTTCGCATAGATAGTAGTTCAAATTTGACAATAAGAGGACTGATGTTCTAATCTCTCATGGAGTATGTGCTTTTGAGCTCGGGTCACTAGGCTATTCACACACAAACTACAAAAGGTTATCTCAGTTGATTGACCATTAAATCTTTTGAGGATTCAGTTGAGCACTTGTGTCTAAGGATGAAGAACCATATTTTCTATAGACGCTCTTGCCTACTACGAGATAAAGATTTTTTAGATTTTGACACTTAAAGCGTATGGACAAGGAGCACATGCTTGGAGCCATAAGATAGGAGTCACATGGGCTTCTCAACTTTTGACATGTATGAATTATCAACCCTTTGTGACTTTTGACATGTAAGGAATTAGGACTAAGATTTTCTAGATTTTGACACATAAAGCGTATGGATAAGGAACACATGCTTACTTGACCCAACGTGCAAAATATTTCCAATGCTTGCGTTGAAACTCATAATATGCAGTCACTTCGTTGAGTTCGTTCGCAACTTGAATCACATACACCTCAACTATTTTATTATCGAGAACTCGATTACACACTTGTGAAGCAAAAAAAGTACTTTTTCATGCAACTTCAGGCAACTTCATAGTTTACCAATCCAGATATATCACCTGACTCCTCATGACCCATCCATTATTGTATTGATGCTAGAGATCTCAATCAGATCTCCACCCGAACTGAGTTAGTGTCTTGTTTAGTCCAACCATTCAGCATCTCCTCCTTGCAAGCTTGGAAGGAGAAATTCTCTCGACAGTATACTTGCTCATAGTCACAATTTTACAAAATCAAAATGATATTCGAAGACTTAGATAGAAATCCTACTTATATATGAGATTGACATGCATATTAAGACAACAGTTAAAACATGAGTTTGACATCGACGCTATGAGAATCTTTATTCAGAGTGTAAGAATATAAGAGAATAAATTTGGAGATATCGCCCACATCATGTTACCAGAAAACTGGAATTTGACCATATGTGGGAAGACGATCTAATGTAAAACAAAAATCTGACTATATATCAAAAGATGATCAAAAATGATTTCTTACACATTTACGACCAATCAGATGAATACATTTTTAGATTCTTTCTGACAAAAGGTCTAAAATATATATACATATATTAGAAATAAAATATCTTATCACAAATCTATCAAAAAAGTCATGGAAGAATTCAATACATATATTTACGGCATATTTTCTGAAATTGACACGTTACTTTAAATATTCCCTCATTGAACTGTCAGAATTATATCATAACCGTTGGAGAATGTTGTCAGAATCAGATCTCGTCAGAACTATGTGAGAAATCTATGTCAGAAAATTAGGAATTTATTGCAGAGATTCTAGTTTGTTTCATCATGTACATAAGAACTGACTCACTTTACATTACTTACTCAAGTTTTGTCTTGATTAAAACCAATTTTGGTAAAAATACAATGACATGGTACCAGATTATGAAACCTCTACCGAAGCAAAATGTGGCTCGATTGAAACTTGAGAGTTGTCTATGTAAGGAGGCCATATCTCTAAGCTGTGAAGGGACAGACTGCACGACTACAAAAAGCCCCAAAACAAAAGAGGTCTCAAAACAAATCAGACAAAAGGAAGAGGGTTTTAGTGATCAAGATAGTCATCAATGTTGCTTTATTTTTATTTATTTTAGTGTATGCATAGTCCCACCACTTTTATCTTGATGTTAGTTGCTCCATTTGGTCATATGCGTGACACGTATGATCAGTGTGATGTGGTAGTAAAGGAATCAATGATTATGGACACATTGCCATTCAATCATTTTCAGCCATTTGCAAAACGTCCTCATACTTTCAATTATGTGTCTCAGTAATGTGGAAGAGAAGTTCTGGTGCCCCTTGTTACACCAATTATCCTTAGTACATTGTGCTGATGCTATTACTAATTCCAGAGGGTGACTTTGTTAATGTTATCTACGTTAAAACATATAACTTTGTTAGAATGTTTATGTTTTCGTTGACAAAAGTATATTGTGTTAGATGAAAAGAATAGAACATACAAAACATCATGTTCCAAATGTTCTCTTAACTTTATATAGTTCCTTCCTTTCCTTTCCTCTCCTCTCTCTCTCTTCCTTGACCTCTTCTTTAAGTTCACTCAACTTCCTCCAGTAAGTTTCATTGCTAGATTTCCCTCGCTATTTGTCATCAAATTTTTTCTAGTTTTCTTTTCTTGGTATGTGTGTATATGTTGACTAGCCCTTCTTGATGTTAGGTGTTTTTCTACGAGTGTGACCTCCTGAGTTTCGTAACTTGGTTCATGTTCTTCGTCTATGTAAAGTGAATTTTTTTCTTAATAAAATCTCTCGGTGCACCATCATCTTTAACCACAGAATAAAATAAAATATTTGTCTCATGGTGTTCTTTCTATGTTCTAGACAAAAAATGTCTCAAAAATCAACTGCTCATTTGTATCATTGCTTTTAACGATCCATGAGTTCATTTGGTTATTGAAATACTAAAGATTACTAAATAACATGAAGCATGATATCATAAATGTCCCCCAAGAAATTGTTTCTAAATATCTTATGTATTTATGTTTGAAGCAGACAGAATGGAGGAATTACAAGTCTGGACTTATGTTGGAAATCCCATGAAAACCAACCCTAAAGGTATAGGGTAGGAGTGTAGGAGCAATTTGAAATAAAAGAAAAAGCTTACTATATCAATTGAAATTCATTTGATATCAGTTTTGTTTTCAACACTCAGCGTGTTAACAACTCACGCTCAACAAATCTCACTATCTCACACGCTCAACTAGAGTCGTTGAGTGATAAACAACAACTATTGTTATTCTAGCATGACAACAATCCCAAGTCTTATATTACTTCTTAGGCATGGGCTGACTAACAGCCAAGCAAAAGCTGCCTTCTAACCATAGGAAAAGACTCTCTCGAACAAAGCTATAGTCCATAAGATGAAAAGGGCCCATTGGAAGATGGCCACCTCATCCTTGGACTTCGATTCCCCATGTTTGGAAGTTTTTTTCTATTCATTCTCTTCTTGTTGTCTTACTGGCCCATACGTGACCAACTGATTCTATACAAGTAGCAGAAGAAAGGGGTAAGGTGCCCACCCGCTAGGGAGTCTAAATAAGCTAACTCTATATGCACATATTCATGAAAAAAGACGCTCCAGTTGATAACTTCTGCCGCCCAGACGGCTTCTAAGAAGACAACATCCTGATCCCCTAAGTACATGACTTTTAAGGAAGAGATGAAGATAGAGTGTCCTCAGAAGTCGCTTCTTCTGCTCCAATAAGCCTCCACTTTCCAACCATTTCTTCCCTATCTATCTTTCAGGAAGAGACATGTAGTACTTCCGAGTATATGTCATTGTCTAGAAATGATTGGAGAGATTTATCTTTCTCTAGCTCATAACCACGGTTCTCAATTTCTGATCGATGAAATGCTTTCCTCCATCACTCCACATTCCATATTGTCGGTCTTCCTCTGGCTACTCTTACCTTGGCAGGTACACGGTCTCGGGGAGGCAAGGCTGACTAGACTTCTTCCAACAGATCTTGGTCGGCCTGATTCCAATTCTAGTTGAAGAAGTCAAGGTCCAAATCCTTAATGAAGGTTTGGCTACGCTCAACTCCGCTTGTGGTAATACAAGACCTCGAGGATGCATGGCATTCATACTGAAGCTTCTGATACACTATACAACACATGATTGTTGTGAGCCTAAGACTCAATCTGCACCCGGCCCTCGCAATTCAAATTTCACTTTCAAAAAATGAGTCCAGTCTTCCGAAAGATAACTATTATGTCTTCCAGAATTCTAAGTGAGCTTCTTGATCGCATCATGTATTCTAATCAACACTTACGCAGTTCTAACTAAGCAAGACATAACATGGATTCCTGAGGAGACAATCCACTTTGCAATACATCCTACTTCCTAGCAGAAGATAAAAATTTATCCGAGAAGAGAGGCATACAGAATGATCAGAAGAAGTTCACGGGCTCCTGCGAGGACAATGACCTCTAGGAAGACCTCAAGGACAGCTTCTAGATAAATGACTACTTCAGAAAACTTCTCACATCTAGGCTTTCTACCATTGGTCTCATCTGTCTTCTGGCTCCTTACGTGCAATTCTATCCTCACAACAGACATTGGACCTCAAGCATGCTGAGGGTTTGAGCATTCACACTCTATGTTTTGACTTCTCACCCCGCATCACTCTCAGAAGAAGCTTGTTATATAAATGAAAGACATGACCCTTGACCCTTCTCTCCAGATTTTGCCAGCAAGACTCCTCACAACTTCTCATCTAAGATTGGAAGAAGAAGAAACAAGTTGCAATGGGTCAGACAGAAGAGATCCGCGTAGGACCCTCACATCTTTTTGCACATTCTGTCAGTCTTTTCAGTCTTCTAGCTCTCTAGAAAGATGCGGACTGGGAAGACAGGAAGACTGTGAGGCACTGGCATGAATTCCAGTTTCCTTCTTCTCAAAATAATCACCAACTCACAATTCCATTATGGATTTTATCAAGCTTCTCGCAAATTAAATCAAATCTACACTACTTGATGTGACTTGAATTCAGCTTCTGGAAATGTCCAGACTTAAGGTAAGTCTTCTGTCCATAGATTCGGGAAGAAGCACAATGGGATAGAGCTTTTGGGATGGGAAGAGCAAATGATTCTTGCAAGCAAATGCAGAGAAGGATAAGGAGAGGCGATCCTTCTTACAAACTCTCAGCCTAATTCTTCAGGCCTAACCACAACAATTTCTTCTTGCATCCTCCCGAAGTCTCCGCTTCTCAAAAAGACTTTCGAATTGATTGCAAGGGAGGAGAAGGTAGGAAGCGATGCTTCCGCACCTTTTTCCTTGATGCGGTATTTCTCACTTTGCTGCCCTACTGCCCGCGTGCTTTGTCCTGCTGTCCTTGCGCTTTAGGTAGGTGTTATGTCAGCCCTGGTCCTACCTACTGCTTAAGTGGTTGCCCTTTAGGTCCACCTAACACCTACTATGTCTTCCAGCTGGTGCTGGGTTGGTATAACCCACAACTACAGTCATGGGATTCTCCTGGAAGACTCGCACATTATGTTTTGGCTTCTATCACCCGTCTTCCCAGAAGACACATGTGTTCCTGCTTGTGGAAAAAGTTGATTTTTATCAAAAAATCCACCTTAAGTCTATCTTGCAGCTAAGCTGATGATAAACTCAAGTAACAAAGTTAATTTAATTATATATACACAAAGTTGACTTTAAAAATCTTAAAAATCTCTAAATCTGCAAACTGTGAACACCACATGAGTTCGTTCGCAACTTGAACTACATACACCTCAACTATTTTATTATCGAGAACTCGATTACACACTTGTGAAGCAAGAAAACTATTTTTTCATGCAACTTCAGGCAACTTCATAATTTACCAATCCAGATATGTCATCTGACTTCCTCACGACCCATCCATTCTTGTATTGATGCTAGAGATCTCAATCAGATCTCAATCAGATCTCCACCCGAATTGAGTTAATGTCTTGTTTAGTCCAACCATTCAGCATCTCCTCTCCTCCAAAGTAGATACACTTGCAAGCTTGGAAGGAGAAATTCTCTCGACAGTATACTTGCTCATAGTCACAATATTACAAAATGAAAATGATATCCGAAGACTTAGATAAAAATCCTACTTATATATGAGATTGACGTGCATATTAGGACAACAGTTAAAACATGAGTTTGACATCGACGCTATGAGAATCTTTATTCTCTGAGTAAGAATATAAGAGAATAAATTTAGAGATATTGGCCACATCATGTTATCAAAAACTGGAATTTGATCATATGTCGGAAGACGATCGAATATAAAAGCAAAATTTGACTATATATCAAAAGGTGATCAAAAATAATTTCTTACATGTTTAAGACCAATAAGATGAATACATTTTTAGATTCTTCCGGACAAAAGGTCTAAAATATATATGTATATATTAGAAATAAAATATCCTATCACAAATCTATCAAAAAAAGTCAGAGAAGAATTCAATCCATATATTTACGACATATTTTTGGAACTGACGCGTTACTTTAAATATTCTCTCTTTGAACAATGTAAGAATCATATCATAACTGTCGGGGAATGTTGTCAGAATCAGATCTCGTCAAAACTATCTGGGAAATCTATGTCAGAAAATTAGGAATTTGTTGCAGAGATTCTAATTTGTTTCATCATGTACCTAATATGCATAGCAGTTGGCGTTACGGCGAGGGAGCAGAAACAGACGACCGTGGAAGGTGGGGTTTAAATTCAAGACGACGATAGGGCACGGGGGTTGTAGTTGTGGGTAAGTGAGGCTGTTACTACGCTGTTAATATTGCGGCTCTGGGCAGGGACCATAATGGGACGAATGCGAGAAGCGAAAGAGGTCGTCTGTAGGGCGCGCTTGTATTTGTGTGCAATGTAGACGGTAGGGCGCGGCTTTAAGGTGGCAGTGCAAAGTTAGCATAGCGGCGGTCTTGGAGTTAGGGTTCGCTGTCGTGAGGTTTTGGCATTGTTGCGAGAAGTGGCGGGGCCGTGCTCGGAGGACGTCTACGGACCTCGTTAGAGGTGTCGTGTGCTTGGAGTTAGGCTTCTGCTGTCGTCAGATTTTGCATTGTTGCGGATACTGGCGGGGCCGGGCTGAGAGGACCTCTGCGGACCTCGTGGCGTATTTAGTTTATCGTCTATCAACTGTCGTCATTTTTTCTTTTTGCAGTCAGTTTCGAGCGCTTCGTCTGCTAATCGTTGCTGTTTTGACAAGCAAGTTGTGCATCGCTTTCTTCTATGGCTGGGATCTCGCTTCGTCTGCACTGTTGCGGTAAGTTGCATCCGTCTCTTCCATTGGTGGGCTGCAATGTGCAGCAGTCGTCGGTTAGTGTATCCATTTTGTTCGCGGTTGTGCTTGTTTGGCCACTTCTTTGGCGACTGGGTGAGTTTGGAAGCGTCTCAGTTTGAAGTGGACTTGGAGGCTTCTGTTTCTTTCGTGACTTATTTGGTGATTGAGTGACCGAAGTCGATTCTTTAGCCTCTCGCTGTTTTTTTCGCCTCTGCTTTGTTTGTAGAGATTCACTGTTGGCATTCCTGTTCGTGGCCGTGATCACGCCCTGTCATCGGAGACTCTTTCTCCATCGGCTGCCGCAGGTGATGTATATATTTTCTTCCTTCTGCTTTTCGTTGGATTTTTGTACTCCATGATGAGATATCTTCCAGAGGACCATGTCCTGTGATGATGATGAGCTTCTCCTGTCTGCCCTAGAGTGCATAGAGACGAGCCAGGCGGAAAGAAAGTCTATGCTCGAAACACTCCTTATTCCTGATACCCCTCCAAGGTTTCCTTTCTGGTTTACCAAGCCACCGATGATCAGTTTTAACGAGAAAACTCTCCAGCTAACTCGTCGCTACATCTACCTGGACCTACAGTATAGCAGGAGTACTGTTAATTTCTTGCTAAAATTTGACTATGTCAAGATAGCCAAAACGTGCTTTCCGTGCCCTCTCCATGTCTTGCCTATTGCCAGTTTAGGTGGGCCTTATCGCTTCTTCTCTTATTCCGAGGATGGTCTTTCTCTTTACTTGCAGGACAGCCGTTTTCGAATGTTTAGCTACCCGGCCTTCTTTGTCCACGAATCTGATTGCAAGTCTCCTACTATCCGCTGCATCTACAGGTTTTATCATTTACCTTGCATCTGTAGCCAGCTTGACGTGTCCGCTTACCGGTTTGTCTGTGGTCATCATACCAAGTTGGACCGGGATTATGTCTCTCCGGAAGCAAACCAGAGCGAAAGCCGCAACACTGGAGTTGTCTGTCACGGTATGCCGGACGGGGAATGATCTGGACGTTTCTCTCTTCCCTTTGCTTTCTACTTTTTTGACATAGACAGTGTCTGTCCTTGAGAGAGGGGGTAGTTTGTTACACTTACATTTTCAGGGGGTTATATCGATCAATGGCAAATCTTGTGTAGAGGTGAAAAAAAACTTCTGCAGGCGGTTGGCTGGGACCAGCAGCGTCCAGTTGGTGCTGAGATATGTGTGAAACTGCTTTCTAACAGAGGATTACACACTTTAATACAAAACATCATATTCCAAAATGTTCTCTTAACTTTATATAGTTCCTTCCTCTCTCTCTCTCACTTGACCTTTTATTTGAGTTCACTCAACTTCCTCCAGTAAGTTTCGTTGTTAGATTTCCCTCGCTATTTGTCATCGATTTTTTTCTAGTTTTCTTTTCTTGGTATGTGTGTATATTTTGACTAGCCCTTCTTGATGTTAGGTGAAGTTTTTCTACGAGTTTGGCCTCCTGACTTTCGTAACTTGGTTCATGTTCTTCGTCTATGTAAAGTGACTTTTTTTTCTTAATAAAACCTCTCGGTGCACCATCATCTTGAACCACAGAATAAAATAAATATCTGTTTCATGCTGTTCTTCCTATGTTCTAGACAAAAATTGTCTAAAAAATCAACTGCTCATTTTTATCATTGCTTTTAACGATCCATGAGTTCATTTGGTTATTGAAATACTAAAGATTACTAAATAACATGAAGCATGATACCATAAACTTCCCCCAAGAAATTGTTTCGAAATGTCTTTATGTGTTTATGTTTGAAGCAGACAGAATGCAGGAATTACAAGTCTGGATTTATGTTGGAAATCCCATGAAAACCAACCCTAAAGGTATAGGGTAGGAGTGTAGGAGCAATTTAAAATAAAAGAAAAAGCTTACTAATCAATTGAAATTCATTTGATATCAGTTTTGTTTTCAACACTCAGCGTGATAACAACTCACACTCAACAAATCTCACTGAGTGATAAACAACAACTATTGTTATTCTAGCATACTCAACTACCCTGATCAGATGCATAATAACAATTCATTATTATTTCACAAGATTAAAGTTAATACTCAAAGAGGTCGCCAAGTGTTAATGATATCAGTTCATGTTATCTAATATCTTACTTCTCTTCATACGACGGTCAATGTATTCAGTATTTTAGACCCTACCTAACTACTCTGTTGACTCATGGCCTTTGACGTGTAAAGATATTTCATTATAGAGTACAATTTATAATATATATGATTATAATTACGCTCTAGTACAGAAATTTGCTAGATCACACCCCCAGTAGATTCTTGAGCTTGATTACACCCCTCTTAGCAATGTATTTCTTTATCATACCTTTGACGAGTTATCTACAGTAGAAACAGTCATTTTATTTTCTAGTTCATTATTTCAATACTTTCAACCTTGACTAATATCACTGTAATTCAAAGAAACTCTCTCCTCTCGCTAAATAAGTCCATTCTCGATAAAAAACCAGAAGACACCTTATAAACTGAACATGGCTTTCTTTTGTTTTTCTTTTAGGTACTATTCATTTATCGTTTTTTGGTTTCTTATAAGTTTCATTTATTCAAAACTATCGAATTCTTTTATTGATTTATCAAGATACTGTTTTTGGCAACTATTCGGCATTGGTTGGGATCTACAAGTATTTCGTTTTGGTGTAGCTTATATTTTACAAGAAATGCTAACTATATAAACTGACGATATTCGAGCTCATTACGAAGTTCTCTGCGCTATTGCTAGTTGAGAACCTATTCCTCAACCGAGGTGCTCCAGAATCCTTAAATTACTTGTAAGCGAATTACGATCTTTAGCTTTAGAAAATCATTACTGCTATGAGTGTTTCTAGAAACTCCAGACGAAGGTAGTTCGCTTTGAAGACTGGAACATTGTAGGTGAGCTTGAGCCTCTTTGGTAGATAAATTGTGACTTGACTCCGCGATCAGAATGTGCTGCAACTCTGAGCTTTTATCTGTTGCAATCACTGACAATCGAACCCTTGCCCATCTGATGAGGGACCTTCCACCTTTACAATCGAAGGTCTGGAAGTGATTCCTTATAGCACTTGCCTTGATGTTGGACCTGTTGGCGCAAAACAGAGACTCTTGTGAGATGCTGATTCCGGAAGCAAGAAGCTCAAGAGGACCTCTGCTGACTCCTTCTTCCACACGAATATGTATGTAGTGAGGTTATCAACGAGCAGGGTAGCAAGACAGACCTGACAAGCAGCAGACATCTACATATAAGGTTGACTGAAATCCTGAAACTGTACACCAACTTAGTCTGGGATGACAATCACTGGAGCAGCCCTGAGGGAGTAGAGAGACTCTCATGACCTTTGACAGGAAACTTATTCATACGCACGACCTCTTTCTGCAAGGAATACGATGGAATTTTAGGGTCATCGAGTAACCACAATGAACTTGATAGTTCATACTCAACTTACCTTGATATCTTTTCCCTGCTCTGCTTCAGGTCCTCAATCTACCTTGCGTTTCCAGAACCAAGGCATCCACCATATATACATTTTTCTCAGGTTCTGGTAAGACACGGCTTCTTCTATTAGTCAGTGTGCTAGTGACGGAGCAGCACCCGCCCCTACCACCACTCCCTCAAACCGTGCCTCTGTATTGCCAATAGCTCCTCTGTCCGAGAAAAGGCAATCTCTTCTTCAGCGTCCACCCGACTGCCAAATCCGATAATAAAAGCCCGATAACTGAACTTTGGCATATGAATCTCGACATGATGTAAGGTTTACCAGAGCGAAAAAGAAGGAGAAAACGAACGAAGTAGCGCATTCTGCTGCCATTCTTTCTCTCACCTGTGCATGGGGATTCTGCACCTCCACACCGCTGGAGTTATATGGTTTTGTCCACTCCACAAGCGGATCATGGAGGATAACTTACTTGTACTCTCTGTGATCGAAGAACAGATAAGTTATCTCAGAAACTCGCAGAAATATTCCCTCATAGCCAGTTATAACCAGTCCGCCCACTAAGTTCTGTAACAAACAAACACATGCTGAGTAAATTGCACGGACCAGAGAAACGGCTCAGTGTTACTCATGTGCGCCTCGATTAAGCTTTGGACCAAGTGTCAAAACAATAGGAGAACTGAGAGTGTCGCAAAGGCATTAGTTTGGGTTTCCAAGTTGCAGCCTGTGTAAAAACGACAGCTGAAACCCACTTGAACACAATCACCAGTAGTTGAATAAAAAAGAATGTTTTCTAGATGGCTGGCTTTCGTCATGCCTGTCACCAAAAGCCAGCCATCTGTCCCACCATTGACCACATGGCCGTGGTGTGCGCGTAGGCGACTCTCGCTTGAAACCAAGCTGCAGGCTCGGGGAATGTATTAAGAGCAGTGAGAGTATGACAATCTAGAACTTCCCAAAATTCAAAATTTTATTCTTTGTGATTTGTTGGTTCTCAGAGAATATATTTTGATTTACTTCTTTGCTGACAGTTGGATCTCAGAATGCTACGATCTATGGGTCGCGTCGGGGACCACCAGGGTAGACATCCGTAAGAGTTTTGTCCGGAACATTTCGACCTCCGACATTTTATCGGCACCCTTTTGTCCCTGTTGTTGATCATATATCCGCTTGATAGCTGGATTAGTTTTCTGTCTGTCAAATTTACCACACGCGACATTCCACAGTCTTCTGTAAAGGGATGACAGCAAAGGTGCGTATATAAAGTTTCCGACGTCGGCTTTTTGGATCCTTAATGAAGCAGTCGATTGTTCATCGTGGTGCTCCATCATTCGGGCGTCTTGAGGCAAATCATCCTTGGGTTTGCACACGAGAGGATGCTCTAGTCCATCACTCCCAAGGAGCACCACCTGGGTCGCAAACAGAGAGTAAAATTAGATACTGGAAACAGGTATCAGAAAATCTGAACGACTTTCATTTGGTGTCACACAGTGGACGAGCTATCAGCTCTGACTGCATGTACATGGTGTAAGAGAAAATCTAAAAGCTGTTAAAAAACCCACGACTTCAAATTTTACCTCTTCTGTAGAGATGGGGTAGAAAAGCAAGGCATAGTTAAAGAAACACACTACTGGAAATATGGGAAGCGAAAGGAAATGCTTTTATCATAAACAAATTATGGAAAGGCTGTCGCTGAGGATGGATTGAGGCTCACCTTCTTGGGCCGCTGTAGCGAAGCTAGTATATCGATTTCATCCCGATGCCTTTCAATTAGTAGAAAACTCTGCAGGTGGAAAAGGATTGTAGTTTATGTCGCTCACGTTACCCTAGGGGGTAACGTGAGCGTCAAAGCCTTTTGCAAGGGCATGATTGCACCACCCGGGATCCTTCTCGTGAGATACCGAAATTCCGTTGAATGACTAACTGTCTTTGCCTTTGGCTGACCCTATCATGCATAATCGAATCATCTGATCGACCATACCTGCAAACTGACTGAACAATCTGTCTTCTCCCGTTCTTGGCCTAAGGAGCTTCTTGCTTGCTGAATGATTTCAGCGGCTGCTTCTCGTCTGTGAGAAACCCTTGACGTCGAAACTGCTGCCGTTATCCATAGGGATTGCTGTGGATAAGCTTGGAGCACAACAGTAATAATGTGTTTGACGAGGTGCACAACTTCTTCGTTTTGGTCCACCCTGCGCAAAAAGGTTAACAATCAACGCTTTGCTAGTACCACGAAATCACCTCGAAGATATCAGTAACCGTATATCCATAGAGATCCAGAAATATGCGGAACAACCTTCTCTGTACACACGTACTCTGGAAAATGTATTTAGATCTCTGAGTAGCGAAATTACTCTTCCATGGACAACTTTATCGGTCTTGTTCGAAGACAGGGAATCGCCGCAATACGTACTCCCAAACTCGAACCACAAACTGAGCAAGCGCGGCATAGCCTGAAAAAGATGGCTATGACCTTTTGTGCAATCCCTTTGCGTAAAACAAAATGAGCTACGGCAGATAAGTCCACCAATGCTTATCGTCCACTGTGAGATGGCGCTTTTGGAGGACAGGATCAGTACGACCGTCTTGAAGTTCTTCCTGCCTTCTCCAAGCATCCACTAGCAAATCACCAAAGTACTAGCCATGAAGACGTACCCTTTTTCCCATTTTGGTTGTAGCACTTTGACAGGAGAATATAGACTTACGACATTGTCCTTCTGCTTCTGGCCAGAGTGATGGACCCATCTTGCAAGAGAACAAGAGCTTTAGCGGTCACTAAATCTCCGTCGTTCCTTATTTGCGTGGACATTTTACCCCAGCCAGGTGATGTATCCACCGCTTTCACCGCCGGCCTTGCGGGTGACTGCCCATGAGCATATAATAAACCGCCGAGTGCAGCATTGTATGCATTTTCTAGAACTGGGCGAGAAACTCCTTGACAAGGCTTGTTGAAGCTCTGTAATCGCTCGGTGTTTCTTACTTGTGTCCCTTATAAGTTTTGCATCTCCATATGAGCATTTGGAGCCCCGACGGATTGGGCTTGCAGAATGGCTCGATTTGCCGTCTCAAAATCGGCCGCTACCCGACAGAGCTTTGCATATTCCACCCAGCAAATTCCAACTTCAGACTGCAAACCGCTGGCTCGGAATAACAATCTTCAGAGTGCGAGAAATGCTTCTCGAGGCCACAGAGAAGGCTGTGTGATTCTTAAGCGATTCTCCCAGTCCTCAACAATCTCCATAATTACGGTCAATTGACTGCTACCTGCAAAGAGAGAAATCCCGCATCATCAGTTTGCAACTGCAAGTAGTTGACTGACTCTCACTTGGCTCCCCTTTAACCAGATACTTCTAGTGTTCAGGGTTGTAGAGTTGGGTTACCTGCTGCACCCTTCACAGCTGCCAGGGAACTGAAATCTTCTAATTCTTGCAACATGTGCAGTTTCACAATTAGGGGACTAGCACGAGTGTTTGACGCCATTCTTGCTGCTGCCAATGGTGCAAGCAGACTTTGTCGGGAAAGCATGATTTGCTCTGTAAAAAGCTCTCGATCTCCTCTCTGATCGGCTTGGAGGATTTCGGATCGGCTTGCCGCATATGCTCTGACCTTAGCTCGGACTCGGCGAAAAGAGGAAAGTAGCGGCTCAAAATAGGAAGAATAGCGTGCCCTTTCCCTCTCCAATTAAATTACACACGGATACTGTTTCACAGTATGACATAAGAGCTTCAAAATCGCCATCAACTCTCGCTCCTTCACTGAACAGAACCTTGACGTTTGTCATTCCGGCACGCATTCACGAAAGCTGATAATTAACTGAAGGGAGGAAACATTATGTTGTTTGTAAGGGTAACTAACCTTTGAACGGCACAAAATAACCTTCCAAAAGGTGTAGGGAGCACGGAGCGAAATCGGGATTCAATCGGATCATCCTCCTTCTGCTGATTAGAGGTGGGAGCATCTCCTTTACTTGCTATACGTTCTCCTAAATCTTGTAGAAGGACAGAAGTGTCCCCCTCTCTCATTACGAGAAGGCAATGTAGCAGAACAACTCCTTACCAGTAATCAAGACCTAGTTCCTGGAGCGATTTGGAACTTAGCTCCCAATCATAAGAACTTTTCAAACGTCAGAAGAAGCAGTCATCCCTGAAATTAATGCGAGGAACTCCGCTGCAGCGCGGTCCAATGTTAATTCACACTCCTCTCAATCTTTACGCCATTCCGCAAACTTGTCGCCTGGATGTTACTACCTTCAGGTGGAGCGAACCTTTCGATTCTTCTGATGATTTCCCCAGCCAAATCTACTCAGTTGCGTGCGAATTGATTTGAAACCGAGTTAGACAACAAACCGGTGTTCGCTCGTGAATACAAGCACATCGCCTTGCTAGTCTGTCATCTGTCTTGTCCGGATATCATCTGTCTTCTCTTTGACACAGAAAGTTTGAATTTCGCAAACTAGGACCTCACTGAGAAGGTTCAAGTTCATGCTTCCCCGCAGATTCTCCCGAGGAGTAAACAGTTGTGGCACAGAATTGCAAAAGTTATATCCTCGAAACTCGACGTGGGTACAAAAGTACCAAAGTTCTCTAGTAGTCATTCTTTTTCCATTCCATCGTTTTTAACTAACGAGGCGCAAAATAATTAGTTTGACCGTACGACTTCCGTTATAAGAAAATGGAACGATAAAATGGTTAGTCCTGCTACGCGGGAGCCTCTATACTCACGCCACTTTCGAGGATATACTTTTTACAATTCTATGTCACAACTGTGTACTCTGCAACTTCTGACACCATATGCATACGAAAAACCTTTCTGAGACGACATAGCCGCAGGTCGATAATGAATGATGTTCGAAAATCATTTGGAATTTGTCATGATCTGAGTAGATCATGAATCATGAGAGTTGCCTTAGGCAATTCGAATTGTCAGGTGGCCAGATCTAGCCATCGGACAAGAAATCATATTCTCATGATAAATACGTACCAACAAAAGCAAGTTGAAGACTTGCCTTTCCCGAGAACGCTTTGGAAATTGAAATGGAGACAGTGAAGCAAAGATTCATGACAGTCTCTGACAGAAGGATCCTACGAAATATTAAACGGCACTATACCGTACAGGTACCGTCAGCGGTCCAGGTAACCACTAACCAGCTTCTTCCTAGCTCTCGTTGCGGTAACTGGGTTTCCCGAAAAAGACACTTTGATTTCATCCGGACGGAGTTGCTTGCAGGAAACACCCGCAAAGGTCTGGCCGCGCCGAAGTCGTAACTCACTCTCGCGGTTGTAGAATCTTTCAGAAAGGTTACTAACTTTGACACCCCTGTTACTTCCCCTTTAGGCATGGAAAGCAAAATTGGATGTCCGTTCTCTGACATTTCCCTGACAGTCATATAGGTATTGCCGGTAACCGTACACAGGCTGTACTATACTGAATAGCGTCCGAATGTTTCTCTAAAGTTCTGATTCCCGAAAACCCTCGCAAGAAATCCGCGCCTCTTCTGATCATGAGCCAACGATGACAGCGAGACGAGAATCTGAGGGAGGGAGAGGGACGCGCACGTCGACAGAATCGAGCTCGGCACTGGCCGCATTATAAAAGCACGCATCCACTCGTCGATCGTCTACGGAGAGATCTAGATCTGTGTGCTGGATATGGAAAGAAATTTCCCGGTGGAAGTCATGATCATGATCAGACAGTATGATCAGTAAAACTCTGAATACATTACGATCTTCACCAACTCGTCTCTAGAATATAACGACGATGACAGATAAACATCCGACGACTCTTCGTAGCCACCACGGTCGTTCTAATCCGCAAACTGTTGTTCTTATTCGAATCCAAAGTATGACGAGTTCTCAAGTTGCAACTGATAATTGATTGATTCTGGTTACCCCCAGCATTGCTACTGTTTTCCCTAACTAGTACTTGTTCACCGAGCGTATCGTCGAGCACAGCGTGGGGAAGTGCAGGCCATATCACCGATCCAACAGCTATGTAAACCACGAGAAATGACAAGGCGGAGAAAGTTGCGCACAGGAGAGGAAATCCACACCGCATACTCCTTTATATCATTGTTATCTTCACAGACTCAGAGCCCGTCTGAAAAATCGCAGCTCACAGTCTTTGACAACGGCAGCTATGAGGTCAAGACAGTAATTGCTTCGTGGAAGCTTATGTATATTGCCAGCTAGTGCTCAGCTCTCCCCGGCTGCATATCTTCTTCTGATCCAATGATCTTGAGATATCTAGATAGAGACGATAGATTTGCTGTCACAAGTGAAAGAATCAACTTGCTTTTTGATTTTTCACCTCATGTTCGATGCTGATGACAGTTATGTCGACAGCTCGGAGGATTTCAGTACTAGTCTGCGATCGGTTGCATGATAGTTCTTCATCCTTGTATTTCGAAGATATACTCGTTTATATTTGAACGGTACGTACTGCCCGCAGCGTCTTTGATTCATTTGCGGCGGCTGTTCTCTCCTCTTTAAAAATCTTGTCCAGGAAAAAGACAGAAACGAGAAAAGCAGAAATAACTTTTTCCAGGAAATAAATAAATAAATAAATAATAATACATCTTGTTTGGATTTTCCCACTTTCAACGAATGCCAAGTAGCTACTACTACTGTTGGCTATTCATTGCGTCGCGTGTTTACAGATACTACTACTTAGACACGACAAACGAAGAGTCTCAGTACTGCACGGTAACCTCGTCGGCCTCCCTCCCTTCCTTCTGGAACCAAGTAACTAAAGTCCTCCTAGCGTGAGTTCCTATAGTCCTCGTAGCGCGAACGTGGATTTGATTGTTCGTTTCTACCTTTTCCTCCCGGACCGGCCTGCATATATAACCTTGCAGGTCTAGGGGTCGATACGGTGTTCGTCAGGGTGAAGCTAGAGTTCCAAGCAAGGATAAGTATTCTAGATAAGGAGGGCTAACGATTTTTCACCCCGCCAGGACACCGTCACAAACGACGAGCATAAATTCAGTTGCTCTTTCGAACATCGATACTGCATGGCTTGGTTCAGATTCACTGTCCGATAGATATTCGAGAGCCTCGAGGATGAAGTCGCATGCGGCGCGGGGGGCTTTTCTGAGGGAGAAGCGTCGTGGCATGCATTGCTACCAGAAGAAGCTGAGGCCAGGGACGAAAAGTGAATTTACTACATCAATGGTAGCTTTATATATACACAACCTCCTCCGACAAAGCCGGGCAAGTGAAACGGGAAAGAAGCTTAGGAAATGGGATTCGAATGTGATCTACGAGGACATGTCTAGATCATCAACTTGCTCCCGGACCTTTGGAGCCTCCAGGCTTCGAATTCGACTACCATAGCTTTTCCCGTCCACGAGCTTCGGCCTGCATAAGTGCGGAGGAAGTTTGACTCCATCCATCTCGTGCTATTTGGAGTGTTCGAGACTGCAAGAATGCACGCAGAAAACAAATTCTTACTTGTATAACCTGATTGTTCCAAATTCTTTCCTAGTTGTATAACTGGAAACGTTCTGGCAGGGCGTCCACATGCTCAGTGATAGTCCTGTTTGTTCGCCATAACCGGAAAGCAAAATGTGAGGATGTCACAACTGTGTTTTTCAGGCAAGCATGGAGGGAAGGAAATTTATTATGGCAGTTCTAACACAAGATCGAAGAAGTACCGCTAGTCAGAACCCTGAAGGAAGCGGCACTAGAGTTGGAGACGGGATTCCCAAAACATGCAGCGGAATCTAGATTTAACGATTCAAGCAGTGGGAGATGAAGTGAGGCGTCACTCACATACTGCAGAGTAGGTGAGCTTCAACGAGGAGGAGCGTGGCAGCTATCTCCAGGTGAAAAGTCCTTCAGCTGGAAACACCGGAGAAGCCGAACAGACCGTAAGTTTTCTAGTGTAACAAGAAAGATTATGCAATCCACATTTACATTCATAACAATGAGGAGTATCAAGAAGTTGATCCTACAACAATCCAATGCACTTAATCTTCCTCTATAATTAGATGAATATTCTTTGATCACATGAACACCAACAACATCAACAAAACAACCCTAGCTCATAAGTGAACAAAATTCGATAAATTTTCTATAAATTTTAAATTGCTCGTTGAAATTTCATATTGTCATTAATTTCCTAGAGAATTTGACATTTTGATATTAACAAATCTAAAGACAACAAGTTTGGTGCACACATCTGAATCTATTGACACCTTGCGTGCATACATTGGACTTCTTATCTCTCAAAATGTCCAGTGTTAAATCGCAAACACAAACTACCTCCTTATCTCATTTTGTACATTACTTGTATTTTCTAGAATATGAGCAAATAGATCTTTTGTGTCTTTAGTATAACCTCCACAATCTCTTATTATACAATAATTATCAACAAGCTAAAGTTTTAGCTTGATTTTTGTGTCTTTTGGACTCCATAAGATCACTGTTAAACATTTAAATGAAGTAAATGATTAGTTGGCATAGAAATCCAAAATTTTAAGAGGCACTCTAGATTAGTAACATTCAGTTAATAGGCAAGATGATGTCAAGGGGGAGTTGCTAAGCAAGAGGTATGAGCGATGATGAAGACTTTGAATATATGCATAGGAGCAGATTGTAGATAATCGAGCGAGTTATGCAAGTTACAGTTTGCTTCAAGTACACTTGATTATTTGAAACATTTAAAAATTTTCCATTACTTCTTGTTGTGTTTTATTCTTGCATTTCTTTTGCATTCTTGGATTTCTGAATTGAGACTGAGTGATGAATACTTGGTGTATTCAGCATCTTCAAAGACAATCTCATAAATCTAGTGCGATCGGTTTCTTGCACTGTCAATTTGCGGATGATTGTTCTTAAGATTTGAGATGTTATTGACTTTGTTGGATCTATAGCTATTTGTCTTCTTTGATTGTCATGTGTGCTTTCTCTATGCTCTTGAGAGACTACTCTACTCCATATTTTTATCTTTGTTCTTGCAATTATTTTCAGTCCAACCGAGTGTCATATATGGATCCTTAGCCCTATATTTCTGATCTATATGTGTCGAGTAGCAAGATCTCTTCATGAGTCATGATAGTCCAACCTGAATTATTTACTTCGAGTTCTTTACCAAAGGGGTTTGTTGATGACTCAACTTTCAGTTTCCAACCGTTTCTTACTTCGCCGATAGTGGTTAGTGATGTCGACCTAGTTCTTGAAAAGAGAAATATCATTGAATCTACATGCTTTCGATCCTTCTTTAGATAATGATGTCGCTTGTCGTCCACGAAGATCTAGGTCAACTCAAGAGTAGGATTCTGCAGAATGCTCATCCATCTCTTGTACAATCACTTGTTACACTAGATGTTGACATGGTTTCATAGAATAATTTAACGAGCAAATGAAATATATTTTTGGAGGTATGGATGTGGATAGCGTTGATCGACTGTAAAGAAGTTAAGCAAGAAGAATGTGAAACACTAGTGCGCTTAAAGCAAATGACAGTCAAGCAGATATATCTAGGGATTGAAGAGATGATGCGAGAGAACATAATAGAAACTTATGTTGTTCAGTATAAAAGATAAAGGATTGGGACACACAAAGTCAAGTAATCTTTTTCATCTTTTGCTGAGTAAAGCTGAACGTAAGTGTAAATCAGATAGAGATGACATCCGAATAATGACAGACTCTTGCGTATGTTGAAATATATATTTGTACACGTCAATAAAACGCTTTTATGAGAACTGAATTGTGCAATGCCATTGGATGTTAAGACCATCCCCTCAAGGGATCAACAAGACTCAAAAGATGGTTACTCAAGCGATGATGTCAACCAGGTGTCCCCCGACAAGTTGTATACTCAAAGGATGATGTCACCCAGGGCCCTCCCACTGAGTGCTCTACTCAAAGGATGATGTCACCTAAGGGTCTCTTGGTGACTCGTGTACTAGGAGGATGACGTCACCAAGGAGATCTTCTGGAAATCATCTCATTAATCTTTGAAACAACTAGAGACAATTACACATCGAGGACGTCCAAATGTCACACCGAGAACAATACATCGAGAAAAAATTCATTGTTATCTGATCAAAGAACTATAGTCGTTTTGAAACCCAAAGGCTCAACATGGCTTTTAGACCTCGAGGCAGTCTACACACTAGGTGAAATCCAACAAAGATGAAAATCCTCTTTAAAAGAGAGATTGATGAGGACAAGGGATCAATTGTTATCTACCATACAAGACGATTTGAGTAGAGTAGACAAGGTTAGAAGGAAGAAGATAGAGAGTTAGGAATTTAAATTATCATAAGCTCTTACGCTTGAACGCCGATCGTAACTTAAGAATGACTGAGTAGATCGATGTTTAAGAGAGGATCATTGACGATAGCTCTATCATAGAAGCTCAATCGTTTGTACTTGGGCTGAAGAAATGAGATAATCTGAATGGAGGATGTTCTTATGATATGTTTATGTACAAGCACATGGTTGTTCAATTGTTGTGATTTTCAGACCATTGTTTCTGTATGAATATTAATAGTGTTTCATGTTGACTTCTGCGTGACATGCAGAGGTTTGTTATGACATGAATATACTAGGGGTCCAATCTTGTGTATCAGTCTAGGATCCCAAGGACCTTATTGGATAAAAGTTTTTATAGTAAGGTTGCAAAACTATCTTATGACTTTCTTGAAATTTATGCTGATCTATGAACAACTAGCGTCAGTTCACCCTCTGTGCGTATCTGAAAGTGCGGACCTTCCAGATGAGATGGATGAACGCTGATCCACTCCTTACAAAAACTCTTGGAGTGCTCTAGGATAATCGATATGATGTAACGAGCAGATTCAAAAGTTTAGAATTAAGCGAACTATTTTTCAAAATCGATGGTAGTCATTGTTGACTCTATGAAGAAGATCACACAATCGATGTTGAAAAGTTGAGTAAAAGAGTGTAGAGTGAAAAGTGAAACTTCTCCTAAAAGAGAGAGAGGGTATGAAAGAACTTAGTCTAGTGGGAACCATATGCATCACGTTGTCGGAGTGTAATCCGTCTACCTAGGAAAGCGCCGGGCTTCTGGCTGTGGTTGTTCACTCAAGAGGTTGGCTTTCAGGTCACAATAGGGCTATAAACACTCACACAGATGTGTAAGATCTAGTAATATACCCAGAAGGCGAAATTCAGGTCTAGCTGGCAGTAATAGGATTCGGCGGTGAACTTTGACACTCACGGAGAGGAAAACTATGAAGGTTTAGACCTCTAAACTTCCCCTACATGCAAATGAGGTACTACTGAACTCACAGACGAAATTTCAGCCTGAGATCAAATTCTGACACGGAGATATGAACAGAAAAGTTTTGAGCAAGAAAACTACGGCAATTTCTGGTACCTAGCTGGCTATTTCAACCTATAACAGGAGTTTGGCTCGATCAATTTCAAAGTTTCTTACAGGATTTGCAGTCTACAGGGTGCTGAACATCCCTGTGAAGTTGGGACTCCTGAATGTACACAGAACTGTAGATCTCCTCCTCTGAAGTCGCTGCTCTAGATTAAGAGCTTTTCAGACCCCCTCAGCTTCAGCGGCCGCCCTGAATTACTCAGTTGCTCAATCGATATGAAACTTTTTGTGAAATCGTAGCCCTGCTGGCGGAGAACACAACCTCGAAGTTTTGAAGCAATTTCCTCAAATCTGCTGCGACTGACACTGAAAACCCTAAATCCAACCAAAATGATTCAATTCTAGCACAATCCGAACTTCAATTGCTCATAACTCCGTCTTTATTGACTCAAATCGATCGAAATTTTCACTGGAAGTGCTTGGCATGACGAGACCTCTCTCCCTGTGCTCTCAGATTTCGAAGATCCCTCACCAAATGCTCGAACTCTACTCTAGAGCGCTGTTTCTAAATTTAGAGTTTAACAAAAGACAAAAACGGACCAATGGGAGTTCATAGCTCCACTTGGTTGTCCTTTAGTACCCTAAACCACGTGGCAACTTAGTTTTACTCATAGGCTACCACGTCAAGCCCCCTAGAGTGCCAGCGTAAAACTTAAATTACTTAAAACGACACGCAGCCCCGAAAAATAACTTAAATCAGCTAGAAAGCGTGCATGGGCGACACGCAAATACAACCCATGAGCTTAAGCCCTATCAACATGGTGATCAACCTACTAAGACTCAAAATAGTGTTAACACCGTATGCAAAGGTGTCAAACATATACATAAACGACTAGAAGAAATATAAGCTAACTTCTAGAACTACTAAACTCAAGCGTCGGAGTAGAAATATAACATGTAGCCGCCAAGTAGCGCGACATCCACCCCCTCTAAACCTGCACATCCTCCGGTATGTGCCATCCAGATCAAGACTCTTCAGCTTCGGCTTCAAACTCATCTTCAACTTGCATTGAGTCTTCAGCTTCATCCTCTGTAAACTCTGCAACGTTCCGATCCTCCCCTCTCCTTCTAAAGAGCTTGATTCTCTTTCCTGCGACTGGTATCTTGAGCACTGCACCATCTAACTCTCTCAAGGAGTATGTGGCATTATCATAAACTTCTAACACCACATAAGGTCCAAACCATCTCTTGGAGAACTTTCTGATAGTACTATGCTGATTATCAAGACTACTATCATAGACTAAGACCCAATCACCTTCTTTAATTGGTTTGGGTCGTAATCTATGCGTTCTATCAAATCTTCCTTTGTTTCTCTCTCTAGCAATCTTTAATCTTTCGACAGCTTTGGCAACATCCTCAGGTCTTCGTTCTAACTGCTGGATCCTTAATGCAAGAAGATCCTCCGTACTTCTATCATCTTCCCATGGCAAAACATTCCAAGTAGGCACAACCTCCTCAATCGACATCACAGGTTTCTGTCCTAGTATCAACTCTGCTGGCATGTAACCTGTAACAGTACTATGAGTTGTACGATCTGCCCACAAAGCAAACGGTAGCAGTCTAGGCCATTCACGGATCTTACCCTTGCAAGCTTTTACCAAAGCTTTGATGATTGGCGGATGACCTCTTTCGCTCTTACCATTCCCTTCAGGATTGTAAGCAGTGGTTAACGCCAACTTGATTCCCAATCGCTTGAAGAACTCAACTGCTTCTTGTGAATCCAGCTCACCCCTATCTGCAGTGATCTTCCCCACACACCCATACCTACAAATAACATCTTCAAGTAGAAAGCGGCAAACACTAGCAGTGGTCTTCGTCCTCAGGGCACGACCTTCAACTTGGTTAGATAGATCTTCTCTAGCCAAGACTAGATACCTCATTTGTCCAAGTCCAAATGGCATAGTTACCAGATCAACTACCCATTTGTAATGAATGGCTAAAGGATAAGTAGGATGCAATCCATCACGATGACGTACGTTGGAATACATCTGGCAAGGTATACAGGATGAAACAAACTGTACTACATCCTTATACATACCCTTCCACCAATACTTCTCCTTTATCTTGGCAAATGTAGCCCAAACTCCTCTATGACCGGCCCATAGACTCTCATGGAACTCCTTGATCAGCTTCTGCTTCAATTCTAGGTCACATACCACCCGCTGTGGTACACCTCCTTGTAGCTTAGGGCGCTTCCATAGATGTCCTCCATATAAAAAGTACCCATAAGCTGTTCTACGGATCCTCTTGAAATCTGCATCAGACCAGCCTTCTTGCCTTTCCAATGAACTCAAATAGCGTCCAAGATCCAACCACTCGCCATCGTACATAGTTTTCTCAAATAACTCCAATGGAGCTGCAAAACAGCTTCTATCCCTTCTAGCAAGAGCACTAGAATAGAACTCTGTTCTGTCACACCACAAGTATCCCATTATTTGTGTGTATGCTTATATACATTTCATTAGGTATGACTATCTTAAAGGTTACTCTAGTTTGAAGATCTAAATTTAGAGTGATCAAAAGTAGTCATAACTAGCTGAGATAGTTATAACTAAGTTGAGGAAACTATTAGAGGTTCCACTATGGCACTATAAGACAAGTGCGGAGCTCTAAATATGCTTTCCAAAAGTATGTGACTTTGTTGACCATCGCTGATTGGATGCATGATGAAAAGTCATGCACAAAGATCTAAAGATGCTCCTCAAAAGACGTATTAGTGTGTTGTCGTCTTTCGACTGGATAGCGTGGAAAGTTAACACTTTACAAAAGCTAAAGTAGGAGAATCTCTTACTTTAGTAAAGTAGAACAAGTAATGTGTGTGCTATTCTTAAGTCTTAGTAGCCTTTAGAAGTTTTACTATTTTGGATTGCGCACTTACCATGAGGTAACGTAACTTAGTGAAAGTTACCACGGTAAGAAGTTGTAGAGTATATAAGGAGGAGTTGAGAAGGTGGAAGACACTCTCATTTTCATGTCTATAAGTAAAGTGAGCATTGGAGACCTTGGGAGTCCTTGAGTACTATGTGATGCAATGTGGAAGGCGGGGTTAGAACTTGTTTGCAGGAACGCTATTAGAGGGACCGATGTGACCATACGGGTCAGAGTGTTGAGTGAAGTGAGCATGGGTATGATAGAATCTTTGTAATTAAGGTGCACTAGTAATCCTAGTCATCTGAGGTACCCCTGGGTGAGAGACAGGCCGGCTTACATTTTTGGTTCTGTTGCCGGGACCTCGATACAAAGATTCGTATTTAGTCGTTAGTACAGTTCATGTCTGTTTTTGAGCATGAGTTCAGAACCTTTGTACATACACCATGTTATAGAGGGCAAGATAAGCTTTCCAATAAGCTTGATATCTCCGAGAGATCAATTGTGAGGAGAGAGTTATGTCTTTCGGAAGTTAAGGAGGTTTTTCGGTATCAAATAGTGAGCTCTCGGGAAGGAGTTTACAGTCAGTTTCATATTTTCAGTTTTTAAAGTTAGACCTTGAAATCTTACATGCTGATAGCTTGGAAGATAAGCTATCTAGGCACCCAAATCATGCGTGAATTGATCGAGTAGAACTGGAGTTATGGCATTCGAAGTGAAGGGGGGTCAAATCTGTTATATCGCTTGCTGAAGTAAAAGAGTGAAAGAATTTCAGAATTCTTGAGAGGGTTATGTTCGATCTCTAAGGCTCAGGGTTGACAAGTTAAGCTTCTACTTAGTAATGTGAGAGATTGCTAAGTGAGAAGATAGTCGAGTGATCAAAATTGTCAAACAAGCTATATAGCGAGAGAGATGTATGACGAATCATCGTCATGGAAGGACAACAAGAGTGGAAATTGAGGTTGAGCAAGATCCCTCAAGGCTATGCGGTGATAGTTACCGCTGATCTGGCGAAAGGAGAATTTCGACTAGAATTTGAGGAAGAAGCAGAGAGTAGTCGTAAGAACCAGGAGAAGAACTCGAGGTGCTTTTTGTGTGGAGAAGAAGGACATAAAGTGAGCAAGTGTCCTACGAAGAATAGACTTTTGCGTGAGCGAAGAGGGTTGGTCGACTTAAGCTTACACATAGGTCCTTCTTCCCCTAGACAAGACGTCATTGATCCTACAACCTTTTGTCCTAGATGTGGAGTGGACGGGATTCCAGTTGAGCACGAGTGTAGCGCAGTGGTTGCTTTGCTAGAAACTGTGGCCGAAGGTCTCGAGAGAAGGTTGAGTGTAGAAACGGAACGAGTGAAGACCTCTAGCGAGGATGGAGATAGTCTGTCACACGAGAGATAAGATGACCATGAGGGTCAAACTTATTCTAACCTTTGGAGAGGAGAGAGCTCAACGGGGAAATTGTGGATTGCGGTGAAGTGCGATCTTCACATCCGCAAGCAGTTCCTTGAGTAAGAAGAAGAAAAGAAGAGAAGAATGGGGAAACTTCCGGTGTTTTACGGAAAGGATGGAGAAGACGTGGAAGGATTTGTGAGAGACTTCAAAAGAGCATGCATTGGCAATGGAGATCGAAAGAAGAGCGAGTGGGTAGGGTTGATACCTGAATTTCTTGAGAGTTCTGCATTGACATGGTATGAGGATAGGAAGAAGAGAAGAGTAGTGGGGACTCCAGATGATACTTGGGAAGTATTGACGGAGGCCTTAATTGAAACTTTTCTTCCTGATGAAAGTTACGAGAAGTTAATGGTGGAGGTAACTTACCTCAAACAAGGAGAGAAAGAGAAAGTAAGGACTTATGCCGAGAGGGTGGAGAAATTAGAACAGAAGTTTCGGGTGGTTTTACGAAAGAGTGGAGATGTAGTAGAACCAACGATGGTGGGCATTGGAGCAATGCTCACAAAGAATTTTATTGGGGGATTGAGGCCGGAGATTCGAACACAAGTGCGGTATGAGAGATCAACTTCGAAGGCTGATGCAGTGAAGATCGCAACCAGGATGGAAGAGAGTTTGGATGGAGACGACTTGCAACCAATGATTGTTGGCGCAGCATGTGGAGATGTGCAAGGGCCGAGCATGCCAACTCTGACACCTGCGAGTGTTCCGACTGTTCGATTTCAGAATCTGACTCCGATAGCTCCTACTAGTGCGGTTACAGTCACTGTACCATCTAGATCTGTTACTCCCGACTTTCGTGATGAGTTGAAAAGTTTGACAGATTCTCTGGCAGATTTGAAGATCAATATGGTGAATTTGTTGCAACACCGGAGTCCAAATGTTGGAGGGGGCTCACGAGGTTATGGAAACTATCAGTCCAGAGGTGGACCACCGCAAGGATCACCCAGTAACTACACGAGCCAAGGATGTTTTACGTGCGGAGGATCACACTTTCAACGTAATTGTCCGAGTCGTAATGGTGGAACGGCGGATGGAGCTTCAACTTCACAAAGCAAAGACAAGGGTGTAGCATGCATTGACATCTTGGAGCCGCGAGATGTACGAGAAGGTTTTCAGTCTGTAGAGCTGTTGGCTCAAGAGAGGAAGAGGATGAGGACGCATTTCGACGAGGGAGAACCTGTCGTGATGGAAGATTCTCCAAGTCAAAATACTCGGAGTAGCAAATCTTCTTCAAAAACCAAAGAGCGACGGAAGAAATTGGGAAATATTGATTTCACAATTTCAATGGAGCAATCAAAATACAATGTGGTGGAAGACGTGGGAAAGCAACGAGCAAACATTACTGTGGGACAGTTGATTGCTCTGAATCCTTCGGTGAGGAAAGAACTTCGTAGCGGTCTAAGCTCCCGACGAGGTCGGAAGAAGAAGGTAAATTCTTCTACTGTCGGTGTGAGTGCTTTAGACGCTAGTGAAGGAGAGGTATGCAACAAGGCATCAAAAGTAGAGGCTCGTATCAATGGGAGAGATGTCTCTGATGTTCTTGTCGATGGAGGATCGGCAGTAAACGCCATCTCGGAACGACTCATGAGGAAGTTGGATCTAGTACCAACGCGTCCTTCTAGTATCACGGTTGGCATGGCTAACAGACAGCGAGTTATGCCATTGGGAGTGCTGGAGAGAGTTTGCGTGTCAGTAATGGGAGTGCAAGTAAACATGACATTTCAAATCTTGAAGGAGTCAAGTTATGAAATGTTACTCGGAAGACCTTGGCTTCGAGCAGTACATGCAACGGATAACTGGCACAAAGGTTATTTACGCATCGGACCGAATCACCACCGGATCAAAGTTCCATTGCTCGGAGATCAAGTTGGGACGTCGGAATCGGATCGACCCACATCGGACTACTGGGAGTCAGAAGTTGTCGATACTACTTCTGATGTAGGTACCAATTCTTCAGATTCAGAATCTGAAAATACATCATCAGAAGAGGAGAGAGAAGAACGAAATGTGGGTGTGAACGTAGTGGATCTTTTCCCTTCTCCGGAAGTGCAAAGAGATAGAGACAAAGAACCGTTGACTCCCGAGGAGGTGGAGAGAAGGATTGCCACCTTACGTTATGGATCGAAGGTTACTAAAGAGGAGAAGAGTTGTTTCGAAGAGATCTTTCGCAAATACATTCATGTATTTGCATTTAGTTACAAGGATCTGAGGGAGGTCACACTGGAGCAACACCGTATCGAGTTAGAGAAGGAAGTCAAACCGGTGCGACAGAAGCAACGAAGAGTGAGTCCTCCAATTGCAGATCTGGTGAAAGAAGAGATCGAGAAGCTGCACACTGCTGGGTTCATTTACGAGGTGGAGCATTCTGAATGGGTATCACCCATTGTGATCGTAAAGAAGAAAAATGGCAAATTGAGGGTGTGTGTTGATTACAAGAAGCTCAATGCGGTCACAAAGAAGGATTATTATCCTCTACCTTTCATCGACGAGATCTTGGAAGAAGTGGCAGGAAACGAATGGTACAGCTTTGGAGATGGTTATAGCGGATATAACCAGATCAAAATTGCACCAGAACATCAACACCTGACCACTTTCACTACTCCGTGAGGTACGTTTGCATTTCGAGTCATGCCATTTGGTCTGTGTAATGCTCCTGCGACGTTTCAAAGGTTTATGAACAAAGTGTTCGAACCTTTCTTAGGAAAGTTTGTGAGAGATTTTATAGATGACTTTTGTGTTTACGGGAGTAAGGAGAAGCATTTTGAGCACCTTGTGAAGGTCTTAGAATGTTTAGATGTAGCAAATGCATCTCTCAATCCGGAGAAATGTATTTTTGGGTGTGAAGAAGGGTTACTCTTGGGTCATATCATATCCAAAGACGGCATTGCCGTTGATCCAGAGAAGGTGCAGAAGATCTTAGAGCTCCCTTTTCCTAGTACTCTCACTAAGCTACGACAGTTTTTAGGTATGGTGGGGTATTATCGAAGGTTTATACTCTCGTTCTCACATAAAGCGTATGCTTTGACTGTATATCTGAAGAAGGGAGTAGATTACGTGTTGATTTTAGGAGATGAAGAAGCTCTAGCCGCCTTTGAGGAACTGAAGAAAGCTCTTACTTCAGCTCCGATCTTGGTTAAGCCCGATTGGAATAAACAGTTTATTCTATATACGGATGCTTCAAATATAGCAGTAGGATGTACTTTAAGTCAGTATGATGTTGAAGGTAGAGATCATCCTATCGCATATGCTAGTCGGCAAATGGTCAAGGCAGAGAGAAATTATTCTGTGACAGAGAGAGAAGGATTAGCAGTGATCTATGCTTTGAGAAAATTTCGACATTATCTCATAGGAGGCAAGTTCACTATCGTTACAGATCATAAGGCATTGAAGTACATCTTCAATAAACCTATGGTTGAAGGACGATTAGCAAGGTGGAAGCTCTTATTGTCAGAGTACGACTATGAGATCTGTGATCGACCAGGGAAGAAACACGCGAATGCAGATTTGTTATCTAGAGCTTACGATGGCGATGGAGAGGAGCCGGTGGATGACACCTTTCCTGACGAAGATTTGATGGTCTTGAGCAACTCTATTATCCCAATAGAATATCAAGAAATTTGGGATTTTGTTACGGAAGGTGTCTATCCAGATGGGATGCGGACCAGAGAGAAGAAGGCATTGGTGAAACGAAGTCAACCTTACTCGGTGGTGGAAGGTGTGTTATTCCGTGAAGGAGTTGATGGGGTCCTGAGAAGAGCTGCGAGCAAGGAGGAGTCTCTACGACTCATGGAAGAATTCCACGACGGTCCAGTATGTGGAGGACATTTCGCAGGCAAGCTGACGGCTCATAAGATACTCGACGCGGGATATCACTGGAGGGGGATGTTTAGAGATTGCTTGACGTATTGTAAAACCTGTGATGTTTGTCAAGCTTTCGCTATCAAATCTAGTGTTTCCACTCCTCTTAGATCTATTCCGGTTCTTGGACCTTTCGAGAAATGGGGAATAGATTTTGTTGGGCCTTTGAATCGCACCCCTCGCAACAATAAGTATATTGTTGTAGCCACAGATTATCTTACGAAGTGGGTAGAAGCTAGACCTCTTGTAACTATTGGAGAAGTAGAGGTGGGTAGATTTCTGTACGAACGGATCATTACTAGGTTTGGATGTCCTCTGGAGTTAGTTTCTGATAGGGGTCGAGAATTTGTGAGTGGTATGACTACTGCTATGTGCACCCACTTCTCCATTTCTCAGAGGGTTACTACTTCATATAAACCTAGTTCAAACGGTTTGGTAGAGAGGACAAACTTTACCTTGTGTCAAATGTTAGCAAAGGATGCTGACATGGAAGGGGCCAAACACAACTGGGACAAGCGTCTTCATGCGGTTCTATGGGAGTATCGTACAACAGTGAAGACGTCTACGGGATATTCACCTTTCAAGATGGTGTATGGGTTGGAATCAAGATTACCAATCCAGTTCGACCTAACAACCTTTCAGACCTTGCAAGCTGGACTGAAGAGAAAGGGTGGTCCAATAGCTGAGAAAGAGAGGGGAGAAACCTTGTTGGAGCTGGAGGAGAATAGAGACGACGCAGCTCAACGAATTGAGATGGCTCAGCTACAACAGAAGAAGAGCTATGACAAGCGCTTGGCGAAGAACAAAACGAAGTTACAGCCATTTCAAGAGGGTGAGTGGGTGATGTTATGGGATGCTATTAGGCACAAGCGAGTTCAAAAGAAATTCTTACGTCGATATTTTGGACCTTTCATCATCTCCAAAGTGTGGAGTAATGGCACCTACGATCTTCAAGAAAGGAGTGGTACGTTCTTCGACCGAGTGAACCACGACAAGCTAAAGAAGTTCCATCAACGTGATACTTCACTCCGAGGACGGAGTGAAAATTAAGTCTGGGGGTAAATGTCACACCACAAGTATCCCATTATTTGTGTGTATGCTTATATACATTTCATTAGGTATGACTATCTTAAAGGTTACTCTAGTTTGAAGATCTAAATTTAGAGTGATCAAAAGTAGTCATAACTAGCTGAGATAGTTATAACTAAGTTGAGGAAACTATTAGAGGTTCCACTATGGCACTATAAGACAAGTGCGGAGCTCTAAATATGCTTTCCAAAAGTATGTGACTTTGTTGACCATCGCTGATTGGATGCATGATGAAAAGTCATGCACAAAGATCTAAAGATGCTCCTCAAAAGACGTATTAGTGTGTTGTCGTCTTTCGACTGGATAGCGTGGAAAGTTAACACTTTACAAAAGCTAAAGTAGGAGAATCTCTTACTTTAGTAAAGTAGAACAAGTAATGTGTGTGCTATTCTTAAGTCTTAGTAGCCTTTAGAAGTTTTACTATTTTGGATTGCGCACTTACCATGAGGTAACGTAACTTAGTGAAAGTTACCACGGTAAGAAGTTGTAGAGTATATAAGGAGGAGTTGAGAAGGTGGAAGACACTCTCATTTTCATGTCTATAAGTAAAGTGAGCATTGGAGACCTTGGGAGTCCTTGAGTACTATGTGATGCAATGTGGAGGGCGGGGTTAGAACTTGTTTGCAGGAACGCTATTAGAGGGACCGATGTGACCATACGGGTCAGAGTGTTGAGTGAAGTGAGCATGGGTATGATAGAATCTTTGTAATTAAGGTGCACTAGTAATCCTAGTCATCTGAGGTACCCCTGGGTGAGAGACAGGCCGGCTTACAGTTCCCACATCCTCCTGATCATCTATCATTTCTTTCTCATCGTAATACCTAGCCCTTGATAACATATCTGCCACAGGATTGTCCTTTCCTGCGATATGTCTAAACTCTGGGTTCAAGGACTTGATATATGCTATCCACCTCAACATAGCAATATCTGGAGTTGTACAGCTAGTGATCATTCCCAAGAGAGGTAAGCAATCTGTCTCCACAACCACAGGTGCTCCTATCAAGTATTCCTTATCACTCTTCATCGCAGTGACTACTCCCCATAGCTCTCTCTTGACCTGAGGGTAGTCTCTCTGCCGTGAACTTAACACCTTAGCTCCAAAACGCACCACATATCTATTTCCATCCTCATCATCCTGTCCTATAGCCCACCCAATGCCAATAGGACTAGTATCAACAGTAAGGATAACAGGTCTGCCCAACTCATATGTTACCTTCCGTAGAGTTGGTGGTGAAGACAACAGATCCTTCAACTTCTTCATAGACTCGCTTTGCTCCTCTTGCCACTGAAATCTCTGCCCCTTCCTCAGCAACTTGTACAACGGATCTGCTACATGTGCAAAGTGTGGAATCCATATATGATAAAACACACATGCACCTAGAAACCTTCTCACCTCAGTAACCGATCCACATGTCTCCTTCATCCTTCGGATGGCATCAACCTTGTTTGGACAAGGTTTCCGACCATAAGATCCACACAGATGTCCCACTATTAACACCTCATGTTCTCCAAATACAGACTTTGCTCCTGATAAAGTCAAATGAACCTCCTCCAGTCGACTCAATATCTTATCACAGTCGGCTATGTGATCTGCAACAAACTTACGGCACCCCCTCTGATCCATTACCTCATTCTTCTCCTCCTCAGCACACCCTTTGATCGGCACATCATCAAGGAATGGCATAGTTTTTTCAGGAATGAAATCCCTCAAAACTTTATTCATGCCATTCATCATATGTGCTACAGAATTGGTAGCACCTTGTGGCAAGGTGCACATCCTTAGTAACCCCAGAGGTGTCCTCATTGTAGTCAAGTCTCTACTCTCAGAGGATAACTGAAACTGATCGTAACCTGAATATAAGTCTCCCATTGAATAGATAGCACGACCAGCAAAAGCCTCTGCAAACTCGTCTACAATAGGTCCTATACCCATATTCCTGATAGTCACCTTGTTAACTGGCTGCATATCTTGAATAAATCTCAAAGCTCCACTCTTCTTCGGAACAGTAAACCATCTGCTAGAGTAGGGAGCTATAGATGGTTCCAAGATACCCATCCTAATCCTCTCATTGAGCAAGTCTATCAGCTTTGGTAGATGAGCTCTAGGTACAGGGATAGGACGTAGATTCCAAGGCACATGCGGTATAGTAAAGATTACCATAGGTGCAACTACACTTGGATCTACACATCCTACTTCATGTGACTCAAACGCAAACGCCTTACCATGCCTAGATAGCATCTCCCTGAAGCTCTTCTTCTCTTGCTCGGTAAGAAATCCATCACCTCCAATCTTCAGCTCCTTCAGTGTTGTTTCTGTGAACTGGTGTCCAATTCTTCTCGGTCCTCTGAGCGTGGGTTCTCGTGCAGCTTGCTCCATCTTCTGATTGTAATCGAGTGGCAAAGGCAAAGCCACTGGTTTGACTTTCTTTGCCACTGACTTGTACTTGGTCTCCACATACACTTCTTGTCGATCTATAAACTTATCAATTACATCATAAAGCTCCTTGGAGCTCACTCTCACCACTCTATCTACATCATCTGTAGAGCTTTCTAATATAGATTTCAACTCCCCTATAGTATCTACAAATACTGCTCTTCAAACACTCCAGATATGTATTCATCTCCTGCTAACTCTCCACTATCCCACAAAGACTGCTGTACATACTTCACATGTTGCCTCTCAAACCTCTTTAGATTTTCAACCTTCCTATAACATACTGATCCACATGACGTCAATCCCAAGAAGCTAGTGGATAAAGCTTCCTGCTCTACTGGATCAGGCGAGAATCCTATCTCTACTGTACCGTTGAAGTCTCGCTCTTCAATGGTACTCTGCCAAAACCCCTAGACTCTCTAAACTCCTGAGTAATCTTAGGTAGTGGACGGTCTCTCAAGCTATCACGATTCCTCTCATGTTCTGCAGCAACGGTCAAAAACTGAACAGCTTTTTTGCCATCTCTACTACGTATCCTAGCATAGGCTGAACCGTCATCCATAACTCGTGTCTCCATTCTAACAGCAGTAATGTAAGGCTGCCCTAGAATGATAGGATAGGTTGACATGTCTTGCACAAAGAAATTCTGAACATCACTGATGTCACCCACAGTTACCTTGATGTTGGGACAAGCACCATAGAGTTCTCCCCGCTGGTTGTTGGCAGCACGGATAACCCATCCATGGTCGGTGTCTATGGGCCACCTCCCACGCTTGTACAGCTCCTTGGACATCAGATTAATCTCTGAGCCGTGATCAATCAATGCCACCACAGGTTCCTCTAGATCTCCCAGCTTCACTAAGGTCTCTGTGGTTGCTCTCGCCCAATGGTTATGAGAATAATGGCTTTTCTGCGATGCTTCCATCTCATCTTCAAACCTCACGTGCTGATCTGATCTTCCCTCTGATACTTGAGAGCAGTAACCAGCAATCTCATCCTCCTCATCCTCCGACAGTTTGGTCCCTAGAGCGTTAAGCGTAGCTGCTTCACCCAAAATCTGACGTTTCCTCTTGATGATATCTATGATAACCTCATGAAACTCACGCTTTGCTATCCCAAGAATCTCACCCAGAGTAAACTCAACCTTCCCATTCAAGATACGATTCTCTAACACTTGCTTCAGGTCTGTAGCAATCTCAATGTCAGACTGAAGTTTGTATGCAGGCATCTTACCCTTCTCCTTGCTTCTCTCCTTCTCCTTTGGTGTTGTAGATGGTAGATCCTCCATAGTCTCCTCCCGAGTAGGTGTTGTCTCCTGCCTTGCATCTGGTCTAGCCCTTTCACTCCTTGTAGCAGGTCGTTTGGCTGTAGAAGACTCACCTGCATCCTCCCTCCTGCGTTTTTCTTCTAGTAGAGCTTCATGCTGACTTCTTGCAACATAAGCATGCACTGACATAGTATCCACAGGGTCATTCCATCCTGTAGTTTCTCTAATTGAGTTGCCAACCCTTCGTAGCACATCCTTGTCTAGCTCTGTTCTAGCTACGGACCGCACTACATCTGACCACAACCCAGTAGTCCCTTTCTCTCTCTCCATTTCCACTTTCACTCCACACGTAGCAGCATTCATAAGAGAAACAGCATGTGATGCTGATATATCATTCACAAGTCTCTTCATACCACCCTTGCCAAAGTTGGTTCCCAGCATCATCCCAGTCTCTCTCAGATGGATCTTACCATCTTTGAAGAAGATCAGATCCTTCCTCAATGCATCTGAAAACTCCCCACAATCTCTTCTTACATGGTCTAGGCTATCACACCATATACAACGATGAACAAAGCCTTCTCTCATCTGAGGTCTCTGCATAGCAGGCTGTACATTCTGCTCCTTCTCTTCTAGCCTAGTGAGCTTAAGCTTAAGCTCCTTCATACCCTTAATCAACTCATCAAGCGGTGAGTCTTCTTCTCTAGCAATTACCAAACCAGGCTTAGTAGGCAACTGCTTGACAGGAATTATCAGAGGTGCTGCTTCACTTACCACCACCTTGTCCCTTCTTCTCTGTCTCTTGGTCAGCAAAGAAACAGCCTCTTCAACCTCCTTCCAGTCAGTCTTCAATCCTCTCTCCTCACTCTTGTCTTCCAGCAACAGCTCAAGCTTCTCCTGAATAGTCACGTCCGCTGCTTGTAGGAAAAGCTCGGTCTTCTCCACCTCTAATGTAAGCTTTTCTGTCCTAGAAAGCTGAGCATACTGACGATCAAACTCCCTTAACAGCTCATTTACAGACAAACCTTTGTTAGGCTTCACCACCCACTCCAAGAACGTTCTCTTGGTCACCCTCTCTGAATCTTCAGTGTAGTACTCCTCCTTCAGAGCTCGCATAAAGCTCTCCCAACTCTGCCCTTGCTGCTGCTTGAGCTCCTTCACACGCCCACGAATCTCAGGCACAACAGCAAGTTCAAAGTTCTCCACCATCTCCTTCTCAGGCACCTTGTTCACCTCCATCTCCCTAGCATAGTATCGCACATACTTGGAAATATCTGTACCCTTGAACTGGTCCATCTGGTGCACCACAGATTGCAACGCCTTGGTTGCTAACACCTCCTTCCTCTCTGTGCTCTGCTGCTGCTGCATGAACATGGAAAAAACCTGGAACATCTTCATCGTAGCAGCATCAAACTGAATAGGTTGCTGAGCAGCAGCAGCACCTCCACTTGATGATCCTTGGTTGGCCATGATATCTGATCCTGTAACACTCTCAAGAAAACTCCCACCCTAGGTGTTTCACGTCGAGTTCACCAAAAGAGAGTATGTCGGAGTGTAATCCGTCTACCTAGGAAAGCGCCGGGCTTCTGGCTGTGGTTGTTCACTCAAGAGGTTGGCTTTCAGGTCACAATAGGGCTATAAACACTCACACAGATGTGTAAGATCTAGTAATATACCCAGAAGGCGAAATTCAGGTCTAGCTGGCAGTAATAGGATTCGGCGGTGAACTTTGACACTCACGGAGAGGAAAACTATGAAGGTTTAGACCTCTAAACTTCCCCTACATGCAAATGAGGTACTACTGAACTCACAGACGAAATTTCAGCCTGAGATCAAATTCTGACACGGAGATATGAACAGAAAAGTTTTGAGCAAGAAAACTACGGCAATTTCTGGTACCTAGCTGGCTATTTCAACCTATAACAGGAGTTTGGCTCGATCAATTTCAAAGTTTCTTACAGGATTTGCAGTCTACAGGGTGCTGAACATCCCTGTGAAGTTGGGACTCCTGAATGTACACAGAACTGTAGATCTCCTCCTCTGAAGTCGCTGCTCTAGATTAAGAGCTTTTCAGACCCCCTCAGCTTCAGCGGCCGCCCTGAATTACTCAGTTGCTCAATCGATATGAAACTTTTTGTGAAATCGTAGCCCTGCTGGCGGAGAACACAACCTCGAAGTTTTGAAGCAATTTCCTCAAATCTGCTGCGACTGACACTGAAAACCCTAAATCCAACCAAAATGATTCAATTCTAGCACAATCCGAACTTCAATTGCTCATAACTCCGTCTTTATTGACTCAAATCGATCGAAATTTTCACTGGAAGTGCTTGGCATGACGAGACCTCTCTCCCTGTGCTCTCAGATTTCGAAGATCCCTCACCAAATGCTCGAACTCTACTCTAGAGCGCTGTTTCTAAATTTAGAGTTTAACAAAAGACAAAAACGGACCAATGGGAGTTCATAGCTCCACTTGGTTGTCCTTTAGTACCCTAAACCACGTGGCAACTTAGTTTTACTCATAGGCTACCACGTCAAGCCCCCTAGAGTGCCAGCGTAAAACTTAAATTACTTAAAACGACACGCAGCCCCGAAAAATAACTTAAATCAGCTAGAAAGCGTGCATGGGCGACACGCAAATACAACCCATGAGCTTAAGCCCTATCAACATGGTGATCAACCTACTAAGACTCAAAATAGTGTTAACACCGTATGCAAAGGTGTCAAACATATACATAAACGACTAGAAGAAATATAAGCTAACTTCTAGAACTACTAAACTCAAGCGTCGGAGTAGAAATATAACATGTAGCCGCCAAGTAGCGCGACAACGTTCAGGGCAAGTGTACTGAAAGACATAGCAACGCCATGTCTTTCGATGTAGAGTTGTATCTTCAAGTTGATCTATCAGTCAGTTGATCCTCTAGTTATCTCTTTACGGACATACAACAAGAATTATGTTAGCATGTTCAAACGGGATCGTGAGTTTTACAAGCTTTTGTGATTGCTTCTTTTTCTTAATTTCTCTGGATGGTTATGTCTAATAAACTATTTGATTTCTATTATTTTTTTGAATGTACTTTTAGTACAATACGTGTAGTACATGATCTGCATGCAAAGTTGTTATGGTGAAATGAATATATGACGTGCACTATGTGTTCAATCCTGAAAATACTAAATCATGTCAAGTGCAATTTATCTTATTATGTTGAACATTACCGAGCGAACAAAAAATTAAATGGATATGTTCATGATGGTTTGGCATAATGAGATTTTAGAGTATAGAAATTTTCATCCTAGGCTATATTAGGTATTTGTAGCAATGAGCCAAGTTTAATGCTCTGCTAGTGACACTTAGAAGATAAGTAACTTTCAAGAAGTAACCTTATTGAACTAATTGTGAGTAATGAATTTTTCTAACTTTTATTCATATGTATTTACTCGGTTAATTTTATAGTACTGCATTATGTGTTGCTTTAGCGCTCAATGTTTCCATTGGACATGTGCAGTGTTGCATGTCAAACTGTTGAGCTATATTATGACAATCTCTACAGTGGTGAACTTGATTATCGAAGTTAGTGTCTTATGGACTACAATGATGAGATCGATAACACTTGATCTATGAGGACTCAAGCCTTTAGGATGTACTGCTTGTTGGCAGTATCTCAACAGCTATTGGTAACTATGAACCACTTCGATTGTGTTTTTTAATGGTGGGTTAAGAAAAAAAGTTTTATCTACCGGAGTGATAACTGAAATCATCAAAGAGAAAATAAACATAAACATACGTATGCAAATTTAAAAAATATGAGAAGAATTCATATATGAGGTCTTAGTCTTTGGCAAACACCAAAAAACAGATTGTGTGTTTGTGAAGTTGGATTCACAGAAAATCTTCGGCACAATTAGATGAAATTTCATTTGCAAGTTAGTCGAGAGATTTGGTTTTTGGATCAAATTTTGCAAGACACCTAGAGGTCATAATGAAAAGAGCATCAAGTGCAGTAATCATCTATGGAGCACAGATATCTTCTTTCGAATTCACGAGATCAGTAAACAAAGATGTCCATTATTGTCGCTACTATTTATCATGGTGACAAAAGCACTCACAAAAATGATCCAAAGAGACAACTTGAAAGAAGTTGGAGAGTTGCAAGGGTTTAGGGTTTAAACAATCAAGCATCAAGACATCTCTTGTATGCATTAACTTTTTGCTCATCACTCCTATCTTGTACTAAAGACGGAGCAGTCGGTGCTATAGACCGCAACGGCAGTCCTGTTATACTATGTGAAATCTCCGAGACTAAAAACAAAGCAAGGAAAATCTACAACCATGTGGATAGAGAGCGAGCAACCACACTGCACGAGGTAGCTAAAGTGGAGATGGTTACAGTGGAAAGAAGAGTCCTAGATGCTAGGGCGTTCTAGGACTCTTGTGTGGATGAAGTAAGTATCGTTAAACATCATTATGCATAAATTAACTGAGAAGTTAGACACGTCATTAGGGAGGTGGAGAAATGTATACAAGTACACGACATAGCAGATTGAAGTAAAATACTAGTGACTAAACTAATCATATTCTCATGAGAAGTCTCTGGTTTTCACTATTATTGAACTTATTGTAGGTAGGCTTCGAACAACATATCAAACAATTCGAGAGGATGGCGTTAGCTTTCGATGGAGAAGCGTAGACGCCATAGAGAAGGCAGTCAAATATAGAGTATACTACCAGTTATTAATACAAGCCAAATCTTAAGGCGGCGATAGTTAAATGATAGCGTCTAAACTGCTAAGACGGGCACCTCGAGGGTTCACTAAGTTAAACGATTTTTGTTATATACACGTGCAAGAAAAGATAAGGTATTATAATTATCTATTAAAAAATTAAAAAAAACAACAAAACTAAAACAAGTTGTTTTTAGTCTTAATTAAATTCCAAAGTAAACATAAGGTATTTTTGTATAAAAGATGAATTCCTTTGAGAATATTTCTTTTTCATAAAATAAAAATTTTATATTAATATTTTAAGAAAATAAAAATATTAAATATCTCTTGACTTGCACGTGTTATCAGTAAAATATAAAAAGTTGTCCTTCTGAGATGGCGTTCACACCAAGATGGCATCCACTTACCGATGTTTGTTAAGAGGTGATAGGGGTAGCATGGACCATTCACTCAAGAGTTTCACTTGCCCAAAATTCCACCATGATACCCACAAAGTACTCTGGTATAGTTCAACATACATGCCAAAGTAGAAGATTTCTATCACGTAATAGCTACAGACTTGTATCTTTAGAAGCATGATTGTTTACTCAGGCATTATAGTTTATGTCTTGGTCTTCTCATGTTTCCTTGCATGGACTAACCGTTAATATTTATAAAATATTTTATTTTATTTATTTATTCAATATATAATTTTCATTTAATATTTATATATTTTTCTAATAATAAAAAATGAACAAAAATTTCCAGAAGTTCATCGAATATACATATTCTCTCATTGATGAAACGAATCAATGAGAGAATATGCATATTAATCAATAGAATTAAAGTCAATTTAATTTATTACTTAATCTTTTTGACAAGAAAAGTTAAATAATAAACTAAACGCCTGGATATTTACCTCCTCCGTCGAAAGATGGAGGAGGTGAATATGCACGTGTATGACTGATTGAAGAAATATCCATTTGAGGAGATGCTGCATCAAACTCAGCAGGGAAAGCAAAGCCACGTAGGACAAAAGCTGCACAACATCTAAGCCATTGGGAGTTTGACACGATTAGTCCTTATTATGTACACCTAAGTAATTATGCAGATCTACTCTTTCTGAAATCATGTAGTCAAAAACTAGAGATCTCCTATGCTAGTGTGCCATTATTGCATTCTCTTAAGATGAATTCACATCCTTTTGGTTTGGGAATCTCTAATTGTGCCTTGCTGCGGTTCTTTGGAGACATTATCGTGAGATTCTATGAATTTATAGAATGATATTTATTTATACAGAATACAATTGGTAGAGTTGGGTTACATATACGAAGAAATCATAAATTTGATAGGCTAAAAGTTTGACTGAGACCGTCTTTTCATCGAGTCGGATGGAAATTCAAAAGGTAACCGTGAAAAGACTTGGCGACTTGTTATACACTTGCATGCATATTCACCTCTTCCAAGTTCGGAAGCAGAGGATAATGCATGTACGTTCAATTTAATACCTAACCCTTCCGACAGGAAGGGTTAGGTATTAAATTAAACGCGTCAGTAAAATATGTATTCATGAGTACAGTAGCCTGGACTTGTACCTTCTGAAGCACGACGATCCACTCAATGTTTATGGGGTTTTCCTGCTCTCTCCGTGTTTTCAGGTTTGGGTTAACATATAACGTTTATGAAATAATTTAAATATTTATATACTTAATATATATATTTTTTAATACTTATATAATTCTCTAATAACAAAAGAAGAAGAAACCTGCGTACAGCGTCCCCTCCCCACTTAATACATCTTAACATCATCCTACTTGCGGTCTCTCTTTTTCGAAAAAACAATCTAACCCCTCCTTACGCACGATTCATCAACCGAGAACCAGCCGCACTCGTCGCTTGACGTTATCCGGTCTCCGACCGGAAGTGCACTTTGGCTGCATATTATTCACCTCTTCAAAGTTCAGAAGAGGAGAATTATGCATGCACTTTAACTTATATCTCAACCTTTCCTCTTGGAAGGATTAATGACATAATTAAATTGACTGAGAACGATTTTGCCTACGCAGGGTCAGTTTTTATAGCACTGTCAGAACGGCTGTACGCACAACCTTTATGGTTTTTCTCTTTTTGCTAATATTCATGTGGTGATCTCTGGAAGAATTTTGATTTTCTTTTAGATATCGAATATTTTTAGCATCACGTTCTCATGATGTCTCTAGTCAACTCAGCAAACCAATCTTTAGCAGTACTGAAACAATTCTATCGTAATGTCTCTAGTAAACTCAACAAACCAGTCTTGATTATTTATATCTAGTCATGTTCTCTTTTAGTCATTTCTCATAATTATCAGTGAATTATTATCTATTTACAATGAATTTCGCTAGAACCCACCCACCCATTCTCCCCCTGTCCATGCATTGGATATTTCGCTAATCTTTCTCAATTGACCTCTTCCCTCTCCCTTGCATTCATACAGTTTGGATGCATATTCAGTTATCTGCATATTCACCCTCTTTCAAGTTTGGAAGAGGAGAAATATGCAAGCTCTTCAATTTATGCCTTAACTCTTCTGTTTGGAAAGGTTAAAGTCATAAATTAAAAGATTTAATTTATATTTGATTATTCGTAGACAAGATATTTCATGACATTTATGATCTTTTCGTTTGGGAGATACAAGTATCTAGAGGATAGAAAGATTGATTACTTTACATCTAAATCACTTCAAAAATAAAAAAGTTTTCGTTCTCAGTCAAACTTCTTTAAGTTTTGCAGTGAATTTTCTATTTTTAATTTTTCTTTCGGATTTGTGTGAGCCTCTAAAGTATACTCAGTCTTTAATAAAGTTGAGTATGTTTATGAACATTTTACATAGTGTACGAAAATAATATTATGTTAAATCTGAAAAGTCTAAATTTTTTTATATACATTTTTTTCTAAGTTAATTGAGAACCAACAGCTTCTGATCATTTTTTAACCTACATCAACGGTTGTCTTTTTCTTTCACTCTACCAAAACTTTACTTTGGATGTTAAGTTATCCATGGTGTCTCTCCTTATTCTTTATTGTAATAACCTTTTTCTTGTTTGAGGACATCGATACCCTTCCGTCAAGAGTGAGAGCGGAAGAATCCAAGGCGCTCCAGCCTCCAGGGGTCCCAGAGACAAGGTCAAGAGTAGCCACTACCAAAGCAGTAAATGAACCGGATATCTACCGTATCCCTAAAATCTAGCTTCCGGTGCAGAAGGAGAGGAGTGTATCTAACGTCTCTTGCATCATGTCATGTGAAAAGAGAAAAGAGAAGTTTGAAGAAAGTTCTTTACAGCCGGATAATGGTGGCTAGATTTTGGGGGGTTATACCGTAGGAGGAAAAGAGTTTTGTTTTTACCTCATGAGCTCAGCATGGTTCATTTTCGTCTCTTTGCCGATTGTAATTATATGAACTCTTTAAAAAAATTCTAAAGTCCACTTAGATTGCATTTCGATAAGAGAGCTTTCACAATGAGTCAACGTAACCAAAATGTACCTCATTCTACGTTATCAATATTTGATTGGCTAGTCAGTATTAATCATGTGCGATGGCTGACAAGTCTTACACGTTTTAATTTCATATGTCAGATCACATGATGCGTGAAATGTCATGTAAACAACTAAGTTCAAGAAAGCTTGCTTTTATATATAAACTTGTTTATTTGCTCAGTCACCTCTTCCATTTGAAGATAGAAGAGTGCAGTAAGCTTAATTTATTATTTTTAATCTACAATATTAGATAATTAATTATAATATTTATAATATTTATCTTTTTAGTCAATAATAGGTCACACTTGTAATCTCGGAAGCACGTTGGTCTGTGTTTCATTCATGGGTTCTGTCTAGACGTTTTTCTGCAGTTCTCAGTATGATTCATATTAACAATAGATTTAATTTTTTATTGAAGTTTTTATAGAACTTGTGTATAATACTTGTATCCGATAACAACGATGGTTGAGCATGCTTACTGGAATCTTGCGTGTAGAGTTGAGCATAGCACCGAACTGTTTTGTAACTACAGTTTGCTGTACCTCCATACTAATAGATTTTAATTCCTTCAGGAGAGGAAATTTAGTTCTTTTTGAAGCGGATAAAGTTCGAGTTAACTAACTGATACTATATCATGCAGAAAAACCTGTTAACTCTATTTATGTTAATTGATTTCGTGCGAGTCCACATGAATCTTGATCCCGAGGAACTAACAAATAATGATATATTATTATCTCCATGCCCTGCAGGGCAATGAGTGCTAGAATTTAACGTGTTGCAAAGACAACAGCATGAGAGGGAGTTGAGCCAAACTCCACACATGAAACCAAGAAAACCATGTCCACTTAATACGTTTTCATAGTAAGTGTCTAACCTAGAGGGTGAACATTGTTCACACATAGAGCCGTCATGTACACAAGCGAAGCATAAGCAAGCTTGTCACCCTCGGCGAGGACAGACATATCTGGAAAATAAAAGTATATATGTAACTTTTTATCTGGAAAATGATTAAGCACGAACAGAAGTCTTACTTTGACCGTGTCCATTGACACATTCTCCTGACGTTGGTGACAAGAGTCAATCTTGTCAGCAGTCTGACAGCTGCCGCCTAGTGTAAAGTTGTAAAGAACGTACTGTAGGTCACGAGGCTGAGATCAACAATCAATGTGAAAGCATGGGCAAGAGTGAAGACAAGTTGAAGGCTCATATCCTCGTGCGTCTTTCTTACAGAAAGTGGATGCAACCTGGGCTTTTCGGAAGAGGGAAGGAAAAAAGACAAGCGCGTAACACGGAGAGAAAATATCCAGACACTATTCTAAAGTTTGGCGTTTTCAGAAGAGTATGAAGGTTGTGCATATCCATGTTTGATTAATTCTAAAGAAGGTTTGCTTTATATTCATAGAAAATAAAGCTTAAATTAAAAGAAAATAAAAAATAAGTGTTTGACAATTACTGTATACTACCCGGATAGGGAGTTCTAGAGATACGACAGAGAGGCGGAAATAACCCATACAGCAAGTATAGCCACACGAGTACGCTTTTACAAGTCCAGGTCTTGGGTTGATTATTTAACATTTTATTACAAAAGGATTAGATATAAACTAATTCATTATTCCTTTTACTATCCGGGGATGGAAAAGGTGAATAAGCTTATTATCTCAATCGTCCGTGGCAACTTGGGACGAAGAGTAAGTAAAAAGAAATTGTATATCCTATGTCACTTTTGGTCTATTCTCTTGCAAGTCGAAAGGTTATTTTGTGCAATACGTTCGTTTATTGTTTACCACTTGCTGCCGTTTTCGAAATATTTGTAGGTCTTTTTTTTCCAAATGACACTCTTGAATCTTAGTTCTTGTCTTTATCTCCAAATGTCAGTCCGAACAGAATGAAAATTAGAAACGTCCCGAATATAATATTATAGATTATTTTTTTGCCAAACGAAACCCTAGAAATATAAAGACTTTATATTTCCAGAAAACATATATACAACAGGAGAAAGTCCTTTGGATATACTGAATATATCTTCATAAATGCCTGTCTCGCCTAAGCCGAAAGTCGAATAAAAAAGAATTTCTGCTACATGCTGCGTATATCGCGTGCTCCAACTCGTCTTGTTTTCCAGGGGTGGGTCCTGTGTACGTAGCGCGCGATAACAGCAGCAACGCCTGAAATGGCAGTCGGCGTCATAGATGTATCAACGTCGATGCGTCTTCACTCCATGCCAACAACCCTAGCCCGACTTCTTCGATGGGCTATCACTTTCCGTCGTCTTTTCGTGCGATTGCTCGTCTGCCGTTGTCTTTGGACGCGATAACTGTTTTGCTGCTCGTCGGACAATCGCTTGGCGTCGTTTTTTCATGCGATTGCTCGCACAATCGCTCTTTTGCTGCTCGTCGGATTTTTTGCAATTTTTTTTCGTCATTGCTGCTTGTTGCGGGCGAGAAGGCCAGATGCAGCAGGACGTCTGCTGCTATCGAATTGGTGCTGTGGACATGTCAAATTTCTTGTCGTATTTTACAGCAGGTTAGCCGAACACCTTTCTTCTCTGTTCTCTGCACTTCCTCTTTTCGTCAAGATGGGACTGTCTTCGCTCGGTTTTGGATTTTCAGTTGCTCGCTTCATTATCGGTTGCGTGATCTAGCGGTCCGTCTTCCGTTTTCATTCTCGTCGAGTTCCTTCTGGCTCTCGGATGGGACAGCCTCTGTGTTAGGTGCATTTTTCCTTTCCTCGTTGTTGCTGCTGCTGGTAACGATTTGGTTTCTTTTGGTTTTTCTTCTCGTGTTTTGCAGCCGGTTCGTTAGCGGACCGGCATTGTTCTATGTTATCTTCTCGTCCGGATGGAACTGTCGTCTATTTTCGGTTGCTTGCTTCATCATCGCTTGCACGATCAGGACAGGTCCGAAGGCAGATTTTTTGTTCTCGTCCGGATGGGAATGTCGTCGCTCGCTTTTCTGTTCTCGGTTCTTTGCTTCATCATCGGTTGCACGATCGAGACGGGTCCAAAGGCTCCTTCTACCGGTGCGTTGTGGATCTCGGATGAGTCGTCCTCTGCGTTGGTTGCATCTGTCTTCGTTTCTCACGTTGCTTTGAAGTGTGACGGACGATCTAAGCTTGTGGATCAGCTCGGACAAGCTTTGGCTGTCGGTATGAGGAGAGATGGAAGCATCTGCTTCCACACCTGCTACATGTCGACGCCTTGCCTACTTTGGTGCAGGTACATTTTTTTTCACTTCTTCCACACCTAGCTGCGCTTCAGGTACTCTGTCTCCACTCTCCATGCAATGTTCACCGATTCACATGATGATAATTTATCTATGCCTGATGATGAGAATGTTATTATAGTCTCCGATGATGAAAAATCTTCCAGTCAACTTTCATCTTCTTGTCCTTATAGTCCTTTGCTTGTACCTTCGAGGCCTCCGTCTCGGTCCTCTGATGTCTCTGCTCCACTCTCTCTGTCGGTAGTACCTCCGTCCTTACATTCTATCGGGTCAGTTTGCCTCCACGAAATAGAAAAGTACAAATGCCAAGGGCTTAAATTTGCTCGCCTGACGACTATTCTCTCGCATCCTTTGCTCCCTTCCGGCTACCTTTCATTTTCTGAAACTCAAACTATACCTCAGCAGAAGCTACGTCTATATAGACGTTTTGTTTAAAACCACCCGAATTCCTTCTTCCTGGTTTGGATTATGTAAAACTGTCGTATGCTTTCTCGGGGGCTACTGAATGCTTCCACTGCATCATCGGACTTTTTTTGTATATTAAATCGGAAGAGTTATGGCTCATCCTTAAGGACAGCACATCTACTTTGTTCTCTTATCCGAAATTTCTCCGACACGAGGATGACGAGAAGCTTCTGAAACTTGTAGTTCCTTCTGTGTTTACATGTTTCACTTGTGTATGCAAAGCCGTCAATACTAGAGTTTATAGGATAGGTTGTAAACATTTTCTCTTTCATCGATGCAAATGCGACAAGCCGCAATCCACCTCTTCCTCGGTCCAGAAAACAATCTCCCTCAAGAGTCTTGAAGCGTCCGTGACGATCGGTCAAACTGGTGAGGACCTGGACCTGTCTTGTTGGAGGTCGTTGTGTGCTTTTCTACAACAAGAGTGTGATAGTGGGCTCATCTCGATGGAACGGGAAGGAGTATTATTACATCTCCACGTTCAAGGTATTTTATGTTTACAGGCGACCAGCCCGATTGATGTTAAAAACAGATTAGTGACTGTCCTCGGTTGGAAAGAAAGTAGTAGACCACTGGGGGGTGAAGTGTGCGTAAAGAGACTGAATAACAGGGGCCTTCGTATCTTTGTAGGTATGGTTGGCTACCGTATGAAGAATAAATCTGAGGTACATCACCGATGTTGTATGAAAAATATTAGTGATTCTATGCTTGCAGATGGGGATGAGCTGTTCACACTTCTGAGTGCTGCAGAACCAAGAACAGGGCGGAACTAAACTCGAACAATATTCTTCAGCGGACTCTACAGTTCAACAAGTACAAGTGCCGTCATCCTCTAGGCAGTACCCTCCGCACATCTCTTCGGTCGATGGTTTGGTCTGGCAAGTATGCTCCATCCTGCAAATGGTTAATGGGTAATGGTATACAGCCCAGTGAGTGAGGCGCTTTGGAAATCCATCGTACACCTTGTCACGATGACGGATATCGATACTATCTTTTTCTCCAAGTGAGGATCGGCGGCGTTACTTCACTATTCTAATTCTTGAAGAGAAGGAGCAGTCGCTGGATCTGCTTTCCCAGCAATGGATGTCTGTTCACTGTTTGAAGCTGTGCAAGCTTTTCTTGAGTATAATCCTCTTTGCAGCGCTCTACTTCGAGACATGACAGCACAATGAGCAACGGAAGGTAAGTTTATTGCTTCTTTCTACTTGCGCGTTTGAACCTTCTTCTTTGCTAGCTGATCTCTCCTTTACGTGCAGACAGTGCTGTAGCAGCAGCGGCTAATATTGCTGGGGACGGAGGACAAGACCAGGGACCGGTGTAGCAGGTAATATCGATGGGAATGGAATTTCAGACAGCGCTGTGGCGGGAGCGGCCAAATATCGATGAGAACGGCCGAGAGAACCAGATGGTTCTGTATCGAGAGCAGGCAATCTTTCTGGGAACGACCGGTAATATAATATTTAATATATTTGCGTGGATGGCCAGTTATGTACAGTCGGTCACTGTGATGGTTTTCTTCACTGCCGCATTGAGCACTGTCCGTCTATTTTGGTGATAGTCCATTGCAGACAGTCGTGTTCGAGAAATAGACAATATCATTCCTAGGTTTTCTCTTATGTGCAAGTCGAGACAGAAACCGCCAACTTATGTCTCGTCGTAGAATACAGTCACACAGACAGAAACGTTGTGCAGGCAAATAATCCATTTACTCCTGCCAACAAGCAATAGCTTGTTGGTTACCCCAACCGCCTGTAGCTCGGGCGCCGTGAGGTCGAGTCCTCCTGGTGGGGGGGGGAACTCATGCTGTGCAAGGGCAGCAGCATACGGCTGCAGAAAGCCCCACAGCGTAAAGAGGCCTAAAAATAAAAACCAAAAAAAATAAAATAATCTATTTACTCCATTTTGGCTGGAACATGGCTCCATCATAATGTATTCATCCTTATCTGTAAAGGAACAGAAGCGTAGTGGAAACGTTTGAGACGTTTTGCAGCAGAGGACAACTTTCGTCCCGTCCTTCTGTCTGTTTACACTACTGAAACAAAATTACAGTTTACACTACTTCTGAACTGTACGCAGAAGCACTACTTGTGTTCTTTGTTTGGCCGAAAATATTTTGGTGTACGAGAAAACTCCCTCGCACCGGCTGCATCAAAAGAACACTTCTTTTAAACAGTTAATAAATTTATTCGGTCGCAATGGCCGAACGAAAATACTCCTTCGCAGCGGCTGTACCGGAAAAACGAGGTCCCGCAGGCTTGCTGTGGAGCGAAAGAACGAGGGAAAAAAATTTTAACCGCCCGAGGAGGAGGAAAAATCGGCGGATACAAAGATCCTTTTTTTGCGCGAGCGAGGAGGAAAAAAAGAACCAGCATCGATTGCCATCGTGGCTTCAGTTTTTCTCGCCACTGAACCGAATTTCCCCTAGTCGTAACCGAGGCAGAAAACCACAAGAGCCGAAAATTTCATTATACAATCTGCTGTGGATCTAGGGCGAATAAGCACCAACAGAATGATACAACAAGTAAATACATCTTACCAAGGCTGAAATGGAACTTTTCATCGCATATCCGAATACTGTAACTTTATAGAAAACTCTAATTTAGAGTATGAAGTTCAATCCCAGCTTCTTGGCACTAACATAGAGTCGGCTTCGAGTATATATACGATGGAACATCTTGGAATAGCGTAGAGCTCGAGGCACTCCGGTGGAGATGCTCTTACCCTTACTAAATTAACCATTTCCCTAACTTAATATTTCAGTTCGTTGTTGAAGGTGTCCACTGCCCGAAGGTGTCCACTGCCCTGCGGGAGCCGTTGTCACCTGTGCTGTAGGATCGTCTTGTTGGGGAGCCTCTTTTTGTTGCCTTGATGCGGTTATCTGAGTAAAATTCTGGGGATCTCTCGCCTCCAAACAAACGAACTTAATGTTCCTGTTTACTTGGTACTTCTGGAGTCAAGAAAAAGTAGTCGGTCACTTTTGCTCGTGGTGAAGAATCATTCCAGTTTATTTTCGTGGCGTAGAATGATCTACCTGTTCTTTTTCTCCTGAGCTCAGTTAGCTTCTACAATGCTGAGAACCGTTTTGACCCTCGATGCCATTTCAGATATCATGAGATCTACTTACTGGGTATTTATTTAAACACATTCGGTTATTATTTATCATACACATTCGGTTCAGGACCGAATGTGTATCTACTGTAATCTTCGAATTCGAAATTCCCATCTGCTCAGAAACCTCTTTTCCGACGAAACCAGTAACAATTGCAACGGTAGAATTCAAAATCTTCCATGGTTCAGAAATGTTCTGCAACTGAACATGTACACATACCGGTGACCAGAGGAGCAGTTGCTTTTGTTGACAACTTTACCAATATATATATATCAAACTTCACATAAGATCCATGCTTCAATTAAGTTTCATATGCTTCATGAGCGAAGTTTAGCTGTAGCGGCATTTGTATTCGTGCAACCAATTTCTACACGCTGCAGTGCCGCAGGGCTGCTAAAGAGAACAACACTTCAGATAAATACCCGTTTCTCTCCCGCAAGTCGAAAGGTATATATGAGAGAAAACTTGCACTTGCAGTTGATTCTCTTTCTTGCAGCCTGAGGATAGAGATGTAGACCATGAAATCCATACTGGAAGCTGAGGCTCTAGATCGCTTGCCGAACAAGAGTCGTGAAATTTCTTATCTGTCTCAACCCTGATGATAAACTAACAAAGATATCTGACAATATACCGAATTAAGGTCATGGTCATGGTCATGCAGCATACTATATGCAAGTGCTGAAGCCTAATTCGACGTTGATTCAAGCAAAGCCGCCGTCGGTGGCCAGCTTTCCCAGCTTCAGTGAGGTCACACTTCTATATATATTAGCTCTTGTGTGAAAGTTAAATGTATGTATAGGAACACTTAGATGCCCAAGTTTGACTGCCTTCGATCCCAGGAAAACCAACGGTAACGGTCATGCAGTGTGAAGCGCCCATGCGGAATGAAAACCAGCTAGCTTCCTCGTAGCTCTTGTTATGTTGCGGCAAATCTTCTTGTTATAGTTTGTTTTTTGGAGCTGTTCTCGCCGTGGAGCTTTTACTCCTACACGGATTACACCACCTCTGCAGTACCCGCTCACGAGTACCCGGGTCGCCCATGAAAACCAGGAGGTCGAGACTTGTTTTTTACACTCTACACTGATTCACTGATGTTGCGGCAAATCTTCAGAGACTGAATCTAACAGACCAGATGACATTGTGCATAACATCGTTCAACTTGGTAAATGAGTGGATCTTTTACTCTTACACGGATTACACCACCTCTGCAGTACCCGCTCACGAGTACCGGGGTCGCCCATGAGAACCAGGAGGTCGAGACTTGTTTTTTACACTCTACACTGATTCACTGATGTTGCGGCCAATCTTCAGAGACTGAATCTAACAGACCAGATGACATTGTGCATAACATCGTTCAACTTGGTAAATGAACAGCTGATGAGACTTATTCAATCTGGTTCACGAGACATATATAGACCCAGTATAAATTGCTATTCTCCTCAGAATACACATCCAATCTCGGGAGAATGGATGAATCAAATATTTAAATGAAGACTATAGTACTAGAATAATGAGTCAAAGTTACCCGGCAAAATCTAGTGGTTAACTTCTCCCCAAAGTCTGAGTTTCAACCTTAACGTGGTGCCATAACTCTCTTCAGAATCTCTAGTTTGTGGCACATTCAGGAGGGGCCGTAGGATATCTTGTTGGATCAGTGCAGTAGTCGTAAATCATGTAGTTTCTTTTCACCTCATTAAGTTCAGTCTTATATGACGCCTCTAGATCCTGGTATGCAGCTCCTGCCCACCATGCATTGGCGTTAGCGCAGTTTCCTGCGCCGTTGGTATTCTCGCACGCGTCGATGGTAAAGGCTCTGTAAGATGCAACAAACGGAGCCACACTCCAATCTATCTTGTCCAGTCCACCCCGGGTAGCCCACTCTTCTCCGTTCCAGAGGCTGGAGTAAATTCCCATCGGCTTGACATGCGGGTAGTCCACACCAAGTCTCACATTGTTCTTGAATATCCGGATAGGTTTCGAGTCCACCGAAAATCTGTAGGACAATAGACGAATGACCACAACAACAGCAATCAAGTCATGTCCGGCACAGACGGCACCCATGCATGCATTTTTCTGGAACATAAATCTCATGGCCGCTGTATGCCGCAGGAGAACATTCACTGCAAGAAGTAGCTTTTCAGAATAGTACATCTTCTCAACAAAGACAGAAAACAGTGTCCTCCACGTGCATTCATATCTCGTTCTGCAATTTGGTTAGCAACTTAGCATATGTTGAAGGCGGCAAGGCAAACCGACTATCTACGGAAATAAGTAGGTGGAGAATTTGGAAGAGAGGAGCTGCGCGGGGCGTACATGATTATGTTTTTGTTCCACAGCACTGAGTAAGTGTGGAAATCTGCGGACGGGTCAAACCACAGATAGTGACGCTGCTCACGACCTCCCACTCCGTTTGCAAACACATTGGTTTGAAGAATGTAAGGCTGTCCGCTTTTGTTTCCTAGGAATTCAAAATCCAGCTCGTCGTGATCGGGCGAGTCCATATCAGACGAAAGCTGCAAGTCCCCAAAGTTTCAAAAACCGGAGCCATTAGCCATGAGGCTGAGTTGAAAATCTGGAGGACAACTGAATTTGGAGAAAGTTCATCATTTCCGACTATGGTAACGATAGTCTGATTACGTTCAGAGTTACACATGCATGACTCAAACAGAACGCTCACTAGGCTATATATATACACGACTATGAAATGAAGGTTCATTCTGCATTGTCTAAGACCCTTACTGTGGTGACTCTGAACTTGGCTCCGCTGCATTACTTACAAAGTAGGCTGTTACAGTTCCCGCAGAATTTCCCCTCACGAGCTTGATCTCAGTACTGACATATCCGAACGTGTACATCTCCCTCGAAACATATCCTGAACCTGGTTCAAACAAACACTTCACTCGCACAGTGAACCGGGAGTGCCGATATACTATGGTTACCAAGCACTATCCGCGCACAGGCATCTATACTCCCACGCCACATTTAAACGAGTCCTGGACATTCTTCGAGTCACCAGGAAATTCACTCGCGAGGGATGGCAAATTAGCATGTCTGCAGAATCTAATCAGTTCTTTCAAGATTTATGGCACAGCTGTTCCTGATGTAAGATTGTAACGCACCGGACGCCGCATCGAGTATAAGCGCAACGCTGCCATCTGCCGCCACTCGGACGTGATCCGTACTCCAGGTGACAGTATACTGGCTGGCGAAGTCACTGCTCCTAGTGGGCGGAATATCTTGGGAGGTAACGGAGTATAAGTTCATACAAATCAGGAGCAAGAGCACAAGTCCGGGCAGGTTTCTCGTCGTCATGTTTTCACCACAACACGTAGAGAAAGAGAAAACGTAGAAAAATTCAAAATAGCTCCACTCGATACCTCGGACTGGAGGCGAGGCGAGAAGAGAACAAGGATCCGGAGACGAGACAAGACCGATGATACGACTGTCTGTCTGTTCTGTTCTGTTGCGGGCAGAATGTGATCTTTTTATGTATGGAGCTTTGGACCTGGAGAGAGAAATGAACTCTTTTGTCTGGAGCCCGAGACGAGCCGAGCCAAGCCAATCGGGATCAGGATAAATCCGTGCTCATGGGGAGCATGCAGTTCTTTTCTTTCGAAGGGTCCACCAACATATATGATGAGCAACTGCGAGGATCCGACGCCAAGGGTTGGTGCGATGTGAGTCGGTAGCTTGACTAGCGGCCTTGCCTCACTCATCCATGCGGGCCAGTGTTAGAAAGTAGGAGCCTAAGGGAAGGTTTCCACTTTATTCTCTCTTCGGTGGCTTCTCCCGGTGAAGAAACGCAACGTTTACGTGATCACCTAAAGAATGGATCCGGAAGGGAATGGAGATCACCGTAACTTTCCTCCCGCACTGTTCGGTTCTCGTTATCCTTGTATCTGTATCTATCCATGTCTCTATTCCACCGTAGGTTAACGGGGGTTTGGGCCTAAGCTCCATCCGGTTCCGATGGATACATCATAATGAGAATGAGCGCTTCTCTTCTGTTAACTTCCGCCACCATCATTATCTACTTGGATGCCACTGACTGACCTTTCTTGACTGCCAAGGCAATTATCTTATGTCCAGAACTTCTCCTTCTTTATCGTCGTGACGGTCGTCTTCTAGCAGCTGCCGTACTAATTAACCGCTGTACTCAGAGTCGTTTTCGTCGACGCACTACTTCTTCTTTACACCGGGATTCAGTCAAATGTATGCAGAGATCCCACACTAATCAACTCATGTGGAACTTTACCCTCGGAGATTCAATCAAGATCTGTTGGCCTCGAGCAACCACCGTATAAGTACATCGATAAGAGCTCTGCTGCCGTCGAACCAGCTTCAGCATATACATCAATTCACTTTCTTGTTACCGTACGTCCAGATTGACCTAGTCTGCTTCGTTCAAGTTTTCATCCTTTAGACAGACGGGCAGTCAGCAGCTGCTCTTGCTCTCTTCTAAATCCTCTTGCACTGGTATGGACTCCAAATGGGCGGAATCAGCCAAGTTCTAGGTTGTTAGCGTGATTGCTACAGTACATCTATCACACCAGTTGTCAACAACTCTTGTGGTAAGACAACCATTGAAAGTTGCTTCCAGAACATATATATAAAAGTTTAATACTGTTGGATCCGAATAAGTCCATGAGCGGCTGATCCGAAGGGACTGTTGAGAATCTATGATCGTAGTACTAGTTCTAGTTGAAAGTCCCATGTGCAGTTTACTTTTATTGGGTTCTGGGATGTTTGGATCCGAATTGTAACTCGGAAGAATCACTGGAACCAGCCTGACTAGAGCTCGATGCCCATCCAGCTATACATGTAGCCCCCTTAGGTCCTCATATCATGTGTGTGGAGGTGACCCTTTATCTGGAACACCTTACATGCCCTCCCCTCGTGCATGTATTGTACTTTGAGCTGCCACTTGTCCGTTTTATGCATGTGACGCTGCTTGAACCGACAGCAAGCAATTATCTTGTGAAACTAATGTAAGATGTATAACCTCACGAATAGCGATCATGTGCCACATTGAGCACGACTCCTCTATGTTACGGTTACTTGACTTTTCACAAACACTAGACATTCTGATCTGTGTGCATAGTTCCTGCCATGCTAGTTTTCTTAGTTTAGTTCACTGCTTAGGCCCAAGGCCCCCAAATACTTGTGCAGAACGCATGCTACTTTTGAGGACTGATTTATTTCGGGCAATGATTCACTTTAGGCCGTGATCCAAAAGAAGAAAACTTTAGGAGAGAAAGTTAAGAACTGGGTCGTGGCAATCTACCACCGAGCAATTCGCACCTGTCTTTTCATGAGAGGACTATCCTCCACCGTTCCTGAACTCAGATGAGATCGAAGCCACCTCTGAAATATTCTTGCTTTAGGTCTAGGTGCCATTTGTATTTCGGTGCTTGTCATGGTCATTAGTACTCAACGAATCTACGAGTCCATCGAAAGGGATACCGTTCGAACTCGTTTGTCTTGTTGCGTGCCTGAATCACAAAAGTAGGATCTCTTCATGTGTTTGCATAAACTCCAATCAGACGGTGCAGGATCTCCTCTCACTCAGAACCAGTATCGGAACTGCTTACGCTTTGAAGATATATATGCAAGGTAAAGTAATCACATACTTCAGCACCTCGCTTGCTTGCTACAGCGGTATCCGGATCCCCACCGCCAGCGATAGTAGCTTGAATCCCCGTTCACTAAAAAGATGCTTTCTTTGGATCATAGTACTTTTCCTGTGTTTTAGGTCAGTTCACGCATCCATGTGCTTGGGAGAAGAATCAATCCAACCATTCTGAGTAGGTACCGATCTGGCTACTGTCAAGCTGGAGAATACCGTCCACGCTCGCTATACTTCAGTCAAGTTGTTGTCAAAACAACCATTACGGATTGTGGTGCTTTGAATGATTGAATCCGAAGCTTCGGATGAGTGAGAACTGGTGCTTCTCTGGTTAACTTGCCTTTTGCTTTGTGAATAAACCTTTTATATTTTTACTCGGCAGTCATGAGACAGTTACGACATGTCACATAGAAGCTCAGGAATTCTGGGCTTCCTTATGATCATGTGGCCAATTTCTTGATCCTTTTCTCTTGTTTACGATTCCATTATTCCATAAGCAACTTTTCCCAGCCAAAGGCGTTCCATGAGATTGAGGAGTTCGTTGATTTCTACTGCGTGTGTGAACATGGACCTAAACAACGGAAACATGACGGGTCTGTGTAAAGACTCTACTTCTTCTAATCCCTTTGCCGTTTGTATGTGCTTTGCTTTCATTATGCCTCCATACACTGCTGGTGGTAGTACAAGGAAAGATAACCAGATCATATTGCATGGTTTTCAGTTGAGATGTTTATCAATTTTCGGCAAATTCTAAAAGCTGATGTAGATTGCGAGTATTGTGGCTGACCTTCCTCGCTCGAGATACTAAAGATAAGCACTTGTTTCTAGATTGATGAGAAAGTATGCCTTTTGAAAAGAAGGTATGATTTCGTGCCTTTTGCTTCAGTAGCGAGTCTCATGCAATCTGTTTGAAGCACTAGATTCAGGAGAGTTCCTACATACTTCATTACATATGGATACCTGCACTTGCAAGTTGGCTGTGTGTGCCTCGCTTAGGTGTTCATGATAGCCAGGAGGATGGCTTGTTTCTGCCACTCGTTTCGTAAGAATTGTAGAGGATTTTGTTTTCATGTTGCTAAGTGTGGGTAAAAGGTTGTGTCTAGCTCTATGAACTGCTGACAAACTTGCAGCCTCAGTTTGTTGATGCTTGCCAAGATAGTAAGGCCTCATGTTTTCCTTACTCTTAGCTTACAGCATACTATCTTCTAGTGGGAAGAAGTAATAGTAGAACTAACGCCAAGGCAATGCTGCCCCTTTATATCCTGAGGCATTAGCTACGACAAGACACGTTGAGCTAGATATTCCTTATGTTAGTCATTTTCACTTTTCTTAAACAGAGTATGAACAAAGTCTACACGCACGAGAGAACTTTCATGAATCTCCTCCCATTTATGTTCTTAATAACGAAGATGAAAAGGGAGGAGTTCATTCATCGGATGTAATTGTTGAAGCTTGTACTGCTTATCTTCATTCTTTTCTTCAGTGACTCCAGCTTTCCCTCGCGACCTTCAGCTTCCACTTCCTTCCGAATTGCCGGATCGTTTGGAGCTCCAGATTCTCTGTTGTCATCGTAGTTTCTTTCTCGAAGGAAAACCGATACTTCTCTTTCACATAAGTTCCATGTCTCTGCCTTCTTTCTCTGTTTATCTTCTTTCAAGAAATTTTGAATATCTCGTGGTTCCTGGTTGCTTCCATGGATATTCAGTCTTATGTTTCTCAACTGCGTCCATATCTTCTTTTTCTTTTCCAGATCGATGAGATTCTTGGTTCAAAGTAATCAGTCTCCTTTCTCTCAAAATTCTCCCTCTCATTTTTCTGGTATGATCTTACATGCGCTACGCCTTACTCTTTATGTGAAACTATTGTTTTGTACAAGAAACAAGTAAGAGAATGTTATTTAGATCATTTTTAGTGAAATTTAAAACATTATGAAAAATAAAATGTTGGTTCGTTGTTTCTTAGTAAAGAGAAGATTATTATATATCACTTTATGACTTTTCCAAATAAAAAACATTTTTACATTTTAAAAAGAAACCTTTTGAATTAGGATCCGACTCACCCACGATTTTGACAAATAAATTGGGTGACCTTGAGTGAATTATACTTCTAAAAACAAGTAAACATCTTCAGATAAGATTATTATTATTATCTCCTGTTAGAATTCTTCATCTGTTGAAATCGAGCACAGTGACTTGTGATCGATTCATTGCTTTTGTAGTTGTAACTTAACTTGCACTTATCTTTATTTACAGAATTGCTGTAGAAACACTTGTTCTTTCTGTTTCTCGACGCGTCCTCTTTAGGGTTAGGGGCGACGCGTCCTCGAAGAGTTTTGATCTTTAGATACATATTTCTGACCTTTTCAAGTGTTTCTGTACATGTTCATCAAAATGTTACCTCTAGCGTACACGTTTACGTGGACATGTATATGGTAGTTATTCCAAATTCTGCACACTGTCCATTGTCCAACCATCACACTGTCAACAACTCCATAATTTACATGTCATGTCATAAGCATTGCATTGCTGATAAAAGAGACAAAGCATATCCTTTCCCACATTATCACAAGACTTAGTGCACATATGTCCTCAAGATTACCAACCTAGTTTTTGTTTACTAATTTAGGTTAAGTTTTTTAGTATAGCGTAAATTCCACTTATTTCCACTTTGAAGACTAATATACTGGTAATCGACTAAATTTCTTTTCCAAAAAACTGGTTTCTGGAAAAAGTCCGTACTGAATTTTTCATTATACAGATTCCTTTGTTTGGAGAAACAATATGTATTTTATATTTTTACATTTTTACCTCTATTACTACATATAAAACATGTCCATCGTATACTAAGTTGATAGTTATTAATCTTGAAGAGAATTTTCTCATGAACACAAGTCAGCAGAAAACGTGCATGCAAGCGATTACTAGCTTGTAATGAAAGAAATAACTATTTGAATCTTAGTGTCACTACCCTTGTCTTTCTCGAGATCATGAACTACAGGTTCAACCATGTAAAGTAAAACTACGTGGTTGATATGTGAGTGTGCATATGAGACAGGAGGTAGTTAATAAACTCATATATAGCGGTGTATTTACAATGTACCTCTTAGCACATATTGATTCATTCATCTAAAGACCATTGGAAGGACAACTCGTTGTATTTTGCTAATAACAATTACGAATCAAGATGTATTTTCATACCTCAACTTTTTAACGAAAAATAATTTCTGTTTAATGAAATCTTTAAATGACTCACTTATATTTTTATACAGAATCTCATTGTACAATAAAACTCGTCTTAGAATTAAAAATAGTCTCATAAGTTTCATTATTAGTTAACAGTTTTACTAGAAATAATTAGAATATTCTATCTTTAGCTTACACTTGTTTATAAGCAGATCCCTTAATGAATCTTCCAGAAACTATAACGTCACTGCATGTAAACCTTCGCAATCTATATTGAAGATTTAAGTGGTGGGCAAAAAGCTATGATTTTGGGAAGCTGACAAGGTTGGATGATAAACTTATCTTTAAAATATCTCGAGTGTAATTTGACATTCCCAATATAGAAGTGCCGTCAATGCTATGTGCCACTCTCACTGTGAGAGTGTGTTCACTGTTAATGTGACATCCTTAATGTGCCACTATCCTTAATGTTGACAGTGATATTATTGATTCTTGATATAGAAGTTTATGATCATGTCACTCTATTTTCGATGTAAATTTATGGTGTTGACATCTTAGCAACAAGAACTCTAAGAGAGAATTCTTTTGCTGTTGAAAACTCATGATCTAAGTTCAAATCTTGGACAGTTTACTGACAGCTAAAATCAAAATGGATAAGTATCTCTTTGCAAATGCTTCTAATGAGGAGTGTGGAGGATTTTGCTTCTAGTTTCATTTTATAAGTTCCAAATGTAATGAAACTCTATAAGCTAATAGTTTTCAGGATCAACTTTCTAACAAGTGTAAGATGGGTTCAATCTTTAGTTGTAAGCGAGAAGAAGTTAAGGCTTTTGAAAGTTGAGAGGGTATACATTTCTCTTTCAAACACTGCTGTCTTTGATGTTGATGTGGTACTCTCGTGTAAACAAGTGTTCTATTTCTGATGTGACGTTTATGAAGTGACATCATCTGCTGTGAGATTTTTTAGACTGAAAGCTTCTAGTCCAAGATAATTAGAAGAGAGTTTTATTCCAAAATAATTTGATAAATATATCTTCTACCCAGGGATGTCACTCAGTATACCATATATATTTTTATATATATAGATAGACACGTCATGTGAGATAAATGCTATTTTTCTTATCTTTATAATTGATTTTATTATAGTTTTTAGTGATTAAATATTCTTTATTTTTTCCTTATATTCCTTCTTTAATGCCTTGAAAATTAAAAAATATTATTAAAAAATATTTCTCATACCTTTATTACTTAGTCATTCATTTTTCTTGAATATACTTTGTTTAAGTTAATCTTGTCATTGTACATCATGTAAGCATAGTCATATGTCTCCTTTTATCTTGGACACGAACTCACTGAGTATCTTAGGTGGTCTTTTTATCATCTGAACTTTCTTTAGATGATGAGATGATAAAAAGACCACCTTCTCTCAGTGAGATTGTTGAGATGACAAAAATAAGATAAGAAGACTAAAACAATCTCTAATCTTGACTCAAGTCTCTACATCTAATCCTCGGACAAGAACTGTCGAAGCGTAACTCAAAGCAAGGAAACACTCTTCTCTTACAGTTAGCTTCACAACAACGTCTCGTTACCCAAATTTATTATATACAGCAGCCGCATCCGTAACAATGTCATTGCATCACCATTGCTCAATATATCACTAGCCCAAATCGCTCTAATCCAAATGAGGATCGAGAACTCAGCCCCGTTAGATAATGATATAGTGAGAATCGTCTCGAATACCGAAGTAGACTTCCAATCCGTAATAAAAGAGCGGAAGAACGTTGATCTAGAGACTTCTTTCTTTCGACAGACGATCTTCAGAAATCAATAGGATCTTTTCTCTTAACTCCATAGGCTCCAAGAATCCTAAGATCCGACATCCGATAGCCAAGATATGTCTAATTTTGATCGCATATGATCAAAATTTTAAAACCTCCTCCTTGCGATCGAAATGCACGCGCACCGTCCAAACAAATCACTTGATATATCTCTTCCTCTAGGTATATCAGACTACCTTGAACCCAACAAGATTTCAAACATGTCGTTTGGAGTTCTCCTCACAAAATCACACAAGAAATTTGATCACATGACGCAAAAAGTTGACATAAATGAACCCCTATGGCTCAAATTCGTTCACCACACCCAAACCAACAACCCAATCCATGTACAATTTTCTTCTTTGCGTAAGTGAAGAGTCTATGATCGCGTCGACACCAAGAACGAAGAACTTGATCCATTGATTGTCAAGAACAACCAAACCTCATATTGCAAGTAACCAAAAATTTGATGTAAGTGTCTCCTTGCGGATAAATTTCTCTCATAAATTCCAATCCGTCTGATAAAAATTTGTATCGTCTTCAATTTCATGTAGAACTCGGTGTTCTGATCCTTACGGATCCAAGGACACAAGTTTAGACTCCCGAACGGTCCAACTCTTCTTCATAGATAACTGAAGCGCCCAATCCTCTCTCCATATGTCTAAATTTCATCAAATTCCAACCCTCGATCCACCTCTACATGAACCGTCTAATCCTATGCGTAGCCTGCACAAAAATGAAATCAATGACGTCTTGCACGCTTGCGTTGGACTCACCAATCTCTCAAACGGTCCATCACTAGCCCGTAGGTTCAAGCTAACTCTTTCGCACTGTAACTGTTAGTTACGTCTTCCAAATGCACTTCAAGCTTTCTGTTACCACAAAAACCTCCCAAAAAGAATAATCGAGCACCCAAAAACTTATATGGATGAAATAACAATATAGTGTTATTATTCATCATAAATAACAACTATTAGTCGGAGATCCATAAATAACAACTTATAGTTATTTTCCATGTTCCACCGACAGTCCACTGATCCACCATCCATCCAAAATTTTGTAGAAGTTCAAATCGCCATAAGTTGTTAGTCTTTATTCCATTTGTGACGATTTAAATTCTCATTTTGATCTCTCCGACAAGATCTATTCCATGCTGCTTTCAGAACGGTATAAGCAGCAAGTGTGGGAAATTTGTTTTCTCAACACTTTTATTTCATGCGATAGCTGATACACGACGTGACAACGTAGTTCAAAGATTACATACACTCACGGCCCAAGGAGCTAGATATGTTAAGTTCTGTTGAGAAAGATGAGAAATGAACAGAAGAGATAAAAGAGGAGTCTTGTCGAGGATGATTGAAGGAGATTAAAAAGAAAAACTTTCAAGGATACATACTAATGCAGCGGATTCGTATGTATTCTTGATGCTGTTCAAAGCACATTTCAAACATGAGAAAAGAAGATCAAGATAAAGACTACATGATAAACGAGAGACTTGAGTTCAAGTGAAATCTTCTACATAAAGAAAATGTTGTTCCAAACATGAGAAAAGGTCATCGAGATAAAACTACATGTTCAACTAGAAAGTTAAGTTCAAGTGAAGTCTTCCATGTAAAAGAATGGAGTTCATATAAGTGCTGATGTATTATAATGCAAGTGCATCTATTTTGGAAGTAAATTAAAGTTGGATCAGAATGTGAATTCCAACTATAGTGTCACTTATTTATGTATTCTTGTATCATTAATTAGGTTGGATAGTCATCTTGAACATGTTGATTAAGCTACTTGATCACACCCTTTCCTTACATCACAACTCTGTCTCCAAGATCACATGATGCAAAGGGGAAATGCTATTCATTGTCTAACATATCTGGTCTACTTTCTAAAACTTCAGATCTAAAAGCTCAACTCAGCTAAAACTTGAGCTAGTTTCAGTATTCAAGATAACCTATTGACTACAGTTTGTTACACAAAATGTCAAAAGATCATCTAATCGACAGAATATGCAAGAGAATGCGGAAAAGAATTTTCTCCAATTAATAATGTTAAAATTTTGGAGAAATGTTGATAATATCACATAAACAATCAAATATGATGGAATTAAGATGTTATAAACAAGTGAGGTTCATAAGTTACTCATTTAAGCTTTGGCTATGTCAGCTTTGATCCATATAATTTTCATGGATGATCTTTTCATTCAAGAAAGATCATGATCCTCAAACTGGAAGACGGACATGTTTAAATAAATGATAGATCACCATGATAAGACAAGATGACCAAATTTGTAGTTGATATATGATGATCATATCATAGTTGGATCAGAGAATCTTATTTTAAATGATCAACATAAATAAGTATGATTCCAACATAATAAGTTGAAACATCCAAGTAAATAAAGAGTTCAGGTATCAATTGGACTCAAGGTTATTAACCAGTCTGATTATATGGCATTGAGTTATACTCAATAGATGGACATACTTAAATTCTCAACTGACCTTAATGAATAAAGAAATCAGATTGGACCATTTTGACCATGGTAGTATTCTCCTTCACAATATTCATCATATTAATCTTCCTTGAGTAGTATGAGAAATAATCGATGATTGATCATGATCATTATCAGATTATATATTAACTTTTACAATTCGATCCTTTTAAAGGATTTTATTTTGAAGTGAGTATTTGCATGTATATATTTGAAAATTCGTTTTCTCATATGAAGATAAGATGCAAATATAGCAAATTAGTTAATTATCACTGAGGTAATTTATTACTAAATTTGAGTAATAATAAATTACTTTGAAACATATTGTTTCATTTGTTGATGAACACTGTCTTTATGCTGGAGTCGAACATCTTCTCTTCTAGTGTTGACCGTTTCAATTTTATGTAACATCTTAATGTCAACTAGCTAAAAATCGAGTTGTTCAAGGATTCACTTTATATTTGATAAATCTGATATATCTGATAGATTTGACTCGCACGTTTAGTTTAAAGTATTTTGTCAAAACGTGTATTATTGAATATTATTTATTATAGTCCTCCGGAAATTCACAGAAAACCCATCCATAACCAGAAAATTCTTTTAAAGTAAACCACGTGTTTGTCTTCTTCTCCACCTTGGCTGTAGAAAGGGGTTGATGGGCATATTTTACATAAGTTAGCATTATCACCTGGGCTCGCTTCGTTTTATGTATTATAACGTTTTCATTTTTCCAGATTACATATTTTGACCCCATCATGAATCAGATTTCATGTTTGACAATTTAATTTTGACTTTTAGACACTCTCTAATTATTCGGAGACGAGAATTATATTATCGTTTGTCTCTAAGACGATCATTTAATGATAATTGTATTTTTAAAAACTCCTCTAATATTTTTTGAGAATTAACCGTGTTATCAGTCCTCTCGAGAAAGAATAAACAATCTAACCCTTCATCTGCTAACGACGGCTTGGTTCGAACTCTCGACGTGAGGCCACCAAACAAGACACGTCTTGAGGGTAATAGCTTTATAATTCAATAACGCGAATATGCAGACAGGTCGTCTTTACGTGTCTGACTTTCAAAATTGTTTCTCACATTCAACAGCCAAAATGGTGACAATCAGATGACAGAATGAGAGACCAAAAATGAACATGAACTTCTGAAGAACCGTTGTCCACTTGTTAGCAGAAATGAATATCACCTTTGAGTTTTATTTAATTAAAAATATATATATATCTCTGAACGTTACATTAGAAAAACTAGAAATGCGGGAAGAGAAGTACATGACCCTAAGACAAGTAGAGACCACCGCGCTCCCAGCCCACTATGTGCACATTTAACCTACATCAAATTTTTAGATGGATCCATCTATTTTGGAAGGTTTGATTTATTAATCACATCTTCTAAGATGATGTTTGAACTGGAAAGGTGACTACTGTAATACCCTTATTTCTACGGGATTTGGGATTACCTAGACGGTGCAAAAGTAGTTCATGATTTCAGCAATTAGAATCATGAACTGCATCATTTCAGTTTAGGGTTCAGGCTAAATTTGTAATTTAGCATTACAAATTCGCAATATCTGGATCAGAGTTCGAAATTTCTAACAGCTGATTTTAGATCAAGTTCCACGGAGGCCCTTCAAAGGATGTCCTCGTGTATCGTACGAGACAAGCTCGGACTTTCCTCTTCCATTTTCAAACTGTAGTACTAAAATTACCCGCATATGACCTCTAATCCTATCATTTTCCAGTAGTTATTTTACTATCACTTTAACTAACTCCAAACTACACATCTAAGTAAAATATCGCTAGAAGTCTGGTTTAAACCTGTAAGGTAGGATCATTTACTATAAAGGGAGTGTTGTTTGTTAGACGTCTGTGCTTTCCAGCCAGAGACGACAGGTGGATGAAGGCTTTGAACATGAACACCTCACATACTAAATCATCCAAATGGTTGCAGTGACTTGTTTTGAAACGTCAATCATCAACATTTAACGAAACGAGCTCGCTGCAGGGATAGTCACAGATACAAAAGTTTCTAGCTTTTGTCATCCTTCGCAAGCTCTATGTACTGTTTTCCAACTACACCTCTAACATCGGTAATGATAACATACCGACAAGAGCACCTTGCTCTGGATTCAGTCTCGCCTACTCGTCAATGTCTCTCGGACCCTGCTTAGTTTTGCAGCGTTCGTGCCTCAGGACTTGTATCAATGGACAGGAGTACGAAACAATTGCGCAGATACGATTAGTTTCGCTCTGTATGAAAGAGTACATCATACCACCACATCGCTTTACGGTACCCGTTATCGATCCATTTCAACACTGGATCCTGACAGGTTGAAACTGGTCCGGTCCACAGGTTGGGAACATTACGCAGATAGCCATGGTCGATCCAGCAGCAACAGTTTACGAAACTAGCAAAGCCAAACTCACCGGCCCTAAGCTCAAACACAAGTAACCCGGCTTGGTACATGCATAACTTCGTACATGAAAGTACGAAGTCTTACATGTAGTTATAAGCACACACATGGACCAGAGCATGTCGCGTGGTAACCTTCACGTTACAGCGGAAATACAACGGCAGGTGCGAAGGAAATAGGAAACCGGCAGATCCGGCAGCATGAGACCGAGCAACTGCACGTAAGTGCTATACGGCGTACAAGTGGGACAAAGTTCGTCACACAGACGGGCATCAACCGATTACCTGGACCGTTGCTACATCCAACCTTCCTCGGTCGCACACTTACGATAACCGACTTGCCGGAATCAGCGAACTCTAAAGAACGCCCTGATAATCCCGGGCTCTTGTTCCCTCAAAACTTCGAAATCACCAGAGAGAGTCTCCTCCCGCGAAGCCCCCTGGGGAGCTCGTAATAGACCCATCACTAGATACAGTACGAGCTAGTCTATGCCTTGATCATGCACTGACCCTTGCCGTACTCCACATGAATTACACGAACACCTAAGGGCCTCAAGACCTTAACAGGACCGACAGCACGAACATCAACACCAACATCAAAACCCTGTACAAGCTCTTAACCAACATACATCCGACTGACAGAAAGAGTAAGAGGTGATGGTGGGCGACAAAGTGCCATCCTGGAACACACCAATACCCACAAAATATAATTCTAGTGTACAAGGGGGCACTGGAGGAAATTCCGGCTGCCATGCCCTGATAGAACTCCATGTGTACTGCTTAACATGCAAGGAGCGACCACAAATCCAGAAGAGTTCCGTAAGTACAAATGTATCTATGCGTTGTCACCAATGCGTTACCACCAATTTCACTTTTTGTACGTCCATCTCTTACCTCCTGTTCTGAAACCTCCTACGCCTTGATCACTACTTTCCCCGCTGCTCTCTGCGCCACTGCCATAAGACTTGCGTGTCTTGCCTACTACTTGTCCATCGCTCATACTTCCGGCATACAGAGGATCGTCAATACCTTTTACCGGCTGTCTAGCAGTGCTCGGAGAATAGTGAGCGTGGAGGTCATCTCTGCTCATTGTCCTCTTCTTTTCCTTATCCTTTTCTTTCTTCCTGCCCCATGGGGGTAAATGAGGAAGATGACCGTGCATTTTGTTGATGCCTTCCTCCACTGGCGCTACAGCGATGTGCACAGTGTCTTTTATATCCCTAAACGCCTGTCTCATAGCACGGGAGAAAGCTCAGCATTTTCACATACCAATGTATACTCGCAGCGACAACATTCCGTATGCATGACAGCACAGAAAACGACGAGAAATGTTTGAGAACGTATGAACGCAGCGAGTTAACAAGATTATCAACATTCCGCATGCATGACCGCGCAGGAAATTACGAAAAAACATATCTGGACACAAGACGACAAGAACACGATCGACTGCTACGACGTGGACTCGGGATTAGTTTTGCACGTACAATGTTTCCTCCTTGTATCAAAACGTCTTGGACGCTCTCCCTAACACTAGTCGCGCCAGCTCTTTCTCCATGCTTATGCGCGATCTTTATAACTGAAGGTCGCTTACTCTCGCTCACTTCCTCGGGATCCAAAGGGGAGTCAATCGATGCATAGTCAGCTAAAACAGACACACTACCACGCCTCTGTTGACCGACCATCTTCTGATAAGGAGTTGCTGGAAATATATAGATGTGAGCAACAGCTGCAATCGCCATCTGCTAACAAAGATGCCAAAAATTAGTAGGGGCAAACTGCCTGAGCAGATACGAGTGAGGCTATCCGCTCCCAAGTCATAGAAACTTAAGTCATACGAAGCAAGAATGAACTACCCGATACCATCCCCTGTAAAGATGGCAACACAAGTAAGACTACATCCACTGCAAGCATGTAGGTAGAGAAAACAAGTTTGTTCACAGGAATAAGCTGAAACCTAGCATTCAAACCAAGACTACACCCCTAATGAAGTCACTTCTTTTCTCGAGGAGAGCAAAACTCTGAATGTTATGGAGTTCTCTAAGAAGTTAATTTTCTCGAGAGAGCAAAACCTGAATGTTATGGAACTTTATACTGTCGTGTCATGCAATCGTAAAGAGTTGTCCTATAACCCGTAAGGGCATCACAAAACCTTGACTAGCACACCGAAGCAAATGAGATAACTTGACAATTCAAACGCATGCTTAGACCAAAGCACCCATAACTATAAAGAGGGCTACGACGTTAGCAGAATAGACGGAGATCGTACAGTTCATCTTGTACACGGAAGGTCCGATGGACCAGTATTCACGAGAATAACTCTAATCAATTCACTTCTTGTAATACAAAAAGGAAGAGCTCACAACTTTAGCACTTCGGGTGAAACTACAAGTGAGATTCAAGTGTAACTACCCTGTCTACAGTGAGCCTTTTAGTGATACTACTTCACTGCCACCCTTAGAATCCAAGTTGGAACAGCGAGGTAATCAACAAAACCTTGGCAGCAATGCAAATCTTTATGCTAGAAGAAAAGCAGTTTCTTACTTCAAAGCAAACGAGGAAGTCCTGTAAACCCGTCTGGAACTTTCCACTGAAGACTTGATTGTCAATTTTGATCCATCCAGAACCGAAAGCCAGAGATATCACCACACCCTGCCACCAGGTCGCGAAAACAATCGACTTGAAGCAGATAAACTTTGCAAGAGGGTTGATGGCTTTCAGTTCCTCGTGTGTCTGACCATAAAACTGTATCAGGCAGTAAAGAGCCCATGTTTGGCTGAAGTTCAATACCAGAGTAATATAAGGATACCTGCAAATAGGCATAAAGAGCAAGCTGTCTGTCAGTTTTCAAAGAAGGAGAAGGGACCTACAGCAAATGTACATACGACTGAACATTCTTACTTCATCCAGTATATGCTGGTCCACAGCACATCATGCGGTGATCTGATGCTTTCAACATAGGAGTAAACGAACCCACTCCTCATGCAACAGTGGAAGTCCAAACCACCCTTATTCTCTATGCAGTCGCATGATCTGCAATATCCTTCACACGTGTACCACCGAAGAGTACGAGCTCCTACCGGCTACATGGTTTGAACCAGGTGAGCCAAAATCGAAACGTATACAGCTACGCAGAGACGTAAGACCAGAATTGCTATACAGACTTTCGACGCAAGCAGACCACAGGTTCTTACCGTGGCCACAACCTATGCTAGTGACTCTCACTTGCAACTTACCCATCATTGTATTTGAACTCGCCTTCGTTGTACAAGTTCACTATATTCAACAGCAGTGCTAACAAGGCACAGAACGTCTTCAGTATCATCTGAAAAAAAATCCAGATGTTACTATTAGGGAATCATCATCTCAAAAATACCTAGAAATAAGGTAAACAAACAACCGCGAACCGTCCTCAACAATCAGAAATGCAGGTCTGATACACCTTCAATAAGAGCGGAACATTTATGCAAGAAAATTTATACAAAGGAAAAGGTTATATTGGAAGAAGATTACGTGAACCGGATGAAATCTAACTTTAACTTCCTTTGAAAATAGATATCTAATAGTTGTCGATCTTCTCCTCAGTTACTCATCCTGAATAATAAGGAGCCTCAGACACGTGACACGATCACTCGGAAAGCTAGTGAAGCCTTGGCACCGAGACAACCAGCAAGCATCACAGACTGTCCAGAATCTCTTACTATCTTTCTTCATCTTCATCTTCGCTACTTGCTTGAGGCTATGAAGCAAAAAAAATCCATCTAATCCATAACGATGTTCACCAGGAGCAACCAAGCAAGACCGTACCCCCACTGGAGCTAGCGTGGACGAGGCGAACATAGCAGCACTAATACACGTCGCCATATGCAGTCTGTTCTCAAACAGCGACCCACCGCTAGCCCTACTGCAGCTTAACTTTAAGACCGATAAAATGGAAGTCGATCTTTTCGAAAATGACAAGGTAAACGATATACTCCCATTCGGTGTGGTACTCACATATTGGACGATGCCAAATTTCGCAGCTGTATAAAAATCTTGCCCCAATTCCCAGGAGTCGATGCACCAATTCAAAGGTACCGGGTGCTCCACATCTGCTCTTTTCCCCGATTTCTTTTCCAACAAAGGCGTGCGAGCACCTTGCTTACCCTCCCTTTCAAAGAGCTCTACTACCTTCTCCTCCCCACCTGCCAAATTTTCATGTCCCCAAAAGCAGTAAGAATATTTATCACAACGCTCCTCCCACACAACCACCTTCCCAGAAAAACTAGGAGCTAGATCTACACTGCAACCAGCGACATGAAATCTCCATTTCGCATCGATTTTCCTATAGGGAGCCTATAAATAATTATTGATGCACTCAAAACGGACCTCTGAACCCGAACAGAACTTCCCTAGTTCTACGGAGTACGAAGTCCTCCAGACTGCTCAGATATATAATAGACAGGTGGCGATACCTTTCACAAAAGGCCTTACCTAAGCAGGCTATCAGGTAGCATCCAAACGCGTATAGAGCATAGGCTTCGTAGCAGTTGCCTAGTATGTTACAAACTAATGAATACTTCGGGTGCCATAACGATAAGAACTGCAAAACAAGCTTCCACGTGTCAACGGAGGGAACTGTATCTGTGTCCGCATCTGTAATCACTAGCTTGCTTACGAAGATAAACTTCTCTGGAGAAAAAGTCTTTTTCATAATTTCGTGACCGATGATACAAATCACGACAACAAAATGGCTATCGTAAGAGAATACCTAGTTCCGAGTAAGATGGAATCATTAAACGTACCGATGAAATTGTATATACAGGGACCATGAAAATTAGTCCAATCAACCACTTTTGCTCCTGCACATAAGAAGAGCGAGCGGTGATGGGCAGGTTACGTACAGCAGCTTTTATGTCACGTTCTCTAGAGTTACAAAGCGAGATAACATACAACTTGTTGCGTACTCCCAACTGGCAGAGGAGACCACAAAGCAATCGCAGATCTAGAGAATGGAACACCTCCCACACCATGGGGCACAGAATTCTCAGAGAAAAACCGTAAGAAACTACAGGACATCAGGAATTATCAAACTTGTCCAAATGACACTCAAGTTCCTGATCCTCTACATATTCTCTAGAAACTAATAGCGGATGTATACTGAGGGACCGATACTAACTGTAAACTCTAGTTCTTTGAGGTGAGTTTTCGCCTGTCTCGACCGGCAAGAACGGCAGATTCCGAGGTTCAAACAACTACCCTGCGCTTCATGTTCCCGTTTGCAGGATGACTATTATTATGAGAAGCTGGAACTGTTGGAGAAACCTGTCTGAACATTTGCCACACAGCACGCTTCTCTACGGTTCCAGCCAAACGGGGATCATGCTTCAAAGAGAAGCAGAATTATCCTATCCGTGAACATGTCACTCAACTAACAGTTATTCCGACAGACAGAGCCGCTGCCAGCTTAAATTTATTAACTGTTGGTTACTGCCAAAAGATTGTCAATCTAAACTGCTAGATTCTTTCTCTAGACAAGCCCTTTTAAAAGGTGTAACGAGAACTGAAAATCAAGAACATGAATAGCAAAACGTAAAGACATCATATCTTGAAAAACAATACCGGTGTTCAGAACAAAGTCTTCTCGCAATAAGCACTATCACCGCTCAGAAGAACAAGAACATCATGTGTTGCTTGAGAGATGGGATTGGTGTACAAACCTCTGGATCTTTATAACAAGTAAGGTGCTCAAACATTAGGAAGGTGGAGAGGGCTAGAGCTAAAAGGACGAAAACTCCCGCAATAATCACGGCCCATGTGTGAAGTGTTGACACGGGCACGGGAAGAGGAGGGGCAGGAGCCGCAAGGGCCAGCCGCATGTGCCCGACGATCCACCGACCCCTCCCAAACATTGCTTCCTCCTCAATAATTTCTCCTTCGGAGACCCTCAGTATTCCACGGCCAAAATCAACCCTAAAACCTGTATCCCAAGCTCAACTATCTTCCCACTCATCGTGCATGGCACTGGGCAGTCCGCAGCGTTAGGAGACTCAATTAAATAGACTTGCTTCCCGATCAGCAGCCTCTTTGGCAGGTCACCACAAAAAATCGTCGACGATAAATTCCTGAGAGTTTCGACAGCACCGACTCCAATGCTTTCTTCTCTATATCTTAAAACTCCGGCTTCGGCTTCTACGCAATCAGACTCAAAACCCTGAGTAACTCCTCCTCGTCCAGACGCGGCTCCACATACAAAATTTGCCTCGGCGAAATTCAAAACGACTGAACCATTAGTAACTGGTCCCTCTGCTGTACATCGTATCCATGTACGCACAACATTTTCTCAACTGACCTACACCATCTGCCCACAGAACCATCATTTCCAGACCTCAAGAACCTTCCCCGCCTCCTGCTGCTGCAACCAAAATCGCCTCGCATCCTCCCAAGCCCCATCGTCCAACTATTTGACCCAACGTTCCCCACTACCTGGATCCTGAAAGCACATAAAATGATGAGCTAAATTCTTTTTCTGCTCAGGTATTCTTCCGCGTCTTCCGCTCTTCTGTGCTGCGATCGCCACGTGCAGCCGTAGCAAAAACTGTGAGAATCGCAACAATCAATCGCTGAAGCTCAGAATTCTGCTGTGCCAGCTCCTGCTGCGTCTAATTTGTTTCCTGCTCGTGCGAGAGAAAACCTTCTCTGAGGCCGCTCAGCTCTCTTCTCTCCTTCTTCTTCGTTCTCGGTCCCTCTCCTCTCTGACGCTGCTGCTCTTGCACTAGGTCCTCCCACCACCCCGACCACTCTGGAATGCAATGGTAAGAGAAAAAGAAAGGCGCCATGCTGGCGTCTTTTCCTGCTGCCACCTTGCTCCGCCCCTTTTAACCCCCAATCTTCACCTTCATCCAGTCAGTCTAGCTCACCAAAGTACCTATAGTTAACCATGAGTTCCACCATTCTGCGGCCCATCGTGGCCGTCTAGTTTTGAATCCATCGGTGCACTTCTCTGCTCAGACATCCAGCTCGCTTGCATGATAGAACTGGCGTTGTGGATCAAACCGCTACTCAACCACGACTTTACCTTGGTTAAGACTAGAAGGCGGTACTTTCGTGTCGACAGGCAAGAACAGTGTCCGGAAGTAAGGTGGGGACACGAGTTCTATCTTAACGGTCGAGCAGTCCATTGGTGCCACCTTGACTTTTACCTTGGCCCTCAAGTTAGCACAGCAGCTTATTTGTCCTAATTATTGATCAATAATACATGAACAAATCGACCGACCCGTGAAAGAAGCTGCAAAGCGCTGGACCTATCCGTGCCCATCAAGCCTCCAGGACCGGCCCCGCCCAGGAAAGGGACTGAAGCCAAGTCTCCCAAGTTCCAAGTTCGAATCCTTGTGGCCTCCGGTATCCAGTGGGTGCGACCATTTCACCAAACTCAGTGTAAGGATATTTCTGATCTTTAGCTCTGGTGGGAATAGGCAGTTCCGAGGGGAGGTGCTTCCGTTTACTTCAGTCACAGTCTGAGGTGAGAGAATATGAAATCATTTTGTGTTATACCAAGTCTAAAACCAAGTGGGTATACGTTTTGTCCCATATATATATATATTTCAATTATATTAACAAACTTTTGTTAGTATATTATTATTTCAGAATAACATGCAGTACAATAGTTACATGACAAGCTCTCCAAAGAGCCACTTGATTCAAAAAGCGTCGAATTTAAGAATAATAATCTGATTACTAAGCAGGCTGAAGGGGCACAGTATGGTAAGAAAAGGAAAACACATGTATGCTGAAGTACATGGTGATGTTCGGTTGATTGCCCTAAGAGAATAATAAGTTCTCAGAGCTATGTTCTTCTCCAAAATCCTACACATACAGTGAAACTTCGTTATAATCACATCCGATTTAAACATACTTTCTCCAAGAATTGACTAGTCACTATCACATTCTCTAATTTTATATATTTGATAGTTAAAAGAAAAAATTGTACAACTATATAGCTAACTAGGATTATAAATAATAGATAGTTCATAAATGACTAGTAATTGTGATTAGCTGTCGTATATCAATTTTTTTGATTTAAATTATATCTCGCTCAGTGGCAATGAAAACCGTCAAGAGAATCACATTGCTCAACTTAGAAAAATAATTATTTTGAAAAACTGCACTGAAGGTAAGCAAAAAAAAAGTAAAGTAAAAAGAACTTGCTGATTTTTATAGTAATTTTTATTTCACCACCAGACTATAAAATGTATAAATTGCAAAATCTAATTTATATTTGTGATTATCTGTGTTTAGTCACAAACACGTCCGCGTGTTTAGGCTACTGTGCCGTTTGCTTTACGCAGTACAGGAACACTCTAGAGGAATATAGTGTGCGACACGTCCTATTTACCAATCGTCACTTACAGAAGTCCAACTATTTACCGACTCTACAGTGTCACTTTCCGAGGATCACCCATCTTCGGATCAGCTAGTTCAGGATTCAGTCACTTGATGATAAAATACTGACTTTTACAGCTGAGCCGAGCAAAGTTACTTTGGGCGGAAAACCGGCCTGACGTGGCCATGCTGATCTCCGCGCCGTGTGCATGCATTTCACGTTGATCTTTTCTGCGCGACCTGACACGTGGACCAATGTCATGACAATAATTTGGAGGAGTACCAGATGAACCGTTTTCTCTTCCGGTTGTTTGACTCTAGCCGAGTCTCGAGAGTCTCGATTCTTCTTGGTTTTCTCTCTTACTTTTCCTTGGAGTTAATTCCTTTTGTCCCAACTCCGGCTTTCACCTTGTGGGAGACAGTTTTTCACTAGACTATGGCATAGCAGGCTATCATCCCAATGCACTGGGGAAGGTTGCACGGGAAGAAGATAAGCGTGATAGCAAGGATTGAATTAACGATCTGGATTGGCTATTGGTGTTAGATTGTAGTTGTAAGAGAAAAATAATATAAGATTGATCTTCGACTGCTTTTAAAAAAGATAGTTCAGAAATAAAGAATAAGTGATAACGTTTTTCTAAATTTATATTACTACATTAACAATCTATAACTGAACTCGGTTAACTTGATTACATATAGCCGCAGCAGTCACAAAACCCGTAAGCGATGTATGTAAATTGATCCTCTTCATAATATAAACACTAATGCTTAGAACGAATAGAAACATTAACTTTTGTACATCTTAATTTGTTATTTTTCCAAGAATAAGAGTTAGGATATAAATTAAAGTGCATGCATATTTTCCTTTTCTGACTTGAAAGAGGGTTAAATATGCATGCTCAGTTAAATCTATGCTTCCTGAACTCTTGTGAACTCTTTTCCGCTTTTCGTTATCAGAAAATACATAAACATTATACGTAAATACTCTATTAAATAAGGATATCTCTAAGTGTTAACTGTTAAGTGTCTCTACTTGGACTTCTGACTTTTGTCCATTTTTTTTATCAAAGAATATATAAACATTATGTGTAATTTTGTGTTAAGTGTTAATTAGTCTTGGAGTTGCAGAACGATCAGGAAATAACCGATAAGAGAAGTGGAGACACGATGCGTTTCCAGAAATTCATTTGCTAGAAGCTGGGAACCTGTAACTATTTATGAACTACAAGTTAGTCCTAAGCTCATTTTATTAATCTATCGTGAGTTTAATTTATTACCTAACTTTTCATGTGGGAAGGGTTAATAACCCTTGGATATTTACCTCCTCCGTCGAAAGAGGGAGGAGGTGAATATGCAGGTGCTCTGAAATAAACTGAAGAAAGGCATGGAACCTGAGGTTTTGGAAGAAACAAAGGAAAAGGACAAGAATGATCTCCAGATGATAACTAGACTGTTTTATTTTTGACAATTTAGTTATTTTCTGTTTAGTTCATTTAAGAGATTGATTGTGAACTTGGAAATTATACAATATTTGCATAATAATCATAAGTAATATTCTATAAAGATGACGTGAACGACTCATCTGGAGTGAGGATGAAAGTTAAATGTTATATTAACTTCAAACAAACATACTTTCCTTACAGCATCTCCAGCGTGTTACACGCTTCATTCTTTTACCGTCTTGTTTCCAAAATAAAGTACGGCCCTGGCCGATCCGGTTTCTAGTCTTCTTCACTTAAGCGCATATCCTTCCCCACGTCCTTGTACAGTGAATTTCGTTTTCTCTTATCAGATAATGTGTAAGTGTTATAAAAATTTATTATAATAAAATATAAAATAAATTCATACATATTATATGTTAACTAGTTCTGGAGTAGCCAACTCATCTAAAGATAACCCATAAGTGAAGAGAGACTGCTGCGCTCCTGGGGGTATAAGACCAGAGGTTTACTTGTCTAATTGTGCCATTTGTAAAAAACATTAATTAATCTTCTAACTCTTCCGGTAAAGATTAGAAGATTAATTAATGGACACCCATGTACACTTCAGTGTACATGGGTGAATATCCTGCTTCACCCACGCAAGAGAAAGCATTATGCCTTGTCTTCTTTTCTTATTCGTCTGAACTATAGCGTGAAAACTTACCGAGACGATACACGCGCCGTATATATCATGACGAAGAGACGTTCAGTGCACTTTCTCGCACACCATGCTAAAAGTAACGACTAGTTACCAGATGGTTTAGTGTGGTCGGGGCATTTATAGTGCCCTGGTGGAGATGTTCTAAGTTCTGATCGACCGCATACATTGTTAATCTATAATGCAGTGCAGGCCGAGATAAAAAAAGATGAGGACACTCTACTTCTACAAGGCTGTAAGTTACACAACGATTCACTGTAAACAAAATTTGCAGCTTTTTCTGACACGTGAACTCTACAGCCAGTCTGTAACATGACATCAGAAGAAATGAGCGATGTGATTGAAAGTCATGCTGCAAATAATTTACTCTACAATGATGGATTATATTACGTTTCTGGATAGAAAAAAGTTCAAGAAATCGTGAACGTAAAATCTACCCAGCAAACGAACACCCTAAAGGTTAGAGTATAGTGGTGAGTGGAATATGCGCGATGGAAATGCTCTTATAGAATCAAACAGTAGAGTGAGAAGCAAAAGAGCATGCACTTGACATGTCTACATCCTCAACGGCAAGGGAGATCAAAGGACTTGTTGGTTGATTATTTCAATTGACACCAGATCAAGATAAGAAAAGACATTTAGAGAGAAAAGAATAATTTCACGAATTCATGGAGGACTTAGAGGGGTGGCATCATTCTTCATTCTTGTCAGACTAAGCGAGGATTGCGCATGATTCGTTCTAGATCGAAAATTAATAATTATGAATACATATGAGACTCTAATATGGGAATGAACAGAGGTGAGGTGATCATACAAGAGATTATTATTCTTAAGGATTATTATTTCTTATTCTAATATGCATCCAACACGACCACCAATGAAGAGATGCAAAAAGTTAAACGTGTAATAGAGGTGATTAAATTTGGTGAATCTATTGGTGAAATCTTAATTGGTAAAACCGCTTTTATATACATATATATATATAAAGACGTGTTAGTATCAAAGAAGTTTGACCATGCAGTATGGACGAATATGAGTTCTTCATTCAGGACCTCAAGCATGTGTAGGAAGAAAACAAATTAACTATAAAAAAAAATAGTAAGCGAATACTCTCTCTGTTATTTTCATGAATGGAAATTTTATTTCTAACAATATACTTTAATAAGTAATTTATAACCAAATCTTTCCGCGGGAAAGAATGGAGTCATAAATTAAAGTCCATGTATATTTCTCTCTTCAATACAAATATGGACAAATATTGCATGCTTGGGAAAAAGGCGATAAGCGCCAAAGACGGATAAAATTTATACGATTTATATTTGTTGTTGGTTTTCAATATTCTGTAAAAGATAGCTTATCTTATAGCAGATTTATTAATCCTTCTCTCAGTTTGATTATTAAAAACAAGTAAACATTTCTCTGCCAAAAGTGTATCCCTTCCGATTCTTGGAAATGAGAGCTTACTGCGAGGTTAATTTAGCCATGATTAAATTAAATGATACTTTTTCATGTTGTAGACATACTATTGTTTAAACGTGCACAACTCGAGACATGGATCCTAGATGTCTCATAAAACTTTGAAAGAAATGATGAAAATTACATTAGCATTATTGATTTGTGCATAGAGTTTCAATATAACACCCTATGATGAATGAATTTTACACGAGTAATTAATTCATGACAAAACCTTTCCACGAGGAAAAACTTGTTCATACACCAAACGTATAATTGTATAATTGTCCCTGCATATGAAGAGGTAAAATATGCACAAGTGCCATCAAATTCATGGGTGTTAAATAACGAGAGGTTATTCTTCAACTCCTTCACTTTCTACCATATGAGCAAACCAGCAATCACAAAGAAAAAACATAAAGAAACGAGAGAAATAATAGAGAAAACAAGCAATCACAAGGGAAACTATGTGTGCAACCAAAAGATCTTGCTACATGGAAGGAATAGGAAAAGCAGAATGAAAATATTAGGGCGCGATTAACACGGTCAGGGCCAGATGTTGTCATCATCTTATTATCATAAGAAAATGTTAACACTATTTAAAATATATCAGTATTAAAGTAAAATTATAAACTAAATAAATATGATATAGAAGATATATGATTTAACTGTTAAATATTAAATCAAAACGAGAGTTAGAAAAGAATTCATAAGTAAAGTGCTTGTAAACACACTCTAAATACTATATAAACAACAGCAGCTAAAAAAGTAATTAATTTATTACCTACCCTTTCTCTCATGAAGGGTTAGTTAATAAGTTAAACTAAGATCTTGGCCTGACTCATGAAAAGTCTTAAGTGAATAATTGCAAAAGAACTCCAACAAAATTAGGTAAATCTATCTGCTTCGTTTGCAAAAAAAAGCGATCACCTCTAATTTATTTACCTAGCTGAACTGTGCTAAGGGAAAGAAAATTCAGATACGGGACATGTATTACCAGAGAAACCAGAGGTAACCTCCTGGACAATATTCTGAAGATGCAGAGATTTTATTTGACCGCAACTCTAATTTGTTTATAAGACTTGACACTACTTTTCTTGATTTTGTTTTATTTTACTACAACATGTTTAGCAAGTTTATCCTTATGTAAAGACACTATACTAAGATAAATAAGAGATAATCTGAGGTTGATAATATGCTTTAAATGTATTTTCAACTGAACTTTTCGTGCATATACATGGCTGACGACTAATATCTATTTATTGCATTCTGATGATATGACATTTTGGACTGCTAATCAAGGGTGTGATAAAATAACACAAAGTTAAGAGAGTTTCCGCAAGTCCGGAAAATGTACCAGAGGTGCGGGCAAGTAAATCTTCTGTCTGAAGATGTATCCACTGGACCACAGATGGAGTTACGGCAGTTTGTAAAAGATTTACGACCACGTCCCTAATAGGTCTCTTGTAGTACCTCTCTACTTTTCGCGATTGTTTAAGACATTTCTTAATGTAAATTCTATTTTCATTTTTGTATTTATTTATATTTATTATTAAAAGAAATCGTGGCAGCACACCCTAAAATAAAATGTGTGCTCCTTCTCATTGTGTCTGACATTTGGAGGTTTATGGCTGTGAAACTTAATTTCGTTTTGATTTTACGCTGTTGTCCGATATGCACTAATAAGGCTACTCAAACTTATGTTCGTGAATTTAGTTATAAGAATTACGTAATAACATGTTAACGATCTTCAGTGTTAACTTACAGACTTAGAAACATAAGTATGAGCGGATCCTCTCGGTAGTCTTTACAACTGTAAACATCTTTACGTGTCTTCTGAACCATGACGGAAAATTCTGAAGTTTAGGACTGAAGACGTTTATGACGTAACTGAAGAGAGTAGAATGTCGTGAAAGCATTCTGTTGAGTGTAGAAAGCTGAACACATGGATGCACGCAAGAGGTAGGTATATTATATTATATATTAGTTTATAATCATAAATTTCATAGAAATGATATTCGAAGACGTAAAATTTTATGTACCAACTCAACTGATGATCCACAGTCTATTTACATAAACTCACTGTAGAAAAGTTTTACCAAAGTTTGCCATCAACGTGTACGGATAAAGATGTAGTGACCCTATCCGGTAGGCGAAGAGATTGATCATATGAACCGTAATAAATAATGAATGGATAAATAATAATAAGCATATTCGAAAGATCCAAAGAGTCAAAAGGTTAAGAAACATGATACATAGGCGCAAACTGAATCTCAAGTGAATATGCATCCAAACTGCACTTGTAGGAAAACGTTTAATATAATAAACGTTTAATATAATAAACTTTTAATATAATAAACGTTTAAACAAATAACTAAAATAATCATAGATAATTGGTTGATAACAGCATTAAAAAGAATAAGTGAAAATTACAGTGTACTAAAATACACGGTCACGAGAAAAAAATACTGTTCGACTAAATTTACAAATTATGTTCTCTAAATTAGTTTCACTAAATTTAAAATGTTAAATTTAGAAATCTACTTGATTACACATGCTCACTTTAGTTATACAAAATCTATAAGTGAGTCACCTGAACAAAATATTTTTTCTACTATAAAAATATGTTACCTCGTGATTAAAAGTATTTTGAATTTATAAACTTTAATTTATAATCTAACCTTTCAAGAAATAAAATTAAGACATAAATTAAAGCTCTTCACATATTTCTCTCTTTTGAGAAAAAACAAGTGAGTTAGCAATAAATAAATAAATATCTATATATATCAACGTGACTTATTTATGCTGATGATAAAGGGAATACTTCAAGACCAGACTTGGTGGCAAAAGCAAACTCCATACAAGTCGTGGATATCACATTCTTCTTCTCATAGTTCGCAATCGATCACATGCTCGTCACTAGTCGTTTAAAGCCCGCTGAATGGCCCACTTCTAAATGTTGTATGTCGCATGAATAAGGACATTTTACTTATAAATATCATCACAAGGAAAAGAGCCGCTGAACCGAACCTTGAGAAAATTTCCAAATGCTACCCAAGTGAACCTATCTATGTAGGATTGTTTGTCATACAGGAAATACCATCTCTCTCAAAGTGAAAGTGCTTTGGTCAACATCTTTGTGGAACAACTGTGTGGACTTCTTGAGTGAGCAACCGTCCATATTCCCCTTCCTCCATCTAAAAGTTTAATTTCCTTGCATATTTAATTTATTATTTAATACTTGTATCAAGAAAAGTTAAGTAAAAGTTACATATATATCTTTCGTCAGCAGATGATCGCAACTGTAATATCTGTTTAATATTTAAATTTAAAGATAACTTTAGTTTTTCTTTTCAGTTCAGTATAGATTTTCATTTAATATTTATATTCTTTCTGATAATAGAACACGTGCAGAAGTTCCTCAAAAATTCATGTTGCATGCATATGGACTTTGATATGATATATAAAAAATGACTCGTTAAGTGTAAAATTATTTTGTAGTCAATCAAGGAGAAAATATAATTATAATTATAAATTAGTAAATATGATTATAATCCCAAATTTTATACCCCTGTCGGAGTTATTTCGTGCGCTACACGTATGGTTCACTTTTGCTTTCCCAGTCTAAAGTTGCGTCTTCTGCCTTGTGCTTAATTACCAAGGTCTACGAGTCCGAGAAACAAATAGTTACATTTGAGGAGGTTAATGTTTGCAAATAATTCTTTTTTAATTATTTGCTTCCCACTTGCTATTTAGTCAATGGAAATAAAAACTAAACACGAATGGAAAACGTTATTAAATTTTATTCTCTTGAAAAGTTCTTGTTTCTTTCCGCATGCTGGCTTCGGTATTCATCTGAAGTGTATATTTATTTTTGCATGTATATATTCATCTCCACCATCTTTCGGGTTCTCGTACTGGTACTTTTTGCAGTGCGGCTGCGTACTCATTCTTTGTGGTTTATGGTTCGTGTTTCCAAGTATAGACTAGCCGTTAATATTTATAAAATTTTTTGATTATTTGTATCTATTTTGTATGTGAATTTTATTTAATAATTATATAATTTTTGATATCATTAAAAGAACAAAAATTCTCCAGAAGTTCATAAAGCATACATATTATTTACTTCAAATAGCATATTAAGTGTTCTGCCACATCTCAAGTGAGAATCTAATTGTGTACCTTGAATCACACCCTACCATAATGTATTATCTGAGATAGACATTAGGGGTGTCAAAAGTCAGAGAGAAGATTCCTTGAGTCTGGAATGGAGATTAGTAGTAAAGGAAGCTGTGTCTCAACTAATCCTCTCTTTCTCTTGGGAGTACAAATATAAAAAAGGACACGTAAAAACGTTTATGATTCTACTGTCTAGCTGGTTCTCGTCTGGGCTCTCTTCTTTTAGATTTATCTCCAATTTTACCTTTTATGTGGTTTTTAAATTTTTATCTCTTCAGTCACTTCACTGTGCGAGATAAATTAGTAAATTTTATTATTTGTCCTTTGAGATCTTCATGGATCATAAGATTGTCCATGTGAGTCCATTACAGCAAGACTTTGATCAAAAGTTTCGTTAACAGTTTGCAACATATGCACCTCCAATCATACCCGCAAGAGATTCAACCTTCAAAGTTTCTCTTAGAAGATATAGAGTAAACCACTTGGGACACGATCTTCGGTATGACGATGAGACTGGAGAAGTGATAAACGATTCCCATCATGAATTGCTGATCTTCATACGAAATATATTGACTTAAAATGGATGGATGTTGCAAAGTATGAAGCACGCAACATCAAATAAATATGCATAGAACACGACCTCTGTAGTGCAGGAACAGAAGAGGACTACAGTAGAAATTACAAGGGGATTTATATTTCTCAACTGGTCGCTGTTTACTCCCATTGAGAAACCAACTTCTGAGAGACTAGAATTATGCACCCAAACAAGGATAAAAAAACACTTTCTAGAAATTATTTCTCATCAGAGAAAGGATTGGTTCCAGCAGCGATAGATTTAATTTTACACCCTGAACTTAGATAAGTTTAGGACAAAATGTTAATGAACTACTCTTGCTGTTTTTCGACTTTCCACGGATACCATAACACTGATCATGAATATGCATGCAATATCAGCTTTGGAGAATTTTTGCTGGCTGCTGTTATCAAAAAAGATATAAACGTTATTTACAAATTTTACACCAAACTTACATAAAAAATTCAAGTTTATCTCTGAAATTTAAATGATAGTTAGACTTGGAGATGAAAAAAAGTCCAAACATAACCCACCAGAGGAACACAAACAGACGCATGCCTGGAATAATCCGAGAAGCTAATAAGCATGCGCGATCAGTTTCGTACCTGAATAACCATTCTCGATCGAGCATGGTCGAATAAGCAAAGCACATCACAATTCACAATTCAAACTGCAAATCTTGGAGCTTTCATTTATTACCTAACCCTTCCCAACTGAAGGGTTAGATGTTAAATTAAACCCTTGCATATTTGCCTCCTCCATTAGAAGATGGAAGAGGAAAATAAGGAAGTTATATTTAGGTTTTAAAAAGTTTTGTTCTCATTCGCGGCCAGCTTGCCAATAAAGATGCTGTCCGGAGGCGAGTAGAGAAATTAATATTAATTTTGGTTCCTTTTATGTCCAAGTTTTTTGGCAAAAAGAAGTTTGGACATAAATTAATCCTTTGTATATTTTCCAACCAAGTTTAATATGTGGAACTGATGTGAAGTTATCAACGGCCTGAAGATTTTATTTTCATTGTTCATTTGTGGACAATAAAACACTTGGAAATTTTTTGTCAAGCAACGTAATGTCACGGGCAAAGAATGTAAAATCACGAACACGTACAATTTTTTCTTCAACGTGTTTTACGTAAACGAATGCACTTCCCGGAGTGTGCTTTTGGGTAGCGTAAGCCACGCACTCGGGAGGTGATTTACATACATAAACCACACTCGAACATCGTGATTAAGCTCGTAATCCCACTGAGTGCAATGCATTATCCTCTACTTTTGCTTCTCTAACTAATTATCCGAAGTTCCATTTGATACTTCCCGGACCTAACTGGTTGCTTACTTGGCCCATCTCATCTCAAAAGGACACGAGATGAGTTTCGCATTCTCATGTTGGTTTGAGAAAATAAGGAACTTGTCCCTTTGAGTAATATATATTCTTTTAAAATACTTGTTTCCAAGTTCCATCAAACCACGTTCAGAACTTTGTTTAAAAACAATATTTTATTCATTTTATAATTAGAAACTCTTTCTTATGAAGGAACCTAAACTGGCACCGTTTGGTGTTGCAAATTGTTGCATGATAGAAAACATCTCGAATCAAATCTACTACTACCATTTTGCCTTGATGTAAAAAGCTTTGGAGTCTGGACTTGTGTAACTTATCCTAAGATTCAAACTAAAAAGTAAAGTATTGTGATCCAAAATAGATTCAATGAATAGAGGAGTACTTTGTGGTACATCTCAGTGGCGGGTATGTACCAATTTGGTAACTCAATTAGTTCAACTAAAATAGTCTCACGCCTATATAACTTCACGTTACTTTTTACATGTGTTATAAGACTCGTGAAATGATCTTTCAAATATAAGATATTACAGTATTCATTTCAAATAGCTTAAATTAGATGTTCATATCAGACCTCTTTATATCAAATTTATTTCTCAAATTTCTTGAAAATTATCAAACTCATAAATATGCACAAATTAGTGTTATAAATTTGGTTACAGCGTGTTACACTCTATCCTAAATAAATTATGCGCGAATGGAATTACCAGTACGCATTGTTCCGGTCATGCTAGACTTGGTCATCACATAGACTTACAAAGACTTCACTATACTATCTGCCTGCCCGGTTTCAACGTAATGATTATCCTTTTGGAGGGTAACTAGACCAAAGCGATATATCCACCTGAAAGGCTTCTGATTGGCAGGCCCAACGTCTTCCCCCTCCGGACAGGTCAAGAGGAAAGAATATTGACGTCGTGTGCACATCGTCTGCGCTGTCAGGGCCCCGTTGTACCACGTGGTAGTAGATGAGCGGTGGACATTCGTTTCAGTCATCATCAGGATGAGGAAAAGCGGAATATACAGTAGCTGAGTGCAAAGCTGACGTATGCATGAATGAATCTTCCTAGCCACGTCACAGCCTTCATGCAAAAGCACTCCCTGTATGAGCCCCATAAACCCATAAAAGTTGTTCAAGTGTGGAAGTGCAAAGGCTCTCCAAGTTGGTCAGAAGTATCCACCTTTCATGTACTGTCTTGTCTTCAAATGTTAGTGTCGAAAGCTAATTAGAGAACACTTAAATCATTTCATAATGGGCTTATGCATGCAGGAAGCTCCTAATGTGGGTGTTTAGCACAGACTGTCCACAAAGGTGTGCACAGAGTTACTTTCATGATGGAGAGTTACCTAAAGATCCTCAAAAAGGAAAATACACGCACTTTCGAAACTACAAGTGAAAGATCGTGGAATCAAATAGATATGATTTTATTACATATTTTAATTTATTACTTAAGTCTTCTGGTGGAAGACTAGGTAATAAATTTATTTGATAATAAATTGGAAAATTAAATTAAACAGGTGACTAAATAAAACAAAAGGATGTCAGTACTGTAGATCTTGTAGGGCGGGAGTTGTTTTAACTTGGTTAGACTGTGCAAAGTATGTTTGTATTTGTCGAAAAAGACTTCCATATTCTCTCCTTAGCGGTACATATTTAACATAGTTAACTTATAAGTGATTCGTATTCCATAAACTTGCTTGATAACACCTCCAATAAGTTTTTTGTGCTTGATCACATCTCTTAATGATGTTGTTTGATTACACTTTGACTGACTACCGAATGTAAAATCAGTTACATTATTATGTCAATGACTTGTCAGATTGCCCATGGAAACTTCTGAGCATGTATCTTCTAACATGTTCTTATTGTTGAGAATTTTGTAAGGACAAAGATATTTAATCCTGATCTAAAGTAATGAAATATTGAAAGATACGACAAAGTATCTGGTTGCATTGTCCATAGCCAGTCAAGGATGTGATCAAACAATACATCGTTAAAAAGGGCATGATCAAGCACAACAAACCTATTGGGGGTATGATTAAGTAAATTTCTTTGCATACTTAGGTCTCTTTTAAACAGAAAAACCAATATATAAAGAATTTAATTTATTACCAAAGAAGATTTGATCATAAATTAAAACTTGGTGGGAAATCATTCGTCAATAAACCATGACTTTATGTTAGAGCCGGAGCACCTCCTTGCACTATGCTTATAGTTATATTGTACGATCCACGTCTAAGTGCAAGATGATAGAAACCGCATACAAATGTGAAGTCATGCAGCGAGTGAAAACTGATCTGTACCATATAATCAAAATAAGGCGCACCTTCCACAAACATCTTAAACCACTACTGTCACTAAATAACTCCTAGGTTTGGCAAGGTAACCCAGACCAACTAACATCTATAAATGTGGTTTGTGATATCATATGTATTTATCTACACACATACATAAGGAAAACAAATTTGTAGAACTTAAGAAAAAGTAAAACTCAAACTTCTAGTTTTCTGATAAAATTAAATCCTCCTCATTTCAAGACCATCAATTTTATGTTTATAAAAAGATGAATCACTACCTTTAAATATTTTAAATTAATGGAGTATTCTAAGGGAATGTCGAGAAAACAAAATTATTAAATTCTATAGATATAACAAAAAATATAGTTTGCCAAATATGTTAATTTCAAGGATTCTAATTCGAGCTCATGTCTATAGAAGGGAAAGGAACCTTAAGTAAAAGACAAGAGATAAGTATCATCCCCGATGCAATTGAGAATTAAATAACTGAAAGTAATACTTTGGGTTCAACTCTATAGATTTCTTACTATATATCTTCACATAAGTGACGTAGCAATTTTCTCCATCACACCATTCATTCTTCTTCGACCGTAAAACCACCACGCAAGTCAGATTCCAATGAACAATTTTCCTCTTTGCTTTATCTTTATTAAGGCGTGTCAAAACTGGAACCTTTCACGAATATCGTAGTCCGCTAGAGGGTGAATATTATAGTGTCATTTTGTGTATAGGTTGTAGGTTAAAAGGGAGGTTGAGTAAACAAATTCATCAACTTGCTCACAATGTAAATCTGAAAATTCTATTGTGTAGAGCTCGTTGAGTAAATCAATTTTACTTTTCGAACCGATTCAAACGAAGCTCAAACAAAAAAGTTATGGATGTTTGAAGATTGACGAGTGGATGAGACAAAGATGCTGACGTGGCAGTCCGAGTTCTGACATGTGGCATCTTGCTGACATGGAAATTTTAAAAAATTACTGACTAGATATTATGCTGATGTGACAGATTGTTGACTCTATATTCTGCTGACATGTGAGTGTTGATCGGATCAAATTGATGACTTTGCAGTTTGCTGAGGTGGCCATGTTGACTAGACTAGGAGAGTGATGTGGCACTTGGGTGGCTGATCTGACCTGGAATTCGGATGACATGGAAAGGCATGTTTGGATGCTCTTGAGGTGGATGGATGGCTAATGTGGCAATTTAAATCACCAAATTGCTATGATCTAGAAGTGGTAAAGGTTTGAAGTTTGTTGATTTCTTATGAGTTTCCTATGAGTTTTGGGAGATGCGGAATTACACGTGAGTCAACTTTAACATTTGACCAGCCATAGCGAGGCGTACATGTGTCCTTAGAGACGATATTGATAATTTTTCAGAGAATTTTTTACGATCTGCACGGTCACGTAAACTTTTTACCGAAAGATGATTTTCATGAAAATTTGTCAGGCCTCAGTAAAGGCTACGGTGCTCCTTCTGAGAGGTTCGAGGTATTGTCAAAAAAACTTGTAGTTAAGGCTTTCTATTACACCTTAGAGCACTAGATTTGGAAGAGAGGTCAACTAACTGCAGACATTCAAGGTTTGTTGTTTAGGCAAACAACTTTTGCGGCCGTGCAAGCTTTTCTCACACTAAAGCATTAGGACGAGATTTGAGAAGGTCATAATTGAGACTATCGATGTCCATTTCACACATTTTTTAATCACCAAAAAGGAGTTTTTTAGGGCTATCCATCTATGAGATCATAACTGAGAGAAGAAATTCTTGCTTTGGAGAAAAAGCTTTCATGCATGTGCAAGCTTTTAATGTGTATGGAAGATTTTGATGAACTCTGAAGAGCCATACTAATGGCTACGGAGCTAGGTTTGCGGTGTTCTTGGTGTCTTTGGAGAGCATTTGGAGAGAGTCTTCCAACAAGATAGAAAGCACTGGATTTGGAGTTGGCGGAAGAAAACTACATGTGTTTGAATTAACGGAGGAGGAAAAGAGAATTATGAGTTTACTTTGAGATGAAAAAGCTTACTTGTCTTAACTCGATCTCCATACCTCGGTTTGAGGAGGTTTTGGATATAATTGGATAAGGTTATCTGGGGGCTACATGTTCAACTTGTTAGTTTACGGATTTGGAGTGAGCTACAAATATCAAAATTAGGTTGGGTTTGCAAGTGTAAATAAAGAGCAGACTTGCACTTAGCACATGGTTTTCACTTGGACATGCTTCTTAATACGCTTATTGTCTACGTGAGAACTTCACAGCCAGGAACCCCGTGTTTTCCTGGACACCTCTCATGCAAGGGACGATATGATAATGGCTGCGACCAAGAGACCACAGATGTTTCATGCAAGTATCATCTCCGGAGGTACTCGTAGGAAATGCCCAAAGGCGTCTCTAATTTATTTTTTGTTCAATTCGAACAAACTTAGAAATCTTAATATAATTTTTAAAAAATCAAAAACAAAAAATGAAATACTCATTGTGATATAAAGACATCATCTTAAGCGATACACTACTATGGACAAAGCTGTCATTGGACAAATTACAGATTTTTCTCTTTTGGACGTTAGTGAAACTTTTGTTTTAGCTTTGACATGTCCTATTATCTTTAACAAAAAATACATCATCAATATTCATGTCTATTGCAATAGCTTGAGTAGGTTTCATCCTGGCGCTATTCAAATGAATTTTCTCCAACCCCTCTTTGTACATTGTTGTTGCATTGATAGGACCATATAGGACAAATGTCACACAATGTAGATAGACATTTGATAAAAGATTGTTCAGTTCAAAGGATATGTAGAAATGAACAAACAAGTTGTCAAGCAAAATGTCAATAAGTTGTTAGATTGATTGAATCTATTTAATACTACACGGATTCAGTTATCAAATTAAACATGGAGATATAAGTATGAATCAATAGACTTACCCAAGAGGTAAAAAGGAATCATTTACCTCCTTGAGTGATGTCTTCAAAAAAACACACGGGCCGATAATCAGATTAACCCAAGACAGATACGTATGAATACATAGACATGCTTAGGAGATAAAAGTGAACCTTTTATCTCTACAATTGGTATCCTTAAAGAAACACACGGGTCAGTAATCAGGTTAACATATGACGGATACGTTCGAGTACATAGACCTGTATGAGAGATAAAAATGATCTTTCATCTCCCCAATTGGTCTTCTCTACAAAACACACGGACCAGTTAGCAGGTTAAACCAGGACGAATACGTCTGAATAATTAGACATGTTTGGGAGATAAAAAGGAATCCTTTATCTCCCCAAGTAGTCTTCTCATGGAGAAGCACGGGTCGGTCATCAAGTTAAATCGAGGTGAATACGTTCGAGTAATTAAACATACTCGAGAAGTAAAAGAGAATATTTTATCTCCTCGAGTAGTCCTCTCAAGAAAGAGACATGGGCCAGTTAAACATGTTGATACGAGACAAATATGTCCAAACAATTAGACCTACTCGAGAAATAAAAAGAAATCTGTTTTCCTTGAGTAGGTATCTTAAATAAACGTAAGGGGTCAAGGATCAAAGGAAGCCCTCGGACGGATACATCTTAATTGATTAGTTCATGTGCTCTCGTCTGAATCACATGGATCCAAATATAAATTAAAATATGAAACATCAGACTATTCCAAATTCAAGAATTAAAGACAGTGTTGTCACACAGGAAAATTAAGTGTATCGAGCTATTCAGGTAGGCTGAGAAAGACAACATGACATCTTATATGATTCATGTAATTTAAGTGGCTGTTAGGCGTTACTACCTTATTGGCGTTGGAATTAGGATGTTTTGATGACCTTTGTCACGACCTTCTTTGTTTTGTTTTTTTGTTCTTTTTGTTGTAAACTCGACTACAAGAGAGGTCAGGTGTCCTTTGTTGGAGATCCTCAAAAGATTATATTATAATTCAGAGATTAATCATAGATAGAAGATCTTGGAGTTAGGGTCCTATCTCTCTTGTAATCCATGTTGTTAGCTCTCATTCCAATGTTATCAATGTTTCACTTATTGTCTATGGGGAGCTTGTGCTCTTGGGTACAATTGACTCACTTTATTCTTTTGGTTCTCATCACTTTGATACTCTCATGTGTGTGATTTTATCTCATCAGAGAATTTTCCTTCTTTGACTAGATTCTTTGACACTATTGGAATAAAATCTTCAGTATGATATCATCTCCTCAATGTGGTCTTCAAGGTATAAGTTCGATTGAGCTCTATCTCTAGTAACATCATGGTTATCTCTTACCTTTTCTATCTTATCGGCTGATTATAAAACCAAAGGTAAAACTTTTTACTAAAAAGAATAACAAAAGTTTGCAGTTTGAGTTCGACTTTGCAGTTTTCGTTGACACTCTTCCTTATATTATGCTAACTTTGTATAGTCTATATCCTTGAAATTCCTTTGTATTGCAAACTTGAAATATGTGGCATCATATGATACTCACATTTTGCAGATTTTTAATTTTTGTTTTAGTTGAAGTGATTTGGAAGAAGACTAGAAGGAGTTTAGATGAAGAAATAACAAAAAGTTTTGTTTTAATGATTTTAGTGTGAAGTGAAGAGAATTACTTGAAAGCGGTGAAGTTCTATGCACTCCAGCAATAGCTGAAGGTTCGACTTAGATGAAGGGGAATACAAGTTGGAGGCTTACCAACATCTACTACAGTTAGAGAGAAACCACTTGGTAAAAGAAAGACTACTTAGTTGAAGGATAACTATGTAGTAAGCTACTATGTAAGGATCACCATTACTATGTAGTTTGCTTAAAGACAACCGAGGAGTGCATAGTTCAGTGAGGGTTGGAGAGAGTATTATTCAGCCAAAGGGTTAAAAGATCGAGAGAAGAGAGAAAAATAGGTATTTCTAAAAGAGTTAATTCTTGCCAGAACTCATGAAGAGTTCTTCGATACAAAGGAGGACCTCTATATTGGTGGGGGTTTAGACTTCTAGCCTTTGGGAGGGTTCCGCGTGTGTTGCAGATCCTCGTGGATAGTGAATGAAAGAAAGCTTTGAATTTTCTGACAGAAAATTCAAGCTTAAGAGTAACCTCGATGGAGGAAGGCTATGGTGTTTTGGAGAGATAGGTATTAGCAAGCCATGGCGTTTGTGAATGCAGATATCTTAGAGGAAGTGACGAGGACGAGGAAGAGAAGGAGGTATCAGCTTTTCTGCCGGAGAAAGCATCTCCAGTTCAGGTTAGAGAATCCATGTGGAAGGTTCAGTCCATGTGGAAGAGAAAAGGACAGAAGTAAAGGAAGAGGATGTTGACGTGACCTCTAGTCCTAAGAGAGGAGAAAGAATATTCCGAGACTTAGACCAAGACTTGGCTGAGTTTAGTTCCTATTTTGGATAGGAAGTTCAGCCTGTAATCACCTCTACATGAGATAATAAAGAAGGAGGGGTATGATATGTTACCTGGCTGTGACCTTAGCTTTTTAGAGAAGTTATTGGGGCAAGGAATTACATGTCAGGAGGAGTTATGAGTTACACAAGCTCAACTCACTTCCTTATGTCAGGTTTTGGAGGGGCTTGTAGACCAGCGAGATCAGAGCATTAAAACTCTGGAAGCAACATTGGATAAGGAAATAAGTCTATGAGAGGGACTTGAGGGATTACAGCAAGAGATCTTGTGGACCGCTGCCATCCATGTGAAAGAGGATAGACTGTATATCAGTCCCAACGAATCGAAAGTGTTGAAACTCACGAGTTCATGTGATGAATATGCTGAAGAGCTCATGGAAGGATTGAGGAGTCAATTTGTACTCCTGGGGTTTATGCGTAAGATAGATGAGGTTCATAACCCATGATATATAGTTTTAGTAGTTCATGTGTCTTTGGTAAATATATACCAAACATAGTATAAAGGAGATTTTAGTTGTACATGGTAGGTACCATTTTCAGAAGTCAAGTCATGTTATATAGGTTAGTTTAGTTGCAAGTCTCGTGGTTTGTATATTTTTGACTAACTCCTACATACCTCCTATCTTGATCTTATATCTCTTCAATGTGATATTGGATAAAAATACTTCCACGTGCGTTAATATCTTCAACACCTCTGTACACATAACAAGTTACGATCTCGGATCTTATTGAACTCATGTCTTAGTGTTATCAGGTAAGAGAACAAACAGTGGCAACTCCTAGTCCTTCTGCATGACAAAAAATAATCTTCAGTTCCATCTCAAGACAATAAGAACTTTCACGGGAACCTTAGATCTCGTGAAACTTTGTCTTTAAGCTTGTACAAACAACTTCACCCAACGAATTATAATAATGACTAAACTACTTCTCACATAAATAGCGGTTTACAACTCACTCCTAATACTAACCCCGAATGATGTTGAGGAATAGTGAGTGACAACCAACTTCTTGGTCATTCTACTGTTAATATTCAGAGGATTTCTTGAAAGTTCTTGGGGTGATCGTCCAAGGTGCAGTATCTCGTCCTGATACCTCGATTACTAAGAATAATGCTAAGTACCTTCAAAGCGCATGCACTATGAAAGTTCTGACAAGTCACCTGCTCAAGGACCGAATGAGTACCAACCGCATTGCTATCCAAATAACTTGCTCCTATCAAGCCGTAACACCACATCTATCTGGTCCTTCTCATAGCTTTAGACTCTTCTAACACCTTCATGCATACAAACCCCCATGCTAGCTAGTGGGCTGCATAGTTCAGCTAGAAAAGAACTAACGCCTCAATCTCTCTGAGTGCACCACCACTCAGTCCAAATAACAACGTTATCTCACTCTTCGCTGCCCAAGAGATTCTCAGCAAAAGATAGCAGAGGAGCACAAGGAGTTGGCCACAAGGAGTTGGCCACAAGCCGGTGTTTTACTGCTCCGGACAAAACATGTAAAGCCCATACACCTCAATGGTCTTGGCTTCTCCGTTTTTGACAATAAACAACTAACAAGCCTTGGGCTTTACACCCCGAGGCTTATCAACCTAAAACAAGGTGGAGGTGGTGCTTTACATGTTACCCCTCTTTCATCTCGAGAACAAACTTCTAAGGTTTCGAGAGTAGCTGAACCTAGAAGTATAAAGGTGTATAATACATATTATGCAAAACTAAGCGCAGTATATAGTGCGAACTGTAGAAAGAGTACTTAACGAATTTAAATACTCAGATCCAGTTTGTTGAGTCCATTTCATCTGGAGGAACGAGATCTTTTATGCTAAACGGACAAAAAGATGAAAGCCTAGTACATTACACATGAAGATACATCTCATGCAGATGAGATGTACAGTTTATTGAATTGAAAAACAAACAAATATATTTGTTGTATTTCCAGATCATAGATGTAGGTTTTGTTTTCCTCACATGGAAATTCTTGTCAAGATGTATGACGTAATAATCTATCAAACTCAAACCATTTCTGTATTTGCACTGAGAGAAATTTTCTTCACATATAAAATACTTATGAAAGGAATCAACTTGATGATAACAAGAGTTTTCTCATGGTCTCAGTTGTACTCCAATGGTCCAATGGGATTGTGTGTTAGTCTAAGTATGGATTTTGGACTATCTTAGTGAGATTACTATGCTTTGTCTTGCTAGCAAAATCACTTGAGACGGAAAAAGACAACATGCAGATAAAAGATAACCTCACCATAATTAGACACTTATCGTGTTATCCTTGAATCTTTCTCTCTTTACTAGAATGATCTACATGTATGTGTTCATTTTCTATCGACATGATTTATGTTCTTGTCGCATCATTATTTATTGTTAATACTGGAAGAATACTATATATAAAAAAGAAAATAGACAACAGACATTAGGCAATATGCAATATCATATTCTTTACCTACTTGTTCACTGATAATCTCTCTTGGTTGTGTGACATCAATATGACATCCAAGTCTGTATTGCATCCAAATTTCCATAAATTATGTATTGATTTCAAATTAGCCATGATAGTCACAAAAAATCTGAGAACACTTGATGAGAAGAAAGACTTGCATCTACCAAAGGAACTTCTTAGAATCTAAGATGATTGGTAGAGATGCTCTTTCAGATGTTTTAGATCTTTTTTACAAAACTAGTGCTCCCGAAGCTGTTTAGAGCGTGTGATTTGTGTAGATTTTTGTGATAATAAACTAGTTGCATCTCACTTACTTGAGTTTTTGGATTCTAGGGTTCTCCTCTTGAGAAAATCCATCATTATGATCAAAGCGAGAGACGTGCAAATCCAAAAAACTGCTAACTGAAAGCAAAAAAAAGGTTCACAGAGAATTTTCTTGAGACAGTGGAGAGAATCTGGATAAACTGAAAAGTAAAAGACTAAACACACTTTCTGAAAGACATGCATAGTCACCCTCTTCGGACTTCCACATGTTCGTTTAATTTAATATCTAACCTTTCCGGCAGAAAGAGTTAGATATTAAATTAAACGTCTAAATAAATTGATGTATTTATGAGTATAGCTTCTCGGTCTTGTATCTTCTGAAGCACGAGAGCCGAGTCAACACTTATGGTTTTTCTCTTGCTCTCCCCGTGTTTCCAAGCATAAATTAATAAATAATATTTAGAAAATATTTTAATTATTTATATTTACTTAGTATATATTTTATATTTAACACTTATATATTTCCCTGATAACAAAAAGCGAACAAAAATTCCCAGAAGTTCACGCAGCATGCATATTTCACCGATCCTCAAGTACAAATATGCGAGAACAAAAACAGTCCCAAAAGCCATAATGCGGTTACACCCTAACTAATCCTGACTATTCCTAACTAATACCCGACTATGACCCGAACCTTGTATCCACCAACCCCACGAACAGGTTGAATGAGGATCGACGAGGTTCGGACAAGTGGGACCTCAGTTGGATGGAGACTCACGACGTAAACCGTGGTCACTCCAGTGTAATTCGGGGAGCGGTTCGTACCCTTCCCCTCACTGCAGTACTCAAGTCAGATCCGCGGTTCAAATCCTGGCTCGGCGTAAGGGTTCACTACCCGAGACTGCCTAAGAGGCAAGTCACGGCACGGCACGCAAAGATGAGAGGACAGAAACATTCAAACGCAAGAAAAGACACACAAAGATTCCATACAGACAAGGCTACCGTAGCTGCAACAGTGGGAGGACGAGATAAGAGGCTCGCGGGACTCGGGACTGTTTCTTTACTTTCAGCGGAGCAGAGATCCAACTCTCCTTTCTCACGAATTATCGCGACGTCAGTGTTCACCATCTACGACAATATATAGCAACTGTGTTCTTCTCCCATTGAACAACCAAGCCTTCAGAAGTTGCGAAGATGGACGACCGGAGCTCTCCTGTGTGTCCGGCGCCGCCGCACGGACCCAATCCGAGAACGAAGTGGTTACCGGAAGCTCCGGTAACCACAGATCCTAGCCGCGTTTCCTCAGGGCACTCGGAGTCTCGGACACACTCTGCTCGCTGTCAGACGAGAGTGGGGAGAGTGGATTGCATAGCTATTCACGAGAGAAGAAGTGAGTAAATAGGATCTTGTGGAGGAAAAGTGGAAATCTGCCATGGCGCAGTGGGAGGGTGCGCAGATAATCGATGGCAAAGCCATCGCCAAGACTATTCACTGGAGCGTTGCGCAGGAGATTACGACCCTAAAGGAACGCAGCGACAAAGTGAGTTCGACCGGTTCCAAGTTTGACTAGTTCCGCTGCTACGGTAGCCAAGATTTGCATCTCTTTAGTCGTGGTTGTCTAGTTTGACAGGAAAAGAGATTTTGTATCTCATTGAGCACGCTGAATCTGCGATTTTTGATCCTGCTTGAAACGTCTCGTTGAAGCTAAGTTCAGTTTCATGTATGAGCCATTGTCAGATGAAGGGTGACTTCATTAGCTTCGGATTATACTGAGTAGTAGGCAATTCGGACAATGCTGGCTACAACGCGACAGTTACTGAAGTCGTAGGCTATAGACGAGTGCTCATGCTGTTTTATGCGTGGTCTTTAGGTTCCTGGGCTAGCTGTGGTCATTGTTGGAGAAAGGAAGGATTCTCAGACTTACGTGCGGATGAAAAGAAAAGCTTGTGCTGAAGTTGGGATCAAATCCTTCAATGTAGATCTGCCAGCCACTGCTACCGAGGAGGAAATTTTAGATGCGGTGCTAGAGCTCAATGCTAATGATGAAATTCACGGTGCGTTCGTTTTCCACGACAGAGTCAGGCCCATTGTGACTGTCAGTACTGGACACATGCCATGTTTGCGGTGTAAAGTAGAATTTTGAGCAGCAAGTTGGTTGGACTTGAAATATTATTCGATTTAATGGGTCCTTATTTATGCTGGTTATTTGGGTTTGAAAGAGAGGATCCGTTGTAGACAAGCCTCCTTGCGAACAGCTAACATCTCCGCGCTGGGCAGAACGTGCCTGTAAGTTTGGTTCGATGTGTATTGAAAGAGATTGACAACTTGCTTCAGTGACAGAAAAGAGTACTTACGGTAGTTTGGACTTGCTTTCGCAGGTATACTGGTGCAGTTACCTCTTCCAAAGCATGTCAATGAAAGGAGGATCTTGCTAGCCGTCAGTATCGAGAAAGATGTCGACGGGTTTCACCCGCTCAACATCGGAAATCTCACTATGAAGGGCAGGGATCCTTTGTTCGCTCCCTGCACTCCAAAGGTAAATTGTGTTTGGTTTTACTGTCAAGGATCCAACTTCCATCACCAACCTGAGTTGGCGAAAAGCATTTCTGTCTTTTCTTGCCTATGATCCTTGATACTAAATATGTACTTTAGCAGTTTAGACCTCTCTCTTTCCGTGTTCCTTTGGCTTGGAATTTTACCGGTGCTTAGATATGCTTGGATTTCCTGGCTGCTAAGAAATGGTAGTAGTGATTGCCTTCCTCTGAGACAGAGTTCCTAGTCCATTGTTATTTGTTGTACACTGTCGTTTGGTTGAGTCGTGGACAGCTGATTAAAGATGTAACTAACTTGCAACGAGTTGACAGGGATGTATCGAGCTGCTAAAAAGGAGTGGCATCACGATTGCCGGAAAGAGGGCAGTAGTGGTGGGACGTAGTAACATCGTAGGCATGCCAGTGGCGTTGATGCTAAATAGCCTTGACGCCACAGTTACCATTGTTCACTCGCGCACTAAAGACCCTCAATCGATAGTCAAGGAGGCGGACATTGTCATAGCTGCGGCAGGCCAACCCCTGATGGTGAGTTAATACTCGGCGGAAATTTATCGTGACAATGATAAAACAGCAGTCAAAGCTCGTAGCATATTTCAGAAGATGCATTGCTCCTTGCGACTTGAGCCTAAAGCTGGTTATAACTTGACATTTTAAATCTATTAGTCCGTCCTTACTTTCTTGTCTGAACTGCAGATTAAGGGTGACTGGATCAAGCCTGGTGCTGCTGTCATCGACGTTGGCACAAATTCAGTAGACGATCCAAGCAAGAAAACTGGTTACCGACTTGTTGGAGACGTTGATTTCGAAGAAGCAAAGAAGGTAGCGGGATACATTACCCCTGTACCAGGAGGAGTTGGTCCCATGACCATTGCCATGTTGCTCCAAAACACTCTCGACAGTGCGAAACGTATGTTTGTGGAACCCGCTTGATTATACTGGTCAAACGAGTTCTTCTTCCACTGTACCTCACTTTTGTGAGGTCGAAGCAGGATAGGACAGGAAATCTTTGTGAAGCTCGAAGGATCATTTAAATTCATCCACACAAAGCAGTGGCATTTGTACAATGTAACAGTAGGTTTCAGTTCTCAAACCCTCCGATGTTGTCGTCCATGAAAAGTCACTCCAAAGCAGGGTTGTAGTACTGCTGACCGTAGGAACGTCAGGTGAAAGGTGCTGCATCTTATTTTCTTAATATGATCTAGTGTTAGGACATACAGGGAAAAAGATACAGATGACTAGAAGTATGGGAACACTAGAACATAATCCTGTCGGGAGCTTCCATTCCTCAAGTTGAGCTTTCTCAACGATCACTTGGGACCAGCAACCAAATTTTACACATTTTCATAGAGTCTAGATGGTTGAAAACTATGTGTTATTGTTATGACAGGATGTCATGATTTTAGGGTGTAAAACGTAGGAGGGAATTTGAGAACTGAATTGTACTCGAACCAGACTCAATGATTCTCTTTTGCTGCAATATGCAGTTACGAACCTTAATTTTATCTAATGAGGAAAAGAGGTTCAAAGCTCGTGATAAAAGCATTTCCAAGTTGATGTTTAAATTCATCGCTGCCTAAATGAAGTCCCAGCTGCTGCTCGTAAGCGACCAGAACTAGCAGTAGGATGTTAGAAACCAGAGGATTTAAAGACAGCTGTTTCAGAAGAGCTGTCAACTCGGTTAGCCCAGTCGACAACTCTACCGGCTCAGCTTCTTCTATTTTGCAGACGAGTCCCACATCCTTCCTGTACCCAGAAAATGTGAGGAGACCTAATAGACTACGATACAAAATTTTGAACGTGTCCTGGTGGTTTGTGACTCCCCCTACCCACTCGATGCTGTTCAGGCTCTGCACGCTGAATTCAGCGCACAGTTTCGCCTGGCTCAAATGCCTCATCCTCCAACTTCGCAGACTAAGTTCTTGGATAGAAGATCTGAAATGACCTCCTACGGAACAATCGTCCTGGTCGGTATAGTCTTGTTTGCGGCGTAAACTGATGAACTTTTCAAGGTGTGAGCTGCAAAGTTGGACAAACAGCAACTCCTCCTCGTGATGGTTGTCAATCTCCTTGTCAAAAAGCCGCCGGACTAAATCACCATTACTGTTATTGAGGGTGAAATCAATGTCCGAGCCAATTAACCAGTCGGCAAGGACAGAATAATACTCTCCCCAAGTCCCCAGTCGGGAAGTTAGGAAGTCAAAGCTCACTTGGATCACCTTCTCCACCTGGGCAGGCACAACCTCTGGGACCAAACCTGAGATTGCAATCACACCGAGAACTTCTAGCGAGAGATTTTGCCTCAATTCCAAATCCTCATCCTCCAGGAGTTTGATGGTCGTGCACCACACAGAAAGGATAGCCTTACCATACTCCTCCAAAACGGCTCTCCCGTGGGCACCGTGTCGTCCACCAAGACCTTCCCCAAGCCAGTCTGTGTCCTCCAGCCATCCTGAAGCTACGATGGCCTCGGCGATAGCCCTACGGAAGTTGACCGATTCACTGGCGCGGGAGTGCTTCTTGGTTATGACCAACCACGTCTTGAGAACGTCCTTCACGTACTCCCATCGTTCTTCCTCGTCGGAGACGGACGATGCTTCTCCCTCTCTGCGCGTGGGGCTCGTCAGCTGCTCGACTACGCTCCTGACGTGCTGCAAAGACCCACCAAGACAGCGAACTGACGCTTCTTTCGTCTTCATTTGTCTCGCAGACGTATATATCTTCACTAGCGCATACCAAAGACTACGGGCGGACATGGAACTACCCCACGCCGAATCTTTTCCATCAAAACTCGTGGCTATCTTCAGGCTGCAGTGAGGACCTGCTGCTTGGCCGGAGGACTTCGTCACACAAACACGTCTGTCCATCAACGACCAAGAAAAAATCAACTGGAGAATGCGCCGTACGCACAGAGGATGCGTCTCGGTTCTCAACCGGTAAATAATGGCGGGTCTCAAAAAACTGAAGTTCCTGTACATGTTCGAACTCTCGCGAGCTATCATATCAGCGCCCGGTGCTGCTGCTGTCGTGTGGGGGAAGCTACAATACTGCTTCAGAACTTTAAGCGTTGTGAGCCGGACTTCATAACTAGCATCCGACAACGTCCGCTCGAGAGTCGTGGTGACTTTCCAACGTGCTTCATCGTCGTCCTCCGGAAAGCCCTGCGTAAATATTCCCTGGAAGAACAGCTTCGCTGCTTTCTCACAGAGGCGGACTCGAGTTGGATCATGCCGACTGGATGATCCATTCAGGGTGTCCTCTATACAGTCGTGAGTTAAGAAGGTGAGTAGCTGGCGGAGCTGATTACTGACGCTTTGTGGATCAGTTGCTGTATCCTCTTGTTGATAGACTTCTGCAAGTTCAAGAAGAGCGCCCAACATATCCAAGAATGCACTGACTACTATGGAACAGGAGCAGTGTCTGATCGAGCCCAGCCATGAGCATTCTTTGACCACGTCGGAGATATGTGTCACGATTTTTCCCTGAAGATCCCTATCGGGAAGACTGACGCAGTTAGAAGCGAACAGAGCGTCCATCTGTAAAAGAACACCGTGAATGGCATTGTACGACGAAACCGTACTCAACTCAGACACCCGCACTCCGTCCGACGATCTATCTGTGGATCTAAGCCTTTGCTGTAAATTTTTGGTTTCTGCTGAAGTTGGTAAACTTCGAGCCAAGTCGACCAAAACTCCAAACAAATCCTCAGAAGACACCAGAGGCGCTAAAGCGCGTGATGACAACACCCGGACTTGAAGGTTACGCTGAGTGGCACACTGAGATACGTAGGGCATAAATGCAGAAGGGTTGAGCCAGTCTTCTACATCACTGTTGATGAATGAAGGTTTCAGGCGTGATAAAATGATCAATACAGGAGCCAAGCTGGGGTGGAGCGAGCTGGCCAGTCCATCGCCGTTATCTACTCCTTCGGTTGCTCCATGCTCCAACTGCCAAGTTGCAGACCTCAACTCTTCTAGGAGGAAAGGATGTAGTGTAGGATATCTATAGGGCCAAGTCATGGATGATTAGGAACAGCTACAAAACTCTGTTTAACTTAGCGAATGAGTCACTTCACACTCGCAGCATATGCAACTCTGAACTGACTCCAACGTTATGACCCCGCATTCAAGATAAAGGGCAGCAGAAATGGAAGATCAAAGGATTGCCAGCAGCTTGAAGGGCGTACCTGTGGAAGAACTCAAAGCCTGTGATTGCCCGTCGAGCAGATTCCCGTTGGTAAACATTCAGGAACCCGATCATCCGATGCACAAGAGCAGCGAAGGCTAGAGTAGCAGCGTTTCTGATTTCCCAATGTGGGGAAGCGAATGCCTGTACAGCCGTCATTAGACCCTCAGCACAAAATCCTGAAGTATCAGTCGCCAAATTTGTGTCATGAAATGCGACTCTCAACACATTGAAGGCATGCACGGTTGGAACGACACCCTCGTCGCGTGACTTCAAAGCTTTGGGTAGATCAGTTCCTGCCACCGTTTTAGTGGAGTCAGCCTTTGAGTTTACCCCGACTGCCCCACCTATGTGTCCGTCCGTGTCGTCCATCAGCGAACCCAGATTGTCTGTAGTTGTCTGGCTCTCACCATTCGCCTCAGTGCGAAACGCTTTGCAGGTGTTAAGCAACCAGCGCATGCCCATGGGGAGAATCTTCTTCGGTGCACCGTCTGGTTCAGCCAGGAACAACGCCAGGAAAGCGGGAGGAATGCCTGCGCTTCTCCTCAACAAGTCATCAACAACCTGACCTTTTGCACCCGTATGTTTCATGAGCTGTTGCAACCACAATTCAGGCATTCGATTAAGCCTGCACAGAAAGAGTCTGATGTGTTAGCTTACTATGTGTTGAAGAGAAAAGGCAACGTACAGTGGAGGAAGATTTGACGCCCACGCCTGCGTACCTTTTCTGTAGATGATACAACAAAAACTGAGACCCGATCAAAAACAGGGAAGAGTCTTTGAGCGCTAAAAACACGCTCGAAGGATCCAGAGTCTGAGTGATCATACCAAGGATCGCTTGACCGCAACAAACGGTCGCAAAGAGCAATGAACCCAGTCCGTGTCTTGTCAATGGCACCATTATGTTTCATGCTTAACAACACCTGCAGAAAATGAGACCCTATAGCTTCCAACTGCTTTCCATCCAACATCGCGTTGGAACCGTTTGTTTCTAAATTCCCAGTCTGCTCAGTATCAGTTCCTTCCCTTCTCTCCTGAGACTCACCACTAGAGCAACCTGGCAACGGTACCGCTCTGGCAATCGTCCCAAGAAGAAGACTAACCTGACATAAAGCATAACACACGACAATTTGTCAGAGTCGACCCTCAGCTTGAAGCACTCCGAGAGTATACTATCGGCTATGGCACAGAATGTGGGTCTAACCACTACCCAGAAAAACGAAGTTACCTATCGTATAGAAGTACGCGACTGCTTGAGGATAATTATACTCAAGCAGTTCCCTACTTATAAGTAGGGGCATTTACCTAGCATGAACGTAAGGAAGACAGACCAGCGGTTTGAGATTGATCATACCTCCTTCACAGAGAGCCAGCACCCAACCATAACGATCTGCTCTGCAGGAGCAAGACCTTCCTCTACGTCGCTATCATATTCGTCATCTAAATCAGCTCTGTCGCTGTCGAGCCGCGTTAGCTCTCGTTCTCCTCCTGCGGGATCCAGGGTTCCAGCAGGCGACTCATCCAGCTTAGATTTCAGAATCAAGGCATCTGCAGAAACAACCCAAAGAGCCAAGGACGTGACACGCAGTAGGAGGGCAAGAAGCCTCTCAAAAGTTGCACGAAATCCTCCTGAAGATTGCACGCTGGCAGAAGTCCAATCCACTTCGTCAACGGTATATCGCAGCACAAGCAGAACCCCATGAACAAAACTTTGTTTACAGGCCTTGAGTAAATCTTTGTCTCCCTCCTCGATTCCCCACTGCAGCCAATCGTTCAACGACTCGAAATACTGGACCACCCTTTCTCCCATTTTCCGCGCGGGAAAGTAGCTTGATCCATTTTCGCTCGAAGATGTCGACCTCAGGACATGAGGCTCCGGGTGAATCTTGACAACCCAACCTAATTCGATCACATATTTGCGAAAGATGAGCCGCAGAGCAAGAGCACCAGCATCACTCTCTCGAACACGAGGGCTACTTGCCAAACTCTTTGCCCACCTCAACAGCCTTTCCACCTTACTCTCTGAGTCTAGACCAGGTAAAGGTGTCGGATAACAAACAAGTATCCTGTATGCATTCTCCCTAAGTTTGTCCCAGCTATCGACTATCGCTCCTACCACAACTAAAGTCGAGTCTGCTGACAGCAGGCTTCTGTGATAAGGAGAAAAATCCAAAGTCTCCGCATGTCTCTTATCCCAGAACTCGTTCAAACTCCAGACCTGTATGAGTGCGTAGAAGAGCTCCATTGCCATATTTTTACGTTCATATGGAGCAGATGGATAGAGTGAAGATATGAACATTTGTGACAACCACTGCATAAATTCCTGCACCTCGTACACGCTGACAGCTGATTTTGAGGTTTCTTCACAACCTACATCCTTTTGATTCGCAGGAGAAGGCGCTTGTTGGCCTTTCCCTATATTCGTCGCTTTCTGTTGTCTCTCGACCGCAGAACGGACATGCTGAAAGAACTTTCTGATGAAACTGGTCCATCTCATGCGGAAAGATGTCGAAGAACACCGCATATTAAGAGGCAAGGCTACACGAAGCAAGCACAGTTCCAATGGTGAGGGCATCGACGCTGTCTTGGGGTTCAAGCATATAAGCTCTGTAGCATCAACTCGCAGTGCGTCGTCTTTGTGGGTCAAGGCCGCCAGTAAAAGATTCACATGGACCTCGACAGCTTGACCCTTGATCATGAAAACTGCATGAGACATTTCTTTAAGGACTTTAGATGATATGAGTTCATCTTCAACATCTCTTTCATACCTAGCAGTGAGTTTGTCTGACGGGTTGAGCGTGTAGCCAATCGCCCCGTCTACTAAAGCAAGAGCAGTAGTCCGAGCTACCTTTAGTACTGAGATTAGGAGCACCACTTGCTGGTCTATCGACAGATTCCTAGGCAACCCATTTGCTCCTTCGAGCTCCTCAAGGCTCAAACAACTTTCACCCGTTTCACTGGATCTGCAATGACCGTCCAGGATGTAGTCCAGCATGAGGAGAACACTGTCACAGTCAATCTGTAGAGCAACCGGTAAAGCGTATGTTGTCAGATTATTTCGCAGCCGAGAATCCCCGGAAAGTAAGCCCGAGAGAATGGCAGGTATCCACAACCGCCTAGCAGCGATCGTACCCTCCATCACCCCTTCAGAGCTCCAGCAATCCTCTCTCAGTCGCTCGAGGAAGGACTTGTAGAAAGTGCTGACTGCACAGCAGACATCGTCATCCGAAAAAGCATGTGTAGTTTGGAAAAGCAAATCTGTCTTTAAACCCAGCAACTTTCTTGCTCCAATCCTCTGGACTAGAGAGGCCAAGGGCACGTACTTCCCCTTTCGATATCTCCCTGCCGAGAGCAGGTCGCTCGCAATCTGATAAAGAAAATCGTCCTTTCGTGAATGTGGGGAGGATTTAGGGGACCCTGTAGTCTGGCCCTCCACCTTGCTAGAGTACATATCACTGTTATAGACAAGCTGTACATCCACCAGGAGGTCGAAAACAAGCTGAACCTGCTTCACTGTCTGTGTCAGGGGGTCTTCCCAGTTGTTCCATATCAACTGCAGTATTCGTGTGACCATAGCAGCAGTTAAAGGAACATAAGCTGAGAAGATAATATTATGTCCTCTCGCTGAAAGCACAAATTCCGAAAACAGAGAGTGCGTGAGGTGTCCACAAATGGAGGTTTTTATCTGCTGGAGGCAAATCTGCAACGCCGTGACAGCATGAAATTTGAAGTGACTGTCTACGGAGCTTTCACAGAATGCACAAAGTGCAGGCAAAATCCCATCGTAAAGGAGTGTCCAAACTTGCCACTTGTTTTGACCCGATGATTCCGAAGAGCTATTCAAAAGAATCTCAGTTCCCTGGGTCTGGATAACTGATTCAGCGCCTTCAGCACGGCCCCTAGAGTACAGAGGAGCACGAAGGAGTAGTGCATTGAGGGTGTTCCGAGGAACTGCTGTGAGAATTCCTCGAAAGAGGCAAAGTTTACCGAACTCGGATACTTTTTCCATCTCAGAACACAAGCTGCCTTCTCGGTTCTTGACAACAACTCCCTCAAGTACCTCTCCACCCCCCTGCTCGATCATCAGACCTGTGTCTGACGACAAGGCACGGAAAGTGTACTGAGAGTACGAGGACGGGAAAGCCATGCGGGTGAGTAGCAAAGATAGGCCTTCATTTTCGGCGTGCAACTGAGCTGCTGCAGCCAAACCTACCCCAGCTGCCACCACACAGTCTCTAGACAGCACAGAAGTCTGCAGGACATCAAGTAGCAAGCTCACAACTGCTCCGAACAAATCTTCAGCCGGCTTCTCGGTACTCTCAGTTTCATCTTCAGCAACACCTGCTTCCTGGACTTTACCAGACTGTCCGAACTTCCTGGTGGTTCCTGAACTTCGAATGTAGTGAGAGAAACATCTGGGGAACTCCTGCAGCAAGTAGTAGATGGAGGACAATGCATTCTGTGCTTCCTCCATAATTGTGGGTGTTGGACGTCCTCCTTCCAGAGCGTGCTGTAGGACTCCTCGTACATCGTGGCAAGCAGCATTTCCCGTGTTAAATACAGAATCCTGCGCAACTTCCTTCATCACCCCCGGTTGCGGCAGACCCGCTAGTGATGCCGCCACAGCCACCACGGCAAACTTGCGTTCTCTGGGGCCTCGCGGTCCATACTCCTCGCAGCAAGTCTGAAAGGCCCCTCGAAGAACAGCACTATATTCTGGCGGCACATGCGAGAGGGTAGAAAGCAAACCTCGGTGCAACGGGCGAGAATTCTCCACGAACAGAATCTCCACGAAAGTCTTGACGCATGTTTCCAGTGCTCGCTCGTTCGACTGGAGCTCAGGGAGCAATGACAGCAACCTTGTGCCCAGTGGTTTCACCTGGGTCAATTGAGCATAAATCGAAGGTTGAGACTCGAACAGCGTCAATTGCTTCGCTAGAAGCTCCAGCTGAGGCCAAAGCGCCAGGGACGACACCGTTCCTTGGGGCAGGAAAGCAGCATGATCGGTCCAGCGCTTGCGACGCTGCTGTGCTCTCCATCGCCCTGCCATTCCTGCAGCAGGGCAGGGCACGGCAGGGCAGAGCACGAATTGAAATTCGCCCCTATGTACTCCGTTGTCTGAACTCCGAAACAGAGCTCAGTCGAGCACTAATGGGTTAGGGTGACGGGAGTATTTCTAAAACCCTAAAGCCCTTACTTCCTTCCTGCAAGCACCAAGGTCTCCTGCGCCAGTACCAAGGAGCGTCACGTCAAAAGCTTCTGACGTCGTCGTGTGCCTGCCTAGACACCAACAATCTTCGGTGTCGGTCTGTGCTCGTCCGGAGGGATTTCCAAAGGCCATCGAAGTCGAAAGGGATCAAAGAGTGCTCCGGTATCATCCTCGCAGACAGCGAGGGGATGGAAGATGAAGAGGACGTCCCACAGCTCAACGCTACGACGCTTGCGGTGCTGCAGGAGTTCTTAAAAGAGAAGCAGAAGATCGAGGCGGAAGCGGAGGAGGGAGAATACGGCATGGTGCAGGAAGACTGGCGGATGAGCCAGTTTTGGTATGAGCAGAGTACGTCTAAGACTGTAGCGGACGAAATTCACTTCCTGAGTCAGAGTTCTTCAGTTTTGCCCATTGCGTGTATAGCGTGCCCTTCCCTATACACACAGCTGAAAAAGAGTTATCCCGAGCTGACAGTGCGCATTCTGGAGTACGACAAGAGATTCGCCAAATTCGGAGCTGACTTCGTTTTCTACGATTACAATCGGCCTACAGACGTTCCATCAGAGTTACATGAGGCGTTTCATATCGTCGTGGCTGATCCTCCGTATCTGAGCAGGGAGTGCCTGGAGAAGACTGTTCAGACTATGAAGTACCTGTCAAGAAACGTGCAAACATCACCGATGTTGATTTTAACGGGGGCCGTTCAGCGCGGTCACATACGCGAGCTGTTGCAAGCGCGTCCTTGTGGGTTTCGTCCACTTCACTCAAACAAATTAGGGAACGAATTCATGCTGTATACAACATACGATCCACAATCCAGATTAGGAGGCTGGGAGCAGGATTAATACAAGGCGGACGATCGGTCTTTATATTTAGAAACCTGTCAATGTGTCGGCTTCATGAAAGAGTTCGTGGATGAAAAATCTGTTTTCCAGTACACTGCTTCTCTGAAGTAGGGCGACTGTCTACTATCTGTCATATAGTTATTACAACTCTGTAGTCTTTACGTCTCTGTTTAGGGATTGTGAAGACGTTTGTTTATCATTCTTGTGTTCTAGCGTTGTGGCCATCAGTAATCTTATTTCTCCAGCGAGTGGTTGAGCTTCTTCGCCGGAACTTAGCCTTCTGACCAAAGCCTTACAGCTGCCAGTATGTATCTTTGGACTGTTATCACTCGTTGCTACTATACGTTACCGTGTGCGCATTGTGGCACAGTAGGTTCCAGCAGAAGATTTCGGAATGCGGTATGATCTTCCAGGATAGGTGAGGTGCCTGGTACATTCTTCCAACATACTTCGAACGTTATCCGCAGATACACAGAAAGGTTTTCTTGGAAATGTGAAGTAGCGACGAAGATACTTCGAACGTTTACGTGATACGGGCTCCTTTCGATTTTATTGCGCCGGTTTCCTCGCCCCATGTAGCGCAGATTACCGCTTAGTCTACGTCTTCACTCTGCAATAGTTCCAATTGTGCACAAACGCCAGGTATGGCTTGCGCACTAGTCAGATCTTATCATTGTAGTCTAGTTGACACATTTAAAGACCTTACTTCGACGGCACTTTATCAGAAATAGTTCGTGCCATAGCTATTAGCTTCTGTGCTCTAATTCGGAGGGAGTACGTATCATTATTCTGCGATACATCATCGAAGCCGTAGGTGGATAGCAAGCAGTTATAGAGTAATAGGGACAGGCCCGTAGAAGAGAGTCGAGGATCTCAAATGTACTCATTTCAACTAGTCTTGTGATACTTACATACAGCACATAGGTGTCGAGATCCAGTCTCGTGGAAGGTCTCATAGAAACGTCAACAAGGGTAACATATACAATCTTCATCGACAGGGTTTTAGTATGAGAACGGCCGCATTGTAATAATATTGTTTTTCCTCAAGTTGATATTCGACTCCACCTAAACACAGTCCGGTCACATTGACCTACACTTATGTTCTTAAACTGAACGAATGTTCAGACAAATGCCTGGAAAATGCAAGAAATTTTAGTTTAGAGAGGATGGTTACAAGAAAGCTGATATTGATTGTACCTTTTGGTCCTTGGTGTTCTGACAGTCTGCTCCAGCAGCCTTCGCACTCCAAACACTAATGCTTCTGGACGTCCATTCTTGATTATATATCTTCCCTTGCCTTGCAACTCTTTTCCTTAGCTTGGAGTTTTGGTGCTTACTCGGATGGGAATGTCTTTGAAGCTCTGGAGGCACGGCAGGTTCCAGCCCATGTATAAAGTGCAGTGTATGTGGTAGCTCCGTTCGCGGTAATAAGGGCTAGCGGATGGCAGTCCACACCAGCGGTTCCACTTATCTTGCGGGCGTTAGACTGGGATTGCTCCTTCATTGTCCTGTCATAGCAAAGATTGATATGAACCAGTCTGTGAAGGCAACTTTCTTCGTTTCTAACCAGAAAAGTATGGGGATCTAGGGCTTATGTTGGGTCAACTTCAACTTCGAGGTTGTAGGGCAAAGCTGAAGCTGACAAGAAATGGCGCTGGGAAAGAACAAAAGACAGGGCTTACCTAACATGTCCTCTTCTTTGCCTTGGCGCCTTGTATTCTTGTTTTCTCCGTGTACTCGAGAAAATACGAAAAGTAAGAGAATACTAAGTTGGACCATACAGGATTCTGTATTGTTGCTTGAAGCAACGAAAGACTGAAGAACAAAAATTGAAGGGATAGTAAGGCAAGTGCAAGTGAGGCATCCGTGCATAATATACCATCTTCCAAACTCGGAAGAGGGGAGATATGTACGGACTTTAATTTATGTTCTAAACCTTTAGGCTATAAATTAAAGTCTGTTAAATTGAAAATAATTTTACTCGTTCAAGGAAGAGGTCTTTATACCAGGAAAAGGATCCGTCTATGTCATTTGCTTATGAGTTTTGTGACTGTAACGGCCATGTGTAATCAAGTTAACTAAGTCAGTTATAGGTTTTTAATATTAATAAATTAAATATAGTTAGATGAATTAAAAAATTATGACTCTCTAGAATTTGTTTTTAAAACCATTTGAGCATGAGTTTTGTACTTTTCCTCGTAAGTATGTGTTTTATGCTATGTTGTTTTTCACTAAGCTTTCTGAAGCTAGTTGCCCTCCAATTGTTCATGATAATTTTTAGGACAGTGTAAACGTTTGTCTTCTTCTCTTTTGCCAGAAGTTCATCGAGCATACATATTTGTCAATGTCATGCGCTCCGATTCTCCTCGATTCTCCTCTATTTCAGTTACCCTTATTTCTCGTTGGACTAGGGCTGAAAATACATCAAATGGGAGAACGACAATCATTTGTTCATGCACAGTGGGACGATAATCTCAACTTTTTACTGCAAAGTCCATTACAAATAGTGGGGATCGGACATGCTATTTATTTAATCGGTTTTTGGATTATCCACACTAAACTAAAATTATATATCAAATTTGGAAAATACAGCAAAAATATAGTATTATTAAAGTTCATTATGTTTGATTATCTTCTAAGTTTTGATTCACGAGAATCTTGTAATTAAAATTGTGAACACATTCGTTCAGTTTACAGTTATTTGATTTGAATAACTGTTACAAGAATTATTTTGCTCATGTACATTTTTTTTTCATGTGGAGAGGAACCAAGAACTCGAAAGTGAATCTTTTCTTTTGGTTAAAGCAAGAAGCAGATTAGGTCCACGAGTCATTATTTTTTACCTCTGTTTTGCTGTGGAGCTTTCTACAATGCGGCTGCCTTGCATTGACTTAGTCCTCCCAGCAAGAGGACTCAACCCATGCCGCCTCGGCTACGGACAGATGGGACTGCCAACAAGCATTAGCTTGTTGGCAAGAACCAGAACATGAATCAGGGAATTCATCTTGAGTTGATAATGAAGAAACTCTCGAAGATATTTTCCGGGACCCACCATCTTATAAGAAGTTAGTTTGAGGAAAAGTCACTCCTTCATGTTGTTGTGATCTACATACTTTGGTTCTAAATATGCATGCAAAGTTTACACATGCTGACGGAAGGAAGAAGACAAGCATGGGCAGAGGAGGAAGATCTAATGGTACAATTGGACTGGACAAGATAACTATAACGGATAAGGTTTTCGTTTGCATCATTAAGTGTAACAAGTATCATTCCAACAAAAAATTGGAGTTTACTTGCTCTATACTATAGTTTAACTGAGAAGTTAATCATGCCAAACAGCCAACTAACTCAAAAATGGCTACTTGGGCTTAACTCACGACCAGATGTCTCATACTTACAATCAATCTTTTGTCACAAGGTCTTGATGTCCTAATTTCATACATTTATGTTCTCACATACTTACTTACTATTCACAAACAGATTTCCTCTCAGAAATCTAGATAACGCCTTGTACGATACTTCATCTCGACTAGATGACAAGAAACAATATGCTTTTTTACTTCTCGAACCACAACTCCACCTAACAACGACTTAGGCCAATAGTGCATTTCAAACAACGAGAGCTTTTCATCTCGTAATCCTAATACGGTGATTTTCTATAGGTCTCCAATCTCTTACGGCGGATCATCCATTTGTTCTGAATGTCAAAAAACACTCAAACAACTTTACATATCATTTCTTCTCGATCTTCACACTACACTTATTAATTTCTCTGAATTCACTACGTATTATAACAGTCAATATGCCTAACGAATCTATGCATAAAGGTACGTTCTTAGAGATTGCTAGTTCCCGTATGTGGTGGAGCAGCTCAATTTATGACTGCTTGGAGCTTCTACTCTTGCGGTTGTATAAGTAACTGGTGACCTTTATAGTACTGTCCATTCATGATAGTTCGAACGTCGGATTAGCTATGTTGTTGGTTTGCTTGCATCTTCCTTCTCAAGCTGCCCCGCTCCTTTTGACCAAAGGCGATGATATGAAAACCTCACTTTATGTACACATCCGTTATGTATGACAAAGTGAAATTAGCATATTAGAACAATCTCTAGTCTTGATCCAAGTCCCTAACAAATCCTCAGAATCCAATCTTGGGACAAGAACTATCGAAAGATAACTCAAACTAAGAAAAATACCTATTTGTTAACAGTTAGCTTCACAACAACTTCCTGCTATCGAAACCTATGTACAGCTAAGCAGCATCTGTAATAGCACCACTGCATCACTGTTGTTCAATATATCTCAAATGATCAAACACTAATCCAAATGAGAGTCGAAAGTGCAACTCACTAGCTAGCAATATACGAAGCGTAATCGGTATCCAAATCCCAAACTCGTAGCGCCTCCACTACTCATTATATCACTAATTCAAATGGTGAGATCGCTTTAACCCATATGAGGATCGAGAATGCAATCCACGTAGCTAGCAATATAGCGAGAGTTGTCTCAAACGTCGAAGTAGACACGCAACTCGTAGTGAGAAGTCAAAGAACACCGATCCAGAAACTTCTCGATAATGTCCTTCTTCTAGACTCCGTAGGCTCCAAGAACCCTAAGATCCGACACCTAACAACCAAGATAGGTATAATTTTTGATCATAAGTGATCGAAATATTAAAACCTCCTCTCCATGGTCTAAATGTACACACGTTGTTCAAAAAAAATATCTGAATTGAGATCCGTCTTCGTTGATAAGTAGATCTGACTATCCTGAATCCAATGAGACTCCAAACATGTTTGGAGTTCTCCTCCCAAAATCACGCAAGAAATATGATCGCAAGAAGCAAAAACTGAATAAACTGATCCCTTACGGCTCAAATCTACTCATCACACCCAAACCAACAACCCAATCCACGTCCAATGTTCTCTTTTGTGTAATTGAAGACTCTTTCGCATCGACATCAAGAACAAAGCGCTTGATTCATCAATCGTGAAAGACAACTCAACCTCAAGCCGCATGCGAACGAAAAACATGACGTAAACATCTCCTTGCGAGTCAACTCCACCAAGAACTCTGAATTCGCTCGATGAAATCCGTATCATCTTCAATTTTCTATAGAACTCATAGTTTTGAACTCGATGGATCCAGAGATAAAAATTTTGGACTCCGAAACCGTTAGGACGGTCCAACTCTCCTTCACAAATAACTGAAGCGTCTAATCTTCCCTCCCTATGTCTCAATTTCATCCAAATCTCAACCCTCGATCAGTCTGATCTTATGCATAACCTACACAAATATAAATCTAATGACGTCTTGCACACTTGTGTTGGATTCTCCAATCTCTTAAACCGTTCATCGTTAGCTCGTAGGTTTAAGCTAACCCCTTAGCATTCACAATGTGTATGTCTCCCAAATCCATCCCAAGCTTACTTGTTGCTAGAAAACCTCCCAAAATGAACAATCGAACCCCACAAAGACTCGTTAACATATATCTTATATATTTTAAAATAATAACATGCTGTTATTATTTACCATAATAACAACTTATTGCTATTTTCATCCACACACATACGATCTATCCATAAATAACAACTTGTCATTATCTAATATGTCACTGACTATCATTGTTTGTTGACGGTCCACGAGTTGGCACTCCGTGATACCAACTTATTGTTATTTGTCTTATTTATTGGTGGTCCGCTCGCCAGCGGTCTTTTACAGATAACAACTTGTTGTTGTTTGTAACGCCCGCTTCGTAGCAAAAGCTTTTCCTTTGAGAAAGGGCTTGCCTTCTAGTTGTGGTTAGCGGTTGATGCACATAGAAGCGACTAGTAGCTTATAGTTCATTTCAAATCTCTCGTCAATTTAAGCACTTTTTTCTCAATAAAGGATCAAGATAACCACACGGAACTTTGAATGATCATGGATACGAAAAATATAATAGACGATGACACTCTCTCGGTAGTATTCTTCTCTTTAGTTCTTCACTACTAAAGCTTGGTACATGCTTTGGATCGACAAATGTATCTCATCTTGCACTCAATATTAAAGTTTACGGGTGAGAGGTGATTTAGATCCATCTCTTGTTAAATGAGGATAAAAATAATAAGATCTCATTCTTGACCGTAAGTGACAACATGTAAGATCACATGAACAAGTGAGACCATAACTTACGCGGTAAAGTTATGCCCAAAGAATCCTATTAGGAACTATTGAAAGTGAACTCGTTCGAGGTACATCAGTTTGATCTAGAAGAGATTTCTGGAATCAAAATCTTGGCGGTAATAGAGCCTTTTGTCCATCTTTCACGACATACTTACTCAGTCTACACGATAAAGAGATCTATAAAGTATTGATACTAAGACATACTCTTACACATGAGATCACTATGATCTATATATTTGAGTAATCACCTAAATCCTTTAAGGTTGAATGCCCTCATATGTCACTCTCTTTTGCTTTAACATCTCATAACACAAATAAGAATAGGTGCAAGTTCACCAACCGCTCATCTAAAGACACACTGATCAATGAGATGACACACATGCACATCGTATGTTTGATGTCTTCTTTCATCCACATGCAGATTGCTTAGGTGGATGGTTCTAGCACATGCACCGTAACACATCTTATAATTAGTCACTAGGCTAGACATAGTAGTCATCTTTAGTAGTCAAGAATCAAACTTTGCCACGTAGAGTGTGAAAACTGACAATCAAAGAATACATGATCACAACATATATCGTTATAGTCTTTTCTACACCTAATATACTTCCCAAAGCAATACCGACGTTACATCAAATGCTTTCTGTCAATTATCTCTAACAAGATTTGAGACTTATACTAGATATTGTTATCGGATACAACTCGACAAAAAATAGCAAATTTTAATACATTATAGGTTCAGATCTAAAGTTCGGCCTTTTCTGAAACTTATCACGTAGGTACTATCTTAAGATTTCTACTTACAAACCAAATTTCTGAAAGATCTGACAGCTAGATCTCCTCTCACAGTTAATACAATATCATAGAAATTTACACATACTTCTAATGTCAGATTCGAAACAAAAACTACATAATTTAAATGAATCGTCTACTTCGACTCAAACTTCTTTTCCCAGTAAATCACAAGGTTACAATATTTGCTGAGGAAATTTCAGCAGATTTTACTGTTGTCATGATATGAATTATTTCATATAGTAAATAGTTCATTTTGTTAGAAGTTAGACTATAGAAGTTAAGTTAAGATCTCAAAAAAGTCAATTTTGGAGGAATTGGGCATTTGAGAATCTGAAAGCATTGCGGCTTAAGTCTCATTGTATTGATCACCGTGGCATGTTAAAAAAGTTACAAACGAGGTTGCAAGTGAAAAGTTATTTGGAATTCTTTTACAAGATTTCTGATACCGATAAATGTATCATTAATCTGAGTAAGTTCAAAATTTATGTTTTAAGATTTTCATCATGTAGACTGTAGTGTGTAGTATATGTTTGCATCTTGAAGTAAACATATACTACACTATATACACTAGATGTCCCTTAAACGTATCGTGAATGCAAGACGTCTCTGTCTACGCCTACACTAGTGCAATCAATTAGTGTGGATGCTAGAGGGAGATTATCGCCGGATTATGAAATGAACTCTATGCTAGAGGACGACTCCGTCTACCTTTGCACTAGTGCAATCATCTGGTGTGGATGGTAGAGAAAGATTACCGCCGAATTTTGAAATGGATCGTATGCTAGAGGACTAACTCCCCTTTGGGATGTCGACGTAATAAGTACGAATCCGATGTGCGGTCCTCTAAGTCTTAGAGTAGCGAGATGGCATCAAATATACTCCAAGTCGGTACAAATTCTGTTGTAGAAAAATAGAGATTTCATCATGTGATATACTTGGATTGAAAAATCAAGTAGAACTAATACTTGAGGAGACACTTACGACATTTCGAAGTTACAAGAGGACAAAAAACAACAACGTGATAACTCGGGCTCTAGATGTCAAACAAGGTGATTCCGATGGTCAGTGATAGCCATGGTGGAGTTACTTTGGGTGGAGATGTCTAAAGCGGAATGTACAATCGACTCAGAAGCTGTACGTATATATGAATCTGCAAAGACATGTTAATTAAGCTTTCTGACACGTAAGAAGATAGTATGTCTTGAATTTTTACTAGAGATTATTTTTCTGTTGTCACTTGTCTAAGGCATCATTTCACACCTGTTAGGTGACAATGGTTGTTACATAAGAGGAAAGAAAATCTCATAGGAGGTGTATTGCAATGAGGAGATTTTTTATCACTATCGAGTGGAGTTATCGAGGAGTTGAGGAGAGGTTCACAAAGTTGAAGACTAGAGTATTTTCTGACTCATGATAGTTTTGACATCGAGAAAATCAGGAATTGAGGATACAGGAAAAAATGAATCGAGAAGAGATCTACAACTTGTACGCATATCTTTTTGAATAGAAAATGAGAAGCTTTTAGGTGCACGCGCTAGTGCTTCAGAGGAGTAGTTCTCTGAAGTGCTGAGTTCTTGAATGTGAGATTTTCAACATGGATGATATGATGTTGAAGGCTTGCAGATTGAACGATTTGGAGTTGAAGACTTACATGCATGCCGTGTATTTTGTTCATATCGAGAACGTGGTAGCTAGAATGTTCCGCCCTTCTTAGAAAACTCTTACCTCGACATATAGTCTGGTGCTTCCACTAGAGATATTGGAGTGATTGATCGTGAAGATTGAGTTTACCACACGAAAAAGAAATAGATCATAAGAGCGGAACACTGCTGCTGCTACCTCTATGGATGCTGCATCTACGTCTACTGTAGTACACTCTGTAGCACTTGCGACAGTAGCGGTGGCAACATCTTGTCTCGATACGGCTGAGATTCTGAAGACGCTTGCGACCTTGATCCAATAACATCTGATCGTAGGAAGGAGTGAGTTAAAATCTACAAAGGCTTAGCAAGCGATTGTGAAATAGATGTGAAAGATTTGAAGGTAAAGACATATCTAGGTATCACCTTGAGTACAAAGGAGAGATGGCTTGTGAGGGTTACTGATGTAGAGATGATAGTCAATTTTGAGTTAGCTATGATTCTTGAGTTGCGGGATCAAGTTAGAGATGTCTAGAGAAGAAATCTTGGTGTTTGACTGAGTTTTGAGCGACCTCTCCGTGTGGAGTTTCTTGAAGAGGATTTTGAGAGGGTTACTAGGCGAACGTTTCTAGATTGGACTGAGCAACAACCTCGTCGTATAATGAGATTGAACGAGTTGCTGAGAAAATTTGATCGGAGATATCGATAACTTTCAACGCTTGAGCGTATAACCTTAGATGTTATGAGACATAGCTTTTCCTACAAGCTATCAATGATGCTACGATAGACCGATTATGTTTTATATTGGTTCATCATAGGCTGAAGAGAGTGTTACTACTGATTGGGGGAGAGTTGAGGATGCCGTGGATGTTCAAACAAGAAAAAGACGAGGAAGAGTGGTTGTAAGGAGACGTCCGCTTGTAAAAGTGGTCTCTCAACCTCACATTGCTCCTCAAGTACAACGGTTACGGCTCCTATTCCCAAATCTGTTGTCCATATAGCAGTCTTTCTGATGTTAGTTCTTGCACACATAGCTCTTATTCAAAGACCTGTGGTGAATCAGGTCAACAGAATCAGATCAAAGACATGATCTGACAAATGCAAGAGTTGAAGATAGAGCTAGCTTGCTTGCAAAGAGAGCAGCCGCTAGCGTCTGTCGCTACACGTCTAGGAAGTACTCATGTTTGTAGATGTATCTCGTGTGACAGTTTAGATCATCTTCGAGAAGACTGTCAAGAGCTTATGACTGCTTTGCGAGATGGTGTCGTTCTCTACCAAAATGATAAGTTACTGGAGAGCCGTCGAACATGTAGTTTGGACGAAGAGGTATGAGGAGTCTATCTCATATTGCTATGACTTCAACTGTAACTACGTTGATGATATCACCGGTAAATTCTGATGTATATGCTGGACATATTGAAGTTTTTGCTAATCCTATGTTGCTAGATAGGACTGTTGAGAAGAGTAATGTGGAAGTATCTTCTGAAGTATTGAAGAGAGAAGCTGAGACTATCTGTAGGGTCATACGATGAGAAGATCTTATAGACACTACGTCAATCAAAGCATTCTTGGACGTGGATATATGATGCTTCTGTGGAGGAATAGAGATGACGAGATGTCTCTAAACTTGATACTAGAGTTTCAGAGGAGACTAGAGATAGACAGAGAGTAACTAAGAGACGAGCAGTTCCTCTAGAGGACATCTTGTCTATTTCTCAAGCTCCTCCACCTGCACTAGGTCCAAAGGAGGACGTGTAGAGGTCTCAACAGGAGCCAACGACTAATGATAGGCAATTTATTATCCAAGAGAAAGAGAAAGGACCAGGTTACAAGTTGGCGGTGGATATTGAAACTTCTACTAATCTCAAGATTATCTTGGAGTAGAGAATATTGGACATAGGTGATGTCTTAGAAAGTAGAGAGTCAAATGATAGATGTGATTGGAGCTTTTATGAATGAAGCAGAATTTGGGAAAATGCATTTTCAACAGGTTGATGAAAAAGGGTATCAGCAAGAAGCATTGGTTGCTAGTACCAACATTGTTAAATTTTGATGATGAAAAAGCTAATGAGGAGAGTCCAGCTGCTGATAGTGACTTCAAAAAGAAGCATTTAACTCGTGCTACGATAGCTACACGAGTACGCATTGTGAAGTTTATCTAAACTCGTTGTTGTTTTAGTTGATCACGGATCTGAGATCAACATCATGTCACGAGAGGTGTATGAAAAAAGACAATGACCGATCGAATTGAATCATGATTGGGTGCTACGTGCTGTCAACAACCAAAAGAGTGAGTTATACAATGCTTGTCTTAACGTGAGAGTGAAGATAAGTGATGTGGAGATAGATCAACAGTTTTTTATGCAATCTTCTACTTGTATCATGTCATTCTTAGTCAGCCTTATATTAGTGTTGTATGGATGGATATCAAGGTGATGGATGACGAATCTATCTTTTATGCTAGGATCCGTAGTCCAGATGATAGACGTTCTGTGCAACTTTTGACCATTCTTAAGAATCACGAATGAAATAGACAGACCTTGAGAGATTCTCTTATCTATAGGAGCAAGGGTTTTTAGAACCCACTCTTGTAGCACGGGATAGCAAGAGTGAAGGATCTCGCTTGAGCAGCCTTAGAAATCACAAGAGGATGATGAAGAGGCTCCTCAAGATTATGAAAGTGTGTATATTGTACATAGCTAGAAATATGATTTGACGACTTTCAGTTCTGATGATTGGAGTGAGTTTACATGAGTAGAAAACTTGACTAAGAAGGGTAGAAGGCAAATGGAGAAGCATGTAGCAGATATGTGTTGTATAAGAGTTCTGAAAAAAGATGAGATGATTTCTGATGTGTACAAAGAGTTTGTAAGTGTACAATTTTTTGTTTGTTGGCTAGATGATGTAAATAGATTGATGGAGCAGATGGGAGGTAAGGTGGTGATCCTCATCCACTCTCGTAAAGTCTATGAGGAGATTGTCTCGTACTTACAATCTCCGAGACTAGAGAGTGGATGGAAAGATGAAATCTGCTAATGTGGCTCTCGTCAAGAAGCAGAGGTGCACATCAAATATAAAACTATAGCAAAGAAGATAAGTCAATGGCGATTCAGTTACATGTTGATTCACAACAGCAGATGGAGTTAGTGACCACTGAGTTTGTACTTAGAAATCTTACACATATAAGACACCAGTTACTTAAGAGACACTCGAGCAGCTCCAGATAGTAGGGGGTGGCTTCTTGACTGAAGTAGAGAAAAGAGCTTTCGAGCATATGATTGTTAGCCATGGTAAGACATTTTCTTTCTCAATTGAGAGATTGGTTGTGTGGATCTTAGTGTGATAGCTCTGTTGGTTATCTTCACGGTTTCTCACGTACTTTGGGATTTAAAACCGATTCAAGTACCTCGTGCTTTGCTACCGAAGTCCGTCGAGAAGATGCACATTGCGTATTCTTCAACCATCTATGACTTCGTACTCTATCCGATGGTTCACATTGCCTAAGAAGACAAGAGCTTGCGCTTCATCCAAGACTCACAGCCTTCCAACAACGTCATGGTCCGAAACGTTAGGAAAAAGACTCGTGGTTGATGATGTAACTAAGGCATTTACTGGAAAGTTGATCTATTCTATCAAAGATTTATTTTCAGCTTACGATCGATTTGAGCTTACTTTAGAGAATATAGACTTGACTATCATGCATACACCTTTGAGATTGATGCAGATGTTCACTCTTCCTCAAGGAGCAACAAACTCAATAACTCATAAGGTGTTATGGGAGTTTATACCGGAGGTCCTTATCTCATTTTTGGATGATAACTCTTATGAACGAATGTCCAATGGAGGACAAGGACGAAGTTGTGACTTCTTATGGTTGTAGAAAGTTTGTTGCAGATCACATTCGAGATGTGAATAAGATTATGACTCGTTTGGAAGAGATACACCTCACTCTATCAAGTACCGAATCTCGTTTTGGGATGTCAGATATTGTGGTGGTTGGGCATTTGTGCAATACTTTTGGGAGGTGATCCGAAACCAGAGAAGATAGATGCTATAGCAAGAATAGCAGACTAATACCAATATAACTTAGATGATCCTTAGGAGCTTGTGTGTTTTATCACGTAAGTATTTCTCTTTATGCACACGTTGCTAAGCCTCTGTATGCACTTCTGAGGAAAATAAAGAGATTTACTTGGCGACATGAACATAAAATTTTATAAACTTTTTAGACCATATTAATCATGTTAGATCATTTTTGTTTATGAGTTGTTAGTTTTAGTTTTAATAATTTAATAATTTAATAAATAAATAAATAAATAAAATACTTTAGAAATAAATACTTTATGTAATATACAACCTGCAAACCAAAATTGCAAGAGAAAACCTATAAGAAATGTGGAAAAAACGTGCTCCAAGAACCATAAGATCTCTTAGTCTCATAAAAATAACTTTTGTTATAAGTTTGATTAACTTATAACAAAAGTTAATCAAACTTTTGTTAGGAAGGGTTAGGTGATAAATCAAACCACTTTGCATTATTCTCCTTCTCCAAAGAGGTGAATAATATATATACGCAATATGAACTTCTGAGGAAGTGTTATTCGTTATTGTTATCGAGAAATATATAAATTTTAAATAAAATTCTATACTAAACTGATAAGTAAAATCAAAGTATCTGTAAATATTAAATGTTAAGTAGACATGGAGATACAGGAAGATCTTGTATAATCTATAAGCAAAGTGAAAACTAATGTGTTATGAGAGTATAATTTCAAGAAGCTACAAGCAAGAAACCAGGCAATTAATGGATATTTATTTTTTAACTAAATATTTTTAACAAAAGAGTTAAGTGATAAATTAAACCACATGCATATTTTTATATTCTAGATGAGCATATTATTCATCCTGTTCGTTCGGAAGAATGGAATATGCACGTGGTTACTTAATATTAATTAAAGGTAGGTAATAAATTAGATATTTTCATTAATTGTCTGGTTCTTTGCTTGTAACTTCCTATAGTTATATTTCCAGAAGTACGTCCGTCTCTCTTCCCTTATGGATTATTTCAGGATTTTCTCGCATTTCCAAGTCTTTTTGACATTTAGCATTTAGAGATACTTTGATGCTTCTTGTCAGATTAGTCTAGAATTTTCATTTAATATTTATATAATAGCTGATAACAACAAGCGAGCAACAGTTCCCCAGAAGCTCATGCACGTAGGGCGAATATACCTTCCCAAAAGATGAAAAATGAATAATATGCATGCAAAGTGGATGCATATAAATATGATGGCAAAGTTCTCGAACTCGTGTGAAGAAGGAAAAGAAGGGGAGAAAGTCACAAAATGACACGGAAGAGAGACACAAGCAAACTACACTACGGAATGGCAGGATAGCTTGGCCACAAGAATTATTAATCACACGAAGCTCACGACAAGCCATGCTAGATCTGGATGATGACGAAACCGTGACTCAAGGAACTCGGGCAATAGCTCACCTCAGTAGATCTAGTCCAGGGCATGACGATAGCCAGGTAGAACCTATTAGAACCGTAAGTACAAGTGAGGGTAAATTGAGTGTTAAGAAATAATAAGAACTGAAGTTATCATACTAATTTGTATATAAGTAATCTTTTTAAGCACTCTCCACCGACACAGATAAGGGGGTTAATCATACATATCCACTGGAAACTAATTCGCATACTCTACTATATTTGGCTGTGCTTTGGCAGCAATCGCAAGCCATCCTTGGGACAAACCAGAAACAAACCTTTACCATATATAAAAGCTTGGTTTAACAATTCAGATCTCATATTCGTTTCTAAACTTCCTATTCGTTTTAGATTAGCAGTATAAGATTACGGTGATTGGCGCTACCAGCACTATTTGGAGATAGATATGTGATAGATGATTCATACTTGACACACCTACGGTGTGCGAAATGAAGTAATTTGACATTCTAGTGAGGAGATCTATTGTAGTAGTAAAGAGAGAAAGGTTTCTTACAGATCAACAGTAGATGTGTAGAGATACGTTGGAACTTTTAAGCAAGAAATCGTCTACAGTAGTGATTCAAGCCCCATGTGGAATCGATTGACAACTGCAAAGAACCAATGAAACCTCGTATTAAATATTTTACACCATACGGATAGAAGGCGAGAGTGTTTACCTCGTCCTCGAGGAAATTCAGTGCGTTGCAAAAACAGCAAAAATCAAGTGAACCAAAATCGCAAATGTAAATGTTGGAACAACTGCACCTCGGGAATAACCACATGAAGGTGTTCTTCTCTTCTATCGTAGTTAATGACAGAGGAGAGTTAACTCACGACTCCATTTGTGTTGTGTGCATACTTCCGCATCCTGAATTCCTGGATTTCCTATCCACTCCAGTCAGTATATACATGGCCATGAGCAGAGGTAGAGTGCCTAGTAAGTATGGGCACCTCTGCATTCAGGATGGCCTGCCCTTGACACGCATTAGAGAATGTTGAGCTTCCCCCATCAGATATCAGATCATGTGGAACGAAAGTTATGAAGTCTTCAAGTAGGCGAGGATGACCTTTAAAGACATTCTTGACTCGACGCACAAGATCTGGAATTGCCAGATATCCAGTTTCCCAGAGATGTAGGAGGTCCAAGAACTTGAGAAATAGGCCCTCATCATCTTGTAACACTGACCTCACGTACTCCACGAAAGCAGCAGCGCACTCCTTCTTTGATTCGCAATCATCCTTCGAAGTATACGCAAGCTGAAGCATGTTTGTCACTCCTTGTTGCACCTGGACAACGATCTCCATGGTTCTCCTTGAGCAGCACAATCGCCAATGGAGCACACCACCACCCCCAACGAGAATCCGGGCGTCGGGAACAGTGAACTTCAAAGCATCAAGTACGAAGAGAACAGTCTCAAGTTGTAACCCTTTATAGCATGGTAGCTAGACGTCTGCTCGATAGACAACTGCATGCATCACAGAGAATTCATGGACGGCTTGCATGCCAAAGACGCTGTAGTCAGAATCGGAGTATTACATGAACTGCTTGTGTTGCAGCCCAAGACGTTAGGAAAGCTAGTCAGAATTTGAATGCATGAATTGCCTATGATGCAGCTAGTGCTGGAGACGTTAGTCATCATCAGAATTTGAATACGCCCGTAGCTTGTGATGCGTCTCAAGACGTTAAACATGGTTAGAATTTGAAATATTATTTATCTCAAAGCAAAAGCTTAATGCACGATCATGCAAATTCTATGGAAGATGTCATCGAAGATTTTCTTGAAAATACGCTACCTCGATTTCTTCTTGAGTTTGAATCTCAGTTACCGTTAAACTACAGTCGTTACACGGCCAGTCTGATTTCGCACAAACAGAAGCGATTATCCGGCAGAGATTTGAAAGAAGAGAATTCAAGTTCCAAGTCTTTGGACATGGACTTCAGTTTCCCAGTCTTTGGAACTCCCGGAGTCGTGAGGACATTTGAAAGAAGAGAATTCAAGTTCCAAGTCTTTGGACATGGACTTCAGTTTCCCAGTCTTTGGAACTCCCGGAGTCGTGAGGACATTTGAAAGAAGAGAATTCAAGTTCCAAGTCTTTGGACATGGACTTCAGTTTCCCAGTCTTTGGAACTCCCGGAGTCGTGAGGACATTTTAAACACATGCTCAGGAGTGTTGTCTTCTTTTACTCTCCATATCCTTGGTTCGAGTTCAAAGGCGTCTTGCAAAAGGATTCAGGCGTAGCCCCGGTGTTCAAACCACTTCGGAATCCATCAACTGCCAACGGAACTGTTATAGACTAAACAAACCGTTTAAACAAATTTCGAAACAGGAAATTATAGAAACGAAACCACGTAAACCATGAAACTGTTTAGACTGAACCGTTTAAAACTGAAACTACAAAGCATTTAAATGATATTTGAAATTCAACCGTTACGTACCAAACCATATATAAATGTTACTGGAATCATTTAGATCATGAGTTTATTAGCTTACAGCTGGAATACAAGAGATCTTGAGTTCAAACCTGCGTATAATCTCTTAATACATTAAACGAACCAAGTATTTTGAAGGCGATTTGAATCACGTAATAAATTTGAATTGAATCGTTTTATGCGACTTTTTACGAGAACTGATTACAAACCGAACCGTTTAAGTCTAAACAGTTTTGAACCGAATCCTTTAAACCTAAACTCTTTAAAGTGAACCGTTCTATATATTATTTTCCAAGTGCGAGTATAAAGAAAACTTCCCCTTTTTTCCCTCTCCTGTACTTTAGGTTAGAGGAGGGTACTATTTTGTTACAAGAACTTCGTTTTAACCTTTCTCAGTCGATACGCAAAATTAGTTCTGAAGTGAATCATAGTGTAAATCTCTCGGAGAACATTGATTTCAGACTTTATTTAATAGATAATTCTGTTCTCGAAGGGAATTCTATGGGCAAAAGTATTTTTAAGTTAGTACTAGTTATAATGGTTGAATTTACTTGTTCGTAAACAGCGATTTCATTTATGAGTTCTTTCTGGTTACCAGGAATATTTCTAGGGACGCGGGGATTTAACTTAAACCAGACCGAACCACAATTGTGTTAATCTGAACCCGCAGTTTTCCAGTTCGGTTCTAGTGCCAAGACCTAGTTATGTGTAGGAACTATGATCATGACACATCACGCGCATGTCATTTATGATCAGATGGTGATCACATTGAAGCAGAAATACACGTTATGGCTAGTGATGTGCCTAGTTCAGACTCACGTTCGTCGCTGGAACTAGTAGCTAGTAAAATATCGTTGGGTCTCATGATTCTACATAGTACAACTGGGATCATCCCAGCTGTATTACTTTCTCTCCTCCAGGCAATAAAATTAAGTAGACGTTCCCTCGAGAACTAATTAAAAAGTAAAAGTAACTAGGGAGTGGAGTGTCCTGCTGGAGGAGAGGGGAGGGAAGAGAGTGTAGGTTGAGAGGGTGGAGTGTGTTGGGGTGGGTTAGTGCAGATTTTTTTTCAGATTTTGCTTCATTTTCTGTTTTTGTTCTTTTCTAGAATTTTTACATTTCGTGCAAAAATGAGTGAGTATTAAATACTTCTGGGTTTTTTACCGTTACAAAGTCTTCTGCATAAAGTTTTTGAGAGATTTTTTATTATATTTAGTGTCTTCTCTATCTCTAGAGAATTAGGGTTCTGTATTTGAGAGTATATTTTTGAGATGTTTTTACTACGAGTATTGTTCCATTGGATATCGTCTCTTTTCTAGCTATGCGTATTCTCTTTCTCATGAGACTGAGATCAATCTGAGACACACAATGTCCGGTGTGCGGTCATTTATTTACTTGACAAGGGGTAAAGTCTCGTGTGAGAAAGATGATGCACAAGAGCTATGACTAGACCACATGGGATGTCCAGGTTAGCAGAGAGCGGAGGTCTACACGTCCGATCATTATGGCATCGTTCGTCTTTCTTTTTGTAGTTCCTCTTGAGTCCTATGAGTGGTTAAGAGTCCATATTGACACTATTTTAGGATTTTTTGAGACGAGTTTTTCTTGTTCTTGTTTGTTCCATCGACCACTCCATACTCTTCATGACGAGGTGAGGTATGCATTCCGTCTACCTCTCGACATGTTGACACAAAATACCAAGGATGAAGCAGCGTGGTTATTGTTCTTCTTACGACTTTATTGGTGTATCTGTTATACTCCAAGCGGTAGAATAAGACATCGGGAGGTGACGGCCCGTCTTCAAAGATTCCATGCTTGGAAGGCCCTACAAGAGGAATAAGTATGTGTTGTGCGAGATAAGAGTGAGTCTGTCTCTACACGCAACATCTCATCTTTCGCTCTGCATACGACATTGTAGGATGTTATGTTAGGTTGGAGAGTATAGTATAGCTGCTAGAGCATTGCATCTTTTTCAATGACATTTCCTACTGAGAGACGGTCACTTCGTTGTATTTTTTTCACCCCCACCATGTGATCCTCCACCAGAGGGTCCTCCACCACTTGAGGTTCATGACTATCAGTCTGAGGAGTCACTATGTCACGATATATCTTTGTTTGTCAAGGACTTGTGTATAACTCCACGTCTGTCTTCCAGTTCTGATGGTTGCAAAAAGTTTGTTGTATACCACATTCGAGATGTGGGTAAAATTTTGACGTGTTTGGAGGAGGTACACCTCACTCTGTCAAGTACCAAATCTCGTTTTGGGATGTCATAGATTGTTGTGGTGGGTCATTTGTATGATACTCTTGGGTGGCAGCCGAACCTAGAGAAGATATCTTTGAAAAGCTCGTACAATAGACTTTCAAATTTTATCAGATTCATCTTGAATGGAGTTCATATCAGCGGATTGTAGAATATTAAAGTTGAATATTTTGGTTAGTTTATCATAGAAAAATAGTTGAAGAAGATATTGTTGGTGCACAAGCCGAGCTAAGCGATCATTTGATGGTGCTTCTGTTGGTAAATAGATGCTAGAGTTGAGATAAAGACTGATAGGGTAGTGAGACTGATTGGGTAGTGAGAGCACAAATGCTTTAGAGAGTCGGTTCAAATATCGTCGTATCTCTCTACAACTAGATACCTCGTGTATTTCTAGACCAAAATTCACGTTCTTGACATTGGTTTCAACTAACAGTTAATATTTAACAAAGATTAATTTTTCCCATAAAATTGGTATAGGATTTTCTTTAACACGTAAATATTTTCCCAATAACAACAAGCGAACAAGTTCATATTTTGTCTTCATTGCTAGAGTTACATCTCGCATGCATATTTTATTTAACATACTTATTATCATTCTTACTATGTATGTTCTTGTCTTATCGAGCTTAATCAATGATATATCACTTCTAGAATCTAAATTGAGCCTAAACAGTGATACTCTCATCTATTTTTTGAGCTTGAACCGAGTAACCAGTGTCATATCAATTTCCAGAGTTAAATCTAACCCAAACAGTGGTTTATCAATTTTTCAAACCTATATAGTGGGAAAAGGACGAGTGGTTATATAGTACTTACTGATTACTCTCCGGAGCGTTCTAGAAAATGGAGTTAATGACGACGTGAACGCGGCATAATTGAACTACGACTCGCATCGCATGTCATAAAGTTGTCTGTCGCATGTTCGCAGTATGATTGAAGTGCAATTCAACATCTCATGTCAGAAACCTATCTGTCGGGGTTATACGTTTGTCTCAAACGTATGAGGTATTGGACATAGATGTGAGTGCGTCTTTCTGTTGGACTTCCTGAAATCTAATCCGTTTCATGACTCTGGATCATTGTCTTATATGTTATACACTTCAAACGTTTACCCACACGTACGAAAAGGAGAGAAGAGAATTGCTTGACTGTACCCCATAACTAATCTACTTGCTTGACTGTACCCTTAAACCACAAGTTGAGGTATAAAACTCCCCAGCTTGCATGCTGTGCACTTTCGTATCACTGTAGTCACTTGAGAGTCAGGTGCCGAAGAGCGACAGACTGTGTTCCCGGCGAGCGGCTAGAGTTTTGGGTGTTCTGATGAGATCGCACATTCGCACTACGATAGGAGAGCAGAGACCATGGCTACACTCTACGTACTCGATGAGAATAGAGAGTGTCGATACTCTTTGTTTGCAGTACAATCGATGGCGGTTGTTGTGAGATGACTCCATACTCTTTTGGAGTAACTCGTCAAGCATCATGACTAGTTTACTCTAGATGTGTTGTCTTCGTCTATGACGTCAAACTAGAGCCACTTGTCATTTCGCTGTGTCTGATTTTGTGCAGACTATTATTTGGATCTACTCATTTGCTCGTAATCGCTTTTCTGTAGATGCGGCTCTGTTTTGACTCTCTTTGGTTGAAATCCTATTTCATTTGTTGGCGGTGGTTTAGTGGGTTGTATCGTTTCTTGATGATGTCGATATTCTTTCGCATACTAGTTACTTCGAATCCAATGAAACAAAACTTCTGCAAAGGTCTGTGCACAATACACACACGTAGCATATCACAAGTTTCTAGATCCTGCTTCCAGTGGGGGGACACATAATGACCATACCTATGATCATTCTGTGAAGTAAACCATATGACGTAGGAGGAGTCGATGATTCAAGTTGCTCTTTCAAGAAAAGCTAAACGTGGTCCGCCTCTTCATCTATACCTTCCATTTTTTCTTTCATAAAAACACTGTTACTAACATTCAGTGCGATAAACCTCTTGTTCAAGTAACCCAAACTTTAAGTTCAGTAAGCGTTTAGCCTTGGCAAGTGGAGGAGAAATTCTGAAGGTCATCCACATAACTCCTGTTACTACGGGTGCAATGAAATGCATTCCAGAGACACATCTCTTGCTGGAGCCCTGAGAGATAGGTCCAAGCCAGCGCTTAGTCAGGCTTACTTGAGGCCATTGTTTCATGAAAGCACTGTGCCAGAATCCGTCACCCCAGAACAGCTGACCCCATCGTTTCTTTACACATGCAGTTGTAGGTCAATCCCTTACTGGAACTCGGATTAACACTTCAATAAAGCAGATGATCCGGCAATCCCTCTGTTGCATTATCGATGCCATCATCTTCAGTCTCTGTTGATAATTTTGCCATCGAGAGGTTGAACCGAGGCCTTGTTTCTATTCACTTTCTCCACTACCATACAAGTAATTTGTGCATCTCTTGTTCCATTGTTTCCCGCACCGCTATAATCTACATCCATATATTCTGCATTATCCACCAAGACACAATTTCTGTAGCTTTGCGCTTAAAGAAAGGGTGTAGAGCCAGACAGATTCTCGTGGAATGCTGCCCTTATCGCCTGCTCCAGAGCTGGAGAGACTGATTCAGCTGTCAATGTGTTCCGCAAGATGATAAAAGACAATTTCGCTATATAAAAAAAACTTGAAATGAATTCAGTTTGCTGCCACGAGAAGACAAGAAAATAACTAACAAAGTAATCAATTGTCTATCACTATAACAGATTGCAAAAGAAGTTGCAAATATACTGGTTTTTAAAACCGTCTTCTGTAGTTCTTTCAGAGAAATCAGAGTGCATGCGAAACATGCACTTTCTGAGAATCTTTTTACTCAAGATAGAGAACGCTATCGTGTCGGATATTTTGCGTGAAGGATGTCCAGGAAAACGCGAGGTTCTTGGCTGTGGAGATGCTGTGTGCCAAACAGAGACAAGACAGAGAAGAACAACCACGAAAAAGGAATGCTGCGATATATACTACTCCAAATGTATGTACACTGCCGTTTCTTTCTCCTAACAGCACAAAACTGAGGAACAGACCAGAGCGGTCTGTAACCTACTTCAGAAGCCTTAAAACAAACCCCTGAATCGCAACCCTAGCCTGAAATCGCCCAAACGTAGCTCAAAGCAAGAGAAACTTCTCTTTGCTAACCAACAGAGCCATAACAGTATCACGCGATCCAAACCCAAATCCAAACCACATCCACACACTAGCTCTTGGCTAAAACTAGCTACCACAAGCCATACACAACCAACTAAGTTCTTAACGAACTCAAAAGGACGAAACCTGTAGCGAAGGAACCGAAAAAGACCTATATGGGAACTTTCTCCTTTCGCCAAACGATCTTCAAATGTTGATAGGGCCTCCTTCCTTGACTCCGTTGGCTCAAGAAACCTTCAGATCCGACTCCCGATAGTCGAGATATCGTCGATTTTCGGTCGCAGGTGACCGAACCTTCAAAAACTCCTCACTGCGGCTTAAAACCGCTCACACCGCACAAACGGATCGTCCAAACTGATATCTGTCTTCTCTGGTAGGTAAATCTAGCTACCCTGAACCTAACAAGACTCCAAACAAGCCGTTTGGAGTTCCCCTTGCAAAACTACTCGAGAAATTTGGTCGTAGATTGCAAAAAACTGACGTAAATCGGCTCCCTGCGGCTCAAACTCGCTCACCACACTCAAACTAACAATCCAATCAACACACGGTCTTCTCCTATGAGTAGATGAAGACTCCCTGATCGCATAGGCACCAAGAACGAAGAGCTTGGCTCACCGATCGCGAAGAACAGCCCAACCTCAGGTCGCAGACGATGAAAAATTTGACGCAAGCGCTTCCCTGCGAGCCAATTTCACTCACAACTCTCAAACCGTCCGATGAAACTTTGTATCGTCTTCAATTTCCTGAAGAACTCGTTGTTCCGATCCCGATGGATACAAGGACAACAAGTTTGGACTCCGGAACGGCCCGAACGGTCCAACTCTCCTTCACAGGTAATTGAAAATCCCAAATCTGCTTCCTGCATCTCAATTTCCCTCAGAACACAACCCCCGATCCGTCTCTTCAAGAACCGTCTTAACCTGTGCGTAGCCTGTACAGATCTGAACCCGATTACACCTTGCGCGCGTGTATTGGACTTCCAAATCTCCCGCACCGTCCGCTGACAGGTCACAGGCGCAAGCAAGCCCCTTAAGCAGCCCCCTTGTTACAGTCTGTACGTACGAAGTTCAACCCTCAATAATAAGAAGCAGGCCCCTTGCGTCTTTGATATAACGCCTGAAGCCCTAAATACCCAGTCAGCAAGTAACTAGGGGCCTAGCTTGATTTTACCTTCTTTCGAATCGCATAACTTCTTCTCTGGATGTCCAAACGAAGTAAACAAGATGCCCATGGAAAGCTGACAGCGAGCTCTACCCATCTATGTGATGAAAGCGAAGATCCGAAGTTGCGTCAAAAGCCCGTAAGCTGGGGCCTAGCTTGTTTTTTCCTTCTTTCGAGTCTTGTAACTTCTCCACTAGGCGTCCAAACGAAGTAGATGAAGTGCCTATGGAAAGCTGACAAGGAGCTCTATCCACTGGTGCGATAAAAACGAAGATCCGAAGTGGTGCCAAAAACCCGTAAGCTGGGGCCTAGCTTATTTTCTCCATCTTTCGAGTCTTGTAACTTTTCCACTAAGCGTCCAAACAAAGTAGACAAAGTGCCTGTGGAAAGCTGACAAGGAGCTCTACCTATCTATGCGATGAAAATGGAGATCTGAGATTGTGCCAAAAACCCGTAAGCTGGGGCTTAGCTTATTTTCTCCATCTTTCGAGTCCTGTAACTTTTCCACTAGGCGTCCAAACGAAGTAGATGAAGTGCCTATGAAAAGCTGACAAGGAGCTCTACCCATCTATGCGATGAAAATGAAGATCTGAGATTGTGCCAAAATCCGTAAGCTGGGGCCTAGCTTGTCTTCTCATGAGTGTCTTTGGAGCGACAAGCATCGAAGTTTGAATTTCAGGTAGGAGCCGGTCCACGACACGACATCCACCCCCTCTGAACCTGTGCATCCTCCGGTATGCACCAGAGATACCAACCAAGGAGTGGACCGGCTTATCGTCCTACTTCCCATCGTAACCAACCTCACCTTCAAGATCTTCTGCATAATCCTCATCCTCAAACTGAAACTCCGTCAAGATATCTGCTAGATCGACCTCCTCATCTCTTTTTGAAAATCTTGACACGTTTACCTGCCACTGGTACCTTCAAGCTCGTTCCATCCAACTCTTGCAGGGCGTAAGTTGCGTTGTCATGAACCTTCTTCACCACATACGGACCAAACCATCTTCTGGAAAACTTTCGGAGTGCACTATGCTGGTTGTCTAGACTGTTGTCATAGACTAACACCCAATCACCTTCTTTGATTTCCCTGGGTCTCAAACGATGTCGCTGATCAAATCTGATCTTGTTCTTCAACCGTGCTTCTCGCAGCCTATCCAAAGCAGTTTGGATATCCTCTGGTCTTCTCTCTAACTGCCTAATTCGAATAGCAAGAAGCTCTTCTCTAGTCAAATTGTCCTCCCAAGGTAACACACTCCATGTCAGAACATGTTCTTCAATCGGCATGATAGGCTTCTGACCTGTGATGAGTTCCACTGGCATGTAATCTGTCACCGAGCTGTGCGTCGTTCTATCTGCCCATAACGCAAATGGTAAGAGTCGAGGCCACTCGCGCACCCTTCCGTTGCAAGCCTTCACCAAAGCCTTCACAATGGGTGGATGACCACGTTCACTCTTGGCATTCCCTTCGGGGTTGTAAGCAGTTGTCAGTGATAACCTCACCCCACACCTTGCAAAGAATTCACGAGCCTCATGTGCATCTAACTCTCCCCGATCTGCAGTGATCTTTCCCACACATCCATACCGACAAACAACCTCTTCCAAGAGAAATTTACATACCCCTTCAGTTGTCTTCGTCCGAAGCGCCCTACCCTCGACTTGATTTGAAAGATCTTCTCTAGCAAGTACCAAGTATCTCATCTGCCATAATCCAACCGGCATAATCACCAAGTCTACCACCCACTTGAAGTGGATTGCCAACGGATAAGTCGGATGTAATCCGTCACGATGTCGGATGTTCGAATACATCTGACATGTCAAACAAGACTCCACAAAAGATACAACATCCCTGTACATGTTTTTCCACCAATATCGTTCTTTTATCTTTGTAAAAGTGGCCCAAATCCCTCGATGTCCAGCCCAAAGACTCTCATGGAACGCCTTGAGCAACTTCTGCTGATCTTCCTTGTTGCAAATCACCCGTAGCGGTACCCCACCTTTCTGCTTCGGTCGCTTCCAAAGAAACCCATCCTGCAACATGAAGTTGTAGGCCTTCCTTTGAACTCGCCGAAACCTCTCATCCGTCCAACCTGTCTGCTTAACCATCGTACTAAGGTACCTCCCGATATCAAGTAAATCACCATCATACAATCCTTCAACAAACAACTCATCTTCTCTTCCTGTCTGTGCAATCGAATAGAACTCTGTACCCACGTCGTCAATGTCTTCTACCATCTCATCCTCCCCATCATACCGAGCTCGAGATAACATATCCGCCATCGGATTATCTTTCCCTGCGATATGTCTAAACTCCGGGTTCAACGACTTGATATATGCGATCCATCGTAACATCGCAATATCAGGAGTTGAACAATTCATGATCATCCCTAACAACGGCAAGCAATCAGTTTCAACCACCACTACTGCTCCAATCAAATACTCCAGGAAAACACGAGGTTCTTGGCTGTGGAGATGCTGTGTGCCAAACAGAGACAAGACAGAGAAGAACAACCACGAAAAAGGAATGCTGCAATATATACTACTCCAAATGTATGTACACTGCCGTTTCTTTCTCCTAACAGCACAAAACTGAGGAACAGACCAGAGCGGTCTGTAACCTACTTCAGAAGCCTTAAAACAAACCCTTGAATCGCAACCCTAGCCTGAAATCGCCCAAACGTAGCTCAAAGCAAGAGAAACTTCTCTTTGCTAACAAATAGAGCCATAACAGTATCATGCGATCCAAACCCAAGTCCAAACCACATCCACACACTAGCTCTTGACTAAAACTAGCTACCACAAGCCATACACAACCAACTAAGTTCTTAACGAACTCAAAAGGACGAAACCTGTAGCGAAGGAACCGAAAAAGACCTATATGGGAACTTTCTCCTTTCGCCAAACGATCTTCAAATGTTGATAGGGTCTCCTTCCTTGACTCCGTTGGCTCAAGAAACCTTCAGATCCGACTCCCGATAGTCGAGATATCGTCGATTTTCGGTCGCAGGTGACCGAACCTTCAAAAACTCCTCCCTGCGGCTTAAAACCGCTCACACCGCACAAACGGATCGTCCAAACTGATATCTGTCTTCTCTGGTAGGTAAATCTAGCTACCCTGAACCTAACAAGACTCCAAACAAGCCGTTTGGAGTTCCCCTTGCAAAACTACTCGAGAAATTTGATCGCAGATTGCAAAAAACTGACGTAAATTGGCTCCCTGCGGCTCAAACTCGCTCACCACACTCAAACTAACAATCCAATCAACACACGGTCTTCTCTTATGAGTAGATGAAGACTCCCTGATCGCATAGGCACCAAGAACGAAGAGCTTGGCTCACCGATCGCGAAGAACAGCCCAACCTCAGGTCGCAGGCGATGAAAAATTTGACGCAAGCGCTTCCCTGCGAGCCAATTTCACTCACAACTCTCAAACCGTCCGATGAAACTTTGTATTGTCTTCAATTTCCTGAAGAACTCGTTGTTCTGATCCCGATGGATACAAGGACAGCAAGTTTGGACTCCGGAACGGTCCGAACGGTCCAACTCTCCTTCACAGGTAATTGAAAATCCCAAATCTGCTTCCTGCATCTCAATTTCCCCCAGAACACAACCCCCGATCCGTCTCTTCAAGAACCGTCTTAACCTGTGCGTAGCCTGTACAGATCTGAACCCGATTACACCTTGCGCGCGTGTATTGGACTTCCCAATTCTCCAAAACATCCACCGACAGGTCGCAGGAACAAGCAAGCCCCTTAAGTAGCCCCCTTTCAACAGTCTCTGTACGTACAATCCTCTCCTGAATAATAAGAAGCAGGCCCCTTGCATCTTTGATATAACGCCTGAAGCCCTGAATACCCAGTCAGCAAGTAACTAGGGGCCTAGCTTGATTTTACCTTCTTTCGAATCGCATAACTTCTTCTCTGGATGTCCAAACGAAGTAAACAAGATGCCCATGGAAAGCTGACAACGAGCTCTACCCATCTATGTGATGAAAGTGAAGATCCGAAGTTGCGCCAAAAGCTCGTAAGCTGGGGCCTAGCTTGTTTTCTCCATCTTTCGAATCTTGTAACTTTTCCACTAGGCGTCCAAATGAAGTAGATGAAGCGCCTATGGAAAGCTGACAAGGAGCTCTATCCACTGGTGCGATAAGAACGAAGATCCAAAGTGGTGCCAAAACCCGTAAGCTGGGGCCTAGCTTATTTTCTCCATCTTTCGAGTCTTGTAACTTTTCCACTAGGCGTCCAAACGAAGTAGACAAAGTGCCTTTGGAAAGCTGACAAGGAGCTCTACCCATCTATGCGATGAAAATGGAGATCTGAGATTGTGCCAAAAACTCGTAAGCTGGGGCTTAGCTTGTCTTCTCATGAATGACTTTGGAGCGACAAGCATCGAAGTTTGAATTTCAAGTAGGAGCCGGTCCACGACACGACATCCACCCCCTCCAAACTTGTGCATCCTCCGGTATGCACCAGAGATACCAACCAAGGAGTGGACCGGCACGCACACTCATTCCCATCTTGTTATCCTCCCTCCCATCTCAATCAACCTCATCCTCAAGTCTGCAACCTGATCGTCATCTTGAAGTTGCTACTCTGCCATGATCCTCCCTAGATCCATGCTCATCGACTTTCTTCTTCAACCTCCCATCCAATCACCCCCTCTAAATCTACACATCTTGAATATGCGAAGACATAGAAAGAATAACCCATTATACCATAGAATAGTCTTCCTTCCGCCCTATAGAACCTCATCGTCGAGGTTTGTGACCCAAGTGTCGTAGTAGACATCCCTCATCTTGTCAATCATTACCCGTATCTCGTGTAACCCTCAACCTCAAGTCTGTACATGTCATCGTACGTATCCATCTCTTCTTTTTTGTTTTCTGAAAAAAAAGAACCACATTGTTGCAACCAAAATCCTCAAACCTCACCATCATTGTCTCGTTGTACAATGATATCCTCCTCAACCATCATCCTCCCTGATCCATCTTCTTCTGAAAATCCTCACAACCTCCCAAGCATCATCCTCTCAACCTTCCTGAAAATATTTACAATCCCCCAAGCATCATCCTCCCAACACAAATCACCTTCAGCAATGGCTCCTCCCCTGTAAGCCATCCTTACCCATCATCCTATACCCGTAACCTCGAGAACATCCGTCCACTCTCTTTCATCCTCAGCATGTCTGTCCTTGATGATGCCAATGATGACATCATGGACTTCTCTTGTAGCTGCACCCAAAACCTCCCGTGATAAGAACCCAACCTTTGCATCTTGAATGCACTCCTCCCAACTTCCCTTCACATCCATCATCATCATCTCTGCATCTGGTTGTTGTTTGTCTGCAACCAGATCAACCATGTCCACTGTCTGCATCCCAACCATCTCCTCCGGTTGTGAAGGATCGCCCTCCATTGCCTGTATAGGAAGAATAGTTTCATGTTGAACCTTATCCTCCCCAGCTTGCTTCCTTGAAGAAGTCTCTTCTTGTCCCTTCTTCTCGCTCTGCATCATAGATGTAGTATCCAACCTGAGCTCGCTTGGATCCACGTGCTCATCCAAATCATCTCTGTGGAGATCATGCTCCTCCACCCTAGCATCATAACTTGTAGCTTCGATAGCTACAACTGCATGTGTCGCAAGGTAATCATCCACAAACTTCTTCATCCCTCCTTTACCAACGTTGGCTTGAAGGAGAGTACCCGTACTTGTGAATGCAACCTTTCCATCCTCCCAAGAAATAACCTCACGTTGCAAAGACTCTGCAAAGTCGATGCAATCATCTTGTTGATGGTCAGTACCATCACACCATACGCACTGATGTACCTAAGCTGGTTTGGGTACAAGTTCCATCTTAGTCGATGATCCCTTATCCTCCAACCTAGTAACCTTAGCTTGCAGATCTTGCATCGTTTGCTGTAGGTCCTCGATGGTTGGATCCTTCTCCTCTACAATCACAACTGGAAGTTGAACCTCATATACTACCTGAACTGGTGTGGTAGTCAACGATACAGACGTCGACATGATAACCCTCTCCCTTATCTGTCTCCGGACAAGAAGCTCAACAGCTTCATGCACAACCTCCCAATTTCTTGTTAACCCTTCTTCTTCTTCTCCATCCTCCAGAAGTAGCTCCAACTGTTCCTGCCATGGTTCATCCGCAGCTTGAAGAAACAGCTCCGTCTTGTAGCTCTCCAAGGTTAGCTTGTCCACTCGAGGTAGTTGAGAGAATTGTCTCTCGAACTCCTTTAACAGCTCTGTAGGCTGTAAACCCTTGCTGGATCCGTTGACCCATCCCAAAAATGATTTCTTGGTTACTCGATCTGAGTTTCCCAAGAAATACTCCTCCATCAGCGCATGTGAAAATGTATCCCAGTTCCTCCCAAAACGCTTTGCTAGACCCTTCACATGCTCTCTTATTTCAGGCACCACAGCGAGTTCGAACGTCTCGATCATCTCCTTCTCCGGTACCTGATCCAAATCCATCTCCGTCTTGTAACATCTCAAGTACTTTGAGATGTCTTCCCCATCAAATAGATCGAACTTGTCGATCACCCTTCCAATCGCCTTCTTCTCCAAAGCCTCCTTTTGTTGGTTTTCTTGCTCTTGTCGCATAAACAAAGTGAAGGCTTGAAACAATCGTGCAGTTGCTGCATCCAACTGCATCCTTGGTATCCCCTCTGATCCGTCCATCCCGTCCATACTCATGGCTCGTCCCATCCTCCCATGATCCCAACCGTCTACAAATCCATCATACCAGGTCCACAGCATCCTCCCGAACAACTATATCTATCCTCATCCTCGTTCATGATTGTTGATCTCCTCTTCCAAGTTCTAACACACAAATCTCCACCCCGGACCTTCACGTCGAGTTCACCACCGATGTCGTGTCGGATATTTTGCGTGAAGGATGTCCAGGAAAACGCGAGGTTCCTGGCTGTGGAGATGTTGTGTGCCAAACATAGACAAGACAGAGAAGAACAACCACGAAAACGAACGCGCAATATATACCACTCCAAATGTATGTACACTGCCGTTTCTTTCTCCTAAGAGCACAGAATTGAAAAACAGACCAGAGCGGTCTGTAACCTGCTTCAAAAGCCCCTGAAAACAACCCTTGAATCGCAACCCTAGCCTGAAATCGCCAAAGCGTAGCTCAAAGCAAGAGAAACTTCTCTTTGCTAACAACCAGAGCCACAACAGTATCATGCGATCCAAACCCAAGTCCAAACCACATTCATGTATAAGCTCTTAGCTAAAGCTAGCTACCACAAGCTGTATACAGCCAACCAGAACTCTAACGAACTCAAAAGAGCAAAACCCGTAACGAAGAAACCGAAAAAGACCTATATGTGAACTTCCTCCTTTCGCTGGACGGACTTCAGATGTCGATAGGGTCTCCTCCGCTGACTCCGTTAACCCAAGAAACCTTCAGATCCGACTCCCAACAGCCGAGATATCACCGATTTTCGGTCGCAGGTGACCGAACCTCCAAAAACTCCTCCCTGCGGTTTAAAACCGCGCACACCGCACAAACGGATCGTTAAACTGATATCCGTCTTCCTTGGCAGATAGATCCAGCTACCCTGAACCCAACAAGACTCCAAACAAGCCGTTTGGAGTTCCCCTTGCAAAACCACGCAAGAAATTTGGTCGCAGGTTGCAAAAAACTGACGTAAATATGCTCCCTGCGGCTCAAACTTGCTCACCACACTCAAACCAACAATCCAATTCACGTACAGTCTTCTCCTATGCGTAGATGAAGACTCCCTGATCGCGTAGGCACCAAGAACGAAGAGCTTGGCTCACCGATCGCGAAGAACAGCCCAACCTCAGGTCGCAGGTGAACGAAAATATGATGTAAGCGTTTCTCTGCGAGCCAATTTCACTCAGAACTTCCAAACCGCCCGATGAAAACTGGTATCGTCTTCAATTTCCTGTAGAACTCGGTGTTCTGATCCCGTTGGATCCAAGGACAGCAAGTTTGGACTCCGGAACGGTCCGAACGGTCCAACTCTCCTTCACAGGTAACTGAAAATCTCAAATCTGCTTCCTGCGTCTCAATTTCCCTCAGTACACACTCCCCGATCCGTCTCTTCCCAAACCGTCTTAACCCACACGTAGCCTGCACAGATCTGAACCCAACGACGCCTTGCGCGTTTGCATTGGACTTCCAAATCTCCCGCATCGTCCGCTGACAGGTCGCAGGCGCAAGCAAGCCCCTTAAGCAGCCCCCTTGTTACAGTCTGTACGTACGAAGTTCAACCCTCAATAATAAGAAGCAGGTCCCTTGCGTCTTTGATATAACGCCTGAAGCCCTGAATACCCAGTCAGCAAGTAACTAGGGGCCTAGCTTGATTTTACCTTCTTTCGAATCGCATAACTTCTTCTCTGGATGTCCAAACGAAGTAAACAAGATGCCCATGGAAAGCTGACAGCGAGCTCTACCCATCTATGTGATGAAAGCGTAGATCCGAAGTTGCGTCAAAAGTCCGTAAGCTGGGGCCTAACTTGTTTTTTCCTTCTTTCGAGTCTTGTAACTTCTCCACTAGGCGTCCAAACGAAGTAGATGAAGTGCCTATGGAAAGCTGACAAGGAGCTCTATCCACTGGTGCGATAAAAACGAAGATCCGAAGTGGTGCCAAAAACCCGTAAGCTGGGGCCTAGCTTATTTTCTCCATCTTTCGAGTCCTGTAACTTTTCCACTAAGCGTCCAAACAAAGTAGACAAAGTGCCTGTGGAAAGCTGACAAGGAGCTCTACCCATCTATGCGATGAAAATGGAGATCTGAGATTGTGCCAAAAACCCGTAAGCTGGGGCCTAGCTTATTTTCTCCATCTTTCGAGTCCTGTAACTTTTCCACTAGGCGTCCAAACGAAGTAGATGAAGTGCCTATGGAAAGCTGACAAGGAGCTCTACCCATCTATGTGATGAAAATGGAGATCTGAGATTGTGCCAAAATCCGTAAGCTGGGGCCTAGCTTGTCTTCTCATGAGTGTCTTTGGAGCGACAAGCATCGAAGTTTGAATTTCAGGTAGGAGCCGGTCCACGACACGACAACGCATGCTGAGCATGCACATTTTTTGGTCTTGTTTTAACCTTAAAGCGAATGACTCGTAGTTGGATGATGTGAGCTGTGGACTATAGTCTCTTTGCCGGAGGAGCTCATGATCAAGCAGGGGCGTCTCATATTTTTCTATCCTGTACTGTAGTTTGTTGGGCAAGATATGACTGAAAGCTATTTTCTAGCATTTACTTGTCCACTTGAGCCCAGGTAGTTGTCCACTTGACTTTCATGTACTCTGTAACATATCAAATGGATATTTTTTTCTCAATGAATATATTCATTATAGAAATGATACATGCAGCTAACACTTGGAACTCGTTAACTTATGAAGCTCCGAACGGTGTAATATAAATGAGAATTCCATGAACAGTAAAAGACACTCGTAGGCTGAGCTAAAAAATATACGTCTTTATCAAAAATGAATTATACGAAATGGAGAAATAGGTTACTCTGAAATGCAAATTCAAAATATAGTTCTTGATCAGTCCGTACCGATTAATACTGAATGAAATTAAAATTCTAACTCTCATAAAATTACTCCTCCGATCTGTATACATATACAGCAAAACATGAGTATTCTTTGATCAAACTAATTTTGAATGATACATGGAATGTGGAGTTACAATAGTACTCAACGGGTTACTTGATCTCAGAAGCCGAAAAGCCTCTCTCGCAATCTCATCTTCCAGTGATCACTGTCTTATGTCACACTGTAGTGTGTTGTGGACGACGTTCTAATAATTTGATGGACTCACGAGTGATATTATTGTTCCAATCCAAACTACAAGCTGTCAAACGAGCCTCATGTGTCTTAGCAGAATGAATCCTTTTCGACGCAAACTTGTTGATGACAGAGTTGAATATCTCGGACATATAGTTCTCTCGTCTCGTGTATAGAACCGCATCTTAGTCGATGTAATGGTTGACGTCAAGAACTGCACCATGATGACATGTGTGGATGAATCTGCAAAAAAACTTCATCATCAAAACCAAATATTCATAATATAGTTACTAAAATACGATAAATAATCACTTATTGTTCAAATTTTTATCTCTCTGATAGTACTGGTCTAGGGCAGGTCGGTCCAAGTCAGACACACTACAACAAGGTCGTTCTCTCAGAAGACTTTGACATAGTGTGTGATCACCGATCCAATGGTTAGTCGCATTACAAATGTCCATGACTAACATGGTTGTCTCGTCCTCGACTTGCGGATAATGACCATCCAGTCCCACAGTCCTCCGCTCGTTCAACTGACAACATGTATATATCCATCCCTTCAGTTTGTCAGCAATGTCGTGTGTCTGTAACTCAAGATACAAGAATCTTCTAGATGTAATGGGGTCTCCATCAGTCAATCTCCGCATCTCCGTCATTCGCTGAACTAACACAGGCTTGTTATCCTGAATAGAAGCACCTTGAACACGCAACCATATCACCAAGTGTCTCTTGGTGAGGAGCTCAAGATCAACTCGTATCTCCGTCTCCTCCAGATCCGCTGGTACCCGCTTCTTGTTCTGTACCTCTACTAAGAACTTTTTTGTGACATTCTTGCACTTGTGCCATAAGTCCTTTTGGTTGACTGTCCCATGACGTACCAATATGACATCAATCGATGACTTATCGTCATGCACGACCTCATCCGACACTATCCTTCTCGTGATGAGTCGTTGAATACCCAACTCAAACGCTCGATCCTCGTTCAACCAAGAGTTGTTTCCAGTCTCCACCCGAGTCATGTTCACCATCTCAATCACTTTACCGTCACGTGCTGAGATAAAAGCACAAGTCTCATTGTAACCGTTCCTTGTCGAGTCATATATCAAATCGCATAAATCACAAAGTTATCTAAAATCATGTCGTACTATAGATCAGATTGCATCATATAACATATGTCTTATTGTCCAATGCGCTCTTATTTATCAACACTACACCACAACCAATCCTAAACACTTACCTTCCGTTGGAGCCTCGTTCAAGTCGGAAAATGTCGTGTCAATACTTCCGGTTGCACCTCCTCCTTCTTCATCGTCCATCTCTCAAGCGTCGCTTGGATCCACTCTATAAACTGATCTTTTCCGTTCTGGAATCCGAAGAAATGAGATCTCGATACAAGAGCTAACTCTATCTCTCGACATAAACTATCAACTTGCTCGTATCTCAGTCCCGCGCACAAGCCAGCATGATAGAAATAATGGACCACATCTGGAACACCGTGATATAACTCCATCTCCATCGATTTTCAACCAAATGTATAATCTTGTGGACATCGAAGCTTCAAGGAGTAGGTTTTATGGATACATGAAACTATCGAAGGATCAAGTATCCTCTCGCACGCAAAATGAAGACATCAGATCTTGAATAGCGTGAATAGCTCCATCAACTTACTCCAAACTACAATTACATAAATTGACAAATTGAGACTCTCTAATACTGGACGGTGCTCGTGATCTTGACTACCGGACTGCTCTAGGTTGTTGGATACTTGAGAATCATAATTGTTGAACAGTACCTTATGCTCAACATGATCAACGCCAAGAGCTCGCAGTATGATAGGATCCGTCTCAAACTCAACATCCACTGATAGAAGCGCATCTCTCTCAATATCACCCTCCTCTGAAATTACATCTGGCTCTCCAATCTAGCTTCAACTTCTCTCGCCGTCTGATCTATGCGAGACGCGGTGATAGCTTTTTCTCTCCAATGAGGATGAAGGCTGCTGACAGAAGGCTGTCGGCAGCCTCTCTTCTCGAGAAGAAGTGCAAAAGAGGAGGGACGCGCATAATTCTTGCCTACTTGCTTCGTCGGAAACTGCAAGCCGGAAAAATTCGTTAAAGTGAGTATGTATATCGGCCGGTATAGTACATGACATCCCGGTTTCTCAAAAAATTTCGAGATGCAAAAATGGTTCTTGTACTGAAGTCACTTAGACTCTATGCGAAATGCTGTTGAGTACAAAGACAATATAAATTTCAAAAAACGAATATTCTATTTCTGTGACTCTCAGTCATTTGAACTTCAATTGCACATTTTACAGTCGTCTGAACTCAGATTCGTCTTATCATAGTGATGTTGATCATTTCAATACCCAGATCATCTGATTTGAGACAGAATTGAGAAGGTGACAACATTTCCCGATTCTCACAGGGCCCCAGCCGGACCAGATTTTGCTTAGTTCTAGTTAAGAATGATTAACGAAAGAATCCCACCGCTAAAATAGCGGAACTTGTGGTTTAACCTGCTATCTCCTGGTCATGACCACCATGTTGTCATTCGTGTCCCGCTGTAAATATGTTATTGTTCATGTAACACTCCAGCTGTGAGTGTGACAGTACACTTCATGTCATGTCGTCAAACTGAAAAATGTTGCATGAAGAAAAGAAGAAGATTTAAGTAAAAGACAGAAAAGCGTACTACTGGAGACAGCTGGACTGTAAACTTATGAGAACATGGAGCGGATGAAAACATGACGGTCACGACTGGGAGCTAGCAGGTTAAGGGGTACAATCGAGAAAATGAAATCTGTTCAGTAGCATCTTAACGGGTACAGTAAAGCAATTCTCTGGACGGAAGGGTCATAGCTTCGCGTACGTTAGTGTGAGAGCAGTACGTCAAGCAAAAACCTTACTTACGTCAGGAAATTGAGATCCGTCCACCGGACTAGGGATGATTCAGTGGAACTCATTCATGCGTGTTTCGAATGAGAGACGACCACTGATTTGAATTATGAACTCGTTCAATTGAGTCTACCGACCGACCTTGCGATGCTTGCGCATAGAGATGCCAGCTACAGTAATTGACGCTAACGTAACGACCGTGGTGAGTTGGAATGTTCTGTCTTTCGGTGTTACCAACTACAGTAACCACCACGCTGCAGGGTTCCGATGGTCCTCGACTGGTGCGCTTCTTTAACGGTGGCAGCGGGGGAGGAGCGAGGAGCGAGAAGCGACAGGTGAGAAAGCGTTTCGCGGTATGGAATTAACGATGAGATGGTGAGGAGTTGCGTCGCTTTGTGCCTATGTTGTCTTTGTGTCAGTTGCGTGCTCCTTGCCGCGAGCTTGATGTTCCAGTGATTGCAAGGGTACTTTTGGCTCTAGGAGTTTTGATCAAGACCGTCAAACGCTCACTGCTGCGGCGTGCTGTGCGTTTCTCTGTGAGTAACTACTAAGGTCATGTACGCTGCGGACCTTTTTCGTTCTCCTTCCCTTTCAGGAATGACTTCGGTCGTTCATGGTGTGGATCTTTTATGAGACCAGACAGTAACACTTACAAGCTCCGCTGCGTGTCAACTGATCGAGCTACTTTCTTAGCTCGTTCGCAGTTCTGCATGTTTTGTGTTCATAAACACGTCTGGAATAAAGAGGGAATCCCTGGCCTTGGCTCTGGGCGGTGCTTCAAGCCATTATTAGGACTTCGTAAGCTACGGTGGGAAGCTACTGTTTTGAGCAGTAAAGAGAATTAACTGGTGATCTCTTCAGAAGTCGGTTCCACCTAATTTGCCCTCGACTACCAGTTTCAGAAGTTCGTCCACTTTCTAGTTTATTTGCTGAAAATTCTGTTCGGGGCCGGATATTTCTTCAGCATCACATTTGCTGAGATATCCCATAACACAGCCTACTTTGCCCAATTGGCAACTTGTTTAGTGTGTGAGATGTTGTGCGTGCTGTTTGCTCAGTGGCCACTCGCCCTTCATGCTTCTCTGGCTCCTGTTTTGAACGATTGGCTGACTCTACTTGCACGTCGTTTGGGCGTCTGAGTTTTTGTGTTTCTTTTACTTGAAGAGTGAATGGTCCCGACAGTTCAGAAAACTTAGGCTTTAGGTTTTTATATTTTTCTCCGCCACGCTAAAGCTCCGTCATGCCAAAGAATTATGCAGATAATTTGCTACTTCCGGGTTCTCAGCACCTGATTTCTAGCAGCGTGAAAGGTGGCTGATTGAAGCGGCTTGCAACTGCAAAGAGAAGAGGAGGCAACGCTGGCACAATGTTTGTGGAATCGGAGCTCACGTGGACGATAGCAGTCAAACCGAGTGATCTGAAATCTGGTCTCCACATTCAGAGAGCCCTGGTGAGCCGCGCCTACTTCATACATCGAATCACCTAATCACATGCTCACTGCGAATACCAGTGTTATTTTTATAAACGCCTGATTGGCTTTTAAGGAGGCTTACATGCTCCTTTCTTGTCATCAGCATAATCGACGTCAGTAAGACTAATTTTCGGAATCCTTCACGCAATGTGACAGTTGAGGAAGCTACTGGCCGATTTCGACAAACTTAAGTGTTCTGAGAAGCACGGATATCACGTCTGTGTGACCACGCTGGAGGGAATTGGCGAAGGAAAAATATGGGAAGGCAAAGGATGCGTTGCATATAGGGTCCGGTTTCGATGCTTGACCTACAAGCCACAGAAGTTCGAGAAAGTGCTTGTGGTGGTCACTGGCGAGGTACGCAAGCAAGACCACACCACGTTCGATTACTGATTGGTTTGATGTCTATGCTGTGTATCTCAAAGTGGCCTGTAACCGAGTCTTTTTCTTGGGTTCATCCGTAGTTCCAGGAGAAAGGTGTCATGTGCTCCTTCGGGCCGATAGAGAACATGTTTCTCACATCCAAAGCTATGAAGGGCCAATATACATTCATCGCAGCAAGCGAGACGAAACCGGCCCATTTTAAGGGCAAGGATGGCTCCGTCATCGAAAGCGGCTCTGTGCTACGGGTGAAGATTATAGGTGTCAAATTCAACACCTTGTCCCGAGCATTTGACACAGTGTGTTCAGTTAGTGGAGACTATCTGGGCATTGACAAGCGGACTTGGGAGGACCCTCAAGCGGCTGCCGGAGGTGGCCCAGATTGGGACGGGAAATTGAATGCAGATAGAAACGAAGGGGGAGACTGGGGCTGTGAGACCCACGCCGAGAATGGTGAAAAGGGCTGGGGAGCTTCTACTGCCAAGGAAACTGGAGACGCTAAGAGTAACGGAGGCTGGGATGACGTTTCACCCAAGAAAGCTGACAATGGGGGAGGTTGGGATGCTTCACCAGGTGAGAAAGCCATCAAGGGTAAGGGCTGGGGTGCTGGAAATGAGAGTATGGGGGGTTGGGATGACGTTCCAGCCAAGAAAGCTGACAATGGGGTAGGTTGGGATGCTTCACCAGATGAGAAAGCCGGTAAGGGTAAGGGCTGGGCTGCTGCAACTGCACCTCAGAGTACGGGGTGTTGGGATTCCGCACCAACCAAGGAAACTAACAGTGGCGGCTGGGATGCTGCAGCAGCAAAGAAAAGCACCGATGGTGGAGGCTGGGGTGAAGCTTGCCCTGGAGAGAAACGTAGTGGTTTGAAGGATACTGCATCAGGTGAGAAGCCTAAAACCACTGGAGGTTGGGGAACCACTGCCGATGAGGGGAAAGAAGATACAGGAAGTTGGGGTAGCCCCCCTACGAAGAAGAATAAAGTTGGAGGTGGGTATTCTACTCCGGCCGAAGAAGAGACTACTGATTTCGGAGCTTGGGGTGATCTGGCACCGAAGACGAATTGTGGAGCTTGGGACTCTGTTGAGGTGGAGAACACGGGTAAGGGCTGGGGGTGACTGAGGTTCTCAACTTCCTCAGCTCCATGTCACCAACCCACACCAGGGCGTTGACCTACGTCTTATCCTCACCTCTTCGCAAGCATTCTTGCACTGGGCTTATGAGGAAAAGATAAGGCCTCTTTTGAGCAGCAATGATCCGGAATTGGACAGGCCAAGAATTTAGTGAGTTTGGCAGACTGTCCTCTCATGGTAGTGGCAAGGCGTCTCAAGCATAGAAATGGGCTGCTTGCTGACAATGTTGCGATATAAACTTGTCACGTCTGATTCTGGCCAGTTTTAAGCAAATGCGCCAGAAGCTGGAAGGATTCCTGGTTCTGTATGCATAGACTTCTAACACCAACACATGGAGGAGCTCCATCTCCTCTGAATCATATGGAAGTAGAACCGGAGTAGAACCTGAATTTGGAGGAAAGACGCTGAACCGGCTAGACACGCAGTACCACTCACAGCTGTATCGAAACGTTCTCGCAAATTTTGTGAAACGGAACGAGCAAGAATCTGGTGACTTTGCAGGCTGTGGAGAAATTTGCCAGTGTGTATACACGGGTACAAACTCGTTTCCCCTAACTGTCACCAAGGAGCATACTCTCTTGTAGGTCGTGTTAAGCCTGTGCATGGTAATTCTGCGCCGAGCATGTAGGGGCTTCAAGCGCGGGCAGGGAGGGAGTCTCCACTCTCTCAAAGATGGATGCTGGTGCTGTGGCCATGACTGTTGCCACGCTAACGCGGATGTCTACAACTTCGTCTTTTCTTCTAATGTCGTTTGTATCAACTCCTCGGTGTGGCTCCTAAGATTTGATAGTGGGCACGAGATTTGTATAGAAGGTTTTCATACGTCCAAAACCAAGGCAAACGAAGCCATCGAATGATGGAACAAGTTGTGTAGAGTCTTCGCCTCATAACCTTTAAGCATGGTCTGTCAGAGCTGGCCAGGTGAGGCGCACCTAGCAGGAACTGCTTCTCCGGTGCTACTACCTTTGATTCGAGCTGTTCTCAGAGCACCTCTGAAACCGCGGAATGAGAAATCGCGTGTTTGGTCTCACTGATCTTCGTTCTATGGTTTTCCTTATCTTGAAGAGTCGTATCCAGACACTCACGATGCTTGGCCGAACGTATCTTCAGATTTCTGTACGATAGAGAAAAGCAATATATGATGTATCACTGAAATTTCCTGGCCTTCTATTTGTACCTGGTACAGCGCACTTCGCTATCCTCGGCAATAGTTTACTACAATTACACGGTATTGATAGATAGGAAAATCGACTCAGTACGTATGCTTCCTACCGAAAAAAGCACATCGACATGCGGAAAGTGAAGGTATTGTCATATAAGATCGCAAATGAAAGAACAGAAAACCTACCTGTCATGCGGTTCCTATCGAGATTTACACAAGTAAAGCACTATCCCACGCTCAGACTGGATGTATTTCCGCTTCCGCAAGTCGACAATCACCAAGCAGTAACGTCCTTACTTTTAATAGACTTGCCAAATTTTAAGCGGAAGACAATTAGACTTTCCACCTACATTTATTTCATGGGATTGAGGACGACAAAGTGTACACTGGCAGAAGATTTCGTAACTGCGATTTCATGTTCAGACCCAATCGCCACATGCAGATATGCATTTCATGGAGGATTGAGGACCGCTCAAACTGCAGTCAACCCGACGTGACTGAACAAAGTTTTTAAGACGATGAAACTTCCATACCCTCTGAACAATAGATGATGATAGTGCGCAGTCCTTTCAAACAGCTGTTGCTTATGAACAAACAAGGTCGTCCACAGAGAGTAACCACCATGTTCAGATCAGGCCTTCGTTGCCTAAGCTTCCCCTCAACAACTTCTCTCTGGTAGAGTATTCTGCACTATTCTTCCAATTCTAAGCTGCTGCTGTTTTGAGTGGAATTGCATCAACCTTCGCTCACAATGTATCACTTTGTCCCGTACGTTTCGTACAGGCGCTCAAGGTTTCTGGCATACAGACAACAGAGTGCAAGCATAAGATAAATACTCCACATGCGTAGAAACTCAAAAATATTTACTTCACATCACACTTATCTGTGACGTTGGGGAACAAGTTGAAGATCTACCACTTCTCTTTTACTTCACACCCGATACAAACTAACCCGCTGGCTAGAACCATTTCGCAGATCTTCAACGGATAACTGTTCTATTCCACATGGACAGCAGGCAAATGAACCTACTGTGTAACAAATAGCTATGTAAGACTGTCAGTCGGAATTGCGGCCAGTCTCAATCTAGACAAGAAGACAGGGAAGAAGTTCTACTATTCTTCTGGGACGCAACGACCAACGCCCGTGACCCTTTCTTCCTCGGATCATTTAATCCATTCCACCCTGGAATTCTGCGTTCTTTGCTTAGTACTCTGAAGAATCGTTGACCCAAGCTCACTGAAAGCGTCGACAAAATTCATGCCGGATTAACTACTTTCCATTATCAAAATAGCAGGAAAGGGGTAAAGGTCCAGCCTCGCCTCTGTCGCTTGAACTCTCATCACTTGAACTCCGCGACCGTTTCCTTCTCGATTTGTGCTTCTTGTCTTTCTTATCTCTCTTAGCCTTTCTTCTCTCCTTCCTGTAGTCACGCTCATCCTCATCACTGCTTGAAATCTCCGAGTCAGAGTCGGAATCGCTTTTTCCCCTCCGCCTCTTCAATGGCTTCTGTTTGCAACCAAGGCCCGTACAAATAGTCTGAAAATGCGGTGCAAATACTTCCGCAGATGGTACAGCTTAGAGTCTTTAGGTTCGTAATGCTGTCAGATTTCCTCGATAACCGGTGAATAGAGCGATCAATTACTTACAAGGAAAGAATCAATAACGACTTTTACTTACCTTCCGCTTTTTGCCGCTCCGATTCTTCTCCTTCTCTTTTTCCTTCTCTCTTTCCTTCTTCTCTAGAGATCAGACATATCTTTTCAAGGTCAGTTGCTGCCTGCGGACTGTCCTTCTATCGAATAAGACCAATTACTCCAAATATAATCTGTTAAGCGTTCAAGAGCTGGAAACTGGCGAGGATAAGAAAGAAATGCCCTTGTCATGAGCCTCGCTGCATCATGCCAGATTTACCTTTCCTTAGTTTCTCTCTCTTGTCTACGTGATTTTTGCCTCGTGCAAGCTTGCGAGCACGCTCGGCATCGAGCTGAGCTCTGTATTCACGCATCATACGCTCCTCATCATCCTCTAGCTCACCCTGTCTCTTTGCCTCTTCCTACGGGTCAAAAGCGTCAAAGGTTTAGCGTCATAGTGACGTCCAGTTCCTTTGTGAACTCAACTTTGTGGCGAAAACTAGCTTCTTTTTACCACAGGTTTAAGAAAGGCAGCATGCTTGAACCACAGCAACACCAAACTCGCCTCAACACTGCAATTCGCTCCCCAGTCTCCCTTAAACGGCATATGCAAACTCGAAAGCTTGAAGAACGAATAGTCATGTCCACGAATATATGATGACGGAAGAAACACTGCACCTTTTGCTTTTGTTTCCACTCTTCCCAAGTGACAGTATGAGATGTCTGAAGACTCGCCAAGCGTGCTGCATGCCACTCTGGTGAATGGAAAGATCCGTCCATCTGCGGCTTGCTTTGTCAGTAGCTGTTCAATGAGCTTCCTCATACATGAGGTTCACAAAATAACATGATAAACAGTACTCAATTTGCCAGTTGGAACCATTCAGTACTACGATTAGCACCGAGGAAACTTCCTGTACAGACTAGCAACAAATTTTCCAGGATTTTAACTTGTTCTGGCAACCATCACACTACTTCATCCACAACGGGGCTCTACCAACTTGACGCACAATGTACAACTGTGACAACTTGACGCGCCTGAGATTTTTATTATAGACGTCTTGCCGGGTTCTAACTCCAACTAAGAGCAGGAAACGTTCAGGACAGGAAAAGCTGGTCACGGTGTCCATAAAGATATCAGCCAATGCATCATCCAACTCAACCGAAATTTCCTTAAACCATACAGCCATATGATCTGACGCCACGACGAACATTTCTCTCAAAACTGTGCAGAAACGATTTTCTCTGAGACCTGACCGAGAAGAAGGAAGGACACACACCATTCCGTCATCAATCTCATCAGGACCGCCTGCGGCGGTATGAGATGCCATCTTCGCCCTCTGCATCGCCTTGTAAGCTTGATTCTTCCCCATTTTTCTCTCTCGGAAATCCAAGCTAATTCGAGTCAGAAGGCTCGTTTTCCTGCGCTTTCATGAAAACGTTACAAATTCCCACCACGTCGATGACAAGTGAACCTCTACCGGCTCATAAGATTCAGCTGTATCCGGCACCAAATTATGATCCAACCCACTCCTTTTTGAACCCAAGCTCCTTCACCTTGACCTCCAGGTACCACACCTGGGACTCGCCGGTGAACAGAAACATGTCACCACATGACCATCACATTCTCGACGGGAGAACCCCGCACTCCAGAGGACTGGTCATTAGGAAACACATGAAAATTATAAACAAGACCTACACGACCACAGGAACTCCTCCGCCACGAAATGTGGATTTAACCACCAAATGAGCTCGAGACATCCTTGAATCTTCGACCTATCAACTCGGGCAGCGTGTGAAAGTCAGCCACTACTAAACCGCGAGGAACCATAACCACCTCTAATAGACAAAGGCAAATCCGAAAGAATCTCCTCCTCACGGGCCCTTAAAACTTATCCCACACTCTGTACAACCGAACCCTAAAATCGATGCAGGGGAAGAAGAAGGGCCCCTGGACACCAGATAAACACTCATGGACCGGTCAAATCCGAAGGCCAACAGCATGCCGGAATCCCTGAAGCCAGCCTCAGAAGCATGCCCCGTTAATCCACCGCGAGAACTGCCAGGGACGAAAATTCACGGACCAGAAGTGCACCAAACTGAACACTACAACACCGATAAACAGACGAAATTCCTGCCAAGTCGCAACCCACTGACAGTGCAGTCATACAAAAGTTCGAGTGAGAATTCGCGGGCGCGCTCTGAATGGCTTCTCTGAATTCAGAGAAAGATCGATCCCAATCAATACGTCGCCCAGAACAGGCTCCGGAGCAAAACAGGGAAGGAACCGCAGCTGCTGCAGCAGATAACAACCTCCATCTCACCTCACCCGACCCGAGAGACCCGACCAGCCCAGACCCCAGCAGGGCCCCAGAAAAGTAACTTTTCAACCCGCGGGTTAAACACTGTACAGTATAGAGTACTTGTCTTGACCGAATGATTCTCTACGTACCACGGCTACTACTCCCAGACTACTCTTTCCGTTGTAAGGCTTGATGGGGTCTTTCCATCCGTTGGCTATTCATTGCGTGGCGTTGTCTCCTATACCAGTTTCCTCCTTCTGGTTATAATGCAGTGGCGGGCCTCTGTTCCTCTTGTCTCCTTCCGGTTAAAATCCGCTTGTGGGTGATACTTCTTATACGGTGATATCACCACTGTACAAGAGGAGGTACGTACGCTTCTCTCCTCGACGGTATGTTTGATATGCCACGCGGCAAGTGGAGATGATCGTGACGTGCCTTGGAACTCGTTACGAGCAAAACAGACATCCGAAATGGAAGGGCAGTAAGTAAGTACTTACCGTAGTCCCAGGTCTGCGCGAAGTCATGGTGGATTCCACCACGACAGTACAGTACCCAGAAAACCACGCAAGGACATTGCAATCACAGTAAGTTCCTGCGGTACGCGGATGGAGGAAAACGAATTTGTCACTTTTCTTTACGTGCGTCGTGTTCATTCTTTCCGGTCTCTGCTGCGTACGCAGAGAACCAGCGACGTGAATCTCTATCGTCATGATGAAACGGTGGATAAATGCGAGATACTTTACAGTACTGCACTCGCGGTACGTAAACTGGGGATGGGACGGGAGTCACGGGACTCTACTCTGGACTCTGTAGGGTTCTTGCGGATGCTTGAGCATGACAGTACAGTACTCGGTCGTGAAGGTTTATAGTGCGAACCGGAAAATTTCCTGTGGAAGGGAGAAAAGGTTGGAAAATTGTATAATTTAGTCGGAAAGCTTACGAAATTTACACTGCAAAGAGGATTCATGCCCGGGAAATAACTGACACATTTGGTTCACCCACCGGGAAATCTCAAAATCTACCGGATTAACAAAGCGAACCGGATTCTCCCGAGCACCGTGCCGGCTCAGTACAGTCACTATAGTGGGTGAAGTTGCTCATTTCAACTAAAACTGTAAAACTTGGCCTGAGCCGCACTTGGATATTGGGACACGTGTTGAACAGCCCTTGAAGTTTGCAAACCTCGTTCTAGTCACAGACTTGGTGACCCTGTATCATTTTTCGGAGAGAAATATCTGAAAACCTGCTTGATCTACGTCTTTTTTCACGTTTCTATGGACGATTATATTATTCACCAGAAGACAGCCGATTCACTATTAAGGTTATCAGTTTTATTCTCTAAATATTTCTTCCATTTGCATTTCCGGCTGGTTGTAAATCAGGTACTTTTTTTTCCTTCAAATTTTTTCTTCACATGGTTTTTTTCCGTCATTTCTTGTATAGAGCCGGAAAAATGAGGTTTTGCTACTTTGCAAGGTTTTCATTGAGGTTTTGCTAACTCTGTGAACAGCACAGTGTGCAAACCCAGTCTGAAGCTTATAAAAATTACGAAACTGAACAAAACAGAAAGCTGATAAAAACATACATACTAACATAAGTTTAAAAAATTCATTTTATTTTCAAGCTTAACAGTGTCAAACACCTTCAGATGGTGTCTTTACTGCTAGAAGTACTGACTGAACTTCCAGGAAACTGAACATAAGCTCTTGGATTTGAAAAAATGTGCCTAAATTTCACAGTCTTCTTCCACACTTCGATTGTTGCAGGGAGCACTGTGTCCAAATTATCTTTTGAGTCTTGCATCATCAGTCTCATCACAGCATCTAGATGAGTGGTCTCTAACCTATTTCTAATTTTGGTCTTGATTAAATTCTGAAGAGAGAAGGCTCTCTCACATTCAGCAGTGCTAACACACTGTACTCAGCCAATCTGTGACATAACATACAAGTTGGGAAACATTTGTCTCAAAGACTCATTCTGACGTATAATAGTCCAAAAATCATAGCAAGAGTGAGCGCTCCACTCATTACAGGTTGTGATCTTATAACCTAAAAACTCATTCTTGGCATCATCTCTGTGTACTAAAGCGGACTGAGAAATTCCATGTAGTACTTTAGGCTCGCTAAAGTGAGCAAATAAAGTTTCGAGCTCAAGTACACCCCATTCCCTTATGCCACTGATAGACTTAGGGATAGCTGGAGATGATAAAATTCAAAAAGCTCCCAAGACACATGTGTCTTCAAAGCGCTCCTGCGGGGTCAAGACCACTACATCAATGAAAGCCCGTTGAAAGTTCACAGCAACTTCCAGATCCTTACTTATCAAGTCTCGCTCCATGATCACAGAGTGAAATAAGTTCCCTCTGATTTGGCTTTGCAGCCCACTCAAAAATCGTCCTGTCTTTCCAAATGTTACCAGCACAGCATAACATGAGGAAGAAATAATATCAGCTCTACAGTCAATCTGCTCATACAGATAATTCAGTCCTAATGCGACACTGTAGAGGTCACAATTGATGCAACAGTGGAGACATCCACTATTCGCTTTTGTAATATCTTACTGAGAATAGCCAGACATTTAAAATGTCAGCAAGAAAATGCAAGATGTATATAACTCAAAAAGAACGTAAACGATTATACATGTTTCTGCCTATCCCCTCATCCTCCTTTGGATTTGAATCTCGAAAATACAAGAGAACAGATTCTAAACTAGAACACGATGTCGTCATAGACTCATCCGCACTTTCTGAAAGCTCTTCATGCTTCTCTTTGAGTCGAATATAGTCTTCTGTAAAACCGTGAGATTAGCCTTCCGCTTTGAGCTTTTATTGAAATAAAAAACCACTGAGTTCAAAAGAGAGTCAATCTCCTTACTTTCCTCCTTGCAAAGAGGATGTTTAGCTGTGCCAACAATAGCCAAGTTGGTTCTATGAGCAATATAGTGACAACTGATCAGGTAAAGATTAACGTTAGCTTTCAAACGAGCGGCCACCCCTGTATGCGTTCCCACCATTGTTGAGGCATCATCCGAGCCGAAAGCCACAAGCTTTTTCAGGTCAAGCCCCCACTCTGTTAGTCTCAAAACTACACAATTAAAAATTGACTGAGAGTCTTTGCTCTCTGTCTCCACCAGGCCAGCGAAACATGTCTTAACTGAATCATTTTCCAAGTACGTCAAGAAGATAACGAGATGACCTGTCACACTCACGTCTGTGCTTTCATCCACCATGACTCCGGAAAAAACACTTTTCATAACAATATCAAACAGAGACCGTTTAATCACTTCACTGATGACATAAATGATAGACACACAACCCTTCTCATCTTGATAAAGATCTCTAGTTATAACAGCATTCACATACTGCAAAAGTGCACAGAGCTCCGGAAAAGAATGAAAAGATATGTTCTTAGAACGGATAAAGAATGCTGCTCGAAATAACATCATCAGAGCCTATTCGCTCGTAGCATTTGCTGTCCTTGATATGCTTTTCCATCTCCTTAGAACTCTTATACTGAGCATACAGATTCCGTTTATGCTCAGAAGACTGTGAGTGCTCATGAAATGCGGAGGTCCGAAAGTTAATACTCCTCGTAGTCCCAGAGAGACTTTTGGATTTTTCCTTCTCACAAATTCGACAGAAGAGTTTATCCTTCTCCCTATCAAAACGTAACCAACGAAACTGGGTGATCCAGTTTTCATTCCACATTCGTTGGTTCTCTATAGATTGACTCTCTCCACTCTCAAGCTCTTCCGCACCCTCATGTTCCTCGATTGCTCTCTTAGACCTAGACTGTATGAAGAGCCAACATCAGACAATGCTAGTTGCCGCTTGTTCTTGCGACCACCAGGTACACTACTATCGTCAAGTTCCATATCTTGACTCTCGATCAACTCAAAAAATAAAGAAAAGCCACCAAAAGCTCAATGAGCCTCGGCGCTGTCGGGTTGAGAGTTTTCCTGGGAAGGGTGGAACCTTCTGGCTGTGATATGATCTTGAAGGCTGTGTTCAATCAACTCAGGGAGGCGTTGGGCTTCTGGCTGCGGCTGGTTTACTCAAAGGATAGGCTTCAGGTTACAAGGTGATACTGAAAAACACTCATACAAGTCTCTTGGCTCTTCTGATATGTTCAGGAAGCAAGGTTCAGACTTAACTAGCAATGATAAGATCAGACGGTGAACTTTGACACTCAGGATTGAGAAATATGTGAAGGTTCAGACTTCATAACTCCTCTTACATGTCAATGAGGTCCTACTGGATACACATACGAAGTTTCAGCTTCAGATCAATTCAGAGCACTAAGATATGAGTAGAAACTTTCTGAGTAGAGAAATTACGGTAATTTCTGGTGCCCAGACAGCTATTTCGACCTAGAACAGAGAATTGGCTTGATCACTTTGGAAACTTCTCACAGGATTTGCAGTACACAGCTTGCTGAACACTCCTGTGAAGTTGGGTCTCCTGGCTGTACACAGAACTCCAGATCTTCTTCTCTGAAGTCGCTGCTCTAGATTAAGAGCTTTTCAGACCCCCTCTGCTTTAGCGGCCGCCCTGAATTACTCAGTCACTCAAATGATTCGAAAACTTTTGGACAGTCGTAGCCCTCCTGACAGTGAACGCAACCACAAAGTTTTGAAGCGATTTTCTCAATTCTGCTGCAATCGACACCGAAAACTCCAAAATCAACAAAAGTGATGCAGTTTTGACACAATCCGAACTTCAATTGGGCATAACTCCTTGTATATTGATCCAAATCGATCAAGAATTTCACTAACAGTGCTTGGCTTGACGAGCTCTATCTCCTTGTGCTCTCAGATTTCGCAGTCCTCTCACCAATTGCTCGAAATCTCCTTTAGACCTCTGTTTCTAAACTTAGAGTTGCACAAAAGACAAAAATGAACCAATGAGAGTTCATAGCTCCATTTGGTTTTCCTTTTGTGCCTTAAACCATGTGGTAACTTAATTCCACTCATAGACTACCACGTCAAGTCCCCTAAAGCGCCAGCGTATAACCTAACTACCTAAAACGACACATAGCCCTGAAAGTAAACTTAAATCAGCTAAAAGCGTGCATGGGCAACATGTAAGTACAACCCACGAGCTTAAACCCTATCTACATGGTAAATCTAAGTCATGTACATTGAATATCATAGGTAAGTATGAATTCACTTGCACAAGCGTACGAATGCTTGAACAAAATAAATAACATACTGCCAACCAACTAGGATCCAAAATATATGACAAAGTTAACACCATATGCAAAAGGTGTCAACCATAAGCATAAAAGACTAAGAACAGTACAGAGCTAACTTCTAAGACTCCTAAACATCAAGTGTCGTAGTAGAAGTAACATGCGCCAAGTAATGCGACAGCAGTGATCAGTGAATCCTCATCATCATCGCTCTCCTCCGTCTCAGCCTCATCAGACACTGGAACGTCTCTGTCTCTTGTTGTCCTCAGCTCTGACTCTAGAAAGTTGAATAACTCAACTGACCCTCCGCGTCTCTTGAACAGTTTCACACGTTTGCCAGCCACAGATAGCTTCAAAGGAGTACCATCCAACTCACGCAAACTATAAGTGACATTCTCATACACATCTAGCACAACATAAGGCCCGAACCATCTTCGAGAAAACTTACGAAGTGTAGAATATTGATTCTCCAACGTGCTATCATATACTAGAACCCAATCACCAACATGTATTGGCTTCGGTCGTAGTCGGTGAGTCTTGTCAAAACGTTCCTTGTTTTTGACTCGAACCACCTTCAGCCTCTCCTGCGCATCAGCAAGATCCTCCTCCCTTCGCTCCAACTGTCTAATACGTAAAGCAAGTAATGAAGCACGATCTATACCATCTTCCCACGGTAGCGTAGCCCACGTAGGAAAGTACTCCTCAGCAGGCATGATCGGTTTCTGCCCCAGCATAAGCTCGACTGGCATATAGCCAGTCGTAGTACAGTGTGTAGTTCTATCAGCCCACAAAGCAAATGGAAGTAATCTCGGCCATTCTCTGGACTTATCATCGCATGCTTTCACTAAAGCATGAACAATAGGAAGAGTGCTCGATCTATCTCCCAAGGTTCTCAAATCGATGTAAAGTTGTTACTGTGTAAACGAAAGAGATCAAACACACACAATACCACCACATTAATTCACTGCAGACGGCGGACAAATTACCAGCGGCAAGTCATGTCCAACTTCAAAATTTGAATTTTCTAATGGTCACTCACCTGGAGACAGCTGGATATATGCACTGCCCAAGAACATCTGGTCAGATTCGAGCTTGAACATGAGTGGAAGCCGAGGATTTAGCATTTCAATCCTCAACGATTCCGGAAAGATGACTTTGCACATGCGTTTTGCTCGACAGTTCCAAGAAGTTACAAGTCGATTTCTGAAAACCCTAGTTTGCACAGCGGAACCTTGTCCTTCAGAAATTGAATTTCGATCTGAAATGCTCAAAACTTGCCGGAACCTCTCACACTAAATGCCGGATCTCCCCAAACAGTGCCCTGTATTTAGTTACTATAACGATGTTGATTATAAATGTAAAGTTACGTTACGGAGGAAACATAGAATGATTAGCTATGTATGCCATTCACTTGAAATGAAGGTAAATCACAAAATGTAAGTGTAGAAAATAAAGTTAGGATATAAAATTATAAAAACCGTAAATCTAGTAAGGCCACTTAAACCTTGTCCGTATAAGTTTACAGCAGTCGGAAACCTTTTCTTATGTACTCAGGGTGTAAATTTTACGTACTACCAACAGAGATGATACGTAAAAAAAATATGTTTTTTTACTGAATTTCTGTAGTGACATTGGCTATAAATTAATTTATATTAATGATGCCCATATGGTCCATTAGTGCCAATGGTTTTTTATACATACCACGATTTGAAAATAGAGACAAGTAAAATGAATAGAAAGAAAGCTGAAGGAAAGCTGTTCCAGCGATGAGCCATGCTGTTTAGAAATTTTATGAGTATGTCGAGAACTAAAAAAAAAGAGGAACTGCTAATTTTTTCCTTTAAAATTTAAATTATTTTTGTTTGGTTGCGGAACACCTACACACCGTTACGTGAATCGTCCAGCTGTTAAAAGAAATATTATATTTCTATATTTTTTTATTTTCATTTAATTTTTTTTGGTGACGGAGTGTCTTCAAAAAGTTCTTGGACTGCAGATAGTCTCATGGGTTCAAAACAAAATTAATATTTTTAAATTTTTATTAATATTTTATATTTTAGTTCTTTTTTGGTTGCGGAACATCCTCACAACGTTCTGCGGATTGTGTTGTTGTTAAGAAAAATGTATAATTTATTTTTATTAATTGAGTTTTAATGATTTTTATTTTTATTTGACGGCAAAACGTCTTCACAGTGTTCCATGGATCATCCTGTTGTGGCGATAAAACTAGGGAGACTCATTATGGTTTTTGTTACAAACACATGTAAGTAAAAATACGAATTTTTAAACTATATTTATGAGAATTTAAAAAAACTAAAATAAAATTTTTTTAATTTTTTAAATAAATTTTTTAAGTAAAAATATGATATTTTATATAAAAAGTGAATTCTTTTGTGAATATTATTTTTAAAGATATTTTTCCAAAAATTAAAAATATAATAAAAATATCAACATATCTCTTTACTCGCAAGTGTTATCAACGGAATATAGAGAGTTTACCCCTCAAGAGATAAAAGTTTTAATCTTAATCTTTGATAACTTTTATTTTGTTTAATTACGAAACTTCTTCATAAGGTTCTGCAGATCATCGTGTTGCTGAGAGAAAATATATTCTATATTCTATATTTTAGAGCACTCTTAATTAATCAGTGGCACTAAATTTGAACTACACAAATTGTCATTTTTTTACAATGAACTCAAAACTATTTTACACCTTGGTGTGAGTGAGGACGTAAACGCGTGTGTTGACATAACCTAGCACTACGGGATCCTTGCAAACCTTATGATCCATTTTTGTATAGCAATTCATAAAGATAGTTATGGGTAGCGACGTAACTCCCGTAATAATTTTTAAAGGTTGTTATTTGAGTTCCCCTAGTACATAGTTTCATCAGCAGTTAGTAACAACGAAGGATTTTAATTTCAAAACTCATTTATCTAAAAGAGAAAATTATTAAACTTTCCAGTTATACATAATGTGTGTTTGAAAATATGATATTTTTTGTCTTCCTAGAAATTATCACTTTCATTTCATTATTATCATATTATATCTCACCAAAGGGTGATTATATATCATGTGATTAGTATTATAACAAAAGATATTTACTGTCTATCCTTGTGAAAATTATGAATATAAGGATATGACTTTAATTGAGTTTGATTTTACTAGAATTTCAAATGTTCTTTTTCGATTGTGAGATTCAGTGAGAATGAGTAGTAGACTGAAGAAGTGGGTAGGAACCGATGAGTAGTATAGGTGTCGAGATTGTAAGATGTCTGAGACGATGTGACTTGATGGTTGTGGCACTCACATGACGAGTCGATATGAGTCATGAAGTTGGATGTAAGACATAGAGACTTTCGTCTGAAATTGAGTCGACACTGGATAGTAGTCAGGTAGCAAACAAGCTGGCACTTTGAGAGTTGACACATGCATTGCGTATGGTAATGCAAGAATCATCTTGTGGATGGACTGAAATCGTTTTCGCTCGAGACACATGGTTTTTCTGCTAGATGGGAGAGTATTGCAAACTCTCATAGCCTATTGGATGCAACACGTGGAAGTACCTGTTGGCTATTTGTTCATATTCTCGTCGTGTCACATGTTGAATAGCATCTGCCTATTTGAATGCATGAATCGAGTTCTACTTCTTACACGATGAAAGCTGAATTGCAGTAGCGTTCGAACGGGATGTTGTGTTCTAGTTCCGAGTTGGAGTACTTAGGTTCACGGAGCAAAACCTCTTCTGTTCATGGAGATTAGATTTTGCAATTTATCATCTACATCGATCGTGATCATGATTGCTTGAGCTGCAATCTATGACAGCATACCTTCTATACCAAATCAGACCTCAGAGTTGTAAATGATAATGGTGTTTCTTATCCCTTGGGGGTCTTCGAGGACCATGAGACTGTCCATGTGAGTCCATCACAGCGGGACTCAGACCAGAAGCTTCATTAACAGTTTGCAGCAGCATGTACCTCTAAAGGTGCACACAAGAGTTTGAACCCACGACCTTTCTCTTAGAAGACTGTAAGCTAAACCACTTAAGACACCGATCTGGTATGATGTTACTTCGGTTGTTGATGTATTATGAAAGTTTAGATATATGTTGTAGTTCGAATAGTGAAGTAAATATTCGTACGATTGCTGCAACTCCAGTTTGAGTGAAATTTCATTGTTCTTTCGACTGATTTGCTTACAACCTGAAAATCAACTTGAACGTAATCTACTATTTCGTTCTGTAACATTCATTCTTGACTTCAATTTTGTATCGCTGCAAAGTGCACTATGTTTCTTTCCTATTTTACACACGCGCGAAGACTTTTAGTACACCTCAGTTGTACATCTGCTACGTAAGATTTGACTTTTCCACATCTGCAAGTGAGGCTGACGTCAGTGACGTGCCTGTCCAATAAAATGAATTGCCAGTCATGGGCCCTGTTAAGTAAAGGAGACAACATAAGCTTTCGAGCGAGATGATAATAATGAGAGATGAATAATACAATAAGAAGCCTAGCTGCACATGATAAGAACAACATACTCATTAGACTCAACTGCGGCTGGAAGATTTGTCTAGTGTGTATCCTTCTTGGCTACTAATCTTAATTACTTAATCATAAATTAAACTGAACTTCCTGCTATAAGAGAGAGTCTTCTCGCACAACATTCAAAGTTTTCTTTCATTTTCTGTTGCAAACATAGTTATATTTGTCTTTCACTACTCACATCTAAATATGAGAAAATAAATTTGATAATGGTATCGAGAGTTTTCCTACATTGCATTCATATTTTATTTTGTTTTCGCGACTCATATCTAATTGTAAGTCCTCGTGGAGAATAATATGGATCCCAGCGAGATTACATAAGACGAGCAAAAAGATGAGAAACACAAATCTTGGGAACAATCTTGAAGAAAAATTCTTGGGGATTGATGTTTTTCAAGAGTTGAAGATTTTCTAAAAGATACCTTCACGTCAACTCAAGGAAAGTGGGAGTCAAAACACAAATTTTATTTTTCATTGGTTACCAAGAGAATACAGTATGCATGATAGGATATGATAGTGTTGATGATGCATGATATGATGTGTTGTTTCTAGAATGCGAGACCTATGTTTATTTTATTTTTAATATTTAGTTCATAACATGTATGTTTATATCAGTAGAATCATAGTTACAAGAGGACTATTTGGAACATCTCAGTTTTTGGTTTACAATATGTGTGTCAATATCAATAGAACCGCAGTTACGAGTGGATTACTTGTGACAAGATTTCACGCATAAATTAAATATAATATGACAACGAAATGATCAAAGATAATTTAAACCATAAACGAATCGTTTGCTCAAGGCGGTTAACTTCGAAAGCCAAAATAACTCTATTATCGTTAAATATAACTCTATTATCGTTAGTTCATGAAATGAATACGAATTTTAATCGCGTAAGTTCATGAAATCAATAAGGAATTGAATGTACATTTACTATTTTATATTTATATGTGATGATCTAATTCATGATGTCATTAACAAGTTGAATGTAAGATAATCTGATTATACCAAATGATGAATGGATGAACCAAATATACTTTTGCTAGGTCGAAAAAGAGACAGTGAAATATATATATACACATCCAAATGCGGGCATAAAGTAACAGGTCACGACTCGCATCCAGTTTGAGACCCAGCAGAGAACCGTAACCGTAATCCGTAACCATGTGACCCCGTGAAGAAAAGCAATCCGTAACAGTGAGAACCCGCAACGAAAAACAGTACGTAACGCCAGAGTTATCACAGAGTGAATTCCCATTAATAAAAGAATAAATGTGCATCCCAAGTTCGCCTGCGGGAAGAACGTGTACAAGAAAACAAGCCTTGTAATAAGACAAAATTTTTGAAGGAATTTGGATGTGTTTTTTAATCGGAAAATATGTGTCGTGTAATTTTTAAGAAAAAATATATTTCTTAGATATTATACGCATGCTATGGTAAAATCTCTATGATCTGCCTGTAAAGCATGCAAGCATCCCTTCTCTTGTTTTGTTCTCTTTTTGTTAAAAAAAGGTATAAATATTATATAAAAATATATTACATACTGAATGTATTTACAAATATTGAAGGTTAGACGAACCGAGGGTTGCAACAGAATTAAGAGCATAAGCCTCCTCTCTCTCATGCTGTCTTCTAAGCGGAAGGAGACAAGCGATAGAAGTGTGAAAATATTATACGACTTAGTGGTGTCTATACTGTCGCAGAGTAGATAGGGACATGAGGAACATTTTCTCTCTTTGCGCTGCTTGGAGGCCTAAATGTATGCGGGGGCTAAACTTTCGTTTGTTTCCTCTTACTAATAAATATGTAAATATCATATCAAACTTCTAGAGTAAATTAATATAAGACTTAAAAGTTTCTTACATGCTAAATGATATGGTATTTTCAAAGAGAATGCATGCTCCCACCCTGCCGCAGAGGGAAGCAAGTGTGATGGAAGTTGACCACCAATAAGTCCCGGATAGAGTCCTCACAGATTCTAGACCGACCTCTCCCCGGAGTGTTGAGGTTGTGCATCCTAGATACAGGTACAGTACTGTGCCGCATTAATAACTCACTCACGACAACTCACGAGATCATTCTCTGCACCGATTCCTCCTTCGATTTGCCATCCACGAAGTCGCTTGCTTTAGTCCGCTTTCTAAGTTACATTCTACTCCATCTGCTTCTTGAGTGCGCTTAACATTCAATAAGTCTAACTAAATGTTCGCACATGCATATGGTACTCTTGAAGGAGTGCAGACATCTGCTTTATCTGTTGATTAAGCCCAAATGGATGGACAATTATAGGTCACCACTTCCAAAACTTGGATCATCCTGTGCTGGAGTTGCAGCGTACAGCAAGTACACCGGCCCTGAATACAACCCTCGATCTTCGCTGACCAGCATATATTATGCGGAGGCAGCGAAGGGCTCGTCGTTAAGCTGATACTCTGCTCCAGGCCTAGGAAACCCAAACCCAACGTTTGTATCCTTGATTGCCTCGCAGATACAGACTGATCTTGTAAATTCAGTTTCATGATGGGACGCGTCGAGGATACCTCATAACCAATGACAGAAAGTAGCAATTATTTATTCACAAACTAATTTGACAACTTACTTTGCGATCGCAATAGCACAGATTGCATCCAACCGTGACAACCATGGAAGCTACAGTACTAAAATATAGAAAAGTGGCTGAACTTAATCACCGAGGTTGCATTCTTTGACCACCTGGATTGAATGCAACCTGTCCATTTAGGCGAAATGCGGCGTCAGGAGTGTCAACAAACGCAGTTCCCTTCCAAATGGCCTGGAGAAGAAGGACGGGGTTAAGATGCAGACAACGCGCTTCGAAAAGCACTTTTATGACCAAGAGAGGTTCAAACACCAAGTCTCCAACACAAACGAGAACGAATTGAAAATCGGTTTCCTGGGACTAGCATGCTGTACGCCAATTGACATCTGCGATGATACAGCTAGAAGTCATGCCAACGTGCACTATACACCTAACAGCATGCAGGTTTTGAAACCTCTCTCAAGTTAATTCGAAGCTTATGCATGCAAAGGTACCAAATCACATCGGAGAAAGAAAGAAAGAAGAGCGTTCAGAGTCTTGTTCGGATTCATGCAGCATACCAATTCACTTCGTATCAGTCATGCGTGCTTGAGGGGAGGATCAAAAGGAAGGCATAGGCAGGGCTAGCGGGCACGTACGGATCACACTGCCTTTGTAACGGATTTGCTGGCACCTCCTTTCAAAGGTTTATCCTCGTCAACCTCTTCCTCTTCGTCCTTCTTCCCTGGCACTTCAGTGTAATGTCCGCCCTGGCTTCCTCCTGCTGGAAGATCGTCGTCTGGGTCGCGGTCCGGATTCAAGCTCCTATCCAAAGCTGCCCTTCCAGTATCCAAACATGGCCTGCATGCGATCTCGATGGCAGCCCATCCCGCCAACAACCCGACACATGCAATGATTAATGTCGTCAAGGCTGCCATCTTCGCCACCTTGGGTGTCTCTTGCTCCTCTCGGTCTGATTTCTCTCGATGAAATCTTCTCGTCCTCTGCCCTCGCTGCTGCGCCGTCCCGTTCCCTCCCCGTTTCCTCGTCCTCCTCTCCGCTCTTAACGCTCGACCCTATGCGCTCAAGTGAAGGCGGCTAAAAGTACCTGTTCCTTACTGGTGCACCCTATGTACCTCTTACCACGTGGCACTTGTAAGCCTGTAACTTGATGCCTCGTCCTCCCTATCAACCATGCTAATCAAAAGCTCCTTCGGAAACTACACTTCTCTTCCCTTCGGACTGTTCGCTTGTGACCCAATTTGTGGAATGCGACGCAATGAATTGCAAACGGATGGAAAGACCCCATCAAGGGAAAGAGGACTCGAAGGCCAAGCAAACAACGCCCGAAGGGAGGAAGAACATCGGAGCTAAGTTTCGCTTTTTGTGGCTATAAAGTTTTTTATTGTTCTTCAAACATCACACACTTATAAATCAGAACTCGAATATATAACAAGTGCACATGAAGTAGCATCGCCTACTACAATTGCTCTTCTGTGGACCGAGTCTGCTAAAATTCTTTGTAGAGCAATGAAAACTCGCTGTATACACACCGTAGTGCAAAAAGAAAGAAGAAGTGGTATCTCTGACGTCTCTCATGATAGATTCTGATACAATCTTGAATAAAAACGTCGAACTCCAAGATTGACGATCCGGATATCTCCAAGGCTAGAGGGATGGAGCGATGTTCCTCCTGCATATCCTATACTTTGTCATCTTCGTTGCTGCCTCCACGCTTGCAGCTCATCCTAGGGATGGATGATCATCTGTGCTGCCACCAGATCTCGTGTCGGATCCGTGACAACCACATCTGTCATTGAGATCTGATCCCTCCCTCGTCATGTACAAGTCAGCTCTCACTGACCCTCTAGTCCGACGAACATATCAATGCTCTCTTCACGTCATGTAACTGCTCTCCCGTGTCATAACAAACACAACTGTCTTTAATGACATCATGAGTAGCTATCCGCTCTCCACCGTCGTGAAGACACGAACAAGGTGTCGACCCCGGGTGTCGAGCAAGACACCACACTCGCATGTGGACTTTGCTGAAGCATCAGGTTGGATCAACCTAGGTGAAACCTCATCGTTCTAGACAAGATAATCGGTGCGAGTTGGAACGCTCTAATGCAAGGTCGAGCTATGAGTCAGGAGCTTATGTCATTGTCCAAACAAGAGCAAAGTCGAGCTTAACATCCCGTGAAATGAAAAGATCAGCTAAAAAAGCATGCAGAATTGCTAGAAGTGGTACCCGTCGAAGAGGACTATAGTCCACAAGATTCATTGGAAGCCAAAGTATCAAATCGGAGATATGCCTCACGTGGCTCAAGAGACAAAGTATCTCTTGTCTCGCGAAGACACATTTGTAGTGTGTAAGAACCATCCCCCACCTCTGTCACATAGCTCTCCATATAGGTCTACCTCGCACGAGGAAACGACAACAGAGCCAAGGTGTTGAGAAGGTCCAACTATCCAAAAAGGTTGTCGGGGCAATCTCCTCCATAGATAGCAAATCCAATCCGTCACATGATATCGACAATGATGTATGTCTACGTGCGAGAGGTCCTACCACACCTCAAAGGTCCTCGTAGTATGATGTCATCAAAGACCTCATGATCCTCCTATCAAACTCCTGAGGCACGAGATGAAGATAAGATATGGAGGTATTATGCAGAGTAAGTAACATAGACGACGTGCTATGGAAGAAGAAATGATACAAAAAGATAACATGAAGGTCCTGTAACTTATAGATATCCTCAATATGTAAAATGTTCTCTGTCAGAGCAATATCTAAGAACCAAGAGATGAAGTCCTTTGGACCCATCAGTACTTCGAGGATATGTAAACCATCTTTAGGTGTAACAAAGCCCTATGGAGATCAAGCCCTGCACTTTGACACCTTCATTCCCAATCCTACCAAGGCTAATTGAGAAACGAGGTGATCAAATACATCACATACTTGGCTCGCTAGACCTACGATGTGTGTGTCATCAACAAGAGATGGAAAGACACAACCTGGAGCAATCAAGACGGCGGCCAAGAGAGCTCTATCATGAGATAAGACAAAGAGGGATCCATCCAAAAGGCCTCATAGACGAGTACTTGCAACATAGTCGATGACTGTAGTCTTCTCTATCTAAGGACCATGCTAATAATAAAGAGATGAGGAAGAATCATAGAACGATCACACAAAAGAAACGAGATTCACCAAAGATCCATCGTCATCCATGAGCTCCCTAAAGATGGAAAGGTGAGAAATACTGTTAAAAAACATTTTTCACATCCACTTGTAGGACAATCCAATCGAGATGGATGTGCAAGAGAGCCCTAATGCTAAAGGAAACAGACTCAAAACCTCAGGCTCGTAACTCCAAACTGATGTGGACAATGTGGTCCTAAAAAGTATCTCAAAGTTGAAGAACAATAATACGACTAATAAGTCGTAAGAGAATCTCGCCGGTGGCTATCAATCGAATCTCTCGTAATCCTTCATCACGACCAAAAGTCTAGCTGCCTCCAACATATCGGACTTGCATCTCTACACTATAAGATGCAAGCTCTTCTACTAAAGCTCCAAGAGATGCAACATTGCATTGCAAAGTTTGTTACACACTCTTATATCTTAAATACTCAAATCAGTAAAAATAATGATATAAATACTACTTTGTAAAAGAGAATTGATATGATATACATCTTGTGATCACTTCTCAAAGTTATAACATATGTACTTTGGGGAAACTAGTCTGTCAATGCTCTCTTTATGGGTTATGTATGGGTCTTCTTGCGTCCAACCTGACTAACACTTAATATTTATATAATATTAAACTTGATTTATGATTTTCACTTAACATTTATACATGTTCCTTGGTAACAACAAACAAGAAAAAGTTTCCCGAAGTTGAATTGCATGCATATTCTCACATTGAATGAAATAAACTCAAATAATGTCAGAAACATCTTGTAAACTCTTGTAAGAAATCATTTTTGCTTTGAAATTGAACTTATGTCTTCTCGATCAAAAGAATAATTTTAATAATGTTATAGATGGGAATAATATGTTAGAGTAGATAACATGTTGAACACAAAGCGTGAATGTACAATAGTTTATAATATAAAGCCGAACATAAATTAAAGAAAAATCACTTCAAAGAGTTTTATAACTTTATCAGTTAATTTGTAGTGCAAAGTAGAGTAAAACTTTATAGTATACTTATTGCGAGTGCAATCTTGCATATAATTTTTGTTGTATGAACTAGAGTAATTGAGGTCTTGCATTATTGAGGAATTTATTCTCCATAGTATAATAGAATGTAATGAGTTTTATGTTCTTATACTTTGGGTTTACATGCGTTATGTATGCTTTGTATATTGCTATGACAATGCTATGATTTTATGTCATCTTTGGTTTTTATGGATGTCTCCATTGACCATGAAGAATATATGATGCACATTATGTATAGTTTTTTCATTGTCTCAAACAAGTAGTTCCAAGGTGTTTGCCGAGGTGTAGTACCTATTGTTTTGTCAGTTAGATACTAAGAGCCGCTTTCCATGTGAGTTAGGAATGACCTAAGACTTCATGATGATTGGAGCTCAAGCGATGTGTAATGAATTATTGATACTCAATGTGTTCCAATTTTAACATAGAGTATAAACTTGAGTATGATTTAATTATCGACGCAAGTTATAAAGCCTAAACTCTAAAGCCCAAAAGAAAAAGAAACTTAAGTATGATACGAGTTGCATATGCACAATTCATGTTAATTTTTATATAATTATAGACTATATATGCATTGACATATGAACCTTGGGGTCCTTTCCGAAAGATAAGTCAAGAAGTAAATATCATTATCTCTTCATTAGTTCAATAAAGTTGTTTAATGCTCTCATAATTATAACCCACTCATACGTTGGCTGCACCAAGATTGTCATGAAATGTTTCATCGTCAAGTATATCTTTTGATGCGATATATATTTGGTTCTCGTATAGGTTTGCTGCGAATGTGCAATGTTCCACATGTAATTACTTATCATATGCTTCTTGAAGCAAATATGTGCATGGTGATCCTTGATCTTGTAGTACTTGCAAGTTTCAAATATTTATAGTTGTCGTGCAAACTGCAACTCGATCATAGTCGATGTAAGCTAACTGTATCCAATCGTGGGCATGTGAAATGCAAGTCGTTGTATTATCTAACTGGATCACAAATCATCATGAATAATATTTACTACAACTAATTATTTCTATTGTGTCCGAAACATACCAAACTTACCTCCAAATTGTTGTTACCGAACTCGACTAGAAGTTTGAACATCATCTGGTACTTTTGTCACATGTAAAATAAACATGATCCTGAAAGTTAGCTCTTAGGGATTCACTGCAACCTATTATTTCAAACCATAACTTCAACCCTTAGTCCAAAACATAAGTACAAATCAAATATCATATATATAATTGAATATAAATATTTATTTATTTAAATAAAAGTATAGTTTTCAAATTTATGAATCTTTTTAACCTTACAACTCATAAAAGATATAAAATATCATATTTTTATGAAATTGAGGTTTAAAAATTTAACTCTTTGGGATAAAATTTACCTTATTTTACTTGTACTTATGTTTAACAATATTAACTACTATAGTGAACCCTCGAGAGTTCACCTAACCAACTTTATCATTGATGATGAACCATCACATACCTTCACTAATCAAAATTTAAAATATATGCTAGAGTAAAGAATAAAACATATTCCTTAAATATATAAATTGATTTGTGAATATACAAATATATGTCAAACATATATACAAATACATTGAAACATATAAACACAACACTAAAAGTCAAGAATACATTCAACGATAAACACAAGCATTGTGTTTCAGTGTATGACAGACGTCAGTTCATTGATTGGATAAAATGCTGATCGTGCAAATTGTTGATGAGACGTATGCTGACATGACATATATTGACTAGACGAAGCGATAAGATATCAAGATGACTTGGATGAGATGATGTGATAGCGGGGTTGCCTCTCGCTTGAACGCCAACTAGCAATATGCAATCGATCCTACCAAAAATGATATGACGATCATTTTTTATTTTTGTGGTTTTTTACAACACATCAACACAAGTATAGTGCTTTCGGATGAGTAGTTAATATGATATTGCAGTAAACACTTTATATGGTTTATGATGATAAGATGTTACTCAAACTTATTAGAATGATCTAAAGGACAAAGACTGCCGAGTATCTAGTTTTGAGAAGTGATCAATTGATCACTTCTGATTTTCTTTGGGAATCAAAGTGAGCACTAAGAAGTGATCACTTGTGACTTCCAACACTACTAGGATTTAAAAGGTTGGAAATGCACTAAGTAAAGTGATCCATGTATCACTTTTGAGAATTTCTTTTAAAGAGAACAATCATGTTAACACAACTGAAAACGAGTTAGAGAGATGATTCGCCGAACACTTCTCCACATCACTTATTGTGTTTAGTCTTTGGTGCAAATTAGAAGAAACAAGAAGTCAATAATTTTGATGAGATGTAGATCATGCTACAAAACTGGATTGGAAGTGATTTTCATACAACTAGAAAAATGATGTTAAGAACTTGTTGATATCATCGGATATCTAGATGTGAGTTTGATTTGAATGAGAGGCAAATATTTTATTTTGTACTTTGAGTTTGTTATATGACGTGATTCGCACATCACTCCTCATTTGGAAGATCATAACTTTTAATGAGAAAATATCTCAAGGAATTTGGTTATTGTTACTGTCAACTTTCCAAGTGGTTTGGTTTAGTTTGATAGATTTAGATTACACAAGTATAGCAGAAATCAAAACTCTCAATGTACAATGGTAAATTTGATTTAATGTCAAGCATAAAAGAATAAACAAACTGGTTTGATGATTGAGAGAAGAAATTTCTCATGTTTGTTGTGATCTTATCGAACATATAACAACTGTCAACACTATATATCATGGGTTTGATCATACACAATTCATACAAATAACAATATGATAGCATAAAATTAACGATATGATAGCATAAAACACGTATGATGCATATAAACATATGATAATCATTGCGTGAAAACTTGAGAAAAGATATACACAATAGGAAAGAAAAACATCATGTCATGATTGAAAATAGATATATGCACAACAATCTACAATGATGTAATTATATCACAAGCTAAAGTGAAAATATAACTTTGATATGCGTTGAACTAAAAATATATAAGCAGATTACACTAAGAAAGACTTTAATTTGTGCAAATCTTTGTGGTTGTTGTCATAATTTTATCCAAAAAGCTTATTTAGAAGTAAGAATTAGTTATTACTAATATATATCACGAAAGCTTTTTACTTGTCGTACTAAGTGATGGGTATATCATCACTAAGGCATCTTAGCACTTTGAGGTGACTCTACATGTTTCTGAAAAAACATATATGCGTTGTTACATAATTAAAAACTTGACACCGTAATAGATGCAATGCTCATGATTATCTGAGATGAAAGATCACACGATACTGAAACATGCCAACTCAGCAATTTGTGTGGGTTTACAATTGCCTTGTTGAGCTTGGATATGAGATTGTGGGTCGAGGATTCATAAAGGTATTCTTCTTTGCTTGGTGTTTCTCAACTGTTTCTTAGTGTTATACATGGAGGAGTGAGAAGCTACAAGAGTGGTGCTTATGGATGGAAGACTGATCTAAGTTCCATATCTTTCATTCCCATATCCATTTCTTATCAAGCTTCACTACATCCTCGTGATCACTTTCGACAGTGGTTCATTGCATACTTTGGAGACGAGTTTATGGAGAGGGTGATGGACTTACCTACTGCATTGATCCTCTCGATTGTTACGTACGAAGAGAATTAGGACTTGACCATGTACATCTTATTTTGACGGTGTCGTGAAGCGAGAGTTCTATCTTGAGCGATTGAGAGCCTCCTGGTTGTGACAAGTGAATTTTACACAAAACACCATTCAATTCTCACACCCAATCTGATCATTCCACCTAGATATGATTTCTTTGTGTGATTCTCCTTATTGATCCAAAGTTCCTCTCCTCTCTTTTCTCTCCAATAATCATCATTTTCATCTCCTCTTAAAATGCACTCCTCACGAAGATGCATGCATCATGAAATGCCCATGAAATAGTTTTCTAATACATGGTTATCATATTTAAATAAAGATCTTCATGAATATCATGAAAATGTTGACAGATCACTATTATTCACCAGTGTCGAAGACTTAGGAGTCACTTCATAAGCTTAATAAAACAAAATAATCTGGTCAAGCTTATCTAAGATAATTCTTATCGGAATCTGCACATGTTGTAGTTCAGGATGTAAGCTTAATAACACCAAAAAAATAAGCTCAAATTGAGCTATAATTACTGAGATATGTCCTTTGAAAGTTTATAGCTCGAGACTCGCACTAAAGACTTCTCTTCAAAAACCTTGTCTCGGGAACTTCACTTCAAAACTTCCTCCTTGGAACCTTGTTTCATGAACTTTATCTTGGAACTTCACTTCATGAACTTTCTCCCTAGAACCTCGCTTCAGGAACCTCGTTTCAGCGGGAAGATGATCTTAAGGGACTTTGTGAGTAGAAGTCGACTTCTTCCGAAGCCGAAAGATGGACGTCTTCCGGGAAGACGTCTTCAAGACAATGTCTTCCAGAAGACAGTGACTACGACCTCAAGGATACCAACCGCGCGCCACATATATAAGAGATAGGTGCACCAACCAAGTAGTCACCGTAATAAGTAGTAGGTAGGACAAGGTGATTGAACCTCATTCCCTAATCAAGCAGGAGAAGATAAGAGCTAGAGGTGCATTAGCAATCGGAGCTCTCGTACTACTTCTCCTTTCAGGAAATTTGCTTTGATTTAGACATTAAGGATCGAGATTGAAAGCGCACGAGATCGAATTGGAAAGAAAGAGTAGGAGAAGGCGTCTTCCAGTCAAAAGCGCGCTCGAAGTGAAAGAGTGAGGGATTCTCACGAGATTAGAAGGGCAGAAATCGAGGATCGAGTAGGAAATTGTGAGATGAGCTTCGGAACACAACAGCAAGCTCGATTTCGGAAGCAGTTAGACGCAGATCGACATTGAAGACCGGAGCAGGATCGTGGTACAACATTGGAGGCAGAATCGATGAGCGGAAGCGCGCAAAAGATTGAAGTAGCAACCAGAAGCACGGGTCGAAGCAGTATTGAGGTTCTTCTCATGTTCTTCTTCCTTCTCCATCGCTTCCGCCCTTTGAGTTGATGTCTCTCGCGCTTCCGTTATCGTTTGCAGGGAGTCCATAGATCGTTTTCCCCTACCATGGATTTCTTTTGAGAAAATTGGACGCGAAAGCACTGTCCAATTTTTGTCAGTCGTCTTCCCACTTCTTCTCGAGCTGAAGTTGAGCTTCCATTCTTCCCACTCCCAAATTCGATAACCTGACTATCAATTTCCCCACCCTACTGCGTCTCTGTCCCAGAATCTGTGGACAGAAGACGCTTATGAATGTCTAAACATCTTCGGAAGACGACTGTTTGTAAATTCGTATCAAGAAGATTGGATTGGATTGGAATTTGTGTTGAGAGAAGCTTGATACGAATCATGAGTGAGCTTGAGAGTTGATTGTTGTTTCGAGAAGCAAGAAATTGAGAATCGGACATGTGCCTCCCAATCTTCCTAACTTCTCAAATCCGCATCTTCATAGAGAGACTATAAGATTGGAAAGGTTGGCAAAATGCGCGAGAAGACGTGAGGGTCCTTTACGAGTCTCTTCTGTCCGACCCATAGTAGCATGTTCCTTCTTCTTCTCGAACTTAGAAGAGAGTTGTGAGAAATCTTACTGGTAAAATCTGGAGAGAATGGTCGAGGGTCATGTCTTCCCATTATGTAGTAAGCTTCTTCTGGGAGTCTATACGAGGAGAGGAGTCAGAAAACTGAGCGTGAATGTTATGTGTCTGTTGTGAGGTTAGATTGTGTGTGAGACCAAAGACAGATGAGACGAGTGATGAGAAGTCTGACTGCAGAAAGTCTTCTGAAGACGTAAGTTCTCTATAAGCTATATCGGGGATCTTCTTGGAGACCACTGTCATCGCAAGAGTCCTCAGTCTTTTTTTGAACCTTTCGTAGACTTTGCTTCTCACGTATCTTGTTATCTTTTGTTAAGAAGTAGGAAGAATTGCAAGGTGGATTGTCTTCTTAGGAATCCATACGATGCCTTGCTTAGTTAGGATTGCTTCGATGTAGCTCGGAAGACGAGAAGTACTTAGGAAGCATTGTTAGAATCCCGGAAGACGGAACAGATGTCTTCTGGAAGACTAGATTCGTCTTTTGAGAATAGAAGTTGGACTGTGAAGACGTGGTAAGGACTGAGCTTTAGGCTCACAACAAGTATGTGTGGTTTAGTGTAACAGAAACTCGAACATGTCGATGCATCCTCGAGGGTTGGTGTTATCGACAACGGAGTTGGCTGAGGTCAAACCTTACATCAAGGAGTTGGGCCTCGACTTCTTTTTGTGGGATTGGAACCTCGCGGACCAGAGTATTCTAGAGGAGGTTTGGGCAGCATTGCCTCCACGTAACCTTGTATCTGTGAAGATAGGGGTCGCTCGACAAAGATCATTTTCCTGGACGGTGGAGTGGTAGCGCAAATGTTTTCACCGTCCCCAAGCAGAGAACCGCGAGTACGAGTTGGAGAAGAAAATCTTGCCGATGATCTCTGGGAAGTGATATGTACTTGAAAGTACTATATGCCTCTTCTTGGAAGATAGATATGAGAGGAACAGATGGAAAGTAGAAGCTTACCGGGAGCCGAGGAAGCGTCTTCTGGGAAAGTTGTATCTTCATCTTTTCTCCAAGGGAAAGATCCAGAAGGTGAGGTACTTTGGAGACCAGTACGTGGAGTTCTTGGAAGTTATATGGGAAGGACAAGTCGTCAACTGGGGCGCCTTCTTCCACATCTACATCCACGTCGAGCTAGCATACTTGGGCACCCAAGCGGAGGGCATCTTATTATGTTCTTCTGTTATCTGTACGTGTCCAAGAGAGATTTGAAAGAAGACCAGTTGGTCAAGTATGGACCAACAAGACAGCGAGAGGTGAAGGAAGAGACCTCGAGGAAGAAGACCGAGTAGCTTCCATATCTCCCTCTCTCACCTTAGTGCCTCAAGTAGGACCAGACACGCAGTAGAAGTCGATTTTGATGAGAGAAGACGACTCCAGTGACAAGAAAGACACTTCGTCACTGAGGAGGATGAGACCTATGAGTGTGCCTCGGAAAAACACCTCGTTCTTTATCATCCACTCTAAATCTGAGACGGATTCTCAGGATGAGACACCTAGCACCAGGATCACGCGAAAGATAGCTTCTACAACCACAAGGAGTCTTCCGAAGACTCGAAGTCAAGACATGGATTGATGTATCGACTGCGGCTAGAGGAAGCGCAGCAAAGAGGAATGCTCTTACGGTGAGAAGAGATCTTCCATCCCGGAAGATACTGAAAGTGGCATCTTCTCGTACGCAAAAATATAACACTATGGTGGTAAAAGAGGTATCCATGCATGTGGAAGACAAAGAAGTCGTCACAGATCACTTTGTGAGGATGAACTTATCTTATGCAAGAAGAAAGCTGGAAGAGTTCAGCGCTTACTTCAGTTCGGAGATCTAGTCAGCCATGGAGTTGGTGGAGAAGCGTGCGATGGCCAAGAGAAGTTACCACGACCTGGATTCGGTCTTCGCACCTTGATGCAGCAGGAGGAGGTCCAGAAGAAGATAGAAGCTCTAGAAGCCAACCTCCGCACCATGGAGAAGATCGCGGTTGAGTATAAGACAGAAGCTTCTGCTTCTGCCAAGGAGTTGGCACAATTGCAGAGCAACCCGGAGTTGCAAACACGACTTCAACACTGTGTGATAGACAATGATAATTTGACATCTATGGAGCAGGGACAATCTTCTGGAGATGTCAGAAGCCGTGTTGAACTCTCGAAAGTCGAGAATTGTTTCGGGAATATCGTTGTGCGAAGACTGGAAGCTGTGACATAGAAGTAAGAAGTGTCTTCCTGAGCTTCTCACTGGGTAATTGTGTGGTATTTTAGGTAGTAGTTGTATGTTTAAGTCCAGAGCACCTTCTGAAAGGTCTGGAAGCATGTGATTTTGTGAGAAGACGTGATTTCTAAGTAAAACCCGTGTGTTTGTGAGTTTAGACAGATCTTATAACTTAGAGCAACGATACTAGTGTAAATCTTCTTCGGGAACGAAATCTTTTATGCTATAATGGACTAAAGGAGAAATCATGAGATACTACAAAGTATTTCACTTGAAGAACTTCGTCCTTGGAGCTCACTTCAAGAACCTCCTCCTTAGAGTCTCGATTCAAGAACTTCACTCTATGAAGCCCGCTTCAAGAAGTTCATGCAAGAGAGTTACTACAAGAGTTTCTCCAAAAAATTACATAAGAGTATTTCTTTCTTAGGGATGAAGCATGCCCTTCGTTGAAGCTTCTATCAATGTTACTTACACCTTAAATTTATAGTATGATCTCTTCTATCACATGATAATGGATAAATGGACCTCAACTTTCCAGACAATGTTTCTTTCAACGTCTTGGTCGGTTGTAATGTCATCCAATGTAGATCAAAGAGCACTCATCATGCGTGGATCACGAGGAACTTTGGTGAAAAATACTATAATCAGGTAATAGCTTCTCCATTTCATTTTGTCGTACTTTTCATCATAGATCAATTCAAGATCATTATCATAACTTTGTATTGAATATAGTGTGTTTTGGTGTCGTTATTATCTATATTGCTCGACGAGAGACATTATCTTGTGTTATTTTGAGGTCCAAGTTGTTTTGGTTCAACCTTTGAGAGTGTGAAAGTGTTCTTCCAGTTACAACGCGATCCAAAGTGCCAAGTAAGAGATAAGATTATTTTCAATTTTCTTTCTCATTGGTTCAATTTTTACCAATCGAGTTCAACAAAGTTCCATGGACTGTTTTTAAACTTTGGAGGTCTTTTCGAAAGTCATTTGAGGAGTGTTAGATCACATGGAAACCTCTCGAGCTAGGTTACAATATGAAGAGGAGAATTGAACAATTTAGAATTCGTAGTGAGAAGTTATGATTGTTCAAAGCCAAGGGATAAAATCGATATCACGAGTCACGTTTCCTCGAGAGTTCACAATGGATCTTTTGGTTTTATCAAGTGGATTAGAGAGTTGATGTTGTGATGGTCGTATTGATTAAAAATTAGTGTTATGTTTGGGTTGGATTTGTCCTCGAAGTAGTCGATTAAAGTTGACAATATTAGTGTGAGAGATAGTAAAATAGCAAAGAAGTAAAGTAGTTTGTTTTGGATTCAAAGATTGAGTCATGTCATGAGCATTGAGTGTGTCCTATCAGCTTATTACTTATGAAAGTTCAACTCATTTGGTTAAGAGAAGATGTTGAGATTGTGGATTTTAGCTACCAGGGTCTGTAAAGCTCATAAGTTAGCACAAACAAAAGACTTGGTCAATTTCGAGCAATTGGTTTAATGACTAAATATTGGAAGCTCGATTTGGGAGCAATATGTTGCCAAAGTTCAAATTACAACGTGACGAATTTGAAAGAGAGGAGAGATTTTACTTACATCCCTTTGTTGATCTTGAGCAAACGACTTGGGGTTTAGAAGTGTAACTTCATGGAGGTGCTACAAGTGAGTCGAAGAAGCTATGGTGTGAATTTGGTATGAAGATCACAACCAAAAAGGTGTTACACCGAAGTTGCAGATCAAGAATCTCTAGCTACAAGATACAATTATCTTTGGCACCATATCTCGAGCTCAGTGTTTACTTTTTGTGTGCACGTCTTATCCTGTTGGAAACCTTAGAAAACGAGATTTCTAGTGGTATGCTGCATGTTTAGTTTGGAGATTGTTTGGTCACTCCAAACTTAGATCAAACATGTAGATTTGAAGTGTTTGGAGTTGTAGATGTTAGAAATGATCAAGTTCGACCTATTGCGATAGGTTCTACATAAGTCAATTCACAATATATCTAAATCTTTGAAAAGTCCAAACAGTAGGTTACCAAATGGTATAAGAATCATCTCAAAAGGAGGATGTATTAAAGAATCTCATAGAGTCAAAATAAATTAGTCTATTTTATGACAAAAAACAGTGAAGAGGATATCATAGAGTATTAGATGTTGTCAGATGGTGCTTTTGTGTGCACAAGACATCTGATTACTGAACCAAGATCTTCCTACTTGATGCTTGATTATACATCTAGTTGAACTATGTGAATAACACGCGTCACACTTAGAGTTAGGTTATGTCGATAGATACTGTGACAAAGAGGGACTAGGATAGAGGCAGTTATTGCTCGGTTGGATAGTGGGGTCGCAAAGATTACAATGGTTGGTCCATAATCTCGTCGTATCTCTTTGCAATCAAATACTTTGTGTATTTCATATCAAACTTCATGCAATACGACAACAGACTCAAGAGGGAAGACACCATCGATATATGAAGACCGTTTGGTGATAGAATAATGTTCTCATATAGATCTTCTTCGGTTCTTTCGCTACTTTTTTTTTCATTTTGGACTCGCTAGAGTTCCGACTGATTATGTGTGACTTTTGATAACTAGCTTTCATTAAAGGCTTGTACATAGGTGTGTTTTGGATCAGAGTTTGAATCATGTGATATTGTTGCAAATCTTTCTGTTAGCAAAAAGATGTTTGTCTTGTTTTGAGCTATGTTTTGGTAGTTTTGATCTTAGAATTTGTGTTTAGAGGCTTGTTTCAAGAGATTAGGTGCAGATTACTATCCACGCATGTTTGTTAATCGATTTTATGTTCACAAAGAAAATATGAATATGTATATAAAGTGAGGGTTGATAAATCTTACGAATCTTATTCTTCTTGTTGTTTTTTCTTTTTTCTCTCTCTCTTTCTCTCTCTTGTCTTTGTTCGTCACACGATATTCCAAAGTCAAGAACTTCATATTTTTGTAGACAACTTTCATGCAAAGTACGATATGATAACGTATTCTCAACAAAAAATATGATGAACCTTTGAGTCTTAACACCATAAAATTAAATGGCTATCCATCAAAATTACACACCAACATAATTTTATCATAGTCAATGTTAAGATCCAAGATTAGACGTAAACAATAGATTTGAGTATGATTTTCATATTACTAAAGGTTGATTATCTAATGCCATCTTATAACATGTAGTTGAATGAACTGATCAAGTTCAGCTTGAAATATAAAAAGTCTCTCGAAATCACTTGTACAATCAGACATGAGATTTATAATTTGTTCATATTTCTGCAAAATTGATAATTAACTATGCAAGTGCAGAATAAAACACGTTTGAAAGATATTTTTCTCCAAATGAATTCATTATAGAATACTGACATGGATATACACATAAAATTTTTGGAAAATTTCAAACATAAGGATTGTATCATTTCTTGAGAACTTGATCTCTTTACCGAAAGGAGAAAAATCTTGATTAGTATAATCGTTGAGGAGAAATATTTCAGAAAGGTTTGCAATGACTCTAATGATCAAGGGACGTAGTGAAGAAAAGAAGAGGAAAGGTGAGAAGAATATTTTCTATCAAATCAGAAAAGAGAGCCTCCACAAGCTTAGAAGTTAAAACTATTTCTTTTTTGTCAAACAGCCCGCAGGCACGTAAACATCCTATAATTTGCGTTTAAGACGACCGCCTACTAAGCAGAGGAGGCATGTCTGGGCAGAGATTCACGTCAATTTCATACATAGAGAAGTCTGAAATGGAATTTGACATCCATATGATATAACAAGTTGGGTAACATCCCTGATTAGTATAGGGAGATCTCAGGTTAAAATTTTTATTTCTGTGCTGCCGTAGGCTCCTTGGTTAGGGTATTTGTTGAGTGTGTAAATGCGGCTGCTGTCATCAAAGTCCTTGTCTCTACAAAAAATCTCTCCTCTTGATTTAGGTGTTAGAGGTTGCGTTGGACAGACATGCAAAGATATAACGTACGGTCATGGGCGTACGTCATTAATGCCCTGCCTGTGCTGAATATTACGGAGGTCCACAAGTTCCAGCTCTCAAGTATAATGCACTGCCAGTGCTGAATATTACGAAGGTCCACAAGTTCCAGCTATCTACTTGAGAATGTACGGTATGCTTAATTACGATATGAGAGGGTAAAGGTTACAGAGCTGACCTTGACATGATTGCTTTCTTCGTGTGTTCATGGATCTGCAAAGCACGGTACCGGATCCAAGCATTCCCTCTGAACTATAAAAGTACACAAGCCGAATGAGAGCAAAACCGTAAAGTCAAAATTCAATATCACAAAAGGTGTGGATATACCGTAGATGACTAAAACGGAACAACGACCAAAATCACATATTTTACGACACGGTTTTTAAGGTGTGCACCCACATCATGCGCTGAAAGGTACGGTCACCCCCAACTACAGTTAGTCCTCTTACTCACATAAGACATGATTTGGCTGGTGTGCCTTCGTATAATGCGGAAAAGGTCGAGATCACTACCTACAGGCAGTCCCATCATTGGTTCCCTGTTCAGTTCACTCGATCTGTGGATTCAGTGTGGAACCGCTTTTAACCCTCGGCTATAGTAGTGTCACCGGCAAAACAGCACGCATTCACTCAGTCACATCAACATGCCTTACCATGTACACGAATAAAGAGAAATAACCTAACCATGGTGGCCGTTGTCTAACTGGAGTCATCCGATTGGTCGCTCAGTAGAAAGCTGACAAGGCGCAGGCTGATAGGTTACCTAGTACGGAAAGTATGTGACGATCAGGCAGGCTGTGTTCAACCTCGAGATGACATGGCAAGTCGAGCTGTGGTTGGTTCGGCTACACATCCAAACCTGGTAAGATGTAGTAAAGAACTGTGTTGAATTGGGTTGGGATGGTAATACCCGATTCATATGAATCCACTCTCGCTCTCTGTGTTTCTTACTCTCTTACTCGTTGCCCCCATCCTATATGGAAATCGTGCCGCAGATCATAAATAGTGAGGAGAAAGTTGGCCTTGTAGATGTGAGAGTGTGTGTTTCATCAGGTACTGATGATCTCCACACCTGTCAGTATGAATAGCCCACGCGGGCTTGTGTATCCGATGTCTGCGGAAGCGAGCGTGGAGAAGAAGAATTAGTAAAGCATGTACGGTCGAATTGTGGAAAAAAGGAATTGAATAAAGGCTGGTGGACTTGATCCTCAGCGTGCTTGTTTCTTTGTTTGTATGCTGGAGAAGGAGGAGGAGGAGCAGCGAGGAGAACCATCAGGGCGATGGTTCAGACTTCCTCCTCTCTCTGTTTTTCCGCTTCTCCTGAGATTCTTGTCCGTGGGGCTTTTCAAGGCGCGATCGGGGGCAGGGTACGTGAGTGAGAGCGAAAAGTTCCCGTACGAACTAGCGAGTAACGTATCTTTTGCCACTTCTTGGCAGCAATCTGAGGATTTAATGTTTTCAGACGCAGATCAGTATCTGGACGCCTTTTGTGTGGCGGTAGGCTTAGGAGAAGGCTAGGCTGATGAAGGAGGATGTTGGACGCTATGAATTCTTAGATTATAAATGAGCTGGTTGGACTATCCAATTTCCCGCGGATCGATACAGGGGATAATGTATTCTGCAGTTCGGCCATTGTTGACAACACCTGGCGAGATGCAGACACCTAGTGCAGAGGTGACCTGCTTTGGAGCACATTTTTCTGGACTTTGAGTTTAATCAAATAGCCCTCGCATCGAGCTGGTGTTGCCATGGTAGGAAACATGCTGGACTTGCAGAATCAAGTGGCCCAGGCAGTGCAGGTGTTGAATCATGACCTGCAGTCGTGCAATAGAGTTGCCGCCAATCAATGGCTGGTGCACTTCCAACATACGGATGCGGCGTGGGAAGTTGCTACTAACATTCTGGCCTATGATTCGAACCACACACTTGATTATGAGGTTGAGCTCTTCGCATCTCAGGTTTTAAAGCGGAAGGTACGTGGGTATTAGATTTAGGAACAAATTTTGTCAGGCTCTCAGGATTTACCCTCGAAGCGTGTCCAACCTTCTGCTATGAAATGTGGTGTGAGAAGGTTATGCAATAAATCCATCTGGAAAGTTCTGACACTTACCTTCATACTTTGTCTGTGCCCGAAATCAGGGTAGACAAATGATCGTAGCTGCTGGAGTTGTATCATTCATTCGTATATATATCTCGAAGGAGAGCAGAGTATGCTGAATTGTGTTGCCGGACGTGACGAGCATGTTTAGACATTGATTGACTTTCTGAATAACTCATCAGAAAGTTCCTCCTTGATCCAGATCCAAAGCGATGGGTGCAGTATGAAGCCAGAGTTTAGGAGTGTTTTGCAAAATGCATTGCTTATGTCAGCAAAAAAATTCAGCACAGGTCCTTCACAGGTGCGTACATATCACGCGTCAGATGTTTTCTATACGCGACACCCTGCCAAGCTTCGATTTCCAGCACTGTCCAAGGTTTATGTGGAAGTGAATATACTATCCCGCATCAAATTCTATTCAAAAGATACTCTATCGCTAAACGAATTGATTATTTTAGAACATATTCGTTCCAGCTATTGCGCTCATTACCAAGATCGGATCCCCCGGCAGACCCCTTCCTGGAAACAGTGGACAAGAGATTAACCTACTTTCATTCCATCCGCTTTGCTTGCGATGTACTTCAGTGAGTTTCAGTTTCATGGTTTATATCTAAGTGTATGTGGGTAGTTGTTGCATCGCGTTGCTAACTCACAAATACCGTCATATATCAGCTTTTTATTACGGTTGTCATGTCCTGTGGTTGCGGTTTGTGCTGTAGAGCGAATCTCACTTATCAATGGGACTCCTTTCTCTCAAGGATGCTTCTTGAACGGTCCGGTTGAAAGCTCCCCAGACACTGTACTAATCAGGACCTCAAAAAGCTAACCAGTCTCATTTCATGTTTGGCAGTTGTTGACCCAGATATGCTTGGCATTATCTGCTCTCGTTTTGCGAGCGGTTGAGTGGCGTAAGCCAGTGGAACAACTGTTCGCCAGTCTCTCCGAATTACAGGGTCAAGGGACTGGAAGCAATGCCATCTTGGAGCTGCTAACGGTCTTGCCGGAAGAGGTGATGGAAGATCAGACGGTGAATTGCAGTGTTGATCCCACAAGGAGATGGCAGTTTACCAGAGAAGTATGTTTCGTCAGTTAACTTCGAAATGTGGTTCCGCTATTACCATTTTTATAAGTATATGAAGTTGAGAGGCCAATGCATTCAAGGGCACTGCCGTATAAGTCATAGAACTATCCTATCTCGACATTTGAACAGCTGAAGCTCGGAGAAAGTTTTCGAAGCTTTGTACCAATCGTTATAAAGAATATTCAGTGTAGATGTTGGTTGGAAGGAACGCACATAAGGTTTTGATGCTAGACTTACACAGCATTTAACACAGTCAGTAGCGAAGGAAGTTTAAATTAGATGCTTCGTGGCGTGTTACACCGGATCTCTGTAGCAGGGCCTGTCTAGGAAGTTTCTTCTCTGTTGGGAGTAGTCAAAACAGTACACTCTGTGCTAGTTAGCCAAGCTGTATTGGGAAGCTCAAGGTTTAGCGTCTATTTGCCGCCAGTAATCTTTTTTTCTTCTTCATGTATGTACAGCTTTTGTCACACACTGGCGCAGTTTTGGAGTTTCTTCTACAGCACACAAAAAATGAGACCATGGAGAATTCACAGCTGCATGACAAGCAACGAAAAGTTTTGCGATGCCTCTTAAGTTGGGTATGTTGACTATCTTTGGAGTCTATGTATTCAATCCTTTTCAGCTTTAACGGCAAAATCTAACGACTTACTATACCTCCATGCTATCCCCGACTTTGATACTCACTTTGGACTTCCATGGGTTCAAAACTATTTGGGGGTTAACTAATTGTGCGGGGGAAGTTACTGTTTTCTCCAGAAACTTCTTTACCCGTGTACCATGATATACCTCAATGATATTCCTGACGACGACTATATGATATCCACTGTCTGCACTGCATATTGTACATGCCATCTTTTCTGCACTCCCATACCTGGGAACCATCTCTGGAATGTGCTTCGTCCTACACATTCCCATCGGCCCGATCCTTGGTTATAAACATTCGCTAACTGCTCCAGTTCAAGTTAGCGTACATCTACGCCCTACTTTGTTACTTACCTTGTACTTCCCTGGGTTCAGAACTATTTGGGGGTTATCTAAGTGTGTGGGCGAAGTTACTGGTTCTCCGGGAACTGCTTTTCCCATGTACCAAGATATACGTCAATGATATTAACACCCTTCTTCGCTACTCACTATGTGCTTTCTCCGGGTTCGCTGCGTTATGGAGGTTACCTTAAAGTGTCTGGGCGTATCTAATTCGAACTGTTCTTTCCCATGTACCTATGTACACCTCAATGATATATATATTGGTACCGTTCCCATGTACCATTATATATACCTCAGTGATATTCTGCTCCTTGGTTACAGACGTTCGCGAACTTGATTTTTAAAGTTAGCGCAGATTCACACCCCTCTATACTACTCACTATGCACTTCTCTGGGTTCACTGGGATTTGGGGGTTACCTTCAGTGTGTGGGCGTGGTTCCTAATTCGAGTTGCCATTCCCATGTACCAACATGTACCTCAATGATATCCGGGGGTTACCTTAAGTGTAAGTGGGTAGTTCTTACATCGTGCTGCAGTATCTCTCAATGATAATGTATGTGAGTAGTTCTAGCCTCGTGTTACTAACAGAGATCTGCATATACGTCAGTGACATGAATCATGGTACCTATATACCTGTGGTATTGGTCTTGGTCTTTCGTGCTGAACGTGGCATCCAAAAATCATGAATCTGTTCGGACAGTTGGTGTAGATTGTGGATTTCAGCTAAGGCGAGTCAAGTTCGTACTTCACTGTTTCTCTTCTTCCTTCTCTTGCTCCTGCGTGTAAACTATTCACGAAGGCTGTGGAGGAACTTTGGTGGGAGAATCTCTTATATTGCTGCGTGTTCGCAGGTCCGTGTGGGCTGTTTCCTGGAGGTTCCACAAAGTAGCATACCTACACACCCTCTTCTCAACTTCGTGTACAACTCACTACAGGTTGGTGGTTTTAAGGATGTTTCTCCCGAGAACGGTGTGGATTAGTGCGATTAGTGAGGGCTATGTATTACAGGCTTAAAACGGTCCTTTAAAACTGGATTCTCTGGAGAAAATGGAGCACTTAGTTGCCACAGCCTATGCTTTTTGAGTGAGATTGACAACCAGTTTCTGCACCAGGTCATAACAGCAAGCTGCACCGTTTTCTGTGATTATGAAGTGTGCAAGATATCGTAGGTTGGGAACCTTATTCGAGTGTTTTTTGTCAGAAGTTTCGCGTTGTCAGCACACTATTTTTCTGAGGGAAATGCAGTTGTTTCGGGGTTTCATTTCATCTTACATTGTCATGTTACGTTTGCAGGATGCTAGCACGTTTGACCTAGCTGTGGAAGTTCTAACCGAGCTTGTTAGTCGACATGAGGTGCAAATTCCTACCTGAGATGATGCATCTGACTGTCCTGTGTAATCCCCGCCTGGAACTAGAATATATGTTTAGCAACCTGAAATTGTCCACAATGAGGCTTCACCCAAAACCTGCAAGGATCTTTGCTGTTTGTGGTAACGATGGTAAGGGATCAAATAATGGATCAATCTCACTTCTCAGTACCTGTGATATCAGATCATCAAAGCACCATTTTGACAAATCGTACCGCCAAATGTCTTTGCCGGCAGACCTTACCGCAAGCTCTACTTCCACGGATGCTTTCAGTCAAAGAAGCGCTTCTGATGCCGGCGTTAGCTACGGGTAACGAAAGCATTGTCAATGGTCTTGTGAGCTTGATGGCGGAATTGGGTCAGGCGGTGAGTTGTAACCTTACACCTCGGCACGTGTCTCTTATTGTATTTCTGCGTTTCCTCATTCATCTAGCCATTTCAACAAGTGCCAGGTCTTCATCTGCACTAATGTTAAAGCATCTGTCAAAAGGGGTTTGGAATACACGGATGCACGGATATAGTGGCGGAACTGCAGAGTCTAATTACAAATCGAGATCTGTATTTCAGTTGGGTTTGGGACTTTCTGTTTCGTGGTTTGCTTTTCCGTATCCAATAACCAAACGATCAAACTGCAATTTTTTTCACTCCTATTCTAGGCACCAGCTTTGATTGCTCAGGCAAGCACGGAAGCCCTAGCCCTGGCAGATGCACTTTTACGGTAAGCAAACGATTCTTTGTAGGGCATTACCTCCAGTATCGCTGAGCATATCAGCATATAGATATATTAGTGAGTTCAGTTCCATTCTCTGGGATGTGTTTCAAGTGGGTGTGAGCTTGAGACTTCGCGTCCAGAAAGGAAAGATAAAAGGAGCTGATATATTTTTCATGGGTACATCCACTTCTCGAGAATAAGATCAGGTTCATTGACAATGTGATCCTGCTCCTCTCACGTTCATGTTGTTGTCTTATTTGGGTGTCAGATGTGTCGCTTTTCCGTGTCCAGATTGGGAGATAGCCGAATCTACACTTCAATTTTGGTGAGTCATATGTGTTTGATTCAGGTGTATCTATGATTCTTACATACTTTGGTTGACAGACACTGAAGGGGGACATGGATGTACTCAAGCCAACTAGAGCTGATTCGATCGGCTGAACTGAAATATAGACAGGAGAGTCAAACAGAAGCTATTCTGATATTTCTGTCGGTGGAGAATGTCTGTCTGCACATAAGAAGACCTGTATCTAGCGCATTATACTACGTTCTGGATACTTCTGGGTGGAAATGATTTTCATATGTGAACCAGTTGCTTGTGGTGTTTCCCGCCATCTTAGAAAATGACAGTGTTTGGCCAGCTGCGATTCGTGCGAGTAGCATTCAGTTGTCTTGGTTCTTAATCACTGTGAGCCATGTAAGAAGCCTCAGATAGGTGTCGGAGCTTAGTAGGAAGTTTGGACGTGGCATGATTCCTAGAACATGTTCAGCCAATATGCCGGACCCCTGTGACAGTCGCGAAAGCGGTTATGCCGTTGTGCGGCTGATGGATACCGTGCAATTAGTATTTGGAACGTGTATGAATGCAAAGTCAGACCTTGCAGTCTTTTGACGCTTCCTGTGGTTCAGAACCAAAAACTCCATTCTGCATTATTCTTCTAGCCGTTTTCCTATACTACAGCCGTTAATTTGGCTAGCTCTCAGTTCTTTTGTGCCTCTTACGTTAGTGAATTAGTTCAACCGTCCGCTTGTTAGAACTGTCTTAGATTCTGTTCAACGATGTTATGCTCTGGAGCCACCGGTATTTTCTCATCCATACGTACCCTCCCATTCACCATGTAGATTGCAGGGTTCTCTTTAGAATCAAGAAGCACCTACCGTTTCACTCTGCATGCCAGTTGACGGTCACTTGATGTCCATTCCTAGGATCGTTTTGCTATATGTCGACTTGAAGAACGGGTTACAAGTTGTTTTGTATGTCCGGTTGTAAGTGTTGTTATTCAACGTAGTTACTCCTAGTTTTTAGATAGTGACCTGTTAGCATACACCTCATGGGAATCTCTAGGCGACTAATCTAGCTGCCTGATTTACGTGTTTTAACTCTTGAAACTGTTGGTGGGGTCAGGTGCACTCTAGCAGAGTATTTGCTTGCAATGGGAGACACTCATGGGGAGCTCCAGAAACAAAGGGCACTTGCTACTTTTATTCCTGTCTATTCGGCCTTGCTTGATGCCTTGGTTATGCGTGCTCAGGTAAGGGTCTTTACTCGGTGGAGACGTAATGAGCGCATCCCTCTTAGGTGTAGTAAAGGTAGATCTGATGCCGGTGGGTATCACAGCGGAGCTATCGGAGTGTGCTGTTGTTTGATCGGAGTTCTTTTGTTTGGGATCTTATTTCATTTTCTTCTGATCCGAAGATGTCATGAACGGAGAACTTCCTGTTTATTTCGTTTTGTTTGCAAATGTGACAAACCGCTCTTGGATTCTTCCAGCGGTAGTTGATCTCACTTTGGCCAACCCATCGTGTCAGTTATCCCAACCTTAAAATGTATGTTTGGAGACATTCGTGAGGATCCGACTGAAGTGACGAGTTTTACTCCTTTGATGAAGGTTGGATCCGGTGAGTATGTTGAAGATGATCTGGATGGGAACACAGGCCTTCCGGACGGCTTAGCTCATTTTCGAGTGAGCCTTGATGAACCTCTCGCCGACATTTGTCGTTTGCTGGGACCGCCTCAGTATTTCGCAAAGGTTAATTACTTTTCTCCACCAGCTGCTGTACGCGAAATAGAGAACAGAACTTTAGTGGAATAAGATGCGTCTTTGCTTTCCTGTGAAGAGTGCCGTCTTCTCACTCGGAAGTATGCTTTGATTCCATCTTTCTTGACAAACTATTGTTGTTTCTGTTCCTTAAAAAGTCTCTGATCTCCGATAAGATCTAATTTGCCCAACAGCTACTCCATGGAGCCGATGGTTGGTGTTCATTCAAACCCTCAATTCCGTGGCAGGAGGTAGAGGCTCGACTTTTTGCCCTTAACATGGTACGTTCGCTTTTTGTATTCAGGTCGCTTGACACTGTTTATCTCTGTGATTTCGCTCATTATCCCAGATCAGATGTTTATACATCATGGCTTGGCGATGTATAATCAAGGAGGTTCACTTCCGTCGCTACTAAAGAAACTTGCGTGGACAGGTGTCCGACGTTGTGCTGCAAGGAGGCCAGTTATTAGATCTCACTCCTGTTATGCATCTACTTGTATTCATGCAATCCGGTCAATGTCGTATGGACCCAATTTTGATGCATCTGGTGAGTAACGATCCCTCGTGCAAATTTGCATAGGGAAAAGCGTCTTGCGTATTTCTGTTCTAGAACAGTCCGTCGGATCCTCACACGTCTTCAAACATCTAACCTCAGTCGGATCCTCGTCTAAAGGATCTTGTACTGGGTAACTAGATTTTGCATGTATTTATGTCTTTACCGTTCTTGGTCGGTGTTCTCTTGGATAGATCCTGTGCCTGTATTGTCCTTGTTCCCTCGTACCATATTTGGATCATTTGGAGCGTCAAACGTGCCCGTCTACTTTGCTCTCGTCAAAGTATTCAGCATGACGTCTTGGTCGCGTGAATTCTGATTCCTAGATACATAAGTCGGGGGCGCAAGTCGTGGGATCGTACTCAGGATGGATATGCAGCTACCCGAACGCAATTCTGCCTCTATTGTAAGTTGCACGTTAACTTGTGATGATATGGTTCATTTTCACAATAAATATAAACAACGGTACTGACGAGGAAGAGATACACTAGTCGTGAGTACAGAGGAAAGTGGTTGACATTCATGGGTAGTAGTCTCCTTGCATCCGTGTAGAATTACTGCCTAAGCGTTGTTTAAGCAGTACCTCTCGTTCTTTATAACTGGGTGGTCGATGATTTTCAGATCTTTCCGCGTACTTGTGTCGTGTTGCCTCTGCGTGGCTTTTCAGTTGTTCTCTTGTATTCACTTGGCATCGTACAGCAAATTTAGTGCTCAGTTGACGTGAATCACATTCTCAGTACAAATTTCCGTGAAGCACCTTCAGGTCACCTTCAGGTCACTTTCAGGCCCCGTTAGCTGTAATTTCACATGCATACTCTTCCTCTAACTGGAGCCCGTAGTTACGTGCCGACACGTAACAAGGTCCGGGTCGGCAAGAATATGGTGCACGTTGTTGTATGTTGTAGGTTGACCATCTGCTGAAAAGAAACAGTAATGGCACGTTTGAATTTAGACACGGCCGTCATCGAGGCGACTTGCAGTTTAGAGAAGTGTATGTTCTAGCGAGAAAGTCCTCACCTGATCTTCTCAGAGAAATTATCCACCAGCATGTCACACCAGGTTCTCCGCATTCCAAGAGGAACATCTATTGGTAGAGATAGCTGATGGTTCTCAAACTGTTGGTTGGCAGATCGTTTTTAGCTGCTGGGCTCCCAATACCGGTTGCAGCTAGCGCCTGTGCAACAGCTCTTCGGAAAATGTGCGAGGACGTGTCAAGTATTGCAACCGAGCCAAGAACGTTTGAAGGGCTCATTCAAGTTGGAGAGGTTAGATCTTCGACTGCCCGGGGTTGTTAAGTTAGATTCAACCCCGTTCGTGGTCTCTTTCAAGTTGCATATAACATTGCTGTTTGCAGCATGATTAGTTCTCAGTTGGGTCGTTCGACTTGGCCTCTAATCAACATGACTCATCTGCGAGGAGAGCACAGGTTGTGCTGGAAGTTAAGCCACCGTGGGTCTGAAATAACTAGTTTGTTTGCTGGGTGCAGGAATTGTACAGGTTTCATCTCTCATTGCAAGAGGAAGAGGATGTTGTGTGCGCGATTGGTTGTGTCTTATCGACATTAACTAGTAGTGCTGAGCTGAACAAGGCACTGGGAAGACTTCTGAAGCCTAGTGACGAAGCTATTACTGCGCTTGTATGCTTTCCCCCTTTGTCCTTGTTCTTCATATATTTGAGTTTGTCTTGCGGGTAGTTCTTGCATTTCTCTGCTATCCTCATGAACCGATATATTTGTGTTTGTCGAGTAAGAAAGTGATGATCTTGCCTCCTGTTCGCGCAGTCCCCACTGGTAACGTGCGTCGTGGATTTTGCCATGTTCTGGTTACCTAGTTAGTGTACTGGTTACTCCTGTCACTGCGCTGCTGAGCACTATACTGGCATGCATCTGGCTTTATTTATAATCTTCTCAAGTTTTACCGTATCTTATAGTCTTACCAAGATTTTAGGTCAGTTTCAGAGTGTTGTCAACCGGAAGTCGTAGACGTTACAGTTAAAGGAGGCAACTGACGTTTTCTGGCTTTCACAGCTGCAGACCGATAGTGAAGGATCTCAGAAGCTACACTCAGCAAGCTATGCAGCTGCTTTAGAAGCTGGTATTAGGGCATTACATAGGTACAGACTTGAGAAGTCATGATATTTCGCTACATGACACTCTAGCTGTCCGTTGCAATGGTGTCCTCTTAAGAGTTGAAGCTTGGGTTGAATGCTGGACCAGTCAGGTGCATAACACAGGAGAAGTTTTGAAGAGGCAACCTAATTGTTACTCATACTGACGCCAAAGTTTTAGTGGAGCGCAAGTAGTAATTGCTATGCATTACGCCGAGCTTGGGTTGAGTGCTGGACCAGTCAGGTGCATAACACAGGAGAAGTTTTGAAGAGGCAACCTAATTGTTACGCCAAAGTTTTAGTGGAGCACAAGTAGTAATTGCTATGCATTACGCCGATCGAACTGAAGAACAGGTATGCTACGTCAAGAGCAGTGCTGAAAATATTCGTACCATTTTCGCAGGTTGGGTATATACTTTAGTCAATTATCGTCATCAAGTGCCGAAAATTTTAATGGGGAGGAGCCCATGCTTAGAGTTTTGGCTCACTTTTGGCCCTTGTTAGAGCGGCTGTTATTATCCCGACATATGGAGGATGGTGGCTTGGCATTGGCAGCCTGCAAAACTTTGTCACACGCCATTCAAGCTTCAGGTAACTAGTCTCCTCTGCCCAAGGGTTAAACAAAAAGGTCCTGTGTTCTCCATGTGAATCTTGCTGGTTACTAGCGGGTTGTAAACCAACTAAATTGTGGACATCCAGTTTGACTTTGGACTTTAGAGCACAGATTCTATCAGTTGAAAGTCATTGCAGCTTGACGCTATAAGCAAAAGCGATCCAGCGAAAGCCTAGGGTGCAGTTTATGTACTATTATATAAAGTTCTCAAACTCGTAAGGTGCGTAATTCGATAAATGAAGTGAAGCAATTTCAAGCTATTTATTTTCCTCATTTCGGGGGATGACAGCCCAGAAAGCCTAGAGAAACTCCTTGAAGATGCGCGGACCCTTCCCACTGGCTACTAGTTTGGAGTTTTCTTTCACTCATCCAGCTTTGGACTTCCTAGCACTTCGGGTGCTCCATCTCAGGCTATTCACTAGGAATTCTGTGTAGTTCGTTGCGTTCCTGCTTGTCAGATGCCGGAACTGAACGGAAAATCCTGGACCAACGAGGCCCTGCTGAGTTGGAATAGCTCTCAATTTTGATCGATCACTTTTCCTACTCTTCTACAGCCTAACTCTCTTCTTGGTGCTGATGAAGTCAGAGACCAGGTCGAGGTGCATGCAGGGGGATGTGTGTTATTATCTGCATGCTCTGCGTGTAACTTGTGGTAGTTAGGTGTTTGAGCGTACACCTACTCACCACCTACAGCTGTTTCAGCGACCTTTGTGCAGAATATTGTTCGAAATGTACTGCTGTGACAACCACCTGCCGGGGTTACTTTCTCTGTTTATTTCTTGGTTGGTTTCTGATCGTTGCTTCAACAGACGCACACTATCCAGTTCTTTGCTTAAGCTAGATTACTCGCTTGTACTGCTCTTTTCTGCAGTGCATACATTTGCATCTGCTCGCACTGCATATTGTACATGTAGACTATACGGCACTCTATACCCGAGGGAACCATCTTGGGTAATGTGCTTCGCAATGCACATTCCCATGACAGAACTCCAGATTTCAAGTTGGCCCACATTCTGCCCCTGTTTGGTACTTTCTGTGTGCTCCGCCGGGTTCTTGCGGGCTACCTAAGTGCGTGAGCGTGGTTCTTGATTCGACCTTTCATTCTCGTGCACGAGCATGTATCCTTCCTGCTTGCATAATCTTAGCTGAGAATCGCATGTTGCTGGTGTGTTTTCTTGTGGAAAATAATACGGTTCCCTGCAACTTGAGAAGGTTTTACGTACATAATTTAGATCTGTTGTACCTGATCAGCAAGGAAATGGAGCCTGTAGTGTTCGGTGTTTGCTTGCTGGTTTTCTTTGTGATTCTCTTGAATCTTCGTTTCTCTCTAACTGTTTCTACTGTGTTTGATCAGCAACAGTATTCCCGTCCCAATTTGAAGTAGATATTCTTTCTCATTTAATTCTTGAAGCTCAATGTTTTGTATGTATGTATGTACTTTCGGACCTTATCTTCTGTCAGAAATAATCGTTAGTTTTCAACAGCATACTAAGGGCAGCAGTTGGTCCCTGGACTGGTATGAACAGCCATTCAGCTGAAGTTGACTGCTTTAATCTGTTGTCATCTGTTCTATACGGTACTCTTCCCGCTGCTCTTGGTCATTGTCTTCAGCATTCCCTAGTAGTACCTTGAGCCTTTCAATCATCTGAATCATTCCACGGGGTGTCGTCAGGCATAGATCTTCTGGCGTTTCTGCTTGGTTGTCACTGCAAATATGGGAGTTGTTAAGGCGACTTAGATGAATAGTTTACAAGCACCTAAGGCCTATTTCCTCGATCTTGAACATCATCCTTGTGACACTTGCAGGCTTGGCATACTAAAAGAACTCGTTTGTGATTCGCAGGGCGGAAATTTTCTACGTTACTGCCTAAGATCATGACCGCGTTGTCGTCAAATTTTATCGCCTACCAGTCCCATGTTTGCTTTATAAGAACAGGTATGTCTTTGACTTCTGACCTATGGTTTGTATCCATCCAGTGCGACTGGTTAGTGCTTGTTTCTGGGACTAGTCACTTCACTGCCTGATGTATGTGAAGGTATATGTACGCTTTAGTACATCGGTCGCATGTACGTTTTCGGGAATTTGACAGAGTACTCAGTCGAACTAAAAAGATTTGTGGTGAAGATGATTTTACTCTGTTATGCCACATAATAGTTTGACTGCATCCTCTCCTTTTTTTTAATAGTAGATGGTTGATGCCTGTAGTGATCAAAAGGGTTGTTCCGGCTTCTGTATGAGTATGCGCTAAGATGTTCACTCTCGTTGCGTTCAGATGTGAAGGGAGTATAAGTCGATGGGGCTAACTAGAAATAACCGTATTCCCGAACTAATATTTAAAAGGGCGTTTTAGATATTTGTTCGGGAATACGCGTGATCCTAGTTATGCCCATCTACATATATTCCCTTCACATCTGAACGCAGCGAGAGTGAACATCTTAGCGCATATCATACAGTTTCTTATGTGATTCAGTGGGTTCTTCATTCTGCGGTTAGCTTAAGCTTACGCGATTTATTGTTTGCACAGCGCTGCTAACCAGTGTACCCGCATATACCGTCCTTCAGGGACATAGACAATAACCTTAAGTTCACAATGTTTGGTTCTCTACTTCATCGGAAGTTGTACATTACTTTTAGGTGTTGTTTGCAGTTCTTGAGTTGATTGTTGATGGTTGAATGTATGTGGCAAGTCATCAGCTGGTGTCGCACTGGAGGAGTTCGGACATGAAAGCGAGCATGGCGCCCTGTTTATCGAGACTTTGAAGGTTTTCACTGCCTCGGAAGCAATGGCACAGATGAACAGTTCTTACGCATGCGATCAAGAGCCTGAGCTGGCCGAGGCTTATATGAACTTTACGTCATCATTTGTCCGATGTTGCCCGCGGGTAAGTGAACTTTCTGTGAATAATACCAGACCCCGGAGAACTTTTTTCCTTATAATTTAACTTATGTAAAGGTGAACGAAAAAGAATATATTCTTTTTTTCGGGATTTCTAGGAAAAATGTGGAAGCTGAGTAGTATAGTACCAGACCCCGGAGAACTTTTTCCTTATAATTTAACTTACGTTAAGGAGAAAATATATATATATATATATATATATTTTTTCCGGGATTTCTAGGAAAAAATGTGGAAGCTGAGTAGTTGTACTAGCTTCTGGTTGGGTATGTTCAAAGATCGAGCTATTGGTGCTGTTGTCTCCTGCTTTACTATATTGTATATTCCGCTTTCAATGAATAGGAGGTTGTAGCTGCGTCGGATGATTTGTTAGAGGCATCGTTCGACAAGGCCGCAATTTGCTGTACGGCTATGCATCGTGGAGCAGCAATAGCTGCAATGTCTTACATGTCTTGTAAGTTCGTTCTGTCGATTATGTAAATCTTTTCCCGCTTTGTCGTGGCTTCCAACAGAAGTTGCTTGACATCCCGAATGCAGTTTTGACAACGCGTCTGCTAGTGGCTCTGGAAACAAAATCTTGTGGAGTAGGTCGTATAACTTGAATAGTGAAACGAGTAGTTCTGAACCTACTTGTATTTTGGGATTAGTGGTTCTCGACAATGACTTAATTCAGTTCTATTTTTCCAGATGACACTCAGGTCTGCTAGCCTCTTCACGTATGTCAAACACACGGGGGATACTTACGAGAAGCTTGAATACTTACGTGTTGATGGTGTCTTGGGAATTCGTGGCAGGCTTCTTAGGGGCCGGTTTATCGTCCTTAATGGATCCAGGGTTGGACAAATCCAAGGCGTCTTTGGTCGCGGTGACTGTGAAGATTTGTCATCAGAGTGGGGAAAATGTGATCTCTGGCATACTGTATGCTTTACTAGGCGTTTCAGCCATGGCACGGGTATGCTCGGTGATGTTGAAATGCTGTTGAAATTTTGAATCGAAGTAAGATCGTCGGCTCTCTCAGCGCATTCCGCAAGGTGGTTAAGCATGCTCTTAAAGAGTGGCGAATATGCAGTTCGGAGATGGAGATTCTTTTCATAAGATGTTGATCCTATGGTGGTTTCTGATTGTTTTGCAGGTTCATAAGGCAACTACAATTCTTCAGCAGCTTGCAGCGTTTTGTTACATTGGTGGAGGTGACAAGAAATTGGGTCTAAATTGGAGCTCTCTGCAAAGTTGGCTGGTTGCTGCGGTATATCTGCTCTGAACTTCTTTAGATTTGATGTGGTCGTGTCTGTGTGAGAACAAGTTTAAACAGTGAGGATGCCCTTGTGATCTAGAAGTATGTGCTATGTCTTTCCAACAGGCTAGACAAAGTTCAGCAGGAGTTACAGTAATCTATAGCATGTGATAAAATGCGAAACGAAAGTGCAGTTAGCAGTTACTGGGATTTCGTGTAGTCCCGTATATGGAGTTTCTTTTGACTTGACAGGTGTTTGGTTGCAGGTTCAAGCTTTACCTCCTGAGTATCTGAAGCCAGGAGAAACCGAAACTTTGATCACTATATGGTTGAATGCTCTAGAAGCAGCAGCATCAGATTACTTTAAAAGTCGGGGAGCATCTAATGGAGGAAGAGCAGGAGCTGCTGGTTACATGCAAGGGGATGGTGGACGAACCTTGAAGCGTGTACTACGTGAATTTGCCGACGCTCACCGTTATACCACGCCCGGTTTTGGGACGACATGATTGGCAAAGGCTGAAAGTCATCGAGCAGTAAAGAGTGTAGTGAGTCAGGTAGTCAAACGAGTGTACTGATCGAGGTTCTGAAATCATCTGCGTAGTAGAATTTTGGTCCCTTGCGTCTTTGTATCCTTTCTGTCTGTTTCTTGTGGAACAAGGACATGTGGCTCAGCAGATGAAGAAATGGTTTGTTCTTCCTAACAAGCTTGATCTGAACTTAAGGGGCATTATGGAGGGGTAAACACAGACATTGCGTGTACTGCACCTCTTGAAGTGTAGGGTAAAGTTATCTGTATCATACAGATCTCGCTTCCTAGGCGTAGAAGCAATTGCAAGATGAAAATGTACTAAAACTTCCTGAAACAGCAGAAGAGAGTCGTCCATCCGTCCAGCCAGTTGTGTGCTCTAACTTGCGATGTAGCTTTTTATTTCCCAGTTTTGTCAGTAGCTGGGAACGTAGAATTGTAATCAGTGATCTCTATAATCAAGGTTTTTAGATAGTACCATTTTGATGGTGAAATTGCAAACTTGCTATGATGCAGATGTCAATCCTAGTTTTTAAGTCTGGGTTCCATGTTTAGCCCGTTATAAGAAAGAACACGAGTAGATTATTCCAATAAAGTCATTTTGGCTGATTGTGATGAATGTGTTGTCCCCTAACTCAGGCCAAACCGCGTCAACCAGTTAATGAACTATACAGAATTTTGGCGATGCTTGTCTTGGGCATCTGGCGAGACCCCCCAGGAAGCCGAAATGTGAATGACTGTTGAGTAGGGAAAAAAACCACGACCATGATGTGGATATAAGAGACCTTGAGAGCTGATCCATTTATCGCCTCTCTCCATCCTAGCTTTTGTAGAAAACGGGTACGGGCAGCAGAGGAAAGTGTTGATTATTACGAACGTGGTTGTGGTTTGGTCACAGGCGTTGCTCTGTGGTGCCCAGCCGGTAAGTCTTCAACCAGATTGTTGCATCTTGCAGTATACAGAGCAGTGCTGAGGCCCGTCCCATAAACTGCCCATGTAAGTCTGGTCTGAGGTGAAGGTTAAGGTTATTTCATCTTGCACGCTTGTTGCTGTCTATTGCGTTGGCGGTTCGTCGTAACTAGAGATAGCCACACATGATAGCCACTTCATCCCTCCCCACAGTTGTCCAAGGTCCAGACAAGGAACCACTGATTATATCTTCTTTTTGGGAGCCTTGGTATCGTTGCCAAAATCCATGATTCTTACATTTACGCCTCTTAGATAACTGCTTTACAAGTTGACAGACCAAGGAAGATCTGAATTTTGTTCGGGGTCACTGATTGTTGGTATCACTATTCGTTTCGGGCGAGTACATAGCATCTGAAGACTTTTAGAGCAGACAGCGTCTGACTATGTGGAAAATCTTCGGACTCCTGGGATCGTCGGTCATACACGCTACCTTGAAATTGCACTCTTTCGTGTTATATACAGTTAATCGAAGTGATGGAAACTTGAGATAATTCGAGTTTAGGGTGTATGTATGTTTACTAAACTATGTCCCGTTTGTTTTATGAACGGTTTCCGCCGTGAAGCTTTGAGCTCTTACATGGATTACACCACCCTTGCAGTACTCCGCCCGTGAATACCCGTGAGGATCAGCAGGTTGGAGTTGACCACCCGACTGTAGGAATCTCAGAAGACTGGACTAATGTGAAAGTGTAGTTAGGGTATCTGTATTACCTCGATACAAGTTATCATTTATTACTAGATCTTTGATAATAGAATTAGCTCTAGAACAAACATCTCACCCGCACTATTGCATCGATTACGACTGACTGATATCATTGAATAAAAGAAACAGACTAGTTCTGATTCTCTTATCCTCTTATGTTTAAAAGATTAGCACTTATGGGGGTTCAGATTTGAATTCGCTTGGCTCTTGCATTAATTGTAACGATCTCCAGACTTGTATGAAAGGTATCTCGTTTTACAGTTGAGGTGAAAATATTTTTTCCTGGAAAATTGTTATAGTTTATGCGAGCTCCATCTTATGTCATTTGGCACATTTAGGGTTTTCAGTAATGTATATTCAGTTTATGTGTTCTTTTGAAAGGTTGGTTTATCCATCTCACTCCTCTGTAAATCTTATATTTCTCCAGAGATGTAATCTATTCTTGTTATGAAATCGATGACTAGATAAGAATATTTGGTTGTTAATATAGGATGCATTCTATGCTGAAATACTTTATTTGAGTTGATGATATCTTAAATAGAATGCTATCACGGTCTTTCTGAACGATTCATATTCGGGAGTCTCTTCTACGGATTTGAACGTCCAGTTCTTGATTTATTCTGATATTCATCATATGGATTCTCGTCTCGCATCCATCGATACTAAATGATCCTTTGAAGGTCATGACTCGTGACACCTTCATATTTTCTGACTTTTGTATATTTGAATGAGCATCAGCGCTGTCTGTCATTATGACATATTTTTATTTGTTGTATATTTGAATGAGCATCAGCGCTTTCTGCCATGTGTAACATAATGCAACGTGACACATAGCAGATACCATGTGTCAAGTTACTTCACTCTAACTCTGTCACCTTAGTCTAAGATAAGATGATCACTTCTTTTTGGTTAGCATTATCGTGTGTTCAATCAGCATTTGGTCATTTTGTCATGTTAGCATCATGATAAAAGTTTGAACAACTCGTAATTATTTCTTATTTGTTCTGTTCTTGTAATCAAAATATCAACTTTGGTTTTCTCGACGAGAACTATCCAACATTGATGTCAAACACGTGTCTGAGATAGATTTATAAGTTAATATTACGATGACCCTGATTTCACACTCTAAGTGTGAAACAGTCTAACAAAGCGTTCCACTACCACTCCAACCCTAAACGCTTTCCACTTATTCTATATCTCATGCATCACAAAGATTATGTGTTATTTTTATCTTATGTTTGTAAGAACTGTTTACATATCAGGTATCGATGACGCTCCCAACACAATGCTTCAACCCTTTAAACCAATTGCAAGCAACCGCGTAGATTATCTCTTGATTATCTTTAGATTTCTCGTCATGTGTGTATCTTCTACATGTACTATCTCTACTTGAGGAGGTACACTAGTTTCTTCATGGACCTCCTCAAGTAAGAACTCGTGAGCTTTGTGAAATTAACATTTCTAAACTCTATAGATTATAGGTAGACTTCCTAACTTGTTGCTACCAATCTCTTTGAATGATCACATGACATGCATATTTTGTCTCGAAGAGGTTCTTGCTCGCTTTTAGTGCACAAGCTTGTAACATATTTTGACAAGATTACCGCATCCTTTTAAACTGGAAACCGCATGCTTGAGTAAAGGAGTTCAAAAAGAAATTACTTGATTTTTAGGACAATGACATGACATCAGGTTCAAAAATTCAAACATATCACAAGCACCCTTATGAGGAGGGCAATCCCTCCAGAAAATTTCAACTCGAAATGTTTCCATTTGCCATTCTAAAAGAAGTGAAGTCCTAATATGAACCTTGATTTTCTTGAGAAATTATTAACACTAAACTAAAAGAGTTCAATTTTTGGTTTCTGGACCTTAATTACAACAAAATACATGTTTCAACAAATGTTCTTTAGAGAAAGTTGCTACAGAAAGGCACATCCATCTATGTTCGTAAACTGTGGTTCCAAAGGCTTTGTTAGTTTGCTCCTCCATTCAGTTTTGAGGACTTGCATAATTTAACGTAATGTTTTTTTATTTTTTTCTATTGTCATACTTTGTGAACACTTTATATGCATGTCCTCCAAGGTTGCCATATGCTTAAAGATACTGAATTCTTGGATATCCATGACTGATATTTAAATATTTAATTATAAATAATAACTTACATGTTAATTAAATAAAATAGCTGAAATAATATCATATGAGGTCTGAATATCATTTCTTGATATTAAATAATTATCATATATCATGTGATATATATTTGCAAAGTTTTCAACTACATGCGCTTTTAGAATCGCATGATTTGGCAAACAGATAAATTGATTAGAGCAATTATACGACGATGACATACCATCAAACTCTAAAACAAGAGAATGTCACACACACGTACTCCAAAAAGTTTCAACTGAATCAAAATGTGTTTATTTGCCCTCTCAAACGATGTGAAATCTTCAAATGCTTGGGAAGTTATTAACACTAAGATAGAATTGTCAAATTTTGATGTTTGGATCCTAAATAATAGCAATCCACTCTTCACATGCTTTCTTCAGAGAAAGTTGCTCAGCAAGGCAAGTTCCATCCATCCAACTGCATAAACTTATGTTTGAGCATCAAACCGCAAGTATCTTGAATAAAGAATGCTGCGGTAGGATTTGAGGACTCTATGATCATGCTTGGGAGCCTACTTTGATCCAAATGCTTCATAAAAAGGTTCATGCTTTTTTGAGTTCATGTTGGCTGGTTTTTTATTGTTTGATTTTTTGTCCATCTCGACCAAAGGTGCAACAATGACTGTTTCAAATGGGACACACTCACCAAGAGAGGCAACGGTTGGGTCACATGCCACTTGACTGTTTTCACCTCGAATTAAAAGTCAACCATCAATATACTACTATTTGAAGAAAGTTGAGGATTTTATTATATATTCTTTTAAGATTATTATAATTTTGTGTGTGAGATTAGTGTAGAGAGTGTTATGAAAAGATAAAACTAGTATGAAATATAAAATATATAATTATTAAACAAATTTTGATCATCAGATCTTGATGAAACTTTATATGTATGTTCTCTATGGTACGATCTATGTTTTGACTAGTTGGATTGTGAAAATCTTGTATTTATATTTTAGTATTGAATTTAATGATTTTTCTGTTCCAAATAGCATTATTAAATATAGTAGTGATAACTAATAACATCCAAAATTCATTTGTGCAAAATATTAAATGTTCATGTTGCAAATGACAAGTCAAGGATTTTTTAAGGAATGTTTTGTAAGTCTAAACCACTTTTTGCGAAAGCATGACCAAGATACGCAAAAGCCCCAAGACTATTAAGATGATGTTCCATGTCATTTTGTAATATGAGATCATGTCACACACCCTAGGAGGGAGGACAGCCCACCAACAAGTTTCAACCTAAGATCTATCTGTTTACTTCTCCGTTTGAATTTAGGACTTGCTTAAACTAACATAATGTTTTATTATTATTTTTGATTGTCAAACCACAAGAAAACCTTCAAGGTTGTTACATGCTTTGGAGATATGAAATCTTGGAAATCCATCACTGATAATTAGTTATTGAGCTAAAAATGAAATATTTAATATGATTCAAAACAGTAGTTAAATAAAATAATATGAGATCTGAATATGATTATTTAAAATTAAAGAATATATCATGTGACAGAGGTCTGCAAATTTGAGAGGCATATGTGCGATGAGAACCACATGCTTCGACTACGAAGTTAAATTTGTTGATATAGTCTCAAGCTCTAGTAGATCGACGGCTAACATTAGCCGGAGTGGTTAGGGTAGTTACAATTAGTTAGGGGGCTAACCCACCATTAGGGTTTTCTTTGTACTCACCTCCACTATGTATACATGGAGAAGCAAAGCCTCTCTCATCTCATTCCTATTTTATTTTCCTTGTCTACTAGCTCTCTCTTCTTGGAGTGTCATCGAAGTATTGATCTTTCTACATGGTATCAGAGTAGTAGAGAGTTGTGTCCCTTGCTGATGAGCAAGATGGAGTTTATGCATGGAGAAGTACAGGAGAGAGCAGCTGGAGTTGTGCCTGATGTCGAGCACTATCTTGCTGATGCGTTCCGGTGAGACGAAACCGTTTCTTTCGTCACCAGAAACTTTGAACGCGATTTTTGAGACCTAGATGATTTTTTCTTGCTGAAATCTGTCGACCAGCCTTTTAAAGATGTCTTGTTCAGAAGATGCGAATTGTGTAGTGGGCCAAGTTTCCGTTGATTTGAAAGTTTCCAGCGGAAAAACTATTGGATCTTTTTCGATCAAAATGAAAGTTTTAGGACTTGAGTCTAAAACAAATGCTGTTCCGAATATGGGTAGAATTTCAATTTGAAAATTTGAAGTTTCGAATATGGGTGGTTCCAATTTGAAAAATTTAGAAAATTTTGAGGGGTCGCATACCCATTTCTGATCTCATTTGGTCCAGTTTCGACTTTTCTTGGTGTGTTCTTTCGACGTTTCCGTCGTGTTTTGTACACCTACAGTTCGCGGACAGTTTTTTTCTTCATTCTCGCTGCAAGAGGAGTTCCCGGGATCGACTTCTTGTGACTTGTGATAACTCTTGATCACGCGGTATGGAGAGACGAGTTTCGTGAAGGTTTTGTGAGGTTTTCTACGTACAGAACAGAGCAATTGCAGCTATGGCGGAGTCCGTGTCTTTGATCACTGGAGAGAAGCTCGACAAGAACAACTACCAAGTGTGGAAGTTCCGGATGAAGACTTTCCTACAGAGACAAGATCTATGAGATCTTATCACTGAGGAGGAGAAAGTGCTTGCAATATCAATTTCAGATCTGAAATTGAAGGAGTGGAAGAAGCGCTCGTACCAGACGATTCACTACATCATGTTGACAGTTTAAGCATCGATGATTGGTCACATTCAAGATTGCGATACGCCCAAGAAAGCTTGGGATGCACTCGCTCGTCTGTTTTAATCCGGAACAGAGGCGCCGAAGCTGCAATTGCTGCAGCAGTTCAACACCGTGAAGAAGGGGTCGATGTGCATCAACGACTACTTGAACCATGTCACGCAGTTCGCGGATCAGCTATCTTCTGTCAAAGTCGAGATCGATCTCACTGTCTTGATCGGAGCCACATTGCATGGACTACCTGCAGAGTACAAACAGTTCATAACATCGATTTCAACCAGAGAACCCTTTCCGCGGTTTGATGAACTTGTTCCTATGATGTTAGGAGAGGAGGTGCACCTACTGGGGAGTTCTACTTCGACGGGCCAACAAGAATCTGTATATTTTGTAGGTTCTGGAGGATCTCGAGGTAGGGGTCGTGGCAAAGGTGCTGGACGTGGACGGGGTCGCGGACAACAACAGCAATCGCAGTCGCAGCAGCAGAACCAACAGAACCAGCAACAGTCTCGTTCTTCCAACAACCAGAGGCGAGCACCTGGTTCTTGCAACTACTGCAAGAAGCAAGGTCACAATGCAAATCAGTGTTATAAGAAGTAGAACGACCAAAGACACCAATACGACAACAACCGCCAAGGTAACAACAATCAGCAAGGCTATGCAGTCACTGAGCAAGTCTATTCGGAGCAGTTGCTGATTACAACGCATCAGAGTTATGCGGCCTTCGAGCCACAGACTGACTGGGTGATCCACTCCGATGCCACCAGTCACATGACTCTCCATCGGGAGTGGTTTAGTTTACTCGAGCCTGTGAAGACTCCACAATTTATGGTGACAGGAGATGACATCAAGCACAAGATCCAGCACAAAGATAACATTCCACTTGACATTCTTGCTTCAACGTTTACTGATATACGGAATGTCTTACATGTACCCTTGTTGACTAGAAACCTGTTATCTGTAGGACAATTGATAGAGCAGGGTCTGCAAATGCGCTTCAATAAAGATGGATGCTTTATTGAAGATTCGAATAGCACTGTCATAGCTCGAGGTATCAAGAGTGATAGACTGTTTAAACTAGATGCATCTACGCCTAAGTTACAGGCTGCCATATATGGACAGAGTGGTCCAGTAGTGTCTGACATTGACATTTGGCACAAGCGAATTGGGCACATGAACTTTCAGAAGCTGAAAAGCCTTTCGAGTTCTGACCTGGTTACAAGTTTGCCCAAATTCGAATCCATTGAGCCCATTGGAGTCTGTGCAACATGTCAGTTCGGCAAGCAAGCTAGACAACCCTTTAAGGGATCAGGTAATAGAGCGAACAAGCTTCTGGAGCTTGTTCACACTGATGTATGGACTGCTTCTCAGCCAAGTATGACCGGTTTCTAGTACTTCGTGTCATTCATTGATGATCATTCGCGTTATACTTGGATCTATTTGTTGAGAAACAAGTCCTCTGCCAAAGTACTGTCAACATTTCAGACTTTCTGCAAGTTGGTGGAGAAACAGTCTGGAGCATCTATCCTCTGTTTGAGATCTGATGGAGGAGACGAGTTTCTTTCTGGAGAGTTCGATGCATATCTACGTGAGCATGACATTCGACGCTAGAAGACCTACAGTTACAATACGCAGCAGAATGGGATTGCGGAGCCCAAGAATCGACACATAGCAGAAGCTGCTCGTGCGATGTTGAACGAGAAGACTATGCCTAGACCTTACTAGGCAGAAGTTGTTTCATATGCGGTGTATCAGATGCACAGGACGCCTACAGCGGTAGTCCACAACAAGACACCGATGGAGGTCTTCACAAGCAGTAAGCTTGATTACTCTTTCCTTAAAGTTTTTGGATGTATCTGTTATGTGCACATACCTGATGAAAGACGTAAGAAACTAGATCCGAAAGCACATAGATGTATCTTCCTTGATTATGCTTCTGATACGAAAGGATATAGATGTTATAATCTTTCGTCCAAGCAGTTCTATATCAGTAGAGATGTTGTTTTTGATGAGCTAAAGTCTTGGTTTGCACCTGCACCTGTCGTAGCCATCCCTGTACCTACTGTAGAAGCAAGGAGTCAGTCCACTGTAGTACCTCAGAGTAGTACGTTGAGTGGAGGATCTGGAGAAGTAACTGATTCCAGATCAGAATCTGTTGCACATAGAGCTGTTGTTAACGTTGGAGTCCATGTAACACAACCTAGTGGAACTAGTGTAGTTTCTACACAGGATGAGCGCGTGTTGTTGCAGCGTATGTTTGACTCATCCAGATATGTGGATCTTCCACATCCACTGGATACTTTGTCCTAGACCTTAGCATCTACGTCAGATCAGTTGCAAGGGGAGGTGACTAGTGCACCGATTACCTCTCACAGATCTGAGCGGGCAAAATATCCAGTGAGTACGTATATGCATGAAGGTTTTCTTGCTGCACGGCCAATGTTCTTCAGGAATAAGAACCGAGTTCGCTTGAGGACGCGATGCACAAGGTCCAGTGGGTAAGTGCTATGGAAGCTGAACTTGCTGCGCTTCATAACCAACAGACTTGGGAGTTGGTAGACTTACCTCAGGGTAAGAAAGCGATTCGTTCCAGGTGGGTCTTCAAGGTCAAGCGCAACTCGGATGGTAGTGTGTGTCGGTACAAGGTCAGATTGGTAGCTAAAGGCTACGCACAGCAACATGGAGTTGATTTTGAGGAGACCTTTGCTCCTGTTGCGAAGATGGTGACTATTCGAACAGCAGTTGCAGTTGCAATTCAGAAAGGTTGGAAGATGCACCAGATGGACTTCAAGAACGCCTTCCTCAACGGCGATCTTGAGGAGGAGGTCTACATGCAGCAACCTCCAAGTTATGAGGATCCGAAGTTTCCTTCTCGTGTGTGTAAGTTACGGAAGGCACTCTATGGTCTGAAACTGACACCAAGAGCATGGTATGCAAAGATCAATTCTTACTTGCAGTCTCTTGGTTTCCACCTTTGTAGTTCAGACTCAATCTTGTATTCATTGCGAATACAAGACCGGATTGTTGTGATCACCATCTATGTTGATGACTTGATCATTACCGACCTATGAGGAGCTTATTTCCCAGATCAAGGATCACTTGAAATCAGAGTTCGAGATGATGGACTTAGGAGAACTCAAGTACTTCCTTGCTGTGGAGTTAATTAGAGATGGGAAGGATGTTTGGCTTGTACAGTGACAATATGCTCTCAGTATGCTTGAGAGATTTGGTATGCTTGACTGCAAACCCATTGCTACGCCATTAGAGCAAGGGGTAAAGCTAGGAGCAGAGGATGGTGAGTTACTTGATGATCCACGCATGTACAGACAGATCGTTGGAAGTCTTATCTATCTGACGATCACCAGACCAGACTTGAGCTATGCCGTTGGTCTGATTAGTCAATTCATGCAGTCACCACGGAGATCACGTTTTGAGGTTGTCAAGCGGATCCTCCGCTACATGAAGTTCTCGATGCAGTACAGACTTCACTATCGATACGATGGACCATTGTTGTTACATGGCTACACAGATGCTGATTGGACTGGAAGTGCCGACAAGAGATTCCCGTCAGGTTACACGTTTGGACTTGGAAGCCATGCTATAAGCTGGACTTCTAGGAAGCAACCCACAGTTGCTTTGTCATCCACAGAAGCAGAGTACCAAGGAGCAACGAATGCAACATGTGAATCAATTTGGCTCCGATGTCTGCTATCTGATATTGGTGTGGAGTGTACAGATCCTGTTGTTGTATATACAGATAACATTAGCAGCATGAAGTTAGCTAATAATCCTGTTTTCCATGCTAGGACGAAGCACATTGAGGTGCACTATCACTTTAGGGTTTCTCTTGTACTCACCTCCACTATATATACATGGAGAGGCAAAGCCTCTCTCATCTCATTCCTATTTTACTTTCCTTGTCTACTCGCTCTCTCTTCTTGGAGTGTCCTCGAAGTATCGATCTTTCTACAAAATTGATCATAACAAATTTTTACTTCGTTGATGTGCCATGCATCCAACACAAAAAATGAAGAATGTCCAAACATACTTACAAGGAGTGCAATCTCTCCAGAAAGTTTAACTCAAAATGTCAATGTTTGCCATCCCAGTTGTGAGAGCTTGAAGTGATTGAAATGCATCATTTGTTTTCCTCATAACATTATTAACACTTAATAATCATTTTTAGTTTTTGGACTCTAAGAAATAGCAATCCACTTCTTTTCACATGATTTCTTCATGGAAAGTTGCTTAGCAAGGAAAGGTACATCCATCCAACTTGATAAATTTCAGTTGCAAACACTTTTGTTTGCTTGCCAAAGAAAGTACATTACAAGAATTTACTTTGAGAGTAGCCGAAGAATGAAAGAAGAGTGGGGGTGATCAAATGACCAGACGATCAAGTAGTGAATTCAATTTGAATTTGGATGGGTTGTTACTCCCTGCTGTTGTTGGGTCGTCATTGTTGCCTATTGCTTGCAAATTGCCATTGCTACGGGCTCGCTCATCTCACAAATAATGGCTGCTGCATTGCTTGCTATTGCAACTCACCGCTCATTGTTGCTCGTCATCTCATCATTCGCTGCTTGTTGTTGTTCGTCACTCGTTGTTGCTCACAATTCTTTGTTGTTCTCTTAGAGAACAATAACATAGAGACAATAAGTGACAACAGCAGTAGACTGCTATTGTCACCTATCAAATCGCTCGTTGTCGCTGCAGTTTGCTGTATGTTGTTGGTGCTCGTTGTTGCAGCAAGTGCTGATTTTACTGCTAGATTAATAATGTTGTAGATATAAATTTTGATGATAAAAATAGCTTATCCCTTGATATCTCACTTTTGTAAGGAGCTATGGAGAGAGTTCAATGACTCATAAGATGTTTTGTTACAGAGGTTGATGTCATTTGTCAAGTGCATAGGCTTTGAATTTCAAGAAAGACTTTCCTTTGTACCTCACGATGAAGAGCTTTTCACCACTATATAGTTTTTACATGTTTTGTGTACCGATATATTATAAAATGTTAGTAATGATGTCTCAGTTCATCCATATAAGTTTGTCTTAATCTTGTGTATTTATCACAACTCTTAAATATTATTTTCCTCGCAAGGAAAAGATGATCCTCATCATGAGTCACATATGAAGCTGCTATCCACACCATGGTTCACTTAGGGATCATCTCTGATGAGCTAAAATCCATTGCATAGATCCTGGATATCGCATGTATGTCGCTCCAAGCAAAGCAATCCACATGTGAATCACTTTAAACAACAATGATCCACTAACTGGTTGCTTTAAGAATAATTATGAAAGTGTGGATAACGAAATAATATATTTGTCTACTTACATAGATCGATCTATGCTAAATAAAAAATGATTAGCATAGATCACGAATTTCGAGTAAATTGAAGTTGCAAAAACTCTACACAGTTCATAGAATGTAAAATTCTAAGACAAAATTATGAGGTTTACATCAGACTTACAAACACAAATATCAAGAGATTGATTCTATTCAAATATGACAAGATGCAACACTCGCATATGGAAGTTTTCACACTCTGCTTCGATGAACATGTTTTGTCATTCTAGTATCTAAATAGAAGGCAAAGCTAGATATGAATGAGGGAGATGAGAGATGAATATACTGGAACGACGAGTTGTAACCGATGTGAGATGAACAATTTGAGGTAGTTGAAGCAAGACAAACTAATCCAACGCTTCTAACAAGACCAACTATTCATTTAACGAGTGTAGCACTCTTACTACAGTCGTCAAATCTTGGCGCTTGTGTCTTTTGCCCTGAGGACGAGAAGAGTCACCTCTAATCTATCTACTACCATAACTAAATGATTATGTTTTCAATTCTTCTAGAACTTACTATAGGAACTAGCTTGGAGTAATTAATTCTAATCGCTAGCCATTCTTGTAATTTCTTTTCACAAAGGAACTGTTAGCGATAACTGTTATCTGCTTTACCGGGTTTCACAGAGATTCTCTCGTCCTTTCCTCTTGTCTACCGTTAGATAATACGAAGAAATACATTACACGACAAAATTCCTCCTTTCCGGTTTCACCATCAACGTAATAACTATGCTAACGTATAGCAAACAGGAACACGCGACGCAATGAATAACCAACGGATAGAAAGACCCCATCAAGTAAAAAGTATCGTATAGCAAAAAAGTATAGCATCACGTATAGCAAAAAGTACCACCTTCCTTTCCGGGTTTTACATCAACGAATACTATGTATTTGCAAATACATAACAATTGACAACAACGCAGCTGGCGTTCAGTAAAAGAAGCAGAATGAAAGAAAGCCGTGTGTCCACTGTCACTATGTTTGTGAAATCAGGCAAGGAAATTCAGTGCTCGAAAAGTCCCAGCTTACTCTACAGGTGAGGTATCGACTGACAGTTCAGTCGTCCTCGTATGGGTAATGAAAAGCTACATTCTGTAAGAAACCCTTCCTCTCTTTGCAGAAAATTCTACTTGTGTCGTGATTTTCACTCACGATATCTCTAACAAAACCTACCTAGCGCGCTCTTTAGGCTCTGCAGGGCACGATGACTTCAGCTACACAGTTATCTGTCCCATAAGTCCATCTGTACAAGCATCACCAATTGAACTCTACAAAATACATGGAACGGTAGTCGATCTGGATCTTATCTCGGGTCCCTGACCTCAAATTGCTGCTGAATGAAGAGAAGTTTCTTCCACGCTTCCTTCATTGATGGTCTCTCTACGGAGCGAAACGTCAAACACCATGCAGCAAGTCGAGAGACCCCAACCATAGACTGTCTGCCTTGTGGCGTGCCGAACGTGCCGAGAAGATTTCGATCGATGATCTCCTCCAACTTACCAGACTTTATCAGAGGTACTGCCCACTTGACAAGGCTGGCATCCTCTCCTCGGGTATAATCCACCGCCGGTGTTGCCGTGATGAGCTCCAGCAACACTACGCCGAATGCATAAACGTCACATTTGTCTGTAAGAAACGGATCCACGACGGCTTCTGGATCCATGTAGCCCGGAGTTCCCTCAATGCCCAAGGCTGTTATGTGAGTAGCATCCACATTTGGCGCCAGCTTCGATATTCCGAAATCTGCTACCTTGGCATTAAAGTTTGTGTCCAGAAGGATGTTGGCAGATTTTACGTCCAGGTGATAGATTGGGGGGTTGTTCGATGTGTGGAGGTAGTTCAGCGCGTCTGCAGTTTGAACGCCAATGTGGATGCGCTTCTCCCAGCTCAGTGGACTCGCGCCTCTCCTTGTGTTCAAATGTTCTTGGAGCGTGCCGTTCTCAACGAACTCGAACACGAGCAGGGCGTCCCTGTTGGTAAGGCAGCAGCCCAACAGCCGCACCAGGTATGGGTGCTTCACCTTTGACAGGATCTTGACTTCGTTTAAGAACAGACGCTTCTCCTCGGAAGAAGAACAGTCACCCTTGCTTCTTTTGATAGCCACCTCAGTACCATCACTCAGAATCCCTCGGTAGACAGTGCCGAATCCTCCCGCCCCTATCTGCTTCTGTATGGAAAAATCCTGTGTCGATTTCCTAAGGTCACGAAAGTGCATTAAGGAAGCAGTGCTATCCGTGTCCAACAACGCCGCTAGCAACTCCCTGTCCTGCTCGTATTTTTTGCCGTTGAATTTCCTGCTCCATACCCATCCAAGGAACAGACAGCTGCCGCCTGATACAGCAACAGAGGTGACCACAATGATGACCAATTCCCAGGGTTTTAACCCACTAGATCCCGACTCGCATTCTTGAAGTGGAGCTCCGCAAAGCCCCGGGTTCCCGGCGAAGAAACTTGAATTGAGCAGAGGAGAAGGAAGGTAGGGAAGTCTTCCTGACAAGCTGTTGTTGGAGACATCTAGTTCAATCAGCGACGGCATTTTCCCAAAATCCTCGGGCAAGGACCCCTTGAGGAAATTCTCAGACAAGTCCAGGGTCTTGAGAGAGGGGAATGTCTCATTTCTGCTGTACTCTTCTGAGATGTTGCCTTCCAGGTTGCAGTGGCTCAAATCGAGAATCTCCAACAAAGAAAAATTTCCCACTATCGGAGGAAGGACGGTCCTTTTGTGAGAGTTAGAGCCGCCTAATCGGAGCTCCCGCAACTGGGAAGAGGATAGAGTTGCTCCTAAATTTAGTTCCACCGCATCAAACTGAAACAAATTGTGACTAAGATCCAGAACTTCAAGGTTTGTCCAGTTGCCAGCCTCTCTGTGTGCCAAGGAATTGTTTTGGAGTCGAAGATCCAGGAGTTTTGGCATCTGGGTGAGGGTGACGGGAATGGTCCCATTTAAATAGTTGTTGGACAAGTCCAAAATCTTCAGGAAGGGCAGTCTCTCGCTTCGAAACACTTCGGAAGGAATCTCTCCAGCCAGTCCGGTGCCGCTGAGATTCATGACTTGGAGGCCAGCGAAATGTAAATTTGCACCTGCTGAACTGGAAACCAAAGCCAGCTCGCCGCCTTGGAAGTCATTGCCATCCAGACGGAGTTCCCGCAACACAGAGAAATTGCTTCCGAAAATCCAGTCCAAGCTTTTAGTGAACCTGTTATTCTGAAGGAGCAGGAATTCTAGAGTTGGAGGCATTTCATTCCCTATCTCAAGGTCAAGCTGGTTTTCCAGCTCATTACTGCTCAGATCTAAGAACTGTATTCTCCTGAGCGCACTGTCTTTGAAATTGATAGAACCGTTGAGCGAGTTACCAGAAAGATTCAAATATATTGGATCTGCAGAGTGGTTAACAAGCAGTTGAGAGGGAACGCTACCACGGAGTTGATTTCCGGACAAATCAAGGTAATCCGTAGAATTCCAACTCTCCGGAATTTCACCCTCGAATTTGTTATCTGACAAGTCGATGTAATACACGAGAACGCCTCCTAAATCCGACGGTAACAATCCTCCAATTTGATTATGTGAAAGATCCAGGGAAAGTAAGTATCGTCGCACATTTGGGTACTCCTGGAACTTATTAGGGAGTGCACCACTGAGCTCATTGTCATGGAGATCCAGATACCCCAGTGACAAGTTGAACAAATTCGTTTCATTGATACGTCCGTCGAGATGGTTATTATGGAGGTAGAGAGTGCCCAACGATTGAGGAAGGTTAGGTATGGAGCCTGTCAGCTGATTACTCGAGAGGTCCAGTGTCCGCAGCCTTCGGAGTTCTGATATTGTTTTGGGGATCACACCCTCCAAGGAGTTGTATGACAAGTCCAGTACTCTCAGGTTTTCCAGACCAACCAACTCGTCCGAGATACTCCCACGCAGAGACAAGGACCTGAGGTTTAGCTGCGATACTGTCTGCTTACCATCCGTAGTATCACGGCAAACCACACCGTACCATGGTCTGGTATCGTTCTCACCTCTGGAACTGTTGCATGGATCTGCGCCTGGCGTGCTGTCCCAGTCGACTAGGTGCGCTTGTCTGTCAATCACCCCTTTTTTAAACCCCAGAAGGACTTTCCCCTCCGGGACGAGCGCCTGGGCAACTTGAGGAACTAGAGGAACTAGCAGCAGCGTTACCACGAGCAATCTCAATCTAACGCTGATTAAACTAAATGCCATGGCCATTCTACCACAATCAGATGCTAAATGGTCCTCCTCGCTGTGGTGAAGTATAGTTCGACGCTTACCGACTCAGCTTCAGATCGAGTTGCCTATTACAACTCTCGGTTAATTCCACATCATCAGCACGCAAGTCTGAGCTCCCCAGAAGTCCTGAGCCGGCAGTCACTCCTTCCCAGCTCGAGCTCTCCACCGTAACGGTCTTATAACTCCGCACAATTCCCACAGACTTGGCTCTCAACAGCACTCCACACACTGACAGTTGCGGCGCTAGCGTGTATAGACCCTTCGAAGTTCAATGTGGACGAGATACTGTCTGAACACCTTCCGAGTGTCTGGACTTGGTGTGGCAACGCGCTTTGTCACCCCAGGAATGGACGTTCCAGTTAATCATTTTATAGACGGACGGGTTCGTGTGAAAGGCGAGAACGGTATTCGTCCATGTTAGATATCATTAGAGAGTGACATCTAAACTCTGCGTAAGGTAAAAAGACAAAAAGACAGAACGAAAGAGGTGACTTGTGACGTGAGAAGCACTGTGACAACAATTAGGTAAGTCACTTTGAGGTGACAGCAGTTATGTACCAATAGTATATTAACTCGCATTCTCTGTAGAGTAACATGAGTGAGAGACCCATTCTGTCTGTACCAGTTCTGAAGTCTAAGTAAAGCTGTGCACATTTCATCTCAGAATATTTCTGTTCATTTCTCTTTCTGATTAATTTTAACAGTCTGATCTTTTATCAGTTCTAATAGGCTGGTAGCATTCTGTTGTAGGAGATAAATTCTATATTCTGAGAAACTTGAGAGTACAGTTCTCAGTTTTGTAACATGGTATCATAGCACAGGTTGCTCAAGCTAAGGGTTTAAAATTCTGATAATCTGATATTTAGTTTCTGGGGTTTTTTGGATTCATCATTTCAGCAAGATAGCAACTATAGTTGCTACTTTCAGATGGATGACTGTATTATGCTTTCTCAACCAGCATACATAAAGTCTTTACTTGGAGAGTTTCGGATGAAAGATTGTAAGTCATCAGCAACACCTATGGAACAAGAAAGTGGTTTTGAGAAGACAACAGCTGATAATATCATTAAAGAATATCTGTACAGGAAATTAATTGATGGAATTATCAGTTGCAGGAGCAAAAAGCAGAATACAGTAGCAAGGTCTTCAACGGAAGCTGAATACATTGCTCGTGATGGTTCTATAACTTTGATATGGTTAAGAAATTTATTGCTGGAGATGAGAGAAAAGATATCTGGACCTACAGTATTACATGTGGATAATCAGAGTGCAATGTTCTTAGCTAACAATAGGGTTATCAGAGAAAGAACAAAAGATTTGGAGACAAGGTTACATCGTATAAGAGAGAAAATTGAAGGTAAGATAGTCAAGCTGGAATATTGTCCATCAGAAGACTAGTTAGCTGATATTTTTATCAAAGTTTTACCAAAGCTAAGGTCTATACATATTAGAGATTTAGGTACTAGGTATGAAAGAAGTGATGCTCTAATGAAGAAGAGTGTTAAATATCAGTAGAGAGTCACATCTAAACTCTGCAGAAGATAAAAAGACAAAAAGACAAAAAAGAAAGAGGTGACTTGTGACGTGAGAAGCACTGTGACAGCAGATAGATAAGTCACTTTGAGGTGACAGCAGTTATGTACCAATAGTATATTAACTCACATTCTCTATAGAGTAGCATGAGTCGGAGGCACTTTCTATCTGTACCAGTTCTGAAGTCTAAGTAAAACTGTGCATATTTCATCACGAAATATTTCTGTTCATTTCTCTTTCTGATTAGTTTTAACAGGCTGATCTGTTATCAGTTCTAATAAGCTGGTAGCATTCTGTTGTGAGAGATAAATTCTATATTCTAAGAGACTTGGGAGTACAGTTCTCAGTTTTGTAATAGTCCACAGCTGTAGATCTTCAGGTTCTACAATGTATTCTTATTTAGTACTGCACAGCGCTAGCTAGGTACTCGAATCTTGGCTAGAACACGCAAAACCTGATCAGCGACCTTCTGGAGGATCACTCTAACATTTAGTAATCCAAGACTCACGTTGAAATTTGTGACACTAGGAATCCTCAGTGACGGGGTTTAACTTGAAGTTTCTGGGAGCCCATGTCCCTTAGGACGTCCTAAGCTTGTCCTGCCTAGAGTATTCACTGCCGCCGCGTGGACTCATTCAACTGCATGTCAGTACTGTTGGAGTTTTTGTCATTTCAATATGAAGTTGCTGGAATCTTTCACTCAATTGGTGAAGCCGGGTAAGTCAACCACATTATCCGGCCCACTTATCATGCTTTTCCCAAATGTTATCTGATGGTTGTTCGGATCCGTTCTTGGTAAATGGACGTATGACTTTTTAGTACAAACTTGTCGATCTAGATGCAGCCGGAAGCACTACCTCAAATCTCGCTAGGAGAGACAGTTACAGTCGGACAGGATAAGTGCATATACATCTCACGCGCACTTTTGTGAAAAACAAGGAAAAAGACAACCCGACGGCACGGAAGAAAAAATCAAAAAAGTGGATTCGTTAATACATGATGCAGGATACTCAATCCTCTGTTTGGTTTCTTAATATTCACTGGATTACATGATTGTTTAGTTGTGTCTAAATATACAATACATAGTTTTCTGTTCTTGGTTTTCTGGGAGATCGTGTTCCCTGCCTGGTTTTCTGGGAAATCGTGTTCCTTGCTTGGAAAGTGGTGAAGTTTCTGGTAAAATTAACTGTACGTAAGAATTGTTTCCAGAAAGTGCATGTGTCATTGCAAACAGGCTCTGCGTGTGGAGTTGCCAACCTGAGTTCGAATCCCTCCCAAATAAGCTCACGGAAACAAAAATAAACTAGTCTTGTCTTCTAGAGTTGGGTCTCAACAGAAATAAATATTTCATGTACCTGAAATGTTTATAGGGGTGTGACTGAAAATTGATTCTGTACTAAACCTCCCAAGATGTCTCAGGATTGGTTATTTGTATAAATAATCTCAAAAATAAATCAACATTGAAATACGTGTTGAGGAGTTCGCCGGGGTGAATATACATAGTGGTAGGTATCCAACTCTCGTTAAAATCCAGTCTACCGTACTGCTATTCAGATTCGCTATACTCGGGTAGCGAAAACTTATTCTGATCTTTCTTGTATTAGTGGATAGTTTCTGAGGTGTCTGATTATTGTATGGCCACCTTAAATATTTTTGTAAGTTTTTGTTAAAAGTAAATTTTATAATCACTAGATGTTTGCAGTATATGGTCGTAAAAACGATCTCTCGTAAACAGTTCAAATATTCTCAAATGAACGTCTACAGATGTTCTGTAATCCCTAACACTTCAGACTGAAGTCTTTTCATCTAAATCTAGTAATTTTGTTAAGGGAAGAGGCTTGAATGGTCTTATTAGTTCTTATAATTTCTTCGTTTTGCATTCATACATGGGTACAGTTTTGATATTTCTACTCCAGTTCAATGAGAAGAATTATTTTTTACGGTGATCATCAAATACAGAAGATTATCATAATATTCATACAGTTGGAGGAAAAATATCTTTTCTGGCATTTCTCGATCATAGTTCCACTTAATATTTAGTACAGTTGGCTAGTATTGATTTGAATATATGTATAAGGTCGTGATCCTCAAAACGTCAATTCTTTCAGTATGGAATCTGAATATCAGGAGCTTATATCTTAAAAAAAGCTTATATCTTTGTAAAGACACCTGATCTTAGAGTATCTTTTGTAGGTTCGTGCTGACTGTTAGAAAGTTAGTTTTATCACTTTAGTATTATGGGGGGATTTCTTTTCTCCTTAAAAAAGGAATTTCTCTAAGGAGAAAAGGAATAAAACCCAAAACGTTTTCATCTTCACGTAAATTGGGCATTCTCGACAGGTGACTTTATCTGGGTACGTCTCTTCTGTATGCGCTTATAGCTTATTCAGCGCTCGTCCATGTGAAGCTGGAAGAGTGCATAAGCTTAATTTATTAGGCTATGTAATAAATAATTAGGCTATGTAATAAATAATAAACTAATGTATTGATTAAATCGATTGTTTTAGTTTATACGCTCTCGGACTTGTAATCCCAGAGGTGCGTTTGTCTTTGCTTCACTTATTGGTTTTGTTTGGATCTTCTCGGTACCATTATCATTTAGCAGTTGTATATAACTTTTATTTTTCACTGTAGTTTATTATAGAATTTCTGCATAACAAGTCTAACTTCTCTGGTAACAGAAGCGAACAAAAATTTCCCAGAGGTGATTGACCATGTTTATTTATTCTCTACCTTGACCATTTTGTAGTACATTTAAAAGTAACACTTTCATTCAAACTCACCTATCGACACCAGAAATGGACATAGGCGCAAGAAGGGTATCTCTTTAAGGGTTCCTCTGGAAGAAACCGCCTATTGCTTGAAACATAGCCGCAAAAATTAGCAGGAATTTACTCGATCAGACCTCCAGAACGAATCACGGATTTGATCGGACCCCTCTTATAATTCCATTCTTGATCGAACTCCTAACCTGCAACAGCCCGTAAGACAGATAACTCGACCATGTCAGAGTATAGCTCGGACTGTAGAAATCAGACGATGAAACCTCGACCACGGCGGTAGAAGCCAGACGACACAAAATAACGATTTAATTCAGAGGCTTAAGCATTAATTTCTTACTGGGCCATAACTATTTCCTTCGACCCAAAGCTTTAATTCTTCCCGATGGTTTCCTCCTCCTCCTGATGTTTAGGGTTGCTTTAATTTTGCAAGATGGGCTCCCGAAATTCAATTCTGTTCACTTCAATGTAAATAACGATTTAATTCAGTGCCTTTAGGCCTTAATTTTTTACTCGACTTAACATCCCGATGGTTTTCCTCCTCCTGATTTATTAATGTTGCGGAGGCTCTCCCGATATTCCATTCTGATGACTTCAACGCAAAGTATGATTTAATTCAGAGACCTTTAAGCCTAGATTTTTTACCTGACGTAACTATTTCCGTGGAGCCCCGATGGCTTAATCTTTCTCGATGGTTTAATGTTGTGAAGGCTCCTGAAATTCTATTCCTACTACTTCAACGCAAAGTATAATTTAATGCAGGGTCTTTAAGCCAAATTTTCGACTCGATGTAACTATTTAGCGATGATGATAATGTAGTGATGGCTTCGTACATTGCCCCCGATAAATATCCGATGGTTTACTTTTCCCCGATGATTTATTGCTCGTGCAGTTGAACTTTTCTATGAAATTCTCCATCATCGATAAACATTATTCCTCCCTCTAACTTTTATGTAAACCATGTTCATGCCTCAACAACCTGCTATTATAAACATCGATACCACCATTTGAAGCGTGATACGTTCGTACCAGGGCCGCGCCACCAGATCCCCTCAGAACTCTGCAGTTAAATGCCCTTGAGCCGGAATAGTGTTGGAATAGTGCTTGCCAGATCCCGAAATCCAGAAGAGAAGAATTTCGGGAATTTTGGGATCCCGTCGCAAAAATGGATTGAACTCTGACATGGTCGAGTTATCTACTTTATGGGCTATTGGGGATGCTTATTCACCCATGTACACTCAAGTGTACATGGGTGTTTAATATATGTTTCTATTAAACACCCATGTTCTAACTCTTCCGACGTGAAGGGTTAGAAACATATATTAATGCCTCTGTAAAATGACGCTAATTGACAATTTCACGCCCGGACTTATACCTCCAGCAAGGTCTCAGCTAGCTCTTCACTTATGGGTTCTGTCTGGGTCAATTTGCTACTCTCGGAGAGATTAACATATAACATTTATAAAGGATTTTAATTTTCTATTATAGCTTATTACAATATATTTTTATAACACTTATATATTTTCTAATAAGAGAAAACAAAATTCACTGTACAAGGTCGTTGGGGATGCTATGGGCTGTTGTAGGTTGAGGGTCTGATCAAAAAGAGAATTAAAGGTCCGATCAAGTCTGTGATTCGTTCTAGAGGTCCAATCAAGTAAATTTTTGCAAAAATTAGTATAGGAAACATTTTATAATGAGACTGCTATGTAACAAATGAAACTTTATGGAAAATTTATTATTTCTAAACAAACACTTAGTCTAGATGGTTTACTAGTTTGGATCATTGAGTATCCAATGATAATCAATTAATCAATTTATGTAGATGACTACTTTTTAATTTAAATTTAGACTACGTTAACCGTTAGTTGACCTTTATGTCTAGGCTTGCCTAGTTATATCAGTCATTGAGCAATCACTCGTAGAATAATAAGCTTGTCAAAGCTGGAACCTTTCTATAATATAGGATGTCCGCAGGTGAGTGTTACGACCGTGTACTCTTGGTCGCGGACGTCTCTAACCACTTGTGTTTGGAATTCAGTGGCAACTTATTGTAATAGAGTAACGCAGGATTCAAATAATTTATTTTAATTTTAAAATTAAATTCTTATATTAATTTATAAATATAATAACAAATGATTCACAGCTCTGTACAAAGCTGTCTTTGAGCTGCTCAAATGACAACAAATGATTCTCATTTGCTGTCTTCTCAAAGACAGCTCTGTCTCAAAGCTGTCTTTGAGAAAGCTACGTCTGTTTCACTTGTGGACGTTAGGGTATCTTCCTTCTTAGCTCTGCCACGCCCTAATAGATCATAGTACTAACCTCAAGTACTTTAGTTTAACTGATTTTATATTCAATTTCTTTTCTTATCTCTACTCAACATTAAGTTGGGATTTCTACTCAACATCAAGTTCTGCTATGGGATTTCCACCGAACTATTTCACCCAGTGAACAAGTCAAAGACAGATTGATTTCTCTAACACAGTAGGAAGTTTTATTTCCATACTAGACGATATTTTTGGAAGCTTATTTATTGCATACTGGTCAGAAACAAAGCAATAGAGCTTACTGGCTCACTCTCAAAGGACAACCCTCTGTATTTTGGAGATATCACATGGGACTCAAAGAGGTATTTTAACGTCTGTATTGATTCTTTCTAATAAAGTTTTCCAGTTTCTTTTGTAAACTACATATTATTCTTTTTTAAAACTCTCTTTTGTTCTTTATGCCATAATTTTATCCTAAATTATTTACACCTAGAATTTGTTCTATTTTAGTTTCATTATTTATGTAAAACTTTAAAGTTACAAGAAAGACATAAGCTTTTGGGTATGCTTTAAAGACGCTTTCCTGAGGTCAGCAACTTCCGCCGTTTCTGCAATCATTCACGTCCGGTACTGGAAAAATCTCTTTGTCCGGTATTGGTTTATAACGAAAATATTTCAGGAAAAATATATCAATGCCAGAAAAAAATCTGACCCTTGAATATGTGTAATAATACCTCAAGGTACAGTCAGCAAGCTAAGATGGACTCTCACAACTGCAAGCCTCGTCCATGAGAGCTGTATAGTCTAGTCTAAGCAATTACCAAACACTATGTCATTTCGTGCTAACCTTGAGCCGCAAAGGTTGGTGATTGTTACTGATAAGCGAGATGCATATTTCGAAGGTTTAGATAATCAAAAGCTAGGGGTGGTCAGTCATCCTCCAGTAGCGAACTATGTACGACTTAATAAAGTCCTTAATCAGAAGTTTTTTGTAATATTAGCTAATAATTATAAGTAATGAAAGGTAGAAGAAATAGTACACATTAATTTCCAAAGAATGTTCAAAGATATAATAATAATAGTTTATGATACAAAATTAAATGCATATAATATCTGGAGTCAAAGAACAAAAGAAATGATATTTAGCTTCTATCTAGGAAAAGAAAAAAAGTTCTATTGTGTAGATATGTGAATATATTGGACAAGTGTAACTAGTATTAGTACATGTTGTAGTTGATGAAAGTAAAGCAAAAATACAAAAGATATTCGTTGTGAGACTTTTAAATAATTTCTTCTACATGCATGAAAATTTTTCTACTATCAAATAATTAAGGAGACGATGTAAGTTGACTCACTGATATTAGTAATTACAAGAGATATAAAAAAACTTAAGTTACATAATAAAGATACTAAAAACTTTCTAGATAAAAAGTACCCTTATGTCGCACATGACATATGGATCCTCCTTGTGGAGAGCTTCGAGATCCAGAGATTGAAGTGTAAAGCACATCATCTCGATAACAGTATACACGAGAGAAACAATATGACGATTCATCATTTATCTCACCGAACATGCCAATTCCATCATTAATTCATTAATTTGGGGTTTGTGTTGTGAAGCTCTCTCAACACACCACAAGAAAAAAGCATCTAAAAAGTTATTCTTATAAAATAGTATATTATAATTAGTAAGTAATAAAAATCTATCTAAATTGATTATTGATAATAGATTAACATTATAACAAATCAAGGTGTAAAACAGCTCCAATATTAGAAACGACGGAAGATATAATGAACTTGTCTGAAATAGTATACTATTTCATATAATTTTCTTATATAATAGTTGTATACAACTTTACGTAGTAAAATTAGAATGTAGTAACTCAAAATTCAAAATACCATAAGTAAAACTATCATGATACATATAAGAAGAAAATATCAAGATCAAAATCACTTTGATATATATATTCTTTGATGTTTCTAATAATATATAAAAAAATTTATTACTATGATATATGAAATAGAATGAAATAATCATTATCAGTTACAAAGAATAAGATAAAAATTCTAATTCTAATGAAATATCTTTTTCATGCAAGGCTTTTAGAAATTTGGAGAAAAAAGAAATAAAGGTGAACAAAATTTCAAAAGCAAATAATAAGAGTTGCACCTATCGTAGAGTAGACCGTCTACATTAAATGACTACCATGGGGTTTGTACAGTGTGATAGTATCTACAATAATCAGATCACTATTTTCTCTTCTTAAAAGTAACTATTCCTTCTTGGGTAATTTTTACTAGGTCGGTTTGGGTGTAGTTGCAAGCCACGCAATAGACGGTAGATGATTTGAATAGCATTATCTCATACAAAAGTTAATATGAATTTAATTTCTTCAAATAAAGAATATGTATCATAATACTGAAGATTGCTCACCTTCAATAGATCGAAATCTTTTCTTTTCTAGCAATTTGCTTCCATTGATGAAAAGTTCTTAGCTCAATAGACATCCCCAACGTCAATGTACAGTGAGCGTTAAAGAAACGAGCGTTAGGTAAATGAAACGGCGGAAGGAATTCAGTCGTTGGCTGCCGCTTATTTAGCGGTAAGCGCGGACGTCATTGAATTTGGGGGTTGCTTCGGCGGTAAGCGGGGACATGATTTAATTCTGGGGCCGTTGCCTGCCGGCTATTTACCGAAAAGTATTTGTTTCTTCGCTGCCTGCCACGTTTTTGCCGGTAAGCGGATGTCTGTGAGGTAAGGCGGCGAGTTAACGGACGGTTTGGCCGGTTCGCAATCATTTCAAAATTTCTGCGCTACCGTGCGGACCCCGCTGCATCGTTCCTTGCTCGTCGATCGCTTCAGAATTTGCCGCTACCGCGCGGATGCATGCTTCCCTTCTGGACTTGACGACTTTTTCTCTGCGTCCCTCGCTTCCTTCGTTCACTGCCCTTCCTGCTCGTCACTTCCTCAGTCGTGGCTTGCGATCTTGCTGTTTGTTGTTTGCTGGGACCGCTCGATGGAATTGCTTGCCCGTGCTGTTGTTTCTTCTTTTTCTCGATTGGAATTTTGCACGATTTCGTTCTCATATTTTTGTTCTAACCTTCGTGTCGTGTTCTTTCTTCGCTGTAACTCAGCGAAGGAAGAACTCGACGGATTGGATCGTGCTCTCGTTGTCGATAGTGATGCGGACAGGATTCTGTTCTGTACGTTCTTTCTTGCAGACGATGCAGCGGACGATCCGACCGTGCAGCTCGATGTCTTCTTGTCGTCTTCCGCCACGGTATCACGGCTACGCCATAGATTTGTTGCATCATTGCTGTTGGCGGAAATCGGGATGGTCGCGACTTTGTAGACATAGTCCGATGTGCCGAGCTTTTGCTGATGTTGCAACGCACATATTGTGCGGATAGAGGAATTCGGGAATACCGCCTTCAAATTTACGAGATAAGTTGTCACCTGCGTATCTTTTCTCTGCTGTTAGCAAGTATGTCAGAGGTTGTCGTTGATGTCCCTTCCGACCGAGTCGATGATGATCTTGACGAGCATTTGAGTACTCCGTCCACTCCTCTTGCGCGTCCTGCTTCCGCTTCCGAACTTGTCTCTTCTCCACTGAAGTGCGATTCGCCTGACAGTCCTCCTCAGTACCTGCAGGAAGCGAGTTTTGACAGTTTTCAGACTGTCTGTTCTCACTTGCCGCCGTGTTCTGTCGATCGTTTTCGGAAACCTGTCACCTTGCCTCCATATCCTCTTTATTCCAAGTCTGTTCTCTCTTTCTCCGATATAGAGCTGTATACGTATAGGTCCTATGTTTACATTGATTTTCATTACTCTTCTGTTCCGCCGGAGTTCTTGCTTCCTTCCCTCGATTACGTTTTGATCTGTAAGTCGTTCTCGGTACCTAACTCTTGCTTCCAAGCAGTGCTCGATCCTTTCATTACATAGACATAGAAGGCGCTTGGCTTGTACTGCAAGTCGAACATTTTCTGTTATCCTAAATTTTGTCAGTTTGCCAGTGATCCTCGACTTCTGAAACCCACTGTTCTTGCTGTCTATCGTCTCAAATGCGTTCATTGCGTCTGCCAGGACATAGATCTCAAGCTGTATAGCTTTGCCTGTAAACACTTTTGCTTCGGAAATGCTACTCAGACGTGCAGCAAGAGCAGGTCGTCAGACAGTGCCACCTCTGACGACGGGAACGCGTCGTGTGTCAATCCCCAAACGACTTGAGGTTTCTGTTACAATAAACTGCACCGGAGGTGACTTGGACGACAAGTGCTGGTCCTTTCTATCTCGCTTTCTTGAGGATGAGTGCCATAGCGGTCTGCTTTCTGTTGAAAGGGGGGGGGGAAAGTCTTTTGCATCTGCACATACAGGGTGTGCTTTGTCTTCAAGGCACCAGTGCTTTACAGGTGAAGCAACGTTTAATCTCTGTTCTTGGCTGGAAAGGTATAGAGAGGCCTGTGGGGGGGGGGGGGGGGGAAGTTTGTGTGAAACCGTTGACAAACCGGGACCTCTATACTTTTGTAGGTATGGTCGGTTACTGCATGAAGGACAAGACTGACGCTCACCATAAGTCGAGTATGAAGAATATTACTAATGGCATGCTTGAGGATGGTGAACAGCTCTTTACTTTGTTTGGTGCCGCAGATACTAAAAACCGTGTCGAACTGAACCAGAATAACATTTTGCAGCGTGCTTACAGTTCAATAAGTACAGAAGCCGTCATCCGTTGGGTTCGACTTTGAGAACATGCCTTAGGTCCATGATTCGATCGGGTAAGTACAGTCCTTCGTGCAGATGGCTAATGGCTTGTGCGATCCAGAAAAGCAGAAGCGACTCTCTCTGGAAAGCAATCGTCCGTCCTGGAACAGTGACTATAGCGGATATCGACAATGTTTTTTTCGCCCAAACCAGAGCTCGATACTTCACGGTCGAACGACCTGATGCTGACCTTGTGGACGAGGAGGAGGAGTATATCTTGGCGGCCTCTCCTTCTGTACACGGAGCAAGGACTGTCCCAAACTTTCAGGAAGTAGACGCGCTGCCCGAATATATGCCAGTTTGTAGTCCTTTGGATCGTAATCTTGCGGCAACTCGGGCGTACGAAGGTAATCTGTCCACTGTGTTGAATGCTTTGACGATTGTATGTTCGCTTTTTTCGATAGCTAATCCTGCACTTTCTTCTGTCACGCAGGAACCTAAGGTCACGAGAGCGAAAACTGCACAGCAGAGGGAGTTTCCCATGACGCCGTTTCTGGTCGGACTCCTTGCGACCATCTATACATAGTTCCACCTTGTTTCTGTACATACTACTTGTTAAAGAGAAAAACAGAAAACGCACTTCCATCTCTCTGCTGCTTTACCGCTAGTACTGTACACGCCGCTACTACTATAGTGGTGCTGTATCAGTAGTTTACCTTCGCTTCTGTTTGGAGTGTAGTGTTCGCAGACTGTATATACCAGGGTTCGAATGGAAAACTGTACTGTTTGGCATAGCTTCTTGCTTCAGTCTCAAACTGTGTGGAGTGCAACGTATTTGCAGACTGTAGTGTTTAAGTAGGAGCAGCAGAGCAGTATCACTATCAGTGGTACAGCACAAGGCTGTTTTGTGATACAAGTTACTATATAAATAAAGTTAAAAACGGGCTCCCCGAAGTCTTTTCTGCTTAGTACATACTGTGTCCTGCTGAGGTCGGTACCAGAGTAGCAGTCGGAGACCGCCTCAAAATTTCTGTGTCCCAACGTGGTCATAATACCCCGAACGAACGGTATATCATGGAACGGTGTACCACTGCAAACAGCATAATGGAATTCCGAGGCACGTGTAATGTATTTATTACCAGTACGTAAACTGAGGTTGCGTAAAACAGCAGTTTAAAAAGAACTCGTAATGGAGGTACGTGGAGCAGTTAATAAATAGTTATATATGTGCTGTGTAGTCCGCAAACAGCGCAAAAACGTTACGTGGAGGAAATGAAATTTTTTTATTTTCACCCAAGGTAGAGAAACCTAGGAAACAAGCCAAAAATGTGCCAAGTTCTTTTCATTTTTGACCACTTTCAAAACGCCTGAAACGAACTGTACATGAGGTGAATAAGCGAAGGCGATGGATATAGTATCAGCACACATCTGTGTTAACTTCCAACCCCTTATGGTAATAGTTAGCATTTTATTTTGTACAATGGTCGTTTCAGCAGAACATGTGGATATTGATAACTTAGGATTTCATACTGAATTTGGAAGAGCCACGAAAGTGAATATCATAGAAAGTGAACTTCTATCAGAAGTAAGAAAAAGACAAGAGTAGCAGTAAAAATCATTCGTTCTCAGACTAGCTTATAACATTTTTTTATAATATTAGATTTATTAAATTTTGGTACGTAGTAAGCTTAGCAGATCAGAGGGGGTATGCGAGAGAGAAAATTAGATAGTCATGTAACTTGTAATTTACATGTCGCTGCGAATTTAAAACAGCCGTAAGCTCTGTTTAGAATATGCATGGTACAACAACTTCGAAGAATAGTGAACTTGTACTTTACACCTAGCTGTTGAATCCGAAACAACCGTAAGTTTTGTCGTTATTATATGCATGATTTCAACAAGTTCAGGACAGTTTTGGTAACCACACGTTTCATGAGACTGTCTTAACCCATAAACTTGGAGCGTACAGATGCTCTTCCAAAGATACAAGTGCAAAGTTAACTAAATAAAAAATAATTATCTTTAGATAAATTAATTTAGATATCAATTCACTACCTAACCCTTTTCAACGAAAAGATTAAATAATAAATAAATATATTTACCTCCTCAATCGAAAGATGGAAGACGTGAATATGCATACTGGATGAACTAATAATCCGAAGAATATGATAACATTGGACTTATCCTTATTTGGAATGAATGCAAGATTCTCCATTGGCAAGTTTAGCATGTTACATATAGCTCTTTTAACACAACTGGAATAACAAAAACAAGGTTAGAACATATTACATAAAGGGAACACTATTGAACTACATAGAACTAACACTAACCACCATGGATAAGCATAGATATATCTGATGAGTTGTTTTTTTTCTTTTCTTCCTCTTATTTGAAAAGAAATATCTGGCCACAATAGTTATAGTACTGCTATACATCGCACTAAGATTTGGTTACGTCTGTGGTCAACGGTTCATCAGATATTATGGATTTATTAGACAAAGAAACATATTAATTATTTCTCGCAAAACCATCCTCACTAATCTATGATCTACACCATTAACCACATCATCTATAAGATGAGATTCCTTGCTTATCTGACCCTTCGTTTCCAAACTGATGTTTCATGATGTAATTATCATTTGGAGAAGAAACTAAACAAGACATACATTTCACGGTGTAGTTCAAATTCTACTTTATCTTCACTCTTAGTTCATGAGAACCATACTACTATTTCTATTTTGTCTTTTCTTTCACTGGTTACTGTCTCTCATGACAACACTTCAGAAACTTCGTTAGGCTTTCTTCGTTGAGTTAATCATCTCTTTGCTTTTTCAGCTATTTCCTTTTAGATCCCTACTCTCTTTTTCTGAGTTTTCACAAAATGAAAGATACTTTAGGGAGTTGCAACCAATCTAAAGGGTTTACTGCATCACCATTTCACATACTCTTCATCTTTGAAAACTCGGGGAAACGGAAGAAAAGGAAGGTATATGGACATAGATTGAAAAAGAGTTATTAGTTACATCGGTCTTCGTTTTACATGCGCATATACATGCAGTATATGCGCCTAGCCCCAGTTCAGTTCAAGTATTATAACACTTTTGCATTTCCTGAACATATTATTTTTCTTCACAACCAATCAGATGTCTTCTTAGAATACTCTAAGTCTGTTTTAATTTTTCAATTACCCCTCTAAGTCTTTTCAATTACTCTAACTCTGTTTTAATTTTTCAATTACTCCTCTAAGTCCTCTGCAATTTCTCTGACGTCAAATTATCACCTCAAATGACACCTCACTAATCATTTCAGATTAATTAAATTCCAAGACACCCCTCCGAAGAGATACAATATTTTTTTTTCTCATTATAGCTCTACCTGCCTGCACAGAGGCTCGAACCCCCACCATCTCATCCCTAGGCCCAGCTCGTTTCCAACGCACTACACACAGTTCCTGTTATACACAGAGAGATATAGTGTATTATCTATTTCTGAAAAACAGTAGGGTTTTCGGAGATATAGTGTATTATCTATTTCTGGAAAACCACGGAGATATAGTGTGTTATCTATTTCTGGAAAACAGTAGGATTAACTCCTTGATTTTTGGTTGTCGTTTTCCTTTCATTTTGCAGAAGTACGCTTTGTATGTATATTTAGCTCGTATATCGTTGAGGGTTAGTTGACTGCAGTCTTTCATCCCTTTGTTCGAGTGCGTGAGGCTATCTTTGATGTTAAGGATTTACTGCATCACCTCTTACTTTTTGATCTCGAGCTTAGTCGTTTTCCAAGGCTACTTGCCAACATCAAAATGTATATTTCTTTGCCTATTTTCACCTCTTCCCTATTAGGAAGAGGGGAAATATGCATCCGAATCTAAAGTCACGTTTTGGCTGAGGAAAGGAAAAAAATGAACGTTGGTATGACGAAGAAATATTTCAGAAATGGTTGGCTAACAACTTTTCTATGGCTTGCTTACAACTGCTTTGTTCTTGGAAAATAAATTTTCCAGATTAAAGAACACTGATTTAGCAAATAGAGGATGTGACTTCCGAGAAACATAAAAAAGAACAGAAGGCTAAATCCATTTATAGTCCAGATGACTAAGTTTACATAATTAAATTTAAACTCTTAAATTTAACGATTTTCCCTTCAACTTAGGAGGCTTGTTTCCATAGAATTTTACACCTAGGTGTTGAAAGCTATAAAACTGTACCTGCAGCGAACAGAGCGATGGTACACTTTCGTAAAGTCTCTTCGTATGCCGAAGAACATTTAATTCAAATGCTTTAAATTAATACACTAACTCTTCCAAGAGGGAGGGTTATGCAGTAATTAAAAGACATGCATATTTCTTCTCTTCTGAACTTGGAAGAGAGAATACGCTAAGGTATTTGTTTATCACCTAATCCTTCTGATGAAAAGCGTAGGTGATAAATTAATCTTATAGAAAAATAATATTTTCACAAGACATCCGTCTTGTCTTATGGTGCCCGCTGCGTGCTGCAACCCAGATAACTTAGTGGTTTTCTCTAGAAGATCTGACATGTACTCTGCAGTTAACATATAATATTTCAGTAAATATATATTTTAATTTTAAAAATATTGAACATTTTACTTTAACACTTATAGAATTCTCACTAATATCTCGATGACACACTCCCACATAGTGCTCGGTCCACTGATGCTTTTTGATTTTCCATTTCTTTCTACGTTTGTCTCTTCCCTCTGTTCGGCCAAAAGTGCACTTTGGATACATGTTAAATGCATATTTGTCACTTCACTTTTAGAACTTAGACAAAAATGTTATGAACAAGCGCAAATTGCTCTAGGTAATGCAGAAGATGACATTCGTGTCCATGAATGCCTGTAAGTAAAAGGTCTTGGTAACCAAGACCCTAATTATAAAGAGTAAAGTTTATATAGATACTACTAAACCTTTGATTTTACATTTTAGGACCAAGATCTGTTTCTTAGCCGGTGGTGCATGTATATGTATCACTCTTTATGTCAATGGACGACCATTTTTCACTGCTTTAATTAAGTCATGAAGGAGCTACTAGTTGTACAGCTTCATTTTATGCATATACCATGCAACGTCTAGACTTGACCAGACCATTGCATGATTAATTTTTCCTTGATCAAACTCCAGACCTTAGAAGTTAAACACCCTAATCTGCACTAAAGGTGTACGTGTGTTAAGTCGAGCAGGCACATCGGATAGCAATCAGGTTATGTAGATAGAGAAGTTTCACAGGAGATTTCATATCGATGTAATGTAACGTGTTGGATAAATTCATAGATTAGTAAAGGGAGGTCTCGAGTTCTAATTTTTACTCTTTTGTGGCCACAGGTTGCTTGCTTAGTATTTTTGTTAAGTCTATCCATGTGGTCGCATGCTGTTGTCATTAGAGTCCTTGGCTCTCTAGAAAATCTCTCTCCCGATTTAGGTGTTAGAGTTAGATTGGGCAAGCGGACAGCGATAGCGCACGACCATGGACGTGCATATTTAACGTCCTGCATTTGCTAAATATTGTGGAGGCAGAAGACAAACTACCATCGATCACGCATGGAGAAGGTAGTGAGGTAATCATGTTCTTTGGTCTAAATTGAACATGATATGAGAAATAAAATCATCCGTGGGTGGGAAAAAAAATGAAAGCTGCGGTTTCAGTTGTAGACAAGAGAATCTGCTGCTGACATGAAAAATGATAATAGAGAGTGTCAAAGTTAAGTGGAAATATTCTCCAATGGTTGAAAGACAAAAGATCAGAACTTTTCAACGGCTAGCTTTCTATTGAAGCACTGATCGTTTTAGGTCGCTCTTCTGAACTGAGGTACAATGTCTTCATTGATTACTTTTTATCTTTATCATCTTTGTCATTATTTTTACAAATAGATTTCTCCACACAAAAATAAACGAATAAAATAAACAAAAACTAAAAACAAGAGGTCTGTGACGCTTTCTACTAGCACCTCCGGAAGTGCCCGTATGGAACATCCGTCAAAGTCTGCTCGAAATCTGTAACTCCTTTCCTGTGAGTCCAGAATCTTTCAGACAGGTTCTAACATTGAGACTCTTAATAGCTTGATCAAAGAAGTGGCATATTCCTAAGGGAAAAGAAAACCGCGTGGTGCAAGGGTCCGATCAAGTCTAAACTTGCTACATATCTCAAGTCAATGAAGGAGAACACAAGCACACAGTAGATTCTGTGTGAGAACAAGTTTAAACAGTGAGGATGCACTTTTGATCTAGAAGTACGTGCAATGTCTTTACAACAAGCTAGACAAAGTTCAGCAGGAGCTACAGTAAAATATAGCATGCGATAAAATGCAAAACGGAAGTGCAGTTAGGAGTTACTGGGATTTCGTATAGTCCCGTATATGGAGAAGCATGCATAGTCACCCTCTTCCGAGTTCGGGACAGGGGAAATGTATGTCCGTTTAATTTAATACTTAACTCTTTCGGGAGAATGTTAAATTAAATTAAACCTCTAGTAAAATTATGTATTCATGACTACAGTATGCCGGACTTGTACCTTCTGAAACACGAGAATCTAGTCTACACTTACGAGTTCTTGCATGCTCTCTCCGTGTTTTAATGCATAGGTTAACAAATAATATCTATGAAATATTTTAGTTGTTTACATCTATTTAATATATATATCTTATTTAAAATTTATATAATTCTCTGATAATAAAAGGAAAACACAAATTCCCAGAAGTTCGGTTTGCATGCATATTAGAGTGTCCCTTGACTTCACCGGTATTTGGTTGCAGGTTCAAGCTTTATCTCCTGAGTATATGAAGCCAGGAAAGCTGAAACGTTTATCATCATATGGTTGAATGCTCTAAAAGCAGCAGCATCAGATTACTTTAAAAGTCGGGGAGCATCTAATGGAGGAATAGCAGGAGCTGCTGGATACCTGCAAGGGGATGGTGGACGAAACTTGAAGCGTGCAGGAAATCCAAAACGTTGTAACAGCTAATTTCTCTAAAAAGTTCAGAAAGTGACGTAAGGTGTAGAAAGCGAGAAAGTCGAAGTATAGATTCTCCCCAAGATGGTCAACGAGGGAATAGTGACTAGTTGGAAATCTCTGATCACGTGTATGGACTTCTCACTTGGAAAGTGAGCTTATATCTGTCTAAATCTATCGATAGTAATAAAATATTCAGATGCCTTCCATCTTTTAAGATAGCAAACCGTTTTTTCAGAGAGAGAAATATCTCTTAGAAACATGAAAACACTGTATGTTCTTTGTTCCTATGCATATAGATAAACGTACTGATGCGAAGCGAGAAGACATTTAGGGATGTTTTTTCACTTCACGATAAGATTTATGTTTACGTTACATTGTCATCCCAAAATCTTATTGTCCATGAGATCAATTTTTTGTATATTATGTCAGAAATTATATTTTTTCACTGTCTACATCATATAACTGTTTTAAATGGAATCATTTGTCTTTCATGCCAAGTACAACTTGTTCCTCTGCAGCTTGTTTTTTTTCGAGCACATAACTATTTGTAGGTATGAAACATCTTTTTAGTATCATATGATTTATTTTATAAAAGTATTCTAAGAAAGAGAAACATAACAAACTTTTTTCCTTCCGGACAATGTCACTGATGTCGTAATCTCTGATTCACCATGATTGCAGGACTGAAAGCATCTCCCTTTATTTTGATATTATCAAAAATTTTTAAACCAATTAACCGATGCTGCGTCATGAATGAAAAATCTATATCAGTTCTATGGGTATAATTACACTACATATATTATTTGTATATACATGTATGGTCTAGTTGGTTTGAGCGTGTTGGTATTAATTGTCCAGCATGTGCTGTAATAATGTAAAGTTTCACCGTAAATACTCATTAGGTTATTCAGGCATAATGAAGTTTGAACTAGATAAGAGCAAACAATGAACTGAATGAAGTTAATTTGAATTCCTTATCCCCCGGTGTCGAGGTGAGAGTTTTCTTGGGAAGGACAGAACCTTGTGGCTGTGAAATGATCGTGAAGATTGTGATACGTCTATTCAAGGAAGCGTTGGGTTTCTAGCTGTGGTTGCGTACACAAGGCATAGACTTCAAGTTATAAGGTGGCACTTTAAAACACTCACACAGATCTATTGGCTCCTCTAATATGTTCAAAAAATGAAAATCAGGACTAACTAGCAGTAATAAGGTCTAATGACGAACTTTAACACTCAAGAACGAGAAATATGTGATGGTTTAGACTTCTAAACTTCTCTTACATGTAAAAGAGGTACTATTGAATACACATGCGACCTTTCAATCCAAACTTCATATTGGCATAACTCTCTCTTTATTGCTCCAAATTGATCAAAACTTTCATTGACAATGACTGGCACGACGAGCTCTATCTTCTTGTGTTCTTAGATTTCAGAATGTCCTTATCAAATGCTTGAACTCTCCTTAAGACCCCTGCAAAAGATAAAAATGGACCAATGGGAGTTCATAGCTTCACTCCTTTGTCCTTTTGTGTCCCAATCCACGTGATAACTTAATTTCACTCATAGGTTAGATCAAGCCCCTAAAGTATCAACGTAAATCTTAAACTACCTACGAAGACATGTAAAATTGCATATAATCCTGAAAGATATCTTAAACACGCTAGAAAGCATGCATGGGTGACATATGGGACGACGAGTCCAAGACGATGTTGGTAGGGTGCAAGGAGAGCATGTTCAGGTATTTGGATCGACAGATAGAAGGAGTGAAGACGCTCTATGGTCTTCCCTTGATTCCGCCACCTGCAACTGCATCTTCCCAAGCTCCAGCACCATCGACTGGATCCGAATTGGAGAAGGAGGAGTTCGACCTCGCTGTCCACTTGGTAGTGACAGCGTTGGAAGCCGAGAAGACCCCGGAAGAAGCCTCGGAAGACAAGAAGAAGAGCTGTCTTCCCAGGTATTCCGAGTGGAGGAAGCGACTTCCTCGGATCCCTATGAGATCACCATGGCTCCCAGTGTCGAACTAGTGCCTCAGAAGAGCGAGGAAGCACAAGTCGACCCAGCTTCCCAGAAGACGCTTCCGTCTTCCGAAGCGGAAGCAGAAGCGGAAGCAGCCGCAGCAGAGCCAGCGACGAACGATGAGGAGGAAGCCACCTCAGTGACACCCGAGGTAATTGCAGGGCTTTCCAGCTTATCAGAAGCCGAGTTAGTAGTTCCGATAGGAGTAGATCAGGTAGAGATTACCTCCGAGCAATCAGAGTAGGTAGCAAACGTAAGAGACAAGTTGACATTTCCAAACTTAGCAAAGAACCGAACATGCTATCTTAAGAGTGGCAGTTCTAGTGTAAATTTAGTTAGGCAGCCATGTGACAGAGTAGGAAGCGCAAGAACAGGAAGGAGAAACCGCTTGCATGTGGAGGGACAACTTTTCTCTCCTTGGTGGTGGTTCCTTTTGTTTCCTCGTGGCAGATGCATAAGTAGGATCGAAGAGTAGGATTTTGGACACATAACATATAGCACACATTAGACAGAGTGTACACATTTGAGAGACGCACTAAGTACGTTGTTGTGTACTGTGTGCACACACACTACATCCGATGTTAGAGACATACAAATAGACTGGGATTATACCGGAGGGGTCTGCATGCTCGTTACCAGCAGTGGTTCGAAGATGTAGATAGAGGTAGTGGACAATTTAGGAACAGGGAACGGTATCCTCGTGCAGTTCTGTTTGCTAGACTGGTGTGTCGAGGAGTAGGAGCATGAAGTAGAGGGAGTGAGCTTCCCGATGCCAATGTGACTTCTTCTCGGGGAACGGATTGCTGATTTGAGTGCAGAAGCTTTGTCCATGTCTTCTGGATGATGGATTTCCTTGGATTCCTTCCCGATTGTGCATGAGAAGCGTTCTTCTTGAGTGGCGGTGACTGTCAAAGTTGTGCAGATTCGCAGCTTGGCTCGTCCAGTAGAGCACTTCGGATCTACGTACGGACGGTCTTATGGGTAAGGGATCCCAGAAGACAGAGTAGTCGGAGCAGCAAGAGAAGAAGAAAGAAGTCTTCTTCTCACAACAGAAGACGACATCCTCAAGTAGAAGACGGTGCAACTGTACGCACGTTTGTTGTCTTCCTCCTCAAACTATTACAAGCAGGGATGGCTTGTTAGTCAAGATCCGGACTAGAAGAATCTTAATTTCTCCTTTTCATCTTGTTTTTCTCTTGTTTGGATTTTCTCTTCTTCCCCATCTTCTCCCATCTTCCTCATCTTCTTACCTTCTTCTAGTGAGCTTCCGAGACTTCTATTGAGCTTCCGTTGTCGTGTCGTGGACCGGCTCCTACCTGAAATTCAAACTTCGATGCTTGTCGCTCCAAAGACACTCATGAGAAGACAAGCTAGGCCCCAGCTTACGGATTTTGGCACAATCTCAGATCTCCATTTTCATCGCATAGATGGGTAGAGCTCCTTGTCAGCTTTCCATAGGCATCTTGTCTACTTTGTTTGGGCGCCTAGTGGAGAAGTTACAAGACTCGAAAGATGGAGAAAATAAGCTAAGCCCCAGCTTACGGTTTTTTGGCACCACTTCGGATCTTCGTTTTTATCGCACCAGTGGATAGAGCTCCTTGTCAGCATTCCATAGGCACTTTGTCTACTTCGTTTGGACACATAGTGAAGAAGTTACAGGACTCGAAAAAGGTAAAATCAAGCTAGGCCCCTAGTTACTTGCTGACTGGGTATTTAAGGCTTCAGGCGTTATATCAAAGACGCAAGGGGCCTGCTTCTTATTATTGAGGGTTGAACTTCGTACGTACAGACTGTTGCAAGGGGGCTGTTTAAGGGGCTTGCTTGTTCCTGCGACCTGTCGGTGGATGTTTTTGAGAATTGGGAAGTCCAATACACGCGCGTAAGGTGTCATCGGATTCAGATCTGTGCAGGCTACGCACAGGTTAAGACGGTTCTGGAAGAGACGGATCAGGGGTTGTGTTCTGGAAGAAATTGAGACGCAGGAAGCAGATTTGGGATTTTCAGTTACCTGTGAAGGAGAGTTGGATTGTTCAGGCCGTTCCGGAGTCCAAACTTGCTGTCCTTGGATCCATCGGGATCAGAACAACGAGTTCTTCAGGAAATTGAAGACGATACCAGTTTTCATCGGGCGGTTTGGGAGTTGTGAGTGAAATTGGTTCGCAGGGAAGCGCTTGCGTCAGGTTTTTCATCGCCTGCGACCTGAGATTGGATTGTTCTTCGCGATCGGTGAGCCAAGCTCTTCGTTCTTGGTGCTTACGCGATCAGGGAGTCCTCATGTACGCATAGGAGAAGACTGTAAGTGAATTGGATTGTTGGTTTGGGTGTGGTGAGCGAATTTGAGCCGCAAGGAGCCGATTTACGTCAGTTTTTTGCAACCTGCGACCAAATTTCTCGAGTGGTTTTGCAAGGGGAACTCCAAACGGCTTGTTTGGAGTCTTGTTGGGTTCAGGGTAGCCAGATCTACCTACCAGCGAGGACGGATATCAGTTTAGACGATAGAGACGACCACATCAAAGCTAAAAAAGTTCAGAGCAGATATATCGCAGCAACCAGCCAACTTTGCAGAGAGCTCCAATTTGGACCCAATTTCTCGTCACCTTCACCAATGTAACAAGACGCTGCAAGCTGCTGAAGAATTGTAGTTGCCTTATGAACCTCCAAAACAATCAGAAACCACCATAGGATCAACATGTTATGAAAAAAATCTCCATCTCCGAACTGCATATTCGCCACTCTTTAAGAGCATGCTTAACCACCTTGCGGAATGCGCTGAGAGAGCCGACTATCTTACTTCAATTCAAAATTTCAACAGTATTTCAACATCACCGAGCATACCCGTGCCATGGCTAGGACGCCTAGTAAAGCATACAGTATGCCAGATATCACATTTTCTCCACTCTGATGACAAATCTTCACAGTCACCGCGACCAAAACGCCTTGGATTTGTCCAACCCTGGAACCATTAAGGACGATAAACCGGCCCCTGAGAAGCCTGCCATGAAGTCCCAAGACACCATCAACACGTAAGTATTCAAGCTTCTCATAAGTATCCCCCGTGAAGAGGCTAGCAGACCTGAGTGTCATCTGGAAAAATAGAACTGAATTAAGTCATTATCAAGAACCAATAATCCCAAAATACAAGTAGGTTCAGAACTACTCGTTTCACTATCCAAGTTATACGACCTACTTCACAAGATTTTGTTTCCAGAGCCACTAGCAGACGCGTTGTCAAAACTGCATTCGGGATGTCAAGCAACTTCTGTTGAGTAAAAGCAGTGGAAGCCACGACAAAGCGGGAAAAGATTTACATAATCGACAGAACGAACTTACAAGACATGTAAGTCATTGCAGCTATTGCTGCTCCACGATGCATAGCCGTACAGCAAATTGCGGCCTTGTCGAACGATGCCTCTAACAAATCATCCGACGCAGCTACAACCTCCTAATCATTAAAAGCGGAATATACAACATAGTAAAGCAGGAGACAACAGCACCAATAGCTCGATCTTTGAACATACCCAACCAGAAGCTAGTTCAACTACTCAGCTTCCACATTTTTCCTAGAAATCCCGAAAAAATATATATATTCTCTTTTTTTCACCTTTACATAAGTTAAATTATAAGGAAAAAGTTCTCCGGGCTCTGGTATCATTCACAGAAAGTTCACTTACCCGCGGGCAACATCGGACAAATGATGACGTAAAGTTCACATAAACTTCAGCCAGCTCAGGCTCTTGATCGCATGCGTAAGAACTGTTCATCTGCGCCATTGCTTCCGGGGCAGTGAAAACCTTCAAAGCCTCGATAAACAGGGCGCCATGCTCGCTTTCATGTCCGAACTCCTCCAGTGCGACACCAGCTGATGACTTGCCACATACACTCAACCATCAAGGATCAACTCAAGAATGGCATAACAACACCTAAAAGTAATGTACAACATTCCGATGAAGTAGAGAACCAAATATTGTGAACTTAAGGTGATTGTCTATGTCCCTGAAGGACGGTATATGCTGGTATACTGGTTAGCAGCGCTGTGCAAGCACTAAATCGCGTAAGCTTAAGGTAACCGCAGATTGAAGAACCCACTGATCACATAAGAAACTGTATGATGTTCACTCTGGTTGCGCTCAGATTTGAAAGGAGTATATGTTGATGGGCATAACTAGAAACAAGCGTATTTCTGAACAGATATCTAAAACGCCCTTTTAGATATCCTGTATCCTGTTGTTGCATGTTATAGCCGACAGTGTTCTCCCGACAGGCCCAGACGCTTTTCCTCTGGACGAACTGACGCTCATCTTGGACCAGTTGACCAGTTGCCACTGCGGTCCTCTGTCTTGAGCCGTCTCTACAGTACTAGTGACTGTAGAGTAGTAGGAGGTCTCATGAACAACAGAATCTACGCCGGTAAAACAGCTGGATCCTTTAAATCCGCACACAGGTTCCAAATCCCGAGCATATCTATCGTCTCTGCATGTATTTCAGGTTTAGACCTTTCTTTTACTTTTCATTTTGTGTGCTTTATACATTTTATACTTTTTCATTCACTTGAGATATGTAGCAAGTATAAACTTTATCGGACCCTTGCACCACGCGGTTTGCTTTTCCCTTAGGAATATGGCACTTCTTTGATAGAGCTAATAGGGGTGTCAATGTTAGTACCTGTCTGAAAGATTCTGTACTTACAGGAAGGAGTTACAGACTTCGACCAGACTTTGACGGATGTTTCCTACGGGCACTTCCGGAGTTGCTCGTAGAAAACGTCACAAACTTCTTCTTTTTTAGTTTTTGTTCGTTTCTTTTTGCCCAGAGAAATCTATTCCTAAGAATAATGATAAAGATGATAAAAGATAAAATGTAATCAATGAAGACATTGTACTCTCAGTTCAGAAGAGCTATCTAAAACTATCAATCTAAAACTATCAAAAACTATCAATCTAAAACTATCAGTGGTCCAATAGAAAACTAGCCGTTAAAAAGTTCTGGTCTTTTATCTTTCAGCCAGGAAGACAAAAGACCAGATGATTTTATCTCTCGTATCATGTTTAATCTAGACCAAAGAACATGATTGCTTCACTATCTTCTCCATGTCAATGCGTGATCGATGGTAGTTTGTCTTCTGCTTCTATAATATTTAACACATACAGGATGTTAATATGCACGTCCATGGTCGTGTGCTATCGTTGCCTGCTTGCACAATCTAACTCTAACACCTAAACCAGAAGAGGGAGATTTTCTAGAGAGCTAAGGATTCTACTGACAACGGCATGCGGCCGCATGGATAGACTCAACAATTACCCAACACGTTATGTCACGTCGATGTCAAATCTCTTGTGAAACTTCTCTATCTATGTAATCTGACATGAATCGCTATCCGATGTGCATGTCTGACTTAACACACTTACACTTTCAGTGCAGATTATGGGTTGTTTAACTTCTACAGTGTCACGGCGAGAGTCTTTCTTGGGGAGGACGGACTTCCTGACTGTGATCCATCAGAGAAACGATCAAAAGAGAAAACAGATTGCTGCTGGCGATGAGATCTCAAAACCTTGCTTCTTGCTCTCACCAATTACAAAACAAACACTCAGGTATACAGATAGATATCTCAGGATTCAAAATAACTTTATTTGAGTGTGGACTCCACCATCAATTTCTTCAATCGTAGAAAATCTCTTTCTTCCTTCCCTGCGTGTCTCTCTCTCCCGTCTATCAGTTCTCTGTCAAAAGGCTACCAAGTTTACCTCAATCCCAATCTAGTAGGTGAAATTCAGACCCCTAACTCTTATTCCTCTCCTTGCGTCAACCTCCCAACTGAAAACTTCAGAAATTTGATTCAACAACGATCAAAAACCTCTCACAGACCATCAAATCGATCTCCACTCAATAGACTGCCTCCTGAGAGTAATTTCTCTCCAAAACAGTTTATTAGACAAAGTTCCAGCTCTAAAACACTTGCCCCTCTCCTTACAACGACCTCCTAGTTCAGTTTTTTCAAAAATTTGATCTCTCTTGCTCCCAAGCTTCTCCTGCGTGTCCCGATGGCTTCCTCCTCTCTTCCTGCCAAAAAGTCCTCGTCCAAAGCCACCGCATGTTACTTAACCTAAAAGATAAGGCCTTAGCTAAGCTGCCCCTTGCTGTCCTTATAAGCACAACCACTTATCAAAAGCAGACCCCTAGCTAAGCTACCTCCCTACTGTCCTTATGCGTACATAACTTTGTTTGCTAAGCTGGTCCCTTCTTAATAAAAGTTTCACAGCTGCCTTTATAAAACCTACTCCTTCACTGATAAAGGTCTCACAACTTCTTTTGCAATTGCAAAGTCGACTCGATGATTATTTAACTGATCAGCAAAAGTTTCCCGTTCTCTTGATGTCATCTTGATGCCACCTTGAATATACCACAAGCCATCCGATGTAGGCCGAAGGTCATACACTTATGGGGCTACCCCACATGACTTACAGCCCCCCCATATGTGCACCAGGTATCTCCTACGATATATTCACGGTGGCATGCGGAGGCTTAGGTCAGGAAGTCCACGATTAAAAGAGATACCGGTCTATCGTCCCTAGATATGCAGGACGTGGCTGCATATCCAACATAGACTCCCATCCAGGAGGTCAACATGCCGAAATAGGAACCTGGTCTCTAGGCCAGGGGGAATTGATCCTGGGACCACTTTCCTCCTAGGCAGGAGTCCTATCATTGGGATGGCCTTTGGTCCCGTTCAAGAAGGTTGAAAATTCTGTACATATGTTTTCCTGAACAAGTTTTCCTGTAAAGTCTTTATTAGCCTTTCCTACGCTAACTTCACTATACAACTCCATTTTTAATGAATAAGGAGTCAAAACTATAGTACTTGTGAACACGTACACGCTCACGCTATCAGATTTTGAGTTCGAGTCACGAGCCAGAATCGACGGATTTCCCTCTTTCATATATTTCTCAGTCCAAAACATATACTAACTATTACTTAAAACACTTTCTGTCAAAACTGGAAGCACAAAGTCGCTCTTCTTGAAGAGCTCTACATTCTGGGAGCTTCCGCCCCCTTCAGGATGATATTTCAACCCAAGCTAGGGGGTAGCTTACCCAACTTGATAAGCTAAGGTGTTGCTTCTTAAACAAACGACAATTGAGTGTCTTCTGAAGCTCTGTTTCATCACCTTGAATGTCAAGCACTACGACATTCACCCCCTCCAAACTTGCACATCCTCCGATATGTACCAACTTTCTCACTAGTCTCCATGATTCTCTAAACCGCCATCGTCCTCTTCAAGGTCCCCTGCGTCTTCTTTTGATAACAGATCCGCATCGGCATCCATCATCTAATCTGACTCCAAAAGTTTGTCTAGTTCAACGGATTCTAAACAACTTGATACGCTTACCAGCAACAGGGAGCCTTAGAGGTGTATCATCAAGCTCCCGTAAAGAGTAAGTAGCGTTCTTATGCATTTCTAAGACAACATACGGACCAAACCACCTCCTAGAAAATTTCCGAACCGTAGAGTGCTGATTTTCTAACGTACTGTCATACACCAAAACCCAATCTCTAGCATGTATGAGCTTAGGTCGCAGCCTGTGGGTCTTGTCAAACCTGTCCTTGTTCTTGAGACAGGCCTCTTTCAGTTTCTGTTGTGCTTCTATAAGATCCTCCTCCCTATGTTCTAACTGCCTGATTCGAAGTGCAAGAAGTTGTACATAATCCATTTCTTCTTCCCACGGTAAAATAATCCATGTAGGAAAATCCTCCTCTGTTGACATAATCGGCTTCCGACCCAGCATCAATCCAATGAGTATGTACCCAGTAATAGTGCAATGAGTCGACATGTCAGTCATAGAGCAAAAAGGAGCAACCTAGACCACTGTCTATGCCTACGATTGCATACTTTTATTAGAGCTTGAACAATCAACGGATGCCCTCTCTCGCTCTTACCAATCCCTTCTGGATTCTTGGCAATAGTGAGTTTGAGTTTCACTCTATGTTGGACGAAGAACTCCTTCACTTCTGTATCACGCAACCCTCCTATGTCTGCACGCAATCTCCTTATAGATCCGTACCTACAGATAATATCTTCAAGAACAAAGTTACATATCCCTTCTGTGATCTTTGTCCTCAGAGCTCGTCCTTCCACAAAGTTGGAGACTTCTTCTCGAGCCAACACCAAGTACCTCATACTCCATAACTCGGGAGGCATTGCTACCAAATCAAGAACCCATTGAAAATGGATACTAGACGGATAGGTTGGTATCAGACCATCCCTGTAACGTACCTTTGAATAAAATTGACAGTGCAAGCATGAACTCACAAAGTTCACCACGTCTTGATAAAGTTCCCTCCACCAATATCTCTCCTTCAACTTTGTGTAGGTAGTCCAAGCTCCACGATGTCCGGCCCACAAGGTGTCATGAAACTCCTTCATCAACCGTTGCTTGGTTTGCAGATCATCTATAACTCGTAGAAGTGCTCCATCTCTTCTCTTTGGACGTTTCCAAAGATACCCATCTTGCAAGAAGTAATCATATGCCTTCCTCCTTACCTCTCTAAACTCTTCATCAGTCAAACCCTCCCGCTTGTTTAAAGAACTCAGAAAGAATCCAATGTCACGTAACCTTCCTGTGTAGAACTCCTCTCTGAACGACAGCGGCTCCAAGTTTGTAGCCCGTCGATTAACCTGACACTAAGCATCCTTTCTCTCCTCTTCCTCAGCTTTTGAAAACATGACATCCTCATCTACAAATCGAGCCTTTGACATATCTGCGCCCACATTCTCCTTTTCTTTTATATGCTTCAGCTCTGGATTCAAGCTTCTAATATAGGCAATCCAACGTAAAATCGCTATGTCTGACGTGTTACAGTTGGATATCATGCCTAGTAGAGATAGACAAACCGTTTCTAGGACTACATGAGCACCAATCAGAAACTCACGATCTGTCTTCATCGCTGTCATCGCTCCTCACAACTCACGCTTCACATGAGAATAATCTCGTTACTTGTCTGTCAAGATCTTAGCTCCAAACCTAGAGGTAAGCCGCATACCATCCACATCATCTTGACCTATCGTCCAGTCAATCGCCTTTGGACTAGTATCTATTGTGACAATGACAGGTCTCCCACACCCGTAGTCTACTCTTCTCAAAACAGGTGGAGATTGTAGAGCGTCCTTCAGCCTATTCATAGCTTCTGGATGGACTGAGGTCCATACAAACCTCTTACCCTTCCTCAATAACGCATACAAAGGCTCAGCAACATGAGCATAATGAGGAATGGATAAACGATAAAATACACAAGCACCTAGAAAGCGTCGAACCTCCGTGATATTCTTACAGTCTGCCATCCTAGCTATACCTTCAACCTTCTCCGGGCTTGGTCGCCTTCCAAAAGCACCACACTGATGTCCAACCACTAAAATCTCAGACACACCAAACTTGGACTTAGCTCCTCACAGGGTGAGATGTACCTCCTCCAAACGAGTCAAGATATGTTCTACATCCCTGATATGATCTGCAACAAACCTCCTACATCCATTCGCAAGTACTGCTTCATCCTTGTCTTCAACCGTGCAACCGTTTATAGGAATATCATCTAGAAATGGAATGGAAACATCAGGTACAAATTCCCTTGGTACCTTATGCATCACGTTCTGCATATGAGCCACCGAGTTCGTCGCTCCTTGTGGAAGAGTACACATCCGCATCAATCTCAGGGGCGTACGCATAGTAAATAGATCTCTATTCTCTACAGCCAGCTGGAACTGATCATAACCAAAATATAGATCTCCTATCGAATAGATAGCTCTCTCTGCAAATGCCTCCACTACCTCTTCAATCGCAGGATTCGTCCCAACGTTACGAATGATTACGTTATTCGCAGGCTGTAGGTCTTGAATAAAACACAAAGCTCTTGACTTCTTGAGTACAATGAACCATCTGCTAGAATATGGCTCCATAGACGGCTCAAGTATCCCCATCTATACCTTCTCTTTCAACAACTCGATGAGTTTAGGCAACAAAGCATGAGGAACAGGGATCGGTTTCAGGTCCCAAGGCACATGAGGGATTGTGAATATAACCATAGGCGCTATAACTTTTGGGTCCAAACAACCTATATCTTCTGCTGAAAAAGAGAATGCTTTACCATGATCCACTATCATCTTCTTAAACACTGTCTTCTCAACTCAGTCAAGAACTCACCCCCTCCTATCTGGAGCTCTTTCAACGTCTCCTCAGTAAACTGATGCCCTACTCGTCTATGATCACGCAATATAGGTTCAGTCTCTACTAATTGTACTTGCTGCTGGGAGTTAGCAGGTAGTTGAGTCGCTACTGGTCTCACCTTTTTCAATACAGATTTGTACTTCGCATACTGGGATCTGCTTCCTTAGGGAGTGCACACCAACAAAAGACTTCTCTTCTCTCACTATTCTGCATCGGATGAGGAAAGAACTGCACGTACATAGCAATCTCTTCATATATGCGTCGAGAGTGGATAGGGATCACCGTCATACTATCTTTCCTTTCCATCAATCTACTCACACTGTCTAACCAACCAACAACTGACTGTACAAACATAAACTCTTCAAACAAGCCAGAAACCACTTCGTCTTCAGGCAGAACCCCTACACGCCACAACTCTGATATCTGTTTCACCATTCATCTTTTTGTATTTTCTCCCATATCTTCAGCTTTTGTAAATCGACTCCACCCATCTGCCTCAAACATCAACAATCCAAACTGCCAACTCTGTACACTACACTTGTCTCCAGACATTTGTATATGTCTTGCTTCCAATTCTGACGGGATCTCAACAGTAGGTTCTACACCCCTGTCTTCCCGCTCTACAAGAGTGGACTGCGAAAACCTTTACATCTTTTCGTCGAAGAATCTCTAAGGGTTTGTCAGTCAAAAACTGTACTGAGTATCTGTCATCAGGACTCCGAGCTCTGGCATAATGAGACCCATCGTTCATCACCTTTGTCTCCATTCGAACAGCGGTGATGTATGGTTGGCCCAGTATGACAAGATAGGAGGCAGACGACTGTACAAAGAAATGCTGATCAACCTCTACATCTCCAATCTTTACACGCATATGGGGACGAGCTCCTTATAACTCACCCTTTTAATTATTTGCAGCACGAAGTATCAAATCATGATTCCTTTCGATTGGCCACTGCCCCTTCTCATACACTTCCTTGGAAATGATGTTGATTTCTGACCCGTGATCCACAAGCGCAGGAACTGGTTCAGAAAGTCCTCCAAGTCGAACCTGCGTCTCTGTTGTCGCTCTTGCCCAGTGTTCTCTTTGAAATCACTGACTGCGCTTGACCTATCCTTCTCAAACTCTTCGTCTTCATTCTCAATAACAGCAGGACTAGCAACCCATACTTCATACTTATCATCCTTGAACTCATCCTCCAATAACATCCACTGCACCAACCATCTGACTACCTACTTGTTCAGTCAATACTTGTCTCTTTCTCTTCATGATGTCAATAATCAATTCATGAAACTCTCTCTTGGCGATACCTAGTACCTCACGAAGAGTAAACTCAACTCTAGCATCCAAAATGCATTGCTCCAGAACAGCACGCAAGTCTGTTGTCGTTTTGATGTCTACAGCTAACTTGTAAGCTGGAGCTTTTCTCTTTTCCTGTGTTCTAAACCTCTTACCCCGTACTCTATCTGTAGCAGTAGTCTCTTGTGGCAAATCCTGTACACCTTCCATAGGATCTACTGCAAGTGGTGGAGCTGTAGAGGTGAAGGGTATATCCTCTGCAGCAAGAGACTCACCAGTTGGTACAATTGGTGATGGTTCTGCTGCTCTCCGACGATCACTGTCATCTGGTACTCTTGCATCTAGGTTGGAAGCATCCCGTCGTCGTTTGTCTTCCACCATGGCGTCCTGTTCACTATTCGCTTCTAAAAACGCTCGAATAGAAGTTGCATCTACTAGGTCTCTCCACCCAGTAGCCCTCCTAATGCTTTTTGCACCTCTCTTCATCATTTTCACTGAGACCTCAGTAGCTTGCTCAACCATAGTTGGATTAGAGCGCACCTCAACCTTTCCAGTATACACATCAGCTTCTGCAGAACCCGTAGTCATCGCTGTAGTATTCGCACCAGTAAGTGCTAGAAGAGAACTCCTCATTCCTCCTCTTCCAAAATATGTGTTCAGAGGCTGCCTACTGGCGGTTAGATACAACCTGTTATTCTGATAGTTGACTACGCCCTCTCGCAAGACAACCACTAAGTCTTGACAGTCTCCTCTAAGATAATCTGGGCTGTCGCACCAAATACATCTCTTGGTAAAAGTTCCTCCTACAGATCGAGCACTTGGTGCAACTAGTCGTTGGTCTTTCTTGAGGTCTACCATCTCAACCATAAAATCTCTCAACTGTTGAGTAAGCTCCTTAATTAGATTATTTTGATTTCTGTTCTCAACAGGTCGCTGCTGCTGTCTGGGTCCTCTCTGTGCTGGGATAGGTACTACAAACACTTGAGGAACTATTTGGAGAACTACTACAGGTGCTTGAGGGATCACTTTAGGTGCTTGAGGTACTATCTGAGATATTACAGGAGCTTGAGGAGCTACTCTCTGTTCTGACAAGGTCTCCAGCTACAGTACCATCTTACCACTGCATTGCCTAGCAAGGGTAGATACTGCTTCCTCCACTCTCCTCCAATCAGATGTAACTCTCTCTTCAGCTCCACGATCAGCCAACATGAAACAAAATCTGTCTGCTGTGAACTCATCCAGAGCCCCTAAAAACAACTCCGTCTTCCTAGCATCCAGCGTTAACCTCTCTAGTCCAGAAAGCTGAGAGTACCTCTTCTCAAATTCATGGATCACTTCATTCAATCTCATAGAACGTCCAAGCTGTCGCTCTATCCAGTCCATGAGGGTTCTTCTAGTGACTCTTTCAGAATCCTCTTCTAGAAACTCTTCTCTCAGTGCACGTTCAAATAGAGTTCACCCACCTAGATGTCTTCTCTGTAAATTTCTCACCTTCTCTCTCAGTTCAGGGACAACAATCAACTCAAAGCTCAAAATTATCTCAACTTCAGGTGCCCTGACCAACTCCATCTCACCCACATACTCCCGCAGGTATCTAGTAACTTCTCTTCTCTCAAATCGTCCACATCGACCAACAATTGCTTGTAACGCCTTTGTAGACTTCTGCTCAGTTCCTCCAATTGCAGGTTTGCTGCTGAATCAGGGCAGCCAACGCTTGAAGAATCTGAGACGTGTCAATAGCAAGTTGTGCGGTTGCTGTTGGAACTACCGTCGGTCCTCCTTGAGAGCCAATTCCATCTTGGGCAGGACTCCCCTGAACACGAGCACCCTGAGCAGCAGTCACACCTTGTACGGTAGCACTGTGATCCATTTTCTCCCTCAATCTAGTCAATTCTCCAACCAATCATCCCAATAGCTCTGAGTGGAAGCACCAGATGTCACAGCGAGAGTTTTTCTTGAGGAGGGCGGACCTCCTGACTGTGATCGATCAGAGAAACGATCAAAAGAGAAAATAGATTGCTACTGACGATGAGAGCTCAAAATCTTACTTCTTGCGCCCATCAATTACAAAACTAACACTCAAATTAACACTCAGGTACACAGATAGATCTCTCAAGATCCAAAATAATTATATTTGAGTGTGGACTCCATCATCAATTTCTTCAACCGTAGAAAATCTCTCTCTTCCTCTCTTGCACGCCTCTCTCTCCCGTCTATCAATTCTCTATCAATTTCACCAATCTAGTAGGTGAAATTCAGGCCCCTGACTCTTATTCCTCTCATGCGCCAACCTCCCAACTGAAAACTCTCAGGAATTAGATTCAACAACGATCAAAAACCTCTCACAGACCATCAAACCGATCTCCACTCAATAGACTACCTCTTGTACGTTCAAGAAAAAGTCTCAAGCTTACTTCTTCTACTGTCCCATAAACGCCTTTTCAAGTCCTATGGCAACCATCTCTCCACTTCCACAAAAACACGAAGAAGGGCTTACTGAGATTCTATGGTGATACAGTCTCTCGTATAATGAGAAAGTCTTTCTGTACCTCTCTTCGTGTGGAGAAGGTTAGTCAAGCCATCACGCAAGTCTATAAGGAGTTTTTTACAGTTTTATGACCCACTGTTGTCAGTCATGAGATGCAAACAGAAACTCAATATAAATCGAACTTATTGCTCAGTGATATCTCTCCGTTTATTGATGCTCAGAAATTGGAGGAGAGTGTGATCCTACAAGTGGAAGGGACACATGTCGCTCACTCGAGTCCGATCGGCTGGAAACTTGAAGTTGCGAGAAGTCACGATCACGCATTTCTCTTTTGTATCGCGTGTTGGGGGAAGGGTAGATACTGTGGATGCAGATGAGGCTCATGAAAGCCAGGACGTGAAGAAACTGATGGCACAGTCTAGAAACCAACGGCTAGTTATGGAATGTCATCAAAGAAAGTCAAAATTGGAAGGACTCCTCCGTCATAATGTAGACGGACAGTTGACTGCAGTCGGAATAGATAACAGAACCTATCTCACGCTGGTGTCGTGTCGTGGACCGGCTCCTATCTGAAATTCAGCCTTTGATGCTTGTCGCTCCAAAGACACTCATGAGAAAGACAAGCTAAGCCTTAACTTACGAGCTTTTGGCATCATTTCGGATCTCCATTTTCATCGCATAGATGGATAGAGCTCCTTGTTAGCTTTCCATAGGCACTTCATCTACTTCGTTTGGATGCCTAGTGGAGAAATTACAAGACTCGAAAGATGGAGAAAACAAGCTAGGCCCCAGCTTACGGGTTTTTGGCACAACTTCGGATCTTCGCTTTTATCGGATCAGTGGATAGAGCTCCTTGTCAGCATTCCATAGGCACTTCTGCTACTTTGTTTGGACGCCTAGTGGAAAGTTACATGACTCGAAAGATGGAGAACACAAGCTAGGCCCCAGCTTACGAGCTTTTGGCGCAACTTCGGATCTTCACTTTCATCACATAGATGGGTAGAGCTCGTTGTCAGCTTTTCAAAGGCATCTTGTTTACTTCGTTTGGACATCTAGTGAAAAAGTTATGCGACTTGAAAGAAGGTAAAATCAAGCTAGGCCCTAGTTTACTTGCTGACTGGGTTTCATGCGCTATATCAAAGACGCAAGGGGTATGCTTCATTATTATTGAGAGAACTTGGTACGTACAGAGACTGACGCAAGGGGGCTGTTTAAAGGGCTTGCTTGTTCCTACGACTTGTCGGTGGACGTTTTGGAGAATTGGGAAGTCCAATACACGCGCGCCAGGTGTCATCGGGTTCAGATCTGTGCAGGCTACGCACTGGTTAAAACGGTTCTTGAAGAAACGGATCGGGGGCTGTGTTCTGAGAGAAATTGAGACACAGGAAGGAGATTTGAGGTTTTCAGTTACCTGTGAAGGAGAGTTGGACCGTTGTCGTGTTGTGGTTCGGCTCCTGTGTGAAATTCTCGTGGAACGCAGGTTGTGTTTCTTTTTTTATGTTTTGTGAACCGTATCGCGTAACTCGCCGAACGGTGTGATGGGTGCCACGTTCGTGATTATCTGTTCAAGTGATCATACGGTAGAGAAACGTGCCAAGTCATCAATTTGTGCGCGTTCACTTCAGTGGTCCTTGTCGCCGCATTTGTGTATAAAATGGCGAGTCGATGGTTCATACGACATTCTCTCTCAGCGGGTGATTCGTGAGGGTTCTCGGTGGTCTGCATGGAGGAGTGAAGAACTGCAGGAGTGGTGGTTATGGACGGAGGTGTGTTACCGGCTCCGGATCTTCCTTTCCCGAATCCGTTTCACATCAAGCTTCATTGCATCCACCGCGATCACTTTCGATAGTGGTTAGTTGCATACTTTGGCGATGAATTCATGAGAAGAATGATGGAGTTACAGCTTCCGGTGATCCTTCCGATCGTAACATACGGAGAGACTTGGGATATGACGATGTATATTTTGTTGTGAGGAACAATGGATCTCAACTATCCATTGAACGTTCCTTTTAATCTTTGGGTCGATGTCCGATGTCATTGCAGACCGAAGATCAATCATGGGGCTTGGATCGTGAGAAACTTCTGACAAGAATATTACAATCGAGTGATAGCCTCACCGTTTCTTTTTGTCGTACCTTTTATTGTAGAACCTTTTCAGGTTGTAATATTGACGTTGTATTAGTCTGCGACTCAATCGTTTCCATTCTGGTTGAGCGCTTCTGTGTAGTTACGGACCGCGAAGAATCCATCGACATATCTGAAGGATTTTCTGAGGTCTTAGAGTCTTGTTCATGTCTTGTGTCTCCTTGGAAAGTAAAAATTCGTTCTAGGGGAAAAAGTTGAGTGGAGAAAAGACAAAAGTAAAGTTCTTTTTGCTCTTATTGGTCCACTTTTGGACCAATGGTGTTCTAGCTGATCCTCGCAACGTTTCTGTGGTTTCTGGAGGCTTCGGAGGTCCATTCACAAAACGAAGGGTATGGTTGGAGAGCTCTCGACTGGGGCTACAATCTGGGCTGAAGAATCGGTCGATTTGATGGAAGGATGAGCGCGTTATGATCGATTAAGTGGAGGGGGGTGAAATTCGTACCTATCGCCACGTTTCTGGTTGTTCCGAGAGACTCGTGAGGAGTTTTGAGGAGCTGTCTGTTGGGTTGGAGAGCTGACGACGTGCTGGTCGTTTTGATATCAATTTCATCAGGTTCTTGATCGATTCGGATTCTGAACCGACTGATTGAAGTTGAGAAGTGCAGACGTGATAAGACGAGAACAGCAAACTGTGATAGTCATGGGTAGATTGCTATTGTTTAAGTTCTGAGTCGAATTTCTGAGTGAAACTTTCCAGGACTGAAACATATCTTATCAGTAAGATACTTGGGAAGTTTCACCTCAAATGGTCGAGTAGTTTGTTCAGAATCTTGGATCAAATGTACCTGGGTCTGTAAAGCTCTGAAGTTAGCACAGATTACGGTTTGATCCATATATGAGAATTGGTTTGAGAATTCGACCTGAAAATTGTTCAAGGTAGGAGTGAAGGGTCCAATCAAGCTTCCTGTGAAGTTTGATCATCATTGGTCGACTGATTTGGGAGGACTGAGGTTTCAAAGCTTGAAGATACTTCTGTTATTAGCAGTTTCGGATTTTTTTGATATCATCTATTGTCATTTTAGTCATTTTTTAGCAATTTGGAGAGGAGTTTGTTGCTGAAACTTCCATGACTGCATGCAACTCGACATTGGAGGATGTGGGGCTGATTTCAGCTCTTGGTGATGAAGGAGAATGGAGTCGTCATGAATCTTAAGCCGCTGTTTGGGTTCTCGAAGCTGCCAGGTATTACCGCTGTTGGTGCTATATTGAGATCTGAGTAGTGCCTTGAAGCATGCATGCTTTACCTTGCTGGAATGCTTGATAGGCCAGGGTGTACAGCAAGTTGTATCGATACTCTATAAAGTTGATTGAGTGATCTTATAGCATCTTCTGGTTGTACTATGAAGTTGTGATAGTTGGATTGATGGAGGGTTAGCGTCGTTGGGGAGTTATTTCAGAAGTCATGCTTCCAGTGATATAGATAGTACAGAGCTGAGTACTTTTAGTTAGAGTACAAAAGATTTGTTTGTAACACAAGTTTATGCAACCTATACGTAACCTTGGATCTAGCAAGCTGTAAACTTGAGCCGAGCAGATACAAGGTCACTCGGGCTAGAAGAGTAGATAGCGAAACATTTGAGTGGAAACATCCAGATCTAGATCCAACCTTGTCAATCCACATATCTCTGCACAGCCATATACCCAGTGTATTCCTAGATAGAAAAACACGTTATACGATACCGTTCAGACCGTTCCGGAGTCCAAACTTGCTGTCTTCGCATCCATCGAGATCAGAACAACGAGTTCTTCAGGAAATTGAAGACGATACGAAGTTTTGTCGGGCGGTTTGGGAGTTTTGAGTGAAATTGGCTCGCAGGGAAGCGCTTACATCAGATTTGTTCGCCTACGACTTGAGATTGGGTTGTTCTTCGCGATCGGTGAGCCAAGCTCTTCGTTCTTGGTGCCTACGCGATCAGGGAGTCTTCATGTACGCATAGGAGAAGACTGTACGTGAATTGGATTGTTGATTTGGGTGTGGTGAGCAAGTTTGAGTCGCAGGGAGCCGATTTATGTCAATTTTTTGCAACCTGCGACCAAATTTCTTGCGTGGTTTTGCAAGGGGAACTCCAAACGACTTGTTTGGAGTCTCGTTGGGTTCGTGATAGCTAGATCTATCTGCCAGGGAAGACGAATATCAGTTTAGACAATCCGTTTGTGCGGTGTGTGCGATTTTAAGCCGCAGGGAGGAGTTTTTGGAGGTTTGATCACCTGCGACCAAAAATCGGCAATATCTCGGCTGTTGGGAGTCAGATTTGAAGGTTTCTTGGGTTAACGGAGTCAGCAGAGGAGACCTTATCGACATCTGGAGTCCATTTGACGAAAGGAGGAAGTCCACAGATAGACCTTTTTCGATTTCTTCGCTACGGGTTTTGCTCTTTTGAGTTCGTTAGAGTTCTGGTTGGCTATATACAGCTTGTGGTAGCTAGCTTTAGCTAAGAACTTGTACATGGATGTCGTTTGGACTTAGGTTTGGATCGCGTGATACTGCTGTGGCTCTACTTGTTAGCAAAGGGAAGTTTCTCTTGCTTTGAGCTACGCTTCGGTGTTTTTGGGTCAGGGTTGTGATTCAAGGGTTGTTTTTAAGGGCTTTGAAGCAGGTTACAGACCGCTCTGGTCTGTTTTTCAGTTCTGTGCTCTTAGGAGAAAGAACCGGTAGTGTATATATATTTGGAGTGTATATATCGCAGCGTTCATTTTCGTGGTTGTTTTTCTCTGTCTTGTCTCTTTTTCAGCACACAACATCTCCACAGCCAGGAACCTCGCGTTTTCCTGGACATCCTTCACGCAATATCCGACACGATACGATGGTGAACTCGACGTGAAGGTCTGGGGTGGAAGAAGGTTGAAGAAGCTGTTGGTTTGCTTATCAAGAGGGAATGGAGACGAGAGAAGGTTCCTGTTAGGAGACTGGCACCAACATCGGCTGCTGTAACACCTGTTCCTGTGGTTCTTGTTGCTAGAGAGGTAGTACCGGTTGTTCTAGCTGTTCCAGTTGTTCCAGTTGTTCAGGCACCTATGGTATCTCCGAAGAAGGATGATTCAAACCTTGAGGAAATTTTGCGTGCAATGCGAGATCTGCAGATCAAGCTCATAAGATTGGAAGAGAAGGGATCTACAAGCGGAGCAAGACCGGTTGAGAAGCAAGGTTGGATCCAGCGGTGTATCTGGTGCGATGGTACTGATCATCCGCGCAGAAATTGCAAGGAGTTCAATGATATTTTGCAGCAAGGAGTGATCTTCTGGAAAGATGGGAAGGTAGCGCTGAGGGATACTGGTGCACTTCTTCAGACCAACTTTGGTAGAGGAGGGATGAAGAAGTTGGTTGAGGACCACCTATCAGCGCAAGCAGTTGCAATGGTGGAAGCTAGAACCTATGGCACGAGAGTTGAGGATCAAGCTGAGAGAGGTTTTAACAGACAATGATTGTGGTCATCTGTCATCTCCATGAAACAGAAAGGGAAGATGGCACGTGAGACGTTGCTGAGAACAGTTGCTACGATCTGGAAGGATACTGGATGGGAGGATCCAATAGAAGCTCTATCGGTGCATGCTTACATCGCCAAGAACCAACACGAAGTATTGTTGGAAGAGAAGAGAAGGTGAGATTCAGAGGATGCAGGGGAAGAAACTTCTTCCAAGAGACAGACTAGATGGGAGAAGTTTCGTCAAGAGCTTCGGGATGTAGGAGCTCAAGGTCTACCGATGGATGATGCTCCTTCTCCATCGAAGGAAAGAGTGAAGGATTCTCAGAAGGAGAAGGGTAAGCCGGCTGCATACAAACTACAATCGGATATCGAAGCTTCAACAGACTTGAAAGGAGTCTTGGAAGATCGCATTCTGAATGCGAAGGTGGAGTTTATCTTGAGAGAAGTGTTGGGCATTGCTAAGCGTGAGTTTCATGATGTCATCATCGATGTCATCAAACGGAAGCGACAGATTACGGGTGAGACTGGTTTATCGCATGCCTTGGATACTAAGATGTCTGTGGATGAGGAGAGAGAGCTTGCAAAGTGTAGTGTTTATTCTCCAGAGGAAGAAAGAGATCGAAGGCGCATGGTACATTTTGAGGATGAAGAGGAGGATGGGAAGCAGAGCTCAAGTCATTACAGCCACAGTCACTGCGCTCGAGCTACAACAGAGACGCTGGTGAGAATCGGAGACTTGGATGAGCCGGTGTTTGCTCTGATCGATCATGGATCAGAAATCAACATCATGTCGAAGGAGCTGTACAAGAGAAAGAAGTGGTCGATCGACACAGAGCATGGGTGGGTCATCAGAGCAACCAACAACACAAGAGGAGACTTGTATGGAGCTTGTCCAGACATCAGAGTGCGCGTAGGTGATGTTGCTATCGACCAAAACTTCTTTGTTCAGGAAGCAACATCATACCCGCTCATTCTTGATCAACCTTTCATCATAGCGACTCAAATGGAAACAAAGGTACTGGATGACGGATCTGTTTATGCTAGGATCCGAAGTCAAGATGGGAAGAGAGCGGTACAGTTCTTGACTATACCGTTCAATCACGAGCGCAACCGAGATCGTTTGAGAGAGAAACCGCTTTCAAGGATGAGTGAAGAGTTCAAGGATTTTCGTTGAGTACCACTATAGAGCGGGATTGTGGTGGTGCGCAGGAGAAGGTACTCTCGCTTGATGGAGATAGTGCCTTTTGTACAGGGTTTGTTGGGTTTTCAGAGTGTGGGATTGCTATCTACAAGAAGGTAGAAGAGCTGAGGAGAAAAGAACAAAAACATTTGCGTGATGTTGAGTTGATGATGAAGAGTTGGGTGAGCTAGAAGAGGATGAATGGATTTCTGGTGTTTATGAAGAGTATGGGTTGGAGGATCCTTTGCGAGTGATCATGTCTATTGGATGGGAGGATATGGACAAGGTTGTGCAAATTCATTCAAGGGAGGTCTATTCGATGATCGAATCATTCCGTGCACCTGAGGTTCGAGTTGAGACGAAGTACAAGACCGTGGATAAGAAGGTAAAGCCAGTTGCTGGTCCTTTGCCGGAAGACACTAACCAACAGATGGATCGAGCTTCAAGGGAGAAGAGTTTGAGAGATCTAGCAATGATAGGACACAAGTTCACAGAGAAGACCCTTGAAGAGTTGAAGATTGGATCTGATGGGTCTCTTCTACCAGAAGAGCGGATGTGCTTCAAGGAGATGCTTTCACGACATGGGAAAGCATTTGTCTTTGAGCCACATGAGATTGGGTGTGTAGACGCGTACGTTGTTACCCCGATGGTTATCTTCACGGTACCGCATGTACCATGGAACTTGAGACCAATTCCAGTACCGCGGGCAGATGTCGGGTTGAGGGTCTTCCTGGGAAGGGCGAACCTTCTGGCTGTGATATGAGCTTGAAGGCTGTGTTCAATCTACTCAGGAAAGCGTTGAGCTTCAGGCTATGGCTGGTTTACTCACAAGATAGGCTTCAGGTCTCAAGGTGATACTGAAAACACTCATATAAGTCTCCAGGCTCTTCTGATAAGTGCAGGAAACAAAGTTCAGGCTTAACTAGCAATGATAAGATCAGATGGCAAACTTTGACACTCAGGATTGAGAAATATGTGAAGGTTCAGACTTCAGAACTCCTCCTACATGTAAACAAGGTTCTACTGGATACACATACGAAATTTCAGCTTCAGATCAATTCAGAGCACTAAGATATGAGCAGAAACTTTCTGAGTAGAGAAATTACGGCAGTTTCTGGTACCCAGACAGCTATTTCGACCTATAACAAGGAATTGGCTCGATCACTTTGGGAAATTCTTACAGGATTTGCAGTACACAGCTTGATGAACACTCCTGTGAAGTTGGGCCTCCTGATTCCACACAGAACTCCAGATCTCGCTCTCTGAAGTTGTTGCTCCAAATTGAGAGCTTTTCGGACCCCCTCTACTTCAGTGGTCGCCCTGAATTACTCACTGACTCAATTGACATGAAAATTTAGAGACAGTCGTAGCCCTGCTGACAGTGAACACAGCCACGAAGTTTTGAAGCGATTTCCTCGATTCTGCTGCAAATGACACTCAAAACCCCAAATTCAACAAAAGTGCTGCAATTCTGACACAAATCGAACTTCAATCAGCCATAACTCCTTCTTTATTGCTCCAAATCGATCAACTTTTCGCTGACAGTGCTTGGCTCGACGAGCTCTATCTCCCTATGCTCTCAGATTTCGAAGTGCCTTCACAAATTGCTCGAAATCCCCTTTAGACCTCTGTTTCTAAATTTAGAGTTACACAAAAGACAAAAATGAACCAATGAGAATTCATAGCTCCATTTGGTTGTCATTTTGTGCCTTAAACCATGTGGTAACTTATCTACACTCATAGGCTACCATGTCAAGCCCCCAAGAGTGCCAACGTAAAACTTAAACTACCTAAAATGACACGCAGCCCCGAAAAATAACTTAAATCAGCTAGAAAGCGTGCATGGGTGACACGCAAATACAACCCATGAGCTTAAGCCCTATCAACATGGTAATCAACCTACAAAGACTCAAAATATATAACATCTTCTTAAAACGGACTTCTCTGAGGTCTTAACTTCACTCAGAGAGACTAATGCCTGACAGAGAAGTGAATCATTTACTATGTGAAATGATTCACATCACGACATCCACCCCCTCCAAACCTGCACATCCTCCGGTATGTGCCAATCTCCTCAGTCTTCTGTTTGATCTTCATCATCATCGCTCTCCTCCGCCTCAGTCTCTTCAGACACAGGGACATCTTCGTCTCTTGTTGTCCTCTGCTCTGACTCCAGAAAGTTGAATAACTCAACTGACCCTCCGCGTCTCTTGAACAATTTCACACATTTGCCAGCCACAGATAGCTTCACAAGAGTACCATCCAACTCACGCAAGCTATAGGTGGCATTCTCATACACATCTAGCACAACATAAGGCCCGAACCATCTTCGAGAGAACTTACGGAGTGTAGAATGTTGATTCTCCAACGTGCTATCATATACCAGAACCCAGTCACCAACACGTATTGGCTTCGGTCGTAGTCAGTGAGTCTTGTCAAAACGTTCTTTGTTTCTGACTCGAGCCACCTTCAGCCTCCTGCGCATCAGCAAGATCCTCCTCCCTTTGCTCCAACTGCCTTATACGTAAATTTAGGAGTGAAGCACGTCTATACCATCTTCCCACGGTAGCGTAGCCCACGCAGGAAAGTACTCTTCAGCAGGCATGATCGGTTTCTGACCCAACATAAGCTCAACTGGCATATAGCCAGTCGTAGTACAGTGTGTAGTCCTATCAGCCCACAAAGCAAACGGAAGTAGTCTCGGTCATTCTCTAGGCCTACCATCACATGCTTTACTAAAGCATGAACAATAGAAGGGTGTCCTCGTTCACTCTTACCAATGCCCTCTAGATTCATAACAGTGGTAAGTCGAAGCTTTACTCCATAACGAGCAAAGAACTCCTTCACTTCAGCGCCTGTCAACTCACCTCTATCTGCACGTAATCTCCCAACCGATCCATAACGACAGATGATATCTTCTAGCACGAACCTGCAGATATTCTCTGTAGTCTTCGTCCGTAGTGCTCGTCCCTCCACATAGTTGGAAAGATCCTCTCGAGCCAACACCAAATAACGCATCCCCCATAACCCCGGTGGCATCATCACAAGATCAAGAACCCCTTGAAAATGGATACTAGGTGGATAAGTAGGTACAAGTCCATCTCTGTAACGGACTTTAGAGTAGAATTGGCAGTGCAGACACGACCCAACAAAGTCCACCACGTCTTGATACAAACCCTTCCACCAGTAACGCTCCTTCATCTTCGTGTAAGTAGCCCATACTCCACGATGTCCAGCCCACAAGGTGTCATGAAACTCTTTCAGCAGATTCAGCTTCGTCGGTTGATCATCCATCACTCTAGCAAGCATCCCGTCTCTTCTCTTCGGACGTTTCCACAGATAACCTTCACGTAGAAGGTAGCTGTACGCCTTCCGTCTGATCTCCTTGAACTCTGCATCACTCCATCCTTCTCTCCTGGATAACGAACTCAGATAAAATCCAATATCGTGGAACTTTTTTGAGTAGAACCTCTCATTGAACGACAGTGGTTCCAAGTATGAAGTCTGCTGACCAACTTGGCACCAAACGTCTCTCTTTTCTTCATTCTCCACCTCTGCAAACATCTCATCTTCATCTGTATAACGAGCCCTAGACAACATATCTGCAACTGGATTGTCTTTCCTTGCTATATGCTTTAGCTCAGGGTTTAGACTCCGGACATAAGCAATCCATCGTAGCATTGCTATGTCTGGTGTATTGCAGTTTGCTATCATACCCAACAAAGGCAAACAATCTGTTTCTAGTATCACATGAGCTCCTATCAAGAACTCTCGATCTACCTTCATAGCAGTAACAGCTCCCCACAACTCACGCTTCACTTGAGGATAGTTATGCTGTCTATCTGTTAAGATCCGAGCTCCAAACCTTGAAACAAACCGCACACCTTCTGCATCTTCTTGGCCAATGGCCCATCCAATCGCCTTTGGACTCGTATCAACAGTCAGTACCACAGGTCTCCCGCTCTCGTAGCTAAGCCTCCTTAGTATAGGTGGAGACTTCAGAATCTCCTTCAGCTGCTCCATCGTCTCATGATGTTCTTGCCGCCAAGTAAACCTCTTTCCTTTTCTCAGGAGTGCATATAGAGGTTCGGCAATATGTGCATAATGAGGAATACTCACACGAAAGAACACACAAGCTCCTAAGAACCGTCGAACCTCAGTGATGTTGGTGTAGTCAGCTATCCTTGCTATAGCATCTACCTTCTCTGGGTTCGAACGCCTCCCAAAAGTACCACACAGATGACCTACTACCACAATCTCTGACATCCCAAAGCGAGATTTGGTACCTGATAGAGTGAGGTGTACCTCCTCCAAACGCATCAGAATCTTCTCCACATCTCGAATGTGGTCTGCAACGAACTTTCTGCAACCATCAGAAGTCACTGCTTCGTCCTTGTCCTCCACTGGACAGCCTTTCATAGGAATATCATCCAGAAACGGGATAGTGACCTCAGGCACAAACTCTCGTAACACCTTATGCATCGCATTTTGCATATGAGCTACTGAGTTTGTCGCACCCTGAGGAAGAGTACACATCCGCATCAATCCCAAAGGTGTACGCATGGTAGTCAAGTCTCTACTCTCCAAAGCAAGCTGAAACTGATCATAACCTGAAAACAGATCTCCAATAGAATAGATTGACCTTCCAACAAACGCCTCAGCTACTTCATCAACCACAGGTCCTGTTCCAACGTTTCGAATCGTGATGTTGTTGGCAGGCTGCAAGTCTTGGATGAAGCGCAGAGCTCCTGTCTTCTTAGGTACTGTGAACCATCGGCTAGAGTACGGAGCCATAGATGGTTCAAGAATACCCATCTGCATCCTCTCCTTCAGTAACTCAATCACCTTCGGTAGCAAGGCACGAGGGATTGGAATCGGCTTCAAGTCCCAAGGTACGTGAGGAACAATGAAGATAACCATCGGAGCTATCACACTAGGATCCACACAACCTATCTCCTCAGCCGAGAAAGAAAATGCCTTACCATGGCTAACTATCATCTGTTCAAAAGCTCGTTTCTCCTCTTCAGTCAAGAAGCCACCCCCTCCTATCTGGAGCTACTCGAGTGTCTCCTGAGTAAACTTGTGTCCTACCTGTGTAGGATCTCTAAGCACAGGCTCAGCAGCCGCTAACTCCATCTGCTGCTGAGAATCAACAGGTAATTGGGTCGCCACAGGTCTCACCTTCCTCGCTACAGCTTTATACTTGGCGTGTACTTCCGCTTCCTGCTGAGAGCCACACCAACAGACTGCATCCTTCCATCCATTCTCCAGTCTCGGATGAGTAAGATATCGCAAGTATGAGATAATTTCCTCATAGACTTCACGAGAATGGATGGGGATCACCACCCTACCTCCCATCTGTTCCATCAACCTATCCACATCATCCAGCCAACGAACAAAAGACTGCACACCTATAAACTCCTCATAAACACCAGAAATCATCTCATCTTCCTTCAGAACTCCTGTACAACGCAGATTTGCTGCACACCTCTCCATCTGCCTTCTACTCTTCTCAGTCAAATCCTCCATCCGTGTGAACTCACTCCAATCATCAGAACTGAAAGCCATCAACCCAGATTTCCAACTATGCACAGTGCAACTACTTTCTGAATCTTGAGCAGCCTTTCCATCAACCTCCTGTGATCCCTCAGGCTGCTCAAGCGGGATCATAGTAGCAGTAGATCCATCACTCTCGCTATCCTGTCCTACGAGAGTGGTTTCAGAAAACCCTTACCCCTACAGATAGGAGAATCCCTCAAAAGTTTGACGATTTCGTTCGTGGTTCGTACGAACGGTCAGAAACTGCACAGAACGTCTATCATCTGGACTATGGATCCTAGCATAATGAGATCCATCATCCATCACCTTGGTCTCCATTCGAACCGCAGTGATATAAGGCTGACCAAGAATCACAGGATATGAAGTAGAAGATTGCACGAAGAAATGTTGATCCACATCCACATCACTTATCTTCACCTTCACGTTAGGACAAGCGCCGTATAGCTCACCTTTCTGGTTGTTTGCAGCACGTAACACCCAACCATGGTTTAGCTCGATAGACCACTGACCCCTCTCGTACACCTCCCGTGACATGATGTTGATCTCAGATCCGTGATCAACTAAAGCAGCAACAAGTTCAGCCAAACTTCCAAGACGAACTCGCGTAGCAGTTGTGGCACGAGCCCAATGTCTCTTTCTGAAATCACTTTCACTAGCTGGACTCTCCTCACCAGCTTCCTCATCATTGAACTCAATAGTATCGGTACCAGCAACCAACGCTTCTTGCTGGTATCTCTTGTCATCAGCTTCCTGAAAATGCACTTTTTCAAACTCTGCATCATTCAGAGAAGCTCCTACTACATCTATCATCTGACTCTCTATCTGCTCGGACATCACCTGTCTCTTGCGCTTGATGATGTCGATGATCAGTTCGTGAAACTCCCTCTTTGCAATACCAAGAACTTCTCGAAGAGAAAACTCGATTCGCGCATCCAGTATCCTCTGCTCCAAGATACTCTTCAGATCAGTAGAAGTTTCAATATCAGCTGCCAACTTGTAAGCCGGTCCCTTCTCCTTCTCTTGGGCAGTAAACCGCCTACCAGCAGTCGTTGGCTCCTGCTGGGATCTCTGCACATCCTCCATAGGACCTGGCGCAGGTGGAGGAGCTGCAGAAGTAGACGGGATGTCTTCAGGAAGAGCCGCTCGTCTCCTTGTGACTCTCCGTCTATCCCCAATCTCCTCAGGAACTCCAGTATCAAGTTCAGAGGCTTCTCGCCGCCTCTTCTCCTCCACAGAAGCATCCTGCCAATGAACGTGTCTATCTACATCCAAGAATGCTCTGATAGAAGCAGCATCTACAAGATCTCCCCATCCTGTGATCCTACGAATAGACATTGCTCCCCTCTTCAGTACTTCAGAAGGAACGGGGGCAATACTCTTCTTAGCAGTCCTATCTAGCAACGTAGGACTAGAAGAAACCTCAATATGTCCAGCATATACATCAGGATTTACCAGTGGTGTCATCAATGCATGTACAGTTGCCGCCGCAGCAATCTGAGGTAGACTCCTCATGCCTCCTCGCCCAAACTGCGTGCTCAACGGCTCTCCAGTAGAAGAAAGGTGCAGCCTACCGTTCTGATAGCGAACCACACCATCTCGCAAAGCAGCTGTGAGCTCTTGACAGTCTCCTCGGAAGTGATCAGGACTGTCACACCAAATACACCTACGGACAGGAGCACCTCCTGGACGTGCAACAGCAGGCGCCGGTGGCTGCTCTCTCTGCAATCCAGCTAGCTCTACCTTCAGCTCTCGCATCTGCCGAATCAGGTCTTCAATCTGATTCTGTTGACCATGGTTCTCCACAGGTCTCTGAACAGGTGCCTTTTGTGCTGGAGCTGGCACAACTGGCATCAAAGGAACTGCAGCTGGGACAACAGGTCTGGGAGCAGGGGCCAAAGGTTGCTGTACTTGAGGAGCAGCATAAGGTGGAGTGACCACTTCTGCAAGCGGACGTCCTCCCACAGCCACTCTTCCCCTCCTCTGCCTTGTCAGTACAGCCACAGCATCCTCAACTCTCCCCCAATCCATAGTAACACCTCCCTCAGCAGATCGATCGACCAACATAAAACATAACCGATCTGCCGTAGCATCATCGGTAGCTTGCAGGAAAAGCTCTGTTTTCCTAGCATCTAGGGTGATTCGCTCTAGAGTTGAAAGTTGTCAGTATCTCCGATCAAACTCTCTCAACAACTCACTCAGGCTCATCATACGACCAGGTTGCTGCTCAACCCAGTCTAGAAATGTCCTTCTAGTAACTCTCTCTGAATCCTCCTCAAGAAACTCCTCTCGAAGAGATCGCTCAAAACTCATCCAGATTCCAAGATTTCTTCTCTGTACATCCCTAACTTGGTCCCGCAACTCAGGAATGACAGCTAACTCAAAACTTGCTATCATCTCAGCATCAGTAACCCTAACCAGCTCCATCTCTCCTCTATACTCACGCAGATATCTAGAAATATCTCTACCTTCAAACCTTCCACACCTATTCACTATCGCTTGCAAAGCCTTGGTGGATTTTAACTCACCCCCTCCAACGATTGGATGCTGTTGGACCAGGGCCGCAAGCGTCTTCAAGATCTCTGCCGTGTCCAGACCAGATGCAGATGTCGCTGTAGAAGACGCAGGTGCAGTTGACGGTGCAGCAGTAGACGTTGATGCTCCAACCCCAGAGGCAGCAGCAGTAGCTCCGCTCTTGCGATCCATCTCTTCTCCTTGTAGCAACTCAACCTTCTCAATCAATCACCCCAAGAGCTCTCAGTGGAAGCACCAGATGTCGGGTTGAGGGTCTTCCTGGGAAGGGCGAACCTTCTGGCTATGATATGAGCTTGAAGGCTGTGTTCAATCTACTCAGGAAAGCGTTGAGCTTCAGGCTATGGTTGGTTTACTCACAGGATAGGCTTCAGGTCTCAAGGTGATACTGAAAACACTCATATAAGTCTCCAGGCTCTTCTGATAAGTTCAGGAAGCAAAGTTCAGGCTTAACTAACAATGATAAGATCAGATGGCAAACTTTGACACTCAGGATTGAGAAATATGTGAAGGTTCAGACTTCAGAACTCCTCCTACATGTAAACAAGGTTCTACTGGATACACATACGAAATTTCAGCTTCAGATCAATTCAGAGCACTAAGATATGAGCAGAAACTTTCTGAGTAGAGAAATTACGGCAGTTTCTGGTACCCAGACAGCTATTTCGACCTATAACAAGGAATTGGCTCGATCACTTTGGGAAATTCTTACAGCATTTGCAGTACACAGCTTGATGAACACTCCTGTGAAGTTGGGCCTCCTGATTCCACACAGAACTCCAGATCTCGCTCTCTGAAGTTGTTGCTCCAAATTGAGAGCTTTTCGGACCCCCTCTACTTCAGTGGTCGCCCTGAATTACTCACTGACTCAATTGACATGAAAATTGGAGACAGCCGTAGCCCTGCTGATAGTGAACACAGCCACGAAGTTTTGAAACGATTTCCTCGATTCTGCTGCAAATGACACTCAAAACCCCAAATTCAACAGAAGTGCTGCAATTCTGACACAAATCGAACTTCAATCAGCCATAACTCCTTCTTTATTGCTCCAAATCGATCAAACTTTTCGCTGACAGTGCTTGGCTCGACGAGCTCTATCTCCCTCTGCCCTCAGATTTCGAAGTGCCTTCACAAATTGCTCGAAATCCCCTTTAGACCTCTGTTTCTAAATTTAGAGTTACACAAAAGACAAAAATGAACCAATGAGAATTCATAGCTCCATTTGGTTGTCATTTTGTGCCTTAAACCATGTGGTAACTTATCTACATCATAGGCTACCACGTCAAGCCCCCTAGAGTGCCAACGTAAAACTTAAACTATCTAAAATGACACGCAGCCCCGAAAAATAACTTAAATCAGCTAGAAAGCGTGCATGGGTGACACGCAAATACAACCCATGAGCTTAAGCCCTATCAACATGGTAATCAACCTACTAAGACTCAAAATATATAACATCTTCCTAAAACGGACTTCTCTGAGGTCTTAACTTCACTCAGAGAGACTAATGCATGACAGAGAAGTGAATCATTTACTATGTGAAATGATTCACATCACGACAGCGGACTCACTTGCTCAAACTAGTGGAGTTGCTGAAGGAGAAGATGCGGATGAAGATCTTGGAGCCGTCGTTTGCACCGTATTCGAGCAGATGGTTTACAGTGCCTAAGAAGAATGGGTCGCTGCGATTCATCCAAGACATGCAACCGGTGAACGCAGTAACAATCAGAAATGCTGGGGTGGGACCGATTGTAGATGAGTTTGCTGAAGCATTTGCAGGAAGAGCAATTTACTCAATGGGAGATCTTTACTCAAGGTATGATCAGTTTCAACTAGCGGAGGAGAGCAGAAGCTTCACGATAATGAGGACACCTTTGGGGTTGGTTAAGATGTGTACTTTACCACATGGAGCTACCAACTCGGTAGCACACATGATGAACGGGATGAATCGAGTTCTAAGAGACTTCATCCCTGAAAAGACGATGCCGTTCTTGGATGACATCCCCATCAAAGGATGTGTGGAAGATGAGAAGGATGAAGCATTAGATCAGAGGGAGTGTCGACGATACGTCACCGATCACATCGCAGATTGTGAGAAGATCTTATCTCGACTTGAGGAAGTTCATCTTACGCTGTCAGGTGCGAAGTCTACATTTGGGGTTAGAGAGGTTTTGATCATTGGTCATTTGTGTGGATCGTTTGGTCGAAAGCCAGATCCGAACAAGGTGGATGCGATTGGAAGGATGAAGGAGGTTTGCAACTCGCTGACAGAAGTAAGAAGATTTTTGGGTGCTTGTGTATTCTATCACATTTGGATTCCTCAATATGCGCATGTGACGGATCCGTTGTATGGATTGTTGCGTAAGGGTCATAAGTTCATATGGGAGGAAGAGCATACTGATGCAGTAAACTGAAGTCTTTACTATCATCTCCTCCAGTTCTGGGAAGGATTGATTACAAGGGTGCTAGGCCGGTGGTTCTTACTGTGGATACAAGTCCAGTTGCAATTGGATGGGCAGTCGGACAGGATGATGAGGATGGAGACAGGTTTGCCGTTAGGTTCGGAGCGAAGGTGTTAAGTGCTCGACAACGTGCTTACCCGCAAGTGAAGAGAGAACTGTGGAGTATTGTTTCAGCTATGAAAATTGAGAAAGAGTATTTGATTGGAGCAGTACTGGTGGTTGAAACTGATTGCTTGCCGTTGTTAGGGATGATCGTGAATTGTTCAACTCGTGATATTGCGATGTTACGATGGATCGCATATATCAAGTCGTTGAACCCGGAGTTTAGACATATCGTAGGGAAGGATAATCTGATGGCGGATATGTTATCTCGGGCTCGATATGATGGGGAGGATGAGATGGTAGAAGACATTGATGACATGGATACAGAGTTCTATTCAATTGCCCAGACAGGAAGGGAAGATGAGTTGTTTGTTGAAGGGTTGTATGATGGTGATTTGCTTGATATCGAGAGGTACCTTAGTACGATGGTTAAGCAAACAGGTTGGACGGATGAGAGGTTTCGGAGAGTTCGAAGGAAGGCATACAACTTCATGTTGCAGGATGGGTTTCTTTGGAAGCGACCAAAGCAGAAAGGTGGGGTACCGCTACGAGTGATTTGCAACAAGGAAGATCAACAGAAGTTGCTCAAGGCGTTCCATGAGAGTCTTTGGGCTGGACATCGAGGGATTTGGGCCACTTTTACCAAGATAAAAGAGCGGTATTGGTGGAAAAACATGTACAGGGATGTTGTATCTTTTGTGGAGTCTGTTTGACATGTCAGATGTATTCGAACATCCGACATCGTGACGGATTACACCCGACTTATCCGTTGGCAATCCACTTCAAGTGGGTGGTAGACTTGATGATTATGTCGGTTGGATTGTGATAAATGAGATACTTGGTACTTGCTAGAGAAGATCTTTCAAATCAAGTCGAGGGTAGGGCGCTTCGGACGAAGACAACTGAAGGGGTATGTAGAGTTCTCTTGGAAGAGGTTGTTTGTCAGTATGGATGTGTGGGAAAGATCACTGCAGATCGGAGAGAGTTAGATGCACATGAGGCTCGTGAATTCTTTGCAAGGTGTGGGGTGAGGTTGTCATTGACAACTGCTTACAACCCCGGAGGGAATGCCAAGAGTGAACGTGGTCATCCACCCATTGTGAAGGCTTTGGCGAAGGCTTGCAACAGAAGGGTGCACGAGTGGCCTCGACTCTTATCATTTGCGTTATGGACATATCGAACGACGCATAGCTCGGTGACAGGTTACATGCCGGTGGAACTCATCACAGGTCAGAAACCTATCATGCCGATTGAAGAACACGTTCTGACATGGAGTGTGTTACCTTGAGAGGATAATTTGACTAGAGAAGAGCTTCTTGCTATTCGAATTAGGCAGTTAGAGAGAAGACCAGAGGATATCCAAACTGCTTTGGATAGGCTGCGAGAAGCACGGTTGAAGAACAAGGTTAGCTTTGATCAGTGACATCGTTTGAGACCTAAGGAAATCAAGGAAGGTGATTGGGTGTTAGTCTATGACAACAGTCTAGACAACCAGCATAGTGCACTCCGGAAGTTTTCAGAAGATGGTTTGGTCCGTATGTGGTGAAGAAAGTTCATGACAACGCAACTTACGTCCTGCAAGAGTTGGATGGAACGAGCTTGAAGGTACCTCCTCATCTCTCTTTTCAAAAAAGAGAGATGAGAAGGTCGATCTAACAGATATCTTGACGGAGTTTCAGTTTGAGGATGAGGATTATGCAGAAGACCTTGAAGGTGAGGTTGGCTACGATGGGAAGTAGGACGATAAGCCGATCCACTCCTTGGTTGATATCTCTAGTGCATACCGGAGGATGTACAAGTTCAGAGGGGGTGGATGTCGTGTCGTGGACCGGCTCCTATCTGAAATTCAGACTTTGATGCTTGTCGCTCCAAAGACACTCATGAGAAAGACAAGCTAGGCCCTAGCTTACGGGCTTTTGGCATCATTTCGGATCTCCATTTTCATCGCATAGATGGATAGAGCTCCTTGTCAGCTTTCCATAGGCACTTCATCTACTTCGTTCGGACGCCTAGTGGAGAAGTTACAAGACTCGAAAGATAGAGAAAACAAGCTAAGCCCCAGCTTACGAGTTTTTGGCACAACTTCGGATCTTCGCTTTTATCGGATTGTAGTGACGTAGGATTTCTCCTTTTGCCCATTTAGTATACAAGATATCGTTCCCACAGAGGATTTGCACAAGTAACGCTGCTCTAAGTTCTAAGATCTGTTCAAACACACAAACACACGGGTTTTGCCTAGAAATCCCGTCTTCTCACAAAACTACACAAAACTACACGTCTTCTAGACACGCCAAATGGTGCTCTGGAACTAAACAAACAACTACCAATTACAATATCACACAACTATTCACAGAGAAGCTCGGGAAGACGATCTTCCTGCTCCTAGGTTGCTTCTTGCGGTCTTCTCGATACCGTCTTCCCGAAGCGATTATCGTCTTCTGGAGGTTTAGCTCGTCTTCTCACACCTCCAGAAGGCTGTCCGGCTTCGCAGAAGTCGACTAGTAACAGTCGTTACACCTTACTCTCACACTCACATTCCAATCGGGTTGGATAAATCACAGGGTGTATGCCCCCTGTAGCCTTCCCAGGCTTCTGGCTACGGAAGTTGTCTTCCTGCAGCACTACAACGACATTCACCTTCACGGAAGCTCAATAGAAGTATCGGAAGCTCACTAGAAGAAGATAAGAAGATGGGGGAGATGAGGGAAGATGGGAAGAAGAAGAAATCCAAACAAGAGAAAACAGGATGAAAAAGGGCAATTAAGATTCCGACAGGCTTCTAGTCCGGATCCTGACTAACAAGCCATCCGTGCTTGTAATAGTTTGGGGAGGAAGACAACAAACGTGAGTACTGTAGCACCGTCTTCTACTCGAGGATGTCGTCTTCTGTTGCAAGAAGAAGGCTTCTTTCTTCTTCACTTCGCTGCTCTGACTGCTCTGTCTTCTGGGATCCCTTACCCAGAAGACCGTTCGTACGTAGATCCCAAGTGCTCTACTGAACGAGTCAAGCTACACTCCACAACTGTTGACATTCACCGCCACTCAAGAAGAACACTTCCTATGCACAATTGGGAGCGAATTCAATACATTCCACCACCCAGAACTCATGAGCGAAGCTGCTGCACTCAAATCCACAATCTATTCCCCGAGAAGAAGTCACAATGGCATTGGAAAGCTCACTCCCGCTACTTCCTGCGTCTACTCCTCGACACACGAGCCTAGCTAACAGGACGGCACGAGGATGCCGTTCCCTGTTCCTAGACTGTCCACTACTTCTATCTACATCTTCGAACCACTGCTGGTGCGAGTATGCAGACCCCTCCTGTATATTCCAAGACTATTCGTATGTTTCCAACGACGGGTGTAGTGTGCTAAGACTGTCTCTGCTCTAATGTGTCTCGCCTGCCTGCCTGTAGAATCGGTGTGTATGTTCAGTTACTACAGAATCCTACAGAATTGGCAGAACTGACAGAGCTCCATTTCCTACTCTACGATCCTACTTAACCATCTGCCTCGAGAGTCAGGGGAGGCGACCACCAGGGAGAGAGAGAGGCGCTGGCAAGAAGTTGTCACCTCACATGCATGTCCCTCTTCCCAATTAGCCCTCCACTGTGTTACTCCTACGCTACCTATGCTGCCACATGAGGTCCTAACTATTTTTACATGGAAAACTGCCACCCTTAAGATAGCATGTCCGATCCTACTAAATCTGGAAGTGCCGATTAAGTTTGCTAACTACTCTGATTGCTCGGTGGCAATCTCTACATGATCTGCTCCTACCGGAGCTACTACCTCGACTTCTGATGGGTTGGGAAGCCCTGCACTTACCTCGGGTACCACTGAGGTAGCTTCCCTCTCCTCGCTCTTCGCTGGCCCTGCTGTTTCTGCGGCTGCGTCTTCCTCGGCTTCGACTTCGGAAGACGGAATGGTCTTCTGGGAAGACGAGTCGAATGGTGCGTCTTCGGTCTTCTGAGGCACAGATGCAGTACTAGGGACCATGGCGACCTCATAGGGGTCCGGGGAAGTCGCTTCCTCCACGCGGAATACCTGGGAAGACGGCTCGTCTTCCTGTCTTTCAGAAGACATCATGTCTTCCGGGGCGTCTTCGGGAGTCTTCTCGTCTTCCAACGCTGTCACCACCAAGTGTACAGCGAGATCGAACTCCTCCTTCTCCATTCCGGATCCAGTCGAGGGTGCTAGGGCTTGGGAAGATGCGGTTGCATGTGTCGGAAGTGAGGGAAGACCATAAAGTGTCTTCACTCCTTCTATCTGTCTATCCAGGTACCTGAACATGCTATCTCTACATTCCACCAACCTCGTCTTGGACCCGCTGTCCCATTCCCTAGCTAAGGTAAGTAACTTCTTACCCGCGGTGAAGTTGAACTTCTTCCGAAGCGCTTCTACCGACTGAGCTAGCATCTTCTGCGCACGAGCCTCCGCTGCTTCCCTCTGCGTCTTCTCCACTGCAGCTCGTGCTTCTGCGGCTTCTCGCTGCATCTTCCAAGTGGTCTGCTCTTCTGCGAGGGCAGTGATCATCTCCCGCACTCGGAGAACTTCCTGATCGCGCTGCTGTAGTCGCGCCTGCAACTCCTGGTTGCTCTTCTGAACTTGCATCGATTCCTTGGCAGAAGCAGCTGCTTCCGCCTTGTACCTGGCTGCAAGCTTCTCCGTGGTGCGGAGACTAGCTTCCAGCGACTCCGTCTTCTGCTGGCTGTCTTCCTGTCGCAGCAAGGTGCGCAGACCGAATCCAAGCTGTAAGGGCTTCTCTTGTGCCCTCGCTCTCCTTTCCAGCAACTCCATAGCGGGCTGGATCTCCTTCTGGAAGTAGGCACTGAACTCCTCCAGTCGTCTTCCCGCGGAAGACAAGTTCATTTCCACCACTCGCTCCATGGTGTCGACTTCGTCTTCCAGAGGCAAGGAAGCCTCTTCCACCACTACGGCCTTCTTCTTCTGCGCACGAGAAGAAGCTACTCTTCTCATCTTCCGGGGTGGAAGACTCCTCGTGGCAGGAGCGGCTCTCCTCTTTGCGCTTCCTCGCATCGCAGTAGGAGCGCCCATCCATCCTTCGTCTTCTGGAGTCTTCGGAAGATTCCCAGGTGTTACAGAAGCTGTCTTCTGCTCCGATCGGGTACTCAGCAAGTCTTCCTCTGAGTCCGACTCCGATCCTGAATGAATGAGAGAGATGGGTGTCCTCGGTACACTTCTGTGACCCATCTTCCTCACTGGCGTGGCGTCTTCCGACCCACTAGACTCGTCTTCTCTCACCAGAAGCGTCTTCTGGTGAGAGCCGGGTCTCAGCTGTGGCATCAGAGTGGGAGAGAGCCTTGCTGCTGCCTCTCGGTCATCGTCTTCCGAGGTCTCCTCCTTCACCTCCTGTCGCTCCGTTGGTCCATACACTGCCAGCTGATCTTCCCTAAGATCCCCCATGGCTACATACAAGTAGCAGAAGAAGGGCGTCAGATGTCCTCCCGCTGGGGTACCCAAGTATGCTAGCTCCGTCTGTACATAGTTGTGGATGTACGCGCCCCAGTAGATTGGCACTCTGTCATCCCACACTGATTCCAGGAACTGCACGTCCTGATCTCCTAAGTACCTTGTCTTCTGCGCTTTTCCCTTGGGGAAAAGATGCAGAAACAACTTCGCCAGAAGTCGCTTCTTCGGCTCCCGGTAAGACTCTATTTTCCAACCGTTCCTCCCCTGCCTGTCTTCCACGAAAAGACAGGTGGTACTCCCAGGCACATGCCATGAACTCACAATCCTAGGCAAGATCTTCTTCTCGTACCAATATCCTCGGTTCTCGGTCTCAGGCTTGTGAAACGCCTTACGCCACCAGTCTTCAGTCCAGGAAGACGGTCTTCCCCGAGCTACTCCTGCCTTCGCAGGTACACGGTTACGCGGTGGTAACGCGGCCCACACCTCCTCCAGAAGTCCTTGATCTGTGAGGTTCCAATCCCACAGGAAGAAGTCGAGACCCAACTCCTTGAGGAAAGGAGTGGCCTCGGCCAATTCTGTCGCTCGTAACACCAAGCCTCGTGGATGCATCGACATACCTGGAAGATCTGTTGCACTAAACCACAAGCACCTACTATGAGCTGAAGGCTCAGTTCTTCCCGAGTGCCCACAGTCTAGCTTCTACTTCTCAGAAGACGAAACTAGTCTTCCAGAAGACAGCTACTCCGTCTTCCGGGATTCTAACAGTACTTCCTAGATAGCTCTCGTCTTCCGAGCTATATCTAAACAATCCTATCTAAGCAAGGCCTCACATGGATTACCAAGAAGACAACCCACCTTGCATTACATCCTACTTCCTATCAGAAGATACAAGATATGCGAGAAGTAGAGTATGAGAAAGGTTCAAAAGATGGTTGCGGGCTCCTGCGGTGACAGTGGTCTCTGGGAAGACACTTGGGACAGCTTCCGATTCAATGTCGTTCTCGGAAGACTTCTCGAAGTCAGACTTCCCTTCACTGGTCTCACCTGTCTTCGTCTTCCTACACGCAATCTATCCTCACAACAGACTCAAGACAACTGCACTCTGTTCTTCTGACTTCTCACCTCTCATACGCACTCAGAAGAAGCTTGCTGCATGATGGGAAGACATGACCCTCGACCATTCCTTCCAGATTCTGCCAGCAAGACTTCTCACAACTCTCTTCTAAGTTCGGGAAGAAGAAGGAACGGCTGCTATGGATCGGACAGAACAGACCCGAATGGACCCTCGCGTCTTCTCGCTCATTTTGCCAGCCTTCCAGTCTTCTAGTCTCTCTAGGAAGATGGGGAGTTGAGAAGCTTGGAAGACCGGGAGGCACAGGCCTAGTTCCCGACTTCCAACTTCTCGAATTAACACAACAACTCACCACTCCACTCAGGATTCGTACCAAACCTCTCTAAACACAAAAGCAAAGCAAATCCACTCTTGATACGAATTGTGTTCAGTCGACTTCCGAAGACAGTCAAGTTCAAGAAGCGTCTTCCGAAGATGTTCCCATCTTCTGAATCGTCTTCTGTTCCAAGTTTCGGGGATAGAGAGGTAGGGGGGTAGGGAAATTGATAGTTGGGGTCTCCAATTTGAGGGCTAGGAGTAGGGAAGCTCGAATTGAGCTCGGGAAGAAGCAAGGAGATGTCTCGACAGAAATTGAGCAGCGCTTCCGCGCCCAATGTCTCAATAGAAAGAATGGGGGTGGGGTAATCGATCAAGCTGCCTGCACACAATCAAGGAAGCGCGGAGAGTACCAAGAAAAGGCGAGAAGAAGTGGGAGGGGAAAAGAACAGGGGGAAGAACCTCTACAATCTTCTTCGGCTCCCCGAGTTGCCTTCGACCTCCGCGCGCTTCTAGCTCTTGTCCTAGCTTCCAATGCGACTCCACACGACTGCGCCTGCTGTCAATTTTGGTCCACACCTTGATTCCACCTCTGCTTCTACTCGCCACTCTTCACTGTCAGCTTCTCGGAAGCTCCACAGAAACGCCTTCGCTTTCTCTGCTGTTTGTGCTCCCGCAATTCAATCTCACCCTTCGCCTAGCTGCCAACTTACTCTCTCCTACCTCGATGTCTCACTTGATTCCTCTCTCAATGCTAGCTCGCGAAGCTCACTCTCTCAATCGATCTTCTTCAGGCGCGCTATGCTGCGGGAAGTTGGAAGGTGTCTAATGTGCTTCCTCACGCATCTTCCCCGCAGATTAGGGGTTCTCGTCCTTGGTGTCTTCCTGACCTACCTATCTCTTCGGTGCGCTCCAGTAGGTACACCTACTGTCTTATCCGAAAACTCGTGGTTGGTCCTTCACGGTCGCTGTCTTCTGGAAGATAGGTGTCTTCCGCCGTCTTCCCATCTTCCGCCGTCTTCTTGTCTTCTGAAGATGCAACTGAGAAGACGATCTTCCGAAGACGGTCGTCTTCTGAAGAAGTCAACTTCTTATTACAAACAGCTCTTAAGATCATCTTCCTGTTAAGAAAGACGTAACCTTAAGTAACAACGCTTCTTCAGTTAAACAAACAAGTCATTATTCTTAAAAATTTCAAAAATTCGTGCATTCTGTAATTTGTGGTCACCACATACGCCCACCCTCACATGTTTGCGTCCCCGCAAACATCAGTGGTTCCTGCACTTCTGTTTACGTCCAGTACTTCTTGACGCGCCACCCATTAACACGAGTGGTCATCAGTGTACCGTCCAACTTTTCCAACTGCAAGGAGCCATTGTCGAAGACCTCTAAGACACGGTAAGGTCCCATCCAGCGAAGATGAAGTTTCCCGGAGAACTTAATATGACGGTTGTCATAGAGAAGCACCAAGTCCCCATCCACAACAGTCACCTTCCTCAACTTGCTATCGTAGTTTACCTTACGTTGCGCTTGCACCTCGTATGTCTTCTCCAAAGCTGCATTCCTGTCTTCTTCAAACTCTACGAAGTTCAGAAGACGCTGCTCCTGGCTCTCTTCTTCTCCCATGCATTCGGATACGGCTAACCGGTATGTTGGGACCTCTAACTCTATGGGCACAATGGGCGTCATGCCGTAAGTTAGGTAGAAAGGCGTCTTCTGGGTTGTGACTTTAGGTGAAATTCTGAAAGCCCACAACACAGATGGCAGTTTCGTGTCCCAGTCATACGCATGGTTAACAGTTACCTTGTTCAGGATGTTACACAGAAGACCGTTCGACTTCTCCGTCAGCCCATTCGCTTTCGGGTTGTATGGCGTCGTCTTCCGATGCTTAATCCTGAAGTATTGGGTCAGGAGGGAGATAGTCTCATTTAAGAAATGAGTGCCCCTATCTGACACCAATTCCAGCGGACATCTATACCTAGTGATGATGTTATGCCATAGGAACCTTGCTACTACTACGGCATCGTTCTTTCTCGTGGTCTCGCCTTCCACCATCTTGGTGGCATAGTCGGTAGCTATTAAGATGTACCTTGCTCGTGTTCTTCTCGCCACCGGGACGATAGGACCTACAAAGTCGATTCCCCACTTTTCGAACGGGACAAGCGGAAGAATGGGAGTAAGAGGCCACCTTGTTGTAGCGGTCGGTCTTCCCACCCTCTGGCATGCATCGCACTTCCTGATCTCCTGAAAAGTGTCTCGGTACATAGTTGACCACCAGTATCCGGCGTCTAGCATCTTCTTCACTGTGGTCTTCAATCCGTAGTGACCCCCAGCATCTTCGTAGTGAAGACCTGTGATCACTGATTTTATCTCTGATGGCTCGAGACATCTTCTCAGCTTCTCGTCATGTCCTTTTCGAAACAGGATACCCTGGAAGATAGCATATGGACCTGCCTTGTGTAAGAAGACGGCCTTCTGCTCCGCATCCATTCCCTCGGGATACTGTTGGTCTTCCAAGAACTTCCTCAAGTCCTTGAAGATCGACTCTTCTGTGGAAGTCGCAAAGACTGGATCAGAAGATCTAGTCTCGTCTTCTGGGAAGCAGGCAGTACGCCCCCCCTCAGATGAAAGTGTCTCTGCAAAAACTGAAAACAACTTCTCGTCAGGAAACTCGTCTTCCACTTCATCTTCTCGTCGTTCTGTTTCCAATCTGGATAGGTAGTCAGCATTAACATGCTGTCTTCCGGGCCTGTACTCAACTGTGTAAGTAAATTCCTGGAGTAGGAGAATCCATCTAGCTATCCTGCCAGACAAATCTGCTTTCTTTACAATATGTTTCAAAGAGAAGTGATCTACATAGAAGACGAACGGCTTTGCTAGAAGATAGTGTCTAAACTTCCTACAGGAGTAAATCATGCCAAGACACTCCCTTTCAGTTGTCGAGTACTTCTTCTCTGCATCACTGAGCTGTCTTCCCGCGTAGTAAATGGGATAATCCTTCTTCTTCTCATCTTTCTGACTCAACACCACCCCGATGGCGAAAGCAGAAACATCCACATAAATGTGGAAGACTCTTTCCCAATCAGGCGGCCGTAGGACAGGGGATTCTGACAGAAGCCTCTTCATTTCTTCGAATGCTTCCTGCTGCTCAGAAGACCAAATGTATGGTTCGTCTTTCTTCAGCAACTTAGTGAGTCTCCCTGCTACCTCTGCGTACCTGTCAATAAACCTCCTGTAGTATCCTACGTTGCCAAGGAAGCTTCTCAACTGTGTCAGGTTAGCAGGTGGGTGGAGTTTCATGATGACTTCCACCTTAGCATAGTCGACTTCTATACCTCTTCCGGAAATCCTATCTCTTAGCAAGATCTCTTCTGACATACCAAAGAAGCATTTCTCAGGGTGAAGTGCCAAACGATGTTCTCTACACTTCAGAAAACACTTCCTTAGAAATATCAAGTGGTCTTCTCTTGATCCAAACACATAGAAGTCATCCAAGAAAATCTCCATAAAGGTGCGAAGATACTCCTTGAAGATTGTAATCATCAACCTCTGGAACGTGGCGGGTGCATTGCATAAACCAAACGGCATTTGATTGTATGCGTACGTGCCCCAATCAGTAGTGAAAGTGGTTTTCGACTTGTCTTCTTCTCTGATTGAAACTTGGTTGTACCCAGAATACCCATCCAGGAAGCTGTAGACTCATGTCCTGCTACCTGGTCTAACACAGAGTCAGTGAATGGTAACGGGTGGTGATCCTTTTTCGTGACCAAGTTCAGCTTCCGGAAGTCCTGACACACTCGGATCTTCCCTGTCTGCTTCTTCGGCACGATGACAATAGGAGCTACCCACTCACTGCTAAGTACTGGGAAGATGACTCCTGCCTTCAAGTATTGGTCAATCTGGTCCTTCACCAGAAGCGAGTACTTGGGGTTGAGCCGGTACTGCCTCTGCCGTGCAGGAACAACGCCCTCTAGCAAGTCGATGCGATGCTCTCCCAACTCTCGAGGTATGCCCTTCATGTCTTCTATGGTCCACGCGAAGACATCCTGGAACTTCGTTAGAAGTTCTCGAAAGTCTTCCAACTGCTGGTCCTCGATCACCTTGGAAAGCTTCAGCTTCTTCCCAGGAGCAACCTCCATCTCTTGGAGATCATCCGGGTTTATCATTCCTTCAGTGTGACTGTACTCACTGGCACCAAAGTATTCCGGTTTGGGAGCTTCTTCTAGTTCAGATTCGTCTTCTGGAAGACCAACGATCGGATCTTTCGAAGGGAAGACGGTATTCTCGTCTTCTGGAAGCTCTTCTTCCGCAATCTCGTAGCACTCAATGTATCCACAGATCACATCTTCCACTTTCTCTGCTACTTCTGTAGCACACACGTTATTCACCATAAACTCATTATACCGTTCATCACTGTCAGAAGACGCAGCCGAGTCTTCTGAAGTGTACCCCTCTGTTGTAGACGGAGTTTCACCTTGGTGTCCAATCTTGATCCAAGGAAGCGAGACATTAGCCTTCTCACCTGGCTTGGGTGTAGGATTGGGAAATCTAAAACGATGCCTTCTCCAGTCGGTATTCACATTTGCAGCATACAGCCAGGGTCTTCCTATCAACACCTGATATCCAACCTTAGCTACAGGTCGCAAAATGATGTAAGTGAGGTAAAAAGATACTCCACCAATTACCGTGAGGACATCTTTCAGTTGCCCCAAAGGTCGTCTTCTGGTCTGGTCCGCCATTCTGAGAATTCTCGGAGTAGGCTGGAATTCAGTGAAGCCTAGGGCATGCGCCGTTTCTTCCGTCATGATGTTAACTCCGGAGCCGAAATCAATGGGTACCTTCTTCAGAAGACAACCATGGATCTCCATATCAAGTTCTGGGGCTCCCAAGTCCTCATGCTCTATTCTTAGGATCGGGGTGCTCTTGGGAAGTTTAGCTGCCCTCCTCTTCCTCGATCCTCGAAGCACAGATTGTAACAACTTCCTGTAACCAGCGTTGTCATCCAACAGCTGTTGGAAGGTTACATCCGTCTTCTGATTCCACAAGTCTCGCAAGAAGTCGTACGGAGATCTTTTCAGAAGAGTGACTGGTGTTTCCAACAGAGAAGATGTAGTGGCTGCTTCCTTGGGTGGAAGACCAGAAGAGTGTCTTCCCTCGATTGGAGGCTGTTTCCGTGAGACAGGTGTCGCCGTAGTCGGTGTAGGAAGCTGCTGTACTATCTTCCGTCTCTTCTCCAGCTCTTCTTGCATGATCGCTTCAACCTCTTGTCTTATGTCAGGAGCAAAGTACTTCGGATCTTCTCGGTCGTAAGTAGGAGAAGACGGCCGCTCGGGAGAAGATGACCTCTCCTTACGCTGCTTCTTCTTCTTGACGTCCTTCTGGCGAGATTCTGACTTCCCTTTGCTTCTGGTACTTACCTTGAACACAGCTTCATCCAAAACTTCCTCCGGAGGCCAACTATCTGAATTCGGGTCAGGATTCCAAACAGTACCATCCGTCAAAGTGAGAGATGACGCTTCTTCAGGTGTCTTCATCTTCTGAGCTGCAGTCGTCTTCTGCAGCTGAGGTTCCTTTCCTTCGCGCTTCCCGGGGTCTGGTTCGTCTTCCTCGATATGGAGACAATCCGTACAATCCCCAGGATCTTCTTCTTCTACCGTGATGTACTGTACCACTGCTAACTCGAGCTTAGAAGATGATGCAGCTTCTGCAGGAGGCGTGGTATCTGCAAATCTCACCATTTGTCGTGGCCGTAAGGTCTGAGGACAATTCCCTGTGAAATGACCGGCTTCCTTACAATTCCCACACAAGGGTACTTGCCCAAATCTGTCTTCTCGGGTGAGGACAGGTGGACCACCAGTGTCCTGTCTCTCCACAATTATTGCACGCTCCAGGAAGAGGGTTGAGAGGTCGTTGTGATGAAGAAGGCTGCCAGGGCGTCCTGGTCTGTACATTGCTAGCTCTATCCCTCGATACATAACGATTATATTGGGCGGGAGGCGTAGGAGTGAAGGGTTGTATCGTCTCGATCCTATAGCAAGTTTCCCCACTGGGATCGTGTAGATATCCCTCATCGTCTTCTTCCCATCCTGCCCAGTTGACAGCTTGGTCCTGCGTACACTGATCTCTGGTGTGTCCGGAAGAGTTACAAAGGTTGCACCAAAGGTTTGGCCGGGAAGCCGTAGGCTGCTTCCGCTTGTCCTTCTGGTTCAAAAGATGAACTTTCAGGTCGGCAAACTGCTTCAGAACCTCATCGATGCGGGGATCAGGTGCAGACTGAATGATCTGAGTTTGAGGCATCTTCTGCACAACTTCCTCCCTTGCTCGCGTCTTCTCCTTCTTCTTCTTCCGCGTCTTCTTCTCTGGTTCAGATTCCGATTCTGAACTTTCGACAGTAGACTCTTCAGAAGTAGAGGCTGCTTCCGAATCACTGTTATCAGTTTCAATGGACTTGGACTTCTTCTTGGACTTCCGAGAAGACTTCTTCGACTTCTTGGACTTCTTCGAGGTCTTCTCTTTGTCTTTCGTCATATTCCGAGTGATGCTCGAGGTTTCATACTGCTCGGCATGCTTCTGTACCTCCGCTAAATCATCACCTCCTCCTCTTCTGCAGTACAATTCCATATCCTGAGACAATCCTCCCAAGTACCAGTCCACAGCTTGCTGAGCACAGTAGCCGGGTCTTCCTTGGTTCTGAGAGATGTGATCCAAGAGATCTTCAAATCTCTCGGTGTAATCCCTCAGTGTCTCTTTCTTCTTCCGTTCGAGCCTCTGAAGCTCTATGAGGGTCATACGATCGTAGCCCACTCCTCTGAACCTCTTCAGAAAAGCTGCCTTCAGAGTAGCCCAAGCGGCCATTACTACAACATCATCCAACGTTTTACTCATCCACTTCCTTCCTTTCCCTTTGATCAAACTGGGAAATACACGGAGTCTGTCAACATCCGCGTCTTCCTTGTTGGATCTAGAGATGGTCTCGAACATCGTGATGAAGTCGTCTGCATCAGCATCATCGTCGTACGGATGGTACTTCTGCCGAGTGTGGGAAGCCATGTTGACTGCCGGCTGGTGCGACTGCCAACTTCTTTCTTCCTCAGGTCCAGGTGGTGGAGATGGTCTTCTCGAAGGTCCAGGCCTGTCTGAATCAGGAAGATCGTCTTCTGAGTCAGAGCTACTGTCACTGCTACCTCCCGAGACGTCTGGAACAATCTCCTCTAGTCTTCTCTCACCTTGAGAAACTTCTCCCGCACTTGGGAAGACGTCTTCCGAGTAACCAGTACCGAAATCTACTTTATACACGTGATCACCCGGTTGGTTTCTGTCTTCGCCAAAGATTATGCTCGAGATGGAAGGCTCTTCCAACTCTACCGATCGGATCTTCCTGAGCTCTTCTTCTTTCCTTTGGTGTCTCAGGGATATCCGCTGATCTCTAGAAGCGGTTCGCTGGGATGAGTTAACCCACTCAGGATCCTTACCCGTGCGTCTTCTGCTTCTTCCTCCGGTCGGAGGCATCCACCAGAGTACTGAGAACAGATGTCTCTCTTTTTCTACCACTAGATCCGGGAGACCAAATGACTGAACAACCGATCACAAGTTCAGAACGTCTTCTTCTCCTGCATCTGGTTGCACTCACTGCAATCTTCCAAGATCGAGTCTTCCAAGGAGTTCTTGGAAGCAGGGAAGCGGCTTCTTCCAACTTTCCCTGAGGTATCTTATCAGCTTCTGGTTGCGGTTCCCGTCTTCTAGCAAGATAGAGTCCCACAACACATTCAACGACAATCGAAGTTAGTTCGAAACGAACCTAACTAATGGCACACAGATCCAGGAAGCTTAGAACAGAAGTTACTAAGATGAAATCCCCGGCAGCGGCGCCAAAAATGGTTCCTCACTATATGTAGTGACGTAGGATTTCTCCTTTTGCCCATTTAGTATACAAGATATCGTTCCCACAGAGGATTTGCACAAGTAACGCTGCTCTAAGTTCTAAGATCTGTTCAAACACACAAACACACGGGTTTTGCCTAGAAATCCCGTCTTCTCACAACACCACACAAAACTACACGTCTTCCAGACACGCCAAATGATGCTCTGGAACTAAACAAACAACTACCAATTACAATATCACACAACTATTCACAGAGAAGCTCGGGAAGACGATCTTCCTGCTCCCAGGTTGCTTCTTGCGGTCTTCTCGATACCGTCTTCCCGAAGCGATTCTCGTCTTCTGGGGGTTTAGCTCGTCTTCTCACACCTCCAGAAGGCTGTCCGGCTTCGCAGAAGTCGACTAGTAACAGTCGTTACATCTTACTCTCACACTCACATTCCAATCGGGTTGGATAAATCACAGGGTGTATGCCCCCTGTAGCCTTCCCAGGCTTCTGCCTACGGAAGTTGTCTTCCTGCAGCACTACAACGACATTCACCTTCACGGAAGCTCAATAGAAGTATCGGAAGCTCACTAGAAGAAGATAAGAAGATGGGGGAGATGAGGGAAGATGGGAAGAAGAAGAAATCCAAACAAGAGAAAACAGGATGAAAAAGGGCAATTAAGATTCCGACAGGCTTCTAGTCCGGATCCTGACTAACAAGCCATCCCTGCTTGTAATAGTTTGGGGAGGAAGACAACAAACGTGGGTACTGTAGCACCGTCTTCTACTCGAGGATGTCGTCTTCTGTTGCGGGAATAAGGCTTCTTTCTTCTTCACTTCGCTGCTCTGACTGCTCTGTCTTCTGGGATCCCTTACCCAGAAGACCGTTCGTACGTAGATCCCAAGTGCTCTACTGAACGAGTCAAGCTACACTCCACAACTGTTGACATTCACCGCCACTCAAGAAGAACACTTCCCATGCACAATTGGGAGCGAATTCAATACATTCCATCATCCAGAAGTCATGAGCGAAGCTGCTGCACTCAAATCCACAATCTATTCCCCGAGAAGAAGTCACAATGGCATTGGGAAGCTCACTCCCGCTACTTCCTGCGTCTACTCCTCGACACACCAGTCTAGCTAACAGGACTGCACGAGGATGTCGTTCTCTGTTCCTAGACTGTCCACTATTTCTATCTACATCTTCGAACCACTGCTGGTGCGAGTATGCAGACCCCTCTTGTATATTCCAAGACTATTCGTATGTTTCCAACGACGGGTGTAGTGTGCTAAGACTGTCTCTGCTCTAATGTGTCTCGCCTGCCTGCCTGTAGAATCGGTGTGTATGTTCAGTTACTACAGAATCCTACAGAACTGACAGAACTGACAGAGCTCCATTTCCTACTCTACGATCCTACTTAACCATCTGCCTCGAGAGTCAGGGGAGGCGACCACCAGGGAGAGAGAGAGGCGCTGGCAAGAGGTTGTCACCTCACATGCATGCGGTCCCTCTTCCCAATTAGCCCTCCACTGTGTTACTCCTACGCTACCTATGCTGCCACATGGGGTCCTAACTATTTTTACATGGAAAACTGCCACCCTTAAGATAGCATGTCCGATCCTACTAAATCTGGAAGTGCCGATTAAGTTTGCTAACTACTCTGATTGCTCGGTGGCAATCTCTACATGATCTGCTCCTATCGGAGCTACTACCTCGACTTCTGATGGGCTGGGAAGCCCTGCACTTACCTCGGGTACCACTGAGGTAGCTTCCCTCTCCTCGCTCTTCGCTGGCCCTGCTGTTTCTGCGGCTGCGTCTTCCTCGGCTTCGACTTCGGAAGACGGAATGGTCTTCTGGGAAGACGAGTCGAATGGTGCGTCTTCGGTCTTCTGAGGCACAGATGCAGTACTAGGGACCATGGCGACCTCATAGGGGTCCGGGGAAGTCGCTTCCTCCACGCGGAATACCTGGGAAGACGGCTCGTCTTCCTGTCTTTCAGAAGACATCATGTCTTCCGGGGCGTCTTCGGGAGTCTTCTCGTCTTCCAACGCTGTCACCACCAAGTGTACAGCGAGATCGAACTCCTCCTTCTCCATTCCGGATCCAGTCGAGGGTGCTAGGGCTTGGGAAGATGCGGTTGCATGTGTCGGAAGTGAGGGAAGACCATAAAGTGTCTTCACTCCTTCTATCTGTCTATCCAGGTACCTGAACATGCTATCTCTACATTCCACCAACCTCGTCTTGGACCCGCTGTCCCATTCCCTAGCTAAGGTAAGTAACTTCTTACCCGCGGTGAAGTTGAACTTCTTCCGAAGCGCTTCTACCGACTGAGCTAGCATCTTCTGCGCATGAGCCTCCGCTGCTTCCCTCTGCGTCTTCTCCACTGCAGCTCGTGCTTCTGCGGCTTCTCGCTGCATCTTCCAAGTGGTCTGCTCTTCTGCGAGGGCAGTGATCATCTCCCGCACTCGGAGAACTTCCTGATCGCGCTGCTGTAGTCGCGCCTGCAACTCTTGGTTGCTCTTCCGAAGTTGCATCGATTCCTTGGCAGAAGCAGCTGCTTCCGCCTTGTACCTGGCTGCAAGCTTCTCCGTGGTGCGGAGACTAGCTTCCAGCGACTCCGTCTTCTGCTGGCTGTCTTCCTGTCGCAGCAAGGTGCGCAGACCGAATCCAAGCTGTAAGGGCTTCTCCTGTGCCCTCGCTCTCCTTTCCAGCAACTCCATAGCGGGCTGGATCTCCTTCTGGAAGTAGGCACTGAACTCCTCCTGCGGAAGACAAGTTCATTTCCATCACTCGCTCCATGGTGTCGACTTCGTCTTCCAGAGGCAAAGAAGCCTCTTCCACCACTACGGCCTTCTTCTTCTGCGCACGAGAAGAAGCTACTCTTCTCATCTTCCGGGGTGGAAGACTCCTCGTGGCAGGAGCGGCTCTCCTCTTTGCGCTTCCTCGCATCGCAGTAGGAGCGCCCATCCATCCTTCGTCTTCTGGAGTCTTCGGAAGACTCCCAGGTGTTACAGAAGCTGTCTTCTGCTCCGATCGGGTACTCAGCAAGTCTTCCTCCGAGTCCGACTCCGATCCTGAATGAATGAGAGAGATGGGTGTCCTCGGTACACTTCTGTGACCCATCTTCCTCACTGGCGTGGCGTCTTCCGACCCACTAGACTCGTCTTCCCTCACCAGAAGCGTCTTCTGGTGAGAGCCGGGTTTCAGCTGTGGCATCAGAGTGGGAGGGAGCCTTGCTGCTGCCTCTCGGTCATCGTCTTCCGAGGTCTCCTCCTTCACCTCCTGTCGCTCCGTTGGTCCATACACTGCCAGCTGATCTTCCCTAAGATCCCCCATGTCTACATACAAGTAGCAGAAGAAGGGCGTCAGATGTCCTCCCGCTGGGGTACCCAAGTATGCTAGCTCCGTCTGTACATAGTTGTGGATGTACGCGCCCCAGTAGATTGGCACTCTGTCATCCCACACTGATTCCAGGAACTCCACGTCCTGATCTCCTAAGTACCTTGTCTTCTGCACTTTTCCCCTGGGGAAAAGATGCAGAAACAACTTCGCCAGAAGTCACTTCTTCGGCTCCCGGTAAGACTCTATCTTCCAACCGTTCCTCCCCTGCCTGTCTTCCACGAAAAGGCAGGTGGTACTCCCAGGCACATGCCATGAACTCACAATCCTAGGCAAGATCTTCTTCTCGTACCATTATCCTCGGTTCTCGGTCTCAGGCCTGTGAAACGCCTTACGCCACCAGTCTTCAGTCCAGGAAGACGGTCTTCCCCGAGCTACTCCTGCCTTCGCAGGTACACGGTTACGCGGTGGTAACGCGGCCCACACCTCCTCTAGAAGCCCTTGATCTGCGAGGTTCCAATCCCACAGGAAGAAGTCGAGACCCAACTCCTTGAGGAAAGGAGTGACCTCGGCCAATTCTGTCGCTGGTAACACCAAGCCTCGTGGATGCATCGACATACTTGGAAGATCTGTTGCACTAAACCACAAGCACCTACTATGAGCTGAAGGCTCAGTTCTTCCCGAGTGCCCACAGTCTAGCTTCTACTTCTCAGAAGACGAAACTAGTCTTCCAGAATACAGCTACTCCGTCTTCCGGGATTCTAACAGTACTTCCTAGATAGCTCTCGTCTTCCGAGCTATATCTAAACAATCCTATCTAAGCAAGGCCTCGCATGGATTACCAAGAAGACAACCCACCTTGCATTACATCCTACTTCCTATCAGAAGATACAAGATATGCGAGAAGTAGAGTATGAGAAAGGTTCAGAAGATGGTTGCGGGCTCCTGCGGTGACAGTGGTCTCTGGGAAGACACTTGGGACAGCTTCCGATTCAATGTCGTTCTCGGAAGACTTCTCGAAGTCAGACTTCCCTTCACTGGTCTCACCTGTCTTCGTCTTCCTACACGCAATCTATCCTCACAACAGACTCAAGACAACTGCACTCTGTTCTTCTGACTTCTCACCTCTCATACGCACTCAGAAGAAGCTTGCTGCATGATGGGAAGACATGACCCTCGACCATTCCCTCCAGATTCTGCCAGCAAGACTTCTCACAACTCTCTTCTAAGTTCGGGAAGAAGAAGGAACGGCTGCTATGGATCGGATCGGATCGGATGGACCCGAATGGACCCTCGCGTCTTCTCGCTCATTTTGCCAGCCTTCCAGTCTTCTAGTCTCTCTAGGAAGATGGGGAGTTGAGAAGCTTGGAAGACCGGGAGGCACAGGCCTAGTTCCCGACTTCCAACTTCTCGAATTAACACAACAACTCACCACTCCACTCAGGATTCGTACCAAGCCTCTCTAAACACAAAAGCAAAGCAAATCCACTCTTGATACGAATTGTGTTCAGTCGACTTCCGAAGACAGTCTTCCGAAGAAGGTCTTCCGGAGATGTTCCCATCTTCTGAATCGTCTTCTGTTCCAAGTTTCGGGGATAGAGAGGTAGGGGGGTAGGAAAATTGATAGTTGGGGTCTCCAATTTGAGGGCTAGGAGTAGGGAAGCTCGAATTGAGCTCGGGAAGAAGCAAGGAGATGTCTCGACAGAAATTGGGCAGCGCTTCCGCGCCCAATGTCTCAATAGAAAGAATGGGGGTGGGGTAATCGATCAGGCTGCCTGCACACAATCAAGGAAGCGCGGGGAGTACCAAGAAAAGGCGAGAAGAAGTGGGAGGGGAAAAGAACAGGAGGAAGAACCTCTACAGTCTTCTTCGGCTCCCCGAGTTGCCTTCGACCTCCGCGCGCTTCTGACTCTTGTCCTAGCTTCCAATGTGACTCCACACGACTGCGCCTGCTGTCAATTTCGGTCCACACCTTGATTCCACCTCTGCTTCTACTCGTCACTCTTCACTATCAGCTTCTCGGAAGCTCCACAGAAACGCCTTCGTTTTCTCTGCTGTTTGTGCTCCCGCAATTCAATCTCACCCTTCGCCTAGCTGCCAACTTAGTCTCTCCTACCTCGATGTCTCACTTGATTCCTCTCTCAATGCTAGCTCGCGAAGCTCACTCTCTCAATCGATCTTCTTCAGGCGCGCTATGCTGCGGGAAGTTGGAAGGTGTCTAATGTGCTTCCTCACGCATCTTCCCCGCAGATTAGGGGTTCTCGTCCTTGGTGTCTTCCTGACCTACCTACCTCTTCGGTGCGCTCCAGTAGGTACACCTACTGTCTTACCCGAAAACTCGTGGTTGGTCCTTCGCGGTCGCTGTCTTCTGAAGATAGGTGTCTTCCGCCGTCTTCCCATCTTCCGCCGTCTTCTCGTCTTCTGAAGACGCAACTGAGAAGACGATCTTCCGAAGACGGTCGTCTTCTGAAGAAGTCAACTTCTTATTACAAACAGCTCTTAAGATCATCTTCCTGTTAAGGAAGACGTAACCTTAAGTAACAACGCTTCTTCAATTATACAAACAAGTCATTATTCTTAAAAATTTCAAAAATTCGTGCATCCTGTAATTTGTGGGCACCACACGGATCAGTGGATAGAGCTCGTTGTCAGCATTCCATAGGCACTTCTTCTGCTTCATTTGGACGCCTAGTGGAAAAGTTACATGACTCGAAAGATGGAGAAAACAAGCTAGGCCTCAGCTTACGAGCTTTTGGCGCAACTTCATATCTTCACTTTCATCACATAGATGGGTAGAGCTCGTTGTCAACTTTCCAAGGACATCTTATTTACTTCGTTTGGACATCTAGTGAAGAAGTTATGCGACTCGAAAGAAGACAAAATCAAGCAAGGCCTTAGTTTACTTGCTGACTGGGTATTTGAGGCTTCAGGTGCTATATCAAAGACGCAAGGGGCCTGCTTCATTATTATTGAGAGAACTTGGTACGTTGTCGGAGTGTGATCCGTCTATCTAGGAAAGCGCCGAACTTCTGGCTGTGGTTGTTTACTCAAGAGGTTGGCTTTCAGGTCACAATAGGGCTATAAACACTCGCACAGATGTGTAAGATCTAGTAATATGCTCAAAAAGCGAAATTCAGGTCTAGCTGGCAGTAATAGGATCCGGCGGCGAACTTTGACACTCACGGAGAAGAAAACTATGAAGTTTTTGACTTCTAAACTTCCCCTACATGCAAATGAGGTACTACTGAACTCACACACGAAGTTTCAGCCTGAGATCAAATTCTGACACGGAGATATGGATAGAAAAGTTCTGAGCAAGAAAACTACGGCAATTTCTGGTACCTAGATGGCTATTCCGACCTATAACAGAAGATTGGCTTGATCAATTTCGAATATTCTTACAAGATTTGGAGTCTACAGGATGCTGAACACCCCTGTGAAGTTGGGACTCCTGACTATACACAGAACTCCAGATCTCCTCCTCTGAAGTCGCTGCTCTAGATTAAGAACTTCTCAGACCCCCTCTGCTTCAGCGGCCGCTCTGAATTACTCAGTCACTCAATCGATGCGAAACTTTTTGGGAAATCGTAGCCCTGCTGGCAGAAAACACAACCCCGAAGTTTTGAAGCAATTTCCTCAAATCTGCTGCAAGTGACACTGAAAACCCTAAATCCAACAAAAGTGATTCAATTCTAGCACAATTCGAACTTCAGTTAATCATAACTTCGTCTTTATTGTCTCAAATCGATCAAAAATTTCACTGGAAGTGCTTGGCATGACGAGCTCTACCCTCCTGTGCCCTCCGATTTCGAAGTCCCCCTACCAAATGCTCGAACACTCCTTAAGACCTCTGTTTCTAATTTAGAGTTACACAAAAGACAAAAATGGACCAATGAGAGTTCATAGTTCCACTTGGCTGTCCTTTAGTGCCCTAATCCACATGGTAACTCAAATTCACTCAAAGGCTACCACGTCAGCCCCTAAAGTGCCAGCATAAATCTTAAACTTCACACGAAGGCATGCAAAATAACACGTAACCCTAAAAGATAACTTAACCAATCTAGAAAGCATGCATGGGCGACATGTAAGTACAACCCATGAGCTTAAACCCTTATCAGCATGGAAACCCTAAGTTATGTACTTTCACAACATAGATAAGCATGATATCATTTGCACAAGCGCAGGAGTGCTTGAACAAGATAGATAACATACTATCAACCTACTAGGACTCAAAATATATAACACAATAGTGTCAACATCGTATGCAAAGGTGTCAAACATATGTATAAAGGACTAGAAGTAATATGAGCTAACTTCTAGAACTACTAAAGTCAAGCGTCGGAGTAGAAGTCAAGCATGTAGCCGTCAAGTAGCGCGACATCCACCCCCTCTGAACCTGCACATCCTCCGGTATGTGCCATCCAGATCAAGACTCTTCAGCTTCGGCTTCAAACTCATCTTCAACATGCATTGAGTCTTCAGCTTCGTCGTCTATAAACTCTGCAACGTTCTGGTCCTCCCCTCTCCTCTTAAAGAGCTTGATTCTCTTTCTTGCGACTGGTATCTTGAGCACTGCACCATCTAACTCTCTCAAGGAGTATGTGGTATTATCATAAACTTCTAACACCACATAAGGTCCAAACCATCTCTTGGAGAATTTCCTGATAGTGCTATGCTGATTATCAAGACTACTATCATAGACTAACACCCAATCACCTTCTTTAACTGGTTTGGGTCGTAATCTATGCGTTCTATGAAATCTGCCTTTGTTTCTCTCTCTAGCAATCTTTAATCTTTCGACAGCTTTGGCAACATCCTCAGGTCTTCGTTCTAACTGCTGGATCCTTAATGCAAGAAGATCCTCCGTACTTCTATCATCTTCTCTTGGCAAAACATTCCAAGTAGGCACAACCTCCTCAATCGGCATCACATGTTTTTGTCCTAGTATCAATTCTGCTGGCATGTAACCTGTAACGGTACTATGAGTTGTACGGTCTGCCCATAAAGCAAACGGTAGCAGTCTAGGCCATTCACGGATCTTACCCCCTTGCAAGCTTTTACCAAAGCTTTGATGATTGGCGGATGACCTCTTTCGCTCTTGCCATTCCCTTCAGGATTGTAAGCAGTGGTTAACGCCCACTTGATTCCCAATCGCTTGAAGAACTCAACTGCTTCTTGTGAATCCAGCTCGCCCCTATCTGCAGTGATCTTTCCCACACACCCATACCTACAAATAACATCTTCAAGTAGAAAGCGGCAGACACTAGCAGTGGTCTTCGTCCTCAAGGCACGGCCTTCAACTTGGTTAGATAGATCTTCTCTAGCCAAGACTAGATACCTCATTTGTCCAAGCCCAAATGGCATAGTTACCAGATCCACTACCCATTTGTAATGAATGGCTAAAGGATAAGTAGGATGCAATCCATCACGATGACGTATGTTGGAATACATCTGGCAAGATATACATGATGAAACAAACTGTACTGTAACGACCTATGTTACACATAGGAAGTTTGTCTATTAGTAAGGTGTTTAGTTCTAACTAAGTGTTGAGAATTTTTATTTGCTGCCAAAGTACTTTTAGGAGGTATCAAGTTAGTCATGACTAGCTAAAAGTTAGTTATGGTTAAACTTAGCTGTACTTTTGGCAGAATTCAGATATTTGCTAAAGAGTGAGCACTACTATCTTGTCATCTTGTCTAAAAGGTAGAAAGGAGGTGGAAAGTATCCCTTATCTCCTTTTTGACTTGATATTAATGGTTGGATTAAAGTTGTGGACTTTGTGGGGCATTAAAAACAAGAAGAGATTCCACATGTTTCCTTTTTAGTGGGTCCTAGTGTAGAGGGGGGGTGGAAATTCGAGATTCCTTGAGAATATTCCAGAATCCTTCTAGAAGTTGTTGACTTTGAAGGAATAAGCTCATGTGAAAAGGTAAAAAGCCCATGTGATTAATGCTTTTACCTTAAGTAATATCTTAGTAAAACTCGGTAAAAGTAGTTACGGTTGAGTTACCGAGGGTACCAAAGTAAAAATCTAGAATGTATAAATAGAGGAGTAGAGAAGAGCTCCTCATCCTTGTTTTCACATTGTCGTAATGACAACTTGAGTAATATAGAGAGTGTGGGATATTTTTAGCATGTGAGAACATGAGAGACGTCGTTAGAATGGAGGATTTTAGTTGATGTGTTTAAGGAGAATTTTAGTTGATAAGTTTGTGGGTGTATGAATGAGTGAACTTAGCATTTTTCCCTTCAAGATTCATGGTGTGTTTTCATCATAGCCATCAGAGGTGACCCCTGAGTGAGAGACAGGCCCGACATTTGCAGATTCATCGATGGCGATCGTGGAGGTTGAGAGATCGGGAGGGTAGTTGATCGATGAGATCGTGGAAGGTTTACATTTTTGGTTCCGTTGCCGGGACCTCACTTGAAAGGATCATTGAAAATGTTTAGAGTTCAGTTCTATATTAGACAAAAAGAGATTATGAGAGAACACATGGAGAGAACGTTGGGAGGAGAGAGAGCTAACGCGATGTTCGTGTATCCCGTAGTGATATATGATGCGTTCGAAGTCATTCTTTACATCTTGTTCACTTAGAAAGGGTTTGAGGAGAGTTGAAAGAGGGTGCAACAAGAGTTGTAGAGAAAGGAGGAGAGAAAAGTTATTAGAGGAGAGAAATTTGTGAGTTTAGAAATTCTGCTCTCTGGAAAATTTGTACAGTCGCTGTCAACTTTTCTGTGAATTTTATTTTCCTGAGAAACTTTCCAGTGTTTTAGATTGGCTGATAAGCTATCCAGGACAAAAGAAATCATGAGAAGATGAGGTCTGAAGAGGGAGAAAGAATTTTTCAAAGTGGAGGGGGTTGACAACCATGAGGGAAGTGAAAATATACAAATTTCAGTTCTCTGAAAATTTATACAGTCATCACCATCTCTTCTGATTAGGGAAGTTTCTGTTGAAACTTCATGATTTAGTAGCTTGGAAGTTGAGCTACTGGAGACCACAAAAATCTTGGAGAGATCTCTTACCAACTAAGAGATATACGTTTCGGCATACAAGGAGGTCTTGAAGATACTTCATGGAGAATCCAGTTCAAATGACGAGGTGGAAGAAGAGACGTTTAGGAGTTCGAACAGAGACAGAGAAGCCCAAGTTAAGTATAGATGAGTTACGAACCCGCATCTATAGCACTTGGGGAGCCCTCTTTATCCTATACGAAGAAGCTTCCGCGACCATTGGCACAGATTTGAAGAAAGCTGAGTTTAAAGCATCATTCACTGTGGAGGCCACGAATGCTCCTGTGAAGTAGAGTTGGATCCTTACAAGAGTGAGTTCAAGATGTCTGTTGTGATTAGTACAAACGATGGTGAGGAGGATCATATCTTCGATAGTTAATTTTAGATTAGATTTTATTTCGTGTATAGCATGTATGAATGAATGAATGAATGAATATCAAGCCCGGAAGACCCAAAGAGTCAAAAGGCAGAAAAATTCCAATACAAAGTCAACATGTGAGCCTAGGAAACCCTAGGAGATCGTATCAATGCAAAAGAGCATTGGTACGACAAGAAATTATATCTCTAATATAAAGCCCTAGTGGGAGAGCTGACATCTGTAAAAGTGTATAGAAATCACTAGCAACTATCTTATGTCTACATCTAATCTCATCATACAAGAGACATACAATGAATACATGATCCTCATCCTCTATCTGATCTAAATCACAAAGTCTACAAAGCCGTTCACTCCTAACAATGTTTAACCAACGTCCTTCCTCAATGCCAAGTCTATGAATGAATGAATGAATGAATATCAAGCCCGGAAGACCCAAAGAGTCAAAAGGCAGAAAAAAAATACAATACAAAGTCAACATGTGAGCCTAGGAAACCCTAGGAGATCGTATCACTGCAAAAGAGCATTGGTACGACAAGAAACTATATCTCTAATATAAAGTCTAGTGGGAGAGCTGACATCTGTAAAAGTGTATAGAAATCACTAGTAACTATCTTATGTCTACATCTAATCTCATCATACAAGGGACATACAATGAATACATGATCCTCATCCTCTATCTGATCTAAATCACAAAGTCTACAAAGCCGTTCACTCCTAACAATGTTTAGCCAACGTCCTTCCTCAATGCCAAGTCTATGAGAGCTAGTGCGGTGCTGAGTGATGATATGTCGAAGAGAGATTGAAATAGGTGCCCGGAGGTACTCTTGGTCACAATACACCAACATGGGGTTGACATGCTGCTGATAGTAAGCCATCTTGGTCTTGGGTTGAGACCATATAGCATGTAAAAACCTTTTCTGAATCAACTCCCGAAGAGCAATAGGTGGAAGGTCAAAATCACGCTCAAAAATGTTCCATCTTCCACACCAAGCCACCACATCAGCATACCAACCAAAAGAGAATGTAGCTCTTAGAGCTTGACAAGGTAATCTCGTCTCTCCAAGAGATCTCACTCTTGAGACATAAATGATAGTCAAGTAAAGAGCTTCTGCTTCCACGGATAAGCAACCAGATTCAGCAAGGAGCATAGCATATGGTGTTTGGCATCTTACACCAAGCTCCACTTGTAAGAACACTTTTTGAACCTTCTCGATACGTTCCTAAGCTCCTTTCCTTGCACCAGGCCCCCACACTTGAACACCATAAAGTATCACAGGCAAAACCAAACTCCTGAAGAGAAACTTTCTCAAATCCCATGCTAAGAGATGAGCACGTCGACAACGATTCAAAAGAGAATACAAAGCTTTGTAACCAGCTTCAACTCTCTTATGAATGCACAAAGCCCAACTGTAGTTATGAGAGAAGTCAATGCCCAAGTACTTGTAACTCTCCACTTGTTGTAAAACGTGGCCCTTGTAGAGAAAAGAATGGCGCACTTTTGAACCCACCACCATCACCTTGGACTTCGAAAGGTTCACTTCCATCTGCATGTTGTTGCAAAAGACCTCAAGAGCATCCAAATGTCGTTGTAAACTCAAAGGATCACGTGATAGAAGGATGATATCATCAGCATAAATCAATGCTTGAATGATATAGATTCCCAACTTCACACCTTCTCCTCCAAATTCAGCAAGACATTTCTCCACGTCATCGATGAAGATATCAAATAGAGTAAGGGAGAGAGGACAACCTTGAATGACTCCAATAGTGCTAAAGATCTCCTTTGATTGTGTCGAGGTAAGCTTCACATAAACTCGTTCATAGAGTTTAGAAACCGCTGCCATCATGTCTTTAGGAACACCAATGACAACAAGTTTGTCCCATAAGAGCTTCCTAGGCACCCTATCAAAAGCTTTTGTGTAGTCGATAAAAGCAGCATAGAGAGCTTTACCATTTCCTTTTGACTTCTCCCAAGCAACACGAAGACAAAGAATATGATCAATGGTGCTAAAGATAGGACGAAAACCTGCTTGTGAACGAGCTCTCACATTGGATCCTTCTGCCCAAACACTGAGTTTTCTCTCTAGCAAGCTCCCATACAACTTGGCAAAGATGTTGCCCACCATGATAGTTCTATAGTTGGTAACATCATCCTTCTTGACCGACTTGTGGATGGGAATCACTTTGCGCATGAACCAACTCTTAGGGAAACCATGTACAGCAGCATCATTCAGAAGCTTGGTAAGTATAGGAATGAGAGAATCACCTCCCCATTGTAGTAGCTCTGCAGAAAGTCCTTCTAGATCCTCAGATTTTCCACTTGCAAGCCTATTGAGCTGATGTCGTACTTCGTCCATTGAAAAGGTCTGCGGTAGTCCTTCACTTTGTGGCATACATGGTGCATGTGGAGAGAAGTAAAGTTGCTCAACGTAGGACATCAAAGTTGAAGGATCAAGACTTGGTGAACTTGGACGAGATGCTAAACGTCTCCAAAAAGCTTTGGGATCCTTCTGAAAATCAAAAGCAAGTTCCAAGCCTTTCTTTCTCAATCGTGTATAATACACGATTTCCAATATAAAGCTCGGAAGAGTTAAGAAAGTGATGTAGAATTATTTTCCCCTATGATATTTTGTCCACTTAATGATTGAGAAGGTGCAACATGAGTGAAAATTCAAAAGATTGGAAAGTTAGACTTAGAAACTTTCTTCAAGGTTTAGATATCGTAGTAAGTGTCGGAGAAAGTTCGAGACAGATTATCGTCGAGTTTGAAAACCCTAGTACTAAACCTCAAGTAGAATCTCCGAGGAGAAGAGTAGAAACCGACTTGTGGTGTTATTTCTGTAGAAGGTTGGGACACAAAGTAGTGAATTGTCCAACTAGAATCAGAACCGAGAGAGCTAAAGGGAAGCGGGAGTTTACTGATTTAAGTCTTCGAGTGGGTCCATCGTCACCAACGCCAATTCATCTTCTAGGCGAAGATCCTTGTCCAAGTTGTGGAGTGGGTGATCTATCAAGAGGACACAAGTGCGTCGATGTGGCCGCCCTACTTATGTCAGTAGTCGAGAAGTTGGACGAGACTCAAAGAGCTGAGACGGAGAAGTTGTCGACTTCAAAAGAGGACTCGGCTGAGTTGTGATGGAGATCGTCATTCGGATGGTGGAGAAGACGGTGATGCGACTCAGGCTCATGATTACCTTGGGAGAAGAGATGGCACAAGAGGTGTTGTTACAACCATTTCCTTTCATTTTACCTATGGTAGATTATTCGCGAATGGAATTGGTGATGTTCCTACTCTTTTAGCGAGTAGTTATTGCACAAAAATTAGAAGGGTAGAAAGAATAGTTACAAGATGGGGAAGTTACCAGTGTTTCATGGGAAGGACAATGAAGATGTAGAACCATTTGTACGAGACTTCAAAAGGGGTTGCATCGGAAACAACGTGAGAAGGAAGGAAGAATGGGTGTTGTTACTGCCAGAGTTTTTAGAAGATTTTGCTCTTACGTGGTATGAAGACCGAGTGAAGAGCCAGACACCTGGTGCAGTTGAGGACACATGGGAGACGTTGAGTAATGCACTCATCGAAGAATTTCTTCCAGAAGAGAGTTATGAGAAGCTCATGGTGGAGCTTACTCATTTGAAGCAACGGGACGACGAGAAAGTTCGGCAATATGCCGAAAGGGTGGATAAGTTGGAGCAACGGTTTTGGACGGTCCTACGGAAGAGTGGAGACAATGTGGAGTTAACGATGGCGGGGATTGGAGCAGTGTTGACCAAGAACTTGGTGGGAGGGTTGAGGCCTTCAATTCGAACCCAAGTGAGGTACGAGAAGCCAGCAACCAAAGCGGAGGTCATCAAGATAGCGACAAATATGGAAGAGAGTTTGGATGAAGGAGATATCATCCAACCTCATCATGTTGCTCTGGTGTCAACTTCGACTCCTGGTGTAGCCACAACGATCGCACCTGCACCATCACAATTGGTGATTGCTTCAACGTCAGCTGCTACTCCAACGGTGGTGCCAAGACCGTTTGTCCCAACAACGATGTCTACTGCCACCTCTGATTTTCATGCCGAGCTGAAGAGCATCACCGATACTCTTGCGGATCTCAAGATAAACGTGGTGCAGTTACGAGAATGGAGGAACAAAGGTGGAGGAGGAGGTCAAAGAGGTTACGACAACAATCCCAACTGAGGAAATCAAGGTAACTTTGGAGGCAACCAAGGTAACTTTGGAGGAATCACTTGTTGGACGTGTGGAGGTTCTCATTTCCAGCGAAATTGTCCTAACAACGGAGCAAGAGGTGCCGAAGCTGTCAGAATGAATGTGGGTGGAGGAAATCCATCACAAAGACGAGACAAGGGGGTGGCTACTATCGATGTCGTGCGAGATCTCATCTACGAGAAAGGAGAGAGTTCAAACTCTTCTCATGCACCGGTGGAGCTTTTAGCTCAAGAAAGGAAAAGAACTCGATTTTCTGATGAACCGGTTTTCATGGAGGAGTCAGCAAGTAGAAGTACTCGTTCGAGTAATGTTTCGAGTACACCAAAGGAGTCAAGAAGGAAGCTGGGGATGGCGGATTTCACCATTTCATCTTCCCAAGCGGGATATGATGTGGTTGAAGATGTGGGTGCTCAGAAAGCCAACATCATTGTTAGACAACTGATCGCACTTAATCCCAGCTTACGAAGGGAACTCAGAGGAGGACTGAGTTCTAAGAGAAGCAAGAAGAAGAAACCCAAGAGCAAGACATCAAAGTCAGTGGGAGTTGGTGTGGTGGATGTGCATGCTTCAGAGGTATGCACTAGGGCTTCAAAGATTGAAGTCCGGTTGAATGGTCACTACGTCTCTGATGTATTGGTGGATGGAGGGTCAGCTATAAACGTCATATCGGAGAGGTTGATAAAGAATTTGGGGATGGAACCAACTCGCCCGGCTAGCATTGTCGTGGGGATGGCTAACAAACAACGGGTAAGACCTCTTGGTGTGTTAGAGAAGGTGGTCGTGTCTGTGATGGGAGTTCAAACATTGATGTCCTTTCAAGTGTTAAAGGACTCTAGTTATGATTTGCTCCTAGGTAGGCCTTGGTTGAGAGCTGTGCGCACCACTGATAGGTGACACAAGGGATACTTACGGATTGGGCCTAGAGATCATAGAGCGATAGTTCCTCTCTCGGGTGTTGGAGTTGTGACTTCTGACTCTGATAGACCCACTAGTGAGTACTGGGAATCTGATACGGAGGACGATCAGAGTGTCTCAGAAGTAGATACCGGAGATTCTTACGATCAAGAATCCTCGTCTGAGGACGAAGGATTTGGTCGAGATGAATCATTACATCAGCTTAGTGCTATTGACTTGTTGCCTCGATCAGCAGTGGAGAAAGATCCTGACAAAGAAGAATTGAGTGAGGCAGAGATTGTGAGAAGACTCTCTACCTTGAAGTTTGGTATCAATGTCACTCAAGAGGAGAAAAGTAGATTCCTAGATATATTTCGAAAATATATCCATGTGTTTGCTTTCAGCTACAAGGATTTGAAGGAGGTGACTCTCGAGACTCATCGAATCGAATTGGAGGAGAACGTAAGACCAGTTCGACAGAAGCAGAGAAGGGTCAATCCTACAACAACAATGATGGTCAAGGAGGAGATAGACAAGTTGAGGGAGGCGAGTTTCATCTATGAGGTGGAGAACTCAGAATGGGTTTCACCCATTGTTATTGTCAAGAAGAAGAATGGTAAGCTGCGAGTGTGCATAGACTATAAGAAGTTGAATGCAGTTACCAAGAAGGATTATTATCCTCTATCATTTATAGATGAGATTTTGGAGGAAGTTGCTGGTCATGAGTGGTACAGCTTTGGTGATGGTTACATCACAACTTATACAACTGCACGCAAAATGTAATTTACATACTAATGATTGCACAACATGACAGTGCTCCGAGCTGTGTGGTTGTTTGCTGCCCATATGCCTTACATTGTTGGGAAGCTTGTATAGTAGGCCGTCTTTTGCTGTGGATTTCTTCTTGGACGAAGCTCGTATGAACAGAGAGTGGAAGGTTAGAGTTGAGCAGTTAGGTAGTTTTGGCGAGGAGAAGTAGTGAAGAGGGTACTCTAGAAAAATTGTACAAAAATTGCTTTTTGATCTAAAGCATACATGTATCGCGTATGGCTCTTGCTTGTATAGAAAATAATACTGAACTCCAAGTCGTGTTGTGCGATGCACATTTGTTACACTTGGGGTAAGGTTAGATCAGTAGTAACCAAGACAAAGACTAATAGATTAGATATTTAGGGCATAAGTATTTCATCGAGTAGGTCCTAGGTCTCATTGTATCTCTCCACAACTAGATACCCTGTGTATTCTCATACCACACTTCACGTCTTACGACACCGGAGCTTTACAAGTTATATAGATTCATCACTGATGAAAAATACAACCAAAGAACCAGATGTTATATTAGTTGTTCTTCATACATACCAACTTCCGTACCTCGAGCAACAACTTGCAGCAAAACGTTGCAGTTATCTCATTATCCAGATGTGAAAACGCTTTCTCAGAAATTACAATTAGCGAGTTATCACATGTCATATAGAAATTTGTAAAACATATTTTGAAATATATTTTATGTGTCACAGAATCAGATTTCTAGAATTCATTTTATCTCTTTATGAAACCTCTAATCTGTATTATGATTTTATACTTCACTATGTGTTGTTATTCAACCACATTTACAATATGTATACTTTACTCGACTGTTCATAGTGTGTCATTTTTTGGTTATAAGTTATCGTTGTGATTTACAAGTTATTAGAGTCTTACTTTATGTTTAGACATATCGTCCTAGAGCAAATCACTCAAGACATGTATGACTCTTCAAACTCCGAAAGTCATCTTCTTCTCATATACGAAGGGTGATGACAAAAGTATATCAAAACAAAAAAAAAAATAAACTTGAGTTAAGAGATGCGGACCGAGTCACACTTTCTTCCATGTGTTGTAACGATAGCTCCATTTGACTGAAGTTTAAGAATTCCGGTCGCTCGATGAATTTCCAATATCGAATAATGTACAACAAGCCACAAAATCTTCCAGGATACCCAGCCAAAGCAGGAAGCTTTCGATGGTTTAGGGGTTTGATCTTGCACATTTATGGTTCCGATCTTGCCACGTACAATGCGTCTTTATTTTTCAAACCCATTGAAGTCAAACAGTGAAGGACGTATCTCCCAAAGAAGCTATCAATTTTTCTTTTCATTGTCGAGCAAGCAAGATCGGATTGAACGACTCCTGACTTTCTAAGCCGATGTGAAGTGCAGCTTGACGTGTTGTTTCCTCTCATTGTGGTCGAGGAGCCAACCATCAGCGAGAGCAAGCAAGCAAGACCGGATTGAGCGATTCTTGACTTTTTAACTTTTTATGGAGCATAGCTTGACGTGTGTATGAGAGAAACTATCGCTGTTTTCTCTCATTCTGATTGAGCAAGCAAGTTTTACCATATGAGTCGTCCGTCCTTGTGCTATCTCATGGAGACTTGGATTTCTCAATTTCCAAGGAGCTTGGTGAGTTATCTTGGGTCTGCTGCCTGTCCTTCTGTTCTTTTACTACCATTACTCTTTCACAGGAAGCAAGATGCACAACTACAACTTGTAACAGTCGAACCTCCAACCTGAAAGTACAGCTACGGATGGACTTGACTCTCATGCTCTAGATCCCGGTCTCATGCTCCCATTGTCACCTTTCTGATAGAGCAGCAGCAGCCGATTAGATTTGAGGTCCGAGTACAAACAAGCTACAACAATGACTATATCAGAGGTTCTGATAAGTGGTTGCTATGGCGGAGAGGTTTCCGTGGTCAGGCTGGTCACGCTGGTTTTCATGTCAGACTGATCACCGTAACACTACCGAGTATAGTGAGGGTAGTGTTAATCAGCATTGCAATTTTGGAAACCTGCCCCTCGACCATTGACATACCAAGTAAGCTCACAATAGTAGACAAAAAGTAGATCTCAATGGACTATAATAAATGGTGCAGATGTAGCCATCATGAAAGCATCCGAATATTTTCTCACAATGAGCGTGATAACCTTTTTCACACTCATTCTAGTCATATGACACAACGAGTCTTGCCATTCTAAGGTCCAATGCACAAAAAACCACGCCCATGCTTAGTCCTTTGGCTGTGGAGTTAGCTATATGCAGTGGGGTGATGATCTCCTCCACTTGGAAGAACCGATTCTTTACGTACATCACAAACCATCATGATGTTAGAAGATGAACTTCAGTTCGCTTACATTATGCTAATTTAGTGTCTACAGTACGAGAACTGATGTACATGTACAATAAGCATCCTTCGAGCAGCCGTGCTCAAGCAGGAGTAGCTAATTCAGCATTAAATATGAGATTATCCCAAACAAACAAAACTACAATCTGCTGATATCAAGAATGATCGGTCCATGTAGGGAGAATATTGGATCGAGAATTTGATACTTTGCTCACCGTGACGTTAATTAATAGCTGCTTTGGGGTCCTAGCCTGAAAGCTGCTGCTGTGAAAGGAAAACAGTACACTAGTTTGATGGCTAGAGCCTCGCTGCTCCCCTTGTTATATACAGGTGTTGTGTTCAAACTTCAAAGGGAACGATGGTTATAGATCGAGACTAGTAAGAAGTTTGTAGTGTCGCAGGATTACTCCTTTTGCCCATTTAGTATACAAGATATCGTTCCCACAGAGGATTTGCACAAATAACGCTGCTCTAAGTTCTAAGATCTGTTCAAACACACAAACACACGGGTTTTGCCTAGAAATCTTGTCTTCTCACAAAACCACGCGTCTTCTAGATTCGCCAAAAGGTGCTCTGGACCTAAACAAACAACTACTAATTAAAATATCACACAACTATTCACAGAGAAGCTCGAGGAGACGCTTCCTGCTTCCAGGTCACTTCTTCCGGTCTTCTCAGTACCGTCTTCCCGAAGCAATTCTCGGCTTCTGGAGGTCCAACTCGGCTCTCACACCTCTAGAAGACTGCTCCTGCTTCGCAGAAGCCGACTAGCAATGGCTGTTACACCTTACTCTCTCTCACACATTCCAACGGGTTAGATCAATCAAGGGGTGTATGCCCCCTGTAGCCTTCCCAGGCTTCTGCCTACAGAAATGGTCTTCCTGCAGTACTACAACGACATTCACCTTCACGGAAGCTCAATAGAAGTCTCGGAAGTTCACTAGAAGAAGGTAAGAAGATGAGGAAGATGAGGGAAGATGGGGAAGAAGAGAAAATCCAAACAAGAGAAAACAAGATGAAAAGGAGAAATTAAGATTCCGACAGGCTTCTAGTCCGGATCCTGACTAACAAGTCATCCCTGCTTGTAATAGTTTGGGGAGGAAGACAACAAACGTGTGTACAGTTGCACCGTCTTCCACTTGAGGATGTTGTCTTCTGCTGTGGGAAGAAGGCTTCTTTTTTCTTCTCTTCGCTGCTCCGACTACTCTGTCTTTTGGGATCCCTTATCCATAAGACTGTCCGTACGTAGATCCGAAGTGCTCTACTGGACGAGCCAAGCTGCAATTCCACAACTGTTGACAGTCACCGCCACTCAAGAAGAACGCTTCTCATGCACAATCGGGAGTGAATCCAAAAAAACCCACCACCAAGAAGACATGGACAAAGCTTCTGCACTCAAATCAGCAATCCATTCCCCGAGAAGAAGTCACATTGGCATTGGGAAGCTCACTCCCTCTACTTCCTGCACCTACTCCTCGACACACCAGTCTAGCCAACAGGACTGCACGAGGATGCCGTCCCCTGTTCCTAAACTGTCCACTATCTCTATCTACATCTTCGAACCACTGCTAGTAACGAGCATGCAGACCCCTCCGGTATAATCCCAGTCTATTCGTATGTCTCTAACATCGGGTGTAGTGTGCACTGTGCGTAATGTATATCATGTGCCTTTGTCTGCACCGAAAAATGTGTATGGGTGTGCAGCAGTCCGACTTCCTACTCTTCAATCCTACTTATGCATCTACCACGAGGAAACAGAAGGAACCACCACCAGGGAGAGAAAAGCTGCCCCTCCACATGCAAACGGTTTCCCCTTCCTGTTCTTGCGCTTCCTACTCTGCCACATGGCTGTCTAACTAATTTTACACTGAAAACTGTCACCCTTAAGATAGCATGTTCGGTCCTACTAAGTTTAGAATTGTCAACGTCGATTACTATCTACTCTGATTGCTCGGAGGCAATCTCTACCTGATCTACTCCTACCGGAGCTCCTAACGCGACTTCTGATAAGCTAGAAAGCCCTGCGAACATCTCGGATAACACTGAGGTGGCTTCCTCCTCATCGTTCTTTGCTGGTCCTGCTGTCGCTGCTGCTGCTTCATCCTCGGCTTCTGCTTCTGCTTCGGCTTCTACTTCGGAAGACGGAAGCGTCTTCTAGGAAGCAGAGTCGAGTGGTGCTTCCTCGCTCTTCTGGAGCATTAGTTCGGTACTAGGGACCATGGCGACCTCATAGGGTCCGAGGAAGTCGCTTCCTCCACGCGGAATACCTGGAAAGACGGTTCTTCTTCCTGTCTTCCAGTAGACATCTTGTCTTCCGGGGCTTCTTCCGGAGTCTTCTCGGCTTCCAACGCTGTCACTACCAAATGCACAGCGAGGTCGAACTCCTCCTTCTCCATGTCGGCACCGATCGATGGTACTAGGGCTTGGGAAGATGTAGTTACCGGTGGCGGAGTCGAGGGAAGTCCATAGAGTGTCTTTATCCTCTCTATTTGCCTATCTAAGTATCGGAACATACTCTCCTTGCACTCTACCAACATCGCCTTGGACTCATCGTCTCACTCTCTAGCCAAGGTAAGCAACTTCCTACCCGCGGTGAAGTTGAACTTCTTTCGAAGCGCTTCCACCGACTGTGCTAGCATCTCCTGCGCACTGTAAACCCTTCACGATCTCATCGATCAACTACCCCCTCGATCTCTCAACCACGACGATCGTCATCGATGAATCTGTAAATGTCGGACCTGTCTCTCACTCAGGGATCACCTCTGATGGCTTTGATGGAAGCACACCATGAATCTTGAAGGGAAAAATGCTAAGTTCACTCATTCATACACCCACAAACTTATCAACAAAAAATCTCCATAAACTCATCAACTAAAATCCTCCATTCTAACGACGTCTCTCAAGTTCTCACATGCTAAAAATATCCCACACTCTCTATATTACTCAAGTTGTCATTACGACGATGTGAAAACAAGGATGAGGAGCTCTTCTCTACTCCTCTATTTATACATTCTAGGTTTTTACTTTGGTACCCTCCGGTAACTCAGCCGTAACTACTTTTACCGGGTTTTACTAAGATATTACTTAAGGTAAAAGCATTAATCACATGGCCTTTTTACCTTTTCACATGGGCTTATTCCTTCAAAGTCAACAACTTCTAGAAGGATTCTGAAATATTCTCAAGGAATCTCGAATTTCCACCCCCCCTCTACACTAGGACCCACTAAAAAGGAAACATGTGGAATCTCTTCTTGTTTTTAATGCCCACAAAGTCCACAACTTTAATCCAACCACTAATATCAAGTAAAAAAGGAGATAAGGGATACTTTCCACCTCCTTTCTACCTTTTAGACAAGATGACAAGATAGTAGTGCTCACTCTTTAGGAAATATCTGAATTCTGCCAAAAGTACAGTTAAGTTTAATCATAACTAACTTTTAGCTAGTCATGACTAACTTGATACCTCTTTAAAGTACTTGGGCAGCAAATAAACATTCTCAACACTTAGTTATAACTAAATACCTTACTAATAGACAAACTTCCTATGTGTAACATAGGTCGTTACAGCACGAACTTCCGTTGCTTCCCGTTGCATCTTCTCGGCTGCAACTCGCGCTTCTGCGGCTTCCCGCTGCGTCTTCCATCTTGTCTTCTCTTCTGCGAGGACGGTGATCTTCCCCCGCACTCGGAGAACCTCTTGGTCGCGCTGCTGTAAACGCGCCTGCAACTCCTGGTTGCTCTTCTTCAGTTGGGTCAGCTCCTTGGCAGAAGCGGCTGCTTCCGCCTTGTACCTCGCTGCGAGCTTCTCCGTGGTGCGAAGACTAGCTTCCAGCGCTTCTGCCTTCTTCTGGTCTTCTTCCTGACGCATCAAGGTGCGCAGATCGAATCCAGGCTGTAAGGGCTTCTCCTGAGCCTTCGCTCTCTTCTCCAGCAACTTCATAGCTGGCTGGATCTCAGAGTGGAAGAAGGCACTGAACTCTTCCAGTCTTCTTCCTGCGGAAGACAGGTTCATCTCCACAGTCCGATCGGAGGTGTCGACCTTGTCTTCTAGAGGCAATGATGCCTCTTCCACCACTATGGTCTTCAGCTTCTGCACAGGGGAAGAAGCTACTCTTCTCATCTTCCGGGGTGGAAGATATCTCCCCAGGGTAGAAGCGGTCCTCTTTACTGCACTTCCTCGCATCGCAGTAGGAGTATCCATCCATCCTTCGTCTTCTAGAGTCTTCGGAAGACTCCTTGGTGTGTAGAAGCGGTCTTCTGCTCCGGTCGGGTACTCAGCGGCTCTTCCTGCGAGTCAGACTCCGATCCCGAATGAATGAGGGAGGTGGTCTTCCTAGGTACACTTCTAGGACCCATCTTCCTCGGAGGCATGACGTCTTCTGACCCACTGGAGTCGTCTTCCCTCACCAGAAGCGTCTTCTGATGAGTGCCGGGCCTCAGCTGCGGCATCAGAGTGGGAGGAGGAGTTGCGGCTGCCGCTCGGTCGTCTTCTTCCGAGGTCTCCTCCTTCGTCTCATGTTGCCCTGTTGGTCCATACTTCACCAACTGATCTTCCATGAGATCTCCCATGGCTACGTACAAGTAACAGAGGAAATGTGTCAAGTGTCCTCTTGCCGGGGTACCTAAGTATGCTAGCTCCGCCTGTACATACGCGTGGAAGAACGAACCCCAGTTGACGGGCACTCCTTCATTGCATACTACTTCCAAGAACTCCACGTCCTGATCTCCAAGGTACCTTGTCTTTTGCGCTTTCCCCTTGGCAAAGAGATGCAAAAACAGCTTGACCAGAAGTCGCTTCTTCGGCTCTCGGTAAGACTCTACCTTCCATCCGTTCCTTCCCTGCCTGTCCTCCATGAAGAGGCAAGTTGTGCTTCCAGGCACATGTCACTCGCTCACGATCCTGGGTAAGATCTTCTCGAGCCAATAACCTCGGTCCTCGGATTCTGGCATGTGGAAGGCCCTGCGCCACCAATCTTCAGTCCAGGAAGATTGTCTTCCTCGAGCTACTCCTGCCTTCGCAGGTACACGGTTGCGAGGCGGTAAAGCTGCCCAAACCTCCTCCAGAAGACCCTGGTCAGCGAGGTTCCAATCCCACAAGAAGAAGTTGAGACCCAACTCCTTGAGGAAGGGTGTGGTCTCTGCCAACTCTGCTGCCGGTAACACCAACCCTCGAAGATGCATCGACATACTTGAAAGATCTGTTGCACTAAGCCACACGCACTTACTATGAGCTGAAGGCTCAGTCCTTCTCAAGTTCTCACAGTCTAGCTTCTATTTCTCAGAAGACAAAACGAGTCTTCTAGAAGACAGCTACTCCGTCTTCCGGGATTCTAACAGTGATTCCTAGATAGCTCTCGTCTTCCGAGCTATATCTAAACAATCCTAACTAAGCAAGGCCTCGTATGGATTACCAAGAAGACAACCCACCTTGCATTACATCCTACTTCCTATTAGAAGATGGAAAATGTGCGAGAAGCAAAGTGTATGAACAAGTTCCAGAAGATGATCGTGGCTCATGCGGTGACAGTGACCTCCGGGAAGACCCCTGGGACAGCTTCCGATTCAATGTCTTTCTCGGAAGACCCCCCGAAGTCAGGCTTCCCTTCACTGATCTCACCTGTCTTCTTCTTCCTACGCGCAATCTATCCTCACAACAGACTCAAGACATTTGCACTCTGTTCTTCTGACTTCTCACCTCTCATACACACTCAGAAGAAGCTTGCTGCTCGATGGGAAGACATGACCCTCGACCATTCTCTCCAGATTTTGCCAGCAAGACTTCTCACGACTCTCTCTTAAATTCGGGAAGAAGAAGGAATGGGCTGCTATGGGTCAGACAGAAGAGACCCGAAATGGACCCTCACGTCTTCTCGCGCATTTTGTCAGCCCTTCCAGTCTTCTAGTCTCTCTAGGAAGATGTGGATTTGAGAAGCTTGGAAGACCGGGAGACACAGGCCTAGTTCCCGACTTCCAACTTCTCGAAATAACAAAACAACTCACCAAGCCACTCGGAATTCGTACCAAGCCTCTCTTAACACCAAACCAAAGCAAATCCACTCTTGATACGAATTGTATAGAAGCGTCTTCCGAAGATGTTCAGATCTTCCGAAGCGTCTTCTGTTCAAGGTTTCGGGAGTAGAGGGATGGTAGGGTAGGAAAACTGATAGCTAATTTGAGGGCTAGGAGTAGGGAAGCTCGAATTAAACTCGGGAAGAAGCAAGAAGATGTCTGACAGAAATTGGACAGCGCTTCCGCGCCCAATGTCACAATAGAAAAATAGGGGTGGGAGGATTGATCGATCAGGTTGCCTGCAAACAACTGGGGAAGCGTAGGGGATACCAAACAAAGGCGAGAAGTAGTGGGAAGGGAAAAGAACATGAGAAGAACCTCTACTATCTTCTGTCGGCTTCTCGAGTTGTCTTCGATCTTCCGCGCGCTTCCGGCTCTGGTTCCAGCTCCAATGCGATCCCACAAAGCTGCTTCCGCTGTTAGCTCCTTACTACGTCTCAATCGATCAAGACTTCCACCTTCGATTCCACTCAGCCGTCCTCCAATGTCAGCTTCCGAGAGTTCACAAAAAACTCCTTTAGCTCGATATGCTTCTGCTCTCAGTAATTCGACCTCGCCTTCCTTCTAGCTTCGAATCGATCCTGACCTCACTCAATTTCACCTCGCTGCCTTCCTTACTCGAATCAATCACTCTGAAATCGATCTTCTCAACCAAGAAGCGCTCTTGCTGCGGGAAGCTGAAATGTGCTAATGCGCTTCCTGCGCATCTTCCCTGCAGTTTAAGGGTTTCGACTCTCTCGACCTACCTAATCTGTTCGGTGCTACCTGGTAGGTGCACCTACTTCTGACGTGGTGAAGCTTCCACGGTTGCCATCTTCCAGAAGATACGTGTCTTCCGTCTTCCGTCTTCTTCCAAAAACACAACTGAGAAGACGCTTCTCGGAAGACGGTCGTCTTCCGAAGAAGTCAACTTCTTATTACAAAAAGCTCGTAAGATCATCTTCCTTCTAAGGAAGCCGTAATCTTAAGTAACAACGCTTCTTCAGTTATACAAACAAGTTATTATTTTTAAAAATTTCAAAAATTCGTGAATCCTGTAATTTGTGGGCACCACAAAGTTTCTTGACAATCTGGTTATAATTTCCTGGCAGTCAACGAATTGCCGTCATTTTTTAACGACTCTCTCGAGCTTTCCAAGGCCTGAAGTTCAGGATTTGAAGATCCGACCCTATTGTCAATGATTGCTCTTGATCTCAACTAGCATATCCGATCACTTCTCAGAATAAATTTGCTGGTCTGTAGAATATCCTAAGGCTCTACTTGTAACATCTTCTCAGTCCTAGGACGTGCGTAGTCTCGATCAGACTCGATGGCAATCGAGTTTGCTTATGTTACTAATTAATGGCAACTCGAGGTGACATCTGCTCACTGATAACTCCACGTGTTGAAACTGTTGCAATAAATGGATCTACTTTTTGAGAAAACTTCATTGCTTCAAGATTCAGGAGATAAGCATAGCAGAGAGCAAGTTCCTCCAAAAGTTCCACTCTGTCATTTTTGGGCCCTGGTGAGTTACTGTACTTTCCGTGACGGTCCATCGTTACTGAACTTGGTCTATCGAACTCTGCTAGATTTATATGGTAGAGGAGGTATATAGAGACCCCCTCCTCCTTCTGTCAATCCGACTTCCTGCTTGTTAACAAGAATCAACTTAACTCAAGTGGATCGATTTGACTGAGCTCCTTTTCGCTCGTCGCTTCTAGTTTTCTAGAACAAGGACATTATTTATTATTGTTATTTATTGTATGATATATTACCAGTTTGTTGATTGTTATATATTTCTAGCATCTTTATTCTCTTTTGATATATCATCGGGTTTTTTTTGTATATGCAGATCCTTTAAAATAAGAAAAGATAACGTTGAAGATATTGTTTTTTTATGATGTGGTAAACATGCTTTTTTCATTGAAAGGAAACTTTTTAGAACTTCTTTTGACATAGGTTCTCAGAGAAATATATTCTTTTGACACTGTTGTAAAAATGTTACTTCATGATAGATCGGTGAGATTGCAAGAAATTCTTTTGAGCGGTAATGATGTATTTGTTGTGACAATAGAAGCTGGAGATCACTAGACATTTTTTATTATGGAAAATTTATGAAATAGAATCTGTGTATGTAGTGATTCATGGTTGAATATTAATGTTCTTCCAAATAAGATACAGATAAGAATTAGACATTTTCGTAAAGATCCTTTATTATTTTTAGATTTTCACTTTCTTCATATGACAGCAAAATGGTAAGGACAAAATATCTTTCTTATTGTGATCAACAATTTTTAGAAGGTTTTTATCATCACAAGAATTCAGATATTACTAAACTTATTTATCAACGGCGAATAGAAACTATCAAAGGACAACTAGATCAAATATATAAACCTCATTGGTGTATAGTACCTTCTTCATTTTACACTATTGTTTCAAGATAGCAAATAGAACTTATTTATACATCTGAAGGACAGATTGTTGCAAGAAGAAAACAATGAAATTTGGAGGTGCCCTTATGATATACTTGCCATAGCATATCAAAGCGATTTATAATATGAAGTACACATTGAAGAGAGGAGATTCTCAAGTTTCACGGAAGGAAACGATGCATGTTGTGGGATCATTCGTAATTAAGATGAACAATGAGATCCAGATTCTATGACATCTTTCAAAAATAATCGTAAGTATAAAAAACTTCCTAATATTATAGAGGGATCTGATAGTTTTTAGAGAAATATTATCATCGTGTTCTATGTGAAACTCTTTTAATTGGTACTTGTGAAGATTTTCCTGTTGTTCTGGAAGATTTTTCAAGTTACATTTTCTGTATTTTAATACGGAGGAATCAGTATTTGTTTCTAGAGATACTGAGGAGAAGTTCTTATTTTCTGATATACCAGTTTATCCCTATCCTCTATCTATCAAGAAGAACTATTGTAATGTCTTTCACACAAATCAAGATGATGCTAAATACACTATTGTATTAGTTTCGAATCCATCTAATAATGCAGATGATGACTTTTCTTTTACCAAATTTAAGTGTTCAGATACCTTTAGGAGATGGAGATTTATCTTTTTTCAAAGGAGATGTACCTCATTGTACTGTTTATAGATCTGAGAACAATACTGAAGATGTACAAGCTGCCAGATGTACAATAAGTAGTACATTGGGACAAGGTTTCTCAAAAATAAATAAATAGCTTTTATAGCTATATCCATGACTATGATTTATCTTTTTCACTTATTTGAATATAATAATTTTCATTTTCTAACATCTTTTGGATTTGACAACAATATCGACACCCAGAAAATGATTTTGAGTGATGATCACAACAGTAAAACTCTAAGGCTCAAAATGGTTGATTGTTTCTTCATGATGGAAAACAAGACAGTTTGAACAAGTGTCGAGGCGAGAGTTTCCTGAGAAGTGCGGAACCTTCTAGCTGTGATACGATCGTGAAGAAGAGGGCGAAAACCACACACGGAATACGGACCGTAAGAGAACACACCACCACTATTTCGATCCTGCCAAGATAAAACACACGGCGTGCAAGTAGAGCTTCAACTCCAGATCATGCAGATTGAAAAGCTCACTCAGAAATATCAGAAAACTGCTCCTGTGAAGCACCAGCGCGTTCACCTAGAAGCTTCTCATTTTCTTTTCAGAAAAGTATACGTACAAGTTGTAGGTCCCCTCTCTACTCGATTCAATCTACTAAGCACAATCTCTCGATGTCAAAACTCTGATCAGTCAGAAAATCCCTCCAAATGTAACCTCTGTGTAAAAATTTCTCTCCTCAGCTCTACTGTTTCTCTCTACTCGATAGTCTCCGCACGGTAAACTCTACACTGCTCGATGATCGGCAAACAGCGATAATGCGATAATTCGATAATGGTCTGAGAATTCTCTCTCTCCAGAGTACACCCCTCTGGGTTTTCCTCCACCCTACGTAACCTTCAAAGTCACATGGCAGGGGTAAAAGACGCCCTAAACAGATGGCAGCAAAAAAATAAATCATTGATAAAAAATCTACACGTAAGAAGACTATTTCACTAAGGTTCGCAGGTTCATCTGTACGAACGGCCACCGAGTCAGTCGTACAGTCAGCATTTGACACCTCCATCCAAAGTGACTCCACCACGGCTACCTCTGGCCACCGGAATCACCTCGTTCTGACACGTGGAGCCCGAGTTATCATCATTGTCGTTTCTCGGCCCCCTTAAACTTCGAAGTGCCGTAAGTATTGCCTCAGGTATCAGTTTCACTTGATTTTTCGACCCAAGTGAATAATATTTCGAACTCTACATTTTTCTACAAAAGAATTGGTACCGACTTGGAGTATCTGTCGTTTCCCGGCCCCCTTAAACTTCGAAGTGCCGTAAGTGTTGCCTCAGGTATCAGTTTCACTTGATTTTTCGACCCAAGTGAATAATATTTCGAACTCTACATTTTTCTACAAAAGAATTGGTACCGACTTGGAGTATCTTTGATGCCATCTCGCTACCCCAGGACTTAGAGGACCGCAACCGAATTCGTACTTATTACCCCGACAACCTGAAGGTGAGAGGTCCATTTCGAAACCCGGTGGTTATCTCCCTCTAGCATCCACACTAGGTGACTGCACTAGTGCAGAGGTAGACGGAGGCGTCCCGCATTCACGGTACGTTTAAGGGACATCTAGTGTCCCGCCCCTAGGCAACTTGGTGCCCCTCAATCCGAAGGTGAGAGGTCCATTTCGAAACCCGGTGGTAATCTCCCTCTAGCATCCACACTAGGTGACTGCACTAGTACAGGGGTACTAGTGTGACTGCACTAGTGCAGATGTAGACGGAGGCGTCCCGCATTCACGGTACGTTTAAGGGACATCTAGTGTCCCGCCCCTAGGCAACTTGGTGCCCCTCAACCCGAAGGTGAGAGGTCCATTTCGAAACCTGGTGGTAATCTCCCTCTAGCATCCACACTAGGTGACTGCACTAGTGCAGGGGTAGACGGAGGCGACCCGCATTCACGGTACGTTTAAGGGACATCTAGTGTCCCGCCCGTAGGCAACTTGGTGCCCCTCATATCCTCTCGAAAGGGCCAGCCTACTCGAAGCCGGTTGTGAGTCTGAAAGGATTTGATCCGGAGACCTCCTCCCTACAAGTTTCTCAGCTACACCACGGAAGCTGATCTCACAACTAGTTTTGAAGACCATTTTCTAAGCTAATATGCTAGAAAGCTGCGATATTTCATCTTTCCTTTGCTAACACGAAGTGTCATAACTTTCTCTAGAAATCCTCTTTTTGTACATTTCGAATTTTAAACAAATACAACATACTACAATCTACATGAGAAAAATCTAAAAGATATTTTTCGAACTCACTCAGATTTATGATAAATTTCCCGGTATCAGAAATCTTGTAGAAGAACCCCAAGTAACTTTTCGCCTGCAACTCCGTTTGTAACTTTTAAACATACCACGGTGATCAGCGCGACGAGACCTACGCCGTGGTGTTTTCAGATTTTCGAATGCTCACTTCCTCCAGAATCGACTTCTCTGAGGTCTTAGCTTCACTCAAAGAGACTAACTTCTAACTGAGAAGTGAATTATTCACTATGTGGAATAATTCACATCACGACATCCAGTCCCTCTCAACCTGCACATCCTCTGACATGTGCCAACCTCTTCATTCTTCTGTCGTTTCACCATCATCATCACTCTCATCTGCCTCAGCCTCTTCAGTAGCCGAGATGTCTTCATCTCTTGTCATCCTTTGCTTCAGTAATTCAATAACCATCGGTAGCAAGGCACGAGGGACTGGAATCGGCTTCAAGTCCCAAGGTACGTGAGGAATAGTGAAGATAACCATCGGAGCTATCACACTAGAACCCACACAACCAATCTCTCCAGCTGAGAAAGAAAATGCCTTACCATGGCTAATTATCATCTGCTCAAAAGCTTGTTTCTCCACTTCAGTCAAGACGCCACCCCCTCCTATCTGGAGCTGCTCGAGTGTCTCTTGAGTAAACTTGTGTCCTATCTGTTTAAGATCTCTCAGTACAGAGTCAGTGGCCGCTAACTCCATCTGCTGCTGTGAATCAACAGGTATGGGTCACCACTGGTTTCACCTTCTTCGCTACAATTTTGTATTTGGTGTGAACCTCTGCTTCTTCACGAGAGCCACACCAGCAGATTGCATCCTTCCATCCACTCTCCAGTCTCGGATGAGGACGAGATTGCAAGCACGAGGTAATCTCTTCATAGACCTTACGAGAGTGGATAGGGATCACCACCCTTCCTCCCATCTGCTCCATCAACCTATCTACATCATCTAGCCAACGAACAAAAGACTGTACACCTACAACTCCTCGTAAACATCAGAAATCATCTCATCTTCACCCAGAACTCCTGTACAGCGCAGATCTGCTGTATACTTCTCCATCAGCTTTCTACTCTTCTCAGTCAGATCCTCTACTCGCGTGAACTCACTCCAATCATCAGAACTGAAAGTCATCAAACCTGATTTCCAACTATGTACAGTGTAGCAGTTTTCAGAATCTTGAGCAACCTCTTCGTCAATCTCCTGTGATCCCACAGGCTGCTCAAGCGGGATCATAGTAGTAGCAGATCCATCACTCTTGGTATCTCGTCCTACAAGAGTGGTTTCAGAAAACCCTTGCTCTTACAAATAGGAGAATCTCTCAAAGTCTGTCTGTTTCGTTCGTGGTTCGTACGAACGGTCAGAAACTGCACAGAACGTCTATCATCTGGACTACGGATCCTAGCATAGTGAGATCCATCATCCATCACCTTCGTCTCCATTCTAACTGCCGTGATATAAGGTTGACCAAGAATCACAGGATATGAAGCTGAAGACTGCACGAAGAAGTGCTGATCTACCTCCACATCACCCAGCTTCACTCTCACGTTGGAACAAGCGCCGTATAACTCACCCTTCTGGTTGTTTGCAGCTTGTAGCACCCAACCATGGTTCAGTTCGATAGACCATTGTCCTCTCTCATAAACTTCTCGTGACATGATGTTGATCTCTGAACCGTGATCAACCAAAGCAGCAACAGGTTCAAGACTTCCAAGGCGAACTCGTGTAGCAGTCGTAGCACGAGCCCAGTGTCTCTTCCTGAAGTCACTATCAGTAGCTGGACTCTCCTCGCCAGCTTCATCATCATCAAACTCAGCAGTGTTGGTACCAGCAACCAACGCTTCTTGCTGATACTTTGTGTCATCAGCCTCTTGAAAATGCACATTGCCGAACTCTGCATCATTCACAGAAGCTCCTACTATATCTATCATCTGACTTTCAACTTGCTCGGACATCACCTGTCTCTTCCGCTTGATGATGTTAATAATTAGTTCGTGAAACTCCCTCTTTGCAATACCAAGAACCTCCCGAAGAGAAAACTCGATTCGCGCATCAAGTATTCTCTGCTCCAAGATGCTCTTGAGATCAGTTGAAGTCTCAATATCAGCTGCCAACTTATAAGCCGGTCCCTTCCCCTTCTCTTGGACAGTAAACCGTCTACCAGCAGTCGTTGACTCCTGCTGGGATCTCTGCACGTCCTCCATCGGACCTGGTGCAGGTGGAGGAGTTGCAGAAGTAGAAGGGATGTCTTCAGGAGGAGCCGCTCGTCTCCTCGTGACCCTCCGTCTATCTCCAGTCTCCTCTAGAACTCCAGTATCAAGTTGAGAGGCTTCTCGCCGCCTCTTCTCCTCCACAGAAGCATCCTACCAATGAACGTGTCTATCCACGTCCAAGAATGCTTTGATAGACGCAGCATCAACAGGATCTCCCCACCCTGTGACCCTACGGATAGTTTCTGCTCCTCTCTTCAGTACTTCAGAAGGAACTTGAATAGGTTTCTTCTCAGTAGTCCTATCTAGCAACGTAGGACTAGAAGAAACTTCAATGTGACCGGCATATACATCAGGATTTACCGGTGGTGCCATCAATGCATGGACAGTTGCAGCAGTTGTAATCTGAGGTAGACTCCTCATGCCTCCTCGTCCAAACTGCGTGCTTAGCGGCTCTCCAGTAGAAGAAAGGTGCAACCTACCGTTCTGGTAGCGAACCACACCATCTCGCAGAGCAGCCGTGAGCTCTTGACAATCCCCTCGGAAATATTCTTGACTGTCGCACCAGATACATCTACGAACAGGAGCACCTCCTGGACGTGCAGTAGCAGACGCGGGCGGCTGCTCTCTCTGCAATCTAGCTAGCTCCGCCTTCAGTTCTCTCATCTGCCGAATCAGGTCTTCGATCTGGTTTTGTTGTCCATGGTTCTCCATAGGTCTCTGAATCGGTGCCCTCTGTGCAAGAACTGACACAACTGGCACCAAAGGAACTGCAGCAGGGACAATAGATCTAGGAGCCGGAGCAAGAGCCGGAGGTTGTTGTACTTGAGGAGCAGTGCGAGGTTGAGCAGTTATTTCTACAAGCGGACGTCCTCCCACAGCCACTCTTCCCCTCCTCTGCCTCGTTAGTACGGCAACTGCATCCTCAACTCTCCCCCAATCAGTAGTAACTCCTCCTTCAGCCGATCGGTCAGCCAACATAAAACATAACCGATCTGCCGTAGCATCATCGGTAGCTTGCAGAAAGAGTTCAGTTCTCCTAGCATCTAGAGTTATGCGCTCTAGAGTTGAGAGTTGTCGGTATCTTCGATCAAACTCTCTCAACATCTCATTCAGACTCATCATACGACTAGGTTGCTGCTCAATCCAATCTAGAAACGTTCTTCTAGTGACTCTCTCTGAATCTTCTTCGAGAAACTCCTCTCGAAGAGATCGCTCAAAACTCATCCACACACTTAGATTTCTTCTCTGTATATCCCTAACTTGGTCCCGCAACTCAAGAATAACAGCTAACTCAAAGCTGGTTATCATCTCTATGTCACTAACTCTAACTAGCTCCATCTCTCCTCGGTATTCACGCAGATATCTAGAAATATCTCTTCCTTCAAACCTTCCACATCTATTAACTATCGCTTGCAAAGCTTTGGTAGATTTCAACTCACCCCCTCCAACGATCGGATGTTGTTGGACCAGGGCCGCAAGCGCCCTCAGGATCTCAGCCGTATCCAGACCAGATGTAGATGTCGCTGCACTCGTAGGTGCTATAGAAAGTGCTGCAGTAGACGTAGATGCAGCAGCCGTAGAAGTAGCAGCAGCAGAGCTTCCGCTCTTTCGATCCATCTTCTTCTTCGTCTTGGAACTCAACTTCACGGTCAATCACCCCTGAGTTCATCTCTCAGTGGAAGCACCAGATTGTATGTCGAGGCGAGAGTTTCTTGGGAAAGGCAGAACCTTCTAGTTGTGATACGATCGTGAAGAGGAGGGCGAAAACCACACACGGAATACGGACCGTAAGAGAACACACCACCACGATTTCGATCCGGCCAAGATAAAACACACGGCGTGCAAGTAGATCTTCAACTCCAGATCATGCAGATTGAAAGGCTCACTCAGAAATATCAGAAAACTGCTCCTGTGAAGCACCAGTGCGTTCACCTAGAAGCTTCTCATTTTCTTTTCAGAAAAGTATGCGTACAAGTTGTGGGTCTCCTCTCTACTCGATTCAGTCTACTAAGCACAATCTCTCGATGTCAAAACTCTGATCAGTCAGAAAATCCCTCCAAATGTAACCTCTGTGTAAAAATTTCTCTCCTCAGCTCTACTGTTTCTCTCTACTCGATAGTCTCCGCACGGTAAACTCTACACTGCTCGATGATCGGCAAACAGCGATAATGCGATAATTCGATAATGGTCTGAGAATTCTCTCTCTCCGGAGTACATCCCTCTGGGTTTTCCTCCACCCTACGTAACCTTCAAAGTCACCTGGCAGGGGTAAAAGACGCCCTAAACAGATGGCAGCAGAAAAATAAATCATTGATAAAAAATCTACACGTAAGAAGACTATTTCACTAAGGTTCGCGGGTTCATCTGTACGGACGGCCACCGAGTCAGTCGTACAGTCATCATTTGACACCTCCATCCAAAGTGACTCCACCACGGCTACCTCTGGCCACCGGAATCACCTCGTTCTGACACGTGGAGCCCGAGTTATCATCATTGTCGTTTCCCGGCCCTCTTAAACTTCGAAGTGCCGTAAGTATTGCCTCAGGTATCAGTTTCACTTGATTTTTCGACCCAAGTGAATAATATTTCGAACTCTACATTTTTCTAGAAAAGAATTGGTACCGACTTGGAGTATCTTTGATGCCGTCTCGCTACCCCAGGACTTAGAGGGCCGCAACCGAATTCGTACTAATTATCTCGACAATCCGACAGTGAGAGGTCCATTTCAAAACTCGGTGGTAATCTCCCTCTAGCATCCACACTAGGTGATTGCACTAGTGCAGGGATAGACGGAGGCATCTCGCATTCACGGTACGTTTAAGGGACATCTAGTGTCCCCGCCCTAGGCTACTTGGTGCCCCTCATATTCCTCCGAAGGGGCCAGCCTACTCCAAGCCGGTTGTGAGTCTGAAAGGATTTGATCCGGAGACCTCCTCCCTACAAGTTTCTCAGCTACACCACGGAAGCTGATCTCACAACTGGTTTTGAAGATCAGTTTCTAAGCTAATATGCTAGAAAGCTGCGGTATTTCATCTTTCCTTTGCTAACACGAAGTGTCATAACGTTTTCTAGAAATGCTCTTTTTGTACATTTCGAATTTTAAACAAATACAACATACTACAATCTACATGAGAAAAATCTAAAAGATATTTTTCAAACTCACTCAGATTTATGGTAAATTTCCCGGTATCAGAAATCTTGTAGAAGAATCCCAAGTAACTTTTCGCCTGCAACTCCGTTTGTAACTTTTAAACATACCACGGTGATCAGCGCGACGAGACCTACGCCATGGTGTTTTCAGATTTTCAAATGCTCACTTCCTCCAGAATCGACTTCTCTGAGGTCTTAGCTTCACTCAAAGAGACTAACTTCTAACTGAGAGGTGAATGATTCACTATGTGGAATAATTCACATCACGACACCGGTGAGAAAAGAAGTTCAATCATTGTAATTGCTTATAAAAATACTGATCTACACTATCTGTTATTGCATTCTCCAGTGCTACAACCGTATTTTCTGAAGAGCAATATGCTTTGAACCAACAAACTTTGTGGACTACAATATTTGTTCGAGGAGCTCAACCTTTAGCGATGTCAAAGACATATCCATGGAAGTTAGCATGAGAAAATTCTCCTGCTGCAGTGGAAGTCACATATGTTCCGCGTAATTAAAAGTCCCTTGATGAATTATATTCGTGTGTAAACTGGACTTCAAGATTTCGAGCATAATAATACTCAACCCCAATCAACTTTTTTGCGAAGCATAGTGATGATAGCTCTATGTTATTATCAAGCAAACAATGAACTTACAAGAGTTTAAATTGATAAGGACAATTTATTCAATAATTCTCTCGGTGGTGGTTACTCACTTGTTATAGTTTGCTGTTGTACATTTTTTTCTTTTGACGTATTTTTCCTTCCTTCTTGCAAGGTTGGGACCAAGTTCCTTATTGCTGAAGTTGGCAGCTTCTGGCCAAATACTTGTAGCAAGTCACAACTTAGTTTAGGGACGTCAAATCAGAGCTACCGAACAAGAATTGATTCTCAAGTCTGTTATGCAGTTCACATGTGAATCACTCTCACACTTCTCATCCAAATGACCACCTACAAGTTGCAAGTATCCAAGACAACACGAGCTTGAAACCCTAGACTTTGGACCTTTGTGAGACTATCACCATAGGACGTAACACATCTTCTCACTATGAACTTTTCATCTTTAGATTCATTTCATAGTCGTCTGTGCAGATATTTAGCTCAACAGACTGACAACAGTCCTTGTCTATATCTATCTTAGCACTCATGCCTAATCCGATACGGTTTGCCCTCTTGCAGATATCGAATCGTATTTTCGTCATTGACTTCTATTATCACATCTTTGCTGTACTTTGTCTGCTCTCATATAACACAAGTATCTTAAAACTTGCTACTTTTCACACCAATAAATTTCTATGAATTTGTTGATACAAACTCGACCAAGATATTCGTAACCACAGAGAGAATACCCTCTATTCTTGTGAGAGATCCATGTCTAGTTGAAAGTCAGCAATTGAGTCAGTTTATTATGCTGAATTTGAGTATATTGAAATTTGATCTCAAACACTTTAGCGATCTGAAAATGATAGTTAAACCGTGTAGTAGATAGTCAATTGTTATCCAAAAGTTCAAGATAAATTAGGACAACAGCAACAGAAGGAGAAGGAGACTGAATCTAAAGCTAAGCTTTCATCTGCAATATACACATTCCCACTAAAGGATTCGTGTACGAAAACTACATCGAGAAGGTAGGTTATGATGCCCACATGAATCATAGAAAGGTTGGCTTTGACTCCATTGTACACTGGATACAGAGTGCATAGAAAAGTGCCCTAGAGCATTGTAACCTTGTGGGCAAGGATATCCTGACCTTGCAAATTACTGCTAGTGTCACAGCAAGGAAGAGAGCTTCATTAGTTCACTCTTGTAAAGGAAGAACTATTCATAGTCAAGAATGTACAACAACTGAGGTAAATGTCATAATAACCAGAAAGATGAAAAAGATAATAATCAGAGTGGAGTATGAACGACCCGATGCACGGACCTCTAGGGCAGAGGATGCTTCACCATAGTATACCATCTTCTCTATTCCGAGCAAAATCAAGTCATCAATGAGCCTGAAGGAACGAGTACTCAGCTGCCAGAACGTCACAATTATTGTTCGTCCATCCTTGACGAGACATTTTAATCTCACCATCAAGCAGAGGGTACTAGCGTTGTGTGCAGACACCAACCACAAGGTTATCATAAAGGATGTTCATCATGTTGTAGATTCCAAATCCCGTAAGAATCATCAAAAGTTATAGAGCCAATTCTCTGTTCTAGGTCAAAGTAGCTATCTGGGTACTAGAAATTATCGTAATTTCTTTACTCAAAATGTTTCTGCAGCATATCTCAATGCTCAGATTTGATCTCAAGCTGAAAGTTCGCATATGTGTTCAATAGGGCCTCTTTTACATGTATGAGAATTTTAGAAGTCTAAACCATCACATATTTCTCATTCTTGAGTGTTAAAGTTCATCATCTAACTTTATTACTGCTAGTTAGTCCTGATTTTCATTTTCTCAACATATCAGAGGAGCTTGAGGAGACTTGTGTGAGTGTTTTACAGTCTCACCTTATAACTTGAAGCTTATCTCTTGAGTAAGCAACCATAGCTAGAAGCCCAGCGCTTCTCTGAGTAGACGTATCACAGTCTTCACGGTCATTTCACAACCAGAAGATTCCGCTCTGCTCAAGAAAACTCTCACCTCGACATCTGGTCCTTCCATTGAGAGCTCTTGGGGTGATTGATCGTGGAGGTTGAGATTCTTATACAAAGAAGAGATGGAGCGTAAGAGCAAAAGTGCTGCTATTGCCTCTACGGTTGGAGCATCAACATCTACTGCTGCACCGTCAAGCGCACATACGTCTTCTACAGCGACATCTGCATCTAGTATGGATACGGCTGATATCTTGAAGACGCTTGCGGCCTTGGTCGAACAACATCTGATCGTTGGAGGGGGTGAGTTAAAATTCACCAAAGCTTTACAAGCGATTGTGAATAGGTGTGGAAGATTTGAAAGTAGAGCTACTTTTAGATATCTATGTGAGTATAGAGGAGAGATGGAACTGGTTAGAGTTATTGATGTTGAGATGATAGCCATTTGATTCATGAACTACGAGACAAAGTTAGAGATGTGCAGAGAAGAAATCTTGGTATCTGGATGAGTTTTGAGCGATCTCTCCAAAAGGAGTTTCTTGAAGAGGATTTAGAGAAGTTACTAGGTGAACGTTTATGGATTGGGTTGAGCAACAACATGGTCATATGATGAGCTTGAACGAGTTGTATGAGAGTGTTTGATAAGAGATACCGACAGCTCTACACGCTTGAGCACATAACCTTAGATGCTAGAAAAACTGAGTTTTTTTGCAAGCTATCCATTATGCTATGATAGATCGGTTATGCTTCATGTTAGCAGATCGATCGGCTGAAGGAGGTGTTACTATGGATTGGGAGAGAGTTGAGGACGCCGTGATTGTTATAATAAGACAAAGACGAGGGAGAGTGGTTGTAGAAAGATGACCACTTGCGAAAGTGATCCCACAATCCTATGCTGCTCCTCAAGTACAGCAGCCTCTAGCTCCTACTCCTAGACTTGTTGTCTCGACCGCAGTTCGTTTGATGTCAATTGTGCCAGTTCTTGCACAAAGGGCACCTGTTCAGAGACCTGTGGAGAACCATGGTCAGCAAAACAGATCGAAGACCTTATCCGGCAGATGCGTGAGTTGAAGGTGGAGCTAATCGGCTTGCAGAGAGGGCAGCCACCAGCACCTGCTGCTACACGTCCAAGAGGTGCTCCTGTTCATAGATGTTTATGGTGTTTTAGTCTTGATCACTTTCGAGGAGACTGTCAAGAGCTTACGAATGTTTTGTGAGATGATGTGTTTGCTATCAGAATGATAGGCTGCATCTTTCTTCTACTGGAGAGCCATTGAGTACACAACTCGGACGAAGAGGCATGAGGAGTCAACCTCATATTGCTACGGCTGCAACGACAACTGTGTTGATGACATCGCTGGTAAATTCTGATGTATATGATGGGCATATTGAAATCTTTTCTAGTCCTACGTTGCTAGATAGGGCTGCTGAGAAGAGTATTGCTTCAATTCCTTCTGAGATACTGAAGAGAGGAGCCGAGTCTATTCATAAGATCATAGGGTGGAGACATCCTGTAGATGCTACTTCTATCAAAGCATTCTTGGATGTGGATAGACACACTCACTGGCAAGAAGATTATGTGGAACAAAAGAAACGACGAGAAGCCTCTGAACTTGATATTGGAGTTCCTGAGGAGACTGGAGATAGATGGAGAGTCACAAGGAGACGAGCAGCTCCTCCAGAGGACATCCTTTCTACTTCTCAAGCTCCTCCACTTGCACCCGGTGTCGTGTCGTGGACCGGCTTCTACATGAAATTCAAATTTCGATGCTTGTCACTCCAAAGTCACTCATGAGAAGACAAGCTAGGCCCTAGCTTACGGGGTTTTGGCACCATTTCGGATCTTTTTTTTCATCGCATCAGTGGATAGAGCTCCTTGTCAGCATTCCATAGGCACTTCGTCTACTTCGTTTGGACGCCTAGTGGAGAAGCTACAGGACTCGAAAGATGGAGAAAACAAGCTAGGCCCCAGCTTGCGGACTTTTGGCACCACTTCGGATCTTCGTTTTTATCGCACCAGTGGATAGAGCTCCTTGTCAGCTTTCCATAGGCACTTCATCTACTTCGTTTGGGCGCCTAGTGGAAAAGTTACAAGACTCGAAAGATGAAGAAAACAAGCTAGGCCCCAGCTTAAGGGCTTTTGGCGCAACTTCGGATCTTCACTTTCATCGCATGGATGGGTAGAGCTCGTTGTCAACTTTCCATGGGCATCTTGTTTACTTTGTTTGGACATCCAGAGAAGAAGTTATGCAATTCGAAAGAAGGTAAAATCAAGTTAGGCTCCTGGTTACTTGCTGACTGGGTATTTAGGGCTTCAGGCGTTATATCAAAGACGCAAGGGGCCTGCTTCTTATTATTTAGAAGAAACTTGTACGTACAGAGACTGTTGCAAGGGGGGTGCTTAAGGGACTAGCTTGCGTCTACGACTTGTCAACGTATGGTTCGGGAGATTTAGGAGTCCAATGCAAGCGCGCAAGGCGTCGTTGGGTTCAGATCTGTGCAGGCTACGCACAGGTTAAGACGGTTCTTGAAGAGACGGATCGGGGTTGTGTTCTGAGAGAAATTGAGACGTAGGAAGCAGATTTGAGATTTTCAGTTACCTGTGAAGGAGAGTTGGACCGTTCGGGCCGTTCCGGAGTCTAAACTTGCTGTCCTTGGATCCATCAGGATCAGAACAACGAGTTCTTCACGAAATTGAAGACGATTCAAAGTTTCATCGGGCGGTTTGGGAGTTCTGAGTGAAATTGACTCGCAGAGAAGCGCTTACATCAGATTTTCGTTCACCTACGATCTGAGGTTGGGCTGTTCTTCGCGATCGGTGAGCCAAGCTCTTCGTTCTTGGTGCATACGCGATTAGGGAGTCTTCATCTACTCATAGGAGAAGACTGTACGTGAATTGGATTGTTGGTTTGGATGTGGTGAGCAAGTTTGAGCAGCAGGGAGCTGATTTACGTCAGTTTTTGGCAACCTGCGACCAAATTTCTTGCGTGGTTTTGCAAGGGGAACTCCAAACGGCTTGTTTGGAGTCTTGTTGGGTTCAAGGTAGCTAGATCTACCTGCCAGAGAAGACGGGTATCAGTTTGGACGATCCGTTTGTGCGGTGTGCGCGGTTGTAAGCCGTAGGGAGGAGTTTTTGGAGGTTCGGTCACCTATGACCGAAAATCAGCGATATCTCGGCTGTTGGGAGTCGGATCTGAAGGTTTCTTGGATTAACGGAGTCAGCGGAGGAGACCCTATCGACATCTGAAGTCCGTCCAGCGAAAGGAGGAAGTCCACAGATAAGCCTTTTTCGGTTTCTTCGCTACGGGTTTTGCTCTTTTGAGTTCGTTAGAGTTCTGGTTGGCTGTATACAGCTTGTGGTAGCTAGCTTTAGCTAAGAGCTTATACATGGATGTGGTTTGGACTTGGGTTTGGATCGTGTGATTCTGTTGTGACTCTGTTTTTTAGCAAAGAGAAGTTTCTCTTGCTTTGAGCTACGCTTCGGTGGTTTTAGGTCAGGGTTGTGATTCAAGGGTTGTTTTCAGGAGCTTTTGAATCAGGTTACAGACCGTTGTGGTCTGTTTTTCAGTTCTGTGCTCTTAGGAGAAAGAATCGACAGTGTACATACATTTGGAGTGTATATATCGCAGCGTTAGTTTTTGTGGTTGTTTTTCTCGGTCTTGTCTCTGTTTCAGCACACAACATCTCCACAGCCAGGAACCTCGCGTTTTCCTGGACATCCTTCACGCAATATCCGACAGGATATGGTGGTGAACTCGACGTGAAGGTCTGGGGTGGAGATATTTGTGTGTCAGAACTGGACAAAAGAGATCAGCAATCATGAACAAGGATGAAGATGGATTTGGTTGTTCGGGAGGATGCTGTGGACCTGGGATGATGGATATGTAGACGGTTGGGAGGATGGGAGGATAGGACGAGCCATGACTATGGACGGGATGGACGGATCTGAGGGTATACCAGGGATGCAGTTGGATGCAGCAACTGCACGATTGTTTCAAGCCTTCACTTTGTTTATGCGACAAAAGCAAGAGAACCAACAAAAGGAGGCTTTGGGGAAGAAGGCGCTTGGAAGGGTGATCGACAAGTTCGATCTATTTGGTGGGAGAGACATCTCTGAGTACTTGAGATGTTACAAGATGGAGATGGATTTGGATCAGGTACCGGAGAAGGAGATGATCGAGACGTTCGAACTCGCTGTGATGCTTGAGATAAGGGAGCATGTGAAGGGTCTAACAAAGCATTTTGGGAGGAACTGGGATGCATTTTCACATGCGCTGATGGAGGAATATTTCTTGAGAAACTCAGATCGAGTAACCAAGAAATCATTTTTGGGATGGGTCAACGGATCCAGCAAGGGTTTACAGCCTACAGAGCTGTTAAGGGAGTTCGAGAGACAATTCTCTCAACTACCTCGGGTGGACAAGCTAACCTTGGAGAGCTACAAGACGGAGCTGTTTCTTCAAGCTGCAGATGAACCATGGCAGGAACAGTTGGAGCTACTTCTGGAGGATGGAGAGGAAGAAGAAGGATTAACAAGGAATTGGGAGGTTGTGCATGAAGCGGTTGAACTTCTTGTCCGGAGACAGACAAGGGAAAAGGTTACAAGGTTGACACCTGCAGTGTTGACTACCACACCAGTTCGGGTAGTATCTGAGGTTCAACCTCCAGTTGTGAGTATAGAAGAGAAGGATCCAACCATCGAGGACCTACGGCAAAAGATGCAAGATCTACAAGCTCAGGTTACTAGGTTGGAGGATAAGGAATCGTCGACCAAGATGGAGCTTGTACCCAAACCAGCTTGGGTACATCACTGCTTGTGGTGTGATGGTACTGATCATCAACGGGACGATTGCATCGACTTTGCAGAGGCTTTGCAACGTGAGGTTATTTCTTGGGAGGATGGAAAGGTTGCATTCACAAGTACGGGTACTCTCCTTCAAGCCAACGTTGGTAGAGGAGGGATGAAGAAGATTGTGGATGATTACCTTGCGGCACATGCAGTTGTAGCTGACGAAGCTACAAATTATGGTGCTAGGATGGAGGAGATTGAGCATGATCTCCATAGAGATGGTTTGGATGAGCACGAGGATCTAAACGGGCTCAGGTTGACTACTACATCCACGATACAACGCGAGAAGAAGGGACAAGAAGGGACTTCTTCAGGGAAGCAAGCTGGGGAGGATAAGGTTCAACAGGAAACTATTCTTCCTGTACAGGCAATGGAGGGCGATCCTTCACAACCGGAGGAGATGGTTGAGGTGCAGATAGCGGACGTGGGTGATCTGGTTGCAGACAAACAACAACCAGATGCGGATATGACGACGATGGATGTGAAGGGAGGTTGGGAGGAGCGCATTCAAGATCCGAAGGTTGGATTCATTTCACGGGAGGTCTTGGATGCTACTACAAGGGAAGTCCATGATGCTTACATCGGCTTCATCAAGGACGGACATGCTGAGGGTGAAGGAGAGTGGACGGACGCTCTCGAGGCTACGGGTATAGGATGATGGGTAAGGATGGCTTACAGGGGAGAAGCCATTGCTGAAGGTGATTTGGGTCGAGAGAATGATGCTTGAGAGGTTGTGAAAGTTTACATGTGATTAAGGTTGGGAGGATGAGGCTTGAGAGGTTGTAAAGGTTTTCAGAAGAAGAGATCAAGGAGGATGATGGTTGGGGAAGATACCATTATACAGCGAGATAATGATGATTGTTGTTGAGGATTTTGGTTGCAGCAGTGTGGTTCTTTTTTTTCAGAAAAACAAAAAAGAGAAGAGGATTAGGTACGATGACATGTACCGATTTGAGGTTAAGGATTACAGTCAGATATATGATGATGATTGCGTTGACGGATGATGTCTACTACGACACTTGATTCACAAACCTCGACGGTGAGGTTCTACAGGCGGATGGAAGACATTCCATTGTATGATGGGTTATTCTTTCTATGTCTTCGCATATTGAAGATGTGTAGATTTAGAGGGGGTGATTGGATGAGAGGTTCGAGGTGAAGGAGCATGGATCTAGGGAGGATCGTGACAGGGTAGCAACTTCAAGATGACGATGACTAAGATGAGAGGGAGGATGACAAGATGGGAACGAGTGTGCGTGCCGGTCCACTCCTTGATTGGTATCTCTGGTGCATACCGGAGGATGCACAGGTTTGGAGGGGGTGGATGTCGTGTCGTAGACTGGCTCCTACATGAAATTCAAATTTCGATGCTTGTCACTCCAAAGTCACTCATGAGAAGACAAGCTAGGCCCCAGCTTACGGGTTTTTGGCACCATTTCGGATCTTTTTTTTCATCGCATCAGTGGATAGAGCTCCTTGTCAGCATTCCATAGGCACTTCGTCTACTTCGTTTGGACGCCTAGTGGAGAAGCTACAGGACTCGAAAGATGGAGAAAACAAGCTAGGCCCCAGCTTGTGGACTTTTGGCACCACTTCGGATCTTCGTTTTTATCACACCAGTGGATAGAGCTCCTTGTCAGCTTTCCATAGGCACTTCATCTACTTCGTTTGGACGCCTAGTGGAAAAGTTACAAGACTCGAAAGATGAAGAAAACAAGCTAGGCCCTAGCTTACGGACTTTTGGCGCAACTTCGGATCTTCACTTTCATCGCATGGATGGGTAGAGCTCGTTGTCAACTTTCCATGGGCATCTTGTTTACTTTGTTTGGACATCCAGAGAAGAAGTTATGCAATTCGAAATAAGGTAAAATCAAGTTAGGCTCCTGGTTACTTGCTGACTGGGTATTTAGGACTTCAGGCGTTATATCAAAGACGCAAGGGGCCTGCTTCTTATTATTTAGAAGAAACTTGTACGTACAGAGACTGTTGCAAGGGGGGTGCTTAAGGGACTAGCTTGCGTCTACGACCTGTCAACGTATGGTTCGGGAGATTTAGGAGTCCAATGCAAGCGCGCAAGGCGTCGTTGGGTTCAGATCTGTGCAGGCTACGCACAGGTTAAGACGGTTCTTGAAGAGACGGATCCGGGGTTGTGTTCTGAGAGAAATTGAGACGCAGGAAGCAGATTTGAGATTTTCAGTTACCTGTGAAGGAGAGTTGGACCGTTCGGGCCGTTCCGGAGTCCAAACTTGCTGTCCTTGGATCCATCGGGATCAGAACAACGAGTTCTTCAGGAAATTGAAGACGATTCAAAGTTTCATCGGGCGGTCTGGGAGTTCTGAGTGAAATTGACTCGCAGGGAAGCGCTTACATCAGATTTTCGTTCACCTGCGACCTGAGGTTGGGCTCTTCTTCGCGATCGGTGAGCCAAGCTCTTCGTTCTTGGTGCATACGCGATCAGGGAGTCTTCATCACTCATAGGAGAAGACTGTACGTGAATTGGATTGTTGGTTTGGGTGTGGTGAGCAAGTTTGAGCCGCAGGGAGCTGATTTACGTCAGTTTTTGGCAACCTGCGACCAAATTTCTTGCGTGGTTTTGCAAGGGGAACTCCAAACGGCTTGTTTGGAGTCTTGTTGGGTTCAAGGTAGCTAGATCTACCTGCCAGAGAAGACGGGTATCAGTTTGGACGATCCGTTTGTGCGGTGTGCGCGGTTGTAAGTCGTAGGGAGGAGTTTTTGGAGGTTCGGTCACCTACGACCGAAAATCAGCGATATCTCGGCTGTTGGGAGTCGGATCTGAAGGTTTCTTGGATTAACAGAGTCAGCGGAGGAGACCCTATCGACATCTGAAGTTTGTCTAGCGAAAGGAGGAAGTCCATAGGTAAGCCTTTTTCGGTTTCTTCGCTACGGGTTTTGCTCTTTTGAGTTCGTTAGAGTTCTGGTTGGCTGTATACAGCTTATGGTAGCTAGCTTTAGCTAAGAGCTTATACATGGATGTGGTTTGGACTTGGGTTTGGATCGTGTGATACTGTTGTGGTTCTGTTTGTTAGCAAAGAGAAGTTTCTCTTGCTTTGAGCTACGCTTCGGTGGTTTTGGGTCAGGGTTGTGATTCAAGGGTTGTTTTCAGGAGCTTTTGAATCAGGTTACAGACCGCTGTGGTCTGTTTTTCAGTTCTGTGCTCTTAGGAGAAAGAATCGACAGTGTACATACATTTGGAGTGTATATATCGCAGCGTTAGTTTTTGTGGTTGTTTTTCTCGGTCTTGTCTCTGTTTCAGCACACAACATCTCCACAGCCAGGAACCTCGCGTTTTCCTAGACATCCTTCACGCAATATCCGACACGATACCGGTCCGAGTGAAGGACGTGCAGAGGTCTCAGCAAGAGCCAACGACTGCTAGAAAGAGGTTTACTGTCCAAAAGAAGAGGAAAGGACTGGCCTACAAGTTGACGGTTGATGTTGAAACTTCCAGCGATCTCAAAAACATCTTGGAGAGAAAATACTGGATGCACGAATTGAGTTTTCTCTTCGAGAGGTTCTTGGTATTGTGAAGAGAGAGTTTCACGAACTCATCATCAACATCATCAAATGAAAGAGACATGTGATCTCCGAACAAGTAGAAAGTCAAATGATAGATGTGATAGGAGCTTTTGTGGATGATACAGAATTCAAGAAGGTGCATTTTTAGGAGATTGATGACCAAAGGTATCACAAGAAGGGTTGGTTGCTGGTACCAATATTGTTGAGTTTGACAATGAGGAAGTTGACAGTCCAGCTACTGATATTGACTTCAGAAGAAGACATTGGGCTCGTGCTACGACTACTACACGAGTTCACCTTGGAAGTCTGTCTGAACTTGTTGCTGCTTTAGTTGATCACGGATCTGAGATCAACATCATGTCATGGGAGGTGTATGAGAGAGATCATTGGCATATCAAACTGAACCATGGTTGGGTGTTACGTGTCACGAAAACCAGAAGGGTGAGTTATACGGCACATGTCCTAACGTGAAGGTGAAGATAGGTGATGTGTAGATAGATCAGCACTTCTTCGTACAATCTCCTGCTTCATATCATGTGATTCTTGATCAACCTTATATCACTGCAGTTCGAATGGAGACCGAAGTGTTGGATGACTGATCTCATTACGCTAGGATCCGTAATCTAGAAGATAGACGTTCTGTGCAGTTTCTGACCGTTCGTACGAAGCACGAACAAAACTAACAGACTTTGAAAGATTCTCCTATCTGTAGGAGTAAGGGTTTTCTGAAACCACTCTTGTAGGACGGTGTCGGAGTGTGATCCGTCTACCTAGGAAAGCGCCGGGCTTCGGGCTGTGGTTGTTTACTCAAGAGGTTGGCTTTCAGGTCACAATAGGGCTATAAACACTCACACAGATGTGTAAGATCTAGTAATATGCTCAGAAAGCGAAATTCAAGTCTAGCTGGCAGTAATAGGATCCGGCGGCGAACTTTGACACTCACGGGGAAGAAAACTATGAAGGTTTAGACTTCTAAACTTCCCCTACATGCAAATGAGGTACTACTGAACTCACACACGAAGTTTCAGCCTGAGATCAAATTCTGACACGGAGATATGGACAGAAAAGTTCTGAGCAAGAAAACTACGGCAATTTCTGGTACCTAGATGGCTATTCCGACCTATAACAGAAGATTGGCTCGATCAATTTCAAATATTCTTACAGGATTTGGAGTCTACAGGATGCTGAACACCCCTGTGAAGTTGGGACTCCTGACTGTACACAGAACTCCAGATCTCCTCCTCTGAAGTCGCTGCTCTAGATTAAGAGCCTTTCAGCGGCCGCCCTGAATTACTCAGTCACTCAATCGATGCGAAACTTTTTGGGAAATCGTGGCCCTGCTGGCAGAGAACACAACCTCGAAGTTTTGAAGCAATTTCCTCAAATCTGCTGCAAGTGACACTGAAAACCCTAAATCCAACAAAAGTGATTCAATTCTAACACAATTCGAACTTCAATTGGTCATAACTTCGTCTTTATTGCCTCAAATCGATCAAAAATTTCACTGGAAGTGCTTGGCATGACGAGCTCTACCCTCCTGTGCCCTCAGATTTCGAAGTCCCCCTACCAAATGCTCGAACTCTCCTTCAGACTTCTGTTACACAAAAGACAAAAATGGACCAATGAGAGTTCATAGTTCCACTTGGCTGTCCTTTAGTGCCCTAATCCACGTGGTAACTCAACTTCACTCAAAGGCTACCACGTCAGCCCCTAAAGTACCAGCGTAAATCTTAAACTTCACGCGAAGGTATGTAAAATAACACGTTACCCTAAAAGATAACTTAACCAATCTAGAAAGCATGCATGGGCGACATGTAAGTACAACCCATGAGCTTAAACCCTTATCAGCATGGAAACCTTAAGTTATGTACTTTCACAACATAGATAAGCATGATATCATTTGCACAAGCGCAGGAGTGCTTGAACAAGATAGATAAACATACTATCAACTTACTAGGACTCAAAATATATAACACAATAGTGTCAACACCGTATGCAAAGGTGTCAAACATATGTATAAAGGACTAGAAGTAATATGAGCTAACTTCTAGAACTACTAAACTCAAGCGTCGGAGTAGAAGTCAAGCATGTAGCCGCCAAGTAGCGCGACATCCACCCCCTCTGAACCTGCACATCCTCCGGTAGGTGCCATCCAGATCAAGACTCTTCAGCTTTGGCTTCAAACTCATCTTCAACATGCATTGAGTCTTCAGCTTCGTCCTCTATAAACTCTGCAACGTTCTGGTCCTCCCCTCTCCTCCTAAAGAGCTTGATTCTCTTTCCTGCGACTGATATCTTGAGCACTACACCATCTAACTCTCTCAAGGAGTGTGTGACATTATCATAAACTTCTAACACCACATAAGGTCCAAACCATCTCTTGGAGAACTTCCTGATAGTGCTATGCTGATTATCAAGACTACTATCATAGACTAACACTCAATAACCCTCTTTAATTGGTTTGGGTCGTAATCTATGCGTTCTATCAAATCTGCCTTTGTTTTTCTCTCTAGCAATCTTTAATCTTTCGACAGCTTTGGCAACATCCTCAGGTCTTCGTTCTAACTGCTGGATCCTTAATGCAAGAAGATCCTCCGTACTTCTATCATCTTCCCATGGCAAAACATTCCAAGTAGGCACAACCTCCTCAATCGGCATCACAAGTTTTTGTCCTAGTATCAATTCTGCTGGCATGTAACCTGTAGCGGTACTATGAGTTGTACAGTCTGCCCATAAAGCAAACGGTAGCAGTCTAGGCCATTCACGGATCTTACCCTTGCAAGCTTTTACCAAAGCTTTGATGATTGGCGGATGACCTCTTTCGCTCTTGCCATTCCCTTCAGGATTGTAAGCAGTGGTTAACGCCAACTTGATTTCCAATCACTTGAAGAACTCAACTGCTTCTTGTGAATCCAGCTCGCCCCTATCTGCAGTGATCTTTCCCACACACCCATACCTACAAATAACATCTTCAAGTAGAAAGCGGCAGACACTAGCAGTGGTCTTCGTCCTCAAGGCACGGCCTTCAACTTGGTTAGATATATCTTCTCTAGCCAAGACTAGATACCTCATTTGTCCAAGCCCAAATGGCATAGTTACCAGATCCACTACCCATTTGTAATGAATGGCTAAAGGATAAGTAGGATGCAATCCATCACGATGACGTATGTTGGAATACATCTGGCAAGATATACAGGATGAAACAAACTGTACTACATCCTTATACACCCTTCCACCAATACTTCTCCTTTATCTTGGCAAATGTAGCCCAAACTCCTCTATGACCGGCCCATAGACTCTCATGGAACTCCTTGATCAGCTTCTGCTGCAATTCTAGATCACATACCACCCGCTGTGGTACACCTCCTTGTAGCTTAAGGCGCTTCCATAGATGTCCTCCATATAAAAAATACCCATAAGTTGTTCTACGGATCCTCTTGAAATCTGCATCAGACCAGCCTTCTTGCCTTTCCAATGCATTCAAATAGCGCCCAAGATCCAACCACTCGCCATCGTACATAGTTTCCTCAAATAACTCCAATGGAGCTGCAAAACAGCTTCTATCTTTTCTAGCAAGAACACTAGAATAGAACTCTGTTCTCACATCCTCCTGGTCATATCATTTCCTTCTCACCGTAGTACCTAACCCTTGATAACATATCTGTCATAGGATTGTCTTTTCCTGCAATATGTCTGAACTCTGGGTTCAAGGACTTGATATATGCTATCCACCTCAACATAGCAATATCTGGAGTTGTACAGCTAGTGATCATTCCCAAGAGAGGTAAACAATCTGTCTCCACAACCACATGTGCTCCTATCAAGTATTCCTTGTCACTCTTCATCGTAGTAACTACTCCCCATAGTTCTCTCTTGACCTGAGGGTAGTCTCTCTTCCGTGAACTTAATATCTTAGCACCAAAACGCACCACATATCTATTTCCATCTTGATCATCTTGTCCTATAGCCCATCCAACGCCAATAGGACTAATATCAACAGTAAGGATAACAGATCTGTCCAACTCATATGTTACCTTCCGTAGAGTTGGTGGTGAAGCCAAAAGATCCTTCAACTTCCTCATAGACTCGCTTTGCTCCTCTTGCCACTGAAATCTTTGCCCCTTCCTCAGCAGCTTGTACAACGGATCTGCTACATGAGCAAAGTGTGGAATCCATATATGATCAAAACACACATGCACCTAGAAACCTTCTCACCTCGGTAACTGACCCACATGTCTCCTTCATCCTTCGAATGGCATCAACCTTGTTCGGACAAGGTTTCAGACCATAAGATCCACATAGGTGCCCCACAATCAACACCTCTTGTTCTCCAAATACAGACTTTGCTCCTGATAAAGTCAAATGAACCTCCTCCAGTCGACTCAATATCTTATCGCAGTCAACTATATGGTCTGCAACAAACTTACGGCACCCCCTCTGATCCTTTATCTCATTCTTCTCCTCCTTTGATCGGCACATCATCAAGGAATGGCATAGTTTTTTCAGGAATGAAATCTCTCAAAAGTTTATTCATGCCATTCATCATATGTGCTACAGAATTGGTAGCACCTTGTGGCAAGGTGCACATCCTTAGTAACCCCAAAGGTGTCTTCATTGTAGTCAAGTCTCTACTCTCAGAGGATAACTGAAACTGATCATAACTTGAATATAAGTCTCCCATTGAATAGATAGCACGACCAGCAAAAGCCTCTGCAAACTCGTCTACAATAGGTCTTATACCCATATTTCTGATAGTCACCTTGTTAACTGGCTGCATATCTTGAATGAATCTCAAAGCTCCACTCTTCTTCGGAACAGTAAACCATCTGCTAGAGTAGGGAGCTATAGATGGTTCCAAGATACCCATCCTAATCCTCTCATTGAGCAAGTCTATCAACTTTGGTAGATGAGCTCTAGGTACAGGGATAAGACGTAGATTCCAAGGCACATGCGGTATAGTAAAGATTACCATAGGTGCAACTACACTTGGATCTACACATCCTACTTCATGTGACTCAAACGCAAACGCCTTACCATGCCTAGATAGCATCTCCCTGAAGCTCTTCTTCTCTTGCTCAGTAAGAAATCCATCACCTCCAATTCTTAGCTCCTTCAGTGTTGTTTCTGTGAACTGGTGCCCAATTCTTCTCGGTCCTCTGAGCGTCGGTTCTCGTGCAGCTTGCTCCATCTTCTGATTGTAATCGAGTGGTAAAGGCAAAGCCACTGGTTTGACTTTCTTTGCCACTGACTTGTACTTGGTCTCCACATACACCTCTTGTCGATCTATAAACTTATCAATAACATCATAAAGCTCCTTGGAGCTCACTCTCACCACTCTATCTACATCATCTGTAGAGCTTTCTAATATAGATTTCAACTCTCCTATAGTATCTACCAAATACTGCTCTTCAAACACTCCAGATATGTATTCATCTCCTCCTAACTCTCCACTATCCCACAAAGATTGCTGTACATACTTCACATGTTGCCTCTCAAACCTCTTCAGATTCTCAACCTTCCTATAACACACTGATCCACATGATGTCAGTCTTAAGAAGCCAGTGGATAAAGCTTCCTGCTCTACTGGATCAGGCGAGAATCCTAGCTCTACTGTACCGTTGAAGTCTCGCTCTTCAATGGTACTCTGCCAAAACCCCTAGACTCTCTAAACTCCTGAGTAATCTTAGGCAGTGGACGGTCTCTCAAGTTATCACGATTCCTCTCATGTTCTGTAGCAACGGTCAAAAACTGAACAGCTCTTTTGCCGTCTCTACTACGTATCCTAGCATAGGCTGAACCGTCATCCATAACTCGTGTCTCCATTCTAACAGCAGTAATGTAAGGCTTCCCTAGAATGATAGGATAGGTTGACATGTCTTGTACAAAGAAATTCTGAACATCATTGATGTCACCCACTGTTACCTTGATGTTGGGACAAGCACCATAGAGTTCTCCCCTCTGGTTGTTGGCAGCGCGGATAAACCATCCATGGTCGGTGTCTATGGACCATCTCCCACGCTTGTACAACTCCTTAGACATCAGATTAATCTCTGACCCATGATCAATCAACGCCACCACAGGTTCCTCTAGATCTCCCAGCTTCACTAAGGTCTCTGTGGTTGCTCTTGCCCAATGGTTGTGAGAGTAATGGCTCTTCTGCGATGCTTCCACCTCATCTTCAAACCTCACGTGCTGATAGGATCTCACCTCTGATACTTGAGAGCGGTAACCAGCAATCTCATCTTCCTCATCATCTGACAGTTTGGTCCCTAGAGCATTAAGCGTAGCTGCTTCACCCAAAATCTGACGTTTTCTCTTGATGATATCTATGATAACCTCATGGAACTCACGCTTTGCAATCTCAAGAATCTCACCCAAAGTAAACTCAACTTTCCCATTCAAGATACGGTTCTCTAACACCTGCTTCAAGTCTGTAGCAATCTCAATGTCAGACTGAAGTTTGTATGCAGGCATCTTACCCTTCTCCTTGCTTCTCTCCTTCTCCTTTGGTGTTGTAGGTGGTAGATCCTCCATAGTCTCCTCTCGAGTGGGTGTTGTCTCTTGCCTTGTCTCTGGTCTAGCCCTTTCACTCCTGGTAGCAGGTCGTTTGGTTGTAGAAGCCTCATCTGCATTCTCCCTCCTGCGTTTTTCTTCTAGTACAGCTTCATGATGACTTCTTGCAACATAAGCATGCACTGACATAGTGTCCTCAGGGTCATTCCATCCTGTAGTTTCTCGAATTGAGTTGCCAACCCTCCGTAGCACATCCTTGTCTAACTCTGTTCTAGCTACGGATCGCACTACATCAGACCACAACCCAGTAGTCCCTTTCTCTCTCTCCATTTCCACTTTCACTCCACATGTAGCAGCATTCACAAGAGAAACAGCATGTGATGCTGATATCTCATTCACAAGTCTCTTCATACCACCCTTGCCAAAATTGGTTCCCAACATCATCCCAGTCTCTCTCAGATGGATCTTACCATCTTTGAAGAAGATCAGATCCTTCCTCAATGCATCTGAAAACTCCCCACAATCTCTTCTTACATGGTCTAGGCTATCACACTATATACAACGATGAACAAAGCCTTCTCTCATCTGAGGTCTCTGCATAGCAGGCTGTACATTCTGCTCCTTCTCTTCTAACCTAATGAGCTTAAGCTTAAGCTTAAGCTCCTTCATACCCTTAATCAACTCATCAAGCGGTGAGTCTTCCTCTCTAGCAATTACCAAAGCGGGTTTAGTAGGCAACTGCTTGACAGGAATTATGAGAGGTGCTGCTTCACTTACCACTACCTTGTCCCTTCTTCTCTGTCTCTTGGTCAGCAAAGAAACAGCCTCTTCAACCTCCTTCCAATCAGTCTTCAATCCTCTCTCCTCACTCTTGTCTTCCACCAACAGCTCAAGCTTCTCCTGAATAGTCACGTCCGCTGCTTGTAGGAAAAGCTCTGTCTTCTCCACCTCTAGTGTAAGCTTCTCTATCCTAGAAAGCTGAGCATACTGACGACCAAACTCCCTTAACAACTCATTTACAGACAAATCTTTGTTAGGCTTCACCACCCACTCCAAGAACGTTCTCTTGGTCACCCTCTCTGAATCTTCAGTGTAGTACTCCTCCTTCAAAGCTCGCATAAAGCTCTCCCAACTCTGTCCTTGCTGCTGCTTGAGCTCTTTCACACGTCCACGAATCTCAGGCACAACAGCAAGTTCAAAGTTCTCCACCATCTCCTTCTCAAGTACCTTGTTCACCTCCATCTCCCTAGCATAGTATCGCACGTACTTGGAAATATCTGTCCCCTTGAATTGGTCCATCTGATGCACCACAGATTGCAACGCCTTGGTTGCTAATACCTCTTTCCTCTCTGTGCTCTACTGCTGCTGCATAAACATGGAAAAAGCTTAGAACATCTTCATCGTAGCAGCATCAAGCTGAATAGGTTGCTGAGCAGCAGCAACACCTCCACTTGATGATCCTTGGTTGGCCATGATATCTGATTCTGTAAAACTCTCAAGGAAACTCCCACCCTAGGTGTTTCACGTCGACTTCACCAAAAGAGATTATGTCAGAGTGTGATCCGTCTACCTAGGAAAGCGCCGGGCTTCTGGCTGTGGTTGTTTACTCAAGAGGTTGGCTTTCAGGTCACAATAGGGCTATAAACACTCACACAGATGTGTAAGATCTAGTAATATGCTCAGAAAGCGAAATTCAAGTCTAGCTGGCAGTAATAGGATCCGGCGGTGAACTTTGACACTCGCGGAGAAGAAAACTATGAAGGTTTAGACTTCTAAACTTCCCCTACATGCAAATGAGGTACTACTGAACTCACACACGAAGTTTCAGCCTAAGATCAAATTCTGACACGGAGATATGGACAGAAAAGTTATGAGCAAGAAAACTACGGCAATTTCTGGTACCTAGATGGCTATTCCGACCTATAACAGAAGATTGGCTCGATCAATTTCAAATATTCTTACAGGATTTGGAGTCTACAGGATGCTGAACACCCCTGTGAAGTTGAGACTCCTGACTGTACACAGAACTCCAGATCTCCTCCTCTGAAGTCGTTGCTCTAGATTAAGAGCCTTTCAGCGGCCGCCCTGAATTACTCAGTCACTCAATCGATGCGAAACTTTTTGGGAAATCGTAGCCCTGCTGGCGGAGAACACAACCTCGAAGTTTTGAAGCAATTTCCTCAAATCTGCTGCAAGTGACACTGAAAACCTTAAATCCAACAAAAGTGATTCAATTCTAGCAAAATTCGAACTTCAATTGGTCATAACTTCGTCTTTATTGCCTCAAATCGATCAAAAATTTCACTGGAAGTGCTTGGCATGACGAGCTCTACCCTCCTGTGCACTCAGATTTCGAAGTCCCCCTACCAAATGCTCGAACTCTCCTTCAGACTTCTGTTACACAAAAGACAAAAATGGACCAATGAGAGTTCATAGTTCCACTTGGCTGTCCTTTAGTGCCCTAATCCACGTGGTAACTCAACTTCACTCAAAGGCTACCACGTCAGCCCTTAAAGTATCAGCGTAAATCTTAAACTTCACGCGAAGGCATGTAAAATAACACGTAACCCTAAAAGATAACTTAACCAATCTAGAAAGCATGCATGGGCGACATGTAAGTACAACCCATGAGCTTAAACCCTTATCAGCATGGAAACCCTAAGTTATGTACTTTCACAACATAGATAAGCATGATATCATTTGCACAAGCGCATGAGTGCTTGAACAAGATAGATAACATACTATCAACTTACTAGGACTCAAAATATATAACACAATAGTGTCAACACCGTATGCAAAGGTGTCAAACATATGTATAAAGGACTAGAAGTAATATGAGCTAACTTCTAGAACTACTAAACTCAAGCGTCGGAGTAGAAGTCAAGCATGTAGCCACCAAGTAGCGCGACAACGGGATAGCAAGAGTGATGGATCTAATGCTACTATGATCCCGCTTGAGCAACCTGACGGGTCACAAGAGGTTGACGAAGAGGTTGCTCAAGATTCAGAGAATAGTTTATACTGCACATAGTTGAAATCTGGTTTGATGACTTTCAGTTCTGACAATTGGAGTGAGTTCACGCGAGTAGAGGATCTGACTGAGAAGAGTAGAAGACAGATGGAGAAGTATGCAGCAGATCTCTGCTGTACATGAGTTCTAAAGGAAGACGAGATGATTTTTGGTGTTTACGAGGAGTTTGTAAGTGTACAATCTTTTGTTCGTTGGTTGGATGGTGTAGATAGGTTGATGGAGCAGATGGAGAAAGGGTTGTTCTCATCCACTCTCGTAAAGTTTATGAGGAGGTTATCTCGTGCTTACAATCTTATCTTCATCCGAGACTAGAGAATGTAAAACCAGTGGTGATCACGGCACCAGATGGAGTTAGCGGATGGAGTTAGCGGCCGTTGAGCTTGTGCTTAGAGATCCTACACAAGTAGGACACAAGTTTACTCAAGAGATACTCGAGCATCTCCAGATAGGAGGGGGTAGCTTCTTGACTGGAGTAGAGAAACGAGCTTTCAAGCAGATGATTGTTAGTCATGATAAGGCGTTTTCTTTCTCAGCAGAAGAGATCGGTTGTGTGGATCCTAGTGTGATAGCTCCGATGGTTATCTTCACTGTTCCTCACGTACCTTGGGACTTGAAGTCGATTCTAGTCCCTCGTGCCTTGCTACCGAAGGTCATTGAGTTGTTGAAGGAGAGAATACGGACGGGAATTCTTGAACCATATATGGCTTCGTACTCTAGTCGATGGTTCACAGTATCTAAGAGAATAGGAGCATAACGATTCATCCAAGACTTACAGCCTACCAATAACATCACGATTTGAAACGTTGGGATAGGACCTGTGGTTGAGAAGTAGTTGAGGCATTTGCTGGAAGATCAATCTATTCGATTGGAGGTCGATTTTCAAGTTACAATCAGTTTCAGCTTGCTTTGAAGAATAGAGACTTGACTACCATGCATACACCTTTTGAGGTTGATGCGGACGTGTACTCTTCCTTAGTGTGCGATAAACTCAATAGCCCATATGCAAAATACGATGCGTAAGATGTTATGAGAGTTTGTACATGAGGTCACTATCCCCTTTCTAGACGATATCCTCATGAAAGGTTGCCCGGTGGAGGACAAGGACAAAATTGTGACTTCTGATGGTTGTAGAAAGTTTGTTGCAGATCACATCCGAGATGTGGAAAAGATTCTAATGCGTTTGGAAGAGGTACACCTCACTCTGTCAAGTATCTCGTTTTGGAATGTCAGAGATTATGGTGGTGGGTCATTTGTGTGGTACTTTTGGAACAGCAGCAGACTGTACCAACATCACTGAGGTTCGACGATTCTTAAGAGCTTGTGTGTTCTTTCATGTGAGTATTCCTCATTATGCACACATTGCCGAGCCTCTGTATGCACTTCGGAGAAAGGAAAAGAGGTTTACTTAGCGATAAGAACATCACGAGACGATGGAGCAGCTAAAAGAGATTTTGAAGTCTCCACATGTACTAAGGAGACTTAACTACGAGAGTGAGAGATCTGTGATACTGACTGTTGACACGAGTCCAAAGACAATTGGATGCGTAGTTGGTCAAGAAGATGCAGATGATGTACGGTTTGTTTCTAGATTTGGAGCTCGAATCTTAACAGACAGACAACGTAATTATCCTCAAGTGAAGCATGATTTGTTAGGAGCAGTTACTGCTATGAAGGTAGATCGAGAGTTCATGATTGGAGCTTGTGTGGTTTTAGAAACAGATTGTTTATCTTTGCTAGGTATGATAACAAATTGCAATACACCAGACATAGCAATGCTGCAATGGATTGCTTATATCTGGAGTCTAAACCCTGAGCTAAAGCATATAGCAGGGAAGGATAATCCAGTTGTAGATATGTTCTAGAGCTCGTTCTACAGATGTGGAAGAGATGTTTACAGAAGTCGAGAATGAAAAGAAGAGAGACGTTTGGTGCCAAGTTGATCACTAGAGTACAGACTTGGAACCACTGTCGTTCAACGAGGAGTTCTACACGGAAAAGTTCCATGATATTGGATTCTATCTGAGTTCATTATGCAAAGGAGAAGGATGGAGTGATGCAAAGTTCAAAGAGATCAGACGGGAGGCATATGGTTATCTTCTGCGTGAAAATTATCTGTGGAAGCATCCAAAGAGAAGAGACTGAATGCTTGCTAGAGTGGTGGATGATCCGCCGACAAAGCTGAATCTACTTAAGGAGTTTCATGACACTTTGTGGGTTGAACATCGTGGAGTCTGAGCTACTTACACAAAGATGAAGGAGTGATACTAGTGGAAGGGTTTGTATCAAGACGTGGTGGATTTTGTTGGGTCATGTCTGCATTATCAGTTTTAACTCTAAGGTCAGTTACAGAGATGAGCTTGTACCTACCTATCCACCCAGTATCCGTTTTCACTAGGTCCTTGATCTTGTGATGATGCCGTCGGGGTTATGAGGGATGCGTTACTTGGTGTTGGCTCGAGATGATCTCTCCAACTATGTGGAGGGACGAGCACTACGAACGAAGACTAGAGAGAACATATATAGGTCTGTGCTTGAAGATATTGTTCGTCGTTGTGGATCTATTGGGAGATTACAAGCAGATAGGAGAGAGTTGAGAGGTACAAAATGAAAGAGTTCCTTATTCGTTATAGAGCAAAGCTTCAGCTTACTACTACCATGAATCTAGAGGTGTAGTGTCGCAGGATTACTCCTTTTGCTCATTTAGTATACAAGATATCTTTCCCACAGAGGATTTGCACAAGTAACGCTGCTCTAAGTTCTAAGATCTGTTCAAACACACAAACACACAAATTTTGTCTAGAAATCCCGTCTTCTTACAAAACCACGCGTCTTCCAGACTCGCCAAAAGGTGCTCTGGACCTAAACAAACAACTACTAACTAAAATATCACACAACTATTCACAGAGAAGCTCGGGAAGACGCTTCCTGCTTCTAGGTCGCTTCTTCCGGTCTTCTCAGTACCGTCTTCCCAAAGCAATTCTCGGCTTCTAGAGGTTCAACTCGACTTCTCACACCTTCTAGACTGCTCCTGCTTCGCAGAAGTTGACTAGCACGGCTGTTACACCTTACTCTCTCCCACATTCCAATGGGTTAGATTAATCACAAGGTGTATGCCCCCTGTACCCTCCCAGGCTTCTGCCTACGGAAATGGTCTTCCTGGAGCACTACAACGACATTCACCTTCACGGTATCGTGTCGGTTATTGCGTGAAGGATGTCCAGGAAAACGCGAGGTTCTTGGCTGTGGAGATGTTGTGTGCTGAAACAGAGACAAGACAGAGAAGAACAACCACAAAAACGAACGCGCAATATATACCACTCCAAATGTATGTACACTGCCGTCTTTTTCTCCTAACAGCACAAAACTGAGCAACAGACCAGAGCGGTGCGTAACCTACTTCAGAAGCCCTAAAACAAACCCCTGAATCGCAACCCTAGCCCGAAATCGCCGAAGCGTAGCTCAAAGCAAGAGAAACTTCTCTTTGCTAACAAACAGAGTCACAACAATATCACGCGATCCAAAACCCAAGTCCAAACCACATCCACGCACTAGCTCTCGGCTAAAGCTAGCTACCACAAGCCGTACACAACCAATTAAGTCCCTAACGAACTCAAAAAGACGAAATCCGTAGCAAAGGAACCGAAAAAGACCTATCTGAGAACTTTCTCCTTTCTCCAAACGATCTTCAAATGTCGATAGGGTCTCCTTCTCTGACTCCTTTGGCTCAAGAAACATTCAGATCCGAGTCCCGATAGTCGAGATATCGCCGATTTTCGGTCGCAGGTGACCGAACTTCCAGAAGCTCCTCCCTGCGGCTTAAAACCGCTCACACCGCACAACCGTGCCCTTTTGATCTAGAAGTATGTGCAATGTCTTTACAACAGGCTAGACAAAGTTCAGCAGGAGCTACAGTAGCATGTGATAAAATGCGAGACGAAAGTGCAGTTAGCAGTTACTGGGATTTCGTGTAGTCCCGTATATGGAGTGTCTTTTGACTTGACAGGTATTTGGTTGCAGGTTCAAGCTTTACCTCCTGAGTATCTGAAGCCAGGAGAAACCGAAACTTTGATCACCATATGGTTGAATGCTCTAGAAGCAGCAGCATCAGATTACTTTAAAAGTCGGGGAGCATCTAACGGAGGAAGAGCAGGAGCTGCTGGTTACATGCAAGGGGATGGTGGACGAACCTTGAAGCGTGTACTACGTGAATTTTGCCGACGCTCACCGTTATACCACGCCCGGTTTTGGGACGACACGAGTGGCAGAAGCTGCCGCGTGCTGTATTTTTTTTCTGTCAAAGGCTGAAAGTCATCGAGCAGTAAGGAGTGTAGTGAGTCAGGTAGTCAAACGAGTGTACTGATCGCCATCGGTCCAGCTTTTTATTTCCCAGTTTTGTCAGTAGCTGGGAACGTAGAATTGAAATCAGTGATCTCTATAGTCAAGGTTTTTAGATAGTACCATTTTGATGGTGAAATTGCAAACTTGCTATGATGCAGATGTCAATCCTAGTTTTTAAGTCTGGGTTTCATGTTTAACCCGTTATAAGAAAGGACACGAGTAGATTATTCCAATAAAGTCATTTTGACTGATTGTGATGAATGTGTTGTCCCCTAACTCAGGCCAAACCTCGTCAACCAGTTAATGAACTATACAGAATTTTGGCGATGCTTGTCTTTGGCATCTGGCGAGATCCCCCAGGTAGCCGAAATGTGAATGACTGTTGAGTAGGGAAAAAAACCACGACCATGATGTGGATATAAGAGACCCTGAGAGCTGATCCATTAATCGCCTCTCTCCATCCTAGCTTTTGTAGAAAACGGGTACGGGCAGCAGTGGAAAGTGTTGATTATCGCGAACCTGGTTATGGTTTGGTCACAGGCGTTGCTCTGTGGTGCCCAGCCGGTAAGTCTTCAACCAGATTGTTGCTTCTTGCAGTATACAGAGCAGTGCTGAGGCCCGTCGCATAAACTGCCCGTGGGTCTGATCTGAGTTGAAGGTTAAGGTTACGCTAGGCTATTTCATCTTGCACGCTTGTTGCTGTCTATGGCGCCGTTGATGGTTCGTCGTAACTAGAGATAGCCCTCCCTTCATCCCTCCCCAAAGTGGTCCAAGGTCCAGACAAGGAACCACTCATTATATGTTCTTTTGGGGAATGGGAGCCTTGGTATCGTTCCCAAAATCCATGATTCTTACATTTACGTCTCTTAGATAACTGCTTTACAAGTTGACAGACCAAGGAAAATCTGAATTTTGTTCGGGGTCACTGATTGTTGGTATCACTATTTGTTTCGGGCGGTACATAGCATCTGAAGACTTTTAGAGCAGACCGCGTTACTAGTATAGACAACTCATGTGTATTGCACTCTGACTATGTGGAAAATCTTCGGACTACAGAGAATCGTCGGTCATTCACGCTACCTTGAAATTGCACTCTTTTGTGTTATATACAGATATTTAATCGAAGTGATGGAAACTTGAGATAATTCGAGTTTAGGGTGTATGTATGTTTACTAAACTATCTTTCGTTTGTTTTATGAACGGTTTCCGCCGTGAAGCTTTTAGCTCGTACATGGATTACACCACTCTCGCAGTACTCCGCCCGTGAATACCCGTGAGGATCAGCAGGTCGGAGTTGACCACCCGACTGTAGGAATCTCACAAGACTGGACTAATATAAAAGTGTAGTTAGGGTATCTGTATTACCTCGACACAATTTATCATTTATATTTATTTTGTTTGTGACTATATCGGATGTGATTATAAGAGGTGTTATTATATATAAAATTTTTGAAAATTCTCTTGAGATTTTAGTTTACTACTAACCAGTAAGTAGATTTAACTCCAAGTTTTGTATACAGATTAGAATTAAAGGTGGTTTGGACTATCAACACATTCCCAAAAAATGCTACAAACTTGCCAACTCCTAATTTAAATTTGTCGTCTATTTTATTTGAGAAGCATTACCTCAATGGGAACCGAGTACTTCGGCAAAGAGTTCAAGAGGATGTGCTTTGATGTTTTGGACAATAACGTGACTTCCCAATCTGAAATTGGAATACACCATACACACCTTTAGGAAGAGGACAATCTCTCCAAAAAGTTTTAACTCAAGATGTTTCTTCGCCCCTTCAGCCCCTTTAAACGGTATGAAAACGAAATCATTTTATTTTTTTAGACATTATTAACACTACGTAATGAGGAATAATATATGAAAATTCTTACGAGATTTTAGTTTAATACTAACCAATAAGTAGATTTAACTCTAAGCTTTGCATATAGATTAATATTAATAAAAAAGATCTATAATGCAAGACTTATAGTATATTAAAGTTAACACAATATGAGATACTTTTTTCAAAATTTATGTTTATTGAACATGGTGTATGAAAAACAAGTTGTTATATCCTTGGTAGCAACTATAGGATGTAGCAGAGAGATGTCTATGGTTCAAATGCGAGTGTTTTTTTTTGAATTCAAATCGCGCATTTAAACAACTGAGGAAGCAAAAGGACAGATCCGAAGATACTTCCTGACAACTCGCAGTGGTGGTAGTTGATGGACGACGATTCGCCAAGCTGCACGTTGACAACCATCCGTCGACAAGTTTCTCTCATGACAACCTGTGGTGATCGATGATCCGTCACTCGTCGATGAGTTTACTTGTTGACGACTCGCCGTGGTGGTCCTTGACGAACAACAGACCACCGAGCTAGAATTTGACGAATGACTGGAGGTATGAGTTTACGTGTTGACGGCCAGCCGGGGGAACAAACCGCCAACAATTGTTGTGTCACTTGGACAAACAGTCGATGAAATTCGATACCATCGTCAGAGAATGATGTTATTTCTATCCAGAATCTCAATTATGTTTTGTTAATATTAAATTATATATTAAAAATGAAATAAAAATAGAATTCAGAAATTTTGTGAAGTTTGATTATTTTGATCCAACTCTTGAAATTTTGATTGGCTCAAAACTTGGTGTGATAATGAAAAAGTTATCCATTTAAGATAGTGTGCTTATATTATAGTTTGTCACTTTAGCCTAAAATGTGATTAAAATGAGGTTTACTCTCTACATATATATATATAATTATTTTTTTCATATTTTAATTTAATACTAACCAATGAGTAGCTTTAACACTAAGCTTTGTATACAACTACATTACAGCTCAAATAGACTTATAATGTAAAACTTATAGCATTTTAAAGTACACTAATCACAATAAGAGATATTTTTCTCAAAATTTATGTTTCTTGAATGAAAAACAAGTTGTTGTTTCTTTGGTGTTAAAGATAGCCTCTATAGCACCAATGAAACAACAAGTTGGGGGAAGGAAGTCTATGGTTCAACAAGACAAGATTCACTTAACTTCAACAAGAGACTTCCAGTAGTGGCAAGAGAGGTGATTAGTGATAGATGGTCCACCATAGAATAGTTAAGAGGATGAAATAATTAACTAGAAAATAAAATGATAACTACTAACTAAACTGATAAACTATAATTGATATTATTATTGTTATTTTTATTATTATATAACTATGATGATAAACTATAATTGTCATTGCTATGGGCTCGCTCATCTCACAAATACTGAGTGCTGCATTGTTTGCTGTTGCTCGCCATCTCATCATTCGCTGCTTGTTGTTGTTCGCCACTAGTTGTTGCTCTCTTAGAGAACAACAAACTAGCAGTAGACTGCCGCTGTCATTTATCAAATTGCTCGTTGTCGCTGCAGTTTGCTGTATGTTGTTGGTGCTCGTTGTTGCAACAAGTGCTTAGTTTACTGCTAGATTAATAATCTTGTAGACGTAAGTTTCGATAATAAAAATAGCTTATCTCTTGATATGTCACTTTTGTAAGGAGCTATGGAGAGAGTTCAATGAGTCACAAGATGTTTTGTGATAGGGGTTGATTTCATTTGTCAAGTGCATAGGCTTTGAATTTCATGAAGAAGTGGCTGGACGTAAAAAAAGACTCTCCTTTGTACCTCACAATGGAAAGATTTTCACCACTATATAGTTTTCACATCTTTTGTCCAATTACATATTATGAAATGTGAGTAATGATATCTCAGTTCATCCATATAAAGTTGTCTTAATCTTGTGTACTATCACAACTCTTAAGTGTTATTTTTCGTCGCAAGGAAAAGATGATCCTCATCATGAGTCACATATGAAGCTGCTATCCACACCATGGTTCGCTTAGGGATCATCGGTGGATCTCTGATGAGCTATAATCCATTGCATAGGTTGTGCGTATCGTATGTATGTCGCTCCAAGCAAAAGCAATCCACACGTGAATCGCTTTAAGCAACAATGCTCCACTAATTGGTTGCTTTAAGAACATTATGGAAATGTGGATAAAGAAATAATATATTTGTCTACGTACATAGATCGATCCATGCTATATGCAGATCGTCTTTTTGATTAAAAAAATATTTTTTCAATAGACTAGACTTCTTTCCATAAAACTGTCTTTCAATTGCGATCCATTTTAGATCACAATTCTCTATACGTTGATTCATAATGGATCATTGTTCAGAAATCAATGATACGCATAGATCACTAGTAGACTGAAGTTGCAAAACTCTACACGGTTCAGAGTATATAAAATTCTAAGAAAAACATTCATGAGATTCACATCAGACTTACAATCACAAATATCAAGAGATTGATTCTATGTTAATATGACAAGATGCAACACTTGCATATGTAAATTTTCACACTCTGCTTCGATGAACATGTTTCGTCAGTCTAAATGTCTAAACAGAAAGCAAAGCTCTAAGATATGATCGGATGAGATGAACGAGATGAATATACTGGAGCGACGAGCTCCAACAGAGGTGAGATGAACAATTTGAGCTAGTTGAAACAAGACAAACTACTCTAACTCTTCTAACAAGACCAACTACTACTCATTTAACTACTGTAGCACTCTTGCTATAGTCGTTAAATGTTGCCGCTTGTGTCATTTTTCTCTGAGGACGATAAGAGTCACCTCTAATCTATCTACTGCCATAACTGACAATTCCTTTGTGAAAAGAAGAGTGGCTAGCGATTAGAATTAATTACCCCAAGCTAGTTCTAGAAGAATTGAAAATATAATGATTCAGTTATGGCAGTATTCCCTATGTGAACCCCGTTACGGGGTTCACATAGGGAATATTCTTTACGGGGTTCAACAGAGATTCCCTCCGTCCTTTCCTCTTTTCTACCGTTAGGATAATACGAAGAAATACATTACACGACAAAATTCCCCCTTTCCGGTTTTCACCATCAACGTAATAACTATACTCACGTATAACACGCGACGCAATGAATAGCCATGAACGGATGGGAAGTAAGCCATCAAGTAAAAAGTATCGTATTGCAAAAAAGTATAGCATCACGTATAGAAAAAAGTACCCCCTTCCTTTCCGGGTTTAACAATCGACGAATAGCTATGTATTCGCAAATACATAACTATGTATACATGCAAATACATAGCTATAGCAAATGACAATTACGCGCTGGTGTTCAGTAAAAGAAGCAGAAGGAAAGAAAGCCGTGTGTCACTATCTTTGAGAAATGAGGCAAGGTAGGAGGCAGTGCTCGAAAAGTCCCAGCTTACTCTACAGGTGAGGTATCGACTGACAGTTCAGTCGGCCTCGTATGGGTAATGAAAAGCTACATTCTGTAAGAAACCCTTCCTCTCTTTGGAGAAAATCCTACATATGTCGTGATTTTCACTCACCATATCACTAACAAAACCTACCTAGCGCGCTCTTTAGGCTGTATAGGGCACAATGAGTTCAGCTACACGGTTATCTGTCCAAAGTCCATCTATACAAGCATCACCAATTGAACTGTACAAAATACATGAAACGGTAGTCGATCTGGATCTTATCTCGGGTCCCTGACCTCAAATTGTTGTTGAATGAAGAGAAGTTTCTTCCACGCTTCCTTCATTGATGGTCTCTCTATGGAGCGATTCGTCAAACACCACGCAGCAAGTCGAGAGACCCCAAGCATAGACTGTCTGCCGTGTGGCGTGCCGAACGTGCCGAGAAGATTTCGATCGATGATCTCCTCCAACTTACCAGACTTTATCAGAGGTACTGCCCACTTGACAAGGCTGGCATACTCTCCTCGGGTATAATCCACCGCCGGTGTCGCCGTGATGAGCTCCAGCAACACTACGCCGAATGCATAAACGTCACATTTGTCTGTCAGAAACGGATCCACGAAGGCTTCTGGATCCATGTAGCCCGGAGTTCCCGCAATGCCCACGGCTGTTATATGAGTAGCATCCACATTTGGCGCCAGCTTCGATATTCCGAAATCTGCTACCTTGGCATTAAAGGTTGTGTCCAGAAGGATGTTGGAAGATTTTACGTCCAGGTGATAGATTGGGGGGTTTGACGATGTGTGGAGGTAGTTCAGCGCGTCTGCAGTTTGAACGCCAATGTGGATGCGCTTCTCCCAGCTCAGTGGACTCGCGCCTCTCCTTGTGTTCAAATGTTCTTGGAGCGTGCCGTTCTCAACGAACTCGAGCACGAGCAGGGCGTCCCTGTTGGTAAGGCAGCAGCCCAACAGCCGCACCAGGTATGGGTGCTTCACCTTTGACAGGATCTTGACTTCGTTCAAGAACAGACGCTTCTCCTCGGAAGAAGAACAGTCACCCTTGCTTCTTTTGATAGCCACCTCAGTACCATCACTCAGAATCCCTCGGTAGACAGTGCCGAATCCTCCCGCCCCTATCTGCTTCTGTTTGGAGAAATCGTCTGTCGATTTCCTAAGGTCACGAAAGTGCATTAAGGAAGCAGTGCTATCCGTGTCCAACAACGCCGCTAGCAACTCCCTGTCCTGCTCGTATTTTTTGCCGTTGAATTTCCTGCTCCATACCCATCCAAGGAACAGACAGCTGCCGCCTGATACAGCAACAGAGGCGACCACAATGATGACCAATTCCCAGGGTTTTAACCCACTAGATCCCGACTCACATTCTTGAAGTGGAGCTCCGCAAAGCCCCGGGTTCCCGGCGAAGAAACTTGAATTGAGCAGAGGAAAAGGAAGGTAGGGAAGTCTTCCTGACAAGCTGTTGTTGGAGACATCTAGTTCAATCAGCGACGGCATTTTACCAAAATCCTCGGGCAAGGATCCCTTGAGGAAATTGTCAGACAAGTCCAGGGTCTTGAGAGAGGGGAATGTCTCATTTCTGCTGTACTCTTCTGAGATGTTGCCCTCCAGGTTGCAGTGGCTCAAATCGAGAATCTCCAACAAAGAAAAATTTCCCACTATCCGAGGAAGGACGGTCCTTTTGTGAGAGTTAGAGCCGCCTAATCGGAGCTCCCGCAACTGGGAAGAGGATAAAGGTGCTCCTAAATTTAGTTCCACCGCATCATCAAACTGAAACAAATTGTGACTAAGATCCAAAACTTCAAGGTTTGTCCAGTTGCCAGCCTCTCTGTGTGTCAAGGAATTGTTTTGGAGTCGAAGATCCAGGAGTTTTGGCATCTGGGTGAGGGTGACGGGAATGGTCCCATTTAAATAGTTGTTGGACAAGTCCAAGATCTTCAGGGAGGGCAGTCTCTCGCTTAGAAACAGTTCGGAAGGAATCTCTCCAGCCAGTCCGGTGCCGCTGAGATTCATGACTTGGAGGTGAGTGAAAGGTAAATTTGCACCTGCTGAACTGGAAACCAGAGCCAGCTCGCCGCCTTGGAAGTCATTGCCATCCAGACGGAGTTCCCGCAACACAGAGAAATTGCTTCGGAAAATCCAGTCCAAGCTTTTAGAGAACCTGTTATTCTGAAGGAGCAGGAATTCTAGAGTTGCAGGCATTCTATCCCCTATCTCAAGGTCAAGCTGGTTTTCCAGCTCATTACTGCTCAGATCTAAGAACTGTATTCTCCTGAGCGCACTGTCTTTGAAACTGATAGAACCGCTGAGCGAGTTACCAGAAAGATTCAAATATATTGGATTTGCAAGGCGGTTATCATACAGTTGAGAGGGAATGCTACCTCGGAGTTCATTTCCGGACAAATCAAGGTAATCCGTAAAATTCCAACTCTCCGGAATTTCACCCTCGAATTTGTTGTCTGACAAGTCGATGTAATACACGATAACGCGTCCTAAATCCGACGGTAACAATCCTCCGATTTGATTATGTGAAAGATCCAGGGAAAGTAAGTAGGTTCGCACATTTGGGTACTCCTGGAAGTTATCTGGGAGTGCACCACTGAGCTCATTGTCATGGAGATCCAGATAGCCCAGTGACAAGCTGAACAAATTCGTTACATTGATACGTCCGCCGAGATGGTTACTATGGAGGTAGAGAGAGCGCAACGATTGAGGAAGGTTAGGTATGGAGCCTCTCAGCTGATTGCTCGAGAGGTCCAGTTTCCGCAGATGTTGGAGTTTTGATATTGTGTCGGGGATCGCACCATCGAAGGAGTTGTATGACAAGTCCAGTACTTCCAGGTTTATCAGACCACCCAACTCGTGCGAGATACTCCCACGCAGAGACAAGAACCTGAGGTTTAGCTCTGATACTGTCAGATTATCCTCCGTATATTCAGAGCAAGTCACACCGTACCATGGTCTGGTGTCGTCTTCACCTCTGGAACTGGAACTGATGCATGGATCTGCGCCTGGCGTGCTGTCCCAGTCGATTAGGTGCGCTTGTCTGTCAATCAAATCGTTTTTAAACCGCAGAAGGACTTCCCCCTCCCAGACGAGCGCCTGGGCAACTTGAGGAACTAGAGGAACTAGCAGCAGCGTTACCACGAGCAACCTCAATCTAACGCTGATTACGCTAAAGGCCATGGCCATTCTACCACGATCAGATGCTAAATGGTCCTCCTCGCTGTGGGGAAGTACTAGTTCGACGCTTACCGACTCAGCTTCAGATCGAGTTGCCTATTACAACTCTCTGTTAATTCCACATCATCATCGCAGTACACAAGTCTGAGCTCCCCCTGAGTCCTGAGTCGGCACGTGCACTCACTCCTTCCCAGCTCGAGCTCTCCACCGTAACCGTCTTATAACTTCGCACAATTCCCACAGATTGGCTCTCAACAGCACTCCACAGACTGACCGTTGCAGCGCTAGCCTGTACAGTCCCATCCGATGTTCAATGTGGACGAAATACTGTGTGGACACCTTCCGAGTGTCTGGACTTGGTGTGGCAACGCGCTTTGTCACGTCAGGAATGGACATTCCAGTTAATCATTTTATAGACGGACGGATCGTGTGAAAGGCGAGAACGGCAGTCGTCCACAGCTGCAGATCTTCAGGTTCTACAGTGTCTTCTTATTTAGTTCTGCAAGCGCAGCTAGGTACTCGAATCTTGGCTAGAACACGCGAAACCTGATCAGCGACCTTCTGGAGGATCACTGTCACATATAGTTATCAAAGACTCACGTTCGAATTTGTGAACCCACTCGGAATCCTCAATGACGGGATTTAGCTTGAAGCGGGGGAAGTCAGTCACATTATCCGGCCCACTTATCATGCTTTTCCCAAATGTTTGCACAATCTGATGTTTGTTCGGATCCGTTCTTGGTAAGTGGACGTATGACTTTTAGTACAAACTTGTCGATCTAGATGGAGCCGGAAGCACCACCTCAAATCTCGCTAGGAGAGACAGTTACAGTCGGACTGGATAAGTGCATCTCTGTAGGTACCAACTCTCGTTAAAGTCCAGTCTACCGTATGCTATTCAGATTTGCTATACTCGGGTAGCGAAAACTAATTCTGATTTTTCTTGGTATTAGTGGATAGTTTCTGAGGTGTCTGATAATTGTCTGGCCACAGTAAATATTTTTATAAGCATTTGTTAGAAGAAAATTTTATAATCACCAGATGTTTGCAGTATATGGTAGTAAAGCTGAGCTCTCTAAAACCCTTGAAATATTCTCAAATGAACGTCTACAGATTTCTGTAATCCCTAGATTTATGTCTTTTCATCTAAATCTAGTAATTCTTGTTAAGGGAAGAGGTTTGAATGGTCCTATTAGTTTTTACAATTTATTCGTTTTGCATTCATACATGGGTACAATTTGATATTTCTACTCCAGTTCAATGAGAAGAATTTATTATACTGTGATCATCAAATACAGAAGATTATCGTAATATTCATAGAGTTTGAGGAAAAATATTTCTTCTGGCATTTCTCGATCGTAGTTCCACTTAATATTTAGTACAATTGGCTAGTATTGATATGAATATATGTATTAGGTAGCGATTCTCAAAAATGAATTCTTTCAGTATTGGAATTTGAATATCAAGAGCTTATATCTTAAGAAAGGCTTATAGCTTTGTGAAGGCACCTGATCTTAGAGTATCTTTTGTAGGTTCCTGGTGACTGGTAGAAAGTTAGTTTTATTACTTTAGTATTATGGGGGGATTTATTTTCCCCTTAAAAAAAGAATTTCTCTAAGGAATAAAAGCCGAAACGTTTTCATCTTCACGTAAATTGGGCGATTCGCGACAGGTAACTTTATCTGGGTACTTTAGCCTCTTCCGTGTGCTTATAGCTTATTCACCTCTTCCATCTTCAGATGGAAGAGTGCTGTAACTTTTAATTTATTATCTAACCTTTCTGACGGGAAAGGTTAGGTAATAAATCAATATATTTATCAATAGTTTGATTTAGTGGAACATCTTCCCTCACTTGTACCCTCTGGAGCGCAAAGTCCGATATGTCACTTATCGGTTTTCTAACCAGGTTTCTAACTTTCTTCGAACAACTAACAAATAACATTTAATATATTATTTTGATTTTGATTTTATTTATTCTAGAATATTTTATAATATTTATACTATTTCTGATATCTTAAAGAGAGCTGAAGTACCGAAGTTGATCGAGCATGCTTATTATTCAACGCTCTTCCATGTGAAGCTGGAAGAGTGCAGAAGCTTAATTTATTAGGCGACAAACTAATGTATTGATTAAATCGATTGTTTTAGTTTATATGCTCTCGCACTTGTAGTACACTGAGGTGCGTTGGTCTTTGGTTCACTTATTGGTTTTGTTTGGATCTTTTCGGTACCATTATCATTTAGCAGTTGTATATAACTTTTAATTTTCACTGTAGTTTACTATAGAATTTCTGCATAACAAGTCTAACTTTTCTGGTAACAGAAAGCGAACAAAAATTTCCTGAAGGTGATTGAAAATGTTTATCTCTACCTTGACCATTTTGCAGTGCATTTTGCTTTTTTAAATGTAATACTTTCATTTAAACTCACCTATCGATATCAGAAATTGATATTGGCGCAAGAAGGGATACTTCTTTAAGGTTCCTCTGGAAGAAACCGCCTATTGCTGGAAACATATAGACAGTAAATTACAGATATACATAGCAGCAAAAATTAGTATAGGAAAACCTTTATAAATGAGACTGCTATGTAACAAATGAAATTGACAAATGAAATTTTATGGAAAACACATTATTTCTAACAAACACTTAGTGTAGATGGTTTAGTAGTTTGGATCATTGGATATCTAATGATAATTAATTAGTTAATTCATGTAGATGATTATTTTTTGATTTAAATTTAGACTATGATACCCGTTAGTTGACCCTATGTGTAGGCTTGCCTGGTCATAGCTGTCATTGAGAAATCGCTCATAGAGTAATAAGTGTGTCAAAGCTGGAATCTTTTTGTAATATTTGATTTCCGTGGACGAGTGTTATTACTGTGTATGCAAGCGCTTGCTTAAGGTCCTTGTTGAGTCTATCCATGTGGTCGCAGGCTGCTGTTATTAGGATCCTTGACTCTTTAGAAAATCTTTTCTTCTCAGTTTAGGTATTAGAGTTGGGTTTGGACAAGCGAGCAGCGATAGCACACGACCATGGGCGTGCACATTAATGCGATGCTTGTGCTAAGTATTGTGAAGACAGAAGACAGACTACCATCAGTCGTGCTATCGTATCGTCATGGATTTCATACGTGAAAGTTGTCTAAGAATACTCGGGATATGTGACTATAGAGAGAGAGAGAGAGAGACATATAAACACGAGAAGGGGATGAGATAAAACCTCACTTTATATAACCAAACTCACGGTGCCTCCATTGCTCACTATATCACTAGCCCAATGCTTATATCGCTCTAACTCAAAAAGGTCGAGAATGCAACCCACTAACTAGCGATATAGCAAGAACTGTCTAGAACACTGAAGTAGTCATCAAATCCGTAGTAAAGAATCCGAAGAATGTCGATCTGGAGATTTTTTTCTTTCATTCTTCAAAAAGCTATAGGATCCTTCCTCCTAAGTCCATAGACTCCAAGATCAGACACCCAACAGCCAAGATATCTACAACTTTTGATCATAGATGATCGAACTCTAAAATCTCCTCCCTACAACTTAAATCCGCACGCACGGTCCAAACGAATCGTCTGATCTGTGATCCGTCTTCCCTGGTAGGTAGATGTGGCTACCTTGAACCCAATGAAACTCCAAAAGATTTTTGGAGTTCCTCTCGCAAAACCATCCAACAAATTTGATCGTAGGAAGAAAAAAAATTGATGTAATCGACCCTTGCGGCTCAACTTCGCTCATCACATCCAAACCAACAACACGATCCATCTATAGTCTTCTCCTTTGCATAGAAGAAGACTCTCTGATCGCATCGATATCAAGAACGAAGAGTTTGGCTCATCAGTCGCAAGAACAATCCAACCTCAAGTTGCGAGTAACCAAAAGATTGATGTTAGCGTCTCCTTGTGACTTAGTTTCTCCCAAAACTCCCGAACTGCCTGATCAAAATCCTTATCATCTTCAGTTTCATTCAAGACTAGGGACGAAAACGAGCTATTCATCATGGAATTACATAGTTAATAGCATAACTAGAAAATTTTAATCTCGATGGATCCAAGGATAGCAAGTTTAAACTCCGGAACGGTCGAACGGTCCAACTCTCTTTCACATATAACTGAAGCGTTCAATCCATCCTCTCTACGTTTCAATTTCACTCAAATCTCAACCATCGATCTATCTCTACACAAAATTGATTTTAGTAATGTCTTACGTGCTTCTGTTGGATTCACCAACCTTCCAAGACCTCCGTCGCTAGCTCACAAGTTCAAGCTAACCCTTTAGCACTGACAATCATAGTGTGTATGTCTTCCAAAATCCACCCTATCAAGCTAACCCTTTAGCATTGACCATGATAGTGTGTAAGTCTTCCAAAATCCACCCTAAGATGACATTTTGCTCGAAATGCACCCAAAAACAATAATCGAGCTCCCAAAAACTTAGTGACATATAATTTATATGTTAGTGAAATAATAATATGTTGGTATTATTCATTATAGAAAATAGCCTATTGTCATTTTCATCCTTTCATCGATTATCCATTCGCCGGTGATCCACCCATAAATAACAACTTGTTGTTATTTAATGTGCAACACCAGTAATCTCTTTGCTAGTTGACAATCAGTATATAACAATCTGTTGTGATTTCTCATGTTCATCAACAGTCCGTTGGTGGTATTCTATAAATAACAACTTGTTGTCGGTTGTCATGTTCGTTGGTGGTCCATCCTCTGGTTATCCTCCTTAACTAACAACGTGTTGTTATTTGTCATCCACGACCGACGGTCCATCGGCTTGTCACGCTCACCGGCGGTGTCTTATCGTGTCGACTAATGAGTGAAAAGGAGGTTGGTAAACAAATTTTTCTAAACATGTTCGTAATGTGATATGAGGTTACAAGTGTTTAGATCCCGACAAGTAGAGCAAGATTGATTTTCTAATCGTCGTAAACGTGGTTATATTAAGGGAGTGCGAAGTTTTAAGATTTAGGTAGTGATAGATGCTGACATGACATTGGAGTGCTGATGTGACACAAATATCTGATGTGTCAAAAAGCTGATGTGAAAAGTTGCTGATGTGGCACTTTTTTCTGACATTGCGACTGGTCACTTGGCAGATTTTGCTGACATGGTAGAACTGCTAAGGTGACTTTTGTTGCTGATGTGACGAAGAGTTGATGACATGGTGGGTTAAAGATGACATGGCTGCCACATGTCACTTTGAGAGGTGACACCTGGTTGGCAAGAAGAGGGCTCATGGGAGTATAAAAGCTATGGGTTTTTTTTGTTAGGGGTATTTTTCGAGTCTAGCGCAGTTAGGCTGCCAAAATTCACGGCATGTTTCTAGAAACTTAGCTAAAATTTGTGTCTGAAATCTCGCTTTTGAAATCGAGGTTATACTTGGATCGAGAAAAAAGAGTAATTTCAAAAGATCATAACTTTTTACTGTTGTGTCAGAAATTTATGTTTTTGGTGTCATTGGAACAAGCTCGGCGAGGGCTTTCTGACAGTGTAAAAATCATTATTTCTCGTTCCATATTCAGAGAGTTGTGAATATTTAAAATTAAATATATAATTTTTATTTAAATAAATCGTATTTTAAGATATTTTAAGTGCAGAAATATCTTTTGAGCTTGGATTCATTTACCTGAACCTCGATTCTTAAATAGAGGTTGAGGGTGTATGTCTTCAGGAAAATATATGAGAGAGGTCTTGAAACCCAACTTTGAAATCGAGATTTTATAAAAGAGTTGAGAACAGTTAAACTTTGAGGCTTTGTTACTTGTGCTGTAGTGTCTGTTTGAGCAGATATTAGTGTTATCTAAGAGTTTTTTTTCAATGACTTTTCAATGCCACCATGTTCATTTCGTTTGGAGCTATAACCTGGGAGTTACAGGGTTGTGAAGTTTGGGGGGGTGTAAAGACGAGTAGGAAGTCCATCTTCGACTCTGAAATCCAGGCTTGCGGGCTACTTGTGTCAGGTTACCTTTTCAGAGTTCATGACAACCTCAATTCTTGAATAGAGATTTTTGAGTGAGGTACTGGGTGAAGCTTTTGGAAGGAGTCACAATAAAAAAAAGGAGATAAAAATAGAGAGATTTTCTACCGGAGAAATATTTTGACGGTTTTATATTCCTGCAATGAGTTTGGGAGTTGAGGTCCCAACCTCGATTCTGAAATCAAGGTTTGAAGGCTGAAGTATCAGGTGAAACCTCAATTCTGAAATTGAGGTCACACATACACTTGAGGAAAAGACATAAAAAAAGGAAATAAAAAATAGAGAGATTTTCTACCGGAGAAATATTTTGACAGTTTTATATTCCTGGAATGAGTTTTATATTCCTGGAATGATTCTAAAATCAAGGTTTGAAGGCTGAAGTATCAGGTGAAACCTCAATTCTGAAATTGAGGTCACACATACACTTGAGAAAAAGACATAAAATTTAATGCTTGTAATTTCTGCTAGAGACGCCAGTTTTAAGCAATATTGGTATCGTTGGAAGGATAATTCTTAGGGCTTTCTGATGAAACAAAAATCAAAGGATTGGAGAAAAGCTGAGCCTACTTCAAGCATTTGAAGTTTGGGTATAGTTTTAGGACACAAAAAAGTCAAAGTGTCAAGTCAGAAGAGCCACCCTTGAGGTTGTTATCTCTTTTGCACATTACTATATCGTCTTTAGCAGCAGGAGCCAGGTGCTTTCCAGAATGTGACTTTGTGGAATTTGATATGATACAGGCTCGTCCGCCGATGGTCCTTCCTAAATAACAATTTGTTGTTAATTTCCATGGTCCGTAGGTGATCTGTTCACTGGCGATCTAGAAATAACAACTTATTAATAATTTTTGTGTTCCATCGGCTCTTCGGCTGTCGACCATCTACCCAAAAATCCATAAAAATTGAAATCACCATAACTTTTTCATCTTTATTCCGTTTGTGAAGATTTAAACATCAGATTTTCTCGACGGGATCTATCTAACGCTGCTGCCAAATCTGTGTTAGTAATAAGTTTAGAAAAATACTTTTCTCCTGATTTTTTTTTCATGCCATAGTCGATCTACGACAAGACAAAGCATTGACGGGAGAAAATAGTGAAGCAATCATGTTTTTGCTCTAAATTGAACATGATAGGAGGAATAAAATCATCCGTGGGTGATTTTAGAAAAAGAAAGCTACAGTTCAAGTTCTAGAGACAAGAGAATCTACTATTGACATGGCAAACAAAATTAAGGTGTCAAAGTTAAGCAGAAATATTCCTAGACGACTGAAAGACAAAGACCATAACTTTTCGACGGTTAGTTTTGTATTGAACCGTTTCTGAACAGAGAGTACAATATCTTAATTATTTATTTTTTAACTCGATCATCTGAAATTATTACTCTGAAGAATAGATTTTTTATAAAATAGAAAATGAAAAAAATGAGTGAAAACTAAAAAGAAAATGTCCGTGACGTCTTTCTACGGGCACTTCCAGAAATACCTGTAAAAAACACCCATCAAGGTACTGTCGAAGTAGTAACTCTTTCCCTTGAGTTCAAAATCTTTCAGAAAGGTTTTAACGTTGAAACCCGTAATAGCTTGATCAAAGAAGTGCCATATTCCTAAGGGAAAAGAAAACCGCGTCGTGAAAGGGTCCGATCAACTCTGTACTTGCTACATATCTCAAGTCAACGAAAAAGTATAAAAGTATAAAGCAAACAAAATACAAAGTAAAAGAAAGGTCGATACCTGCAGTACATGCAAAGACGGTAGATATGGTCGGGATTTGGAACGTGTGTGCGGATTCAAAGGATCCAGCTGTTTTACTTGCATAGATTCTGTTGATTCATGATACCTCTTGCTCGCGCCTATTCATCCTCTTCCAATACTAGAATCATATTTTCCCTAAGAACTCTAAGTTATCAATTTTTCCCAAGCCCTAAGTCTGCGGCCTGCTGTCGCACCGCAAGGGCCCAAGGACCCCAAGCAAGCGGCCACATGCCGCTTAGTTTAATTAATATTGAAGAGCAAGAAATCCTCCAGTATCTAAGTGAAATCTCTCGAACCATCACACTATTGATCTAGAATTTCACTCATACAATATTCATATACACAATATGCTCTACACAGTCACGAGTACTGTAGAGACGACTCAAGACAGAGGACAGCAGTGGCAACTGGTCAACTTGTCCAAGATGAGCGTCAGTTCGTCCAGAGGAAAAGCGTGTGGGCCAAGGGAGAACACTGTCGGCTATAACATACAACAACAGGATACGACAAGAAGATAACTAGTTCAACATCGTCTAGCTAGGAGAGGAGAGCAACAACTTTGGCCGAAGTTCCTCTGTAACTCGTCATAACGTTGTCCACACTGATGCTGCTGATCCTCGTACGTCCTCTTCTTAGAAGTCCCTTCTTTCCTTGTCTCATTCATTAACCCTTACTTTAACTCTCGAGTCATTTTCGTAAAATTTCCTGACTGAATATTACTATGGATAGAAATTTTCAACCATAAATATGACCAGACATTGATGAAACAATTACCTCTCGCTTTTCTGTTGTAAAATTCTCAGACTATCTTTCTGATGACTTGTTCGATCGAATTGACAGACCAAGCCAAAACACGAAGATAAAAAGAAAAGCAACTTGACGATCTAATCCTATAATCTCAGTCAAATCATCTCCCTTCTATGAAAGTTTTGCCTTCAAAACCCTTCAAAGCCATATACAAATCTCATTCATATGGAAACAAAAAGATAGAAAAAGTTTTTCTTCAGACCCCAAATAGACCCTGCGAGGGCAGTTCTTGCATAAAGGGTTGAAGTATAGAATAAGCCACGGGAGGGAGTGGTTTTTAGTCGTAGACTACTCCTCCAAGGAGTGGAATGTTTAGGACGGAGGGGCCACGGCTAATACAGTGGATTTTGTAATGTAAAGATTAAAAGAAATATGAAGTCTGAAATGTTTTTCGAGAAGATCTAATGGTTAACTGTATTTTTAGAAATTAATGTTTAAGTTTATCAAAATAATATATAAAAGTTATAGTTTCCTGATAATCTATTGTGAAGGATGATGTATTGTAGATAAAGCCACCCTAAAATATAAAAGAGAAGAGCTTTTATATATCCAAAATCCTTTATGAGATGAAGGTACAGGCGGTGCTGTAAAGTAAATTTCTGCTCATAAGGCAGAAAGGAAGAAATTATACACTCAAGATTCGGCAATGGTATCCGGTATCCGGTATGGAGTGAAGTCCAACGCAATCTCAATGGCAGATATTTGCTTGAGGACATCCTTGTTAAATTCGTTTTGTTCGATCATACTTTTCTTAACTATGTTTTGTTTTATGATTTCCTTGATAGTCGGTTTGATCACGTCTTCGATTGGTTATCGTTTGTAAAACTAATCACTTTAGTGACATGTTTTACTCCACACATCTAATTTTCTGCGTATGTATTATCTAGAGTGTATTTTATGGTTGAAACGATTAGAATGGAACAGGTATTTAGTCATGATAAAAATAGCAAAATAATTAATTTTATTATTGACAACCAGTGGATGTGATAAAATAATATCTTGTTAAGAGAGGTGTTATCAAACACAACAAATTTATTGGATGTATAATAAATCAATTTTCAATATCTTCCAGTTATGCAGCACACAAAAAAAACAAAAAAAGACAATAAGACCAAAAAATATACATAATTTCATCCATCTACTATCTTTGTGTAACAGAACATGTCAAAGTTAGAACCTTTCTGAAAGAGTTTGGACTCGTAAAGAGAATTATTATTTTAGTTAGATTTTGGAGAGTGGTTTCTGAATAAATTTTCACTCTTTTCCTCAATTTTTTCTATAATAAAGAATCTACTGCTCTGAATAATTATTTTCATTACCAGAACTGAAAAAAAATTAACAAGAAGATCATAGTGTCCATTTACAACAACAACCCAGAATAATCTATACAAAATTACCCACGACGAATATTATAGCTTTCTCTCTCGAAACAGGTGTGGAATATTTCCTCTATAACTTTGACACCCCCTTATAGGCAAGGCAAGTGGTAGGGCCACTCAAACCAAGGCTCCTTTTCCTTCAAATAGAGTGGTTATCGAAACCACAGGTCCGTCAAAGTCCCGGTTTACTGTACAGGTGAGGCATGTATATCAACTGACAGTTCAGTCGTCCTCCGAATTTGAAATACGAGCTACAGTAGTCATTTCAAGTTACATGCATATAAGAACCTTTCATCTCTTTTGTGTCTCGTGAATATCACTCAAGATATCACTGACAAAAGACTTGAAACCTACCGATCGCGCTCTTTGGGTTTTTGAAGGCACATTCAGCTACACGTTTATCGGTCTATCTCGGAAGATCACCACTGGAACTATATAGGACTGACTCCACCTCGATAAAATAGATGGTAAGGTTCTCGATCTGGAACTTATGTCGAGTTCTTGACCTCAAATTCCTGTTCGATGAACAAAAGTTCTTTCCACACTTCTTTCATTGATGGCCTCTTTACAGAGTGAAACCGCAAACACCGTGCAGCAAGTCCTGCGACCGCCATCATAGAGTGCCTGCCGTATGGCGTACCAAATGTGGCGGAAATAGTTTGATCGATGATCTCCTCCAACGTACCAGACTCTACCAGAGGTACTACCCACTTGACAAGGCTGGCATCCTCCCCTCGAGTATAATCCACCGCCGGTGTCGCCGTGATGAGCTCCAGCAGCACTACGCCGAATGCATAAACGTCACATTTGTCTGTTAGAAACGGATCCACGACGGCTTCTGGGTCCATGTAGCCCGGAGTTCCCTCGATGCCCAAGGCTGTTATGTGAGTAGCATCCACATTTGGCGCCAGCTTCGATATTCCGAAATCTGCTACTTTGGCATCCAAGTTTCTGTCCAGAAGGATGTTGGCAGATTTTACGTCCAAGTGATAGATTGGGGGGTTTAACGATGTGTGGAGGTAGTCCAGCGCGTCTGCAGTTTGAACGCCAATGCGAAGGCGCTTCTCCCAGCTCAGTGGACTCGCGCCTCTCCTTTTGTTCAGATGTTCTTGGAGCGTGCCGTTCTCAACGAACTCGAACACTAGCAGGGCGTCCCTGTTGGTAAGGCAGCAGCCCAACAGCCGCACCAGGTATGGGTGTTTCACCTTAGACAGGAGCTTGACTTCGTTCAAGAACAGACGCTTCTCCACGGAAGAAGAACAGTCACCCTTGCTTCTTTTGATGGCCACCTCAGTGCCATCGTCCAGAATCCCTCGGTAGACCGTGCCAAATCCTCCCGCCCCTATCTTATTCTCTTCGCAAAAATCACCTGTCGATCTCCGAAGCTCACGAAAGTGCATTAAGGAAGCAGTGCTATCTGTGTCCAGCAACGCCGCTAGCAACTCCCTGTCCTGCTCGTGCTTTTTGCCAACGATTTTCCTGCTCCATACCCATCCAAGTAATAGACAGCTGCCACCTGATACACCGACACAGGCGATCACAATGATGACTACCTCCCAGGGTGTTAAACCACTGGATCCCGAGGGACATTCTTGAAGAGGAGGTCCGCAAAGGCCCGGGTTTTCGGAGAAGAAACTTGAGTTGAGCAGAGGAAAAGGGAGGTAGGGAAGTCTTCCTGACAAGCTGTTGTAGGAGACATCTAGTTCAATCAGCAAGGGCATTTCCCCAAATTCCTTGGGCAAGGATCCCTTGAGGAAATTGTGAGACAAGTCCAGGATCTTGAGAGAGGGGAATCTGTCATTTCTGCTGTACTCTTCTCGGATGGTCCCCTCCAGGTTGCAGCGGCTCAAATCAAGGATCTCCAACAAAGAAACATTTCCCAGTATCGCCGGAAGGGCGGCCCTGTTGAAACGGTTGGAGCCGCCTAATCGCAACTCCCGCAAGTAGGAAGAGGATAGAGCCGCTCCTAGATGTATTTCCATCCCATCAAACTGAAACGAATTGTTCCTGAGATCCAAAACTTCAAGGTGTGTCCAGTTGCCAGCCTCCTGTGCATATATTCCTCGTTCTAAGGAATTGTTTTGAAGTCGAAGCTCCAGGAGGCTTGGCATCTGGGAGAGGGTGATGGGAATCGTCCCCGATAAAGAGTTGTTGGATAAGTCCAAGATCTTCAGGGAGGGCAGGCTCTCGCTTTGAAACAGTTCGGACGGAACCTCTCCAACCAGTCCGCTGCCGCTAATATTCATGACTTGGAGGTGAGGGAAAGGAAAACTTGCACCTGCTGAACTGAAAACCGATGCCAGCTCGCCGCCTTGGAACTGATTGCCATCCAGACGGAGTTCTCGCAACACAGAGAAATTGCTTCGGAAAATCCAGTCCAAGCTTCCAGAGAACCTGTTATTCTGAAGGAGCAGGAATTCTAGAGTTTCAGCCATACCATTCCCAATTTCAAGATCAAGCTCGTTTTCGAGCACATTAAGGCTCAAATCTATGAACTGTATTCTCGTGAGCGTACTGTTCTTGAAACTGATAGAACCGCTGAACGAGTTACCAGAAAGATTCAAATATGTTGGATCTGCAGAGCTGCTAAACAATTTAGAAGGAATGCTACCACGGAGTTCATTTCCGGACAAATCAAGGTAATACAAAAAATCCCAGGGCTGCTCCGGAATTCCACCCACGAATTTGTTGGCTGACAAGTCGATGTAAGCTATTCCAACGCCTCCAAAATCCGTCGGTAACAATCCCTCAATTTGATTCTGTGAAAGATCCAGGTAAAGTAAATTGTCTTCCACTAATGGATACTCCTTGAACTTATCTGGGAGCGTACCAGTGAGCTGGTTGCTGTGGAGATCCAGATACTGCAGTTTCGAGTTGAACAGACTATCCACATCGATATCTCCGTCAAGGGAGTTACTGGAAAGGTACAGACTTGTCAACGATAGAGGAAGTTTGGGTATGGGGCCTGTCAGCTGATTGTTTGAGAGATCCAGGTACCAAAGCTTTTTGAAGTCGAGTATGCTGTCGGGGATCAGACCATCAAAGAAGTTGTATGACAAATCCAGACCTTGCAGGTTTTCCAGACCAGACAACGCCTCCGAGATACTGCCGCGCAGAGAAAAGGAGGAGAGGTCAAGGTCTGTTACTGTCATATTACCCTGGTTATCTGGAGGAGAGCAAGTCACCCCGTACCAAGTGCCATTAATGAAGCATGGATCTGCACTTGACCTGGTATCCCAGTCAACTAGGTTTGCTTGTCTATCAATCACCGCGCTTTTAAACTGCAGAAGGAACACCGCCTCCGAGACGAGCGCCTGCGCGACTTGAGAAATCAGCAGCAGCATGAGCACGATCACTAGTGACCTCCATCTACCACCTGTTACAGTAAGGGCCATTCCACCTCGGGTGCACAATGGTCCTCCCGCTCGGGTGAACTGTACACCTTTCGAAACAGCTTGCGGGTCCAGTTTCAGATACATCTATCTCCACAGCATGATCACCAAACGCAAGGTATCTCTGAGCTTCCTCTTGAGTTAGCACTCACTCCTTCCCAGCTCGAGCTCTAAACCATGATAACCCTCTTTAAATTTCGCTCTATCCTACAAACTGCATCTCAATAGCACTTCACAGAAGAAAATGTAACGTGCACGATCCCGTTGAGTTTCACTGTGAACATGCTAACCTGTGGACACCTTCCCGAATGTCTGGACTGGATGTTCTAGTTCATCGGAACGAGTCAGTCTCATGTGAGAAGTGAGAACGACAGTCGTCAACAGCTGTAGATCTTCGGATTGACAGTGTCTTCTTATCTGGATCTGCATTCTGCATAGATCTGCATACTCGAATTTTGTCTAGAACGCAACGCCTGATCGATTGACGCCGGCACACAATATTTATAGATTCATGTTGGAATTTGTATGTGTACCCACTAATGAACGTAGGTGACTAATTTGAAGAATTTCGCAGTTTCCGAATGGAATATGCCGAAAGTGTCCTCAACTGTCCTGCCTAGTATCCACTGCCGCCCGTGGATTGATTATGCTTTATTTGTGGATTTATATTCATGCTTTATTTGGATTAGTTTGAATATGCTATTTTAGCCCGTTTTATTTATGTCTAAATGTTTGCAACGACAACAATGTGGAGAACAAAATTTATCGGTATATGGAGATGTCTTGATGCATATAAATCGGTTGCTGTTATATATTTTATGTCATATAATATATTTTTTAAAAAGGAATTAAATATATTTTATTCCATCTGTATAAGAAAATATCTTTAATATTTTACTGATTTGGCGAAATAATTCTTGAAAATAATAATAAATTTACTCAAGTACAAGTAGAAAAAAAAACAGTGTTATATCTCAATGATCATACTGAACTCATAACTCTTTTGCTAACAAGATAAGAAAAATTTTAGCTTAATTTGATTCAATTTACTTAATTACCTATTTTGATTAGAACATAAATATAATAATATATTATTAACATTAAATCAGTGGTAATTAACTTCATTACTAGGAGGAAAAATGTCAATTTATAGAGTGGAGTTATCACAGAAATATCAGTTTGAAAGTCAATAAAAGAGACTAACCCTAGCTTGAAACATCATCTTTCTCGACAACTCAAATTTTTAATAATAAGATACAATAATTAAATCTTACATTAACCAAAGTCTATATTTACATATTTGTCCGTAGAGGGTTTGTTTTTAACCCGCTTTGCGTTTATCTAAGATAAACATTTTTACACTTTCCGTGTATTTTGTCCTGGAGTAGAAGGAGAGCATTCACTTCTATGGGATTCCACTTCAGTTCTTAGTGACTACTACTATATACGAGGATATACCCTAAATGTACAGTTAGAAGGCCCGAGGGTTTCTTTTATTATTTTATTGCTTAACTCTTATGATAAAAAAGTCTTTGGAGTAAATTAACATCTAGATTAAATTGATATATTTTGTTGGTAGGTTATGCAAAGCCTGAGTCCGAGGTTGGTTTTAAGTTATGTCTTGATCTGCTGACAACTCCAAGCTCGATTATTATTTTACCGTTAAAAGATATATTTAATTTTTAGTATCAATTTAATGACGATTTTTTAGATAACACTTGCATCTTTTGAATAATAAAACATACAACAGAGTACAAGGCTGTGAGGGAGGGTATTATCCACTGAAGGAAGCGCACTTAAAGAGTTTTGATTGTAATCTGGTCATCAATATTAGATTTGAAAGTTAGGAAAGAAATATTTTCTTAATGAGAAGAGAAAGAAAACTTTAGGTCTTACTCCTTCCTCTAGCTACTCATAGCTCCTAGACTCCCTCGTAGAACTTGCTAGCAAGTAGCTGTAGTACCTAAAAGATCACAAAGGAGGCACAAGGCAAGCAAGCCCGTATAACTCCAAGCACAAACACCCACGCATCCTCGGGACACCACCTCCAACCACCAAAGACCAGGAGAAGGTACACCAAGATACAAAACTTAAACTAAAGACAAAAGGGTAATATGAGTCTACCTTCCTTGACTTGCTAGGTGGTGCTTCAAATTAGCAACCACTAAAAGTAGCAAGTAGAAGTCTAATCTGAGAGATCTGACACATGTAACCTACTACTGACGTTGACATCACACTAACATCCGGTAAGTCGATCTCTAAACCGTATCCATCTTCAGATCTAACGTCTTAGTAGGTAGAGAAAGATCAGAAGAGGCTGGCCCTACTTATCCTATCTCTTGTCCTAACTCAGACTCATCATAGCGGGTGTACTCGTGGAAGGTGCGCCCGTAGTCTGTCAGGTCTTCAACTAACATTCTCTCCAAGAATAATATCTCCCAATCATGACAAAAGTCTTCTTCTCATGACAGAAAAAGACTAGAAAAACGTGACAGAGGGTCTCTAACTTAAGATCTAGGAGGTGATCTACAATCCATCCATTATCATATCGGATCTTGCGTGAAGCTTGTCTAAGAAAACACGAGGCTCCTGGCTGTGGAGATATAATATGCTAAACAGAGACAAGAAAGAGAAACAACCATGAGAACAAGCTTCACAAGATATACCAACTTTCACTTTACGTACATTCTTTCTCTCTAAGAATACAAAACCAAGAAACATACCTAAATGATGTGTAATCTGCACTCGATCTCCTAAAACAAGTCTTTAGATCGCAACCTAGACCCGAAACTACAGAAGCGTAGTTCAATGCAAAAGAAACATATTTTTGCTAACAAAACTTTGCACCAATATCACACGATTTAAACCTTAGTCCAAACAACATACATGTACAAGCCCTTAGCTAAAGCTAGCTACCACAAGCTATGCATAACCAACTAGGCCTCTAACGAATCCAAAATAACAAAAACCATAACGAAAGAATTGAAGAAGATCTATCTGAGAACTTTCTTCTTTCGTCAAACGATCTTCAGATGTCGATCTGGTCTTCCTTCCTGACTCTGTTGGCTCCAAGAACTTTCAGAATCGACCTCTGACAGCCGAGATATCTCCAATTTTTGATCGCATGTGATAAAACCTCCAAAAACTCATCCTTGCGGCTTAAACCATGTACATCCATAAAATGGACTTCCAGATCTAAGATCCGTCTTCTCTAATAGAGAGATTTGTCCGTCCTAAATCCAATGAAACTCCAAAACAAACCATTTGGAGTTCTTCTCATGAAACCACGTAAGAAATTTGATCACATGAAGCAAAAAGAATTGACGTAAATCGTTTCTTTGCGGTTCAATTCATCATCACGCACAACACAACATTCCGATCTACTTACAATCTTTTCTTATGCGAAGATAAGGACTCCTTGATCACATAGGCACCAAGAACAAAGAGCTTGGCTCACCGATCACGAAGAACAGTTCAACCTTAGGTTGCAAGTGAATAAAAAACTGACGTAAGCGTTTCTCTGCGAGCCAATTTCACCCAGAACTCTCAAATCGTCTGATGAAACTTTGTATCGTCTTCAATTTCTTGAAGAACTTGACGTTTTGACCTCGATGGATCTAAGGACATCAAGTTTGGACTCCAGAACAGTCCGCACGATCCACTCTCTTCCATAGGTCATTGAAGCACTCCAAAATTCTCTCCCCTACGTCTCAATTTCTTCCGATACACACACCACGGTTTGTCTCTTCACGAATTTTCTTAACCAACGTGTAGCTTGCACATATCTGCTCTCAGTGACACCTTGTGCATATGCATTGGACCTCCCAATCTCCCAAATTGTCAATGGACAAAAGACAAACACAAGCTAACTTCTTAAGCTGCCCCTTACGTCACTCACAATTGTGAGTTTAGCCATATTATGACCAAGCAGTCCCCTTGCGCCCTTAGTATAACACCAGTAACAACAAATACCTTGTCAGCATCGAGAAGCTAAGGTCTAGCTTGATTTTTTCTCATCTTTCAAACCTCATACGGTCATCATTAAGTGCCCAAATAAAACAAATGAAATGACTTTGAGAACCAAATAACAAGCTCTACCACTTGTTGCAATGAAAGTCAAGATCAAAAATAGATCAAAAAGTCAGATTTCCCTCCATGAACATCTTTGGAGCAAAAATATAGAACCCCAAATTATGATTTTCAAGTAGGAGCCGGTCCACAACTCGACATTCGCACCCTCTAAACCTGTACATCCTCTAGTACGCACCAAAGATACCAACCAAGAATGAATCGGCACGCACACGTCTTGTCATCCTACTTATAATATTAGTCAAACTCATCCTCAAGTTTGCAACATGATCGTCATCTTGAAGTTGCAACCTTGTTATGATTTTCTCTCGATCCTTGTCGTCTTTTTTCTCTTTAGCATTCATCCAATCGCTTGTCTTGAGTCATCCTATCTTATCTATATATCTTTCAATATGCATTTGAAACCATCATACTCTAGAAACATCTCTCATGCACCCAGTTGAACCTCACTGTCGAGGTTTCTCACGTAGTAGACATCAGTTGTCATCTCGATCATCACCATGCATCCTGATTTTAACCTTCGACCTCAAACCAATACATGTCATTGTACATGTCATTGTACATATCTTTCTCTTAATTTTTTGCTTTTTGAAAAATTATACATTTCTGCAATCAGAATCCTTGTCGTGTGCATACACATCGCTACACGACATACATCGTTGTCAAAGGTACACAACACATATGCATAAAACATGGACAATGTCATACACATACACATGTGTACCACAATAATAAGGATGGTATTCACTCCACCATGCCAACGGCAATACCAAACACTAAAGTCGAGCCACATCCACTATGTGCACAGAGAATCTAGGTTGCACTCAAGAAGACAATCTACCATAGCCATGAGCTTGAAGGTTCAACTTGAAGAACTGAAGCGTATAAGCCTTACATGCGAAGTTTATCCTTAGTGAGACTAGCCCAAGAACATGCCTTAATGACACTAACGGCCCTATCGAGACTAGTCACTACGCACTCGGTCAATCTAGCCGATGTGCTATGCTGACATGACAGCTATTATGCGCATACACATCGCTATACAACATACAACATTGTCATAGGTACACCACAAATACACATAACGCATGGACAGTGTCATACACATAAACAAGTGTACCACAATTGCTCTCTTAACTGACGGTTAGGTCCCTCTAACTCCAGATAGCCTCATATCCCAACTACGTGATACATATCTTCATGGGTGCAAGGATCAGGAGGCTAGGTTCTACATCACCACATTGTTAGTCGTCTGCCTTCAATCCATACCACGTAAAGATCTAATAGGCTATCTTTGCTATATACACCGAGGACAAATCCACCGTCCAATAAGAATGACAATGAAAGGTGGAATCAAACTCGACATGTACCAACCTCTCGAACAATGATCACACACCAACATACGGGTTGCTCCACCAGCATACCCACACAACATACATCTCAAGCTCGAGCGTACAACAGCTAAGCATGTATCAACAATACCATCGATGTTTGGAAGATGACATGACATGCAATTACGCACATGGTCCTTTCAAACAACACCATCACGGCCTTCTAACATGAGGTACTTTAGAAGGTAACACCTCATGCACTCATAAAATAGTACGTCATACAGTTACATCCAGCGTCGTTGGTACAATCTGCTGCAAATAGATATAATCATCAAGATGAAACTTGCAAATGGACGGCCGTTAACCTCCTCCTCGGATAGTCGCATATGACAACGTGTCTCTATGTTGAGCAATCGTTAGGTTCTCAAAAGTTATAGACATGACTCTCTGAAATGTCTCGGCTCGTTGAGAATATGCTCTCACCAACATATCTGAGTCATCAAGGTTCAGCATTTCAGCAGAATCACGATGAATGGTTGAAGATAGATCTCGATCTCGATCATACAATAAAAAATACGATGAGAAGGAAGCCAAAGACGTTTGCCGGCTAAACCGGTAACCCTTAGCCAACCATGGTAACTGCAAATGTTAGTCTCTCAAGTGGTCCTTCTGCAAGCCATATTTGCAAAATCCTCTCTTCACCGTCTGAACAACCTCTCCGCCAAACCATCCGCCTCATGATGATCTTGAGATATAGTCTAATGATCAATAAGGCTTGAAACTCACCAAGAAACTCTATACCTTGGTCTGTCAGCAGCTGGTGCTCCAAAACGACTCAGAACTCGATCTAAGAACACATACGTTATCCTCTCACTCGTCTTGTCTGGTAATACCACCAACTCAATCCACTTGGAGAAGTGCTCCACTATCACCAACACATACTGGTGGTGATAGTATAGTCAATGATAAAGGTCTCATAAAAATCCAAACTCCAACGATAACTCAACTCCAATCGATAAGAGATGTAACTATGGAATAGGAGCGTTAAACGATGCTCGTACTCGATAACAAACCATACATCGATACGACAAACTGCTATACGTCGATGTGCATATCACGCCACCAATACTGTCCTTGGAGTAAGCTATGTGTACGCTTCACTCCAAAATGTCTCAACTCCTCATGGGCATATCGTACTAATTGTGCCCTAGGAAATGGATGTGACACTGTCCGTACTCTCTCATCGTCTCTCATTCAAAGTACATGTCATCTTTCTCATCAAAATCTCTTCGCTTGTTGGAGGACGTGATCTCGCTCCTTAGCATTCATTGTGCCTACCACCACGTCAGTACGTAAATACTCCATTATTGTCACATCGTCATGGATATCTTGCTAATATGGAACATCATCTCCACACTGAGGATCTAGAGAGTCATCATCTGTTTTCTGACATGAGAAAAATACGACCTAGTCCTCCATACTAGAGTTCATGACCAACACACAAAGAAGTTCATATGCATGTCACCTTGGCACCATCTCCTCATCAACCTCGTCATGTCATCGAGCTCGAGTCAGATCTTGCTAACTTGTGCATGAGTTGCGACTCAATCCATTGACATCTAGGTTTGCAACTCTAGGTCTATGCACTACCTAGAAGTCATACTCCTATAAGATCAAAGCTCATCCGACAAGCTTCCTTGTAAGCTTGTCGGACTCCATCAACCACTTGAGCCAACTTGTACTGCTACTAAGCTTGGATCTATTGTACCATCGATGTTTGGAACATGACATGATGCACAATTATGCACATGATGCTTCCAAACAACACCATCACGGTCCTCTAACATGAGAACCTTAAAAGATAACACCTCACGCACATGTAAGATAGTGCACCTACAGTAACATCTAAGGTCGACGGTGCAATCTGCTGCGAATAAGAATAATCGTCAAGATGAAACTTATGTATGGACTGTCAGTAACCTCCTTCCTAGATAGTCGCATCCCACACTCGATGTTGAGAAATTGCTAAGTTCTCAAATATTATCGACATAACTCTCTGAAACACCTTGGCACGTTGAGAACATGCTCTCCTTCACATATGTGGGTCATCAAGGTCCAAAATCTCAGCAGAATCACGTCGAATGGCCGCAAGTAAATCTGGTTCTAAATCATATAGTAAAGAGTACGGTGAAAAAGACACCAATGATGCTTATCAATTACATCGATATCTCATAGCCAACCACGATAACTAAAAGTCTCATTTTCTCTTTGTAGACCATACTTATGCAATCCTTTTTTCATTGTTTGAACAACTCTCTCTGCCAAACCATCTGTCTTAGGATAATCTTGAGACATAGTACAATGATCAATCATCGATTGATCACATAAGACTTGCAACTCACCAAGAAACTTTATGCCTTGGTCAGTTAACACTTCAGCTGGAGCACCAAAACGATTGAGCACTCGATCGAGGAATGCATACGCTTCTCTTCAGTCACCTTGTTTGGTAATGCTGCCAACTCAATCCACTTGGAGAATTGCTCCAACATCACTAATACATATCGATGATGTACGATCAACAATAAGAGTCCTGCAAAATCTAAACTCGAATGATCATCCAACCTCATATTTGATAAGGGGTGTAGCTATGGAGTAGGAGCATTGAATGATGCTTGTACTCGATTACAAACCATACATCGTCTAACAAATTGTTGCATGTTAGAGTACATACCGCACCATCAATATTGTCCTTGGAGTAAATTATTTGCTTGCCCAATTGCATCAAAGATCTCTTCAGACGTATGCAAGGCATACTTATCGGACTTCGTCTGTCGATGATAGATACAGTCTTCACACATCAAAGTCATGACCATACTGCGGCGCATATCCTTTAGCCACAAGTCTCGCCTTACGCCTGTGGACTGAACCATCCGAATTTCTCTTGACTTTGTAAACCCATCTACAACCAATAGCTTTCTTACCATAAGGTAAATCAACCAGCTCCCAAGTCTGCTGATTTTGCAAAGCTGAAAGCTCAACTTGCATGACTTGCACCCATTTTGCCTGATGCATCGCCTCCTCAAGAGAATTTGATTCCTGCTCATGCACGACATTCACCATGTAGGCATGGTGTTCAGCCAAGAAACCTTCACACTGAAAACGTTGGACAGGATGTCTCGCTCTGGTGGACCTTCGCATATCAGATTGACCTTATGGTCCAGCTTCAGATCTCTGATTTGGCTGAGAGCTGCTGACGTGGTCGTTAAAAGCATGCACAATATCTGCACTGCGTTGCTCATTGATCATCTGCTGCAACACTGGAGAGCTATTGGAATGTGCAACCTGTATAAGTTGAACAACAAGTGGAGGGACCTGAACCGTAGGTATAGCAACTACAGGGACTTGGCCAGACCAAGGAGCTCTCATGCGCATTGGATGAAATACAGCACTACCACTATCTGAACTAGTGGTTTGAGTAGTTGTAGAGCCAACCTGAACTGATTGGACAGAGGATAGAATAGGTGAAATAGCAACAGAGCCTGATGTAACCTGATACCAAGATAACAACTCATCAAAAACAACATCTCTACTGATGAGCAGTCTCCTCGAAGTTGAGATATAACACGTATATCCCTTCGTATCAGAAGCATAGCCTAAGAAGATACACTTCTCAGCTTTCGGGTCTAGCTTGCTGCGTCTTTCATTTGGTACATGTACAAAACATATAGAACCAAACACTTTGAGACATGAGAGGTCTGGTTTCTTGCCTACTAATACCTCGTAGGGGTCTTCTTATGTACCGCTGTAGTTGGTGCACGGTTCATGAGGTAGACAGCACATGCAACAGCTTCTGCCCAATAACACTTAGGCATAGACTTCTCATTCAGCATCGCACGTGTTGACTCTGTAATGTGTCTGTTCTTCCTCTCTGCTACACCATTCTGTTGCGGGCTGTAGCTGCACGTGACCTCTCTCTTGATCCCATGCTCTTGCAAAAAAGTGTCAAAGTGACGAGAGATGAACTCACCTCCTCCATCCGAACGGAGCCGTAAGATGCAATGGTTATATTGTTTCTCAACTAGGGTCTTGAATGACTGGAACACAGCAAAGACGTCTAACTTGGCCTTGTGGAAGTAGACCCACGTAAATCACGAGAAGTCATCTACGAATGAGACGAAGTACTGAGAACCATTCAAGCTTGCTTGAGATGTAGTCCATACATCAGAATGTATCAACTCCAACACCCTAGAGGCTCTAGTGCCCTGATGGCGAAATGGTTGTCTAGCTTGCTTGCCAAACTGACAAGCTTCACAAATCTGAGATGGGATAGGAGATGTGAACTTGGGAAGACCTGTAACTAACTCTGACGTAGATAAGGTCTTCAACCGCTGATAGTTCATATGGCCTACTCTCTTATGCCACATCTCCAAATCAGAGATTCCAGATGTATGAACAAACATCGTGGCTTGAAGTTGAGATTGAACAGCATCCAATTTGAACAACCTTCCTACTCTTGACCCTCTGGCAACTACATTGTTATCGCTGGTTTCAACAATACATCCCTTGCTGTTGAACTGAACTTGATAACCGTGCTCCACCATCTGACCTACTGAAACTAGATTCCTAGTAATGGTGGGCACATACAGTACATCTCCCAAAGCAAAAATGTTTGAAGATGCAACAGATAGAGGAACTGTATCCATATGTGTAATGTTGTGCTGGGTATCATCACCAGTATAGACTATTGCTGGTGTCTTAAGTGGCTCCTTCTGGCTGAATCATTCACCATGTGCTGTCATGTGGTTCGAAGCTCCAGAATCAAAACCACTCATCAGCAGGTTTGCTCATGGAACCCATGACATGTGTCATCGTTAGAAGACTGTCATCTGAAAAAGATTCCTCTGTCGACACATAGTTTTGCTGTGGAAGCTTACCAGACCTGATGTCTGCTTGCCCCTTGAAGCAAGTCTTGATCACATGACCTTTGGTTTTGCAATATGCACAGAACCGCTGCTCACCCCTCCTTTAGCTTGCTGTTGCTGATGGTCAGGTCGAAGGTTGTGTTGCTGCTGACAGAACTGACATCGACCAGAAGAACCAAATCGGTTCTTACCTCTACCACTGAAGCTCTTTCCTCGTCCTCTGTCTCTACCTCTAGCAAAGAAAGCTTGCTCTTGTGATGAGACAGAACCACCATTGCCCTGAAGACAAATCTCTTCTGACACTAACATAAGAATCAACTCATCGAACTTGGGAAAAGTATCTCTGACAGCAATGGAAGTCTCTAAAGGTTTGTACTCTTTCCCACGATCATTGATGGTGTGTAGGATGAGATCATCATTCTCTACTTTCACCCCTATGCTGTTAAGCTGCTCAATTAGACCTCGCACTTGATAAACATAATTTGTAATGCTCAATGAACCCTTCTTAACATCTAAGAGTTGTTGTTTGAGTTGTAACTTACGAGCTTTGGTAGATGTCTGGAAAACATTAGCTAGTGCATCCTAGATCTCTTGGGGTATCAACAGACTGTATGTAACCAAACATGGAAGGTGAGACACACAAAGAAAGATAATGCATAGCTTGACAAGCTCGTTTGTTCCATGCATCAACATCAGGATCTGTATCAACTCCAACGGGTTTCGCATCTGTCCCTATGATCAAACCAAACAGGCTTTGATCTTTCAAGAAGACGGACATGCGATACTTCCATATGGAGTAGTTGTTTTTGTCTAAAGGCTCACCGGTAATGGCTGAAAACGTATCTATTCTACTCATGATGGATTAGACGTAAGAAACGAAGATACAGACAGTGTCTCTGAACAGATCGGAATTTCACACAGTGATAGAAATGTTGATTCTAGGGTTATACAGATGTAGGTCTAGACGTAGGTCTGTGTGACGTAAACTGTCAGAATGTCTAAAAGATGTCGTTTACACCTTCAAATACGTGGTCAAAGTACAGTTGAGTGTATGACATAAAATGAAATAGCTCGGAATGAGTCCAGAAAAATTTTGTCCGTTTGGACTAAAAATGAATAGAGCCTTAAAAAATGCAGTCAAAGCTTGTTGACTGACTAGAATTGTGAAAACTCTCACAAAAACACACAACAAACACAGCAGAGGGACAATTCAAAAATTCAGAACCTGTCACCAACACTGTCATTCCTTGCTGCACCAGAAAAAGTGATGTCTGGACTTTCGGAAGTAGCTCCAAACAGCAAGGATGCCTATTAGAGTTTCCTCTCAAGAGAAATCTCCATGTGCAAAAAATTGTAGCACCCCCACTTGCAATCTGAGTCCTCTGTATGCTTCCAATCTCTAATTTCTTCACTCAAGCTCTGATACCATGTCACGATGTATGACAGCAAGAACCCAATTCATAGCACCACTCCAACAGGGGAGGAAAACCTTCTAACAAGGAAGGAGGCTCTCGCAGCCTTCACAAGAGGAAGAAAAGAAGGAACAGAGTATCACTAAAGAGACTTACTTGGGGGCAGAGCCCCTTCTCAATATATAGAGAGAGTCAAAAGACTTTTGGGGTTGGGTCTCCGTAACATAGTTGTGTCAAAGTCTTACAGGACTTGTGCCCAAAGTCTTACAAGACTTCAGGAGCTTGTACTACTACGCATGTCAACACAAACAACTTGTTTGGAGTCTCGTTGAGTTCAAGGTAGCTAGATCTACCTACCAGAGAAAACGGATCTTAGATCAAATGATTCGTTTGACCGGTGTGCGTGATTTGTGGTGTCCATAATTTACAATGTTGAAAATTTTAAGTTAACGATGGATCTATATAATTAAAGTAACCTTATTATTTAAGATTATACCCTGCTTAGCGGGAAGATGATCTTAAGAGAATTTGTGAGAAGAAGTCGACTTCTTCCGAAGCCGGAAGACAGAGCACGCTTCCGGGAAGACAATGACTATAACCATGGAGATACCAATCACGCACCAACTAGATAAGGGGTAGGTATACCTATCGTGCAGTAACGATTGCAGTAGGTAGGTCTAGGATAGTCGATGCCATTACCTAAATCGTGAAGAGAAGACAAGAAAGCAAAGGCGCACCCGCACCATAGTTCTCCTTGATGCTTCTTGATTTAAGAATTGATCTCGAATTCAAGAATGACACTGGAAGCGCAAAAGCGAATTGAAGTGAGTGAGTAAGAGAGGACGTCTTTCAACTGGAAGCGCACTCAAGGTAGAAGAGTTGAGAATCTCCAAGGGACTAGAAGAGGGTCAAGGTGGAAATCGAGAGTGAAGCTTCGGAGTGCAGCAGATCGAGCTCGATTGTGAAAGCAATGTTGCAGCAGCTCGAGATTGGAGGCAGAAGCAAGATCATGGAAAGACATTGAAGACGAGATAGAAGTCCTGAAGCGCACAAAAGACTGAAGAAACAATCAAAAGCGTACTAGAAGCAGTACTGAGGTTCTTTCCATTTCTTCCTCCTTCTCCATCTCTTCCGCCCTTTGTTCCTGCACCTTCCACGCTTCAGTGAGCGTTTGCATGAAGCATATCGAACCTTCCCCACCTCTAAAATTTCTCTGAGAAGATTTGGACACGGAAGCGCTGTCCAAATTTCGTCAGCCGTCTTTGCTACTTCTTCCCGAATCGAAACCGAGCTTCTCTTCTTTCCATTCTAGAATTCGATGGTTTGATTATCAATTTCTCTACCCTACTGCGCTTCTGTTCCAAAATCCGTGGACAGAAGACGTGTCTGAATATCTGGACATTTTCAGAAGCTGAATGTTTACAATCCGCATTAAGTAGTTGGATTGGTTTAGAATTGGAATTGTGAGAAGATTGATGTGAATCCAGAGTGAACTTGAGAGTTGATTGTTGTTTCGAGAAGCAAGAAATTGAGAATCAAATCTGTGCCTCCCAAGCTTCATGACTTCTCAAATCCACATCTTCTTAGAGAGCTAGAAGATTGGAAAGGTTGGCAGAATGCACGAGAAGATGTGAGGGTCCTTTACGGGTCTCTTTTGTCTGATCCATAGCAGCCTGTTCCTTCTTCTTCTCGAACTTAGAAGAGAGTTGTGAGAAGCTTTGCTGACAGAATCTGGAGAGAATGATCAAGGATCATGTCTTCTCGTTACGCATTCTGAGAGTGTATGCGAGGTGAGGAGTCGAAAAAATAGAGTACGAATGTTCCGTATCTATTGTGAGGCTAGATTGCGTGTAGGAAGCCGAAGATAGGTGACATCAGTGATGAGAAGCTTGGCTGCGAGAAGTCTTCTGAAGACGTCAGTTAATCAGAAGTTGTCCCGAGAGTCTTCTTGGAGGCCACTGTCACTACAAGAGTCCTCAGCCTTCTTCGGAACCATTTGTAGACTACGCTTTTCACATACCTTGTTATCTTCAGTTAGGAGGTAGGATGAATTGCAAAGTGGATTATCTTCTTAGGAATCCATGCGATGCCTTGTTTAGTTAAGATTACTTAGATATAGCTCGGAAGACGTGATGCACTTAGAAAACACCGTTAGAATTCTAGAAGACGGAATATCTGTCTTCTAGAAGACTAAATTTGTCTTCTGAGAGTGGAAGCTGGACTGTGAGAGCCTGGTAAGGACTGAGCCTTAGGATCAAAACAAGTATGCGTGGTTTAGTGTAACAGAAGCTCAAAAATGTCGATGCATCCTCGAGGATTGGTGTTACCGTCAGAAGAGTTGGTCGAGGCCAAACCTTCATAAAGGAGTTGGACCTCGACTTCTTCACATGAGACTGAAATCTCGCGGACCAAGGTATTCTGGAAGAGATCTGAGCAGCATTGCCTTTTCGCAACCGTGTACTTGTCAAGGCAGGAGTCGCTCGAGGAAGACCATCTTCGTGGACGGTGGAGTGGTGACATAGAGCTTTTCACCGGTGAGAAGCAGAGAACCGCGGATATGAGCTGGAGAAGAAGATTCTATCGATGATCTCAAGGGAGGGGTATGTACCTGGAAGTACTACATGCTTCTTCTTGGAAGATAGACATGGGAGGAACGGATGGAAGAAAAGCTTATCGGGAGCCAAAGAAGCGTCTTCTGGAGAAGTTGTACCTTCATCTTTTTCCCAAAGGAAAGGTCTAGAAGGTTAGATACCTTGGAGACCAAGACGTGGAGTTCCTTGAAGTTATATGAGAAGGACAGGTCGTCAACTGGGGCGCCTTCTTCCACACCTACTTCTAGGCCGAGTTAGTGTACTTGGGCACTCCAACAGGAAGGCCTCTTATCCCCTTCTTTTGCTATCTGTATGTGTCCAAAAGAGATCTGAAGGAAGACCAGTTGGCCAAGTATGGACCAGCAGGACAGCGAGAGGTGAAAGAAGAGACCCCGGAGAAAGAAGACCGTGCAACTACCATGTCTTTCTCTCACACTCTAGTGCCTCATGCAGGACTAGGCACGCAGCAGAGGACGATAATGGTGCGGGAAGAAGACTCCAGCGATACAAAAGACGCGTCACCGCCGAGGAAGATGGAACTTAGGAGCATTCCTAGGAAGAGTGCATCTTTCCCGACCATCCACTTTAGATCCAAGTCGGATTCACAAGATGACACGCCTAGCACAAAGATCGTGAGGAAGACAACTTCTATGACTACAGAGAGTTTTCTGAAAACTCTAGAAGCCAAGATATGCCAGACTGCGATCAGCGGAAGTGCAGCGAAGAGGACTACTTCTGTAGTGGGAAGAGATCTTCCATCCCGGAAGACATTGAGGGTAGCGTCTTCCCGAGCGTAGAAGGAGAAGACCATGGTGGTGGAAGAGGTATCCATATATCTAGAAGACAGGGAAGACCCCTCAGATCGATTTGTGGGCATGAACTTGTCTTCTGCGAGAAGACGGCTGGAAGAGTTCAGCGCCTTCTTCAGTTCGAAGATCCAGTCAGCGATGGAGTTGGTGGAAAAGCGCACGATGGCTCAGGAGAAGCCACTACCCTGGATTCGGTCTTCAAACCTTGATGCAGCAGGAGGAAGTCTAGAAGCAGAAGCAGGAAGCTCTGGAAGCCAACCTCCGCACCACAGAGGAGAAGAGCAACCAAGAGTTGCAGATGCGACTTCAGCAACACGAGCAGGAAGTTCTGCGGATCAGGGATAAGTTGACTAATCTCGCAAAGGAGTTGACAAACTAATAAGTTGCATACACTAAAGTGTTACAACTTCTTCTGTCTTTCTTTCGACTACTTATCAAGGCTCGTTCTCGTGCTTGTCTCTCTCTTTCTTGCCTCTGTTCAGCAGACGATATCTCTACAGCTAGAAACCTCGTGTTTTTTTGGACAACTTTCACACGCAAAATCTGATACGATAAAAGTCTTTTTTTCATGGCAGAAGAAGACTAGAAAGACATGACAGAAGGTCTCTAACTTAAGATCTAGGAGGTGATCTACAATCCATCCATTCTTATCGGATCTTACGTGAAGCTTGTCTAAGAAAACATGAGGCTCTTGGCTGTGGAGATATAATATGCTAAACAGAGACAAGAAAGAGAAAAACAACCATGAGAACAAGCTTCACAAGATATACCAACTTTCACTTTACGTACATTCTTTCTCTCTAGGAATACAAAACCAAGAAACATACCTGAATGATGTGTAATCTGCACCCAATCTCCTAAAACAAGTCTCTAGATCGCAACCTAGACCCGAAACTACAGAAGCGTAGTTCAATGCAAAAAAAACATATTTTGCTAACAAAACTTTGCACCAATATCATACGATTCAAACCCTAGTCCAAACAACATACATGTACAAGCCCTTAGCTAAAGCTAGCTACCACAAGCTATGCATAACCAACTAGGACTCTAACGAATCCAAAAGAACAAAAACCGTAACGAAGGAATCGAAGAAGATCTATCTGAGAATTTTCTTCTTTCGTCAAACGATCTTCAGATGTCGATCTGGTCTTCTTTCCTGACTCTGTTGGCTCCAAGAACTTTCAGAATCGACCTCTGACAGCTGAGATATCTCCAATTTTTGATCGCATGTGACAAAACCTCCAAAAACTCATCCTTGCGACTTAAACCATGTACATCCATAAAATGGACTTCCATATCTAAGATCCGTCTTCTCTAATAGAGAGATTTGTCTGTCCTAAATCCAATGAGACTCCAAAACAAACCATTTGGAGTTCTTCTCATGAAACCACGTAAGAAATTTGATCACATGAAGCAAAAAGAATTGACGTAAATAGTTCCCTTGCGGTTCAATTCATCATCACGCACAACACAACATTGTGATCTACTTACAATCTTTCTTATGCGAAGATAAGGACTCCTTGATCACATAGGCACCAAGAACAAAGAGCTTGGCTCACCGATCACGAAGAACAGTCCAACCTTAGGTTGCAAGTGAATAAAAAACTGATGTAAGCGTTTCCGTGTGAGCCAATTTCACCCAGAACTCTCAAATCGTCTGATGAAACTTGGATCGTCTTCAATTTCTTGAAGAACTTGGCGTTTTGACCTCGATGGATCTAAGGACATCAAGTTTGGACTCCAGAACAGTCTGCACGATCCATCTCTCTTCCGTAGGTCATTGAAGCACTCTAAAATTCTCTCCCTACGTCTCAATTTCTTCCGATATACACACCACGATTTGTCTCTTCACGAATTTTCTTAACCAACGTGTAGCTTGCACATATCTGCTCTCAGTGACACCTTGTGCATATGCATTGGACCTCCCAATCTCCCAAATTGTCAATGGACAAAAGACAAATACAAGCTAACCTCTTAAGCTGCCCCCTTACGTCACTCACAATTGTGAGTTTTCTCCGTATTATGACCAAGCAGCCCCCTTGCACCCTTAGTATAGCGCCAGGAACAACAAATACCTTGTCAGCATCGAGAAGCTAAGGTCTAGCTTGATTTTCCCATCTTTCAAACCTCATACGATCATCATTAAGTGCCCAAATAAAACAAATGAAATGACTTTGAGAACCAAATAACAAGCTCTACCACTTGTTGCAATGAAAGTCAAGATCAAAAATAGATCAAAAAGTCGGATTTCCCTCCATGAACATCTTTGGAGCAAAATATAGAACCCCAAATTATGATTTTCAAGTAGGAGCCGGTCCCCGACTCAACATTCACACCCTCTAAATCTGTACATCTTCTAGTACGCACCAGAGATACCAACCAAGAGTGAATCGACACGCACACGTCTTGTCTTCTTCGGATGATTCTGAACTTTCCAAGATCATCACCTTTCTCCTTATCTCCTACGGCTTCTCTCTTGATGTGGTTAATATTTGGGATCTATGCTCTACCACTAGAATTCTTATGCTCCGAGTTCTCTTCCTTGAGCTATCTACATACTTCTCTTCTCTCAATGACTTTGTAGGTGATATCCACGTGAACTATGGACTTGCGTATGAAGATGCTATCTTCCTTATCTTCATCCCTTGTAGTCTCACACATTCGCATCTAAGTCGTTTTATCATGTACCGTGTCTGTCGACTTGTCCTCCATCTTCCGCATTCAATATCATCATCGCGGTCATGCTTTTTGTGATATCTCTTCCTTCTTGTCTTCTATTGATCCAACTCGAACGACGACTCCACAATTTGTCATTGCACCTCCAAGCATAGTAGATTTTCTTACTCGTTGCCTATTTTGGATATGCATTCTACAACCACTCATCGAAATTTTGAGCTTGTTGTGAATTTTACGCTCCTTTGTTTGCGATACGAAGGTCTTTGAATTTCTCGAACTGCTCTAGTCACTCTCTCGTATTCTTCTTCTCCTCGAGGTCATACTTTGGAGAACTTCTCACGGTGAAATTGATTTTGACTTCACTAGCTCTCGGCACATCTGCTACCATCAATCTGATCGGAGCCATTGTTATGCATGTTGTTCTCTTCCTACTTGCTTTCTGATTCTATTGCAGTGCTAGAATTGAACAATCAACCTTCATGTTCTCTCGTTCCTCTTCTTTGGATAGGTTTTGCTAAGTGAAATAGGTTTTACTACTCAGACTACCACAGTTTGTGTTGTCCCGATGTGAATCATTTCACATAGTAAATAATTCATCTCTCTGTCAAGAATTAGTCTCTCTGAGTGAAGTTAGGACCTCAGAGAAGTCGATTCTGGATGATAATATATATTTTGAGTCCTAGTAGGTTGTTTATCGTGTTGATAGAGTTTAAGCTCATGGGTTGCACTTACATGTCGTCCATGCATGCTTCCTAGCGTGGTTAGGTTATCTTTCGAGATTACGTGTCGTTTTACATATCTTCGCATGTAGTTTAAAGTTTACTCTGGCACTTTAAGGGCTTGACGTGGTAGTCTATGTGTGAAATGAAGTCACCACGTGGTTTGGGGCACAAAAGGACAGGAAAGTGAAGCTATGAACTCCTATTAGTCTATTTTTGTCTTTAATGAAATACTAAACTTAGAAATAGGGGTCTAAAGAGGAGTTCGAGCAATTGATAAGAACATTCTGAAATCTGAGAACACAAGAGGATAAGGCTCGTCCTGCCAGTCACTGTTGGTGAAATTTTTGATCAATAAAGAAGGAGATTAAAGTTATGGATTGTGTCAGGATTGCATCACTTTTGGTTGATTTTGGGATTTTCGGTGTCAATCGCAGCAGAATTAAGAAAATCGCTTCAAACCTTCATGGTCGCCTTCATTGTCAGCAGGGCTACGACTGTTAACAAATTTTCATGTCAATTGAGTGAGTGAGTAATTCAAGGCGACCGCTGAAGCAGAAGGGGCCTGAAAAACTCTCAATCTAGAGCAGCAACTTCAGAGATCGAGAGCTGGAGAAATGTGTACAATCAAGTCAAACTTCATAGGGATGTTCAGCATGCTATATACTCCAAATTCTGTAAGAATCATCGAAAGTTATCGAGCCAGTTCTTTGTTCTAGTTCAAAATAGCTGTCTGGGTATCAGAAATTGTCATAAAATTCTTACTCAAAACGCTTTTGATCATATCTCGGTGCTCGAATTTGATATCAGGTTGAAACTTTGTATGTGTGTTCATCAGGGCCTCATTTACATGTAAGAGAAGTTTTGAGATCTAAGTCATCATATGTTTTTTATTCTTGACTGTTAAAGTTCACTGTCTGATCTTATTATTGCTAGTTCGACTTGATTTTCATTTTCTAAACATACTAGAGGATCCAATCAACCTGTATGAGTGTCTATAGTGCCCTTATGACCTGAGCCTACTCTTGAGTAAGTAACCACAGTCAGAAGTCCAACGCTTCTCTGAGTAGATGTAACACAACCTTTACGATCATATCACAGCCAGAAGGTTCCGCTCTTCCCAGAAAAACTCTCACCTCGACAGCGCCGATTTCTAACTCTTTGAACTTTGAAATTGTCTCGACTCTTGTTAGCGCTATAGTTGCAGATCTTCTCCAGTTGTATCTTTTCAATCGTCGATCACCTCATGTGCATGATTCCAGCCCGCTCATGTAACATCCCGCTGTCATTCCTTGATCATTCATCCGTGTGTACTTCATATGGTACATAATAATTTGCTGTTCTGGGGTTTTGTGTTTCAACGATAAGCTAATGGTACTTGATTATGTCATGGTTTTGTTTGCTCCCACGTGTTGTGATCATACCCTTCTGTCATCCGCCGTTCGTTCATCTAGTTCCATTACCTTCGACATAATTTTGATTATTCATTCAATCTTTGTGTTGCTTCTTCGTTGTATCTCTTCCGGATGATCTGTATAAAAAATGTATTCACTTCCCGGATTTCTTCTGTATCTAGTTGATCCGATCTATCCGTGTTCGTCTTCTTCTCCGATCTTTCCTTATGTCCTTCCTTCGTATCTCGGATTAATTCCTCCATATGTCTTGTCAGCCAATCTCTTGATTTGTAACACTTTTAATAGAAAGGTCTTAACTTAATTCTCATTACATACCTGACGTCCATCCCATCTGATGTTGCAATGAGTTAGTTCCATTGGCTAGCAGTTGGTATATCAGATATGGTCTTTCTCATCTATATTTGAACTTCTTCTTTTTAATCTTCTTTGTGTGTTTACACTACAGAATTGCATCTCCTCCTTTCAAATTGTATAGCTTTCTTGAGCACTGATATTTTGTTTCTTCTTATTTAAGAAATCAGAGAACCGTGTTTTACACTGTTCTCTGATTTCTTCCAACTGCAATAGCTGCTTCATCCTCTGTTGTAAAAACCTATCCTGATTAATCTCGTATTCCATGATAATCCGGAGCGACAGTATTACATATCCGTTGCTAATACTGCTTTTACTCCGTATATTAAATGGAATGGAGTGTGCTTTGTAGTTGTTTTATATGCAGTCTCATCCTCACACTGATGATACATGTCTCTAGTTCTTCTCTATTAGTTTCCGCAAAATGTCCACTATGATTTTGTTTGTCGATTTCATATGCTAAGATACATCATGCATGTCTGTTTACTTATAGTCACAAATAGTCAGGTTGTAGTTTACGGTAGCTGACATTTACGTTTTGGTTCTAGTTTTTGTTTATATAATTTGAAACGTAGTTTAAGTATGATTCGGTTGTAGTTTCATGCATATAATTTTAATTACAATATGACTAATTTGTTTTAGAGTGGTTCATTTGTAATTTAAGATTTTCATAGTAACGTTACATCATTTTGAATGTAATAGGTGTCTTAGGAATATATCGATTGTAATATAAGTGCGCATGGCTGGCTATTTACTGATAGTAGTTTAGTGTACATAACATTTACAATTTGGTTATAGTTAGTGTTTTTGTAGTATGTTTTAATACGATTCGATTGTGGTTTACGATTTCATATTTGGTTGTAGTTTTACATATATTATTCTAACAGCAATACGATTCATTTAGTGTATTTGACATTCGCTTTTTGGTTCTAGTAACAGGTCGACCTCCTCCTTTCTGCCTTTTTTCATCATAATTATAAATCTTCAAGACACAATCTAAAATAAAAATCCAACAACAGTATATAGTAATGATGCACCACGGTCAAACACACTCGGTCTGAACTTACTGGTCCCGTTTGAATCTGTTTAACTTGTGCCGATTTGGATGAGATTAGCTTTCAAATTAACATGGAAACCGTGATGTCAAGTAGGTGACTGCAAATCTAGTTCCAAACGAAAGAGATGTCTTGCCATTTCTCACTCAGTTACTTATAGCTTTACTAGTGGACCTGAAAAACAGAGGGGTGAGTTAGTTATAGAACACGAGCAAATGTCAACAGAAGAGAAACAATCAGAAAAACTTGAGGGTTAAACATAAACAATGGACTATGACAACGACAGAGCAATATTCTCGTTGAAAATTTGCATAGGCATGCATATCCATAAATTTATTAATGGATATGCATTTAGATTTATCTTATAACATTGCTGTATGCAGTAAGCAAACATTGCGCATGTTTGCTTACTGCATAGAGCACATATTTTCACTTTTGAAGAAAATACTTTTTACCCAGCGAATTATTTCTAAAAACTTTAAACCTATAATTCTGGATGTCGTTTTGTGTCTCTTGGTTCTCAAATTCATTTGGGATGCATTATATACGCAATGATGAACACTGGGCGTGCATATTCACCCTCTTCCAAGTTAGGAGGAGGGGGAATATTTAATTTATACCTAACCCTTCCGGCAGGAAGGGTTAGGTGTAAATTAAACGTCTCACGTATTAATATAATTGTTCAGCACAGTGCCTCTGACTTGTATCTTCTGAAGAGCAAGGATCCAGATTACACTTATGGGTTTCTGCTTGTTCTGTCCGTTTATAGAATATTTTAATTATTTGATATATTTTTTCACTTAACACTTATATATTTTTTGGATAACACTAAACGAACAGATTTCCAAAATTCCTAAAGTTCATCAAGGGATGTATATTTACATCCCGGTTTTCACGTTTATCTGTTTCCGCTCCCTGGCCGGAACCGCCACTGCTATGCATATTATACGCAATGATGAACAATATAGAAATGTTCTCCTAAAAACTTTGCAGTAACCAGAAAACACCCGCTTGCAAACTCGGAATTTCGAATATATACCTATAGAAACAAAAATAAACCGCTCTCAGTAACAAAAAATCAGAAAATTTCTGATCTTTACTAAAATTATACCCGATCACTGCTATAAATACCGATCTGCATCGCTTTTGTCAGTCCCTTGTAGCCAAGTGCCAGCTTACATCAGGCATCCCGTGTAATGTACACGGCAACTTTTCTAAAAGTGCAAGAGAACAAGTGAAAGCAACTTTTTTGGTTTTTTCTCAAAACCAAAAAAATGAAAAAATACTCGAAATTTGTTAAAAAGTTGCCGGTGACTTAACACAGTAGTACGTCAAATTGCCAGACACCGCCGGCAAATTACAGGTAAGCAGGAAAAACCTGGGCTGGGACTGTAATGTAGCCTGGAAACTTGGATCGTGTTCTAAGTCTAACAAGGAAAAGAGGAATATAAACCTTGTGTGTCGGCTGCCGCACCATGCAAGTCATGAAAGTGTACTTTATGTCGGCAATTCCGAGAGAACTTTATCTCCTATAAGTCCAGGAGTCAAATTCTACGAGGAGATGGTGGGGCCGCATGGTCCCACGCATTCCAGTATATTTTCTGTGCCGCTCTGTAAGGCCGGCCATACGGCCCCTTGCAGCTGCCTTTGTCATACGGTTTCCGGACCGTATGGCGGAAACTTGCGCCCTTGCCAACATAACTGCACAGTAACTGAGAAGTAGATCCGGTGAAAAAATGGCGCCGCTTGGCCTGGCCCTTTCGGGTTTTCCGCCGACTTTCTGTCATCTTCCTCATCGATTGCAATCAAGTTCTCCGACAAACTGTGCCGTTCAAAATACTGAAAATTGAAAAGGAAATAGTTCTTGGTTTTCCCTTCTATGAAGTGAATAAATAAATAAGCATGCTCAACTACCTTTGGGGAACTTTTGTGCGGTATTTTTTACCTGAAAAGATATAATTATTATACAAAAATTCTATATTAATTTTTGTAAAAAATCAAAAAGTAATGTATAACTGTTAAAGGTTAGTCGTAGAGAGAACTGCAAAAACTTCCCAGATAACCTGTAAGTGAAACCCATACAAATGCACTTCCAACGGTATAAATCCCTAAGAACCCATAAGTGAAACCCATACCAATGCATCTCCAATAGTATAAGTCCAGCAGTTATTGAATATAAAGATTATTTTAATAGATAATTTAATTTTTATTATCTAATATTTCTTTTCAGAAGGTTTATATAATAAATTAAGTTTTCCGTACTCTTTCATCTTCAAATGGAAGAGATGAATATGCATGTAATATGAACTTCTGGCCCGGAAAAAGAAAAAGAAAAGCTGCAATGTAATCAAAAAATTGTCACAAGCTGTTCGTGTAGCTGGACATGGTGATTGGTTAAGGATGGATAGTTAGGAAAAACGCGCTTGATTTAGTACACAGGAGAGAAGCAAAGCTGCAGGAAGAAGTATTTCCTAAATTTAGTTTACTAAATTTATATAGTTAATTTAAATGACTAAAGTGAAAAATAAACAAGATTATCTTTACTGCACTTGGCTCTTTCTGTAAAAATCTGTAAGTAATGGATGTCAAATGCTTTCGTTCCTAGTACACAAACACTAGCAATGGATGAATACAATTGTTTATTATTTATTATATATTAATTTATGATTTAATCCTTACAAGAGAAAAGTTAAAATATCAATAAAAAAGAGTGCATATTTCCACTCTTTCAAACTTGGAAGAGGGTGAATAATATGCATGCCTGCGGACATGGTAAGCCCCGCAAGTATTTAAACTTTGAGCTTGCTAGCGTGAGATCACAGGAACCAGCGTCAGCAAACCAGTTAGCATGGCATGTCATGTGTAGCGGCTCTGCTAGTTAGCAGAGTGTACGGTAGCTAGTCCCGTTAAGACCATTAGCGATGTTAGGAGAAGTTCTTGGTTCGGATCTCTTTTTGGGGAGTACACTGCGAGGTAAGAGTTTGTAGGTCTCACTTCTTTCGAGTTGAGTCTTCAAGCTCTTGGCTATGGTAGATGAGTCGAGTAAAGATAACATTGATTCTCTAATGCGTACAGTGGGTTTGGCTTGACTAGAGTGATCTTTGTGATGCCGGTTGGCATTTCAATATGGATGAATAGAAGATTACTCGAAAGAAGTGAATCGTGAGGTCTGATTTGAGTGATTTCAGTTTGTGAAGTTTTGTCGCTGGTATTTTCAGAGTGCATAGATCGGTGGTATTTTTATTTACAAGTGTACGTGTGCGAGAAGTTCAGTTTCAGAGTTCTGATCGCTCGCTGATCAGATTGCTGGGTCCTGTACTAGTTCTTTGGAGTATTTGGTGGAGAGTTGGTGTAGAAATGCTACTAAAATTGACTATGACAGTCGAATTTCTCATAGTGGGTCGGCTGATTCGCATCCACGGACTCGCGTTGTCAGTTGTTAATGATTTCTTTCTACAAAGGGTGTAGTGAGTTGTGAGCTAGAGAGGCTTTGAAGACATCAAAGCAGACTGTGAGTTTTTGGTTTATGGAGCGGAGCCAACAAGCCAACGTGCGAGTTAGAGACAACTTTCTAGTTGTGTCTAAGTCTCAAAATCAGGTCAACCATCCTGACACTATTCCTTGTGAAGTTACTTAACTACTCGTAGCTTATAGTTCATCTACGACTTAACCACTTGCTCTTGGTGTTACATAAGGAAACATGTAGATATTTACACACTTCTTAAAGGTTTTAGAAGCACATATTGGACACCCAGAGAGTAGCGATGTGATGACGTTCATCCTAGTAGGGAGAGGTAGCATTGTAGTAGCATATTTACGAGTTAGATGGATGTGTAGTACATGTGAGAAGATGTTTGGTGGTGTGAATATTAAGTGCATCGTGATGGATATTGGTGGAGACTACTAGCTAGTAAGACATCTAATTAGTGACTCTATACACTATTCGTAATTGTCATATATTATACATATGGTTATCATATGGAGGTAGAGTTAGTCCGGGGAGGCTGGATTTCTCTTTTGTGTATGTTTTGTGTTGAGGGTTCTCGTTTGAACTTCTTGTGATTGGACCCCTCCATGCTTTACTTCTTGTTTGTACGCCACGTTTGCTTGTGGTGTTGATGTTCCAGAGCGGTTTCATTCTAGTGTGATGTTGATAGTGAGAATGCAATTGCGGACCAGTCAGATTAACTTTATTTCTCTCTTGGTGAGGTTGGACTTGTGAACCGATAGACTGTAGGAGTTTGTGTGATGATGGTAGGTACATGTCATTCGTACTCATACGAGTAGAGGATAGGTTAGTTTGGTATGAGCAGATAAGGGCTGGTACCTGGTTGTCAATGCTTTGATTTGAAATGTTTGTTCACGGTTGGCACGAGGTTTTGTCATCACGAAGTTCTCAAGAATACTCTAGAGAGGTTCCTCTATAGTACGTGGTGGGTTTACACATAAAGACTGATGTATCAATCATTGCTATCAGTTTTGATCCACGATGGATATCGATCTAGAGGATGAGTTGGTAGAGGTTAGACATGTGAGATATGGATGAGATCTTTGAGATCACAAAGGATCTCAGACAATACTCGAGTACAGTGGATATGTTTGAGTTGGATGACTTCATCGAGGACTTTGATAGTTGATGCGACATGCAGCAGATGTAGAACTCATAGTTATTTATACCCTTCATGACATGGAAGGGGTTGTTTTAGCACTTGGAAGAACCGCTTATGGATGACTACCGTGAGTTTAGGCAGGATTACAGTGTGGAGATTGAGTTGTGGAGATAACATTGATCTTCCAACTATGTTTCTATCACTACTGACGTAGTTTTAAGAGGCATTACACTTTCGAGTTCTAGTGCGACGATGAGAGTTGGTAGTAATAATGGAGGAGGTGTCACTGATACACCACCAAGGTTTCACCATGTGGTTCAGTTCTTCCGGTGTTTGCGGAAGAACTATCAAGTGTCGGGCCGATAAGTTGAGGAGTCTACAAGAGTTCTAGTAGAAGACTGGAGAGAGTCTACGCGAGGCTTACACTCGCATGAGACGGTTGATCAGTTTCACGTAAGACGTGACAGAGACACACACAATTTAGTTATGGTATGGGATACTGGACAGAGAGTTGCGACTGAGAGTCCGAGATGTGACTCTGTTACAAGCGACGCCACCTAAGTTGGTCGTCGTCTTTGGTTTGGCTGATCAGATAAAGCTCAAATGGTGAAGGAGAGAGTGGTGACTGTTGGGTTTAGTAGAGATGTGACACAAGATGTATCTACCTCTTCTCGGGAGCAACATGCTCACAAAAAAAGTGACTCACGAGATCATGGTGCATCTCTACAGACCCAAGGAGCATTTAGAGGATAGAAGAGTAGAAGTCATTGCCTTCGTTCTTTAGTCGGCAACAAGTTGTATCACCATTGGACTTGTGATGGTAACCACCACAAGATAGAATGTTGACAAAGTGGTGGACATGAGACTCCTGAGACATCTTTGAGTGCAAAAACATTGTGACTATTGTCATCGATATGATCACACCACCGATCGATGTTTTGATCTCCATCTGGAGTTGTGACAAGAGATAGCCTCGATGACAAGTACATATCGAGGACGAGGACGAGGACGAGGACGAGCTAAAGGAGACCAAGGTGGTCGAGCTGGAGATAGAGGTCTAGCACTTGGTAGAGGACAAATCGATCATACTCCTAACATTACCTCCGATGTTGCTATGACTATTCAGATTGTTCACTAGAAGAAATGAAGATAGTATGACTACGTATTTTATGACTCGATTGATTCAGTTAGTCATATTCTCAATTCGAGTAATATAAACTCACTAGGGATGATGTGGATACTAAAAGATTGTCATAACATATCATACTCTTATGAAACTATGACTTATTGAGTAATATATACAAATCTAGTCACAAAAATGATATCGTGACTTGGTACATTTATTTAAAAACATTATAATGTGTCACGAGGATATGTCTTCCTGTCTGATTAAGAGAATGTTTGTCACCATGGAACACCAACTTCCTCCATGACAAAAGATTTGCTAGATGGACAATATTACATATATGATATGAACAATAAGTTCCACAATTAGCAATGAACATAATATTCCTTCTGACATACTTGAGCCTGAGATTGACCATTATTTAAGCCCAAGACTTTCTCCAAATCAAATGGCTGTGAATCAATCCAATGGATAAAAACCTCCGGTAAAATGCAACGATGAATATCTTCAGTCTAAGTACTTGAGCTACAATCATCAGGTACACTCGGATGGCTATTAATATTTCAGACTCATCGACGTTTCTGGATAGTTCAAGCGGATATGAGTTGGACCAAATGGGTTTTATGCAATCAAACGGTCATAAACCTCCGGCTAAATCCAAACATGTCTATTTTTGAGCTCAATTGTAAATTACGAGCTCCAACCTCAAGTTAAAATAACATAGAAAAGTCGATCTGACATATGTCCAACGGCTGATAATTAATCAGGTAAGGCAATCTGCTCATGAATCATCTACCTCTATCTTACGGCTAAGATGTAAATTCGAGTGAATCCTACAGCTCTGAATCTCGAGTTGTGTTCTCGGACTTATCTTCTCGTAAAAATCAACAACAATGATCATCCATACTCGTATCCAACGGCTAACAATTACTCAACTAAGACTTTTAGATAATCAATCATGTACATGTATCTGATGGCTGAAATATAATACGGCTGAGAATCTCGGGCTTGATTTTGGACAACAGCTTGGGTAGAAATCAACGTATGTAAAGAATTTGGACTTATATCCAACGGCTGAAAATTAATCAAGTAAGACATTTGACTCATGTATAATCGACCTCTATCATACGGCTGAGATGTAAAGTTCTCTGAGTCTCAGATTGTGTTCCTAGGCTTACCGTCTTGATGACAATCAACAACGAGGATCATCCATGCTTGTATCCAGTGGTTGACAATTGCTGCATAGGTTGATGCATCCGCAACAATGACTCGAGGAGCACTACAAGTCACGAGAGGCATCAACGGAGTTTGATCCACAGAGAGGAGAAGCTAGTAGACAGATCAGACTTTATCAGTATTTTACTTTATCGGAAGCAATGAGAACATCATCAATGGTTCCTAGTCGATCTACTGATGGTGTAGTTGAGTTGAGTGCACGAGCATTGTTGACTGGAGGAGACACATGTCAGTCGATTACATCCATAGATGCGATGTCCAATCCAATGTTGGGACAGCTACGTCAATAATGTATTCTCGTTGTTCTCAGCCACAGACATGAGGACATTGCGAGTCGAATTAGCTCTAGTATTTCGGTTGGCTGCCACTCTTTGCGAGGACGATGATGTTAGTACGAAAGTGACTGAAAGTTGTATGGTAGACTCGTCCATTAAATTGAGGTTCATGGCAAACAATAAATGCTAGATTGACAGAGTTGTCAACTAGGTCAACCACTGAGTGGGCTAAGTTGACACAATGTGTGGTGTTGTTAAACAACAGAAGTGAGATCTTCTGTTTGGTTGGACCTTCTAGGAAGATACAAAGACCGTAATGAGTCTTGTTGGACTCCAGAGCACAACTTTTGATGTCAGAAAATGCATCAGTTGTGGGATTAGGTCTATGCATGTCGACATAGAGAAGTATCCCATTGCATATTCATGCATCTTTAGGTGAGTCAACAAAATCAACCTAGTTTATGACGCAAGAGAGATTGATTGTAAGCGCTCAACTGACCGCTTGATGGATGACTCGATGGTGAAAGCCAAGGCCATTGTTACGAGCGCATAATCTTACGACGTCTTGATTGGTAGAACCGTTTTATACCTAACAGATTTCATCATCGACTATTGGAAAGAGATAGCCTCCTCTAGATCAAAATGTCAGTCAATGATCAGCGGATGAGTCGTTTACCAATTCGGTTCACTAGTAGAACTGAGTCATCATAGCCAAGGACCATGGCATCAGTTGCTGCATTCAGTTTGGTTGTTACTTGGTCCAGTAAGTTGTTGGAAGACAACGCTCATGCGGATGATATTCCGGTATTAGAAGAGACGAAGAACTTACCTAGTAGGAGTGGAGTGGTTTTGTCTACCTTGCATGTTCCACTTTGGAGTTCGAGATCAGGTTGCAGCGGTACGCTGATGAGTTGGTACATCAAGCTTGGAACTAAGCTTTTATACCACCAATAGTGGAGTCGAGTGATGTTTCTTCTACTGGACTTATGACGTTATCACCTTTGGGGACTACATCAATTGTATAGCAATCTAGAACAAGGTGTACGTTTGCTCGATCTATTCATGGGATCAGCATTGGTTTGGCTGCAATCTTGCAGTCCGGCATATGTGTACAGTGGTACTTGTATGTGGAGAGAGATGAAAGTGCATGACGTATCATCATGTCATGTGGCGCAATTAATATAGAGATACCTTAATCTACTACGGATGTGAGTAGTTAGAGAATACCAACAAACATTACCGTCAAATATTTTGCTACTGGAGGTGTCGGACCTCAAGCGAGTTGAGGGATTTATTTGGTGATTGCAAGGTGGCCATGTCAAGTCCACACACGTGCAAGACAAGGTCATGGTTTGCACGACTTGTAGTCTATCATGTTCTGAAAGATGTTGAGGATCTTACGACGTCCACAAGTACGTCAAGAGTTGCTTGTAGTGTATATATTGGAGAACGTTCTTTTGTTAGGTGACTCTTGTGCACGAGAAGTGACGAGTGTACATCAGTACAATCATGGATTAGATCGGCAGTTTTACTAGATGTAGCACGAGCGGGATCTCGTGCATATCATCCACGTCTATGGTGGACGAACTTGATACCTAAGTTCAACGACCAGCATACCTTACGGTGGACGACTGTCTCAAGTAATGAGAGTCGCAGAGCGATCACCCATGGCAGTGGAGGACTTAGTAGGACAACATAGAGCAATATTGTCTACGTTGTTGAGTTTTCTGACTTTCTACGCTTATAGAGAGGGGGATCTTTGGCTTGTATGAGATGCCTAGTTACAGCAGTTGTTGGAGATCAACGTCGACGAGAGAGAGCGAGCGATAGGATTTCTTATTGATACTATGATGGTACCTTCAGTGTCGAAAGCTTCACGTCGTCAAGTGTTAGGTCAAACAAATGATCTGAATTGCTTGACTTGGATTGCTAACCTTCAACTGACTGAACAACGTCGGATGCAATCGACAAGTATGAGTACTCAAGCACTCATGAGCTCTTTGTCTTCTGACAAGGTAGAGATAAAAGTTGGGAGCGGGGTATGCGATCCTCATCCATAGACGTCAACGGATGTGGTGAAAGTGCATGTGGAGCTTGCAGCTAGGATTACAAGGGTTGTTCAGGAGGACGTGGTTGAGTCCGTTGGTGACGAGCAGCAGAGTATTGCTCTCGATGTTGCTAGATAGCAACCAAAGATGTCATTTTCAACCTCTTAGCGTCATGAGAAAGATACTTGGGAGTCAGAGATTGAGACCAAACTTACAAGAGGAGAGAGACGTAAGATACACGAGTTCTTGAGAGTCAGGAAAGGTTTCACCTTAAGTATGAAGGATTTGGGTACCTTAAAAGGACATGGTATAGAATCGAGTTGACTACTTATACGTCAACCTTTCAGTGTCTCTATAGATATAGTGATATGAAGGTAGCCTTGATCAAAAGTAGGACTCAAGACTTGGTGGAGATATTGCGTGGAGAGTATGCATCTGCCATATTTATGCCAACCAAGAAGAATATGTAAGGCAACTACACAAATAGAAAAATGGCTTCCATATGCACCCTTGTGACATTGGCTACAAGTAAAGGGTGACAACTGCATCAAATAGACTTCAATAATGCTTTCTTGAACTGAGATCTGCAGGAGGAGGTCTACATGGTGCAACCCCCTAGATACGAAGACCAGAGGTATCCAAATAAAGTTTGTAGACTCCAGAAGTCCTTGTATGGACTTAAGCAGGCTCCAAGAGCTTGGAATGCCAAGCTTACTCGTTTCTACTATTGCTTGGCTTCCGTCTTTGTAGTTCAGACTCCTGATTGTACTCTTTGCAGGTCGGGATAACATAATACTGATCAACATCTATGTAGATGATCTTGTTATCACTGGAACCTCTAAGAGCCTTATCAAGCAAGTGAAAGATCAACTGAAAGGAGAGTTTGATATGAAAGATCTAGATGAATTGAAATACTTTCTAGCTATTGAGTTCATCAAGGACGGAGGTGATACATGGTTGTTACAGAGACAGTATGCTCTGCATAAGCTAGAACAGTTTTGAATGACAGCTTGTAAGCTTATCTCTATCCCTCTTGCGTCTTCTCTGAAGTTGAATGCTGAGAATGGTGAGCTATTAGCAGATCCTAATTTCTATAGACAGATTGTAGGCAGCCTGATCTACTTGATCATTACTAGACCTGATCTAAGTTATGTTGTAGGCCTAGTTAGTCAGTTCATGCAGACACCTAGGAAACCTCATCTTGATGCAGTTCGACGGATTCTACGATACGTGAAGTTCACAATCCAGTATGGACTTCACTACGCAGCGGGTGGTCCTCTCTTGTTACATGGTTTTACTGATGCAGACTAGGCAGGAAGTGCTCAAGATAGAAGATCTAGGTCAGGTTTTATCTTCAGCCTTGGAGAGTCTGCTGTTAGCTGGCAGTCGAAGAAACAACTTACAGTTGCTCTGTCATCGACTGAAGCAGAATACAGAGGTGTCATTAATGTTACTTGTGAATCCGTTTGGCTTCATACCTTACTGAAAGATATGGGTGTGGAATTTTCTGACCTTGTTGCTTTACACACAGACAATATCAGCAATATTAAACTTGCTTCTAATCTTGTTTTTCATGCTAGGACCAAGCATATAGAGGTTCATTATCACTTTATTCGAGAAAAAGTATTGGCTGGAGAGATAGATCTGAGATATGTACCTACAGGTGAACAAGTTGCTGATATATTCACTAAAGCTTTACCTAGAGATAAATTTGATATTTTCAGATTATGTCTAGGTGTTAAAGATAGATATGAGCTTGAGGGGGACTATTGACATGAGTAGTAGTACAAGCTCCTGAAGTCTTGTAAGACTTTAGGCACAAGTCCTGTAAGACTTTGGTACAACTATGTTACGGAGACTCAACCCCAAAAGTCTTTTGACTCTCCCTATATATTGAGAAGGGGCTCTGCCCCCAAGTAAGTCTCTTTAGTGATAGTATGTTCCTTCTTTTCTTCCTCTTGTGAAGCCTGCGAGAGCCTCCTTCCTTGTTCGAAGGTTTTCCTCCCCTGTTGGAGTGGTGCTATGAATTGGGTTCTTGCTACCATACATCGTGACAGTTTGGAGATTCTCTCAAGAAACGAAGTAAGAAATTTGGTCACAAGACGAAAAAATTAACGTAAATCGACTCCCTACGACTCAAACTCGCTCATCATAACCAAATCAATAATCCAATCGACAAACGGTCTTCTCCTATGCTTACGTGAAGACTCCTTGATCGCACCAAGAACGAAGAACTTGGCTCACTGATCGCGAAGAACAACTCAACCTCAAGTCGCAGACGATGAATCTTCACGTACGTCAGTCACGTACATGAAAATTTTTCAGATAATGAACAAGCAGACCCCTTGCATCCTTAGTATAGCACTAGGAACCGCAAATACCCAATCAGCAATAGTAAGCTAAGACCTAGTTTGGTTTTCCCGGTCTTTTGAGTTCTATTGCTATGCAAAGAGCTTTAGCAAACGAGATCCACAAGAGAGCAATTACAATAGACAATGCTCCTTCATATACATGTGCAACTGCTGTATGGAGTAGTTTTGATTTACCAGTGTTCTATTTTAAGAAGGATAAGCTACAAATGTTCTTCCTCCTTCTCCTTCTCCTACAAATGCTCTAACCTTGGGGTAAGTCTTTCACTTGATGAGTTCTTTCCATCCGTCGGCTATTCATTGCGTCTAGCTTTCAAACTTCTTTATTCTTTCGGTCTACTTACAGTATGTGCTTCAACGATCGACTTCTTTACGAGGTTAGAATGTTAGAGAAATGTTGTTAGTACTTCGTGCAATAGTTATGGATCAATTTTTCGTTACGTTTCATCTCTCGGAGCGTGAATTATGTCATTCATTCCTTGTCTCCTTCAGGCCCTATGATCGAAACTCTCAAACCTGGACCCATTAAACATCATCTGAACTTGAACCGAAAAACAAAATTCAATCGTGAACATCTGAACTGAAACCGGTTTAAAGTGCAATTTCACCGAACTGAGCCCAACAGTTAAATATGCACACATCAGAATCCACTGATTATGGCGTGCACAGTCATTGTCCCTCGTGCCATGGGCAAAATTTGTGTGCGTTTTATCTCGATGAGAGTGTACTGCCCTGCAGCTAGTGCTGTAGCCCGAAACCAACTGCAAGAGCAGACTAGAATGCCCTCCTTTCGAGCGATGGAAAACTTGCGGTGCATCGTACCAGCACCCGCCGGCTGTTATCGACTGTGAATTCGAGAATGGAACGCCGCTCTACATAGGATCTAGATCTGATTCAGCAGTGTATCTGTACGTACTTCAACCAACCTTTCCTGACATGCATCGACAGGTAGATATATATAATCGCTTTCAAGATGCATGTGATGAATGACTTCATCACCTGATCGATCTCATCGCGATCAAGAAGTTCTTAAGCCAAACCTTGGAGGTTTAACCATTCCTGAGATCCAGCAGCTTGGTCTAACTACTTGCGTACTGAGTGATAACTGTGGACTTCTCTATAGCTAGCTGTGAAATGGAACATCATCAGGATCAGGTAGGAAGGAGATCCAACTCTCATCATTCACCTTCTGGTATGTGTAGCCAAGGTGTTCTGTAGTCAGAAAGTCCCTGATCTTTATTCTCCTCAAGGCGGCGTTCTCGTCCCACAGAAGGAATTGTGCATCGAGCCAGTCCGGATCAGTTGGATCCACGTGATTCTCGCTCAGCGAGTGCCACACTGCCCAAAGCCGCTCCACGTTGGCATGGAAAGGGAAGAATATCGGGTCGGAGGGCGCGCTCTGCGGCGCGAGCATATTTCCACTGATGTAAGCATGCACACTCGAGTGAGGATGCATCTCCACGGTTCCAGCTCCCGCCGTCATTACTTCGATGCGTGCATCTCCAGCTCTGTATGGTTGACCGATGAAGCGAGCAGTATCATCTTCGAACAGGGTCTTGTGCATGATGTCAGCGTTCAGATGCACAACCTGCTCGAATCGACGTCTTTGGAAACGTGGAGGTCCCTTGCTAGGACTGAATTTTGGGGTGTCAAATGAGAGGTCCACAGGCCTGGAAGAATCGAAAGCCCTGGTGGAGCGATTCGACTCGAACGTAGCAGTCGAGGGGTCGCTGTATAAGGCTGGTATGAAATGACCTGCTTTGAAACAAGCATTCGAGCTGTTGACATCCAGAGAATGGTCGGCACCATTATCGAAGTTCCAGAAATGAAGAGTGAATTCAGGATCATCAAGCAGCTTCTGGAGGATTCTCTCATGGAAGAACACAAAAGCTCTGTGCCAAGGCAGGAAGAACCAGTTGATGTGAACGTCGATGGTGAGATTATTCGAGCCATCTTGGAGAAAGGAGCCGGTTCCATAAGCACAGTGGATTGCGTTTTGCATCTTCAACGAGCGTGGATCGTCATCTGGAAGAGCACGCATCAGCTCATAAGCCTTGTGCAACTTATTCTTGTAGGTTCCCAGTTCCTCTCCGGCCAAGCACTGCAAAGCTTTTCTGACTCTCAGAGGACCAGTGGATAACACCTTTTTTGGCCAGAAATCAGTTACAGGTCCTGATCCTGCCACAATTTTCGGCACGCAGCAATCAGCAGGAATTCCCAACCATTCACCCTTCTGACACCTCTTGAATGTCTCCGTTGTGATAGTGATAGGAGCTGAGTGCACATGAACAGCTGTCGAAATTAAACAGACTAAAACTTGAATGAAGAGCTTCACTTCCTCTGGTGAGGCCATCGTGTGCCGCTGCAGGATCGGAGAAGGTTCTTCCTTCGCTGCGATGCTCAGAACCTCGTCCCTGCTTCCTATCTAGCTTCAGTCCCTTGATGCCGCCAATCGTTCTGGGAGAGCACGCAATTTGCTGTGAGCTGACAGCTTCTACCAGTAAATTTAGTACCTACTAGCTTTATCTGTTTAGTAACGGATAACCGCTTGCTCAGTGATCAGGACAGTAGTCATGATCATGGACAACGAACGAGTGAATTCATCTGAGTTATATACACAGTCGTTTGCATGCGCTTGGGTTCATCACTCCCAATATGCATGAGTCTGCTGCTCATCTAGTTCTTGAAACCTGAAGATATGTGAGTGAAGGGACACGAACGTGTATACTCTGCAGCTGATCATGAGCCCTCAATAACTGAATCATATATGAGGGCTCACGATCCTGTACCACTTGAAAAGCTGTGAAAGAAAATATTATTACTGACTTGCAACCAAAGCGCTGGCCATGGGAGAGCTCGAGTACTCAGTTGAAGTCAGTTAACTTTGTGATTAGATCGTCGCTTCAAACATCCCTGTGCATGTCCACTGGCATATATAGCTTTTGTACACATTCGGAGCCTGGGCAATCGAGATTATAGTTGGAAACAAAACTGGATTCAGTTAATACTAATTAATGGTGAACTACGACTTTGGATTCCACCGCGAAGTTTATAAACTACCCTAGTCTCGCAGATTCTGTGATGGATAACTTGCAAAAACTCCTCAGAAACGTATCGTACTGCAGCGCAGAAGACAAAATCGCAACTTAAAGCCCGTCGTACGTTTACAAACATGTGGAACAAGATACTGCTACAGTGGAACCTGGGTAAATGCTAGTGTTCCGGAGTAGTAGAGAAATCCTAGTTAACCTTTACACAAAAGTCGTAAATTGTTATCAAATCAACCATAAATAGTCAATTAATATGTCTTGACATTTGAATAGAAAATATACTGTAACACCATGAACAAAAGTAACATACCATACACGGTGAGCACATACGAGGTAGATATATATATACAAATGAAGGATGAGAATACACTGTGGATTCTCATGATCATACTCATTCAGCTCCAAGTGCTTGTATGTTGTACTTGTGCACTTCTTGTTGTTGCATCTGTTTGGTTTTTGCTGGTCATAGCTACGTACGAGCTTTTGCAACTGTTCTGCAGACTCTGCGCATGCACTCAACCCTGGAGTTAAAGTCGGCACTGCAGAAGATCGATGGAAGCACCTACGCCAATGACAAATTTTGGACAGAGCAGATGGCAGCCTGTAACGACAACTCCATCCATTAATCAGAGCTCATTCGTAATTTGACGTGGTTTGAACAATATCTGTTAAGGGATACATCCTCACAGAACGCTTGACACACTAACAATGCTACCGTAGGACTCTGATGATAGCAAACTCAGGTATCCGAGGTGCTTTGATAGAAAGTGTCTCCTATAGTTTCAGAAGGAACTCACCTTTTACGTCGGGCTTAAAAGTTGAGTTACATCTCAAACTTAAGTTGACTCCATGGATCGGCGCGGTAGTGGTCTCGTTATTTGGCAGCCAGCCGGAACATTAGAGGGTCTCAAACCTTCCACCTTGATGGCTGAGACGGGATTAGGGTTCCAGCGTTATGTCAGAGTACTAGGGAGAATGGTACATAGTTCGTAGAACCCGTGTGCGGTTTTACGCATTTCAGGACACTTTGCGACACCACTCATAGCTTTCTGTACAAGAAGTTACAGAAGAAGTAATTGGTATTTCGACATTCAAATTAGAACACAGCGGCAACTTCGATTTCGGAATTCAACTTCTTGCAGTTTCAGATTTGTGTTCAGGTTCTGTTTGCTTTGCTAACGGCACCACTTTTGACCCTGCGTTCATGAAAGTTATCGCCTGGCCTTCACTCGAGTCGTGCTTGCTCTGGTGGTGCTTTCTCCTTGCAAATGGCTAGGTGAACGTTGAGAGACATTGTGAAGCGGATGTTCCCCTTTGGCCTTCAGCTTTTGCTTGCAGAACTTTGAACTGATCGGTACTGGATCTTTTGACTGTACGTACGCGTGTAGGTGAAAGTCATAAGAAACTCGTGCGATAGAAGCTCGTAGTGGTGGTGCGAAGGTCGGCTCGTGACATTTTCACGAGAAGCGTTAAAGCGGCTGAGAAAAGCCTAGTAGCATCCCGAGCGCAGTAAGTGTGCAACACTCACCTGAGTACTGTTGCAAACGTTTCAGATTCAACTCACGGTTTTAAGGACTCTTACCTGAGAAGAGAAGCCAAATTAATCCACTTTAGATTTCAGGTTTCAGGAGTTCTTCATTAAAATTTTGCTCTTTCCACGGCACAGATGGCTTTGATAGTTCCGGTTGTACACTTAAAAGCTCATCATCCAGAGTATCAAGTATGTATGCTTTGCCCTGCAGCTCGAGGTCCTAAGCCGGCCTTGTGACGCTCGTTTATAATTCGATCTTCCCCTTCATCACCTAACCACGTCTCTTCCAAACTTCTTCAACTTGGCGACCTCTGTTGATAAAGCAAAAGTTAGGTTGTTGCAATAGCTCACACACATCAGAAAAAAAAATAGATGTCATCATCTCCAGATATCGTGTCATTGGGGTTGCCTCAGTGAAAGTGAAGGAACAGGGGAACAACTGGAAGTCACAACGCAGGTACACAAGAGAGAGATAGAAATTGAGGTAAGAATTGAACGGTCATAAGGACAGGTACTGATACACACAACGAACTGAACAGTCACACATAAACGAACGAGAACTTACATATTATTCTTCAACACCCCCTCGGAAGATCACGGGCAGTTCACTATATCAAAGCCATTTCTCAGTTTGTCAAACTGAGTATAGACAAAGGTTTAGTGAATATATCTGTCAGTTGATCATCAGTATGTACCCAAGTGGCACATATCTCTCCACTTATATTTTATCACGAATAAATTGGACCTGCATCTCAGTGTGCTTTGTCTTTGCATGATGGATTGGATTTTTGACAAGAGCAATGCTACTCATGTTATCAGTAAAAATGATAGTTGGTTCTCTTTGGACCTCTCCAAGATCTTCCATCATCCATCTTATCCACACAACTTCTTGAACTGCATTACACAATCCATGATATTCGACTTTTGTGGATGACAAAGAAGAAACCTTCTGTTTCTTACTTTGCCAAGTAACAGCTGCACCTGCAAGCAAGAATGCATAACCCGATCTTCCTGTCTATGACATCATCTGTCCAGTCAACATCCATAAAGCCTGTTAGAACTTTAAGATCAATTGAAGTAGACTTCAATCCATGAAACGTAGTACCTTTCAGATACCTGAGTACTCGTTTCGCTGTCTTCAAATGTGGAACTCTTGGATCCTCCATCTCCTGGCCAAGCTTACTTACAGCATAAGCTGGATCTGATCTGGTCCTTACAACCAAATAGATCAGTTTTCTCACTAGTCTCTTGTAGACTTCGTCAAATCCATGCTGAGTAGACCAGTCCTTCGAAAGTATCATTGGAGTAGGCACTTCTTCTCTTCAAGAAGAGTTGTCAAGAACCAAGTATCGTTTTTCTGCAATGCAGTAAACTCCTCGTTCATTATCTTTATCCACTTCTCAGACTTCATAGCACCTTCAAACTTTGTTATCAATCGCCTCTGCTAACCACATCTCAGCAAGTCGAGCAAGTAGCCTCCTGATTCGAGTAGATCTTCTTACTTGATCCGGAAGTGGTTGAAGCACTTGTTCATGTACTGAAGCTAGAACTGTAACTGGTGTGACAAGATCTCTTAGATCTACTACCAACTCAAGTGAGTGTAAGATATTTTCTGTTTCATCAACATCAACATCTACACCACCTCTAACAGCTTCTGATACATTCTCATCAAACTGATTATCTTGTAACATTTCAGAAAGAGGAAATCTGAAAGCTAGACTAGTACCATTGGAGGTAGTGGTAGTCTCCTTCTCTACCTCAAGATGAGAAGTATGATTTGCTTCATCAAAGAAAACATCCCTACTAACGACAATCTTCTCTTTACTGTCAAGTAGTCTGTATCCCTTCGTTTGTTCAAAGTAGTCTATGACTTTAGAACAATTGTCTAACTTCTTCCTCAACTCTCTAGGCATAAGTACATATGCTTACATCAAAAAACTCTAAGGTTTGAGATATCAGGATTTATACTTGTGAAAGTCTCTTCAGCGCTCATACCTTCCACCACCTTTTGTTAGACTTCGGTTGAGAAGGTAAACTGCAGTGTTAACTGCTTCAACCCACAGCTTCCTAGGTAGTCCTCCATCCTTGAGTAGACATCTCGTTACTTCAGCAACCACTCTGTTCTTCTTCTCCACCACTCCGTTTTGTTGTGGAATGTAAGGTGCACTTAGTTGTCGTACAATGCCTTTGGTTTTGTAAAAAGCCTCCGCTGTTGGACAAAAACTCCCCTCCTCTGTCACTCCTGATTTTTTGAATTTTTCTGCTAGTCTGAAGCTCAACTTCAGTTATGAAGTCTTTCATGTGTGTGAAAGCTTCATTCTTCTTCCTCAAAAACCTCACCCACATTTTTTGTGAGTAATCATCACCTATCAATAAGTAATATTCAGCTCTACCTAATGAGGGAGGATTTATAGGTCCTGCTAGATCTATATGCAATAAATCTAGTAGCCCTTCTTGCTGCTGAAGGGAACTTTTTTTGAACGTGTTTTCTCGTCAAGCAGATCTCACATGGCTTGTGCAAAGAATCGAATTTCTGTACTCCATCAACTAGGTTGAACTTGTACAGTAAGTTCATTCTATCTGAACTCATGTGACCTAGTCTTTTGTGGCACACATTTGTCTTCTCTTGTACAATAACACTAAGCAAAACTTCAGGTAAGGAAGTAGCTTCAAGCTCATATAAATGATCTACCATATTGCCTCTTGCTACTACACCTTGATTGTCTTGTATGATGCCGCCTTTGTTGTTGAAGTTGATGTAAAAGTCAGCTTGGACTAACCTCCCAACACTGAGCAAGTTTTGCACCACACCAGATATGTATCAAACTCTCTCAACTCGAAATATTGCTCCAGTAGGTAGTTGGAGGTGAATATCACTTTGTTCTTTAACTTCATACCTCTCATCATCTCCTAGACCAATTGTTGGTCCACTAGAAGTTGTGGAATCACTCTCGAATGGAAGAAATATGATTAGATGCTCCAGACTCTATCCACCATGGATGATCTAACTTACCGGTGTATAGAGCAGTAAAAAACAGTTGCTCATTGTCTTCGTCAGGAGACTTAGCCTGAGCAAGATTTGCTCAGTTTTTTGCCCTTACCAGGACCTTCGTTTCTTGCCTTCATCTGCACTCACGAGCATAGTGGCCTGGTTTATCACAATAGTGACAATTCCAGTCTTTCGCTTCTTGTCACCCTGTGCATATGCCGAAGAACCTCCTCCTTGGTTGCCTGACTCAGCACTGCTATTCCACCTTTTGTTGAGAGGAAATGGTTTCCTCTTCCTCTGTTTGTTGATGTGCAGCAAAACTGATTCGTCAGTTGTTGTCTTTCGTTTGTTCTTCTGTACGATATTGATTTCTTCTTGCAGCACCAACTCTCCAGTTCGTCCATCTCAATCTTTCCAGGATGAACCTCCTTAGCCTTCACAAATGCCTCATAGGCAGGAGGGAGACTTTCAAGACTTGAATAGCCTCTGAACCCTCAACACTTCTTCCTAGGGTTTTGATGTCCTGTAAGAGAGAGTTGAGGGCCATAAAATGGTCCTCAATGCTTTTACCCTCTTGCATCTGCAAGGTTGCGAGCTTACTCTTAAGAACTCGCAACTTCTCTTCTTTCATCATTTCATGATTCCTGCTAAAAGTATCCCATGCTGATTTCAAAGTTTCTATAACTAGGATATCTTCTAGTTCAGCATCTTTCACTATCATCTTGATAACAGAAAGTGCTAACTGATCACCTCTATCCCAAACAATAGCATCTTCAGGAACAATAGATCTCTCATGTAAATCAGTAACAAACTTCCTCAAGTCATATCCAGCAATTATGGCCTGTATCCTAGCTTTCCAGATAGGGTAGTTCGAAGTATTCAACTTATGAGAATCAGAAAGTAAATTGTCACTTGTGATAACTGACCCCATTGTACACTGTCACGAGCCTGATCTAATCAAACAATCTCTAAATGAAAAGAAACTGGGTATGATTGTTGGCAAAGTGAAAGTAGGACCACACTATATATGTGGTGTGGATAGAGGTAGAACTCTGAAAATTTTAGTTCCTCCAAAAAGAACTCAAAAGCCTTCAAATCGAAGGTCACCGTTCTACGGATGAAGTGCTCTCAGAATTCATAAAACTCATCTCTAACCCCCTCAAAATGCTAACTTGTCATCATCATGAAAAATTCAAGAAATGATATATCTTATTTAATTTGACCCTTCCTGACAAGACACCATAGGTGGGTGTCCTTGAAAACGTCAAAAAACTCGAGAAACCTCTCAAAATCGAATTTCAAACTCCCTTGAACTGTAAAAAAAGCTCAAAATCAAAAAATTTGGTCATTCCGCTCACATTCATGTTTTTCTCACACAATCAAGAATACATCCGCATCCTCACCCATACTCTATTTTCTTTAGGTGGAACCTTACGTTCCTCATGTCAAGCCCCCTTGCAAAGCTCTCTCTTGCATCTCTCTACCTAGCTCAGATACCACGTTGATAAAGCAAGAGTTAGGTTCTTGCAAGAACTGAAGCTGCAAAAATGAGATCAGAAAAAAATAGATGTCATCATCTCTAGATATCGAGGTCATTGGAGGTGCCTCGGTGAAGGAACAGAGGAACAAGTGAGAGTTACAACGCAGATACACAAGAGGGAGGTAAGAACTGAAGTAGGAACTGAATGGTCATAAGGACAGGTACTGACTACACACAAAAAACTGGACAGTCACACATAGAACGAACGTGAACTTATATATTATCCTTCAACAACCTGCAAATATAAGAAAACCTTTGATGCGGTATGCCTCTGCCTGCCCTTGTACTTTGAGCTATCTCCCATCGTTCATTTCGCAGTTTATAATTTTGTTGTCTATCACTGTCCAATTTTTTGTTTCGGTCATGAGATGAATAGATATAAACTAGACAAGAAGTTTTCTTCTGTTTTGACACGGGAGACCCCGTCAGAAAATTAGTTTTGGGAGCACACAATAAGGGGATAGAGAGAAGGTAGAGCTAGCTAGTCCTCGAAGGGCTGACGAGCTCCCGCTGTACATAACTTGTGGTCACAAGTAATGAGGGATTGATATCTTTTATTTACTTGGTCTTTGTGGAGTGCAACTCCTGGATTGTACGTTGTTACTTCTTGTCTAAAGCGCCTCGTAGTTCTGAACACACGATAGTAAGAGAGGCGAAGGCCGACGACCCCAAGGCTACGACGGTGGGAAGAGGAGAAGAGAATTAGCGTGAAGAGGCTAGTCCCGAGAGTAGAGACACTTTCGGTAGGACTGTACTTCCGAGAACATAGAGAAGGAGGGTATCAGAGTAATAGGAAATGAGGTTGAACGGCGTTAGCTCTGGTGAAACTGAATACCCCAGAAGTGGATAAAGGCGCCTAAGTACGGGGATACTTGAGAGTTAACGTGGGACAAGAAGTTGATCTAGGAGAGAAGCATATCACTTGCAAAATGGCAGGTATGAACGAGACTTTCGAGTTAAACCCCCGAAGCGGATGTAAAATTAAGGACAAGAATATTCTTTGGGGTAGAGAGAATATCTTATTTTGTTCCAAGAAACCATAAAACCTTCGTGCTCTACAACTTCCTTTTTATTCTACACCATCTTTACTTCTAGAAACCTTTTTATTCTTTTCATTATTTCATTTTCTATTTTGTTTTGTTTTGTTTTATTCATCAACATCTCTCTATATCACTCGCACAAGCTACGCTACTTTCAGGCCTTGCGAGGATACCACCTTTCCGTTCCATAAAAGAAGCAGTCTATCATGATAGATCATATGTGCAGTGAACAGACATTCTCAAATCTTCTCAATGGCACGCTCTGCATCAATACGTACAGAGGTCTTGTTAAAGATAATGTCTAGGTTAAGACTTCAATCACTCTTAATACTATCAAGTTCAGTCACCTTTAATATATCAGTCTCAGTTTCATCTTTCTATGACTCATCACTGATCTCTTATTGATCTTTTGTCTATAGGTTAGAGTATATAAACAACTCCTCCTCTAGCGAGATGATGAGTCATCTGATTTCTTTATTGATATATCTCATCTAGGAGAGAGTAGTCACTACTTTTGGTTCTCAAGCATAGTACTAGAGTTCATGTCAGAGCATTAACAAGGAGATTGAAGAACTAGAGAGTGAAAAAGACATAGAGTGTGCACACCATCTTTAACAGAGAAGAGAGAAAAAGTGAAAAATTTCTGGTCAAAACACGTTTTACGTTTCTGGAAATGAAAGAGATCAAATTTGGCAATTTTGAGAGTTCTTTTGGTCTCGAAAAGGCTCGAAACGAGCTTTCCAACGATCAACTTTTGACCCAAACCTAGCTCGTATAAGAAAGTTACACTTTGACAAAATCTTGGTCAACACAACTTTGACTGTATTTTTCAAGGTCTTAACGATCAAATTTGATGTTTTTGAGATTTGCTGCCATGCTTGATTGGTTGCAATAGATAATAATATAGACACTACTTCCACCTCTACAACCACTCTAGAAAGTTTCAGATTTTTCTCAGCTACTTGATATTCTATCGATGACTAACGTTAATACAACTTGCTTCATGATTATCATAAGCTGGATAGTACAAACTATCCAATATGGTGTTTCAAGTCATCTTCCAGGATTAGGACTGTGAGACATTGTGCTAGGTGATGAAGAGAGACCTCTTGGATCGCCAGCAGATTAAACGAGATCAACAAGCACTTGTCATTGTCAAGATGATCATCAAAAACTCTGAAGTCTTAGATATCTTGGAGGTTAAAACTTCAAAAATGGCTTGGGACACATTCATCAGAAAGCATAAAGGAGCAACTCGTGGGAGGAAGAGAATGCTTCGCAAGAAGTTGAATACTTTGCAAATGGCTGCAGGAAATTCACTAAAAGAGCATTTGAATAGAGTGAAAGGTCTGATACAACAACTGAAGCATCTGGGTGGGGCTATAGATGTTGAGGACTTGGTATTGATAGTGCTCTAGAGTTTATCAGAACCATACGAGCATTTTGTCAAAGCTATGAATGTACGTAAAGAGCTTGTCACATTCGAAGAACTGCAACCACTAGCTTTGCAAGAAGCTATGAACATCGAGACCAAATCTCACTCAAGCAATTGTCACTGATGCTACTTTCTTCTCCAAGATGAGAGATCAGAAACATGATACACTATTCGTAATCTAGACACAAGGAGCATTGGGAAAACAAGCAAGGAAGTTCTACACAAGACTCAGGGGCAAGTTCAACAATTCCAACAAACGAAACAAGAGAACTGCAACTACTGTAAGAAATGTGTTTGATCAATGTTCAAACACCAACAAATATAAATTTGTACAGACATGTGATACTTTTCTTCACTGCCATGTATACAGATGTTCGTGACCAACAATGATGGATTGATACTGGAGCCTCGAATCACATCACTTCGAAGAAATAGTGGTTTTAAGATTTCTATCCTCTAAATGGACCAGAGCTACGATTGGGTGATGATAAGAGATATCAAGTCAAGGAGGAATGAAACATCCGTATCAAGCTTCTTTCATATCAGATCAGAACCACTGGAGGTGTTTGGTTTGTACCTCGTGTGGTGCACAATTTGTTAAGTGTTGGTAAAATTACTGTAAATAGATTTCAACTCTCCTTTGATGCATAAGGCTGTTCCATTCTCGACCAAGGATCAGTGGTAGCCACAAGGTTGAAGGTTGACCAATTGTATGAATTACAAGTGGTCAACCTTCAACCTTATCTTTGATTGCTCCAGTTGTAGCTGTTGTAACACATACGAGTCAATTATGGCATCTTCGACTTGGACACTTACATTATCAAAACATGCGGAAGTTGTTCCATGAGGACTTGACCCTTGGTATTTCCAAACTGGTCCCTTTGAACACCCCATGTGAAGTTTGTCTTAAATCTAAGCAACCCCGAAGGAAGTTCTCCAAATCTATTACAACACGAGCAACAGAAATCTTTCAACTGCTATATACAGATCTCTGTGGACCTATTGAGATTACTTCGCTAAACTTCATGCTGGTAGTTGATGATTTCTCAAGATATATTTGGATTTTCTTCTTGTTCAGAAAATCTAAAGCACTCTAACATCTTCAACAACTTGTTAACTTGGTGGAACGGCAAACTAGACAGCTAGTGAAGAGTATGCGAAGTGATAGAGGAGGAAAGTTCACTTCCAAGGCTTCTGACAAATATTTTGCTGATAAAGAAATACTACAACGGTTGACTATGACGTACAAGTCTCAGCAAAATGGAGTGGTTGAACGGAAGAATATAATTGGTGTGAAAATGACACGAAGTTTTCTCAATGAGCAAGATCTTTGGGCTGAAGTTGTGAATACTATGGTTTATCTTTTGAAAAGAAGTACAACAAATGCGATTCATAACAAACTCCATTCGAAGCTTTTCACAAGAAAGAAACCAGACCTCTCTAACCTACGGATTTATGACTGTAAAGCATATGCTAGAAGTCCTCAAAAGTTGCTCCAAAAGTTTGATGAAAGATCTCATATTTATACATTTATATGATATCCAACAAGAGAGAAAGGATATAGACTCTTGAGCGCTGCAAGAAAGATCATTATCAGTCGAGTTGTAGTAGTTTTAGAGGTCCCTTCACCTCTAAATTCACAACATCATCTTTCTGATCTACCACCTCTCTCAGTCCAAACACCTATTTTAGAGAATCATGAAGAAGAAGTTCAGCAAGAACCACCACCTACACAAGTTGAAGTTATTTATTCATGTCCAACTACAGCAGATTCACCTCTGGTACATCAGACTACTCTAGATTCAAATTTTGCTGCTCAACCAAGGAGACCCATCAGAATAAAGAAAGTTCTTTCAAAGCTAGAGGATTTTATTCTCATAGGTGAAGCTCAAGGTGATGGAGAAACCATTTCATTTCATGAGGCTTTCAGTACGGATCAATGGAGACGTGCAATGGAGGAATGATATGATGCATTACTCAAAAACAAAACCTAGAGCCTAGCACCTCTTCCATCTAACATGAAATCACTTGGCTGTTAGTGGGTTTATGAGATCAAGAGCCATGCGAATGGATCTATTGAGAGATACAAGGCTCGCCTTGTTGCAAAAGACTACTTGCAAACTGCGGGAGAGGATTTTTAAGAGACCTTCACATTGTGGTAAAACTCAACTCCATTCGAGTTCTTTCCGCCCTTGCAAAGCTACATGGTTGGAAATATCTACAAATGGATATCAAGAATGCATTTTTTAATGAGATTCTTCAAAAAGATATTTACTTGCAGCAACCACTTAGATTTGTTCGTACAAGAGGTGAGCAATTAGTGTGCAAGCACACAAGGCATTGTATGATCTCAAACAAGCTTCAAGATCTTCGAAGTTCAGTTTTTGGAAGACAAAGATATGTTTTACCTCACTCAAGCAAGATACACAGAAAATATACTTCGGGATTTTCAGATGGAGAAGTGGAAGCCTGCCTCTACTCCCATGGTTATCTGTAAAGAGTGACAGTATTCTTCAGTTCATAACTAGCGTGCAGATGCAACATAATTCAGGAAACTGATTGAGAAGTTGATTTACTTGACTGTCACTACTAGACCAGATATCTCGTATGCAATCAGCAAACTCAGTCAAAATATGGAGTGTCCCACAACAATGCATATGAGGACAGCAAAGAGAGTTTTTTGTGCTACTTCAAGAGAACTATCAGTTATGAGCTCAGATATAGCTCAAATATAGCACAGATAAGTCTCTTGGACTTGTCGGATTTACATATGCTGATTGGGCAAGCGATTCTTCAGATCGTAAATTAATGTCCGGATTTGCATTTATGCTTGGAGGAGGTGTCATCACTTGGCAGTGTAAAAAGCAGCCAACTATTGTTTTATCCTCCTCTGAAGCAGAATATCCTAGTTTGTGTAACGTAGCACGTGAGATCATTCGGCTAAAATGTGAACTAAGACACTCCATCAGTAATCTGGACGGATAGCTTGAGTGCAATAGTACTCACGAAAAGTCTAATGCATCATGTTAGAACAAAGTACATTGAAGTGCAAGTCCACTTCATTAGAGAAAAATTAACTTCAAGAGAGGTTATTACTCAATGGGTAACAACTGATAATCAAACTGCTGATATATTCATCAAGCCTTTGTCTTCAGACAAGTTTCAAAAATTGAGATGAGATCTCATAAGGTATGTTTCAACATGAGATCTCATGTTGTCCAAGAGATTTCTCTCTTGCAGAAAAGAATGTTTCCTATCTTAAACAAATGAAAGAAATCTGAAAATTTTATGGATAGTCTTTAGACAACGGTCAGTTCATTTTTGACTAAGAGGTTTATGCGCTTTATCAGAGATTTCCAACTGGAACTGTGCTCTATTTCTTCTTTCATCATCTCTGAGAGAAATCTATATTCTAAAAGAACAGCTTCCTCGATCTCTACATATGGAACTGTGCTCTATTTTTTCTTTCATCATCTCGGAGAGGAATATATATTCTTAAAAGAACAGCTTTCTCGATCTCTATAAATGACATAACTTTCTGAAACTTTTAGAGAGAATAATATACATCGGAAGCGTTGTTTCGTGCAAAAGAGGGAAGATGACAAACGTCAAGCATGGAAATAAATTCAGTTTCGGGATACGACCTCAAACACATGAAGGGATGGAGAAAAAAGAAATAACTTTGATTTAATCAATATTCAGATTCTGAGGAGCATAATAAGCTCTTCGGAGTCTGTATAAGACTCCGAACACAGGAGTGGGTGGAGAAGAAATGAGAATCAGTTTGAAGTATTCAGTTTATTTTAAGTATTCTATTAATGAGAAAAGCTTAGCTCTTATCTACCTGCTCTTCTTGACATTAGGCTTTTTTTGAAACATACAACACAAGTACATGCTCTTTGAACCATAAGTACAACACGTCCAAAAGCGTCTCGTAGCATGTAAGTACAGCAGTTTGTTCACTTGATTTAATAAAATACATCTTTAATAACTTTAATTTATGATTTAACTCTTTTAAAAAAATAGTGAGAAAATGAATTAAAGGATATGTATATTCTCCTTCTTCCGAATTGGAAGAGGTGAATATGTTCGGAAGAAAGAGAATATACATAGTCAGAGAATAGACGGTGAAACGTTTTGGATTCTCTATTTTCTCAGTATACTTTTACGGATATCGATGTGTCGTCATCCTCTAATTATGCACGGACCACTGTCGTCATAGAACTCTTTTTCGCTTTTCCTTTTCCGCTTCTAGCTTCTCTACCTCGCTTGGGATGCATATTTTATTTACAACTTGAGACCCAAAAGCAGGAGGACTCGATCCCACACTACAGCAACTACGGAAGGATGGGGTTCAATCTTAGAGCTGTAGCTCTAAGATCGGTGTAAGTCCATGTTGATAGTATGCAAGTTTGAGGACAGTCATTCCTTGGATCATCAAATCCCCTCTAAGCTGGAGGCTGGAGCGAATAACTGTTATTCGCATGAAGTTGAACACCGTTGTGAAATATACAGGCTAACATTCTAAATGGAAGTGCGACAGAAGTGTTGCCATCTAATCCATTGTCTGGGAGTCGTCGAACCGATCATAGAGTTCAGTGGATCTGGAACGAAGGTTCGGAGGGTTGGTTGGAACTTGGCTGTATGTTCCTCGAGAAGCACGACACGTCTGTGTCTGATGCGATTCGGCATGCATTGTACTCATCACTATCTAAAGAAAGAAGAATGAAAAGATCCCCTGGCTATATAGGGAGACAGAGAAATCAAAAGAAACACTTTGAATAGAAGATCTTGGAAGCTCTCGACACAAGCAACGTCACATTTCTATCGTTACGATCACACATCCAAATCCATGTTGCTTCGCCTCCACGTGAGCTCCTAGAATGTGTTCTTTCCACCCTCGGGGAATTCATCCCATGGAATAACAGTAACGAGTAAATGATATTATTAAGGTTGACCATTAACATGCCTTATCATAAAGTAAACACAGACTTGAGGTTGTTTTGAAAATACTTGAATATATCAAATAACCATCTGCTTTGTTCTTGATATTTATTTAGTTTTGCATATTCACCTCTTCCGTGTTCAAATAGAGAGATATATGCACATCAATTAATTTATGATCAAACTTTTCTTTCTGGAAAGATCACTCATTGAGTGCAAAAAAGATAATGAGATTCGTACTACCAAGTGCAGAAAGGTAATGAGGTTAATAAGAAAAATAAAACTACTTATTATAGAAATTTAATTATGGTATCTTGAATTTACCCACTGAAATTTAGAAATATAAATTTAGTTAATCAATTTATCTCCTTTATGATAAAAGAAATCCTCTTCGCTTCTGTCCTTTGTCTTTGTATATACCCTAAACCCTAATTTTTCAGAAAGAGAACTCTCCCAAAACTAGTTGTGATGGTAGAAATTAACCAACCACTTGCGTCAGTTTACTACTATATCAACGCTTGTCTTCTTGTCTCCCTCCAGAATATGTATAGTTTGGATGTATATTATTTAGTTGAGAAGATACTTAAATTTCTGTCAAGACATTTTAGTTTATATGCATGGAAAATAAATTTCTAAGGAACTTTTTTCTGTTGTTGTATCATTGTTAAGTGAAAATTCTATACCAAACTGAGAGGAAAATCTGAATCATTTCTAAAATTAAATGATAGGTGGACATGGAAATGCGAAAAGATCCAAACATAACCTCTAAAAGCAGAGCAGAAGACGTGCTTCTGAACGTAAATATTCGGGAGGCTGATCACTAACAGATCATAATTTCCTTGCAGTATTAATTTGTCACATGCTAATACGTATTTCGGTAATAAATTGGACCCTTGCATATTTGCCTCCTCCACCACCAAAAAAAGAAGGTGAATATATAAAAAAGATCTCTTTTAATTTTAAATTTTAAAATAATGTAAAATTGTTTTTGCATTGTGGAGAATTCTACTATGACTTCTTTGTGTAATGAACTAGCCATCGTTATATGAGAGAACGAATAACATATCAATTATAAAAAAATAATTTTGATATCGAAAAATATTTACTGATATCAGGAGATAGATATAGACTTTTTTAACTATCTAAATTATAGTTATCAATTTTTATCACTATTTTTAATACAGTTATCGAAGTTGATATCTATCATCTTTAAAATTATCGAGTTTTTTATCTGTATTTGATTTTTACTAATATCAAGAATTTTTTCTTGCTTCCCATTCCCATTATATTGCATCATGGAGAATTCTTCTGTTATTTCTTTGCATAATAACCTAACAATCATTCTATGCCAATGACCATTAAGTACTAACTGGTTTAGATTATTTATTTAGCATGAACGGAAAAGAAACTGAATAGACTCCTCATAACAACTAATTCTGTTATCTCAACGCCTTTAACCACTCCGACAGTCGATAACTTTAATTCATTATTTAATCTTTTCTCATGACAAGGTTTAGTTATAACCACAGCGAAACAGAAAACGAAGACTACCATTTGTTCTAGAGTGAAATTTTTAACTCAAATCGGAATATCTCTTCATGCTCAGTTCATACTTTTATTATCTCTCTTTTTCAAAGGCTGCATCAGGTGTCGTTTTATGTTTAGAAGTGGAGAATAAATTGTGTTTCCTTCTTATATTTGGATGCCTCGTGGAAAAGTAATGTTTAAAATTTAAAACTTGAAATTTATTTTTCTTACTTCTTAGATTCTTCATATCTAACTTATGTCCCATTATTGATATATAAGATTATCCTTTGACTTCTTTCTTTCGTTAAAAGATTCAAAATAAGAACTTGAATAAACGTAAGTTGGTTTATTTGCTTATTTAATAATCATTCATCTTCAACATCATTCTTCAGTTGTTTTTGAGCTACTCCTTATTGCCCAAACTTCAAGTTGAATGCATATTCATGTATCATAGTGGCGTATTTTTATCCTCTGTCTTTTTAATCTAGGAGACTTTGGTGACTCGCATTAATATATGATGTGTTTTGCTCTTAGTCTGAATTCATCTGCAATCTGACAAACAGCGTAATGCAATCAATTCACAAGATTCAACACGATTCTATATACACTTATAGTATTCTATAATTGTGCTGCTCGTGGGAACAACACCACTCACGGCGAAAACGAGACCTAAAATATGGTGTCGAGGGCAAAACCCGCTTCTTACTAAATCAAACAAAAACAGAGAAAAACAAAACATTGATGTATTCTCATACATAGCAAAAAATTCTTTCGCAAGTTTAGTTCAACTTTCAAAGCCTTTGATAAATGTACTAACAAGCTAAACTATATCTTTCTCAAAAAATTAGAAAAGTTAAGGTTTGGGCTTATCAGATAAATTACGGTGGCAAGTCATTCACTTTTTCCTTGGCAAGCCTTCATGATTTAAGAGTTCGTATATGCCTTTTTAGAAAGTCTTCGCTTTGTTTAATCATCCACTTTCTTTTCTATACACTTTTCAAAGGTTCATTTCTAAATAAAAAGTATTTATTTCTTGTTTTCTCATTTTTTTTCTCTAGACTGCCATTATCCAAGCGAGTACGGTCCATCTCAATGCACTATTTGCTCCCTTTTCACGTTTAAGGCTCATCTCTGTGCTTAACGTAATTACTAAACTCACTTCACTTTAATATAAACTCACGGTCGAGTTTTATTCCAAATGTATGCAAGCCTGATAAGAAAAGTCATCATAGAAATACATGTAGATGTATGCTCAAGGAAGTCTTTTTTTATCTCGATTTGTCTCACGGACCTTGACCTAGAAATCTTTCTTTGCCTCTATCTATCTCTTTGATCTTCGCTGGTCCTGGCCCTGATTGAAGAATCTTTCGTTGTCGTGGACAAATTGTAGATTGAAATATTATACTATCTTTTATTTTTTATAATAAAAACATCAAATTTGCATTACTCACCTAGTTCATAATGCAAATTTGAGGACTCCATCTTGCAATGTCTTACAAGAATAGCTGCAAACATTTGTCCAAAAGTATTAACTAAAAGAAGAACTAGAAAACAATTTTTCTTTTTTATTTTGTATAATTAATCAAAATACTGCTAGAATTTGATGCAATTTCATCCAAGGCAGAGGATTCACTCTAGAAAAGGAAAAGGGAAGTAGGTCTTCTTGAGCACTTGCATAAAATACTTGTCGGTAGTCTTTTCAGTATCTTGTTTTTGAAGTCATTTCTCAAATGAGTAATTTTCCTCCTCGATCTTATCATTAATTACAAATACATGGATTTCTCCTACTGCAAAGATCAAATCGAGCTTCTGTTATCGCATGAGGATTCCGTCAACTACCCGGTCATCTGTCCACTTGCTCTGTTCCTACTAGTACCTTACATCAATCATCACCGACACTTCCATTTGGTCTCATTTCCCACTTCGCACCCCATTTTCTCATTTCACCCGAGTTTCGCATTTCGGGTTAGGGCATAATTATGCACCAAAAACAAGCAAGCAAATATATTTCTCCATCTTTCGATGCAGGAAGCAAATATGCAGAAGTTTTAATTATTATCTAACCCTTCTTGCAGAAAAGATTAGGTAATAAATTAAATTTATATATTAACAATAACAAGTTTCCGGATGTGACCTTGTACTCAGACATTATGGTCCTTCCCCAAAAGTTCATGTTGCATACATATTTGCAACTTCACTCTTCTTTGCATAATGGTTTTACTCTTGGCCTTCCTATGTTTCTAAGCATGTGTTAATGTTTATGAAATATTTTAATTATTATATTCATATAATAAATGATTTTTTAACACTTACAAATTTTTTTATAACAACAAACGAACAAAAAATCCCAAAAGTTAATCGAACATGCACATTATTTAATGCATTTTCTCTCCCCTAGGTTAGATTAGATCCTATGGGAGCGTGCATATTATTCCGTTACAGGGTCCTACACCCTTCCGCTCAAGCGGTTCTAAGTTACATTCACACCACGTAATAGTCAAGCACTTGGTGACTTTGTATTTTCTGATTATAAATTTAGGTGACTTTAAATTTTATAATCAGATTACTGAATGACAAGTGTTAAAAACGATTCTATGCATATAACCGTTTTAATGAAAGAGAAATTTGCAGATGTTACAATAAAAAATGAGGTGAAGATTATATAATATATCAAACCTGTTTAGTGTTTTTACGAATAACCGTATTTCACGAACGAAAATAAGATAAAATATCCCATATAAAGTGTTTTTGTAAAAAAAATAAAATTTGTTTTATTTTTCCCTGTAAAAGTATGTGAAAATAACTATAAGGAAATAAAATTTACAAAGAGGATCCGTCCTCACGAAATGTATGACTGTAACGCAATTGTGACAGTATGAGGTGTAACTGTAACGAGACTTCTACTTTTCTAATTTGGATGTTGGCTAGGGCTCTCTCTCAGTTCGGTATGAATCAAATCGACTAGAACTGAACCATAAGTTTTGGATCGATGCTAAAGTTGTTTGGGCTTAAATAAGAAGATTCCGTTCCAAAGAAGGTGATTCTGTCCCAAGGCGACTGCAAGGGAAAGAAACGATACCATTTCAAAGTGTTCGATTCGATTCAGCTTTTGCACTTTCAACGGTTTGGTGTCTATTCCAAGAAAAGCTCCAACACAGTAGTTCCGGTGGATTCTTTCATTTTGAGTGCTTCGATTCTAATGTAATTGGGTGGTTCGACTTAGCTGATTTGGTTCCAAGTGGTTGAGCTCCATTCAACTGACGTAGTTCAGTTTCGACTGGAAGGTTTACAAACTGATTCGGTTCGGTGAATTCCACAAAAAGAAAGTGAAGTCGAGAGAGGAGATTATTAATACCGGCACCTGACCCGCATGTCCAGACGAGTGGATAAATTTATGAGCAATCCAAACTCCATTACACCGAGCCGAACATCAGATAGTAAATGCAGCACTGAGGTGGAGCAGTTGTTCAAGTATACCCATGAAATCTCCAACGACCGAACTGTTTTTGCTCAAAATGCGATTGAACCGAGCCGAAACATAGTCCAGAAAGAGTGAAAGGAACCAAACTGCTTCCGCTATTTTATCTCCGAAGAGTGCTGGCATGAATACAGGTAACAAACATATGAAAGCGGGTCTACAGTAACAATTATTAATCGGTGGAAACACGTTTCCCCTCCATCCCTTTAACTCGTCTTAGAAACTATTTCATTCTTCACAAGGAAGTAACTTAGTTGGTTCTCCCACTGGATACTTACCTCGAGTCCCTTTTTGGCTCGAGGTAAGAATCTAGTGGGAGAGTCCTGTCAGTAGGCAACTCGCAGAGACCGCATGGATTTCGATATGCAAAATGCTATGCGACTGTTTCTAACTATCGATGGGCTATCATTCCGCAGCTAACGAATAAAAACTTCATAAGCAAGCTAAGGACAGTACCGCTGTGATCTTAACTAAAAGTGCATTTCGCTAGGTATTTCTTATATTTGAGAGAAGCATTATCTATGGATTAAGCTTACTCACGTGGAACATATACTAGAAGAAAAACCTAAGCTGCTGATGAAAGCTTCTTTGTAAGCTTTACTTGTCTGGTGAGCGACTTTTCATGCGATGCGAATAGAAAGCATAAGCGACGGATGTAGACGCCTTCTTCAGCTTATCACCTGACCCACTTCCATGCCACGCATTCGCGAACTTACTCCGAAGAAAAGAAAAAGTCTTATGGTAGGTCCGAGTGGGTCTGAGTGCGCTACACTCTGCTGCAAGTTACAGCTCTGAGTGGGATGAGTATCATGTGCAATGCATTATCGTAACGGTGAATTGGAAGTACGCGAGTCCAACTCACGAAGGAAGACAAGCCAATCAGTCCCACGAAACATTCAATCGAGGTTTTACACAATGCCTGAGGCCAAAAGATACGGAAATATGTATTCACTGGCGCCAGTATGTCATGACTGCCCTATATTTTACAATTCGTCATGACAAAGACTGGTAAACTTGTGGTAGCCATCTACTGTTACAATTTTGTACAGGGGTTAGAAAGAAGATTATGTTCATCTATACGGAGACATTGCCGCTGAACGGAAATACGCAGCTCCACGCGGATACTAGGAAGTCACTCTACGAAGAGCCCCCAAAACATTTATGCAAAAGAGGCCCTGCTGCTTATTATTCACCAGCACTGATCGGTCTCCCACCTTCGTCCTCTCCACTCCGTATTCGAACCACTGTAGGAGCTTGGCGCGGAGTAGCCGCTGGGCGACGAGAAACCAGTCGGCACCGAGATGTTCCAACTTTGCCCGGGAGAAGTGGCCTCAGTTGTCGTAGTCGAGGAGTCCCAATTCGACGTCAGGAGAGTCACCCGACTGTTACCGTAACCATTTCTCTGAAATCTTTGCATCGAAAGCTGCAAGTCGTAAGCCGCTTTACTTTGAGGATCCGAAAGAGTAGTGTAGGCTGCATGAATCTCCATGAAGTCCCTCGTACACTCATCCCTCTGCTCTTCTGCATTCACATCAGGGTGAAATCTTCTGGCAAGCTGGCGGAAAGCCGATTTGATGTCCTTGACACCCGCGTTTTCAGTAACCCCTAAAACATCGTAAAGAGTTTGCTCCCGCCCTATTCTGCTATGAGAGCTAGGGTTCGCAACTTCCTCTTTCTCCTCGGTCTCACCGTAAGTAGTTGTACGCGCGTAAGCCTGACACAAATTGCCGCCATCCCTTCTCGGGGACACCACGCGGAGGCTCTCCACACAGATTCTCCTGGCGCCTGCAAATCCAGATGATGGTGAAGCAATCCTTCCAGGGCTTCTCAACGCGCAAGCGGAAGAGAATTGGCTGTCTACACCAGACGCACTGGGGTGCGCATCCGCTGCTGAAATTGCTAATCTTGCCACCGGCGAACCTAACCCGGACACCACTGTGCTTGCCATCATCTACCCAGTTTCCGCTCTCACACTCGTCGCTACGGTCCTTTTCGGGTTTTTCCTCCTCCCAACAGATCTAGATCCACCAATGCCTCCCACAGATCAATCGATCGATCTCTCTCACGCTCTTCGTGGACCTGCTGGTCTTCTCGATTTCGAACTAACGTTCCCTTCCAAGTTCCAACTGAACATCCAACTACAGCAAGACGAAGAAGTTGATCTGCCTTGCTCTCTCAACTCTGCCTGCAGAAAACCGAGGCGCTCGCCCATTTATTTAAGTCGGGGCTGCTGAGTCATCCACAAGCCGATATCTTGCTGATAGTTCAAGAGTACCCATGAGCCATGAACAGCATATATTAGGTGTCCATCCACCTGGCACTTTCCACCGGCTCCCAAGTAGGTGGAACCTTCGACATCTGTCTTACTCTCTGCCATGGCGTCAGCCTGCCAACAGTAGTAGATACAGTAGCTACGGTGACTGGAAAGTAAAGCTAACTTTTAGCGCCATGGGATAAAATATACCCGCCCGCACTCCAGTTCAGTGCCGGCCTTATGGAAAACTTTCACCACCAAGGCAGTGCTGAGAAACTCCCGAGGACATCAAAATGGCGACGCGGATTGGATAGAAGGGTCTAATGCGGCCTAGTCGAGTCCATGACGCACGCCATAAGGCGCTTGCTTCCAAAGCATGAGCACAACCAAAACCGGTAGCCCGGTGACTGTGCCATAGGCTGAGTCACCGGAGGCATAGGGTTCGTGATTCTGGATAAGGCGAGTACTGTCATGTCGGCCTTGTCAGCTTCCGGAACCTTCGGGCGCGGAAACGGCAAGGCTTCCAAGGCCCAGAAGGCGGCGTAGCCCAACGGGTAGACAGTAGTTGCTCACTACAGTAACTTTGCTACGCGGTGAAGCTGTTGGGGACGTGAGGTTTTGCATGATTCGATTCTCCGTCTGGACGGAGGTAAGTACACTGTCTTTTGTATTTAGTGCCGGTGACATTGATTCGACAAGGGTATTTTGACGGGTCTATATAATTTAATTAGTGTTAAACACCTTCATTTTGTATTCACAAAGAAGTAAAACGTATCTTCTATCACATATATTAGTTTCCACGATGGGGAAGGAGAGGCACGACAGCGAAACTACAGTCCTCACATGACAGCGGCGTCAGTGTTCAGACAAACGTCTGCGGCATGCAACCACGTAGAAACCAAACGACTGCGACCTGACGTCTACAGTACAGTAAGAGTCATCCGTTTCCACGCAGCATTCACTGTCCATGTGAGTTTGATCTCAGGTGACAGTGACGTACACTTACTGCATCTCCGGAGTCCGGTCACAAGTGGCATGGTTCACAGGATATGGAATCCATGCGTTAACTTTTGATCCACATGTCCAAGTGAGTGGTAAGATTGCCTCGTGATATTCCTCCCCCTGCTCCTTGTTTCGTCGTCACTTGACTCAGTTGGAATGTCAACTATGGTATCTTCAAGACCTTCTAGAAGAGGTTTGGCGTAGAATCAACGTCCGGGCGTAGCGTACTAAAAGGTAAGTTGGACTACTCAACAAGAAGAAGATTACAACTCTACCTCTCGTTTGCATCTTTGTTTTCTCAAGCTATTATAAGACACAAGATTCAGGCCTAGAACTCACATTCTCGAGAATAATGGAACCAATTTGATCCGACAAGCAGAAAGTTCCATGAGATGCGAGAAAGAAAGAAGCAGCTTTGTTATTCTTGCATGCATATTCACCTCCTCCCATGTACAGATAGAGGAAGTATATGCGCACCTTTCAAATGATAACTGCCTCTCTTTTGGAAGAGTTATATTATACATTAAAATATATTAAAATTAAATTTTATTACTTATGGAGAGGTTAATTACTTTATCAGAGCACTCAAATTGTGTTTTCACTTGATCACACCCTCGATTTATGGAGGTTACTTGGTCACATCTTCCATCATGTTTCTGGTTGTTCGTCCGACGTGGAGTCTTTTGCTGGAGGAGGTGTCGCAATCGACGCAAACGTCACCAGTTGCCATTCAGTGTACTCGTGGTGGAGTCCAACTGAATGGCAGTAAAGCGTCATTCAATAAACTCACAATAATGATTTAACTTAAGATCAATTCTGAATGATAATAAATTGTTATTCAGTATATTCATGGACAAGGCTTACAGTGTGACTGGTAATAAATCATCATTCAGTAAACTCACGACGGTGATTCACTTTAAGTAAATCGTCATTCAGTAAACTCGTGATGGCAATTTAACTTAAACACGATATCGAATGAAGATAAGCTATCATTCATTCAGCAAACTGCCTATAAACCAAAGTGTCCCTTTATCCTTCTGAACTGATCCACGAAGATTGAGCTAATACTAAATGATCATAAACTGCTATTGAACAGTAAAGTTTGTGAGCACAAGAATCTAATTTGCTACGTCAAGTCCTAAATGTCACTATGTTGAACCTTCTCCGGCAAGGACTCCATGTCGGATGAGCGATCGGAAAACTGACAGAGGGTAAGACCAAGTGACATCTACAAGTCGAGGATGTGACCAAATGAAAACACAGTTTGAAGGGTGTAACCAAGTAATTAAGAGAGAACGGTTTCTATGGTAAGATGGGAATTTCTTCGCGCAATTGATATATAGTTTTTCTTGTTTTGTAGATCGTAAGTTCAAAGCAGAACGGTTTAAATTGGAGATTTAAAAGTTTAGATTTTTAATTCTAAATATAAATTGAAATATAGATATTTATAGCACCTGACATTCATTAGAATCTTTTGGATCTGATCGATAAAACTGTAGAACATAAGATTGACACAAAAGTGTATCCTATGAATAGAATCACGTGACTGATTTCCAACTTTACTGCCTGTGAGTAGTTATGAGATATACATCAATTCATTAATGTCAGTTTACATTTGAGCGAGATTACAGAAGTTACCGCCAAAACTGTAAAAATATACATACCACATCTGCTTATTCACCTTTGTAAAATTGTAAAATTCACCTTTGTATTTTACGCCATAGTTCTGGCCATATTCTGCACCATGCCTTTTCATCCTTGGACGTTGGGACTTACGATTTCTCGCTCTATTTTTCTCATACTGACCACGGTTTATGTTGCAGACAACATATGAGAGGATAAGAGATAAAACTATTAAAATCTAACCACGGTATATTGGATTACCTTACTGCTAATCGAACAGTACAAGGATATTACACAACACTTAATGTCGAATGTTCTAGCTTATTCGGTTTATGGATTCCATTGCATTTACTATTTTTGTATAAAACATAACCTATAATAACTGATGAAGCAAAATAACTTAAAACTTTCGTATTTTAGGGAATATTAGTTCACAAACTTCAAGGCGAAACAACTTAATACAAAGCTTCTGTATTTCTGGGAAGTACTGCATTCGAATGAAGGGAAAAACAACTTGAAACTTTGTATTATATCTCTATATTGCAGCAAGCTCCTCAAGTTGAAAAAAGACTTGAAACGTTTATATCTCTAACAAATATTACGGATACTACTCATTAGGTCGTGAAGTTCTGGTTCTTCATTCTTGGGAACAAGATCGTTGTAACTTAATGTAGCAGCTTAGATGACTTGAACTCTACTCTGTAGAAATTAGAAATAAAACGTGACTTTTAATTCAGTTTTTGTTGAGAGCATAAGAAGAAGAATATGAAAGAGATTTTTGAGCATCACACCTTCTGTGTTCAAATCCTTGTTTCCATCATAATGCAACTTCAGTTAACGGAAGACATAGACGTCTTTCAAAAACACCTCTTTTCATGTTGGATGTTTTAACAATCATCGACTGAAAACTGTCAGTAGCATAACAGAAATATACAGATAACTTTGTTGTGTGTAACAGTTGTTCCCCTCTTCCATCTGAGTTTATTACCTATTTCTCTGTCAGAAAGGATTAGATAATAGATTAATTTTTTCAGACATTTTTTCATTAACAGACTGTCAAACTTATTTTCTCGAAGTCACGTCGATTCACGCTCCCTTAGAGGGGTTATGTATGGATCGTCCTGCAATTCAGTTTTCGTAACAGTTTTGTATATAATTTCCGGTTAGTACTTAAATCTGTTTGGATGACAAAAACCGCAAAAACGTTCTCCAGAGGTGGCTTAGTTTATTCACCCTATTCCAAGTTAAGAAGAGGAGAAACATGCTTACTTTTTAATTTATGTCTTTATCCTTCTTCTTCAAAAGATTAAGTTATAAATGAAAGATATTAAATTATAAATATTTTTACTCGTTCATAGTAGGGTGTTTATACCAAGAGAACTATCCGTATTTGTAACTTACTTATGGGTTTGGTTTACTGCAGCAGCCATGTGTCACGATGTGAAGTAAGTTCAGTATAGGTTTTGAGTAATCTAAATTTAATATGGGAAATTTAAAGCAAAGTTGTCACATATTGCTCTTTAAGTCTAAAATGTATTTTAGAGCCAGTAGAGCATCACTCTTTTGCCAGTAAGCTTGTGTTTTTTTCCTTGTTTTGTAATGTATTTTTCAGTAAATTGTTCTTGAAACCAGTTTCCAGCCAATTGGTGTTGATAACTTTCTGAAGTATGTAAAAGAATTTCTTCTACTCCTCAGCAAGAAGTGCACTTTGGATGCATACTATTTAACAGTTTAACGTTAAACTAACAAAGAACCCAAGACTTATCTTCCACATTAATAACGTCTTCTAAGTTCTATACGACTCCGCGGAATTTCAAACCAACCCTAATAGTGCTTCCTGAACAGACAGCTCTTCAAGGAGTATTATACAGCCGACAGTGAACTTTATTTACGTCAGATTTACTACTTCACTAGGTTCTTCACAATATAATAATACACAAAACAAAAAGATAACGCTTTCTTGGGACACCCACTCCACATATACTCGTAGAATCGGGAACGAGGAACTACTTCTGCTGCTGCTGTGTTTCCCGCGCTTTTATTTTTAGAGAGCTCATGGATGGTGGAGGATCTCTGGCGGGTCTCGTTCCTTTCGTGCGATCGTTCTATGGTTCTTCCTCTTCTCTTTATTACCAGCACGGTCCTACGATAGAGGGGGTTACAATCATCAGCTCTGCTGCGGGGACTCGCCAGGGAGATCCTTTGGGTGGACCTCTCTTCGCCTTAGCTCACTATAGAGCTCTCTTCGCCACCGCCTTGGCTGCTCCAGGTTGTGTCTTTCCATCTCTAGCTGATGATACGCACATCGTAGGTCCGACGGACCAAGTCGGTGTTGCATTTGATCACCTTGTCTCTCAATTGGCCTTGGTAGGGCTGAGGACGAAGGTGTCAAAGTGCAAGGCTTGGTCTCCCATAGGTATACCGTCGGACCTACAGCTCCCAGAGGGATTTGTTATCCCTGCAGATGGTTTACGCATCCTCGGAGTACCCGTGGGTACAGAGGACTTTGTCTCTCGATTCTTAGATGTTGCTCTTGCGGAGGACGTTATGCATATCGAGGATCTCCCTATGTTAGAGGACCCACAGGTTGCTTTTGGTATCCTTTCCTCTTCCATAGCACGACGTCCTTGTTACTTACTCCGCACAGTACCCCCATCTCCTATCTTCATCTCGCGCCTTAGAGAGTTTGATAGGAAGATCATGGGGGTGTTTGGCGACATCATAGGACCGGGGACCTTTGACTGTGTGGCAGGACCTCTCGCACGGAGACAGACATCTTTGCCAATATCATGTGGCGGGGTGGGCTTATTATCCATGGAGGAGACTGCTGCGGCAGCTTTTTTGGGTAGTTGGGCCCTCTCAGCACCTTGGCTCTGTGGTCGTTTTCTCGTGCGAGATAGACCTATCTTGGAGAGCTATGTGACAGAGGTGGAGGATGGTTCTTACCCACTACAGATGTGTCTTCACGAGGCAAGAGACAGTTTGACTCTTGAGGCACGTGAGGCACATCCTCGATTCGATTCCTTACCTTCCGATGGATCTCGCGGACTACAGTCTTCTCTGACAGGACACCACTTCCACCAGGTTCTCCATGCACTCTTAGTGGATCCTTCCATCTCACGAGATACTAGGGCTCGACTCCGCTCTTGTTCAGGCAAGGGCGCAGGCTCTTGGCTCATAGCTCGACCTTGCATTAGAGCGTTCCGACTCGCACCGACTATCTTCTCTACAGCGATGAGGTTTCGTCTAGGCTTGGTCCAGCCTGTTGCTTCGGCACTGTCCACCTGCGAGTGCGGTGTCTCGCTCGACACCGCGGGTCGTCATCTTGCTCGATGTCCTCACGGTGGAGAGCGGATAGCCACCCACGATGCCATCAGAGACGTCGTGTTTGCCTTAGCACGGGAGAGCGGTCACATGACGTGGAGAGAGCGTTGGTACGCCCTTCAGACGGGAGGATCAGTCAGAGCAGACCTGTACATGATGAGGGAGGATCAGGTCTCAGTGGCTGATGTGGTTGTTACGGATCCGACACGGGACTCAGTGGCGGCACAGGTGATCACCCATCCCCCAGGATGGGCTGCAGGCGTGGCGGCAGCAACGAAGGTATCCAAGTATAGGGGTATGCAAGCGGGACATCGCTTCATCCCCTTAGCCTTGGAGATATATGGATCGACAGCTTTGGAGTTCGACGTCTTTCTGCGAGAGTGCGCTAGAGCCTACCATGAGAGGCGTCAGGGGGTACCACTTTCTCTTTCTTTCTGCACCATGTTTTTCAGGCAGCGGGTTTCCATTGCTCTACAGAGAGCTTTAGCAGGGGCCATTCACAGAAGAGCAATCGCAGTAGGCGATGCCTCTTCAGGTGCACCTGTTGTAGATAGAGGTACTGATTTTTTGGTCTCCGACATTATAGGTGCGACTGGCGATTTTAGAGCTACTGATAGCGGGGCTTAGCCCCGGTGTTCTCCCCTTCAGGGTGGTTATTGCTTGGCCCTTCGGGTCCTTCTTTCCCTTGTAAGGCTTGATGGGGTCTTCCCATCCATTGGCTATATATCGCGTCGCGTGTTCCTTCTGCTGAAACGCTGTCTGATCGCCGCGTACATTCTGCATTCGGCTTTCTTATCTTTCCGTCGGATGAGTCAGGCAAGTCTATGTCTTCTCCTCTGAGCTGAGAATCCAGTATGGAAGCTTGAAGAAGTCCGCGTAGGACAAAACGGTTACACAAGGCCTTTTTGTGTGATCGCTGAAGGAGCAAGAAAGATGACCACGCATGATGACTAGACCATTTCTTTTATTTTCCCATTTTCCTGTAATCTTGTTGCCTGAAGAGATGCCGTAACGACATGATGACTAGACCGCTTCTTCACCTCCTTCTCTTCGAAGCTCGACGCGGCTAAGAGGATATTGCATATAACGCTTGCTAATATCTTGCCTTCATCATCGCGCACCGGGTGACGTAGCACCAGTCAGCAGAGCTCTCAAAGCCACGTGAGCGGAGAGGTATCTTGAACAAGCCGCTTTTGGGAGCCCCGAGAATCGAAGTTCGAACCGCAGCCAGGAGATATTGTTGTGGACATGGTGGGCTGGGCGCCGTGTCCATCAACCTTCCCTGCGACGACACGTCCGCAGAAATGACTCACCGTTGTGCACCTGACACATAGGATTTGCCTAAATCCTATGTGCCAGTACGTCCACGCGTTTCTCGCTAAGCGGATGAGCCAGCACCACCTCCCCAGTAAACCTTGAGAACGGGTATCGGAAATTCGGAGTAGAAGAAAAAGGATAAAAGAGACAAAACCCGCGACTAATGGCGGTGTATTCTCTCCTCCACATACTGTAACCTGTCACTCGCAGCTGTTCTAGATTCCAGATTTGCAAGTTGAGCCTGTTTCTCTGTACTTTGCGGGTAAAAGCACCGAATCGGATAAACGCACCCCCTTCTTGGTGAACAAGAAGACGCAAACGAATGTCGAGGATTCGGTGCTTTGCTACTTGCTAACTTTTGCACGTACCCACTACCGAGCGGCTGTAACTATCGGATTCTGTTGACAGTCAGAATGTCTTGGCAGAAGTACGCTGCTACTCCGGCAAGCTGGACGCGTTTCGTTGAAATGAAGTTAGGGTTGATGGTATACAGTTGCCAACATGGATGGAAAGGATCTGTTTATGACACTGCGGCTGGTCTTGAGCACTTGCAGCAGAGCTCTTTACATCTTCTTTCTCCAGTTATGTGTTTACTAGTTGCACTTGCTTTCTGCAACTAGCAACCTTATCCGGGCAGATAAGACTGCAAGAATATTTGGATTTTATCCTCCTTCTCTTTCTCCTTTTTGAACTTCTTTGCTGATTCAGGGGTTCACTGTCGGTCACATCCACATGGCACACCTCTGCTTTCGCGTTTTCCCTCACCAATTTGGCGTTTGTTCTGGATTTGTCTTCTTAAGATTTTCTGAGAAGAACCGACCGGTAAACTGGTTACTAACCGGAAGGGCGAGACCAAGGCAAAACGTAAATGCTAACATCCATGTAAATGGGTTGGACACTCGTGTGTGAATTAGTATGCTGTAAAGTGCGTTTTGCGTTACAATCATCCTTTTTTATTGCTTCTTAATCGAGTGAAATGCCAAAGAGAAGTGATAAAAACGCGACTGAGGATGTTTACGTCTTACTCGGCTCTTCACTAACGGCAGTCATGTTTCTGTCGAGAAAACGTGAACACATAACAGACGCACCAAAAAATGCGCCCATGTGAAATGCAGTTTTAATTTTAAGTTACATCTTGCAATTTGCGTTCATGATTCCATCAGTGTTTTATTTTAATTTCTATCGGTTTCCTTAATTCATGGTTAGTTTTACATGTGGTGTCCGGAACCGATGGTTGACTTGCAAAGTGAAGCGGCTCCATTTTACCTCTTATATACCGGTAGACAGGAATAACGAGCTGGTTAAACCCCAGGTATTAGTATAAAAGCATCAAAGTGAATATTCTACTTTTCTTCGTAGTGTTCTTTGAGTCTGAAGAAAACATTTTCTTCTGCTCCAAGAAATCCCGAAATCTTCATTTTAACATTTCACGTTCAGTAATATGTATCCAAAGTGCACTTTTGGACCGGACAAAGGAAAAAGATAAACGTAAAGAGAACTGGAAAATCCGAACACTACAATGGAGGTGCCATCCAGGTATTAGTGAGAATTCGGTAAGTAAAGAGAAAATTTCATTTACTTGAATTGAACTATATATTTAATATAAATATTATATATTAATTGTATAGTACATGCCGAATCTTCCGGAGAACACCCATCAGGCAAGTGGGTTGCAGCATGCAGCAGAAACCATAAGATCGAAAAACAACCTCATCGGAGAATTGATTTCTATAAAGTTTAATTTATCGTCTAAAATTTATCATCTAAAGAATTAGGTGATAAATTAAACTACTTTGCGTATTCCTCTCTTCCTAACATGGAAGAGGTGAATATGCAAGAAAATCAGAAGGTGAGTTATTGCTATACTAAGTAGTTTGTTTTGATATGAATCATAACTTGTAAAGTTAGTGAATATCTTTAATATGATTCTTCATTTCACAGATTTTAAATTTTAATGAAAAAGTAATCTCTAGAAATATTTTCTACATAACGGTTAACTTTTTCAATTCTCGGAAAAAAAACCCGCAAAGTAAGGTATTCTGGGTTACCAGAGCACTTGTGGCCATACCGTGGCATGATACTTGACCTTATTTTGGTTACGAGCCATTGTCCGCACTTGAAGTTGTTCAGAAGTACAAGAGAATAATATTATCTCTTCCAACTAAATTATCATATCTTCTATCATAATTTAGTCACGTCAGCTCAGTGGTCAACGTATACTTTAGATCGTTAATTAATTCATCGGTAAATATATGCATTGTCCATCAATCTTTTCACCTACGTAGAAAGCGATCCTTTCACTTATATGTAATTTCCAGTTAAAATATTAATATTAAAGATATCTACTATATCTTCCGAGAAGATACGGAGAAATACCTGGATATTTATTCTAGATAAATGTGCTAAAAGGTACTCCATGTGATGCCTCTAGCCCACAAATGTGGAATGTAATTAACCCACAAGTGAATGCAGTTAACCAGTCACTTTTAAACGAAATGAAAGAAAATCGTTACAAGGACTAGATACTTGTTATTCCATACCTGAGGTTCGGATTCTCAGAAGTGAAATATATTAACAAGTGGTTCGATGCCTTTACCTTCTACAGCCTAGAAATATTTCATTTCTACTTCAACATATGGATTGTATTGTTGCTTCAAGAGACGTTGTCGTATCAAATTTCACAAAGTCACGTCCAAGAAAACACCAGACTTTTGGCTGCTAAAGCCTACTTAGTAGTGTGAAAGAAAGATAACAACCTCAAGTGTGGTTCACTTGACCTGAAACCCTGGCTTTTTTGCACTTTTAAATCATACTCGCACTTCAAATGCTTGCAGTATGCTCAGTTTTTCTCCAAATCTTGTAATTATTGTTTCATTGAGAAGCCCATCAAATTATCTTTCCACTGATATCCATATTGCTCAAAAATGACTACTGTAGCCAAAGTGACGAGCAGTTAAAGTTTCTACCGTTTCTCTCAATATGTATGTAACCTCGATTTAGATCGAGGTTTACACCTTACCTCTCAGTCAAAAACCTCGATTTCAGAGGTTTGGACCTCAACTGACAAACTCACTCTCGAAAAATAAAACCATTAAAATTATTTTTCTCGTAAAGAATATCTTTATTTTTTGACCTCCTTTTTTCGATTACAAGTTCACGAAAATCTCTTTGAGAAACCTCTATTTCAGAATCGAGGTTAGACCTTGAACGCTATAAGAGTCACTTGACTCAAAGTAACCCTCAACCTCAGTTTCAGAATCAAAGTTGGACTCCCAACTCGTCTTTTCGTCGATGTAACTACTCCAGGAGGTTTAGTTGTTTGTCAAAAACGATTAGTTCAAGAAGCTGTTGATGCACTTATTGATAATGGTATTAGAGGAGAATTTCAAAACCTTGTAACTCCTTGGTTATAGCTCCAAACGAGATAACATTGGTGGTGTTGGAAAGGTCTTGAAAACCCCTTTCTGGTGATAAAATCTCTCCAAACAGACCCCTCAGCAGAAGTTACACAGCCTCAAAGTTTGACTGTTCTCAACTCTTTTGTTAAATCTTGATTTCAGAGTCGAGGTTGAATATCTCGTCTTGAATTTTTCCAAGGAGCATAGACCCTCAACCTCGATTTCAGAATCGAGGTTCAGGTCCTTGGACCGAAATATCCAACTTAAAAGTATTTGTGCACTCAAAAATATCCCAAAATAAGATTTATTTGAATCAAAAATATACATTTGGTTTTAATTACTCACAATTCACTGCATATGGGACCAAAAACAATGATCTTTACAGCGTTAGAAAGCCCTTGCAGGGCTTGTTTCAACGACACAAAGAACACAAGGAACTATACCCCAGTAAAAACTTACGGCCATTGGAAATATGACTCTTTTCCAATTGAGGTTTCAGATCATTTTCCTCTCAACTTCATTTTCAGAATCAAGGTTTGAGATCCAAAACCTGGCTAAGTGCTCCGATAAGCTCACCGTGCATTTCGACAACCTGAAAGCTCTAGCCTTGAAGAATGCCCATAACAAAAAAAAAACCGCAACTTTTATACCTCATGAGCCACTTGCTTGTCATTCATCTGTCACCCACTAATGCCATGTGGCAGCCATACAGCTTGCCAAGTGATAGCCATGCATGTCATCATGTCAGCATCAACCCACCATGTCACCAACTAGTCGTCACTTCAGGACCAAGAAGTCACCTTAGCAATTCTGCCACGGTAGCAAAAATCTACCAAGGCAGCAGTCGCCATGTCAGCAAAAAGTACCATGTCAAAAAAGTGTCATGTCAGCAAACTTTCTGATATGTCATATTTTTGTGTCATGTCAGTACCTACCACATCATCACTCGGATGTTACGTCGTTCATCACAACCCAAAATCCTAAAACTTTTGACTTTCATAACTCTTAATATAAACCCGTTATGACGATTAAAAAATAAATCTTGCTCTACTCATCGAGCTCTACACACTGGTACTCTCATATTCACATTTTGAACATGTTTGGAAAAATTCATTTCTCAGTCTCTCTTTCACTCACTAGCCGGTCCACGATACGACATCGTTAAAGATCCACCTTCAAGAAAATACAAAAATTTACTTGATCATATCCCAATAGGTTTTTTACACTCGTCTTAACCATATCTTGCTGGATCACATCTTGACTGACTACTGACAGTAAAAACCTGCCACTTTGTCATGTCGTTCATCATTTCATTATCTCTGACCATGACTAAATATCTATTCCGTTCAAATCATTTCTATAATAAAAATACTTTAGAAAGCTGAGGTGTACAGTCAAACTTGTCACTGATCTACCAAAGTGACTGGTTTTACAATTGATAGCCAATCAGAGTTGTAATCAAGCAATACATCATTAAGAAGAGTGTGATCAAAGAAATTACTCCAAGAAATTTCAAGAGGAGAGATTACTCGCTTGCTGTTATCTGAGAAATTACTCCAAGGAAATATCTACAACAGTACATCTAGACATGACAAAGAGCAGACGGAAACCTCTTGAAAACCTCTAAGAAAACTTCGAGCGATCCACTTCAGACACTCTTCTAGAAATTGATAACATCTGCTCATCTGCGCTTGCAACAGAATCGCAAGGATATGCATTTGAGATTTTTTCCAATCTAAACTCTTCTTTCTTACCTCTAACGTTAATCTAATATGATCCACTTCATGCGCTCTTCTGGAAACTGATAACATCTGCTCATCTGCGCTTGCAATAGAATTGCAATGCTATGCATTTGAGATTTATCCAAATCTAAACTCTTCTTTCTTTTCTCTAACGTTAATCTAATATGATAGATAGACTCAAAGGAAAAAATCTTTATTTCTTATGGGATTCACAATAGACTTGAATCAAGTGATACCTATGCAACATCGCTCCAAGGAAAAATTCAAACTAGTTTAGATGTACAACAAACTATACTAAGTGAATTCTTAGTTCAAGTAGAAATATACTTCATTAAACCCTAGGTGCAGGTATAAATGAAGAAAAAATTATTGTTTCTCTGTTTTCTTTAGGTTACGAAAAAAATATAACTTTTTTGTTTCAAAGAATCACCAAAATTTTATTTAATATCTTCCAATGGATGTTGAATAATAAATTGTGAAGTTAATCACATATTTGTAAAGCTATGTTAGAGCTTTGATTTAAATGTTAATTTAAAAAATCGGTTCTTGTAAAAACTTTTTATCAGCGAAAGTAATTTTAGGTGTAGTTACACGCATTTTCAACAGAATGGAAATCAATGCACAATATCGTCAACACAGAGAACTGCAAACGGACTCCTTAAAATAGCACACAATTCACTCAATCAAGCACATGTGAATATCCTTCCTCACTGCCTTGTACAATGAATCTTGTTTTTCTTATCAGAAAATGTGTAAATATGATCAAAATATAATATAAAAATTAAATTAATTTATAAATAATATATATTAATCAGTGTCAGAATAGTCAACTCATCTGGATATAAACTATAACTGGAGTCTGGCCTGATGCGTTGCTGGGAAAATAAGTCAAAGACCCTAATTCTCAAACCGCGTCATTTTATGAAGACATTAATTTATATTCTAACCCTTCCCACCATAACATAAATTACACCTCATGTACACTTTTAACTGTACATGAGTTCAGCTCTTCCAGACGTTTATTTAACCCTTTTGGCAAAAAAAATTAGGTAATAAATTGAATTAACATTAAATTAATATATAAGTAGCTACAAGTTTCCATACTTTTACCTTTAGAAGTGAAGCAATCTACTTAGACCTTATGGTTTATATCTGGGTTTCAGACATAGACTAACGGTTAATATTTATAAAATATTTTGATAATTTTTATATATTTAATATATGATTTTTATCTAACACTTATATATTTCTCCGGTAACAGCAAGCGATCAAAAGTTACGAGGATGCATATTATACAATTCACACCATCTACATAAAAGTTTAAACATCAATGAATTCACGACTGCGACGGGTGATCACATCTAACCACTTATCAACAACTCGTGACAGGCATTATTGGATCTCCACCTCCCGCGCGACGTTCAACGGATAACACCACGATCCCATAATCCAGAGCATCCCCTTCGCTTCATTCTAACACACTTTTAAAATTCAGGTTTCTCCTTCTACTTTCTTAATTGATTAACTGTTACCTTTATCAACAAGTTTGATTTTTCCGACGCCTTCTTAAATATTTCTTTCTTGGTGTTTTAAGCTTAGTGCTTTCTTGAACATTTAGGCTACATTTAACTTATTTTCGGGAGGAACAAATTATTTATTATCGCTCTTACTTCTAAACATTTCCAGACTACAACTTAATATTTTTATTAAATTAAACCTATTGCTTCGCTTTTACTATTCCATAGACTTTATAATATATCCAACTCGGTAGAAGTTTTTACTTTTATCATTTTCAGAAGTAATTCCAAACAAGGAAAATATAAAAGAAAGAGACTCTAAGGGATGTAAAGGATTGTGACGAGGTATATATATGATGAGAAAGAGCTTCGACTCTTACAGCTGATTCTCTGCTTTTTGTTCCTCTTTTCAGCGACTCTGAAGGGTTTTAGTGCCGTTCCTTCTCGAGGATTTTAATTGACATTTTCTTGGCTGGATCATTTGAAGAATCATCAAACCAACCAGCCACCAACACATCCCTTCATCATTCGGCTCTGCTAAAAGACAAAATATTCTCGCCATGTTCTTCAATCTTTGTCGTATTGTATTTACTCAGGATCGACGGATAGCGAAGCAAATGCATAGCGAAAAATGGACCCTGGTTTGAACCAAATAACCAAACGAAAGGACAATAGGTTCGACACCCAACTCAAAGGGTTTAGGGTTTAGGGTTAGGAAGAGGAAGAATGAAATGGACAGAATGTTAAAGAACCAACACTGCCAGCCAAAACGAGGAAGTGATTTCCCAAACATGCAAGGAGTGTCAAAACACAAGAAACGAACCTAAACGCAAACGCAGAAAGAAACTGAGCCGTTACGAAAAGTAACGAGAGTAGAGGTAATCTCTTTTCAATGACAAATGTGAATATGACCTAATTAATTGCCCACTCCGATGTGAATAGCCCGTGGAGCGTGAATATATATTCATCTCCTCCATGAGAGGAGCGAAATATGCAAATTTATTACTTAACTCTTCTGTTGACAAAAAGTTAAATTCACGCTTGGTTGAAATTAAATTTATTTTTTAAGTAGCCTTTTGCACTTGTCTTTGAAGCACGTCTTTCCACGCCTTTTATGGATTTTATGTGGATCATCTCGCAACTCTAGATACGGTACAATAACACTTAAAATTAAAAGTGAATTTTCTTTATAAATTAATACAATATTATGTATAAAATTTAATCTCTTTATAACTTTTCTGATAACGGAAAGCGGACAAAAGTTCCCGCGAGGTTCATGTTGCATGCACTTTTAGACTTCTGTGTGTTTTTGAAGTGAATTATTGAGTACTGCAACCGACCGAACTCGTAGCTTCATATTGCATGCGCAGCTACTTCCTTCTCTGGAAAGGTTACACTATCGAGTAAAGCTACTGTACATGCGGCTAAATATTGAATATGAATAATTCCGACCGTTCCATTAAATCTCGTACTTGTATAGTGAAATCAAATAACATAATATACATAGTAGATCAAGTTCGAGAACTTTTGCTCGCTATTTTATATTGGAAAAGATGTAAGTGTTATGTGGTAACCTATATTAAATATTAGAGAAAATTTAAAATTTAAAATTTAAAATAATAATCATACCTAGAAGTGTAGAACGTTCCAAACACAACCCATAAAACGAGCATGGACAGACGCGCTTCCAAGACTATAAGAACAAGAAGCTGCTAACAAAAACACATGAATTTTATCTAAATACTAATTTATTATTTAACTCTTCTTGACGTAAAGGTTAAATAATAAATATATGTATTTACCTTTTCCATCAGAATATATCACGGGCGCCACGTTTAGAAATGTCATTCACGTGAATCATCTAAACGAAGAGTTCGTCAGTACCGTTTCTGCTAAAACCAATTTGCCTACCTTTCTTTACTTTCTATACGTCAATAAAGAAGGGTCTTCACATAGGGAGAGTTTGGATACCCGCAAGGCTCAAGCGCCTTACCCTCGAGAGGTCTACCGCTTTGGTTAGAAATGCTTTTCGTGGGCGGTGCAATGCTACTGTTTGAACTAATTACATGTACGTTGATCATGCCCGCATTATGACTTTGCTCTAGTTTTGCTCCTTTTGGTTCGAAAATTAAACCGTTTATAACTCGACGCATCAATGTCTTGCCTCGTTTTCCCCTTCTACGGGTTTTTTTCCCTTCTCTTTTGGCCGCTTCCCAAAATCACACAAAAGTTCAAAGACATGAACAAGTCTAACGACTCTTGTTATTTAGAGTTAGTGGATTCTGCTACTTTGAGGTAAGAGAGACGGACATATCTAATGAAAGATAAGCACCAAAGCACCCAAGTGTGCAGATGATCGAGTATTTTTCTTAACGAGAAAATAATATTAGAATTCTCATGAACCCGACTGAGCAGAGTAGAACAACGTACCCAACCCCCAAGCACATGATCATATGTCAGAACCCCCTGGAAGGAAGACTGGTGTCGAAACGTGATCAAAGGATGAAAACCGCCACTAGTACATATCGAGCTAATATCCTTCCCCACGGCCTTGTACAAGCAACGTGGAGGTGAAAAAACCATTTATGACATACTGCGGACCGGTTGGCTACCGCAGATTTAGCCATAAGGATGTGCATTAAGGAGGAGAGGTTGCAGTGTAAAATTATTGGCTTTTTAGTGGGCGCAGTGTCAAATTATTCGGTTCCTCACGGCTCCACGATCACGAGAAGAAGCGGCGCTAGAGTCAAAGTCAAATGATAATCTAAATTTGAATAGTTAAATTTAAACTACTATATATAAAAAATCTTAATTTAAACTTCTCTGTCAACTAAACACATGGATTCTGGAAATCACAAAGACCCATAAGCGTTGTGATTGTCTGGGAACCGCACGTAGTATAAGTCAAGTCGTACTCACCAATAAAGTAAATAATGAGACTTTAATTTAGAGCTAACCCTTCCTGGGAAAAGGATTAGCTCATAAATTACACCCATGTACACTTCTAAGTGTACATGGGTGAATATACAGCCTACTAACTATATAGCTATATTAGCAGCAGAGTATAGGCAGGAGTACCTTGAAGTATTACTTCAACATCACCTTGACAAAACTCATCTACATTTAGATTATTAATATCAAAATTTTAAAAATCAAAATTTAATAGAGCTAATACTCAAGAGTACCTTGAAGTATTACTTCAACATCACCTTGACCAAACTCATCTACATTTAGATTATTAATATAAAATTTTTAAAAATTAAAAGTTAATCTACTTGCTTCAAGACACATAAGATCCGAGTCGTATTCAATATCAAAGTTATATCTAATCCTTCTCATCAAAAGGGTTAGGAAATAAATTAAACCTTCTTGCTAATTCTAGTTAATATGCTTAGAATAACACCATGGATTGTCCGGCTTTTCCTCTTACAGTGCGGGGTAATTGTAAGATGAAATGGTGCTGCTACGGCTGTAATTTTTATTGAACGTTGTAGAAAAAACAATATTTTACAATCTCTTTGCTGTTTTAGCTATAGAAGCTAAAACAGCTAAAACAATCTGTGTAATGTATCGCTCATAGCACTGAAACCTCTATAGGGAACGCTATACACGCTTAGCTACATATTCCTGCTTGCAGTCTGTGTACTGTATCGCTATAGATGCTTTACACATTCCTGTGTGCAGTCTGTGTACTGTATCACTATACACGCTTCAAACTAATTAGGTAAAGAAGACTATAGACTTACTACACAACCATAGCACTCAAACCTCTATAGGGAACGCGCGGTCCGAGCCGGTGTTCCTTAACAAGGCCTTTGTCAAAAGCACGAAATCTGATAGGTCCTCCATGTTCACAGCAGGTCCAGCAGCTTCGGTCGGCACTTGCATAGGCGTACCTGCTTCGGTGTACTTCTCCTCTGCCGGCTGTGGACTCCCTTTGCTGAAGTAGCGATGGTGGCAGTTCGGACAGCGTCTGCTATCTCTGAAAATAAAATGTTCTCGATATCCTCTGGGATTACGTCATGAGACCTGATAAATGAAATTCATAGAGCATCCGACCGGAGCTTATGTATGCCAGCCTGCATTAACCACATGGAGGAAGCTGTGTATTTGTCAGAAACTAGCATACTACGCAAACAACGCGCAATAGTGTTAGAGAGGAGATGCGAGGACTTATACCGATTGAACTGCAATACCCTGGAGAAATGTTCATATACCCAAGCTCAATCATGTCTTCGTGTCCGCAGTGCCCAGTAATGTTAACAGTTCCCGCCCAACATTGATCATGGCCTCAGAGATGTTTTTTGTCATTGCAGTCTGATGCGGTTCGCTGTCATCCTTTAAGCAATACCTGATCATTCCAACAAAGATATGCAGATCTTTGTTGAAAAGAACCTTCACGCACACTTCTCCACATATTGATCTATTTTTTTCTCAACCCAAAGCCTCTACTACACGTTTCTTTATATCTGCGGCAGACTTGGCATACATGCAAACAACACCATGGAAATGGAGGTGTAAGAGGGTACCTCCCCTCTCTACTGAGAATAAGCCGGACAAACACTTTGAATGAAAGAAATCAGAGGAGGGGGAACAAATCCAAATCCAAGTCTACACCAGTCCTACAGACAGTGACAGCGACCTCAATCGTTGACCTCTTGGCTCTCGATTGTCTGCGGAGTGACATTCTGCCGTTCAAACTGGGAAAAATGACGACAGACGTAACGGTTTTCTTTTGTCGAAAGTTTCACAGATACAAGGTAGAGAGGCATTACGATATAAGGTATGTACAATCGATTTCAGAAATCCATCGTCACGGACAAAGTAGGTGGGATAAGAAAACATACAAAATCTGCGGTCCTAGAGGTACAAGCACAATTTATCAGAGGAGTATGCAAAAAACCGATAAGGTCCGGTCAAAGTCTGCAATGAAAGGTCGTGGACGAGGTATGGATAGCAAGTCTTTGCTATCTGTATATAATCGAATCTGAGCAAAAACGACACAATGTAGGAGAAGAAATCTAGCTCAAGATAGCTATACGACCTACTCAGTTGCAAGATAGAGTGATCGAAATTGACCATGGGACGTTTTGAAGTAAGAAAAGAGTATTTCAGCGCATCTATAGCCAAGTTGAGAGTGTCAAAACAGTCAACAATGATCGGACAAAGAGGTGGGGATTCAGGGCTATGAGGCAGCAGCTATGCAGGCTGCTGTTCACTATCGGAATCAGACATGATAATGCTTCACACAACTCGGATATTTTCCTCATCATTGGCACTACGCATCTCTATATAAGAGAAAACACCCTCGCACTATAGTCAAGAAACTCACCATCTGTGACTGACTGACATCGTGAGTCATACCTGCTAGACGTGCGCAACATACCGAGAAATGAAGACTGTCACCGACCGAGCACCGCTCCCAGCACGAGAAGACAGCCACGACTCTCCGGCCTGCCTGAACAACACCAGCTCGTGACAGCAAGAAACGAAAATAACGCGACGCAAGATGGACTCCACCGGCCCAAGCAAAAGAAAAATGCAGCAACATTATTGCTAGGCCGAGAGGATTGTTGGAACTGCGTCGAAGTGGAAAAGCAAGACCGTCTCCAACCGACTACCCAGACACGCGCACGGAGGTCAGTCCACGCTCGCGATGCGAGACCGTCCAACTTGAAATGAAAACCGTCAGCATCCACGACGGCGTCAAAGACAACCAAGCCACTTCCAAGACATCATGCGGCAGAAAGTAAACCGCACGCTAAAGCAATAGCAGCAAGCAGCACTCGTCTCGAAATTTTACTTGCCGCCAGCAAGAAAACACAACTCAGCCAAGAAACAATACCTAAACATTGCGAAATGAAAACAAGTCGACACCTTATCTGGTGCTCAAATCCTTATTCTTGGTATGTGGAATCATGTCCACCACGAGTCAGTTATTTTCACTAGACAAGTTTGCACGCTTAACATACTGAGAGCTCGACTGAGTAGATTCAAAGCTATGTCTATCGTCTATCATTCGATCCTATCGTCAAGTACATTAAAAAATACTCACGAAATACCACGTAAGGAAGAATGCCCCCACGAACCCTTGATCCTCTATCTTATATCTAAATTTGATACAAGAGCCACTCACGTAAATATCCACGAATCACAGAACTAACACGTTTCATTATTGTATGATCTCACATCTAGATAACCATGAACGTGATAGCTAATATGTCGTCAAGCGAGTGACACGAAAAAGTTCGTAGAACCTAGAAAATCAACACAATACAAGTTCTATGTTAATTCACATGTGAGCTGCGTCACAACACGACAAGGTTGTGACGCAGCTCTATAAAGTAGTACTTCAAAGTATTTATTATTATGTTAAGACCGCTGCTCCTAGCTTCTTGTGCTCTCAGCTGCTCGCATGACTTGTGGATGTGAACACTAGGGCATGTCACTTCCAAATATTGGATGAAGATGTTGTGCCCGAAGAGCTAAAGCTCGAGTATGACTGAAAAATTATCTCTGACTTGAGTAAATACCCCGGACGATCATATGTATGAGACTACTTTGTATTTCAGTTAGGAAGTCGACTGGATCACGTAAATGAGAAATAAATTCCTATCCCATGAAAATGAGCGAGCTTGTCTTACAAGAACATCCCGATCTAAACTCAATCGCAAGAAGGGATATTTTACGCAATGGTGCTAACTAACCATTGTGTCTAAAGTTTTCATCAATCTTTCCGATCTTATAAGTAAGTTAGAGTCTTAAGTAGTATGTTTAGAGTATGTTTTATTTAGGGGTGGCAAAAAAAAATTAGGCTTCTCCGAGACTAATTGGAATTTTCTAAGTGTTCTAGCGACAACTTAAGACTCAAGCCAAAAAGAGAATTGCGGGTTAGCTACCAGAATGCAATTATGGCATCAAAGAGTTTGCTACCCATTTTGAACTTAGCGTTAACTTAAGATCATTGTTGATGAGGGTATCAACCTCCAAAGTGGGAGGTAAATGTCGTGACTCACAGTCTTAAAGTCGGGAGCAGACGTGAACAACAAACTCTAGTGGACTTGTACTAGGTTGTGAACGTTGCGAGCAAGACTTAACGGCTTGACCGAGAAGTCGAGAACATATGAATCCTAAGTGGTTCTCTGAACCAAGGTTGAAACATTGGGTCAAGATGTATGAGCTTATCCTAAGGGGACTCAATGAATAGTAACCTAAGATGACGAGTCTGAAAACAGACCCAAACGCAAGTATGAGATGTAGGTTGAGACGTGAGTCCAAAACGGACTCACGTCTATTTTGTGGACCGAGACGTGAGTCTAGTGCAAAGAGGTGCTGGTTGGACGTTGATCTGAACCACAAGGTCCCAGTTTGACGCTGGACCAAGGTTCCTTAGAAAAATATGAAGTGTTGGAGCTCTAACAACATTTTGGATCATGGACGGAGCTCCAAGTAAGATCTCGAGACAAGTAAGGTATCATTGGATAGGTCTCGGCGAGAGATTTTTGTTGATATCAAGAATCATAGAGCTTGATTATATTCAAATAATCGAACTCCTCAAACTGACATCGATTTGAGAATTATGATCAATCTCGTGATCGGGTTGTGATAAGTTTTAGAGACCAAAGAGGAGTGCGAGGTCATCGATCCACAGAAGTATATATGAGAGGGACTAGATGCTTGGGTGGGCCAAGACGAATCAGTTGATCTTAGGATTCAACGGACAGACTCTGAGGGGTGATGGTTGAATCAATATCAAGACGCGTTCCTATCAGATATGGATGTCTGGACTTGGGAACAATTCAAAGGCTTGGGTAAGACTAGGGAACGAGACGGTGTGTTCGTTCACCGTCTGAAAGCCTAGACCCAAACCGACATCACGTGCGATGTCGTGTTACTTGACATCTCATACAATGAAACAGATCTCCAGAAAACACCAGAGTGACATTTCCATAAGAAGCTATGCATGAGCTTACCAAGCTAGGTATGAGCTAAGCTAAGACGAAGCTAGACAAACTGCACTCTAGCTTTGGAACTAAAGTATCACTTTGAAGAAGAGGTGAAAGTACCAAAATATAGAGCTCGTTGAGGAGAATGACCTCGTGCCTTCAATTGTGAGAAATAGCATCCTATGCAATAGTTAGTGCAATTTATAAGTTATAAAAAATGTGAAAGAGAAAAATCTGTCGATTCTAGCTCATGATTTGGATCCATAATATGAAGATACAAGTGCGTAGGTGTTAGTAGGTATTATAGTTTTGACTCTTCATTCATAAAAATGGAGCTATATAGAGAAGTTGACACAGAAAAGGTTAATAAAGAATGTAGAAGTAGCTTCCTTTAGATTTATGTATGAGTTTCAGTTCTCTTTTTAACGAGAACAGAGATCATCCTCAATGATAGAGGCGCCCACATAAGAAGAAGAAGTCTCAAGATCAAACCATCTTGGATGGCAGTTTATGTTGGATATGTAGCTACGTCTCGCATATCTAGAGATGGGAGACTGATATCTCTCTTAATCGTGGGCTTCCTGACCTAAGCCTCTGTAAGTCATTCGGTTATAGGTCAGGAGTTACCTGGTGTGACTACGGGGGTTTGTAAGCCTTGTGAGATGGTTTCATAAGTGTAACTTCGGTCCACACTAGATGACGTATACTATAACGAAAGTGATCACTAGATGACATGTACTATAACAGAAGTGGCATCAAGATGACATAAAGAGCCGAGAAATTTTTAATAAGCAAAGGCTTAGCTTAGCAGGAGGTCTGCTTGTTTGATACGCAAGTCTGCTTATAAAGACCATAGCTTAGCAGGGGTGTTAGAGAAAAAAACTGCCGACTCGTGCGATGAGATGTTATTGTACTTTCTATCACCAGAGAGAGCCATCAATGCATACAGGAGGAAGACAAAGATTGAAGAGATCGGATTTTTGAGGATTTCAAGTGTGAGGCTGTCTTAAGAAGAGAAATAAGATTTTGAGAGTCCGAATTTCACCTATTGTTGTATTTGGAGGTGAATCTGTCTTACGATGAATGAGAATCGATCTTATTGAGTAGGGATCTATTAGACAAAAATTGACATCTGTGGAAGACTTTGGCTATTGTAGACAAACTGGTTGGTCCTTGTCTTCTCGTTCAATCTCTATCTCGCAATTAATCATAGTTAGAAGGCTCACCCTTCTTGGTGCTTCCACTGAGAGTCGTCTTGGGATGATTGATTGTGGAGGTTGAGATTTTCACACGAAGAAGAGATGGACCGTAAGAGCGAAATCGTTGCTATTGCCTCCATGGCTGTTGCATCAACGTCTAATGCCGCACCTTCTGCTGCACCTACGTCTGAAGTGACGACAACATCGAGTCTTGATACTACTGAGATTTTGAAGACACTTGGGCTCTAGTTCAACAATATCTGATCATCGGAGGGGTGAGTTAAAATCTACGAAGGTTTTGCAAGCGATTGTGAATAGATGTGAAAGATTTGAAGATAGAGATATTTCCAAGTATCTACGTGAGTACAGAGGAGAGGTAGAGCTTGTGAGCATGACAAATGCAGAGATGATCGACATTTTTGAGTTGGCTGAGATTCTTCAGTTGAGAGATCAAATTAGAGATGTACAGAGAAAAAATCTTGGTGTTTGATTGAGATTTGAGCGAGCTCCCAAAACAGAATTTGTTGAAAAGGATTCTGAGTCAACATGCATATGAATGATGTGTGTATGACAGGACATGTCTTCCACATCGGTAAGTTGCACAATACATGAATATGCATCTTAAGATGCATATTCACCTCTTCTATTTTCGAAAGAGAGGAATATACAGAGTGGTTTAATTTATCATCTAACCCTTCTGGCGAAAAGGGTTAGGTGATAAATTAAACCTAGCACAAAAATTATTTTCTAACAAGACAACAAACCAGTCTTATTGTTCCTACTGTATGATTGAACCCACATGACTTATGGGTTTTCTTCGGGAGATTCAGAATGACTGTGTATTTAACATATAATATTTCTTTAAAACTATATTCTAATCTAAAAGTAGTAAATATTTTTCTTTAATACTTACAAAAATCCAACTAACATCTCGATTACACCCCACTATAGTGTCGGTTGCAGTCGTGCTTCTAGATTTTCAATTTCTCTCTAAGTTTGTCTTTTTCCTCACTAAGCACAAAAATTCACTTTGGATGTATATTATTCGTTGATCTCAGTTGGATTAAACCCCCGCTCCTGATATTTAGGGTCTGGGTTACCCAGACTCTTCATTTTTCGACGTCCGCGGACGTGAAAGACGGACCTCTGGGTTACCCAGAGCAAACTGCGCCTTTTCATTACGTTTGAGTCTGACCTCCGTTGTTGACGTGGTAGGTAGCGTTGGAAAGCGACTGAAAAGCGCTATATTTTTGCAAAAAAAAATTTTGATTTTCATCTAAGCATTATCAGAAACCAGTTTGTTAAATTCTAAGCTTTTCTGTGTTCCAGATTTCCGGAGAGGGATTTTGAATTCAGAAGAAGAATCTAAGAGGAATATTCCATCTGGTACCCTTTTATACCAGGAGGGGGGGGGGGTTAAGAAGTAAACGGTTTTTCCTAGAAACGCGGACCGGATGTGGTGGCCACAAATGAAGCGGAAAGATTTACGCTCTCTAAAGTTCTCATGCTGTAGTTTATCACAAGAGGTATTTTCTTTTGGCCGTCAGAGTCTGTAGTTTATTCAAACGTGTAAAGTTAAGCAACCTCCGGAATGAGGAGGCAAAAGATGATATGTACAAACGCAAAAAAGCATGATTCAAAATTAAGTTTCTTTACTGAACAAAGTGTACCTAGAGAATTAATGTACACACGAAGTTTGGGGATGTAATTTATATGTGTACATGAAGGCACGGAACCTGGAGTTTGGGAGATTCATTTGTACATGTAGGCATGGAAACTTGGTTTGGGGAAAAATTGTGTACATGAATGCACCGAAGTATGTATATATATATATATATTTGTTCAAAGATGTAGGTGTCCATCTTGGAAGCTCGTGAACTCGGCCACGTACGCAAAAGCTATAATAAACCCCTAAAAGAAGTAGCCAGAATCGTCCAGAAGTGATCTACTAACGGATGGGTATCTTTTCAAAATGGGTACTCACGTACCCTTCCTCGCATCAGAAGTTAAAGATGATTTCCAGGAGAGTTGTACGTGAATGTTCTGCCATGCAGGCAAGCCTCTAGAAGTGACCTAAATATGTGCAACTCTTACATTCTCGAAGTGGTAAATCCGGATGAGGTCTCTTAACTCTGGATTTCTATAGACGATGGATATAGCAATATCGAGTAGTAATCCGCAGCTTATCTCGCTAGTGAATAGGACTGGACGGACTCACGACCGATTCACGCACAGCTAATTCAGCAGAATCTATTGAGTCACGTGTTATACAATCTGACCTAAGTACGTCGTTTTGCATTCTGACTTGAAGTCATATCAACACGCCAACTTGAAGGTTCTAATTTTGGTGGACTGTGTGCACCTGAACCTGTAAAAACGGGGAACAGCAAAAGAACATAAACAATGATCAGACTTGCAGCTCTAGCTATCGTTACTGGCACATTTTATGTGATTCAAGGATAGCAAATTCATCTGACATGTACAGTAACGCGCAGCATGAGCACAACCTGCATGGTCGTGGTGTACGGTTATCCAGGGCCCCGTATTGTCTTGCTTGAAATCCGGTGAAGATCGTTGTAGTAGTAGTAGGTTTTATTCACGGTGTTCCGCGACCTTACTGAGTCATAGAACGATTTGGAATTTCTGTTCCTCAAGATCAACATCATCATGTGCAAAGCTGTATGTGTATATATATTTGGTCTCAAGACACTTTTTCTTGAAAGCAAAGTAAATTAATTACAGGAAGTACCGATAGGACGACGTACTAACGAGACTATGCTATCTAGAGCAGATTGAATTTCAGTTGAAGTTCAAAACAATGCTCCAATGTGGTGGTCTGGGGCTTGTTACTGTGGACTCGGACCAGATGGCCATGTCCCATCCCGTCGCTCCTCGGATGGTAGCGGCGATGTACAATAATACCTCACGCGACATCTTCCCCTTCTCTGGTGTGGAAATAACCCAGGTCCATAACCCGCTCTACTCCACATGTCATGATCCATATGACGTGGTACAAAATAAGCTCCATGGACAATAGGTGTCTTACTGCGATACACATCCTCTCCTTCTCATGTTCTAACGGATGAGTGTATGTGCATGCCCAGGGGATAAGAAGATGATGTCATCGAGAGTTCAGTAGGTGTCTTACTGTCCCCTCCTTCTAATGTCTCACGGATGAGTGTATGTGCATGCCCAGGGGATGCTAACACGAGACATCTGAACACAAGACAGCTTAGCTGAGTGCTTATGGCTATTTGGTAACACAAGGAAATTAAGCTCCATGGACAGAATTCGAGCTCTAAGATCCGTCACTTATTCACCCCATCTTTCAGGTTGTGACAACGACGCTCGAATAGCTTGCGTCGAATCCGAAGCTCCCAAACGTTCACCCAGCGACAATGTCTATCACTTGACAGTGACAGGCACTTCCATTCCACCGGCATGAGAAGCCGTATTTATAGGTTGTCATCGAGAGTTCAGTAGGTGTCTTACTGCGATACACGTCCCCTCCTTCTAATGTCTCACGGATGAGTGTATGTGCATGCCCAGGGGATGCTAACACGAGACATCTGAACACAAGACAGCTTAGCTGAGTGCTTATAGCTATTTGGTAACACAAGGAAATATTCCCGTACGATAAGAATGCCTTTCCACTGCGTAAACCAACAGAGACTGTGCCATAATCAGTGGGTATGTGAGTATTTTACTCTTCATTCGCGTTCCTATCACAGAAATGAATGAGCCTGTCTCAGATTTTGTGAAACTCCAGGATGCCGTGATTGCCCACAGTTAATGCGACTTCCACCCTCGGAAATCCGGCTTCAGCTGCAATCTTCTGGAATTGACGTAAAGTGCGTTACTTTCCACCAGCGCAGTAGGCCAACATCAGAATATCGTTGGATAAGCCACCCCGCGTATCCGGTGAAGGATCCGAGATTTCGGGTAGAAGTACATCCATGTTGATAACCTTGCCGTGTGGAGGCAGTGCCTTGGCCACGTTTTTCAGGATTTTGACACAAAGTTCGTCACTCCAGTCATGCAGAATCCACTGAACAAGGTCACATGCACGACGTAGTTAGAAGCTTTGCTCCTTCTCCTCTTGCGCGCAAATCGGACTGTCTGTGCATGCCTCTTTAATAGTACTCCATAGGCATCAGTCATGACACAGTCTAGCAGCTTGTACTTGTGTAGGTTATACGAAGTTACCTTCATAGTAGTGGGAAGAACGGATAGCCACTAGGCAACCAAAAACGTCTGTAATGTAGCATTTACCAGACGACGACAGCAGATCACAGTGTGGCTAATATTGCATACCTTCATCCAGACAGCATCCGCTGCAGGTACACTTTCAAAGAAGTCACCGCCCACATGCTCCAGTCCTGTCATGAATTACAACCATGAGAACGTGATAAGCGATTGGTGATACAAACATCGTCTACGCTAATCAGCTACCTTACACAGCAGAGGAATCGACCTTACCTTCACATCAGCTCACTAGAAGTACATTTTCTACTGCAGAAAACAATTAATTATGTCATGGTCTTAATACATATAATAGTCGAGAGTTGACAGTGTTCATTTTCAGTTACAACTAGTTCAATCAGAGATACTCCCTGCTAGCAAGTTCAGGGACCTAAATATGAATACCAGGCATACACTCCTCAAGACTAGCACTTCACACTATTGTCATCCCCGTCTCTCGCATATATTGCAAAACATAGACGCTCCTGAACACTCAACCTATATACAAGTTTGAGGCTTAAACATTCAGTGCAGTTTGCCCTCAAGGCTGCTGGAAATTCCCAGATATTCCAGACTAAGGAGTTCTGGAGTCTGGGGTCTAGCAGGGGTCTAGCTAGAAACTTACTTGGCACTTGAAGTCCCCTGGCGACAGTATGAGGTTGGTCGAAGTTGATCCCTCGAAGGTGTGGATACTTGGATAAAATTCGGGCCAGGCTTTCACCAACTCCGCCGCCTACATCGACTAGTGACCTCAACCCCTCGAGGCCCTTGAATTTTTCAAGCACCCCTGGGACCGTCGTGTCCGTGGCCCCACCCATAGCATTGACGAACAACTTCTGAAGTTCAGAATCAGTCTTCATTAATTCAAATTGTCCCTTCCCGTGAGCAAGAGCGAAAGGCTCGGGCGAGTTCGGATTCAGTACTGGTGCATGCAAGTACTGCTGACTTGCTATGTAGTGTGGACTTGTTAGTAACAGAAGGAGAGGCGTGAGTCCTCCATGAATGCTCTTTACCAGACACCTCATGATTGGTGCCATACCATACCGTCTCTCGACAATGTTCGGATCCTTCGTACTTGCTGAGACAAGCTCTGTCATAACATTGTGCGACACTAGCAGTCGTAAAAGACGATCCAGTATCACGGAATCAGCAGTACGAGTGGCAATATTGCCACTCGTACTCGAGATTGCAAGTCGCATTAATGCGACTTGCAATCTCTTCAGCTGTAAGCTTAGCATCTGGACCGGCTTCTGCCAAAATGTCTGGAACACCCAAAACGACTACAGCTCTTACAGTGAACGGCAGTGCAACCATTCCAGATATCAGGTAGCCTGTAGCCTCAACATCTTCCCCGGACAGAGACATCGAATCAGAAGACGAAAGAAAATCCCCTTTACAATCAGCGACAGACAACCAATCTGGTGAGAGTAGCTGCTAAAGAATCTGAATGTCAAAGTTGGCTCCGTAGCTTTATACAAGCGGGTTTATACGTGACGACAAGTATTCTTCATACAACTCCTTAGAAACCCTTCCCATTAGCCGTACAAACCACCGATACTGAAGTTACGTAAGTGGACTTTTCTCGACGGATCACGCACATGCTTGGAAAAGCACCCTCTATCACTCCTTACCTTCTAAAACATCATTAATAGCTGACGGTGGGGCAGCTGCCGCCCGTCACTTCCTGGTCGTCCCGCGTTACCATGAATGGAATAATATTCTTTTCTTCTTCCCCATTCTCTAACTTTAACTACGAATACAGGTAGGTTAACTACGACAGACAGTCTCAGACTACTCCTTACGATCGCCCATTAGTATTCACGGATCGGTTTGGATGAATCGGCAAACGGCGAATGTAGGAACATGGTTTAAAACCTTAAGGTTGCACGTTAGTGAGGATCCATGAAAAGCTGATCATAGCTATTCATCTTTACATCGATAGTCTGGTCACAAGAGATCACTTTCCATTCATACCTATCGCTGTTGTCTAAGAGCATGACACTGTGATCACGAATGTTAGTTTGCTTGTTCATGAACGTTTCATTAAACCATGGCCCACCTAGGCCCCACTTTTAGCGGTGGGCTAATTGCACCAAGTAGATTTAAAGCCCAGGTACCTCTATGAATATGCCCGGTGACTTGTAGGATTTCATTATACGGGCCGTTGTCCGAACAAAGAAAATTAACCATTATAATGAAAATACTTTTGCTCACAGAATTTGCTTGGTAGAGTAGAACATTGTAGTTTGAACTTCGGTACCATACTTTTTTCAACTCTAATTTTCAACTGGGTTCTAATTTCACAAGAAATTCACTTTGACTTCTCATGATCACTCTAAAAAAAATTTTAGCTTTAGACCCTAAATTAATTATTTGAAATGGATCAAATCTTTTGTCTGTGTTAACTTATGAATTTTATAGATCTCGATGGTTAAAATCCATGACTTAACACCTTCTCTTAACCAAATAAATTTAAATTTTGCACTTAGTAAACTGATAGGAAACACTCCAGTCTTGGAAATTTTCACTTAGAGATTCAATCTCTTGTTCATGAAATAACTCAATCTTTGAATCCAAGCAAAACGGTTTGATTTGTGTCTCAACTGTTACAATCAACTTCATTTGATCATTTTGATGTCAAACCCAATCCAAATGTAGAACTATTATATCAGTGCAACAAGCACGTCGCAAACTATCCAACCCCTCTTAAAAATACTGAATTATCATCTCTTGAACTCTTGAGACACTCAAAAATGTGACTCGAGATATCGATTTGACCCTTTTGGACTTTGAACGATCATAACATTCCTCTCAGAGCTCCAAACTGATAAATTTTTCACTTCTTATTGTATCGAGCTGAGAGCTTTCCAAGAATGACATCCGAGAAAGACTCCGAAACTCCAAAACCATCCTTAGAACTTTGATGAATTTGATTGGTACAAAAATATACCAGTGAGAAAGAAAATTGAAGATCATTTTATCTCTTATTGACACTATAGATCGAGTTGTAACCTTAAAACACTCTCACACTTTCAAATCTTGAACCAAAATACTTTGAACCCAAACTTAACATAAGATAATCATCATCACCGAACAATATGGATAATAATGATATAAAAATACAAGAGATTCAATACAAAATCAAAATAATGACCTTGAATCTATCTATGATGAAAGATACGACAAAAGAAAATGAAAAAGCTATCATTTGATTATAATAATCCTCACCAAAGTTCCTCGTAATCCACGCACGATGGTTGATCTTTTGTCTGTAGTGACATCCGATATCAACCTAGATGTTGAAAGGGACGTTGACAAACGAGTTGTCAAGCGAGTTATACAAAAAAGTTCACGAAATATAAAAATCAACACAATACAAATTCTATGTTAAATTCATATATGAGCTATATCACAACACGACATTACCCTCCTCTAAAGTTGCACATCCTTTGGCATGCTCCACAAGCACTTACAAGTTGTGGAGGACATCAAATAACTTCTTCGTCCTCTTGAATGCTATAGTCGTTATCAGCATCGTTAAGAACCTAGTGTTCTTTGTCGTCATTCAAGAGATCAAACTCCACTCTGACTTCCTCTATGCTTATATCTTCATCTCGCTTCTTGAAGACTTTTACACGCTTCCTTGCAATGGAACTTTGAGCTTTGTCTCATCAAGCTCCCGAAGTGAATATGTAGTATTCTCATGTACAACAAGAACCACATATGATCCAAACCACCACTTTGAGAATTTTCTAAGCGCACTATGTTAGTTGTCCAAGCTACTTTCATACACCAACACCCAATCTCATTCCTTAATCTCCTTTGGCATTAACCGATGATGCTCATCAAACTTGCTTTTATTCTTCAATTAAGTCTTCTTCAACCGATCAATTGCAATCTCTATGTCCTATGGTCTTCTTTCTAGTTGGCAAATTTGAAATGCAACAAGATTTTTCGTAGACATATTATCCTCCTAAGGTAGAACGCTCCAAGTAGATATTTGCTCTTCGATGACATGATAGATTTTTGTCTTTGCATAGTTTCATTGACATGTACTTGGTCATTGAACTATATGTGCAGCGATCAGTCCATAGAGCAAACAATAAGAGCCTCGATCACTCTTTCGTTCTTCCTCTACAAGCTTTCATAATGGTTGTCACAATAGGAGGATGACATCTCTCACTGTTTGAAACATGTATCACTCCATTCATGGTGCTTCAACAATGTGCTAAGATAACATCTAATTCGTCCTCATACAACTCCTTTTTGAATGATTTTGGATAGACTTCTTCTCCTTTTTGAGCCCTAGAAAAGATGATAGTGTCAACATCTTCGATATCTTTGATCATATCTTCCTCTCTTTCATATCTTGCTCGGGACAACATATCTGCTACTAGGTTATCCTTACATGCTATGTGTTTGAATTTAAGATTCAATGACTTGATGTACGCTATCCACCTTAGCATGACAATATCAGGAGTGTTACAATTTGTAATCATCCTCAACAATGACAAACAATCTATCTCTACTACCACCGATGTTCCAATCATGTAATCTTTCTCAACCTTCATAGTTATAACCACTCCATAATTCTCGCTTCACTTGTGGATATTTTCTCTGTCGCTCACTCAACACCTTTGCACCGAACTGCATAGCAAACTTATTCTATTCTTCATCATCTTACCCCACAATCCATCTAATGGCTATATGACTACTATCAACGATCATAACTATAAATTTACCACCCCCAAAGCTGATCCTACGAAGTACAAGTGAGAAAGACCACAATTATTTTAGCCTTCGAACTACCATTGACTGCTTCTCGCATTCTGTCAGTCTTTCTAATCTTCTAGTCTCTCTAGGAAGATGTGGATTTGAAAAGCTTGGAAGATCGGGAGACACAGGCCTGGTTCTCAACTTCTAGCTTCTCGAAACAACAATCAACTCACCAAGTCACTCAAGATTCATACCAAGCATCTCTCAACACAAAACCAATCCAATCCAATCTCGATACGAATTGAACACAGTCGTCTTCCGAAGAAGTTCAGACATTCAGAAGCGTCTTCCGAAGATGTTCAGATCTCAGAAGCGTCTTCTGACCAAGGATTCGGGAACAAAGATGTGATAGGGTAGAGAAATTGAGGGTACTTGGGCACCCCAGCAGGAGGACACCTCACCTCGTTCTTCTGTTATCTGTACGTGTCCAAGCGGGACTTGACAGAAGACCAGTTGGCAAGATATGGACCAACAAGACAGTGCGAGGTGAAGAAAGCGACCTCGGGAGAAGACGACCGAGCAGCAGCCGTAACTCCCCCTCTCACTTTAGTGCCTTACACGAGACCAGACTCATAAGAAGACGCTTCTGGTGTGAGAAGACGACTCCAGCGCTACGGAAGACGCGTCACCGCCGAGGAAGATAGGACCTAGGAGTGTGTCTAGGAAGAACACATCTTTCCAAGATCATTCATACTGGATCAGAGTCGGATTCACAAGAGGAGACGCTGAGCACCAGAACTGCGCAGAAGACAGCTTCTGCAACTACAGAGAGTCTTCCGAAGACTCCAGAAGCCGAAGTATGGGTTGACATTCCAACTGCGACTCGAGGAAGCAGCGAAGAGAACCGCTCCTGCAGTGGGAAGAGATCTTCCACCCCGGAAGATGAGAAGAGTAGCGTCTTCCCGCGCACAGAAGCAGAAGACCACAGTGGTGGAAGAGACATCTTTATCTCTGGAAGACAAGGAAGACATCTCCAATCGGATTGTGGAGATGAACCTGTCTTCCGCGAGAAGAAGGTTGGAGGAATTCAACGCCTTCTTTCATTCAAAGATCCAGCCAGTCATGGAGTTGATGGAGAAGCGCGTGATGGCTAAGGAGAAGCCACTGCGGCCTGGATTCGATCTGCGCACCTTGATGCAGTAGGAAGATGTCCAGAAGAAGGTGGACGCGCTGGAAGTCAACCTCCGCACCACGGAGAAGCTTACAGCGAGGTACACGACAAAAGCAGCCGCTTCTGTCAAGGAGTCAGCGCAGTTGAGGAAGAGCAACCAGGAGTTGCAAGCACGTTGTCGTAATGTGAATCATTTTACATTGTAAATAATTCATCTCTCTGTCAAGCGTTAGTCTCTCTAAGTGAAGTTAGGACCTCAGAGAAGTCGACACTAGAGGATGTTATATATTTTGAGTCTTAGTAGATTGATTACCATGTTAATAGAGTTAAGCTCATGGGTTGTACTTATATGTCGCCCACGCATGCTTTCTAGCGTGTTTGAGTTATCTTTCAAGATTACGTGTCGCTTTACATGTCTTCGCATGTAGTTTAAAGATTACGTTGGTACTTTAGGAGCTTGACGTGGTAGGCTATGTATGAAATTAAGTCACCACGTTTTGGGACAGAAAAGGACAGGGGAGTGAAGCTATGAACTCCCATTGGTCCAATTTTGTCTTTGTGTACCGCTAAACTTAGTAGTAGAGGTCTTAAGAGGAGTTAGAGCATTTGGTGAGGGGACTGCAAAATCTGACAACACAAGAGGATAGGGCTCGTCGTGCCAGTCGCTGTCAGTGAAATTTTTGATCAATTTGGAGCAATAAAGGAGGAGTTATGGTTGATTGAAGTTCGAATTGTGTCAGAATTGCATCACTTTTGTTGATTTTGGGGTTTTCGTTGTCAATCGCAGCAAATTTGAGAAAATCACTTCAAACCTTCCTGGTCACGTTCACTGTTAGCAGGGCTACGACTGTCCCTAAATTTTCATGTCAATTGAATGCGTGAGTAATTCGGAGCGACCGTTGAAGCAGAGGGGGTCCGAAAAGCTCTCAATCTAAAACAATAACTTCAGAGAGCGAGATCTAGAGTTTTGTGTACAATCTGGAGGCCCAACTTCACAGGAGTGTTCAGCAAGCTGTGAACTGCAAATCTTGTAAGATCTTCAAAAGTGATCGAGTCAATTCTCTGTTCTAGGTCGAAATAGCTGTTTGGGTACCAGAAATTGCCGTAATTTCTCTCCTCAGAACGTTTCTGTCCATATCTCGATGCTCTGATTTGATCTCAAGCTGAAATTTCGTATGTGTCTTCAGTAGGACCTCATTTACATGTAGGAGAAGTTCTGAAGCCTAAATCACCGTATGTTTCTGATTCTGGACTGTTAAAGTTCACTGTCTGATCTGATACTGCTAGTCTGACCTAATTTTTGCTTCCTAAACATACTGGAGGGTCCATTCGACCTGAGTGAGTGTTTATAGTATCTCCTTATGATCTGAAACCTACCTCTGGATAGTAAGCAACCACAGCCTGAAGCCCAAAGCTTCCCTGAGTAGACCGAACATAGCCTTCAAGGTCATATCACAGCCAGAAGATTCTGCCCTTTCCAGGAAAACTCTCAACTCGACATCTGGTGCTTCCACTGAGAGCTCTTGGGGTGATTGATTGAGAAGGTTGAGTTTACTACAAGGAGAAGAGATGGATCGCAAGGGCGCTGCTGCTGCTACTTCTACGGCTGCTGCATCTACGTCTACTGCAGCACCTTTTGTAACACCAGCGGTTACAACAACATCTACATCTAGTCTGGATACCGCTGAGATTCTGAAGACGCTTGCGGCCTTGGTCCAACAGCATCTGATCGTTGGAGGGGGTGAGTTAAAATCCGCCAAGGCTTTGCAAGCGATAGTGAATAGGTATGGAAGGTTTGAAGATAGAGATATTTCTAGGTATATGCGTGAGTACAGAGGAGAGATGGAGCTGGTTAGAGTTAGAGATGCTGAGATGATAGCAAGTTTTGAGTTAGCTGTCATTCCTGAGTTGCGGGACCAAGTTAGGGATGTACAGAGAAGAAATCTAGGTGTCTGGATGAGTTTTGAGCGATCTCTTCGAGAGGAGTTTCTTGAAGAGGACGCGGAAAGAGTTACTAGGAGAACGTTTATGGACTGGATTGAGCAGCAACCTGGTCGTATGATGAGCCTGAATGAGATGCTGAGAGAGTTTGATCGGAGCTACCGACAGCTCTCAACCCTTGAGAGAATAACTTTAGATGCTAGAAAAACAGAGCTTTTTCTACAAGCTACCGATGATGCTACGGCAGATCGGTTATGTTTTATGTTGACCGATCGATCTACTGAAAGAGGAGTTACTACTGATTGGGAAAGAGTCGAGGACGCTGTTGCTGTACTAACGAGACAGAGAAGAGGAAGAGTGGCTGTGGGAGGACGTTCGCTTGCAGAAGTGGTCTTTCAACCTCGTGCTACTCCTCAAGTACAACAACCTCCGGCTCCGGCTCCGACATCTGTTGTCCCGGTTGCAGTTCTTCTGATGCCAGTTGTGTCAGTTCCTGCACAAAGGACACCTGTTCAGAGACCTGCGGAGAACCACGAACAGCAGAATCAGATCGAAGATCTGATTCGGCAGATGCGAGAACTGAAGGTGGAGCTAGCTGGATTGCAGAGAGAACAGCCGCCGGCGCCTGCTGCTGCACGTCCAGGAGGTGCTCCTGTTCGTAGATGTATCTGGTGTGACAGTCCTGATCATTTTTGAGGAGACTGTCAGGAGCTCATGACTGCTCTACGAGATGGTGTGGTTTGCTACCAGAACAGTAGGCTGCACCTTTCTTCTACTAGAGAGCCGCTGAGTACGCAGTTTGGACGAGGAGGCATGAGGAGTCTACCTCAGATTTCTGGGGCTGCAACTGTACATGCATTGATGACACCACCGGTAAATCTTGATGTATATGCCAGACACATTGAAGTTTCTTCTTGTCCTACATTGCTAGATAGGACTGCTGAGAAGAAAAATGCTCAAGTTCCTTCTGAAGTACTGAAGAGAGGAGCAGAAACTATTCGTAGGGTCACAGGGTGAGGAGATCCTGTTGACGCAGCATCTATCAAAGCATTCTTGGACGTGGATAGACACGTTCACTGGCAGGATGCTTCTGTGGAAGAAAAGAGGCGGCGAGAAGCATCTGAACTTGATACTGGAATTCCAGAGGAGATTGGAAATAGACGGAGAGTTACCAGGAGGCGAGCAGCTCCTCCAGAGGACGTCTCGTCTACGTTTGCAGCTCCTCCATCTGCATCAGGTCCGATGGAGGACGAGCAGAGATCCCAGCAGGAGCCAACGACTGCTGGTAGACGGTTTACTGCCCAAGAGAAAGAGAAGGGACCGACTTATAAGTTGGCGGTTGATATCGAGACTTCAACTGATCTCAAGAGCATCTTGGAGTAGAGAATCCTTGACACGCAAATCGAGTTTTCTCTTCGGGAAGTTCTTGATATTGCGAAGAGAGAGTTTCACGAGCTGATCATCGACATCATCAAGCGAAAGAGACAGGTGATGTCCGAGCAAGTAGAAAGTCAGATGATCGATGTGGTAGGAGCTTCTATGAATGATGTAGAGTTCGGAAAGGTGCATTTTCAGGAGGCTGATGATACAGAATACCAGCAAGAAGCGTTAGTTGCTGGTACCAACACTTCTGAATTTGAAGATGAAGAAGCTGACGACGAGAGTCCAGCTACCGATAACGACTTCAGAAAAAGACACTGGGCTCGTGCTAGGACTGCTACACGAGTTCGCCCCGGGAGTCTTGAACCTGTTGCTGCGTTAGTTGATCATGGTTTTGAGATCAACATCATGTCACGAGAAGTGTATGAGAGAGATCAGTGGCCTGTCGAACTAAACCATGGTTGGATGCTACGAGCTGCAAACAACCAGAAGGGTGAGTTATACGGCGCTTGTCCTAACGTGAAGGTGAAGTTAGGTGATGTCGAGGTAGATCAGCAGTTCTTTGTGCAGTCTTCTGTTTCATATCCTGTGATTATTGGTCAGCCTTATATCACTGCAATTTGAATGGAGATAAAAGTGATGGATGACGGATCTCATTATGCTAGGATCCGTAGTCTAGATGATAGACGTTCTGTGCAATTTCTAACCGTTCGTACGAATCGCGAACGAAACCGACAGACCTTGAGAGATTCTCCTATTTGTAGGAGCAAAGGTTTTCTGAAACCACTCTTGTAGGACGGGATACCAAGAGTGATGGATCTACTGTTACTATGATCCCGCTTCAGCAGCCTATGAGATCACAAGAGGCTGACAATGGAGGTTGCTCAAGATTCTGAGAACAGTTATACTGTACATAGTTGGAAATCTGGTTTGATGACTTCCAGTTCTGATGATTGGAGTGAGTTCACGCGAGTAGAGGATTTGACTGAGAAGAGTAGAAGGCAGATGGAAAAATATGCAGAAAATCTACGTTGTACAGGAGTTCTGAACGAAGGTGAGATGATTTCTAGTGTTTATGAGGAGTTTGTAAGTGTACAGTCTTTTGTTCGTTGGCTGGATGATATAGATAAGTTGATGGAGCAGATGGGAGGAAGAGTGGTGATCCCTATCCACTCTCGTAAAGTCTATGAGGAGGTTGTCTCGTGCTTACAATCTCGTCCTCATCCGAGATTGGAGAGTGGATGGAAGGATGCAATCTGCTGGTGTGGCTCTCGTGAAGAAGCAGAGGTTCACACTAAATACAAAACAGATAGGACACAAGTTTACTCAAGAGACAATCGAGCAACTCCAGATAGGAGGGGGTGGCTTCTTGACTGAAGTGGAGAAACGAGCTTTTGAGCAGATGATAGTTAGCCATGATAAGGCATTTTCTTTCTCAGCTGAGGAGATTAGTTGCGTGGATCCTAGTGTGATAGCTCCGATGGTTATCTTCACTGTTCCTCTTGTACCTTAGGACTTGAAGCCGATTCTAGTCCCTCGTGCCTTGCTACCGATGGTAATTGAGTTACTGAAGGAGAGGATGACAAGAGATGAAGACGCCCCGGCTACTGAAGAGGCTGAAGCGTGTTTGAGTTATCTTTCGAGATTACGTGTCGCTTTACATGTCTTTGCATGTAGTTTAGAGGTTACGTTGACACTTTAGGAGCTTGACGTGGTAGGCTATGTATGAAATTAAGTCACCATGTGGTTTGGGACACAAAAGGACAAGGGAGTGAAGCTATGAACTCCCATTGGTCCAATTTTGTCTTTGTGTACCGCTAAACTTAGTAGTAGAGGTCTTAAGAGGAGTTAGAGCATTTGGTGAGGGGACTGCAAAATCTGACAACACAGGAGGATAGGGCTCGTCGTGTCAGTCGCTGTCAGTGAAATTTTTGATCAATTTGGAGCAATAAAGGAGTTATGGTTGATTGAAGTTCGAATTGTGCCAGAATTGCATCACTTTTGTTGATTTTCTCGAATCTGTTGCGAATGACTTCAAACTTTCGTGGTCACGTTCACTGTCAGCAGGGCTACAACTATCTCTAAATTTTCATGTCAATTGAATGAGTGAGTAATTCGGAGCGACCGCTGAAGCAGAGGGGGTCCGAAAAGCTCTCCGCTAGAATAGTAACTTCAGAGAGCGAGATCTGGAGTTCTGTGTACAATCTGGAGGCCCAACTTCACAGGAGTGTTCAGCAAGCTGTGAACTGCAAATCCTGTAAGAATCTTCGAAAGTGATCGAGTCAATTCTCTGTTCTAGGTCGGAATAGCTGTCTGGGATCAAAAATTGCCGTAAGTACATAAATATACTTTAGAATACAAAAAATGAAAGACTTTATATTTCCATAATCTTTTACAGGTAGTGAAGTCACACCTTTGTGCATTGGCTTACATGCATGAGCCACTATCCTACACAAACCTCACCTTCATTAATGCTAAGCTTGGTATCTCAGTCTAGCAAGCCATTAGGGGGAGTCAAAGTTGATATCTTTTTAAGAGATTCCTCATCCGTGAGTTGGAGTTATGACTTTTGCCTGACTTCGGCAAGCGTTTGTTTATTCGTTTTGGGGTTTATAGTTATAAAATTTTGATAATTATAATTCAGATAATTATAAAATAAATAACTATAATTTAAATAGTTATAAAGATAGAAAACTATAATTTGAATAATTATAGAGATCAATATCTATATTCCAAAATCACTAAAATTTTACTGAATCGAGTGTCCGAGATAGAAAACAATTAACTAAGAAATGATTATGTGGACTCAAATGTCGCCTTTAGTGAACCGCGATTTTATACAAAGTTGTCTGAAACATTTTACTATTTTTCACGCAGCCGTGAAAGAATCTTTACGTTTACTTTGACACCCTTATTAACTCGATGGATTTCACAAGATAACACCGGTACCACAGGGGCCGAGGCCAATTCCGTAATGCCAAAGCAGCGGAACATACCAAATGTACAGTCCCCGGATAATTTCATCACCATGGGAGTACGCTCGAAAATTACTTTATCGAGGGTTTGGGTTTGGTTGCCTTCAGTTCGCGAGGAGGAATATACCCCCACGTTTTGACTATTTTTGCAGATAGTTTTGCAAGAGCAGTGGTTTCGCTTTGTTCCTTCGACTGTAACGGCGGATTACTTTCATTTATACAGACCACATGCGTTATGAGTCTCTTTCCCACACTCTTGTATCTGTCGCTCACTATCTTACGTCGATATTCGTTTTGTCACTCCTTTGGTTTCACGTTTCGACGTGCAAGGAAAGAGTACACGATATCATTATACTGATGTTGCAAGTCTACTTGGCCCTGAACTATACTGAACTAATATATACCAACCAAACCCTTTGCCGGACTGTAAGTTCAGGTTCAGCTCTAGTTCAGCTCCTTGAAAAGCTACAGGCAGGATGGTCACGCATATTCATGTGAATTATACTCAGACGATCACAACAGATCGAGCATAGAATGCCAAAGTTGAGAGTGCATGCATTACCAACATTGCTGTAGAGTACACACATGCTTATTACAGTGAAGCCAGTGTGCAGGAATGAGGCAAATCTGTCATAAGTATGTCACAGTTTGGGAGGATAGATCACCTAATCAATTACCAGCGGCACTTAGATGTCTTGAATGGTGTCCCCTTTGCTCCAGGAAGGAACCGTAATCAATCCGTTTCAAATCCACATTGGATTGATTACGGGAACTCCCAGACAGCAGAACATGTACAGATGACGGGGTTTTTCATAACTGAGATGCTTGAATATAATTACCATCCAGCATTTTCCACTTCGAATCTCAGTATACCCGAAGTCTGGTTTTCTGTAGCTTGGGAAGAGTATGCTATCTCCAGTACCCGAGCCCGAATCCTGGCAAGGATAAAGAAGATGCCGAATTTGGACTATTCAAACCCACATCTGATGGCTGCTGCAAAACCTGAGTGGATGGAACGTGATGAGAGTGCAAACTGGGACAAAGATTAGAGTTCATGCTCCGGAACCACAGAAGCGCTTCACAAGAGAAGCATTAACTATGCATAGAAGATTACTCGGGCCATAGCTTTTATGAGCCACTTATGAACTGCATTCCCAACCCGCAGGAACAGGAGACAAGTCTGATTAGTGCACGGATAACTCACGAGGCATTACTCTAAACTCGAATTGCACTGTAAACTCGATAAGAACTGTGAACCGGTAAGTAGTCGAGACGATGGCTTTACTCCGCTACTCAAAGGGAGGGAACAGTCTTCATACGCCCATAAACTTACAAATGCCGCCACAATCACCACAGTGAATTCACAAAGCTAATGCGAGACAGTATAACAGTCATTTAAATCTGAAACTTGTATCCGTTTAACAGCGAGAGTTCGAGCTTGAAAATAACACTTTAAGTATGAATAAGAACAAAACATTGCACCTTGAACGTGCGTAAACCGTGTTTGGCAAGTACATGTAAAGTCAAGTGCAAACTGCAGCATTGAAGCTACACTTAGAGGAAAGCTTACTCCCTGTCAAGGCCCACTAAGTGTTTTCCTTTTTAAGTAATGTGTGGGGCCCATCACGTTCTAAATGAGAGGTATTTCGTGAGAAACGACGGACTTGGCCGTAATGAGGAGAGCCCTTAGCTCATCGATCGAATGTATTTAATCTGCCAACATCTCTCAGATCCCAGGTCCATTTCGGCTTACAACCGAGCATTTTGTTCTTGTCGACACAGATCATCTCTATCGTAGAACTGAAATCTTGAGCACGATACTCCCCAGGTTCAGCTATCTGCAGGGAGAGCACTAGGACTCGATCGACCACGGAAGAGTCGACATCACCGGTACCAAATGGAGTTATTCCTTTCAACCCGACATCCGAGAGGCCCTTCGAATCGAATTTAGTGAGAACGAGTAAGGGGAATTTCTCCGCGCATTGCACTGAGACTATACCAAACCGGTAAAGCATGATTCCGGTCTCCTTGAAACCATCAGCCGAATGTTCGACGCCGAGGTTGATAGTGGGAGGCTTCCTTTTGAAGCCCTGCCATCGACAAAAAGAACGATGCTGGCCGCCGCCGGGTTCGCAGGCGACCTGTTCTATAGTTTTCATCCGTTTGAATTGAAGGTTCTGGTGGGCGTTTATACCACCCTCATCCTAGATATCGATGACCTCTGTGAAAGAGACCCCGAGCAGATGATTTCTGCGATCCAGCGTTTCGAAGACTTTTCAGAAATGTAGGGAAGCCAGACTTGCATTACACTTTGAGAAGTGTTTTTTCCTGATGACTGAAGGAATATTTCTTGGATATAAAGTATCAGGTAGAGGCATAGAAGTAGATGTACAGAAGGTTCGTCTAATACTCTCCTTACAACCCCCTACTGATATCAGTGAGTTGAGAGCCTTTCTAGGAGATGTTGGATATTACAGAAGGTTCATCAAAGACTACGCCAAACTTGTTGGGTCATTGACAAAACTGCTGAAGAAGACACAGAGTACCATTGGCACGAGAAGCAGCATGAGGCGTTCGAAACACTGAAGAAGAAGTTGGCAGAAGCACTTGTCATGCGACCACCAGACTGAGAGAGACCTTTTCAGGTGTATGTAGACACTTCTACGTTTGTCATTGGAGTGATGCTCAGTCAGAAAGATGACGAGAAGAGAGACCACCCAATCTACTATGCGAGTGGACAACTTTCAGCAGTAGAAAAGAACTACACTACTACTGAACGTGAGGCATTAGCGTATTCAGTAAAGAAGTTCAGACATTATCTTCTTGGCTATGAGTTTGTCTTCCATGTGTTGACCATGGTTCTTCGCAGGTCTCTGAACAGATGTCCTTTGTGCCAGAGCTGACACAACTGGCATCAAAGGAACTGCAGCTGGGACAACAGGTCTAGGAGCAAGGGCCAAAGGCTGCTGTATTTGAGGAGCAGCATAAGGTGGAGTGACCACTTCTGCAAGCGGACGTCCTCTCACAGCCACTCTTCCCCTCCTCTGCCTTGTCAGTACAGCCACAACATCCTCAACTCTCCCCCAATCCATAATAACACCTCCTTCAACAGATCGATCGGCCAACATAAAACATAACTGATCTGCCGTAGCATCATCGATAGCTTGCAAGAAAAGCTCTGTTCTCCTAGCATCTAGGGTTATTCGCTCTGGAGTTGAAAGTTATTGGTATCTCCGATCAAACTCTCTCAGCAACTCACTCAGGCTCATCATACGACCAGGTTGCTGCTCAACCCAGTCTAGAAATGTCCTTCTAGTAACTCTCTCTGAATCCTCCTCAAGAAACTCCTCTCGAAGAGATCGCTCAAAACTCATCCAGATTCCAAGATTTCTTCTTTGTACATCCCTAACTTGGTCCCGCAACTCAGGAATGACAACTAACTCAAAACTTGCTATCATTTCAGCATCAATAACCCTAACCAGCTCCATCTCTTCTCTATACTCACGCAGATATCTAGAAATATCTCTTCCTTCAAACCTTTCAAACCTATTCACTATCGCTTGCAAAGCCTTGGTGGATTTTAACTCACCCCCTCCAACGATCGGATGTTGTTGGACCAGGGCCGCAAGCGTCTTCAAGATCTCAACCGTGTCCAGACCAGATGCAGATGTCGCTATAGCCGTTGGTGCTACAAAAGGTGCTGCAGTAGACGTAGATGCAGCAGCCGTAGAAGTAGCAGCAGCAGCGCCCTTGCGATCCATCTCTTCTCCTTGTAGTAAACTCAACCTCTCAATCAATCATCCCAAGAACTCTCAGTGGAAGCACCAGATGTAGAGTTGAGAGTTTTCCTCGGGAAGGGCGAAACCTTCTTGTATAGAAGGTCCGCTCTTCTTTTCAGTGAGAACCAAACTTGTATATAATGGATGGAGTTGTTTCTTCTTATTTTGATTTTGATGCTTCCAAGATGAACTTGAGAGAGGGCTCTCGTTGTTTCATCACCTACGGGGTTTTCATATCATACCTTGTCATCAACAGAAATAGAGATATCGTATTCTTTGGACCCTTGAGCGTATGGATCATGATAGTCAGCAAGGTTATAACCGCTGCTGTCACTGAGCATGCCACAGTTCGAGAACTCATCCTCTTCTGGATACTCATTATTGAGAATGTTTTCATCTGCTCAAACGATGTGCCACAAACAAGAAAAGGCCTGTACTTGAGTGTTTTGTGTGGTTGCTATGTAATTTTACCACGTCAAACATGCGGTGATACTGCATGATAGGTACTTGATAGAACAAGTGACGCAAAACCAATTAATACAAATCTAGCAAACAATAACTTCCTAGGATGCGGACTCGTCCAACTAGACACGAAGTTGAAACAACAAGTTCAGAAGATAACATACCATTAGAATCTTCACTGTCGTAATCAGAACCTTTCAACTCACGCCAATCATAACCATGATTATCAAATACTTGGATTCTGCACAACGCACTCTAAAACCATGAGGCCGTTATCCAGCGTAGATATACTGCTGCACGGAGAACCAGAAAGGCATACCCGCCTCGATTCCTTCCTTCCTTCTCAAAACATAAAACAGCAGAAAAACCTCACAACCAAGAAATAGAAGTGCCTACAGCTACTACAAACTGGGATGCAATTCTACAAGAAAACGGATGATGACCAACTCGTCTTCTCCTCTGCGAGATCAATTAACTTATCCTTGTTCCCACCGCTTCTTGTCTCTGATTTGTTGTCCTCAGCGCTTCCCCGCTCGTTTGCAGGAAGCTCATCAATCGATTCTCCTACCTTGAAACTTTCGTCTGCGTAAATTGGACACGGAAACGCTGTCCAATTTTCGAAAGTCATCTTCCCACTTCTTCCCAAGTTGGAATTGAGCTTCTCTGTCTCCTATCTCCAAATTCGATCATCTGAATATCAATTTTCCTACTCTACCGCGTCTTTGTTTCTGAATCCATGGATAGAAGACGCTTCTGAAGGTCAGAACATCTTCGGAAGAGGCTTCTAAATGTCTAAACGTCTTCAGAAGACGGTTGTTTTCAGTTCATACCAAGATTAGATTGGATTGGATTTTTGTGTTGAGAGAAGCTTGGTACGAATCCTGAGTGAACATGTGAGTTGATTGTTGTTTCGAGAAGCTAGAAATTGGGAACCAAGCATGTGCCTCCTGATCTTCCTAGCTTCTCAAATCCACATCTTCCTAGAGAGACTAGAAGATTGGAAAGGCTTGCAGAATGCACGCGAAGACGTGAGGGTCTTTTATGGATCTCTTTTGTCCGTCCCATAGCAGTCTATTTCTTCTTCTTCTTGAACTTAGAAGAGAGTTGTGAGAGACCTTGCTGGTAGAATCTAGAGAGACTGGTCGAGGGTCATGTCTTCCCGTCATGCAGCAAGCTTCTTCTTAGTGTGTATGAGAGGTAAGGAGTCGGAAGAACAGAGTATGAATGTTCCGTGTCTGTTGTGAGGCTAGATTGCATGTAGGAAGTCGAAGAGTGAGATCAGTGATGGGAAGCTTGGATGCGGGAGGTCTTCTGAGTACGTCAGTTAATCGGAAGCTGTCCCGAGAGTCTTCTTGAAAGTCACTGTCATCGCAGGAGTCCTCAACCATCTTCTGAACCTTCTGTATACTTTGCTTCTCATGTATCCTACTTCTGTTATGAAGTAGGATGAAATGCAAAGTGGTTGTCTTCTTAGGAATCCATGTGATGCCTTGTCTAGTTAGGATTGATTAGATGTAGCTCGGAAGACTAGAAGTACTTAGGAAGCATTGCTAGAATCTTGGAAGACGGAATAGATGTCTTTTGGAAGACTAGATTCGTCTTCTGCGAGTGGAAGCTAGACTGTGAGGACTTGAGAAGGACTGAGCCTTCGACTCACAATAAGTACATGTGGCTTAGTGTAACAGAAGCTCAAACATGTCGATGCATCCTCGAAGATTGATGTTACCAACAGTAGAGTTGGCATAGACAAAACCCTTCATCAAGGAGTTGGGCCTCGACTTCTTTCTGTGGAACTGGAACCTCGCGAACCAGGCTCTTTTGGAGAAGGTTTGGACAGCACTGCCTCCACGCAACCTTATACCTACTAAGGCAGTGGTCGCTCGTGGATGACTGTCTTCTTGGACGGTGGAGTGGTGACGTAAGATCTTTCACAGGTCAGAATCCGAGAACCGAAGGTACGAGCTCGAGAAGAAGATCTTATCGATGATCTTATCCACGACCTACCTCTTCTTGGAAGATAGATAGAGGAGAAACGGATGGAAGGTAGAAGCTTATCGGGAGTCGTGGAAGTGTCTTTTGATGAAGCTGTTTCTTCACCTCTTCCCCAAGGGGAAAGCACAGAAGACGAGATACCTTGGAGATCAGGACGTGGAGTTCCTGGAAGCCATCTGGGAAGGCATGTCTGTCAATTGGGCGTATTCTTTCATGCTTACATCCAGGCCGAGTTGGTGTACCTGGGCACCCCAGCAGGACGGCACCTCACCTTGTTCTTCTGCTATTTGTACGTATCCCAGAGGGATCTGACAGAAGATCAGTTGGTGAAGTATGGACCAACAGGACAGTGCGAGGTGAAGGAAGAGACCTCAGGAGAAGAAGACCGAGCAGCAGCCATGACTCCCCCTCCCACTTTAGTGTCTCAAACTCATCAGAAGATGCTTCTGGTGCGGTACAGAAGATGCATCGCCGCCGAGGAAGATGAGACCTAAGAGTGTGTCTACGAAGAACGCCTCTTTTTCGACCATTCATTCTAGATCGGAGTCGGATTCACAGGAGGAGACGCTGAGCACCAAGATCATGCAAAAGACAGCTTCTGTGACTATAGGGAGTCTTCCAAAGACTCCAGAAGCCGAAGTATGGGTTGACATTCTGACTGTGACTCGAGGAAGCGCAACGAAGAGAACCGCTCTTGCAGTGAAAAGAGATCTTCCACCCCGGAAGATGAGGAGAGTAGCGTCTTTCTGTGCGTAGAAGCAGAAGGCTACAGTGATAGAAGAGGCATCTTTGCCTCTGGATACAAAGGAGACATCTCCGATCGATTCGTGAGGATGAACATGTCTTCTGCGAGAAGAAGATTGGAGGAATTCAGCGCCTTTTTCCATTCGGAGATCTAGCCAGCCATAGAGTTGGTGGAGAAATGCGCGATGGCTCAAGAGAAATCTCTACGACCTAGATTCGGTCTGCGCACTCTGATGCAGCAGGAAGAGGTCCAGAAGAAGGTGGACACGCTGGAAGCCAACCTCTGTACCACGGAAAAGTTTGCAGCGAAGTACAAGGCGGAAGCAACTATTTTTGCCAAGGAATCAGCACAGTTGAGGAAGAGCAACCAGGAGTTGCAGACACGTCTACAGCAGCGTGAACAAGAGGTTCTGCAGATCAGGGATAAGATCAGCACTCTCGTAGAAGAAAAGATAACATAGAGGGCACTGCGAGAAGTCGCAGAAGCGCAGATCGCAGCAGAGAAGAAGTAGCGGGAAGAAGCAAAAGCCCGAGCGAATGGAGTTATGACGAAGATGGTAGAAGCATTTTGCAAGAAGTTCAACTTCATCGCGGGTAGGAATCTTCTCACCTTAGCTAGGGAGTGGGATGACGATTCATAGACGATGCTAGTGGAATGCAAGAAAAGCATGTTCCGCTACCTAGATCGGCAGATTGAAGGTTTGAAGACGCCTTACGGTCTTCTCTCAATTCCTCAGCCAGCAACTACGTCTTCTCATGCCCCAAGATCAGCGATCGGGGGAAATTCAGAGAAGGAGGAGTTCGACCTCGCTTGGTAGTGACAGCGTTGGAAGCCGAGAAGACCGCAGAAGAAGCCCCGGAAGACAAGGTGTCTTTTGGAAAACATGAAGCAGAATTGTCTTCCTAGGTGTTTCGAGTGAAGAAAGTGACTTCCTCTGATCACTGTGAGGTCACCCAGCTCTCAGTGTCGAACCAGTACCGCAGAAGAGTCAGGAAGCGCAAGTGGACTCAACTTCCCATAAGACACTTCCGTCTTCCGAAGCCGTCCTAGAAGAGCAAGTCATGAATATCGAGGAGGAAGTCATCTCGGTCGCACCCGAGGTTCTAGCAGGGCTTCTCACTTTATCCGAAGTCGACTTAGGAGTTCAAGTAGGAGCAGATCAAGAAGAGATCGCACCCAACGATTAGGAGTAGGTAGTAAGTTAGGAAGACAAGTTGACTTGTCTAATTTGGGTAGGAAGCAAAGTATGCTATCTTAGGAAGTGACAGTTTCTCTTGTATTTTTAGATGACTGTCCATGTGGCAAGATAGGCAGCGGTAGGAGTAGAAAGAAAGTTTTCAAATAGAGCAGGGAGCCGACTGCATGTGAGATGGTGGTCTTCTGACAACGATCCATCTCTCTTGGAGATTGGAGACGATCTCTCTCTTGCAACTCAAGACAGAGGTATAAAGACGAACATAGAGTAGGATTTTGCACACATTACACACATGTGGTTACACAAATACTACGCGTACAGAGTTAGATTTCATCGAGAAGGGTCTGCACTTCTGCTCCCAACGATGGATCGAAAGATGGAGACAGCAGTAGTGGACAGCCTAGAACAAGGAACGACATCATCGTGTAGTCATGTCTCTAAGCTAATGTGTCGAGGAATAGTGACAAGAAGTGGAGGGAGTGAGCTTCCCAAAGTCAATGTACCTTCTTCTCGAGGAATTGATTTCAGATTTGATAAGCTGTTTAGAGTCGAAGCTTGTGTAATTGTAAGCCAATTTGTGATCTTCTTTCTCAATTACTACAAGCAAGGATGGCTTGTTAGTCAAGATTCAGACTAGAAGCCTGTCGGAGTCTTAAATTCTCATTTTCATCTTGTTTTCTCTTGTTTGGATTCTCTCTTCTTCCCCATCTTCCCTCATCTTCTCATCTTCCTATCTTCTTCTAGTGAGCTTCCGAGACTTCTATTGAGCTTCCATGAAGGTGAATGTCGTTGTAGTGCTGCAGGAAGATCGCTTCCATGACAGAAGCTTGGGAAGGCTACAGGGGACATACACCATGTGATTGATCTAACCCCGTTGGGAACTGGAAGAGCAATGTGTGACAGACATTGATAGTTGTGCATCTACGAAGCAGGGGCAGTCTTCTAGAGGTGTGAGAAGCCGGTGAACTCCCAGAAGCCGAGAATAGCTTCGAGAAGACTATCATGAGAAGACTGGAAGCTGTGATATGGAAGGAGGAAGCGTCTTCCTGAGCTTCTCAGTGGATATTTGTGTGATATTTTAGGTAGTAGTTGGTTGTTTGGGTCCAGGGCACCTTCTGAAGGATCTAGAAGCCGTGTGGTTTTATGAGAAGATGGGATTTCTAGATAAAACCCGTGTGTTTGTGTGTTTGAACAGATCTTAGAACTTAGGACAACAATACTAGTGTAAATCTCTTTGGGGAACGAAATCTTTTATGCTAAATGAGCTAAAGGAGAAATCCTGAGACACTACATGTCCTCTATAGATGAGTATCTCAGTCATTAATTCTGACGATACGATGTCTCAATTCTGCATCAAAAAGGACAAACCTAATTCTTCAAGTTGTCGCTCCTAGGGCTGGAAGTCCAGCCACTTCGTCGCAAAGGTCTTCAACTTCACAAGCGGCTTCCGTGAAGTCTGCATTCCTCTCATCTCTCCCATCTGCTGAACCACGAAGTTCTTTGTCTCTTGAAATGTGAAGTTCTTTCTCTCTGGTTTCTGCCACTCAAACTCTGCGAAGTCGAACTTCTCCGAAGTCTCTCTTCGCTTATCTCTCACCGTTAATTCTGGAGCGCTACAGTAAACTTGCCAGTGGGAATAGTAAAAATGAATTGCTTTTGATTCCCATTATATCTATTTTCTCTCGCTTGTCACGTGCGAAGTTCCTCTTGTCCTTCGTCCACGAAGTCGTACTAACTTCCATCATACTTCCTGAACTCATAACTTCGTTGTCCGACATCCATTCTCAGCAAATGAGGTATCCCTGGAAAGCTCTTCATCTGTAGAACGCAACCAGATTATCATACCAAAGATATACACTTCATAGTTCCTGTATTTCCACTCAGCATCATTCTTCGGCTAAGAAACTCTATACTACAACTAAGACTATTCTATCTCGTTATCTATGCGAACTAATCTACTTCTTTACTAACAAAAACAAAAATTTACTAACAAAATGAAAATCCAAGGCTTCACAAAGATAATAACAACTAACTACCTCTACTGTCTATTCCTGTTCAGCATCTGTGATCTCCATGGGATCTTCACCTGCTTGACACTCTAATTCGGCTTCTAGCACCGTGGGTGGCTCTGCTGGTACCTCTGGCGTGGCTGAGGTGGCATCCGCCTCAGTGCTAGTCATGTGTGCTTCTGTCATGGCTTCGGAAGCCAAAAGATGTCTCTGGGAAGCTGAATCCACCTGCGCTTCCTGACTCTTCTACGCAACCTGCTCGACGTTGGGAGCTAGGGTGATCTCACATAGGTTAGAGGTAGTCATCTCCTCCACTCTGAACACCCGGGAAGCCATCTCTTTTGTCTGTCTTTCAAAAGACGTCTTGTCTTTCGAGACTTCCTCACTCTTCATCTCCACTTCCAACGCTGTCACCACCAAGTGGACAGCGAGGTCGAACTCCTCCTTGTCAAGGTCTTCCACAATAACTTATCTTGGTGCACCAGAAGACGTAGCTGCAGTGGTGGGAACCGAAGGAAGACCGTAGAGAGTTTTCAGACCCACGACTTGCCGATCCAAGCAGCGGAACATGCTCTCCTTGCAGTCCACCAACATCTCCCTGGAAGCGTCATCCCATGTGCGAGCTAGGGTCAGAAGCTTTCTTCCCGCAGTGAAGTTAAACTTTGAAGCGCTTCTCCCATCTGCGCCATAATCTCTTTTCCTCGCGGCTTCTATTTCCACCCACTGCTTCTTCTCTTTTGCATCTTGAGCTTCCATAGTTTTCCGCTGTGCACTCCAAGTCTTCTTCTCCTCTGCTAGATCAATTAACTTCCCCTGATCCGCAGAACTTCCAGCTCTCACTACTGAAGTCGCATCTGCAACTTCTGGTTGCTCTTCCGCAGCTGAGCCAACTCCTTGATAGAAGCAAAAGCTTGCGTCTTGTACTTCGTGGTAATCTTCCCCGTGGTGCGAAGGTTGGCTTCCAGAACTTCCAACTTTTGCTTCTGGGCTTCCTCCTATTGAATCAAGGTCCGAAGACCAAATCGAGACTGCAGCAACTTCTCCTGAGCCATTGCTCGCCTCTCCACTTACTCCATCGTTGGCTGGATCTTAGAGCTGAAGAAGGCGCTGAACTCCAGTCGTCTTCTCGCAGAAAACATGCTCATGTCCACAAATCGATCCGTGCCGGCTTCCTTGTCTTCCATAGGCCTCTGTATCTCTTCCACTACAATGGTCTTCTTCTTTTGCGTTCGGGAAGATGGTACTCTTGATGTCTTCTTGGGTGGAAGATCTCTTCCCACCGCAGAAGCAGTCCTCTTCTCTGTGCATCTTCCTTTCGCACTTGGAACATCGATCCAAGTCTTGGCTTCTGGTGTCCTCGGAAAACTCCTTAAGGTCACAAGAACTGTCTTCCTGGTGATCTTGGTACTGGAGGTGTCTTCCTGCGAATCCGACTCAGATCCGGAGTGAATCATAGAGTAAGATGTGTTCTTCTTATGAATGCTCTTAGCCATCATCCTCCTTGGTGACGACGTGTCGCTAGAGTCATCTTCTTGAACAGTGATTGTCTTCTGATGCATGCCCGGTCCTTCTTGCGGCACTAAAACATAACAACTGCCCGGTCTTCTTCCTCCGGGCCTCCTCCTTCACCTCTCGCTGTCTTGCTGACCCATACTCGACCAACTGGTTCTCCTTCATGTCCCCTTTGGACACATACAGATAGCAGAAGAAGGGAGTGAGATGCCTTCCTGCTGAGGTACCCAAATAAACTAACTCGGCATGGACATAAGCGTGGAAGAAGGCGCTCCAATTGACGACTTCTCCTGCTCAAACTACTTCCAGAAACTCCACATCCTAATCTCAAAGGTATCTGACCTTCTTAACCTTTCCCTTGGAGAAAAAATAAAGATACACTTTTCCCAGAAGATGCTTCTTCGGCTCCTAGTAAGCTTCTACCTTCCATCCATTCCTCCCCCGTCGATCTTCCAGGAAGAGACATGTAGTACTCCTATGTACATGCCATTTCACTGAAATAATCGTGAGAATCTTCTCTTTCTCGAGCTCGTATCCGCGGTTCTTTGATTCAGGTCGGTGGAAATCTCACCACCACCATTGCACCGTCCACAAGGATGGTCTTCTTCTATCGATCCTTGTCTTGACATGTACACAATTTTGAGGAGGCAGTGCTGCCCAGACCTCTTCCAAAAGATCCTAGTCCGCGAGATTCCAGTCCCATGTGAAGAAGTCGAGGCCCAACTCCTTGATTTGAAAAGTTTGGCCTTGACAGCTCCGCTTGTGATAACACCACCATCGAGGATGCATCGATTTCGAGCTACTGTTACATTTTACCACACATACTTGCTGTGAGTCTAAGGCTTAGTCTTTACCAGGTCCTCACAGTCGAGCTTCCACTCTCAAAAGTGCTTTCTAAGTACATCACGTCTTCTGAGCTATATCTAAAAAATCCTAACTAAGCAAAGCATCGCATGGATTCCTAAGTAGACAATCCATCTTGCAATTCATCCTACTTCCTAACAGAAGATGACAAGATATGTGAGAAGTGAAGTCTGCGAATTGATCTGAAGAGAGTTTGAGGTCTCTTGCGATGACAGTGACCCCCAGGAAGACTCTCGGGACAACTTCTAGTTAACTGACTTCTTCAGAAGACTTCTCGCAGCTAGGCTTCCCATCACTAGTCTCATCTGTCTTGGCTTTCTATACGCAATCTAGCCTCACAATAGACACGGAACATTCGCACTTTGTTTTCCGACTCCTCACCTCGCATACACTCTCAGAAGAAGCTTGCTGCATAATGGGAAGACATGACCCTTGATATTTCTCTCTAGATTCTGCCAATAAGGTTTCTCACAATTCTCATCTAAAGTTCAGGAAGAAGAAAGAACATGCTGCTATGGGTCGGACAGAAGAGACCCGTGGAGGACCCTCACATCTTTTCACGCATTCTGCCAGCCTTTCCAATCTTCTAGCTCTCTAGGAAGATGTGGATTTGAGAAGTCAAGAAGCTTGGGAGGCACTGGCCCAATTCCTTGTTTCTTGCTTCTCGTAACAACAATCAACTCTCAATTTCACTCTGGATTCACGTCAAGCTTCTCACAACTCAAATTCTAATCCAATCCAACTACTTGATGTAAATTGCAAATAATCTGCTTTTGGAAATGTCCAGACCTTCAAACGCTTCAGACGATCTGTCCACGGATTCTGGGACAGAAGTGCAGTACGCTAGAGAAATTGATAGACAGAACAAAGAATTTTGGAATAGGAAGAAGGAGAAGCTCAATTTTGATTCTCAAGAAGAGATTGATAAGATGACTGTCAAAAATTAGACAGCGCTTCTGCGTCTAATCTTCTCAGAGAAATTTTAGAGAAGCGGAGGGATCAATAGGCTTCTTGCAAACGATCGTGGAAGCGTGAGAAGCATAAGAATAGAGGACGGAAGCGATGGAGAAAGAGGAAGAAGAGAAAAAGAAACTTAGTACTGCTAATGTGGTACGCTTCTGATGGCTTCTTCAGTCTTCTGCATGACTCAATGCTTGGATTCTACTCCCAGTGCCTTCGTCCTGCCACGATCTTGTCCTGTCTTCAACCTCGAGCTACTGCGACTCTACTTCTACAACTGAATTTGAGCTGCTACGACTCTGAAGCTTCCACTCTTGATTTCCTCCTTCGACCTTCAATTTCTAATCTTCTATTCTCGTGGGGATTTCCAATTCTTCTACCTCGAGTGCACTTCCTGCTAGAAGACGTCCTCTATCATTCCCTCACTGAAATTTGCTTCTGCGCGCTTCCAATGTTCTCCTCAATTCCCAAATCGAGTAGAGAATCAGAAAAGAGGACTTGATAGGAGCGTTGCATAAACGAAACAGCATTTGGTTATATGCGTAAGTTCTCCAATCAGTAGTGAAAGTGGTCTTCGACTTGTCCTCTTCTCTGATTGATACTTGGTTATATCCAGAATACCCATCCAAGAGAACTCATGTCTTACTACCTGGTCTAACACAAAATCGGTGAATGACAAAGAATGATGATCTTTCTTCGTGACCAAGTTTAGCTTTTGGAAGTCATGACACACTCTGATTTGTCTGCTTCTTAAGAACGTTGACAATTGGAGCTACCCACTCACTGCTAAGCACTGGGAAGATGACTCTTGTCTTCAAACACTGATCGATTTGATCTTTCACAAGAAGCGAGTACTTGGGGTTAAGTCGATACTACCTCTATCATGCAGGAACAACGCCTTCCAGCAAGTCAATTCGATGTTCTCCCAGTTCTCTAGGTATACCCTTCATGTCTTCTATGGTCCATGCGAAGACATCTTGAAACTCTATCAAGAGTTCTCAGAAGTCTTCTTCCAACTGTTGGTCCTCGATCACATTGGAAAGTTTCAGCTTCTTCCTTGGGACAATCTCCATTTCTTGAATGTCGTCAGGGTTTACCATTCCTTCAATATGACTGTATTCACTAACACTAAAATATTCCGGTTTGGGGGCTTCTTCCAGGTCTGACTCAACTTCTGAACGATATGCTAACTGATCTTCTGACGGGAAGTACTTCTATCTTCTGGAAGCTTTTGTTCCGAAATTTCGTAGCACTCAGTGTATCTGCAGTCCACTTCTTCTGCTTCTTTTGAGATATATGTAGTACACAAGTAATTTATCACAAACTCATCATATCTTCCATCACTGTCAGAAGACGCAGCTGAGTCTTCTCATGTGTATCCTTCAGTCATAGAGGGAGTTTCATCTTGATGTCCAATCTTCATCCAAGAGAGTACGACTTTGGACTTCTCTCCCTACTTGGTGTAGGATTGTGAAACCTCAAACGATGTCTTCTCCAATCGGTATTTACATTTGCAGCATACAACCAAGGTCTTCATATCAAAACTTGATATCCAACCTTAGCTACAGGTCACAAGATAATGTAAGTGAGATAGAAAGATACTCCTCCAATTATCCTTTAGTTGCCCCAAAGGTCGTCTTCTGGTCTAGTCTGTTATTATGAGAATCCCCGGAGTAGGCTAGAACTTAGTGAAGCCTAAGGCTTGTGCATTTTCTTCTGTCATGATGTTGACTCCGGAGCCAGAATCAATAGGTACTTCTTCAGAAGATAGTCATGGATTTCCATGTCAAGTTCTGGGGCTCCTAAGTCCTCATGCTATATTCTTAGGATCGGGATGCTCTGGAGAAGTTTTGCTTTTCTCCTCTTCCTCGATCCTCGAAGGACAAACTGTAACAGCTTCCTGTAACCAGCATTATCATCCAGAAGTTGTTGGAAGGTTACATCCGTCTTCTAATTCCACAAATCTCGTAAGAAGTCATAGGGGGGTCGCTTCAGAAGAGTGACTGGAGTTTTCAACATGGAAGGTTTAGAAGATACTTCCTTAGGTGGAAGACCTGAACTAGATCTTCTCTCGACTGGAAGCTTTTCCTGTTCCACAGGAGCTACCGTGGCCGGTGGAGGAAGCTTCTGCATTGTCTTCCGTCGCTTCTCCAGTTCTTCTTGCATGATCGCTTCTACTTCTTTTCTGATGTCAGGAGCAAAGTACTTCGGATCTTCCCTGTCATAAGCAGGAGAGGAAGGTCGCTCTGGAGAGGGTGATCTCTCTTTATGCTGCTTCTTCTTCTTAATCTCCTTGCTTCTCTTACGACGAGATTTTGTCTTTTCTCTGCTTCTGATACTCACCTTGAGCATTGCATCACCCTTGATCTCTTCTGGAGACCAGCTATCTGCATCTGAGCAAGGGCTCTAAATAGTGCCATCCACCAAGGTAAAAGGTGGTGCTTCTTAAAGATTCGAGAGATCAAAGAGACAATTAAACTGTCTTTGTGGAGTATAGCTAGGACTTTACAGTTAGGTAGTGTAGAGACTTTGGTTCCGCCTACTATGGAGGCGTGATCTGACGTTAAAGATGTAATCCTTCTTCTTAGGAAGTGAGGTCCGCCATCTTTGGGCAAAACTGTATATAAGCGATGTGTTTTTCTTTCTCAGTACAGTTGTTATTTGGATTTTCTACTTCTGAAGTTTACTGAACCATTGTTTGTTTGTCAACTTCGGGGATTTACCTACGAAACCTCATAGTTTGTTGTGGTAGGAGTTAGTCTGATCGACGAAGGCCTTCGTATGTTTACAACTGAAATAAGAGTAGGAAGTTTGAGGAGAAGCCCGCGAATAAACCAGCATCTACGAAGTTAATTTACTCTGAAGGAGTTTTAGGGTGAAGTTAACCTTGGAGGAAGTTGTTCTTTTTGGTGAAGACACTTAGGAAGAAGTTGAACTTCGTACTTCGACGATAGAAGAGTCTTCTTCGTTAGAGTTTTCGAGAACAGTAGTAGTAGAGATAACTTAGTGTGAAGATACTTAGCATTTATGGTGTTAGAGGCTACTTAGGAGCACTTCAGCAGTACTTCTTCATTGAGACATTTCCATCCATGGCTCTGTATCTTTATCGTTTATCTTTTTTTGAGGTCCCTGGTCTGTTTAGTACCTGTTATGTTATTTGTCAGGATTATCAACTCTGTCTTGTTGGATAGACCTGGGTTTGATCTCTATCAGGACTGAATTGTGCTCGTGAGAATAAAAGATAACCATAAAGAATCACATTTGTCACATGTTTACTACTTTTGGATGATCTTTACTTGCATCTCTATGGGTTCGATCCTTAAATTATTAATTTCGAGCATCTTTTGGTTTTCTTGTGTGTTACATATAGAAGATTGAATAAATTTTGGCGCTGCTGCCGGAGATGCGAATGCTGAAATTATCCAATACAGTGAACAGAAGTTCAGAGACATGTATACCGACGGGCAATCCTGATCCTCTTGGGACGTGCAATCTAAGAGAGACATGAGGCGTGAACGACGAGCAGAATATCGAGAACAGATTCTAGAAGAAGCTCGTTGGTTAAAAGAAGAGCATAAGAAGAGAGAATGAGGATGGAGAACGCCTAACTCGAAAGAATGGAAGAGGAAGGAACCAAGCCTTGGTGAATCAAGTTCAACCCGGACATCAAAGTCACTATCTCCAACTCCTAGAATCTGCTCAGAGAGAGCTTGACTTCGAGGAAGTCACCACTCGACTAAACTCTGAAACTGAACATCAAGAAAAAGAAGTAGGGTGGAAACCTTTTCCTGAAGTTAATACTGTTTTATATCCGCAGTTGTTTACTCCTGACCTTGAAGTAGGAAGTACTTCTGCAGATCAAGACCAGTTTACTTCTTCGAACGAAGAAGCTGCAACTAAGGCAGCAGAAGCTGTTACTACCTTAGTAGAACTTTTACAGGCGCAGGAACTTATTCCTCAAGCACTAGTACGGGAACTTCTTCCGTTAACTCCAAATTTTCAGAAGGACAGCGCTGCCTCTTACTTACAGCCAACAACAGGACTGTCAGTGTTCAAGAAGAGTCAAGCTAAAGCAGCAGCTGCTGCGGGTATTGCCTCTGCTGTCCTTGTTCAAGCTGCAGTACCAACGCCGATTCCAGCACCTGCCAAGATAGCAACTCAAGTTCCAAGAGCTACAGTAGTTCGAAGTATGGTAGGTCAGCCCATTACAAAACATGATTACCCGAAGTTCAGAGGAGGTTCTTCAGATGATGGTGAAGACATAGATGCTTATATCAAATTGTTCAAATCTGTGTCAGTCACTAACAAGGAAGATGCTGAACCAGATCGTCTGTGGGTCTTCACAAGTCTTCTCAAGAAGAGAGCACGCAGCTGGTACAACCATGTGAACAGAGTACCAGGGGACATTGACACATGAGATAAGCTGAAGACGAAGTTCTTAGAGCGGTTCCGTGAGATCTGGTACAATCGTCAAGTGTTGGAAAAGCTGACCAGACTGATCAGAGGGAAGAAAGAGAGCTTGAAAGACTACGTTCAGAGATTTTACAGTCTGCTGGACAGAATTCCGAGGATGGGAACAGCCAACCCATACTCCATGGATCAAGCTACGGAATGGCTTGTTACGGGCTTGCCTATTGAAATGGAGATTTGATGTCGTCGTGGAAAGATGGACGCCATCAAAGAAGTTGATGCTTCAGCAGAAGCATTTGAAGCATCCACCCTCAGAAGTAAAGGAGGATGGATAAAGGATAAGAAGAAGAGAAAAAAGGACAAGAAGGAAGAAAAATTGAGTCGACAAAAGAAGCATAAGAAGAGCCGAAGAGAACCTTCTTCCTCCGAAGTATCTTTTGATAATGAGTCATCTTCTGTCGAAGTCAACTCATCGTCAGAAGTTTGAAAGAAAAGAAAGGAAAAGCAAAAGAGGATAATAATCAACTTATGGAGGAGATGATTAAAGGGTTTGCAGATTTGAAAATGCAAATGGTACGATCTCTTGAAAAGAGTTCTTCATTCCGCCCGAGCTTATGATGTACGACTTGTGGAAAACATGTCAATACTGAATGTAACAAAAATAGAACATTTCAGGCGCAGTCACTCGAATGGGCGTCTGCTTTTGAATCGTATTATAGCCCGTGCTTTGCGGACACTCCAGATGAAATATATGGAGTACAAACGAATACACCACCTCAATCGCCAAGTCCTTCCCAACCATCGATAATTATTCCAATTCAACCCATACCAATTCAAACGTTTGTGTCAAGAGAGAAGGCCCTAAATGTATCTCATAAACGTTTAATGAGTCCAGCGGGAGCAAATAAACCACCACCCCATGGGTCTTGTTTTAATTGTGGCAGTTAAGATCATTGGTCACCCAACTGCCCTCACCCGAAGAAACAGCTAGGATACGTAGCAGTTTGTGGAAAGTGCCATCAACCCGAACATGCCACGGCAGATTGTACTATCCCATCCGTAGAGAAACGAGGGGTTCGCTTTGATCCCAAGACAGAACGTCATGCACAAGCACAACTGCACAAGGTGGACTTAGAAGAATGGAAGGCCGCTGGAGATGAAGGATGGCCACTTGAAGAAACATGGGTTTGCAAAGTGGACACCATGAGCTCTTTCAAAACAAAGAGGAAGGCGGAAGAAGCTCCTCTGAAGACTCAGTCGAAGAAGGAGCTGAAGAAGTAGAAGAAGGCTAAGGAGAAAGCCAAGAAGAAGGCAACTGTTGAGGAGGATACTGAGGAAGAGGAAGAAGAAATTCTGAAGAGTGTAAACCGTCCAAAGTTGCCAGTCAACAATATGGACGAAGTTCGTGAACTCCTGAAGAAGAAGTTACTACGAGATAGAACTTTGGCGAAGGAGACTGATACAACTTCTGTCGAAGTTCCTGAACCATCGACTTCGTCTGCACCAAGCACCCTTCGCACTTCGTCTAAAGAAGGAAGAACTTCGGCGAAGAACGAAGAGGTTCCAAAGAAGCACAATCAATCAGAACCTGTGAAGAAAGAATCTGTGGCAACACCACACTATGATGTGGTGGCTGATTTAGAAGCGCAGAAGGCTAACATAAGTTTCAAGCAATTGATTGAAGATAACAAAATTTATAGAAAGCTGTTACTTCAAGCATTGAAAAAACCCACTAAAGTAAGAAGATCGAAGTTAACTTCTTTGTTTCACATTGAGACAGAAGACCTAGGATCTCCAGAAATGAAAGTGGAGGTTGCAGGTTGCATAATTAAGAAAGTTTCAATTGACTCCGGATCCGGAGTCAACATAATGATAGAAGATACGGCGCACGCGTTGGGTTTCAGCAAGTTTGAAGAAACTCAGCGAGTGTTGCGATTGGTAGATCAGATAAGGAGACAACCATTGGAGCTACTGCGCAACATTCTGATCTTAATAGACAAAATTTCTTTTAAACTCACTTATGTTGTACTGCGTTGTCGTGATGTGAATCATTTCACATAGTAAATGATTCACTTCTCTGTCAAGCGTTAGTCTCTCTGAGTGAAGTTAAGACCTCAGAGAAGTCCATTTTTTAAAGATGTTATATATTTTGAGTCCTAGTAGGTTGATTACCATGTTGATAGGGTTTAAGCTCATGGGCTGTATTTGCGTGTCGCCCATGCACGCTTTCTAGCTGATTTAAGTTATCTTTCGGGGCTGCGTGTCATTTTAAGTAGTTTAAGTTTTACACAGGCACTCTAGAGGGCTTGACATGGTAGCCTATGAGTGTAGATAAGTTACCAGGTAGTTTAAGGCACAAAATGACAACCAAATGGAGCTATGAACTCCCATTGGTCCATTTTTGTCTTTTGTAAAACTCTAAGTTTAGAAACAGAGCTCTAGAGTGGATTTCGAGCAATTTGTGAAGACACTGCGAAATCTGAGAGGACAGGGAGATAGAGCTTGTCGTGCCAAGCACTGTCAGCGAAAAGTTTGATCGATTTGAAGCAATAAAGAAGGAGTTATGGCTGATTGAAGTTCGATTTGTGTCAGAATTACAGCACTTCTGTTGAATTTGGGGTTTTGAGTGTCATTTGCAGCAGAATCAAGGAAATCGCTTCAAACCTTCGTGGTTGTGTTCACTGTCAGCAAGGCTACGACTATCTCCAAATTTTCATGTCAATTGAGTGAGTGAGTAATTCAGGGCGACCGCTGAAGTAGAGGGGATCCAAAAAACTCTCAATCTGGAGCAGCAACTTCAGAGAGCGAGATCTGGAGTTCTGTGTGGAATCAGGAGGCCCAACTTCACAGGAGTGTTCAGAAAGCTGTGTACTGCAAATCCTGTAAGAATTTCCCAAAATGATTGAGCCAATTCCCTGTTATAGGTCGAAATAGCTGTCTGGGTACCAGAAACTGCCGTAATTTCTCTACTCAGAAAATTTCTGCTCATATCTTAGTGCTCTGAATTGATCTGAAGCTGAAACTTCGTATGTGTACCAAGTAGGACCTCATTGGCATGTAGGAGGAGTTCTGAAGTCTGAACCTTCACATATTTCTCAATCTTGAGTGTCAAAGTTCGTCATCTGATCTTATCATTGCTAGTCAAGCCTGAACCTTGCTTCCTGAACATATCAGAAGAGCCAATAGACTTATATGAGTGTTTTTTTAGTATCACCTTGAGACCTGAAGCCTATCTTTTGAGTAAACCAGCCACAGCCTGAAGCCCAACGCTTCTCTGAGAAGATTAAACACAGCCTTCAAGCTCATATCACAGCCAAAAGGTTCGCCCTTCTCAGGAAGACTCTCAACCCGACAGCGTCCTTTGGTTTAGTCTGGTTATCAAATTTGATTGGGAGGCCGTGGTTGTATGATGTCAAAGTACTAACAGATTGGTATCGACACTGTTTATAGTTTAAAGATCCACAGAAACCGACAGATAAGGCTGTGGTAGTATCCTGGAAGAAGATAACTCATCAGGGTGAAACAGATTTGATTGATGCAGGCTACACTTCCGGATCTGATTCATCAACGAGCAGCGCAAATGAATGGAAGGGGGACCCTTATTCAATGGTCAACTGTCTTCAGTGCCACGATGTCGATGAAGAAGAAGAAGGTACAAACGAGACGGAATAGCAATCACAGCTAGGTCATGGCAGTGCAGAGACCAGCCATACAGATGGTATAGTACTTCTAGGAGCATCCCAAGACTTAGTGATAAGCGAAAGAAAGAGCTTAAAGATTTCTGTTGTAGTGCAAAGAAGAGTTGGAAGTCTGTCGTCAGCTGCTGATCCATTACCAAGATGTCTTCGTCTGGACTGTGGAGCACATGAAAGGGATACCTACGCAGTGAGGAGAATATCATACTGATCTCATCGAAAGATCAATACATGTACGACAAAAGCAGTATCGACTCAATCCAAAATATTCTTTGATGGTTAAGATCAGTTTGACATAGAAAAAGATGCAGTCTGTCTAGTCTAGCTATTCCAAGCTTCGAAAGAGCTTGAGATAGCTAGACAAGACATATTGCTCTTGGTCCCACACTGTCGCGAGTACAGTTTGGATTCTGTATGAGGTAGATTAGATCTTCTCATTTTTTTATTTTAATTTAATTTAAATGACCACAGTGGGTCGGATGTCAAATTTTATTTCCGGCTATGGGAGCCACACAGCTATGTAGAGGGGTGAAACTCATCGTTTCACCCCTCTACAAGTGGTCGGCCGGGATCCATAGCAAACCCCCAGATCCGGAGATTCCTGCACGACTGGAAGCCCTACCTCGCTCTCGCTTGCCCTCCCCATTCTAGCGACACACACATTCTCCCTAGTGCGCACCTTACGCTCGATGTCATCGTCCGTCCTCGTCGCCTCGCTCGTCTGGAGGAGCGTTCTCGTCGCCCGACCCAAGTTCTTTGTTGATCATCCTCGGACACTTGTGATCGACCGTGCAAACTCTCTCGTTCTTGGCTTTCTGCACGGTCCACGAGTAATTCATCACCCTAATCATGTCTTGGAATTTTCTGATAGTGTCTCTGTAGTTGTGCATGACATGCAAGGTCTTGATTCGTCCGCCTCACCTCAACGCGACGCCCTCGCACGATCTCCCCTCATGATTGCCCCGACCGCAGTCGAAGATACAAAGAATTAGGTTCGGGCCGTAGCTACCGTGAGCAGACATTCGCATATTACTCTTCTTCTGCCCAGGCTCCTCCGATTCGGTATCGTTCCACTTACTCTTGCTCCTTTCTCTGATCGCCTTACACGTCTTGGATTGCTGATTCATCGAGGATCGATTCTATTCTAGATCTGATCTTGTGCCCCTTTTGTTCTCGCCCACAGGTTTCTTTGCATTTTCCCGAGGTTCAGCATCATCTTTTCCCAGACCTTTCTGTTGTTAAGGCTCGTATCTTCATTAAGACCCGCCCACATTGTTTTAACTATCTCAGCCAGAATCCTAGCCGTAGATCAATCAGTCTTTTGTCCTCTAAATATCCAATCCGCTCTTTCTTTTCGTGTCACTTGGGTGTGTTCTACCAAGATGTAGAGCAGGGTAGGGTTGAGCTTCCTCGTATTTAACGTCTTATCTATCGTCTCGAGAAGTACGCTCCCCTTCTCGTAACCAAGCTCGCATCCCAGCTCGCGTAGTTTGAACCTCCTCCATCTTCCTTTGACCAAAGGACATTTCCAAAATAAGTGATCAAGCATCTCTATCTCACTGCAGTCTCTCGAATAGTTCTTGTCACCAATTCTCATTTACAAACTCGACGATTGGTGAAGAAGCCTCTATTTAGCAATCTCCACAACCAGGTGTTAGTTCTCATTGTTTCTCTCATCTGCCACACTTTCCTCCATCGATCTTTTCATTGCATATCGGAGTCCCTCACCCCCCATCGTTCATTAAGACTTTCGCAGTCAGAGGTGATTTCTGTTAGTAGATCCTTCCAATCCCTTAGTTCGAGCTTCCATCCTCTCATAGACGATTCTCTTTTTCCCAAGTCCAGCTCTTACTATTCTGCAATCCTCCAGCGATAACTTGCACCTCCTCCGTCCATCTTGTCAATCTTCCCGATGCTTTATCTTTTCTCGATTCTGATTCTCCTAGGGGGAGAAGGAGTGAAGTCCCTCTCATCGAGTCCCGTAGGTCTTTAAGCTTTATCGAGTTTAGCATGGTGAACTTTTCTTTTCTTAAGCTACCTATTATCTCTTTCTTTTCTTGTTCTTCAATCTGCTTCGTTTTTTGTCACAGCTCAATCACTAGCCAATTCAGATCCTCCTAGAGAGAGAAGGAGTGAAGTCTCTCTTATTGAGTATCATAAGTCTTTAAGTTTTAGCGAATTTAGCGTGGCGGGATTTTCTCTTTTTAAGTTACCTATTTCCTCCTTCTTTTCTTGTTCGTCACTCTGCTTCCCCTTTTGCCACAACTCAACCACTAGCCGCGAAGATAAGTCCCCTGGCATTAAAGGCCTGCTCCCGCTAGGTTACTGCGAACCGCTTTCCAGCTCTTAAGCATATTGTCCAGGGTCGAGAGTAGGTGAACCCGGATACCTTGCGTCATTAGACGACATTCTTCCCGGGTCCACTCCGCCATCTTCCGCCTGTACCTGCCCAGCCTCATAGTCTCTTTAATGCCCAGCTTAGCTATTTTATCTTCTCAGTACCCAATGGCTGTTTTCGTCCTCTTTTTGGTCTACTTCCATCGTTTAAGTGTCGTCTACTGTCTACCGCGACCTGCTAGCTGTCGTGGTCCGACAAATGGTGAGGCACTGAGGCCTTCTTGCTCCTGGTTGACGGTTTCCCGTCGTTCTAATAGACTGTTATCTCGCCGGGTGTCCCCTCGTCGCGGCTAAAGAAAACGAAAAGAACGAGCTGAGGTAGGGGAGAAATGATTCCCTGCTGCCTTTCATAGGGGAAGGTCATGACTGGCTCTTCAGAGTTCGTTGGAAACAACTGCCGATACCATCATCCGGGTGCAATCAGAGCAAGCTTTTTGTCTTCTTGGAGCTTCTCGGAGTATGTGATCAGTCAAGGAGGCCGTTCTCAGTGCGAGCTACGGTTTAAGGATCCGACACACACGGGAGATTGCTATCGTACATAAATACTGAGGGGAACGAACGCGAGGACTTCCACTCCGGTCACCTCACTGCACGAATGTACCCGTCTGATGCATCTTCCCAAATACACAAGGACTCATCTGAACCGGCAAAACAAAGACATAAGATGGATGTTAATACTGAACGGCCCTCATTCTAGAGGCCCATTCACTGAAAACTGACGACGCTTTGGAGAAGAATAGAGGACTACGTCGTCATCTCAGTATCTTTTCAACAAAGATGAAGCAAATGCTGTACAAACAGAGGAAGTTTACCTACACTCCACTTTAACAGCATCGAAGACGCAGGATATTTGCATCCACACGACCCGATTTGTGCACAATCAAAACTCTCCTGCTGTCGCAATGGAATTACCATGTGCTGATGAGATTAAAGACTGTATTACAAGGTTGGAGGAGCGACCTCTCAGTATCGGTAACAGAAGTCTTCCCGCCAATATCCACAAGATCCGGTCTCCACTCGAGAGGTTCTTCAAGGCAATTGGATACCACCCACACGGTCGTTCGGAGATCTAAATTACCCACACCCAGCTCACTAAAGAACCCAGCGTCAGGCCCAAAATTAGAGATATGACCATGATCGTGCCGGCTCTCTCAACTTCGTCAGCGGCCACAATCTTGGGACCAATGATGAAACCAGTGGACGTGAAGTATCCATTCGTGAGCCCAAGCAATGCAGTCAAGCAAAACACAGGGCCCTCAGTCCGGAAAGATTTTGGTCCGTGCAGGCAAGCTCCGAACAAGGGGAAGAACAGAAGCCTGGCGAGAGACCCAACCACCGTAGCTTGCTGCGTTTGGGGAGTGTAGAGTACAGTGGCGGACTTCCCCACCAGATCAAAGACGTTAAAAGTCGCAATCAGCAGGATTCCGTACCAGTCTCTAAAGAATGCCGAATGCACATCTTCAGCCAAGAAGCCAGGATATATACTCAAGGTAATGCCGTAGATCAAGACGAAAGAGCCCGATAGCCATTTCAATGGCACGAAAGCCTGCACCAAGCCCTTTGCACTAATATCAACTGATGAAGACGGTGAGTTTGCAATCGACGTGTAATTCTCGCTTCCAGCGTTCCTTTCCTTAACAAGCAACGTTCTACTGTCGGTCTCCAAATCTTGTGTCTCGGCGTTACCGCTCCCAACCCTAGCGTTTCTCAATCCTTCGTAGTGAACCATAACCGCGAGCTTGTGAACCTGACTGTAAGCTACCATGCATAAAATGATGAAACCTGCACCTATGACGAAGTAAATATTAGCACTTGTGCGCAGCCCCTGCACGTCCTGAGGCAAAGCCGCTTTTGTTACTATCCGCAGGAAAGAAATCAGGACTCCACAGGCAGCTGTCCCCGTAACTATCGCCTGCATGTACCGATCAGGTAGCTCTCCTGCCACCCCAATAATACTCGCCTGCACCATTGCGTCTCCCATTCCAGCGACAGCCAGTGCTACTACCGTCACAAAATGCGCAAATTTATTGTCCCCGCCTCCATCTCCACTTATAACCACGGCGTCTATGAAGGGTACAACAAGAACGGAGCAGAGGACCATTACCAGACCGAGATTGATCCGGAAACGAGAAGAAGTCTGCCCGCTGTGCGTGAGCAACCAGCACAGTACGACGAGGCTCGGCAACAAATACGAAACGGTGAACACCCGATCTATTTGCGAGTTAGGGTAGAGATATTCGAAGTAATCCACAGCGGAGATGAAAGCATTCCAAGGGAGTAAGTAGCTCACTCCCAGAGCAAAGTAGGTCAGGAGGGCCAAATTGGCCTCATCCTTGGGAGGGCCTGCCTCAGAAGAAAGAGTTTCGCCAGGTTTGCTCCTGGTCCAGCCCATGGCGCCCTCCCGATCAGAGCTTCCCTGTCATAGAAATCAGTGAAAAGCTACTCCTAGGAGTAGCTCAATTCCTGCAATTTCTCGTCTGCAAATCGTGCACATAAGTCCGGTCATCCGTCTCCTACCATGCTGTCATCGCCATCCGTCCATGATTCGGAGCACTGCTCCCTCCCATGCTTGCCTGCTTGAATCCTTCCACGTTTCATATCCGTGTACCCTCGTGATCGTCCAACAGTGGCCACAAAGTCCACAAAGGAAACGTAAACCTTCTTCACCCTACTCTTACTACCTCGTCATTTCTACCAGCAGAATGACCCTAACCAACGAGTCGAGTCAGTGTGCGGTGCACGGAAAGTTCATATTCCTGCGTCTTCTCTCACCCTTCTCTGTGCCCAACTCCGCAAGCAAACGGGACTCCCACGCAATGTTGCTCCTTATCCAGCATCCTCAACAGAACAAAGCTCAGGCGAAAGTTCTATAGGTTCTGACATCGCGCATCACCTCATCAGTCAACAACCCAATTGAATATATGACGGTGTAAGCTCAACTGTAGCAGTGCCCACTAAGCGCAGGAGAGAGCAGAATGGATCGTGGTTCAAAAACTTTACTCAAAGTGATGAACGATCAGAAATCATGACAGACAACTGAGCTCGAGGATGCTTGAAGTCTGGCAAAGAAGTCTGGCTACTTTTCCGGAGGACGACGGACGACCATTCCCCATCTTCTGAAGGTTAATGCCGTGTTTGCTTCTTCGATGACATCTTGCCATTTCCTCTCGAACTGGAGGATTGTTTTTGTATTTTTTTTTAGGCCTCTTTTCGCTGTGGGGCTTTCTGCAACCGTATGCTGCTGCCTTTGCCCAGCATGAGTCCCCCCGCCAGGAGGACTCGACCCCACGGCGCCCGGACTACAGGATCTGGAGGATTTTGTTGACAAGGTCAATACGACTACTGTGGGACCATAGTCCGGACAGCACTGTTACTTGGTGTATTTTTAACTGGTTATTTTCCTGAAAACATGGTAGACGGTTGGAAACCGAGTTCAGAAATACATCGATCGCTAGTAGCTCGCTATCTTATGGCATCTCCACCGCTATTATAGATTAAGAAACACGTAGATGTCTATCGGAGACGCTAACTCGCCTTTATTTTAATACTCTAAATTAGCGATTTCAGTAGCGTTGCACTATAATACACACGTTACTCACTGCAGCCGTGGTACATGTGTTCTGAAACTCTCTTGGGTTGATTTTTGGTTTGAAATTACGGTATGTGGTTTCTGTTGAAGTTGAATTAATTGTTGAGCTAAATATGCATCCAAAGTGAAATTTTGGTAGATGAAGGAAAAAAACAATAGCTGAGATAAGTTAAAAATGATCAGAAGCTATTATTTCTCATTTGATTTAGAGAAAAATTTATGCAAAAAAATTAAGATGAATTGACTCTTTCAGATTTTACACAATACTGTTCGTACACCACCGAAATGCCCATAACCCTACTCATCCTTATTAAAGACTGAGTAGACTTTAGATGATGAGAGAAAGTCAAAAGAAAAGTCAAAATAGAAAATTTACTGTAAAATTTAAAGAAGTTTGACTGAGAACGAAAATTTTTCTATTTTTGAAACGTTTAAAGTCTACAATAATAAGCATTTTTATTCTATGGACACTTACATCTCTTAAACAAATGAAACCATAAATGTCACGCACAAAAATGCTTTCATTTTGCTATAAATATTTCATTAATAAATAATAGAATATAAATTAAATATTTAATTTATTACATTAACCTTTCCAGACAAAAAAATAAGATATAAATTAAAGAGCTTGCATATTTCCCCTCTTGAAAGAGGGTGAAAATGATGATTTTTTTATCACGGTGAGGAACTTGGATGGACACCATGGTTCTTGCTTTTGTTAACGTCGCTGCGGTAGAGAGTTCTATGTTTCTAGAACCTTTATGGTATAGCGTGAACACTAAATATGCCGTTAACTCTCCAATTATTGCTTTGCGATAAGAATACTCTTAGAAGTTAATAATCATAACTTAGTTTAAACAGGCTTAAAACTTGGATACGTCGGATAAACAATATCCGTATAACTTTTTTAGCTAAGTTTTATACCGAACTGATATTAAGAAGGTATGTTTAACCGACTGATTATGATTGAAAGGCGGTGCGCATTCACAATAACTTATCTTATTTGCAACTTACACTTAAAAAAAAAGTAAATTTTAACTTCAATCCATCCGTTAGAACCATAGTCAAATGCGAGATGTTTCCTAAACTTGCCTCTACTTGTTTCGCTGTCACATTGTGGAATATCTAGACAGTGCACAATGACACTACTTGCTATTAGAGTGGTACTTAGCACTATCGCATTAGGCTTTTTCCATATTTCTCAAGTTTCTTTTCTTATCGACGTCGGTGAGCATTCCCATGCCCATGTAGAAAACTGAGATAAATGTTCCGATGTACATCATGTCATCTTCAGACCACAGCTTCTGTACATGACGATGGATAATCCTCGTCCAATGTACTCTCTTTCCGACGAAAAGCTCCTCGATGAAATTGATCTTCCAATTTGACATGTAAGTGGTCCTCCTCGGTCAGAAGATCACCATGATCGCATCTGCTACTTCTCGCTTCTTCGGGTCAAGAAAGTAGCCGGTGTGATAGCCGTTCCGTCCTTGTGGTACTTCCTTGAAGAGCCGAGGAAAACTTTGGACTGTCTCTATTGACGCATGCGCTGAAGAACTATCAAAAAGTAAATCACTTTCTTTCTCTGCATCATCGGTGCCTAGGACGAAGGATCAGTGTGCCTCTGTCCAATTCGCAAGTCTTCCATACTACTCGTCCGACGGGTGCTCCTTGCAGACTCGCAGCTCATGCACCAACTTCCCCGATACCATTCTCCACCAAGGTAGCAAGAGAAACGATAGTCTCATCTCCTCTAGATTCCTCGTGTATCACCGAAAACCGGCACGGTTCAAATCCAACGCCCGAAGTCGCAACGGCTTGGATGTCTGCATCCCTCGCATATACAGATCTACGTGTCGGGTGAAGTAAGAATGAGCGACGAAGAAGAAAGAAGTGAGAGACGAAGAATCGAGATTCTTCTTTGTAATCTGACTTCGGCGAAGAGCTCCTTCTTCTTCGATTCGACAAATGCGACGCGTTCCGCTCCTCCTAACATTGTTCATGCTACAAGACAAATGAGTGAAACTTTTACACTTATACATCGCATTATCTTTTACGCACGTGCCGAAGTTTAGGGTTTCTATAGGTCTGTCGAAGTTCTTCGGTGGTCGCAGTACTGCGAGGTCATTCTTCACCGACTTCGTCAATACTTCAGTCATCTGTAACTTCATCATCCTTGTTCTTTTTGTCTCGTACAACATATCATTAGAAAGCTCTTCGTCCTAGGATTTCCATGAAGAAATTTCATCCTAACTGACTTCATAACTTCGATTGATTCTTCAAGAACAGACCTTCTTCACTAAACTTCTAATTAACACTATTCTACTTCTATCTTCTATCTTCTCTTACATATTCTTCTCATTTACTTTACAACTAATCAATTAATTAACAAAAATAAAAAATCAAGATTTCACATACTCCCCCTCTCAATTGTGAAGCGACCTCGCGAACACTCAAGAGTAGTATCTCTTGATTCTCTATCCATTGACTCGAGTGACTAACAATGTTTCATCAAGTTCTTCCAACTGAACCGAGCCATTACTATAACGACGCGTTACTTTATAAGGACCCATCCAACGTAAGTGTAACTTTCCTGGAAACTTAGTGTATTTACTATCATACAGCATCACTAAATCGTCATCTTTGATGTCCAATTTACGGATCTTCTTATCGTGCTTCTCTTTCCGCTTCATTTGAATGATCTCCGTTAGTCGCTTGGACTCCTCGCGGTCTTCCTCAAGTGTCATCGGACTCTTGAGTCATAACAGTTGGCTCTCCTCCATTGACAGTCTATCTCAGACAAAATTCTGTAAGTAGGTACATCAAATTCAACTCGTATGATCAGTGTCATGTCATATGTTAGGAAAAAAGGTGTCTAGCGGGTCGTTATCTTTTCTGTATTCTGAAACATCCACAAGACAGCCGGTAACTTTGTATCTCAATCATACGCATGTCACCTTATTCAGAATCTTGCACAACACTCTGTTAGACTTCTCCGTTAATCCATTAGCTTTTGGATTATACGGCGTTGTCTTCCGGTGCTTTATACCAAAGTAGTCTGTTAGTTCCTCTATCATCTTGTTCAAGAAATGAGTACCTCGATCATTCATCAATTCCAGTGGGTATCCATATCGAGTAATGATTTGTGTGTACAAAAATTCAGTACAGCAGCTACGTAATCTTTCTTGCTAGTTGCTGCTTCAACCATCTTCGTCGCATAATCAGTAGCTATCAAAATGTACCTTCTTCTAGTGCGACTTGTTGTAGGTTGTATAAGTCCTGCAAAGTCAATGCCCCACTTTTTGAATGATACTAATGGAAGTATCGGATGTAAAGACCACTGAGTGGTTGGCATAGGCTTACCCACTCTTTGACAGTTATCACACTTCTTGATGATCTCATGAATATCCTTGTACATTGTTGGCCACCAGTATCCAGTTTAGAGAATCCTCTTCACAGTATTCTCCAGTGCATAGTGTCCTCCTTCAGGTTCCGAGTGTAGTGTACCTACCACTTGTGGTATCTCATGCACTTCTAACATCTTCGAAGTTCCTCATCAGGTCCTCTTTTGAATAGTACCTCATTCTTCAACTCGTATGATCTTACCTGATGTATGAAGACTGTTCGCTGTTTTGCATCCATTTCTTCTGGACACTGCAAAGTCTGTAAATATCTATCAGATCATAGTACTTCGTAGCAGGTGCTATTGTCAGCTGAAACAATTCATCATCTGGAAAATCATCTGCCACTGTATCCACTGGTCCTCTCGTCCTTAGCCGAGACAAGTAATCAGCATTCTCATGATGAATACCTTGTCTAGTTTGAACTGTGAAGTTGAACTCCTGAAATAACAACATCCATCTTGCTATTCTTCTCGACAAGTCTGACTTCTGTACTGGATGCTTCAATGCATAATGATAACCAGATTGAAGACCTGATTCGACAGATGCAAGAGCTGAAGGTAGAGCTAGCTGGATTGCAGAGAGAGCAGCCACCGGCGCCTGCTGCTGCACGTCCAGGAGGAGCTCCGATTCGTAGATGTATTTGGTATAACAGTCCTGATCATTTCCGAGGAGACTGTCTAGAGCTCACAGCTGCTTTGCGAGATGGTGTGGTTCGCTATCAGAACGGTAGGCTGCACCTTTCTTCTACTGGAGAGCCGTTGAGCACGCAGTTTGGGCGAGGAGGCATGAGGAGTCTACCTCAGATTGCTGCGGCTGCAACAGCAACTGCGTTAATGGCACCGCTGGTAAATTCTGATGTATATGCTGGGCATATTGAGGTCTCTTCTAGTCCTACATTGCTAGATAGGATTGCTGAGAAGAGTGTGGCTCCAGTTCCTTCTGAGATACTGTAGAGAGGAGTCGAGTCTATTCGTAGGGTCACAGGATGGGGAGATCCTGTAGATGCTACTTCTATCAGAGCATTCTTGGATGTAGATAGACACGTTCATTGGCAGGATGCTTCTGTGGAGGAAAAGAGGCGACGAGAAGCCTCTGAACTTGATACTGGAGTTCCTGAGGAGACTGGGGATAGACAAAGGGTCACAAGGAGACGAGCGGCTCTTCCTGAGGACATCACGTCTACTTCTGCAGCTCCTCCACCTGCACCAGGTCCTATGGAGGACGTGCAGAGATCCCAGCAGGAGTCAACGACTGCTGATATGCGGTTTACTGCCCAAGAGAAAGAGAAGGGACCGGCTTACAAGTTGGCAGCTGATATTGAAACTTCTACTGATCTGAAGAGCATCTTGGAGCAGAGGATACTAGACGTGCGAATCGAGTTTTCTCTTCGAGAAGTTCTTGGTATTGCAAAGAGGGAGTTTCACGAACTGATCACCGACATCATCAAGCGCAAGAGACAGGTGATGTCCGAGCAGGTAGAAAGCCAAATGGTAGATGTGGTAGGAGCTTCTGTGAATGATGCAGAGTTTGGGAAGGTGCATTTTCAGGAAGCTGATGACAAGGGATACCAGCAAGAAGCGTTGGTTGCTGGTACCAACACTATTGAGTTCGATGATGAGGAAGCTGACGAGGAGAGTCCAGCTACTGATAGTGATTTCAGAAGGAGACATTGGGCTCGTGCTACAACTACTACACGAGTTCGTCTTGGAAGTTTGGCTGAACATGTTGCTGCTTTAGTTGATCACGGATGTGAGATCAACATCATGTCACGGGAGGTGTACGAGAGAGGTCAATGGCCTATCGAGCTGAACCATGGTTGGGTGCTACGAGCTGCAAACAACCAGAAGGGTGAGTTATACGGCGCTTGTCCTAACGTGAAGGTGAAGATAGGTGATGTGGATGTGGATCAACATTTCTTCGTGCAGTCTTCTGCTTCATATCCTGTTATTCTTGGTCAGCCTTATATCACTGCAGTTCGAATGGAGACCAAGGTAATGGATGACGGATCTCATTACGCTAGGATCCGTAGTCCAGATGATAGACGTTCTGTGCAGTTTCTGACCGTTCGTACGAACCACGAACGACACCGGCAGACCTTGAGGGATTCTCCAATCTGTAGGAGTAAGGGTTTTCAGAAACCACTCTCGTAGGACGGGATAGCGAGAGTGAAGGATCTACTACTACTATGATCCCGCTTGAGCAGCCTGAGAGATCACAAGAGGCTGATGGAAAGGCTGCTCAAGATTCAGAAAGTAGTTGCACTGTACATAGTTGGAAATCTGGTTTGATGGCTTTCAGTTCTGATGATTGGAGTGAGTTCACGCGGATAGAGGATTTGATTGAGAAGAGTAGAAGACAGATGGAGAGGTGTGCAGCAAATCTGCGTTGTACAGGAGTTCTGAAGAAAGATGAGATGATTTCTGGAGTTTATGAGGAGTTTGTAGGTGTACAGTCTTTTGTTCGTTGGCTGGATGATGTAGATAGGTTGATGGAACAGATGGGAGGTAGGGTGGTGATCCCCATCCATTCTCGTGAAGTCTATGAGGAGATTGTCTCGTACTTGCGGTATCGTCCTCATCCGAGACTGGAGAATGGATGCAATCTGTTGGTGTAGCTCTCATCAGGAAGCGGAAGTACATGCCAAGTATAAAGCTGTAGCGAGGAAGGTGAGACCTGTGGCTACCCAATTACCTGTTGATTCTCAACAGCAGATGGAGTTAGCGGCTGCTGAACCTATGCTTAGACATCCTACACAAGTAGGGCACAAGTTTACTCAAGAGACACTCGAGCAGCTCCAGATAGGAGGGGGTGGCTTCTTGACTGAAGAGGAGAAACGAGCTTTTGAACAGATGATAGTTAGCCATGGTAAGGCATTTTCTTTCTTGGCTGAGGAGATAGGTTGTGTGGATCCTAGTGTGATAGCTCCGATGGTTATCTTCACTGTTCCTCACGTACCTTGGGACTTGAAGCCGATTCCAGTCCCTCGTGCCTTGCTACCGAAGGTGATTGAGTTACTGAAGGAGAGGATGCAAATGGGTATTCTTGAACCATCTATGGCTCCGTACTCTAGCCGATGGTTCACAGTATCTAAGAAGACAGGAGCTCTGCGCTTCATCCAAGACTTGCAGCCTGCCAACAACATCACGATTCGTAACGTTGGAACATGACCTGTGGTTGATGAAGTAGCTGACGCGTTTGCTGGAGGTCAATCTATTCTATTGGAGATCTGTTTTCAGGTTATGATCAGTTTCAGCTTGCTTTGGAGAATAGAGACTTGACTACCATGCGTACACCTTTGGGATTGATGCGGATGTGTACTCTTCCTCAGAGTGCGACAAACTCAGTAGCCCATATGCAGAATGCGATGCATAAGGTGTTACGAGAGTTTGTACCTGAGGTCACTATCCCGTTTCTGGATGATATTCCCATGAAAGACTGTCCGATGGAAGACAAAGACGAAGCTCTGACTTCTGATGGATGCAGAAAGTTCGTTGCAGACCACATTCGAGATGTGGAGAAGATTCTGATGCGTTTGGAGGAGGTACACCTCACTCTATCAGATACCAAATCTCGTTTTGGTATGTCAGAGATTGTGGTGGTGGGTCATTTGTGTGGTACTTTTGGGAGGCGTCCGAACCCAAAAAAGGTAGATGCTATAGCAAGGATAGCTGACTGCACCAACATCACTGAGGTTCGACGGTTCTTGAGAGCTTGTGTGTTCTTTCGCGTGAGTATTCCTCATTATGCACACATTGCCGAGCCTCTGTATGCACTTCTGAGAAAGGGAAGGAGGTTTACTTGGCGGCAAGAACATCATGAGACAATGGAGCAGCTGAAGAGGATTCTGAAGTCTCCACCTATACTAAGGAGCGGGAGACATGTGATACTGACTGTGCAAAGGCGATTGGATGTGCAGTTGGTCAAGAAGATGCAGAAGGTGTGCGGTTTGTTTCAAGGTTTGGAGCTCGGATCTTAACAAATAGACAACGTAACTATCCTCAGGTGAAGCGTGAGTTGTGGGGAGCTGTTACTGCTATGAAGGTAGATCGGGAGTTCTTGATAGGAGCTCGCATGATATTAGAAACAGATTGTTTGCCTTTGTTGGGTATGATAGCAAACTGCAATACACCAGACATAGCAATGTTGCGATGGATTGCTTATGTCCGGAGTCTGAACCCTGAGCTAAAGCATATAGCAGAGAAGGACAATCCAGTTGCAGATATGTTGTCTAGGGCCCGTTATACAGATGAGGATGAGATGTTTGCAGAGGTAGAGAATGAAGAGAGGAGAGACGTTTGGTGCCAAGTTGGTCAACAGACTTCAGACTTGGAACCACTGCCGTTCAATGAGGAGTTCTACTCAGAAAAGTTCCGCGATATTGGATTTTATCTGAGTTCGTTATGCAGAAGAGAAGGATGGAGTGATGCAGAGTTCAAGAAGATCAGACGAAAGGCGTACAATTATCTTCTACGTGAAGGTTATTTGTGGAAACGTCTGAAAAGAAGAGATGGAAGGCTTGCTAGAGTGGTAGATGATCAACCGACGAAGCTGAATCTGCTGAAAGAGTTTCATGACACCTTGTGGGCTGGACATCGTGGAGTATGGGCTACTTACATGAAGATGAAGGAGTGTTACTGATGGAAGGATTGTGGTGCCCACAAATTACAGGATGCACGAATTTTTGAAATTTTTAAGAATAATAACTTGTTTGTATAACTGAAGAAGCGTTGTTACTTAAGGTTACGTCTTCCTTAACAGGAAGATGATCTTAAGAGCTGTTTGTAATAAGAAGTTGACTTCTTCGGAAGACGACCGTCTTCGGAAGAGCGTCTTCCCAGTTGCGTCTTCAGAAGACGGGAAGACGGCGGAAGATGAGAAGACGGCGGAAGACACATGTCTTCCAGAAGACAGCGACCGCGAAGGACCAACCACGAGTTTTCGGGTAAGACAGTAGGTGTACCTACTGGGACGCACCGAATAGGTAGGTAGGTCAGGAAGACACCCAAGGTCGAGAACCCTTAATCTGCGGGGAAGATGCTTGAAGAAGCACATTAGGCACCTTCCAACTTCCCGCAGCACAGCGTTTGAGAAGATCGATTGAGAGAGTGAGCTTCGTGAGCTAGCATTGAGAGAGGAATCGAGTAAGACATCGAGGTAGGAGAGAGTAAGTTGGCAGCTAGGCGAAGAGTGAGATCGAATTGCGGGAGCACACACAACAGAGAAAGCGAAGGGGTTTCTGTGGAGCTTCCGAGAAGCTGACAGTGGAGAGTGGCGAGTAGAAGCGAAGATAGAATCAAGGTGTGGACCGAAATTGACAGCAGGTGCATTCGAGAGGAGTTGCATTGGAAGTTAGGACAAGAGTCAGAAGCGCGTGGAGGTCGAAGGCAACTCGGGGAGCCGAAGAAGATTGTAGAGGTTCTTTCCCCTGTTCTTTCCCCTTCCCACTTCTTCTCGCCATTGTCTGGTACTCCCCGCGCTTCCTTGATTGTGTGCAGGCAGCCTGATCGATTACCCCCACCCCCCATTCTTTCTATTTGAGACATTGGGCGCAGAAGCGCTGCCCAATTTCTGTCAAGACATCTCCTTGCTTCTTCCCGAGCTCAATTCGAGCTTCCCTACCCCTAGTCCTCAAATTGGAGACCCCAACTATCAATTTCCCTACCCTACTACCTCTCTACCCCCAAAACTTGGAACAGAAGACGATTCGGAAGATGGGAACATCTTCGGAAGACGCTTCTTGAACTTGACTGTCTTCGGAAGACCGTCTTCGGAAGTCGACTGAACACAATTCGTATCAAGAGTGGATTTGCTTTGCTTTTGTGTTTAGAGAGGCTTGGTACGAATCCTGAGTGGAGTGGTGAGTTGTTGTGTTATTTCGAGAAGTTGGAAGTCGGGAACTAGGCATGTGCCTCCCGGTCTTCCAAGCTTCTCAACTCCCCATCTTCCTAGAGAGACTAGAAGACTGGAAGGCTGGCAAAATGAGCGAGAAGACGCGAGGGTCCATTCGGGTCTCTTCTGTCCGATCCATAGCAGCCGTTCCTTCTTCTTCCTGAACTTAGAAGAGAGTTGTGAGAAGTCTTGCTGGCAGAATCTGGAGGGAATGGTCAAGGGTCATGTCTTCTCATCATGCAGCAAGCTTCTTCTGAGTGCGTATGAGAGGTGAGAAGTCAGAAGGACAGAGTGCAAATGTCTTGAGTCTGTTGTGAGGATAGATTGCGTGTAGGAAGACGAAGACAGGTGAGACCAGTGAAGGGAAGTCTGACTTCGGGAAGTCTTCCGAGAAAGACATTGAATCGGAAGCTGTCCCGAGTGTCTTCCCAGAGGCCACTGTCACCGCAGGAGCCCGCAACCTTCTTCTGAACCTTTCTCATACTCTACTTCTCGCATATCTTGTATCTTCTGATAGGAAGTAGGATGTAATGCAAGGTGGGTTGTCTTCTTGGTAATCCATGCGAGGCCTTGCTTAGATAGGATTGTTTAGATATAGCTCGAAAGACGAGAGCTATCTAGGAAGTACTGTTAGAATCCCGGAAGACGGAGTAGCTGTCTTCTGGAAGACTAGTTTCGTCTTCTGAGAAGTAGAAGCTAGACTGTGGGCACTCGGGAAGAACTAAGCCTTCAGCTCATAGTAGGTGCTTGTGGTTTAGTGCAACAGATCTTCCAGGTATGTCGATGCATCCGCGAGGCTTGGTGTTACCAACGGCAGAATTTGCCGAGGCCACTCCTTTTCTCAAGGAGTTGGGTCTCGACTTCTTCCTGTGGGATTGGAACCTCGCAGATCAAGGGCTTCTGGAGGAGGTGTGGGCAGCGTTACCACCGCGTAACCGTGTACCTGCGAAGGCAGAAGTAGCTCGGGGAAGACCGTCTTCCTGGACTGAAGACTGGTGGCGTAAGGCGTTTCACAGGCCTGAGTCCGAGAACCGAGGATATTGGTACGATAAGAAGATCTTGCCTAGGATTGTGAGTTCGTGGCATGTGCATGGGAGTACCACCTGCCTTTTCGTGGAAGACAGGCAGGGGAGGAACGGTTGGAAGATAGAATCTTACCGGGAGCCGAAGAAGCGCCTCCTGGCGAAGTTATTTCTGCATCTCTTTCCCAAGGGGAAAGCGCAGAAGACAAGGTACTTAGGAGATCAGGACGTGGAGTTCCTGGAATCAGTGTGGGATGACAGAGTGCCAATCTACTGAGGCGCGTACATTCACAACTATGTACAGACGGAGCTAGCATACTTGGGTACCCCGGCGGGAGAACACTTGACGCCCTTCTTCTGCTACTTGTATGTAGCCATGGGGGATCTTAGGGAAGATCAGCTGGCAGTGTATGGACCAACGGAGCGACAGGAGGTGAAGGAAGAGACCTCGGAAGACGATGACCGAGAGGCAGCAGCAACACCCCCTCCCACTCTGATGCCACAGCTGAGGTCCGGCTCTCACCAGAAGACGCTTCTGGTGAGGGAAGATGAGTCTAGTGGGTCGGAAGACGCCACGCCACTGAGGAAGATGGGTCCCAGAAGTGTACCGAGGACACCCATCTCCCTCATTCATTCAGGATCGGAGTCGGACTCGGAGGTAGAGTTGCTGAGTACCTGATCGGAGCAGAAGACAGCTTCTGTAACACCTGGGAGTCTTCCGAAGACTCTAGAAGACGAAGGATGGATGGGCGCTCTTGCTGCGATGCGAGGAAGCGCAAAGAAGAGAGCCGCTCCTGCCATGAGGAGTCTTCCACCCCGGAAGATGAGAAGAGTATCTTCTTCTCGTGCGCAGAAGATGAAGGCCGTAGTAGTGGAAGAGGCTTCCTTGCCTCTGGAAGACGAAGTCGACACCATGGAGCGAGTGGTGGAGATGAACTTGTCTTCCGCAGGAAGACGACTGGAGGAGTTCAGTGCCTACTTCCAGAAGGAGATCCAGCCCGCTACGGAGTTGCTGGAGAGGAGAGCGAGGGCACAGAAGAAGCCCTTACAGCCTGGATTCGGCCTGCGCACCTTGCTGCGACAGGAAGACAGCCAGCAGAAGACGGAGTCGCTGGAAGCTAGTCTCCGCACCACGGAGAAGCTTGCAGCCAGGTACAAGGCGGAAGCAGCCGCCTCTGCCAAGGAGTCGATGCAACTTCGGAAGAGCAACCAGGAGTTGCAAGCGCGAGTACAGCAGCGCGATCAGGAAGTTCTCCGAGTGCGGGAGAAGATCACTGCCCTCGCAGAAGAGCAGACACTTAGAAGGCGCAGCGAGAAGTCGCAGAAGCGCGAGCTGCAGTGGAGAAGACGCAGAGGGAAGCAGCAGAGGCCCGTGCACAGAAGATGTTGGCACAGTCGGTGGAAGCGCTTCGGAAGAAGTTCAACTACACCGCGGGTAGGAAGTTACTTACCTTAGCTAGAGGATGAGACAGCGAGTCCAGAGCGATGTTGATGGAATGCCGGGAGAGTATGTTCAGATACTTGGATAGACAGATAGAAGGAGTGAAGACACTTTATGGTCTTCCCTCGCTTCCGACACCTGCAACCGCATCTTCCCAAGCTCCAGCACCCTCGACTGGATCCGGAATGGAGAAGGAGGAGTTCGATCTCGCTGTACACTTGGTGGTGACAGCATTGGAAGACGAGAAGACTCCAGAAGACGCCCCGGAAGACATGATGTCTTCTGGAAGACAGGAAGACGAGCCGTCTTCCCAGGTACTCCGCGTGGAGGAAGCGACTTCCCCGGACCCCTATGAGGTAGCCATGGTCCTTAGTACTGCATCTGTGCCTCAGAAGACCGAAAACGCACCATTCGACTCGTCTTCCCAGAAGATCATTCCGTCTTCCGAAGTCGAAGTCGAGGAAGACGCAGCCGCAGAAACAGCAGGGCCAACGAGGGCGAGGAGAGGGAAGCTACCTTAGTGGTACCCGAGGTAAGTGCAGGGCTTCCCACCCCATCAGAAGTCGAGGTAGTAGCTCCGGTAGGAGCAGATCATGTAGAGATTGCCACCGAGCAATCAGAGTAGTTAGCAAACTCAATCGACACTTCCAGATTTAGTAGGATCGGACATGCTATCTTAAGGGTGACAGTTTTCCATGTAAAAATAATTAGGACCCCATGTGGCAGCATAGGTCTGCATACTCGCACCAGCAGTGGTTCGACGATGTAGATAGAAATAGTGGACAGTCTAGGAACAGGGAACGGCATCCTCGTGCAGTCCTGTTAGCTAGACTGGTGTGTCGAGGAGTAGACGCAGGAAGTAGAGGGAGTGAGCTTCCCAATGCCATTGTGACTTCTTCTCGGGGAATAGATTGTGGATTTGAGTGCAGAAGCTTTGTCCATGTCTTCTGGATGGTGGGTTCATTGAATTCGCTCCCAATTGTGCATGGGAAGTGTTCTTCTTGAGTGACGGTGACTGTCAGCAGCTGTGGAAGTGTAGCTTGACTCGTTCAGTAGAGCACTTGGGATCTACGTACGAACGGTCTTCTGGGTAAGGGATCCCAGAAGACAGAGCAGTCAGAGCAGCGAAGTGAAGAAGAAAGAAGCCTTCTTCCCGCAACAGAAGACGACATCCTCGAGTAGAAGACGGTGCAACAGTACTCACGTTTGTTGTCTTCCTCCCCAAACTATTACAAGCAGGGATGGCTTGTTAGTCAGGATCCGGACTAGAAGCTTGTCGGAATCTTAATTTACTCTTTTTATCTTGTTTTCTCTTGTTTGGTTTTTCTCATCTTTCCCATCTTCTCTCATCTTCCCCATCTTCTTACCTTCTTCTAGTGAGCTTCCGATACTTCTATTGAGCTTCCGTGAAGGTGAATGTCGTTGTAGTGCCGCAGGAAGACAACTTCCGTAGGCAGAAGCCTGGGAAGGCTACAGGGGGTATACACCCTGTGATTGATCTAAATCGTTGGAATGTGAGTGTGAGAATAATGTGTAACGACCGTTGCTAGTCAACTTCTGTGAAGCAGGACAGCCTTCTGGAGGTGTGAGAAGACGAGGCGAATCCCCAGAAGACGAGAGTCGCTTCGGGAAGACGGTATCGAGAAGACCGGAAGAAGCAATCTGGAAGCAGGAAGATCGTCTTCCCGAGCTTCTCTGTGAATAAATGTGTGATATTTTAGTTGGTAGTTGTTTGTTTAGTTCCAGAGCACCATTTGGCGTGTCTGGAAGACGTGTAGTTTTGTGTGGTTTTGTGAGAAGACGGGATTTCTAGGCAAAACCCGTGTGTTTGTGTGTTTGAACAGATCTTAGAACTTAGAGCAGCGTTACTTGTGCAAATCCTCTGTGGGAACGATATCTTGTATACTAAATGGGCAAAAGGAGAAATCCTGCGTCACTACAAGGATTTGTATCAAGACGTGGTGGACTTTGTTGGGTCATGTCTGCACTGCCAGTTCTACTCTAAAGTCCGTTACAAAGATGAGCTTGTTCATACTTATCCACCTAGTATTCATTTTCAGTGGGTTCTTGATCTTGTGATGATGCCACCGGGGTTATGAGGGATGCGTTACTGGTGTTGGCTCAAGAGGATCTCTCCAACTATGTGGAGGGACGAGCACTACGGATGAAGACTACAGAGAATATCTGCAGGTCCGTGCTTGAAGATATCATATGTCGTTATGGATCGGTTGGAAGATTACGTGCAGATAGAGGCGAGTTGAGAGACGCTGAAGTGAAAGAGGATTTTGCTCGTTATGGAGTAAAGCTTCGACTTACTACTGCTATGAATCTAGAGGGCATCGGTAAGAGTGAACGAGGACACCCTTCTATTGTTCACGCTTTAGTGAAAGCATGCGATGGTAAGCCCAGAGAATGACCGAGACTACTTTCATTTGCTTTGTGGGCTGATAGAACTACACACTGTACCACGACTGGTTATATGCCAGTTGAGCTTATGTTGGGTCAGAAACCGATCATGCCTGCTGAGGAGTACTTTCCTACGTGGGCTACGCTACCGTGAGAAGATGGTATAGATCGTGCTTCACTCCTAAATTTACGTATTAGGCAGTTGGAGCGAAGGGAGGAGGATCTTGCTGATGCGCAGGAGAGGCTGAAGGTGGCTCGAGTCAATAACAAGGAACGTTTTGACAAGACTCACCGACTATGACCGAAGCTAATACATGTTGGTGATTGGGTTCTGATATATGATAGCACGTTGGAGAATCAGGATTCGACACTTCGTAAGTTCTCTCGAAGATGATTCGGGCCTTATGTTGTGCTAGATTTGTATGAGAATGCCACTTATAGTTTGCGTGAGTTGGATGGTACTCTTTTGAAGCTATCTGTGGCTGGCAAACGTGTGAAACTATTCAAGAGACGCAGAGGGTCAGTTGAGTTATTCAACTTTTTGGAGTCAGAGTTGAGGACAACCAGAGACGGAGACGTCCTAGTGTCTGATGAGGCTGAGACGGAGGAGAGCGATGATGATGAAGATCAAACAGAAGACTGAGGAGATTGGCACAAACCGGAGGATGTGCAGGTTTGGAGGGGGTGGATGTCGTGATGTGAATCATTTCACATAGTAAATGATTCACTTCTCTGTCAGGCGTTAGTCTCTCTTAGTGAAGTTAAGACCTCAGAGAAGTCCATTTTTGGAAGATGTTATATATTTTGAGTCTTAGCAGGTTGATTACCATGTTAATAGGGTTTAAGCTCATGGGTTGTATTTGTGTGTCGCCCATGCACGCTTTCTAGCTGATTTAAGTTATTTTTCGGAGTTGCGTGTCATTTTAGGTAGTTTAGGTTTTACGCTGGCATTCTAGGGGGCTTGACGTGGTAGCCTATGAGTGTAGATAAGTTACTAGGTAGTTTAAGGCACAAAAGGACATTCAAGTGGAGCTATGAACTCCCATTGGTCCATTTTTGTCTTTTGTAAAACTCTAAGTTTAGAAACAGAGCTCTAGAGTGGATTTCGAGCAATAGGTGAGAACACTGCGAAATCTGAGAGCACATGGAGATAGAGCTCGTCGTCCCAAGCACTATCAGCAATTTTTTGATCGATTTGGAGCAATAAAGAAGGAGTTATGGCTGATTGAAGTTCGATTTGTGTCAGAATTGCAGCACTTCTGTTGAATTTGAGGTTTTGAGTGTCATTTGCAGCAGAATTGAGGAAATCGCTTCAAACTTTCGTGGTTGCGTTCATTGTCAGCCGGGCTACGACTGTCAAAAAAGTTTCAAGTGATTTGAGTTATTGAATAATTCAAGGCGGCCGCTGAAAGAGGGGGGGTATGTAAAGAGGGGGTATGCTCTAGATTGCGAGAAGCTCGCAATCTAGAGCAGCAACTTCAGAGAACGAAATCTGGAGTTCTGTGTACAATCAGGAGGTCCAACTCCAAGAGTGTTCAGCAAGTTGTGTACTGCAAATCCTGTAAGAAACTTCGAAATTGATCGAGCCAATCTCCTGTTATAGGTCGAAATAGCTGGCTGGGTACTAGAAATTGTCATAATTTCTCTGTTCAGAAAGTTTCTACTCATATCTTGGTGCTCTGAATTGATCTCAAGCTGAAACTTTGTTTGTGTATCCAGTAGGACCTCATTGACATGTAGGAGAAGTTCTGAAGTCTAAACCTTCACATATTTCTCAATCCTGACTGCCAAAGTTCGCCGTCAGATCTTATCGTTGCTAGTTAAGCTTGAACTTTGCCTCCTGAACATATCAGAAGAGCCAAGAGACTTGTATGAGCGTTTTTCAGTATCACCTTGTAACCTGAAGCCTATCCTTTGAGCAAACCAGCCACAGTCAAGAGTCTAGTGCTTCCCTAAGTAGACCGAACACAGCCTTCAAGCTCATATCACAGCCAGAAGGTTCCGCCCTTCCCGAGGAAAACTCTCAACTCTACAGCGTGCATCACGTTGAATGTGAACAGAGAACTGATGTATCGTCCTCCAAGTACCTGTGCGAAAGAGCCAGACCGAGGTTTTTATTGATTTCTGCCAAGACAAAGTGGAGGCACGTGATGAAAGAGAAGTTGTCATCACAAGAGCGAACCAATATTACCTCTCATGAAGTACTTGGTCCGTTAGAAGATATCACTAGTCTTTTGAATTTAGAACATCCTCTGCATTGTGTTTGCCAATGGAGGCTTAACAAGTTAGAGAATGTGAGAAGGAGTTTCGAAGCTAGTGAAAGAAGTGGACCGAACAGTGATGTGCATCACGATGATGAAAATTTTGCACCGGGCTCAAACAAAGATCATCTTACTTATCACTCATCTGGTGATCTTCTTGATTCTTATGTATTCCATAGAGTTGATTGTCCGTAGATGAGATAATTTATCAAAAATATGGCAGTTCATTATCAAGAAAAGATTCTCAGAACTCTTTTCGGAGAATCTAATCAGAACGATCGTCGACAAAGGTGGATGAATATGACGTTGGGAGCTCTCCTATGAACTGTTGGTCTAGAATGGAGCAGGAAAGAGTTAGGATTGAAAGGATTGATTAGCTTCTATACACTTCACAATTCTTATAGAATAGCTGGAATGTCTTCAGTCAAAAGATGGAGAGTGTGTTACGGAAAGACAGACACTCTACATGTTTTACAGACAAATTTTACAAGACGAATATATTCAAGGTCTGAAGTGTGTGTGTATTAGAAAATCACCATCAAGGCTTCAAAGAGATTGCGCAGTCTGTATAGAGCGATGCGAGGTAACTACTTGTAGGGAGTGAAAAAGAGATATGATATCATTTGATTACATCCCAATTGGAGGACATCTGAGAAAATTATGTAGATTTCGAACATTCTGTCATGAGATGTTGTCAATGTGGAGATGTAGAAATACATGGATTGATCGTGAGTATCCTACCGAACCAAATTTTTTTATGAAGGAATTGTGGGATGAGACAAAAGCGAAAGATGTTTCATGGTTCTTGGGTTCCCCTAAGTAATCTGAAGTTTCTTCCTCTGTCAAAACTATTAGGAAGTATACCTTACGTTGTTGGAGTGTGATCCGTCTACCTAGGAAAGCGCCGGGCTTCTGATTGTGGTTGTTTACTCAAGAGGTTGGCTTTCAGGTCACAACAGGAGCTATAAACACTCACACAGGAGTGTAGGATCCTCTGATATGCTCAAAAAGCGAAATTTAGGTCTCACTGGTAGTAATAGACTTAAGCGGTGAACTTTGACACTCAAAGAGAGAAAAACTATGAAGGTTAGACTTCTAAACTTCCCCTACATGTAAATGAGGCACTACTGAACACACACACGAAGTTTCAGCCTGAGATTGAATTCTAGCACCGAGATGTTGACAGAAAAGTTCTGAATAAAAGAATTATGACAATTTCTGATACATAGACAGCTATTCAGACATAGAACAGAGAATTGGCTCGATGAATTTCAAATCTTCTCACAGTATTTGAAGTCTACAGGATGCTGAACATCCCTGTGAAGTTGGGACTCCTGATTGTTTGTAGAACTCCAGATCTCCTTCTCTAAAGTCGCTGCTCTAGATTAAGAGCTTTTCAGACCCCCTCTGCTTCAGCGGCCGCCCTGAATTACTCAGTTACTCAAATGAGTCGAAACTTTTTGGACAGTCGTAACCCTCCTGACAGTGAACGCAACCACGAAGTTTTGAAGTGATTTCCTCAATTCTGCTGCAATTGGCACCGAAAACCCCAAAATCAACAAAAGTGATGCAGTTTTGGCACAATCCGAACTTCAATTGGGCATAACTCCTTGTTTATTGATCCAAATCGAGCAAAAATTTCACTGACAGTGCTTGGCACGACGAGCTCTCCTTTCCTGTCTTCTCAGATTTCGAAGATACCTCACCAATTGCTCGAACTCTCCTCTAGAGCTCTGTTTCTAAACTTAGAGTTTTACAAAAGACAAAAATGGACCAATGGGAGTTCATAGCTCCACTTGACTGTCTTTTTGTGCCTTAAACTACCTGGTAACTTTTCTACACTCATAGGCTACCACGTCAAGCCCCCTAGAGTGCCAGCGTATAACTTAAACTACCTAAAATGACACATAGCCCTGAAAAATAACTTAAATTAGCTAGAAAGCGTGCATGGGCGACAAGTAAGTACAACCCATGAGCTCAAACCCCTATCAGCATGGAAACCCTAAGTTATGTACATTAAACGTCATAGACAAGTAAGAAGTCACTTGCACAAGCGCACAAATGCTTGAACAAAATAACTAACATACTATCAGCCTACTAGGACTCAAAATAGTGTTAACACCGTATGCAAAGGTGTCAAACATATATATAAAGGACTAGAAGTAGTATGAGCTAACTTCTAGAACTACTAAATCTAAGCGTCGGAGTAGAAGTCAAGCATGTAGCCGCCAAGTAGCGCGACATCCACCCCCTCTGAACCTGCACATCCTCCGGTATGTGCCAGATCCAGATCAAGATTCTTCAGCTTCAGCTTCAAATTCATCTTCAACCTCCATTGAGTCTTCAGCTTCATCCTCAGTAAGCTCTGCAATGTTCTGGTCGTCCCCTCTCCTTCTAAAGAGCTTGATTCTCTTCCCTGCGACTGGTATCTTGAGCACTGCACCATCTAACTCTCTCAAACAGTATGTGGCATTATCATAAACTTCTAACACCACATAAGGTCCGAACCATCTCTTGGAAAACTTTCTGATAGCGCTATGCTGATTATCAAGACTACTATCATAGACTAACACCCAATCACCTTCCTTAACTGGTTTGGGTCGTAATCTATGCGTTCTATCAAATCTGCCTTTGTTTCTCTCTCTAGCAGTCTTTAACCTTTCCACAGCTTTGGCAACATCCTCAGGTCTTCGTTCTAACTGCTGGATCCTTAATGCAAGAAGATCCTCTGTACTTCTTTCATCTTCCCATGGCAAAACATTCCAAGTAGGCACAACCTCCTCAATCGGCATCACAGGTTTTTGCCCTAGTATCAACTCTGATGGCATGTAACCTGTAACGGTGTCGTGTTGTGAGACGTCCCACATGTGAATTCAGTGTAGAACGGGTGTTGTGTTTTCTTTTGTGTTCGGTGAACCTTTTGTGTAGTTCGCATGAGAGAGTATTAGGTGTCACGTTCACAGAGATCTGGATGTGAGATCGCACGATAACGAGATGTGCCGACTCAATGATCCGTGAACGTTCGCGTGAATGGCTCTTGTTGTCAACATAGGTATAAGATAGTAGGTTGGGGTTTGTGAGGCATTCTTCTTTGGGATAGTTTTCATGAGTGTGTCTTAGTGTCTTACGTGATAAGAAGGAGCAGCAAGTGTTGTATTCATGGATGGAGGATTGAATCGAGTTCCAAATCTGCCATTTCCGAACCCGTTCCATATCAAGCTTCACTTGATCCACCGCGATCACTTTCGACAGTGGTTCGTCGCCCACTTTGGAGAAGAGTTCATGGGGAGGATGATGGACTCGCCTACTCCGGTGATCTTACCAATCGTCACGTATGGAGAAGACTGGGACTTGACAGTGTACATCTTACTTTGAGGAGGGCCAATGGACTTGAATTATCCAGCCAACATCCTTTTCAACGTCTGGGTGGATGTTCGGTGTCACTGTCGGCGGAAGATCAATCATCGTGCGTGGATCGCAAGGAACTTTGGGGAGGAGTACTGTAATCAAGTGATGGCTTCTCCATTTCCTTTTGTAGTACCTTTCATTGTAAATCGGTTCCAGGTCGTCATCTTGACCTTGTACTGAATCTTAAATGTTAAGTAAGATCTCTATAGTTTGACGAGGGTAATTAACTAAGGTTGGGACCAATGCCTTGAAGGCATGAGAGGGTAGCTAGGTCATAGTTGTTCTAGGGTACCAAGTAAAGGACAAAAGAGGTTTCCAGATCTGTTTCTTATTGGTCTATTTTCGACCAATCAACGCCATTCCAGATCTGCAGACGGCTTTAGGGTTTTGGAGGTCTTTCCGGGGGTCATTTGAGGAGTGAGTGGTCTTGTTGGAAAGCTCTCGAGACGGGCTACACTCTGGAGACAAAGATCAGGCGATTTGGAATTCTGAGGAGAGAGTGATGGACGTTGAAAGTCAGGGGGGGTCAAATCGGTACCCCGAGCCACGTTTTGGAGTGATCCGGGAGTTTGAGAGGTGATCTTTAGGAGCTGTCAAGGGGATCGAGTAGTTCACTCCGTGCTGGTTGTATTGATGTAAAACAATCCTACATTTGGGTTGGATTTGCTCCTGAAATGATCAATTGAAGTTGGCTGTTACAGTTGAGAGGTATGAGAAAACCCGCTTTCTTTGGATTCAAAGCTTGAGTTGCTCCGTGCACATGGGATTGGATCTCTGAGTGAAACTTTCCAGGATGAGAGTGTGCCCTATCAGCTAGTCACATGTGAAATTTCAGTTCAATTGGGTAAGAGAATGTGTGGAGATCTAGGATTTTGGCCATCGAGATCTGTAAAGCTCAGAAGTTAGCACAGGCGGGTGGCTTGATTCATCGCGAACAGTTGGGGGTCAGATCTGAGACTGAAATTTCATACAGTAGTAGAGAAGGGTCAGAGGGGATGTCCTGTGGAGTTTGAGCCTGATTGGATAATCGAGGTGAAGGCACGAGAGTGTCAAAGTTCAGTTTGCAGCGAGACGAGAAAGACGTAGAGAGATTTTGCTGAAATCTCTTGGTTGGAGTTGAACAAAAACGACTTGAAGATGGGAGGTGTGCTTCTTGGAGGTGTCGTGTGGATGATAAGGAGGCTGTATTGTGAGATTGGTACGGCGATCACGCTCAGTGGAGGTGCCACGTCTTGCTGAAGCTGAGGTACCGTTATCCTCGGTATCACGCCTCGAGTTTCTAGCTGTTTTGCTGCCGATATGTCTTGTATCGTTGGGAAGCTTGTGTAGTAGGCGGTCCTTGCTGTGGACATCTTCCTGAGCAAACTCGTATCAGCGAACAATAGAAGGTCAGAGGCTACAATTAGGTAGTTTGTCGAGAAGAAAGTAGTGAAGCGGATGTGGATGAGAGATTGCATGAAGAGTGTTTGGGATCTAAAGCAGACACGTACCGTGTATGAGCCTTGCCTTTATCTAGAGTGGAATCGAGCTCCGAGTCATTTGTGTGATGCACATGTGCTACACTTGGGTCAAGTTAGCTCGCTAGTAACCTACAAAAAACACTGATAGATTAGATATTGAGAGCATAAGTTTTCATCGGTTAGGTCGTAGATCCAGTTGTATCTCTCTACAGCCAGATACCCCGTGTATTCCCAGACCATATTTCACGCCCTACGACAGTTGGTGAACTCGACGTGAAACGTCTGGGGTTGAGAGATACGTTTTTTCCAATCATGGACGCTGAGAGCCTATCTCAATTCATAGATGAGGCTTCTACGTCTGGAGAGGTCCCGAGGGTGAACCCACTGAAAAGATCTGACATGCGATTGCTTGAGGCATTCGCATTGATCATGCAACAACAACAAGCCGCTGAACGAAAAGAGACAATGGCTACTAGAGCTTTGCAGTCTGTTGTGGGATTGTTGGATCAGTTTGATGGAAAGAACATCTCCAAGTACCTTAAGTACTATTCTAGGGAGATGGAGTTGAGTAAAGTGCCGGAGAGAGAGATGGTCAACACATTTGAGCTTGCTGTCGTACCAGAGATACGAGAGCATGTGAAGGAGATCATTCACTCTCATGGCGCTACATGGGAAGAGTTTACTTTTCAATTAAAAGAAGAATATTCTCTAGAAGATGCAGATCGAGTGACTAAGAAGTCATTCATGGAGTGGGTAAACAAACCCAATAAAGGGCTTGTTGCTACAGAGCTATTTAGGGAGTTCGAGAGACAGTTCCTTCAGTTGTCTCGGATGGAGAAGCTCACATTGGAGAACGACAAAGTGGAGCTATTTCTGCAAGCAGCTAACAATGAGCTACAGAAGGAGTTGGAACTACTTCTGGAAGACAGGATGGAAGATACTGGACTCACGGCTGATTGGAGGAAGGTTTCTGAAGCAGTGGGTGTACTTGCGAAGCGGGAGTATCGGAGAGGGAAGGTGGTGGTAAGGCAAGAAGTGAGACCACCGCCAATCGTACTACCCCGTAGGCAACCAACAATGCCTAATGTACAAGCGCCTACGGTACAAGTACCTCCTATTTCATTTCTTGCTGTTCCTGTCCCTATGGTTGCACCTCAAAAAGATGCAATAGAGGAATTGGTAAAAAGGATGAGAGACTTGCAGATTAAGCTAGCAAGGCTAGAGGAGAAAGGAGGAGTACTTGAGGGCAAAACCGCTCCAAAGCAAGGGTATGTGCAGAGATGTATGTGGTGCGATAGCACTGAACATCACCGGAAGGAGTGCGGAGACTTTGCTGACATCCTACGGCAAGGAGTGATCTACTGGAAGGAGGGGAAGGTTGCCTTGAAGGAGACAGGTGAGATCCTCAAAACTAACTTTGGAAGAGGAGGGATGAGGCAAGTTTTAGAAGATTATCTTTCACAACATGCTGAGGTATCAGTAAAAGCCGCTACCTATGGGGTTGAGGTAGTGAAAGATAGAGATAGTACTTCTGAAGAGGAAGTAAAGGCGAGTGAAATATGGAGTCATGCTGTGACCACAATGGAGAAAGGAAAAGCAACAAGGGGTGAGTTACTCAAGGTGGCCACGACAATCAGAGGTGCTACTGGATGGAGTGATCCAGTAGATACAATGTCTGTACACGCCTACTTGGCAAAGAGTCAACATGAGGCTCTCATGGAGGAGAAGCGTAGGAGGGATGATGCTGGTCCTAGTGAGGAGAGAAGTACTCCTAAGAGGCAGTTACGAGGTGAGAAACCTCGGCTAGATACAACGCCGGTGCGAGAAGAGACTATGGAGGAAGTTCCACCATCTACTACAGAGAGGTTAGAAAGGAGTAAGAAAGGTAAGCCTGCTACCTACAAGCTGCAGTCGGATATTGAAGCTGCTACAGATTTGAAGGGGGTGTTAGAAGAGAGAGTGCTCAACGCAAAGATTGCGTTTACTTTACGAGAGATCTTTGGAATAGCAAAGAAGGAGTTCCATGATGTCATTATTGACACCATCAAGAGGAAGAGGCAGTTGACAGGAGAGACTGCTATGACAAACGCTCTAGATACGAGAATAACGAAGGAGGAGGAGCAAGAGTTAGCTAAATATTGCACCAGTCATAAGGTTCGATTTGCTGTCGATGAAGATGAGGGAGATGATAGGGTTCCCAGTTATTATACTAGGGGACATTGGGCTAGAGGTACTACGGAGACCTTGGTGAAGATAGGAGATTTGGTAGATCCGGTAGTTGCTCTCATTGACCATGGATCTGAGATTAACATCGTATCCAAAGATGTCTATAAGCGAGGGAAGTGGCCCATTGACACAGAGCATGGTTGGATGATCCGGGCAGCGAACAACACACGGGGAGAACTCTACGGTGCTTGTCCGGATGTAAGGGTAAAGATTGGAGATGTAGTCATAGAGCAAAACTTTTTTGTTCAAGACACTACTTCGTATCCGGTAATTCTTGGACAGCCATACATTACGGCTGTAAGGATGGAGACCAAGGTGCTGGATGATGGGTCTGCATATGCTAGGATCAGAAATCAAGACGGTAAGAGAGCAGTGCAGTTTCTAACTGTACCGCCTAACCATGAGCGCAATCGGGAGAACTTGCGGAGTGGTTCTCTTCCTAAAGTCACTGAAGAGTTTAAGGATTTTCGCATAGGGTCACCATAGAGCGAGGGTATGGTGATACCGATACACAGAAGGAGGTACTCTCGCCAGCGAAGGGAAGTGCCTTTTGTACAGGAGTTGTGGGATTTTCTGAGGGTGGATTTGCTTTATATACGCAGCTTGTTGATCTACAGAAGTGGGAGCGGAAGGCTGTGGAAAGAGTTGAGAAAGATCTAAAAAGAGTGTGTGTACTTGACGAGGAGGATAGAATAGCCGGTGTTTACATGGAGATGGGATTAGAGGATCCTTTGGAGGAACTTACCAAGATTGAGAAAAGGAGTGAAGATCAACTGGTGGAAATAAATTCTAGAGAGCTCTACTCGATCATAGAGTCATTCCAGAAACCAGAAGTCAGGGTTGAAACCAAGTACAAAACGGTGGATAGAAAGGTTAAGCCTGTAGCTCAACCTTTACCTGATGACTCCAACAACCAAGTTCAGCAAGCTTCGAAGGAGAAGAGCTTGAGGGATCCTCGCCAAGTGGGTCACAAGTTTACTGCAGCTACGCTCAAGGAGTTGAAGGTAGGATCCGCAGATTTTCTCTTTCCTATTGAAAAGCGAGAGTTCAAAGAGATGTTGAGTAAGCATGGGAAGGCTTTTTCTTTTGAAGCTTCGGAGATAGGATGCGTGGATCCGAGCGTAGTAGCTCCAATGATTATCTTTACAGTGCCGCATGCACCTTGGGACTTGAGGCCAATCCCTGTACCTAGGGCTCATCTACCTAAGCTTATGGAGCTTCTAAAGGAGAAAATGCAGATGAAGATTCTCGAACCTTCATTTGCACCGTATTCCAGTCGTTGGTTTACAGTTCCGAAAAAGAGTGGAGCGTTACGCTTCATTCAAGATATGCAGTCAGTAAACCAAGTGACTATCAGGAATACAGGGATAGGACCGATTGTAGGAGAGTTTGCTGAAGCATTTGCTGGAAGAGCGATCTATTCTGTGGGAGATCTCTACTCCGGATACGATCAATTTCAACTTGCCGAAAGGAGCAGGGATGTCACCACTATGAGGACTCCGTTGGGACTGGTAAGGATGTGCACATTACCACAAGGGGCCACTAACTCAGTGGCGCACATGATGAATGGGATGAATAAAGTCTTACGAGATTTTATTCCGGAGAAGACAATGCCGTTCTTAGATGACATTCCAATCAAGGGTTGTCCAGAAGAGGAGAAGGATGAAGCGACAGATCAGAGGGGGTGCCGTAAGTTTGTTGTTGATCACATTGCAGATGTTGATAAGATATTGTCACGTCTTGAGGAAGTCCACTTGACGTTATCAGGAGCTAAGTCCTCGTTTGGAGTGCGAGAGGTTGTGATTGTGGGACATTTGTGTGGATGGTTTGGTCGTAGGCCTGATCCAAGTAAGGTAGATGCCATCCAACGGATGAAGGATACATGTAGTTCGCAAACTGAAGTACGGAGGTTCTTAGGGGCTTGTGTATTCTATCATGTTTGGATTCCTCACTTTGCACATGTTGCTGATCCTTTATACGGCTTGCTTCGGAAAGGCAAGAAGTTTAAGTGGGACGAGAAGCACTCAGAGGCAGTTCGAAGGCTAAAAGAACTGTTGTCTTCCCCGCTTGTACTTCGTAGAGTCAGCTATGAAGGGGGTAAACCTGTAGTTCTGACTGTTGATAGTAGTCCTATAGCAATTGGATGGGCTGTGGGGCAAGATGATGAAGAAGGAAACAGGTTTGCTGTGCGGTTCGGCGCAAAGGTGTTGAGTGAGCGACAAAGGAAGTACCCACAGGTGAAGCGAGAACTATGGGGGGTGGTTACAGCTATGAAGGCTGAGAAAGATTACCTGATTGGAGCATCGGTGGTTGTGGAGACTGATTGTTTGCCATTGTTGGGAATGATTACGAATTGTAACACTCCTGATATTGCTATGCTAAGGTGGATAGCGTACATCAAATCATTGAATCCTGAATTCAAGCACATAGCTGGTAAGGATAACCCAGTAGCAGATATGTTGTCTCGAGCAAGGTATGAAGGAGAGGAAGATATGATCGAGGACACAGAGGATGTTGGCACTACCGTCTTTTCTAGAGCACAAAAGGGAGAAGCAGTGTATCCAAAACCATTCGAAGAGGAGTTGTACGAGGGTGAATGGATAGATATTGGGCGTTATCTTAGCACGTTGCTGAAGCACCATGAGTGGAGTGATATACACTTCAAACAGGTCAGGAAGAAGGCATACAACTACCTATTACAAGGTGGTTATCTGTGGAAGCGATCTAAGCGAGATGTTGATTCACCACAAAGAGTTGTGTGTAAGAAGGAGATGCAGACGCAACTTATTCGAGAGTTCCATGACAGTTTATGGGCTGGACATCGAGGTATTTATGCGACCTTCACAAAGCTCAAGGAGAGGTACTGGTGGCGTAATATGTATAGAGATGTTGTGAGGTTTGTAGAATCGTGTCAGACTTGTCAGATGTACTCAGAGATCAGACATCGAGATGGTTTGCACCCTACGTATCCGCTTGCAATCCATTACAAATGGGTAGTAGATCTGGTTATCATGCCAATGGGGATATGGCAAATGCGATATCTGGCTCTTGCACGAGAGGATCTATCCAATCAAGTGGAAGGACGAGCTTTACGTACAAAGTCCACTGAAGGAGTTTGCAGATTCTTGTTGGAGGACGTGATCTGTAGGTACGGGTGTGTTGGGAAGATTACAGCAGATCGTGGAGAGCTGAATACTCTCGAAGCTAAGCAGTTCTTTGAGAGATGCGGGGTGAAACTAGCTCTTACTACGGCCTACAATCCAGAAGGGAATGCTAAGAGTGAGCGAGGTCATCCTCCTATTGTTAAAGCCATTGTGAAAGCTTGTAGAGGAAGGGTGAAGGAGTGGCCAAGGTTCTTACCTTTTGCTTTATGGGCTGATCGCTGCACACATAGTTCAGTGACTGGGTACATGCCAGCAGAGCTAATGCAAGGGCAAAAACCTATCATGCCCATTGAGGAGCACATCCCTACTTGGAGCGTTCTACCTTGGGAGGATAATATGTCTAAGGAGGAACTTCTTGCGCTCCGGATTCGTCAATTGGAAAGAAGACCCGAGGACATAGAGATTGCAGTTGATAGGTTGAGAAAGGCTCGGTTGAAGAATAAGGGCAGGTTTGATGAACGTCACCGGTTGCGGCCAAAGGAGATTAAGGAAGGCGATTGGGTGTTGGTGTATGATTGTAGCTTGGACAACCAACACAGTGCTCTTAGAAAGTTCTCTAAGCGGTGGTTTGGACCATATGTGGTTCTTGTTGTACATGACAATGCTACATATTCACTTCGGGAGCTTGATGGATCAAAGCTCAAAGTTCCCATTGCAAGAAAGCGTGTGAAACTCTTCAAGAAGCGAGATGAAGAGATAAGCGTGGAAGAAGTCGGAGCGGAGTTTGATCTCTTGGACGACGACGAGGATGATTTGATTCTTGAGGATGCTGATAACGATGACATCATTCAAGACGACAAAGACGTGGTGTGATGCCGTCCACAACTTGTAAGTGTTTGTGGCGCATGCCGGAGGATGCGCAGGTTTAGAGGGGGTGGATGTCGTGTTGTGAGACGTCCCACATGTGAATTCAGTGTAGAACGGGTGTTGTGTTTTCTTTTGTGTTCGGTGAACCTTTTGTGTAGTTCGCATGAGAGAGTATTAGGTGTCACGTTCACAGAGATCTGGATGTGAGATCGCACGATAACGAGATGTGCCGACTCAATGATCCGTGAACGTTCGCGTGAATGGCTCTTGTTGTCAACATAGGTATAAGATAGTAGGTTGGGGTTTGTGAGGCATTCTTCTTTGGGATAGTTTTCATGAGTGTGTCTTAGTGTCTTACGTGATAAGAAGGAGCAGCAAGTGTTGTATTCATGGATGGAGGATTGAATCGAGTTCCAAATCTGCCATTTCCGAACCCGTTCCATATCAAGCTTCACTTGATCCACCGCGATCACTTTCGACAGTGGTTCGTCGCCCACTTTGGAGAAGAGTTCATGGGGAGGATGATGGACTCGCCTACTCCGGTGATCTTACCAATCGTCACGTATGGAGAAGACTGGGACTTGACAGTGTACATCTTACTTTGAGGAGGACCAATGGACTTGAATTATCCAGCCAACATCCTTTTCAACGTCTGGGTGGATGTTCGGTGTCACTGTCGGCGGAAGATCAATCATCGTGCGTGGATCGCAAGGAACTTTGGGGAGGAGTACTGTAATCAAGTGATGGCTTCTCCATTTCCTTTTGTAGTACCTTTCATTGTAAATCGGTTCCAGGTCGTCATCTTGACCTTGTACTGAATCTTAAATGTTAAGTAAGATCTCTATAGTTTGACGAGGGTAATTAACTAAGGTTGGGACCAATGCCTTGAAGGCATGAGAGGGTAGCTAGGTCATAGTTGTTCTAGGGTACCAAGTAAAGGACAAAAGAGGTTTCCAGATCTGTTTCTTATTGGTCTATTTTCGACCAATCAACGCCATTCCAGATCTGCAGACGGCTTTAGGGTTTTGGAGGTCTTTCCGGGGGTCATTTGAGGAGTGAGTGGTCTTGTTGGAAAGCTCTCGAGACGGGCTACACTCTGGAGACAAAGATCAGGCGATTTGGAATTCTGAGGAGAGAGTGATGGACGTTGAAAGTCAGGGGGGGTCAAATCGGTACCCCGAGCCACGTTTTGGAGTGATCCGGGAGTTTGAGAGGTGATCTTTAGGAGCTGTCAAGGGGATCGAGTAGTTCACTCCGTGCTGGTTGTATTGATGTAAAACAATCCTACATTTGGGTTGGATTTGCTCCTGAAATGATCAATTGAAGTTGGCTGTTACAGTTGAGAGGTATGAGAAAACCCGCTTTCTTTGGATTCAAAGCTTGAGTTGCTCCGTGCACATGGGATTGGATCTCTGAGTGAAACTTTCCAGGATGAGAGTGTGCCCTATCAGCTAGTCACATGTGAAATTTCAGTTCAATTGGGTAAGAGAATGTGTGGAGATCTAGGATTTTGACCATCGAGATCTGTAAAGCTCAGAAGTTAGCACAGGCGGGTGGCTTGATTCATCGCGAACAGTTGGGGGTCAGATCTGAGACTGAAATTTCATACAGTAGTAGAGAAGGGTCAGAGGGGATGTCCTGTGGAGTTTGAGCCTGATTGGAAAATCGAGGTGAAGGCACGAGAGTGTCAAAGTTCAGTTTGCAGCGAGACGAGAAAGACGTAGAGAGATTTTGCTGAAATCTCTTGGTTGGAGTTGAACAAAAACGACTTGAAGATGGGAGGTGTGCTTCTTGGAGGTGTCGTGTGGATGATAAGGAGGCTGTATTGTGAGATTGGTACGGCGATCACGCTCAGTGGAGGTGCCACGTCTTGCTGAAGCTGAGGTACCGTTATCCTCGGTATCACGCCTCGAGTTTCTAGCTGTTTTGCTGCCGATATGTCTTGTATCGTTGGGAAGCTTGTGTAGTAGGCGGTCCTTGCTGTGGACATCTTCCTGAGCAAACTCGTATCAGCGAACAATAGAAGGTCAGAGGCTACAATTAGGTAGTTTGTCGAGAAGAAAGTAGTGAAGCGGATGTGGATGAGAGATTGCATGAAGAGTGTTTGGGATCTAAAGCAGACACGTACCGTGTATGAGCCTTGCCTTTATCTAGAGTGGAATCGAGCTCCGAGTCATTTGTGTGATGCACATGTGCTACACTTGGGTCAAGTTAGCTCGCTAGTAACCTACAAAAAACACTGATAGATTAGATATTGAGAGCATAAGTTTTCATCGGTTAGGTCGTAGATCCAGTTGTATCTCTCTACAGCCAGATACCCCGTGTATTCCCAGACCATATTTCACGCCCTACGACAACGCCCACAAATCTCAGGCACAACAGCAAGTTCAAAGTTCTCCACCATCTCCTTCTCAGGTACCTTGTTCACCTCCATCTCTCTAGCATAGTATCGCACGTACTTGGAAATATCTGTCCCCTTGAACTGATCCATCTGATGCACCACAGATTGCAACGCCTTGGTTGCTAACACCTCCTTCCTCTCTGTGCTCTGCTGCTGCTGCATGAACATGGAAAAAACCTAGAACATCTTCATCGTAGCAGCATCAAACTGAATAGGTTGCTGAGCAGCAGCAGCACCCCCACTTGATGATCCTTGGTTGGTCATGATATCTGATCTTGTAACACTCTCAAGAAAACTCCCACCCTAGGTCTTTCACGTCGAGTTCACCAAAAAGAGAGTATGTCTGAGTGTGATCCGTCTACCTAGGAAAGCGCCGGGCTTCTGATTGTGGTTGTTTACTCAAGAGGTTGGCTTTCAGGTCACAACAGGAGCTATAAACACTCACACAGGAGTGTAGGATCCTTTGATATGCTCAAAAAGCGAAATTTAGGTCTCACTGGTAGTAATAGACTTAAGCGGTGAACTTTGACACTCAAAGAGAGAAAAACTATGAAGGTTAGACTTCTAAACTTCCCCTACATGTAAATGAGGCACTACTGAACACACACACGAAGTTTCAGCCTGAGATTGAATTCTAGCACCGAGATGTTGACAGAAAAGTTCTGAATAAAAGAATTATGGCAATTTCTGGTACATAGACAGCTATTCAGACATAGAACAGAGAATTGGCTCGATGAATTTCAAATCTTCTCACAGTATTTGAAGTCTACAGGATGCTGAACATCCCTGTGAAGTTGGGACTCCTGATTGTTTGTAGAACTCCAGATCTCCTTCTCTAAAGTCGCTGCTCTAGATTAAGAGCTTTTCAGACCCCCTCTGCTTCAGCGGCCGCCCTGAATTACTCAGTTACTCAAATGAGTCGAAACTTTTTGGACAGTCGTAACCCTCCTGACAGTGAACGCAACCACGAAGTTTTGAAGTGATTTTCTCAATTCTGCTGCAATTGGCACCGAAAACCCCAAAATCAACAAAAGTGATGCAGTTTTGGCACAATCCGAACTTCAATTGGGCATAACTCCTTGTTTATTGATCCAAATCGAGCAAAAATTTCACTGACAGTGCTTGGCACGACGAGCTCTCCCTTCCTGTCTTCTCAGATTTCGAAGATACCTCACCAATTGCTCGAACTCTCCTCTAGAGCTCTGTTTCTAAACTTAGAGTTTTACAAAAAACAAAAATGGACCAATGGGAGTTCATAGCTCCACTTGACTGTCCTTTTGTGCCTTAAACTACCTGGTAACTTTTCTACACTCATAGGCTACCACGTCAAGCCCCCTAGAGTGCCAACGTATAACTTAAACTACCTAAAATGACACATAGCCCTGAAAAATAACTTAAATTAGCTAGAAAGGGTGCATGGGCGACAAGTAAGTACAACCCATGAGCTCAAACCCCTATCAGCATGGAAACCCTAAGTTATGTACATTAAACGTCATAGACAAGTAAGAAGTCACTTGCACAAGCGCACAAATGCTTGAACAAAATAACTAACATACTATCAGCCTACTAGGACTCAAAATAGTGTTAACACCGTATGCAAAGGTGTCAAACATATATATAAAGGACTAGAAGTAGTATGAGCTAACTTCTAGAACTACTAAATCTAAGCGTCGGAGTAGAAGTCAAGCATGTAGCCGCCAAGTAGCGCGACAACGTTCTCATAGAAATGCTTCGTTCTTTCAAGTCCAAGTTGTTATGATACAAGTACACAATCTTATAACTTCATGTGCAAGCGTTGTGGAATAAGAATTAGTGCTAAACAGATATTTGCCACAGTATTTTTCAACTTCTTTCACGCTCGCTCAAAATCATATTATGACAATTCGCTCTAGAATAGCTGCTTGATGTTTTGTGTCCACCTTCGACTTTCATGATTCGCTCTGGAGCGCGTGGAGCATTCTGATCTCGCTCTAGAGCGCACTCATATATATCTCTGTAATTGTTATTTTACTTTGGGTTAGTTGTTACTTTTAGATCCTTCAAAGGATGACTCTGGAGCTCTAAGAGATATCTTTCTATTCTAAAGCGAACCCAATGGTTTTCTCTCAACCTAGATGGGTACATCCGTACTACATTAAAATTCAGTGCATTCTCTACGTACATGACAATCCGTGTAAAGTGCTATTACTTGCACACTAGGACGAGTTTCAGTCAACATCTTCATATTACAGCAACATATGGTCAGTGAGGTGAAAATACGAAATGCTAGCACTCAATCAAATTTACCAATGATGCTTGTGTTATTCATCCTTAACATCAAAGTCGGAGTTAGTTCAAAGATTGATGTCTTAGAAATCTGCATAGAGTCATTCATACAAGAATGTCAAAGGTAATTCGTTGAGGGAGTGGAAGTTGATAATTATTATCATACTTATCTATACCTTGACTTACAGGGCAGACGAGAAAGAAATCGGGTATGAGATGTGAAGAGGGTAGAGGGTATTCTTCATTACTGTATTCTGAAAAAGGCTTGTCATCAGTTGACGATACTGCGAGAGTTAAGGTTCGGATTTGAGAAGGATAGGTGCAGGGTTTGATTCTTGATATGCATATTTTGACCCTTTATGCATCTCCGGTAGACTTAGGGTTCTTGTCTCACGACAGTGTGGTCGCGAGATTAAGGTCCTTGTGACCCTCATGCCTTAGCAAAATTATCTAGTTTAGGAATAAAAAACTGGCAGTCTAATTTGACAGCCTAATGTGTACTTAAGATGTCTTAAATCTCACAACAGTGCGGCTGTAGGCCACAGGCTTAGAGTCCTTGTGACCCTCATGCCTTAGAAGAATTATTTGCTTTAGGAGATAATAAGAAATGGGCAGCTTACTGGATACTTAAGGCGTATTAAATCTCACACGAATCACGAGACATTAATTTACGATTCTGTGACATCTTTGTAGCTTTCCTCAAAAGGAGATCCGATGGGTTCATCATTATGCTGTCTCTTAGTGTAAATATATATATTTTAAGCTTTTAAAACTTATTATATTTTAAAGATTAGAAGAAATTCAATAAAATAAGAACAAGAAATTCATATATTTACCTTAAACTACTTAAGAAATAAAGGTTCTGAATTTCTGAATCTTTTTCTTTGTGATAGCTGCAAGACTATAAGCAATAAGATTAATAAAACATCAACTTAATGATACAATTTGTATTCACAAAACAAAACATCTACAAATCTTACCTGATCAAGGCCACAAAAATCTCCTAAAGAGTTGAAGTTGCATATCTCAAGCATCCAGATCTTCAATGTCTAGGAATATATCTTTCTTATTTGGATCATCATACTCTTCCACAATACTTTCAGCAGCGACGCTGATTAAATCATCAACCCATTTACCTTGCATATGTATTCTTTATCATTTGGTTCGTCAAAGATAAATCCGTCAATCTATGCTTTTGTAAGTGATTCACATTTGATTATATAATTTTCAGACCTATCGCAAATATTGCTTTCAGTATTTACAAGTGTACAACGACAAGATGCACATGTGTATCGATATGATCCTTCATCATAATTTGACCATCAAACTACTCCTCGTATGTACATTAACAATGAATATAGGTTACATATGTAACATTTATTATGATGTAGAATGAAAAAGAAGTGAAATAAATATAAGATAAAAGAACAATGCATTTGATTATCTTTAGCATAATACTTGGTAATGTTAGATTATAGTTTGTTTATGATGTTTGAACACATGTTGCGACCCTCAGTCCCAAGATCGGACGCAGACGCGAACAACAAAACCTTAGTGGACTTGCATTAGGTTGTGAACGCTGCGGATAAGACTTAACTGTTTGACCAGGAAGTCAAAAACAGATGAACCCTAAGTGGTTCTCTGAACCAATGTTAGAACGTTGGGTTATGTAATGTCTCAGGATTTCTCTTTTGGCGCATTTAGCATAAAAGATATCGTTCTCACAGGAGATTTGCACAAGTATCGCTGCTCTAAGATCTAAGATCTGTTCAAACACACAAACACATGAGTTTTATCTAGAAATCTCATCTTTTCACAAAACCACACGGCTTCCAGATCCACTAGAAAGCTCTCGCCGAGTCTTTTCCAATGATATCTTACTCGCCTCGAGGTCTTGCTTGGAGCTCCGTCCACGACTAAAAATGTCGCCGGAGCTCCAACACTTAAGATTTGTCCGAGGAACCGTGGTCCAGTACCAGACTTGGACCTTGTGGTTTGGACCAGCACCAACCATGATCCATCTGCAGACTCATGTCTCGATCTCGGACTTATGTTTCGATCTTGTGTTTCTATCCGTTTCTGGACTTGCTCCTTTAGGTCAATGTTCGTATGGGGTCCTCTTGGGATAGGTCCTTACGTCCTAACTTGTGGTGGCCACAATTTACAGGATTGGAGATTTTTTGAAATTTCTAAAATTAATAACGTATCTATGTAATTGAAGCAGCCTTCTTACTTAAGACTACACCTTGCTTAGAGAGAAGAAGATCTTAAGGGCTTTTCGTAAGAAGAAGTCGACTTCTTCCGAAGCCGGAAGACGGACATTTTCCAGGCAGACGTATTCTCGGTCGAGTCTTCCAGAAGACAAAAGACGGAAGACGGACATCTTCCGAGAAGACAGTGACCGTGACTGCATGGGTATCAATCAGTCAATCACGCGCCACATAGACAAGGGGTAGGTGTACATACCAGGTAGTAATCATTGTAGTAGGTAATTCAGGGTAACCCAGGGCATTACCTAAATCACGTAAGGAAGATACAGGTTGAGAGCACATTAGCACAGAATCACTTGCTGCTTCTCGCATCAGAGATCGACTGTGCATTAGAGATCGATTTGCTTGGAGGTATCGAAGTAGGTCGTGGAAGCAAGGAGAGTGAAATTGAGAACACCCAAGATCGAATTGAGACAAGAGAGAGAGCGAGGCCGATTTTACCAGCTAAGAGCACATTTGAACTGAAGAATCTATGAGGATTTCAAGAAGCAGACATCGAGGGTTGATTAGGAACCAGAGAGGGGTGCAGCTCAAGATTAACGACGGAAGCAAGACCGTGGTGACATATTGGAGATGGAATTGAAGACTGGAAGCGCACGAAAGACGGACGGTGCAACAGAAGCAGCTAGAAGCAGCTGGAAGCAGTCTTGAGGTTCTTCTCATGTTCTTTCCTTTCTCCCACCGCTTTCCGTCTCTGATTTGATGTCCCCCGCGCTTCCCCGCTCGTTTGGAGGAAGCCCATCGATCGATTTCTCTACCCTGAAATTCTCTCTGTGAGAATTGAGCGCGGAAGCGCTGGTCTTTCGACAGTCATCTTCTCACTTCTTCACAAGTTGGAATCGAGCTTCTTCATCTCCTATTCCTAAATTTGATCATCTGACTATCAATTTCTCTATCCTATCACTCCTCTGTTCTCGAACCCATGGACAGAAGACGCTTTTGAAGATCTAAACATCTTCGAAAGACGCTTCTGAATGTCTATACGTCTTCGAAAGACGACTGTTTGCAATTCATATCAAGATTGGATTTGATTGGAATTTGTGTTGAGAGAAGCTTGGTACGAATCCTGAGTGAGCTTGTGAGTTGATTGTTGTTTCGAGAAACTGGAAATTGAGAACCATGTCTGTGCCTCTCAATCTTCCCGCCTTCTCAAATCCACATCTCTTAGAGAGACTAGAAGATTGGAATGACTGGCAGAAATGCGCGAGAAGACGTGAGAGTCTTTTACGGATCTATTCTGTCCGACCCATAGCAGCCTATTCCTTCTTCTTCTCGAACTTAGAAGAGAGTTGTGAGAAGCCTTGCTGATAGAATCTGGAGAGAATGGTCGAGGGTCATGTCTTCTCGTCATGCAGCAAGATTCTTCTGAGATTGTATGAGAGATAAGGAGTCGGAAGAACAAGATGTGAATGTTTCGTGTCTGTTGTGAGGCTAGATTGCATGTCGGAAGCCGAAGACATATGAGATCATTGATGAGAAGCTTGGCTGCGGGAAGTCTTCCAAGTACGTCAGTTAATCAGAAGCTATCTCGTGAGTCTTTCTGGAGGTTACTGTCACCGCAAGAGTCCGCAACCCTCTTCTGTACTTTTCGTATACTCTGCTTCTCACGTATCTTGTATCTTTTGTTAGGAAGTAGGATGAAATGCAATGTGGGTTGTCTTCTTGGAAATCCATGCGATGCCTTGCTTAGTTAGGATTGTTAAGATATAGCTCAGAAGACGAAAGGTACTTAGGAAGCATTGTTAGAATCCCGCAAGACGGAATAGTTGTCTTCTGGAAGACTAGATTCATCTTCTGAGAGTGGAAGCTAGATTGTGAGGACTTGGGAAGGACTGAGCCTTCGGCTCACAGCAAGTACGTGTGGCTTAGTGTAACAGAGACTCGAAGCATGTCGATGCATCCTCGAGGGTTGGTGTTACCAGTCACAGAATTGACAGAGGCCAAACCCTTCATCAAGGAGTTGGGTCTCGAATTCTTCCTGTGGGACTGGAACCTTGCGGACCAGGGTCTTTTGGAGGAGGTTTGGACAGCACTGTCTCCGCGTAACTTTGTACATGTGAAGATAAGGGTGGGAAGACCGTCTTCCTGGACATTGGAGTGATGACGTAGGACTTTCCACAGATCAGAATCAAAGAGCTGAGGGTACAAGCTCAAGAAGAAGATCTTACCAATGATCTCAGGGAAGTGACATGTGTCTGGAAGCACGACTTGCCTCTTCCTAGAAGATAGACATGGGAGGAATGGATGGAAGGTAGAAGCTTACCGGGAGCCGCAAAAGCGTCTTCTGACGAAGTTGTTTCTTCACTTCTTCCCCAAGGAGAAGACACAGAAGACGAGATACCTTGGAGATCAAGACGTGGAGTTCCTAGAAGCCGTCTAGGAGGGACTGTCTGTCAATTGGATCGCCTTCTTCCACGCTTACATCCAGATAGAGTTGGTGTACTTGGGCACTCCAGCAGGAGGGCACCTCATCCCGTTCTTCTGCTATCTTTACATGTCCAAGGGGGATCTGACAGAAGACCAATTGGCGAGGTATGGACCAACAAGACACTGCGAGGTGAAGGAAGAGACCTCTAGAGAGGAAGATCGAGCAGCAGCCGTGACTCCCTCTCCCACTTTAGTGTCTCAGACGAGACAAGATATTCATCAGAAGACGCTTCTGGTGCAAGAAGACGACTCCAGCGGTACAGAAGACGCATCACCGCCGAGGAAGATGGGGCCTAGGAGTGTGCCTAGGAAGAGCATCTCTTTTCTGATCATTCATTCTGGATCAGAGTCGGATTTCCAGGAGGAGACGTTGAGCACCAAGATTGCATAGAAGACAACTTCTGTACCTACAGGGAGTCTTCCGAAGACTCCAGAAGCCGAAATATGGGTTGACATTCTGACTGCAACTCGAGGAAGCGCAACGAAGAGAACCGCTCTTGCAGTGGGAAGAGATCTTCCACCCAGGAAGATGAGAAGAGTAGTATCTTCTCGCGCGTAGAAGTAGAAGACCACAGTGGTGGAAGAGGCATCTTTGCCTCTGGAAGATAAGGAAGACGTCTCCGATCGATTCGTGAGGATGAACCTGTCTTCCGCGAGAAGAAGGTTCGAGGAATTCAGTGTCTTCTTTCATTCGGAGATCCAGCCAACCATGGAGTTGGTGGAGAAGCGTGCGATGGCTCAGGAGAAGCCACTGCGACCTGGATTCGATCTGCGCACACTGATACAGTAGGAAGAGGTCCATAAGATGGTGGACACGCTGGAAGCCAACCTCCGCACCGTAGAGAAGCTTGCAGTCAAGTACAAGACGGAAGCAGTCGCTTCTGCCAAGGAGTCAGCAAAGTTAAGGAAGAGCAACCAGGAGTTACAGGCACGTCTACAGCGTGACCAAGAGGTTCTACGGGTCAGAGGTAAGATCACCTCTCTCGCAGAAGAAAAGATGACATGGAAGGCACTGCGGGAAGTCGCAGAAGCACAGACCGCAGCAGAGAAGAAGCAGCGAGAAGAAGCAGAAGCCCGAGCGAATGAAGTTATGACGCAGATGGTGAAAGCACTTCGCAAGAAGTTCAACTTCATCGCAGGTAGGAAGCTTCTCACCATAGCTAGGGAGTGGGATGACGATTCCAGGACGATGTTAGTGGAGTGCAAGGAAAGCATGTTCCGCTACCTGGATCGACAGATTGAGGGCTTGAAGACGCTTTACGGTCTTCTCTCAATTCCACAGCCAACATCTACATCTTCTCATGCTCCAGATCCAGCGATCGGGGAAGATTTGGAGAAGGAGGAGCTCGACCTCGCTGTCCACTTGGTACTGACAGCGCTGGAAGCCGAGAAGATCTCGGAAGAAGCCCCGGAAGACAAGGTGTCTTTTGGAAATAGGAAGTCGAGTTGTCTTCCCAGGTGTTTCGAGTGGAGGAGGTGACTTCCTCTGATTAGTGTGAGGTCACCCCAGCTCTCAACGTCAAACTAGTGTCACCGAAGAGCGAAGAAGCGCAGGTGGACTCAGCTACCCAGAAGAAGCTTCTTTTAAGCTTCTTTAAATGGAATGTTATCTTTGTGCTGGATCTTGTACTTGGTGTCATCTCTTGTCATCATAAACTGAGGAGTCTTCACAAGCTCGAGTAAACTGAACCACTCTCGGTGAGATGTCATGTGACTAATGGTGTAAGAGTCGATCACCCAGTCAGTCTGTGGCTCGAAAGACGTGTAACTCTGATGTGTTGTAATCAGCAACTGCTCAGAATAGACTTGCTCAGTGATTGCATAGCCTTGCTGGTTGCTGTTATCTTGCTGGGGGTTGTTGTCGTATCGTTATCTTTGATTGTCCTGTCGCTTGTAACACTGATTCGCATTGTGGTCTTGCTTCTCACAGTAGTTGCAGGAACCAAGCGCACGTCTCTAGTTGTTGGAAGAACCAGACTGTCGCTGGTTTTGCTGATTCTGATGTTGCTGTGATTGTGATTGCTGTTGCTGTCCGCGACCGCGACCTCGTCCACGTCCAACATCTTTTCCACGACCCCTACCTCGAAGTCCTTCAGAACCTGCAAAATAGACAGATTCTTGCTGACACGTTGTCGTGATGTGAATCATTTCACATAGTAAATGATTCACTTCTCTGTCAGGCGTTAGTCTCTCTGAGTGAAGTTAAGTCCTCAGAGAAGTCCATTTTTGGAAGATGTTATATATTTTGAGTCTTAGTAGGTTGATTACCATGTTGATAGGGTTTAAGCTCATGGGTTGTATTTGAGTGTCGTCCATGCACGCTTTCTAGCTGATTTAAGTTATTTTTTGGGGTTGCGTGTCGTTTTAGGTAGTTTAAGTCTTACATTGGCACTCTAGGGGGCTTGACGTGATAGCCTATGAGTGTAGATAAGTTACCAGGTAGTTTAAGGCACAAAAGGACAGTCAAGTGGAGCTATGAACTCCCATTGGTCCATTTTTGTCTTTTGTAAAACTCTAAGTTTAGAAACAGAGCTCTAAAGAGGATTTCGGACAATTGGTGAGGACACTCTGCGAAATCTGAGAGCACAGGGAGATAGAGCTCGTCGTTCCAAGCACTGTCAGCGAAACGTTTGATCGATTTGGAGCAATAAAGAAGGATTTATGGCTGATTGAAGTTCGATTTGTGTCAGAATTGCAGCACTTCTGTTGAATTTGGGGTTTTGAGTGTCAATTGCAGCAGAATTGAGGAAATCGCTTCAAACCTTCGTGGTTGTGTTCATTGTCAGCCGGACTACGACTGTCAAAAAAGTTTCAAGTGATTTGAGTTACTGAGTAATTCAGGGCAGCCGCTGAAGCAAAGAGGGTCTGTAAAGCTCGCAATCTAGAGCAGCAACTTCAGAGAATGAAATCTGGAGTTCTGTGTACAATCAGGAGGTCCAACTTCATAGGAGTGTTCAGCAAGCTGTGTACTGCAAATCTTGTAAGAAAATTCGAAATTGATCGAGCCAATCTCCTGTTATAGGTCGAAATAGCTGGATGGGTATCAGAAATTGTCATAATTTCTCTGTTCAGAAAGTTTCTACTCATATCTTGGTGCTCTGAATTGATCTCAAGCTGAAACTTCGTATGTGTATCCAGTAGGACCTCATTGACATGTAGGAGAAGTTCTGAAGTCTAAACCTGCACATATTTCTCAATCCTGAGTGCCAAAGTTCACCGTCAGATCTTATCGTTGCTAGTTAAGCTTGAACTTTGCTTCCTGAACATATCAGAAGAGCCAAGAGACTTGTATGAGCGTTTTTCAGTATCACCTTGTAACCTGAAGCTTATCCTTTGAGCAAACCAGCCACAGTCAGGAGTCTAGTGCTTCCCTAAGTAGACTGAACACAGCCTTCAAGCTCATATTACAGCCAGAAGGTTCCGCCCTTCTCGAGGAAAACTCTCAACTCTACATCTACACGTTGAAGTAGAACTCTCCAATAGATGCACCTCCTCTCTTAACATCACAGGAACAAGTTCATCAAACCGTGGAAGGGATTTTCTGGTCGAAATTGATGTTATGAACTGTTTGTACTCTGCAGGCAGTCCTTGCAATGTGACTCCGATCAAGACAATGAGATCAATCTCGACTCTGACAAAAGATAACAGATCTGCGAGCTGCTTGACATGATTCAAGGAGTCGTACACGTGAACGCACGAACCAGTGATCACGATGCACATCGACCCCTTCTTCACAGTGTTGAATTGTTGCAGTAATTGTAGCTTTCGCGTCTGTGTTCCTGACTGAAATATACGTGCGAGTGCATCCCAAGCTTTCTTGGGTGTATCGCAATTCTGAATGTGACCGATCATCGATGCTGAAATTGTCAGTGTAATGTAGTGAATCATCTTCCACTCCTTGAATTTCGGATTAAAAACGGATATATCAAGTGATTTCTTCTCCTCATTGATAAGATCTCATAGATCTTGTCTATGCAGGAAAGTCATCATTCAGAACTTTCATACTTGGTAGTTGTTCTTGTCGAGCTTCTCTCTAGTGATCAAAGACACGGACTCTACCATAGTTGCAACCTTGAAATTGCACTGTTCTATTTACGAAAAACCTCCCAAAACCTCCATGAAACTCATCCGCTCACACCTCGCTATCAAGAGTTGTCACAAGTCACAACAAGGCAACTCCGGGAACGCCTCCTACAGCGAGAATGAAGAAAGAACCTGTCCGCGAACTGAAAACGTACAGAGAATACACCAAGAAAGGTCAAAACTGGACCAAATGAGGTCAGAAATGAGCTCGCGATACCTTGAAATTTCACAAATTTTCAAAGTGCCACCCTAATCGGACCAGTATTTCTTTTGGACTCGAGTCCTAAAAGTTTCGTTTTGTTCTAAAAAGATCCAATTGAAAATCTGCAACTGGAAACCTTCAAATCGGCTGAAACTTGACCGAGTACACAATTCATACTTTTTGAACGAGACATCCTTTATAAGGTTGATCGACAGATATCAGCGAGAAAAAATCGTCTAAGTCTCTGAAATCGCGTTCAAAGTTTATGGTGACGAAAGAAACAGTTTCGTCTCACTCGAACGCATCAGTAGGATAGTGCTGGACATTAGATACAACTCCAGCTGCTCTCTCCTATACTTCTCCATGCACAAACTCCATCTTGCTCATCAGCAAAGGACACACGCTCTCTTTCGCTCTGATATCATGTAGAAAGGTCGATACTTTGAGGACACTCCAAGAAGAGAGAGCGAGTAGATAATGAAGTAAAATAGGAATGAGATGAGAGAGGCTTTGCCTCTCTATGTATATATAGTGGAGGTGAGTACAAGATAACTCCTAATGGTGGGTTAGTCCTCTAACTAAGTGTAACTATCCTAACCACTCTGGCTTATATTAGCGGGTGATCTACTAGAGCTTGGGACTATATCAACATGGTTAAACCTTCATCCTTTCGGAGAGAATTTTGGTGAAGTTCTTATCAAAGTTTGCAGGACCTTTTGTCATTGTCAAGAATCCGCACGAAGATGTCTATACTTTAGATCTTTCTCTTGAGTGGCAGTTGCATCCGACCTTCCATGTTTCTTTATTAAAGAAATACTTTAAGGATGATGTACACGGCGTAAATCTAACCGAACGGAGTACTTGGTCAAATGACACGGATACCATTTGAAAGAAGCAACTTGGGTGCCAGAGGAAGATTTAGAACATGCAACTGAAGTATTGGACCTCTTCCAACGGCGACAAGGACAACAAGGGCGTTAGCGAGATCTTTCCAGTGAGGAGGGAAAGAAACGACAAACCATACGAGTAACAACTTGAAGTGATTTGGACAAATGGATTTTGTAGCTTTGACTTGTATTTTGTGGAAATAAAAGATTAATTTCTTGAAAATTATCTAAGTGTATTGGTAGTGCATGGCTATGACTAATTCTGATAAGATGCCTAGGATGTTGTCAAGAGGAGGAACGAAGCGCACTCAAAGGAAGAGAGCTGGTTTGGATAAGCATCTAAATCAAGACTTAAGTTTGCCGTAGCGTAGGCAAAGCAAATGTGAATGGTTTACATTTGTCTTAGGACTTGGAGTGATCTTGCGTTGCAGTTTGTCAACTGCAAGATAAACTTAGTCGCGCGTCTAAGTCAAATCAGGTTGCGATCAGAAAGTGAGCTTCGGAAGATCCAATAAGTAGGTGTGAATACTTATAAGATAGCAAGTTAGAGTCTTAAGTAGAATGTTATAGAAATTGTCAACTAGTTTTGTTTAGCGATTGCCAAAAAGGTTAAGCTTTCTCGAGACTAACTGGAATTTTCTAAGTGTTTTAGCGATGACTTAAGACTCAAGCCAAGAAAGAGAATTGCGGGTTAGTTACCAAAATGCAATTATGGCACCAAAGGGTTGGCTACCCATTTTCAACTTAGCATTAACTTAAGGATCATTGTTGATGAGGGCATCAACCTCCAAAGTGAGGATGAATGTCGCAACCCTCAATCCCAAGCAGACGCGAACATCAGAACATTTAGATTGTAAACGCTACGAGTAGAACTTAATTGTTTGACCAAGAAGTCACAGATGAAAAAAAAACAGATGAAACAGATGAACCCTAAGTGGTTCTCTGAACCAAGGTTGGAACGTTGGGTTAGGATGTAGGGGTCTATCCCACGAAGACTCTAGACGAACTCTGACTTAAGGAGACAAGTCTGATAACGGATCGAAACGCATGACCGAAACATAAGTGTGATACGTAGGTCCAAGATGTGAGATCGAAACATGGATCCAGCGGAGACGGACTCTGGTCGGATGTTGGTTCGAACCACAAGGTCCAAGTCTGGCGCTGGACCATGATTCCTTGGAAAGATCTTAAGTGTTGGAGCTCTAGAGACGTTTGGTTGTGGACGGAACTCCAAGCACGATCTCGAGGTGAGTAAGGTATCATTGGAAAAATCTCGGTGAGAGCTTTCCAGTGATATGCTGAACTCCTAGAATTGACCTCAGAGCTTAGAATTATGATCGATCACGTGATCGGGTTGTGGTATAATTTTCAGAGACCAAAGAGGAGGACGGGATCGCGGATCCTCAGAAGTATATATGAGAAGGGCTCGATGTCTAGGTGAGTCAAGATGAGTCACCCGACCCTAGAGTGATGACTGGGTCAGCTCCAAGATGCATTTTGGTCTAGACTTGGACGTCTAGACTTAAGAACCCCCTAAGAGCTAGGACAAGACTAGGGAACGAGACGTTCGGGAGCCTGGACCCAGACAGACATCACGGACGGTTGCGCCGCTAGGTGTGTTAGAGATACCGTTTAAGATCCTTATGAGAAGTCCGTCCCAAGTCATGTTATGACTTGCTCATGTTTCGAGATCGACCTAGCTGGGTCTAGGTCAGGACTTAGAGAATGTTGAGCTTGAGAGTTAAGGAAACGGTCCGGTTCCAGTCCGGATCAAACGAGATAAAGATACGTGGTGCATGAACGCTAACGTGTGATTGTGGTTTGCAGGTTAGCATTGTGAGTTTCGTGACCTACTGAGCAAGAACTTCCGCTGACACAAGAATGCGGTAGGTGCGCAAAAACACATCTCCAAAATACTACTCTTTTATGAGATGTTTAGCTCGTATTATTGTTTTGTATGTTTGCAATTGCAGAACAACATTTTGTTGTTGAGTGAAGAACACTCTTATAATGTTTTCAGATGCAGCAACACAGTATTCTCCTTTTCAATATTAATGGTGACTTGTTCGTATTTTGGACAAAATTCAGATTCAACTGTAAACTACTAATATGAAAATTTATAATAAACATTAAATTTGCAGACTTAATAAATTAAGTCTGCAACAAATTATTTTAAATAAAAGTTCAAGAGATTACGTAACTTCGTTTTGCTTTCATCTGCTTTTCAGTCCGTGATGAATATTTTAATTTTTTTCCCTCGATGTGTCATTTGACCAAGATTATTGTCACTGAGATGTCAACTGTGTATAATGTCAGGAGTTTTGAGCAATCTCGGGTAGCTAAGAAGAATTGGAAGTTTAATTTAGGATCAGAAGTCCAAAGAATAATGTTGTCAACTTGTAGTTTCTCCATGAGCAAGCAATTAAATTTTTACATCTCCCTTATGACTTTGGGTTTTCGTTGGATCTTCGACTATCACGTATCGATGGTAAAAGAGTCACAAACAAAAGAATTGATGGTTTTCACTTTTATAGACCAGATGGGATAGCAACAATAAGATCTATATCTAGTTCTTTCTTTTTTTTCATTTGATTGCAAGAGAGTTGGTGAAAGATTATACAATGGTTCTAGAAGTAGACTCTAAACAACTATTGTAATAGGAGATTTAGAAAATTCGAAGAGATGGATTTTGAACTCGATTTTGAACATCGCTATTGTCCTTAGCTGCTGTTGATTACTGCAGAGACGACATGGAACCTTCGAGGATCCCTGAGTGGCTTCATCGCTCGACTTGTGACCTTGAAGCTCCATTAGACGCAAGACCTATGCCTTGAAGATCCATTGGAACAGAGTAGCTTGTTCCTTCTGTCCCTCACGCCTCTAGTATACCCGAGTGAAGAATGTACCTAAGAGTGATCAGCGACCGCTATGTTGTTGGGCGTGCAAGACTGAATTGTGCCACTTCAAAGGAGCCAAAATATATCTCGAAAAGGATATCAAGTTCATTCGAGGTGACTCTCAGGTACGATGACGAAGAAAAAGACCTCACGATCAGGTTGTCGTATTAAGAGCAGATTAAGAAGAGAGAAGGACTGACTTTCTTGTCGTATACGAGACAGATTAAGAAGAGAGAAGAAAAGTCACTGTTTTCCATGGGAAGGAAAAATAATAATTTAGATCTGGATAAATGGCTAAAGCATAACCAAGTGTAGCTCCATGTTTTGTTTCTGTAAGACTGTTTTAAGATATCTGTAAGTATTGTTACAGATACTATGCGAGCTCTTCAGAGCGTGACAAGGTATTACTTTGATCTTCTAATGCGCTTTGCGGTTTAAACTAATATAATCCGGCACTAGATACAAATTCTACTCAACCTTCTTTTCACCGTACTGTAACTTAACAACTGAAACGAACCCTAAATAACCTCCAATACTTTTTTCCTTTTAGTCTCAATAAACTAGAATTTATCTGTGGGAAAACATAAACGGACCACCCTGTGAATTACCGCATCTTCAGAAGTCTAACCGGGCAGAATATGACTAACCACAGCGGCCCTGCCAATCGGTCTCACAGGATCCAAATGCAAAGCGAAAACCTCCGTTCGACCGTTGATTCACGCTTGCTCGTGACTCCTCATCTCTCAACGCACCTTAATCTTCAACTCATTTCTCGAGGCAACTACGATGCCCGTGGAAATCGGGACATACCGTCGAAATCGGGACCCCATTTAAAGCATGAGATTGCTCGTTCTAACTCAGACCTCCTTTACCGTCGATTAATCTTGATTCCCGTGACGCTGATTTCTTGCAGGAATTATGACTCCATTCGTCGATGTCACCAAAGGCAACCAAGGTCCGAATACCTTCCAGGTGAAGGTCCGGAACACAACACAACAGCAGTGTTCGATGCAGAAGGTGCCTCGTACCGTGCGCTTACTTTTAACAGCTTAACGATTGAAGCTTCGGCCGTCTCAGTTCCTTGTACGGTGAACATTGCACACTCGAACGAGTCTTTTGGAGTCTTAACTCCGGTAGTTATGATGACATTTACATCGAATCCATTTCGGATACTTTGCACATTACAAGCGTTTGATACCACAGGCGGTAGAAACAGTATTCATCTGCACTTTCTACGTTAGATGGTTTGAAGAACGTAAGAGAATATAACATGACCTTTGCACCCGGACCATGTTCTGCCATCAGAAGTGGTCCTGGAAAGCGGGAGCACTGAGTTTTCCTTCGACACGAACAATGTGACCTAACCTACGACAGCTCATGGTAAAGTTGCAATGGGGCTTTCGTTGTTTTCATCACCTACGGGGTTTCCATATCATACCCTTGTCATCATCAGAAATAGAGGTATCGTATTCTTCGGACCCTTGAGCGTATGGATCATGATAGTCAGCAAGGTTATAACCGCTGCTGTCACTGAGAATGCCACCGTCCGAGAACTCATCCTCCTCTTCTGGATACTCATTATTGGGATTGTTCTCATCTGCTCAAGCGATGCGCCACAAACAAGAAAAGGCATGTACTTAAGTATTCTGTGTGGTTGCTATGTAATTTAACCACGCCAAACGTGCGGTGATACTGCATGGTAGGTAACTTGATATAACAAGTGACGCAAAACCAATTCATACACATCCAGCAAACTATAACTTCCTAGGATGCGGACTCGCCAACTAGACACGAAGTTGAAACAACAAGTTCAGAAGATAACATACCATTCGAATCTTCACTGTCGTAATCAGAACCTTTCAACTCACGCCAATCATAACCATGATTATCGAATACTTGGATTCTGCACAGCGCACCCTAAAAGCATGAGGCCGTTATCCAGCGTAGATATACTGCTGCACGGAGAACCGGAAGGGCGTACCCGCCTCGATTCCTTCAGCAAAAAATTTCTCAAAACACAGAACAGCAGGAAAACCTCACAACCAAGAAATAGAAGTGCCTGCAACTACTACGAACTGGGATGCACTTCTACAAGAAAACGGATGATGACCATATGCAGGAGCTAGACACTTATCAATTTCTACGTTTACCGGAGTGTCCCTTGATTCAAGGCAAGCTGATACAAAAGACACAGAATAAGGACAGTAGCACGATCTCCTCCCTTCCTACGGACAAAACAAACTCGGGCTGTACGTACGTTGGACAAAATGCTCCATCTAACTCCGCGTCCTCCGTTTCCTCGTCAACTGTGTACACATCATAAACATATTCTTCTGCAGGTACATCTGCGATGCGTTGAGACCGTCTTCACATTAGCATCTGTAGCTGACAACTAATGCTTATCATGCTGCCAGAGATCATTTAGTGTAGAAACAGGCTTTGAGTCAAGAAAGAGCTGATAAGCCTTCCACCTTGCATGGTAAACCGAGTTTTGTTAAGACATTGCTTACCACCGTTTTCATGCTTTTACGAAAGTCTAGGCAGGCAGCTCCACCGCAGACATTGGACTGCTCAGGCTGCGAGTAGAGGCGGTTGGACCGCTGGGTGTAGGTACTGTTGTGGTAGCGCCCGTTCTACATAAATACTAGCCTAGGCACTTGCGAAAGAACGAGACGGAGAGCACACAAAAAGAAAAACCAGGAAAAACGAAGAAGGTAAAGATGTGAAAGGTAGTGATAGCAAGTCTGGATGCCTCTCGAGTACAAAGTAATGGGGTTCCGATGCTCGGCGGCTTCTAACCCGGGCTTGAGTTGTCAGAGCCATATAGTTTGAGTACAGATTACCACGTAACTATCTGATCAAACGGGGATTTTACGTCCCTAAGAAAAACTATTCATGTTTCAAGGAGCCACCTTTAGTAGACTTAATCACAAGCGCACAGATGCGGTGAATTGTTCTCTAGCTTGACCTAAAACAGAGTCAAACGTTCCTCGAGTTACTACAACTGGATTCCCATATGCATAATATACATTTACATGAACCCTCCTTTAAATGGCCTCAATGACGTACCACTTATGATTGGTATGCACAAATGCACCAAGAGTATTTCGCAGCTCCCTCATGAAAGACTCAGGTCTTTCATGAGTGCAAGTACTTCTCTCTTGCGCTCTGTGAAGGCGTTACGATAAGACGAACGACACGACCTTTGAAAACGAAAACGTTGCAACGGTCTCTCTGCCCTTCCTTGGAGTTATCCGCCCGTCATCGCTTTCACCTGGAGCCTTGCGTCTCTTAGGATTGTAGCACGGTTCGAACAGAGACGAGAATGTCCACAAGGCGAGTTCAAGTACAGGCTTCAAAACAAACTCCACAAAAGTGGACTTTCGCGGTCATGCTGAGCAGCAGCAGCGTCCTCTGAAAGGCCAGGGTTCGAGATACAGTGGAAGCGGCTCCAACACTACGGGTCAGAGTGAGCGCCGAGGCAGACACCACGTCTCTTAGGAGATTCTAGCACGGTTCGAACAGAGACGAGAATGTCCCGAAGGCGAGTTCAAGTACAGGCTTCAAAACAAACCTCCACAAAAGTGGACTTTAGCGGTCATGCTGAGCAGCAGCAGCGTCCTCTGAAAGGCCAGGGTTCGAGATACAGTGGAAGCGGCTCCAACACTACGGGCCAGAGTGAGCGCCGAGGCAGACACCACGGAAACTTAATTTACGATGACCTACAATACCCCCACCAGCCATACGCTGCTGCAACAAAACTTAAGCGGAGTGACTATCAGCCCCGTTTATGTGCTCAGGGGCTTGGAGACATTTGCAGTTATTCTCCGGTACCCTGCGGGAGGCCGGCGCATCCACCTAAAGGTACTACTTATGGTAAGCCAAACAGGACTTCCCAGGAAACTGGAAGCGGATGGCCCAAGACAAGCCGTGCCGCTTCATGTGATGATAAAGAGTGGCTTGAGAGGATCTATATACCTCCAAAGCAACATCCAGCTGGAATGCCTGGGTGGAACATTTTGCCAAAGTACGTAAGACCCAGGCTCCCGTATGGAAAGAATGTTGGTGACATTCTTCCTAGACTTAGACTGAGACAGGCAGATGTAATCATTCGGCCCTGTGTCGATGCTCACAATGTTCTTCGCGCTGGCTATGTATCATTTGTTGAAAATCATGAGTCCATTGAGCTGGAACCGGGGACTATGGTACTGAGATTGGCCAAGTCCTTCTTTGGAGGGTTTCAGATGAGACAATGTATCGAACTATTTCTCCGGACAGTCGATGGATGCTGGAGATTCAAGGGGCTTCTAGAGACAGAGAACGTCTACAACCAGAGTTGTAATCCTTCAAATTATTTGAAGATTCCAGTCAGGTATCAGCGGACGGTGGAACCCAATACAGCGGATGCCCGTTGTATTCCTCACAGGGGTGATGTAATAATACATGAGCCCTGGAAGGACCTCGCCCACACAAATCGAGCGGAGAAATGCTCATCCCTAAGGTGGTGGTTGCCGACCTTGGAAATCGAATTGAATGATATCTTGGTCCGTATGTGTGTGTGGGTAAATGACCCTCAGAGTACTCAGCTTGATGGGTTTGTGGACCTGTTCATGTTCCACGGCATAGGTCTAGGTTGGATTTTTCTGGGAAGAGATGAGACCGTTTTTGAGGTTATGGGTTTGCCACCAGAGTCAGACACATCTGATGATGAAAAGGTAAAAGAATGATGATAACAGGTCCACCAACTACGTCCTTCGGAAGTTTCGCAGCATTGGCGCTATGCCCTGCATCTACCACTGGAATCGCCCTCATCGTTTCACGCGATTTCGACAGGACCCCTTTAGTGGTAAGAGAGTTCTAAAGAGTCTCTCTCTACCATCCATCTCAAAGGTCCTAAAGAGTCGGCCTGTACACCCTTGATTACAGAGAATCCGAGAACCGTGGAAGATGTAAATCTGGTCGAAATTGGGCGCCTGAAAATGCACTGCCATATCCCATGACCACGAACGAAGGAAGAAAGACTTGACTACTTTTCCTCACTCTCCACACTTTATCCAGAAACCTGTGCTTGCTCGTAAATGGTTTACCCGTTCGCACAAGACCTAATTATCTGGTTCACCTATCTACGGATTGATGTACAGATTTGCGGGTATGTCTCCAGTACAGTAGAGAATAACTGTCTTCAACCTCTCCATTCACGGATTCAGTGGTACTATGTCTATATGCTTAGTTCTCGGTTGGTGTACCGGTATTATATAGACCGGCTTCATTCATTTATTAGCTCTAGTTAGAAGCCTTAGAATATGTAAGTAATACATGAATATAGAAGCTCCACCATTTGAAAGGCTGGTAACAGTACAGAATGTGTTAAATGGGAAAAGTCATACCCGTGCTAGTAGTACTCGAAGCAGATGCAGCGGGAGCAGCATCGATCTCAGCTGCAAGATCTGGAAGATGTTCTCTCAGAAGTGGCAGATAATTACAGAGCAACTGGCCTTCCCTCAGTTCAGCTTCTCTGCGTAGACACGTTGCCCTTTTGTCAAATATATACCGATACACGGGTAAAGCAGCTTTCAGAGAAAACAGTGGACTTCGCCCGCACATTAAAGCTAACCCCAAAATGGTTTTGAACCCATGTAAGTACAAGGTGAGTAACGAAGAGTGGTAACATGTATGCTGACTTGGTTTAAGAAGTCAGCGAAAGAATATAAATATAACCGAGGTCGGGCCAAGAGGAAATGTGTAGCGTGAGCACATTTCCAAGATGGTACCCGCTGGTGACAGTAGCACAAAATACAAATATAAATGCGATGAGTAACGAGCTGAGCGAGAAAAAACAAGGAAAAACAACTAATATCGCTAATAATTGAGCCAGCAAACGCAACAACTAGAGTGTCAATCCAGAGGAAAGTAGAGGTTAGAAGCAAATCTCCTTACAAAGGTCACGGACACAGCTGTAGGTACTGAGTAGCTGTAGGTATTGAGTAGGTGTGCACTGAAACACCTAACTACCAACAGGTACACACAGAGCATGCAACAGAACACACTCCTGCCACATGCACCTCAACCGGCTCCCTGACTTCATCAGCACCCAACAGGGAGGGTTACACAACAGGGAGAGTTAGGCAATAGATGAGTAGGAAAAGTGATCAAGCGGAGTTGAGGACTTCTCCAACTCAGCAGGGCCTTGTCGGTACAGGAGTTTCTGTTTAGTTCCGGGGACATCTGATATGGAATGATGGAATGATATACCCGAGGTCGGACCAAGGGGAGATGTGCAAGGCAAAGCACAAAGCACATTTCCAGAGATGGTACCCCCATGTATGGACGTGCAGAAGAGATGGAAGTACAATATGCGATGCCTAACGATCTAAGTGAAAGAGCATCTACAACTGTAATATAGACGGTTAAGGCAAATAGTCAAGTGCATGAAGAGCGAAGTCATGTAGATAATGACAAGCATGAACATACAGAAAACAGTATGCGTCATCTGAAGAAGCAATCTTTAAGCAACCGGGAATAATCAAACCAGCAGTCGCAACACCAGAATGTCAACCATGGCAGCTCAGTAAGGAGTAACACCCAGTACAATAACCCAATAACGTACGTAGAAAGTGGCAAAGAGAAAGGTGGTCTGTATGCTATCTTGGAACGTCAAGTTAGCGTAACTCTGTAACTTAAGGGACTGACCAATGGTAATGTGCAGCGCGACGCACATTACCTGGTGCCGCTAGGTATGGAAGTGCAAAGTAGTGACATGTACAGTATGCAGTGCAAGTTGCTCGAAGCGAAATCAAGAATCTAATGGACAACTGAAATCCTGGGCTAAAATACACCAAGAGTGAAATAAGTGAAGAGCCTCAAGAGCGAATGAAGTATGGGATTACAAATCCACAAAGAAGAGTGGACTTAAGTTCAAGAACAATCAGTAAATGCCGGCGGAAGTGACGAGTATTTCAAAGACCAGTCAGGCAGAAGAGTAAACGAACAATCTGGTGCACAAAGCACTGACGCAGCTATAGGTAATGAGTAGAGGTAATGAGTAGGTGTACACTCTTGAACCTAATTACCACAAGATACAGGCGACGCATGCAACAGAACACTCTCCCGTCACATGCACCTCAACCTGCCTTCGGACCTTCATCAGCACTCAATAGGGAGGGCTAGGCTATAGATGGGTAGGAAAAGTCCTCAAACGAAGTTGAGACTCGTCCAACTCAGCAGGGCCTTGTCTGTCCAGGAGAGCCCACTTTCTGTTTCTTCCTCGAATGAAGAAGGCTTCACGAGAGACCACACGGGCTATCGTACCGTACGAAGACAAGGCGGCATAAAAGGGAAAATGTGGCAGGCAGTTTAGAAACTACACTACCATACCAAGAGTGTGGCACTGCTCAATGGTCCAACGTCGGATGTCTTCTAGTTGGATCAAAGCTTGGCTCAAGGCTGTCTTCGCTCGCCAACCCTTTTTAACATTTCCGTGAACGATCTATTCGGACAGTTGGACAAAGAACAGTCGATGGGTGTAGCGGTGATTCATCAACCGGAGCTATTAGGATACCAGCATTGATGTTCGCAGACGATTTTGTTGCTCTGGAAAAAATCGGAAAGAAGCTCCACAAAGATAAACCTGTGCAAGATATGGTTTGAAATGTGAGGGTTGGAGGCGAGTGTTTCTAAACGTGGGGTAATGGTTTTCATGGGTTAAGGGAGAAAGTAGACCATCACTGGAATGAGTGGGGCGTAGACCTTGTTCCGAGAGTGAGATCTTTCACTTACCTACGGGTGGAATTCTCGGAGGATTGTATGTGGGAGAGCCACATCTCTCATACTGTGGAAACGGGCCATCGTCCGGTAAATGGGTTGAGCTACTTCCTTGTCTAAAGAGACATTACATCGATATGTAAAGGAGCGGTATTCCTGCACACCACACGCGCTATTCTCGATATGGAGCTGCGGTTTTGGACGCTAATACCAAGAGAAGACCTCGGCTGGAGGCTATCCAGTTTGAAACCCCCTCGGCTTATTATCGGTACCGATTCTACTATTGCACGAGTAATGTTGCGCGAGGAATTTGGCCTGCAACCACTGGAACAGCGAACGAATGGCAACTGGAGCAACTAGAACCGAGCAAATACCCAAAGAAGTTGTTTAACACCACTCCGGGTGGAGCAGGATCGGCCAGTAAAATAAGCCAAGACTTGGACAACGGAAATAGACAAAAAGATGAGGATAGCAGACCGATCAGGAACATGTCTGAAATGAATAAGATAAAGACTGTGAAAGGGGGAATGGGCAGGCGGGCAGGCTCTTCCGTCTAATGAAGTAAGACAGTTGAAGCATCAAAAAAGCCATCCTTCTCTTTTACGATAGTGTACCCGGGAAGAAGCTGGCTTCTAGACCTACCTTAGAAGAACCCCTACCCTGGGTACTACGCTGACGTTTAAGTTTCGAGTTCAACACCATGATGCATAAAATGAACCAACAGACTAAGGTCTGTACTCTCGGTAAAGGTGGGGACGAAAATACTGTCCATTATTTGCTAGACAGTGTAAAGTTTAGTACTCTCAGGACAAATAAATTTAGTCCCATCAGAAAGCTGATACCATCGGACCTGTTCATAAGATTCAGCCGCCTTGAGTCGAAAACCCAAAGTAGCTGCCTGGTTGTCCAACTCTTTTTGGGGTTAGCCTGACAAAGTCTCTACTGTTGATGATCTAGTTAAATTCTTCCTGGCTGAAACTTGGAAGGTGAGGACGTACGTCCTCTATGGTAAGTCGTCTAACTACTTGGGGTAAGTCTCCTTTTACGCGGGTAGCTGTCTCTTCTGCTTTGTTTTCATGTTCTCAACCTATCCTTGTTTCAAGTACCGTCCAGCCAGGGCGCGGGGTCTACTGTCGAAAGGCGACGGCAGTTAATTCTTAATCAGTTATATCTAGCACTGTTGATCTTGGACGTGGGCTGTACGGTCGTCAAACTACGGAATCCCAAAACTGTGAGGATAATCCCCCCTTGTTTCCTCTTAGTACATAATGAAAGCTTTCTCCAGCACAAGTGTGACGTGAAGATGTTACCTTTCAAAGGCGTGTTGCGTCGTCGGGGAACAGGTGAGCGAACCCGAGCTGAGCGCCCTTGACTGGACGGCATGTCTGGTGATCTGACTTGGGCTGAGCGCTATGGAAACATTAACAGGAGAACGTCCCCGAGCGGACCGACCGATACCAGGAGAGCTTCTGCGGTTACGTGGAGGCGAAAAGCGACCACGCAAATTCCGATCCCTATCACTTTTGTCAAATATACCAACAGTACAGTCTTCCTTTCCAATGAATGTCGCCAACGATGTACCTTTCACTTCTAAAAGCCGAAGATGGTTCCAACTATACTTGATAATTAACAATTAGAGACCCCGAATAGATAGCAGAGTCAACTCACAACCGTGACACTTCTAAGATGTAAACGAGAATAACCTGCAGCCTCTTACCTACAGCTATAACGTGTCCTATTCGTTGCTTTAACATTTTGCCACAAGTATTCATTTGCTCGATGAGTTCTCTTTTAACTCGATTATACACACCTCTTAGCTTTCTCACGCCTTGCAACCCGCTCTGCACTCTCCACTTCAACATCCACACGTACAACTTCATACAAGTGATACAGTCCTTGTCCTGAATCATCATCCTCTTCAAAATTTTCCTTCCGTCTTTGACTTCTCCTCACTTGCTCAAAACGTGCGGTTCTCGCGATGTCCTGGTCCCGGAAGTTACACCGTGAGCCCTTAACAAGCTAGGTACATCTCTCACGTAAAAACAAGCCAAACGGAGGAATAAATCTAACATGCGCGACATGATTCAGCAACGTTTGGACTTCATACATAACCTTATCAGGATCTCGTGCAATTTATTTCCAGTAAGGACAAGGCGTAAAGCACTGCATTCAGACCTTAATTTTCTTGGTTTGCCGATTGTCCGGCACATCCCATGGTCGTTTTCTCTCCTTTGCTTTCTGGACCACAGCATTAGGAAGAGAATCAGGTCTTCTTCTTGAAATCACTGTTAAGACGTACGAGTTGCATCCTCTTCACTTATCTACCGCAAGAAGAGAACCTGGCGTAAAGTATCTGTTGAATTACAAGGCGGCTGAGGAGAACTATAGTATAAGAAGCGTACAGAGACAATATGACATGCTTTTCTTCAATCTGATCTTTTGAGTTTGTGAAGTTACCTCAAGCAGTTGAGGCAGAGAAAGCTCATTTACGCCAGAAGTACTCAAACTTTCCACGCGTCGGAATAGCAGTTTGGTTGGTGCCGAGACATCTACTCAGTTTACGCATGCAGTTGATCTTAGACATGGAGAACTGGTACTGCTCAATAACTCCGAGCATTGTTGTGTGTCGTGTATTTGTAGTGCTTTCACTGTACTACAAAGTTATTAACATCGTACCGAGTCCAGACGAGGACGCACAAGTCGATGTCGAGAACAGAAACAGCTTACATCAAATCACATTTTCTTCCCAAAAGTTGAATTATTACAAACTTGACGCACTTAGCACTGTTAGTTTGAAGTCCGTTATCAAAGCTTGTCCACGGATCGAAACATGGCATGACACGTACCCGCAGCATCAGTGGTGGCACCCAAAGACAAATTGCTGATGTCGAGTATATGGCGCTTACTAGGTCTGCTAGTCACCTCCAACCCTGCGTCGTGAAAGGTTTCACTTACAGTAAGCATTTAATATTAACCCTTCCCCCGAAATTACACAGATAACGGAAAGATCGGTCCGAAGCCCATCATACCGCAGTACTGAATAGTGACCATTGATGGTAAACTTCCACCGCCACAATGTATCGAGAGAATATGAGACGTATTGACATTCATAAGGAACCAATCAGCTGGGCACGATCTAAACGAGCTGGACACTCACAAAGAGACTCGATGGGTTCGTCACTCCGCTTCCTCTTGACTTGCACCACCGTTCGGCCAGGTCCTTCGGAAGGCTTGCTGGCTCTCTCAACCTAATTACGCAGTCACAGCAGATGCCGGTTCAAATTGGACGCTGGACTGTTATGCATTTGTACTATATCACAGAAATAACTTCAAAGCTTCTCGATCTTTTCTCATCGCCGTACACAGGAAATTCCACCTATCCTCGGCCATTACAAAGCATTCAAGCAAATTCAGCCAAGTCCTGACTAAGGTGTGAACAGCTCAGAATCCACTCCGTCTAGAAGGGCTCAGAATCCACTCCGTCTAGAAGGGTGCGCAAAATGTCCAGCATGAGAACCTCCAAAATAATAATCAAAGTTCCCAAGTTGAATTCAGATTTGAGAACAAAGGAATAAATTTCACACAGCTGAACTGCAATATATCTCGCACAATCATACGCAGGCACAAGTAACAGCACTAATTACCAGTACTCACATCGAGCTCCATCACTTGGTCCGCCGCGCACTTCCCGAACGATGCTCCGAGAAGCAAAACTCAGTTCATAGACTCGTAAAGTTTGCATGTGTAAGCGAGGTTTCACGCGAAAAAACCCGATACCCCTTAGGCACACAGGCCATCCAAACTAAACTCTATCATTGACGGAACGAACGACTAAAGTGGATGACACACGCAAGACTACGATCAGCATGACAGTTCTACTCCCATCTTGGCGTCCGTCTGAACGACGGGAGTTCCCGTGGCGGGATACCCCGCGGGGTAACTCGAGTTAAATACTAGGAAACGGGGGTTAGTCAATAACCTGGGTAACCTGGTAGGGTTAGGGTTCTGGTGCTCTGTTTTCTCTACTTTCCAACGGCGGGGCGGAACCTCCTGCTGCTTTAGTCGAGTGTCGAGCGAAAATGAGTCTTTTCTCTATCTGTTTTTCGTAGGTTGGATCTCGTGGAGACTCTCCTGCATCTGCTTGATAAGCTTGCTAGAAGATTTCGCCCTCCGCGATGGTGCTCAAGTGAGTTAACATTTGCTTTTGTGCCTTGTGTTTGCTCGTCGTCTTTTGGAGTAATTATGTTGAAACTCTTTCGAAAAACGTTTGGTCCCGAGGAATATTGTTGAAGTTAGGAATTTGCTGGGAGGTGGACGTCATTCCATCGTCGAGGATTCGCATTTCCAGTGTTCGAGCAGTAGATTACGTAGGTCTTTTACTGATTAGTGTTATCAAAAGGGCGATGCGGAGTTTGGAGGTGGGAACGTTCAAGGGATTTGCAGGCTGCGAGGTTACAGATTGCCTTCATTCTCAGATATGGGATGTAGATAACGGGGCAGTTTTAAAACAGTGAGCGCATGGTCTTGGCCGGGGTGATCTACTCGCGGAAGACAAATCTGTATCTCCGTATTTTCCCAGCCCTAGCGTTCCGAGCTAGATATAGTGTCAGGTTGTTCCATCGCTGTTGGCCTTAGCTGCTGTTGATTACTGAAGGGACGACATGGCAGCTTGGAGGATCCCTGGGTGGCTTCATCCCTCGTGGAAGTCCTTTAGTTTGAATCTCGGAAGACAAATCTGTACCTCCGTATTTTCCCAGCCCTAGCGGTACGAGCTAGATATAGTGTCAGGTTGTTCCATCGCTGTTGGCCTTAGCTGCTGTTGATTACGGAAGGCACGACATGGCAGCTTGGAGGATCCCTGGGTGGCTTCATCCCTCGTGGAACTCCTTTAGTTTGAGTCATGTTTAGCTCACGGCTTGGAATTTCACGAAGATGTTTGAATTCAGAGGATGCAGGACGTGTGCCTTGAAGCTCCATTGGAACGAATTGGAACGAGTAGCCTGTTCCTTCTGTTCCTCACGTCTCTAGTATACCCGACTGCAGAATGTACCTAAGGGTGATGAGCGACCGCGATGTTCTTGTGCGTGCAGGACAGAATTGTGTCGCTTCAGCGGGGCCAAAATATATCCCGGAAGGGGTATCAGGTTCATTCGAAGTGACTCCCAGGTACGATGACGAAGTCATTACATTTAACAATTTTTCAGCTGGAAGCTATTCCAGAATTTTACATTCTGTCGAAGAATGTTGAGTCGGCATTTAGGTGAGGTGGTGACATCTCCGTCCATTTCAGGTGTTTCTCTTCGTGAACTCCAAGTGCAAGCGCTACTTCCACAACCGCCTGAAACCATCCAAGCTTACGTGGACTGCTATTTACAGGAAGCAGCACAAGAAGGTCAGTATTCTCGTGATCTTTTACGTTAAAACCTTGGGACTACTTTCCAGTTGCACGTGTCTCACGAGGGGATTTTGATTGGCTCTTTTTATTTTCGCTACTTTGTACAAAGGATATCTCCTCTGAAACCATCAAGAAAAAGAGAAGAACCACCAGCAAGCCCTACTCCAGATCCATTGTAGGTGCTTCGTTGGAGGTCATTCAGAAGAAGCGGACAGAGAAAGTTGAAGTCCGAGCAGCTGCTCGTGAAGCTGCTCTTCGGTACGTTCTGTTTCTTGTCATCTCTGTGGCTGTAACCGTTGCTAATCATGCAGTAGATAATCACCGGTTAGCAGGAACTATTCGCCTCGCTCGTCTGACTTGAGAGTCGTGATTGTATCTCTCGCGAGTGAGACATCTGACAAGGTACTTGTGTTCGCTATATTTGCAGCGAAATCAAGGAGAGAATCAAGAAGACCAAAGATGAAAAGAAGGCCAAGAAGGTCGAGGCTACCACGAAAGTAGCGAAGGGAAGTGGTAAACCGGCAGCCACTAGGGCAGCCGTCCCTAAGGCCAAAACTGGAGGCGGTGGTGGCAAGCGCTGAGTAGGTTTGATGCTGAGTAGTTTTGATGTTAGTGCGAGAGTTGGGATTTACGAGGAAGGTGAGTTTTTTGGTAAAACCCCTACTTATTAGTTCATTGTCACTTTTGTCACTTTTGTCACTGTAAAAGTACAGAATGTGCTGAACGGGAAGTCATAGCCAGTTAGTAGTAGTTGAAGCAGACGCAGTGGCAGCAGCATCGATCTCAGCCCAAGATCTACAATATGGTCTCTCAGAAGCGGTAGATAAATACAGCGCAGCTGGCCTTCTCTCAGTTCAGGTTCTCTGCGTATACACGTCGCCCTTTGAGGTAAAAAATACCGAACAGTATAGTCTTCCTTTTGATGAATGTCACGCAAGGTACGAAGGATGTACCTTTCACTTCTACCAATCAAAGATAGTTCCCACTTTACTTGAGAATTAAAGATTTAGAGACCCCGAACAGATAGCAGAGTCAACTGATAACCGTGACACGTATAAGATGTAAAAGAGAATAACCTGGAACTTTTTACCTACAGCGATAAGACATTCTTCAGTCTTTGACGTGTCCTCACTTGCTGAAATCGTGCGGTTCTCGGGATGTACTGGTCCTGGTTACATCGTTGAGACCTTAACAAGCTAGGTACATCTACGAAATAGAAAAAAAATAAGCCTTACAGAGGAATACATCTGATTCGCGTCCGTTCCGTTTGAAATTCATACATAACCGTAACGGGATCTGTGTAATGTATTTCCAGTAACGACACGGCCTGAAGCATTGCATTCAGAACTTGATTTTGGACTGCCGATTGTGGGAGCATTGTTGTGTCTCTGTAGCAGCGCTAGTCTAGATCCGGCATCCAGGGTAATGTGCCCCGGCAACATTTCTGAAAATGCAGGAGGAGTAGAGAATGCGTCGGAAAATTTCCGTCTGAAGACAACAAGAAAATGAAAAAATACTCGAGATTTGCTAGAAATCGCCGGTGAATTAACACACTAGTCCGTCCATTATCAGAAACCGCCGGCAAATTACAGGTAAACAGGAAAAAACCTGAGCTGGGCCTGCTCTGTAGTGAATTCGTTGTACCTCAAAGGCAATAGCAACTCGACAGAATGTTCCAAGTCCAGAAGACGCATATATTTACCTCCTCAGTCCCCTGTACAAACAGTACTCAAGCCTCGGACAGCGAAATGTGTTCCTCAGTCCTCTACTGGTTCGTGACCAGATAGTGACTGGTCAATTGTGAATTTCGTTGTGTAAGGTTGTTAGAAGATTACGCGGTAGACTTCCCACGGACAGCAGTTGCGGGTTTTCAGTCGCAGTTCAGGAACGCTTTACACACACAGAATTTGCGGTTCTGAGAACTGAGATACAATTCATATCTGAATTAATACGGTGAGTCGACTGAAGAAAATCTCGACACGAATCACTTGAAAGCAAGCCACATAATACGTTCTTTTATTACATACCATTCCAATATCTTTCCCCACAGCCTTGTACAGTGAATTTCGTTTTCTCTTATCAAGTAAGTGTTATAAAAGTTTATTTTACTAAGCTATTATAGAAAATTAAATTAATTTTTAACTGTTATTGTTACTCAGTCCCGGACTAGCCAACTCGTCTGGAAAAAACTCATAAATGAAGGCCGGCCTGCTGCGCTCTCTGGGATACAAGTCCGAAGCCTTAAATGTGAAATCTCGCCGTTTACCGAGGACGTTAATAAATATTATAACTTTTCTCATCAGAAAAATTATAATATTAATTAACGCACCTCATATACACTTCAGTGTACATGAGGTGAATATCCTCCCTCATCCTCTTTCCTTACTGGTAGCCTCTCGAGAGCATAAGTTCTTAAGCTACTTGCATGAAGAACATCCATAGACCAAAACGTCAAGATAAATTTGAGAATTGCGGATCCAGTTACTTTATTTACATAGGGACAATACTTCTTACAAAGCATTGCTGATTTTGACAGTATTAGTTTGGGTATAATGTTAATTAGATCAACGAAAACCCCAAGTGCATCCCAAAAGAATATGGGAACAAAGAGACACGAAAAGAAAATCAGAAATATAGATTTGAATTTTTTTGAAAAGATTCGATGTATATGATAATTTTGGTAAAAAACCGTTCTCGAAAATGTAAAATCTATAAAAGTGCTCCATGTAGTAAGCAAACATGCGCAATGTTTGCTTACTGCATACACCACAAAATACAAGATAAATCTAAATATAAATTTATATATCTAAATATAAATTTCGAAATATATTACTAAATTTAAATAGTTCTGTGTTGAACGTAACACTTGTATTCTCAGGAAAAAAGAGCTATAAACGCAGTGTTCAATGTAATCCTTTTTACTATAACTAAAGTTTTTTGTACTAATAAAAATAATTTTCTTTTAATACATATTAATTTATGAGCTAACCCTTCCCTCTGGAAAGATTAGCTCATAAATTAATAGGTGTGCATAATATCTCATCCACATGGAGGAAGTGATTATGCAGACTTGTCCATAAATGTATCCTCGAACAAACCCACCAGATAAATTCCTTTCACTTCTTGAAGCACAAGAACCGCACTGCTCTGAAACTTCAAATCTGTTTTGAAGTCTTGCGAAATTTTCCCTCACTAGCCTCTGAAAGAGAACTACTCAGGTATGTCGATCCTCTCTTGGCTCACTGTATGTTGCAGATTCCGAGCAGATGCGCTGCATGCATCTTCCACCACGCACTTGTTGTAGCCTGTCATATAGCTATCCCTACTATATGCGTGTTGGGTCACCAGTCCTCCGCCTGTGCAGTATTCCAAAATCTGATCAGGTGACTATGACCAGCTAATCCTGTTACAAAAAAGGACGTTTGTAAGTCATGGGACTGAGGAAGATATTTTGCTGTTCGAGAGACTGAGGAAGATCGACTGTTCACATAGAGGATTGAGGAAGTAAATTTCTGCAAGAAGACCCACGAGTCGATGTAGGGAATAGAAACAACTGGTCTCAAATCCCAAAAGTTTGAAACTATTACAAACTTGACGAAACTGTTAGTTTGAAGTCTACAAGTCCAAGTTTGTCCACGGATTGAAACATGGCATGACACGTACATGCAGCATCAATGATGATATTCAAATTGCTGATGTCATAGTGTATGTAGGTAAACTGGTCTGTCCATCACCTCCAATTTTGCATCATGAAACAAATTTCACTTGCGGTAAGCTTTTAATACTAAGTTTTTCTAAAATACATAGATATTGAAAGATATCGGTCCGAAGCACATTATGCTGCAATCTTGAGTATGACTTATAGATTGTAAACTTTCACAGTCATAATGTATCGAGAGGGAGAATATGACATGTATTGACATCATAAGAAATCCATCAACTTGACATGATACAAAAAGAATCCTCCAGTGATGTCACAGATTGCAAACAAATGCTTCCCGTCCGGCAATAACTACCTAGATGTATAGAGCAGGTGAGAAAGAAATCGGGTACGAGATGTGAAGAGGGCAGAGGGTACTGTTTGTTATTGTATTCTGAAAAAGACTTGTCATCAATTGACGGTAGTGTGAGAGTTAAGATTCAGATCTAGGAAGGATATGTGGAGGGTTTGATTCTTGATATACACATTGATCCTTTATGCGTGCGTCCGTAGACTTAAGGTTCTTATCTCATGAAGGTGCGGTCGCTAGCTTAGGGTCCTTGCGACCCTCATGCCTTAGCAAAATTGCTAGTTTAGGAAATAATTAAAAAACAGACAACCTAATGTATACTTAAGGGGTAATAGATCTCACACGAATCTAGAGGGATTAGTTTGCGCTTTTTCATCTTGGTGTAAATATATATATTTAATGCTTTTAAAACTTGTGATATCTTAAAGATTAGAAGAAATTCAATAAAATAAGAACAAGAAATTCATATGTTTCCCTTAAACTACTTACTAAGTAAAGATTATGAATTTCTGAATCTTTTTCATTATGGTAGCTGGATCGACTCCTATCTGAAATTCAGACTTCGATGCTTGTCGCTCCAAAGACACTCATGAGAAAAGCAAGCTAAGCCTCAGCTTATGGACTTTTGGCACAATTTCAGATATCCATTTTCATCGCATCAGTGGATAGAGCTCTTTGTCAACACTCCATAAGCACTTCGTCTACTTCGTTTGGACGCCTAGTGGAGAAGTGGAGAGACTCGAAAGATGGATAAAACAAGCTAGGCCTCAACTTACGGACTTTTGGCACAATTTCGAATCTCCACTTTCATCGCACCAGTGGATAGAGCTCTTTGTCAGCACTCCATAGGCACTTCGTCTACTTCGTTTGGATGCCTAGTGGAGAAGTTACTAGACTCAAAAAATGGATAAAACAAGCTAAGCTCCAGCTTACAAGCTTTTGGCACAACTTTGGATCTATACTTTCATCGCATCGATGGGTAGAGCTCATTGTCAACTCTCCATAAGCACTTCGTCTACTTCATTTGGACGCTTAGTGGAGAAGTTACAAGATTCAACAAGTTAAAAGATAAAACAAGTTAAGCCGCAGCTTACGGGCTTTTGGCACGACTTCGGATCTTCACTTTCATTACATCAATGGGTAGAGCTCTTTGTCAGCTTCCCATGACATTTTGTCTACTTCATTTGGACGTCTAGTGGAGAAGTTACGGGACTCGAAAGATAAGAAAATCAAGCTGGGTCCTAGTTTACTTGTTGACTAGGTATTTGCAGCTCCATGCGCTATACTAAGGACGCATGGGGGCTTGCTTCATCATTCTTGAAGAAAACTTGTACGTACAGAGACTGACGTAAGGGGGCAGCTTAAGAGGCCATCTTGTTTCTACGACATGTCGATGGACATTTTGAAAACAAAATGTCCATCGACATGTTGTAGAAACAAGATGTCCATTGCATGCGCGCAAGGTGTCATTGGGTTCAGATCTGTGCAGCCTACATGTGGGTTAAGTTAAGACGGTTCTTGAAGAGATGGATCGGGGGATGTGTTCTGAGAGAAATTGAGACACAGGGAGGAGATTTTGGAGAGCTTCAGTAACTTGTGAATGAGAGTTGGACCGTTCGGACCGTTCCGGAGTCCAAACTTGCTGTCCTTGAATCCATTGGGATCAGAACGTCGAGTTCTTCAGGAAATTGAAGACGACATGAAGTTCCATCAGGCGGTTTAGGAGTTCTGAGTGAAATTGGTTCGCAGGGAAGCGCTTGCGTCAGATTTTTCATCGCTTGTGACTTGAAATTGGGTTGTTCTTCGTGATTGGTGAGCCAAGCTCTTTGTTCTTGGTGCCTACGCGATCAGGAAGTCTTAATCTACGCATAGGAGAAGATAGTACGTGGATTGGATTGTTGATTTGGTTGTGGTGAGCGAGTTTGAGCCGTAAGGAGTCTATTTACATCTGTTTTTTGCAACCTGCGACTAAATTTCTTGCGTGGTTTTGCAAAGGGAACTCCAAACGGCTTGTTTGGAGTCTCGTTGGGTTCATGATAGCTAGATCTATCTGTAAGAGAAGACAGATATCAGATCAAGCGATCTGTTTGAGCGGTGTGTGCGGCTTTAAGCCGTAGGGAGAAGTTTTTGAAGGTTCGATCACCTGCGATCAAAAATCGACCGATATCTCGGCTGTCGAGAGTTGGATCTGAAGGTTTCTTGGGTCAACAGAGTTAGGGAAGGAGACCCTATCGACATCTGAAGACTGTTTGATGAAAGGAGAAAGTTCTCAGATAGGTCTTTTCGGTTCTTTCGTTACGGGTTTTCATCCTTTGGAGTTCGTTAGAGATCTAATTGGCTATATACAGCTTGTGGTAGCTAGCTTTGGCTAAGAGCTTGTACATGGATGTGGTTTCAATCGTGTGATACTGGTGCAGCTCTGTTTGTTAGCAAAGGGAAGTTTCTCTTGCTTTGAACTACGTTTCGGTGGTTTTGGGTCAGGGTTGAGATTCAGGGGTTCGTTTTAGGGGCTTTGAAGTAGATTACAGACCACTCTGGTCTGTTTCTCAGTTTTGTGTTCTTAGGAAGAAAGAACCGGCAATGTACATACATTTGGAGTTGACATATATTGCAGCATTCATTTTCGTGGTTGTTTTTCTATGTCTTGTCTCTGTTCAGCACACAGCATGTCCACAGCCAGGAACCTCACATTTCCTTGGACATCTTTCACGCAATATCCGACACGATACGATGATGAACTCGACGTGAAGGTCTAGGTGGAGATTTCTTCTGTGTTTGTTTGTGATAATCATGAGTGGGGATGAGAAAGATGATGGAGATGGAGCTAGTGGTTCAGGTGGATTACCGGAGGTGCAGTTGGATCTGACGACTGCATCGATGTTCCAAGCTTTCACTATGTTCTTACGGTAGTAATAGTCTGATGAACGGAAGGAAGCTTTGGCAACAAAGACGTTACAAGCGATGGTCATGTAGGATTGATCAGTCGATGAGAGAGATATCTCAAGATATCTGAGGCATTATGTGAAAGAGATGGAGCTGAACCGGGTCTCAGAAGATGAGATGATTGAGACGTTTGAGTTAGCAGCAGTCACCAAGAAGTCATTCTTGGAGTGGGTTGAGCAACCAAAGAAAGGTTTACAAGCTACTGTGTTGCTCAGAGAGTTTGAGAAGCAATTTTCACTACTGACAATTTTCACGACTGACGTCAATGGAGAAGTTGACGCTGCAGTCCAACAAGACAGAATTATTTCTTCGGGCTGCAGATGAGAAGCTACAAGAGAAGCTGGAGGTACTTCTGGGGATCAAGAGGAAGACGATGTGTTGACCAATAGTTGGAAGAAGGTTGAGGAAGCGGTTGGTATGCTTACCAAGAGGGAGCGAAGACAAGAGAAAGTTCCTGTTAGGAGACTGACACCGATATCGACTGCTGTAACACCTGTTCTTGTAATCCTCCTGTTGTTAGACAAGTAGTACTGGTTGCTCTAGCTATTCCAGTTATCCAGGCACCTGTAGTGTCTCCGAAGAAGGATGATTCAAGCCTTGAGTAGATCATGCGTGGGATGCGAGACCTGCAGATCAAGCTCACAAGATTGGAGGAGCAAGGGTCTACAAGCGGAGCAAAATCTGTTGGGAAGCAAGGTTGGATCCAACGGTGTATCTGATGTGATGGTATCGATCACCCACGTAGAGATTGTAAGGAGTTCACTGATATCTTACAGCAATGAGTGATCTTCTGGAAGGATGGGAAAGTAGCGTTGAGAGATACTGGTGCACTTCTTCAAACCAACTTTGGTAGAGGAGGGATGAAGAAGTTGGTTGAGGACCACCTATCAGCGCAAGCAGTTGCAATCGCGGAAGTTGGAACTTATGGCACAAGGGTTGATGATCAAGCTGAGAGAAGTTTCAACGAGCAGGTTGAGCCAAGTGGATTGTGATCATCTGTTATCTCCATGAAACAGAAAGGGAAGATGGTACATGAGACATTGATGAGGACAGCTGCTACGATCAGAAGGGATACTGGATGAGAGGATCCGATAGAAGCTCTATCAGTGCATGCTTACATCGCCAAGAACCAACACCTAGCTCTATTGGAAGAGAAGAGAAGGCGAGATTCAGAGGATGCAGGGGAAAGAACTTCTTCAAAGAGACAGACTCGAGGAGAGAAAGTTCGTCAAGAGCTTCCGGATGTAGGAGCTCAAGATCTACCGATGGATGATGCTCCTTCTCAATCGAAAGAAAGAGCAAAGGAGTTTCAGAAAGCCGGCTGCATACAAACTACAGTTAGACATAGAGGCTTCAACAGACTTGAAGGGAGTCTTGGAAGATCGCATTCTGAATGCGAAGGTAGAATTTACTTCGAGAAAAGTTTTAGGCATTGCTAAGCGCGGAATTCATGATGTCATTATCGACATCATCAAATGGAAGCGACAGATTACGGGTGAGACTGGTTTATCACATGCCTTGGATACTAGGATGTCTGTGGATGAGGAGAGAGAGCTTGCAAAATGCAGTGTTTATTCTTCAGAGGAAGAAAGAGCGAAGGCGCAAGGTACATTTTGAGGATGAAGAGGAGGATGGGAAACAAAGCTCAAGTCATTACAGTCACAGTCATTGGGCTCGAGCTACGACGGAGATGTTGGTGAGGATCAGAGACTTGGATGAGCTGGTGGTTGCTCTGATCGATCATGGATCAGAAATCAACATCATGTCGAAGGAGCTGTACAAGAGAAAGAAGTGGCCGATCGACACAGAGCATAGGTGGGTCATAAGAGCAACCAACAACACAAGAAGAGACTTGTATGGAGCTTGTCCCAGACATCAGAGTGCGCATAAGTGATGTTGCTATCGAGCAAAATTTCTTTGTTGAAGAAGCAACATCATACCCGCTCATTCTTGGTCAACTTTTCATCATAGCAACTCGGATGAAGACAAAGGTACTAGACGACGGATCTGCTTATGTTAAGATCCGAAGTCAAGATGAGAAGAGAGCGGTATAATTTTTGACTGTACCGTCCAATCACGAGTGCAATCGAGACCGTCTGAGAGAGAAATCACTTCCAAGGGTGAGTGAAGAGTTCAAGGATTTTTGTTGAGTACCACTATAGAGCGGGATTGTGGTGGTGCCCAGTAGAAGGTACTATCGCTTGATGTTAGTGTCTTTTGTACAGGATTTGTTGGGTTTTCAGAGTGTGGGATTGTTGTTTACAAGAAGGTGGAAGAGCTGAGAAGAAAAGAACAAAAACATTTGCGTGATGTTGAGTTGAAGATGAAAGAGTTGGGTGAGCTAGAAGGGGATGAATGGATTTCTGGTGTTTATGAAGAGGATGGGTTGGAGGATCCTTTGCGAGAGATCATGTCTATTGGATGGGAGGATACGGATAAGGTTGTGCAGATTCATTCAAGGGAGGTCTATTCGGTGATCGAGTCATTCCGTGCACCTGAGGTTCGAGTTGAGACGAAGTACAAGACAATGGATAAAAAGATAAAGCCAGTTGCTGGTCCTTTGCCGGATGATACTAACCAACAGATGGATCGAGCTTCAAGGGAGAAGAGTTTGAGAGATCCTGCAATGATAAGACACAAGTTCACGGAGAAGACCCTTGAAGAGCTGAAGATTGGATTTGATGGGTCTCTTCTATCAGAAGAGAGGATGTGCTTCAAGGAGATGCTTTCACGACATGAGAAAGCATTTGTCTTTGAACCACATGAGATTGGGTGTGTAGACTCGTACGTTGTTACCCCGATGGTTATCTTCACGGTACCGCATGTGCCATGGAACCTGAGATCAATTCTAATACTGCGGGCTCACTTGTCTAAACTAGTTGAAGTTGCTAAAGGAGAAGATGCGGATGAAGATCTTGGAGCTGTCGTTTGCAACATATTCGAGCAAATGGTTTACAGTGCCTAAGAAGAATGGATCGATGCGGTTCATCCAAGATATGCAACCAGTGAACGCAATAACAATCAGAAATGCTGGGGTGGGACCGATTGTGGATGAGTTTGCTGAAGCGTTTGCAGGAAGAGCAATTTACTCAATGAGAGATCTTTATTCAGGCTATGATCAGTTTCAACTAGCGGAGGAGAGCAGAAGCTTCACGACAATGAGAACACGTTTGGGGTTGGTTAGGATGTGTACCTTACCACAGGGAGCTACCAACTCGGTAGCACACATGATGAATGGGATGAATCAAGTTCTAAGGGACTTCATCCCTGAAAAGACAATGTCGTTCTTGGATGACATCCTCATCAAAGGATGTGTAGAGGATGAGAAGGATGAAGCATTAGATCAGATGAGGTGTCGGCGATATGTCATTGATCACATAGCAGATTGTGAGAAGATCCTATCTCGACTTGAGGAAGTTCATCTCACGCTGTCAGGTGTAGGGTTAGAGAAGTCTTGATCATTGGTCATTTGTGTGGATGCAATTGGAAGGATGAAGGAGGTTTGCAACTCGTTGACAGAAGTAAGAAGATTTTTGGGTGCTTGTGTATTCTATCACATCACATTTGGATTCCTCATTATGCGTATGTGGCGGATCCATTATATGGGTTGTTGCGTAAGCGTCATAAGTTCAGATGGGAGGAAGAGCATACTGATGCGGTGCGGAAGCTGAAATCTTTACTATCATCTCCTCTAGTTTTGGGAAGGATTGATTACAAGGGTGCCAGGCCGGTGGTTCTTACTGTAGATACAAGTCCGGTTGCAATCGGATGGACAGTAGGACAAGATGATGAGGATGGAGACAAGTTTACGATTAGGTTCGGAGCGAAGGTGTTAAGTGTTCGATAACGTGCTTACCCGCAAGTAAAGAGAGAACTATGGGATATTGTCTCAGCCATGAAAACTGAGAAAGAGTATTTGATTGGAGCAGTAGTGGTGGTTGAAATTGATTGCTTGCCGTTGTTAGGGATGATCATGAGTTGTTCAACTCCTGATATTGCGATGTTACGATGGATCGCATATATCAAGTCGTTGAATCCGAAGTTTACACATATCGCAAGGAAGGATAATTCGATGACGGATATGTTATCTCGAGCTCGATATGATGGGAGGATGAGATGGTTGAAGACTTGACGACGTGGGTGCAGAGTTCTATTCGATTGCACAGACAGGAAGGGAAGATGAGTTGTTTGTTGAAGGGTTGTATAATGGTGATTTGCTTGACATCAGGAGGTACCTTAGTACAATGGTTAAGCAAACAGACTGGACGGATGAGAGGTTTCGGAGAGTTTGAACGAAGGCCTACAACTTCATGTTGCAGGATGGGTTTCTTTGGAAGCAATCGAAGCAGAAAGGTGGGATACCGCTAAGAGTGATTTGCGACAAGGAAGATCAGCAGAAGTTGTTCAAGGCATTTCATGAGAGTCTTTGGGCTAGACATCGAGAGATTTGGGCCACTTTTACGAAGATGAAAGAGCGATATTGGTAGAAAAATATGTACAGAGATGTCGTATCTTTTGTGGAGTCTTGTTTGACATGTCAGATGTACTCGAACGTCCGACATCGCGATGGATTACATCCGACTTATCCGTGGCAATCCACTTCAAGTGGATTGTAGACTTGGTGACTATGCCAGTTGGATTGTGACAGATGAGATACTTGGTATTTGCTCGAGAAGATCTTTCGAATCAAGTCGAGGGTAGGGCGCTTCGGACTAAGACAACTGAAGGGGTATGTAGATTTCTCTTGGAAGAGGTTGTTTGTCAATATGGATGTGTGGGAAAGATCACTGCAGATCAGGGAGAGTTGATGCACATGACGCTCGTGAATTATATGCAAGGTGTGGGGTGAGGTTGTCATTGACAACTGCATACAACTCCGAAGAGAATGCCAAGAGTGAACGCGGTCATCCGCTCATTGTGAAGGCTTTGGATCTGCAACGGGAGGGTGCGCGAGTGACCTCGACTCTTACCATTTGCGTTATGGATAGATCGAACGACGCATAGCTCGGTGACATGTTACATGCCAATGGAACTCATCCAGGTCAAAAACCTATCATGCCGATTGAAGAACACGTTCTGACATGAAGTGTGTTACCTTGGGAAGACAATTTGACTAGGGAAGAGCTTCTTGCTATTCAATTAGGGAGTTAGAGAGAAGACCTGAGGATATCCAAGTTGCTTTGGATAGGCTGCGAGAATCACGATTGAAGAACAAGGTCAGATTTGATCAGCGACATCATTTGAGACCTAGGGAAATCAGGGAAGGTGATTGGGTGTTATCTATGACAACAGTCTAGACAACCAGCATAGTGTAGTCCGGAAGTTTTCCAGGTAATGGTTTGATCCGTATGTGGTGAAGAAGATTCATGACAACGCATCTTACGCCCTGCAAGAGTTGGACGGAACGAGCTTGAAGATACCAGTGGCATGTAAACGTGTCAAGATTTTCAAAAAGAGAGATGAAGAGGTCGATCTAGCTGATATCTTGACGGAGTTTCAGTTTGAGGATGAGGATGAGGATTATGCAGAAGACCTTGAAGATGAGGTTGGCTACGACGAGAAATAAGACGATATGACGAGGTGCGTGCCGGTCCACTCTTTGGTTGGTATCTCTGGTGCATATCGGAAGATGTACAGGTTTAGAGGGGGTGGATGTCGTGTCATGGACCGGCTCCTATCTGAAATTCAGACTTTGATGTTTGTCGCTCCAAAGACACTCATGAGAAAAGCAAGCTAAGCCTCAACTTACGGACTTTTGGTACAATTTCGGATCTCCACTTTCATCGCATCTGTGGATAGAGTTCTTTGTCAGCACTCCATATGCACTTCGTCTACTTCGTTTGGACGCCTAGTGGAGAAGTTACAAGACTCGAAAGATGGATAAAACAAGCTAAGCCCCAGCTTACGGGCTTTTGGCATAATTTCAGATCTCCACTTTCATCGCATCAGTGGATAAAGCTCTTTGTCAGCACTCCATAGGCACTTCATCTACTTCGTTTGTACGTCTAGTGGAGAAGTTACAAGACTCGAAAGATGGATAAAACAAGCTAGACTACAGCTTACGAGCTTTTGACACAACTTCGGATCTTCATTTTTCATCGCATCGATGGATAGAGCTCATTGTCAGTTCTCCATATGCACTTTGTCTACTTCATTTGGACGCTTAGTGGAGAAGTTATGAGACTCGAAAGATAGGAAAATCAAGTTGGGTCTTAGTTTACTTGCTGATTGGGTATTTGCAGCTCCAAGCGCTATACTAAGGACGCAAGGGGCATGCTTTCTCATTATTGAAGAAAACTTGTACGTACAAAGACTAACGTAAGAAGGCAGCTTAAGGAGCTAGTTTGTTTTTTATGATCTGTCGGTGGACGTTTTGAAGAATTGAGAAGTCCAATGCATGCGCGCAAGGTGTCATTGGGTTCATATCTGTGCAGCCTACGTGTGGGTTAAGACGGTTCTTGAAGAGATGGATCGGGGGATGTGTTCTGGAAGAAATTGAGACGCAGAGAGGAGATTGTGGAGAGCTTCAGTATCTTGTGAAGGAGAGTTGGACCGTTCGGGCCGTTCCGGAGTCCAAACTTGCTGTCCATTGGGATCAGAACGTCGAGTTCTTCAGGAAATTGAAGACGAAGTTTCATCAGGCGGTTTAGGAGTTCTGAGTGAAATTGGCCCGCAGGGAAGCGTTTGCGTTAAGTTTTTCATCGCCTGCGATCTGAAATTTGGTTGTTCTTCGCTATCGGTGAGCCAAGCTCTTCGTTCTTGGTGCCTATGCGACCAGGAAGTCTTCATCTACGCATAGGAGAAGACAGTACGTGGATTGGATTGTTGATTTAGGTGTGGTGAGCGAGTTTGTGTCGCAAGGAGTGCATTTACGTCTATCTTTTGCAACCTGCGACCAAATTTCTTGCGTGGTTTTGCAAGGGGAACTCCAAACGGCTTGTTTGGAGTCTCGTTAGGTTCATGATAGCTAGATCTATCTATCTGAGAAGACAAATATCAGATCAAGCGATCCGTTTGAGCGGTCTGTGCGGTTTTAAGCTGTAGGGAGGAGTTTTTGAAAGTTCGATCACCAGCGATTGAAAACCGACGATATCTCGGCTGTCAAGAGTTGGATCTGAAGGTTTCTTGGGCCAACGGAGTTAGGGAAGGAGACCCTATCGACATCTGAAGACAGTTTGACGACAGGAGGAAGTTCTCATATAGATCTTTTCGGTTCTTTCGCTAAGATTTTTCATCCTTTGGAGTTTGTTAGAGATCTAGTTGGCTATATACAACTTGTGGTAGCTAGTTTTGGCTAAGAGCTTGTACATGGATGTGGTTTGGACTTGGGTTTCAATCGTGTGATACTGGTGCAGCTCTGTTTGTTAGCAAAGGGAAGTTTCTCTTACTTTGAACTATGCTTCGGTGGTTTTGGGTCAGGGTTGAGATTCAGGGGTTTGTTTTAGGGGCTATGAAGCAGATTATAGACCGCTCTGGTCTGTTTCTCATTTTTGTGTTCTTAGGAAGAAAGAACCGGTAGTGTACATACATTTGGAGTTGGTATATATTGCAGCGTTCATTTTCGTGGTTGTTTTTCTATGTCTTGTCTCTGTTCAGCACACAGCATCTCCACACCCAGGAACCTCGCATTTTCTTGGACATCCTTCACGCAATATCCAACACGATACCGTCCGTACAGATGAACCTGCGAAGGCTTGTGAACTAGTCTTCTTACGTGTAGATTTTTTAGCATTGATTTCTTTTTCTGCTGCCATCTGTTTAAGGTGTCACCCTGCCATGTGACACTGAAGGTTACGTAGGATGGAGTAAAACCCAGAGAGGTGTACTCCAGAGAGGAAAGACATTGTCGATCATTGTGCAGTGTAGATTTTACCGTGCAGAGACTATCGAGTAGAGAATCGAAGAGGAGCTGAGGAGAGGCGTTTTACACAAAGACTACGTCTGAAGATATTTTTTGACTGATCAGGGTTTTGACATCGAGAGATTGAGAGGAGAGGACAGAATCGAGTACATAGGAGTCCAACAACTTGTACGTACATTTTTCTTAATAAAAAACGGGAAGCTTCTAGGTGAACGCGCTGGTGCTTCACAGGAGCAGTTTTCTGATATTCTGAGTCATTGAGCGTGAGATTTACAGTCTGAGTGTTCTGGAGTTGAAGATTTACTTGCGTGTCATGTGTTTTATCTTGGCCAGATCGAAATCGTGGTGGTGTGTTTTCTTGCAGTCCGTATTCTGTGTGTGATTTTCATCCTCTTCTTCACGATCGTATCACAACTAGAAGGTTCTGTCCTTCTCAGGAAACTCTCGTCTCGACATACAATCTGGTGCTTCCACTGAGAGACTTCTTGGGATGATTGATCGTGAAGTTAAGTTCCAAGACGAAGAAGAAGATGGATCGAAAGAGCGGAAGCGCTGCTGCTACTAATTCTACGACTGTTGCATTCACGTCTACTGCAACACCTTTTGTAGCACCTGCGACTGCAGCGACATCTGCATTTGGTCTCGATACAGCTGAGATTCTGAAGACTCTTGCAGCCCTAGTCCAACAACATCTGATCGTTGGAGGGGGTGAGTTAAAGTCCACCAAGGCTTTACAAGCTATTATGAACAGATGTGGAAGGTTTGAGGATAAAGATATTTCTAGATATATGCGTGAGTATAGAGGAGAGATGGAACTGGTTAGAGTTACTGATGTTGAGATGATAGCAAGTTTTGAGTTAGCTGTCTTTCTTGAGTTGCGAGACCAAGTTAGGAATGTACATAGAAGAAATCTTGGAATCTTGATGAGTTTTGAGCGATCTCTTCGAGAGGAGTTTCTTGAAGAAGATTCAGAGAGACTTACTAGGAGGACGTTTCTGGACTGGATTGAGCAGCAACCTGGTCGTATGATGAGCCTAAATGAGTTGTTGAGAGAGTTTGATCGGAGATACCGACAACTTTTAACTGTAGAGCGCATAACTTTAGATGCTAGGAGAACAAAGCTATTTCTGCAAGCTATCGATGATGCTACGGCAGATCGGTTATGCTTCATGTTGGCTGATAGATCGGCTGAGAGAGGAGTTACTATTGACTGGAGAGAGTCGAGGATGCTGTTGTTGTACTAACAAGACAGAGGCGTGGAAGAGTGACCGTGAGAGCGCGTCCGCTTGTAGAAGTGACCTCTCAACCTCGCTCTGCTCCTCAAGTACAACAACCTTCGGCTCCTGCTCCCAGACTTGCTGTCCCGGCTGCAGTTCTTTTGGTGCCAGTTACGCCCGTTCTTGCACAAAAGGCACTTGTTCAAAGACCTGCGGAGAACCATGGTCAGCAAAACCAGATCGAAGATCTGATTCGGCAGATGCGAGAACTGAAGGTGGAGTTAGTTGGATTGAGAGAGAGCAGCCACCGGCGCCTACTGCTGCACGTCTAGGAGGTGCTCATGTTCATAGATGTATCTGGTGTGACAGTCTTGAATTTTCAAGGAGATTGTCAAGAGCTTACAGTTGTTTTGCGAGATGGTGTGGTTTGCTACCAAAACGGTAGGCTGCACCTTTTTTCGACGGGAGAGCCGCTGAACACGCAGTTTGGACGAGGAGGTATGAGAAGTCTATCTCAGTCTATCTCAGATTGCCGCGGTGCAACTATAAATGCGTTGATGGCACCACCGATAAATTCTGATGTATATGCTGGACATATTGAGGTTTCTTCTAGTCCTACGCTGCTAGATAAGACTACTGAGAAGAAAAATGCTCAAGTTCCTTTTGAAATACAGACGAGAGGAGCAGAGACTATCTGTAGGGTCACTTGGTGAGGAGATACTGTTGATGCTACATCTATCAAAGTATTCTTGGACGTGGATAGATACGTTCACTGACAAGATGCTGCTGTGGAGGAAAAGAGGCGGCGAGAAGCCTTTGAACTTGATACTGGAGTTCTAGAGGAGATTGAGGATAGAGGAAGAGTCACAAGGAGACGAGCAGCTCTTCCAGAAGACATCCCGTCTACTTCTGTAGCTCCTTCACCTGCACCAGGTCCGATGAAGGACGTGCAGAGATCCCAGCAGGAACCAACGACTGCTGGTAAACGATTTACTGCCCAAGAGAAGAGGAAGGAACCAGCTTACAAGTTGGCAGCAGACGTAGAAACTTCAACTAATCTGAAGAGCATCTTGGAGCAAAGGATACTTGACGTACGAATCGAGTTTTCTCTTCGAGAGGTTCTTGGTATTACGAAGAGAGAGTTTCACGAGTTGATCATCGACATCATTAAGCGAAAGAGACAGGTGATATCCAAGCAAGTAGAAAGTCAGATGATAGATGCAGTAAGAGCTTCTCTAAATGATGTAGAGTTCAGAAAGATGTATTTTCAGGAGGCTGATGATACAAAGTATCAGCAAGAAGCGTTGGTTGCTGATACCAACACTGCTGAATTTGAGGATGAAGAAGTTGGCGACGAGAGTCTAGCTACAGATAGTGACTTCAGGAAGAGGCACTGGGCTCGTGCTACGACTGCTATATGAGTTCACCTTGGAAGTCTTGAACCTGTTGCTGCTTTAGTTGACATGACGGTTCTGACATCAACATCATTCATGACGGTTCTGACATCAACATCATGTCAAGGGAGGTGTATGAGAGAGGTCAGTGGTCTATCGAACTGAATCATGGTTGGGTGCTACGAGCTGCAAACAACCAGAAGGGTGAGTTATACGGCGCTTGTCCTAACGTGAGGGTGAAGCTAAGTGATGTGGAGATAGATCAGCACTTCTTCGTGTAATCTTCTGCTTCATATTCTGTGATTCTTGGTCAATCTTATATTACTACAGTTCGAATGAAGACCAAGGTGATGGATGACAGATCTCACTATTCTAGGATCCGCAGTCCAGATGATAGACGTTCTGTGCAGTTTCTGACTGTTCGTACGAATCACGAACAAAACCGACAGACTTTGAAAGATTCTCTTATCTGTAGGAGTAAGGGTTTTCAGAAACCATTCGTGTAGGACGGGATACCAAGAGTGAAAGATCTACTGCTACTATGATCCCGCTTGAGCAGCCTGTGGGATCACAAGAGGTTGACGAAGAGGTTGTTCAAGATTCTGAGAACAGCTATACTGTACATAATTGGAAATGTGGTTTGATGACTTTCAGTTCTGATGATTGGAGTGAAGTTCACGCGAGTAGAGAATTTGACTGAGAAAAGTAGAAAACAGATGGAGAAGTATGCAGAAAATCTGCATTGTACGGGAGTTCTGAATGATCTTATAATTAAAAGTTACATAGATTATTTGAATAAATAAGAAAATAATTCTTGTGAACTAAAGTAGAAAGGCAGAAAAAAAATTATTCGTTTTCTCCTTCTATGGTAGAACTGGAGGTTTAATCGTCTGATAGTACGACAAAATTCTCCAAATTCCCCCTTACAATCGCCGTATAACTATGCTAACGCATAGCATTAAAGCGGCAAGTGTGAAGAGCCCTTACGTCAGTCTGGGCGGTGTGGTTAATTAACCCCAAACTAGATTACCTGGTAAAGATGCGTAGAGCAGGCACTCTTGTGGGCAAGCCAATATACGGTACACGTCGGCATTATCATACGGAATCCCGCCAGTCTGAGACGTCCTTGACTCGCGCCGCCATTCGGTTTTTTGTTGGGAGCTTAGGGCCCAGCGCGGGACTCACTGCGACTGGAAGCGGACAGACATATTGCACGCAATCTCCACGCGAGATGCTGACATGGAGAATCCAACGTGGACTTCTTATACTAAATGTGCTCTTCGCGAACTCCTTCTGGACACTGGAGGTTGAGGCAGCACGTGGCCGCGACGTATGAGCTCTAGTCCATGTTCTGAGGACACAAATTCCCGATCTCTCTTTCAGTAAAGTGTGTTTCCTTGGCGGCTACAAGTTACTTCCATAGTTACCCCGTTGAGTCCGAGTATTACTGTCAGATATCACTTCACCACAAAGTCTGTTGAGAGTCTTGAAGAAGGTCGTAAAGACTTCTCCAAATTTGAACATAATTTAACTTGGACCCAGTGTGATGCTATGTGCGCTTGTGTTTGTGAGAAAATTACCATCAAGCAGTCAGCATAACTTGACATTCACCAAGCAACTGGATTCTAAGTCTCAGCATTGGAGCATCTTCGACCCCAACATGGAGTTTTCCTGGCGTAAGTTGGTTGTTGTAACTTGTGAGTCGGGAGATACAGACCGTGCAGAGTTTTAGCTGAGCTGACGGACGAGCCAGACGTGATCCTGCGCCTTAGCCGAGGTGCCAAGTAGAGACGGTAACGGAGTAATTACAAAGTAGAAAGTGTGTACTCCAGTGAACGAGTGCCGTGCACGTAGACCATTCTTATCTTGGCTTGCTTCGGCCGCTTTGCCAATCGCGAGAGAGAGAGAGAGAGAGAGAGAGAGAGAGAGCATGTTAATGTTCCATGGGGTATGTGGGGGATGCCCCAGGGGGAGAAGCAGCACCCGCCAAGCATCTCCATCCAGTTGGCTGGAAGTGGAATGAGCCCAACGGACGTACTCTGTTGTAGATCTTCGACAGATTCTCGAGAAGAAGTCGACGTCTAGATCGGTTAGGGACTGGCCACTGAATTGGATGAAAGAGATGAACAATTGGAACTTCTGGTCCTTTCATTGTTCCCTCGTTCCTTGCAAGGGAACAACGACTTGACTTGCACCGTGCTCTCCCCTGTGCGCCGCGGGGCTGATGCTGCTGACTGAATCTTGATATGCACTGTGCTCGGAAGAAGTTTCCGTGTGACAGCTGATTTTAGTCGGCCGTCGGGCGGAATTCCTCACGGACACGATTGCTACGAGTTTGTACCCAAGGAGAAGGCCCATTGAGGTAATTAAGTTTCTTCGTCTTCTTGGTTCACAAGTCCGCGCCGGAGTTGGCTGATTGTAGGACTTTTTGGCCTTTCAAAGAGAACAACGCGTCTGGCTTATGGGGATTCCAGCCCTTCGTGACTTGTTCGTAAGCGGGTCGAGTCCCAAGCAATGTTTCTCTGTAGATAGTCTTTGATTTCACGTATCCATCTTGATTGATTTCGCTGAGCCCGAGGGAAGAGCGTTATGTTCAGGTGGCCAAGAAATAATCTCCTTCTGTAGGATATTCGCATGCTAATACAGAAATAATCGTCCAAAGGAGTGAATTGTAGTTAGAAAGAATTGCCGCGTATGAATGTAGACCGCCTTCCCTTCAAAGACTCGTATTCTTTAGGGCAGATGTGAGGGAGTGGTAGTTGGGGCATGAACAGGCTGAGTCCTGCTGTTCGCTCCTCTTTGTGTCCTTACGGTCAGTTGGTTCGTATCAGGGATTCAGAGCGTGGAACTATGATTCCAAGAGACCATCAAATCTCTGCGGAGAGTCTGAGTTTGAAAAGATATTTCAGTTCAAGTTTTACTATAATTTGTGTTGGCTTGTAAAGCTAAACGGCAACAAAGACAGACGACGCGTAATCTGTGGTTATTGTTGTGTTCGTCCGCAAGATTGACTCGGAACATGATTACCTTATGAAGGTGGTGCATACATGGTCAAATTTCTAGGCCTTGGGCCATGTACGTGCAACTGGGAGAGTTCTTTTGTTCAAGAGAAAAGAAAGCCTTCGTCTACAAGGCACCTTCAGTTGAAGCTTGACCAATTCTGGGTAGTTTCAGTTGCGGAGCCCTTCCTCGTGTAGAGTCTAACCCCAAGGAGTTCTTGTTGCCTTACTTGCCTCTCTGTCTCAGCTGATCGCAGGTACAAGATATCAGAGGAAGGATGGCTGCAGCAATTGTCAGTAGCAGCAGCTTACAGTGCTCCCTGAAAGTGACATGCCTAAAATTCGGAGGTGACCGGGGCCCAGAAAATGGAAGGAATATCCATGAGTTTACTTCTTCAAGGTGGCTGGCTCCAACGAAGGCCTTGCATACGCTGGGGCAGGGGAAGAGGCAGTCGCAGAAGAGAAAGTTAAAGTCCAATTCAGTTTGTGCCGTGATCGGCAAAGATGAGCCTGATGAGGATGAGGACGGTGAATCCTCATCTAGTGATGTAAGGCTTCATCTTCTGTGGTGTGATTATAAATCCTTATTAATTTGAGTTGTTGATAGAATGTTTAGGCTGGAGCTCTCATTCCTAGGCTTTACTAGTTGTGGAGAAGACGAGGTCAATATGCTGAATGCTCCCCGTCCGTTGGACAAGAATGCAGGTGGACCCAGATATGTTTCGAGAGCAAATGGAGCGAATGTTAAGTAGTCACGATGACAGGTTTGAAGGGAAAGATTTAGCCACTCTGATCAGAAGGAAGTATGGGAGATCTTACGATGTTCAACTTGTGAAAAAGGTGACCTCAGTTCTGTTGGTACTTTTGCGATGACCAGCAAGCATGTCAGTCGGCTGATGTACTGAAGACAGTCATGTTTCTGAAGGTTCTTTTGACGCCGTCGCTGGCTGTGACTGCACTTGGAAGTTGGTGTTCATCTGTTACTTCACCGTCTTACCATTCGTGAGCTTTTTCACGAAGCGTGACGTCTTGAGCATTTTTGTAAAGCGCAGCACTTTATATGTAATATTTGGTTCCCGTTTCCAATCACAGTGCCACTTAAACCAGGCGTAGCTAACTGTGCCCATGCCGTGATTATTAGGAATTTTTGGGACGGCAACTCCTAGCTATGAATGTGATGTGGAAATATCGTGAACAGGTACGAACGACCCCTACCTACCCGTAGCTCCCAGCCAGTCAGTTAACCAGATAGTTTGGCCAGGAGAAAGCTCTACCGCATCTGTAAACGTGAGCTTTGCTATAACTGTCTCTGAGGGAATTTCTGTATGCTGTGGTCTCGGAGTCTCCATCTTCTTAGCTGCGCTCACACACACACACTGAATGTACTCAACGGAGCGCTTGTTGTAGCCTTTCTACCATAGACCTGACGCCTGGTTCGACGGTACTAGACGGAGATGGGTCGAGAAGAAGAAAAATGTAGAAGAGACAACCACGTTGGAATGCGAAGACTCACGACTAACCGTGAAGAATATTGGTCGTTAATTTCCAAGATTCAGCTAAGGAGTTTTAACTGGATCATAATACTTGGGTTTTAGTCTGGGTGACGAGTTGACTACAAGCAGTCGTTTTGGGTTTGGACTCCAGGCGGCTGATCTTTGTATACAGCTCTGATGGTATAACTTGTTAGTGAGAGTTTGTTCTGAGATTATGCACAGTACCTTCTCGTCCAGGCAGAGTGTGTCTGCCTTTGCTGTAGGGATGGTACCTGCTCGAAACTTGTGCTTGATCCTACACAGAGAGAGAGAGAGCGCACACTCACCTGGGCTGTGGATTTGTGCAGCGATCATTTCCCCTTACAGAAGAGGAATATCTACTACATTTAGATCACGTTGCTCAGAATTTAAGGGGATGGGGAGCCGTTTCATATGTCAGAGATAGCTTGGAGAAAACCAGAGAGAGGCCTCGGATTGGAAAGGTAAGCTTGTGAGCAATCCTCCAATCATTTAATTCAGCAATGTAATTGGAGTGCTCCTTGCAGAGTTCTTGTTGCGACCTGATAGTCCCACTTGTCTTTATTAACTTGTTGGCTTTTTGACCTGGCAGGCTGTAAGTATTTTCATCGAGGTAGATGAAACAGGAAACCGTCAGAATGAGTGGATACAAAGATGAGACTCCATCACAAGAGCCATAGCACCAGAAACCAATTCTAGTCACCTCGTCCTGTAAGATTAATGTACAATTTGTCAGCTACGCCTGACTTCAATTTGTCGAAATATAATTGTTAACTTGCTAGGTAACATGTTAGCCGTGGATGATTTCAGTCTTTCTGCATATGGAGAAATTAGCTAAGTTGCCCTACGGCCTTCACTGTACCCTCTACCGTAATTTATAGTTTCAAACCACGCTGTCAAGGGCACCTCCAGATGTACCATCCAGTAAATGGCGGTCCACCTCAGGAAGCTGTGCAATGTCGCTAAAAGGAAATGCACACTTTCCAGAGGGCGTTATTTTGGGGTGTATTAGTTCGAATATTTCAACATGAAGCTCGCTCTACAATTTTACTTGACCCTATTCCTGCTTAACCAAAGGAAGTATCGACAGTATGGTGTGATAAATTGATCAAAGAGTGCATCTTTGATATTTCTTGTCCGTTAGGATCAGTATCCTAAATGCTCTTTCTTTAATTTCAAGGAGTTTGAAGTCACAAAACTGAATGATCTACTTAAGTTCTTCTTTAGAGGTGTAAAACATTTTCCTACAACCTGTGGTCCAAAGATCACGAATGAGTTATGTGTGGAAGAAGTTCGACTTGTTATCAGATATATTTTACCACTTTTTGGTGAATATCCAAATAGTTTGACTGTTGTTTGTGCGTTGAAGTTGAAGCCTCGAGTGTGTTCGTGGAAAAGCATGAACTATTTGCATGTCTCTTGGGTTCTCTCTTGAATTAGAAAGAAATGGAGTTCCGTCTCAAGCTCTTGACATTATGGACAGTTGCCGGTTTACCAAACTTTTGGGCCTAGACTCTACTATGATTATTCTTGTATATACTATGTATATGATATAGATTGGTTATGAATATGTTTGAAAAAGTTTATTCCAATTCATGTCGTCATTCAGAATTGAGTCTCACTTGGTGCAACTCCTGGATGCTCCTCAGGTAGACGATCCATTCAAGACAATAGTTGATGAAACAGAATCATCTTATCGTCATGCTGCTAGAACCATCCTTAGTTTATATCAGAAAAGAATCCCCACAAGCAAATCTCCAGCGAATGGCCTGGTTGAATCCCGACCTGGATATATCATGGATTCAACCAGGATATATCATTACTTTAGAATTAATCATACTATCAGAACTTTGTAATTTATGATGAGATGTTGAATGATATTTGTTTATGTTAGGGTATTTCTCGTCGCTTGAAACGGACTCGACGCTTGAGTAGACTATTGGCTTATGCTTCTCGGAGATATATACCCTTAGAATGTTTATTGATCTGTTTGAACTTCGTTCACGGTTGCCATGTGGCACTATGTCTTCAAATGTAAGGTATTTGTTTGAAGTCCTCTCTACCGTTGTGATTTGTACATTCACGCACGTAATTTATAGTTTAGCACTCACAAACTCAGTTTACTTGTTGTGATTTGTACATTCACGCACGTAATTTATAGTTTAGCACTCACAAACTCAGTTTACTTGTTGTATAACGGAAAAATCATTGTTGAGCATTATATCATTCAAGACACTGTATTTTCTCTCCCTATCTCAAGAGAAGAGCATCTTCATGTGAGAAAAAAGGACATTAAGGGTTTCTTTTTCTCCTCCGTGGACTCTTCTAGAAGACGTTATATTTCAACCATGAGGGAGTTGTGTACTTGATGGACGTGATTATTCTGGATCTAATAGTTGACTCTTATGGTTGTCAAGTGATATTTATTTGTCGTGATTATTGTAGATCTAATAGTTGACTCTTATGATATGTAGTCAAGTGGTATTTATTTCGGAACATGCTGCTTCTTCATGATGGAACAAAAAATCAGTGACTATTCAAATAAAAATATTTTTGTAATTTTTGTTTTTCTTCCGGATGAGACTTAATCTGAAATTCACTTACCTGTCGAGTCGGTTAGTTTCTCTAATACGTATGCAGCTAGAGCTTTTGAGACTTAATATGAAATTCACTTACCTATTGAGTTGGTTAGTTTCGTTAATACGTATGCAGCTAGAAAGCTCTAGAGAAATTACTCTAACATGACGTCGCTCATGTGCAGCAGAGGATCAATATCGCGTTACAGACAACATTGACAAAACTTTACAAAAAACAATTTGAGACGCTCAGCGGTAGTAGATCTATGGTTCAGATCATGGACACTCAGACTTCCTTCTTTCCTTGAGAAGGTTACGCAACTCCGCTGGTTAAACATAGTTACTGTTCGAAGAACTTTTTCTCTCTCCACCGTTGGTTTGAAAATCCTCGCCTTGTATCCCACGATACGAGTTTTCCCACTTGTCTCTGATGTAGTTTTCTCTTAATTTTAGTGAACCCTTACTTGCAGATCACATGGGCGACCCCCGCGGAGCAGAAAGCTCCACGCGAAATCAGCTTTTCAAAAATAAGTAAAGGAGAGAGAAAAGATCATGGTAGATCACAAGATACACATGTTATAAACACTATGATTATGTAACGTTCGACCGCAGATCTCGGAACAGATTCTTTAATCTCTAACCAATGAACTGCCGAACGTGAACCTCCCTAGAGACCTGTATACTTTATTTGTGTCTCCAGATCCAGTTCGTTAAACTTTCCGCTAATAAACACCAAGGATTGGATAACCGTCGGACGGGTTTGGAATAACTAACTAGTCTTTGGCAGGCCGCTGCTACTAATCTCAGATTTCAGGATACCGTGGAAACTATTCCAGGCTTGGGTTTGGTAAAATTTGGGCAGCGCTTCCGCTACTGGTGGTCAAGTCGGAACGCAATAAGTCCTGAAGAACCACAGCCAAGACTAGGAAGCCTAGTGGATGCTAAGAAATAGGAAGATACACCGAAATAGAGTCAAATCCACACCAGACGCTTCAATCCAACGTTGGCACTCAATCCAAGCTTGCTTATCATATAACAAAGCAAATCACGGGCTCATATACATTACACGGTGTTTTCTTGCTGACAGGGTCTCGGAGAAACGCTCAGACCGGCAATCCTTCCTACTACTGGAATTCTCTGATGAGAATTTAACTTCGGAACTCCAATCTCTCTTGAAAACTTATCTTCACCCTAAATGTGCTGATCTCTCACTCAATAACCCACTCATCAAAGTAATTGACTGGTAAACTCCCTATCACTAAGATATCTGAGAGTTTAATAATGTTCTATCCCTTGTGTAACCTAGTCTCTGCACTCAAGCTCTCTGTACACAGCAGAAATGAAGAACTGAGGAGTCTCCGTCTCTCTGATCCTGCTCTCTGGTGTGCATACAGTGAAGAATGATAAAAGCCGGTTTTTAGGGTTTGCGATCCCGTTAAGTACTTGGAACTCCACTTCAGTCTTTGCTCCCGAGACCCAGCCAGCGCCGCGTGTTGGTATCTAATCACTGCCCATGTTTGGAAAAAGACGTTACAATCGCCCCAACCAAGAAAAAGCAGTTCTTCCACTGAACTGCGGTATCTGCAATACCACGTTAGGAATAACACTTTCTCAAATCCAGAGAAATACTACCCCATCCAGGGTAAGCTCTTTCTCAGAACTATGATCTTTTATCGAGCATTCATTGAAGCTTTCAGGTGAGACAGAACCCTAGCTTCCAGGTGGTGAACTCATCAGTCTCCTTTTATCCACCTCCTTACTATGATATACACATAGTAGCGTCAGCCTAAACCCGATTGACATCCGACAGCCATAAGCAGTCAGCAGACCACAACTCCACCTTTAGACGAGCAGATTGGCCAGATCTACTCGGTTCCAGTGTCCTTGAAGGGCCCTTTGCATGACTCTCCTGACTCGATTCAATCCACCGCTTAGCTGGAAGAGACCACTGCGGACTGTCGTCTCACAAAATATCTACGCAGTGGTTCTTGAAACTTGTACAATGCTAGATCATCTAGGTACTCCCAAGCTTCACTTACCAATCCCGGAACTCTACCTGTCCAACGACATAGGTATTGAGTAACGGGTTCTCCAGCTCCATCTGGATTCGGTGATGCTCGATGATCTACTATCTCAATCAACTCAAGATCATCAGCTCTTGGTAATGCTTCTAACACTGGATGCCATTTCTGATATCTTCCTGGCAACGACTCTAGTTCCTCACGAAACATCTTTAAGTTAGAAACATGAATGATGGGGTGATAGTGCTTCATACTAGCGGGAAAACGTAACTTATAGGTCACAGGACCTAACTTCTTCGCGATCAGGAACGGTCCTGCCCACTTTGGAAGAAGCTTCTTGGCTAAATCCAACCCTGCTGGAATCCTGAAGTTCTTGGTTCTCAACCAGACTCTCTGTCCTTCTTCGAACTGTACGTCTTGCCTACCACGGTTTGCATACTTAGCATACTGTTGTTGTGCCTTCTCCATGTGTTTCTTGGCTTCTTGAAACACAGTACCCTGAACACGTAAGAAAGTCTCTAGATCTGGAGGATCCTGATTCGACCTTCCTGTATTTTCATGCCCCTTGGTAGCTAGAGCTATAGGAGTCCAAGGTGCATGAGAGCCCCGATAAACCACTTCAAATGGTTTAAATCCTGTACTCGAGTGCTTGGTGTTGTTATATGTAAACTCCACCAAGTCCAAGTGCTCGCTCCAATCACTCTGATCTCGCATGATATAGTTTCTCAACCCTTGTTCTACTATCTGGATCGTCCTTTCCGTCTGACCATCAGTTTCAGGATGATAAGAGGAACTGAACTTGAGGGTAGTTCCGAGCCTTCGAAACAAACCCTTCCAAAAATCAGCTACAAACCTCCTATCCAGATCTGAAACAATGTCTTTAGGCATCCCATGATACTTAAAAACATATCGTATAAACAGTTCAGCGGCACCTCTTGACGTCACTGCTTCCCTACAAGGGATGAGGTGAGCTTGCTTACTGAAACGATCTATAACAACTAACAGAGCATCAAAACTTCCTGATTCGGGTAAACCTGTGCATAAGTCCATACTTATGCTCTCCCAAGGCCCATCAGGTATTGGCAATGGCCTCAACAACCCTGCAGGTCTCCTCCGCTCAGTTCGTTGTTGCTGACATGTCAAGCAAGTCTGCACATACTTGATTACATCCTCCAACATTGACGGCCAATAGAACTGCTCTTTAACTCGTTGCAATGTTCTATTTTGTCCTCCATGTCCAGCCAATTCACAATCATGACATTCTTGCATGACGAGTGTCCTTAGAGATCCAGCTGGAACATAGACCTTGGTTTGCTTGTAAAACCAAAGGCCATTGCGAAATGAGAGATGACGTACCAATGGATCTCTCCCTTGTTGGCTGGTCCAACGTTGAGCCTGAGGATCATCTGGCAATGCTTGTCTGATCCAATCCAAAAGCTCTTCACTTGTGTCTTGGGTTGTTAACGCCTGGACACGTCTGCTTAACACATCCGCTGGAATATTTTCCTTCCCCTTTTGATACCGCCATTCGATATCAAAACGTGCAAGCTCCACTTGCCACCTCTGTTGTTTACGTGACAAACGAGGTTTACTCTGAAAGTATGTATTACCCTCACAGTCCGTTACAACAGTAACTTTGCTTGGTAACAAATAATGCTCCCAACGCTTCAAACAATGGATAACTGCGAACATCTCCTGTTCATGAGCAGGCCATTTTGCCTCAGTCTCTGAGAACTTGTGACTTTCATAAGCCACCGGATGCTTTCCTTGCATCAACACTCCTCCAATGGCCCATTGAGAAGCATCTGTGTGAACCTCGAAAGGTTCTCCTATCTTTGGAAGAGCTAGCACGGGCATCTCTGTCAGTGCTTGTTTCAATCCTTGAAACGCTCGTTCAGCTGCTGGATTCCAAACAACTTTGGAAGCCTTGCGCAATAAGCCAAACAAAGGTGCGGCTTTATGCGCATACTGATAAACAAAGCGCCGAAAATATGTGGCTAATCCAAGAAAAGATCTGAGCTCATGAACACTCTCAGGTCTCTTCCATTCAACAATGGCTCGAATCTTAGCCCTGTTAGGATGAATGCCCTACGCATCGATCAAACATCCTAGAAACACTACACTCTCTTGTCCAAAAGAGCACTTGCTCTTCTTGAGATAGAGTTGATGTTCTTCTAGGCGCTTAAACACCATTTCAACATCTACTAGATGCTGATCCCAAGTGGATGAGAAGATGATGATATCGTCTAGGTACACGATAACACTCTCATCCAAGAGATCTCTGAAGATCTCGTTCATTAGCCTGCAGAAAGTACCAGGTGCATTGGACAATCCAAACGGCAACACTGTATACTCAAACAAGCCATACCTCGTCCTTACAGCTGTCTTTTCTTCATCACCTTCTTTGATCCGGATTTGATGATATCCAGAACGCAGATCCAGCTTGGTGAAATACCTTCCTGTGGCCAACCGATCGGTGGTTTCATCCATGAGAGGAAGAGGGTACTTGTTCTTGACAGTAACCTTATTGAGTGCACGATAGTCCGCACACATGCGAATACCACCATCCTTCTTGGCCACGAACAACACCGGGGCAGCATAAGGTGATATACTAGGTCGTAAGATACCCTGAGCTACCAACTCTTTCAACTGAGTCTTCAGCTCTGTCAACTCATCAAACGACATCCGTCTTGATGGCACTACAGTAGGGGTAGCCCCAGGAACCAAATCAATAGCATGATCCAAGGCTCTCCTCGGAGGAAGTCCTGTTGGTAACTGGTCCGGCATTAGGTGAGAATACCTCTCAATCAATGCCTGCTTATCAGGATGTATGGGAAGAGCAGCAACACGTTCTTCCTCATCCGTCTCCACCTTGGGTTTAGACATCACTGCAACCCAAGCTTCATCTACTGACTTGATCTGCTTTCCAAACTGTCTAGCTGTGCAGATCTGAAATGCCACCTTTGCTCGTTGGAACCTACGAGCAGCATGGTTTGGCTCCTTGGGTCTCTCTTTGATGACCAATGGATGTGGTTGACCCGAGCCGCATCGATCCATGATTATGATGTTCCCTTCTTGAACATCTAGCTTTGCCTTGGTCTCTTGTAACCAAGACCAGGACAAGATACCCTCCATCGTGTCACCTAAGCTCATAACTAAAAACTCATGCTTCCTAGTTACCCCTCCAACAGTAATAGGAACACTCATGAGCTTTTCTGTAACGGTTGTGCTGCCTTGCACAAACCTTACCAACAACGGGCTCATGATCTTGGTTCTAGTCACCCCTAAGGTCCTGACTAGTTTTTCATCCAAGACATTCACATCTGCTCCAGTATCAATAAGCAAACAACACCGGTGGTTTTCTATTTTCACTTCAATCCACGGCAGAAAATCCCCATGCTCTACCAAATGCTCACCAGCACATACCTCTGCTTCAGTAGTCGCCTCAACTGGTTCTTCAATACTGGTTGTCTCTTCAGCTGTCAACCCACGCACGTTGCTCGTTGTTGAACGTTGAGGACAATCACGAGCGATATGACCGTCCCGTCCGCATCGAAAGCAGATGATCGTCCTTGAAGGTGTAGCACTGCTAGCTCCACTGCTCCTAGCACCTGAAGTCGAAGCTTGGTTGGATCCTGCATTGGATGCATAAGATCCAGTAGGTCGGGTCTGAGTAGGACCACGAGTAACTCCTTGCTGTTGAGACCCACGAGGAAATCTCCTTCCTGCTGCACCAAATCTTCCACCACCACGTCCTCTACCACCTCTACTCTGAGAGGACGCTATCTGTCCTTGAGAATTGCGCCAAAATCCTCTACTAGGCTCGCCACCACTTGTTCCACGCTGAAACTTGGAAGGCTGCACGGTATAATTACGCTCTCTAGTGTTCTCTGCTGCTTCCAAAAATGCAAACAAGTCTTGCATGTCCTCGGACTTGTGAAACATAACCCAGCTATCAAACACACTAGCATAAAAACCCTGCAGACCTTTCTTCAAGTGAAACAGCAAGTCGGTGCGATCCACCATGTGCAAACGAGTAACCAACTCAGAAAATCGCTGGAGGTATTGTCTGATACTCCCTGTCTGTCTCAGATGAATGAGCTCCAGCCGAAACTGTGTAGCTTCATCCACCGGTACCAGATGTCTTCTGAGTTCATCCTTCAGCTCCGGCCAAGTGGACATAGGAGTTGTACCGTTCAAACTCCTCATCCGCTGTCGACCTCCATACCATTCCTTAGCCTCTCCTTCCAGTCTACTAACAGCATAGGTGAACCAGCTGCGCTCATCGAAGTTCTCCAAGTAATTCTTCATCTCAGTAACCCATAACTCAAACTTGGAAAAGCTTTTCTCACCGTTGAAGGCTGATGGTGTCGCTGGTTCAGCCCACTTCACTTTCCGCTTGTGCCCTTCTTTGGCTGAGCTGCCTTCCGCAACATTCTCTTGCGCCTTCTGTGACCCATCTTCATTCTTATCTGCTTGAGTAGCATCAACTGCTCCTTCACCCAGCAGTGCTAAATCCTTGACTTGCTCAGCTTGTAGTACAGGGACCTCTGCTTCTTTCTCCTGTGTTGCTTTTGCTTGAGCTAAATCCGCCTTAAGCACCTTGTTCTCAGCTTCCACCTGCTCAAGTCGGCCTTCCAACTTCTTCAGAAACGCCTGCATCTCGTCCATCCCAGTCGACACGGCTTCCATTGTCGATGGTATTCAGCAAAGATTCAACCTGAACCTGCTCTGATACCAACTGTAACGTTCGACCGCAGATCTCGGAACAGATTCTTTAATCTCTAACCAATGAACTGCCGAACGTGAACCTCCCTAGAGACCTGTATACTTTATTTGTGTCTCCAGATCCAGTTCGTTAAACTTTCCGCTAATAAACACCAAGGATTGGATAACCGTCGGACGGGTTTGGAATAACTAACTAGTCTTTGGCAGGCCTCTGCTACTAATCTCAGATTTCAGGATACCGTGGAAACTATTCCAGGCTTGGGTTTGGTAAAATTTGGGCAGCGCTTCCGCTACTGGTGGTCAAGTCGGAACGCAATAAGTCCTGAAGAACCACAGCCAAGACTAGGAAGCCTAGTGGATGCTAAGAAATAGGAAGATACACCGAAATAGAGTCAAATCCACACCAGACGCTTCAATCCAACGTTGGCACTCAATCCAAGCTTGCTTATCATATAACAAAGCAAATCACGGGCTCATATACATTACACGGTGTTTTCTTGTTGACAGGGTCTCGGAGAAACGCTCAGACCGGCAATCCTTCCTACTACTGGAATTCTCTGATGAGAATTTAACTTCGGAACTCCAATCTCTCCTGAAAACTTATCTTCACCCTAAATGTGCTGATCTCTCACTCAATAACCCACTCATCAAAGTAATTGACTGGTAAACTCCCTATCACTAAGATATCTGAGAGTTTAATAATGTTCTATCCCTTGTGTAACCTAGTCTCTGCACTCAAGCTCTCTGTACACAGCAGAAATGAAGAACTGAAGAGTCTCCGTCTTTCTGATCCTGCTCTCTGGTGTGCATACAGTGAAGAATGATAAAAGCCGGTTTTTAGGGTTTGCGATCCCGTTAAGTACTTGGAACTCCACTTCAGTCTTTGCTCCCGAGACCCAGCCAGCGCCGCGTGTTGGTATCTAATCACTGCCCATGTTTGGAAAAAGGCGTTACAATTATGTTTAACGTATGCGATGCCGTAATCTAAAACAGCATACACCATCCAAACGTAGAACAGTACACAAGAGTAATGCCTGAATCTCTTTTCTCCGGATTGTGTGCTATTCACCGAACCAAAACATCTCGCTCTCTATGCAACTAGAACCCAATGTCTGTACTCCGCTGATACTTCCGCTGATAAAAATGCTTCCGATGAAAACTTGCATTCAAAATGAACAAACAAACAAGACTTAAATCAAAACTCTCCACTAGCTCTACACCTTACAGTTCACTTCAAAACAAATGGCTTATTATTGCTAAAGACACGTAGTTTTGAAATTTATAGAGTTTCTTAGAGGAAAGAGGATATTTTCTTTTGACCTAACCACAATGTGAGCAAAAAGGGAATATTCCTTTTCCTGCTTGGGGGTTTAAGTATTCCTGAGTCGAGGCCAGGAACCAACAGGGGCACACACAGTGAAAAGGTACCGAGCAAAACGAATATAGTAAACGTACATTTCCCTTTACATACACCAAAAGCTTCATATTCCAGATAAATGTCCCTAGCTAGAACCTGTGACATTTACATCTCTAGAACCAGTGATTTTACCCATAATGCGGGAATGCTTGACCACAACGCGTAACAAGAGAGTCGTGTATCAAGACATCTACTCGGTGGGTAGGATTTGCTATAGATACACTGGAAATGTACACATAGTTGAGTCGACACAAACTGAAGACAATTTTATATATAACCAGACTTTGGAACCTAAAAAAGCACATGTATCGGGTGTCGCTGTCTATGCCACCATGGACGAGCTCGTTCTGTTTGTTCCAACCGTACTTATTCCTATCAGGACAATTAATACTGAAACTTCAGTCGGATTCAATGGGCGGTTGACCTGCACTTCCTTAAAGACCGAACCTTAACGTTTTTGCTTGTGGTGGCTTCCTCACCATCACGCTGCGAACTGGAAACAGCAGCAGGTGGAGTACTATATCGGTCCTTGCTCGGTTAGGATCATGAATGAAGTAACAAATCTACCTCTGTACACGAATAGGCAGTACATCCGCGTGTAACCTTCACCTCTATGCTACATCTGCATTTTAAAGTACTCCGCACTTCAGGTCATACCTAAAAGAAAGAGGGAACGCTTAATCGACGTGTGACGAAAAATTGACCTAAAGCCAGTAAGGTAACCCCCGAGTCTGATAAGGCTTGCAATGTCTCCAAATCTGTACCTCAAGGACTGAAGAAGGCTAGTAATGACCATCATATGATGCCGAGAAAACCTGATCGACTATATGGAAGCCCTCAGCGCCCCTTGAGCCGCCTGACGCTTCATTTCCGCAGCCTTTCCTGAACCCCTGAAGTAGCTGTAGACTTCCTGTAATTCCAAAGCCATCATTCAGTCAGTACCCGGTCAAAACACTATTAAGTAATAGGGAACACACGTGTAGTTGCATCCTATAGGGACAACTTGCTGAATCAAGCTGTAAAACAGTCAGGTCCAGACTGAACCTTGGATACCGTTGGAACTTCGGGATCATGAGAAACTTACAGTGAGGACATACACGCTGAGAAGAACTTCAAGAGTGAAAAAAATAAATCCAATCATGTACAAGATCTGTCAACAGGGTAAATATACGTCAAGAGTTAGAGAAGGTAGAGAAAATTCGCATCACGCAAACAGAACACTGTCTGCCGAAAACTGCAGAAATCCATGACACCCATAATCATTCCGGCATTGAAACGGACAAGTATAAATGTAGAGAAACTTCACAAAGGTGACCGATAACACACCCCGATAACGGTGCTATCCCCGAAGATCGACAGAGTGGGCAAAATTCCTCTGAAGAACAAAGCGAACGCATCAACTTAGGAACTTCGTGCTCACCACGTCAACGGCAGACCAAACCCATCAGCAATGACCAATTTCTCATACACGGTGGTAAACGTGCTAAAACCTCAGAATGCCAAAAACCTGAGATATGAAAAGACACCACTTAGCGAAGATATATGGAGACAACATTTCATGGGTGCACTAGCACTACATGATTAGGACTCTTACGCAAGTGATTTCCCTTTGAAAACAATGGGAGGAGCGACAGCAGCCAGTGTGCAGAAGGCGATGTGAAGCTGATTCAGAGGACAAAAGAACATCAGGGGCGGTAAGTCTAACGACATCAAATAACGTCACGAGGCTAAAACTGAATAATGAAAAACGAGATGGAACGCGAGAATCATCCACGGGTGAAGTCAACAAAGGACCTGCAACGAAAACACGGAACTAGGTAACACTTACCATGTAGAAGATGAAAAACCAACTGAACTTAAGGGCACTCTCAGTTCTGACAAAGGAGACAACCAGGTTACGTTAATCATCAGTTTCAAAAGTTATGAACCACCCAAATCGGATACACAAACAGACACCTAACTACGATGAACAGGAGCGCTCAAAGCACCAGGACAAATACCTCATAGCGCGATACAGTGGCCGATACCACAGAAAGTATGAGCCGGGGAAACCGGACAGAATGTAGATGATAGCTAATAAAAATATAACCACACCTGTATGCCAGACACGCATGATGGTTAGAACAATTCTTGATGCAGCACGACCACACGGAGCTCCCCGTACCTCCCCAGCAGGCTAAGGAGCACTACGCGCTGACTCCAGTAACTTAAGATCACAGAGATTTCCTGCTAGGCCCAATGACAGAGACTCACCAACGTTTCCCTTGGCCCACGCTCCAGTAATGGCAATAAAGTTCCAGGTCAAACACAACAGCAAACCTGTAAAACAGTTCATTTATTCATTATCTCTGTCAGTAACTTACCATCTGATCCAGTGACAGAACACTTGCTCAGTGCACCAGTATACCGAACCAGGTGTTATAGAACGCAAAAATCTAGTTGCCCCGGGACCATACTCAACTACGGAGGTAACTTGTTCCTCCTCAGGAGCGAATGTATATTCATACGTCGAGAATGGCAGATTTTATCAAGGACCACTCTCTAGTACAGAAGGAAATACAGGGCCAAGTACATAGTAAGTATCCAATAGGGGCCAAATGAGCGCTGAACTGTAAAGCGAAGTTAGCCACTTGCTCGTAACCGAAGGGTGTGCCGATGGGAATGTGTAGTAAGACGCACATTTCCAGATAAGGTTCCCCTTGGTATAGAGTGTGATGGAGAATGCAATGCAACCGAGAAAGATGCAATGTGATTGATTCTAACAACATCAAGTGCAGAACGGGAAAAAAGTGGAAATAAATTGACAGAGCAGGAGTTAAACCGAACGATAGTGTATGGTGTGCAAGGAGCGGGTAGCGATAAATGCCTGCAAACTCATGACGAGTTTGGACAATTTTCAGAATGTACATGTACCGTAGTGTACGTAGCACCACGTTTAATGAACATTACGGCCTAATTAGGAAATCTCTAAATGTAACCAAAGTTACTGTTTTAGACGTCGAGACATGGGGTACATCAACAGCTTACGAAGAAAAAACTCGCTAAAAGTACAAGAGCACTTCGCGACAGGTACTCATGAACAATCACTGGTTTACAGAAGTACGCAGAATAACATAAATTCAAATCAATGGTCGTACCGAGCCAGCTCCCATAAGCGAAGTACATGATGCGCTGCAAGTGGATTGGAATATCTCTGGGAATGTCGTGATGGAGGATAGGAAAAACAGGTGGCCAATTCTTGTCCTCAATCACAATACCAGCTGCAAGAGCAAAGATACGAATCACAAAATATGAGAATAGCGTGACTCAAAACATGGACACTACTCATACCCCCAGGCGGAATTATTTAATCTAATAAACGAACGAAAAAACGTAAGTTTCAAAAGACCTGTTACCAACGAACACACATATAACACTACAATGCTTTTTCTCAAGTCCCTCCTCCAGTCGCCAGATTCCTTGGGGTCCAAGAGCATTGGTCCACAACAACAAAAACCATCTTCGGGACCGTATAAGACCTACTACAACAAATTTCTAGAGCAAACGATGACAATAGACAAGTACCTCTGGCCGCTGCTTCTTCTCGTCGCTTCAGTTCCTGCTTGCACATATCATTGAATCAACGCACGTCGTCAATAATTCGAGGTCTGAACCGAACCAGTTTATAAAGCCTATAGCCAAAACCAACGTCCAATGGAGGAAGATACTTGACGTAGAAGACACGACTCAACCTCTTCTCAATCAAACTTTGTAACGGATCGCAAACTACAGGTCAGAACCCGTTTCCTAATGGGTCACAAAACCTTCCAACGAAGAAAGTGATTCATATGCCAAATAACACCTGCTCTTTCTTCCTTAGCTCATCTTCTCTTTGTTTTAACTCTCTCTCCTTTTTCTTCAGTTCCTGTGATTCAGGACACGCTCGAAAGTGTTAGCAAGAGACCCGAATCAGTAACAAACTGCAGCGAAGTTTGTTAGCGCGATCCAATTCCGCTATCGAGAAATCCATAGACGATGATTTTAAGTGGATTCAATGTGATCACTCACTTTTGCTCCACCGAGAGGGATATCTACGGTCGCATCGCTTGCATTCAAAGGTTCTGGCGGGAGAGGAGAAAGCCCCCTTGAGTTGGCCTGTGGAACGCTGTTATTCTGTAGCATAAAACAGATCACATAGAAATAGGTCAATCGTAGATACCTATCCTTTCTCACATCGAGAAGAAACCGATACTGGGAACACTGACTGTAACGCAGGCAAATCACCCGTTCCTATCGAGGAAGAAATCATATTTCAAACCAAACTGCACGTAAGACAACTAGCAAGACAAAAAGTGCCCACTTAGTGTTCTAATGCTACCCATAAAATTCTGTGTTTCTTCATCATTGTGATGTTTGGACATCAGTTCCAAACACAAATTATACTTAACGTAAGTAAGAACAACTCCTCGTTAACCAAAAAACGCGGTAAAGTCAGCTTCACATGTTCGGCAGCCAAATAGTTTGCTATCGAGCACAAAGGTCGGTTTCACGAAATGACAAATTAACTCCACTCTTGTTAGTAGGCGAAAACCAGTAAAACGGTGAAAGCAGAGGACAGATAAGATTTTGAAACTAAAGAGAGGATCAAAACGCTGCACGTTAATACTGAAGGGAGACTGCCTAAACAGAATAATAACCATTAAAGACTTGAACGAAATCTGATTTGGCAGGCGGAACTGGAACTAGGAGAGTATGCAGTCAAACTCATGTCTTCTATGTCAGCTATTTGCTGTTAACTCCTCCTTACGTTTTATTCAAAGGGCATTATGGACCTAACGAAGTTTGTGCACTGACTGTTCCCCGAAATAACGCGCCGAGCGAGGCCTATCAGAGTAATGCTACTAAAACGAACGCATGTACAACTCCTCTCTCATCACATCATGCTAGTTCAGTAATTTACCGTGTCGTAGAATGACCCGCCATAATTAGTTTTGTTCCCAGCCGCTTGAGCTCGGACGACTGGATCCTGTCAAGAGAGGCCAAGTATCGTTCATCGTAAACAGACAATGTCAAGAAGCTCAACAAATCATAAATTTCCTGCCAACCGCAGCAAACGAGATGTAGATTTCGTGGAGAAGCTGCAGAAGACGAGAAACTAATAGCGCTGTAACCAGTCTATGCCAGCCGGACTGCCCTCGTCTGCCACGTGAACAACCTTAGCCTAGCTCGTCAGATCCAGATCTGTCATTCTATGAACATGAACCCCGAGGACTGCATCTCCACATACAGCACCGTACTTGCTCAAGAGCCAAACCAGAAGCAGGCCTCTCACTACCCCAGGGTAACACTACACTACCACCCAATTTTACATCACTGCGGGGCCAACAAACAAGATGCACAGCCTTTCTGGACTATTGCCAAAATGGACGATGTGGTCAACAGCCCTAGACCAACGCGGAACTGAACATCCTAACGCGATGTGCCGCTACTTGGCAATTGCTCTGGGTTACTCCCTTCCATCAATGGACGAGCCAGACGTTTTGTGCTTCTACCACTATCCTCGTGATTACGAGCCAAGAACAAGATCTACAAGTCTAAACTCCGCGAGCAGGAAAGAACTCCAACTTACAGAAAATGGGTTCACTTCGTCCTCGGCATCAAACGGGTTACTGTCGTACCGCCCCGCCATCTGGACTCAGCTCCCGCTCTCAGCAGGATTCGACAAGTAATAAAACTCAAGAACCACCCTTCCTGAAGTTTTCTACTGTCGGTGTGGGATGGGTGCTGCTGCAGCACCTGTCACTCCTCTGCTCGGAGCTCTGTCGTTCACGCAGCACCAACACCACCACACCACCTGCCAGTACGAGCACTCGGATCTCTTACTACACCACCACTCTACACCTCCCTTCTCTGCCCTCTTCTTCCTCCTCCTCCTCCTCTGCCTCCTCCTTTACCTGAACTCACTCGTCTCGTCTTCCGGTTAGCACTCGTGCACTGCACAGCACAGGAAAGCGAGCAGATCGGGAGCACACCAAACAATCCCCACAAACACCACTCTCACGATGCAATCATCCACTCTCTCCCGCCCGCGCTACGCAGTTCGTCACCGGGCCCGTTGCCCTCCCAGTTCGTTCACACGGTTACCACAGCGCTTAATCCTCGACCACATACCCACTGACTCCGCTCAGTAACCTTGAAAAGTCCAGTCATCACCTCATGCACTACATCAGTCAGTGAATCAATCTTCTTGCATTCTCTCCGCTTCTCGTCCCGACTAACTCTGAAGCTAAATCTTGCCCAGTGTTTTTGCCACCTCAGGTCGACGTCAGTCCTTCCCTACTTTCTTGCCAGACATGCGCGTGCCAGTCGGACCTTCCCACTCCGTCCTTCACTCGTGTCTAGAAGCTTTTTCTCCTCCTCGTCTCACGCTCCACCCCTTTCTTGAGTTGCGAAGCTTACCTGGAACCCTCCCCTCTTCTCCCCGCTCGCTTCCCGGCCCCTTCAGCATCACGCCATCGCTGCAGTGGAAAACAGCAGATGCTCACTGCTTAGCTAGCTCCTCTCCTCTCCTCTCATCTCGTCCGCCCCACGCCGCAAAAGTAAGTTTGTAAATTTGGGGAAATTCTGCATCGTGCTGTCGCTCGAGCTCCGTGTTCGCTTTGTCTTCTCCTCGTCGGTTTACTTGTACGCGGTTGTCTGAGAGCGCGGATAGGCCCCGTAGTCACGGCGGCGGTCAATGTCGTCCCTAGCCGACAAGAATTTCCGCGTCCGTAAACCGGCTTACGGGTTCATCCGAAGGGGAAGTGAACGATCTGAGGACTTGTCCCCCTGAGTTACGTGGACGGCCCACGGATATCTCTGGCCTAGCCTGAGAGTTAGCCGCTGGGTCTACAGGCACGGCTAGAAATACGCAAAATTCCAAAATTAACTAGAAATCCACTGGATGCGTGTGCAACGTTATTGCGAGGTTATGCATTTTCCAAGCGTACGTATATATTCACCCTCTCCATCTTTCGATGGAGGAGGCAAATATGTTAACGTTAAGTTATTACCTAACCCTTCCGTTCAGTTGAGAAGGGTTAGGTAATAAATTAACATTTAGATAAATAATTATTTTATAATTAATAAATGTGAAAGCTTTGACCATCTTGGACTTTTACTCACGAGAGGTTATCCTTTCACGTTAAACTTATGAGTTATTATCTTCTTTTTGTTGTACGTGTACTTCATGGAACCTTATATTCTAAAAAAGTTAAGACGGTTCTTCCAGTCTTCCTATTCAGTGTCACAGTTCTCTACAGTCCCAATTTTCACTTAGCCGTTTTAAACTAATGATGTGACATAATCTGCGATACCTAAATTATGTCTCATACTTAAATTAAATCTATCACATACTTAATATTAATATAGCCAGAAGAGGCTATAAAGTAATTTTACAACCAATGATCTAGTGAATTTTAACTATCGTTCTTATAGCTTGTCTTTTTCCTTCTCTGAACCGAAAGGGGATTTTAGATGCATATTCACCCTCTCCATCTTCCAGAAAGAGCAGCATTCCCATGAATTTATTACCTATATTTTCCGAGAGAAAGGTTAGTTAATAAATTATTTATTATTATAAATCAATAACTTTCTGGTTTTTGGTCTCCGGTCTTATACTCCCGGAAGCGCTTCACTTATGGATTTTATCGTGACTTTTCGTTCTTGTAATATTTTAGTATTTAGAAATATATATGAATGTGAATATATATTGTCTTATAGTTTTATCTAATATTTTTACTTCTTTATAATAGATAAAAACAAAGACAAAGACAGAAAATCAAAAAGCACTCCTCGAACTCACTCTATCCGTCCGAAACCAGGTTTATTCTTTTCATCCTTTGGATGCATATTTTGCTTCGATTTCTATTGAGTATAGAATTACGATGATTTACTTAGATAGCACTGGAGATCACATAGTTATAAAATTTGCTTGCTAAGAGAGACTTGCATACATCATTAATTAAAGCCCGGATACAAAAGCTCCAGTGACCCAGAAGACACTATTTTGCGGGTTTGTTTTCAGAGTACAGCATAATTTAACCGTTATGTAGAAATGCTTTTGGTCATTACACCTTCATTTCAACTTGAAATATGTTAAATAAAGAATCAACTGAAAGCTACCCACCAACTTGAGATATTATGATTCATCTCAAAGTTAATTATTGAATATCAAAAGAAAAATGCTAAAATGAATATTAGAGGTTGCTTAGAGCAAAAGAGAATCTTTATTTCAAACTCAACATACACTAGGAGAAAAAATAAAATATTTGCTTTTATGCTTTTATACTCATACTCAAGGTTTAATATAATTCTCTAATAGTTAGAATGTAATGCACTCTGTGATTTAGTACTAGATTTCAGTCAACAAGTGAGCCAAGTTTTAAGGATGGGAATGGGTCCACGGGATTCTATATATGTTATGCTAGAGGAAAAAAGTACACGACAAAAGTATAAGAAACGACGAAATATAGGATAAGTTCTGCAAATGAAAAATAGAAGCTGTACTGTGGGCTTAATTCCGGCTAACTGTAAGGTCTCAGGTTTAATGACAACTGTACCAGGTAGCGGCACAGAGTACGGAACCACGGTGTCTATTGTGCCTACAATGCACCTACGTGTGGTAAAGACAGGGTTGGTATGGCATTTACTTGTACATCTCCATTTTCGAGAGTTTAACTATAACTTCCCCATATCTCCCCCATAGTGTTTTAATTTACATCTTTCGACAGAAATTTACTTGACCCTAACTCTAATATCTTTGTCGAACTTTACTCCACCCCTCTTGACGTTGCGTTACTTTATCATACCCTTGACTGACAATAGCAAGTTTAGCAGGTTACCGCTATATAAAAACATTACGCTAAATCAAATAAAAAGATAATCTAGATTGATAATCTGTTGTAAAATATTTTAAATCAAACTTTTGATTAAGTTTAACTCACACGATAAGTTTAATCGTAAGATCTTACGATTAACATGCACTTCTCGTATTTTGATGATGTGTCATTGATTTACTGAACCTACTATAAGTAGTGAAGGGTGTTATCAAATAACACAAGGATTCAAGAAAATAAATATACTAACGATAGGATCAAGTAATTCTCTGCATCTTCCGATAATTTTATTGTAAGAAACTAAGGTAACTTACTCTAAGACACTATAACTGGAACGTATACACTGAATGTGTGAGAGAGAGAACGAGAGAGAACGAGAGAGAACTAGATAGTCCAAGCCAAAGGTAAACTCTGATAAATGAATAACGATAATGAGAGGACCAGGTGGGTCCTCCTGATATACAAGGAGAGTCAGTATAAGATCGAGGGGTGTCTTCTCCTTGTGTCCCTTCATAATATTCAATTCAAGGATAGTTATTGTTCACACAGTATTCTATCACTTCCACTCAGTAACTAGTCTTTAACAGTCCGAGTTTCGGCAACAAGTATTATACTTTAGGAGCTGGTGAACTCTTGATAAGAATATCAGCTATCATATCAGCCGTTGGACAATATTGAACTAACATTGTTTTGAGAGTGACTTGATCTTTTATGAAGTGATACTGGACAATCTATATGCTTTGTCCTATCATGAAATTTGGTCGTGTCAACTAGAGCAATAACACTTTGATTATCACAAAATAAGATTGTTGGTTGTTCATCTTTCAGTCCAATATCTGTGAGTAGTTGTGGTAGCCAAATTGCTTCTGAAGAACATGTACTCTACGTACTCAGCTTCCGTACTTGATAACGCCATAGATGGATGTCGCTTGGATGACCAACTGATCTCTCCTTAAGCAAAAATGAAACAATTTGTCGTATTCAACATCACCTCCCCAATCAGCATCACAATATCCAAAAAGAGAGCATGGTTTAGGAGACTATATGTACTCAAGACTATAGTCCAAAGTACCTTTGATGTATTTGAAAGCTCTCTTCATTGCAGTGATGTGAGCTGGGCCGGGACTTGCCATATGCTGAGATAATGATATTATGATATATGATAAGTCCGGCCTTGTACATACAACTGCCCAGTTGATGGATCCGGCTGCGCTTTGATATGGATAGTTAGCGCATAAAGTCGTCTCCTCCTCATTGGTGAGAGGATCATGAGCATGAAGTTTCTCACTTGGAGTCATGAGAGTGCTGACAGGCTTACAGTTCTCCAGACCGAATTGAAATAACTTTTGGATGAGATATAGAGATTGACTGAGTCTTATCCATCCTACTGATCTGTCCCCATTTATCTCTATGCTCAAACAATGGTGTACTTCTCCAATGTCACTCATCTGGAATCGAGAACTAAGCTGTCTCTTTAGTTTGATCATCAACTCCATGCTATTGCTTGCTATGATGGTATCGTCAACATACAAGACCAAAATCATGAACTGGTTGTCCTGATGTAAGTAGTAAAGATTCTCATCGACACCAGACTTGGCAAACTCAAGGGATATGAAAAAACCATCGATTATTAGATATCATTCCCGTGAGGATTATTTTAATCCGTATAGTGTGCGTAGTAATATGCACACTTGTCTTTTTATCGGAGTAGTAACTCTTTCCGGAACGTTCCTATATATCTCCTCATTGAGTGTTTCAATCAAGAAAGTGGTCTTAGGTCCATCTGGTGCACATGTAAATTATGTTGTGCAGATATAGTCAGAATTAGACGTACCGATTGAACTCTTATCACTGGTGAAAAAGTGTCGGTGTAGTCGAGGCCGTAGATTTGAGTGAACTCACGTGCCACAAGACGTGCTTTGTATCGAGAGATAGAACCATCAGAGTTCAACTTTAGCTTAAACGTCCACTTGTTGATGATGGCACGTCTGTCATGTGGTAGGTCAGTGAACATCCATGTTCCGTTAGTTTGATGCGATTCCAGTTCCTCCTGTATGACTTTCTCCCATTGTTCTCCATTGGGAGAAGAAAGCGCATCTCTGTAGGACACATGCTCCATGGGGACTGGTGAGAGTGTTACCATTAATGCACCCTTTTATTTTCTCGGCTTTCTTGGTTTTGGAGGAGCAAGGGGGTCTTCGTAACCTTCAGCAAGGTCACGCCTTGGAGGCACTGATTGTCTTGTTGATCGTCTCAACAGTGGAGGAACGGGAATACTTGTGACACTCTCCAGATCGGTCTCCGTATATGGCTGTTGAGAAGGAAGTCCACTACAGTAGCGAACCTGCTTCCTCTCGCTTTTCCACATAAGGCAGAATGATTTCCCCGGCAGATCTTGTCCGTGGAATGATTCCGACAGCTGCATCCACACCTCGAGTATGAACTCTTGCAGGCTTTCCAGTTGCTCTCTGTTGAGTGTTTCTCCCTTTCATACTGTTACCCCCCAGAACGACCGTGACTACGCATGGAAGCATAAACAGAGAAGGAATTTTTAGAGAACCGGGGGTTTCCTAGCACGAACTAGCATCAGTCGGTAATTGCCTAAAGGTCACCAGAAACTGCTTCACTTTTCGAGTATTGAGTACTATCTTCATTTTTTACTCGATAACTTTTCTACTCTTTTCTCTAAATCTTTAAGAAATTCGCATTCTCAACCGGTTTTCACTACTCTGTTTGCCTGAACTTCCCAAACATTGCAATGTTCTATCAACTTATTGTCCCTGACTTTTTTTTATCGAGAAAAAGAAGAAAATTATCGATAAATATAATATAATATAATATAATATAATATTCTTCTTTTTCTCGATACAATCCAATGAAAATCAAAATAGATGCAAAAGTCTGTCCCTTTAACACCTAGAAGTTAGAAAACATGGACAAGACTACGAATCAAACATGGGATAGAGATGCAAAGATTCTACAACTTTGAGACCAGAGACACATATATTTAACAAGGACTCAAATATAGATCCGAAATCACGTCATGGGATACACCAAAGGTTGAAGACAAAGATAAGATTATAAATCGAATGATAATACAATCAAGATGTGAAATCATATCCCAACCGCATATAGAAGTTTGAAGACATAGACGAGGTTAGAAATCAAATCGTATAATAATCAAATATACATACATCCTGAGAACAAACAAAAACTAGAAGACATAAGGATTAAGAATCAAACTTACGATTGATTACATGGATTTTACATCCTCGAGATCAGAAAAATATACATATCTACCATGAGGTAAACAAAACATCCATGCATATCAACGTGTGCAGATAATTAGAGCAATCCTCCAAAGCAAAACTAACACTAGATTTTGTTCTCCATCTCGTCTAACATGGTAGAACATAGTATCCAGCCTCTAAGCACTATATGAAACATAGAAACCTCTTGAAGAAAAATCTGGAGTAATCATTGCTGGGAAAAATGAGAAACACAATTGATACTCCTCGAGCAATTAATTCACTGCTGGGTTATGTTGCTGGTTACTTTCTAGCACACACAGGTGTATAGAGAAGGAGTGTTCAACCATTATAGGAAAGACATCTTAGTGGGATTAGTCTCTAACTACTAAATACGAGAAACAACAAGGTGATGGCAATGAAATTGCAGGACTATGTATTTGGTACTGAAAGAGTAAACATAGCTATGTTGAGTGACACTCGTAAAAAACATCGAAGATGCATGTGAAGTTAAAGCAGAAAATGTCAAACTATTTGTAAGTTTGTCCTCTTGCGAATCTTTTCAAATCGATGATTATCTAGACAAATCCGTAGCAGAAAAAGAGACTAGACTAGCACGAGTCTATGGAAAGTGAAAGTGAGTACAGTCACAACCAGACAATAGGCTAATTATGGGAAGAAAAACTCCAAGGCAAGGTGAAAAATTTATCCCATGAAGGTTTTACTTGTACATGTATCAATGTTTTATCTGTAACTACATAGTCCCACATGTCCAACATGTTGTTAGTTCCAAGCAGGTGCAATGTTGAGACGCAGGTTAGCGATAGAGTCTCAATTGGTTTGAGATTGACATGTGAGATGTCCTTACAGTACAATCGACTATTTGAAAACCTCTTGCTAACTCTATTATAGTATAGATGATAGAATATTGTGTGAACAGTAACTATCCTTGAACTGGATACTATGAAAGGACACAAAGGGAAAACACCCCTCGACCCTTTACTGCCTCTCCTTGTATATCAAGAGGACCCACCTGGTCCTCTCATTATCATTATTCATTTATCAGAGTTTACATTTGGCTTGGACTATCCAGTTCTCTCTCGTTCTCTCTCACACATATTCAGTGTATGCCTTCCAGTTAAGTGTCTTAGAGTAAGTTGCCTTAGTTTCCTACATGGTATCAGAGCCCGTGTTGTTAGATGATCTATTAGATAACATATGTTCTCTCTAAGCCTTAGACATTAGAAACCAGAGCGATCAAGCGACGCCTTGATCGTTACATGGAGGACGTTCTCTGCACAGAAAACCAACACAGTGTGAAAAAGGACCAGTTCAGTTCCCAAGATCAAGATTGCATAGAATGACTGCATCATTCAACACGAAAGGATGGACGATACTCGATGACACCTTCTTCATCTTTTGGAAGCACAAAATAACCCTTCTACTCGATTCAGAAGAGATACTCGACGTGGTGGATGACATAATCACACGACATGGAGCGATAAGTCTCGGTGGAACAGCGAGACCAGTTATCAGACCGGACAGCATTGCAGAATGAGACAAGAAGAACAAAAATGCACTAATCGCAATCAACGAGTGCTGTGCAAACTCAGTCGTCGATCACATACTCACTTGCACTACGACGAACGATGCATGGACAACTCTGACCGTAAATTTTGCTGGTTAAGACCACGTCACCTGTATGCACCTAAGAGAAAAGTTTTGGCTTCTTAGAATGACCGAACGATTCAGTAATGATCCACATCAACAATTTCAAGGCCTTCGTGCAACAACTAGAGAAACACTTTCTGACCCGCACGCACGCGAGTCAAGGATTCCAAAGTACGAGGAGGTCCTCGATCCACGAACACACAAATCGAGGCCTCACTAGGACCAAGGACCCTCGGAGGACATGGACCCCTACGCAGGATCGTGTGTAAACTCACTGTTCCACATACGTCTCAACAAAATGACGTTGCTGAACAAAAAAACTGCACTCTTCTTAATTCTGTTCGTACCATGTTGCATGAGTCATGCCTGTCAAAACCTTACGGGGGAGAAGCTATCAACTGTGCCTACTACATCCAGAACAGGTGTCCGACAAAAGCCCTTCCCTCTAAGTTGACACCATTTGAGTTACGACACAACCGCAAGCATGATATTTCACACCTACGTGTTTTTGGATGCACTGCATATTCCCAAGTCCAAGCTGATCTCCGCTCTAAGTTAGATGATCACTCCCATGCTTGCATCTTGCTAGGTTATAGTGCATGCAGCAAAGCATACCGTCTACAACACAAATCTGACGGCCACGCTTTCACTTCACGAGATGTCATTTTTGACGAATCTCCTTTCCTTTATGTACCCACACCTGTTCTCTCCGATAATTCTATCCTAACAGAAGAATTTCCTCAGAACAACATTGAGTTCTATAACAACCACCCAGTACCTTCTGCACTAGCTCTCACTCTAGTTTCAGTGGGAGCTCAGCCCCCTCCTTCTTCCGTGCCGCCTCTCATTCCTCCTATCACTGGTCAGCTTGTTCCTCCCGTCACACCATCCAGCTCTAGAGGAGGAGGAGGTGGTGGAGGAGACGCGCCAACACCAACTCCGACTGCGAGTTCATCCAGCTCACAACCAAACAAGAACCGTCTACCTACTGCATTGACAATCCTTCGGTCCTCAACGTCACGACAAGCCATCACCGTGATCCGTCTCCGGTAGCTGAAAACATAAGTCAGTACCATCCTTATCTCAGGAGGACATCACAAGCATCCAGCAACGTTGGCCACCGCAAGAGATCCACCTTCATGAGACTTCATCAACAGATTCTCCAGGTAGGGAAACTGACAATAGATCAGCATGTTCGCCTGGCTCGCGCCGGTTTTTCCAATGTGCGACCTGCTCGTCAAGGACTCACCGACATGATCATATGTAACTCGGCTGATAATTTTCGGGGCGTTTGCTGCTTGGCCCCTCCGGTCCTTTTCCCCAATGTAAGGCTTGATGGGGTCTTTTCATCCGTTGGCTATTCATTGCGTCGCGTGTTTTTTATATTAGGGGTGATAAAACATGTGTTCTACCACTTTCCCCAAACAAGTGACGTTCAGGTGAAACAACCCTTGGAGTCGTACTCCCAGCCTTCGGGCATCGTGTTCACTAGTGGGTTATTCTGGCGAGAAAGGGGTGCAAATATACGTAGATAGACGCCGTAGATTGTGAAATGCATTTCGTACAAGTGCATGTAGAAACAGTAATGTGAATGCTCATAGACTTCGGCATGAAGGCAGGAGTCAAGGTGAGCCTCAGACCAACGCATAACGTTAGTGTACTGCCCACTGCCTTGGACTGTTTGTAGACCGGAAGTAGAGCATAGAGTTTCCAGTCCGATTTATTTGTTTTGCTTTGCACTTCTTTGTTCTGACCGGATGTAGGAGGGTGGCTTGTCTAGAGACAAATGTCAGCTCTTGGCTAGCAGCTTGTCTTATTTGGAAGACGATACGAGACAACCTGCATACAATGATTATAACTATACGGTCGTATAAAGTCGAACATCCTTGCAAATACCCAACCTTTTTGTTAGGAAATGTCAAGAACTAATTAAAATATTAATTAATTGTGATTTTTCCGTGGATATATAGTTTCGGAAGTGCATTTTTTTACACTCGCTTTATGAGTTATATCTGAATCTTCTTGCATCTCCAAGTCTGGTTATTAATTAGTATTTAGACATAAAGTTAAAAAATAATATAAGAAATTTCCCATAATTCTTATACTTTTCCGATAGTAACAAGATTAAAATTACACCAGGTTGATCTTGCGACTTTGAGCACAATAAAGAAGAGGTGACGATGTGGAATAGCTCTCAGTTCTCCATCGTGGTTCTTCCACAACCCGATTGGACCGACTCACAGTTTATGGTTTGGTTCCACTTCATAACTGTAGTAGTTCGGTTCTCCAGTTACTGGATATGCATGCTACTTCAAGTTAGAAAACTTTTGTTCGCTTTCTGTTAGAAAAGAATTGTAAATGGTATACAGAAATTATATATTAGATTGTAAAAGATAATCAAATGAAAATTACATATAAAAACAACCCATAAAATACACCTGGACAGATGCACTTTCCAAAAGAACAAGAGCGAGAAGTTATTAATATATAATATTTAGATTTAGATTTAATTAATATAATCTACATGTTAATTTATTATCTAACATTTTCTAACAAAAACATTAGATACTAAATTATACCTCTTCGTACGAAAGCTACAAGAGAACTTTTGAGTTGAGAAAAGATTCGTTTTTTCCTAAGAAACCAGAAAATTTCATGTGAACATTTCTCATCGATTCTCTGTTTGCAGTTTGCTCTGCAATGAAGTCCAGATTGTAATGCTCTTGGAAAACTTTCATCTAAGTCTTTACTCGACAGATGCTATTCTTGCAATATTTTTTTTATCAACAACACTATTTTAAGTTTAATGGTTAAATTCTTCACTCGCAGATTGTGAACTCGCAAAATGGAGTCCTGGTTACCAAGACTATTTCTAGGGGCACATGGGGTTTAACAAGTACAATGTCTAGATTACATTTAATTAATTAACAGATATTGATTTATTATTTTTCTTTTTCTAACAAACAAAATAAATACTAAATTAAACCTCTGCATACTTATCTGAGAAGAATGGAAGAGGTGAATCGTAACAGAGGGTCACCATAATAGTTCTGCCAACAAGCAACAGCTTGTTGGCTACCCCATCCGCCTGTAACCCAGGCGCCGTGGGGTCGAGTCCTCCTGGCTGGGGACTCATGCTGTGCAAGGGCAGCAGCATACGGCTGCAGAAAGCCTCACAGCAAAAAGAGGCCTAAAATAATAGTTCTTGAATATGCATCCCAACTCCCCTTCTTGACCAACAATGAGTTACGTTTACAATGGAATTGTGAGATTATGTGTTATGTGTTAGTGAGTTACGTTTACAATGGAATTGTGAGATTATGTGTTATGTGTTAGAGATCTATCCGGATTTAAATTCATTCTTTTCTTTTCTAAGTGTTACAATGATTCTCTTCATTTTATTTTTTTAATCATTTCTTGATATGACAAAATACATTATAAGACAAAAATTCCTCCTTTTTCTTTCACAGTCTACATAGAGCTCTACTAATGCAAAACAACAAGTATGAAAAAGACTGCAAATGTGTGGTTTTTATCCATTTGAAGAAACTGATATCATTTGATTTATTTTCTCTACTTTCATAATTTTACATTTCTATATGTCTCACATGAGAGGTGATAAATTGTCTATGGGTTCAACACTAAGAACTGGGGTTGAACATGACTCTTGTACATCTTTCTTGCATATCACATCCTCTATCTCCATCATCTCTTTCATCTCCATCATTTTCCTCCATCGTGGTAGAGGGAAAATATACATGCATTTAATTTATCATCTAACTTTTCTATTAAAAAAGGTTTGGTAAAAAAATTATACGTATGAATAACAACTTATCTACCCAAGGTGATGATATATATATGTGATCAGTTGAATGCTAACCGTCTTTGACTTATGAGTTTTTCATGCTGATATAGTCCCAAGCTCTAGTAGATCGACAACTACTATAAGCCGGAGTGATTAGAGTTGTTACATATAGTTAGTTAGAGGACTAACCCATCATTAGAATTTCTTTGTACTCATCTCCACTATATATACATGGATAGGCGAAGCCTCTCTCATCTCATTCCTATTTACTTCCTTGTCTACTCGCTCTTTCTACATGATATCAGAGCAATAGAGAGCTTGTGTCCCTTGCTGATGAGCAAGATGGACTTGTGCATGGAGAAGTATAAGAGAGAGTAGTTGGAGTTGTATCTGATCTTGAGCATTATCATGTTGATGCGTTCACATGAGACGAAGTTGTTTCTTTCGTCACAAAAAACTTTGAAAGCGATTTTGGAAACCTAGACAATTTTTCTCACTGAAATCTATCAATCAGTCTTAAAAAGGGCTGTCTTGTTCAAAAGATGTAAATTATGTACTCGATCAAGTTTCAGCCGATTTGGAGCTTTCTAGCGATAGGTTTTCAAACAGATCTTTTTCGATCAAAACGAAAGTTTTATGACTTTAGTCCAAAACAAATACTGGTTCGATTAGGATGAGCGGAGTTGCGTTTGTTGTGAGTTGTGACCAACTCTTGATCGTGAGATGTGGACGGACAAGTTTTGTAGAAGCTCTATGAGGTTTTCCACTTACATAACAATATAATTTCTCGATTGCAGCTATGACTGTGTCTTTGATCACTGGACAGAAGCTCGACAAGAATAACTACCAAAGTTATTCTTGTCGTTTCTGACATGAAATTTGAGGAAGTGGAAGAAGCGATTGTACTTGGTGATTCACTACATCGCGTTGACAGTTTCAACATCGATGATCGATCACATCCAAAACTGTGATACGCCCAAGAAAGCTTAGGATGCACCTTGCACATCTATTTCAATCAGGAATAGAGACGCGGAAGCTGCAGTTGTTGCAGCAGTTCAAAATTGTGAAGAATAGGTCGATGTGCAGAAACGACTATGTGAATCATGTCAAACAGCTCGTAGATCAATTATCTTTTGTCAAAGTTAAGATTGATCTCATTGTCTTGATCGAGGTCACACTGCAAGGACTGCATGTTGAGTACAACTCGTTCACCATTCCAATTTTGATCAGATAACCTCTTGCGCGGTTTGATGAACTAGTTCTTATGATGTTAGGAGAAGAGGTGCACCTACTGGAGAGTACTATTACGACAGATTAGCAAGAATCTGTTTATTTTGTAAGTTTTGGAGGATCTCGAGATAGAGATTATGGAAAAGATGCTGGACGCAGACGAGTTAACGAACAACAACATCAACAACAACCATAGCAAAACCAGCAACAAACTGGTTCTTCCAACAGTCAGAGACTGCTCTTAGTTCCTGCAACTACTGCAAGAAGCAAGACCACAATGCCAATCAATGCTACAAACGACTGAACAACCAAAGGCAGTACGACAACAACCAACAAGGCTATGCAACAACTGAGCAAGTCTATTCAAAACAATTGTTGATTGCAACACATCAAAGTTATACAGCTTTCGAGCCACAGATTGACTGGGTGATCGTCTCTGACGTCATTAGTCACATGACACCTCATCGAGAGTGGTTCAATTCACTCGAGCATGTGAAGACTCCTCAGTTTATGAATACAAACAATGACATCAAGCACCAGATCCAACACAAGGGTAACATTCTGCTAGACATTCTTGCTTCAATGTTTACTAATATAGGGAATTTCTTGTAAGTACGTACATTGACTAGAAACTTGCTATATGTAGGACAGTTGATAGAGCACGGTTTGCAAGTGCGCTTTAGTAAAGATGGATGCTTTATTGAAGATTCTAATAGCGTTGTCATAGTCGAGGTAGCAAGTGTGATAAGCTGTTCAAACTACATGCCTCCACGCTTAAGTTACAAGATGTCATGTATGGACAGAGTGGTCCAATAGTGTCTGATTGACATCTGACACAAGCGAATTGGACACATGAACTTCTAGAAGTTGAAAATCGTTCAGAGTTCTAACTAGGTTACAAGTGTACCCAAATTCAAATCAGTGAGCTCACTAGAATTTGTGCAGCATGACAATTCGGCAAGCAAGCTAGATAGCTCTATAAGGGATCAAGTAGCAGAGCGAACAAGCTCTTGGAGCTTGTTCACACTAATGTATAGACCTCTTTTCAGCCAAGCATGACAAGTTTCTTGTACTTCGTGTCATTTATTGACAACCATTCTCGTTATACTTGGATCTATTTGTTGAAAAACCAGTCCTCTGTCGCAGTACTATCAGTATTCTAGACTTTCCGTAAGTTGGTGGAGAACAGTCTGGAGAATCTATCCTCTATCGAGATCTGATGGAGGAGACAAGTTTCTTTCTGGAGAGTGTGATGCATATCTACGTGAGCATGACATCCGACGTCAAAAGACTTATAGTTATAGTCCGCAACAAAATGAGGTTACGAAGCACAAGAATGGACACATAGTAGAAGCAGCTCGTGATATGTTGAACGAGAAGATCGTACCTAGACCTTACTAAGCAAAAGTTGTTCCATGTGCGATGTATTTGATGAATCAGATGTCTATAACGACAGTCCAGAGCCAGACACAGATGGAGGTCTTCACAGACAGTAAGCATGATTACTCTTTTTAAAAAAAATCAGTTGTTATCTTCACGTACTTGATGAGAAACGTAAGAAACTAGATCCGAAAGTAGATAGATGTATCTTCTTGGATATGCTTTTGATATGAAAGGTATAGATGTTACAATCTTTCGTCGAAGCAGTTTTATATCATAGAGATGTTGTCTTTGATGAGCTACAATATTGGTTTGCTCTTGCACTTGTCGTAGCCATCTCGGTACCTATTGTAGAACCAAGGAGTCAATCCACTATAGTACCTTAGAGTAGTATGTTGAGTGGAAGATCTGGAGAAATCACTAATTTCTAATTCAAAATCATTTTCACATAGAGCTGTTGTTAACGTTGAAGACCACGTGACACAACCTAGTGGGACTAGTGTAGTTTCTACACAGGACGAGCGAGTGCTATTACAATGTATGTTTGACTCGTCCAGATATGTGGATCTTCCACATCCTTTGATACTTTATCTCAAACCTTGTCGTCTATATCAGATCAGTTGCAAGGAGAGGTGACTGGTGCACTGATTATCTCTCGCAGATCTGGACGGTCATAGCATTCATTGAGTAGGTATATGCATGAAGGTTTTTTTGCTGCACATCATGCATATGATCAATGTTTTTCAAGAACAATAACCGAGTTCACTTGAGGAGGCGATGCACAAAGTCTAATGAGTGAATGTTATTGAAGCTGAGCTTGCTGCGCTTCATCACTAACAAACTTGAGAGTTGGTGGACTTACATGAGGATAAGAATGTGAATGATTGCATGTGAGTCTTCAAGGTCAAGCGCAACTCGGATGATACCATGTGTCAATACAAGATCAGACTGGTAGCAAGAGTTACGCACATCAACATGGAGTGGATTTTGAAGAGACCTTTGCTCTAGTTGCAAAGATGGTGACTATTTGAACCGCATTAGCAGTTGCAACTCAGAAAGGTTGGAAGATGCACCAGATGGACTTCAAGCAACCTCTTGGTTATGAGAGAGTACAAGTAAGATCAATTCTTACTTGTAGTCTCTTGGTTTCCATCTTTGTCGTTCATACTCTACCTTGTTTTCATTAAGTATACGAGATCGGGTTGTGATGATCATCATCTATGTTGATGATTTGATCATTACCGGTAACTATGAGGAGCTTATTAGATCAAAGATTGCTTGAAATCCGAGTTCGAGACGATGGACTTAGGAGAGCTCAAGTACTTCCTTGTTGTGGAGTTCATTAGAGATAAGAATGATGTTTGACTTGTACAACGAGCCAAACATGTATGCTCTCAATATTCTTGAGAGATTTGTATGCTTTACTGCAAATCCATTGCTACGCCATTAGAGCAAGGGGTAAAGCTAGAAAGAGAGGATGCTGAGTTACTTGATGATCCTTGCATGTATAGATAGATGGTTGGGAGTCTTATCTACATGACTATCACCAGATCTGACTTGAGCTATGATGTCGATATGATCAGTCAATTTATGCAATTATCATGGAGATCACATTTAGGGACTATCAAGCAAATCCTCCACTACGTGAAGTTCTCGATGCAATACAAACTTCACTATCAATATGGTGGACCATTGTTGTTACATGGCTACACTGATGCTGATTGGACAAGGAGTGTCAAAAAGAGATCCGCATAATGTTATGCTTTTGGACTTGGAAGCGTTATTATAAGCTGGACTTCTAAAAAGCAACATACGGTTGCTTTCTCATCCACAGAAGCATAATACCGAGGAGCAATGAATATAACATGTAGATCGATTTGACTCGGATGTCAGCTATTTAATATTGGTGAAGAGTGCACAAATCCTATTGTTGTATATACTGACAACATTAGCAGCATAAAGTTAGCTAGTAATCATGTTTTTCATGCTAAGACGAAGCACATTGATGTGCACTATCATTTCATTAGAAAGATATTTCTTGCAAGAGAGATTGAGCTCAATTATGTGAGCACAGGAGATCATATTGCCGATATCTTTACTAAGGCATTGTCTAGAGATAAGTTTTATGCTTTTAGACATTGTATAGGAATACAAGATGTAGAGTCGAGCTTGAAAGGGAGTGTTGATATAGTCCCAAGCTCTAATATATCGACAACTAATATAAGCTATAGTAGATAAAATTATTACATATAATTAGTTAGAGGGACTAATCCACCATTTAAGACTTTTTTTGTACTCATCCTCACTATATATATACATGGAGAGACGAAACCTCTCTTATCTCATTTCTATTTACTTTCTTGTCTATTCGCTCTCTCGTCTTGGAGTGTCTTTCTTGAAGTATCGATCTTTTTACATTTCACTACTCATATCAACAACTGTCCACTAGTATATCGAATATGACTAAGTCTTTATAATATCAAGACATATGATATAAAAACACTAAACATAGTGCATGTTTCCTGTTTATATTTATACTTTCTCGTAAGAACAAGTATATAATAAAGTGTGCAACTAATTTTACAAACTATGATCAAACAGACAAATCAAACTAAAAACTTTAAGTATTTGTTCGCTCTAACATCGTAAATTCATTCTTTATATTTTACAACGAGTATTCCTGCTTGTCATCTCTATGGCGAAGTACTCCTATCGGCACATTGTATTTCGACCCCAATTTTCCAGCTTGGCCACTTCCCTCTCCCTGTCATACTTACACTTTGGATGTATATTGTTTACTATGGAAATTTATTACTTCTGTTATGCTTTCTTAAAACTATAGATATAATGAACAATTGCACCGCAGCTCGTGCATAAAGTCCGCTCGGTTCTGATATTAAGTCGAAACTAATGAAAATTACCTTTTGATTAATATTAGTTTATGAAATAAATGAATCTTTTTCGTTTTTGCTATGCATTTGCATAGCTAACCGTCGCTTTTACTGAAGTGAGAAAAGACAAAAGATGAAAGAAAAGGTGGGACAATTTTTGTCTTTTCACAAAGACTATCGATATAAGCCTAGGTGCTTCGTATATGCCTTGTAAAACTGGAGGATATTCATTCTATGGATGGGGTCTCTGAGTAACAGATACTGAACACTTATACTTAATCTTCCTTTTGCTGATATTTTTTTACAAGAATCGAATATGTTAAATTACGACTTAAATCAAAGCTCTCACAATATGTGATTACAATTGCAATTAATATTACAATATGTGATTAACTTCACAATTTATTATTCCACATCCATTGAAAAATATTAAATAAAATTTTGGTGATTCCTTGAAACAAAAAATATCTTATTCCCAACCTAAAGTAAATAGAGAAAGAACAAGAATATTTTTCTTCACTTTTATATTTACACCTAGGGTTTAATGTAACATATTTATATTTGAACTATGAATTCATCAAATATAGTTTGTTGTAAATCTAAACTAGTTTGAACTTTTCCTTAGAGATTATAGATATCCATCTCCCGATTGTGAATCTTATAAAAATTATAGATTTTGTGTTCAGTGTATTTTTCTATGAGATTAACGTGAAATTTGGATAAATCCTAAATGCATAGCACTGCAGTTCCATAGCAAGCACATCAACTTGTTATCTCTTTATTTTCCATGCGAATAATAAGCATGCTCAATCAACTTCGGGAGTTTTGTTTTCTTATATTAATATAATACTATATAAAAATCTAGACAAAACTATGAAAATAATAATATATTTATATATATTAAATAATAGTTCAACCTACCGTCACGAGAATGTGCAAAGATAACCCATAAGTTCACATAGAGAAGCATGCCTCCAGGGTACAAATACCGCAACTTACCAAACAAAAGAATTGCTTTAATTAATAGATTAATTTATCACCTCCCCCTTGAGGACAGAAAGGTCAGGGAATACATTAAGCTTGCTGCACTCTTCCAAACATGCTTGATTCATTTTGCTTCAAAGTAGTGTAGAGCGTAGTCACAAGTGGAGTTTGAAGATAGCATTTTTTTCAGTTTACAAATTTTGAGAAGAGGGTTGGTAATAAGTGTGCAGCCCACACTATGAGAAAGAATCAGTGTCAGTCGGCTTGGGCAGCATCCCGTACATAATGTTCAGTTTCACAAGAGATGTCTTTGGAGAGCATGGTTTCACGAAAGAGATCAACATTTTCGCTTTTCAACAAATGAAATGTATGTACACGTAGATAAAGAAGGTATGTAGAAGAGATCCGAAACTACAGATCTGCATTTGTAGGCAGCTCACCGTTTCGAGTTGAAAATCTGATAGAAATGGCTGAAGTCTCACTGGTTCGAGTAAGATAGTTTTTTAACAATAATCTATACATAGAAACTGATTATGCAGGTGTGGTGCATAATCAGTTGAAAGATGTGAAAGATGCACACTACCTTCTTCATACGAACATAACGTCTAGATATTTAATTATTTTTTCGTACAAATAATATAGAAAAGAAAAATAGAATATATTTTGCAATACATCGCTCATTCAAAGACAACTAAGTATTTTCAAAATAAAGTAATAACTCCCCAAGAAGTAGTAATAAAATCAAAATCTTTATAAACGCTAATCCTAAGGATTAGAGTTCCTTAATCTCTAAAGGTTTAGGTTCTCCTAAAACGTTTAAGGTTAAAGAAGATAAGTCTCAAAAGTTAAGGTAGACAAAACATATTAGAATGCCTTAAGCTTTACTAACTGAATAAAATGCATACTATAATACTATTCGCTCACAACGTCTAGGTCTTATGTTCATGTGATTCTTAAACCCCGAGATCGAGCACAGGGTTCCGAATTGCCCATATCGGGGTTACTATTGGTAAGTTATTTTAACGGAGTTAATTTGTAATACAATATTACTCTTTACGCTTGAGTTTCAGCACAAGTGTGTCACAGTCTTGATGCTAAATCCCAACACTTTGATCTTTTTTCTTAAATTACAAGAATATTACACCTAAATGAAAAAGAACAAAAATAATATTCTACATGCATAATGAGGCAGCGATGAAGCAATTCCACAAAAGACTGATGAGAGCTTTTATACTAGAATCCACTTTACACATCAAGTCCCAAGTCTCGTGTCCTCTTACATGTAAAAAGGATCTAATCTCTTTCATTTAAAGCCCGAGTATGATAACAATTGTTCCGGAATACCTTATTTTGCAGGTTTGTTTTCATAGAACTGAGAAATTTAACCGTTATGGAAAATGGTTATGATTCATCTTGAAACAAACTACTGAGTACTGATAGAAAAATATTAAAATGAAGATTTCAAGATTTTTTGGAATAAAATAAATATGATTTTCAGACTCAATATACACAGGGAAGAAAAAATGAATATTTTCTTTTATACTCTTATACTCATACTCGAGGTTTAATCAAATTTCTTTCCATAGAATCAAGTTCTATTTTGGTCTAAGAAATTCACCATTCTTACATGGAGATGAGGTGGCATCTATTGATTTGAAACTCGGATCATCTTGTAAGACTACTTTTGTTCGACGATTCAAGTCGATGGACTTGGTTTCTGACATGACGCTGCTATAATTCTTTAGATTTTATAATAGAACCTTGTAGTAACCATTCGCCCTCTATCACACTTAGCTCCTTTTATGAGATTGAGAACGTATAACAGAAAAAGTGAAATTCAGTTTCATTCGGTATCAAAAGACTGGTTCGTTTCCAAGGCTGGTTGAAGTTACGTGCCATTGGAATCTATTTTCAAAGTAACAGAGTTTCGAACCTCTACTGAGCATATAAATGCATGCTACTTGAACTTCTGGGGAAATTCTATATTAAATTGACATGAAAAATAAAGTTACCTTTAAATGTTAAATATTATAAATTGTTGGATATTAACTAGAACTGAAAAGGCGATAAGGTATGGGTCTAACGCATAAGGGGTTAGTAAACTCACACGCTTCAAAGACTACAAAGTGCGGCCATATGCGCTAACAAGAAAATAGTTAATAACAGTTAATCAATTTATTATATATGAAAGTGATAAAAAATTAGGTAATAAATTATATTTACATTTATCTCCTCCATCTGATACAGCTTCGAATTGAAACCCTGGACTTGTCAGTGTAAAGTTATGTCTGACCGGTTTCTTCAAAGCCTTCAACTATGCCTTTACTCAGGATGGCAATGCAGCAGTTGAAAGAGCTATTCTGTACGGAACTGGGATGATCATCCAACAAAGACATTAATTAGCGCATGAAAGTGTACAGAATGATCATAGACAATAAAACATCATTAATAGGGTAAATAGCCTCTTTTAAGTGCAGACAGCGTTCTGCGCAGGAGGAGTATTTTATAATGAAGCGAATCAAAAAGAAGAGTTGGCGAGCAGCTCTATCATCTGCTCGCAAGCCTTTTTTGTTTATTCAGACAAAGCCCTCCGGGCCTCTTTTCAGCATTTCAGCTTTTCAGCATCTGCTCTGGGATCCAGAGCACCCAGTGGGCAGAAGGTTGCTTCAAGACAAACCTGAGTATCCGGTCTGGCAGAGTATCTGTACTACTGAATGTTCTGAGTGCCATTCTTCCCAGCAGGGTCTGGTCGCGTTGTATGTTCTGGTTCATGGGAATCCGCTCCCTGAAGGCACGTCTGGACTTTGAAGCCCCCCGAGTCATTCTGAACGTGGCAGAAGCAAGCCGGAACCTCCCGTTCTCAAAGGTAAACGTCACTGACTTTGAACTCTTGTGGTCATTTCCATCAGTTCACAGCAGTGCCTACTCAACTTCACAAGTACAGTTACCGGTATTCTCTTGGGAACGTCCAAGTTCCGACTATCCATCGGTACAGTGAAGTGGATGGAAGGTAAATTTCACGTGGCTGCTGGTGGCTAGATGGAGAAGCTTATCTGCCAAAAGAAGCTCTTTCTCGGAATTTCCTCGGCAACAAAGTAAAGTACCATCTGCGTGGGGAAAAACATGGCGTCAAAACCCTGAAGGTCCCACGCATGTCAATGTCGTGGCCTTCTTCTAAAGATTGCTGCACAGGAGACTCCGAGCGCCTAAAAGCTCAATCTGTGAGATTCTTATGAGGAAGAAGAGCACTTCGGCTCCGGTACGCTGGTGCATTAAAAGACAAGAAGAAGAGAGATCTTGAGAGGTGTAAGTAAAATCAGATTGTTCGATTCGTATTTATTAGGGAAACAAAAACCTATTTATTTACATAAAATAATGGTGATGCAAGAAACGGCTAGGAACTGAGGGGCCTCTTCAGAGCGAGTGCACAGCACCTTTTGCACCGTTCCTACATCCAGCCTGTGGGCGGGTGGACTCACCAGTCTCTTACAAACATTCAGGCATCAAACGCCCCAAGAAACAGCAATTCTAGAGACCAACTCTGCATGGGAAGAATTCTTTCGCAGTTGGTTACAGCAGCTCCTCGAATTTGCCCATGCGGCAGAACTGCATCCTTTACCAGCTCCCAGATAAGATCTACTAGTTGCTTGGAGGAAACCCAGGCTTTTTCCGATTGTGGCGTTCAGAGCTGAGGTGTTGTTAAGCTCATCATCATCATCTGCTGATCTGGTTCCATTGGAGGTCCTTTAACAAATTCAGTAGGTGAGCCCGAACATGCTGAAAGGGTTCTGCTGTGGCGGGCTGCGTCAATTTTCTTGCATTGCTTTTTTACCTTTCTCGTCAATTTCAGCAGCAAAGTTCACCCAACCACCCCTATACCAATTCCCTAACAGACCATCGGTGTCAGCAGTTCTCTCCCATAACTTTTTCACCTCGTCAAACGTTAAATGTTTCGTTTCAGGCACGGCGATGGAAACGAACATGATTGCTAAGAGAGCAAAACAAGCTATTAGCAAAAATGTTACAGGCTGACCAATGTACTCAACCAGACTGAGGAAGGTCTGCGCTACAATAAAGTTTGATATCCAGTTGGCAGTCGCAGCAACTCCTCCGCAAAAGCCTCTGAATTCCAGCGGATAAATTTCCGAGTTGACAGTCCAAGGCACTGGCCCCATTCCCGGTGAAAACGCCATAATGAAGAGAACAAGACCAGCCAGTGCTAGCCATCCATAGTTACTTGGGCAACCGCTCTGATACCATGATCTCGAGGTACCGGTACAAACATCAGAAGCATTACCGCTGTAGATGAGACAGGTTCCAGCTTGCATCTGTTTCAATATCGTCTCCATATGTGTCAGTTTAAACTCTGGGCAACGTCAGCCTGAAGAAGGAAATAACTATTGCCCTAAATGTTCTTTCCTTACATGGAACAAAAGACAACGATCCACTGAGATAGTTCTCTGCAGTTTCTTGTCTCCTGGCTTGAATTGAACATCATACCAAGAACACTATCTCGGACAAGTTTGTAACTTGTTCTGCTCAAAAAATAGCAAAACCGCAACGATCTTATGCTTACACCGAACCGATCCTGTTTACCTCTTTTCCGCAGAAGCCACATCCAGCTTGTAAGCAGTCGAAGCAGGTCGATATGTGAGGGCTTTCGGCTACGGGGAAGTCGGGGCACATAAGGCTCGACTCGGTTATAGTTTCGGGCCAAGTGACGCCTGGTGAATTCTCGGAAGCCAGTTGAAAGGCCATAGCCAACAAGCATAAGGCTGCGACAACTCCAAAGAGGCTAGAAAGAGCAAGCTTTCTCCTTCCCGACCGATCAATCAATAGGATACCAGCAACTGTACCGAGGGCATTCATGGCTGCAACTCCTGATGATAGCAACAAGGCAGTTTGATGAGATGCAAACCCAGCCTGCTCCACTATGGAGGTGCTGTAATACATCACCGTGTTGATCCCCACCAATTGTTGAAATACCTGCATTTTCAGGCGTGGCAGTTGGTATGCATGAAATATCAGAGACACAGTGGAGACTCCAAGCACACATAAAGAACTCCTACTCCAACTCCGATCTATTTCTCTGATGAATGTTACATGACCTCCAGACTCAAGGTCTAACCAAAACCTATGGAAGATAAGCCAGCCAGCCACGTCATACTCAGTAGTGGCCTTGTCTAGGACAAAAGACGTCTATAGTATGCTTTGGTGGAGAAACTGTACATTTTTCGTTGCTAAAATACTCCAATAACAACATCATCGGGTTCCGGTTAAGCTAACATCTAGGAATGTAAAGACATTCAACACCTGCCAAAATGATGAATAAATTCACACGAAGACATGCATGGGCAATATATCCCACTCAAATGGAGCCAGAAAATAGCAAGGAAAGTCATGCGAATTACCTGGATGCCGATTCCCGCGGTGAGAGCAAGCCGCAATTCTCTACTTCTCAGTACTTCATGGAGTTTGGCCGGTGGTGGATTCGATTGGTGATGCTCTACCATGGCCGCCAGCACTTCTTCTATTTCGGCTTTAGCTACTTCTGGTGGATGGATGATTCTGAGCAAAGTTATAGCCTCATCAAACTTCTTCTGCTTGTCCACAAACGCACGACGATAAATTACACTCACTTAAAAACAGGTGCTTGGTGAACTGCCAGCCACACACAAGTCTGTTGTTCGAATCAAAAAGCTCTCTGTCTTGCCATGCACTTTGATCAAGGTCTAATAACTTACCTGCATCGGGCTACCGATTCGTAAGATGACTAAACGTTATTGTGTTCAGTACGTTCTAAAGGTTTATGCGACTTGACAATGAGGCATTTGATAAACAAATTTGCCAGCATCAATTTCAGAACCAAGATCAACTAGCAACCCCAGGAAACCAGTACCTGTCCTGCCAACCAACGAGGGGACTCTGGGAGATAGATGAATAACACCGCCTGTAAAACTGCAGGTACTGCGGCAACTCCTAGCATCCACCGCCAGGTCCCAGGAACCTTCATAATTTATATGACCCAAAATTTGAGTCAGCTGCTGTTCGCCCAATCATTTTTGAACAGTGTTTGTGCGGTGCGAGGGAAGTGCTTACATACCTTAGTGAAAGCATAGTTCACAATGTAAGACAAGAACTGGCCAGTAGTGATCATGAGCACATTCACGGTGACTAGAGCTCCCCGTTTGTCCGGAGGAGATACTTCAGCTATGTAGAGAGGAGCAGTTATAGATGCTATACCGATGCCGAAACCAACCACCAGTCGACCAAAGATAAGAGAAGTAGGGTCGGCTGCCAAGGCCATGAGCAGAGCGCCAAAAACGAAAACAGCATCTGATATGAGAATTGTACTCCTTCGTCCCAATATATCATTAACGCGTCCTCCAGTGACTGCTCCCAATGCAGCCCCCAAAATGGCTGTGCTGACGATAGTCTCCTGCAGAAGGAAAGCAAGCAGCAGGTCAGCTTCGAAGGTGGTTCTCGGTTTACGGTACCCTCCTTACATCGGAATAAATTCTATTCGTGGAACCCTGCATTAAGAATTTAAGGTGCGGACTCTGCATTAAGAATTTAAGGTCCGAACTGTGACGTTCTTGGCTGTAAAAATTATGAAATCGTACTCCCTACTCTTTCCCCTAATTCTTGCACTCTGCTCACTTATTCTAGTCAATGTCACACAACTCATGGGTTTCAGGTGATCTGCACAGGATCTATTCCATCATCTCCGTGCTTTTCTAGGTCAACGGAGAGGCTGACGTCAGCGTGCAGAGTAACTCGAGAATAACAGATGGTCAAAAGCTACTCTGGAATCATGATCTAAAGATTACCGAAGGAATGCAAACATGTTCCAGAACAGCTGAGAAATTTTACGACACATTCGACGCATTCGGAAGGACCAGATTCAAGGTACGCATATAGGCACAGAATTAAGACGCTGAAGAATGAAATTCGCTGCACAATCTTTGAACGCCTCTTCGACAACATGCCCACCTGCAAAAAAGTGCTTCGATTCACCGACTCGAAATCGTCTTTGATGTAGAGTAAAGCACCCGATATTACGCCTGCAGCACAGCATAAGTACGCTTCTCTTCAAAACAGGCAAATAAAACCCTCTGAGCACGACACGAGCCGAACTTCGCGTCTTGTGTTGTAGCGCTTTAATGGGCCCTTGCAGAGCCGGTCAAGCATTGCCCATTATCATTAAACTTCCATGAATTTTCTGAACAGGAGGATATAAGACAACCATCTCAGCTCCAAAACGTAGAAAGCACGGAACACATGAAACAGTTCTACTAACCTCACACAAGGAAGATGTATAATGGATCAAACTACAATGAAGAGACCTCCAGATGGAACAAATGACAAACTCATGAGAAAGGCCAATGTCATCTCGGCGGTAGCCATTGGGAAGTAACAGCCTACAGGAACAGGAAGTAGGAGGCAAGAGAAACGTCTTTAATCCACAATTTAGTGACCTTTTGAAAGGAATTTTGAAGTGGTAAATCATGCTCTCACAGAGGTCCACATGGTCATTATACGGGGTATCAAACAGACAATCAGCTGACTTCCTTGATATGAACGAGGACAGATACCCAAAAGAATGACTCTATCAGCTGTATGCCTGGATGTGCGAAAATGTCTGACAGGGAGTGAGTTGCAAACCTGTATCGTATCCAAACAGGAAGCCTCCCAGTCCAGCCGACAATGACAGCAAAAGGGTGAAAAGGCCAGAGGATGGAACAGATGGCATCGTAGGCATGATCGCGTAGTCCTTTTCCTCCTCGTCGTCCTCCTGCACCCTATCCTGCGATTTGTTCTTCCTTTGAGCTATTTCTGATATCGACATTACTCGCTGCATGTCGTCTGGCCTTTCTTTGGCTCTACCAGACTCCAGAATTCTAAACTCCAGACTTTTCGGCCCTGTCTCTCGTCGACCTGCAATTCCTACTTGCAGGTCCAAAGAATGCTTCCAACTACTGGTGACCCGTTTGCTCCTGAACTTCTTCTTGTATACATTAAGCTGTAAAAGCTTCAAATCTATCATGGCAGAGCCTGCAATTCAGACGACGACCCATCCAGCATCCAGTTCTGACAAATCTGTCGTCGCTAGTGCGCACTATACAATCGTCACGGCAACCAATGTCTTCTCTATAAGTAATGTGTATCGTTTCTTCATGTGACTCTCCCGTTGAAATCGACGTAGCGCGAAGCAACAGACGAGACGTGACGTTTCCCCTCCTTGGAAGCAGACTGAAGGACATGTGAGATACAGAAGCAAGTGCGGTTCGTTCCTGCGCAGTCTGTTCAACCACCACTAAATTCTTGAAAATTCAATCATGATTGACGAGATCAACCTTCGTGTTTCCAACCAATTGTTCAAGTCGAGTGCGCATCATCCACAATGCAAACAGACGGACGTCTCGTAGACTTTGCAGTAGCAGACCACACAGCTCGATTCCACGCCATGAGCACTTCCCTGGACTCCTCCAGCAGCCTCTTCTGTCTTTCTTTGTCAATCCGGAAACTGATAAAAAGGAAACTGCGGAATTCCATTCACACGAACAACCTTCTCCTCGTCATTACCTAGATCCTGATCGGCGAGTTTTGAACACGCTACGATGTGATGGTGATTTTTGTTGTTTCACGACAGGAGCGAGCACATCACACCATCACCTGAATGGTTCAGACGTTGCTGCTGTCTCTGCCCCTCTCGTTTCCTACCTTCTAAGAGTCCAAATAGGAGAAGGAGTCCAGTCCAGAGACGAAGACCACCTTCTTCTTCGTAGAGTGTGGAGTGAGGTAGGATAAAAGTTCACAGGCTGAACTTTATGGAACCATTTCCAGCCGACTCCTCAACCTTCAGACGAGCCTTGGTCGGGAAGTGGGCGTCATCGTCGTGTCGTCTTCTTCTTTTTCTGGCTTCCTCGTGTCTCAAAAGTCCACGAGGCCACAGTTATTCGTTTCCTAATCCTCTCACAGTAACCGACTCCTATGGGTGTGCTCTCCTCTCAAGCTGCAAGTTATTTACTTCACTGGCCCCATGCGCGATAAGTCTAGTAAGATAGGGCCCTGGCGCCAAAAGCTAGACTAGACTTGACCTGAAGTTCTGAACGGCCCTAGACAGTACCGTACTGTGAAAGAGCGATTGTTCGAAAGAAGAAATGAACCGTGAGCGAAAACTGGAAAGAAAAACAGAGCGAAATCTGGGAAAACTGAGTCATGAACGAAATCTCGATAATAGTGTCAGAGAAACTGTGAAGTAAAGACTTAAATAAAATTAATCAGAGTCTTAGAATTTTAAAATGTGTCATTCATTTCAAAACAAACTGGTGATTACCGATTGAGAAAGTTTTGTCATCTTTTGGAACAAAAGAGGAGATTCTCTAAAGTAACATGAAGATATGATCGAGGTCCTACGAGCGAATATTGAGAAAGCATTGATGGCATTAGCAGAAATTTGAAACATCATTTGATATATTCAGATTTTGAGACAAATTGTTCACGCACCTGGATGGAAGAAATGAGTCGCAGTTGCCAAGGTGATAAACATACTAACAAGGATACATTCAGGTTTATCTGGATCAGATGAGTCTTATACGTTGTCCGAATATGATACGTCTGTCTAAGAAAAACGTTGGGTTTTTTACTATGGTTGTTTACTCAAGAGGTAGGCTTCAAGTTATAACTTCGCATTATAAGCACTTACACATGTTAGGTCCTCTAATAAGTTCAAAAAGTAAAAATCAAATTTAACAAATAGTAATGAAGTCAGACAGTGAACTTTAACACTCAAGAATAAAAAACATAGGATGGTTTAGACTTCAAAACTTCTCCTACAGGAGAAGTAAAGGAGGCCTTAATGAACACACATACAAAATTTCAGTCAGAGATCGACTCTGAGCACAAGATGTGAGCAAAAATGTTCTTACTAAAGAAATTATAATAATTTCTCACCCTCGGATGAGTACTTCGACCTAGAAAAAAAATTGAGTCCATAACTTTTGCTCAATCTTACAAGATTTGTAGTCTACAGTATGCTGAACAATCCTATGAAATTTGACTTGCTGGTTGTACACGGTCTTCCAGATCTCGAGCTTGGAAGTTGTTGCTCTAGATTGAGAGTTTTTTAGACCTCCTTTGCTTCAATGATCGTTCTGATTTATTCACTCACTCAAATGACATGGAACTTTTTTGATAGTCGTAACCTTACTGATAGTGAACGCAATCACGAAGTTTTGAAGCGATTATCTCTATTCTGCTGCAAATGACATTCAAAATCTCAAAATAAGCAATTGTGATGTAATTCTGATCCAATCCGAATTTCAAATTAGCATAACTCCATATTTATTACTCCAAATCGATCAAAATTTGAACTGAAAGTGGCTGGCACAACAAGCTCTCTCACCTTATGCTCTCAGATCTTTGAGTGCCCTTACCAAAAGCTCGAAATGTCTTTAAGATCCTTGCTTCCAAGTTTAAAGTTTTACAAAAGATAAAAATGGACCAATGAGATTTCATAGCTTCACTTCCCTGTCCTTTTGTGCCGCAATCCACTTGGCAACTTAACTTCACATATAGATTTCATGTCAAGTCTCTGAAGTGTCAACGTAAACCTTAAACTTATTGCGAAGACATTTAAAGTGACATATAACTCTAAAAGATAACTTAAACATGCTAGAAAGCATACATAGACGACATGTAAGCGCAACCCATGAGCTTAAACTCTATCCACATGATAAACTTAAAGTTAGTACTTTAAACAAAATAGATAAGTATGAAATCACTTGTACAAACGTAAGAGTGTTTGAACAAGATAAATAACATATTATCAATCTATTACGACTCAAAATATATAACATAATAGTGTTAACATCATACGCAAAGATGTCAAACATATGCATAAGAAACTAGAAACAATATTTAGCTAACTTCTAAAACTAATAAACTCAAGTGTTTGAGTAGAAGTGTAACATGTAGCCGTCAAGTAGTGCGACAACGTGTTATATTGTAGCGTTTAGATGCAAAGATCCACTTTGAGGAATAGTTTTTCAATAAAAGAGAGTCTATTCATTTCACTTTCATCAACCTGTGAGAAACAACTCACATTGAAATATAGTCAAGTTGTGTTCAAGCGGAATCATACAATGATGTCACAAAATCATAAATTAATGCTTCTCGTCTCGTAATAACTACATGGATGTATATAGCAAGTGAGAGAGAGAAACCAGACGAGAGATGTGAAGAGGATAGAGAGTACTGCTCACTACTATATTTTGAAAGAAACTTGTCATCAACTGGTGACAATGTGAGAGTTAAGGTTCAAGTATGGGAAGGACTGGTGCAGCGTTCAATTATTGATATACATATTCTGACCCTTTACACGCACAACCGCAAGCTTAAGGTTCTTGTCTCATGACGGTGCTGCCACGAGCTTAAGGTCCTTATGAACCTCATGCCTTAGAAAAATTATCTGGTTTATGAGAATAAAAAATGGGCAGTCTAATCGGATGGCCTAATGTGTAGTTAAGGCATCTTAAATCTCACACGAATCAGGATGCATTAGTTTGTGATTCTGTGACATCACTGTATTGTTTGTAAGCGGACGACACTCGAGTTCAACGATGAACGAGCTCGAGTTAAGTGAGAACTAGGAGAAAGCTTGATGCCAGAGACGATCAAGTTCAATAAAGGAAGTAGAATGCATATTTTACTACAGTACAAGTTTTTGCATTCGAAAGATGAGCTAGGTGCATATTGACTCAAGTGTTATTTAGTTATTTTGCATCCAAATATGAGTAGATTTGTGATCAAATGATGTGTAAGTGTGAGAAGGACATTAGCAGTACAAGGCCGAAAGCGAAACGTATGATCGCTCATGCACATGTTCACGTTTGCATCGATGGTAGGTCACAGATAATAGATGTTCGACGGTACTTCATGGACAGTTATCATATGGATAGAGTTTGATAAGTTGTCACTCCAGCTGTCACAATTTTGAGTTCATAATCGTGATGGAAAGTATTTCGTGAACATATTTTGGTATATTTTTCTCTCTGTTCACGATCGTCGCACAGAAATATGTTCTTGTTAGTCCCTCTCAATACTCGATATAATCTTCTCAGTAGAGGTTCAACTGTTAAAGATACATGTACAAATCCAGTTCAGAAGCAGTAAATAGTTAGTGAACTTTGCTTGCACAACACTAATCCTCCTATTATGTTTACTATTACGTTTTCTTGCACTAGAAAAATTATAAAACTTTATTACCTCCTTGATGTAGGACAACGTTGAAGTGGTCCTAAAACACATTCGCACGAATTTCTCTCAGCTTGATCGATTATATAATTTAAACTCGCATCCAAGTACAAAGCCCGGAAGCATGACTTGCACACCAGCTATAGAGAGGTTGGGTAAAAACATAAGCAAGAAGAAGAATCATTCAACTAGAGGAAACCCTAATATGCATGAGACATTAAATTCTGGGGAACTTTTGTTCACTTTTTGTTATCGGAAAAGACATAAGTGATATATAGAAATTCTAGAGTAAATGGATTAAATATTAACCGTACCTAGAGTTGTATGACAATTCAGACATATCTCATAAAGAAAACTATTAAATATTAATCGTACCTAGAGTTGTATGGCAGTTCAGACATATCTTATCAAGAAAGCTATTAAATATTAACCGTACCTAGATGTATGGCAGTCCAGACATATCTCATCAGGAAAGCTATTAAACATTAACCGTACATAGAGTTGTATGACAGTCCAGACATAGCCCATAAAGAAAGCTACTAAATATTAACCGCATCTAGAGTTATATGGCAATCCAAACATAACCCATAAAGAGAACGAAGTGAGAAAAGCTTCACCAAGAGTATAAGTGAGTGAGACTCTAGCAAAAAGACACTAGTTCAACCGGGCAGTTAATTTATTATCTAACCCTTCACAATGCAAGGGTTAGGTAATAAGTTAAACCTTTGCACTTTTTCTCCTCCATAAGAAGATGCAAGGAAGACACACTTGAAAACAAGTGCCTATGCTTATTGTGCTTGGAAGCGACATCGAAGGAACCTGGTTTAAACTTGTCTTCGGCGGGAACAAGAATATGAACGAAGATAGAAGACAACATGACAAACATGCCCCAGGGACAATGAAGAAGTGCTTAATTGAAGACAGTTTTCTTCCACCCGTCAGCGTCCGTGGCATCTATTCACAGATAGTCTGAGTTTGGGACTGATAACAACGCCTTGTTTACGATGAAGATGATGCACTAATAACTTCAGCAAACGAGATACAGATGTTCATGTTTATCGGAGGAGAATTTATCAGCTAGAGAGAATGAAAAATTATGCGTTGAACTTCTTCTAGAAAGATAGCTCGATCATAAAGCATCATGTTCCACGAGTTCGTCGAGCATGATATTTTATTAATCACAATCTCAAGCGTAGCAATCCTTCTTCCTCAACTTACGAAACCATCTGAGCTCTTCTTTTCTCTCTTTTTTCCGTTGGATCTCTTCCGTACGATGAGTTCTTTCTCACGCTCACTCAAACCTTGGCAGGAAAGGATTCTCGTAACTCTGGAGGGGTATGTAAAATATACAATGAATGGACTTATGCAATGTATGCCGTAGAGGAGATCTCTTGATACGGCATAAAATAATTGAATAGGATGACTACAGACGATCTGCAGTCCATGACAAATCCTGACATTATAGACTTACATCTTCTCATCTGAGTCCAGTAAGCATCCCAAACGGCGGAATGCCGTTTGGAGAACACCGTTGTGCCGGAAGAAATTAATTCTGCATTTAGCCTTCTTCAGCTTAACACCGAGAGAGATCATTATCATTTTGCATTAAATTCGGGATACTTGCCCGCATTTATCGTCTGCTCCATGAAGTCTTTTATTTTGGAAGCGGGAGCTATTCTTTTTATGTTATAAGAAATATTATAACTGTTATTTAAATCTTCTAAATTTAATTTAATAAGAATCAAAATAATAGTTTAAATGTTAATTAGTTGTTATTGGAAACATGGAAATGTGGTTTGAAAACCTATAAGTGCAGTGCAGGACTTTGCGCTTCAGGGGATACAACTACGAGAGACTACTTCACCAGAATAATACATTAATAAATTAAGGTTGCAGCCCTCTTCCATCTTCAGATGGAAGAGGTGAATATGCATAGCATTTGCGGTTCTGGCCAGGGAGCGGAAACGGATGACCGCGAGAAGCGAGGTTTAAATTCGTGTCGTCGGTAGGACGCGGGGGGTTGTGGGGAGCGAAAACGGATGATCACAAAAAATGAGATTCAAATTCGGATCCTCGGTAGGGGGAGAGGGGTTGTGCATGCCAAATGAACTCTGAGAACTTTTTGTTCGTTTATTGTTATCAGGATATATATATATATATTAAATAAAATATATATATTAAATAGATATAAAAAATTATTATTTGTTAGCCTATGCCTGGAAACACGGGGAGAGCAGGAGAAAACCCATAAGTCTTGGCTCCACTCTCACGCTTCAGAAGATACAAAATAGAGGAGTTGTACTCGTGAAAATATGGAAGGAAGTCAAGTTCTGGTGAATAAGCAACATTATTGCAATAGGAAAGGATTGAGTGGCCGTATTGCTACGTTAACCTTTAACATAAGTCAATATTCTTTGAGTGAATACTTTATCCACGCATTGCACTTTGCGTGGTGTAGAGTGATGCAGCGACAAAGAAGTACGAGACTGAGATTTAGAGGCTCATGTTTGAGATCCACCATTCGTATCGTATCTGTCCGGTCTTTGGCCTGTCCCCTGACTCCACTCCCCTCGACTTTTAATTTTGTAAGTTTGTTGCATGTCTGGTCCTCTCGTTAGCTTTACTGTTTTTAGTACTGACGTGACCAGCAGCTGGTCCGTTTGTAGGGATTTGAGGTCATTGGTGTGCACGTCTTTGCGTGACTCTGGGGAACATGTTGCTAGTAAGTACAGCAGTGGCTGAGCTGAAGCAAAGTTAAGAGCATGATCACATTGCACCAATGATAGAACACTCTTTCAGATAAATTGGATTACTATTTCCGCATAGAAGTTAGGCAAGTTGCAAACCCTAAAAGTCTGTTTACTCGGTCGATCAGTACGAGAGAATATCCAAAGTGTTCCTGCGCATCACGGCGCCATCACCTGAAAGAGGATAGTGTTCTTTTAGAACTGGTCTTCCTTCCTACCTTCCATGCATGCTCAAGCCGTTGGATACCAAAACAGGAGAACACAGTACCTTCAAGAAATGAAGCGGGTCCACCTTCTCCATCAAACTGCCGCTCGACAGCTGGTGGACCTGAAACTATACATGAACTGGAACCGTTTCAGTCACTGAGATTTACGTGCTGAAACCGTTCGATCGGACAGGTCCCACCGTTGCAGTTCCGCAATTCAAGAGCATATCAGCAGCCGAACTGCCGAACTCCCTGCCACTCTTGACCTAGATGAAAAACTTCCCCCTCGGATTTCCTCCTCGAGCAGATCTGCCTGGAAATCTGTTCTGCATATTCTGCCGGCAGTTTATAGAACATTCAAGAGTAGACACGATAGGAGGAAACGTAGAGCTATCAGGCACCAAAAGCATGCCTCATCATATCCTCACGTCATGACTCCTTCTAGTCCATACCGTACTCGCTTCTCCTCCAAAGAGCAAATCTACTCGCCTTCTTTCAGTTTTCTGAACACGCGACGCAATGAATAGCCAACGGATGGAAAGACCCCATCAAGCATTACAAGGGAAAGAAGGACCAAGCAACCAACTCTCTGAAGAGCAAATGGATGGAAAGACCCCATCAAGCATTACAAGGGAAACCCAGAAACGCGACCCAATGAATAGCCAACGGACGGGAAGAACCCATCAAGCCTTACAAAGGAAAGAAGGACCCGAAGGGCCAAACAATAACCACCCTGAAGGGAGAACACTGGGGCTAAGCCCCTCTATCAGTAGCTCTAAAATCACCAGTCGCACTTATAATGTCGGAGATCAAAAAGTCAGTACCTCTATCTACAACAAGTGCACCTGAAGAGACATCGCCTACTGCGATTACTCTCTTGTGAATGACGTCTGCTAAAGCTCTCTGTAGAGCAATGGAAACCTGCTGTCTGAAAAATATGGTGCAGAAAGAAAGAGAAAGTGATACCCTTGACGTCTCTCATGGTAGTCTCTAGCGCACTCTCGCAGAAAGACGTCGAACTCCAAAGTTGTCGATCCGTATATCTCCAAGGCTAAGGAGATGAAGCGATGTCTCACTTGCATACCCCTATACTTGGATACCTTCGTTGCTGCCGCCACGCCTGCAGTCCATCCTGGGGGATGGGTGATCACTTGTGTCGCTACTGAGTCCCGTGTCGGATCCGTAACAACCACATCAGCCACTAAGACCTGATCCTCCCTCATCATGTACGTTTTGCTCTCACTGATCCTCCTGTCTGAAGGGCGTATCAACGCTCTCTCCACGTCATGTGATCGCTCTCCTGTGCTAAAGCAAACACGACGTCTCTGATGACATCGTGGGTGACTATTCGCTCTCCACCGTGAGGACATCGAGCAAGATGACGACCCGAGGTGTCGAGTGGGACACCGCATTCGCAAGTGGACAGTGCTGAAGCAATAGGCTGGACCAAGCCTAGACAGAACTTCATCGCTGTAGAGAAGATAGTCGGTGCGAGTGGGAATGCTCTTATGCAAAGTCGAGCTATGAGCCAAGAGCCTGCGCCCTTGTCCGAACAAGAGCGGAGTCGAGCTCTAGTATCCCATGAGATGGAAAGATCCACTAAGAGCGCATGAAGAACCTGTTGGAAGTGGTGTCCTGTCAGAGAAGACTGTAGTTTGCGAGATCCATCGGAAGATAAGGTATCGAATCGAGGGTGTGCCTCACGTGCCTCAAGAGTCAAACTATCTCTTGCCTCACAGAGACACATCTGTAGTGGGTAAGAACTATCCTCCACCTATATCACATAGCTCTCCAGGATAAGTCTATCTCGCATGAGGAAAATGACCACAGAGCCAAGGTGTTGAGAGGACTACCCAAAAACTACCCAAAAAAGCTGCCGAAGCAGTCTCCTCCATGAATAATAAGCTCACCCCGCTACATGATATTGACAAAGATGTCTGCCTCCGTGCGAGAAGTCCTGCCACACAGTCAAAGGTCCCCGGTCCTGTGATGTCGTCAAACACCTCCATGATCCACCTATCAAACTCTCTAAGGCGCGAGATGAAGATAGGAGATGGGGGTACTGTGCGGAGTAAGTTAAGTTACAAGGGAAAGAAGGACCAAGGAACCAACGCTTCGAAGGGAGAAAGAACACCGTTTGCTAAACCTTTCTGTAGAGCAATGAAAACTCGCTGTATAAAAAACATAGTACAAAAAGAAAAAAAAATGATATCTTTGGCGTCTCATGTGACAGACTTTGACACAATCTCGAATAAAAACGTTGAACTCCGAAGCTATCGATCCGTATATCTCCAAGACTAAAGAGATGAAACGATGTCTCACATGCATATCCTTATACTTGATCACCTTCGCTGTTGTCGTCACGCCTGCAGCCCATCCGGGGGATGGAAGATCACATATGTCGATATTAAGTCCCGTGCCGGATATGTGACAACCACATCTGTCATTGAGACCTGAACCTTTCCATAATATACATGTCAGCTCTCACTGATCCTCCCATCTGAAAGACATATCAACGCTCTCTTCACGTCATGTAATCGCTCTCCTGTGCTAAGACAAACACGACGTCCTTGATGACATCGTGGAAGCTATCTGCTCTTCATCGTGTGGACAACGATCAAAGTGTTGATCCGAGATGTCGAGCGAGACATTGCACTCGCTGGTGGACAATGCCAAAGCAACAAGCTGGACCAAGCTTAGGTGGAACCTCATCGCTATAGAGAAGATAGTCGATGCGAGTCAGAACGCTCTAATGGAAGGTCGAGCTATGAGTCAAGATCTTGCATCCTTATCTCCAACAAGAGCGGAGTCGAGCTCTAGTATCCCGTGAGATGGAAGGATCAACTAAGAGGGCATGAAGAACCTGCTAGAAGTGGTGTCTCGTCAAAGAGGACTGTAGTCTGTGAGATCCATCTGTAGCTAAGGTATCGAATCGAAGATGTGTCTCACGTGTCTCAAGAGTCAAACTATTTCTTGCCTCACGAATATACATATGTAGTGGATAAGAACCATCATTTGTCACATAGCTCTCAAGAATAGATCTATCGCGCACGAGAAAACAACAACAGAGCCAATGTGCTAAGAAGACCCAACTATCCAAAAAGATTGCCGAAGCAATCTCCTCCATGGATAATAAACCCACCCGCCACATGATATCGGCAAAGATGTCTGCTTACGTGCAAAGGTCCTGCCACACAATCAAAGGTCCTCGGTCCTACGATGTCACCAAAAACCTCATGATCCTCTTATCAAACTCTCTACGGCGCGAGATGAAGATAGGAGATGGAGGTACTGTGCGGAGTAAGTAACCATGACGACGTGCAATGAAAGAGGAAACAATACCAAAGACAACATGTGGGTCCTCTAACATAAAGAGATCTTCGATATGCAAAACGTCCTCCGTCAGATCAATATCTAAGAACCGGGAGACGAAGTTCTACGAACCCATCGTTACTCCGAGGATACGTAAACCATCTCTAGGTATAACAAATCTCTCCGGGAGCTGGAGGTCCGACGATATATCTATGAGAGACCAAGCCTTGCACTTTGATACTTTCACTCTCAGCCTTATCAAGGCCAATTGAGAGACGAGGTGATCAAATACGTCACATTCTTGGTCCACCGGATCTACGATATGCCTGTCATCAGCTAGAGATGGAAAAACACAACCTGGAGCAACCAAGGCGGGGACCAAGAGAGCTCTATAGTGAGTTAAGACAAAGAGGGGTCCATCCAAAGGGTCTCCTTGACGAATATCTTCAACGGATTTGATGATTGTAACCTCCTCTATCAAAGGACCGTGCTGATAATAAAGAGGAGAAGAAGAACCATAGAATGATCGCACGAGCTCCCTAAAAATGAAAGCGCGGAAAATACTATTAAAAGCATTTTCCACGTCCACTTGTTAGACAATCCAATCGAGATGGATGTCCAAGAGAGCCTTAATGTCGAAAGACACAGACTCACAATCTCCAGGCGTTGCAACTCCAAAGTGATGTGGACAAAGGTGGTCCTAAAAAGTATCTTGAAGCTTAAGAACAATGGTACGACTAATAAGTCATAAGAGAATCTCATCGATGACAATCGATCAAATCTCTCTATCGTCCTTCATCATGGTCAATAGTCTAGCTCCCCTCATTACTTGTGCTATAGAATGAGAAATATATCCTTGAGCTGCGGCTACCAGCTATATGAAAAAGCTCTGTGAAATCACTAGAGGGGTCGTCTGTCTGAAAACAATCTCGTAAGTGCTCGTAAACCATCCCAAATAGACCTCTAGAAGACATGGAGTTGTACACAAGGTCCACAAACAAGGATCTATCAAGACATAATGACTCCTCAAGCTTATAATCTTGAATCTTAGGTGATGAGAGATCATCCGGTGAGGGGTGAAGGAAACGCAACGAAGCGATCGTCTCCTCAGTAGGACATGCCACTAACAAAGGATGCAATGCTCTAGCAGCTCTACTATACCAACCTGACCTAACATCCTACAACATCGTATGCCGACGGAAGATAAGACATCACGTGTAGAGACAGACTCGCTCCTATCTCATATCGCACGTATTGATTCTTCTTGTAAGATCGTCCAATCACTCGCCTGGAATCTTTGAAGACAAGTCGTCATCTCCTGATGTCTTGCCACCTTGAGTATAACAGAGACATCGACGAAGAATAGGAGGAACAATAATCACGCCGTCTCCTGGTGTTTCATGTCAACATGTCGAGAGGTAGACGGTATGCTTGCCTCACCTCGTCATGGAGAGCACGAGATAACTGATGAAACAAACGCGGACAAAGAAAACTCATCTCAAACAATCTCACGGAATAATGTCTGTGTGGATTTTCAATCACTCCCACGATCAAGAGGAACTTCAGGAAGAAGGGCTAACGGTGCCATAATGATTACATCCTCCGCTCTCGGCTAACTTGGGCATCTCATGTGGCTCAATCATAGCTCTTGTGCATCTTTCTCACATGATATTTTTACCCTTTGTGAGATAAATAACTAACTGCACACATGACATGATGTGTCTCGGATCAGTTTCGATCTCATGAGAGAGAGTACCCATAGCTAGAAAAGGGATGATATCCAACCAAACGGTACTCTTAATAAAAACATCTTGAAAATAGTCACTCAAAAAACTACACTTCCTTCTCTTCTCTTCCCTCCCCTCCCCTCTCCTCCGTGAGTCCCCTGGATGAGGTCTTTCAGTTGTAGGTGAGCAACATAACCTTAACCGCCTGTGGATCTAGAATGATTCAGTTAGAAACCGGTAAAAACTAATAGCGTGTGGTCACTACCGGATTTCGCTGAGCATGTTTGGCTTAGGGTTTACTCAAAGATCATGCAAGAGTGAAGAGTATGGACGGAAGTTGGAGTACAGCTCCGTTCTAGAATTCTTTCTTGTAGAATGGATATGTGCAGGAAGTCTCAGCTTGCATACAAATGACAAACGACTTGATTCGATTGCACGATTCTTGGAGATGGGGTCGGCCAACAGAGCAGCTCAATCGAAGGGGCCCTATGGTGGGGCGAAAGACACATAAAATGTCTGTAACCATAACGAGTGCTTACCGATCCGACAAGACCTCTCGTCCTATATGGCCAAAAGTTAGCACTAAAGATCATTTACAGCTTGTGATTTAACTCCCCAAACAGAATTTACTGGCATAGGTTAAGTGGCCCTAGTATAGTATCCTGACTTTCCAACTGTTGTTACAACATAGTGTTGTTATCCATAGAGGGTTTCCGCGGTTGTACTCTATCACGTGTTAGCGTGTTTGTAAAATACAGCTATGGCGCAATCAATTCCGGTCATTCATGCGGTTATGAGAAAGATGCCTCATATGTATATATATATATATATATATATATATTATGCTGTTTTGTTTTCCATTACAATATACTGTAGGATGATAATACCTATGAATATATACTATATATATATATATATAGTAACAGAAGTACATTTATAGAGATTATTTTTATCTCTCTATTACCTGGCGCTTGTGATTTTACCAGTTTTTGAAAGTTTATTTAAAATTTTATCTCAGGGGTAACTTTCCTCCTTCCGTGCTTGCCTTTTCTTTTCGGATATCGTATTGCTTTTTATTATCACGTATTTGCTACATGATAAATTAATTATAAGAGTTTTAAAAGTATCCGATTCGCGGTTTAAAACCCTTAGAGGAGTTTCATCATTCGTGATCTAATTTATGTGGTTCTAACTCTAAACTTTAACGTAATATAGAAACATTATCCGTTATTATAAACTATAAGTCTAGTTATCTGATTTTATAAAAAAACCAGTGTGAGATTTTTTAATCATACATAAGATTTTGTAATATAGTCTAATTAAATGTTTCATTATAATATAAGGAGAAGAGTTGGGATCCTAATTTCTAAAGTCTAAGGTCTCCCAGCTAGTCAATCGATGATTCAGCTGACGACACTAGAAGCTAGAATCTTTTCCGGTCTGCAAATAAGTTTTACTTGTGGGGTAGCCTGCTACAGTGCTAGCTCAGAATGTCAACTTGCTATCTGCCAGGGAAACGCAAAGATCTTCTTCTCCTCTTTTCTTGGAACTTCAAGACTACTCGAGCAAAAACGGATCACCTCCTCTTTTAGTATGAACTGGAAGGGCAAGACGTGCAGGATTGGTCAAGTATCTGGAAGTCTTTCGTTTCTTTCCCATTGTTTATTTTGTCTTCCGTGTCTAGAAAGAAACGGGTTAGACCTGCGACGACGAAGGGTAGGATATCCTCACCTCATGTACACTAGAAAGCCGGATTGCTTTCTAAGTGTAGATTAATGTATTATTTTATCCTTGCGAGAAGGGTTAAGAAATAAATTAATTTACATAAGAAATAATATTATGTTAAAATATGTTGATAATTTTAGGATTGGTTAACATTTATTAATTTTAGATAATATTTATATATTTTTGATAAGGAAAAACAGGATTCGATAGACATAGCCGTGGTAGATATTTACTTGACCCGCCCAATGTGCGACAAGTCTTATCGTCCTGTTAGTCAATTTCACTTACTTAAACAATTAATATTTCGAGAATCGTTAACTTGGAACTACAGTCAAAGCAATATCAGTGAACAGTACTAAGTACTATGTCGATTTATTATACAATGTAAAAAAAATTACACATAATAATAAATAATATGATATTTTCTATATTGATGATCGCGAAGAGTGGTACAACATTCTCCAAGATTAACTGCAGATAAAAATAACGTGTCCGTATAACGAATATCAAAGAAAAGTATTATAAAAATAAATATCCGAGTTCATCACACGAATACCAAAAGCGATCAGACCTAGTCTTTCTTTCCTGAGTATAGTGAATCTGCTGAATAGCAGTACGATACTAGACCGGGTCTCTCACTAGACTTGTCGGAGTCATCACCAGGGGTAGAGAGTAGATGAACCCCAATGACACCACAACATGGATGTGGTCAGGAACACGTGAATAGAACACTCTCGATAGTTGTAAACTTTGATGAGACAATCATTTCGTTGTTTGGCAACGAAATGATCAACATGGAGCGACAAATTTAAACGCTTCACTTGAATTTCTTCTTTTGTTTGCAGATTAGTTTGAGTGACTAGCAAGAATTCAGTAGATTGAGTTCAATTATTCGAGTTTGAGTCACCCAGAGCTTGTGTGCATGTTGATCACTGGATATTTTCTTTTGGTCCTATTTCTTTTCGTGTGAGCAAGAGTTTGACGGAGTTCCAGTAAGAATAAAAATCGACGCATTTGAGTTTTCTAGATAATATCGAGTTTCTATAGTACCACTGGAGTTATAATAACACTTAGATCGTGGAACTCCTCCGAAGCCTACACAAATTGTCCCCAACTTCAAATCTAGTTCAGCATTCATTTAGCTCGATTTTCCACCAATTTGAAACAAATCGACTTTCTTTCACTACTGTTGTTTCGTTCAACTCTCACTTAGCTCATCTTCGCTCAACTCGACTGTAAGTCGTTCTGACATGAATACACTTTCCTTCATTGTCTGCTGTTTCGTCCATGCCACACTGAGCTTGTCCTCGCTCAGCTCGACTGTAGGTTGATTTCAATGTCTGATGTTTCTCTCACACAGACTTTCTCACATGAACACCAAAGTGTGATATGCATGACATGATAACATGTCATGCATATCACGTCCCTTTGAACTATGCACATCACTCATGCTTGTCGTCATCATCGGTCATGGTCCGATCAAGTCTAGCTTTTTGTGCAAAGCATATCTAGTAAGAATTGTGAGAAGGCATGGTGCGGCTGAAGTAAATAACTAAATCCGGAGAAGGAAACTACAAGGACTTTTCTTATTGTTTTATGTTTGTAAGAGCTATTTTCTCCGTGAACTTTTTTGCACCTACACCGATTACACCACCCTTGCAGTACCCCGCTGGCGAGTACTTGGTAGTCAATGAGGACCAAGAGGTATGGGTTCACCAGCCGACGCTGGACCCCACATGTTCAATGGACTTTCCCTTGAAGTGTTTTTGATCGATCAAGGATTAGAGAAGGTTGCCGATTGACGAATATGCGAGGAGAGGAAGACATGGTAAGGAAGAGAGTGTAGGTTGAGAGAGAGAACAGTGTTATGGGGTGATTTAGTGTACATTTATCTATTTATTATTTTATTATTTTAAGAATTGATATATTTTATGTAAAATGAGCGAGTATTAAATATTTTTTTAAGATTACATAGTTTTTTGTTTAAGGTTTTTGAGAGATTTTTGAAAATTTTTTTGCTACATATGATGTGTTTTTATCCTTAGATGATTAAGGTTATTTATTTAAGAGTATATTTTTGAGATATTTTTATTAGGAGTATTTTTGGTTAGATATCGTCCTTTTTCTAGCTATGCATACTCCCTCTCTCAAGATGAGATCGAGATTGATCCAAGACACACCATGTCCGGTGTGCGGTCAATTGTTTATCTCGCAAAAGATAAAGTCTCATGAGAAAGTGCATAAGAGCTATGATTAGACCACATGGGATGCCCAAGTTAGACGACAACGGAGGTCTACACGTGCAATCATTATGACACCGTTAGTCCTTCTTCCTGAAGTTCCTCTTGAGTCGTTGGAATGGTTGAGAATCTACACTGACACCATTCTAAGATTGTTTGAGACGAGTTTTCTTTGTCCATGTTTGTTCCGTCGGCTACCCATGCTCTCCATGACGAGATGAGGAATGCATTCCGTCTACCTCTCGACATGTTGACATGAAACATCAAGGACGAGATGGTATGGTTATTGTTTTTCTTATTATCTCGTTGATGCTTCTGTTATATTGGAGGTGGCAAAGAGGGACAGTGGGAGATGACGATCCGTCTTTGGAGATTCCGTGCTCGTGATTGGACGGTCTTTCAAGAGGAATCAATTAGTGCTGCACAAGATAAGAATGAGTTCGTTTGTGCACGTGACATCTCATTTTTCGTTCACATAGGACGTTGTAGGATGTTAGGTCAGGTTGGAGAGTATAGAAGAGCTGCTAGAGCATTACATCATTTGTCAATGACGTGTCATACTGAGAAGACAATCACTTCGTTACGTTTTCTTCATCTCCCACCACCTGAGGTTCTGGACTATCAGCCTGAGGAGCCATTATGTCTCGATAGATCCTTGTTTGCCTAAGCATTGTGTACAGCTCCATGTCTATCTTCTGGAAATCTGTCAGAGATGATCTACGAGCACCTACGAGATTGTTTCCAGACAGACGACCCTTCTAGTGGTTTCACGTAGCTTTTTCAGATAGCGGCAATAGTAGCTCAAGGACATATTCTACATTCTATAGCTTAGGTATGGGGGCAGCTAGACTTTTTGTCATGATGAAAGATGACGGAGAGATTCGACAGATAGTCGACGAGATTCTCTTATGACTTATTAGTCGTATCATTGTTCTTCAACTTCAAGATACTTTTCAAGACCATCTTTGTCCATATCAATTTGGAGTTACGACGACTGGAGGTTGTGAGTCTGTGTCTTTCGACATTAAGGCTCTCTTGGACATCCATCTCGATTGAGTTGTCTTACAAGTGGACATGAAAAATATTCTTAATAGCGTTTTTCGCGCTTCCATCTTTAGAGAGCTCATGGATGGCGGTGGATCTCTAGGAGTCTCGTTTCATTCGTGTGATCCTTCTATGATTCTTCATCTTCTCTTTATTATCAACACGGTCCTTCGATAGAGGAGGTTACAATCATCAACTCCGCTGCACGAACTTGTTAGAGAGATCTTTTGGGTGGACCCCTCTTTGTCTTAGCTCACTATAAACTCTCTTGGTCATCGCTTTGGTTGCCTTTGGTTGTGTCTTTTCATCTCTAGTTGATGACACGCATATCGTAGGTCTGGCGGATCAAGCCAGTATGCCTTTGATCACCTCGTCTCTCAACTGATCTTGGTAAGATTGAGAGTGAAGGTGTCAAAGTGCAAGGCTTGGTCTCCCTTAGATATTCCGTTGGACTTCCAGTTCTCATAAAGATTTGTTACACCTAGAGATGGTTTACGTATCCTCGGAGTACTGATGGGTTCAGAGGACTTCGTCCTCCGGTTCTTAGATGTTGCTATTGCGAAAGACGTTTTGCATATTCAAGATCTCCCTAGGTTAGAAGACCTTCAGGTAGTCTTTGGTATCTTTTCCTCTTTTGTTGCACATCGTTCTGGTTACTTATTTTGCACAGTACCTTCATCTCTTATCTTCATCTCGCACCTTAGAGAGTTTGATAGGAGGTTCATGAGAGTCTTTGACGACATCTTAGGACCGAGGACCTTTGAGTGTGTGACATGACTTCTCACACGTAGATAGACATCATCATCAATATCATATGACGGGGTGTGTTTATTATCTACGGAGGAGACTGCTCCGACAATCTTTTTGGATAGTTGAGTTCTCTCAGCACCTTGGCTCTATTGTCATTTCCTCGTGCGAGATAGACCTATTCTGGAGAGCTATGTGACAGAGGTGGAGGATGATTCTTACGGACTACAGATGTGTCTCTATGAGACAAGAGATAATTTGACTCTTGAGACACGTGAGTCACATCCTCGATCGTACCTTAGCTACCGTTGGATCTTATGAACTATAGTTCTCTTTGACGTGACACCACTACAAGCAAGTTCTTAGTGATCCTTCCATCTCATATGATACTAGAGCTCGACTCCGTTCTTGTTCGAGGGTGCAAGGCTCATAGCTCGACCTTGCATTAGAACGTTCCTACTTGCATCGACTGTCTTCTCTACAACGATGAGATTCTGCCTAGGCTTGGTCCAGTCTGTTGCTTCAACATTGTCCACCTGCGAGTGCGATGTCTGGCTCGACATCTTGTTCGCTGTCCTCATGATAGAAAACGGATAGTTACTTATGATGTCATCAGAGACATTGTGTTTGCTATAGCACGAGAGAACGAATACATTGTCCACTGCTCTGTAAGCCGGCCTGTCTCTCACCCAGGGGTACCTCAGATGACTAGGATTACTAGTGCACCTTAATTACAAAGATTCTATCATACCCATGCTCACTTCACTCAACACTCTGATCCGTATGGTCACATCGGTCCATCTAATAGCGTTCTTGCAAGTTCTAACCCCGCCCTCCACATTGCATCACATAGTACTCAAGGACTCCCAAGGTCTCCAATGCTCACTTTACTTATAGACAGGAAAATGAGAGTCCTTTCCACTCTCTCAACTCCTCCTTATATACTCTACAACTTCTTACCGTGGTAACTTTTACTAATTTACGTTACCTCATAGTAAGTGCGCAATCCCAAATAGTAAAACTTCTAAAGGCTACTAAGACTTAACAATAGTACACACATTACTTGTTCTACTTTACTAAAGTAAGAGATTCTCTTACTTTAGCTTTTGTAAAGTGTTAACTTTTCACGCTATCCAATCGGAAGACGACAACAAACTATTACGTCTTTTGAGGAGCATCTTTAGATCTTTGTGCATGACTTTCCATCATGCATCCAATCAGCGATGGTCAACAAAGTTACATACTTTTGAGAAGCATATTTAGAACTTCGCACTTGTCACATAGTGCCCTAGTGGAACCTCTAATAGTTTCCTCAACTTAGTTATAACTATCTCAGCTAGTCATGACTACTTTTAATCACTCTAGATTTAGATCTTCGAACTAGAGTAACCTATAAGATAGTCATACCTAATGAAATTTATATAAGCACGCACACGAATAATGGGATACTTGTGGTGTGACATTTACCCCCAGACTTAATTTTCACTCCGTCCTCGGAGTGAAGTATCACGTTAATGAAACTTCTTCAACTTGTCGTGGTTCACTCGGTCGAAATACGTACCACTCCTTTCTTGAAGATCATAGGTGTCATTACTCCACACTTTGGAGATGATGAAAGGTCCAAAATATCGACGTAAGAACTTCTTTTGAACTCGCTTGTGCCTAATAGCATCCCATAACATCACCCACTCACCCTTTTGAAATGGCTGTAACTTCGTTTTGTTCTTCGCCAAGCGCTTGTCATAGCTCTTCTTCTGCTGTAGCTGAGGCATCTCAATTCGTTGAGCTGCATTGTCTCTATTCTCTTCCAGCTCCAACAAGGTTTCTCCCCGCTCTTTCTCAGCTATTGGACCACCCTTTCTCTTCAATCCAGCTTGCAAGGTCTGAAAGGTGGTTAGGTCGAACTGGATTGGTAATTTGGATTCCAACCCATACACCATCTTGAAAGGTGAATATCCCGTAGACGTCTTCACTGTCGTACGATACTCCCATAGAACCGCATGAAGACGCTTGTCCCAATTGTGTTTGGCCCCTTCCATGTCAGCATCCTTTGCTAACATTTGACACAAGGTAAAGTTTGTCCTCTCTACCAACCCGTTTGAACTAGGTTTATATGAAGTAGTAACCCTCTGAGAAATGGAGAAATGTGTGCACATGGCAGTAGTCATACCACTCACAAATTCTCGACCCCTATCAGAAACTAACTCCAAGGGACATCCAAACCTAGTAATGATCCGTTCGTACAAGAATCTACCCACCTCGACTTCTCCAATAGTTACAAGAGGTCTAGCTTCTACCCACTTTGTAAGATAATCTATGGCTACAACAATATACTTATTGTTGCGAGGGGTGCGATTCAAAGGCCCAACAAAATCTATTCTCCATTTCTCGAAAGGTCCAAGAACCGGAATAGATCTAAGAGGAGTAGACACACTAGATTTGATAGCGAAAGCTTGACAAACATCACAGGTTTTACAATACGTCAAGCAATCTCTAAACATCCCCCTCCAGTGGTATCTTGCGTCAAGTATCTTGTGGACCGTCAACTTGCCTGCGAAATGTCCTCCACATACTGGACCGTCATGGAATTCTTCCATGAGTCGTAGAGACTCCTCCTTGCTCGCAGCTCTTCTCAAGACCCCATCAACTCCTTCACGGAATAACACACATTCCACCACCGAGTAAGGTTGACTTCGTTTCACCAACGCCTTCTTCTCTCTGGTCCGCATCCCATCTGGATAGACACATTCCGTAACAAAATCCCAAATTTCTTGATATTCTATTGGGATACTAGAGTTGTTCATCAAGACCATCAAATCTTCGTCAGGAAAGATGTCGTCCACCGGCTCCTCTCCATCTCCATCGTAAGCTCTAGATAGCAAATCTGCATTCGCGTGTTTCTTTCTTGGTCGATCGCAGATCTCATAGTCGTACTCTGACAATAAGAGCTTCCATCTTGCTAATCGTCCTTCGACCATAGGTTTATTGAAGATGTACTTCAATGCCTTATGATCTGTAACGATAGTGAACTTGCCTCCTATGAGATAATGTCGAAATTTTCTCAGAGCATAGATCACTGCTAATCCTTCTCTCTCTGTCACAGAATAATTTCTCTCTGCCTTGACCATTTGCCGACTAGCATATGCGATAGGATGATCTCTACCTTCAACATCATATTGACTTAAAGTACATCCTACTGCTATATTTGAAGCATCCGTATATAGAATAAACTGTTTATTCCAATCGGGCTTAACCAAGATCGGAGCTAAAGTAAGAGCTTTCTTTAGTTCCTCAAAGGCGGCTAGAGCTTCTTCATCTCCTAAAATCAACACGTAATCTACTCCCTTCTTCAGATATACAGTCAAAGCATACGCTTTATGTGAGAACGAGAGTATAAACCTTCGATAATACCCCACCATACCTAAAAACTGTCGTAGCTTAGTGAGAGTACTAGGAAAAAGGGAGTTCTAAGATCTTCTACACCTTCTCTGGATCAACGGCAATGCCGTCCTTGGATATGATATGACCCAAGAGTAACCCTTCCTCACACCCAAAAATACATTTCTCCGGATTGAGAGATGCATTTGCTACATCTAAACATTCTAAGACCTTCACAAGGTGCTCAAAATGCTTCTCCTTACTCCCGTAAACACAAAAGTCATCTATAAAATCTCTCACAAACTTTCCTAAGAAAGGTTCGAACACTTTGTTCATAAACCTTTGAAACGTCGCAGGAGCATTACACAGACCAAATGGCATGACTCAAAATGCAAACGTACCCCACGGAGTAGTGAAAGTGGTCAGGTGTGGATGTTCTGGTGCAATTTTGATCTGGTTATATCCGCTATAACCATCTCCAAAGCTGTACCATTCGTTTCTCGCCACTTCTTCCAAGATCTCGTCGAGGATAATAATCCTTCTTTGTGACCGCATTGAGCTTCTTGTAATCAACACACACCCTCAATTTGCCATTTTTCTTCTTTACGATCACAATGGGTGATACCCATTCAAAATGCTCCATCTCGTAAATGAACCCAGCAGTGTGAAGCTTCTCGATCTCTTCTTTCACCAGATCCGCAATTGGAGGACTCACTCTTCGTTGCTTCTGTCGCACCGGTTTGACTTCCTTCTCTAACTCGATACGGTGTTGCTCCAGTGTGACCTCTCTCAGATCCTTGTAACTAAATGCAAATACATGAATGTATTTGCGAAAAATCTCTTCGAAACAACTCTTCTCCTCTTTAGTAACCTTCGATCCATAACGTAAGGTGGCAATTCTTCTCTCCACCTCCTCGGGAGTCAACGGTTCTTTGTCTCTATCTCTTTGCACTTCCGGAGAAGGGAAAAGATCCACTACATTCACACCCACATTTCATTCTTCTCTCTCCTCTTCAGACGATGTATTTTCAGATTCTGAATCTGGAGAATTGGTACCTACATCAGAAGTAGTATCGACAACTTCTGACTCCCAGTAGTCCGATGTGGGTCGATCCGCTTCCGACGTCCCAACTTGATCTCCGAGCAATGGAACTTTGATCCGGTGGTGATTCGGTCCGATGCGTAAATAACCTTTGTGCCAGTTATCCGTTGCATGTACTGCTCGAAGTCAAGGTCTTCCGAGTAACATTTCATAACTTGACTCCTTCAAGATTTGAAATGTCATGTTTACTTGCATTCCCATTACTGACACGCAAACTCTCTCCAGCACTACCAATGGCCTAACTCGCTGTCTGTTAGCCATGCCAACCGTGATACTAGAAGGACGCGTTGGTACTAGATCCAACTTCCTCATGAGTCGTTCCGAGATGGCGTTTATTGCCGATCCTCCATCGACAAGAACATCAGAGACATCTCTCCCATTGATACGAGCCTCTACTTTTGATGCCTTGTTGCATACCTCTCCTTCACTAGCGTCTAAAGCACTCACACCGACAATGGAAGGATTTACCTTCTTTTTCCGACCTCGTCGGGAGCTTAGACCGCTACGAAGTTCTTTCTTCACCGAAGGATTCAGAGCAATCAACTGTCCCACAGTAATGTTTGCTCGTTGCTTTCCCACGTCTTCCACCACATTGTATTTTGATTGCTCCATTGAAATTGTGAAATCAGTATTTCCCAATTTCTTCCGTCGCTCTTTGGTTTTTGAAGAAGATTTGCTACTCCGAGTATTTTGACTTGGAGAATCTTCCATCACGATAGGTTCTCCCTCGTCGAAATGCGTCCTCATCCTCTTCCTCTCTTGAGCCAACAGCTCTACAGACTGAAAACCTTCTCGTACATCTCGCGGCTCCAAGATGTCAATGCATGCTACACCCTTGTCCTTGCTTTGTGAAGTTGAAGCTCCATCCGCCGTTCCACCATTACGACTCGGACAATTACGTTGGAAGTGTGATCTTCCGCACGTAAAACATCATTGGCTCGTGTAGTTACTGGGTGATCCTTGCGGTGGTCCACCTCTGGACTGATAGTTTCTATAACCTCGTGAGCCCCCTCCAACATTTGGACTCCGGTGTTGCAACAAATTCACCATATTGATCTTCAAATCTGCCAGAGAATCTGTCAAACTTTTCAACTCATCACGAAAGTCGGGAGTAACAGATCTAGATGGTACAGTGACTGTAACCGCACTAGTAGGAGCTATCGGAGTCAGATTCTGAAATCGAACAGTCGGAACACTCGCAGGCGTCAGAGTTGACATGCTCGGCCCTTGCACATCTTCACATGCTGCCCCAACAGTCATTGGTTGCAAGTCGTCTCCATCCAGACTCTCTTCCATCCTGGTTGCGATCTTCACTGCATCAGCCTTCGAAGTTGGTCTCTCATACCGCACTTGTGTTCGAATCTCCGGCCTCAATCCCCCAATAAAATTCTTTGTGAGCATTGCTCCAATGCCCACCATCGTTGGTTCTACTACATCTCCACTCTTTCGTAAAACCACCCAAAACTTCTGTTCTAATTTCTCCACCCTCTCGGCATAAGTCCTTATTTTCTCTTTCTCTCCTTGTTTGAGGTAAGTTACCTCCACCATTAACTTCTCGTAACTTTCATCAGGAAGAAAAGTTTCAATTAAGGCCTCCGTCAATACTTCCCAAGTATCATCTGGAGTCCCCACTACTCTTCTCTTCTTCCTATCCTCATACCATGTCAATGCAGAACTCTCAAGAAATTCAGGTATCAACCCTACCCACTCGCTCTTCTTTCGATCTCCATTGCCAATGCATGCTCATTTGAAGTCCCTCACAAATCCTTCCACGTCTTCTCCATCCTTTCCGTAAAACACCGGAAGTTTCCTCATTCTTCTTTTCTTTTCTTCTTCTTACTCAAGGTACTGCTTGTGGATGTGAAGATCGTACTTCACCGCAATCTACAATTTCCCCGTTGAGCTCTCTCCTCTCCAAAGGTTGGAATAGGCTTGACCCTCATGGTCATCTTATCTAACGTGTGACAGACTATCTCCATCCTCGCTAGAAATCTTCACTTGTTCTGTTTCTACACTCAATCTTCTCTCGAGACCTTCGGCTACAGTTTCGAGCAAAGCAACCACTGCGCTGCACTCATGCTCAACTGGAATCCCATCCACTTCACATCTCGGACAAAAGGTTGTAGGATCAATGACGCCTTGTCTAGGGGAAAAAAGACCTATGTGTAAGCTTAAGTCGACCAACCCTCTTCATTCACGCAAAAGTGTATTCTTCGTAGGACACTTGCTCACTTTATGTCCTTCTTCTCCACACAAAAAGCACCTCGAGTTCTTCTCCAGATTCTTACGAGTACTCTCTACTTCTTCCTCAAATTCTAGTCGAAATTCTCCTTTCGCCAGATCAGCGGTAACTATCACCGCATAGCCTTGAGGGATCTTGCTCAACCTCAATTTCCACTCTTGCTGTCCTTCCATGACGATGATCCGTCATACATCTCTTTCTCGCTCTATAGTTTGTTTGACACTTTTGATCACTCGACTATCTTCTCGCTTAGCAATCTCTCACATTACTAAGTAGAAGCTTAACTTGTCAACCCTGAGCCTCAGAGATCGAACATAACCCTCTCAAGAATTCTGAAATTCTTTCACTCTTTTACTTCAGCAAGCGATATAACAGATCTGACCCCCCTTCGCTTCGAATGTCATAACTCCAATTCTACTCGATCAATTCACGCATGATTTGGGTACCTAGATAGTTTATCTTGCAAGCTATCAGCATGGAAGATTTCAAGGTCTAACTCTAAAAAATGAAAATATGAAAAGGACTGTAAACTCCTTTCCGAGAGCTCACTATTTGATACCGAAAACCCCCTTAACTTCCGAAAGACATAACTCTCTCCTTACAATTGATCTCTCGGAGATATCAAGCTTATTGGAAAGCTTATCTTGCCCTCTATAACATGGTCTATGTACGAAGGTTCTGAACTCATGCTCAAAAACAAACCTGAACTGTACTAACGACTAAATACGAATCTTTGTATCGAGGTCCCGGCAACGGAACCAAAATGTAAGCCGGCCTGTCTCTCACCCAGGGGTACCTCAGATGACTAGGATTACTAGTGCACCTTAATTACAAAGATTCTATCATACCCATGCTCACTTCACTCAACACTCTGACCCGTATGGTCACATCGGTCCATCTAATAGCGTTCCTGCAAACAAGTTCTAACCCCGCCCTCCACATTACATCACATAGTACTCAAGGACTCCCAAGGTCTCCAATGCTCACTTTACTTATAGACAGGAAAATGAGAGTCCTTTCCACTCTCTCAACTCTTCCTTATATACTCTACAACTTCTTACCGTGGTAACTTTTATTAATTTACGTTACCTCATAGTAAGTGCGCAATCCCAAATAGTAAAACTTCTAAAGGCTACTAAGACTTAACAATAGTACACACATTACTTGTTCTACTTTATTAAAGTAAGAGATTCTCCTACTTTAGCTTTTGTAAAGTGTTAACTTTCCACGCTATCCAATCGGAAGACGACAACAAATTATTACGTCTTTTGAGGAGCATCTTTAGATCTTTGTGCATGACTTTCCATCATGCATCCAATCAGCGATGGTCAACAAAGTTACATACTTTTGAGAAGCATATTTAGAACTTCGCACTTGTCACATAGTGCCCTAGTGGAACCTCTAATAGTTTTCTCAACTTAGTTATAACTATCTCAGCTAGTCATGACTACTTTTAATCACTCTAGATTTAGATCTTCGAACTAGAGTAACCTATAAGATAGTCATACCTAATGAAATTTATATAAGCCCGCACACGAATAATGAAATACTTGTGGTGTGACAGCTCCTACATACAACATGTGCACCTAAAATAGCACCGTATACCGTGATTACTCTCTTGTGGACCATGTTGACTAAACTCTCTTTAGAGCAATGGAAACTCATTGTCTATAAAACGTAGTGCAAAAAGAAAAAGAAAGTAGTACCATTTGACGTATCTCATGATAAGTTCTAACACAATCTTGAATAAAAACGTCGAACTTGGAGATTATGGATCCATATATCTCCAAGGTTAGAGAATGAAGCGATGTCTTTCTTGCATCTCTATACTTGATCACCTTCGTTGTTGTCATCACGCCTGCAGCCCATCTTGGAGATGGAATGATCACTTGTATCGGCACCGAATCTCGTGTCGAATCCGTGACAACCACATCTGCCACTGAGATCTAATATTTTCTCATCATGTATAAGCGAGCTCTCACTGCCCTTCCTCTCTACAAGAACCTCACATCATCATTAGCTATGAAAAGCTAATGATGATGTTTCTTTTTTCGGGTCGTTGGTTGCTTGGCCCTTTGGGTCCCTCTTTTCCTTGTAAGGATTGATGTGGTCTTTCTATCCGTTTGCTATTCATTGCGTCGCGTGTTTCTGCTAATGTTTAAACCCCCAAGTCCAGGTCTGGGGGCAGACGTGCTGGAAACTACAGTACACGGACCGAATTGCCCCTGCGGGGAACTTGACGCCACGCCGGCTAAGTGCGGATGGGGCTAAGATCTGACAAGTTCACTGTCCTTTTAACTGGCTGTATAATTTACTCCCTAAGAGAAGTATATACCAGTAGCAGGACTGAGGCAATACATCTGGCATTATCTGGGAGTGACCTCGAACATGGAACATATTCGAGGGCGCAAATGTGGGAAGAAGAGGTGATGTCGTAACTTCGAAACCTAGAGAGAGAGAGAGAGGAGAATCAAACACGATTCCCAAATGGCATCGTCAAAAGCAGAGGACGGACGCACTAGACTGCTGGGCTGGGTTCATTAGTGAATCCAGCCCAGCAGTGAACATTATCTCTCTTCTTTTGCACCCAGAAACTGCCGGAGATCGCATTGCCGAACATGATTAGAGAGACAAGAAAGATTTCGCAGGAGAATTCGTGGCGGGTTTTATGGTTCTGCTTTCATGCATATTTCTTCAAAGCATATATCCTGTCGTCGCTTGAAAACCTGCCGCAAGCAGTTGTTGCATTCCAGACCAGATTTCCAACCCTGTTATGGCACCCGACCCTGTTTCTGTGGGAAGGTAAGAATCGTTGTACAATGATAGGTTTATCTTCGTCCCCTTGATGTATAGAATAATAATTTCTTGTGATTCAGAGTCTTGAGATCAAGGTGTGTGCCCTGTGTAGTAAACATCTCCGGGACCTGGTCTGCATTGCTGAGCAGATTGATGCGAGTTGAGGTAACTGGATGATATGACAGTTTTTGAGCTGACAGCAGATTGTGAGATGATTTCCGTCTATCTGTAGTGGCTACTGCTGGAAGGAATGCCTTGATGAAAAGAAAGGACTTGGCGCCAGCTACCCGTTTCATGCTGTTGACATTCGGCTGAAAGGGCCAACATAGAGGGAAAGAGAAAACTGCCGATACAGTCTGACTTTTAAGTTACCTCTCGCGCTCCTTCTTTAATCCTTCCTACAGGTGGCCCTCGTGTCAAGTATTATATACAGCCAAGTCTGTCGAACAGGACCGAGCAGGTCTGTAAAATCGTGCTTAAGCACAACTAAAAACACTCGGTAGGATACAAATCCTGCCGGAGCTTGTCATTCTAAAGCTAGTTAGATAAAAATAGGCTTTTGATCTTCTGGTGGAATTTAGATTCACACGGTATGCAGATCCTGTGCTTCATACTAGGAGCTTGTTTTGATGTTCTAGACAGTCTTAACACTAGATACAATCTACAGTCTCTTTTCTTGCCCATCTCACATCTGTCGCAAGTTTTCCAACGTTCAAGTATGGCTCAATACTTGAATCCTCTCTACGTCGAACCGGTACGGGACATGACAGCCATGGTCTTGGATTAAGGATTAGTACGGTTCTTATCATGAACTTCCTTTTAACATTCACTGCCCATCCCTGAAGAACTCCCGTCAACATCTCACTCAAAAGAGTGGCATGAGAATTGATGATGAACAAGGAACAGAACTTGAAGCCCAATTTATTTGGTATGACCAAAACTGGTAGAACGCCAGAACGTGGAATCTATGGCAGAATCCCAATTGTTCAAAGTCGAATTCTGAGCATACTGTAAACCCCCCACCTTAGATATTTCAATCCTGCCGACATGACATTCATCACACGTACTCCCTTGAAATATTTTACTGGCACAATAGGAGCTATCAGTCTGTAAGTACTACCCAGAAAACCTAGAAATATTCCAATATACCTTTGAATAACTTTGGAATACTTAGGGTAGGTTGCGCTTGATGTCCTGAGGGCCTCTTGAGGAAAAACATCTCTTGGTTTAGAGAAGTGCGCATAATCCTTTCCACTGGTTAGTTCGCTTAAAGAAAGATACTGCGTAATGGATCGGTAACAGAAAGACTTACTTGGAAGGAAACTTAAACCACTCCGCACGAGGGACATTCCCTGCCCTTTCCTTAGCGTTTGCAAATCCTGCTAATCCTTCAACCATTCTAAGAACCAGGTCATGGCCTTATCATATCGAGTGCTCCAACCGAGTGCTCAATTTACCCGTCCAAACCTGCACAATTTGACATCAGAAGACAAAGTCGAAGGTTACTTCTCGTAAAGTGTCAGTGGTGAGCACGTTTGCTGGTGCGGATTCACAGCCGCATTGTGCTTGCCTGCTTAAGATGGCGTAAACCTAGTGACCTCAGCTTTTAGTCAAAGTGTAGCATCGAAACACCGTTAACTTCAAATTGTCCAGTCCAAAGACATTCAAACTCCACTGGTCAACTTAAAAGTCAGACGGAATTCCGCATCTTCTCCATCTTTGCACGACTCCTGGGGCGATATGACGAGAAACTTAAAGATGTTTAATACAAACATAGATACATCCAGTGCTTTGCCGCACTTACAACTCATAAGCATTCTTATTATCAGCAATTCGCGGGTATCTCCACATTGGCAGGACCCAGTATCCTTGATTCCGTCAAAGATAACCCTTACAGTTTGGAGAAAGAGTACGTAATCGTAGAGACTTGTCACGGATCAAGGACAAAACGTTCTGCATTCTATATGCCGAGTTCCACAGAAGGCAGAGCTTCTTGTCCTTGATCGTGAAGAAGCTATACCGATTACGTACCTTTCCAAGTCCAAATGGTTAGACAGCTAAGTTTCGTCAGTTAAGCGTACAGTCTGCGGAGCTCAAACACAAGTTCACTGAAACAAGTTTGAACGGCTACTAGTCCGACTCCAAGCAAACAGCTAGAAATGGTTGGTCTCTTAGTTACATAGGATACGCGAGTTCCATGTGGCAATATTGACCCAATGTATATAGAAGAAAGCAAGCTTGACCCCATGCCGCGCTGATCTCGTCCCACTCCACCTGTTCCCATCAGAAGCGAATCTTGCCTGTAAGTCTGCAAACAAAGGTTATTTCGGGTAAAAGTTCTATTGAGTAAGCCGAGGTTCTGAGGTGCTGATGCCTGGTTCCACAACACCGAACAACTTTCATACTAGTGTTAAAAGGCAGTGGAAAACTACTACATACAGGAACATTTGGCAGTCGTCCAAGTCGGAAGTTGTTGATGGTACCAAAATCACATCCCCCCGTATGATATACATCATCCAGCACATGCGTTGTCCTCAACGATTCAAGTTGTACTGAAGCTACTTCCAGCTTGGCAGACACAGCTTCTGTCTCTTCCTGTTGAAACGTAGACAAGGAATAGTAAGGGAGATGTATAGTCCTCAAGTAACCATTAGTTCATCAACCAAATCATTCTAGTTCCAGCACTACTTCCTGGAGCGAAGTCCAACCAAACAATAATCGTTTTAGCTGAAAATCACTAATTCCAATTCCAAATGTTTAGAGGAAACGCCTCTTCGAGTTGTATCGGTGAACTTTTCAAGCCAGCAGAAAAGTTGCTATCACATACAACCACAGCTTGTATAGTGATGACTCAAATCGAGTCATGTGACAACACTTGGATGAGCATCTGAGTCTGAACTAGCTATCAAGCTCCTGTTAGTTATTGGTCCACAGAGTATGAGTGCTGCAGCACCTGTTTCCCAGTAGAAGCAGTCTCAGAAGATTCTTCATCCGTTGACGTGGGAATAAAAGCTCGCAGCGTTTGTATGTTGCGCGCTTTTGGGATTAACAGCCGTCCCGCCTGCGGCTGGTCCATACAGCGATGCTGCTGAAGAAGGCAGGACCACCAACGACTCATCTAACGCCCGGATCCGGTGACTCTCATGTCCAGTGACTCCAGGCATCCTGCTTGTCCTGGCAGGTGCTGGAGAAAGGGACTGATGATGTTTGGCCTAGGAACTGGTGATATTACCAATAGCCTTACCATGAGGAAGCTCCCCTGCTCTAGATCGCGGAGTGGAACCGCATAACCAGGCTTCTGGTTATGTTTCGTTACAGGGAGCACCTCAAAAGAGCTGTCCATCGGGCCGATGCCAGGTAAAGAACTCTCAATTCCTCCATGAATGGAGGCCTGCACACCTGCGAACGCTTCCCGCAAACTTGTACAATTAGGGAAGGCTGGGACACCGAAAGCGATATGACAGAGAGAAGACGTGAGCAGAATAAGACATGTTAGAGTGCAATAATGACTGAAGAAGACGAGTGATGCACCCGAATTTTGAGCTTGACCGATCTAGATGCCTCCCAGACCCCTTTTCCGACCGAAGCGTTCCCATTCACTGGTGGTAAGTCACAACCACAGCCATGACAGAGCCAATATGGTGGCGAGATTCTGTTTTCCACATGTTCTATGGACCCTCTGTGGTTGATACATCCGCTCAAATTAACAGTTTTCTTCCCCTTAGGCAGGAGCTGCAACCGGTTCTTCATATCAGCAGTGAAACCCCAACATTCGCCCTCTTAAATATCTCATGCCCACCAAAGCTCGTTTTGCACTTGCACAATCAGCTGTACCATAATCCAATACCCATATTCAACTCTTCATCGGCTACTGATTTCCTCCAAAGCATGGAAGATAAATGAACCCTCACAAATCAGAAATTCTTTAAGTTCAAAGAGGAGATCTGGATTAGGCGAAAAGCGCAATAGCGCTCGTGCGTGCGCAGGCCATCCCTGTCCTGTTTATCTCTGTCTTGGCGGACCTGGTGAAGTAGAGAAACTGGAATTCGCTCGGACAGAAAAAATAGACAAAATTAATACAGAATAAAGAAGATATCGTACGTATGTCACCTGATGTACTCCTTACCTTCACTCCTTGATATCAAAACAATAACATTCTTTCCTCTCATGGGAGATCCTCAGCTAGTCCTGGCCTTGTTCATAAAGCTCAGGTGTCCTTCCTCATTCGGTGACCTGGAAGCGAAGGGAGTTCTTCCTCCGCTGTTTTCCAATATAGAACTTGGTGCCTCGTCGTCTTGAAACACTCCACACAGCATATCCCCATCGCCAGCCAATCTGCCGTTACTAGGTTCACCGAACTACCTTAAACGAGCTAGTTAAATTGACGCAAATCAAGTACTGGTCAGAGTGCCAGGATGGACAGTGCTCGTACTGGACCTCGCCCCTTGCTAGCCCGGTTAGATTTTGTGTGTCGTGTGGTCGATTTTCAGCTGATTTGTCGTAGTCGAAATCTTACCGGGTGATAAATTAGAAATGAAGAAAAGTCTGTCGTGGACAGAGGATTCGGCCGCTGCTTGATTCTGCAAAGATTGATGTAGTACTCACCGGCGGATTGTGTCACAGATCGGTCGGGCGGTAAGTCGGTCGTGGACAATATGGAGGACTCAGCCCAGCCCGTTTAATCTGTTTTACCGTTGTTCCTGGTATAGCAATGTCACGTGGAGCTACAAGAGTGATCGGTGCAATTTACGTAAGTTTGAAGCGCTCTGCTCCCGTCATCCATGGAGATGAATACGGTCAGTGGTCACAAGCCCCGGATAGATCTACCTGGAACTCATCTCTAGCTTATCTCGTACGCTCTTCAATACGCGGTGGACATTGCTGCAGGATTCACAATCACGTTCGTCCTTGAAACTTAGAAAGACGTGCAGAACAGAACTTCGATGCATCTGTCTTCGTTGCGTTCATCAGGTGGCAGAAGAAAGCTTCTGAAATACCAGAATTGATCACTATAAAGCTCCTGCCTACGAGTGAGTGAACTCAGAACAGGACTTCCCCCACTGTGAAATTAGTACTAACTTTATTTCTGGCGCAGGAAAGATAGAACCTACTTCACGGAACAACTGTAGTACCTCTATAGCCACAAATTCTCTACGGTAACTCCGCTACCTAATGGCAGGGATCTGCGCTAAGAGCACCTGATCGATGAGATAGAAACCGATAGAGACCAGTTCTTGTGATGACTACAACCAACCATCGAAATTACCTAAGATCGCCGGTGGCATTTCTTGTGAGGCCATTTGTGGCGAATAATCGCCAGATCGTTGTGCAGATGATGTGGAGGTGAGGTGCGAAACGTATGAGGCAGCAGTTGAGTTTAGGTGCTACCGTGCACATCATCGTTAACGATGAAGTTGTTGACTAGTTACGTACAGTCCACTGAACTGAGGCTATAACTAACACTAGAGGATAGAGATGGCTGAGCTCATCAAGAACAAGGTCTCAGTTTCTTTGGGGAACGCAGGGAGCAAGTTGCAGTGAAGATGCAGGAACTGGTTGCTGGTGCTGCTGGTCATGAACTCGGACAAAATTGGCGGACGGGAAGTTGAATGACTATGTATCATACAATGTACATGTTCATTAGCTCGGCCAACTCTTGCAAAGTTGCGAAAGAAGAACCACCGGGAGCCAGAGCTGCTGATGCTTTTCTCTGAAGCTGCTGAGCCCTAGCTCTTGTAGCCTTTCCTTCTTGTCCGACCATCAGAAGATTTATTGCCTGCTCGATATCACTTTGCTCGACAAATACGTCAAGTTCGTTACCAGTCACTTCCTCGGCAAGAGACGCGAAGAATACATCACCTCTTTTGTCAGTCACTTCGATCGCTATTTGTAGCACACTCACCAAATATCTGCATCATTATCAGAAGTTCACCCTGAGTCAAGGTCTGCTTATATATAGCTCCTCAATTGATATGCGAATCCAAAATATAGACTTAGATCAGTTATCGGTATCTATGCAGTGGGGTGTTCCTCGTGAAATGAGCGAGCCGTATGGAAATTCAAAAAACAACTTCGCATCTTCTGCTGGCACCTTTTGCACAATGTCTGGGTTAGGAGGAATCCGCTGTGAAAGAAAATCTCAGTTACTACTCCTCAGACGTAACGAACGGGGAAAAATGCATTAGAAGACGAATACGCACCGGCATACGAGATTCTGATCGGCGGATAGTGGCCAAGCTAGGATTGGCACACCGGCGTTTATACTCTCCAGTGTTGAGCTCCAGCCACAGTGGGACAAGAATCCGGAGATGGATCCATGAGCCAACAGTTGAGCCTGGGGTACCCAATCGGTGACGATCATGCCTCTTCCGTTCAGTTGCGCTTCATAACCAGGAGGAAGAAGGTCTTCCAAAGTAGTGTCGCATTGCGGAAGAACCCATAAAAAGCTCTGCCGACTACTCTCCAGAGCAAGAGCTAGTCCCAGTGCCTGCTTGGAATCAAGGCGAAAGATCGTTCCGAAACAGATGTAGAGAACAGAAGCAGGACTCCGTCGTTCAAGCCAGTCCAGACATTGCTTGCGTGTATCGTTCAGCCCAGGCATGAATGACAGATTCTCGAAGCTGGTGGCAGTAGAAAGTGGTCCAATGCAAAAGACCTTCGGGACCTGTCGTCACCAAAATAACAGTTGGAAAATCAAGAATGGTTGATTTCACCAAAGAACGTACTGCAACTTCACACGATTTTCAAGAAGCTGATCTCTGTCAAGAAGCTAACGTTTATGTCCATTATTTGCCATTTAAAACAAGAAAATCTTGGCCCTCAACACCTCCGGAATTTTGCATGTGATGACATGAGACTACTATCTTACAAGACATCATTGAGCACCAAGTCAAGTTTCCGCTGGTCCGTATACCCTCGCTTGAGGATCTCCCAACCAAGCGTTTTGAAATGAACGGATTACTGAATCTTCAAGCTCACTGAAGGTATTCAGAATCACACCCTCCGCGCCTGTCAAGGACTCGGCAACTGCGAGATAGTCTTCGGGATAAGCCCACATGAACCATGGAAGATCTTTCACTTCCATGAATTCTAGTCCTGGAACTTCGACTAGCTCCTCCAGGCCTTGTGCTTTGCCATCCACCACGCTAAATGTCCCTTTAGCATGTAGCTCATGCCCCGCTTGTCTGAGTCTCGCTTCCAAGGCTGAGTTGCTGAAAAATACGTATCTTGGGATCTCCAATTTCTCAGCTATCTCCTGAAAAAATGTTAATGGGAATCACGTTACGCCTTGTGCCAACTAAATCCAGCTCCGTTCAGGTGCAGCTGAACCAAATTTATGTATCTAAGACCTATAGCAATGTCATTAGTTTGATGAACTATCTGACAAGCAGCTCTTCTTTGCTGTTCATCCTACACTCCTCTTACCATGACGGACTCGTCATTTCGTATGTTTAACTCCCTAGCTGCACTAACCAGATTCCCGGTTCTCCCCGTCGGTATGCGATGCAGAAGCTAATGCAAACCTTTACTTTACTGTTTGGATGACCAAAGCGGAGGCAAACGTTGCTCGTTAGAATCTTGCTTCCTACACAGTAAAATTCCAACTGTTACTGGATTGCATCCTGAACCTTCCTGGCAAATTAGAGACTCTTACTCTCTCGTATGACCTAGACTGACGGGCAAATTGTCCTTTCCCCAGAGAAATCTGTGAGTATAACTCTCTATGTAATTTGAGTAATTGGACGTAATCTTGAGAACAAAGCTTTTGCCTCCCGCGATTGACCCCGATTTTGAATGTTCATTAGATGATTCTTTCAGCTCTTCGATGAAAATGGGAAACAAACAAACAAACCTTGCGGACGTTTTGTGTGGGTTTGACTATAGATCAATAAAATCTAACATCTCACTCAAACTGCAAAGTGGATAGTGAATCCAGGAGATGCAGAGCTTCATACCCTCGTCCACAGAAGAAACCTGTCCGCAATGAGACATGTGGGGCCGGGCTTCCCTTTCATCTGATTATCAAGCAGCTCATGGAAGAAAGGCTGAAAGGCGTCCTCCATGCGCTTCACCTCTTCGACAATATTCGAAGTATCTTCGTGATCAGCCACACCCACCAGATGGAAATATTTCTTCTTCTGCAGCTTTTCTACCGAACGACCAGATTCTATCGATGAGATGTACTCATGGCGGGTGACGAAGGTTACAGTAACACCTCTTTCGGCGAGTGCCTTGGCTAGTCTAAAGCTAGAACCAATGTGAGCGTGTCCTGCAAATGAAATGACGAGCACATGCCCACGTTTGCGTTTACTTACATTAAAGTCTACTTTATACTCCATAGCAGTTTCGAGACAATGCAGTAGCTGACTCTCCAGGAGCGCTGGCTACAAAATTTTGCTGATGCTTGCAGGCAATCGTAACACCAATCACAGTACGAATCAGAGAAGCCCATAAACAAAGAGATCTAAAACCTCTGGGGATGAACCGCACAGCTTCAGACCTGTCCTTGTTCGGTATACACAAACACACCTAGCGCCCAAGAACATGAGCTTTGTACCATGGTTTACAGCCCCGCGCACGATCTCATTCATGTGAACATGATGACAACTAAGATGGTGGCTATATATCTCTGCTGAATCTCAGTGTTCAACCGCTGTAGCCATGTGCATACGAAGAACAGTAGAGCGTGAGCCAACATAAGCATGTTCACAGTTCTTGAATAGTAGAAGAAAACTCCACTTTCTTGTCTATATTTGTCTATCCTGCAATCAATGCAGGCCGCGGCTACACACGCACAGTACTTAGTTTTCCTTCTTCTCTTTTCTTCTCGTTTAGTATTTAGTATTTAATTGTTTTACTATAGCCGTGCCTTCTGAAATTTCGCTTGTCCTTTCACTTCGCCAAAACTGATCAAGTCCATCTCAGAATTCTTGCGTTTAGGTCTACTCATCGTCATTCCCAAGGTATCTCACTCTGTCGTTCAAAATTCAAACGTCAGTGAATAGGCTTTTACAGATTTTTACTTCATCACACTTCTCAGAATTCTTTCTTTTATTTTTGTTTTTGTTTTTATTTGTCTTTTGGAGATGTTTTCGCTGAATTCATAGGCAGACAAGAGACAACCGGTTTTTTTGTTATTAGGGTAGATAACCCCCAAAAGAATCGGACATTTCAGGCCTTAAGCCCTCTTTCGTGCAGGCTCTAATTCGTTATTTTCAACTAATTAATAATAGATAACTTACTCAAATAATGTACTCAAATAATTTCTCAAAAATTCAGTCGCAGTTGTTGAGTGTGGTTTACTAGAGTCATTGGTGATCTTATGTAGGAGACCGAGGTTGGGTCATTCATGAGGTTAAGTTGTAACAAGGTAGCCGCAGGGGAACTTGTGGCTGCTTCACGAAAGTTAAATACACTTTAGATCATGATTGTTTTCTGGATTTTTCTTTTGGAGCTGTTTTCGCCGTGTGACTTTTGCTCTTACCCGGGTCGTCCATGAGAACCAGGAGGTCGGGGTCTTCTCCCAACACTAGATCCTGCAAACCAATCCTAGTCATCGACCAGGGTTGAACCCTCGGCCTGGCAAGAGTCAGAGGGTTACGGGTAAGACCAGAATGCTAGACGTACCGTCGTCTGTTCATAATTCTACGAGACTTGTTCACTTCCAAATTTGAATCATTGCTCGTTCACTTGATGATTGGTTATCGGCTGTAATTGGCTATAACCTCCAAGCAGTTACTGGTACGAGTTCTTTGGTAGATGGGTAGTAGCCTAAACTATAGCCAGACCGCAAAGCACATCAGAGAGGTGAATCGTAATTTACGTCATTTCTTTCTCACTTCTTGATGATCTCGTGGATGTGAGAATGGTGCTGCTGGGTACAAATTGTTCTAATTCTCTAATCGCTTCTAAAGTTTTCTGTTCAGACTCTAATTTTTATACCGTAGTGATTTGTAACTTGGTGTTATGGCACGCTGCAGAGCTTTGCTGTGCAAATTGAATCCGAGAATTTCTGGCAAAATGTGAAATGCCGTAATGGTTGTGCCGAGTTTACGTGAAATGGGAAAATGAGAGTTTGTCTGCTGCGCGCAAAGTAAAAGTGCTCTTTGCAATGTGAAACGATTAGTAAAAACCTAAGGGCTCTAACACCTTCACAAGACAAAGCGCGCGATCTGGAAGCAAAATCTGAACTCATTGATAAAAATAAAATCCTTAGATCTAACATGGACTTTGCTGTCCAACTCTCAGAAAGATCTAGCGAAGTAATTGAATTGAAAGTATGCGAACCGTATTGAAACCAACTAAACTCACAGTCAAGGCAGTAAACTGCGAGCACCGCCATGTGTCATCCAAGTCTAGTGAACATCGCGCGGCCATCTCCATTAACGCAGCAGCCAAAATCACATTGCACCGGTGAATTCAAGCACACACTAACCCAACCGTAAGCCACTAAAGTCCAGCCGCGGCTTTCTAGTAAACCTTGCATAAGCAAGAGCAAAAATTGTGAAAAGTTGTCGAATCTATACTCGAGAGAACCAACGAAATGAATATATGACCTAAATGAGATGCACGAAAGGGCAAAATCACAGCAGAGTGCCATCTGCATTCAAGCCGGTTATACTGTGAGGTCGCGAAACCTTCACAATCTTCGGTTCGTGCATTTTGTAACAACTAAGATTCTCTTCATCGTGAAAACTTGAACAAAAGAAAGATGCATGATTCGGCGATAGATGGCTAGCTGCGCGTTATCCCGATACAAAAGACTGTCCGCTTGCGCGTTTACTCGGAAGACAAATCACAGCCGTGCGTGAAACCTAGAATCGTTAAGCCGTCTGATGCACGACACGATAGTAAAGGCATTTCGTGTTTTCGCGCACGGTCACTGCACGAGTTTCATGTCACTACGGTATTCATATAGGGGTATACAAGCAAAGAAGAAATATACCTCATATTTCCCATTGTACTTTAGAAATTTATTTCTCTTTTTTGTTAGAAAGAAGATATTCTTTCGTTCCAAGAAACCAAGAATTTTGTTTCAACGTTTCTGAATTGATACTCAAATAATTAGTTCTGAAGTGAATTATATAGTGTAGAGTTTTGATTTAAGTCTACGGAACAGATTCTCTTCTCGCTGGCAAAAGTAGTTTGGGTACAATGGTTAAATTTCTTGGTTCCCGGACATATTTCTAGGGCCACCTGGTGTTTAATATGTTAGATTACAGTAAAACCTCCCTACAATTACAATCAATATAGTCACAAACACGGATATTAGCACACTTCCATTGAAAATGGGTTTCTTCTTTGTGAAACTCTCTCATTATAGTTCATTATCGAAATTTATTTATTTGAGTCATTAACAAAAAGAATTTGACTTTATACCTAATTAGAGTTAATAGCAGTAAGTAATTCACGAAACAGCAGCAGATGACTATTGCCAAAGAAACGTTTCGAGGGAAACAAGTAACTCCGCTTGCAATGGAATTGTAGGGTTATGCCCTAACGATTTATCCAGATCTATACTCTTCTTTTTTTCTTTCAGGTTTTCACAACAATTCCATCTGTCCGTTCTTGATACTTTTTTCTTTTTTTGGTTTTCAGAACGAATCGATTTGTACATTACGGCTACACGACAAAAAATTCTCTCTTTTTATCTCATTTTCACAATCGATATATAGCTATGCTGACGATAACAAAAACATAAAATGAAAAATAGATTTCAGTGGTGATAACAACAGACAAATATACATACAACATGAACTTCTGGGAAATGGTTGCCCGCTTGTTGTTATCAGAAAATGTATAAATTTATCTATATAAATTTATAAATTTTATATAGATTTTATATTAAGCTAAAAATCTAAATATATATAAAAGTTAAATGAACCTGGAGATGCAAAAAGATCATTCTATAACCCATAAGGCAAGGAAAGCTAACCACGCTCCCAACGAGATAAGTGCAAGAGGCTAGAAGCAGAAAATCAGAAAATAACAAGGAATTTAATTTAATACTTAACCCTTTCGTTGGGAAGTAAATTAAACTGCATGTATATTTCCTCCTCATCCGAATACGCACATGGAAGAGGGTGAATAATATGCATGCCTAGAATACACTGTAAGAGTCTGACAAGATCATTCGGGAAAGTCCAATAACTGAACTCCATGTGTCACTATGTTCACAATAATAAAGTATGGATGAAATAGAATACATTGTAAATGATAGGTTATCTTCTCTTTCTACCTAAACTTTACTTTCATAGTCTTTTCACCACTAGAATATGAAGTGGCTATATGAATATAATCACAAATTTTAAATTTTGCTTTGTATCTGTGATTATATCCGTTTAGTCCCTAAGACGTATAGCCAAAAACATTTGAAGAACATATCGTGTGATTATAACGAAGGTTACTGTACATTCAGTAGAGGGGGTGAGTTAAAATCCACCAAGGCTTTGTAAGCTATTGTGAACCGATGTGAAAGGTTTGAAAGTAGAGATATTTCTAGATATCTGCGTGAGTATAGAGGAGAGATAGAACTGGTTAGAGCTACTGATGCTGAGATGATAGCCAGTTTCGAGTTAGCTATCATCCATGAGTTGCAGGACCAAGTTAAGGATGTACAGAGAAAAGGTCGGACAATCTCTTCGAGAGGAGTTTCTTGAAGAAGATTCAGAGAGAGTTACTAGGAGAACGTTTCTAGATTGGGTTGAGCAGCAATCTGGTCGTATGATGAGCCTGAATGAGTTGCTGAGAGAGTTTGATCGGAGATACTGACAACTTTCAACTCTAGAGCGAATAACTTTAGATGCTAGGAGAACTGAGCTTTTTCTACAAGCTACTGATGATGCTACGACAGATCAGTTATGCTTTATGTTGGCTGATCGATCCGCTGAAAGAGGAGTTAATATTGATTGAGGAAGAGTCGAGGATGCTGTTGCTGTGCTAACGAGACAAAGGCGTGGAAGAGTGGCTGTGAGAGGGCGCCCGCTTGCAGAAGTGGCCTCTCAACCTCATGCTGCTCCTCAAGTACAACAACCTCCGGCTCCGGCTCCCGGATCTGTTGTCCTGGCTGCAGTTCCTTTGATGCCAATTGTGTTAGTTCCTGCACAAAGGGCACCGGTTCAAAGACCTACGGAGAACCATGGACAGCAGAACCAGTTCGAAGACCTGATTCGGCAGATGCGAGAACTGAAGGTGGAGCTAGCTGGTCTACAGAGAGAGCAGCCGCCGGTGCCTGCTGCTGCACGTCCAGGAGGTGCTCCTGTTCGTAGATGTATCTGGTGTGACAGTCTTGATCATTTTCGAGGAGATTGTCAGGAGCTTAAGGCTGCTTTACGAGATGGTGTGGTTCGCTACCAGAACGGCAGGCTGCACCTTTCTTCGACTGGAAAGTCGCTAAACACGCAATTTGGGCGAAGAGGCATGAGAAGTCTACCTCAGATTACTGCGGCTGCAACTGTAAATGCATTGATGGCACCGCCGGTAAATTTTGATGTATATGTCGGACACATTGAAGTTTCTTCCAGTCCTACGTTGCTAGATAGGACTGCTGAGAAGAAAAATGCTCAAGTTCCTTCTGTAATACTGAAGAGAGGAGTTGAGACTATCCGCAGAGTCATAGGGTGAAGAGATCCTATTGACGTTATGTCTATCAAAGCATTCTTGGACGTAGATAGACACGTTCAGTGGCAAGATGCTTCTGTGGAAGAAAAGAGGCGGCGAGAAGCCTCTGAACTTGATACTGGAGTTCCAGAGAAGAACGGGGACAGACGAAGAGTCACAAGGAGGCGAGCAGCTCCTCCAGAAGACATCTCGTCTACTTCTGCAGCTCCTCCACCTGCACCAGGTCTGATGGAGGACGTGCAAAGATCTCAACATGAGCCACAACTGCTAATAGGCGGTTTACTACCCAAGAGAAAGAAAAGAGACCGGCTTACAAGTTGGCAGCAGACATAGAAACTTCTACTAATCTGAAGAGCATCTTGGAGCAGAGGATACTTGATGCACGAATCGAGTTTTCTCTTCAAGAGGTTCTTGGTATTGCGAAGGGAGAGTTTCACGAACTGATCATCGACATCATCAAGAGGAAGCGACAAGTGATGTCTGAGCAAGTAGAAAGTCAGATGATAAATGCAGTAGGAGCTTCTCTGAATGATGCAGAGTTCAGAAAGGTGCATTTTCAGGAAGCTGATGACACGAGATACCAGCAAGAAGCGTTAGTTACTAATACCAACACTATTGAATTCGATGATGAAGAAGTTGGTGACGAGAGTCCAGCTACTGATAGTGACTTCAGGAAGAGACATTGGGCTCGTGCTACAACTGCTACACGAGTTCGTCTTGAAAGCTTGTGTGAACATGTTGCTGCTTTGGTTGATCACCGTTCAGAGATCAACATCATGTCACGAGAGGTGTATGAGAGAGGTCAGTGGTCTATCGAATTGAACCATGGTTGGGTGCTACGGACTGCAAACAACCAGAAGGGTGAGTTATACGGCACTTGTCTTAACGTGAAGGTGAAGATAGGTGATGTGGAGGTAGATCAGCACTTCTTTGTGCAGTATTCTGCTTCATATCTTGTGATTCTTGGTCAATCTTATATCACTGCCGTTCGAATGGAGTCCAAGGTGATGGATGACGGATCTTACTATGCAAGGATCCGTAGTCCAGATGATAAACATTTTGTGCAGTTTCTGACCGTTCATACGAATCACGAACTGTAAATCCGCCGCGGTCCTATTGATCAACTACCCCCCCCCTCCCGATCTCTCAACCTCCACGATCGTCATCCACGAATCTGCAACATGTCGGGCCTGTCTCTCACTCAGGGGTCACCTCTGATGGCTTTGATGGAAGCACACCATGAACTTGAAGGGAAAATGCTAAGTTCACTCATTCATATACTCACAAACTTATCAACTAAAAATCTCCATAAACTCATCAACTAAAATCTTCCATCCTAACGACGTCTCTCAAGTTCTCACATGCTAAACATATCTCACACTCTCTATATTACTCAAGTTGTCATTACGACGATGTGAAAACAAGGATGAGGAGCTCTTCTCTACTCCTCTATTTATACATGCTAGGTTTTTACTTTGGTACCCCCGGTAACTCAGCCATAACTACTTTTACCGGGTTTTACTAAGATATTACTTAAGGTAAAAGCATTAATCACATGGGCTTCTTACTTTTTCACATGGGCTTATTCCTTCAAAGTCAACAACTTCTAGAAGGATTCTGGAATATTCTCAAGGAATCTCGAATTTCCACCCCCCCTCTATACTAGGACCCACTAAAAAGGAAACATGTGGAATCTCTTCTTGTTTTTAATGCCCACAAAGTCCACAACTTTAATCCAACCACTAATATCAAGTCAAAAAGGAGATAAGAGATACTTTCCACCTGCTTTCTACCTTTTAGACAAGATGACAAGATAGTAGTGCTCACTCTTTAGCAAATATCTGAATTCTGCCAAAAGTACAGCTAAGTTTAACCATAACTAACTTTTAGCTAGTCATGACTAACTTGATACCTCCTTAAAGTACTTTGGCAGCCAATAAACATTCTCAACACTTAGTTATAACTAAACACCTTACTAATAGACAAACTTCTTATGTGTAACATAGGTCGTTACATTTTACCCCCGGTAAATTTTTTCGCTCCGTCCTCAGAGTGTTTTTTTCGCTCTGTCCTCAGAGTGAAGAGAAAAATTTCGTCAATGAAACAACTTCAACTTGTCATGGTTGACCCTATCGAATCTCCTTCCTCCCAACTCCTGAAGGTCATATGTGAAGTTCCTCCACACCTTATCTACAACAAAAGGACCAAAATATCTCGGAAGAAACTTCTTCCTAGTCCTCTTGAATCTGATAGCATCATACAACATAACCCAATCTCCGACTTGAAAAGGTTTTACCTTCCTCTTGCCCAAACGTTTGTCGTAACTCTTCTTTTGATACGCTTGAGCTCGTTCCATCCGGATCATTGCTACCGCTCGGGTCTCTTCCAACTCCATGAGTTGCTCCCTTCTTGACTTGACCACGTCTTCTCCCCTCGACCTCTTCAACTTTCGTTGAATGGTTTGAAAAGTATCCAATTCGAATTGGATCGGCAACTTGGACTCCACTCCATGAACCAGTCGAAATGGAGAGTACCCAGTAGAAGTCTTTGTTGTCGGTCGGTACTCCTATAAGATGGCATGTAGTCTCTTATCCCAAGTATGTTTCGCAGTCTCAACACCAGCATCTTTGGCGAGCATCATACAAAGTGTAAGATTGGTCTTCTCCGCAAGACCATTGGCATTTGGTTTGTATGAGATTGTTACTCGTGCCTTGATAGAAAAGTGTTGTAGCATAGTAGTAGTCATGCTCCCTACAAACTCTCCTCCTCTATCCGAGACCAACTCTAACGGACATCCAAATCTTGTGATGATCCTCTCCCATAAGAATCTACCGACTTCTGTTTCATTGGTCTCTCTCAAAGGTCTAGCCTCTACCCACTTGATACAATAGTCAGTGGCGACTACAATGTATCTATTGCCTCGAGGTGTCTTATTAAGAGGACCTACAAAGTCAATACCTCACTTCTCAAATAGTCCTAATATTGGAATTGATCTTAAAGGAGGTGTTCTAGTAGACTTCAGAGCAAATGCTTGACATACGTCGCAAGTTTTGCAATAGTCTAAACACTCTTTAAAAATCCCTCTCCAGTGGTAACTCGCATCCAAAATCTTGAAGGCTGTTATCTTACCAGCAAAGTGACCTCCGCAAACAGTTCCGTCGTGAAACTCGTGCATTAGCTTGAATGCCTCCTTCTGACCAACTGCTCTCCTTAGTAACCCATCTGCTCCTTGATGAAACAGAATTCCCTCCACCATGGTGTAAGGTTTGCATCTCTTGATCAACGCGTTACGTTCTCGGGTATGCATACATTCTGGAAAAGAGCCATCTGCAAAGAAACTCCAGATTTTTCCTTGTACTCGTCCGGTATCTCCTCAATGCTTGTGATGGTCATCAGATGCTCGTCTGGAAATGAATCATCAAATGGTTCTTCTCCCTCATCATCATAAGCCCTCGACAAAAGATCAGCATTCGCATGCTTTTTCCTTGGTCTATCTTCGATCACATAATCATATTCTGTTAGAAGGATCTTCCAACGAGCAATACGACCTTCGGCATTAGGCTTATTAAAGATATACTTTAAAGCCTTGTGATCTGTGACTATGAAAATTTCCCTCCTAGCAAGTAATGTCGGAATTTCTTCAATCCAAAGATCACCGCTAATCCTTCTCGTTCAGTCACGGAGTAATTCTTCTCCGCTGGCACCATCTGCCTACTAGCATAAGCTATAGGATGATCATGCCCATCTTCATCTAACAGACTTAATGTACACCCGATAGCTACATTAGAGGTATCCGTATACAGAATAAATGCTTTACTCCACTCAGGTTTAGCAAGTATAGGAGCTGTCACCAATGCCTTTTTCAGCTCCTCAAATGCTTCCTTTGCCTTCTGATCATGCACTATCAAGTCAAACTCAACTCCCTTCTTCATGTACATAGTCAAAGCTATTGCTTTGTTTGAGAAAGAAAAGACAAACCTACGATAATATCCAACCAAGAAACTGTCTCAACTTTGTCAAGTTGATTGAAAATGGAAGATCCACAATCTTCTTCACCTTCTCAGGATCTACCGCAATCCCCTTCTTGGAAATGATGTGTCTTAACAGCAGACCTTCTTCGCAGCCAAAGATGCACTTCTCTGGATTCAGAGAAGCGTTAGCTTGCTTCAACCGCTGCAGAACTTTGATCACATGATCAAAGTGGTCCTCCTTTCTTCCGTACACACAGAAATCATCAATGAAATCACGAACAAACTTTCCTATCAATGGTTCGAACACCTTGTTCATGAACCTCTGAAACGTGGCCGGAGCATTACACAGTCCGAATGGCATCACTCGAAATGCAAATGTTCCCCAAGGAGTAGTGAAAGTAGTCAACTGCTGGTACTCCTGTGCTATCTTGATCTGGTTGTATCCACTATAACCATCACCAAAGCTGTACCACTTATGACCAGCAACTTCCTCCAAAATCTCATCTATAAATGGTAGAGGATAATAATCCTTCTTGGTAACTGCATTCAGCTTCTTATAGTCTATGCACACTCGCAGCTTACCATTCTTCTTCTTGACAATCACAATGGGCGAAACCCATTCTGAGTTCTCCACCTCGTAGATGAAACTCACCTCCCTCAACTTGTCTATCTCCTCCTTGACCATCATCGCTGTTGTAGGGTTGACCCTTCTCTGTTTCTGTCGAACTGGTCTTGCGTTCTCCTCCAATTCGATTCGATGAGTCTCGAGAGTCACCTCCTTCAAATCCTTGTAGCTGAAAGCAAACACATGGATATATTTTCGAAATATATCTAGGAATCTACTTTTCTCCTCTTGAGTGACATTGATACCAAACTTCAGGGTAGAGAGTCTTCTCACAATCTCTGCCTCACTCAACTCTTCTTTGTCAGGATCTTTCTCCACTGCTGGTCGAGGCAACAAGTCAATAGCACTAAGCTGATGTACTGATTCATCTCGACCAAATCCTTCATCCTCAGACGAGGATTCTTGGTCGTAAGAATCCCCAGTATCTACTTCTGAGACACTCTGATCATCCTCCGTATCAGATTCCCAGTAGTCATTAGTGGGTCTATCAGAGTCAGAAGTCACAACTCCAACACCCGAGAGAGGAACTATCACTCTATGATCTCTAGGCCCAATCCGTAAGTATCCCTTGTGTCACCTATCAATGGTGCGCACAGCTCTCAACCAAGGCCTACCTAGGAGCAAATCATAACTAGAGTCCTTTAACACTTGAAGGACATCAATGTTTGAACTCCCATCACAGACACGACCACCTTCTCTAACACACCAAGAGGTCTTACCCGTTGCTTGTTAGCCATCCCCACGAAAATGCTAGCCGGGCGAGTTGGTTCCATCCCCAACTTCTTCATCAACCTCTCTGATATGACGTTTACAGCCGACCCTCCATCCACCAATACGTCAGAGACGTAGTGACCATTCAACCGGACTTCAATCTTTGAAGCCCTAGTGCATACCTCTGAAGCATGCACATCCACCACACCAACTCCCACAGACTTTGATGTGTTGCTCTTGGGTTTCTTCTTCTTGCTTCTCTTAGAACTCAGTCCTCCTCTGAGTTCTCTTCGTAAGCTAGGATTAAGTGCCATCAGTTGTCCAACAGTGATGTTGACTTTATGAGCACCCACATCTTCAACCACATCATATCCCGCTTGAGAAGATGAAATGGTGAAATCCGCCATCCCCAACTTCCTTCTTGGCTCCCTTGGTGTACTCGAAACATTACTCGAACGAGTACTTCTACTTGCTGACTCCTCCATGAAAACCGGTTCATCAGAAAATCGAGTTCTTTTCCTTTCTTGAGCTAAAAGCTCCACCGGTGCATGAGAAGAGTTTGAACTCTCTCCTTTCTCGTAGATGAGATCTCGCACGACATCGATAGTAGCCACCTCCTTGTCTCGTCCTTGTGATGGATTTCCTCCACCCACATTCATTCTGACAGCTTCGGCACCTCCTGCTCCATTGTTAGGACAATTTCGCTGGAAATGAGAACCTCCACACGTCCAACAAGTGATTCCTCCAAAGTTACCTTGGTTGCCTCCAAAGTTACCTTGATTTCCTCGGTTGGGATTGTTGTCGTAACCTCTTTGACCTCCTCCTCCACCTTTGTTCCTCCATTCTCGTAACTGCACCACGTTTATCTTGAGATCCGCAAGAGTATCGGTGATGCTCGGCATGAAAATCAGAGGTGGCAGTAGACATCGTTGTTGGGACAAACGATCTTGACACCACCGTTGGAGTAGGAGCTGACGTTGAAGCAATCACCAATTGTGATGGTGCATGTGCGATCGTTGTGGCTACACCAGGAGTCGGAGTTGACACCAGAGCAGCATGATGAGGTTGGATGATATCTCCTTCATCCAAACTCTCTTCCATATTTGTCGCAATCTTGATGGCCTCCGCTTTGGTTGCTGGCTTCTCGTACCTCACTTGGGTTCGAATTGAAGGCCTCAACCCTCCCACCAAGTTCTTGGTCAACACTACTCCAATCCCTGTCATCGTTAACTCCACATTGTTTCCACTCTTCCGTAAGACCGTCCGAAACCGTTGCTCCAACTTATCCACCCTTTCGGCATATTGCCGAACTTTCTCGTCGTTGCTTCAAATGAGTAAGCTCCACCATGAGCTTCTCATAACTCTCTTCTGGAAGAAATTCTTCGATGAGTGCATTACTCAACGTCTCCCATGTCTCCTCAATTGCACCAGGTGTCTGGCTCTTCACTCGGTCTTCATACCACGTAAGAGCAAAATCTTCTAAAAACTCTGGTAGTAACAACACCCATTCTTCCTTCCTTTTCACGTTGTTTCCGATGCAACCTCTTTTGAAGTCTCGAACAAACGGTTCTACATCTTCATTGTCCTTCCCATGAAACACAGGTAGCTTTCCTATCTTGTAACTACTCTTTCTACTCTTCTAATCGTCGTGCAATAACTACTCGCTAAAAGAGTACGAACATCACCAATTCCATTCGTGAATAATCTACCATAGGTAAAATAAAAGGAAATGGTTTTACAACACCTCTTGTGCCATCTCTTCTCCCAAGGTAATCATGAGTCTGAGTCGCATCACCGTCTTCTCCACCATCCGAATGACGATCTCCATCACAACTCAGCTGAGTCCTCTTTTGAAGTCGACAACTTCTCCGTCTCAGCTCTTTGAGTCTCGTCCAACTTCTCGACTACTGACGTAAGTAGGGCGGCCACATCGACGCACTTGTGTCCTCTTGATAGATCACCCACTCCACAACTTGGACAAGGATCTTCGCTTAGAAGATGAATTGACGCTGGTGACAATAGACCCACTCGAAGACTTAAATCAGTAAACTCCCGCTTCCCTTTAGCTCTCTCGGTTCTGATTCTAGTTGGAAAATTCACTACTTTGTGTCCCAACCCCCTACAGAAATAACACCACAAGTCGGTTTCTACTCTTCTCCTCGGAGATTCTACTTGAGGTTTAGTACTAGGATTTTCAAACTCGACGATAATCTCTCTCGCTTTCTCCGACACTTACTATGACATCTAAACCTTGAGGAAGGTTTCTAAGTCTAACTTTCCAATCTTTTGAATTTCCACTCATGTTGCACCTTCTCAACCATTAAGTGGACAAAATATCATAGAGGAAAATAATTCTACATCACTTTCTTAACTCTTCCGAGCTTTATATTGGAAATCGTGTATTATACATGCTATACACGAAATAAAATCTAATCTAAAATTAACTATCGAAGATATGATCCTCCTCACCATCGTTTGTACTAATCACAACAGACATCTTGAACTCACTCTTGTAAGGATCCAACTCTACTTCACCAGGAGCGTTCGTGGCCTCCACAGTGAATGATGCTTTAAACTCGACTTTCTTCAAATCTGTGCCAATGGTCGCGGAAGCTTCTTCATATAGGGTAAAGAGGGCACCCCAAGTGCTATAGATGTGGGTTCGTAACTCATCTATATTTAACTTGGGCTTCTCCGTCTCTGTTCGAACTCCTAAACGTCTCTTCTTCCACCTCGTCATTCGAACTGGATTCCCCATGAAGTATCTTCAAGACCTTCTTGTATGCCGAAACGTATATCTCTTAGTTGGTAAGAGATCTCTCCAAGATTCTTGTGATCTCCAGTAGCTCAACCTCCAAGCTACTAAATCATGAAGTTTCAACAGAAACTTCCCTAATCAGAAGAGATGGTGATGACTGTACAAATTTTCAGAGAACTGAAATTTATATATTTTCACTTCCCTCATGGTTGTCAACCCCCTCCACTTTGAAAAATTCTTTCTCCCTCTTCAGACCTCATCTTCTCATGATTTCTTTTGTCTTGGATAGCTTATCAGCCAATCTAAAACACTGGAAAGTTTCTCAAGAAAATAAAATTCACAGAAAATCTGACACTGAGTGTAAACTTTTTCCAGAGAATAGAATTCCTCAACTCTCACGAATAAACCCCCTCAACTTTGAAAATTCATTGCTCCTTCTCTAGATCACATTTTCCTATGATTCCTTTTGTCCTAGATAGGTTACTAGCCAATCTAAAACACTGGAAAGTTTCTCAGGAAAATAAAATTCACAGAAAAGTTGACAGCGACTGTACAAATTTTCGAGAGAGCAGAATTTCTAAACTTACAAATTTCTCTCCTCTAATAACTTTTCTCTCCTCTTTTCTCTACAACTCTTGTTGCACCCTCTCCTCAAACCCTTTCTAAGTGAACAAGATGTAAAGAATGACTTCGAACGCGTCATATATCACTACGAGATACACGAAAGGTTCTAATGTTACTAAGCTCGTTAGCAACATTAGCTTAGCGTTAGCTCTCTCTCCTCCCAACGTTCTCTCCATGTGTTCTCTCATAATCTCTTTTTGTCTAATATAGAACTGAACTCTAAACATTTTCAATGATCCCTTCAAGTGAGGTCCCGGCAACGGAACTAAAAATGTAAACCCTCCGCGGTCCTATCGATCAACTACTCCCCCCCCCATCTCTCAACCTCCACGATCGTCATCCACGAATCTGCAACATGTCGGGCCTATCTCTCACTCAGGGATCACCTCTGATGGCTTTGATGGAAGCACACCATGAACTTGAAGGGAAAATGCTAAGTTCACTCATTCATATACTCACAAACTTATCAACTAAAAATCTCCATAAACTCATCAACTAAAATCCTCCATTCTAACGACGTCTCTCAAGTTCTCACATGCTAAACATATCTCACACTCTCTATATTACTCAAGTTGTCATTACGACGATGTGAAAACAAGGATGAGGAGCTCTTCTCTACTCCTCTATTTATACATTATAGGTTTTTACTTTGGTACCCCCGGTAACTCAGTCGTAACTACTTTTACCGGGTTTTACTAAGATATTACTTAAGGTAAAAGCATTAATCACATAGGATTCTTACCTTTTCACATGGGCTTATTCCTTCAAAGTCAACAACTTCTAGAAGGATTCTAGAATATTCTCAAGGAATCTCGAATTTCCACCCCCCTCTACACTAGAACCCACTAAAAAGGAAACATGTGGAATCTCTTCTTGTTTTTAATGTCCACAAAGTCCACAACTTTAATCCAACCACTAATATCAAGTCAAAAAGGAGATAAGGGATACTTTCCACCTCCTTTCTACCTTTTAGACAAGATGGTAGTGCTCACTCTTTAGCAAATATCTGAATTCTGCCAAAAGTACAGCTAAGTTTAACCATAACTAAATTTTAGCTAGTCATGACTAACTTGATACCTCCTTTAAAGTACTTTGGCAGCCAATAAACATTCTCAACACTTAGTTATAACTAAACACCTTACTAATAGACAAACTTCCTATGTGTAACATAGGTCGTTACAGAACGAAATCGACAAACTTTGAGAGATTCTTCTATCTGTAGGAGTAATGGTTTTCAGAAACCACTCTTGTAGAACGAGATAACAAGAGTGATGGATCTACTGCTATTATGATCTCGCTTGAGCAGCCTGTGGGATCACATGAGGTTGACGAAGAGGTTGCTCAAGATTCAGAGAATAGTTTTACTGTACATAGTTAGAAATCTGGTCTGATGACTTTCAGTTCTGATGATTGGAGTACGTTCACGCGAGTAGAGAATCTGACTGAGAAGAGTAGAAGACAGATGGAGAAGTATGCAGAAAATCTGCGTTGTACAGGAGTTCTGAATGAAGGTGAGATGATTTCTGATATTTACGAGGAGTTTGTAGGTGTACAGTGTTTTGTTCGTTGGCTGGATGATGTAGATAAGTTGATGGACCAGATGAGAGAAAGGGTGGTGATCCCCATCCACTCTCGTAAAGTCTATGAGGAGGTTATCTCGTGCTTACAATCTTGTCCTCATCCGAGACTGGAGAGTGGATGGAAGGATGCAATCTGTTGGTGTGGCTCTCGTGAAGAAGCAGAGATTCACACCAAATACAAAACAGTAGCGAATAAGGTGAAACCAGTGGCGACCCAGTTATCTGTTGATTCACAGCAGCAGATGAAATTAGCGGCCATTGAGTCTGTACTGAGAGATCCTAAACAAATAAGACACAAGTTTACTCAAGAGACACTCGAGTAGCTCTAGATAGGAGGGGGTGGCTTCTTGACTGAAGTGGAGAAACGAGCTTTTGAGCAGATGATAGTTAGCCATGGTAAGACATTTTCTTTCTCAGCTGGTGAGATTGGTTGTATAGATTCTAGTATGATAGCTTCGATGGTTATCTTCACTGTTCCTCACGTACCTTGAGACTTGAAGCCGATTCTAATCCCTCGTGCCTTGCTATCGAAGGTGATTGAGTTACTGAAGGAGAGGATACGGATGGGTATTCTTGAACCATCTATGGCTCCGTACTCTAGCCGATGGTTCACAGTATCTAAGAAGACATGAGCTTTATGCTTCATCCAAGACTTACAGCTTGCCAACAACATCACGATTCGAAATGTTGGAACATGACATGTGGTTGATGAAGTAGCTGAGGCATTTGCTGGGAGATCGATCTATTCTACTGGAGATCTGTTTTCAGGTTATGATCAATTTCAGCTTGCTTTGAAGAGTAGAGACTTGACTACCATGCATACACCTTTGAGGTTTGATGCGGATGTGTACTCTTCCTCAGGGCGCGATAAACTCAGTAGCTCATATACAAAACGTGATGCATAAGGTGTTATGGGAGTTTGTACCTGAGGTCACTATTCCATTTCTGGATGATATCTCCATGAAAGGTTGTCCGGTGGAGGACAAAGACGAAGTAGTGACTTTGATGGTTGCAGAAAGTTTGTTGCAGACCACATTCGAGATGTGGAAAAGATTCATGCGCTTGGAAGAGGTACACCTCACTCTGTCAGGTACCAAATCTCGTTTTGGAATGTCAGAGATAGTGGTGGTGGGTCACTTGTGTGGTATTTTTGAGAGACGATCGAACCCAAAGAAGGTAGATGCTATAGCAAGGATAGCAGATTGTACCAACATCACTGAGATTCGCCGATTCTTAAGAGCTTGTGTGTTCTTTCGCATGAGTATTCCTCATTATGCACACATTGCCGAGCCTCTGTATGCACTTCTAAGAAAAGGAAAGAAGTTTACTTGGCGGCAAGAACATCACGAGACGATGGAGCAGCTGAAAGAGATTCTGAAGTCTCCATCTGTACCAAGGAGACTTAATTACGAGAGCGGAAGACCTATCATATTGACTGTTGACACGAGTCCAAGGACGATTGGATGGGCAGTTGGTCAAGAAGACACAGATGGTGTGCGGTTTGGAGCTCGAATCTTAATAGATAGACAACGTAATTATCCTCAAGTGAAGCGTGAGTTGTGGAGAGCTGTTACTACTATGAAGGTAGATCGATAGTTCTTGATAGGTGCTCGTGTGATAGTAGAAACATATTGTTTGTCTTTGCTAAGTATGATAGCAAACTGTAATACTCCAGACATAGCAATGCTACGATGGATTGCTTATATCCGGAGTATGAACCATGAGCTTAAACATAGAGCATGAAAGGATAATCTTGTTGCAGATATGTTATCTAGGACTCGTTATACAAATGAGGATGAGATGATTACATAGGTCAAAGATGAAGAAAAGAGAGACATTTGGTGCCAAGTTGGTCAACAGACTTCAGACCTTGGAACCACTATCGTTCAACGAAGAGTTCTACACGGAGAAGTTCCACGACATTGGATTCTATCTGAGTTCAATATGCAGACGAGAAGGCTGGAGTGATGCAGAGTTCAAGGAGATCAGACGAAAAGCGTACGGTTAGCTTCTACGTGAAGGTTATCTGTGGAAACGCCCGAAGAGAAGAGAAGAGAAGAGATGCTTGCTAGAGTGGTGGATGATCAACCGACGAAGCTGAATCTGCTTAAGGAGTTTCATGACACCTTGTGGGCTAGACACCGTGGAGTCTGGACTACATACACAAAGATGAAAGAGCGATACTGGTGGAAGGGTTTGTATCAAGACGTAGTGGATTTTGTTGGGTCGTGTCTGCATTGCCAGTTCTACTCTAAAGTCTGTTACAGAGATGGACTTGTACATACCTATCCACCCAGTATTTATTTTCAGTAGGTCCTTGATCTTGTGATGATGTCGCCGGAACTATGAGGAATGCGTTACTTGGTGTTGGCCTGAGAAGATCTCTCCAACTACGTGGAGAGACAAGCACTACGAACGAAGACTACAGAGAACATATGTAGATTCGTACTGGAAGATATCATCTGTCGTTATGGATCTGTTGGAAGATTACGACTAGATAGGGGCGAGTTGAGAGGTGCAGAAGCGAAGGAGTTCTTTGCTCGTTATGGAGTAAAGCTTCGGCTTACTACTGCCATGAATCCAGAAGGCATTGGTAAGAGTGAACGAGGACACTCTTCTATTGTTCACGCTTTAGTAAAAGCATGTGATGGTAGACCTAGAGAATGACCGAAACTACTTCCATTTGCTTTATGGGCTGATAGAACTTTACACTGTACCACGACTGGCTATATACCGGTTGAGCTTATGTTGGAGCAGAAGCCAATCATGCCTGCTGAGGAGGATTTTTCTACGTGGACTACACTACTGTGAGAAGATGGTATAGATCATACTTCACTCTCTTGCTTTACGAATCAGGCAGTTGGAGCGAAAGGAGGAGGATCTTGCTGAGGCGCAAGAGAAGTTGAAGGTGACTCGAGTCAGAAACAAAGAACGTTTCGACAAGACTCACCGACTACGACCAAAGCCAATACGTGTTGATGATTGGGATCTGGTGTATGATAGCAAGCACGCTAGAGAACCGCATTCTACACTTCTTAAGTTCTCACGAAGATGGTTCAGGTCTTATGTTGTGCTAGATGTTTATGAGAATGTCACTTATAGTTTACGTGAGCTGGATGGTACTCCCTTGAAACTATCTGTGGCTGACAAACGAGTGAAGTTGTTCAAACAACGTGGAGGATCAATAGATTTGTTCAACTTTTTGGAGTCTAAGCAAAGGATGACAAGAGAGGAGGACGCTCCGACAACTAAAGAAGTTGAGGTGGAGGAGAGTGACGATGATGAAGAGCTGACAGAAGAATGAATAGGTTGGTACATGCCAGAGGATGTGCAAGTTTAGAGGGGGTGGATGTCGTGATGTGAATTATTTCACATAGTGAATAATTCACCTCTCAGTTAGAAGTTAGTCTCTCTGAGCGAAGTTAGGACCTCAGTTCTAGATAATGTTATATATTTTAAGTCCTAGTAGGTTGTTTATCGTGATGATAGAGTTTAAGCTCATGGGTTGCACTTACATGTCGCTCATGCATGCTTCCTAGCGTGGTTAAGTTATCTTTCGAGATTACGTGTCGTTTTACATGTCTTCGCATGTAATTTAAAGTTTACGTTGGCACTTTAGGAGCTTGACGTGGTAGCTTATATGTGAAATGAAGTCACCACGTGGTTTGAGGCACAAAAGGACAGAGAAGTGAAGCTATGAACTCTCATTTGTTCATTTTTGTCTTTAGTGAAATACTAAACTTAGAAGTAGGGGTCTGAAGAGGAGTTCGAGCATTTGGTCGGGACATTCTGAAATCTGAGAACACAGGGGGATACGGCTCGTCGTGCCAGTCGCTGTCAGTCAAATTCTTGATCGATTTGAAGCTATAAAGAAGGAGTTATGACAGATTGAAGTTCAAATTGTATCAGAATTGTATCACTTTTGTTGATTTTGGAGTTTTCGGTGTCAATCGCAGCAGAATTGAGAAAATCACTCCAAACTTTCGTGGTCACATTCATTGTCAGCAGGGCTACGACTGTCCATAAATTTTCATGTAGTTACGGTTAGCTTCAACTCAAGATTGCGTTGCGAAGAGTGACAACGTGCATCGCTCTCTAGATCTTGCTATCGTCATGCGACTGTGCGAATTGGATTCACGAAACTTTCTGTCCACTGTACGAGCTTCGAGTGTGATTTAATGTCTATGAACAGTGCTGAAGATGTACATTGTAGCAGGGCAATAGCACTTAGATTATGCAATTTTGCTTCCACTTGGACAGACTACACATGTCTTGGTTATTCTGGAGTCCACGTATCGTTTAATTGAAATAAATGTATATTTTGCTATTAGTTATACTATATGAATGAATTTTGTTATTTCCCTATCACTCTTAAGATAGCTATTACGATACGTTATAGTTCATGGTTGTATCATGCATGGCTGTCCTTATTTCGCTCTCAGACTTGCTTCTGGTGAGAGTTCAGTTTTGAAGCTACAAGCCGGGGATAATTCAAGTTTTGTCATGGCTATATGTCTTTTTTCGCTCTGAGACTTGTTTGTGGTGTGAGTTAAGTTTTGAAACTAAACAAGCCAAGGATAATTCGAGTTTTACCAGTACACTTCACTTAGGTGAGCAGTTGATTTACATCAATGCGTAAACTCTCTAAAAGGCTTGACCATTGAAACCTCCATGAAAGCTTGTTTAAACTAGAATAAAGAATCTAATGTAGAATTCAGTTTATGGGAGTTTAAACTTTTAACTGTGTATGTTCTTGCAAGAATACATGAGAAACAACTAAGCGTTGCAACCTTTTCCCTCAGTCATTCTTGTGCCACTAACCAACAAACAGAATAATACCATGTAATACCACGAGGCTCAGGAGAAGCTTTTCTTTACTTAATGTTGGGAAGTACGCGATGCACATCCGAACGAGAAACATATCAAATTAGTGAGTCTCGAGCTTCAATTGCTTCTGATGCTCCAGCACACTCGACAATTCTGAAATTATCGCTTCAATCTTTTCTTCAATGTCTCTTTGCTGCTCCGCCAGTGTGATGTTAAGTCGATGTAAACGTTTTAGCTCCAGTTGCACTTCAACACTCTCGATTTTTAATGTACACTCTTCCTTATTACAACCCATCCACCAACACGTTAGGTATTACAGACTTCGATCTTTGTTTATAAATATTCATTGAATGCTTGCTTCTACCCACATTGAAAAAACACGTCAAATACTCGCTTTAAATTCTGCTAGAGAACACATCTCAATCGCAAACGGAACACGACTACACAGGTTTCTTGATTCAGCTCGCTCCAGTGTTCTGCCAGCATTCAACTCTCCCGTTTTCTATCTGCTCAGTACTCTCAATCACCGACGGAACACGACTACAAGGATCCAACTCGCTTGGGTTCACTAGCAACACCCTCCCGCGCTCTTAAACCTGCACGGGTATTGCAAGTATTCTCTCGCTACTGAAAATGACTCTGACATTTCAGTCCTGGCCCATGCATCCGACTTATCCGTGCCAGGGCAGTTACCCATACAGTGCAAATCTTTCGAAACCAAGAGAATCAGTCTTCGATCCAGCCTGTAACCGGTATGGGGACAGAGGAAGATAGTTTGAAATTCGAATGACTGAGGAGGAACAGACGTTCATACGGGGCACTGAGGAAGAAAATTTCTGCTGTATGATTCATGGACCCTGAAAGTTCGTCGATGACCTGCGCTCTGCGGGCGCGCCATCACACAGTACAACTCACACTTGGAACTTATCTCACCGGCGCTGTCAAGTCTGACCTGGCGTGAGGTGATCTCGGCTTCCGCGGATTCAACGGTCTCAACGTACGGTCCTCACTCGAAACCTCGTCGGACTGCCACCGATAGATACAATCCCGTCTGGCAGCAAGTGAATCCCAGTGTGTTCCAGCCTCCAGGTCATGTGAGCCTACGTTGACATAAGGTGGGTCACGATTTACGTTATTTGCCAATTTCAGTCGCCAAATTTTGCAATGAACATGTCCATCCCATTTTCGTACGACCATCACGTCAGCTGCCGTTTGCAGCGTGACATGAAATTACGTCCACCGTAGCTTTTGTTTGTAAATATATATATACTCTTGAATTGCTTGCTTATACCAAGGTGTTATGAAGCTCTTGTACTGACAAAACCAATAGATCTTATCGGAGGATCCTCGAACTTGGAGCAAGCATGCAAGGATCCCTCTTTTCCAAAGGAAAGTGAGGGATCCTTGCATATTACTAATTGGAAAACTCTTCAATCTCGAAGTACTAAGGGACCACTTGGAATTTCATTACGTCTACTTCACATCGGTCTCGCCGTATGTTCTGGTCAAAGCAGAGAGCCATTTAGATGGCCGATAAGTTGAACTAACGACCACGAACAACTGTAAACTGATAGTAAGACCCCCATGCGTCAACGACGAAACCTGGACCTAGCTAAAACCCTTCTTCATCCTGAGTAGGTTCCGTCATCTTCCGCACTATGCTTTTCTCGTGTGGTCCTTCGAGATTCGAGCCTTCCATACTTCGACACCGGAGCCACCTGAACGCGTAAGTTGCTCAAATATCGTTAAGTCCAGACGTTCTCAAAACCCAGCGTCAAATTTTACGTAGCAGTAGTGGACCTTCTCAGTTCGTGGATTGGACGGTTACTTCCCAGCAACTTCAATAATCCGCTAACTGACCGTGCAGATAAAACTATTTGACACCTCCAGCCACCCATCAGCTTCTAGGGTATAAGCCAGACAACACCTGGATTATGGATTATCTCGAGGACAGAGTGGACGCTTATAAATCGCAAAAATCTCTGCAATGAGTCTGCATCCTAGAGATCGGCTAAATCTCGAGCACAGTTTTGTCGCAGTCCTGTACTCTAGCCGAGAGTCAACCACTTAGGTATCCGTGTCAGTCTCACCACCTACAGGTGCGTCCCTATCATCGGTGACGTGAAGATTCACATTAACAAGAAGCTACGTCGAAGACCTCGCTTGGTTCTCCAAAGTTATCAGCATTCATGTCCATACAAGAGCTTGCCGAGCCTCTTTCGTACATTTCTCCCTCCAGGCACTCTAACTTCCTAGGTTAATGCGTAAAGGTACCTGACAGTGGTCTACAGCTCTTCCACCTCCTAGCAGTCGCTTTGAGAGAGATGCCTTGGAAAACGCTTCATCTCCCTGGACCCCGACGAGAATATCGTCGGGGTCCAGGGACATAATAACAAAAGTGAGAACTGGATCCGGCATCCACTGAACTCGTTATAAAGTACGTAACTCATCAAGAGCCACGATCACCTCAATCCCTTATACTTCCCTGTCGGCCACCCACCTCCTAGATTAGTCCATCTCTCCATCACCGTTAAGAGCTATATCAGTGGCCTGGGCATAGATAAAACGGGGTTGAGAAAACAACTGTTCCAGAACTTCACAAGATCTGCTGCCGAAACTTTTCCTTTCGGGCAATCAAAAGACCCTCGTCAGCCAAAAGTAATTGTTTGCGTTACTCGCTGTATTAAGGCCTTAAGTTGAGCTTTGTACAGCGAAGAGGACTCTCGAACAAAAGTTGTGAATTACAGGTGACAGCGTCAAGAAAGGATCAGCGATAGATTATGATGCAAGAAGGGCTTCAATCTTTGCAATCGGGTCTTCTTCAGGTTCATTCTTGTCAGCATTGACAACCGTATCAAACAAGTCGTGCTGCCATTTCTCGCCTTTGGACGCATAAGACATCGGCTGTCTCCGGTACGAAGAATCTCTACTGCCTCCATTATACCTGTCGCCACCCCAATTCCCTTGCCGTGAATCTCTTTCCCCTCCGTTACTGTGTCTCCCTTGATTACCCGCAAAGCCGCCTCCTTGTCTGCTTCCACCAGTAAACGAGCGCCTACCTCCTCTGTGTCCTCCCCTCATGGTACCCTTTTCCTGCTCGTGCTCTCTGTGAGATTTCGATCTCTCTTCTGGAGCCCAGCGCCCACGATCAGACAATGGTCTCCAACTCCTTTCTCTGGATGAATCTCGTTCTCTGGGACTCTCTCTTTCCTTTACCTCCCGAAACCTCCTCTCCCTTTGCCTCTCCTTCTTCTCGGGGGGCTCCTCCCGCTCCCTTTTGGGTCTTCTTTCATCACCGCTCCTCTCCTCCTTTCGCCTGTCTCTGCTCTTCCCTTCATCATCACTTCTACCTCCCGTGGCATTCGCGTGCCCCAAACTCTTCTCGCTGTTCTTTTTCTCTCTTTCGCCTCCTCTGTCCCCAGGATCTAGCCCACTCTTTCTGTGTTCTCTAGGTTTGGCAATATTGTTCGTATCAGAAGCCTCACGCGATGGCGTCGTCATTATTCACAATACCCGCAAGACACTCCTGTCACCGTGCGCTTCAATACTGACGAGTCCACATACAATGTAGCCGTTCCTCCTCAAGGCGTTTTCTCAGACGCTTGAGAAATACTCCAGCTGGGCTCGTGGCAACTTTGGAAGCTCGTGATACTACGACCTAGATTCACAACTGTCCACATACGTTTAGATAAGCAACAACCTGTACGTCAGACAAGGACAAACCCACAAACGTTCTATGTCTCAACCATCCCTTACATATTACATAACCTGATTCTCTGTCTGAACAATCCAACAACCAAGGCAGCCCAGCTAAGTTTAATTATTTTCCCAAGGCGAAGAACAATCTTGCAACATACAACGGCCGCTCCAGAACGCTGATTCAGTTTCTTCCAGCCTCTTGCTAGCTCTGTCGCTCCTTCCCCACGGATCGTGATCCTCTCAGAAGGGCATTGCATGCCAAGCAAGGCGGAGAACCATACCAGGACAATTCCCGCACATGAATCTTGCGTGCCCGTAAACCTTCAAAACTTCTTTTCCTCAACAAAACCGCACGCAGTCACAAGAACAGAAACGCATTCTACCAAAGCGTTAAAAATACGAAAGCGGTAGAGCTGGCCAGACTTATGGAGGATAAGAGGACTAGCGACTACTAGCCAGAGATAAAGAAGGGAAAACACACCGGTATAAGTAGACGACATGTGCCCTGCAGGATGGCGCGGACAAATCCACGCGCGGCGCTCGGTCACCTCGCGTCTAGACTTCACAAGTTCAAAACCGGCAATATAGAACAGAACAGTACCCTGCTAATTGAAGTCCGGGACGGAAAGAAAGCAGCACTTAGCGAGTCGCGCGAGACCAACCACGCATCGCAGGCATTTAGGTGTATCAAACACTTTCGTTCCTTCCGGAACGATGCGCCTAAACTCGCGTAAAACCTACGGCGAGGACGAGGCTGTTATGAAACCTATCTCTTTTTCAACACCGGACACTCCGTGACGTGGGATGACTACCGTAGCGGGCAGCACAAGATTGATTCTGGGACCCAAGAAATATGGCATTTCCCGAACTTTTATCCCGCTACCGCATCCTTTTTCAGTTATACGAGAAGGGACCTTACCTTACTCTAAACGTCGCTTCCGTGCACCCGCCTACTCGGATCCGGATGTAGACACAGCTTATTAGACCAACAAACCTCTTTCTTAATCTTTTGCTCTCCGCCTTCTTGAGCTTCTCTGCTTTTCTGCCTTTCTGCTTCAAAGTACAGGCTTGAGATTCCCCTTGGAATCTTAGCCCAGGCCTATCATTCGCCCTTTGAGCGATTCAACTCCAGTCACCGACATCTTACAGTCTAGTGCATCCATGCAGTCAGCCATTCAACTCACGTGACTTCCCATGTATTCTGAGTGGGACTCTAAGACGAGGGAAGAAAATGAAGTTTCTGTTCAAATTGATCAGGAACACGGTCATTGGGTTGGAACGATTGGATGTTGGTGGATTGTTGGATGTTGGAACCATTATCCCTCAATAATAAAAGATTATCAAAAATTCTTCAATGATCGAATACTCACTTTTCATTTCACAAAAACATACTCCTCAACATCACACTGAGAGTCTGGAGAAAGAAAGTAGAAAGAACTTCTAACATGACTCCAAAACACAAATTGTTGCAGAGAGCACAATGCAAGACCAATCGCAAAGTCTTGATGCTCCCACCTCATTGTTCCATAAGCATGAAGATACACAAGCAATAACTTAAATCATAGTCATGGTGTAACAAGGAGTGGATAGTCCAAATGACATATTCTCACTCTCTAGTATAGAATAAAGAATAAGGAGCCATCTTTCTCGACTTGCACTATTCCAGTCTTAAGGTGTTTTTTCACGAAGTCCCATTGTTCGCTGCTGTTTGTTGATGGACCTCGATTCACTTAGATTTTTGCTATGTTATTGTTGTTTGACTTCTCCCTTCAGGTCGAATGTGCTTTGTTGTTGTGGTGGACCTCGCTTCTGACGCTTGATGGCATCTACATCTCTTTCTCTTTTATTTTAGCTCCGTGCTGCTTAGGTTTCACTTTTTATAAACTTATTATTGTGTGTATTTGATGGGACATAATTCTACTCGCGATTGGTGTTCTGCTCGTTGGTGCTTTGGTTTTTATTGTTTATGAAGGGAATGTTTCATTAGTTAATGTGACTCAATGTCAGGTCGAGTTACGAGTGATTGCATCTTCACGTGATGGTTCTCCATTTTAGATTTTACCTCGCTCCAAGGAGTGTAGTAGTTTCAAGACTTTCTTCTTCCACTAATATGCTTTGGTATTTACTGAATCTTGCTCGAAGAGAAACAATGCATCTCATTTTGTGACACATCTCATCTACAATGGTTCTTAGGTTTCTTGTGTGCCTTGTTGCTTGTCTTGCTTCACATTGATACATCTAGTCTTGATCATCGGTATATCTTTTTTTGGTTGTTGGTTTTGTCGTTGCTCGCTAGCTTTTGTATAGTGGCATATGCTTTGAACTAAACTTGTTTATCAACTCCTATTGTATGTAGAAATTATTTCAGTTAGAGCACGAAAAGATCTGTTTGTAACACAAGTCTCTGCAACTTATACTTATCATTGGGTCGTAGCAAATTTTAAACTTGAGTCGACTGGGTGAACAATCCAGATCTAGAGCCAATCTTGTCAACCCACATACCTCTGCATAGCCATATACCCAGTGTATTCATAGACAGAAAAACATGTTATACGATAACGCTGATCTAGAGAGTCTTCGCTATCTGCTCGGTTTGGTCTTAGACTCTGTTTGTATTTGTTTTGTTTCATGATTTCACTCATGATTCTGGCTTTCGCTCTTCTTTCTTTCGTTGCACTACCTCAGATTGACAGTTTGCATCGTTGCTAAATTTCTTTTCGCGGTTTTTGTTTTGCGGCTGTCGCAGATGTGCTCCTATCGACGCTCTCGCTAACTATGTGCGCTACGTCACGTCAGTTTGGCACCTCGGTTAGGTTGATCGAGTGCGGAGTGATGAATCCCGGTAGGGCCGTTAGTGCCGTTAGAGCGAGTTGGTAGGATAGCCCACTAGGGATATACGTCGCAGGTAGGGCTTGGAGGCCTTAGTTCTTCGAGTTGAGTCTTCAAGCTCATGGCTATGGTGGATAGTCTTGGTGAGTGCAATTTGGATTCTCTGCGAGCACAGAGTGGATTTGGCTCGACTTTAGTGATTGTTTAGTGTCCGTTGACATGGTGGAGTGAGTACATACCATTTATCACTCGAAGAACTCGAATTGTGAGATCTGAATGAGAGATTCAGGTCGCGGATTTCAGCCGGTGGTATCTCCAAGTTTACATATCAGCAAATCAAATATTATCTTTGATTTGCTGATGCGTGCGTGCGCGGAGTGGTTCTTTTTGGTGTTGTGGTTGATCGTTGTGTGGATTAGTACTGTTTGGACTTGTTCTTGGTCAGATTTGGTGATGAGGTAGTGCGAAAGTGCTGCTGGAATTTCATGTGACAGATTTTGATGTCAATTTGAAGTCGGCAGAAGTGTGTCAGCAGTCGAGTTGGCATGGATCAGCAATTTCTGATGCTGAAGAGTGCAATAGGTGTGCGTTGGGAAGACGTTTCCAACACACCAAAAATCGTTCGATTTGGTGAAAGACAAAAGGAGTTAACATTTAGAGACTTCGAGGAGCAGAGATGCGTGAGTGCGGAGACGTGAGAAGCGAAGTGCGAGAGTGCGGAACGGATTCCGCCGCAAGCCAGCTTGCTGACGTGCGTGAGAGAGGTATGCAAGTTTTAGTTCTGTGAGAAGTGTAAAACCAGTAGGTCACCCATTCCAACACTATTCCTGAACTTGCACACTTAACTCTACAGTCTTAGCTTTGGCTTTACCACTAGACCAATAGCTCTTGGTGTCTTATAGGGATGCGTGCAAGTACTTATGGACTTGTTTAAGGTAGTAGGAGACCTTCTCGCACGTTCCTAGAGAAGTGCTAGAACGACATCATAGTACTAGGGGAAGCTGTTGTTGTGATAGTGTTTGTCTATACCGTAGAGACGCGTACGGAGACATTTGGTGGCAGTTGTCTTGGGTGAGCTAGTAGAGCTACCACATAGATACTTTTAGAGCTACTAGAGGTGTGGACATCTAGTTAGTGACCTTAGGTACAAGTTATGACAGTTGGTGATCATATATTGTGCATGTGGTCACCGAAGAGAAGACGTTAGTCCGGATGGACAGGGTTTCTCGTTTTGTGGATGTTTGAGTGTGGAGGGTTATCGTTTGGACTTCTTGTGGTTGGAACCCCTCCATATTCTACTTCTTCTTTGTGCGCTGCATTTGCTTGTGTTGACGCTTGATTTCCGGAGTGAGTTCACTCTAATGTGCTGTCAGTAGTGAGGCTGGAGTTGCGGTATCGTGTCGGATATTGCGTGAAGGATGTCTAGGAAAACGCGAGATTCCTGGATGTGGAGATGTTGTGTGCTGAACAGAGACAAGACAGAGAAAAACAACCACGAAAACGAATGCTGCAATATATACCAACTCCAAATGTATGTACACTGCCGGATCTTTCTCCTAAGAGCACAAAACTGAGAAACAGACCAAAGCGATCTGTAACCTGCTTCAAAGCATCTAAATCAAACCCCTGAATCACAACCTTGACCCAAAACCACTGAAGCGTAGCTCAAAGTAAGAGAAACTTCTCTTTGCTAACAAACAGAGCTGCACCAGTATCACACGATTGAAACCCCAAGTCCAAACCACATCCATGTACAAGCTCTTAGCCAAAGCTAGCTACCACAAGCTGTATATAGCGAACCAGATCTCTAACGAACTCAAAAAGGTAAAACCCATAGCAAAAAAACCGAAAAAAATCTATCTGAGAACTTTCTTCTTTCGCCAAACGGTCTTCAGATGTCGATAAGGTCTCCTTCCCTGACTCCGTTGGCCTCAAGGACTATCAGATCCGACTCCCAACAGCTGAGATATCACTGATTTTCGGTCACAGGTGATCGAACCTTCAAAAACTCCTTCCTGCGGCTTAAAACCGCACACATCGCTCAAACGGATCGCTTGATCTCATATCTGTCTTCTCTGGCAGGTAGATCTAGCTACCATGAACCCAACGAGACTCCAAACAAGCCGTTTGGAGTTCTCCTTGCAAAACCACGCAAGAAATTTAGTCGCAGGTTGCAAAACACTGACGTAAATCGGCTCCCTGCGGCTCAAACTTGCTCACCACACCCAAACCAACAATCCAATCCACACATGGTCTTCTCCTATGCGTAGATAAAGACTCCTTGATCGCGTAGTCATCAAGAACGAAGAGCTTGGCTCACCGATCGCGAAGAACAACCCAATCTCAAATCGCAGACGATGAAAAGTTGACGGTTCCCTGCGAGCCAATTTCACTCAGAACTCCCAAACCGTCCAATGAAACTTTGTATCGTCTTCAATTTCTTGAAGAACTCGGCGTTCTGATCCAGATGGATCCAAGGACAACAAGTTTGGACTCCGGAACGGCCGGAACGGTCTAACTCTCCTTCACAGATTACTGAAGCTCTCCAAATCTCTCTCATGCGTTTCAATTTCTCCTAGAACACAACCCCCGATCCGTCTCTTCACGAACCGTCTTAACCAACGCGTAGCATGCACAGATCTGAACCCAACGACGCCTTGCACGTTTGCATTGGACCTCCAAATCTCTTGAACCGTCCGTTGACAAGTCGCAAGTACAAGCTAACTCCTTAAGCAACCCCCTTACGTCAGTCACCGTACATACCAGTTTTCATCAATAATCAAGAAGCATGCCTCTTGCATCTTTAATATAGCGCCTGGAGCTGCAAATACCCAATCAGCAAGTAAACTAAGGCCCAGCTTGATTTATCCACCTTCCGAGTCTCGTAACTTTTTCACTAAACGTTCAAATGAAGTAGATAAGGTGCCTATGGAAAGCTGACAACGAGCTCTATCCATTGATGCGATGAAAGTAAAGATCTGAAGTTGTGCTAAAAGTCCGTAAGCTGAGGCCTAGCTTATTTTACCCATCTTTCTAGTCATGTAACTTCTCCACTAGACGTTGTCGTGATGTGAATCATTTCACATAGTGAATAATTCACCTCTCAGTTAGAAGTTAATCTCTCTGAGCCAAGTTAGGATCTCAGAGAAGTCGATTCTAGGGAATGATATATATTTTGAGTCTTAGTAGGTTGATTACCATGTTGATAGAGGTAAGCTCATGGGTTGTAATTACGTGTCGCCCATGCATGCTTCTTAGCGAGATTACGTTATCTTTCGAGATTACGTTATCTTTCGAGATTACGTGTCGTTTTACATGTCTTCACATGTAGTTTAGGGGTTACCCTGGCACTTTAGGGGCTTGACGTGGTAGCCTATGTGCAATTTTAAGTCACCACGTGGTTTGGGACACAAAAGGACAGGGGAGTGAAGCTATGAACTCCCATTGGTCCAATTTTGTCTTTGTGTACTGCTAAACTTAGTAGTAGGGGTCTTAAGAGGAGTTCGAGTATTTGGAGAGGAAACTTCGAAATATGAGAGCACAGGAGGATAGGGCTCGTCGTGCCAAGCACTGTCAGTGAAATTTTTTATCGATTTGAAGCAATAAAGAAGGAGTTATGGCTAATTGAAGTTCGATTTGTGTCAGAATTGCAACACTTCTGTTGATTTTGGAGTTTTCGGTGTCAATCGCAGTAGATTTGAGAAAATCGCTTCAAACTTTCGAGGTCGCGTTCATTGTCAGCAGGGCTACGACTGTCCCCAAATTTTCATGTCAATTGAGTCTGTGAGTAATTCAGGGCGACCGCTGAAGCAGAGGGGGTCCGAAAAGCTCTCAATCTGGAACAACAACTTCAGAGAACAAGATCTGGAGTTCTGTGTACAATCAAGAGGTCTAACTTCACAGGAGTGTTCAGCAAGCTGTGTACTGCAAATCCTGAAAGAATCTTTGAAAGTGATCGAGCCAATTCTCTGTTCTAGGTCGAAATAGCTGTCTGGGTACCAGAAATTGCCGTAATTTCTCTTCTCAGAACGTTTTTGTCCATATCTCGACACTCTGATTTGATCTCAAGCTGAAACTTCGTGTATATGGTCAGTAGGGCCTCATTTACATGTAGGAGGAGTTCTGAAGTCTGAACCATCGTATGTTTCTGATTCTGGAGTGTTAAAGTTCGCTGTCTGATCTTATTACTGCTAGTCTGATCTGATTTTCGCTTCCTGAACATACTGGAGGGTCCATTCGACCTGAGTGAATGTTTATAGTGTCTCCTTATGATCTGAAGCCTACCTCTAGATAGTAAGCAACCATAGCTTGAAGCCCAACGCTTCCCTGAGTAGACTGAACACAGCCTTCAAGATAATATCACAGCTAGAAGGTTCCGCCCTTCCCAGGAAAACTCTCAACTCGACAACGTCCAAACGAAGTAGAAAAAGTGCATATGGAAAGCTGACAAGGAGCTCTATCCATCGATGTAAAGAAAGTGAAGATTCGAAGTCGTCCCAAAAGTCCGTAAGCTGAGGCCTAGCTTGTTTTATCCTTGAGTGTCTTTTGAGCGATAACTGTCAAAATTTGATTTTCATGTAGGAGCCGGTCCACGACACGACAGCGGATCAGTCAGATATCTTTGTTTCTCTCACGGTGCGATTGGATTGACGATCAACAGACCATGAGAAGCTATATGTGGTGATGATAGATACAAGTTGTCTTTACCTTGATCGTCCTAGTAGGGGATAGGTGAGCTCAATATGAGCGTGGTTAGGCAAGTTATGGTTACGGTGGTGATGGAGATTTCGACATTCTGGTTGGAGAGTGTTCACGAGATTCTATCATCACAAAGTTCTCGAGAGGTTCTGGTGAGGACTTCTTGGACAGTGAGTATGCACGAAGTGGGGTGAGGTACCGACTATTTCCACCATTGTCGTCGGTTTTTCCAGAGGACGAGTCAAATGCAGACAGTGCATTTTCTGATGGTGAGTCTAGTGTCGCAACACTGTTGTTGTAGAACATGGACGAGATCTATGAGTCACGAAGAGACCTCGACGTTACTCGGGTATTGTGAGTACCATTGAGCTGGATGACTTCATCCAAGAGTTCGACAGTTGATGCGATCTGCATCAGCTGCGGAACCCACAACTGTTTACACTCTTCATGGCGTGGAAGAGTTTGTTCTAACACTTGGAGCGATCACCGATGGACGATTATCATGAGTTCAGGCGAGACTATAGCGTGGAGATTGAGTTGTGGAGACAACATTGGTCTCCCAATTACGTTTCTATCACTACTTGCGTAGTTTCGAGGGGCATAGCACCTACGAGTTCAGATGTCAGTAGTAGTAGTACATCCACGGATGGCGGAGTACCTACTACCAGCGGTACATCCACTAGTAGAGGTGCAGGTGGTAGTGTGAGCCGGATACCACCAGGGCTTAACCCTGTGGTTCAGTTCTTTCAGTGTTTGAAGAAGAACTATCAGGGTGTGCAGATCGACAAGTTGAGGCGTCTGCAAGAGTTCCAACGGAAGACTATAGAGAGCCTACGCGAGGCGTTTACTCACATGAGACGGTTGATCAGTGTTACCCAAGAGGTGACAGAAGCACATGCAGTCCAGTTCTAATATGAGATACTAGACCGAGAGCTACGTAAGAGAGTCAAGGATGTAACTCTCCTTAGAGACACCGTCTCGACGTTGACGGTTGTCTTTGGTCTAGCTGAGTGGATTGAGCTCAACATGGTAGAGAAGAGGATGGTGGCTGTTAAGTTCAGCAAGGAGGTACCACATGGGACGATCACCTCTGCTCGAGGATCACAACATGCGCAACAGCGTGGTGGTAGTGGTGATGGTGGTGGTAAGGATCGTGTTGAACAATCATGATCTTAGGGAGGTGTTGGAGGACCCGATGGATAGAAGCTCGTGCCATCCTCTTCTAGTCAGCAGCAAGCGGGTCCTTGCTGGACATGTGATGGTCCTCATCAGCAGAAAGACTGTCCACATAGAAGAGGTGGTTATGAGACGTCTGGGACGTCACAAGCGATGCCTAGGCAGTGTGAGCATTACGGATGACCAGGTCACAGTAGTGACTATTGTTTTGATCATCACGAGCTACGGCAAGGGAAGGCTGATCGTGGAAGAGGCAGAGGAGCTCAAGGAGACCATGGTGGTCGAGTTGGAGACAGAGGCCCAGCACCTGAGAGAGGACCAGTCAATCCACCGCATGCTACGACGTCAAAAGTAGGTATGGCTGCTCAGATTGAGCAGTTGGAGCATAGGATATCTAGTATGGCTATGGCTCAGCGGAGATCTGGTGGAACAGAGGCTTCTTCATCTTATGGAGGAGAAGGAGTTCACTTCGACTTCATGGTTGGTGTGGAGATTGAGACATCTGCGGCAGTGACTCGGAGTGCAGTACGTGTCTTTGAGTCACGAGGTGCGTCAGTGGAGTTGGATCTACAACGCGGAGAGACTGGTAGACAGGCCATGCTTCCTTAGTCGTTCATGCTATCGGAGACGTTGAAGATCACGTCTATGATCCCTAAACGGTCTATCGATGATGCACTAGAATTGGAGACATCGACATCCAGGAGTGAGGATGATGCAAATCAATCTTCGACGTCTTGGATGTGACATCAAACTCGATGTTGAGAGTGACTACAACAGTTCTCCGAGTCTCACTATTTTCAGCCATCGATATGAAGACATTGGGAGTAAGCTTGGCTCCAGTGTTCCAATTGACAGCCACGTTCAGCTAGAGCGAGGATGTAGTTACCTCTAGTGCTGAGATGGTTCAGCAAGAGGCGGTAGACGTGTCCATGAAGTCAAGGATCAGGACAGCTACCAGTGGTACTTGACAAGCGGCGGCTGCCAGATAGATGAGTTACCAGCTAGGCCGGCGATTGACCGTGCTGGTTTGGCACCAAGTGTGGTGTTGTTGGACAATGAAATGGTATCTTCTGTTTGGTGGCACCTTCAGAGAAGGTGTATCGACCGCAGAAACTCTTGTTGGACTTTAGAACCCAACCGTTGATGTTGGGAAAGACGGCATGCATTGGTTTGGGTTTGAGGAAGTCCGAGGTGGAGAGATGTCCATTTCGCTACAGACATCTCTATGGAGATCATGAGGTACAACTCTACACATGACATACGAGATGCTGACGGTGAGAGTTCGATCAGATCATTCCACGGATGACTCTATGGTGAAGATCAAGACGACCGTTACGACCGCAAAGTCGTATGATGTGTTGGTTGGAGGTATTGTGTTATATCTTATGAGGTTCGTGATCGAATATTGGACGGAGATAACATCTTACAGACCAAGTTGGCAATCCGATGAGGGACGAGTGAGTCACTTATCAGTGCGGTTTAGTGCTAGAGTTGGAACAACGGAACCTACACCAAGGACAATGGTAGTCGATGCAGAGTTTAGTTCGATCATCACTTGACCGAATGAGTTATTGGAGGATATTGCTCATGCGGAGGATACTCCGATCTTTACGGTACTACGGTAATACCATCTACCTTGGATGTTCCACTTTGGAGTTCGAGTGGAGAGTTGCAGCAGTATGCTGATCGATTGGTGCAGTAGGCTTGGAGTGAAGTCTTTGTATCGTCAGTAGAGGAACAGTAAGTTGTTCCTGCTACTGACCTTGTGACCTTATCGTCGTTGGATACGACTCCCATTGTATGACAGTATCCAGAGGAAGGTGTGTGTGTGCTGGAGCTGTTCGGAGGGATCATCACAGGTTTGGCTACGATATTGCACGCAGACATACAAGTATAGCGATACTTGTATGTGAAGAGAGATGAGGTTACGAGACGCATCTCATTGTATCATGTGACACGTTTGATGCAGAGATATCATGAGTTGTCCATATCAACCATTAGAGGATACTAGCAAGCATTACTGTCAGATATTCCGCTATTGAGGACGCAAGATCTCACCTTTGTTGGCACCATTCACTTGGTGATAGCCGGGTGGCCATGTCAAGGTCACACACGTTGTCGTGTCGTAGACCGGTGTCGTGTTGTGGTTCGGCTCCTATGTGAAATTCTTGTGTAACCTATGTTGTGTTTCTTTTCTATGTTTCGTGAACTGTTATCGCGTAACTCGTCGAACGGTGTGATAGGTGCCACGTTTGTGATTATCTATTCAAGTGATCATACTGTAGAAAAACATGCCAAGTCATCAATCTGTGCGTGTTCACTTCAGTGGTCTTTGTCGCCGTATTTGTGTATAAAATGGTGCATCGAGGATTCATACGGCATTCTCTCTCAACGGGTGATTTGTGAGGGTTCTCGGAGGGCTGCATGAAGAAGTGAAGAACTGCAAGCGTGGTGGTTATGGACGGAGGTTTTATACCGGCTCCGGATCTTCTCTTTCCGAATCCGTTTCACATCAAGATTCATTGCATCCACCGCGATCACTTTCGATAGTGGTTAGTTGCGTACTTTGGCGATAAATTCATGGGGAGGGTGATGGAGTTACAGCTTCTGGTGATCCTTCCGATTGTTACATACGGAGAGATTTGGGATATGATGGTGTACATCTTGTTGTGAGAAATAATGGATCTTAACTACCCATCGAATGTTCTTTTCAACTTTAGGATCGATGACCGGTGTCATTGTAGACCGAAGATCAATCATGGGGCTTGGATCGTGAGAAACTTCGGACAAGAATATTTCAATCGAGTGATAGCTTCACCGTTTTCTTTTGTCGTATTTATTATTGTAGATCGTTTCCAGGTTGTGATATTGACTTTGTATTAGTATGCGACTCAACTGTTCCAGTCTGGTTGAGCGCTTCTGTGTAATTACGGACCGCAAAGAATCCTTCGACAAGTCCCAAGGATTTTCTGAGGTCTTAGAGTCTTGTTGATGTCTTGTGTCTCCTTAGGAGTAAAATTTCGTTCTAGGGGGAAAAGTTGAGTGGAAAAAAGACAAAATTAAAACTCTTTTTGCTCTTATTGATCTATTTTTAGACCAATGGTGTTCTAGCTGATCCTCGCGACGAAGGGCTAAAATCTGGGCTGAAGAATCGATCGATTTGATGTAAGGATGAGGACGTTGTGATCGATTGAGTGGAGGGGATGAAATTCGTACCTACTGCTATGTTTCTGGTTGTTTCGAGAGACTCGCGACGAGTTTTGAGGAGCTGTCTGTTGTGTTGGAGAGCTGACGACGTGCTGGTCGTTTTGATATCAATTTCATCAGATTCTTGATCGATTTGGATTGTGAACCAACCGAGTGAAGTTGAGAAGTGCAGACCTGATAAGGCGGGAACAGCGAACTGTGATAGTCATGGATAATTTGCTATTGCTTGAGTTTTGAGTCGAATTTCTGAGTGAAACTTTCCAGGATCGAAGTATGTCTTATCAGTAAGATACTTGGGAAGTTTCATCTCAAATGGTCGAGTAGTTTGTTCAGAATCTTGGATCAAATGTACTTGGGTCTGTAAAGCTCTTAAGTTAGCACAGATTACGGTTTGATCCATATCTGAGAATTGGTTTGAGATTTCGACCTGAAAATTGTTCAAGGTAGGAGTGAAGGGTCCAATCAAGCTTCCTGTGAAGTTTGATCATCATTGGTCAACTGGTTTGGGAGGACTGAAGTCTCAAATTTCGAAGCTACTTCTGTTATAGCGAATTCGGGTTTTTTTTATCACATCTATTGTCGCTTTGGTCATTTTCGAGCAATTGTTGCTGAAACTGACATACCTGCATACAACTCGACATTGAAAGGTGTGGGGCTGATTTCAGCTCTTGGTGATGAAAGAGAACAGAGTCGCTATGAATCATAAGTCGCTGTTTGGGTTCTCGGAGCCATCAAGTACTACCGACGTTGGTGCTATATTGAGATCTAAGTAGTGTCTTGGAGCATGCATGCTTTACCTTGCTGGAATGCTTGGTAGGCCAGGGTGTACAGCAAGTTGTATCGAGACTCGATCAAGTTGGTTGAGCGATCCTATAATATCTTTCGGTTGTATCAAATAGAGTTGTGGCGGTCAAACTGATGAGTAGCTAGCGTCGCTGAGAAGTTGTTAAATCATGCTTCTAGTGATTTAGAGTCACTTGCATGCAGATAGTACAGAGCTGAGTATTTCATATAGAGTACAAAAAGATTTGTATGTAACACAGATTTATACAACTTATACGTATCATTGGATCGTAGCAACCTTTAACCTTGAGTCGAGAGATACAAAGTCACTTGTCCGAGAAGAGTAGATAGAGAACATTAAGGTTGGAGGGATCAAGGTTCAGAGCCAATCTGTTCAAGTTACCTACCTCTACACAGCCTTATACCCCGTGTATTCCTAGACAGACAAACACGTTATACGATACCGGCTCCTACTTGAAAATCAAATTTCGACGGTTATCGTTCTAAAGACACTCATGGGAAAAGCAAGCTAAGCCCCAGCTTTAAGGACTTTTTGCACAACTTCGGATCTTCACTTTCATTGCATCAATGGGTAGAGCTCGTTGTCAGCTTTCCATGGGCACTTTGTCTACTTCAGTTGGACGTCTAGTGGAGAAGTTACGAGATTCGAAAGATGGGTAAAACAAGCTAAGCCTCAACTTACGGGCTTTTGGCACGACTTCGGATGTTCACTTTCATCGCATCAATGGATAGAGCTCGTTGTCAGCTTTCCATAAGCACTTCGTCTATTTCATTTGGACCCCTAGTGGAGAAGTTAAGAGACTCGAAAGAAGAGAAAATTAAGTTAGGTCTTAGTTTACTTTTGCTGACTGGGTATTTGCAGCTCCAGGCGCTATACTAAGGACGCAAGGGGCCTGGTTCCTCATAATCTGAGAATTCTTATACGTACAACGTCAGACGTAAGGGGGCAATTCAAGGGGCTAGCTTGCACTTGTGACCTGTTAGCGGACAGTTCGGGAGATTTGGAGGTCCAATGCAAACGCACAAAGTGCCGTTGGGTTCAGATCTGTGCAGGCTACACGTTAGTTAAGACGGCTCATGAAGAGACGGATCGGGGAGTGTGTAATGGGAAAAATTGTAACGTAAGAAGAAGATTTGGAGTGCTTCAGTGACATGTGAAGGAGAGTTGGACCGTTCCGGAGTCCAAACTTGCTGTCCTTGGATCCATCGGGATCAGAACGTCGAGTTCTTTAGGAAATTGAAGACGATACGAAGTTTCAACGGACGGTTTAGGAGTTCTGAGTGAAATTGGCTCGCATAGGAGAAGACCATTTGTGGATTGGATTGTTGGTTTGGGTGTGATGAGCGAGTTTGAGCTGCATGGGTCGATTTACGTCAGTTTTTTGCATCCTACGATCAAATTTCTTGCGTGGTTTTGCAAGGGGAACTCCAAACGACATGTTATGAATCTTGTTGGGTTCAAGGTAACTAGATCTACCTACCGGAGAAAACGGATATTAGATCAGACGATCCACTTGGGCGGTGTGTGTGGTTTTAAGCTGCAGGGAAGAGTTTTTGAAGGTTTGGTCACCTGCGATCGAAAAATTGACGATATCTTGGCTGTCGAGAGTCGGATCTGAAGGTTTTCTGGACGAACAAAGTCAGGGAAGAAGACCCTACCGACATCGGAAGACTGTCTGGCGAAAGAAAAAAAGACCTATCTCAGATAGATCTTTTTCGGTTCCTTTGCTACGGTTTCGGCTTTTTGAGTTCATTAGAGATCTAGTTGGCTATGTACAGCTTGTGGTAGCTAGCTTTAGCTAAAGATTTGTATGTGGACGTTGTTTGGACTTGGATTTGAATCGTGTGTTATTGGTGCAGCTCTTTTTGTTAGCAAAGAGATGTTTCTCTTGCTTTGAGCAACGCTTCGATAGTTTTGGCTCTGGGTTGAGATTCATGGTTTTTTTTAGAAGGGTTGGTGCAGATTACAGACCGCTTTGGTCTGTTTGTCAGTTGTGTATTCTTATGGAGAAAGAAATTGACAGTGTATATACATTATGAGTTGGTATATATTGCGACGCTTGTTTCGTGCTTGTTTCTTTCTTTCTTGTCTCTGTTCAGCACATTACATCTCCACAGCCAGGAACATCACGTTTTCCTGGACAACCTTCATTCAAAATCTGACACGATAACGTGCTAGGAGAGGTCAGGATTTACATGATTCGCGATCTAGGATGTTCTAGGAGATGTTACGGATCTTACGACATCTCCAGATGCATCAGGTGGATTCTCCAGCGTACATCTTAGAGAACGTTTCTTTGTTGGGTGATGTTCGTACACAAATGATGACGAGTGTGCACTAGGTGCGGCCCTGGGTCGGACCGAAAGTGTTGTTAGATGCAGCGAGAGTGAGATCTCGTGCATATCGTCCACGTTGTGGTGGACGAACTTGTTATCAAGGGAGGTGCTCAAGCGAGCACACGATGCAATGAGATGACCAGCACACCTCACAGTTGATGGCATCTTGGATTTAGAGCAATGATCTCAAGTAGTGAGAGTCGTCGATAAGTCATCCATGACAGTGGTGAACATAGTGAGACTGCTAATGACATCGTTGTCCACTTTGATGAGCTTTCAAACGTCACATGCTTACAAAGATGGAGGACCTGGGCTTGTGTGGGATGCTTGGTTACAACAGTTGGTGGAGCCTAATGCCGATGAGAGAGAGCGAGCAATGGGTTTCTCTACGGGTACGACAGCAGTAGCTTCGATGTCAGAGGCTTCACGTCGTGAGGTGTTGAAACAAGCAATGGACTTGAACTGCTTGACGTGGATTGTTAGTCTTGGATTGGCTGAGCAGCGTCGGGTGCGATCGACAGGTGTTACTGCTCAGACACTTCTGAGCTCTTTGTCTTTCGAGTCGATGGAGATAAAGGTTGGGGGTGAGGCGTGTGAAGTTCATCATCCTTGGACATCATGAGATGTCGTATAAGAGAGTGTGGAGCTTGCAGCTAAGATTGCAAGACTTTTTTGTACAGTGGAGGTGGAGGTTGTTGGTGCTGAGCAGAAGGAAACTTCTCTAGAGACTGCAAGATAGCAGTCAACGACTTTGTCTTCTACCTCTAGCGTGGTGACAGAGGACACTCGAGAGTCGGAGATTGGACCCAAGCTTATAGGAGAGGAGAGACGAAGAGTTCAGAGATTCCTGAAGAGCTACAGGAATTGTTTTGCCTTCAGTATGAGGGATTTGGGTACCTTGAAGGGACCTGGTATACGGATCGACTTGGTTAATGACACGTCAATCTTTCGATATCTTTACAATGACATGGAAAGAGCCTTGATCCAGAGTAGGACCCAAGACTTGTTGGAGACTATATTGGTGGAGATGTCGCATGCATTTGTCATAGTTATGTCAGCAAAGAAAGATATGTATGGCAGCTACACGGATAGACGGATGTGTGGAGACTACCGTCTTATCGATCGACAGATGAAGTCTGATAAGTATGTCATGCTGACACTTGATGATATCTTTGATGCAGTGGAGCATGTGAAGGTCTTCAATATTTTGGATCTGCTAGCAGGGTATCATCAGTTGTCAGTGAGAGAAGAATATAAATCCAAGACAGCATTCTAGGAAATTGACTCTCACGGCAAGCACTATTTGTATCAGTGGCGATTTTTACTATTTGAGTTGAAGAACGCCCCTGCTGAGTTCTAAAGGGTGATGGACAGGATCCTAGCAGGTTGGATTTTGTCAGATGTTATATTGACGACATCTTAGTCTATAGTGCTACAGTGGAGGAGCACGAGAGACATTTACAGGATGTGTTCGAGCGGTTGAGAGCTCATGGGTTGAAGTTACACCCTAAGAAGTGTAAGTTCTTCCAAGAATTTATAGAGTATCTGAGCACCATCTACTCAGGTGGATTGGGTGTTTAACAAACGAAGGTTGAAACTATTGCACGTATCTCACGTCCCACAGATGTGAGTCGAGTTCGAGCATTTGTTGGTTTGACAAACTTCTATCGTCGATACGTGAAAGAGTTTAGTGCAATTACGAAATTATTGATCAAGCTGATGAAGGTGAACCAGGAGTGGCAATGGAGAGATGAGCAAAAGCGAGTTTTTGTAGAGCTCAAGGATAAGTTAACATCTGCTCCCATCTTGAGGAGACTCGTTAGAGGACCTCTCTTCTAACTGCACACTGATTGGAGTATGTTGAGACTTGGAGCAGTGCTGACTCAACATGATGATGAGAAAAAGGAGTTTGTGGTGATGTATGTCAGTCGCTCCAACAATTCGACAGAGGCGAGATACAGTTCATACGAGAGGGAGTGTTTAGCTGTAGTGTGGGTTGTTACACACTTCTGATGTTATCTGTTTGCGAACTCCTTTACTCTTATCACGGATCACCAACTACTCAAGTGGTTGACGAAGTCCGACAAACTTACAGGGAAGCTTACAAGGAAGCTTGCACGATGGGCTCTTATCTTACATGAGTATGACTTCCATGTAGTGCATAGACTTGGAGTTGCAAACTTAGATGTCGATGGGTTGAGTTGTAACTCATGCACGAGTCAGCAGATCATATTGAGGCTCGATGGCATGACGAGGTTGATGAGAAGATAGTGCTAGGGTGGCATGCATCTGTCTTTCTTTGTGTGTTGACCATGAACTCTAGTATGGAGAGCCAGGTCGAATCTTTCTTAGATCAGAGAGTAGATAGTGAGTCTCCAGATCTTGAGAATGGAGATGGTGTTCCAGACCAACGAGCTATCCACGATGATGTGACTGTATTGGAGTATGTACGTATTGGCGTGGTGGTAGGCACAGTAAGTGCCAAAGAGCGAGATCGTATCTTTCAACGAGCTAAGACGACATGTACTTCAAGTGTGGAATGATCAGAGATTACAGATAGTATCACATCAATCCCAGAAGACACAGTTAGTACGACATGCTCATGAGGAGTTGAGACATTTTGGAGTGAAGCGTACGCATAGTTTACTCCAAAGATAATATTGATGGTGTGATACGCACATCGATGTGCAGCAGTTTGTCGCACGATGTGTGGTTTGTGATCGAGTACGAGCATCGTTTAGCATTTTTTCCTTCAAGATTCATTATGTGCTTCTATGAAAGCCATCAGAGGTGACCCATGAGTGAGAGACAGGCCCGACATTTGCAAATTCATCGGTGGTGATCGTGGAGGTTGAGAGATCGGGGGGTAGTTGATCGATGAGATCGTGGAGGGTTTACAGTTCTATCATCACCAACACATATCGATGGTGACGTACAGTCAATGATAAGAGTTCCGCAAAATCCAAACTCCAACAGTAACCCAATCTTATAATCGGTAAGAGGTATAACTTTAGAGTAGGAGCTCGTTCCATCCGGATCATTGCTACCGCTCGAGTCTCTTCCAACTCCATGAGTTGCTCTCTTCTTGATCTGATCACGTCTTCTCCCCTCGACCTCTTCAACTTTCGTTGAATAGTTTGAAAAGTATCCAATTCGAATTGGATCGGCAACTTGGACTCCACTCCATAAATCAGTCGAAATGGAGAGTACCTAGTAGAAGTCTTTGTTGTCGTTCGGTACTCTCATAAGATGGCATGTAGTCTCTTATCCCAAGTATGTTTCGCAGTCTCAACACCAGCATCTTTGGCGAGCATCATACAAAGTGTAAGATTAGTCTTCTCCGCAAGACCATTGGCATTTGGTTTGTATGAGGTCGTTACTCGTACCTTGATAGAAAAGTGTTGTAGCATAGCAGTAGTCATGCTCCCTACAAACTCTCCTCTTCTATCCGAGACCAACTCTAACGGACATCCAAATCTTGTGATGATCATCTCCCATAAGAATCTACCGACTTCTGTTTCATTGATCTCTCTCAAAGGTCTAGCCTCTACCCACTTGGTACAATAGTCAGTGGCGACTACAATGTACCTATTGCCTCGAGGTGTCTTATTAAGAGAACCTACAAAGTCAATACCCCACTTCTCAAATGGTCCTAATATTGGAATTGATCTTAACGGAGGTGTTCTAGTAGACTTCAGAGCAAATGCTTGACATACGTCGCAAGTTTTGCAATAGTCTAAACACTCCTTGAAAATCCCTCTCCAGTGATAACTCGCATCCAAAATCTTGAAAGTTGTTATCTTACCAGCAAAGTGACCTCCGCAAATAGTGCCATCGTGAAACTCGTGCATCAACTTGAACGCCTCCTTCTGACCAACTGCTCTCCTTAGTAAACCATCTGCTCCTTGATGAAATAGAATTCCCTCCACCATGGTGTAAGGTTTGCATCTCTTGATCAACGCGTTACGTTCTCGAGTATGCATACCTTCTAGAAAAGAGCCATCTGCAAGGAAACTCCAGATTTCCTTGTACTCGTCCGGTATCTCCTCAATGCTTGTGATGGTCATCAGATGCTCGTCTGGAAATGAATCGTCAAACAGTTCTTCTCCCTCATCATCATAAGCCCTCGACAAAAGATCAGCATTCGCATGCTTTTTCCCTGGTCTATCTTCGATCACGTAGTCGTATTCTGTTAGAAGGATCATCCAACGAGCAATACGACCTTCGGCATTAGGCTTATTAAAGATATACTTTAAAGCCTTGTGATCTGTGACTATGGAAAATTTCTCTCCTAGCAAGTAGTGTCGAAATTTCTTCAATCCGAAGATCACTGCTAATCCTTCTCGTTCAGTCACGGAGTAATTCTTCTCCATTGGCACCATCTGCTTACTAGCATAAGCTATAGGATGATCATGCCCATCTCCATCTAACTGACTTAATGTACATCCGATAGCTACATTGGAGGCATCCGTATACAGAATAAATGCTTTACTCCACTCAGGTTTAGCAAGTATAGGAGCTATCACCAATGCCTTTTTCAGCTCCTCAAATGCTTCCTTTGCCTTCTGATCATGCATTATCAAGTCAAAATCAACTCCCTTCTTCATGTACATAGTCAAAGCTATTGCTTTGTTTGAGAAGGAAAAGATAAACCTACGATAATATCCAACCATGCCAAGAAACTGCCTCAACTTTGTCAAGTTGATCGGAAATGGAAGATCCACAATCTTCTTCACCTTCTCAGGATCTACCGCAATCTCATTCTTGGAAATGATGTGCCCTAACAACAGACCTTCTTCGCAGCCAAAGATGCACTTCTCTGGATTTAGAGAAGCGTTGACTTGCTCCAACCGCTGCAAAACTTTGATCACATGATCAAAGTGGTCCTCCTTTCTTTCGTACATACAGAAATCGTCAATGAAATCACGAACAAGCTTCCCTATGAATGGTTCAAACACCTTGTTCATGAACCTTTGAAACGTGACCGGAGCATTACACAATCCGAATGACATCACTCGAAATGCAAATGTTCCCCAAGGAGTAGTGAAAGTAGTCAACTGCTGGTACTCCTGTGCTATCTTGATATGGTTATACCCACTATAACCATCACCAAAGCTGTACCACTCATGACCAGCAACTTCTTCCAAAATCTCATCTATAAATGATAGAGGTCAAATCCTTCTTGGTAACTGCATTCAACTTCTTATAGTCTATGCACACTCGCAGCTTACCATTCTTCTTCTTGACAATCACAATGGGTGAAACCCATTCTGAGTTCTCCACCTCATAGATGAAACTCGCCTCCTTCAACTTGTCTATCTCCTCCTTGACCATCATTGCTGTTGTAGGATTGACCCTTCTCTGCTTCTGTCAAACTGGTCTTGCGTTCTCCTCCAATTCGATTCGATGAGTCTCGAGAGTCACCTCCTTCAAATCCTTGTAGCTGAAAGCAAACACATGGATATATTTTCAAAATATATCTAAGAATCTACTTTTCTCCTTTTGAGTGACATTGATACCAAACTTCAAGATAGAGAGTCTTCTCACAATCTCTGCCTCACTCAACTCTTCTTTGTCAAGATCTTTCTCCACTGCTGGTCAAGACAACAAGTCAATAGCACTAAGCTGATGTAATGATTCATCTCGACCAAATCCTTCGTCCTCAGACGAGGATTCTTGATCGTAAGAATCTCCGGTATCTACTTCTGAGACACTCTGATCGTCCTCCGTATCAGATTCCCAGTAGTCACTAGTGGGTCTATCAGAGTCAAAAGTCACAACTCCAACATCCGAGAGAGGTACTATCACTCTATGATCTCTAGGCCCAATCCGTAAGTATCCCTTGTGCCACCTATCAGTGGTGCGCACAGCTCTCAACTAAGGCCTACCCAGGAGCAAATCATAACTAGAGTCCTTTAACACTTGAAAGGACATCAATGTTTGAACTCCCATCACAGACACTACCACCTTCTCTAACACACCAAGAGGTCTTACCCGTTGCTTGTTAGCCATCCCCACGACAATGCTAGTCGGGCGAGTTGGTTCCATCCCCAACTTCTTCATCAACCTCTCCGATATGGCGTTTATAGCCGACCCTCCATCCACCAATACGTCAGAGACGTTGTCGGAGTGTGATCCGTCTACCTAGGAAAGCGCCGGGCTTCTAGCTGTGGTTGTCTACTCAAGAGGTTGGCTTTTAGGTCACAATAGGGCTATAAACACTCACACAGATGTCTAAGATCTAGTAATATGCTCAGAAAGCGAAATTCAGGTCTAGTTGGCAGTAATAAGATCCGACGGCGAACTTTGACACTCACGGAGAAGAAAACTATGAAGGTTTAGACTTCTAAACTTCCCCTACATGTAGATGAGGTACTACTGAACTCACACACGAAGTTTCAGCCTGAGATCAAATTCTGACACGGAGATATGGACAGAAAAGTTCTGAGCAAGAAAACTACGGCAATTTCTGGTACCTAGCTGGCTATTCCGACCTATAACAGAAGATTGGCTCGATCAATTTCAAATCTTCTTACAGGATTTGGAGTCTACAGGATGCTGAACACCCCTGTGAAGTTGGGACTCCTGACTGTACACAGAACTCCAGATCTCCTCCTCTGAAGTCGCTGCTCTAGATTAAGAGCTTTTCAGACCCCTCCAGCTTCAGCGGCCGCCCTGAATTACTCAGTCACTCAATCGTTGCGAAACTTTTTGGGAAATCGTAGCCCTGCTGGCAGAGAACACAACCTCGAAGTTTTGAAGCAATTTCCTCAAATCTGCTGCAAGTGACACTGAAAACCCTAAATCCAACAAAAGTGATTCAATTCTAGCACAATTCGAACTTCAATTGGTCATAACTTCGTCTTTATTGACTCAAATCGATCGAAAATTTCACTGGGAGTGCTTCGCATGACGAGCTCTACCCTCCTGTGCTCTCAGATTTCGAAGATCCCTCACCAAATGCTCGAACTCGCCTTTAGAGCTCTGTTTCTAAATTTAGAGTTAAACTAAAGACAAAAACAGACCAATGGGAGTTCATAGCTCCACTTGGTTGTCCTTTAGTACCCTAAACCACGTGGCAACTTAGGTTGACTCATAGGCTACCACGTCAAGCCCCCTAGAGTGCCAGCATAAAACTTAAATTACTTAAAACGACACGAAGCCCTGAAAAATAACTTAAATCAGCTAGAAAGCGTGCATGGGCGACACGCAAATACAACCCATGAGCTTAAGCCCTATCAACATGGTAATCAACCTACTAAGACTCAAAATAGTGTTAACACCGTATGCAAAGGTGTCAAACATATACATAAACGACTAGAAGTAATATAAGCTAACTTCTAGAACTACTAAACTCAAGCGTCGGAGTAGAAATATAACATGTAGCCGCCAAGTAGCGCGACATCCACCCCCTCTGAACCTGCACATCCTCCGGTATGTGCCATCCAGATCAAGACTCTTCAGCTTCAGCTTCAAACTCATCTTCAACCTGCATTGAGTCTTCAGCTTCATCTTCTGTAAACTCTGCAACGTTCCGATCCTCCCCTCTCCTTTTAAAGAGCTTGATTCTCTTTCCTGCGACTGGTATCTTGAGCACTGCACCATCTAACTCTCTCAAGGAGTATGTGGCATTATCATAAATTTCTAACACCACATAAGGTCCAAACCATCTCTTGGAGAACTTTCTGATAGTGCTATGTTGATTATCAAGACTACTATCATAGACTAACACCCAATCACCTTCTTTAACTGGTTTGGGTCGTAATCTATGCGTTCTATCAAATCTGCCTTTGTTTCTCTCTCTAGCAGTCTTCAACCTTTCCACAGCTTTGGCAACATCCTCAGGTCTTCGTTCTAACTGCTGGATCCTTAATGCAAGAAGATCCTCCGTACTTCTACCATCTTCCCATGGCAAAACATTCCAAGTAGGCACAACCTCCTCAATCGGCATCAACAGGTTTCTGTCCTAGTATCAATTCTGCTGGCATGTAACCTGTAACGGTACTATGAGTTGTACGGTCTGCCCATAAAGCAAACGATAGCAGTCTAGGCCATTCACGGATCTTATCCTTGCAAGCTTTTACCAAAGCTTTGATGATTGGCGGATGACCTCTTTCGCTCTTGCCATTCACTTCAGGATTGTAAGCAGTGGTTAACGCCAACTTGATTCCCAATCGCTTGAAGAACTCAACTGCTTCTTCTGAATCCAACTCGCCCCTATCTGCAGTGATCTTTCCCACACATCCATACCTACAAATAACATCTTCAAGTAGAAAGCGGCAGACACTAGCAGTGGTCTTCGTCCTCAAGGCACGGCCTTCAACTTGGTTAGATAGATCTTCTCTAGCCAAGACTAGATACCTCATTTGTCCAAGCCCAAATGGCATAGTTACCAGATCCACTACCCATTTGTAATGAATGGCTAAAGGATAAGTAGGATGCAATCCATCACGATGACGTATGTTGGAATACATCTGGCAAGATATAAAGGATGAAACAAACTGTACTACATCCTTATACATACCTTTCCACCAATACTTCTCCTTTATCTTGGCAAATGTAGCCCAAACTCCTCTATGACCGGCCCATAGACTCTCATGGAACTCCTTGATCAGCTTCTGCTGCAATTCTAGGTCACATACCACTCGCTGTGGTACACCTCCTTGTAGCTTAGGGCGCTTCCATAGATGTCATCCATATAAAAAGTAACCATAAGCTATTCTACGGATCCTCTTGAAATCTGCATCAGACCAGCCTTCTTGTCTTTCCAGTGAACTCAAATAGCGTCCAAGATCCAACCACTCGCCATCATACATAGTTTCCTCAAAAAACTCCAACGAGGCTGCAAAACAGCTTCTATCTCTTCTAGCAAGAGCACTAGAATAGAATTCTGTTCCCACATCCTCCTGATCATCTATCATTTCTTTCTCATCGTAATACCTAGCCCTTGATAACATATCTGCCACAGGATTGTCCTTCCCTGCAATATGTCTAAACTCTGGGTTCAAGGACTTGATATATGCTATCCACCTCAACATAGCAATATCTGGAGTTGTACAGCTAGTGATCATTCCCAAGAGAGGTAAACAATCTGTCTCCACAACCACAGGTGCTCCTATCAAGTATTCCTTGTCACTCTTCATCGCAGTAACTACTCTCCATAGTTCTCTCTTGACCTCAGGGTAGTCTCTCTGCCGTGAACTTAATACCTTAGTACCAAAACGCACCACATACTTATTTCCATCCTGATCATCTTGTCCTATAGCCCATCTAATGCCAATAGGACTAGTATCAACAGTAAGGATAACAGATCTGCCCAACTCATATGTTACCTTCCGTAGAGTTGGTGGTGAAGACAACAGATCCTTCAACTTCTTCATAGACTCGCTTTGCTCCTCTTGTCACTGAAATCTTTGCCCCTTCCTCAACAACTTGTACAACGGATCTGCTACATGAGCAAAGTGTGAAATCCATATATGATAAAACACACATGCTCCTAGAAACCTTCTCACCTCGGTAACCGATCCACACGTTGTCGTGATGTGAATCATTTTACATTGTAAATAATTCACCTCTCTGTCAAGCGTTAGTCTCTCTGAGTGAAATTAAGACCTCAGAGAAGTCGACACTGGAGGATGTTATATATTTTTTAGTCTTAGTAGTTTGATTACCATGTAGATGGAGTTAAGGTCATGGGTTGTAATTACATGTCGCCCATGCATGCTTCCTAGCGAGGTTAGGTTATCTTTCGGGATTACGTGTCATTTTACATGTCTTCGCATGTAGTTTAGGGTCTATGCTGGCACTTTAGGGGCTTGACGTGGTAGCCTATGTGCAAATTCAAGTCACCACGTGGTTTGGGACACAAAAGGACAGGGGAGTGAAGCTATGAACTCCCATTGCTCCAATTTTGTCTTTGTGTACTGCTAAACTTAGTAGTAGGGATCTTAAGAGGAGTTCGAGCATTTGGAGAGGAAACTTCAAAATCTGAGAGCACAGGGAGATAGGGTTCGTCGTGCCAAGCACTGTCAGCGAAATTTTTGATCGATTTGAAGCAATAAAGAAGGAGTTATGGCTGATTGAAGTTCGATTTGTGCCAGAATTGCAGCACTTCTGTTGATTTTGGGGTTTTCGGTGTCAATCGCAATAGATTTGAGAAAATCGCTTCAAAGCTTCGAGGTCGCGTTCATTGGCAGCAGGGCTACGACTGTCCCCAAATTTTCATGTCAATTGAAATTGTGAGTAATTCAGGGCGACCACTGAAGCAGAGGGGGTCCGAAAAGCTCTCAATCTAGAGCACCAACTTCAGAGAGCGAGATCTGGAGTTCTGTGTACAATCAGGAGGCCCAACTTCACAGGAGTGTTTAGCAAGCTGTTTACTGCAAATCCTGTAAGAATCTTTGAAAGTGATCGAGCCAATTATTTGTTCTAGGTCGAAATAGCTGTCTGGGTACCAGAAAATTGCCGTAATTTCTCTGCTCAGAACGTTTTTGCCCATATCTCGACACTCTGATTTGATCTCAAGCTGAAACTTCGTGTGTATGGTCAATAGGGCCTCACTTACATGTAGGAGGAGTTCTGAAGCCTGAACCATTGTATGTTTCTGATTCTAGACTGTTAAAGTTCGCTGTCTGACCTTATTACTGCTAGTCTGATCTGATTTTCATTTCCTGAACATACTGGAGGGTCAATTCGACCTGAGTGAGTGTTTATACTGTTCCCTTTTGATCTGAAGCCTACCTCTGTATAGTAAGAAGCCATAGCCTGAGGTCCAACGCTTCCCTAAGTAGACTAAACACAACCTTCAAGATCTATCACAGCCAGAAGGTTTCGCCCTTCCCAGGAAAACTCTCAACACGACAACGTCTCTTTCATTCTTCGAATGACATCAACCTTGTTTGGACAAGGTTTCCGACCATAAGATCCACATAGATGCCCCACAATCAACACCTCTTGTTCTCCAAATACAGACTTTGCTCTTGATAAGGTCAAATGAACCTCCTCCAGTCGACTCAATATCTTATCACAATCAGCTATGTGATCTGCAACAAACTTACGGCACCCCCTCTGATCCATTACCTCATTCTTCTCCTCCTCAGCACACCCTTTGATCGGCACATCATCAAGGAATGGCATAGTTTTTTCAGGAATGAAGTCCCTCAAAACTTTGTTCATGCCATTCATCATATGTGCTACAGAATTGGTAGCACCTTGCGGCAAGGTGCACATCCTTAGTAACCCCAAAGATGTCCTCATTGTAGTCAAATCTCTACTCTCAGAGGATAACTGAAACTGATCATAACCTGAATATAAGTCTCCTTGGAATAGATAGCACGACCAGCAAAAGCCTCTGCAAACTCGTCTACAATAGGTCCTATACCAATATTCCTGATAGTCACCTTGTTAACTGGCTGCATATCTTGGATAAATCTCAAAGCTCCACTCTTCTTCGGAACAGTAAACCATCTGCTAGAGTAGGGAGCTATAGATGGTTCCAAGATACCCATCCTAATCCTCTCATTGAGCAAGTCTATCAGCTTTGGTAGATGAGCTCTAGGTACAGGGATAGGACGTAGATTCCAAGGCACATGCGGTATAGTAAAGATTACCATAGGTGCAACTACACTTGGATCTACACATCCTACTTCATGTGACTCAAACGCAAACGCCTTACCATGCCTAGATAGCATCTCCCTGAAGCTCTTCTTCTCTTGCTCAGTAAGAAATCCATCACCTCCAATCCTTAGCTCCTTCAGTGTTGTTTCTGTGAACTGGTGCCCAATTCTTCTCGGTCCTCTGAGCGTCGGTTCTCGTGCAGCTTGCTCCATCTTCTGATTGTAATCGAGTGGCAAAGGCAAAGCCACTGGTTTGACTTTCTTTGCCACTGACTTGTACTTGGTCTCCACATACACCTCTTGTCGATCTATAAACTTATCAATAACATCGTAAAGCTCCTTGGAGCTCACTCTCACCACTCTATCTACATCATCTGTAGAGCTTTCTAATATAGATTTCAACTCTCCTATAGTATCTATCAAATACTGCTCTTCAAACACTCCAGATATGTATTCATCTCCTCCTAACTCTCCACTATCCCACAAAGACTGTTGTACATACTTCACATGTTGCCTCTCAAACCTCTTCAGATTCTCAACCTTCCTATAACACACTGATCCACATGATGTCAATCCTAAGAAGCCAATGGATAAAGCTTCCTGCTCTACTGGATCAGGCGAGAATCCTAGCTCTACTGTACCGTTGAAGTCTCGCTCTTCAATGGTACTCTGCCAAAACCCCTAGACTCTCTAAACTCCTGAGTAATCTTAGGTAGTGGACGGTCTCTCAAGCTATCGCGATTTCTCTCATGTTCTGCAGCAACGATCAAAAACTGAACAGCTCTTTTGCCGTCTCTACTACGTATCCTAGCATAGGCTGAACCATCATCCATAACTCGTGTCTCCATTCTAACAGCAATAATGTAAGGCTGCCCTAGAATGATAGGATAGGTTGACATGTCTTGCACAAAGAAATTCTGAACATCACTGATGTCACCCACAGTTACCTTGATGTTGGGGCAAGCACCATAGAGTTCTCCCCGCTGGTTGTTGGCAACACGGATAAGCCACCCATGTTCGGTGTCTATGGGCCACCTCCCACGCTTGTACAACTCCTTAGACATTAGATTAATCTCTGAGCCGTTGTCGCGCTACTTGGCGGCTACATGTTTTATTTCTACTCCGACGCTTGAGTTTAGTAGTTCTAGAAGTTAGCTTATATTACTTCTAGTCGTTTATGTATATGTTTGACACCTTTGCATACGGTGTTAACACTATTTTGAGTCTTAGTAGGTTGATTACCATGTTGATAGGGCTTAAGCTCATGGGTTGTATTTGCGTGTCACCCATGCACGCTTTCTAGCTGATTTAAGTTATTTTTCGGGGCTGCGTGTCGTTTTAAGTAATTTAAGTTTTACGCTGGCACTCTAGGGGGCTTGACGTGGTAGCCTATGAGTAAAACTAAGTTACCACGTGGTTTAGGGTACTAAAGGACAACCAAGTGGAGCTATGAACTCCCATTGGTCCGTTTTTGTCTTTTGTTAAACTCTAAATTTAGAAACAGAGCTCTAGAGTGGAGTTCGAGCATTTGGTGAGGGATCTTCGAAATCTGGGAGCACAGGGAGAGAGGTCTCGTCATGCCAAGCACTTCTAGTGAAAATTTCGATCGATTTGAGTCAATAAAGATGGAGTTATGAGCAATTGAAGTTTGGATTGTGCTAGAATTGAATCATTTTGGTTGGATTTAGGGTTTTCAGTGTCACTCGCAGCAGATTTGAGGAAATTGCTTCAAAGCTTCGAGGTTGTGTTCTCCGCCAGCAGAACTACGATTTCACAAAAAGTTTCATATCGATTGAGCAACTGAGTAATTCAGGGCGGCCGCTGAAGCTGAGGGGGTCTGAAAAGCTCTTAATCTAGAGCAGCGACTTCAGAGGAGGAGATCTACAGTTCTGTGTACATTCAGGAGTCCCAACTTCACAGGGATGTTCAGCACCCTGTAGACTGCAAATCCTGTAAGAAACTTCGAAATTGATCAAGCAAAACTCCTGTTATAGGTTGAAATAGCCAGCTAGGTACCAGAAATTGCCGTAGTTTTCTTGCTCAAAACTTTCTGTTCATATCTCCGTGTCAGAATTTGATCTCAGGCTGAAATTTCGTCTGTGAGTTCAGTAGTACCTCATTTGCATGTAGGGGAAGTTTAGAGGTCTAAACCTTCATAGTTTTCCTCTCCGTGAGTGTCAAAGTTCACCGCCGAATCCTATTACTGCCAGCTAGACCTGAATTTCGCCTTCTGGGTATATTACTAGATCTTACACATCTGTGTGAGTGTTTATAGCTCTATTGTGACATGAAAGCCAACCACTTGAGTGAACAACCACAGCCAGAAGCCCGGCGCTTTCCTAGGTAGACGGATTACACTCCGACATACTCTCTTTTGGTGAACTCGACGTGAAACACCTAGGGTGGGAGTTTTCTTGAGAGTGTTGCAGGATCAGATATCATGGCCAACCAAGGATCATCAAGTGGAGCTGCTGCTGCTGCTCAGCAACTTGTTCAGTTGGATGTTGCTACGATGAAGATGTTCCAAGCTTTTTCCATGTTTATGCAGCAGCAGCAGAGCACATAGAGGAAGGAGGTATTAGCAACCAAGGCGTTGCAATCTGTGGTGCATCAGATGGACCAGTTCAAGGGGACAGATATTTCCAAGTACGTGCGATACTATGCTAGGGAGATGGAGGTGAACAAGGTACCTGAGAAGGAGATGGTGGAAAACTTTGAACTTGCTATTGTCCCTGAGATTCGTGGGCGTGTGAAAGAGCTCAAGCAGCAGCAAGGACAGAGTTGGGAGAGTTTTATGTGCGCTTTGAAAGAGGAGTACTACACTGAAGATTCAGAGAGGGTGACCAAGAGAACGTTCTTGGAGTGGGTGGTTAAGCCCAACAAAGGTTTGTCTGTAAATGAGTTGTTAAGGGAATTTGATCGTCAGTATGCTCAGCTTTCTAGGACAGAAAAGCTTACATTACAGGTGGAGAAGACAGAGCTTTTCCTACAAGAAGCGGACGTGACTATTCAGGAAAAGCTTGAGTTGTTGTTGGAAGACAAGAGTGATGAGAGAGGATTGAAGACTGACTGGAAGGAGGTTGAAGAGGCTGTCTCTTTGCTGACCAAGAGACAGAGAAGAAGGGACAAGGTGGTGGTAAGTGAAGCAGCACCTCTGATCATTCCTGTCAAGCAGTTGCCTACTAATCCCGCTTTGGTAATTGCTAGAGAGGAAGACTCACCGCTTGATGAGTTGATTAAAGGTATGAAGGAGCTTAAGCTTAAGCTCACTAGGTTAGAAGAGAAGGAGCAGAATGTACAGCCTGCTATGCAGAGACCTCAGATGAGAGAAGGCTTTGTTCATCGTTGTATATAGTGTGATAGCTTAGACCATGTAAGAAGAGATTGTGGGGAGTTTTCAGATGCATTGAGGAAGGATCTGATCTTCTTCAAAGATGGTAAGATCCATCTGAGAGACACTGGGATGATGTTGGGAACCAACTTTGGCAAGGGTGGTATGAAGAGACTTGTGAATGAAATATCAACATCACATGCTGTCTCTCTTGTGAATGCTGCTACCTGTGGAGTGAAAGTGGAGATGGAGAGAGAGAAAGGGACTACTGGGTTGTGGTATGATGTAGTGCGGTCCGTAGCTAGAACAGAGCTAGACAAGGATGTGCTACGAAGGGTTGGCAACTCAATTAGAGAAACTACAAGATGGAATGACCCTGTGGATACTATGTCAGTGCATGCTTATGTTGCAAGAAGTCAGCATGAAGATGTACTAGAAGAAAAACGCAGGAGAGAGGATGCAGGTGAGGCTTCTACAGCCAAAGGACCTGCTACAAGGAGTGAAAGGGCTAGATCAGATGCAAGTCAGGAGACAACACCTACTCGGGAGGAGACTATGGAGGATCTATCATCTACAACACCAAAGGAGAAGGAGAGAAGCAAGGAGAAGGGTAAGATGCCTGCATACAAACTTCAGTCTGACATTGAGATTGCTACAGACTTGAAGCAGGTGTTAGAGAACCGTATCTTGAATGAGAAAGTTGAGTTTACTTTGGGTGAGATTCTTGGGATTGCAAAGCGTGAGTTCCATGAGGTTATTATAGATATCATCAAGAGGAAACGTCAGATTTTGGGTGAAGCAGCTACGCTTAACGCTCTAGGGACCAAACTGTCGGAAGATGAGGAAGATGAGATTGCTGGTTATTGCTCTCAAGTATCAGAGGGAAGATCAGATCAGCACGTGAGGTTTGAAGATGAGGTGGAAGCATCGCAGAAGAGCCATTATTCTCACAACCATTGGGCGAGAGCAACCACAGAGACCTTAGTGAAGCTGGGAGATCTAGAGGAACCTGTGGTGGCATTGATTGATCATGGCTCAGAGATTAATCTGATGTCTAAGGAGCTGTACAAGCGTGGGAGATGGCCCATAGACACCGACCACGGATGGCTTATCCGCGCTGCCAACAACCAGAGGAGAGAACTCTATGATGCTTGTCCCAACATCAAGGTAACTGTGGGTGACATCAGTGATGTTCAGAATTTCTTTGTGCAAGACATGTCGACCTATCCTATCATTCTAGGGCAGCCTTACATTACTGCTGTTAGAATGGAGACACGAGTTATGGATGATGGTTCAGCCTATGCTAGGATACGTAGTAGAGACGGCAAAAAAGCTGTTCAGTTTTTGACTGTTGCTGCAGAACATGAGAGGAATCGTGATAGCTTGAGAGACCGTCCACTGCCTAAGATTACTCAGGAGTTTAGAGAGTCTAAGGGTTTTGGCAGAGTACCATTGAAGAGCGAGACTTCAACGGTACAGTAGAGATAGGATTCTCGCCTGATCCAGTAAAGCAGGAAGCTTTATCCACTAGCTTCTTGGGATTGACGTCATGTGGATCAATATGTTATAGGAAGGTTGAGAATCTGAAGAGGTTTGAGAGGCAACATGTGAAGTATGTACAGCAGTCTTTGTGGGATAATGGAGAGTTAGCAAGAGATGAATACGTATCTGGAGTGTTTGAAGAGCAGTATTTGGTAGATACTATAGGGGAGTTGAAATTGATAGTAGAAAGTTCTATAGATGATGTAGATAGAGTGGTGAGAGTGAGCTCCAAGGAGCTTTATGATGTAATTGATAAGTTTATAGATCGACAAGAGGTGTATGTGGAGACCAAGTACAAGTCAGTGGCAAAGAAAGTCAAACCAGTGTGTCGTGCGCATACACATCGCTACACAACATACATCGCTGTCAGAGGTACACCACACATACACATAACACATGGACGATGTCATATACATACACAAGTGTACCACAATAATCTGTATAGAGAAATTACCATCTCCAACACCACAACAAGGACTACTCACAAACGGTCAAGCCAAACCCACTCTAAACGCGAAGAGAATCCGGGTTACACTCAACTAGACTATCCACCATAGCCTGGAGCTTGAAGGCTCAACTCAAAGAACTAAGGCCTCCAAGCCCTACCTGCGAAGTTTACCCCTAGTGGACTCTCTCTCCAACTCGCCCTAACGGCACTAACGGCCTTACCGGGATGTGCCACTTCGCACTCGGTCAACCTAGCCGAGGTGCCCAAACTGACGTGACAGCTGTCGTGCGCATACACATCGCTACACAACATACATCGCTGTCAGAGGTACACCACACATACACATAACACATGGACGATGTCATACACATACACAAGTGTACCACAATCGTCCCCCTAACTGGCGGTTAGGTCCCTCTAACTCCAGATAGCTCCATATCCCAACTACACACCTTCATGGGTGCAAGGATCAGGAGGCCGGGTGCTACATTGCCTCATCGTTAGTCGCCTGTCTGCAATCCATACCACGCAAAGATCTAATCGACTATCTCCGCTATATACATCGAGGACAAACCCACCGTCCAGTAGGAACTACACTGAGAGGTGGAGTCAAACATGACATGTGCCAACCTCTCGAACAACCATCACACACCAACATACGGGCTGCTCCACCAGCAGACCCACACAACATACACCTCAAGCCCGCACGTACAACTGCTAAGCTTGGGTCAACGGTACCATCAATGTTGGGAAGATGACATGGCGCGCAATTACGCACATGGTCCTTCCACACAACACCATCACGGCCCTCTAACATGAGTACTCCAGAAGGTAACACCTCACGCACTCGTAAAATAGTGCGCCTTGCGATCACGTCCAACGTCGTCGGTGCAGTCTGCTGTAGATAGATATAATCGCCAGGATGAAACCTGCGAATCGACGGCCGATAACCTCCTCCTCGGATAGTCGCATACCGCAACGTGTCTCTATGCTGGGCAATCGCTAGGTTCTCAAAAGCCATAGGCATAACTCTCCGAAATGTCTCTGCTCGTTGAGAACATGCTCTCACCCACATATCCGGGTCATCAAGGTCCAGCACCTCAGCAGAATCACGACGAATGGCCGAAGGTAGATCTGGATCTCGGCCATACAATAAGAAATACGGTGAGAAGGAAGCCAAAGACGCTTGTCGGCTAAAACGGTAGCCCATAGCCAACCATGGTAACTGCACATCCCAGTCTCCCAAGTGGTCCTTGTGCAAGCCATACTTGCGCAATCCTCTCTTCATCGTCTGAACTACCCTCTCCGCCAAACCATCCGCCTCAGGATGATCTCGAGATGTAGTCCGATGATCAATCAGCGCCTGATCACACAAGGCATGAAACTCACCAAGGAACTCTGTACCTTGGTCTGTCAGCACTTCAGCTGGTGCTCCAAAACGACTTAGCACTCGATCTAAGAACGCATACGCTGTCCCTTCACTCGCCTTGTCTGGTAATGCCACCAACTCAATCCACTTGGAGAAGTGCTCCACCATCACCAACACATACCGGTGGTGACGTACGGTCAACGGTAAGGGTCCCGCAAAATCTAAACTCCAACGGTAGCCCAACCCCATAATCGGTAAGGGGTGTAACTGTGGAGTAGGAGCATTAAACGATGCTCGTACTCGATCACAAACCACACATCGCGCGACAAACTGTTGCACATCGATGTGCATACCACGCCACCAATACTGTCCTTGGAGTAAGCTATGTGTACGCTTCACTCCAAAATGTCCCAACTCCTCATGGGCATGTCGTACTAACTGTGCCCTCTGGGACGGATGTGGCACTATCCGTACCCTTCCATCACCCCACACTCGAAGTGCATGTCGTCCTTCTCGTCGAAATCTCTTCGCTCGTTGAAAGACACGATCTCGCTCCTTGGCACTTACTGTGCCTACTACCACACCAGTACGTAGATACTCCATCACGGTCACATCATCATGGATATCTCGCTGGTCTGGAACACCATCTCCACCCTCAAGATCTGGAGACTCATCATCTACTCTCTGACCAGAGAAAGATACGACTTGGCCCTCCATACTAGAGTTCATGGCCAACACACAAAGAAAGGCAGATGCATGCCACCCTGGCACTATCTCCTCATCAACCTCGTCATGCCATCGAGCCCCAGTCTGATCTTGCTGACTCGTGCACGGGTTGCGACTCAACCCATCGGCATCTAGGTTTGCAACTCCAGGTCTATGTACTACCTGGAAGTCATACTCCTGTAAGATCAGAGCCCATCGTGCAAGCTTCCCTGTAAGCTTATCGGACTCCATCAACCACTTGAGCGGCTGGTGATCAGTGATGAGAGTAAAGAGGTTCCCAAACAGATAACATCGAAAGTGTGCAACAGCCCACACTGCCGCCAAACACTCTCCCTCATACGAACTATACCTCGCCTCCGCTGAATTATTGGAGCGATTGACATATGCCACCACGAACTCCTTTTTCTCATCATCATGCTGAGTCAGCACTTCTCCAAGTCCCAACATACTCCAATCTGTGTGCAGTTGGAAAGGACGCCCCCTAACGGATCTCCTCAAGATGGGAGCAGATGTCAACCTATCCTTGAGCTCTACAAAAGCTCGCTCCTGCTCATCTCCCCATTGCCACTCCTGGTCCACCTTCATCAGCTTGGTCAACGGCTTCGCAATTGCACTAAACCCTTTCACGTATCGACGATAGAAGTTCACCAAATCAACAAATGCTCGAACTCGACTCACATCTGTGGGGCGCGGAATACGTGCAATAGCCTCAACCTTCGTCTGTTGAACACCCAATCCACCTGGATAGATGGTGTGGCCCAGATACTCTACCAACTCCTGGAAGAACTTACACTTCCCAGGGTGTAACTTCAACCCATGAGCTCTCAACCGCTCAAACACATCTCGTAAGTGTCTCTCGTGCTCCTCCACTGTAGCACTATAGACTAAGATGTCGTCAATATAACATCTGACAAAATCCAATCCTGCTAGGATTCTGTCCATCACCCTTTGGAACTCAGCACGGGCGTTCTTCAACCCAAATGGTAAGAACCGCCACTGATACAAACAATCCTTGCCGTGAGAGTCAATTCCCCAAAATGCTGTCTTGGACTTATCTTCTTCTCTCACTGGCAACTGATGATACCCTGCTCGAAGATCCAAAGTACTGAAGACCTTCACATGCCCCACTGCATCAAAGATCTCCTCAGGTGTCGGCATGGCATACTTATCGGACTTCGTCTGCCGATTGATAGGACGGTAGTCTCCACACATCCGCCTATCCGTGTAGTTGTCATACATATCCTTCTTGGCTGGCATAACTGTGGTAGATGCATACTCTCCATGCGACATCTCCACCAACCCAGCCTCCAACAAGTCTTGAGTCCGACTCTGGATCAAGGCTCTCTCCATGTCACTGTACCTGTAAGGACGTCGAAAGATTGGCGTGTCATTAGCCAAGTCGATCCGTATACCAGGTCCTTTCAAGGTACCCAAATCCTTCATACTGAAGGCAAAACAATTCATGTAGCTCTTCAGGAATCTTTGGACTCTTCGTCTCTCCTCTCCTATAAGCTTGGGTCCGATCTCCGGCTCCCAAGTATCCTCTGTCACCATGCTAGAGGTAGAAGACGAAGTCGTTGACTGCTATCTTGCAGCCTCTGGAGCAGTTTCCTTCTGCTCACCACCAACAACCTCCACCGCTACTGTGCGTAAAACTTCTGCAGTTCTAGCTGCAAGCTCCACACTCTCTCCTATGACATCCCATGATGTCCAAGGATGACGAACTTCACTTGCCTCGCCCCCAGCCTTTGCCTCCACCGACCCGGTAGGCAAAGAGCTCAAGAGTGCTCGAGCAGTAACACCCGTCGATCGCATCCGACGCTGCTCAGCCAATCCAAGGCTAACAATCCATGTCAAGCAATTCAAGTCCATTGCTTGACCCAATACTTGACGACGTGAAGCCTCCGACACCGAAGCTACTGCCGTCGTACCCGTAGTGAAACCCATCGCTCGCTCTCTCTCATCGGCATTGGGCTCCACAACTGTCGTAATTGAGCATCCCACACAAGCCCAGGTCCTCCATCTCTGTAAGCATGTGACGCTGGAAAGCTTACCAAAGTGGATAATGCTACCATGGGCCGTCCCACTAGGTTCACCACTGCCATGGGTGACCTATCGACAACTCTCACTACTTGAGATCGTCGTCCTGCATCCAAGATGCTATCAACCGTGAGGTGCGCTGGTCGTCTCACTCCATCGTGTGTGCGCTTAAGCACCTCTCTCGGTAACAAGTTCGTCCACCACAACCGTGGACGATGTGCACGAGATCCCACTCTCGCTGCATCCAACAACACTGCTGGTCCAACCCAAGACCGCACTTGGTGCATACTCGCCATCATCTGTGTACGAGCATCACCCAACAAAGGAACGTTCTCCAAGATGTACGCTGGAGAATCCACCTGATGCATCTGGAGATGTCGTAGGATCCGTAACATCTCCCAGAACATCCTAGATCGCGGGTCATGTAAACCCTGACCTCTCCCTGCACGCGTGTGACCTTGACATGGCCATCCGGCTATCACCAAGTGAATGGTGCCCACAAACGTGAGATCCTGCGCCTCCAGCAGCGAAATATCCGACGGTAATGCTTGCTGGTATCCTCTAACAGCTGATATGGGCAACAACTCAGGATATCTCTGCACCAAACGTGCCACATGTCGCAATGAGATGCGTCTCGCAATCTCATCTCTCTCCACATACAAGTATCGCTGTACTTGTATACCTGTCTGCAATACCGCAGCCAAACCTGTGCTGATCCCTCCAAACAGCTCCAGCACACATACACCTTCCTCTGGATACTGCCACACAATGAGAGTCGTATCCAACGGTGATAAGGTCACAGGGCCAGTAGCAGGAACAACCCTTTGTTCCTCTACTGGTGGTACAAAAGCTTCACTCCAAGCCTACTGCACCAACTGATCAGCATACTGCTGCAACTCTCCACTCGAACTCCAGAGTGGAACATCCAAGGCGATGGTACTAACGTAGACATGCTAGGCATGTCCTCCACCTCCTCATAGATCGGAGTATCCTCCGCATGGGCATTGCCCTCCAACAACTCGCCCGGCCAAGTGATGACCGAACTGAACCCTGCAACGGATGCCATCGTCCCTGGTGTAGGCTCCGTCGTCCCAACTCTAGCACTGAACCGCACTGGTAAGCGGCTCACTCGTCCCTCACCGGACTGCCAACCTGGTCTGTAAGATGCTGTCTCCGCCCAATAGTCGATCACGAACCCCATAGGGTACAACACAGCACCTCCCACCAATACATCATAAGACTCTGCGGCTGTAACGATGGCCTTGACCCTCACCATAGAGCCATCCGTGGGGTGATCTGACCGAACTCTCACCGTCAACATCTCACGTGTCATGTGCAGAGCCGTACCTCCTGATCCCCCTAGAGATGTCTGCAACTGGAATGGACATCTCTCTATCTCGGACTTCTTCAGATCCAAACCAATACACGCCGCCTTTCCCAACATCAATGGTTGGGCTCCAGAGTCTAACAAGACCTTCTGGGGTCGATACACTTTCCCTGAAGGTGCCACCAAACAGAAGATACCACTTCTGTTGTCCAACAACACCACACCTGGTGCCAAACTAGCACGGTCAATCGCCGGCCTAGCTGGTAACTCATCTAACCTAGCAGCCGCCGCTTGCCAAGTACCACTGGTAGCTGTCCTGATCCTCGACTCCATGGACACGTCTACCGCCTCTCGCTGAACTACTTCAGCACTAGAGGTAACTACATCCTCGCTCTCACTGAGCGTGGCCGCCAACTGGAACACTGGAGCCAAGTTGACTCCCAATGCCCTCAAATCCGTGGCTGAGAATAGTGGGGCTCGCAAAACTGTTGTAGCCGTCCCCAACATCGGGTTCGACGTCGCATCCACAGACGTCAAAGGTGGACTCACATCACACCCACTCCTGGATGTCGATGTCTCCAACTCTACTGCACCATCGGTAGGTCGTTTAGGAACCATAGATGTGGTCCTCAACGCCTCCGATAACGTGAACGACTGGGGAAGCCTAGCTTGTCTACCAGCCTCCCCGCGTTGTGGATCCAACTCCACTGACGCACCTCGTGGCTCAGAGGCACGTACTGCACCTCTAGTCACTACCGCAGATGCCTCAATCTGCGCCACACCAGCCATGAAGTCGAAGTCAACTCCTTCTCCTCCATAAGACGTGGAAGCCTCTGTTCCACCTGATCTCCGCTGAGCCATAGCCATACTAGCTATCCTCTGCTCCAACTGCTCAATCCGAGCAGCCATACCTGCTTCTGACGTCGTAGCAAGCGGTGGACCGACCGGTCCTCTCCCAGGTGCTGGACCTCTACCTCCAGCTCGACCCCACGGCCTCCCTGAGCTCCTCCGCCTCGTCCACGATCAGCCTTCCCTTGCCGCAACTCGGGATGGAGATCAAAACAACGGTCACTACTGTGACCAGGTCGTCCGCAATGCTCACATTGCCTAGGTACTGCTTGAGACGTCCCTGATGTCCCTGACGTCTCATAACCTCTCCTCTGTGGACAGTCCCTCTGCTGATGAGGACCATCACACGTCCAGCAAGGACCCGCTTGCTGCTGACTAGAGAAGGACGGCATGGACTTCTGCCCACCAGATCCTCCTACACCTCCCTGCGATCGTGACTGCTCTGCACGATCCTTACCACCACCACCACCACCACGCTGTTGCGTAGCCTGTGATCCTCGAGAAGAGGTGGTCGCTCCATGTGGTGTCTCCTTGCTGAACCCAGCAACCACCACCCTCTCCTCCACCATGTTGAGCTCAATCCGCTCAGCCAAACTAAAGACAACCGCCAACGTCGGAGCGGTATCTCTAAGAAGAGTAGCATCTCTAACTCTCCTACGCAGCTCCCGGTCTAGTATCCCATACCAGAACTGGACTGCCTGTGCTTCCGTCACCCCTTGGGTAACGCTGATCAACCGCCTCATGCGAGTAAACGCCTCGCGTAGGCTCTCTCCAGTCTTCCGCTGGAACTCCTGCAGACTCCTCAACTTGTCGGTCCGCACACCCTGATAGTTCTTCCTCAAACATTGGAAGAACTGAACCACAGGGTTAAACCCTGGTGGTATCCCGCTCATACTACCACCCGCTCCACTACCTGTGGACGCCCCGCTGGTAGTAGGTACTCCGCCACCTGCGGCTGTACCACTGCTACTGGCACCCGAACTCGTAGGTGCTACGCCTCCCGAAACTGCACCAGTAGTGATAGAAACGTAGTTGGGAGACCAATGTTGTCTCCACAACTCGATCTCAACACTGTAATCTCGCCTGAACTCATGATAATCGTCCATCGACGGTCCCTCCAAGTGTTGGAACAAACCCTTCCACGCCATGAAGAGTGTAAACAGCTGTGGGTTCCGCATCTGCTGCAGATCGCACCAACTGTCAAACTCCTGGATGAAGTCATCCAGCTCAATGGTACCAACTGTACCCGAGTAACGTCGAGGCCCCTTCGTGGCTCCATAGATCTCGTCCATGTCCCACAACAACGGTGTGGTGACACTAGACTCACCACCAGAAAATGCGCTGTCTGCGTCTGACTCGTCCTCTGGAACAACCGACGGCAATGGTGTAGGTAGTCGGTACCTCACCCCACTCCGTGTATATCCACTGTCCGAGAAGTCCCCACCAGAACCTCCCGAGAACTCCGTGATGAGAGAATCCCGCTAACACACTCCCCAACTGGAATGTCGCAATCCCCGTCACCACCGTAACCACCACTTGCCTAACCCCGCTCCTACTGAGCTCACCTATCCCCTATTAGGACGGTCAAGGTAAGGGCAACCTGTACCTGCCATCACCATAGGCAGCCTCTCACGGTCTATTGGTCGTCACTCCAACCGCACCGTGAGAGAGACAAAGGTAGTCTGACTGGTCCGCAACTCCAGCCTCACTACCGACAGCACACTGGAGTGAACTCACTCCGGAAATCAAGCGCCAACACAAGCAAACGCGGTGCACAAACAGGAAGCAGAGTATGGAGGGGTTCCAACCACAAGAAGTCCAAACGATAACCCTCCACACTCAAACATTCACATAAAGAGAAACCCAGCCCCACCCGGACTGATGACTCCTTGTCGGTGACCACATGCACAATATATGATCACCAACAGTCGTAACTGACACTGGAGGTCACTAACTAGATGTCCACACCTCTAGTAGCTCCAAAAACATCCACGTGGTAGCTCTACTAGCTCACCCAAGACAACTGCCACCAATTGCCTCCATACGCACCTCTACGGTGTAGACAAACACTACCACAACTATAGCTTCCCCCTAATACTGTGGGGTCGCTCTATCGCTCCTCTAGGGACGTACGAGAAGGTCTCCTACTACCTTATACAAGTCCATAAGTACTTGCACGCATCCCTGTAGGACACCAAGAGCTATTGGTCTAGTGGTAAAGCCAAAGCTAAGACTACAGAGTCAAGAGTCCAGGTCCAGGAATAGTGTTGGGATGGGTGACCAGCTGGTTTTACCCTTCCCACACACCTGAAGCTTGGATACCTCTCTCACGCACGCCAGCAAGCTGACTTGCGGCGGGCGTGGGCTCGGGCTCAGGCTCAGGCTCAGCTCCGCTCCGCCTCCGCACTCTCGCACTCCGCTCTCACGCCTCCGCACTCACGCACCTCTGCTCCTCGAAAGCCCCCTAGAGTGCCAGCGTAAAACTTAAATTACTTAAAACGACACGCAGCCCTGAAAAATAACTTAAATCAGCTAGAAAGCGTGCATGGGCGACACGCAAATACAACCCATGAGCTTAAGCCCTATCAACATGGTAATCAACCTACTAAGACTCAAAATAGTGTTAACACCGTATGCAAAGGTGTCAAACATATACATAAACGACTAGAAGTAATATAAGCTAACTTCTAGAACTACTAAACTCAAGCGTCGGAGTAGAAATATAACATGTAGCCGCCAAGTAGCGCGACAACGTAGTGATCATTCAACCGGACTTCAATCTTTGAAGCCCTAGTGCATACCTCTGAAGCATGCACATCCACCACACCAACTCCCATAGACTTTGATGTCTTGCTTTTGGGTTTCTTCTTCTTGCTTCTCTTAGAACTCAGTCCTCCTATGAGTTCTCTTCGTAAGCTGGGATTAAGTGCGATCAGTTGTCCAACAGTGATGTTGGCTTTCTGAGCACCCACATCTTCAACCACATCATATCCCGCTTGGGAAGATGAAATGGTGAAATCCGCCATCCCCAGCTTCCTTCTTGGCTCCCTTGGTGTACTCGAAACATTACTCGAACGAGTACTTCTACTTGCTGACTCCTCCATGAAACCCGGTTCATCAGAAAATCGAGTTCTTTTCCTTTCTTGACCTAAAAGCTCCACCGGTGCATGAGAAGAGTTTGAACTCTCTCCTTTCTCGTAGATGGGATCTCGCACGACATCGATAGTAGCCACCTCCTTGTCTCGTCCTTGTGATGGATTTCTTCCACCCACATTCATTTTGATAGCTTCGGCACCTCTTGCTCCGTTGTTAAAACAATTTCGCTGGAAATGAGAACCTCCACACGTCCAACAAGTGATTCCTCCAAAGTTACCTTGATTTCCTCTGTTAGGATTGTTGTCGTAACCTCTTTGACCTCCTCCTCCACCTCTGTTTCTTCATTCTCGTAACTGCACCACATTTATCTTGAGATCCGCAAGAGTGTCGGTGATGCTCTTCAGCAAAATCAGAGGTGGCAGTAGACATCGTTGTTGGGACAAACGGTCTTAACACCACCGTTGGAGTAGGAGCTGACGTTGAAGCAATCACCAATTGTGATGGTGCAAGTGCGATCGTTGTGGCTACACCAGGAGTCGGAGTTGACACTAGAGCAGCATGATGAGGTTGGATGATATCTCCTTCATCCAAACTCTCTTCCATATTTGTCGCAATCTTGATGCCCTCCGCTTTGGTTGCTGGCTTCTCGTACCTCACTTGGGTTCGAATTGAAGGCCTCAACCCTCACACCAAGTTCTTGGTCAACACTACTCCAATCCCCGCCATCGTTAACTCCACATTGTCTCCACTCTTCCGTAAGACCGTCCGAAACCGTTGCTCCAACTTATCCACCCTTTCGGCATATTGTCGAACTTTCTCGTCGTCTCGTTGCTTCAAATGAGTAAGCTCCACCATGAGCTTCTCATAACTCTCTTCTGGAAGAAATTCTTTGATGAGTGCATTACTCAACGTCTCTCATGTGTCCTCAACTGCACCAAGTGTCTGACTCTTCACTCGGTCTTCATACCACGTAAGAGCAAAATCTTCTAAAAACTCTGGCAGTAACAACACCCATTCTTCCTTCCTTCTCACGTTGTTTCCGATGCAACCCCTTTTGAAGTCTCGTACAAATGGTTCTACATCTTCATTGTCTTCTAACACTGGTAACTTCTCCATCTTGTAACTATTCTTTCTACCCTTCTAATTTTTGTGCAATAACTACTCGCTAAAAGAGTACGAACATCACCAATTCCATTCGCGAATAATCTACCATAGGTAAAATGAAAAGAAATGGTTGTAACAACACCTCTTGTGCCATCTCTTCTCCCAAGGTAATCATGAGCCTGAGTCGTATCACCGTCTTCTCCACCATCCGAATGACGATCTCCATCACAACTCAGCCGAGTCCTCTTTTGAGGTCGACAACTTCTCCGTCTCAGCTCTTTGAGTCTCGTCCAACTTCTCGACTACTGACGTAAGTAGGACGGCCACATCGACGCACTTGTGTCCTCTTGATAGATCACCCACTCCACAACTTGGACAAGGATCTTCGCCTAGAAGATGAATTGGCGCTTGTGACGATGGACCCACTCGAAGACTTAAATCAGTAAACTCCCGCTTCTCTTTAGCTCTCTCGGTTCTGATTCTAGTTGGACAATTCACTACTTTGTGTCCCAACCCTCTACAGAAATAACACCACAAGTCGGTTTTTACTCTTCTCCTCGGAGATTCTACTTGAGGTTTAGTACTAGGGTTTTCAAACTCGACGATAATCTCTCTCAAACTTTCTCCGACACTTACTATGACATCTAAACCTTGAGGAAGGTTTCTAAGTTTAACTTTCCAATCTTTTGAATTTCCACTCATGTTGCACCTTCTCAACCATTAAAAGGACAAAATATCATAGAGAAAAATAATTCTACATCACTTTCGTAACTCTTCCGAGCTTTATATTGGAAATCGTGTATTATACATGCTATACACGAAATAAAATCTAATCTAAAATTAACTATCGAAGATATGATCCTCCTCACCATCGTTTGTACATATCACAATAGACATCTTGAACTCACTCTTGTAAGGATCCAACTCTACTTCACCAGGAGCATTCGTGGCCTCCACAGTGAATGATGCTTTAAACTCGGCTTTCTTCAAATCTGTGCCAATGGTCGCGGAAGCTTCTTGGTATAGGGTAAAGAGGGCACCCCAAGTGCTATAGATGCGTGTTCGTAACTCATCTATACTTAACTTGAGCTTCTCCGTCTCTGTTCGAACTCCTAAACGTCTCTTCTTCCACCTCCGCACTCGAACTAGATTCCCCATGAAGTATCTTCAAGACCTCCTTGTATGCCGAAACGTATATCTCTTAGTTGGTAAGAGATCTCTCCAAGATTTTTGTGGTCTCCAGTAGCTCAACCTCCAAGCTACTAAATCATGAAGTTTCAACAGAAACTTCTCTAATCAGAAGAGATGGTGATGACTGTACAAATTTTCAGAGAACTGAAATTTGTATATTTTCACTTCCCTCATGGTTGTCAACCCCCTCCACTTTGAAAAAATCTTTCTCCCACTTCAGACCTCATCTTCTCACAATTTCTTTTGTCCTGGATAGCTTATCAGCCAATCTAAAACACTGCAAAGTTTCTCAGGAAAATAAAATTCAAAGAAAATCTGACACTGACTGTAACTTTTTCCAGAGAACAGAATTCCTCAACTCTCACGAATAAACCCCCTCAACTTTGAAAATTCATTGCTCTTTCTCTAGACCACTTTTTCCTATGATTTCTTTTGTCCTAGATAGGTTATTAGCCAATCTAAAACACTAGAAAGTTTCTCAGGAAAATAAAATTCACAGAAAAGTTGACAGCGACTGTACAAATTTTCCAGAGAGCAGAATTTCTAAACTTACAAATTTCTCTCCTCTAATAACTTTCTCTCCTCCTTTCTCTACAACTCTTGTGCACCCTCTTTCAACTCTACTCAAACCCTTTCTAAGTAAACAAGATGTAAAGAATGACTTCGAACGCTTCATATATCACTACGGGATACACGAAAGGTTCTAATGTTGCTAACATCGCGTTAGCTCTCTCTCTTCCCAACGTTCTCTCCATGTGTTCTCTCATAATCTCTTTTTGTCTAATATAGAACTGAACTCTAAACATTTTCAATGATCCCTTCAAGTGAGATCCCTGCAACGGAACCAAAAATGTAAACCTTCCACGATCTCATCGATCAACTAACCCCCCGATCTCTCAACCTCCACGATCACCACCGATGAATCTGCAAATGTTGGGCTCGCACATCGATGTGCAGCAGTTTGTCGCACGATGTGTGGTTTGTGATCGAGTACGAGCATCGTTTAATGTTCCTACTCTAAAGTTATACCTCTTACCGATTATAAGATTGGGTTATTGTTGGAGTTTGGATTTTGCAGAACTCTTATCATTGACTGTACGTCATCATCGATATGTGTTGGTGATGATAGAACTGTAAACCCTCCACGATCTCATCGATCAACTACCCCCCGATCTCTCAACCTCCACGATCACCATCGATGAATTTGCAAATGTCGGACCTGTCTCTCACTCAAGGGTCACCTCTGATGGCTTTCATGGAAGCACACCATGAATCTTGAAGGGAAAAATGCTAAGTTCACTCATTCATACACCCACAAACTTATCAACTAAAAATCTCCTTAAACACATCAACTAAAATCCTCCATTCTAACGACGTCTCTCAAGTTCTCACATGCTAAAAATATCCCACACTCTCTATATTACTCAAGTTGTCATTACGACGATGTGAAAACAAGGATGAGGAGCTCTTCTCTACTCTTCTATTTATACATTCTAGGTTTTTACTTTGGTACCCTCCGGTAACTCAGCCGTAACTACTTTTACCGGGTTTTACTAAGATATTACTTAAGGTAAAAGCATTAATCACATGGGCTTCTTACCTTTTCACATGGGCTTATTCCTTTAAAGTCAACAACTTCTAGAAGGATTTTGGAATATTCTCAAGGAATCTCGAATTTCCACCCCCCCTCTACACTAGGACCCACTAAAAAGAAAACATGTGGAATCTCTTCTTGTTTTTAATGCCCACAAAGTCCACAACTTTAATCCAACCACTCATATCAAGTCAAAAAGGAGATAAGTGATACTTTCCACCTCCTTTCTACCTTTTAGACAAGATGACAAGATAGTAGTGCTCATTCTTTAGGAAATATCTGAATTCTGCCAAAAGTACAGCTAAGTTTAACCATAACTAACTTTTAGCTAGTCATGACTAACTTGATACCTCCTTAAAATACTTTGGCAGCAAATAAACATTCTCAACACTTAGTTATAACTAAATACCTTACTAATAGACAAACTTCCTGTGTGTAACATAGGTCGTCTCCAAGTGGATTGAGTTGGTGATATTATCGAACAATGCGAGTGAAGGGACAGCGTATGCGTTCTTAGATCGAGTGCTGAGTCGTTTTGGAGCACCAGCTGAAGTGCTGACAGACCAAGGTACAGAGTTCCTTGGTGAGTTTCAAACCTTATGTGATCAGGCGCTGATTGATCATTGGACTAGATCTCGAGATCATCTTGAGGCGGATGGTTTGGCAGAGAGGGTAGTTCAGACAGTGAAGAGAGGATTGCGTAAGTATAGCTTGCAGAAGCGCCACTTGGGAGACTGAGATGTGCAGTTACCATGGTTGGCTATAGGCTACCATTTTAGCCGACAAGCGTCTTTGGCATTCTTCTCACCGTACTTTCTATTGTATGGCCGAGATCCAGATTTATCTTCGGCCATTCGTCGTGATTCTGCTGAGGTGTTGAACCTTGATGACTCGGATATGTGAGTGAGAGCATGTTCTGAACAAGCAGAGACATTTCAGAGAGTTATGTCCATGGCTTTTGAGAACCTAGCGATTGCTCAGCATAGAGACAGATTGCGATATGTGACTATTCGAGGAGGAGGTTATCGTCCATCGATTTGCGAGTTTCATCCTGACGATTATATCTATCTGCAGCAGACTGCACCGACAATGTTGGATATGATCGCAAGGTGCACTATTTTACGAGTGCGTGAGGTGTTACCTTCTGGAGTACTCATGTTAAAGAGCCGCGATGGTGTTGTTTGAAAGGACCATGTGTGTAATTGTGCGTCATGTCATCTTCCCAACATCAATGATATCGTTGATCCAAGCTTAGCAGTTGTACACGCGGGCTTGAGGTGTATGTTGTGTGGGTCTGCTGGTGGAGCAATCCGTATGTTGGTGTGTGATGGTTGTTCGAGAAGTTGGCACATGTCATGTTTGACTCCATCTCTCAATGTCATTTCTGTTGGACGATGGATTTGTCCTCGATGTATATAGCAGAGATAGCCGATTAGATCTTTGCGTGATATGGATTGCAGATGGGACGATGTAGCACCCGGTCTCTTGATCCTTGCACCCATGAAGGTGTATACTACGTAGTTGAGATATGAGGCTATTCGGAATTAGAGGGACCTAACCGTCAGTTAGGGGGGCGAATTGTGATACACTTGTGTATGGTTATGACATCGTCCATGTGTTATGTGTATGTGTGGTGTATCTCTGACAGCGATGTATGTTGTGTAGAGATGTGTATGCGCACGACAGTTGTCACGTCAGTTTGACACCTCGGCTAGGTTGACCGAGTGCGGAGTGATGAATCCCGATAGGGCCGTGAGTGCCGTTAGTGCCGTTAGGACGAGTTGGTGGGATAGCCCACTAAGGATATATTTCACAGGTAGGGCTTGGAGGCCTTAGTTCTTCGAGTTGAGTCTTCAAGCTCTTGGCTATGGTGGATAGTCTTGGTGAGTACAATCTGGATTCTCTACGAGCACAGTGTGGATTTGGCTCGACTTTAGTGATTATTTAGTGTCCGTTGACATGGTGGAGTGAGTTGCACATATCGTTTATCATTGTGGTACACTTGTGTATGTGTATGACATCGTTCATATGTTATGTGTATGTGTGGTCTATCTCTAAGAGCTATGTATGTTATGTAGCGATGTGTATGCGAATGACAGCTAAACTAACGAATCACTTTTCTAGCTTTCTTTCGAGGTTTTGCTTACTTCTCCTCTGCAGGTTTTGCTGTCGGAAACTACCAAAGGGAACTGACGAATCTCTTTTTCTGGCTTCCTTTCGAGGTTCTGGTTTTTTCTCGTCTCTTAGGTTTCGCTCTCAGAATCTATCAGCGAGAAACTGACGGTTTTGTCGTTTGCTGTTTTCTTCTTTCGCTGCGCTGTCATCTTTATCGCTTAGGAGACTGGCGGTTTGCGTTGTTGGTAACTCCTATCGGCGCTCTCGCTAACAATGTGCGCTATACTGATAATTTTGTTCTCTGTCTTTTTTTCGAAGTTCTGCTTATTTCTCATTTGGCTATTTGGCTCCGGAAGGGCTCTTCTTTCGGAGTTTGTACTACCGTTCTTTTGACGCAGCAGAGGTGGAAAATCCGACAGGCTGAGAGGAGAAGCAAACCGCGCTATCGCGCATCTTGCTTTTGGTCTCGGTAACTCACGGTTTTGTTCTCTTTTTCGGTGTCAATGGAGGCTGACGAAATACCATGATGTATAGCCACGACAGACTTTGACGTACATCGCCATGCTGATACTGCTGTGAGAGGAAGCTTCTACTCTTACAGAAGGTGACTTTGTGTCCATACTTCGATCTGTCAAGTACCGCATTTAGGTACTTCACTTCTTGTCCGAAGTGAAGTACCCCTTCTCACTTTTGGTACGCGAAGCTTCTACCTTGTGTTACTGCTTGTTGTATATGTTGTCTTCTTTTGGATGCACCTTCCACTCTATGATGAGATGATTAGTCTTCGGCGGGGCTATGTCCTCAGATGATGACCTCCTCCTGCTTGTCATAGACTCTCTAGAGGGTGTAGAGAGAACGAGCGAGGCTCTTTCTCCTCCCGTACAGCCAGAAGACTGTTCAGTTGCAACAAGCGAGTCTAGCCCCTTACTCGCCATCAACAGAACTGCTTGCTGAAAACTCTGCTTATTCCAAACACTACTCCGAGGTTCCCTTTCTACTCTAGCAAATTGTCAATGATTAGTTTTGACGATAGTGCACTACAGCTGACCCGTTGTTATATTTACCTCGACCTGCAATACTCTACAAGTAGCGTCAACTTCCTCGTCAAGTTCGCTATGTCAAGGTAGCCAAAACATGTTATCAATGTCGTTTGCACGTCGTGTCTGTTGTAAGTTTGGCTGGGCCATACCGGTTCTCCTCTTATTTCCAAGACGAAGTTTCAATGTACTTGCAGGACAAGCGCTTTTGCATGTTTAGTTACCCAGCCATTTTTATCTATGAAGGTGATAGCAAACATTCCACTGTGCACTCCGTTTACATACTTATTAATCTATCCTGCATCTATACTCAGCTTGACCCATCCAGATACTGATACATTTGGTGCCATCACAGGACCTTGGACCGGCAATATGTCTCTACGGAGACAAGCAATGACATCGACACTGGAGTTGTCAGTGACAATGTGCTAGACGAGAAGTGACCTTGAACTTTCTCTCTTCCCACTCCTTTCTAGTTTCTTGCACAAGCACAAGAGGCCTGTCAGAGATGTTCTTTGTTCAACGATGCACTTGCATTTCCCAGGCATTATATCCATCCACGGGAAATCTTATCTGGAGGTGAAAAAGAAACTACTCCATGCACTTGGATGGGCCTAGCAACGTCTGCTTGGCGCCAAGATCTGCGTGAAGTAACTCTCGAACAAAAGGTTGCACACATTTGTGGGCATGGTTGGGTATTGTTTAAAGGACGGAAAACTCAAGCATTATCATATCATGATGAAGAACATCGCTGAGAGTACGGTGACAGACGACAAGGAGTTGTTTATGTTGTTAGGAGCTGCAGATACAACAACTCGGGTTGAGCTGACTTACATGAATCTTTTACCAGGGCACTCCAATTCAACAGATACAAAAGCTCACACTCGCTCTCTAACACTTTGTCTCGCTGTCTCTGTCAAATGCTGGTTTCAGAGAAGTACTCAGCTTCACCTAGATGGGTTATGCAGGCAGGTATACGGAAAAAACGATCCGACTCCGTATGGAACTTTTCATCAGACTCGAGCAGGTCACACGAGAGGACATCAATAACATTTTCTTTCATATAGATAATAGACGGTGCCAACATTGTAGCCACAGATATTTCAGAGCGTAGAGAAACGAGGAACAGGAAGGAGCCGATGCTAAGCTGCGGATCAACGGAGAAGAGGAACCCCATGTGGACCAAGCAACCCTGCAAGACAGAAAAGATCACCGAAGTCTGTCAGATTGCATCACTCTCGTCGATGTCCTCTTGAGGTCTGTAGTGTCGCAGGATTACTCCTTTTGCCCATTTAGTATACAAGATATCTTTCTCACAGAGGATTTGCACAAGTAACGCTGCTCTAAGTTCTAAGATCTGTTCAAACACACAAACACACGGGTTTTGTCTAGAAATCCCGTCTTCTCACAAAACCACGCATCTTCTAAACACGCCAAAAGGTGCTATGGAACTAAACAAACAGCTACTAACTAAAATATCACACAACTATTCACAGAGAAGCTCGAGAAGACGATCTTCCTGCTTCCAGATCACTTCTTCCGATCTTCTCGATATCGTCTTCTCGAAGCGATTCTCATCTTCTGGGGACTCAGCTCGTCTTCTCACACCTCTAGAAGATTGTCCTGCTCCACAGAAGTCGACTAGCAACGGCCGTTACACCTTACTCTCGCACTCACATTCCAACGGGTTAGATTAATCACATGGTGTATGCCTCCTGTAGCCTTCCCAGGCTTCTGCCTACGGAAATGGTCTTCCTGCAGCACTACAACGACATTCACCTTCACGGAAGCTCAATGAAAATCTCGGAAGCTCATTAGAAGAAAGTAAGAAGATGGGGAAGATGAGAGAAGATGGAGAAGAAGAGAAAATCCAAACAAGAGAAAACAAGATGAAAAGGAGAAATTAAGATTCCGACAGGCTTCTAGTCCGGATCCTGACTAACAAGCCATCCCTGCTTGTAATAGTTTGGGGAGGAAGACAACAAACATGTGTACAGTTGCACCGTCTTCTTCTGACTTCTCACCTCTCATACACACTCAGAAAAAGCTTGCTGCATGATGAGAAGACATGACCCTCGACCATTCTTTCCAGATTCTGCCAGCAAGACTTCTCACGACTCTCTCCTAAGTTCGGGAAGAAGAAGGAATGACTGCTATGGGTCGGACAGAAGAGACCCGAAGTGGACCCTCACGTCTTCTCGTGCAATTTGTCAGTCTTTCCAGTCTTCTAGTCTCTCTAGGAAGATGTGGATTTGAGAAGCTTGGAAGACCGAGAGGCACAGGCCTAGTCCTCGACTTCCAACTTCTCGAAATAACAAACAACTCACCAAGCCACTCGGGATTCGTACCAAGCCTCTCTTAACACAAAAGCAAAGCAAATCCACTCTTGATACGAATTGTGTATAGTCGACTTCTGAAGATGTCAGGCTTCTAAAGATGTTCCAATCTCAGAAGCGTCTTCCGAAGATGTTCAGATCTTCCGAAGCGTCTTCTGTTCAAGGTTTCGGGAGTAGAGGGATGGTAGGGTAGGGAAATTGATAGCAGTGATCGTCAATTTGAGGACGATGGTTAAGGAAGCTCGAATTGAACTTAAGAAGAAGTAGGAAGATGTTTGACGGAAATTGGGCAGCGCTTCCGCACCCAATGTCACGATAGGAAAAATACGGATGGGGGTAATCGATCAGGCTGCATGCAGACAACCGAGGAAGCACGGGGGATACCAAACAAAGGCGAGAAGCAGTGGGAAGGAAAAAGAACATGGGAAGAACCTCTACAGTCTTCTGTCTGCTTCCCGAGTTGTCTTCGACCTTCCGCGTGCTCCTGGCTCTAGTCCCAGCTCCAATGCGACCCCACTGAGCTGCTTCCGTAGTCAGCTCCTGACTACGCCTCAATTGATTAAGCCCACCTCCGATTCCACTCAGCTGCTTCCAATGTCAGCTTCCGGGAGTTCACAGGAAACGCTTTTCACTTAATATGCTTCCTGCGCTTTAGCAATTCGACCTCGCCTTCCTTCTAGCTTCTAATCGATCCTATCCTCACTCAATTTCAACTCGTTGCCTCCTTACTCGAAGCTCACTCTCTGGAATCGATCTTCTCAAGAAGCGTGCTTGCTGCCGGAAGTTGGAATGTGCTAATGTGCTTCCTGTGCATCTTCCCCGCAGATTAGGGGTTTCGACCCTAGATGGCTTACCCGACTTACCTACCACCTTGGTGTTACCTAGTAGGTACACCTACTCCGTTACCTGGAAATTCATGGTTAGGCATCCGCGATCGCTGTCTTCCGACGTCTTCCCGTCTTCCGAAGACGCAACTGAGAACACGCTTCCCGGAAGACTGTCGTCTTCCAAAGAAGTCAACTTATTATTACAAAAAGCTCATAAGATCATCTTCCTTCTAAGGAAGCCGTAATCTTAAGTAACAATGCTTCTTCAGTTATACAAACAGGTTATTAATCTCAAAAGTTTCAAAAATTCGTGAATCTTGTAATTTATGGGTACCACATACGCCCACCCTCACATGTTTGCATCCTCGCAAACATCAGTGTTTCAACACTTCTGTTCACGTCCAATACTTCTTGACACGTCACCCATCTACACGAGTGGTCATCAACGTACCGTCCAGCTCTTCCAACTGCAAGGAGCCGTTGTCGAAGACTTCCAAGACTCAATAAGGACCCATCCAGCGAAGATGAAGTTTCCCAGGAAACTTAATATGTCAATTGTCGTAGAGAAGAACCAAGTCCTCATCCACGACGTTCACCTTCTTCAGCTTGCCATCATAGTTTACCTTACGTTGCGCTTGTACTTCGTACGTCTTCTCCAAAGCTGCATTCCTGTCTTCTTCGAACTCTACGAAGTTCAGAAGACGCTGCTCCTGGCTTTCTTCTTCTCCCATGCGTTCGGTTACTGCTAACTTGTAAGTAGGGACCTCTAACTCGATGGGCACAATAGGTGTCATGCCATAAGTTAGGTAGAAGGGTGTCTTCTGAGTCGTGACTTTGGGTGAAATCCTGAAAGCTCATAACACAGATGGCAATTTCGTGTCTTAATCATACGCATGGTTAACAATTACCTTATTCAGGATATTACACAGAAGACCATTCGACTTCTCCGTCAGTCCGTTCGCTTTTGGGTTGTATGGCGTCGTCTTCCTATGCTTAATCCTGAAATATTGGGTCAGGAGGGAGATAGTCTCATTTAGGAAATGAGTACCCCTATCTGATACCAATTCCAGCGGACATCCGTATCTAGTGATGATGTTGTGCCAAAAGAACTTGGCTACCATTGCGGCATCGTTCTTCCTTGTGGCTTCGCCTTCCACCATCTTGGTAGCATAGTCGGTAGCTATTAAAATGTATCGTGCTCATGTTTTTCTCGCCATCGGGGCGATAGACCCCACAAAGTCGATCCCCATTTTTCGAACGGAACAAGCGGAAGAATGGGAGTAAGAGGCCACCTAGTAGTAGCTGTTGGTCTTCCCACCCTCTGACACGCATCGCATTTCCTGATTTCTTGAAAAGTGTCTCTGTACATGGTCGGCCACCAGTATCCGGCGTCTAACATCTTCTTCACTGTGGTCTTCAGCCCGTAGTGACCCCCAGCATCTTCGTGATGAAGATCAGTGATTACTGGCTTAATCTCTGAAGGCTCCAGGCATCTTCTTAACTTTTCGTCATGTCCCTTTTGAAACAAGATACCCTGGAAGATGGTGTAAGGACATGCCTTGTGTAAGAAGACAGCCTTCTGCTCCGCATCCAATCCTTGGGGATACTGTTGGTCTTCCAAGAACTTCCTCAAGTCCTTGAAGATCGACTCTTCTGTGGAAGTCGCAAAGACTGGATCAGAAGATCTAGTCTCGTCTTCTGGGAAGCAGGCGGTACACCCCCCTCAGATGAAAGTGTCTCTGCGAAAACTGAAAACAGCTTCTCGTCAGGGAACTCGTCTTCCACTTCATCCTCTCGTCGTTCCGTCTCCAATCTGGATAGGTAGTCAGCATTCACATGTTGTCTTCCAGGCCTGTACTCAACTGTGTAAGTAAATTCCTGGAGTAGGAGAATCCACCTAGCTATCCTACCAGACAAATCTGCTTTCTTCACAAGGTGTTTCAAAGAAAAATGATCCACATAGAAGACAAACGGGTTGGCTAGAAGATAGTGTCTAAACTTCCTACAGAGTAAATCATGCCAAGACACTCCCTTTCAGTTGTCGGGTACTTCTTCTCTGCATCACTGAGTTGTCTTCCCGCATAGTAGATGGGATAATCCTTCTTCTTCTCATCTTTCTGACTCAACACCACCCCTATGACGAAAGCAGAAACATCCACATAAATGTGGAAGACTCTCTCCCAATCAAGTGGTCTTAGGACAGGGGATTCCGACAGAAGTCTCTTCATTTCTTCGAATGCTTCCTTCTGCTCAGAAGACCAAATGTAGGGTTCGTCCTTCTTCAGCAACTTGGTGAGTCTTCCTGCTACCTCTGCGTATCTGTCAATAAACCTCCTATAGTATCCTACGTTGCCTAGGAAGCTTCTCAACTAAGTCAGGTTAGCAGGTGGATGGAGTTTCATGATGACTTCCACCTTAGCACAGTCGACTTCTATACCTCTTCTGGAAATCCTATGTCCTAGCAAAATTCCCTCTGACATACCAAAGAAGCACTTCTCAGGGTGAAGAGCCAAACGATGTTCTCTCACTTCAGAAAACACTTCCTTAGGAATATCAAGTGGTATTCTTTCGATCCAAGCACACAGAAGTCATCCAAGAATATCTCCATGAAGGTACGAAGATACTCCTTGAAGATTATAATCATCAATCTCTGGAATGTGGCGGGTGCGTTGCATAAACCAAACAGCATTTGATTGTATGCGTACGTGCCCCAATCAGTAGTGAAAGTGATTTTCGACTTGTCTTCTTCTTTGATTGAAACTTGGTTGTACCCAGAATACCCATCCAGGAAGCTGTAGAACTCATGTCCTGCTACCTGGTCTAACACAAAGTCGGTGAATGGTAAAGGATGATGATCCTTTTTCGTGGCCAAGTTCAGCTTCTGGAAGTCCTGACACACTCGGATCTTCCCTGTCTGCTTCTTCAGCACGATGACGATAGGAGCTACCCACTCACTGCTAAGTACTGGGAAGATGACTCCCGCCTTCATGTATTGGTCGATCTGGTCCTTCACTAGAAACGAGTACTTGGGGTTGAGCCGATACTGCCTCTGTCGTGTAGGAACAACGCCTTCCAGCAAGTCAATGCGATGCTCTCCCAACTCTCGAGGTATGCCCTTCATGTCTTCTATGGTCCATGCGAAGACATCCTGGAACTCCGTCAAAAATTCTTGAAAGTCTTCTAATTGCTGGTCCTCGATCACCTTGGAAAGCTTCAACTTCTTCCCAGGAGCAACCTCCATTTCTTGAAGATCATCCGGGTTTATCATTCCTTCAGTGTGACTGTACTCACTAGCACCAAAGTATTCCGGTTTGGGAGCTTCTTCCGGTTCAGATTCGTCTTCTGGAAGACCAACTGTCGGATCTTCCGAAGGGAATACGGTATTTTCGTCTTTTGGAAGCTCTTCTTCCGCAATCTCGTAGCACTCAATGTATCCACAGATCACGTCTTCTGCTATCTCCGCTACTTCTGTAGTACACAAGTTATTCACCACAAACTCATTATACCGTTCATCACTGTCAGAAGACGCAGCTGAGTCTTCTGAAGTATACCCTTCTGTCGTAGAAGGTGTTTCACCTTGGTGTCCAATCTTGATCCTAGGAAGCGAGACCTTAGTCTTCTCACCTGGCTTGGGTGTAGGATTGGGAAATCTCAAACGATGTCTTCTCCAGTCGATATTTACATTTGCAGCATACAGCCATGGTCTTCCTATCAACACCTGATATCCAACCTTAGCTACAGGTCGCAAAATGATGTAAGTGAGGTAAAAAGATACTCCACCAATTACCGTCAAGACATCTTTCAGTTGTCCCAAAGGTCGTCTTCTGGTCTGGTCCGTCATTCTGAGGATCCTCGGAGTAGGTTGGAACTCAGTGAAGCCTAGGGCATGCGCCGTCTCTTCAGTCATGATGTTAACTCCGGAGCCGGATTCAATGGGTACCTTCTTCAGAAGATAACCATGGATCTCCATATCAAGTTCTGGGGCTCCCAAGTCCTCATGCTCTATCCTTAGGATCGGGGTGCTCTTGGGAAGTTTAGCTATCCTCCTCTTCCTCGATCCTCGAAGCACGGATTGTAACAACTTCCTGTAACCTACGTTGTCATCTAACAGCTGTTGGAAGGTTACATCCGCCTTCTGATTCCATAAGTCTCGCAAGAAGTCGTAAGGGGATCGCTTCAAAAGAGTGACTGGGGTTTCCAACAAAGAAGATGTAGTAGCTGCTTCCTTGGGTGGAAGACCAGAATGGTGTCTTCTCTCGACTGGGGACTCTTCCCTTGAGATGAGAGCTGCCGTAGTCGGTGTAGGAAGCTGTTGTACTATCTTCCGTCGCTTCTCCAGCTCTTCTTGCATGATCGCTTCAACTTCTTGTCTAATGTCAGGAGCAAAGTACTTCGGATCTTCTCGATCGTAAGTAGGAGAAGAAGGTCGCTCAGGAGAAGATGACCTCTCCCTTCGCTGCTTCTTCTTCTTAATCTCCTTCTGACGAGATTCTAACTTCCCTTTGATTCTGGTACTTACCTTGAACACCGCTTCATCCAGGACTTCTTCTGGAGGTCAACTGTCTGAGTCCGGGCTAGGGCTCCAAACAGTGTCATCCGTCAAAGTGAAAGAAGAAGTTGCTTCAAGTGTCTTCGTCTTCTAAGCTGCAGTCGTCTTCTACAGCTGAGGTTCCTTTCCTTCGCGCTTCTCGGGGTCTGGCTCGTCTTCCTTGATATGGAGACAATCAGTACAATCCCCAGGATCTTCTTCTTCTATCGTGATGTGCTGTACCACTGCTAACTCGAGTTTAGAAGCTGATGCAGCTTCTGCAAGAGGCGTGGTCTCTGCAAATCTAACCATTTGTCGGGGACGTAAGGTCTACGGACAATTTCCTGTGAAATGACCGGCTTCCTTACAGTTCCCACACAAGGGCACTTGCCCAATCTGTCTTCTTGGATGAGGACAGGTGGACCACCAATATCCTGTCTCTCCACAATTATTGCACGCTTCAGGAAGAGTGTTTAGAGGTCGTTGTGATGAAGAAGGTTGCCAGGGCGTCCTGGTCTGTACATTACTAGCTTTATCCCTAGGTACATAACGATTATATTGGGCAGGAGGAGTAAGAGTGAAGGGTTGTATTATCTCGATCCTATAGCAGGTTTCCCCACTAGGATCGTGTAGATATCCCTCATCGTCTTCTTCCCAGCCGGCCCAATTGACAGCTTGGTCCTACGTACACTGATCTCTGGTGTACCCGGAAGAGTTACAAAGATTGCACCAAAGGTTTGGCCGGGAAGCCATAGGTTGCTTCCGCTTGTCCTTCTGGTTCAGAAGATGAACCTTCAGATCGGCAAACTGCTTCAGAACTTCATCGATACGGGGATGAGGTGTAGACTGAATGATCTGAGTTTGAGGCATCTTCTGCACAACTTCCTCCCTTCCTCCCTTCCTCCCTTGCTCTTCTCCTTCTTCTTCTTCCGTGTCTTCTTCTCTGGTTCAGATTCGGATTCTGAACTTTCGACCGTAGACTCTTCAGAAGTAGAGGATACTTCCGAATCACTGTTATCAGTTTCAGTGGACTTGGACTTCTTCTTGGACTTCCTAGAAGACTTCTTCGACTTCTTGGACTTCTTCGAGGTCTTCCCTCTGTCTTTCATCATATTCCAAGTGATACTCGAGGTCTCATACTGCTCAGCATGCTTTTGTACTTCTACTAAATCATCACCTCCTCCTCTTCTACAGTACAACTCCATATCTTGAGACAATCCTCCCAAGTACCAGTCCACGGCTTGCTGAGCACAATAATCGGGTCTTCCTTGGTTCTGAGGGATGTGATCCAGGAGGTCTTCAAACCTCTCGGTGTAATCTCGCAGTGTCTCTTTCTTCTTCCTTTCGAGCCTCTGAAGTTCTATGAGGGTCATCCGATCATAGCCCACTCCTCTTAACCTTTTCAGAAAAGCTGCCTTCAGAGTAGCTCAAGTGGTCATTACTAACCCATCATCCAACATTTTACTCATCCATTTCCTTCCCTTCCCTATAATCAAACTGGGAAATACACGAAGTCTGTCGGCATCCGAGTCTTCCTTGTTGGATCGAGAGATGGTCTCGAACATCGTGATGAAGTCGTCCGCGTCAGCATCATCGTCATATGGATGGTACTTCTTCCGAGTGTGGGAAGCCACGTCGACTACCGGCTGGTGCGACTGCCAACTTCTTCCTCCCTCAGGTCCAGGTGGTGGAGATGGTCTTCTCGAAGATCCAGGCCTGTCTGAATCACGAAGGTCGTCTTCTGAGTCAGAACTACTGTCACTGCTATCTTCCGAGACGTCTGGAACAATCTCCTCCAGTCTTCCTTCATCTTGAGAAGCTTCTCCGCACTTGGGAAGACGTCTTCCGAGTAACCAGTACCAAAATCTACTTTATACACGTGATCAGCCGGTTGGCTTCTGTCTTCTCCAAAGATTATGCTCGAGATGGAAGGTTCTTCCAACTCTACTGATCGGATCTTCTTGAGCTCTTCTTCTTTCCTTTGGTGTCTCAGGGATATCCGCTGCTCTCTAGAAGCGGTTCGCTGGGGTGAGTTTACCCACTCAGGATCTTTACCCGTGCGTCTTTTGCTTCTTCCTCTGGTCGGAGGCATCCACCAGAGTACTGAGAACAGATGTCCCTCTTCTTCTAAGACTAGATCTGGCAGACAGAAGGACTGAACAACCGATCACAAGTTCGGAACGTCTTTTTCTCCTGCTTCTTGTTGTACTTACTGCAGTCTTCCAAGATCGAGTCTTCCAAGAAGCTCTTGGAAGCGGGGAAGCGGCTTCTTCCAGTTCCTCCTAATGTATCTCATCAGCTTCTGGTTGCGGTTCTTGTCTTCTAGCAAAATAGAGTTCCACAACACATTCAACTACAATCGAAGTTAGTTCGAAATGAAACTAACTACTGGCACACAGATCCAAGAAGCTTAGAACAAAAGTTACTAAGATGAAATCCCTGACAGCGACGCCAAAAATGATGCTCACTATATGTAGTGTCGTAGGAGTACTCCTTTTGCCCATTTAGTATACAAGAGATCGTTCCCACAGAGGATTTGCACAAGTAACGCTGCTCTAAGTTCTAAGATCTGTTCAAACACACAAACACACGGGTTTTGCCTAGAAATCCTGTCTTCTCACAAAACCACACGTCTTTCAGACACGCCAAAAGGTGCTATGGAACTAAACAAACAGCTACTAACTAAAATATCACACAACTATTCACAAAGAAGCTCGGGAAGACGATCTTCCTGCTTCCAGATCACTTCTTCCGATCTTCTCGATATCGTCTTCCCGAAGCGATTCTCGTCTTCTGGGGACTCAGCTCGTCTTCTCACACCTCCAGAAGATTGCCCTGCTCCACAGAAGTTGACTAGCAACGGCCGTTACACCTTACTCTCACACTCACATTCCAACGGGTTAGATTAATCACATGGTGTATGCCTCATGTAGCCTTCCCAGGCTTCTGCCTACGGAAATGGTCTTCCTGCAGCACTACAACGACATTCACCTTCACGGAAGCTCAATGAAAATCTCGGAAGCTCATTAGAAGAAAGTAAGAAGATGGGGAAGATGAGAGAAGATGGAGAAGAAGAGAAAATCCAAACAAGAAAAAACAAGATGAAAAGGAGAAATTAAGATTCCGACAGACTTCTAGTCCGGATCCTGACTAACAAGCCATCCCTGCTTGTAATAGTTTGGGGAGGAAGACAACAAACATGTGTACAGTTGCACCGTCACCCAGAAGACATGAACAAAGCTTCTGCACTCAAATCAACAATCCATTCTCCGAGAAGAAGTCACATTGGCATTGGAAAGCTCACTCCCTCTACTTTCTGCGCCTACTCCTCGACACACCTAGTCAACAGGACTGCACGAGGATGCCGTTCCCTGTTCCTAAATTGTCCACTACTTCTATCTACATCTTCGAACCACTACTGGTAACAAGCATGCAGACCCCTCTTGTGTATGCCCAGACTATTCGTATGTTTCCAACAACGGGTGTAGTGTACACTGTAATGCCTATCATGTGTCTGTGTGTGCTCTTCGTCTGCACCGTCAAATCAATGTGTGTGTGTGCAGAGCCTACAGAACCCTCATTTCCTACTCTTCGATCCTACTTATGTCGCTGTCATGAGAATCAGAGGAGACGACCACCAAGGAGAGAGAGGCGCTGACATGAGGTTGCCCCCCACATGCAAGCGGTTTCCCTTCCTAATTAGCCATCCACCTTGTTGCTCCTACGCTACCTATGCTGCCACATGGTATCCTAACTAATTTACACTGAAAAACTGCCACTCTTAAGATAGCATGTTCGATTCTACTAAATCTGGAATTGTCAACTTCGGTTACTATCTACTCTGATTGCTCGAAGGCAACCTCTACCTGATCTACTCCTATCGGAGCTCTTAACGCGGCTTCTGATAAGCTAGAAAGCCCTGCAGTTACCTCGGGTGTCACTGAGGTGGCCTCCTCTATAGTCGTCGCTGGCCCTGTTGTTGCTACTGCTGCTCCTTCCTCGACTTCGGCTTCAGCTTCCGACTCTGCTTCTACTTCTGCTTCGGAATACAGAAGCGTCTTCTGGGAAGTTGGATCGAGTGGTGCTTCCTCCATCTTCTGAGGCCTGGTGCGGGACTAGGGACCATGGCGACCTCATAGGGGTCCGAGGAAGTCGCTTCCTCCACGCAGAATACCTGAGAAGACGGCTCTTCTTCCTGTCTTCTGGGGCATCTTCCGGTGTCTTCTCGGCTTCCAACGCTGTCACTACCAAGTGCACAGCGAGGTCGAACTCCTCCTTCTCCAATCCGGATCCAGTCTCTGATGCTGGAGCTTGGGAAGACGCAGTTGCAGGTGGCGGAGCCAAGGGAAGACCATAGAGTGTCTTCACTCCCTCTATCTGCCGATCCAAATACATGAACATGCTCTCCTTGCATTCTACCAACCTCGCTCTGGACTCCTCATCCCACTCTCTAGCCAAGGTAAGCAACTTCCTACCTGCGGTGAAGTTGAACTTCTTTCGAAGTGCTTCCACCGACTGTGCTAGCATCTTCTGCGCACGAGATTCCGCTGCTTCCCGCTGCATCTTCTCCTCTGCAACTCGCGCTTCTGCGGCTTCTCGCTGCGTCTTCCATGTTGTCTTCTCCTCTGCGAGGGCGGTGATCTTCCCACGCACTCGAAGAACCTCCTGGTCACGCTGCTGTAAGCGCGTCTGCAACTCATGGTTGCTCTTCCGAAGCTGCACCAGCTCCTTGGCAGAAGCGGCGGCTTCCGTCTTGTTCTTCGCTGCGAGCTTCTCCGTGGTGCGGAGACTAGCTTCTAGCGACTCTGTCTTCTTCTGGTCTTCTTCCTGTCGCAGCAAGGTGCGCAGACCGAATCCAGGCTGTAAAGGCCTCTCCTGAGCCTTCGCTCTCTTCTCCAGAAACTCCATAGTGGGCTGGATCTCGGATCGGAAGAAGGCACTGAACTCCTCCAGTCGTCTTCCTGCGGAAGACAGGCTCATTTCCACAACTTGGTCGGAGGTCTCTACCTGGTCTTCCAGAGACAAGGAGGTCTCTTCCACCACTATGGTCTTCATCTTCTGCGCACGAGAAGAAGCTACTCTTCTCATCTTCCGGGGTGGAAGATCCCTCTCCATGGCAGAAGCGGTCTTTTTTACTGCGCTTCCCCGCATCGCAGTAGGAGTATTCCTCCTTCCTTTGTCTTCTGGAGTCTCCGGAAGACTCCTTGGTGTGGCAGAAGCGGTCTTCTGCTCAGCTCGGGTGCTCAAGGACTCCTCCGGTGAGTCAGACTCCGATCCCGAATGAATGAGGGAGGTGGTCTTCCTAGGTACACTTCTAGGACCCATCTTCCTCGGAGGCGTGGCGTCTTCCGATCCACTAGACTCGTCTTTCCGCATCAGAAGCGTCTTCTGATGAGAGTCGGGCCTCAGCTACGGCATCAGAGTGGGAGGGGGAGTTGTGGCTGCTGCTCGGTCATCTTCTTCCGAGGTCTCCTCCTTCACCTCCTGTTGCCCTGTTGGCCCATACTTCGTCAACTGATCTTCCCTGAGATCTCTCATGGCTACGTACAAGTAACAGAGGAAAGGTGTCAAGTGTCCTCTTGCCGGGGTACCTAAGTACGCTAGCTCCGCCTGTACATAAATGTCCTCCTGCCGGGGTACCTAAGTACGCTAGCTCCCTCGAGGATGCATCGACATACTGGAAGACTGAGCCCTAGTTGACGGGCACTCCTTCATCCCACACTGCTTCCAGGAACTCCACGTCTTGATCTCCCAGGTACCTTGTCTTCTGCGCTTTCTCCTTGGAAAAGAGATGCAGAAACAGCTTCGCTAGAAGTCGCTTCTTCGGCTCCCGGTAAGATTTCGATCTTCCATCTGTTCCTTCCCTGCCTGTCCTCCAGGAAGAGGTAAGTTGTGCTCCCAGGCACATGCCACTCACTCACGATCCTGGGCAAGATCTTCTTCTCAAGCCAATACCCTCGGTCCTCGGATTCTGACCTGTGGAAGGCCCTACGCCACCAATCTTCAGCCCATGAAGATGGTCTTCCTCGAGCTACGCCTGCCTTCGGAGATACACGGTTGCGAGATGGTAACGCTGCCCACACCTCCTCTAGAAGTCCCTGGTCTGCGAGGTTCCAATCCCATAGGAAGAAATCGAGACCCAACTCCTTGAGGAAGGGTGTGGCCTCGGCCAACTCTGCTGTCGGTAATACCAACCCTCGAGGATGCATCGACATACTGTTGCACTAAGCCGCACGCACTTACTGTGAGCTGAAGGCTCAGTTCTTCCCAAGTGCCCACAGTCTAGCTTCTACTTCTCAGAAGACGAAGCTAGTCTTCTAGAGGACAACTACTCTGTCTTCCGAGATTCTAACAGTACTTCCTAGATATCTCTCGTCTTCCGAGCTATATCTAAACAATCCTAACTAAGCAAGGGCTCGCATGGATTACCAAGAAGACAACCCACCTTGCATTGCATCCTACTTCCTATCAGAAGATACAAGATTCGTGAAACGTAGAGTGCATAACAGGTTCAGAAGATGGTTGCGGGCTCCGGCGATGACAGTGGCCTCTGGGAAGACTCCCAAGACAGCTTCCGATTCAATGTCGTTCTCGGAAGACCTCCCGAAGTCAAGCTTCCCTTCACTGGTCTCACCTGTCTTCTTCTTCCTACGCGTAATCTATCCTCTCAACAGACTCAAGACAATTGCACTCTATTCTTCTGACTTCTCACCTCTCATACACACTCAGAAGAAGCTTGCTGCATGATGGGAAGACATGACCCTCGACCATTCTTTCCAGATTCTGCCAGCAAGACTTCTCACGACTCTCTCCTAAGTTCGGGAAGAAGAAGGAATGGCTGCTATGGGTCAGACAGAAGAGACCCGAAGTGGACCCTCACGTCTTCTCGCGCATTTGCTAGCCTTTCCAGTCTTCTAGTCTCTCTAGGAAGATGTGGATTTGAGAAGCTTGGAAGACCGAGAGGCACAGACCTAGTCCCCGACTTCCAACTTCTCGAAATAACAAACAACTCACCAAGCTACTCGGGATTCGTACCAAGCCTCTCTTAACACAAAAGCAAAGCAAATCCACTCTTGATACGAATTGTGTATAGTTGACTTCCAAAGACAGTCTTCCGAAGACAGACTTCCGAAGATGTCAGGCTTCCGAAGATGTTTCAATCTCAGAAGCGTCTTCCGAAGATGTTCAGATCTTCCGAAGCGTCTTTTGTTCAAGGTTTCGGGAGTAGAGGGATGGTAGGGTAGGGAAATTGATAGTTGGGATCATCAATTTGAGGACAATGGTTAGGGAAGCTCGAATTGAACTTAAGAAGAAGTAGGAAGATGTCTGACGGAAATTGGGCAGCGCTTCCGCACCCAATGTCACGATAAGAAAAATAGGGATGGGGGTAATCGATCAGGCTGCCTGCAGACAACCGGGGAAGCGCGGGGGATACCAAACAAAGACGAGAAGCAGTGGGAAGGGAAAAGAACATGGGAAGAACCTCTACAGTCTTCTATCTGCTTCTTGAGTTGTCTTCGACCTTCTGCGCGCTTCTGGCTCTAGTTCCAGCTCCAATGCGACCCCACTGAGCTGCTTCCGTAGTCAGCTCCTGACTACGCCTCAATTGATTAAGCCGTCCACCTCCGATTCCACTCAGCTGCTTCCAATGTCAGCTTCCGGGAGTTCACAGGAAACGCTTTTCACTTAATATGCTTCCTGCGCTTCAGCAATTCGACCTCGTCTTCCTTCTAGCTCTAATCGATCCTATCCTCACTCAATTTCACCTCGCTGTCTCCTTACTCGAAGCTCACCCTCTGGAATCGATCTTCTCAAGAAGCGTACTTGCTGCGGGAAGCTGGAATGCGCTAATGTGCTTCCTGCGCATCTTCCCCGCAGATTAGAGGTTTCGACCCTAGATGGCTTACCCGACCTACCTACCACCTTGGTGTTACCTAGTAGGTATACCTACTCCGTTACCTGAAAATTCATGGTTAGGCATCCGCGGTCGTTGTCTTCTGGAAGATGCGTGTCTTTCGCCGTCTTCCGTCTTCCGAAGACTCAACTGAGAAGACGCTTCCCGGAAGACGGTCGTCTTCCGAAGAAGTCAACTTATTATTACAAAAAGCTCATAAGATCATCTTCCTTCTAAGGAAGCCGTAATCTTAAGTAACAACGCTTCTTCAGTTATACAAACAGGTTATTAATCTCAAAAGTTTCAAAAATTCGTGAATCTTGTAATTTGTGGGTACCACAAGATCTGGCCACGAGAATCACCTAATCGAAATGGAGTAATAACGTTAATGCAAGAAAGCAGAACAGTAACATAACTAGTAACGTGACTAGTAGCAGTGAGCACTTGTTATTTTCGCTCTGTACACCATCTATAGTAGCAGTGAGCACTCGTTATTTCCGTTGTGTACAACATCTATATGTAGTTCATTATGTTGTCCACACACAGGATACTGAGCGTTGTACATGGTGTCCTCTCCACATCATGTACATGTACAAACCTCACTTATCAGTGAATAAATATCATATTGTCTCATCACATGACTCTGCGGTCTAGTCTACCAGCCTCGGGAGCACTGTCACGTCAGAATATACTCACGAGCACCGTTTTTGTTGTTTTTTCCAGAATAAAAGTTTTTGTTTGTATCGTCTATGAGCTTTGTCTGCGACTGCATTAGACTTCCACAAACGGACGATTTCGAGCTACCGAGCTAAGGCACTCCAAGCTATCATTTTGGTCCTCTCTAAGCACTCGACTGCAAAAACTATTGATTGCTCGCATTAAATTATACGTCAAATCGGAAAATAATCACTACCAAAGTGCAACTTACAGCCGAGAGGTGAATACGCATCCCAAACGACCTTGTACAGTGAATTTCATTTTCTCTTATAAAAAACGTATAAGTGTTATAAAAATAAGCTATAATAAGCTATAATAAAAAATCAAAATCATTTATAAACGTTAAATGTTAACCTCTCCGGGAGTAGCAAATCGACCCAGACAGAACCCATAAGTGAAGAGCTAGCTGGGGCCTTGCTGGAGGTATAAGTCCGGGAGTGAAATTGTCAAATAGCGTCGTTCTACAGAGGCATTTAATATATATCCTAACCCTTCCCGTCGGGAGGGTTAGGATATATATTAAACACCCATGTACACTCAAAGTGTACATGGGTGAATATACACAAGCCTAGAGAATTGTTTCGAAGAGGGACGAGTGATACTGCATGAGTTTCAGCTAGATGCTGTTGTATACCGTACGTTGAGGTCAGTTTTGACAGAAAATAATTACGAAAAGGTCTTGTACAACTTTTAAAAATTAAATGAGTAAAGTATTGAAATCTAAAAAAACTGTTAAAATTATAATATATTCAGAATCAACAATGAAATAAATATAAAAAGAATATGAATTTCTTAGGATTAACAGAAAATCTTCAGAAATATGCAGAATTCTTTTAATTTTCATTATTGACTGCAGAACCTCATAAGGTCAGAAAAAATAAATATTCGGCAAACAAGTGCAGAATCTTACCTGTGCTGATGTTTTTCACTTGTAAATTCCCTATCCGAGTAACTCTACCAAGTGTATATTTGACTTTTGCATTAGTGGAAAGTTTACTATAGTTTAGGAATGTAATTCTCCTTCGTTTGCAGTAACCCGAAACAAAACAAAGAACTATGCTTGCAGTAGAATTGCAGGGATTTGCGTTAGCGATTGTGTGAATCTACCCCCTTCCTTAACGGGTTTCACATCCCCTCGGCCCGTCCCCTATTCTTTACCGTCGGATAATACTACAAATACTTCCCCTTTCCGGTTTTCACAATCGACGTAGAACTTGGCTAACGCATAGCAAAAGCCAGATTTATACGTTCGAACGTCTGGGAAGCACACCGGAAAACTGTCTGTTTGAAAGCAAGCACATGTCTAAACCCTACACAACTGAACAGAAACAAGGCGAATTTTTTGAATCTGAAATTCTGAATTCTCTTTAGGGTATTGTTTGTTGGAACACCGAAAGCCAAGTGGGTCTTCCAGAAGAAGATCGAGCATGACATAAGTTGCTGAAAAGCTCATCGATGCTGCTATATATTTCTAATAGTTTTCTCACAGTTCTAGGCTTGAACATCAATTTTGCGTTAACTGTAATCGAGGAAAGTCGTGTTTTTCTCTTGTAGCCATATATTTGTTCTCGTCCATTGGATTTAGTCCGCAGCTGCAGAAACCGTTGAGTACTGCAACTTCAAGTCATGGATACCTGAGACCTGTAGACGAATGAGCTGGATCGACAGGAGAACGTAGGTCCAAAAAGAAACGAAGGAAAGTGGCATGGCCGGTAATTGCAGGGATGATCGTCAGGAAGACACTCAGGCGCGCTATCCCTCGACTGCGCGGGGCGGAGGGTGATCGCTGCTCGGTTGCCCGCCTCACGCATTACCCCCCACATTATCACTGGCGATGCCTTGCCTTCAGGCTAGGCTCCGCATCGGTGACCCCACGCTTCGAGTGGACGCGCCATCGACGTGCCACTGACGGTCCAAACATTGAGACCATGCGCCTCAACCTTCTACTCCCGCTCGGGTCACAGACCTTCGCTACAAGGCCCAGATACAAGACCAACTTCACCACCTGGTTATAAACAAAAAGCCCTGCCTCGCGCAACGCTTATGGGCTTTTGTACTGACTGTTTCTATAAGGAGACGTGTTCACTACCGTATGCGATGCTTATACCAACTTCTTGTCTATAGCTGGTAGGGCACCAGCCCACTCGTAAATATCTGTGAATGCTTCAAGAGAAAAGAAGAAAGGAGTAATTTTGAATTCTCTGTTTCAGGTGAATTCTTCTAGAACTTTTTTCGATCTCTTTCATCTTATTTATCTTCTCTTTCATTCATGGAGTTTTGTTAGTTGTTCAGTATGGACGAACTTGCTCTTCACTTTCTTTGCTGTTCTACTGGTGGAGAGACCAACGTGATTCATTATATAAAGCATGCTCGACCAGGATTGGTAGTCAATAGTTCGAACATCATCATCTTTCTCGATTCTATGTTGATAGGATATGTTGCTTTCTGCAGCGATGTAAGCTGATACATATACAGTTTTGCTCTATTATCCATCAATATGTATGACGGTATTCATTCTCTCACGGATGCCTTTAGTTGCCTAATAGCACTTGAATGAGTTTCACACCATGGCTGTGTAGCAACCCTCTCTCAGCACTCTCCTCGTATATTTTTAGACACACTGTTTCGATGGTAATTCAAAATGCACAGGGTCTCGTAATCTTCTGTCAGAACTCAACCCGATTCTCCGAAGTCTAGATTCTAGAATGGCTCTTCTTCTAGATTGGTGTACACTGGAGATACCACTAACACTTTGGAGTCATGATTGTTTATTCATCTCCTTCTTCTCGGTGCATATGCAACTTTTGTTTATGTGTTTAGCAAGCCTTTGTACAGTTCGCATGTTCTTAACTAATTCAATGCGCTATGTCTACTATCTTCATGTGCAAACCTCACAAGACAGGATCAAGACTCTTTTTTTGTTAGTATGTAAAGCAGAAGTTTGATGAATTCTTGCAAAGTTCTTTTGGATTTAGTCATAAGAATCAGTTTGGAAATATTACACTTGAGGATGAACATGTGATGTGAAGACAATTAACTTCTTTTATATCGAAGAGTGGTTTGTCTTTGCTGCTTGCACTAATTGCTTTAGGTTGTAGTCAGAACTTAGACAGAACCAAAAGAAATCTGCAAGATGATATGTCCTCGTTTTAACTGAAAACCATGGATGGTTATTGCATTGTTGGAATGTAAGACGTTAGGATCTAAAGAGACTGAGGGATTGTTTGATAGACAACATATTATTACATCTGAGATCAAATGGAGAAAACAACGACAAAAACATGAAGAAAAGAAAGAGATGAGCAGAAGTAGAACTTGCATTGTATATCCATGCGTGAGTTTAACATAAATGGAGCATAAACAAAAAGACGATATGGTAATCATATGACAAAAATTAGTGAGATTCATGAAGAGCTTATTGAAGCCATTACACGTCTGGGAGGAGCACTCAAACCATGTATTTTATTATGTAGGTGAACACTTTTCATTTTTTCTTCTTTTTCTTTTGTCTTCTCTATGGTTTAAGTATCTCTTACGTAGCTTCATAGTTGGTTTTTATATGGTTTGATATTACTTTATCACCAAGAACTTTACTACTTTTCATACATTTTGAATATAGTCTCCACTGCTGAGGTTTTAGATAGCAAAAGTGTGACTACATTTAGGGTTTGCTACTGAGTGTCAAGTGGGTGAACTTTACTTACCGTAGTAGACTATTCTTGGACCTTTGGAACGATAGGTTTGTGTGGATTCGGTAAGCTTTGGTTCATCAGTGATGTCGTCTAGAGTACATCATAGATGACTCGAGGATGTGCGGAAGTCCCCACCAGTATGGTGAGGATCCCACAATCAGTACTACCTAGGTATGTACATGTCATGAAACTCTTGGAACCTGGAGCCAATCATGATACATCCTGTACCGCACAGGTGAGGTTCGCACAGCAAAAAAAAAGAGACACTTGCTCGACTCATATTTCACTGACAACAAGACAAGCAATGGAAGCATAAACTCCAACAGAATGCACGAAGTAACAGTCAAACAACCAACAGCAAAACGAGAAGAAACAAAATCTCAAAACAAGCCCTCTCGTGTAAGCAACCAAAGGTAGTGCAAACAAGAAAGGACTCGACTGATAAAAAAAAACAGCCACCCTTGCCACAATCACGAATAGTCTCCCACAGAGCTAACAAAAATCCGGCAGTAGATTGAGATCCATCTGCGCTCGAGGTCAAAAGCGCAAACTCTCTAAAGACCAAAAGGATATCTAGCGACACAAAGACTATTCGAAAATGTGAAGACCTAGTAGCCTCCCACTAAGCGCATGAAACTGGGTGGTAGGATCGGATTGCATCACTGAGACTGAAAATTGAGTTGCATCTCGTTGTGCAAAAAGAACCGGATGGCAGAACGAGTTCGAATAGAGTAGCTGGACCGCATGAACAACTAGTCGAAAATCACAGATAAATAGTCCCAGCGCGAGAAAAGACTTGTTTGCACGAAGCACTGTTGCAGCAAAACAGCCGCACCGCCAGAATAACCGGGCACAGCAGCAAGAGACGAACGAAGTCAGACCACGAGGATGACAAAATGCGATAGCCACCGACTTCGGATCCCCACGCTAGCCACGCTCGAAGCAAACTCGCCAAATGATACAAAATGTAAGCACGCCCACCTAGAGACTACAGTCGATCCAAAGCACAAATGTCAGGTCCACCAAACACACCCCACCATAACACTACACTTGAAAGCACAATGAGGCACGAACTGTACGCGACGACAGCTTCTCAAGACGCGGCAACAAAACCCTACAGCTGCTGAGTCGAGAAGAGCTCCTGCTCCTCTACGAGAAAAGGAGCAGAATGGTACGTAGCCACTCCTCTTTTTATACTACGACTTGTTGTTTAACAACTGTACAATCATAATTGTTTATGTTTAAAGACAAATCATTTCTCTCGCACATATTTGGTGTTCGCGTGTGCTTTTATTGATATGCAATATGTTCTTCAAATTATCTTTAAATGTATTCTATATTCATGTTTCGTTTTCAATTTTATCTTTGTTGAATGCATCATTTGATTTATTTTGATTTGACGCTAGTGTGATTGCACTTAATCTTATGATTTAGGTGACAAGTCTCATGGACTATAATGACAAGTTTCTGGTCTATGAGGGAGTCCAAGGCGTAACTGCAGGAGCACCCGCAACATCAAACTACTTAATTGTTGTAACCCAAGAAATACCAACAACTAGACTTGGTGGGTAAGAGAATGAAATTCGATATCATTTAATTACACTTGTGAGAGAGTTATGAGTAACATTAGTGGATGAAGTGTATAAGCATGCCAAAGCTTTGTAGTATGTAGTGAACTCTCTCTTTTTATAAAAAAATTCTGGAAATATAAAGTCTTACCTCTTTTTAGTTTGGAGAGAGTTTATGTACGATACGCGAACGACCCAATCTTATAGATCACGATATCATTTGATAAACTATAATCTATATATATTATTTTTCTAAATCATGATCTCTAAATATTATTCTCTAGACATATCTGAACTGATAGATAGCCACTCCCTCTCGTGGCTTGTGCTATACATTAACAAGCAATGAACTTGCTTCAAGAAAATAATAACAATAGATATAATTAGCGACAACGATTATCGTTTATCTAGCGATACCAATATAGATATAAGTGCGAATTTAATATTACATAGCCGATGGTATGTCATATTCTGATACATCTGAACGTTTTGGTATCAACAAGTCCTTAATTACTGAAGCGCTTGCAGGAGAGAGATCTCCGAGAGAGAATAGTTTAGTTAATTCGGATACAGAAAGCTTACAACGGAGACCATATTGAGTATATACTTGTTCGGAGCATGTAACAGTCATGTCTGTTCAGTTTGATAGTGTCTATGCGATCGTACCTGGTCCCTGATCATCTTAACATATTAGCGGGTACTAGTTAATGTAGAACGTCATCGACTCACTTCCAAGCGACTGCGCATCTTGCAAGTTACTCGACGTAATACCTTCTCAAATCAAATTCTACAAAAGATGGGTAAATAAATGTCCCACTCTGATCTCGCGTTCACCATCGAATTCTAATTATAATGTCATTTTCTATTTACGTGTCACACTTTAATTTTTATTATATGGTTTATGCATCTGATCTGAGTTTCATCAAATAATACCATTATATTCATTTCATCTTATTATGTTGAAGCAATATGAAGATTCATGACTTACATCTCAGCTGTTAACGTCAACAACCCTCAACTGATAATTTTTTCCATTCTTGATTTATTTATCTTACAATAACATTTAACACCTATGTTTTTTAAACTTTACTCAAGCGAACAACCACTAATATTTTCTCTACTTCTTTGGTTTTTTGTGTTGTCTTTAATCTTATGTCTTGAATATAATTATAACTTCACTAATCTAATATATACAAAAGAGTTTGGTATAAGTTAGATTCTAGTGAGCAACTTTACTTGTTCTCTCAATACAAGAAAAATCACAAGAAATTCACATCAACTTGACTTAGATGACAATAATATGACGGTTCAATTATTCATGGGAAGTTGTAGATGATAATAAAGTTAAGTTTGAACTTCAACTTTTGTGTTCTCGTGTTGTTAAAACTCTATAGTAACCAAACTTTAATTTCTTCATATATCGAATGGTTTATGCATTTGATGTTTATTCAAATAATATTCATTATATCAATTTAATCTTATTATATCGAAGTAGTACCATGATTCATGATTTTTTCTTTTCATAATGTAAACAACCCTCAACTGATAATGTTTTTCATTCTTGATTTATTTATCTTACAATAGCACTTAAACCCTCACCGTGTTTTTTAAACTTTATTCTAATTTATTCTTGGATGTATGTATATGTTACAGTTCTGATACTTCATACTCGAATTACATCTTCTCTATCCATTAACTAATATAAATGTTGATTCAAGGTTTAAATAAAATATGATCTCGATTTAGAATAAATTATCAAGCGAACAACCACTAGTATTTTCTCTACTCTCTTGGCTTTTCCTATTGACTTTAATCATATGTACTGAAATTCATCTTTATACGTATCATTACAATTTTTCTCTTTTTTCATATGGTAGCTTATTCATTGATAAAAACAAGCTAAATCATGATATAGGTTTGAAAATCAAGTCTAGCTTAACTTCTATATACAAAAGAGTTTGATATATATTCACCTTTAATGAGTAACTTTTCTTATCAAATACAACAACTTCAAGAGTTGTGTCACTTAAATGTCATTAGACTTGATTTATGATCCTTTTACACTGGAAACATTCCTCTGAAGTATAAACCCGTAGATATTCTTAGTTTTCAATTTCTAACTCTAGAACTCAGATACACATGTAATATCAATTTAATATCAAATTTTTTTTTAACTTGTGGTACCATATTGTAACCCTTCATCTTTCTCTTTTTGGTTTGGTTTATCATGTATAACTTAAGATTCAAAAGATTTAACAAATATAAGTAAAATTAATTCGAGTTATCAAGTCAAACTTGACTACAACTTAGAGATATAATTTATATAAGAGAGTTATGTATACTTTAAGTTTGAATAATCAACCATATTTATTCAATCAACTTCATTGTGCAGCTGCAACAGAAGACTGAACGGACATTGTGCTCCATGAGAAAGGAAGGTGTGCCACCAGCTACGACTTACTGTTGCTCGGTGTATCAACTGCTGTCTTTTCCGTTGACCTATCTACGTCCACACTAGACTTCCTGTCTCCCCCCGGATTCAATTGTCTTGTGTCACATTCCGAGTCAACTTTCTCATCCGTTGTACTTATCCTAAATTACTTCCCTGCTCAAGTATGTACAATCTCGTTGGTTAGATCCGATCACCTCACCTCGTACACCGTCCCAGCTGAACACAGCTCCCAGATTACTGTCTTACGAGCAAAACGGAGTGCTGTGTTCAGTACCATTTCCCTCGCAAGAATCTCGAAGGTGTTTCCCAAATGAAAAACTGGGAAACAAAAGTTCCAACATACACCAAGTGCCTTCCGGACCATCAAACAAACATTCGGACTGTGCGATTCTGGATATGATTAGTTCAACCTACAGTGAGGTTGCATCGTCTGGAGCAAGCACGGTAGCCACAAGCGAGAGATCTCATCCACAATAACCTACTCCACCTACAAGGTGGCGGAATTTGTCGGTTGGAGAACCTCAAAACGGCATGATGAATAACTTTTTATTCGGGTATGATTTGTAGAGAAGGATTACTCATGATAGTAATCGTGTACTTGAAAATCACTGTAGAGTAAACTACCGTCACTTGAATAATGAAGCACGTAATAGCAATTCTCACAAAAGAAGCAAGGACTCTCTGGTGCAAGCTTATCTCCAACCGTCACCTTTTTTGCTTGATATATGCAACAAATACTGCACTTGCGGTGTCTCAGTTTGTGAATATACCGGAGAACTGGATATGCAGCAGCGTTTTGCACGTCTTCAGGATGTGCTAGTCTCATGTCTCGTATGATCATAGTATGCTTGCAGTCTCCCTGCCATCAACTTCACTGTCAGTGACGGAAGCTCATAACGACACATGTAAGAGTACAAGTAATTATCGGAAGCCGCGACCAAGTCGAAAAAGTCGACCGCAGCCGCCATGAAAATACGGTCTCAGTATTTCCACAGGAAAGAAACAGAGAGAACTCCGTCGCCTTTACCAGTGACAAAGGCGAGAAGTTCAAGCCTACATATTTATGGCAAGGCTAGCATGCATTTCTGATTGTGCCGACAGTGAAATGACCGGGGAGCGGTATGAGATCTTGTCACCCCACAAACCAGAAAGAGAAACGCCAAATACATGTCTAGAATTAAACTTGAGTGATCCCTGTATAAATCCCCGTCTAACCCACCTGCGGCCTGATATAGACCACCTACTGTCTTCAAGACTTAAATAATGGCTTGAGACCCTGTTTCCTAAAACCCTGTCAAGCCTTTTCTTTCTAAAAGCATCGTACTCTTTTAGGCTAACAACGTAAACAAGGCCTACTTTGGTTGTGCTTTTGCAAAACCAAAGTATACATACTGATACAGTGCTAGTAGATTAAAGCATACCTAACCATGACGTTTACTCTCTATAAATTTCAATGATGTAAGATCCATAATCATTTAGGAACACAACCAGACGTAACATAATTCCAAACGACGCGTAGTTTGTGCGCATATTCTATTGAATATTCAACCGAAATAAAGGAAGAATCAGTACCTGGTGGCAGTAAAGAAATTGTGCTCCAATGCGACATTCCAGATCTGCAAAACGAACGTCCTGCATCTTGGCACTCAAAAATTGAGGAGGTTTGTTGGACCTCGGACAAGAGGGCAGGCCCAACCAACGCCTTCTTTTTAGATCGACACCACCCAATGCTTTCCATCTGTCGATAACTTCAGTTTGCTCTCTCACCCACTTTCTAATGGGTAGACTGTAATCTATTGCCTTCGGATGTCGCATGTCGCTGTAAAATACATCCTGCGCTAATCACATGCGATTACGAAGTTCATAATCATTGACCACCGAAGTAAATTGCACTTTGAAACAACTTGATAGGTAGTACTATGAAGATGGCAAACGGTTTCAGATTACGTGTTACGTAACGGTTACGGTTTCAGATCTAATTTCAGATTTCACTATTACGTGCTACTATTGTCCGAGTACTAGACCGGTAGTCAACTGGTTCTTTCTAGTGGTTGATGCTAGACGTTTTCATTTGTTAGTTTGTGACAGGTTAGACATAGACCTAGAATGCACTAGCACGACCTCTGAATACAAGACTGATTTAAATATCTGAAAATAAGCATCCAAGAAACATAACGCAAACTCAGGCTCATCAAATATTGTGCAAAGTAATATCATTAAGCTGAAAACAGAAGGGAAGACAGTACTTCGATAAAAAAGTAGCTGGAAGGCAGATTCATGCTCGCTTTTTCAGCCACCGTATCCGTCAGGCAATATATGCGATCTTTCAATGCCGTCAGTGGCTGACTGCCAATCACCACAAACTCCTGAGCCTGTTCTCTCCTTACAGAGCGCAAAAGAGCAAACGTAAATCAGCGGCTTTGAACCGTATCTAAATTGCACCGCAGCATGCAGCAAAACTGGCGACAGAGGGCTATCACCTTAGCTTGTAGGTCGAATTTTAAAAAATTAAATACCGACTAGAAACGAAAATAAACCTACCACCAAATGCTATAAGAGATGTAAGAGGACGCACCGCGGAAGAAAAGCACTGAGTTAGTAGTTTCGATAGAAACGTTACCTTTATGTGCCGTTTTACACAGTCATATATTTCTATTGTAAGTAGGACTTCACCATCCACCATTGGTTCATACAGACTTTTCGACGCCAATTTAGGGGTCTGTAAGGTCGAACCAAAACGAAACTTAGCGCTTCGCCCAGAAGACAACGGACTGTTGGCGCACAACCTCCCACCCACAAGGTTGATGGGAAGACACACGACGCAGGTAACACGAAAAAGTCAGAAATACATTTCCTCTCTACATTTACCTTCAAGACAGAAGTAAGAAACTTCAGCGTCCGAAGGGGTGCCTGAACTCTTGAGTAAAGACTCTCCCGTTCTCGTTTCGCCCTGCAAAATAACATTGTGAATTTCATGACTTCTAGCAAGTTGATGTTCAACACAATAACTCCACTAGCCCAAAAGATTGACTGATCTATCAGATAACGACAGCTCATTGCACAAGTACGACCGGTACAATTTAACAGCTCTTCTCATCAACGAGGAGTGTTTAGGATTTTAAACAAGTCTAAGAAGACCGCGTCCAAAGATTTACTCTACTGCCAGTCAGTTCATCCTATTACGTTCTAATTTGTCAAGACTTCGCCACCACCGAAGTGACTATAATCAGGAAACAAGAAAACTGATAACGGAGTAGGTTGAAACTTGGAGTTTGTTGTAGCCACATCCAGAGACAGGCAGAAAAATCTCGACGATGTCACCCCGGTACAGCATAAAGCTTCGGAAAGCTTGGTACAACTTCAGTGTTAGGCTAGATTCATCTCCAGGCCCGATTTGCAGAAGCCTGCAAAGGCTCGCTACTCTAAGAGGTGTACATAAGGACGACGTACACGGGCAGCGTAGAGGTTACCATTTCAAGGTGGAACTTAACTAACCTATTTAATTCCAAGTTACTTCATATCCAAGCACCAGGCTTGGATATGAAGTAACTTGGAAGGTGGAAAATATCACTCGTTCAGTCAAAAGCTAGTCCACATCGAACGCCCACGAATTTGACTAATGACTCTTCGATTACTCAAGGCCAGCACTGCAGACCGTGAATACAGAGTAAAGTCGAAAGTAGACAAACTACTCACTTATGCTCAAGGTAGTTTACCTGTGGTTACTCAAGGCCAGACAAACAGTTTGGTAGGAGAAGTCGAGATGTCTGAGCGAGTTTTCGTGGGCACCGATTGCTGGGGTGGCTGGATTGACTCCTTTAAGTGTCTCTCACAATGTCACACCCACAACCTGAAGATGTACATCGATAGAACTAAGCGTGAGCTGCCTACAGCTCGGAAGGTAACCAGGAATATGGTCTGATAATCAACACACGGGAATTCCCGGGAAACAACTACTCGTACAGGAAGTTCGAGTTGGATAGTGTCTACTGAGGCTTGGGCTGAGTGAAATTTTCTCTGTGAATGTAAGTTAAATCGAGTTCCAATTCCAGGTAATGACTAACCAAATAGGTTGCCTAGTGAAATCACAGAATCAGCCGGGAGGATCTTCAATTAATAAGAGTAACATGGCCGTTACGTCGCATATGCCAACTGAGAAAGGCTACTGAAAGAAAGCCAATTAGAGTACCTCAAACTGTGTAGCGAAACACTTTCTCTTGCGAGCTCCCTCTCGCTCTTAAGTCTTGCCAAAGCTTCCTGGCGTCTCTCATCAGTGTCATCCTGTCCAAAGTAACAGAGACAAGGTAGATCTTCAATAACTCTAAGCATTTATGTTGAGGCAAAGTTCTCTCAAGTGCAAGCCTCAGGATCTTTACCTCTATGAGCTTCCTTCACAAGGATAACGACTTCCAGAATTCCGTGTTGTCCTGAGTTTTTGAGAAGTACCGTGAGCAATGAACCCCGTACTTGTCTATCAAAGGGCCTTCCCCTCTTCTTTCCCCTCCTCTTTCGCAATGAACCACTCAAATCAACTTGATCCACACCGTTGATACTTCCATTATCTCTCATGTCTCCAGGGCATTCTCCTGACGACGGTCCCCCATGTTCCTCATTCGTTCCTGGTATGAGAACAGTCAACAACGTACAATGGATGTTAAAAGCTGAGTCTCTGTACCAGTTGGTTTCAAGCCCACAAAATCATGAAACGAAAAGTCAATCATTTCATGATATCTCTGAAATATAAAAGCAAAAAACTTCAAAGGACAGCGTTCTGAACAATCACCCACTGAGAAAACACAACCCGCGCATTCATGTTCTAAACCATAAAGGCAATCAGTTGGAATGATTGTTCATTCTCACCGTTCTCTCCAACACGACCTTTTGTGACTGCCAAACTGCCTTGCCCCTGCAGATGTACAAATTTGATGTCATTGACAGTGGTGGTTTCTTATCCGAACAACCATCTCAGCTGCAACATTTCGGACTGTTCTTCTCCATTGACTAACAACCAGCCGCTTTACAGAAGAAGTACATAATCTTGCACCATGATGCTGATCAGAGGATGTATCCTAGCCTATTTATTAGTCTTTCTCAAGTCCACCGAGAGTATCGAATCGACAGAAAGAATGATATTAACAACCGAAATTTATGCTTCCTCACTACCTACCTGTAGAACTTCAGCCAAAGCTCTCTCCACAAGCATGGCGTCTGTCATAACCCTCAGATCCTCCACACTGTCAACAAGAATCGATAAGACTAGTTAGTCTAAATATGATATTTGACGATCTGTAACTGTTGCTCTCTCTTAGGTAGAATGCCTTAGAAATTAAGTCTAACTTCTGTATTCTCCAGAACTCACCTCACATCAATGTCATCAACTTCCATGCAGGGATCTTCAAATTCCATTTTCAGTGCCTGCAGTGATACCATCAGTTAGAGTGTCACCTACTTTAATGGGCGTAAAAAGCAACTGAAACACATTGAGCATTTTTCATTTATTGTTCTCGATGCAGTTAAGATGAGATAGATCGTGACAGGTTCCAGTGTGGAACTCAAAAGTAAACTTGAAGTGAATGCAAAAGACAACAAAAACAGCAAACACTCCGTACTCATAAATTCCGCTAGGCGGCCGTTTCTACGCAAAGCATCTATCAACGAGAGGTACCAACCAGCAAAAGAGCTCCGCAGGACTGCCGAAAAGCATTAACGTTTATGCGCCCTGATGCAAATCCCGGGACGGCCAATGGACCTCCCGCAGCAGCAGCATTAGCCTGACTCCAACCTCCAGAATCAACAATATTTAGGTCTCCTTGTGGATTCCTTTCCTCGATGGGCGAAATTATTAAACTCTGCTGGTTGTTGGTGTCACAATCCTCATCGCCTTCTTCCATCCAATCCAAATTCTCCTCCTCCATAGCGGGTAGACCCTGCTCACCTTGTCAGTGAAGATCTCGTCACAAAATTAGAGTCCCTTCTGCGTCTGATTCGAGAACTCTCTGTTCCGCCATAGACCTCTGGTGCCAAATCAACCAGGGCAAAGTTATGAAGCGAAAACTGAGCTAGAAGAAACTCTTCCGCTAAGTTTCTACCTGGATGTGCCCCTCAGGAAAAGTTGTCCGTGACATGCCCAGACTTGCCCGTGACATGCCCATACCCTTCTCTTAGGTTAACAACTACTTTCCTGTATCCTTCCTGACTCGAGGTAGCAGCCAGTCGAACCCATCGAATATCCAGTACGACACATCGTCCAAGTGGAAAGAGAGGAAGTGCCAACAAACAGTCGATGTACTAGAGAATTTGCAGATTCGGCGCCTATGAGCGTTATTTCATGCAGATTCGATAACAGGTGTTGTTGTGGTGATTCTTCACCGAAGTGGCTGTATTGTAACAGTCAGTCACCACAACTGATTTTGGAATCGTGTATGCAAAGACCCATATTGCTACTAAATTCAACGTTGGAAAGCTAGAATAATTCAAATTTGATACAAACTATGAAGTGTCAGCAAATCTAGAACCACTATTACTGCTTGCTTGCAAAGTTAACAAAGTCTTTAATTAGGCTGTAATCCAAACTGGCATTCTCTGTTTTCAGTCGCTCAAACGGGAAGATATGAGTGTTGTACTGCTTTCGCTGTGCTTCCTCAGGTCCGAAGACCCCGAGAACATGGCCCCTTGAACGACGAGAATCTGGAGGTACTTTGGATTGTAAACTGAATTTGAATGAACTTCAGTGAGACATTACAGACTTGAACAGAAGGCAGTCGAGACTGGTCAGTATTTATTGAACAAAGAAAGCAGCAACCCCCAAAGAAGATATGGTTGTTCTTGTACCCGATTCATCATCTGCAGCTCCAGTGCTAGCGTCTCAGGCCAAACAAGTAATCACGTAATATACGCCTGTGCCTTCAGCTGCCCCAAGAACTCTCGTGCCACCTCCAAATGATCGCAATATGAGATATGAACCATGGTGAATATTTGTAACTGCGAAGATGACCTGGGCAATCTCTCTAAACTCCTCAACTATCTTATAGTTAATCTGTTCAAGGTCTTCAACTGACCCATGCTCAAACATTGTCCGCGTTGCAGTCGATGCAAGCCTTGTCAGCTCCGGACCTAAAGCTCAAACCTTATTCACTATCGCGAGTGACAGGACTCCGAATTTGACCATGCGGAATCCTCCACCTCAACATGGCAGCAAAATCATCTCCGACTCTCCAACGGAAGACGCGAGAGAGCAAACGTGATTCGCATGTCCAAGCTGTTCGCTTCGAAATTCGCGTCAAAGTGTTCTAAACCCTGCGGCCGTGACAGAGTCCAACAGATTGAACCGGTGCCACCATCACGTCGGAATTTTACCGCTCGTTTATAGGGGCACGCGAAAGTATAAACCTTCATCCATGTGAGTGCTAACTTCGAGAGGACGGAAATTCAAATCTAGAGGCAGATGTATACCCTTTCCCCGGATATTCGCCCCGCTCAGAAGGTCCGGATGGATTCAAGGTCCGAAGTCGAGCAATCTTGCCACTTGGCTACCATATAGACACTGTCAGACAGCGTGACTGAACAAAATTACCGCTCAGTTATACCCTGTGTTTTTTTCAACTTCGCTCATACAATCAGTAAACTATGCATGCTTTCAATAAAAGGGTTAGGTATTAAATTAAAAGTATCAGTAAATTGATGTAATCAGTATAGCTTCTTTTTCTTGTATTTTTTTGAAGCACGAGAGCAGAGTAAACACTTATGGTTTTTCTCCTGCTCCGTGTTTCCATTCATAAGTTAACAGATGATTTTTTTTGAAATATTTTAATTATTTATATTCACATAATATATATTTTGCATTTAACACTTATATATTTTCTGATTACAAAAAATGAACAAAAGTTCCTAGAAGTTCATGCAGCATGCATATTCAATTATTATTTACACATGAGCGAACTCATGTTGCATGTATATATATTATTTATTCACCTCTTATCGGTGGAAGAGGAAAATTATATGCAAGGATTTAATTTACTATCCAACCTTTTCGTTGAGAAGGATCAGGTAGTAAATTAAACTTTTCACAAAGTGCTACCGGATTGAGATGAGTAGCACGTACATATATTTTGAAGAGCGGGCATGTCCGCTATCGTGTCGGATATTGCGTGAAGGATGTCCAGGAAAACGCGAGGTTCCTGGCTGTGGAGATGCTGTGTGCTGAAACAAGGACAAGACAGAGAAAAACAACCACGAAAGCGAACGCTGCGATATATATACTCCAAATGTATGTACACTGCCGATTCTTTCTTCTAAGAGCACAGAACTGAGAACCAGACCAGAGCAGTCTGTAACCTGCTTCAAAAGCCTTTAAAAACAACCCTTGAATCACAACCCTGACCCAAAACCACCGAAGCGTAGCTCAAAGCAAGAGAAACTTCCCTTTGCTAACAAACAGAGCCACAGCAGTATCACGCGATCCAAACCCAAGTCCAAACCATATCCATGTATAAACTCTTAGCTAAAGCTAGCTACCACAAGCTGTATACGGCCAACCAAAACTCCTAATGAACTCAAAAGAGCAAAACCCGTAACGAAGAAACCGAAAAAGGTCTATCTGTAGACTTCCTCCTTTCGCTGAACGGACTTCAGATGTCGATAGGGTCTCCTCCGCTGACTCCGTTAACCCAAGAAACTTTCATATCTGTAAGCCGGCCTGTCTCTCACCCAGGGGTACCTCAGATGACTAGGATTACTAGTGCACCTTAATTACAAAGATTCTATCATACCCATGCTCACTTCATTCAACACTCTGACTCGTATGGTCACATCGGTCCCTCTAATAGCGTTCCTGCAAACAAGTTCTAACCCTGTCCTCCACATTGCATCACATAGTACTCAAGGACTCCCAAGGTCTCCAATGCTCACTTTACTTATAGACAGGAAAATGAGAGTGTCTTTCACCTTCTCAACTCCTCCTTATATACTCTACAACTTCTTATCGTGGTAACTTTCACTAAGTTATGTTACCTCATGGTAAGTGCGCAATCCAAAATAGTAAAACTTCTAAAGGCTACTAAGCCTTTAAGAATAGCACACACATTACTTGTTATACTTTACAAAAGTAAGAGATTCTCCTACTTTAGCTTTTGTAAAGTGTTAACTTTCCATCCCATCCAATCGGAAGACGACAACAAACTAATACGTCTTTTGATGAGCATCTTTAGATCTTTGTGCATGACTTTTCATCATGCATCCAATCAGCGATGGTCAACAAAGTTACATACTTTTGAGAAGCATATTTAGAGCTCCGCACTTGTCACATACTGCCATAGTGGAACCTCTACTAGTTTCCTCAACTTAATTATAACTATCTCCGCTAGTTATGGCTAGTTTTGATCACTCTAGATTTAGATCTTCGAACTAGAGTAACCTATAAGATAGTCATATCTAATGAAACTTATATAAACACGCACACAAATAATGGGATACTTGTGACGTGACATTTACCCCCAAACTTAATTTTCACTCCGTCCTCGGAGTGAAGTATCACGTTGATGAAACTTCTTCAGCTTGTCGTGGTTCACTCGACCGAAGAACGTACCACTTCTCTCTTGAAGATCATAGGTGTTATTACTCCACACTTTGGAGATGATGAAAGGCCTAAAATATCGACGTAAGAACTTCTTTTGAACTCGCTTGTGCCTAATAGCATCCCATAACATCACCCACTCACCCTTTTGAAATGGCTGTAACTTCGTTTTGTTCTTCGCCAAGCGCTTGTCATAGCTCTTCTTCTGTTGTAGCTGGGCCATCTCAATGTGTTGAGTTGCGTCGTCTCTATTCTCCTCCAGCTCCAACAAGGTTTCTCCCCGCTCTTTCTGAGCTATTGGACCACCCTTTCTCTTCAATCCAGCTTGCAAGGTCTAAAAGGTGGTTAGGTCGAACTGGATTGGTAATTTGGATTCCAACCCATACACCATCTTGAAAGGTGAATATCCTGTAGACGTCTTCGCTGTTGTACGATACTCCCATAGCACCGCATGAAGACGCTTGTCCCAGTTGTGTTTGGCCCCTTCCATGTCAGCATCCTTTGCTAACATTTGACACAAGGTAAAGTTTGTCCTCTCTACCAAACCGTTTGAATTAGGTTTATATGATGTAGTAACCCTCTGAGAAATAGAGAAGTGTGTGTACATAGTAGTAGTCATACCGCTCACAAATTCTCGACCCCTATCAGAAACTAACTCCAAGGGACATCCAAACCGAGTAATGATCCGTTCATACTGAAATCTACCCACCTCAACTTCTCCAATAGTTACAAGAGGTCTAGCTTCTACCCACTTTGTAAGGTAATATGTGGCTACAACAATATACTTATTGTTGCGAGGGGTGCGATTCAAAGGCCCAACAAAATCTATTCCTCATTTCTCGAAAGGTCCAAGAAACGGAATAGATCCAAGAGGAGTAGAAACACTAGATTTGATAGCGAAAGCTTGACAAACATCACAGGTTTTACAATACGTCAGGCAATCTCTAAACATCCCCCTCCAATGGTATCCTGCGTCAAGTATCTTGAGGGTCGTCAACTTGCCTACGAAATGTCCTCCACATACTGGACCGTCATGGAATTCTTCCATGAGTCGTAGAGACTCCTCCTTGCTCGCAGCTCTTCTCAGGACCCCATCAACTCCTTCATGGAATAACACACCTTCCACCACCGAGTAAAGTTGACTTCGTTTCACCAACGCCTTCTTCTCTCTAGTCCGCATCCCATCTGGATAGACACCTTTCGTAACGAAATCCCAAATTTCTTGATATTCTATTGGGATAATAGAGTTGCTCATCAAGACCATCAAATCTTCATCAGGAAAGGTGTCATCCACCAGCTCCTCTCCATCCCCATCGTAAGCTCTAGATAGCAAATATGCATTCGCGTGTTTCTTTCCTAGTCGATCGTAGATCTCATAGTCGTATTCTGACAATAAGAGCTTCCACCTTGCTAATCGTCCTTCGACCATAGGTTTATTGAAGATGTACTTCAATGCCTTATGATCTGTAACGATAGTGAACTTGCCTCCTATGAGATAATGTCGAAATTTTCTCAAAGCATAGATCACTGCTGATCCTTCTCTCTCTGTCACAGAATAATTTCTCTCTGCCTTGACCATTTGCCGACTAGCATATGCAATAGGATGATCTCTACCTTCAACATCATACTGACTTAGAGTACATCCTACTGCTATATTTGAAGCATCCGTATATAGAATAAACTGTTTATTTCAATCGGGCTTAACCAAGATTGGAGCTGAAGTAAGAGCTTTCTTCAGTTCCTCAAAGGCGGCTAGAGCTTCTTCATCTCTTAAAATCAACACGTAATCTACTCCCTTCTTCAGATATACCGTCAAAGCATATGCTTTATGTGAGAACGAGAGTATAAACCTTCGATAATACCCCACCATACCTAAAAACTGTCGTAGCTTAGTGAGAGTACTAGGAAAAGGGAGCTCTAAGATCTTCTGCACCTTCTCTAGATCAACGGCAATGCCGTCCTTGGATATGATATGACCCAAGAGTAACTCTTCCTCACACCCAAAAATACATTTCTCCGGATTGAGAGATGTATTTGCTACATCTAAACATTCTAAGACCTTCACAAGGTGCTCAAAATGCTTCTCCTTACTCCCGTAAACATAAAAGTCATCTATAAAATCTCTCACAAACTTTCCTAAGAAAGGTTCGAACACTTTGTTCATAAACCTTTGAAACGTCGCAAGAGCATTACACAGACCAAATGGCATGACTCGAAATGCAAACGTACCCCACGGAGTAGAGAAAAATGATCAGGTGTTGATGTTTTGGTGCAATTTTGATCTGGTTATATCCGCTATAACCATCTCCAAAGCTGTACCATTCGTTTCCCGCCACTTCTTTCAAGATCTCGTCGATGAAAGGTAGAGGATAATAATCCTTCTTTGTGATTGCATTGAGCTTCTTGTAATCAACACACACCCTCAATTTGCCATTTTTCTTCTTTACGATCACCATTCAGAATGCTCCACCTCGTAAATGAACCCAGCAGTGTGCAGCTTCTCGATCTCTTCTTTCACCAGATCCGCAATTGGAGGACTCACTCTTCGTTGCTTCTGTCGCACCGGTTTGACTTCCTTCTCTAGCTTACGAGACTCGAAAGATGGAGAAAACAAGCTAGACCCAAGCTTACGGGCTTTTGGCGCAACTTCGGATCTTCACTTTCATCACATAGATGGGTAGAGCTCGTTGTCAGCTTTCCATGGACATCTTGTTTACTTCGTTTGGACATCTAATGAAGAAGTTATGCGACTCGAAAGAAGATAAAATCAAGCTAGGCCTTAGTTTACTTGCTGACTGGGTATTTGAGGCTTCAAGCGCTATATCAAAGACGCAAGGGGCCTGCTTCATTATTATTGAGAGAACTTTGTACGTACAGAGACTGACGCAAAGGGGTTGCTTAAAGGGCTTGCTTGTTCCTGCGACTTGTCGGTGGACGGTTTGGAGATTTAGGAAGTCCAATACACGCACGCAAGGTGTCATTGGGTTCAGATCTGTGCAGGCTACGCACAGGTTAAGACGGTTCTTGAAGAGACGGATCGGGGGTTGTGTTCTGAGAGAAATTGAGACGCAGGAAGTAGATTTGGAGTTTTCAGTTACTTGTGAAGGAGAGTTGGACCGTTCGGGCTATTTCGGAGTCCAAACTTGCTATCCTTGGATCCATCGGGATCAGAACAATGAGTTCTTTAGGAAACTGAAGACGATACGAAGTTTCATCGGGCGGTTTGGGACTTTTGAGTTAAATTAGCTCGCAGGGAAGCGCTTGCGTCAGGTTTTTCATCGCCTGCGACATAAATTTGGGTTGTTCTTCACGATCTGTGTGTCAAGCTCTTCGTTCTTGGTGCCTACGCGACCATGGAGTCTTCATCTACGCATAGGAGAAGACAATACGTGGATTGGATTGTTGGGTTGGGTGTGGTGAGCAAGTTTGAGCCGCAAGGAGCTAATTTACGTCAGTTTTTTGCAACCTGCGACCAAATTTCTTGCGTGGTTTTGCAAGGGGAACTCCAAACGGCTTGTTTGGAGTCTTGTTGGGTTCAAGGTAGCTAGATCTATCTGCCAGGGAAGACGGATATCAGTTTAGACGATCCGTTTGTGCGGTGTGCGCAGTTTTAAGCCGCAGGGAGGAGTTTTTTAAAGTTCGGTCACCTGCGACCAAAAATAGACGGTATCTCGACTGTTGCGAGTCGGATCTTTCACGTCACAAGTATCCCATTATTTGTGTGCGTGTTTATATAAGTTTCATTAGATATGACTATCTTATAGGTTACTCTAGTTCGAAGATCTAAATCTAGAGTGATCAAAACTAGCCATAACTAGCGGAGATAGTTATAACTAAGTTGAGGAAACTAGTAGAGGTTCCACTATGGCACTATGTGACAAGTGCGGAGCTCTAAATATACTTCTCAAAAGTATGTAACTTTGTTGACCATCACTGATTGGATGCATGATGAAAAGTCATGCACAAAGATCTAAAGATGCTCATCAAAAGACGTATTAGTTTGTTGTCGTCTTCCGATTGGATAGGGTGGAAAGTTAACACTTTACAAAAGCTAAAGTAGGAGAATCTCTTACTTTTGTAAAGTATAACAAGTAATGTGTGTGCTATTCTTAAAGGCTTAGTAGCCTTTAGAAGTTTTACTATTTTGGATTGCGCACTTATCATGAGGTAACGTAACTTAGTGAAAGTTACCACGGTAAGAAGTTGTAGAGTATATAAGAAGGAGTTGAGAAGGTGGAAGACACTCTCATTTTCCTGTCTATAAGTAAAGTGAGCATTGGAGACCTTGGGAGTCCTTGAGTACTATGTGATGCAATGTGGAGGGTGGGGTTAGAACTTGTTTGCAAGAACGCTATTAGAGGGACCGATGTGATCATACGAGTCAGAGTGTTGAGTGAAGTGAGCATGGGTATGATAGAATCTTTGTAATTAAGGTGCACTAGTAATCCTAGTCATCTGAGGTACCCCTGGGTGAGAGACAGGTCGGCTTATATTTTGGTTTCGTTGCCGGGACCTCGATACAAAGATTCATATTTAGTCGTTAATACAGTTCATGTCTGTTTTTGAGCATGAGTTCAGAACCTTTGTACATACACCATGTTATAGTGGGCAAGATAAGCTTTCCAATAAGCTTGATATCTCCGAGAGATCAATTGTGAGGAGAGAGTTATGTCTTTCGGAAGTTAAGGAGGTTTTTCGGTATCAAATAGTGAGCTCTCGGGAAGGAGTTTACAGTCATTTTCATATTTTCAGTTTTTAGAGTTAGACCTTGAACTCTTCCATGCTGATAGCTTGCAAGATAAGCTATCTAGGCACCCAAATCATGCGTGAATTGATCGAGTAGAACTGGAGTTATGGCATTCGAAGTGAAGGGGGGTCAAATCTGTTATATCGCTTGCTGAAGTAAAAGAGTGAAAGAATTTCAGAATTCTTGAAAGGGTTATGTTCGATCTCTGAGGCTCAAGGTTGACAAGTTAAGTTTCTACTTAGTAATGTGAGAGATTGCTAAGTGAGAAGATAGTCGAGTGATCAAAAGTGTCAAACAAGTTATATAGCGAGAGAGATGTATGATGGATCATCGTCATGGAAGGACAGCAGCAGTGGAAATTGAGGTTGAGCAAGATCCCTCAAGGCTATGCGGTGATAGTTATCGCTGATCTGACGAAAGGAGAATTTCGACTAGAATTTGAGGAAGAAGCAGAGAGTAGTTGTAAGAACCAGGAGAAGAACTCGAGGTGCTTTTTGTGTGGAGAAGAAGGACATAAAGTGAGCAAGTGTCCTACGAACAATAGACTTTTGCGTGAGCGAAGAGGGTTGGTCGACTTAAGCTTACACATAGGTCCTTCTTCCCCTAGACAAGACGTCATTGATCCTACAACCTTTTGTCCTAGATGTGGAGTGGACGGGATTCCAGTTGAGCACGAGTGTAGCGCAGTGGTTGCTTTGCTAGAAACTGTAGCCGAAGGTCTCGAGAGAAGGTTGAGTGTAGAAACGGAACGAGTGAAGACCTCTAGCGAGGATGGAGATAGTCTGTCACACGAGAGATAAGATGACCATGAGGATCAAACTTATTCCAACCTTTGGAGAGGAGAGAGCTCAACGGAGAAATTGTGGATTGCGGTGAAGTACGATCTTCACATCCGCAAGCAGTACCTTGAGTAAGAAGAAGAAAAGAAGAGAAGAATGGAGAAACTTCCGGTGTTTTACGGAAAGGATGGAGAAGACGTATAAGGATTTGTGAGGGACTTCAAACGAGCATGCATTGGCAATGGAGATCGAAAGAAGAGCGAGTGGGTAGGGTTGATACTTGAATTTCTTGAGAATTCTGCATTGACATGGTATGAGGATAGGAAGAAGAGAAGCGTAGTGGGGACTCCAGTTGATACTTGGGAAGTATTGACAGAGGCTTTAATTGAAACTTTTCTTCCTGATGAAAGTTACGAGAAGTTAATGGTAGAGGTAACTTACCTCAAATTAGGAGAGAAAGAGAAAGTAAGGACTTACGCCGAGAGGGTGGAGAAATTAGAACAAAAGTTTCGAGTGGTTTTACGAAAGAGTGGAGATGTAGTAGAACCAACGATGGTGGGCATTGGAGCAATGCTCACAAAGAATTTTATTGGGGGATTGAGACCGGAGATTCGAACCCAAGTGCGGTATGAGAGATCAACTTCGAAGGCTGATGCAGTGAAGATCTCAACCAGGATGGAAGAGAGTCTGGATGGAGACGACTTGCAACCAATGACTGTTGGGGCAGCATGTGGAGATGTGCAAGGGCCGAGCATACCAACTCTGACGCCTGCGAGTGTTCAGACTGTTCGATTTCAGAATCTGACTCCGGTAGCTCCTACTAGTGCGGTTACAGTCACTGTACCATCTAGATTTGTTACTCCCGACTTTCGTGATGAGTTGAAAAGTTTGACAGAGTCTTTGGCAGATTTGAAGATCAATATGGTGAATTTGTTGCAACACCGCAGTCCAAATGTTGGAGGAGGCTCACGAGGTTATGGGAACTATCAGTCTAGAGGTGGACCACCGCAAAGATCACCAAGTAACTACACGAACCAAAGATGTTTTACATGCGGAGGATCACATTTCCAACGTAATTGTCCAACTCGTAATGGTGGAATGGCGGATGGAGCTTCAACTTCACAAAGCAAGGACAAGGGTGTAGCGTGCATTGACATCCTGGAGCCACGAGATGTACGAGAAGGTTTTCAATTTGTAGAGCTGTTGGCTCAAGAGAGGAAGAGGATGAGGACGCATTTCCACGAGGGAGAACCAGTCGTGATGGAAGATTCTCCAAGTCAAAATACTCGGAGTAGCAAATCTTCTTCAAAACCCAAAGAACGGCGGAAGAAATTGAGAAATACTGATTTCACAATTTCGATGGAGCAATCAAAATACAATGTGGTGGAAGACGTGGGTAAGCAACGAGCAAACATTATTGTGGGACAGTTGATTGCTCTGAATCCTTCGGTGAGGAAAGAACTTCGTAGCGGTCTAAGCTCCCGACGAGGTCGGAAGAAGAAGGTAAATCCTTCTACTGTCGGTGTGAGTGCTTTAGATGCTAGTGAAGGAGAGGTGTGCAACAAGGCATCAAAAGTAGAGGTTCGTATCAATGGGAGAGATGTCTCAGATGTTCTTGTCGATGGAGGAGATGCAGTAAATGCCATCTCAGAACGACTCATGAGGAAGTTGGATCTAGTATCAACTCGTCCTTCTAGTATCACGGTGGGTATGGCTAACAGATAGCGAGTTCGACCATTGGGAGTGCTGGAGAGAGTTTGTGTGTCAGTAATGGATGTGCAAGTAAACATGACATTTCAAATCTTGAAAGAGTCAAGTTATGAAATGTTACTCGGAAGACCTTGGCTTCGAGCAGTACATGCAACGGATAACTGGCACAAAGGTTATTTACGCATCAGACCAAATCACCACCGGATCAAAGTTCCATTGCTCGGAGATCAAGTTGGGACGTCAGAATCGGATCGACCCACATCGGACTACTGGTAGTCAGAAGTTGTCGATACTACTTCTGATGTAGGTACCGATTCTTCAGATTCAGAATCTGAAAATACATCGTCAGAAGAGGAGAGGGAAGAACGAAATGTGGGTGTGAATGTAGTGGATCTTTTTCCTTGTCCGGAAGTGCAAAGAGGTCGAGACAAAGAACCGTTGACTCCCGAGGAGGTGGAGAGAAGAATTGCCACCTTACGTTATGGATCGAAGGTTACTAAAGAAGAGAAGAGTTGTTTCGAAGAGATCTTTCGCAAATACATTCATGTATTTGCATTTGGTTACAAGGATCTGAGGGAGGTCACACTGGAGTAGATGAAGTGCATATGGAAAGCTGACAAGGAGCTCTATCCACTGATGCGATAAAAGCAAAGATCCGAAGTTGTGCCAAAAATCTGTAAGCTGGGACTTAGCTTGTTTTCTCCATCTTTCGAGTCTTGTAACTTCTCCACTAGACGTCCAAACGAAGTAGATGAAGTGTATATGGAAAGCTGACAAGGAGCTCTATCCACTGATGCGATAAAAGCAAAGATCCAAAGTTGTGCCAAAAATCCGTAAGCTGGGACTTAGCTTGTTTTCTCCATCTTTCGAGTCCTGTAACTTCTCCACTAGACGTCCAAACGAAGTAGATGAAGTGTATATGGAAAGCTTACAAGGAGCTCTACCCGTCTATGCGATGAAAATGGAGATTCGAAATGATGCCAAAAGCCCGTAAGCTAAGGCCTACCTTGTCTTTCTCATGAGTGTCTTTGAAACGACAAGCATCAAAGTCTGAATTTCAGATAGGAGCCGGTCCACGACATGACATCCACCCCCTCTGAACTTATGCATCCTCCGGTATGCACCAGAGATACCAACCAAGGAGTGGACCGGCTTATCGTCCTACTTCCCATCGTAGCCAACCTCACCTTCAAGGTCTTCTGCATAATCCTCATCCTCAAACTGAAACTCCGTCAAGATATCTGCTAGATCGACCTCCTTATTTCTCTTTTTGAAATTCTTGACACTTTTACCTGCCACTGATATCTTCAAGCTCGTTCCATCCAACTCTTGCAGAGCGTAATTTGCGTTGTCATGAACCTTCTTCACCACATACGGATCAAACCATCGTCTGGAAAACTTCTGGAGTGCACTATGCTGGTTGTCTAGACTATTGTCATAGACTAACACCCAATCACCTTCCTTGATTTCCTTAGGTCTCAAACGATGTCGCTGATCAAATCTGACCTTGTTCTTCAACCGTGCTTCTCGCAACCTATCCAAAGCAGTTTGGATATCCTCTGGTGTTCTCTCTAACTCTTAATTCGAATAGCAAGAAGCTCTTCTCTAGTCAAATTGTCCTCCCAAGTTAACACACTTCATGTCAGAACGTGTTTTTCAATCGGCATGATAGGTTTCTGACCTGTGATGAATTCCACCGGCATGTAACCTGTCACCGAGTTGTGCGTCGTTCTATCTGCCCATAACGCAAATGATAAGAGTCGAGGCCACTCGCGCATCCTTCCGTTGCAGGCCTTCACCAAAGCCTTCACAATGGGTGGATGACCACGTTCACTCTTGGCATCCCCTTCGAGGTTGTAAGCAGTTGTCAATGACAACCTCACCCCACACCTTACAAAGAATTCACGAGCCTCATGTGCATCTAACTCTCTCCGATCTGCAATGATCTTTCCCACACATCCATATCGACAAACAACCTCTTCCAAGAGAAATTTACATACCCCTTCAGTTGTCTTTGTCCGAAGCGCCCTACCCTCGACTTGATTTGAAAGATCTTCTCTAGCAAGTACCAAGTATCTCATCTGCCACAATCCAACCGGCATAATCACCAAGTCTACCACCCACTTGAAGTGGACTGCCAACGGATAAGTCGGGTGTAATCCGTCACGATGTCGGATGTTCGAATACATCTGATATGTCAAACAAGACTCCACAAAAAATACAACATCCCTGTACATGTTTTTCCACCAATACCGCTCTTTTATCTTGGTAAAAGTGGCCCAAATCCCTCGATGTCCAGTCGAAAGACTCTCATGGAACGCCTTGAGCAACTTCTGCTCATCTTCCTTGTTTCAAATCACTCGTAGCGGTACCCCACCTTTCTGCTTTGGTCGCTTCCAAAGAAACCCATCCTGCAACATGAAGTTATAGGTCTTCCTTCGAACTCTCCAAAATTTCTCATCCGTCCAACCTGTTTGCTTAACCATCGTACTAAGGTACTTCCCGATATCAAGCAAATCATCATCATACAACCCTTCAACAAACAACTCATCTTCCCTTCCTGTCTGTGCAATCGAATAGAACTCTGTACCCACGTCATCAATGTCTTCTACCATCTCATCCTCCCCATCATATCGAGCCCGAGATAACATATCCGCCATCAGATTATCCTTCCTTACGATATGTCTAAACTCCGGGTTCAACGACGATATAAGCGATCCATCGTAATATCGCAATATCAGGAGTTGAACAATTCATGATCACCCCTAACAACAAGCAAGCAACCAGTTTCAACCACCACTATTGCTCCAATCAAATACTCTTTCTCAGTTTTCATAGCTGAAACAATATCCCACAGTTCTCTCTTCACTTGCGAGTAAGCACGTTGTCGTGCACTTAACACCTTCGCTCCGAATCTAACCGCAAACCAGTTTCTATCCTCATCATCATATCCAACTGCCCATCCAATTGCAACCGGACTTGTATCCACAGTAAGAACCACCGGCCTAGCACCTTTGTAATCAATCCTTCCCTGAACTGGAGGAGATGATAGTAAAGACTTCAACTTCCTTCCGCATCAGTATGCTCTTCCTCCCATCTGAACTTATGACCCTTACGCAACAATCCATACAACGGATCCGCCACATGCGCATAATGAGGAATCCAAATGTGATAGAATACACAAGCACCCAAAAATCTTCTTACTTCTGTCAGCGAGTTGCAAACCTCCTTCATCCTTCCAATCTCATCCACCTTGTTCGGATCTGGCTTCCGACCAAACGATCCACACAAATGACCAACGATCAAAACCTCTCTAACCCCAAATGTAGACTTCGCACCTGACAACGTAAGATAAACTTCCTCAAGTCGAGATAAGATCTTCTCACAATCTGCGATGTGATCAGTGACATATCGCCGACACCCCCTATGATCTAATGCTTCATCCTTCTCATCTTCCACACATCCTTTGATGGGGATGTCATCCAAGAACGATATCGTCTTTTCAAGGATGAAGTCTCTTAGAACTCGATTCATCTCGTTCATCATGTGTGCTATCGAGTTGGTAGCTCCCTGTGATAAGGTACACATCCTAACCAACCCCAAAGATGTCTTCATTGTCGTGAAGCTTCTGCTCTCCTCCGCTAGTTGAAACTGATCGTACCCTGAGTAAAGATCTCCCATTGAGTAAATTGCTCTTCTTGCAAACGCTTCAGCAAACTCATCCACAATCGGTCCCACCTCAGCATTTCTGATTGTTACTGCGGTTCATCCGTTGCATGTCTTGGATGAACCGCAGTGACCCATTCTTCTTAGGCACTGTAAACCATCTGCTCGGATAAAGTGCAAACGACGGCTCCAAGATCTTCATCCGCATCTTCTCCTTCAGTAACTCCACTAGTTTGGACAAGTGAGCCCACGATACTGAAATTGGTCTCAGGTTCCATGACACATGCGGTACCGTGAAGATAACCATCGGGGTAACAACGTACGGGTCTACACACCCAATCTCATGTGGCTCAAAGGAAAATGCTTTCCCATGTCGTGAAAGCATCTCCTCGAAGCACATCCTCTCTTCTGGTAGAAGAGACCCATCAGATCCAATCTTCAGCTCTTCAAGGGTATTCTCCGTGAACTTGTGTCCTATCATTGTAGGATCTCTCAAACTCTTCTCTCTTGAAGCTCGATCCATTTGTTGGTTAGTATCTTCCGGCAAGGGACCAGCAACTGACTTTATCTTCCTATCCACTGTCTTGTACCTTGTCTCAACTCGAACCTCCGGTACACAGAATGATTTGATCACCGAATAGACCTCCCTTGAATGAATCTGCACAATCTTATCCATATCCTCCCATCTAATAGACATGATCTTTCGCAAAGGATCCTCCAACCCATCCTCTTCATAAACACCAGAAATCCATTCATCCCTTTCTAGTTCACCCAACTCTTTCAACATCAACTCAACATCACGCAAATGTTTTTGTTCTTTTCTCCTCCGCTCTTATATCTTCTTGTAAATAGCAACCCCACACTCTGAAAACCCAACAAACCATGTACGAAAGACACTATCTCCATCAAGCGAGAGTACCTTCTCCTGCGCACCACCACAATCTCGCTCTATAGTGGTACTCAACAAAAATCTTTGAACTCTTCACTCACCCTTGGAAGTGATTTCTCCCTCAGACGATTTCGATTGCGCTCGTGGTTGGACGGTACAGTCAAGAATTGTACCGCTCTCGTCTCATCTTGACTTCGGATCCTAGCATAAGCAGATCCGTCGTCCAGTACCTTTGTCTCCATCCGAGTTGCTATGATGAAAGGTTGATCAAGAATGAGCGGGTATGATGTTGCTTCCTGAACAAAGAAGTTTTGCTCGATAGCAAAATCACCTACGCGCACTCTGATGTCTGGACAAGCTCCATACAAGTCTCCTCTTGTGTTGTTGGTTGCTCTTATGACCCACCCATGCTTTGTGTCGATCGGTCACTTCTTCCTCTTGTACAATTTCTTCGACATGACGTTGATTTTTGATCCATGATCGATCAGAGCAACCACCGGCTCATCCAAGTCTCCGATTCTCACCAACGTCTCCGTTGTAGCTCGAGCCCAGTGACTGTGGCTGTAATGACTTGAGCTCTGCTTCCCATCTTCCTCTTCATCCTCAAAATGTATCCTGCGCCTTCGATCTCTTTCCTCCTCTGAAGAATAAACACTGCACTTTGCAAGCTCTCTCTCCTCATCCACAGACATCCTAGTATCCAAGGCATGCGACAAACCAGTCTCACCCGTAATCTGTCGCTTCCGTTTGATGACATCGATGATGACATCATGAAACTCACGCTTAGCCATGCCCAACACTTCCCTCAAGGTAAACTCCCCCTTCACATTCAGAATGCGATCTTCCAAGACTCTCTTCAAGTCTGTCGAAGCTTCGATGTCCGACTGTAGTTTGTATGCAGCCGGCTTATCCTTCTCCTTCACTCTTTCCTTCGATGGAGAAGGAGCATCATCCATCGGTAGATCTTGAGCTCTTGCATCCCGAAGCTCTTGACGAACCTTCTCCCCTCGAGTCTGTCTCTTTGAAGAAGTTTCTTCCCCTGAATCCTCTGAATCTCGCCTTCTCTTCTCTTCCAACAACGCTCCGTGTTGGTTCTTGGCGATGTAAGCATCCGATAGAGCTTCTATCGGATCTTTCCATCCAGTATCCTTCCGGATCGTAGCAGCTGTTCTCAGCAACGTCTCACGTGTCATCTTCCCTTTCTGTTTCATGGAGATGGCAGATGACCACAATCCACTTGGCTCAACTTGCCCGTTAAAACCTCTCTCAACTTGATCCTCAACCTTTGTGTCATAAGTTCCAGCTTCCACCATTGCAACTGCTTGCGCTGATAGGTGGTCCTCAACCAACTTCTTCATCCCTCCTCTACCAAAGTTGGTCTGAAGAAGTGCACCAGTATCCCTCAGTGTTACCTTCCCATCCTTCCAAAAGATCACTCCTTGCTGTAGAATATCAGTGAACTCCTTGCAATCTCTGCGTGGATGATCAGTACCATCGCACCAGATACACCGCTGGATCCAACCTTGCTTTTCAACCGGTCTTGCTCCGCTTGTAGATCCCTTCTCTTCCAATCTTGTAAGCTTGATCTGCAGATCTCGCATTCCACGCAAAATCTCCTCAAGGTTTGAATCATCTTTTTTCGGAGACACCATAGGTGCTTGAACAACTGGAACAACTGATACTATCTGTCTAGCAACAGGAACCACTGGTCGGACCACAGGAACATGTGTTACAGCAGTCGATGTTGGTGCTAGTCTCCTAACAGGAACCTTCTCTCGTCTCCGCTCCCTCTTGATAAGCAGACCAACAGCTTCCTCAACCTTCTTCCAGCTGCTGATCAATCCATTGTCCTCCTCCCGGTCTTCCAGAAGTACCTCTAGCTTCTCTTGCAACTTCTCATCTGCAGCTCGAAGAAATAGCTCTGTCTTGTTGGACTGCAACGTCAATTTCTCCATCCTGGTCAATCGTGAAAATTGCTTCTCAAACTCTCGGAGCAACTCAATAGCTTGTAAACCCTTCTTTGGTTGCTCAACCCACTCCAAGAATGACTTCTTGGTGATTCGATCAGAGTCCTCCAAGAAGTTCTCATCGATCAAGGCACGAGCAAAGTCTCCCAATCCTTGTTAAAATGCTTCGTTAGCATTTTAACATGATCTCTAATCTCTGGAGCTGCTGCTAACTCAAACGTCTCAATCATCTCATCTTCGGAGACCCGGTTCAGCTCCATCTCCTTCACATAATGCCTCAGATATCTTGAGACATCTCTCTCATCAAACTGGTCAATCTTGCTGACCACCGCTTGTAACGCTTTTGTTGCCAAAGCTTCCTTCCGCTCATCAGACTGTTGCTGCCGTAAAAACATAGTGAAAGCTTGGAACATCGATGCAGTCGCCGTATCCAACTGCACCTTTGGCAACCCACCTAAACCACTAGCTCCATCTCCATCACCTTTCTCATCCCCACTCATGACTGTCAATCTCTTCTTCAAAGTTCACACACAGAAGAAATCTCCACCCCAAACCTTCACGTCGAGTTCACCACCGTATCGTGTCGGATATTGCGTGAAGGATGTCTAGGAAAACGCGAGGTTCTTAGCTGTAGAGATGCTGTGTGCTGAAACAGGGTCAAGATAGAGAAAAACAACCACGAAAGCGAACGCTGCGATATATACACTCCAAATGTATGTACACTGCCGGTTCTTTCTCCTAAGAGCACAGAACTGAGAACCATACCAGAGCAGTCTGTAACCTGCTTCAAAAGCCCTTAAAAACAACCCTTGAATCACAACCCTGACCCAAAACCATCGAAGCGTAGCTCAAAGCAAGAGAAACTTCCCTTTGCTAACAAACAGAGCCACAGCAGTATCACGCGATCCAAACCCAAGTCCAAACCACATCCATGTATAAACTCTTAGCTAAAGCTAGCTACCACAAGCTGTATACAGCCAACCAGAACTCTAACGAACTCAAAAGAGCAAAACCCGTAGCGAAGAAACCGAAAAGGCTTATCTGCGGACTTCCTTCTTTCGCTGAACGGACTTTAGATGTCGATAGGGTCTCCTCCGCTGACTCCGTTAACCCAAGAAACCTTCAGATCCGCCTCCCAACAGCCGAGATATCACCGATTTTCAGTCGCAGGTGACCGAATCTTCAAAAACTCCTCCTTGCGGCTTAAAACCGCGCACACCGCACAAACGGTGCGGTGTGTGATCGAGTCTTGTAACTTTTCCACTAGGCGTCCAAACAAAGTAGATGAAGTGCTTATGGAAAGCTGACAAAGAGCTCTATCCACTTATGCGATAAAAGCGAAGATCCGAAGTTGTGCCAAAAACTCGTAAGCTGGAGCCTAGCTTGTTTTCTCCATCTTTCGAGTCCTGTAACTTCTCCACTAGGCGTCCAAACGAAGTAGATGAAGTGCTGATATGGAAAGCTGATAATGAGCTCTACCCGTCTATGCGATGAAAATGGAGATCCAAAAATGATGCCAAAAGCTCGTAAGCTAAGACCTAACTTGTCTTTCTCATGAGTGTCTTTGGAGCGAAAAGCATCAAAGTCTGAATTTCATATAGGAGCCGGTCCACGACACGACACCGCGTTCTCTTTATAATTTATGTCCCAGTCTTCTCGCATTCTCATGATGAATCTAATAGTTAACACTTATGAAATCTTTTTAATTTCTTTATGAGGTTAGTATAAGATTTTTGTTAACATTTGAAATTTTTCCTGATAATAACAGCGAGCAAAACATCCTAGAAATCGATCTTGCATGCAGCACTCTCTCTTCCAACCACTAGCTTTATCGACATATAGTATTTTGCTCCCTCGATAATATAGTTGATCTCTCATTCTGCCGAACGTTCACTTTGCATGTATATTCATACATGAGCTAAAGATGAAATATATTTTCATCCACTAGCGACTACTTAAGAAAATGTAACTTCTCAATAAGAAAAAATCTCAAAATGTATAATAATTATCGTAATTTGAGACAAAAGAATACTTCTTCGTGCATGGTTTTTAAAATCACATGAGCTGAGTTCACTTCTTGTATTAGATTATTGTTATTTTTCTAAGTGAGATAATTTTAACTCAATTATGAATGAGATGTCTTATTCGAGTGCTCAAGGATCATTTGATTCTAAATATTGTCATAAACATTCAAACATCCGTCTTGATCCCTGATCTATAATACTTGTGAGGACCAATATTAAGGTGGGTCCTTCATGTCTCTAGGGGATAAAACCCTTGACGGCAGTGTCAGAAATACAAGAAGACTGACCTGACATACACATCAGAGAAGGAGTTGTTGTCGCACTCTTGTACATAGATTAGTGTAATATAGTTAGAGCAATAGTACGGCTAGCACCATAGAAGTTAGAATCCATGAACGTTGTCATTGAGGTTTAGTTAAGAAATTAAAGTTCCAATGACTATTTAGACTGGTGCAAAACACAAGGTTTGCTCTTTTACATCATTAGTAGTACAAAAGATATCGTCCTCAAGAGAATTGAAGTCAAACCGTTGTCGTGTCTTGGATCGACTATGATGTGAAACCAAGATCTTTGGAAATCTATTTTCTCAACTTGCTGCAAACATGGTTCTAACAGAAGCATTGGATAGGTCTTGTCGAAGGACCAAAATTGGTCTTTTTATCGTTGCAAACATAACCACGATGAGGGAGTTATTGTTAATTTTTACTTTTTAGGGGTCTAATGTGTCATGACACTGACGTGGTAGACCGGATGCTGACTTGGAATTTTTCACACGTGTTAACAAACTAAAAAATGCACTGTGAAAAAATGACATGTGTCATTTTTTCTGTCGTGACACTTTTTGCTGAAGTATTAGTCTGCTTACTTGGTGATGATGTGACAACGAGGATTGACATGATGCTTACATGTGTCTATGCATGCTAACCTGGTGGTGACACATGGCTGTACGACACTGCAGTGGACCTTTGTGGATACTGTTGACGTGATGAATACGGACTAGACGATTGTGAAAATGGGTTGGGTTGCGAATGGGTGACACATGGCATAGATATCATGTGATCATTCGCATGTATGCATGTTGATATAGTCCAAAGATCTAATATATCGACGGTTAATATAAGTCGGAGTAGTTAGGGTTGTTATATATAGTTAGTTAGAGGGCTAAGCCATCAGTAGGATTTTCTTTGTACTCATCCTCACTATATATACATGGAGAGACGAAACCTCATTCATCTCATTCTTATTTTACTTCCATGTCTACTCTTCTTGGAGTGTCTTCATAGAAGTATCGATCTTTCTACATGATATCATAGCATTAGAGAACATGTGTCTCTTGCTGATGAGCAAGATGGAATTTGTGCACGGAGAAGTATAGGAGAGAGCATCTGGAGTTGTGTATGGCGTTGAGCACTATCTTGTTGATGCGTTCGGATGAGATGAAACTGTTTTTTCACCACCAAAAACTTTGAATCCGATTTTAGAGATCTAGATGATTTGTTCTCGCTGAAATATATCAATCAGTCTTATAAAGATTGCCTTGTTTATAAAATGTGATTTGTGTACTCTGTCAAGTTTCAGTCGATTTGGAGCTTTTCAGCAGTAGATTTTCAAAGAGATATTTTTCGATCAAAATGAAAGTTTAAGACTTAAGTCCAAAACAAATACTTGTCCAAAAAACTTTAAATTTTGATCTTGACACTTTGAAAAGTTTGTGAAATTTCAATGTATTGCACGTCCATTTTTTACCTCTTTTGGTCCATTTTTTACCTTCTTTCGACATTTTCATCTAGTTTTGTATACACGGGTATTTGACTGCAGAGTGATACGACAAGACCTTGAACCACGATGAAATACTAATGCCTTCACTATCCAATACCTCAAAAACCTAAGGGTTCCTCCGCAAGATTATCAGGTTTTGTCTCGGTCTCTACTGACCTAACCTAATCGTAAGTGTAACACACAACACAATTGGACGTTCAATCTTATTCTAAGTACATGACGGATCTATATAAAATAAAAATATGCTTTAGTTCACAAGAGTACTTTCAAAAAGTTCCACCTTGAAACACCAAGTCCTTTGTTCAAGATCAACCAAGAGATGTATGTGAAATCATTATTCACTTTCAAAATCTATCACGTTGTAATATGAACTTTGGCAATATATTGCTCCCACCTCAAACTTCTAGTTGGGTTCAAACTTCATAGGAAATTCTCTTTGATCCCTCACTACTACTCTTTGAAATTTCAGCTTCAGACCCCAAACATGTTTCCCGAAATGGACCAAACCTTCCGTCTGTGATAACTTATGAGCTTTATAGACTCGGTGGCTAACATCCACAACCCCAACACTTTCTCTTAACCAAATGAGCTCAAATTTCACATGTAATAAGCTGATATGACACACTCCGATCTTGAAAATTTTCACTTAAAGATTCGATCCCATGCTCTTGGAACAACTCAATCCTTGAATCCAAGCAAAATAATTTTACTTTTACCTCACAACTGTTATAGCCAACTTCAATCGATCATTTCGAGATCAAATCCAAAACACATGTAGCACTAATTCACATCAGTTCAACCAGCACGATGTCAAATATCCAATCCTCTTGACGATACAAAAAGATCGTCTCTCAAACTCTCGAGACACTCAGAAACGTGACTCGGGACAACAATTTAATCCTTTCTAGATTGTAGTCCATGTTGAGAGCTTTCCAACAAGACCTCATACCCTACGAATGACCTCCCAAAAGATCTTCGAAACCCCAAAGCTGTCCTTGGAACTTGGATGAACTTGATTGATAAAAAATGGACCAATGAGAAATAAAATTAGAGTTCATTTTATCTCCTACTTGGCATTATAGATCGAGTTGAAACCCTAAAACACCCTCACATCTTCAAAACTTGACCCAAAATACTTCAGACCTCAATCTTAAGTTAGGATAATCATCCTCGCCGGACGATAAAGACAATAATGACACGAAAATACACAAGATTCAATACAAAGTCAAGATAATGATCTTGAATTGATCTACAATGAAAGCAACGACAAAACAAAATGAGAAAGCCATCACTTGATTACAATATTCTTCATCAAAGTTCTTTGTGATCCACGCACGATGGTTGATCTTTCGCTGACAGTGACATCTGAAATCAACCTAGACGTTGAAAACCTGGAAACTTCAAGTCCATTCACCCATCAAAGTAAGATGTACACAATAAGGTCACAATTCTCTCCATATGTGACAATTGACAGATCATCAGAGTAGGCAAGTCTATCATCCTCCACATGAATTATTCACCAAAGTAAGCAACGATAACAGTCGAAAGTGATCGTGATGGATGTAGTGAAGCTTGATATAGAACGGATTTGAGAATGAGAGATATGGAACTCTGATCAATCCTCCATCCATAAATACAACTCTTGCAGCTCCTCACTATTCATGTAAGACACTAAGAAACACTCACGAAACATCACGTAAGGAAAAATACGCCCATGAACCTTTGACCCTCTATCTTCTTTCTAAATTTGATAACAAGAGGCACTCACTCGAATGTCCACGGATTATTGAGCTGACACATCTCATTATCACGTGATCTCATATCTCAGATAACAATGAATGTGACACTTAATACGTTGTTAGACGAGTTACATGAAAAGATTCACAAAACACACAAAACAACACAATACAAGTTCTATGCTAAATTCACATGTGAGTTGTGTCTCAACATGACATCCACTCACTCTAAACCTCCACATTCTTCGTCATGCGTCACAAAAACTTACAAGTTGTGGACGACATTAGACAACTTCTTCGTCCTCTTGAATGATGTCGTCTTTATCAGCATTCTCAAGAACCAAGTTTCTTCGTCGTCATTCAAGAGATCAAACTCCACTACGACTTCCTCCATGCTTATCTCTTCATTTCGTTTCTTGAAGGATTTCACACGCTTCCTTGTAATGTGAACTTTGAGCTTTGCTCCATAAAGCTCCTGAAGTGAATATATAGCATTGTCATGTACAACAAGAACCACACATGACCCAAACCACCACTTAGGAATTTTCTAAACACTATGTGTTGGTTGATCAAGTTATTATCATACACCCTCCTTAATCTCCTTTGGTCATAAGCGATGACACTCATCAAACCTGCTCTGATTCTTCAACCGTGCCTTCCTCAACCTATCAACTGCAATCTCTATGTTCTCTTGTCTTCTTTCCAGTTGACGAATTCGAAGTGAAAGAAGATCTTTCATAGACATATTATCCTCCAAAGGTAGAATGCTCCAAGTAATTTGCTCTTCAATGGACATGAACTTCTCCTGAGAACTTTCTCCCTTCATCAAACGGTCTTCAGATGTCGATAAGGCCTTCCTTCATGACTCTGTTGGCCTCAAGAACTCCCAAATCCGACTCGCGACAGCCGAGATATCACCGATTTTCAGTCGCATGTGACTTAACTTTCAAAACCTCCTCCCTACGACTTAAAATCGCACACACCGTCCAAACGGATCGCCTGATTTGATATCCGTTTTTTCTGATAAGTAGATCTAGCTACTTTAATCTCAACGAGACTCCAAACAAGCCGTTTGGAGTTCCTCTTGCAAAACCACGCAAGAAATTTGTCGCAGGAGATAAAAATTGATGTAAATCGACTCCTTGCAACTCAAACTTGCTCACCACACCCAAATCAACAATCCAATCCACATATCGTCTTCCTCTATGCGTAGGAGAAGACACCTTGATCGCATAGGCACCAAGAATAAAGAGCTTGGCTCACCGATCGCGGAAGAACAACCCAATCTCAAGTTGTATGCGATCAAAAACTAACATAAGTGCTTCCATGCGAGCCAATTTCACTCAGAACTCCCAAACCGTCCAATGAAACTTCGTATTGTCTTCATATTTCCTGTAGAACTCGGTGTTGTGATCTCGATGGATCCAAGGACAGCAAGTTTGGACTCCGAAACGATCCGAACGGTCCAACTCTTCTTCATAGATCATCAAAGCACTCCAAATCTTCTCCCTGCGTCTCAATTTCACCCAGAACACACTCCTTGATCTGTATCTTCATAAACCATCTTAACTAGTGCGTAGCCTGCACAGGTCTGAACCCAACGACACCTTGCACGTTTGCATTGGACATCCAAATCTCCCGAACCGTTCGCTAACAGGTCGTAGATGCAAACTAGTCCCTTAAGCTGCCCCTTTACGTCAGTCGTAGTACGTACAAGTTCTCTCAGATTATGAGCTAGCAGACCCCTCGTCATTAATATAGCGTCAGGAGCAGCAAATACCCAATCAGCAATAGTAAACTATGGCCTAGCTTGATTTTCCCTTCTTTTGAGTCTCGTAACTTCTCTACTAGACGTCCAAATGAAGTGGACGAAGTGCCCATAGGAAGCTGACAACGAGCTCTACGCATTGATGTTATGAAAATGAAGATCTGAAGTTGTGCAAAAAGCCCATAAGCTGAGACATGGCTTGTTTTCTCCATCTTTCATGTCTCGTAACTTCTCCACTAGACGTTTAAATGAAGTAGACAAAGTGCTTATGGAAGCTAACAACGAGCTCTACCCATTGATGCGATGAAAGTGAAATCTGAAGTTGTGCAAAAGTCTCGTTTTTAGCCCCATGAGTGTCTTTAGAACGATAATGATAAGCATCGAAATAGATTCTCAAGTAGGAGACAGTCCACGACACGACATCCACCCCCTCTAAACATATGCATCCTCCGATATGCACCAAATATACCAACCAAGGAGTGGATCGACACGCACCTCGTCTTGTCATCCTACTTCTCATCGTAGACAACCTCATCTTCAAGCTCTTATGCATAATCTTCATCCTCAACCTGGAACTCTGTCAAGATATCTGCTAGATCGACCTCCTCATCTCTCTTTTTGAAAATCTTGACACGTTTACTTGTCACTGGTATCTTCAAGCTCATTCCGTCCAACTCTTGCTGGACATAAGTTGCATTGTCATGAACTTTCTTCACCACATATGGAACAAATCATCGCCTGGAAAACTTTCGTAGTGCACTATGCTGGTTGTCTAGACTGTTGTCATAGACTAATACCCAATCATCTTCCTTGATTTCTCTAGGTCTTAAACGATGTCGCTGATCAAATCTGATCTTGTTCTTCAACCGTGCTTCTCGTAATCTATCTAAAGCAACTTAGATATCCTGAGATCTTCTCTCTAACTGTCTAACTCGAATAGCAAGAAGTTCTTCTCTTGTCAAATTGTCCTCCCAAGATAACACACTCCATGTCAGAATGTGTTCTTCAACCGGCATGATAGATTTTTTACCTATGATGAGCTCCACTAGCATGTAACATGTTACAGAGCTGTGCGTTGTCCGATCTGCCCATAATGCAAATGACAAGAGTCGAGATCTCTCGCACACCCTTCCGTTGTAGACTTTCACCAGAGCCTTCACAACGGACGGATGACTACGTTCACTCTTAGCATTCCCTTCGGGGTTGTAAACAGTTGTCAGTGATAATCTCATCCCATACCTTGCAAAGAATTCATGAGCCTCATGTGCATCCAACTCTCTCCGATCTGCAGTAATCTTTTCCACACATCCATATCGACAAACAACCTCTTCCAAGAGAAATCTACATATCTCTTCGGTTGTCTTTGTCCGAAGCGCCTTACCCTCAACTTGATTTAAAAGATCTTCTCGAGCAAGTACCAAGTATCTCATCTGCCACAATCCAACTGGCATAGTCACCAAGTCTACGACCCACTTGAAGTGGATTGTCAATGGATAAGTCGGGTATAATCCGTCTCGATGTCGGATGTTCAAAAACATCTGACATGTCAAACAAGACTCCACAAAAGATACAAAGCACACCTTCACCGCCTCAGGTCCATAGGTAGCAGCGTGTACTATAAACCCTCCGCGGTCTTATAGATCAACTACCCCTCAATCTCTCAACTTCCATGATAGTCATCGATGAATTTGTAACATGTTGGGTCTATCTCTCACTCAAAGGTCACTTTCGATGGCTTTGATAGAAGTACACCATGAACTTGAAGAGAAAAATGTTAAGTTCAATCATTCACAAATCCATAAACTCGTAAACTAAAATTTTATATTCTAACGACGTCTCTCAAATTTTCACCTTCTAAAATCTCACACTTTCTCTATATTGCTCAAAATGTCATTATGACATTGTGAAAACAAGGACGATGAGCTCTTCTCTATTCCTCTATTTATACATATATATGTTTCTATTTTGGTACCCTCCAGTAACTCAGCCGTAACTATTTTTACCGAGTTCTACTAAGATATTATCTAAGGTAAAAGCTTTAATCACATGGGCTTTTTACACACGAGTTTATTCCTTCAAAGTCAACAACTTCTAGAAGGATTCTGAAATATTCTCAAGAAATCTTGAATTTCCACCTCCTCTATACTAAGATCCACTAAAAAGGAGACATGTGAAATCTCTTCTTGTTTTTAATGCCCACAAAGTCTATAACTTTAGTCCCACCACTAATATCAAGTAAAAAAAAGAGATAAGGGATAATTTCCATCTCCTTTCTATCTTTTAGACAAGATGACAAGATAGTAGTGCTCACTCTTTAAGAAATACCTGAATTTTGCCTAAAAGTATAGCTAAATTGAACCAGAACTAACTTTAGCGAGTCCTGACTAACTTGATACCTCTTTAAAGTACTTGGGCAGCAAACAAAAATTCTCCACATTTACTAATAACTCAAAATTTTATTAATAGATAAACTTCATATGTATAACATAAGTCGTTACAATACTGATGCCTCATCATCATGCGAGATAATCATCTAAAACTTATCTCATTCCTCCTACTCCAAAGTTAGTTTTGAGGATCTCATTTGTGTCCTTCAATGCAATTTTTCCTCTTTTCAGTAAATCACTCCTTGCTGGAGGATGTTAGCAAAATCTCTGCACTTCTTTCGATGATGTTCAATGCTATCGTATCAAATACATCTATGCACATATCTTTGTCTTGGAGGGGTTTGTGTTGAAGTAGTCCTCCCTTCTCCTATGGCCTTGTTAGCTTAATTTGCAAGTCTCTCATCCATTTTACCAACTCTTATGTTGCATCTTTTTGTGGTGTAGCTCTAGGGATAGGAATAATAGGAAGCAGAACATGAAGCTTATGTACAATAGGTGCTCGTACAAAAGGTGCTATTGGTTACATACGAAGTAGTATGATCGCCGATGGCTTCACTTCTTATCTTATCACCACCTTCTCTCTCCAATACTCTCTCTTAGCAAGTGGACTCACTGTCTCAAAAACCTCCCTTCAATCAGCTGTGAGTCAATTATCTTCCAGAAGCAACTCTAACTCCCTATGTAGCTCAATTTTAGTTGCTTGCAAAAACAACTCCACCTTGTCATTCTCCAATGTGAACTTCTCCACCCGAGATAACTGAAGAAATTGTCTATCAAACTCCCAAATAGCTTTGTTGCAACAAGCTCTTTATTGGGTTTGTCTACCCACTCTACAAATGATTTCTTAGTCACTTGATCTGCATCCTCTTAAGAATAATCTTCTTTTAGCTGAAGGGTAATGATTCCCATGTAGCACCGTGAGATCGAATGATCATCTTTACATGCTCTGGTAGGTCCGATACGATAGCAACCTCAACTCCATATCTCTCGAGAATAGTACTTCATGTACTTAGAGATGTTCTTTTTGTCAACTATATGAATCAATGATCAACAAAGTAGACTCGTGGTAAGAAATATGCCATGTTTTATTACATAACCCCATCTTGATATCATCTAGCAAGATCGTGTGACTCCACATTGCTATCATACTAATATCAATAAACATTTTAAGAAGACAAGATGGTTTGTTTTTTAACTTAAAGAATAGTAACGAGGGTGAACAAAAAGATCATAGAGGGTAACAACAAGTTATCGTGAACCTCTTATATGACATATTTCATTTTCTCATAGACACATTGGCTTTCTCGTGTAGTTATTGTTATTGATCAAATAATATCTCGATGATATTACTTGCTTTTATTCCATTTTTCTCAATTATGCTATGAGCTTGGTGAATGAACAATATATATTTCATCTTTTTTGTCAACCAAGAAATGAGACGAAGTCTGATGTCGAGTGAAAAAGACTTTTGTGATCTTTTAACTGAGCAAGCCAACCATTGGAAGCTATGGACTTTGTATTGTTTTCACTCTGTGGATAAATTCTGCAATATATTTCGCGTGCTAGAGCTCGATCTAGATTCATGACTTGCACCTTTTATATATTGTACATTTACTCGTAAATATTTCGTTGTTGAAGAGATATAATCATACATATTTTTCGATAATATTATAAACTGAATTTATAGACCACCATCAAAATATGCATTCTCGACCAGCTTCTTGTCAAGACAAAGAAAATAGTCACAAAATTATAGGAAACGGTTGATTTGTTTACGGATGAGAGGTGACTGGACATACTATAAAACAATTCACATTATCATACTTAGTTATTTTGTATGCAAGGAGACTGTAAAATGTACATGAGCACAGAAGCGAAGGGAACTATAAGGGTTTACTAAGTTTAGCATATTAAATTTAAATAATAAAACTAAAAACTATAAATAAATACTATCATCTATCAGACACTTGGCTCTTGCAATTCGAAACCTATAAGTACAAGATGGAGAATACTTACCTTCGTAGTATAAAACCAGTAGCTGTAAGCAATTAACAATTTCATGTTAATTATGACGAACCATTCCACGAGGAAGGTTAATGCATGATTTAACAAATTTATATATTTTTCCTTTTCTTAACTTGGAAGAGGATGAATATATATGCACACCTTCTGAATGGATGTCTGGTTGGTTTCACAGTCACGCTGTGATTCATCTGTGTTGCATTTAACCTATTACTCTTCTAGATCTACCACCAATCTTTGAGTTTAGATGTGATAACTCCTTATTTCATTGACTTTTTCTCTTTAACTCCATACTAGTGATTGTTGAAAATGTGTATCTTCATTGACTAGTTCTTGCACTTGAAGACATTCATATCATCACTATTCACCAGGATGTCAAAAAACTATGACGAAACTGAAGAATATTGGAAGTGAATGAATAGCTATGCACCATGTAGGGCATAATATGTGATATATAAGCACAGCTTGTTGCTTATATCATGAAGATGTATCGTATTCCTCAAATGTAAAGCTTAAGCGATTGATTGTTGTGTACATCATATTCGAAACATGTAAATAACTTTCCAGAAAAACATACTTTTTACGAAACTCAAATTGAGTTTCATACAAGTAGTAATGTACGTATTAGACTGAATGTTCAAGAAAATACGGTAGTTAAAAAATGTACTTATTTTGTCCATTTCTACCCAATAAATTATCTTTTATGAGATGAAGTAGTTTTTTGTGATAGTATTTTAAATATCTTCAGAATTGTTATCCATATATTTAGTGACTCACCATACACAAGTTTAAATTTTGGATGACACTTGTCTAAAACCAAGTATGTTAATCAAGTATTTTCTCTTTCACTCCTTTTCTAAAATATATCTTTGTCATGTGAACAGTAAAGAAAGCTCGATAAATAGTCAAACGAACTCAAAACGAGCTCCCTCCATTGAGTTATGTTAGAGAATCATGAATGTGTCTGCTAATGAGCGCAGTTAGAAAACACTACATAGGACTATTGCATTGTATGATTGTTGGTGGTTCGGTTCAGTTAAAATACAGTTTAGTTTACAATTCTCGTAACTGATATGATCTTGAACAGTTCGATCCTTAGCCGTTCTGATCTCTAAACCGTTCGATTTGGTTTCATATCTTCAAGTTCAGTTCTCGTTTAGTATTTCGTTCTCTAATGATTCCTTAAAAAAAAGACATCTGTAGTTTAAATGCAACCAATAGAGAAGACCACGTGTAATTTATGGACCATCCCTTAAGTCAATAATGTAACTACCAGTTTATGGTTACTTCAATATAAACCAAAACATGAATCATTTAAATTTGAAGATTAAATCAGAATCGAAAGAAATGCCTAACATATGATTCATCTCAGCTACGAAAGATCTGTAGCTGAGATGGTTGAGTCTCAGGCCTCTAAGCGAAAGGTCTGGGGTTCAAACCCTCATGCTCTCGGTTAGAGGTGCAAAAAGTCATTGTCGTGTGAATCTGGTCCGGATAAGCTGTAGTTACCCACAAAGGACAGTTCGATCCTTGAAGGGATAAAAATGGACATGGTAGAAAATTATCTTTTACCCTTTACCATTTTAAGTCATGTTACACCATACATCTAATCGAACTAAATCATCTCATTTTTTGAGGACCAATTGGGAGAGGAGCTCAGATTAATTTACATTTTTTACGTCTCATTAAAGTAGTAGTTGTTCGACTAAAAGAAAGGACTTTTACACCACAAACATAAACTTTTTCGCCCAATGCTGGAATTATGAAGATATTTTGCCTGAAGATGTAATATATAAAGGTTAGGGTGGTATTGATTGTGTAGAAGCAAGAGGACCTCTTGCTGGAGCTGGGTGAGGATATGTAGTTGGAGAAACTTTCAAATTACTAAAGGAATCGACTTTTTGTTTAATATGATATTATTTTATTTTATATTTCAGAGGATGTAATATGTGGTGGTTTTGCCGCTCCATTAAATTATGCAGATTATCGTATTGTTATTACAGATAATGGTTGTGATGTTAATCGAATAGCAGCTTCAGTAAGAGAAAAAGCTCAAACTAACTAAGCTAAATATGCATGCTCAATCAACTTCAGAGAACTTTTGCTCCCTTTATGATATCAAAATAAATATACATGTTAGATGGTAATTATATTATAGGTTGAAAAACAATTTATTTATTCTTTAATTATTATATATTAACTAGACCTACAGTTGCGGAAGGAACTAGTTATGAGTCACATATAGAACCCATGGGAGAAGCTTGTATTCAGTTTCAAATTCGATGTTACATGTTTGCTTTAGTTTTTGTTATTTTTGGAGTCCGAGTTAATCCAGACGCACATTTGACAATATTATTGCGGTAGTCTGCTGAATTCGTTTTAATTAACAGATTAATTTATTACTTAACTATTTTAAATAAAAATTAGAAAATAAATTAAACCACCTGTGAAAAATCCCTTATTCCTAGCATGGAAGAGGTGAATAATAATAGGCACGGGTACCTCTACTCCTAAGTACCATACTCACATTTGGTTATGTATTTTCATCGTTCAGAAACGGTTACCTAGGTCCCATGGAAAACGAAGGCTAGCACTAAGGTGTCGTATTGTACATAGGTCTGTACAGTGTAAAGTAATGCAAAGAGATTTTTTTCTATATTGTGTAAAGGAAGCTGCCCTGCAGCTTAACAAGCTAGGCAGGAGCTAAGCTGGGGCCATGCTTGACAAGCTGCCCCCTAGCTTGGGTTGGAATATCACCCCTGAGGGAGTCGAAAGACACCAGAATGTAAAGCTCGACGAGGAGAGCGACCTCATGCTTCTAGTTTTGACAGAAAGTGTTTTAAGCAATAGTTAGTACGAGTTTTAGACTGTGAAATATGTGAAAGAGAGAAATCCGTCGGTTCTGGCTCGAGACTCGAACTCAGAATCTGATAGCGTGGGTGTGTAAGTGTTCATGAATACTATAGTTTTGACTCCTTATTCATTAAAAATGGAGTTGTATAGAGAAGTTAGCACAGAAAAGGCTAGTAAAGACTTTACAGGAAGATTTCCTTAGTAAAGCATATGTACAGACTGTAAAACCTTTTTGAACGGAACCAAAGGCCATCCCAGTGATAGGGCGCCTGCCTAGGAGGGAAGTGGTCTCAGGATCAATCCCTCCTGGCCTCTGGTTCCTATTCTAGCATGTAGGCCTCCCGGATGGGAGTCTATGTTGGGTATGCAACCATGTCCTATATATCTAGGGGCGAGAGACCGGTATCTCTCTTAATCGTGGGCTTCCTGGTCTAAGTCTCCGCATGCCATCCTGAATATACTATGGGAGATACCTGGTGCGCATATGGGGGGGCTGTAAGCCCTGTGGGGCAGCCTCATAAGTGTTAGGGCTTCGGCCTACATTGGATGGCTTGTAGTATATTCAGGATGGCATCAAGAGCACAGGAAACTTTTGCTAATTAGCTAAATAAGCATCGAGTAGGCTTGCGATGGAGAATGAGGTTATGTGAACCTTTATTAGTGTAGGGGTAGAGTTTGTGGAGACAACTATGAAACTTGTATTAAAAAAGGGCCAACTTTGTAAATAATGCTCTATACGTATAAGGACAGCAGGGGGGCAGCTTAAGCTAGGGCCCTGCTTGTGATAAGTGACTGCACTTATAAGGACAGCAGGGGGGCAGCTTAAGCTGGGGCCTTAACTTTTAGGTTTAATACCTGCGACGGCTGGAGATCGGGACAGACTTTTTCCAGGGAGTTTTCTGAGAGAACTGAGGCGGAAGGAGGAAAAAGGAGCAGAATTAGGGATTGAGGAGAGGAGACGCTGAGAAGCTTGGAGGCTGAGTGGGGGTCGATTTTTCTGACAGAATTGAGTGGATTGAGGAGAGGAGACGCTGAGAAGCTTGGAGGTTGAGTGGGGGTCGATTTTTCTGACAGAATTGAGTGGATTGAGGAGAGGAGACGCTGAGAAGCTTGGAGGCTGAGTGAGGATCGATTTTTCTGACAGAATCGAGTGGATTGAGGAGAGGAGACGCTGATAAGCTTGGAGGCTGAGTGGGGATCGATTTTTCTGACAGAATTGAGTGGATTGAGGAGAGGAGACGCTGAGAAGCTTGGAGGCTGAGTGGGGGTCGATTTTTCTGACAGAATTGAGTGGATTGAGGAGAGGAGACGCTGAGAAGCTTGGAGACTGAGTGGGGGTCGATTTTTCTGACAGAATTGAGTGGATTCATGAGAGGAGACGCTGAGAAGCTTGGAGGCTGAGTGAGGATTGATTTTTCTGACAGAATTGAATGGAGTGAGCAAGGGAGATCGTGAGAGAGGCAGGAAAGTGTTTTGGAGACAAGAACCTTATATGTTACACAGTTTTGAGGTTTGGAAGGAGTAGAATTGAACGGACAGAGGTGGTTTATTGGAAGGAGATGATTTTTGACAAGGCTTTGGTTGTCGTAAGATCAAATTCCTTGGAATTTTCAGCTGAGAAGGACTTAGGATAGGAGGAGAGAGATATTTTCTTAACAGTGAAGCAGTTGACGCTGAAATAAAGCTATTTCTACTCCGGAGAGACATATTTGTGTACCTGAGTGCGTGCTTGAGTGTTTGTTTTGCAATTGGTGGGCACAAGAGGCTGTGTTTTGAGATTTCATCGTCTGCAGCGACCTATTTTCCTTTCTGGTCATTTCTCTTTGATCTATCACAGTCAGGGGTCCGCCCTCCCCAAGAAAGACTCTCACCACGACATCTGGTGCTTCCACTGAGAGCAATTGGGGTGATCGATTTGGAGGATTGGCTAGATTGGGTTGAAAATGGATCACAGTGCTGCTGTACAAGGGGTGGCTGCTGCTCAAGGTGCTCATGTTCAAGGGACTCCTGGTCAGGATGGAGTTGGTTCTCAAGGAGGACCTACGGTGGTTCCAACAGCAGCAGAACAGCCTGCCATAGACACATCTCAGATTCTTCAGGCGTTGGCTGCCTTGATTCAACAACAGCCTGTAGTTGGAGGAGGTGAGCAGAAATCCACGAAGGCGTTACAAGCAGTTGTTGGTCGATGTGGACGATTTGATAAGAGAGATGTTACTAGGTACCTGCGGGAGTATGTAGGTGAAACGGAGTTGGTCAGGGCACCTGAAGTTGAGGTAATTCTAAGCTTTGAGTTGACCGTTGTCTCTGAATTGAGAGAGAAGGTTAGAAATTTACAGAGAAGACATTTAGGTGGTGGACTCTGTTTGAACGTGCACTGAGAGAAGAATTTCTAGAAGAGGACTCTGAAAGAGTCACCAGAAGAACTCTCATGGATTGGATAGAGCGTCAGCCTGGACGTTCCATGGGATTGAATGAAGTGATCCGTGAATCTGAGAAGAGGTACTCTCAGCTTTCTGGTCTAGAGAGGTTGACGTTGGATGCTAGGAAGACAGAGTTGTTCTTAGGGGCTCTGGATGAGTTCACAGCAGATAGGCTTTGTTTCATGTTGGCTGATCGAGAGACTGAAGGGGGAGTTATATCTGATTGGAGGAGAGTAGAAGAAGCAGTATCCACCCTTGCTAGACAACGTCGTGGTAGGATGGTACTGCAGCCAGAGACCTTGCCAGAGCAGAGAGTAGCTCCTCATGTTCCTGTAGCTCCTCCTGCAATACCTCAAGCACCTATTGTGATTCCTCAAGCACCTATAGTGGTTCTCCAAGTGGTTCCTCAAGCGCCTGCAGTACTTATCCCATCACAGAGAGGACCTAGACAGCAGCAGCGACCTGTTGAGAACCGAAATCAACAGAACTTGATAGAAGAACTTACTCAACAGTTGAGAGATTTGAGGGTTGAGATGGCAAACTTGAGGAGAGATCAACGACCTGTTGCACCAGGTGTCCGACCTGTAAGAGAAACCTTTACCAGGAGATGTATTCGGTGCGATAGTCCAGATCATCTTAGAGGAGACTGTCAAGACTTGGCGGTTGCCTTGCGAGAGGGCGTAGTCAACTATCAGAACAACAGATTGTATCTAACCGCCACTGGACAGCCTCTGAATATATATTTTGGAAGAGGAGGAATGAGGAGTTCTCTTCCAGCACTTACTGATGCGAACACTACAGCGATGACTGCGAGTTCTGCGGAGGCTGATGTATATACTGGGAGAGTTGAGGTGCGCTCTAATCCAACTATGGTTGAGCATGCTGTTGAGGTTCCGGTTGAAATGATGAAGAGAGGAGCTGAAAGCATTAGGAGAGCTACTGGATGAAGAGACCTAGTAGATGCAACTTCTATTCGAGCGTTTTTAGAGACGAGTGGTGAACAAGATGCCATGATCGAAGACAAAAGAAGACGGGACGCTTCCATTTTAGATGCAGGAGTACCAGAGGACAGTGACCGTCGGAGGGTTACAAGGAGGAGAGCCGCGGAACCATCACCATCTGTACCAGCTGGAAGATTTCCTGCTGCAGAGGATATACCTTCTACCTCTACAGCTCCACCACCTGCAGTAGATCCTATGGAAGGTGTACAGGATTTGCCACAAGAGACTACTGCTACAGATAGAGTACGGGGAAAGAGGTTTACAGCACAGGAGAAGAGAAAAGCTCCAGCTTACAAGTTAGCGGCAGACATCGAAACAACAACAGACTTGCGTGCTGTTCTAGAGCAACGCATTTTGGATGCTAGAGTTGAGTTTACTCTTCGTGAAGTGCTTGGTATCGCAAAGAGAGAGTTTCATGAGTTGATAATAGACATCATGAAGAGAAAGAGACAGGTATTGACTGAACAAGTAAGTAGTCAGATGGTTGGAGCAGTAGATGCTATTGATGTTGATCAGTTCGGAGATGATAAGTACGAGGCATGGGTTGCTGGTCCTGCTGTTATTGAGAATGAAGATGAAGAGTTTGAAGAGGATGGGTCAGACGCAGACAGCGATTTCAAGGAGAAGCACTGGGCAAGAGCGACATCAGAGACGCAAGTTCGGCTTGGAGGACTTTCTGAGCCAATACCTGCACTTGTGGATCACAGGTCGGAGATCAACATCATTTCCAAGGAGGTGTATGAAAAGGGACAGTGGCCAACCGAAAGGAATCATGGTTGGGTGCTTCGAGCTGCAAATAACCAAAAGGGTGAGTTATACGGAGCTTGTCCCAATATGCGTGTAAGGATTGGGGATGTAGAGGTTGATCAGCATTTCTTTGTACAGTCATCTGCCTCCTATCCTGTCATACTGGGCCAACCATATATCACCGCTGTTCGGATGGAGACAAAGGTGATGAACGATGGGTCTCATTATGCTAGAGTTCGGAGTCCTGATGACAAGTACTCAGTACAGTTTTTGACGGTTCGTTCAAGACATGAGCGGAACAGACAAACCCTTAGAGATTCTCAGACGAAGAGATGTAAGGTTTTTTGCAATCCACTCCTGTAGAGCGGGAAGACAGAGGTGTAGAACCTACTGTTGAGGTCCCGTCAGAGTTGGAAGCGAGACATGTACAAAGGTCTGGATACATGTGTGGTGTACAGAGTTGGCAGTTTGGATTGCTGATGTTTGAGACAGTTGGGTGGAGCCGATTTACAAGAGTTGAAGATATGGAGGAAAATACAAAAAGATGGATGGTGACACAAGTATCAGGGTTGTGGCGTGTAGGAGTTCTATCTGAAGACGAAGTGGTTTCTGGTTTGTTTGAAGAGTTTACGTCTGTACAGTCATGTTGGTTGGTTAGACAATGTGAGTAGATTGATGGAGGGGAAAAATAGTGTGGTGGTGATCTCTATCCACTCTCGATGCATATATAAGGAGATTGCTACATACCTGCAGTTCTTTCCTCATCCGATGCAGAATAATGAAGGGAGAGAAGCAAGTTGCTGGTGTGCACTCCCTCAGGAAGCAGACGTCCATGCGAAGTACAAATCTGTACTGAGAAAGGTAAGACCGGTAGCAGCTCAACTACTTGCTAACTCCCAGCAGCAAGTACAGTTAGTGGAGACTGAACCTATATTGCGTGATCATAGACGAGTAGGGCACCAGTTTACTGAGGAGACATTAAAGGAGCTCCAGATAGGAGGGGGTGAATTCTTGACTGAGGTCGAGAAGACAGTGTTTGAACAGATGGTAGTAAAGCATGGTAAAGCATTCTCTTTTTCAGCAGAGGAGATAGGTTGTGTGGACCCGCAGGTTATAGCGCCTATGGTTATATTCACAATCCCTCATGTGCCTTGGGACCTGAAACCGATCCCAGTTCCTCGTGCTTTATTGCCTAAACTCATCGAGTTGTTGAAGGAGAAGGTACATATGGGGATACTTGAGCCGTCTATGGGGTCATATTCTAGTAGGTGGTTCACTGTGCCCAAGAGGTCAGGAGCTTTGCGTTTTATTCAAGACCTACAGCCTGCGAATAACGTAACCATTCGTAACGTTGGGACGGGTCTTGTGATTGAAGAGGTAGCAGAGGCATTTGCAGGGAGAGCTATCTATTCAATAGGAGATCTATATTCTAGTTATGATCAGTTCCAGCTGGCTGTGGAGAGTAGAGATTTAACTACTATGCGTACGCCCCTGGGATTGATGCGGATGTGAACTCTTCCACAAGGAGCGACGAACTCGGTGGCTCATATGCAGAATGCGATGCATAAGGTACTAAGGGAGTTTGTGCCTGATGTTACCATTCCATTTCTATATGATATTCCTATAAAGGGTTGCGCGGTTGAAGACAAGGATGAAGCAGTACTTACGAATGGATGTAGAAGGTTTGTTGCGGATCATATCAGGGATGTAGAACGTATCTTGACTCGTCTGGAGGAGGTACATCTCACCCTGTCAGGAGCTAAGTCCAAGTTTGGTGTGTCTGAGATTTTAGTGGTTGGACATCTGTGTGGCGCTTTTGGAAGACGACCGAACCCCGAGAAGGTTGAAGCTATAGCTAGGATGGCAGACTGTAAGAACATCACGGAGGTTCGACGCTTTCTAGGTGCTTGTGTAATTTATCGCTTATCCATTCCTCATTATGCTCATGTTGCTAAGCCTTTGTATGCACTATTGAGGAAGGGTAAGAGGTTTATATGGACCTCAGTCCATCGAGAAGCTATGAATAGGTTGAAGGAGGCTCTATAGTCTCCGCCTGTTTTGAGAAGAGTAGACTATGGATATGAGAGACCTGTCATTGTCACAGTAGATACTAGCCCAAAGGCAATTGGCTGGGCGATAGGTCAAGATGATGCGGATGGTATGCGGTTTACCTCTAGGTTTGGAGCTAGGATCTTGACAGACAGGCAAAGAGATTATCCTCAAGTGAAACGTGAATTATGGGGAGCGGTGACAGCGATGAAGACAGACCGTGAGTTTCTGATTGGTGCTCATGTAGTCCTAGAGACGGATTGTCTACCTCTACTAGGCATGATATCCAACTGTAACACGCCAGACATAGCGATGTTATGTTGGATTGTCTATATTAGAAGCTTGAATCCAGAGCTGAAGCATATAAAAGAAAAGGAGAATATGGTCGCAGATATGTTGTCGAGGGCTCGATTTGTAGATGAGGATGTCATGATTTCAGAAGCTGAGGAAGAAGAGAGAAAGGATGCTCAGTGTCAGGTTAATCGACGAGCTACAAACTTGGGGCCTTTGATGTTTAGAGAAGAGCTTTACACAGATAGACTTCGTGACATAGGATATTATCTGAGCTTGTTGGAGAGGCAAGAGAGGTGGAGCAAGGTTGAGTTCAGAGAGATAAGGAAACAAGCTTACAACTATCTTCTGCATGATGGGTATCTTTGGAGACGACCACATAGGAGAGATGGGAGGTTCATACGGGTAGTGGACGATCAAGAGACTAAGCAGCAACTAATGAAGGAGTTCCATGATACCTTATGGGCTGGACATCGAGGGATTTGGGCTACATACACCAAGTTGAAGGAGAGGTACTGGTGGAAAGGTCTGTATAAGGATGTGGTGAACTACGTCAGCTCCTGCTTGCATTGCCAGTTCTATTCAAAGATGCGGTATAGGGATGATCTCGTGCCAACTTACCCGCCTTGCATTCACTTTCAGTGGGTTCTCGCCTTAGTGGTGATGCCTCTGGGGTTATGGGGCATGCGATATTTGGTTCTGGCTCGTGAGGATCTCTCCAACTTTGTAGAAGGGCGAGCTTTGAGGACGAAGACCACAGAGGGGATATGTAAGTTTGTTCTTGAAGATATTATCTGTAGGTATAGGTCTGTAGGAAGGCTACGGGCAGATAGGGGAGAACTACGGGGTACGGAAACGAAAGAGTTTTTTGCTCGATATGGTGTGAAGCTCAAGCTTACTACTGCGATGAATCCAGAGGGGATTGGCAAGAGCGAGCGAGGACATCCATCGATAGTTCAGGCTTTGGTGAAGGCGTCGTCGGAGTGTGATCCGTCTACCTAGGAAAGCGCCGGGCTTCTGGCTGTGGTTGTTTACTCAAGAGGTTGGCTTTCAGGTCACAACAGGAGCTATAAACACTCACACAGGAGTGTAGGATCCTCTGATTTGCTCAAAAAGCGAAATTTAGGTCTCACTGGTAGTAATAGGCTTAAGCGGTGAACTTTGACACTCAAAGAGAGGAAAACTATGAAGGTTTAGACCTCTAAACTTCCCCTACATGCAAATGAGGTACTACTGAACTCACAGACGAAGTTTCAACCTGAGATCAAATTCTGACACGGAGATATGAACAGAAAAGTTCTGAATAAGAGAATTATGGCAATTTCTGGTACCTAGACAGCTATTCAGACATAGAACAGAGAATTGGCTCGATGAATTTCAAATCTTCTCACAGTATTTGAAGTCTACAGGATGCTGAACATCCCTGTGAAGTTGGGACTCCTGAATGTTTGTAGAACTCCAGATCTCCTTCTCTAAAGTCGCTGCTCTAGATTAAGAGCTTTTCAGACCCCCTCTGCTTCAGCGGCCGCCCTGAATTACTCAATTACTCAAATGATACGAAACTTTTTGGACAGTCGTAGCCCTCCTGACAGTGAACGCAACCACGAAGTTTTGAAGTGATTTCCTCAATTCTGCTGCAATTGGCACCGAAAACCCCAAAATCAACAAAAGTGACGCAGTTTTGGCACAATCCGAACTTCAATTGGGCATAACTCCTTGTTTATTGATCCAAATCGAGCAAAAATTTCACTGACAGTGCTTGGCACGACGAGCTCTCTCTTCCTGTGTTCTCAGATTTCGAAGATCCCTCACCAATTCTTCGAACTCTCCCCTAGAGTTCTATTTCTAAACTTAGAGTTTTACAAAAGACAAAAATGGACCAATGGGAGTTCATAGCTCCACTTGACTGTCCTTTTTTGCCTTAAACTACCTGGTAACTTATCTACACTCATAAGCTACCACGTCAAGCCCCCTAGAGTGCCAACGTAAAACTTAAACTACCTAAAATGACACATAGCCCTGAAAAATAACTTAAATTAGCTAGAAAGCGTGCATGGGCGACAAGTAAGTACAACCCATGAGCTCAAACCCCTATCAGCATGGAAACCCTAAGTTATGTACATTGAACGTCATAGACAAGTAAGAAGTCACTTGCACAAGCGCACAAATGCTTGAACAAGATAACTAACATACTATCAGCCTACTAGGACTCAAAATAGTATTAACACCGTATGCAAAGGTGTCAAACATATACATAAAGGACTAGAAGTAGTATGAGCTAACTTCTAGAACTACTAAACCTAAGCGTCGGAGTAGAAGTCAAGCATGTAGCCGCCAAGTAGCGCGACATCCACCCCCTCTGAACCTGCACATCCTCCGGTATGTGCCAGATCCAGATCAAGACTCTTCAGCTTCAGCTTCAAATTCATCTTCAACCTCCATTGAGTCTTCAGCTTCATCTTCAGTAAGCTCTGCAATGTTCTGGTCCTCCCCTCTCCTTCTGAAGAGCTTGATTCTCTTCCCTGCGACTGGTATCTTGAGCACTGCACCATCTAACTCTCTCAAAGAGTATGTGACATTATCATAAACTTCTAACACCACATAAGGTCCGAACCATCTCTTGGAAAACTTTCTGATAGCGCTATGCTGATTATCAAGACTACTATCATAGACTAACACCCAATCACCTTCCTTAACTGGTTTGGGTCGTAATCTATGCGTTCTATCAAATCTGCATTTGTTTCTCTCTCTAGCAGTCTTCAACCTTTCCACAGCTTTGGCAACATCCTCAGGTCTTCGTTCTAACTGCTGGATCCTTAATGCAAGAAGATCCTCCGTACTTCTACCATCTTCCCATGGCAAAACATTCCAAGTAGGCACAACCTCCTCAATCGGCATCACAGGTTTTTGCCCTAGTATCAACTCTGCTGGCATGTAACCTGTAACGGTACTATGAGTTGTACGATCTGCCCACAAAGCAAATGGTAGCAGTCTAGGCCATTCACGGATCTTACCCTTGCAAGCTTTTACCAAAGCTTTGATGATTGGCGGATGACCTCGTTCGCTCTTGCCATTCCCTTCAGGATTGTAAGCAGTGGTTAACGCCAACTTGATTCCCAATCGCTTGAAGAATTCAACTGCTTCTTGTGCATCCAGCTCACCCCTATCTGCAGTGATCTTTCCCACACACCCATACCTACAAATAACATCTTCAAGTAGAAAGCGGCAGACACTAGCAGTGGTCTTCGTCCTCAGAGCACGACCTTCAACTTGGTTAGATAGATCTTCTCTAGCCAAGACTAGATACCTCATTTGGCCAAGTCCAAATGGCATAGTTACCAGATCAACTACCCATTTGTAATGAATGGCTAAAGGATAAGTAGGATGCAATCCATCACGATGACGTACGTTGGAATACATCTGGCAAGGTATACAGGATGAAACAAACTGTACTACATCCTTATACATACCCTTCCACCAATACTTCTCCTTCATCTTGGCAAATGTAGCCCAAACTCCTCTATGACCAGCCCATAAACTCTCATGGAACTCCTTGATCAGCTTCTGCTGCAATTCCAAGTCACATACCACCCGTTGCGGTATATCTCCTTGTAGCTTAGGGCGCTTCCATAGATGTCCTCCATGTAAAAAGTAACCATAAGCTATTCTACGGATCCTTTTGAAATCTGCATCAGACCATCCTTCTTGCCTTTCCAGTGAACTCAAATAGCGTCCAAGATCCAACCACTCGTCATCATACATAGTTTCCTCAAAAAACTCCAATGGAGCTGCAAAACAGCTTCTATCTTCTGTAGCAAGAACACTAGAATAGAACTCTGTTCCCACATCCTCCTGGTCATCTATCATTTCTTTCTCATCGTAATACCTAGCCCTTGATAACATATCTGCCACAGGATTGTCCTTCCCTGCAATATGTCTAAACTCTGGGTTCAAGGACTTGATATATGCTATCCACCTCAACATAACAATATCTGGAGTTGTACAGCTAGTGATCATTCTCAAGAGAGGTAAACAATCTGTCTCCACAACCACATGTGCTCCTATCAAGTATTCCTTATCACTCTTCATCGCAGTAACTACTCTCCATAGCTCTCTCTTGACCTGAGGGTAGTCTCTCTGCCGTGAACTTAATACCTTAGCACCAAAACGCACCACATATCTATTTCCATCCTCATCGTCTTGTCCTACAGCCCATCCAATGCCAATAGGACTAGTATCAACAGTAAGGATAACAGATCTGCCCAACTCATATGTTACCTTCCGTAGAGTTGGTGGTGAAGCTAAAAGATCCTTCAACTTCCTCATAGACTCGCTTTGCTCCTCTTGCCACTGAAATCTTTGCCCCTTCCTCAGCAGCTTGTACAACGGATCTGCTACATGTGCAAAGTGTGGAATCCATATATGATAAAACACACATGCTCCTAGAAACCTTCTCACCTCAGTAACCGATCCACATGTCTCCTTCATCCTTCGGATGGCATCAACCTTGTTTGGACAAGGTTTCCGACCATAAGATCCACACAGATGTCCCACTATTAACACCTCTTGTACTCCAAACACAGACTTGGCTCCTGATAAAGTCAAATGAACCTCTTCCAGTCGACTCAGTATCTTATCACAATCAGCTATGTGATCTGCTACAAACTTACGGCACCCCCTCTGATCTTTTACCTCATTCTTCTCCTCCTCAGCACACCCTTTGATCGGCACATCATCAAGGAATGGCATAGTTTTTTCAGGAATGAAGTCCCTCAAAACTTTGTTCATGCCATTCATCATATGTGCTACCGAATTGGTAGCACCTTGCGGTAAGGTGCACATCCTTAGTAACCCTAAAGGTGTCCTCATTGTAGTCAAGTCTCTACTCTCAGAGGATAATTGAAACTGGTCATAACCTGAATATAAGTCTCCCATGGAATAGATAGCACGACCAGCAAAAACCTCCGCAAACTCGTCTACAATAGGTCCTATACCCATATTCCTGATAGTTACCTTGTTAACTGGCTGCATATCTTGAATGAATCTCAAAGCTCCACTTTTCTTCGGAACAGTAAACCATCTGCTAGAATAGGGAGCTATAGATGGTTCCAAGATACCCATCCTAATCCTCTCATTGAGCAAGTCTATCAGCTTTGGCAGATGAGCTCTAGGCACAGGGATAGGACGTAGATTCCAAAGCACATGCGGTATAGTAAAGATTACCATAGGTGCAACTACACTTGGATCTACACATCCTACTTCATGTGACTCAAACGCAAACGCCTTATCATGCCTAGATAGCATCTCCTTGAAGCTCTTCTTCTCTTGCTCAGTAAGAAACCCATCACCTCCAATCCTCAGCTCCTTCAGTGTTGTTTCCGTGAACTGGTGCCCAATTCTTCTCGGTCCTCTGAGCGTCGGTTCTCGTGCAGCTTGCTCCATCTTCTGATTGTAGTCGAGTGGTAAAGGCAAAGCCACTGGTTTAACTTTCTTTGCCACTGACTTGTACTTGGTCTCCACATACACCTCTTGTCGATCTATAAACTTATCAATTACATCATAAAGCTCCTTGGAGCTCACTCTCACCACTCTATCTACATCATCTACAGAACTTTCTACTATAGATTTCAACTCCCCTATAGTATCTACCAAATACTGCTCTTCAAACACTCCAGATATATATTCATCTCCTGCTAACTCTCCACTGTCCCACAAAGACTGCTGTACACACTTCACATGTTGCCTCTCAAACCTCTTCAGATTCTCAACCTTCCTATAACACACTGACCCACATGCCGTCAATCCTAAGAAGCCAGTGGATAAAGCCTCATGCTCTACTGGATCAGGCGAGAATCCTAGCTCTACTGTACCGTTGAAGTCTCGCTCTTCAATGGTACTCTGCCAAAACCCCTAGACTCTCTAAACTCCTGAGTAATCTTAGGTAGTGGACGGTCTCTCAAGCTATCACGATTCCTCTCATGTTCTGCAGCAACGGTCAAAAACTGAACAGCTCTTTTGCCGTCTCTACTACGTATCCTAGCATAAGCTGAACCATCATCCATAACTCGTGTCTCCATTCTAACAGCAGTAATGTAAGGCTGCCCTAGAATGATAGGATAGGTTGACATGTCTTGCACAAAGAAATTCTGAACATCACTGATGTCACCCACAGTTACCTTGATGTTGGGACAAGCACCATAGAGTTCTCCCCTCTGGTTGTTGGCAGCACGGATAAGCCATCCATGATCGGTGTCTATGAGCCACCTCTCACGCTTGTACAGCTCCTTAGACATCAGATTAATCTCTGAGCCATGATCAATCAACGCTACCACAGGTTCCTCTAGATCTCCCAGCTTCACTAAGGTCTCTGTGGTTGCTCTCGCCCAATGGTTGTGAGAATAATGGCTCTTCTGCGATGCTTCCACCTCATCTTCAAACCTCACGTGCTGATCTGATCTTCCCTCTGATACTTGAGAGCAGTAACCAGCAATCTCATCCTCCTCATCCTCCGACAGTTTGGTCCCTAGAGCGTTAAGCGTAGCTGCTTCACCCAAAATCTGACGTTTCCTCTTGATGATATCTATGATAACCTCATGGAACTCACGCTTTGCTATCCCAAGAATCTCACCCAAGGTAAACTCAACCTTCCCATTCAAGATACGATTCTCTAACACCTGCTTCAGGTCTGTAGCAATCTCAATATCAGACTGAAGTTTGTATGCAGGCATCTTACCCTTCTCCTTGCTTCTCTCCTTCTCCTTTGGTGTTGTAGGTGGTAGATCCTCCATAGTCTCTTCCCGAGTAGGTGTTGTCTCCTGCCTTGCCTCTGGTCTAGCCCTTTCACTCCTTGTAGCAGGTCGTTTGGCTGTAGAAGCCTCACCTGCATCCTCCCTCCTGCGTTTTTCTTCTAGTACAGCTTCATGCTGACTTCTTGCAACATAAGCATGCACTGACATAGTATCCACAGGGTCATTCCATCCTGTAGTTTCTCTAATTGAGTTGCCAACCCTTCGTAGCACATCCTTGTCTAGCTCTGTTCTAGCTACGGACCGCACTACATCTGACCACAACCCAGTAGTCCCTTTCTCTCTCTCCATCTCCACTTTCACTCCACAGGTAGCAGCATTCACAAGAGAAACAGCATGTGATGCCGATATCTCATTCACAAGCCTCTTCATACCACCCTTGCCAAAGTTGGTTCCCAACATCATCCCAGTCTCTCTCAGATGGATCTTACCATCTTTGAAGAAGATCAGATCCTTCCTCAATGCATCTGAAAACTCTCCACAATCTCTTCTTAAATGGTCTAGGCTATCACACCATATACAACGATGAACAAAGCCTTCTCTCATCTGAGGTCTCTGCATAGCAGGCTGTACATTCTGCTCCTTCTCTTCTAACCTAGTGAGCTTAAGCTTAAGCTCCTTCATACCCTTAATCAGTTCATCAAGCGGTGAGTCTTCCTCTCTAGCAATTACCAAAGCAGGCTTAGTAGGCAACTGCTTGACAGGAATTATCAGAGGTGCTGCTTCACTTACCACCACCTTGTCCCTTCTTCTCTGTCTCTTGGTCAGCAAAGAAACAGCCTCTTCGACCTCCTTCCAATCAGTCTTCAATCCTCTCTCCTCACTCTTGTCTTCCAGCAACAGCTCAAGCTTCTCCTGAATAGTCACGTCCGCTGCCTGTAGGAAAAGCTCGGTCTTCTCCACCTCTAGTGTAAGCTTCTCTGTCCTAGAAAGCTGAGCATACTGACGATCAAACTCCCTTAACAACTCATTTACAGACAAACCTTTGTTAGGCTTCACCACCCACTCCAAGAACGTTCTCTTGGTCACCCTCTCTGAGTCTTTAGTGTAGTACTCCTCTTTCAAAGCTCGCATAAAGCTCTCCCAACTCTGTCCTTGCTGCTGCTTGAGCTCCTTCACACGCCCACGAATCTCAGGGACAACAGCAAGCTCAAAGTTCTCCACCATCTCCTTCTCAGGCACCTTGTTCACCTCCATCTCCCTAGCATAGTATCGCACATACTTGGAAATATCTGTACCCTTGAACTGATCCATCTGATGCACCACAGATTGCAACGCCTTGGTTGCTAATACCTCCTTCCTCTCTGTGCTCTGCTGCTGCTGCATAAACATGGAAAAAGCTTGGAACATCTTCATCGTAGCAGCATCAAGCTGAACAGGTTGCTGAGCAGCAGTAGCACCTCCACTTGATGATCCTTGGTTGGCCATGATATCTGATCCTGTAACACTCTCAAGAAAACTCCCACCCTAGGTGTTTCACGTCGAGTTCACCAAAAAGAGAGTATGTCGGAGTGTGATCCGTCTACCTAGGAAAGCGCCGGGCTTCTGGCTGTGGTTGTTTACTCAAGAGGTTGGCTTTCAGGTCACAACAGGAGCTATAAACACTCACACAGGAGTGTAGGATCCTCTGATTTGCTCAAAAAGCGAAATTTAGGTCTCACTGGTAGTAATAGGCTTAAGCGGTGAACTTTGACACTCAAAGAGAGGAAAACTATGAAGGTTTAGACCTCTAAACTTCCCCTACATGCAAATGAGGTACTACTGAACTCACAGACGAAGTTTCAACCTGAGATCAAATTCTGACACGGAGATATGAACAGAAAAGTTCTGAATAAGAGAATTATGGCAATTTCTGGTACCTAGACAGCTATTCAGACATAGAACAGAGAATTGGCTCGATGAATTTCAAATCTTCTCACAGTATTTGAAGTCTACAGGATGCTGAACATCCCTGTGAAGTTGGGACTCCTGAATGTTTGTAGAACTCCAGATCTCCTTCTCTAAAGTCGCTGCTCTAGATTAAGAGCTTTTCAGACCCCCTCTGCTTCAGCGGCCGCCCTGAATTACTCAATTACTCAAATGATACGAAACTTTTTGGACAGTCGTAGCCCTCCTGACAGTGAACGCAACCACGAAGTTTTGAAGTGATTTCCTCAATTCTGCTGCAATTGGCACCGAAAACCCCAAAATCAACAAAAGTGACGCAGTTTTGGCACAATCCGAACTTCAATTGGGCATAACTCCTTGTTTATTGATCCAAATCGAGCAAAAATTTCACTGACAGTGCTTGGCACGACGAGCTCTCTCTTCCTGTGTTCTCAGATTTCGAAGATCCCTCACCAATTCTTCGAACTCTCCCCTAGAGTTCTATTTCTAAACTTAGAGTTTTACAAAAGACAAAAATGGACCAATGGGAGTTCATAGCTCCACTTGACTGTCCTTTTTTGCCTTAAACTACCTGGTAACTTATCTACACTCATAAGCTACCACGTCAAGCCCCCTAGAGTGCCAACGTAAAACTTAAACTACCTAAAATGACACATAGCCCTGAAAAATAACTTAAATTAGCTAGAAAGCGTGCATGGGCGACAAGTAAGTACAACCCATGAGCTCAAACCCCTATCAGCATGGAAACCCTAAGTTATGTACATTGAACGTCATAGACAAGTAAGAAGTCACTTGCACAAGCGCACAAATGCTTGAACAAGATAACTAACATACTATCAGCCTACTAGGACTCAAAATAGTATTAACACCGTATGCAAAGGTGTCAAACATATACATAAAGGACTAGAAGTAGTATGAGCTAACTTCTAGAACTACTAAACCTAAGCGTCGGAGTAGAAGTCAAGCATGTAGCCGCCAAGTAGCGCGACATCCACCCCCTCTGAACCTGCACATCCTCCGGTATGTGCCAGATCCAGATCAAGACTCTTCAGCTTCAGCTTCAAATTCATCTTCAACCTCCATTGAGTCTTCAGCTTCATCTTCAGTAAGCTCTGCAATGTTCTGGTCCTCCCCTCTCTTTCTGAAGAGCTTGATTCTCTTCCCTGCGACTGGTATCTTGAGCACTGCACCATCTAACTCTCTCAAAGAGTATGTGACATTATCATAAACTTCTAACACCACATAAGGTCCGAACCATCTCTTGGAAAACTTTCTGATAGCGCTATGCTGATTATCAAGACTACTATCATAGACTAACACCCAATCACCTTCCTTAACTGGTTTGGGTCGTAATCTATGCGTTCTATCAAATCTGCATTTGTTTCTCTCTCTAGCAGTCTTCAACCTTTCCACAGCTTTGGCAACATCCTCAGGTCTTCGTTCTAACTGCTGGATCCTTAATGCAAGAAGATCCTCCGTACTTCTACCATCTTCCCATGGCAAAACATTCCAAGTAGGCACAACCTCCTCAATCGGCATCACAGGTTTTTGCCCTAGTATCAACTCTGCTGGCATGTAACCTGTAACGGTACTATGAGTTGTACGATCTGCCCACAAAGCAAATGGTAGCAGTCTAGGCCATTCACGGATCTTACCCTTGCAAGCTTTTACCAAAGCTTTGATGATTGGCGGATGACCTCGTTCGCTCTTGCCATTCCCTTCAGGATTGTAAGCAGTGGTTAACGCCAACTTGATTCCCAATCGCTTGAAGAATTCAACTGCTTCTTGTGCATCCAGCTCACCCCTATCTGCAGTGATCTTTCCCACACACCCATACCTACAAATAACATCTTCAAGTAGAAAGCGGCAGACACTAGCAGTGGTCTTCGTCCTCAGAGCACGACCTTCAACTTGGTTAGATAGATCTTCTCTAGCCAAGACTAGATACCTCATTTGGCCAAGTCCAAATGGCATAGTTACCAGATCAACTACCCATTTGTAATGAATGGCTAAAGGATAAGTAGGATGCAATCCATCACGATGACGTACGTTGGAATACATCTGGCAAGGTATACAGGATGAAACAAACTGTACTACATCCTTATACATACCCTTCCACCAATACTTCTCCTTCATCTTGGCAAATGTAGCCCAAACTCCTCTATGACCAGCCCATAAACTCTCATGGAACTCCTTGATCAGCTTCTGCTGCAATTCCAAGTCACATACCACCCGTTGCGGTATATCTCCTTGTAGCTTAGGGCGCTTCCATAGATGTCCTCCATGTAAAAAGTAACCATAAGCTATTCTACGGATCCTTTTGAAATCTGCATCAGACCATCCTTCTTGCCTTTCCAGTGAACTCAAATAGCGTCCAAGATCCAACCACTCGTCATCATACATAGTTTCCTCAAAAAACTCCAATGGAGCTGCAAAACAGCTTCTATCTTCTGTAGCAAGAACACTAGAATAGAACTCTGTTCCCACATCCTCCTGGTCATCTATCATTTCTTTCTCATCGTAATACCTAGCCCTTGATAACATATCTGCCACAGGATTGTCCTTCCCTGCAATATGTCTAAACTCTGGGTTCAAGGACTTGATATATGCTATCCACCTCAACATAACAATATCTGGAGTTGTACAGCTAGTGATCATTCTCAAGAGAGGTAAACAATCTGTCTCCACAACCACATGTGCTCCTATCAAGTATTCCTTATCACTCTTCATCGCAGTAACTACTCTCCATAGCTCTCTCTTGACCTGAGGGTAGTCTCTCTGCCGTGAACTTAATACCTTAGCACCAAAACGCACCACATATCTATTTCCATCCTCATCGTCTTGTCCTACAGCCCATCCAATGCCAATAGGACTAGTATCAACAGTAAGGATAACAGATCTGCCCAACTCATATGTTACCTTCCGTAGAGTTGGTGGTGAAGCTAAAAGATCCTTCAACTTCCTCATAGACTCGCTTTGCTCCTCTTGCCACTGAAATCTTTGCCCCTTCCTCAGCAGCTTGTACAACGGATCTGCTACATGTGCAAAGTGTGGAATCCATATATGATAAAACACACATGCTCCTAGAAACCTTCTCACCTCAGTAACCGATCCACATGTCTCCTTCATCCTTCGGATGGCATCAACCTTGTTTGGACAAGGTTTCCGACCATAAGATCCACACAGATGTCCCACTATTAACACCTCTTGTACTCCAAACACAGACTTGGCTCCTGATAAAGTCAAATGAACCTCTTCCAGTCGACTCAGTATCTTATCACAATCAGCTATGTGATCTGCTACAAACTTACGGCACCCCCTCTGATCTTTTACCTCATTCTTCTCCTCCTCAGCACACCCTTTGATCGGCACATCATCAAGGAATGGCATAGTTTTTTCAGGAATGAAGTCCCTCAAAACTTTGTTCATGCCATTCATCATATGTGCTACCGAATTGGTAGCACCTTGCGGTAAGGTGCACATCCTTAGTAACCCTAAAGGTGTCCTCATTGTAGTCAAGTCTCTACTCTCAGAGGATAATTGAAACTGGTCATAACCTGAATATAAGTCTCCCATGGAATAGATAGCACGACCAGCAAAAACCTCCGCAAACTCGTCTACAATAGGTCCTATACCCATATTCCTGATAGTTACCTTGTTAACTGGCTGCATATCTTGAATGAATCTCAAAGCTCCACTTTTCTTCGGAACAGTAAACCATCTGCTAGAATAGGGAGCTATAGATGGTTCCAAGATACCCATCCTAATCCTCTCATTGAGCAAGTCTATCAGCTTTGGCAGATGAGCTCTAGGCACAGGGATAGGACGTAGATTCCAAAGCACATGCGGTATAGTAAAGATTACCATAGGTGCAACTACACTTGGATCTACACATCCTACTTCATGTGACTCAAACGCAAACGCCTTATCATGCCTAGATAGCATCTCCTTGAAGCTCTTCTTCTCTTGCTCAGTAAGAAACCCATCACCTCCAATCCTCAGCTCCTTCAGTGTTGTTTCCGTGAACTGGTGCCCAATTCTTCTCGGTCCTCTGAGCGTCGGTTCTCGTGCAGCTTGCTCCATCTTCTGATTGTAGTCGAGTGGTAAAGGCAAAGCCACTGGTTTAACTTTCTTTGCCACTGACTTGTACTTGGTCTCCACATACACCTCTTGTCGATCTATAAACTTATCAATTACATCATAAAGCTCCTTGGAGCTCACTCTCACCACTCTATCTACATCATCTACAGAACTTTCTACTATAGATTTCAACTCCCCTATAGTATCTACCAAATACTGCTCTTCAAACACTCCAGATATATATTCATCTCCTGCTAACTCTCCACTGTCCCACAAAGACTGCTGTACACACTTCACATGTTGCCTCTCAAACCTCTTCAGATTCTCAACCTTCCTATAACACACTGACCCACATGCCGTCAATCCTAAGAAGCCAGTGGATAAAGCCTCATGCTCTACTGGATCAGGCGAGAATCCTAGCTCTACTGTACCGTTGAAGTCTCGCTCTTCAATGGTACTCTGCCAAAACCCCTAGACTCTCTAAACTCCTGAGTAATCTTAGGTAGTGGACGGTCTCTCAAGCTATCACGATTCCTCTCATGTTCTGCAGCAACGGTCAAAAACTGAACAGCTCTTTTGCCGTCTCTACTACGTATCCTAGCATAAGCTGAACCATCATCCATAACTCGTGTCTCCATTCTAACAGCAGTAATGTAAGGCTGCCCTAGAATGATAGGATAGGTTGACATGTCTTGCACAAAGAAATTCTGAACATCACTGATGTCACCCACAGTTACCTTGATGTTGGGACAAGCACCATAGAGTTCTCCCCTCTGGTTGTTGGCAGCACGGATAAGCCATCCATGATCGGTGTCTATGAGCCACCTCTCACGCTTGTACAGCTCCTTAGACATCAGATTAATCTCTGAGCCATGATCAATCAACGCTACCACAGGTTCCTCTAGATCTCCCAGCTTCACTAAGGTCTCTGTGGTTGCTCTCGCCCAATGGTTGTGAGAATAATGGCTCTTCTGCGATGCTTCCACCTCATCTTCAAACCTCACGTGCTGATCTGATCTTCCCTCTGATACTTGAGAGCAGTAACCAGCAATCTCATCCTCCTCATCCTCCGACAGTTTGGTCCCTAGAGCGTTAAGCGTAGCTGCTTCACCCAAAATCTGACGTTTCCTCTTGATGATATCTATGATAACCTCATGGAACTCACGCTTTGCTATCCCAAGAATCTCACCCAAGGTAAACTCAACCTTCCCATTCAAGATACGATTCTCTAACACCTGCTTCAGGTCTGTAGCAATCTCAATATCAGACTGAAGTTTGTATGCAGGCATCTTACCCTTCTCCTTGCTTCTCTCCTTCTCCTTTGGTGTTGTAGGTGGTAGATCCTCCATAGTCTCTTCCCGAGTAGGTGTTGTCTCCTGCCTTGCCTCTGGTCTAGCCCTTTCACTCCTTGTAGCAGGTCGTTTGGCTGTAGAAGCCTCACCTGCATCCTCCCTCCTGCGTTTTTCTTCTAGTACAGCTTCATGCTGACTTCTTGCAACATAAGCATGCACTGACATAGTATCCACAGGGTCATTCCATCCTGTAGTTTCTCTAATTGAGTTGCCAACCCTTCGTAGCACATCCTTGTCTAGCTCTGTTCTAGCTACGGACCGCACTACATCTGACCACAACCCAGTAGTCCCTTTCTCTCTCTCCATCTCCACTTTCACTCCACAGGTAGCAGCATTCACAAGAGAAACAGCATGTGATGCCGATATCTCATTCACAAGCCTCTTCATACCACCCTTGCCAAAGTTGGTTCCCAACATCATCCCAGTCTCTCTCAGATGGATCTTACCATCTTTGAAGAAGATCAGATCCTTCCTCAATGCATCTGAAAACTCTCCACAATCTCTTCTTAAATGGTCTAGGCTATCACACCATATACAACGATGAACAAAGCCTTCTCTCATCTGAGGTCTCTGCATAGCAGGCTGTACATTCTGCTCCTTCTCTTCTAACCTAGTGAGCTTAAGCTTAAGCTCCTTCATACCCTTAATCAGTTCATCAAGCGGTGAGTCTTCCTCTCTAGCAATTACCAAAGCAGGCTTAGTAGGCAACTGCTTGACAGGAATTATCAGAGGTGCTGCTTCACTTACCACCACCTTGTCCCTTCTTCTCTGTCTCTTGGTCAGCAAAGAAACAGCCTCTTCGACCTCCTTCCAATCAGTCTTCAATCCTCTCTCCTCACTCTTGTCTTCCAGCAACAGCTCAAGCTTCTCCTGAATAGTCACGTCCGCTGCCTGTAGGAAAAGCTCGGTCTTCTCCACCTCTAGTGTAAGCTTCTCTGTCCTAGAAAGCTGAGCATACTGACGATCAAACTCCCTTAACAACTCATTTACAGACAAACCTTTGTTAGGCTTCACCACCCACTCCAAGAACGTTCTCTTGGTCACCCTCTCTGAGTCTTTAGTGTAGTACTCCTCTTTCAAAGCTCGCATAAAGCTCTCCCAACTCTGTCCTTGCTGCTGCTTGAGCTCCTTCACACGCCCACGAATCTCAGGGACAACAGCAAGCTCAAAGTTCTCCACCATCTCCTTCTCAGGCACCTTGTTCACCTCCATCTCCCTAGCATAGTATCGCACATACTTGGAAATATCTGTACCCTTGAACTGATCCATCTGATGCACCACAGATTGCAACGCCTTGGTTGCTAATACCTCCTTCCTCTCTGTGCTCTGCTGCTGCTGCATAAACATGGAAAAAGCTTGGAACATCTTCATCGTAGCAGCATCAAGCTGAACAGGTTGCTGAGCAGCAGTAGCACCTCCACTTGATGATCCTTGGTTGGCCATGATATCTGATCCTGTAACACTCTCAAGAAAACTCCCACCCTAGGTGTTTCACGTCGAGTTCACCAAAAAGAGAGTATGTCGGAGTGTGATCCGTCTACCTAGGAAAGCGCCGGGCTTCTGGCTGTGGTTGTTTACTCAAGAGGTTGGCTTTCAGGTCACAACAGGAGCTATAAACACTCACACAGGAGTGTAGGATCCTCTGATTTGCTCAAAAAGCGAAATTTAGGTCTCACTGGTAGTAATAGGCTTAAGCGGTGAACTTTGACACTCAAAGAGAGGAAAACTATGAAGGTTTAGACCTCTAAACTTCCCCTACATGCAAATGAGGTACTACTGAACTCACAGACGAAGTTTCAACCTGAGATCAAATTCTGACACGGAGATATGAACAGAAAAGTTCTGAATAAGAGAATTATGGCAATTTCTGGTACCTAGACAGCTATTCAGACATAGAACAGAGAATTGGCTCGATGAATTTCAAATCTTCTCACAGTATTTGAAGTCTACAGGATGCTGAACATCCCTGTGAAGTTGGGACTCCTGAATGTTTGTAGAACTCCAGATCTCCTTCTCTAAAGTCGCTGCTCTAGATTAAGAGCTTTTCAGACCCCCTCTGCTTCAGCGGCCGCCCTGAATTACTCAATTACTCAAATGATACGAAACTTTTTGGACAGTCGTAGCCCTCCTGACAGTGAACGCAACCACGAAGTTTTGAAGTGATTTCCTCAATTCTGCTGCAATTGGCACCGAAAACCCCAAAATCAACAAAAGTGACGCAGTTTTGGCACAATCCGAACTTCAATTGGGCATAACTCCTTGTTTATTGATCCAAATCGAGCAAAAATTTCACTGACAGTGCTTGGCACGACGAGCTCTCTCTTCCTGTGTTCTCAGATTTCGAAGATCCCTCACCAATTCTTCGAACTCTCCCCTAGAGTTCTATTTCTAAACTTAGAGTTTTACAAAAGACAAAAATGGACCAATGGGAGTTCATAGCTCCACTTGACTGTCCTTTTTTGCCTTAAACTACCTGGTAACTTATCTACACTCATAAGCTACCACGTCAAGCCCCCTAGAGTGCCAACGTAAAACTTAAACTACCTAAAATGACACATAGCCCTGAAAAATAACTTAAATTAGCTAGAAAGCGTGCATGGGCGACAAGTAAGTACAACCCATGAGCTCAAACCCCTATCAGCATGGAAACCCTAAGTTATGTACATTGAACGTCATAGACAAGTAAGAAGTCACTTGCACAAGCGCACAAATGCTTGAACAAGATAACTAACATACTATCAGCCTACTAGGACTCAAAATAGTATTAACACCGTATGCAAAGGTGTCAAACATATACATAAAGGACTAGAAGTAGTATGAGCTAACTTCTAGAACTACTAAACCTAAGCGTCGGAGTAGAAGTCAAGCATGTAGCCGCCAAGTAGCGCGACAGCGTGTGATGGTAAGCATAGAGAGTGGCCTAGGTTACTCCCTTTTGCTTTATGGGCAGATAGAACTACTCATTGTTCGACTACAAGATACATGCCTGTTGAGTTGATGTTAGGGCAGAAATCGATGATGCCAGCAGAAGAAGACTTTCCTACCTGGGCTACCTTGCCATGGGAGGACAATGTGGACCGTGTGCAACTTCTCTCACTATGAATCAGACAACTAGAATGTAGAGAGGAAGATCTCGCTGAAGCGCAGCTCCAGCTGAAGGCGGCTCTACTTGGGAACAAGGAGAGGTTTGATAAGACTCATAGACTTCGGCCAAAACCGATACAAGTTGGGGACTGGGTGTTGGTATACGACAACACATTGGAGAACCAACACTCTACAGTTCAAAAGTTTTCAAGAAGGTGGTTTGGCCGGTACCTTGTCTCATATGTACATCAGAATGCTACTTATTCCTTGCAAGAGCTAGATGGCACGCATTTAAGACTTCCAGTTGCTGGGAAACGAGTGAAGCTATTCAAAAAGAGAGAGGAGACTCTGGAGCTAGCTGAGTTCTTAGGTTCAGAGCAGACATGAGCAAATGAAGACCTTTCTGAGGCGGTCGAGGAGAGCGAAGACGATTTGGAGGACCACGAAGGTCAATGACGGATTGGCACATACCAAAGGATGTGCAGGTTTGGAGGGGGTGAATGTCGTATTGTACATAGGTCTGTACAGTGAAAAGTAATGCAAAGAGATTTTTTTCTATATTGTGTAAAGGAAGCTGCCCTGCAGCTTAACAAGCTAGGCAGGAGCTAAGCTGGGGCCATGCTTGACAAGCTGCCCCCTAGCTTGGATTGGAATATCACCCCTGAGAGAGTCGAAAGACACCAGAATGTAAAGCTCGACGAGGAGAGCGACCTCATACTTCTAGTTTTGACAGAAAGTGTTTTAAGCAATAGTTAGTACGAGTTTTAGACTGTGAAATATGTGAAAGAGGGAAATCCGTCGGTTCTGGCTCAAGACTCGAACTCAGAATCTGATAGCGTGGGTGTGTAGGTGTTCATGAATACTATAGTTTTGACTCCTTATTCATTAAAAATGGAGTTGTATAGAGAAATTAGCACAGAAAAGGCTAGTAAAGACTTTACAGGAAGATTTCCTTAGTAAAGCATATGTACAGACTGTAAAACCTTTTTGAACGGAACCAAAGGCCATCCCAGTGATAGGACGCCTGGCTAGGAGGGAAGTGGTCTCAGTATCAATCCCTCCTGGTCTCTGGTTCCTATTCTGACATGTTGGTCTCCCGGATGGGAGTCTATGTTGGGTATGCAGCCATGTCCTGTATACCTAGGGGCGGGAGATCGGTATCTCCCTTAATCGTGGGCTTCCTGGTCTAAGCCTCCGCATGCCATCCTGAATATACTATGGGAGATACCTGGTGTGCATATGGGGGGGCTGTAAGCCCTGTGGGGCAGCCTCATAAGTGTTAGGGCTTCGGCCTACATTGGATGGCTTGTAGTATATTCAGGATGGCATCAAGAGCACAGGAAACTTTTGCTAATTAGCTAAATAAGCATCGAGTAGGCTTGCGATGGAGAATGAGGTTATGTGAACCTTTATTAGTGTAGGGGTAGAGTTTGTGGAGACAACTATGAAACTTGTATTAAAAAAGGGCCAACTTTGTAAATAATGCTCTATACGTATAAGGACAGCAGGGGGGCAGCTTAAGCTAGGGCCCTGCTTGTGATAAGTGACTGCACTTATAAGGACAGCAGGGGGGCAGCTTAAGCTGGGGCCTTAACTTTTAGGTTTAATACCTGCGACGGCTGGAGATCGGGATAGACTTTTTCCAGGGAGTTTTCTGAGAGAACTGAGGCGGAAGGAGGAAAAAGGAGCAGAATTAGGGATTGAGGAGAGGAGACGCTGAGAAGCTTGGAGGCTGAGTGGGGGTCGATTTTTCTGACAGAATTGAGTGGATTGAGGAGAGGAGACGCTGAGAAGCTTGGAGGTTGAGTGGGGGTCGATTTTTCTGACAGAATTGAGTGGATTCAGGAGAGGAGACGCTGAGAAGCTTGGAGGCTGAGTGAGGATCGATTTTTCTGACAGAATTGAGTGGATTGAGGAGAGGAGACGCTGAGAAGCTTGGAGGCTGAGTGCGGGTCGATTTTTCTGACATAATTGAGTGGATTGAGAAGAGGAGACGCTGAGAAGCTTGGAGGGTGAGTGAGGATCGATTTTTCTGACAGAATTGAGTGGATTGAGGAGAAGAGACGCTGAGAAGCTTGGAGGCTGAGTGGGGGTCGATTTTTCTGACAGAATTGAGTGGATTGAGGAGAGGAGACGCTGAGAAGCTTGGAGGTTGAGTGGGGGTCGATTTTTCTGACAGAATTGAGTGGAGTGAGCAAGGGAGATCGTGAGAGAGGCAGGAAAGTGTTTTGGAGACAAGAACCTCATATGTTACACAGTTTTGAGGTTTGGAAGGAGTAGAATTGAACGGACAGAGGTGGTTTATTGGAAGGAGATCATTTTTGACAAGGCTTTGGTTGTCGTAAGATCAAATTCCTTGGAATTTTCAGCTGAGAAGGACTTAGGATAAGAGGAGAGAGATATTTTCTTACATTGAAGCAGTTGACGCTGAAATAAAGCTATTTCTACTCCGGAGAGACATATTTGTGTACTTGAGTGCGTGCTTGAGTGTTTGTTTTGCAATTGGTGGGCACAAGAGGCTGTGTTTTGAGATTTCATCGTCTGCAGCGACCTATTTTCCTTTCTGGTCATTTCTCTTTGATCTATCACAGTCAGGGGTCCGCCCTCCCCAAGAAAGACTCTCACCACGACAACGGTAAAAAAATACATTTACTAACTTCAAATAGTCATTTTGTCACTTATCCGTCTCAATCAACGTGTGCCTTATTTACGTTAGGTAGCACTTGATTGTATTACTTGTGATCGAGACATAATCTGGTATAATAATATTATATGATAACACAGTGTAAAGACAATCACTACATCCCTAACGACTTTAAAATAATATGTATCAAGAGTGTCATGGAGAACATAGATCGAGAAGAAGACAATCACGACAACATGAGAAATTTGAGAAAGTGACTGGCTATGGGGGAGACAAAAAAGGACTTTTTCTTTTGTGATATTAGAAAATATGTAAGTGCTAAATGTAAATCCTATTGTAGATAAGTCATTATGGAAAATTGAATTTATGATAACTACTAATTATGAATGAAAGATAGAAATGCAGATTTTCTAAACGTAACCCATAACGCTGGGGTGCAGAAACGCACTTCTGAAATTACAAGAACTAAATTATAAGTTCAGTACATTTATTTTATTTATCTCTTCTCACCAAAACGATTAGGAAATAAATTAATGCTGCATTCTGGCCTCTTGCATCTTGGAAGAGATGAACAATATACCTGCTTCCTTATTATGAGATGCATGGAAAACTTTCAAGGAGGATAGCATCCACAAGAAAAATAGTTATAGTAGTCAAGGTTGTCTCCGAGATGAGATAATCCGGAGGGAGCAGCCTTAATTATGATTTCTGACTCGCATAAATTCACACTATAACGTACTCCTCATAGGATTCTCTTTATAAATAGTGTTGATTCACGCTTGAATATAACAAACATTAAAATGCAATTTGTAGTATACTTTCACTAAGAATAATAACTGATGTTTCATGAACAACGGTACAGTTATTTATGAGCTTTTCTTAAATATACAAACAAAGACATGAGGTTGTGTCCGTTGTAGTTGAGTTTTTTCTGCTGAGTGGAGATTTTAAGGAAGTGAATAAGACAAAATCTTGAAAAGTCATAGGAGGAATTCACTTCTTGAAGTATAATATCACGTGGTAGTTAGTTACTATAATGAATATGAAGATGGAATTAATTAATAAAAATTCTGCAAAAATTATAACAAAACAAAAGAAGTGAACCGTCGTTGTCGTTCTCCTCGTGCAGTGCGGTACATACTATTGTGGATCGAATTGTCATTCTTTTCATGAAATGCGGTGCAATATGGATGATGGTGGAGATATATGTGATTTTACGGATCGAGCATTTTGATATGTAGCGATCCGTTACGCTTTCTATCATCGCTTCAATGTTGATAGTGGCAGCAGTAGAGATGGATGAAAGAGAAAGTGCTATATAATTTTGCCGTCTAAGCTCTTGCTCCCATGCTCTCTACTAGCACTTCAATCTTGATAATGATCACAATGGAGATGGAAGAAAGAGAAAATGTTGGATTTTGATTGTCTGAATGAGTGCCCTCATCCTTCTATCATTATCTCAATCTTGAAAATGGCTGCAATAGAGGTTGACAAAAGAAAAGACGTTGGATAATTTTGATCTAAAGTAAAGAAAACTTAATGTCCAAGATGATGGTCGAAAGCACGGACAATGTCAGAGAAAATTTATTGTGTATGTTGTTTTAATATGATAATGCTTGTAACTGCCTCTCGTGTCTGTTGTTTTGATAGGACAATGCTTCTACATGATTATTTTTTGCTTTGTTGTAGAATAGGTTGTTGCCAAGGTTTAGATATGTAATAGACGATTTAGATCATCGATAGAAGTTTACATTGCATCGTGAGTGGTACAATGCATACAAACTTATCAAAATAGTAAGTTTTATGGAATCAGCTATTCAACTCGATTTCGTGCTTGGGAACAACATAATTCTAGTACGTTAAAATGACTGAGTTCTCCTACTAAAAAAAAATCAATATCATATTTCACAATGATCATTGGTACCAATGATCAAATTTATTTTTAGTCTCATAACGGTTATACCTTTTCTAAAACTATCTGAAACTATCTTGAACAAATATGTCTTATCTCAAACTACTCAAATGGTAACACCTTCTCGTGAACTATTTCTATTAAATTGGTTATTTTTATCAAATTGTTCTAAATCAACGTTTCTAGCCTAGTTGCAGATTGTATTGCTGATTTTCCTCACGGAAACTATTGTGATATGTTCAAACTACATCAGACTACAAATATTTTAGTAGCATTGAGAAGAAATGATAAGTTTGGTTAACTTAATTCAGACAATGATCTATAGTTGTTTAAGCTATATAGAGAGAAATAATTCTCGTATGTTAAAATGACTCAGTTCTCCTACTATAAAAAAAACTCAATATCATATTTCACAATGATCATTGGTACCAATGATCAAATTTATTTTTAGTCTCGTAACGGTTATACCTTTTATAAAACTATCTGAAACTATTATACTTTATCTCAAACTATCTCGAACAAATATGTCTTCTCTCAAACTATTCAAACGGTAATACCTTCTCGTGAAATATTTCTATTAAATTGATTATTTTATCAAATTATTCTAAATCAACTTTTCTGGCCTAGTTGCAGATTGTATTGCTGATTTTCTTCACGGAAACTATTGTGATATGTTCAAACTACATCATACTACAAATGTTTTAGTAGCATTGAGAAGGGGTGCCCCAAATTGGTTCCTTAAGTTCGCGATTAAGCGAATTCTTCTTTTACTTTTATTTCAATTGGCTTTCACCTATCGGTCTGACTCCTTGGGTCCTCGGTAAAGGGTAAAATAGCAGAGTGCTTTGCACGGCTCAAGGCACGAATTCGAGGCGCGCGTAGGGGAGAATATAAGCAATACCTCAAAATGGTGACCCGGATGTGTTTTTCGTAGGTCGATTGCTCGCTTTCTTGCCAGACGGAGGAGCAACTACTAGACCCAAAGATCTTTAGGCTAGCTTACGAGCTAAAGAAATTGTCTTGAAAAGTTATTTCAATGGAAGGGTCTCGTCTCTGACCACGAGGGATCTGCTTGGTTAATTGTTCAAAATTTCAATTTAGCTCCTAACAAGCGGAGGCCTCCGGCCCGTAGTAAGTGAGACAGTGGGGGATAAGCTTCATTGTCGTAATAAGAATTTTGGTTAACTTAGTTCAGATAATGATCTATAGTTGTTTAGACTATATAGAGAGAAACGTCAAGACATCATATATAGCATTGTTGTTACAGACACAAATACTGAATTAGCTTTGAGAAATAGTGAGAAGTTCAATTTAAATTTAATAAAGACTTTTATGTATAGGTTGGTTAGTTATAGTTAAGTTTAGTTAAGTTATAATGAGAGTGAAATAACCAAATAAGAAATACATAACTTATGCAGAGTTATATTATTTATAGTTGAAGTTTACAAGCTAGTTTAATTTAGACTGATAAGCTAGAATGATAAAAGTTGGAATAAGAGCTAAGTTAGATGTAGATTAGGAGCATTATTCTTTTTAGATCAAAATTTAATAAAGTTATCGTAATATTCTTAATGCCATCGCATTACTACATGATCTTATACATTGATACACGTTGTATTATGATGATGATTCATATGTATGCATTGACTCACATTGCACTGAGGGACTAACCCTCATATGACTTAGAATCAAAGTATAATATTAAGCTCCAATACGTCAATATCTCATCTTTTGCAGAGCATGCTACTATTAAAGAAATATTCCTCCCCCTAAGCATAAGGTCCAACATAATTCTCCGAAGAGATCAACCTACTACGATAACCCTTGTGATGCAACTTTAAACCTTATTAGACAGATATCAAGAGGGAGATTTGAACTCTATACCTTTGGTTTCTCCAAGGATGCCTTAGTCATTGAACTAGAACCACATCACATATAAATCTTGTTCCAATAGTTCTATGACTTTCTGTCATACTTGTTATTCGTTCGAGTGTTATCATATTTCATGAATTATGTCCATTGAAATAATATATGACTACATGACAAAGTCTCTATATATTTGATAAAGCGATTGATTTCCAGAAATTGTTTTTCTATTTCTCAACCATGACATCACATATATTATTATATATCAGGTTTTGTTATTATTCATGTATTGTTAATGCTGCAAGTCCAGAATATATATATATATACCCACATGTACAAATACTTACATATTATATATATGTATACACCAACTATATTTTCAATATATAATAAATAGAAAAGATTATATTATATTAAAAGTTATCTATATTATAACTCCTCATACAATTCATTTATCAGACTGTATAGTCTATCATAACATATACTCAATCTGACATATAAGATAAAGATGCATGTATACACATACTCTTAAATGTAATAAACATGTACATGTGTATAAATAAATATTATTATATTTAGTTTAATATATAATGATGATATTAAATATTTTGGCAAAACGTTAACTCAACTGGTGCTACGTATAAGAATATAACATATGAAGAGCTCATCAAGATACTTTTCACTAATTCGGAACATGCCACGTAAACACCTTCTCTATAACTACTTATGTAACAAGTCTTGAAATTCAAAAAGAAATTATCTCGATAAATACATAGCTTTCACAGTTCCATTACAGACGTAGCAACTTGTTTCCCATAGCATTAGAATCTCATATTCTCATAACAAATATATCTTATTTTGACTTCCACGTTTTACTCTCTCCTATTTGAATAACTCTTGTAAGATAATGATGTTTCCATCAATTAATATTCTAATAGTTCTTATCATCTCCTTTAGTCTCATCATACTTACCTTCTTGACAATCATCTCGACATGCAAGAGATTAACCATTACAATCTATTTTTCTTAACAGAAGAGTTAGATAATAAATTAAGTTTGCTATTGTATTACTTCTTAGATGGAAAAATGAATAAACAAACAAGTGAGAAAAATGAACTCAAATGAAACGAAAAAGAAGAAGACTTAGGTACCCTCAACAAAACATAAAATAACCGCACAAATTGCAAGTCCTTATGAGAAAGGAGACGACATAGAGAAAATTGTAGTCGCGCCTTCCTTGAATCCAACCAAAAGTATAATGCCCTTGATCCCGGCATTGACTCCATCCACCTCAAATTTCCAACGACAGGAGTGGAGAAGTACCACTAGAAAGAGTCTGAGCACGAAAGATTGAACTTTTCATAGAAACTCGTAACTTCACAACCAGTGTGGCCACATATCTCTGATTGGAGGAGCAGTTCGGAGTTTGGACGTATTTTAGGATTTCAACTGTGCAATGCAAACCGAGATCGAGGGCCGCCTGATGAAATCTACTGAGGCTCGCTCAGTTGAACGAAAGTTATGCTACCGTAGCCAGATACAGTCGGTACTAACGGTATAGAGTGCGGAATGCTCCGTTCTATCATTCTAGACTGACTACATTATAGATTCCCGCTGGTTTGACATCCCGTATTAGGGCCGTAATTCGACTCCCGTCATGACTTGGAACTTGTGAAGTCCTGGAAGTACACTGACAGCAGGGTTTTAACGCCCGAAGGGTTTAACAGTACAGCTACAGGTATCTCCATGCCACAGCAGGTCCAAGGATCTCATGCACTCGGAGTGTCTTGTCTGAAGCGATGGTTTGTGGGACAGTTTGTGTGCAAGACTCTGTCGTTGACAGGAACCCTACCGTAGCGCAGAAATGGAGTTAACCGGATAGGTCTGGCAAATCAGGTCACAACCGATTTTAGGGGACACGTTTGTGCAAGCGTAATGGAGGCTTAGACTACACCATTTCAGAGTAACGCAGTATCTGAGGACTTCTTGTGATTTGTGAGTAGCATTTCTGACGCATTCAACAGTCTCTGCCAATGTGGGTTCATTTCTTTTCTTTGCCGCAATGGAGCCGTGATGACTTGGTGCTCGTGGTAGAATTGACATGGAAGTGGTCTTTGATGGATCTCCGTCAGAAAATTGTGAAAGTTAATGCATTGGTAAACTTCCCTGTATTGCCGACTTGTGCAGTGAAGTTCTGAATGACTGAGAATTCGAAGGATGTCATCGATAGTCCTAGCCTTAATTGGTTGATTTCATTCTGCCACTGTCTGTAATTCATGGAACCTGATGTACTAGCAGTAGCTGACATTTGTGTTGCGGTTTTTTTCTCAGTCGATACGCCAACGCAAGACCGGGATCCTTTGCAGCTAGGATGGTTCTGGAAGCGCAAAAAGCGTTATTGAAAAGTGACGGCACGCGTCTGGATGATCGGCTTCCTGCCCACGTTCGCCCTGCCTGTGCGCTTTCTAGTCTCAACAACTTTCTTATCTCTCCATGACATCTGGAGCGAGTTTGCATCGCTGAGAGCATTGCATTATCATTAATTAATTATTTCCCTCCCTTTCAGATCTCAAGACGGGTGCGGTAAAAGTCGCTGCTGGGTCAGCTTATGCCGAGTTCGGCTCCACCAAAGTGATCGTCTCCGTGTGAGTATTTGTGAGTATGTAGAGATCTGAATATCACTCACAGGACAGGTCGTGTCTATTCTCCCTCTCGCTGTTTCTTTTGGAGCAGAGTTGTCAGTCATGAACATCGCCGCAGCTCGCTTATTTCGTTTCCATGGGTTATTGATTGTGCTCTTTCGCACTGTACGCATGTAATAATTGAGTCCATCAAGTGAACTGTTGATGAGTAGCAGGGATTAGAGATTACATGGATATATCAACTGTAGGTTATCAAGGCAAGGACTGAGCCTGAATTTTATGTTCAAATTATGTGCAGGTATGGCCCAAGAGAGAGTAAGAAAGCGCAAGCATTTAGTGACATTGGTCGCCTAAATTGTGACGTCAAGTTCACATCCTTCGCTACTCCTTTCAGAGGGAAAGCTGGCCAGGTTAGTCATTTGATGCGTATCCTTTCAAAGGGTTCTTGTAGTAACATATTAATCCAGTAGCGGCGTTACCTTAGAAGCACAAAGGAGATCGCCAGTGGCTGGCATGTAAGATTTCTTGCGGATAGCATTTCTGCCGTTCGTGTCTCCAACTGTAAGTCTTTTAGTGGTACTGGGTTTATTTGAAGTTTGGTAAACATTTCCTGACTTCTTTCTTCTTTGATAAAGCTTGACGTCATTTCTTTCCTGCTGTGGACCTCAGGATGTCGGTGGCAAAGAGTTTTCAGTTTTGCTTCATAAAGCGCTTGAGGGTGCTGTTGACCTTCATTCGTTCCCCAAAACCACCGTGGATGTGTTCGCCCTTGTTCTGCAGTCTGGTGGAGGTGCTGAATTTCATCCTTTGTCTCTTTGCTTATAGAGCTGTAATCAACTTTGTTTCACAAATGGAGATATGTTTATCGGCAATGTAAGATTTCCGTTCTTCAGGTCAGTGTTGGAATAGCTCTTCTCTAACCAGAGCCTCCTTGTTGTGTTTTGTTTTCTAAACTCTAACTTAGTTTAGGTGGTTATCAACGACAGGTGATCTGCCGGCAATCATAACTTGTGCATCGATGGCACTTGCCGATGCAGGGATTCTCATGCTTGACATTGTTGCTGCCATATCCTTGGTGAGAAAATAATCTCCTTTTTATCTTTCCAGTTGTGTGTACGCCAAGTACTGTTTCTTGGGTAACTAGAGAGTGGAGTAAATTACCGATAATCAGTTGAACTGCTAAAACTGGACTGTTTGACGTCAAGAAATAGCATAACTGGATTGCCAGAGTTGTATCGGGAAGGATCTGTTACTGGATCCAACTTATAAGGAGGAAGCTCAAGAAGATGGAAGTGTTATGGTTGCCATCATGACATCGAGAAGGGAGATTACTCAAGTCACCTTCACCGGTGAATGGTCCAGCACTAAAGCATCTGAGGTCAGCCGTCTATACTTGGAAAAATTGCGTAATTCCTGTTCTGATTTAGTAGACTACGTGGAACTACAGCAGAGGACATAACCCTGGCACTTCGCATTGTGATTGTCGCTATTATGACCAATTATGAGCTCATTTTGTGTCCAGCTTGGTTATCACTGATCATAAACTAGACGTCATGCGCTTTAGTTTTTCTGTAAGTCTCCTGTGGTATCTCTCGTTGCTACAGACACGTGAGCTACTGTACGTACGCCAAAGTTGCCACTTACCACTCTAGCAAAAATAAACTCCTTTATGCTCCGAACACATGTTTTTGCGAAGAATTGTGGAGTTTTACACAACACCTACAAGCAAGTTCGTGTAGCTTTCAAGGGCCTCACTAATTTGCTCTTTTATAGTACTGGTTTTCATCAGACCTTGAAACTTACAGGACAGGTAATGTCAGGTGATTAGGTTTTGCTGATTAGGATTAGGTGTGCTCAGCTGCATCTGCTGCAAACACATTTTGTCAGCAGATTGTCCGTGATCCCACCATTTAGCTCCGCAGGTTTTCTACAAGTGAACCGTATGCGCATTGAGGTGCAGCATTTGTACGTGGTCGATCGTTGCGGGGACGTGCACTAACTCATAAAGGTGAACACCGTTTCTTATTTGCTACGCAGGCTCTGGATCTCTGTTGTGATGCGTGTCAAAAGCTGGGCGACGTAATGCGGAGCTGTCTTAGAGAAGAAGCTGTAGACGCCAGCGAGGAGATGTAGAATGAGCTAGAAATGACGGTTAGGAGTGAAACCGAATCTGGTTACAGGATCATACGTCCGTGAAGTTGCACAATGCTGTGTAATCTGAGACCGGCCCAGGACAGAGTCCAAGTATACTTACTAGGGATATGTTATCCGTCGGATTCTGGATCGGGCACCATTTTTGTAAGAAAAGGAACTGGCGGGAGTAATTGCTGAGTAATTCCTGACTTTAGTAGACAACCACTAGTAGACTGTAGTAGACGACTCAGTGGTCCTGTGGATTAGGCTTTTCAGGCAAAGCAGTCCACGCATTTGTTGCAATTCAGCATCAAGTCATTGCTTAAGACATAGCTGAGGATACGGAGGTCTGAGCCGGATGTGTAACGAAACATTCCATGGTGTTGAAGTTTGCTGATGTTTGTGAGTAGATCTACTCACTCGAGATCGTGATCTCAGGAGGATCGTGACGTGTCAGCCCCGTGGACAGGATAGGCAGCTCGAGACCTTCTCTGCAGGAGGCGATCAACGGCTGAGAGTTCTCTCACTCAATCAGGAACGTTACGAGATCTTTGAATACTGCAGACGCTATCCTCTCGCACGCATAAATTGTATAGGAAGCGCGTTACATGTGTAGCTAGATGAGGGTTTCAAGATTACAGCAGAAGGGGTCAAACCGAATTCCCACCATGCTACGCTTGAGATCAGAGGTAAGCTCCTACAGAAGATAGCCGGTGCTTGCTGAGAGCAAACGCCGGCTGTCTGAAGCTATTTTTACTTTGTTCAAACTCAAGGAGCGTATACGCTCCAAGACATGTTTGTATCACAGACTTAAGCTTGAAGACAACGCAGTTCATAAAAATGATTCTCATTGCTTAAGAAGATCACAAGGGAATCTAACTGTAATTGCTAATTCTGCCACATTATAAATATGGCAGAAGGTCCACCGCCCAGCGAAGGGAAAGACGATGAAGTGGTAAGAGCATCTCCACCTCGATACATTACATCCCACACTATCGTTATATTCGAGCACCAGGACTAATACGCTTTCAAAGTCTTTGACGGTCTCTGTGAAGATATCTTCGGTTCAAACCGGGCCCCTTGTTGAAACCGCAAATCGCTACTCGCTATATAATGCAATATATAGTGCTCCCTTTGTATTTTCCTGTTTGATTTATTCTAGTTAACGCTTGTGCAGCTTTGGCTCCTGCACGGATTACACCACCACCCCCATATGTCGCTGCTCGCGGGAACCCGGGTTGCCGAGGGTGCCCCACCCGGATCGGTGTGGCCGCCCCGAGATAACTCCCTCCAACTCCAGCTTCCCAGGTCGAGGGCCAGATCAACATGCTAAGCGTGCTGGCCATAGGTGAACAGTATCCACTTTCGCACTATATGTGTTGATTACCATATTTCCTTGAAACTAATTAGCAATTTGCTTATTTCGATAATGAGTTACTACGATTCTTATGGGGTCTGGAGTTGGGGTTCGAAACAAGAGTTAAGAGTTACAAACAGCTTGGGACTGGAAAAATGAATCGGAAAAGAAAGTTTTAGAATTTCGGAAGTGGATTGCAAATTTCAGACGCTTTGAAGATCAGAGATGTAACTCTCCTCTTATAAATCAAGTGATGTTAGAGTTTCCCGTAAATTCTCTTGTGAGTTTCCTCGTGACTCTTTTCAAACTCAAATTGATGATGAGGTTCTTTGTCGGTCGTGAATGCACAAATTTCTGATTAAAGACGGACGGTCGTCTTGAGTTCACGTTTCTTTCTACTCTCAGTGAGCTTTCACAAGTCACAGTTTCTTTGTTACGAGTCTAGACATAGTCCAGTTTTTCCTTCACGCTTCTTTTATGTATGTTACTTTCATTTTCTACACGCACATATACCAACTGCGTACGACTGCAAGTCTTAACACGCAATGTAACTTTTTGATTAGCTGTTTAGTTGTTTTTTTGAGTTTGAACTCTAGTTTGCATGATGCCCAAACCTGAGTTCGTGAAGATTGGCGTGAACAAGAGTTTTAAGTACATCGATATGCAGTTCATCTCATTAACAGAAGACTCTAATGAATGTTGAAGTTTCTTTGAATTTAGGTTTGACTGATTTACTCGTAACGATTTATTGAGTTAAGAACTGAAATTACAACTCTCTCTTGAGGAACAATATTTTGAAACATGTTAGATTCTAAGTCGGATTATTTGACCTGTTGTTAATCATACATGGACAGATGAGCACTATTTATCTTTGTACATATCTCATCGTTATTTATCTTGTGTACATGAATGAAATCTATAAGCAGCAAGAAATGCATATTGTGATGCTGCAGCAAACGTTGGGAACAAAAAGACTCCGAACTCGTCACTAATCTAAACGGCAGCCAGCACGACGGACGCGCTAAACGTCCAACAGTTTTCGCCGCGTGTTTGGTGACGCAATGAATGGCTGTTCATTGCGTCGCGTGTTTTCGTTGTTTATGATAGCGACGGAGGTACCGCAAGCTCTCACGATCCTCCGCGCCGACTAGACGATTCAGGCATTTATCAGAAAATGATCTAAAATGGCGAGGTTTCAGCGAGGCTCGAACTCGCGGCCTTCTGCGTGTAAAGCAGACGTGATAACCACTACACCATGAAACCGATGTTATCTATGCAAGGTGGCGCATCATTCTATTCTCTGTAGCGAGGTGTCACTGCATCCAATACTATGTTAGAAGAAGGAGTGTCGAGAAAATATGTTAATACAGATTCAGGTAGATTCAGTTTTTTTATCCAGTATCTGGAAGAAACATATGCCATTTGCAAATAACTTCTTCCTCTCTTATGCTTTGTAATGCTCACATTGTTACTATAAGGTTTAGGGTTTAGTGGTTAACCAAAACCCTAAATCCTTAAACTTCAAGTCTTGATCCCGTGCTATTGTCTCTTAAGCAATTTCAAATGAAATCATTGACTGTTGCAAGCCAGAAAAACACCAACAATAATGAATGAAGTTCCTTCTTGGTTGCTTACAAAGACCTCTAATTAATCAAGTTGAAGTTTCCTTCTTCGCATATCCTCCAGCACGGCCTTGTACATCTAACTGCACTTTTGTTTATCATAAAAGACGTAAGTGTTATATATATATACTAAGTTATTTTGAGAATTGAATTTATCTATTAACTGTTATATGATAACCGCTGTAAAGTACGCTCAGATCATGTGCTATCGATACTATTAGTGCAGGAACTTATAAACTAAAGCGCATCCATGAATTTATTCCCTAACCCTTCCGGCCGGAATCTTAGTTATCACATAAAAGTTATTTTTCAAGTACAAAGCGAAATACTTTAGTGAAAATATAAGTAATCAATTATGGGATAGAATGTAGTTTCCACGATCTGCTTATATGTGAAAAGAGAAACACGAAATAAAGCACAAATGAGTTAGATTCTTAAGTTTGTCCATCTCTTTGAGTTTCTGTGTGTTCTTTAGATGCTGATTTGCACTATGCATTTCGCTACCATTTGAACTTCTGGTCAGGTCGTGTACCTATCTATCAAGTATAATAAAAGTCTTACATCTTAAAAAAATAAAAATAACAACACAAATATCTTTTTTCTCTTAGTGTCGATCACAAGAATAGTATGTAAAACATAAAGCACATGTGTCCAAGGTAAACATTTGCAATTGTGCTAGTTAATAGCGTGTTTATCCACGGACTTTAAATGTATCTCTCCAGTGACTTTTTAATAATTTGTACGTAAATCACCCGGTGGACTTGAGAGGGCGAATTTTATCTACAACTCAAAAGCATGTATGATAACATTAAAGATTCTGAAAATATAGAATCTCTCCTCCTTTGTATTTTGTAAGGAGTTTATGTACTATACATCTTCCACATGCGACCAACTTGAAAAATCATGGTCTATATATAATATTTTTATAAATCATAATATCTTAATGTTATGCTTTGAAACATATCTGAACCATCGATTATATGAGAGAGTCCGTCAATCTTTATATTTCCATTTTCCCTTATGCTATACAAGTCACAAGGGTGATCATGACTCCTCAGTCCTACAATCTTCTTCATTCGGTCCCACCTCAAAGAGTGGTTTAGGACTGATAAGCGAATGCTCACTCTCACGGCTTGTGCTATACAAAAACCAGTTTTTCCTTTGTCATTTGTACTTTCCCGTGGACTATATATAATAAACCATCCGTTTCATCACTACATTCAATAAATTTCAAGATCACGTATCGTTGCTTTAAGAAGAAGAGTGGAGAAAACCTCAACTTTTGCTTGTTGAGTCTTCCAGTACGAAAGTAAAGTTTGATCAGACCCCTCTTATTAAATACTGTCTTGATCAGACCTTTGACTTGCAATAGTTGATTTTGTCAGTCATCCTGTCACATCAGCTAATGTTTTTGAGTTTATATTTTCGATGCGTATTCGAGATTAGTGATACAAACTACATATGTCATGCTTCTTTCGTAAGGTTCGTTATGAACTTCACGTACTCATATAATAATGAACTTTAACATCGACGATAACAAAAATCTGATCAAAACATGCTTTGATAAGAGAGATACCATCAAGCTTGACTCTCTTACTAGGAGACTAATCAAGCAAAAGACTGAGAAAACCTTTGTGTTAAAACCAAAAATGCTATCGACGTAAGGTTTTGGTACCAACCATTCAGTCTACACGCGTTACGACGTGGTAAGGTGAGGTAACTACAGTACACTGTTTCACTACATACCATGGACCATGATGACGAAGAAGTTTAGGTCGACGTCTAGAAGCTTCCGTCGAAGTGGTCACATGTAGTTGACATGTCGTTTTCTTTTATTATAATTTCGTGGATTACACGCTGTGTAAGAAATTGCGATATTTCTAAGAAGTAAGATACCATTTGCCAAATAGAACCAAAACCGACCCGGTCCGAGTAGAAGAAGAAAAGTTCTTTTCAAACTTATATAGAGACAGAAAGTGAAAGCAGTTTGCTCTGCGTCACAGGAGGGTTTGTTTGCACACAAGGTGCCAAAATGAGGAGGAAGGGACCAGCAAGCACACCACGTAAGTCAACGAAGTCAAAGATTATTTTAGTGTGATTTCTTTTAGAAGTCAAATGTGAGCAAGAAGCATGATCGCTTTTCAAGACAGAGAAACCTATAAGTAAGTGCATCGATTGTGACATCGTCAAGCATAAGAAGATGAATAAACAGTATATTTTAGTTTAATTTGGTTTCCAAACTCATTTTTTACAAAAATAAAATAAAATAATTTTACAGTAAAAGATAGAATCTAAAGAAACGAATAAAAAATCTATTTTAAATTTTATTTGATTTTTAGCAAACTCTCTTTCTCCATAAAATGATATATTTTTATAATGAGAGTAGAGGAAAGTAGTGAGGGACGGGTATACAGTGCTTGGATCGAGGGTTAGCAGCCGTTCGTTTACAGATCGGAACTGACTCGGCAGTTCGATGAGCAAACTAATAATAATAATATATAATAGAATTCAAACTGAATATGACTTCCATTGACCTGCACTGGATCCTGAGTTCAACTTCAGGAAATCTATGTTTGTATTTATTTTTTAACCTCTTTATGCCGAGTACCTTTGGAGCTCTTAACATAAGAGCATCTGACAATGACGTCAGACCAGATATCCTCGTCGTATAAACACTGTTTAATACTCTCACCGTTGATGATTGATAATAGATTGTTTATGATCGACTGGAAAAGAAACAAAACATTTTATTCAGATCTGAGAATATTCAAAATTGTTACATTCATGAAGATTGCTCACATTCAGTCAATTTTCGACATCAACCAGATGTCAGATGCTTGATCAAGACACACCGTTGGATTCGTTATTCAAAATTTTTTCTGTTACATTGAAAATTTATCCTATTTAGATGAAAATAGAGATATATGGTATTAAAAGTAAATCGATCATGCAAAAACTACATGCTTAGGTGTTAAAAGATTAAAGTTTATTTGACTCACGATCACGCTTGGAACAAAATCTTGTGCTTGATTTCTATTCAATCAGGATTCCCTTGAGAGTGCGTGTCAAAATAATTCAGTTCACAATGTTTGAAGTATGTAGAAAGAGATTACTGTTATGATCGTTTATCTTGCAGTCATCTCTGGAAATCTCAAAAGCATCTGCGGACTTCTGTCAAAGTCGCAACTCTCTGCGATGGATTAGGAATATTCGAACAAAGTTTTAACTTTGACTATCCTTGACAATACATACAGTGTAAACTCTTTATAACTGGAACAATGAGAAAAACAAAATCTAACAGTATATCGAGAGAGATATCCACTGACATGTTGCTATATGTTATATATCAACAATGTCATTATATATGATATGATGCAATTATATATTTATAACCAAGTTCTTTTTTTAATAAAGAAATTTACTCCACTACAAGCAAAGAAAACAATGGCAATATGTCTCAATCGCCATATTAAACTAATATGACCTAAATTCATATTAAACTCAATCGTCATAAGAACTTCTCTAAAACCCCCAGTGCGAGTTTAAAAGTAGAAAAAAAATATTTTTTTTTCCTCCCCGTGTATTATTGCCTTGAGAAAATATCCGATTTTGTCCCAAGAAACCAGAAAACTTCATTGTAACATTTCTCCATCGATGTTGAACCGTTTGCTCTCAAATGAATTCCAGAAATGTAAAGTTCGTAGACAGCTTTCATTTAAGTCCTTACTCGACAGATTATATTCTTGCAACAATTTTTTATCAACAAAATCATTCTAGGTTAAACGGTTAAATTCGTCACTAGCAGATTGTGAACCCACAAAATGGAGTCCTGCTGGTTACCAGAACTATTTCTAACGGCACCTGGGGTTTAATAGCAAATAAGAAAATGTAACTTAATTTCATTCCAGTTACTCACGTACTTAGACCAGAAATTCAATAGAATCTATAAATATAACTTCAAATTTAAACTAAATAATTAACTTCATATTATGACTTTTAGATGCAGTTACAACGGGGAAGGAGTCATATATAGAGGAAGTTTAACACAGGAAAAATCCATCATAGAAAAATCTATGTACATCGCAGGGGTCCTTACATCGGAGTTCTTTAAATCGAGGTTAGAGTGTATTACGTAACAAGGACAGATTCTACAGAATCTTTAACAGTGAGTGAGTACTTTACGTACAGTACACTCCTGCGATGAAGAACCCCATGAAAACGGGGAACGGAAGATTGCTTTCTAGATTATGGTGCGTGAGAGTTTACAAGCTTGCAAAGAAGGTCCTTGTGTGACGTGTTACTGTAGCAACTACTGTCATAACTCGTCTCCGTCGCAGATGAAAGCACACGTAATATTTTACCGATCCAAATCAGCAGCCTGATAAAGAAGGATGGTTCCACGTCTGCCCAGGTTCGGGCGTTCTTCATGCCTCTCGAGCCTGAAATGAGGTTTCTGCACTAACAAGTTTCTCTATAGTTGTATCCCGCGGTTACCTAGGAAATCAATAGAAATTTATTTTATCATACCACCAATCGGTTTCTGGTGTTTTATCATACTTCTCTTAACGATATATTGTTTGATAGTATTTCTGATTGATTATCGATTGAAAAACTAATCATTTTGTGTGTGCTTTTATTGTTAAAATTATTTGAATAGTAGAGGTATTTAATCACGATTGAAGATAAAGAGTAAGAGATGTGATCATACAATACATCATTGACAGGGGTGTGATCAAGCACAACAAAGCTATTGAGGGTGTGATCAAGCAAATTTTTGTTACAATCAAAGTAGAAATATTCTCTATCAGACCTCTCGAAAGAATGTATGACTGATAGTATCGCTCTATAATTCTTTACTTGATCAAATCTTTCACCTGGAGTTGTCAATCTTACATGTCACTTTGTCTAGTCAATAATGTAGTAGAAAATACTATACATACATAGAGATAATTCAACTACCGATTTAAAATTAATTTTCTTGAGTTTCTTCTCGTATCTCTGCTCTTGCACCGGAAAGCGTGACAAGTCTCAGTTTTTGGTGTGACTAAGTAAGATTACCTGTATGAATGGTAACTCCAGGTTAGAGATATTATTAAGCAAGAAATTCTAAGAGGGGTCTGATCAAGTCAGACTTTCATTGTGGGAGTCTGATCAAGTAAATGTCGGCAATCAAAATGGCTCATGTACTATCAGGTTTTGAGATCACCATCAGGACGCTTGGTATACGTAGAAGATTCAATTGTTTCCTTGTTCCTGAACTCCCTTGACTTGTTTTCGCTCCACTCTACTGATTTCTTGGAATCTCCTAGAAGATAATTTGGATAATTCCTTGGCCATTCCTTTGAGATTCCATTTCCATTCCGTGAGTTATTTTTGTTTTAGTATTGATTCATGTTTACTGTACGTAGCTAACTTTATCAATTCCTTCCAAATAAGTGGATTTGGACAAATATAGCAATGTTTATTTAGTTGAATTTGACATAAATAGGTGTATTATTTCTTCCGCCTTTCATGGACAGTATGGGAAATTTAACGAGTCTCATGTATGCAACAAATTTAATGTGTCTGAATATTCTTGAAGGTAATGAAAGATTTCCTAATGGGGTGGAACTCAGTAGTATGTTTCGATTGCTGTATCATAAACTCAAGCAAAGTGAACACTCTGCAGCCCAGAGTTCTGTCATGACGCATTGAGTGAACAGAGTGTCACTGTATATGACCTCCTAGCAAGGGTAGTCCTTCTTGACAAACAGACAGGTGGCCGCATAGTTTCTAACACAGCAATAGGCCGTAGGGTTCCCGGTTTATGGACTGGTAGATGGCTACCTCCATACTCCAGAGTCCCGAATGGAAGTTGGGGACTTTGCGGCTAGGAAAGCGGACCTGCCATGGTCTGCTGAATCTGGTTCCTGAAATCGGGCGTGGGCTTAGATCGGTTGACCGTAGACGACGGGCCGGGTGCCGCGTAGGTATTATCTTCTTTATAGTTAGGCCTGGCTGACTCTCGTACTCTTCGCAGAAACGAACGATGAAGCCGATTGCTCGACGACAGTCCGGATCATCGAAGAGGATGAGGAGATTTCTGCGTAGAATATGATGTTCGAAGAAAGATACTCGGTCTGTCGGTCAGTCGCGATGCTAAGATGGTTTGACTGCATGCCTGCCTTTGTTAAGATATCTTTGTGCTTGTGGCTCAATTTAACGTGCAGGTTATAGGATCCGATAGATTGGAGGACAGTTTTATCGGCACAGAGAGAGAGAGAGAGAGAGAGAGAGAGAGAGAGAGAGAGAGAGAGAGAGAGAGCGCGGAAAAGTTGGTCAAGGCTGGGTTGCTCTACTTGGACACTTTTGATCGTTCAAATTTAGAATCGGATGTCCAGGCAACGCCGAAAGTAGCTCGCGCTCACGTGCTACGTGGCCTTCCTTTCCATCTCTCCACTGTTATTTGCGCTTCTGGTTGTCGAGAATGCGTATGGAATATCCTCTGCTTGTTCGGCATTTGGGACAAGCGACCCTCCGTGAGATCGCTGGCTCGACCAAATTCGGAGTCTGTTTTAGAAACGGCATAGGGGGAGAACAAGAAGCTGCTGCAGCAATTCCGCGGGGGAGGGAGAAAACAAATCTATGCAGATAGATAGACAGATAGATCACTGGAATGAACTTCGTGAGAGGTAAAGGTATCTCTATAGAAGTCGGTTTGAACTTGGACCTTCGGCGCTGCCGCGGAAGCAGGCAAGACGATTGGGTTGAGCTCGGCCGCGTCGGCCTTTACTGCTCGACTGCAGCGGACAAATAGAGTGAGGATTAAAAGATTGACGTCTTCAAGAGTTCTCGTCTCTTTGTTTTTTCAGGTCAGGCTGACTAAGTGGCCTGACGATAACATCGATAGCCGCCCGTCATTAGACCCGTGCAAACTTCTTGCGAGACCCGGATCGCAGAGGGATCGCTGGAAGGGAAGGGAAGGGAAGGGAAGGAACAGGACGGGAGGGACGAGGGAGGACAGGACTAGCTTTTGCAGATCTGAGAGATGGCTGATCCGTGGGGATATGAGGATAAGGCGTCTTCGGAGTCGATGAAGAAATTGAGGGAGCTTTGGGAGCGTCCTGAGAATCAGAACTGCGCGGACTGTGGGGCACCGGACACGAAATGGGCGTCGACGAACATCGGGGTGTTCATCTGCACCAAGTGCTCGAGCGTGCACCGGAATCTGGGACCGGACGTGAGTACTGTCTTGGGTGTGACGATTTTAGACGCGTGGACGGATTCACAAGTTGAGTGTATGCTCGCTGTGGAAGGAAACGCTGCGGCGAACGCCATCTTCGAGGCTTATCCGCCGAAGGACATTCAGAAACCTGGAATCCAATCCCCTTTGCAACAGCGCACGGATTGGATCAGGCGGAAGTACGAGGACCAGGAGTTTTTGACTCCGAGCTTGCGCCTGAAATCGTCCAAGTCGTATGAACCGGAGAGGGAGTCCAAAGCCTTTTCTCGAACTAACTCCATAGCTAGGGTGCCGTCTGGGAGAATTTCACGTTCATCTTCGAAGTTGTCTCTCTCCAGGACAGACGTGGAGGAGCTTGGACAGTTGAAAGTCACGGTTCGCAGGGGAAGGAATCTCGTAGTTAAGGATATTTTGTCCAGTGATCCGTACGTCAAGGTGTCTATTTTGCAACAGGTAGCACAAACTAAAGTCATCGACAGCAATTTGAATCCCGTTTGGGATGAAGAGCTCGTGCTCTCTGTTCCAGATTTGACGCCAGTTCACCCTGTCAAATTGCAAGTGCTCGACAGGGACTTCTTGTCAGATGACGCCATGGGAGAAGCTGAGGTGGACATTAATCCCTTGGTGGAGGCTGCTCGCATGTACGAGGGAGTCGATATGGATGGAGACCGTATGCAAATCGGCCGGTGGCTTGCTACCAGTGATAACGCCTTAACGGGTGACAGTAGCATCTGGTTATGTGATGGGCAGATCACGCAGGAGATGACGCTCAAACTACAAAACGTCGCCACTGGCGAACTGGATATAGCTCTCGAATGGTTTCCCTCGCTTGACTAACGAAATTTGCTGATTCCCACTCCAACTTTAGATTCTACACTCACTCCTTCAGACGAAGAATTGTACAGAAACTGAGTTCTTGAGTCCTGCGCCATCCCTACATCTTGTACTACAGGATGTAACTTCCATTCCGACGTCACTAGTTTCCTTTCCCAGCCCGTCAGAAGTCCCAAGACTCCAAGATTTCGTTGCGGTGGTTATTTGAGCCCGTACCATCAAGATCAGTGGACTTCATGTGTTCTTTTTGAGGTGTAAATAGAGTACGTGTCGTTCAGCAAAAGCTGACAGGAGAAAATGAAAAAGTTACTCACAATAAAGTTCTCAACGAGAGAAAGTGGTTGAATCTCTCGACCAGTTCATTTCCAGAATGTAAGATTCTCACGCATCTTGATCCCATCTTATTCTCCCTACTGGTTCGGTACTACTGTAGCTTGTCTTGGTTTACATCTAAGGGGTAAACGTTGTCTTCCAAGTAGTTCAACTTCTGATCCCCGTACCGACGACCACTCAAAACGGCAACCTCTCGGCCAATTATCCGGCGCCTCTCCCACTTGTCTCTAAGGACGGAGGATTATAAGGCTCGTGCCAGACAAACGGGTCCGTTAAACTCCAACCCACAGTTTACGGACCCGAGAGCTGTCTAACTCCGCTGCTGATTCCAGAAACCAAGATCCGCAGAAGAACTACCACACTGTAAGTTCACATCTTGAAGGATCAACTCCCAGGGTCAGGGCTTGAACGCATGTGTCTCGAAGTTTCTTGAAGCCGCCAAAAGAGAAGCTAATCGCAGTTTCATCCTCACTAGCAGAAAGCAGGTCATGTGTGATCTTGCGCAGATGTCTGTGACGTCCGTGGAAGAAAGACATATGGCTAGAGTATCGTAATCGTCTCACGAATCTTCTGCCGGTGTGGATCGGGGCCTTTCGTTTGCATGGTTTACAGGTCCAGCCTGGAGGAGGAGTTGCAGTTTAAGGAGCAGACCACGATAAAGATTGAAGACTAGTACGATATGAGAACACCGCGAAGTACTACATTAACTGGAGCAGAAGCATTTACAGCAGAAGATGCTGAAACGCATCTTAACACATATTCTAACTTTTTGCAAGAAGACTTCTGAAACATCCTCATGCATCATAAGGGTTTTAATTGATGGGCGAACAACAGTCAAGTATGAAGCTGAATCTGCGTTAGATGGCTCGGAGATTCTGAGGACTAGATACCGTAGGAAGTCACAGGGCCTAACCGACAGGACTTAGCGATGGGAAAGCACTCGATAACAAGTGCTTTCCTATTGCTAATGCCACCTTCTCTCCACGAATGAATAAAAGACAGGTTTACTTCGCAGAGTAAGGGACTCCCATAAACGAGAATAAAAGGACACTGCACCCGAGGTAGATCCCAAGGCCAAGAAGCTCCACGAAGCCTTCTCAAGCGGCCATTGTCCCGCACTCAAACGAGCATCGGAATCTCCTACCGCACCAATCCTACCAGAAGAAATTTATATACAAATTAGAAGTGAAGTACTCGAGCGGACTACCCAAAGGCAAGATGCAGCAGTAGGAAGACGGGTGACACCTTGACAGAACGCTCGCTTATGTCCACAAAGACGTATCGCTATGGAACATACAGAACACCGAGAAATGCCATAGTAAAACATTTGACAGGACTTGAACCAAACCTTGACCTCATGACTCGCCACTCCGCTAAGAATATAGACCTACTCCACAACATCGACGCAATTTGTTGACCTGTTTGAAGTTCCAACATATTCCGTCTGGCGGATCCGTAGACGCTCAAACGAAGGGAAGTATATCATAATGTCGAATTCCCGACACTGGACTGACTGGGTACTAAAGTGTACCATTGGGCTCAAGTGGCCAGTCATTTGAGATGCTCAAAACTCAAAATCCTAAAAAATAACATGATATCTGAACCTATACAGTTGGTTTTCTCATACAAAAAGAATCTACGAAGTTTGCTGCTAGATCAGCTCACCTACTCTTCTGAATCACCCTTTGATGGCACTAGACCTTATACACAATTTCTGGAGATGCAGCAGTTGCATAAGTACATCTGCCCGACACATACACCATAACTACAGTAGTAATCTTCAGGGCCAAGCTCCCTCAGTTACTCGCTCTTTTCAAACATCGTCCAAATTGTTCGAAGTTCGGACAGCCTTTGATTCAATGCACGGAATATGGAGCAGAAGACATCCGAGCAGAACCTAGAGAATTGTACACTTATTTTGATTTCTCATCTGCTCAAGGAATTGCTCTCTCTCCTTATTCGCACGTTCAAGCTCTTCCCTCAAGTTACAGATATCTGCATCAGATTTCTCCTTATCAGCACGAGCCCTACGCTCAACTTCTTGACGAGCATGCTTCTCTGCCAACAGTTTTTCTTCCAATCTGTCTGCACTCAAACGTAACTTCTCCTCTACCATAATCTTGAAGTGGTCAAGCTGCTCCATATATGCTAGCTCCATCTGCTCCTTCAGTATCTGGAAGTCCTTACTGTGGAAGCCTCCTGCTGGACGCAGAAGCTCGCTGCCTTGTTCTCTGATCGCAAGCTCCTGTGCCTCCTTGAGAAGATCGCCCGTGTACGGGCTCCCCCCATTCACAGCCACCATATCATCGATCAGGTTCACCAGCTCCGAGAATTGCTGTTCCTTTTTATCTCTGCTCTTAGTTTTATTGTCGAATAGCACCTTGCGATTCTTGCACTTCCTTATAAATGCTCTCAAAAATTCTGGTGCGCCTGCAGAGAGGTAATCTTCCAAAGTCTCATCGTTGTCCTCCAACTCATCCCCACCAGTGAATATCACGATCATATAATTTACCACCTTTTCCCCAAAAATTGTCTGCAGGCTCTCCACTGCCGCCATTTCTTCTGCAGTGAATCGATTTCTCACAGACAGGACCAAAAGTAGGGCGTGCACACCGTCCTTCGCCAGATCTAAACATTTGATGATCTCCTTCATTACAAAATCTGCCGGCATTGTTGGGTCGAACAAACCCGGAGTGTCAACAATTCGGATGCTACGGCCATCTGGTCTCGTTGTGGACTGAAGCTCGCAGGTGCTCGTGACGGCCGAAGAGCTGCATCTGGAGTTGAAAGCACGACTCCCCAGTATGGAATTTCCAGTAGCACTTTTGCCATTTCCAGTACGACCGACCAACACCAGAGTGGTCGGAGATGCTGGTAGCTCCCAATCATCGCCAAACTCGCTGCCACCCATTGTGTTGCCGTTCACCTCGCCGCCCATAAAACTACCACGCGCCCGAAGAATCAACCAATTCTACACCGTGCCGAGACAATTTTCAGCAATCAACACACAGAGACCCAACAATCCGGAAACCTAATGTACATTGACTGCCTCTTCTACCCACCGTTGCTCCAGGAAGAAAGAGACCTCGATCACTGTGACTCAACACATAAAACTGACCTAAATTCCGCGTCATACGCAGGCACCGATTTTGGAAGTAGAGTGCAACTGAAGTTATCCAATTTATCCAAATCCAAAATGTACGACTAGTACGACCAGACGTCAAAGCAGGACTACATCTAAGCCAGATTCTACAGGCAATTCTCACCGCCACATCCAGAACAAACAATTACACAGGCACACAACGCTGTCTGTAGCCCACAGTCAAGGAAGACTAAGGAAGCAGACAAGACACGGCTAGCCAGTAGGTGAATCAATCAGGCATCAAGCAAATGCGCAATGTTGCAAACGGCGGGTGAGTACCAGCAACTCCCCGCTCGGCTCCGATCCCAGAAACCTGAAACTTTTCAGTCTCTGGAACTAGAGCCTCACGTCGAAGTCTAGGCGGAAGGCGGACGTGTTTCTGTCTCCTTGTGCGTATGAGCTGCTTGTCTTGTGCGCTACAAAAATGCGGGCGAATGGAATCAACCGTCTAGGGTTACGAATATTTCTTCCGGGTATTGGGGCCGAGCCAAAGGTCTGCCCGGTAAATCACGTGCCGTGCCGAAAAGCAGCTCCTCCTCGTGTGTACTTTTACCGTGTCTCGGCTCGAATCACAGTTAGACCACGAACTTAGCGGTGCTGTTGCCGAATGACAGAATTCTATAGCCTACCTTCTCCTTGGAAACCTCATCCGTTTGCTCGCTGTATCGAAAGATATGGATCACACCTTCCTTATGACTCAATTATCCTGTTCACCAATACAATAGCCTTTTCTGGTAGAAGAAGGAGATCGTGCGGGCTATTGCGGGTGCTTGATTCGTGCGGGTGGCAGGATTCGCTCAGGAGGGAGTTCGGATTACTAGAATTGCTTGAATTATCGAACCTTCAGGAGTAAATGAGCAATATCGAGCCTAGTCAAGTAAAGACGGTGCGGACGGCGATGACGTCATGCGCCACTGAACGATAAGACCGCGAGCATGCAGGCTTGACAGATTCTTTGCGCCTTCTCGAGTCGAGGTTTCTAGTCAGCACGGACGCCACTCCCCAGGCTGGGATTACGTGTTGTAGTTGTTCGGGAGTATTTAAAGTAGATTACCGTGGCAGTTGTTAGTCCAAAATGCAGGCAAAACCGCGAAGGATCGATATAACTTTGGTGTCTCCTCGTTGTGCTGACGCTAAGAGAAACTGTGCGACTCGTCGAACAGGATTTGGGCGGATGAGTCAGTGATGCATTCTTACGCTCCACTTTGTTGGCCAGGGTATTTGTTGGACAGAGGATGGGGAAGACATCAAAGAGTGTGACGACCATGTTATGTCCCACTTGCTAAGCAAGTCGTGTGTCTGGTGGCAGAGCTCTACCGTTCTGATACCGTATTCGCAACCAGTTTCCAGGCTAGTATTCGACTCCACGACATCTGCCATCCTGTAGCCGGACCAACGTCGTTTGTCACTTCAACTCTTGATCCCTGCTAACAGAGGGCATGTCATTGTATTCAAGGTGACTCAAACCTCATCAAGTTCCCTAGGGGTCATGTCCTCCCGGGCGTCTTGTCCGAGTAACCAGGTCCACTCTTTTCCGCTCCTCTCTATCAAATACCACACACCACAGAAAAAAAAATACTGTAAAACCACTCACTAGAACAACCGAGAAACGATAGAAACAGAGGAATCATAACTAAGAACGTTCCCCGGTGATCCAGTCACCTAACCATCAGGTGACGTTTTAGTTCAAATATACTTGTTACGTGATTCCATCATGAGCGAAAGTACGCTACTGGGTCCAAAATCTCACTAGATCAGGACAAGGCGCTGCATTCCTCCCAAAAAGCACTTCCAGAGCGATACAAAAAGGTGAGAAATGGTTTCGACCTCCAGTTAGGCCGAAAAAGTTTCTTGAAGAAAACTCACTCAATTCGCCAGAGCAGAAATAATTCACATGGACACATTATAGCCTTGATTCAAAGCCGGGGAAAGACCGAAGGAAAAGGGCTACAAAAAGGAGACTTGTCGTAGATACGCTGACGACCGAATAAACCCAAATGAAAGCGCGAGTTAGAGCGATGCAAACGAACTGGAAAAGGAGCTAAAGAGAATAAGTTATCATGTACGAGAACGCAAAATAGATCCCGTCCTGCAACCGTGCAGAGGTTCTCAACCAATGAACGTTCTATAGCTACTTGGATAGTTTGTATGGGTTTCAAGACGGATCTCAGAGCAAACTTGCGTCACTGAGCGAAGGAAGGTGCATACAAATTCCGAAAAGAGTACTCAGTGAGGAGGGACGAGGAACTCGAACTTCTCGAAGTACAGAAGAGAGAGATCGAACGTCAGACCGTTTCTAGCAGCACTCACGTCAAGCAAAAAGCCCGTCATGAATCCGAACTCACCTCAGCAGTGAGTCAGCACTTAGTCAGTTCCCAAGGACAGTATAAGAGCAAACTTACCCCATCGAGGAGTAAAGTGTACGGTCGGGATTCCATCTGTAATTGTTGGTCCAGTTTCATACGTGGCTGCTGCGCTGGAAAGATTTGCCCTGCCTGCTCTGCCCACTCCGCGCCTTCTTTTCTCTCATGCAATTCCTGTGACGCCTCTGGGTACAGTAAACGGCAGTGACAGGGATAGATGGGATTTTGTAATAGGAGCGACTGTTTACTCAGATCACTGTCACCCGTATCGATGCACGTGGGATTGCAGGAGAGATTGGAAGTTCGTTGCTATTGAGCGGAATTGTCAGCACACTGCGTCCAGTTTTGATACTGGAATTGGCGTTTTGAGGAATTTGAACGCTTCCGGTCGAATCATGTTCAGAGTAGGAACTGGTGCTCTACGGAATCGAAAGCTCGTCCTTCCTCTGAGCTCGAACTTTTCCGACCGTTCGCTTCGGCTGGTGCGTGATTCTGTCTCAATTCCTCGTAGGCTTTAGTGTTTTTTGTTGTTAATTCTTGTTTCCTTTTTGGTCGAAGAGGACGAGATTTGTGATCGGTTGAACGTTGAGAGCGTATTTCTCTTGTCGGATCCAGTCTTCAAGTGAGAATCTGCGCTTCTCATTTTCGTGCCGTGTCGATCCGTTCTGCTCTCTATCCTGAAAAGGATAATCTGTTGTGTGAACCCTAACCAGTATGGTTGATGTTGTGGTTGAGGAGGTCTGTAGGCCACCGGCTGGATCGTACTGCTGATCCGTCCGGTCCACTTATTAAGAATTTCATGGTGTCAGTCATCAGAGTCTTAACAAGGAGAATGTGACAGGATTGGTAGGATATTACATTTCCTCGTGCAAATGCATTTAGGGAGTTTGACAGGCATAAATTTTGGGGAAGGACGCTTTGGAAATCTGTGCTTCCGCAGGCTAGTAGTTTGGTTGTTGGAGAGCATGAGGAGGGAGTGTTGAAGTCTTCAACTCTCAGTGTAGTGGCTGCTGCCAGTACTCTTGGTGATGGTGGTTCTGTGTCCGTGTTGCTTGGAGGCTTTGGACCCTCTGTCCACGAAGCAGCCGCTCAGGCAGCAAGTGCCCACTCTGCCATATCACAGGTACCGTTTACATTAATTGTGGTGAAATATTACTTGTAGTGAAGCCAAGACGATTTGCCTGGTTCAACTTCATCGTTGTATTTAAGCATAGTTGTACCCAGAAGTTAATCTAAAGCTCCTGTCTCCAGGTGTTGGTGGTTGACTGGGAGAAGGTAAAACATGGATTGGCAGAACCATGGGCAGAGCTTCTGCGGTTGGCCCAGGAAAAGGGGAACTATTCGCATGTACTGGCCGCGTCTTCTTCCTTTGGGAAGAATATAGTTCCCCGTGCTGCAGCTCTTCTCGATCGATCAGTCGTTTCGGATGTCATTAAAGTCGTGGACGAGCATACTTTTGTCAGGTGGTAACATCCAGCTCTAATATTCTCTATATCTTGCGTTCCTCTTTTATCATCATTACTGCACGTTACAGGGATTTGTTTGAATACTTAAAGATGTTGGTTCCTCCGGACCGAAAAGCAGCCGTTTTCTCTAGTCTGACGTAAGGTGTTCCCGTGCAAACTGGTTAGAATATTGTATTCTACTTCAGACCTCATTATGAGGGTAAAAGTCTGAACTTGTCCTTTGACTCTTTCATTTTCCAGACCTGTTTATGCAGGAAATGCTTTATCCACGATTAAGTATACAGGCTCTGGACCCTGTTTCCTCACGATTCGTCCGACTGCTTTTCCAGCAGTTCCAGCTCCTGGAATGACTCCAGCTCCTGTTTCCATTCTTGATGCGGGAACAATCGAGTCAGGTATATTGGACTCAAAGAAAATTTTTGCCTGAAGATAAAGGTATGTCTTTCTAGGATTGGTCCAGTGAGGCGAGCGAAAATAGAGCAGGCTGTGTATCTTGCTGTCAACAACGTGGGTGAGAACCCTTAATTCTGGCTGTGTCCCTTTGTATCAGCAGAAGCAATTGGTCGATCAGAATGGGTCGGACAGCACGTGCAACGAAGTGAACGCCCAGAATTGGGAAATGCACGTGTGGTAGTGTCTGGAGGCCGAGCATTGAAAAGTGCTGAAAACTTTAAAATGCTAGAAACACTCGCTGACAAGCTTGGAGGTGCCGGTGAGTATTGTCTGTAGCTTAAAGAGGTATTTTCATGTTAGCTGTGGAAGCTGATAAAGAAATCCATACGCGGGTCCTCATGTATGGGAATAGCTGCTAGAGATATGCACTCACTGTCGGAGGGTTGGTTATCCTCTTCTTAACTTGACCTTTACTTCGCTTCGCGATGGAACTAAGAGACTTGTATTGATGAATTTGCCCAGTTGGAGCATCGAGGGCAGCAGTAGATGCAGGTTATGTACCGAATGATATGCAGGTTTGTACTTGCCATTACTTCCGTCTCCGCTTTCTCTGCATTTGTTCGAGGTCGTGCCTTTGTCTCGCATCAAACGAGCGAGCTTGATTTATGGTCAGTCACAGAGATTCTACCAATGATATCACCTTTTCCAAGGCTCTGATTTGCTGTCAAGGTGTAGGCGTATTATGACCAAAGCCGGGACTAGAGGTAGTTGTTATGCTGTGTGTATAGGGAAAATCTTTAAATTCCATCTTCAAGTAATATGGCTCAGTTATGAAATAAGGTAGGAAAATATAAGCTCTGGACAGGAGCGCTAGGGATCTTCTATCAATCAGCTATCTTTTCTTCATGGTCTTGGCAATCATTGTGTGCAGGTTGGTCAGACTGGAAAGATTGTTGCACCTGATCTATACATTGCTGTTGGAATTTCTGGTGCCATTCAACATTTAGCGGGTATGAAAGACTCAAAGGTCATTGTTGCTATCAACAAGGATGCTGATTCCCCTATCTTCCAGGTACGTAGCACAAAATGCAGGGTCTGCTGAGCGTTTTCTATTCTCTTTGTCTAGTTTCTTGAACGAGCATTCTACCTTATAAGATGCTTCTCGGAGCGTTGGTTTTACATTTTTACCTTGAGCTTTATAGGAGAGGTTAGGACATACCTTATCTCACCTCCAGAATTTGGGTGCCAGGTTGCAGACTATGGACTAGCAGCAGATCTTTTCCAGGCAATTCCTGAACTGATCGAGAAACTACCCGATAAGGCACAAGTCAGTGCGTGAGCAGACACTTCTCAAACTCAGCTGAGAGTAAACAATTCTGATGGCCGCCTTGTCAGCGAATTATGGGCTGAGATTGCCGGATTACCATGGCCAGCGAAACACTGTAAATGAGTAAACTTGGAAACATCCTGGGGTTCCATTTCACTGACGTCGGTTCATTTAGGGGCAGAGAATCTGAATTTCTCAACCTTGCCATGAAGGAAGAACTGAAAAGAGATCTCTGTTGTTAGTCAGCTGCGTGAAACGGCTTCAAGTCAACAACTAACAGTAGGCCTTGTGCTGTTACATTGATTCTTCTTTGCTTAAAGTCCTGTAATGTACATAGTTGGAGAATCAAATTGCGCAAGGGATAAACCCTTGCAGTAGGATTGACTGAGCTCCTGCGCAGGCTACAGATCGAGGGCATGTGCACATGAGTAGTGCTGACTCACATGAGGATTTCTGTGCTCGGGTGTTGGCTGGATTTAATTGATCCAAACTTTTGTAAACTAAAGCCATCCAGAGTAACTAGTTTTGACTGAGCCCCTGTGCAGGCTACAGATCGAGAGGATGTGCACGTCACATGAGGATTACAGTGCTCGGGGGTCGGCTGGATTTAACTGATCGTAACATTTGTAAACTAAAGTAAAGTGGGGATAATTACTTGGTCACCCCAGAAATTATTTGAACCTTCTTGGTCACTCCGTCACTTAGAGAGTTCTTCTTGGTCACGCATGATGGCAGTGACCTGGTCGCCAGTCCACGGCGTCTTCCAGCGTTGTGGTCGTGTTGGAAATTGGTGAATCCTACGTGGTGTGTGGTGTGAGAGAGGCGGTTTGCACGAAAACGAATGGCGTTACCTGCGTTACAGAGGGAGCTAACGACAACGATCGTAAAAATAAGTCTGTGATAGCGAGGATTTACAGTTTCAGTGCCAAGTGTTCATCTGTAAACTTTCAGCGATGCAATTCACGGAGGTGGATAGGAACGATGACAATGAGGAAAGTTTCGACGATCAGTTGTACTTTCTCAGCTGTGAGATAGGAGTGACATTTCTTACGCAACAAAATTTAGAGCAACAAAATTTAGAGCAGAATCAGTTGCAAACTGTGTTCGAGAATGGAGGACGCATATGTAAGATAGTAACAGGAAAAGGCAGGGTGACTTTAGAGCAGGTATGAGAGGCAGTGATTAGACTGAGGCTGGGTGAGGAGTTAGATAATTTTGCAAGCTTTGAATGGTTGATCGAGTGGTAGTCGTTCTTCCATAGTTGGGCTTTTCGGAGAATGAAATCCGATTCTAGTTGTAGAGTGTGTATTGAAGTTAAAAACATGTAGAAGGTATTCTGAGATATCGGATGCAGTTGCATTGGTGGCAGTTGCAATGGCAACACCATCCGAATGGAGATCATATTTTAATTTCTTAGTGACGTGTAATGTTAGACGTAGACCTATAGCTTCAGCTGCAACAGACAACTCGAAAATGGAGTAAAAAAGACGGATGACGAAGAGATCAACGTAAGTTTATAGCTGAGGGAATGGCAAGGTGAGCGAGAGAATGTGATACTTGACAGTATGTCAGATGTTTATCCCAACACTGGTGCACCTCTCTTGCTTGGTATGATCATAAACAGTTAGCTCAACGAGACAAGCAATGTGGTAGAATAAAGATCACTGTCAGTGAATTATTGTACATTTGTCCAAGTCACTTTGCAGTTTGGTGTGAGACATCATCTAATTTAAGATTCTTAGGTAAGTTATTTAATTACCGAGTGGTGGTAGACCTCATGTTTTCAGTGCGAAATCTGCAAGAAGAAATCAAAGCGATTTACTTGAAGCGAATTGAGTACATGTCGGTTTGATGTGGACGAAAACATGTTCGGGGGTGGACATTTGGGGTTGAAGAGTCTACATACCAGTTCTCTCCTGTATCTTGTATCGATCTCGCAACTACAGTACATGAGAGATTAGGAACGGGAGCATGTTCTGTAGATCATTTATATCACCGGAAGCTTGTAAATATATTCTTCCTTTCTGCCAAAATACTATTGTCATTGACGCTTGTCACACTAAAAAATCGTAAGTACCCATGCATCATGATGGCTTCAATAATGAATTGATGGAACAAGTCAATTATATTAGCTTATGTGGTGATCTCAACCAGAACTCCGAAAATTAGCTTTGGTCCTATGGGTTGTTAAGGGTCGCCATAGAGCGGACCATGAGTGAAGAGACGGTGATAATCTCAGAGCGGCAGAAGGGCCTTGAAGATGCTGTTGCTGAGATCTTCCCCCAGATTGTTCATGGATACTATACCCACCACCTTAGAATGAACGCCCGAACACAGTTTGATAAGTGTGCGAACTCATTATTCAAGAGTTCATCTATGTGAATACTCTAACACAATTGAGTTCCTCCATCTCACGTTGATTTCATAGAATCCAGATGTTCGAGTCAATGTCATTTGGTTGTCATCTTCTGCATGAAGAATGATACTCGTACATCATTTGTGAAAGATAATATGCTTTGAGCCTCTCTTTTATTCTTACAATCGAGTTACACAACTTTTACATCAAGGATGACGTCAAATGTCATTTTCACTTGTTAGAATGAGAGAAAGACACGAGGATAGAAATGACTGGGTAGTGTGGGTCTTCGCATGCAGTTACAACAACTTGTTGGAAAGACTGGATAGAACAAGAGAGCCGCCAATGAAAGACGTTGGCAAAGCACATCCGCACAATATCGTTAGTAGGTATGCAAGATATGCATTCCCACATCCTCGTTATGAAAAGACCACATCGAATCTGATAGAATCTTTGAATGCAATCTTGAAGCGCATCAGATGAATCTCTCTTCAAAATATTGATGGACATATGGTTCTACTCGATGCACAAGTTCTCTCAACATCACGGACGACTTGAAGATCATGGTGGGTTGCTGTCTGAGTTTGCTCAAAAATTTATGGTTGAGAATAAGAGGAATGCAAAGACGTTGCAATGCATTATCTCCAAGGCGACTGAAGCATCTATACAAACCCGAACGGACAGAGAAAACTTTATTGTCTGTGCTGCAGAGAATGAAAGTCTGAGTGCAGTTGTTTGGAGTTTCAGGAGATGCATTGGTCGTGTTCTTCACATGTTATCTGTTGGGACATGGAGCTCGAACCAATTAGGAGATGTGGACCTTGTTGTGCGCATACACATCGATACGTAACATACATCGCTGTCAGAGATACACCCCACATACACAAAAACATGGACGATGTCATACACATACACAAGTGTACACAATAATAAAGATCTGCACTCACTCCACCATGCCAACCATCACTACTCAAACACTAAAGTCGAGCCACATCCACTCTATGCATCAGAGAATCCAGATTGCGCTCACCAAGACTATTCACCAGAGCCATGAGCTTGAAGGCTCAACTCGAAGAACTGAAGCTTACAAGCCCTACATGCGAAATATATCCCCAGTGGGGCTAGTTCAAGAACTCGTCCTAACGGCACTAACGGGACTAGTCACTACGCACTCGATAAACTTAACCGAGATGCTAAACTGACGTGATAGCTATCGTGCGCATACACATCGCTACACAACATACATCGTTGTCAGATGTACACTATACATACACATAACACATGGACGATGTCATAAACATACACAAGTGTACCACAATTGTCTCTCTAACCTTAGATAGCCTCATATCCCAACTACTTGATATACACCTTCGTGGGTGCAAGGATCAGGAGATCGGGTGCTACATCGTCTCATCATTGTCGCATGTTTGCAATCCATACCATGCAAAGATCTCATCGGCTATCCTTGCTATATACACAGAGGACAAACTCATAGTTCAGTAGGAACGACATTGAGAGATGAAGTCAAACACGACATGTTTCAACCTCTCGAACAACCATCGCACACCAACATACCGACTGCTCCACCAGCAGATCCACACAACATACACTTCAAGCCCACACGTACAATCGCTAAGCTTGGGTCAACGATACCATCGATGTTTGAAAGATGACATGATGTGCATTTACGCACATGATCCTTCCAAACAACACCATCACGGTCCTCTAACATGGGTACTCTAAAAAGTAACACCTCATGCACTCAAAAATAGTGCACCATGCGATCCCATCTAACGTCGTTGGTGCAGTCTGCTGCAGATAGATATAATCGTCAAGATGAAACTTGTTGTATCGAAGGTCGATAGCCTCCTCCTGGAATAATCGCATATCACAACGTGTCTCTATGTTAAGCAATTGTTAGGTTCTCCAAAGTCATAAGCATAAGACGCTCTAAAATGTCTCGACTCGTTGAGAACATGCTCTCACCCACATATCCGCGTCATCAAAGTTCAACACCTCAGTAGAATCACGATGAATGATCGAAGATAGTCTCTTACATACAATAGAAAATACGATGAGAAAGAAGTCAAAGACGCTTGCCGGCTAAACCGATAGCCCATAACCAACCATGGTAAATGTAGATCCTAGTCTCTCAAGTGCCCTTTCTGCAAGCCATACTTGCGCAATCCTCTCTTCACCGTCTGAACAACCCTCTCAACCAAACTATCCGCCTCAAGATGATCTCGAGATGTAGTCGATGATCACACAAGGTCTGAAACTCATCAAGAAACTCTGTACCTTGATCCGTCAACACTTCAGCTGGTGTTCCAAAATGACTCAGTACTAGATCTAAGAATGCATACACTGTCCTCTCACTCTCCTTGTCCGGTAATGCCACCAACTCAATCTACTTGGAGAAGTGCTCCATCATCAACACATATCGGTGGTGATGTACAGTCAATGATAAAGTTCTTGTAAATCCAAGCTCCAATGATAACCAATCTTATAATAGATAAAGAGTGTAACTGTGGAGTAGGAGCATTAAATGATGCTCGTACTCGATCACAAATCACACATCGTGCGACAAACTGCTGCACATCGATGTGCATACACCGTCACCAATACTGTCCTTGGAGTAAGCTATGTGTACGCTTCACTCCAAATGTCTCAACTCCTCATGGGCATGTCATACTAACTGTGCTCTCTAGGATGGATGTGGCACTATCCATATCCTCTCATCGTCTCACACTTTAAGTACATGTCATCTCTCTTGTCGAAATCTCTTCGCTCAAACGCGTTCTTGCTCCTTGACACTTACTACGCCTACCACCACGTTAGTATTAGATACTTCATTAGTATCACATCGTCATGGATGTCTCGTTGGTCTGGAACACAATCTCTACACTCAAGATCTAGAGACTCACTATCTATTCTTTGCCTTGAGAAAGATACGACATGGCCCTCTATACTAGAGTTTATGACCAACACACCTAGAAAGATATATGCATGCCACCTTGACACGATCTCCTCATCAACCTCGTCACACATCGAGCTCCAATCTGATCTTGTTGACTCGTGCATGGGTTACGACTCAACCCATCGACATCTAAGTTTGTAATTTCAAGTCTATGCACTACTTTGAAGTCATACTCCTGTAAGATCAAAGTCCATTCGTGTAAGCTTTTTTGTAAGCTTGTCGGACTCCATCAACCACTTGAGTGACTGATAATCAGCGAGGAGAGTAAAAGAATTCTCAAACAAATAACATTGAAAGTGTGCAACAACCCACATTGTAGTCAAACACTCCCCCTCGTACATACTGTACCTCACCTCCGCCGAATTGTTGTAGCTAGTCGTACCTCACCTCCGCCGAATTGATGGAGCGACTAGCTACGTCATCACGGATTTCTTTTCCTCATCGTCATGCTGAGTCAACACTGCTTCAAGTCTCAACATACTCCACCATGTGCAGTTGGAAGGAACGCCCTTAACGGATCTCTTCAAGATGGGAGCAGATGTCAACCTATTCTTGAGCTCTACAAAAGCTCTCTCATCTCATCTCCCCACTGTCACTCATGGTCCACCTTCATAAGCTTGGTCAATATCTTCACAATTGCACTAAATCTCTTCACGTATCGATGATAGAAGTTCACCAAACCAACAAATGTTCGAACTTGACTCACATCTGTGGGGCGTGGGATACATGTAATAACCTCAACCTTCGTTTGTTAAACACCCAACCCACTTGGATAGATGATGTGGCTTAGATACTCTATCAACTCTTGGAAGAACTTGCACTTCTCAAGGTGTAACGTCAACCTATGAGCTCTTAATCGCTTGAACACATATCGTAAGTGTTTCTCGTGCTCTTCCATTGAAGCACTATAGACTAAGATATCATCAGTATAGCATCGAATAAAATCCAATCTTGCTAGAATTCTGTCCATCATCCTTTGGAACACAGCAGGGACATTTTTCAACCCAAATGATAAGAATCACCACTAATACAAACAATCTTTGCCGTTGTCGTGTTTTGACACGACTCACATGTGAATTTAGCGTAGAACTTGTATTATGTTATTTTTTACGTCTCGTGAATCTTTTCATATAACTCGCTTGACAGCGTATTAGGTGCCATGTCCATGGTTATCTGAGAGGTTAGATCTTACGATAATGAGACGTGCCAACTCAATGATCCGTGGACATTCGTGTGAGTGACTCTGATTGTCAAATTTGTGCATAAGATAGAAGGTCGAGGGTTCGTGGGGGCATTCTTCTTTAGTGGGTATTTAGTGACCGTGTCTTGGTGTCTTACGTGACGGTTGAAGGACTACGAGAGTTGTATTTATGGATGGAGGATTTGATCCGCGTTCCAGATCTTTCATTTTCAAATCTGTTCCATATCAAGCTTCACTACATCCATCGTGATCACTTTTAACAATGGTTTGTTGCCTACTTTGATGATGAGTTCATGAGGAGTGTGATGGATTTGTCTACTTCGGTGATCTTGTTGATCGTCACATACGGAGAGAATTAAGATTTGACTGTGTACATCTTACTTTGACAGATGAATGAATCTGAACTTTACAACCAATGTCCCTTTCAACGTCTGGATTGATATCCGATGTCACTGCCGACGAAAGATTAGCCATTGTGCGTGGATTGCGAAGAACTTTGATGAGGAGTGTTGTAATCAAGTGATGGCTTCCTTATTCCTTTTTGTAGTACTTTTCATTGTACATCGATTCAAGGTCATCATCTTGACTTTGTATTGAATCTTAAGTATTCTCGTGTCATTGTAATCTCTATCGCCTAGCGAGGGTGATTATCTTAAGGTTGTGAGCCGAAGTAGTTTGGTTCAAGCTTTGAAGGGGTGAGATTATTTTAGGGTTAGAACTCATTCTATGGTGTCAAGTAAGGGATAAAGTGATCTCCAATCTCTTTTCTCATTGATTCATTTTCGATCGATCAAGTTCATCCAAATTCGAAGATTGTTTTGAGGTTTCGGAGGCCTTCCTTGAGGTCATTCACAAAGTGTGAGATCTTGTTGGAAAGCTCTCGAGCTAAGCTACAATATGGAGATAAAAATCAATCGATTTGGAGATCTTATTGAGGTGTTATGATCGTTCAAAATTACAAGATCGAATCGATATGCAGAGTCATGTTTTCGAGTGTCTCGAAAGTTTAATAGATGATCTTTCGGTGTTGGATTGTTGACACCGTGTTGGTTGCACTGATGTAAAATAGTCTTACATTAGGGTTAGATTAGACCTCGAAATTTTCAATTGAAATTTGCTGTGACATTTGAGAAATAGAAATAAAAATATTTTTCTTAGATGCAAGGATTGAGTTGTTTCATGAATATGATATCGAATCTCTGGGTGAAAATTTCTAAGATTGAAGTGTACCCTATCAACTTACTGCATCTGAAATTTCAGTTCATTTGGTTAAGAGAAGGTATTGGACGTGGATTTTAACCATCGGGATTAATAAAACTCATAAGCTAGCACAGACGAAATACTTGGTCCATTTCGGACAACTGATTTGAGGACAAAAGCTGAAATTTCAAAGAGTAATAGAGAAGTGTCAGAGGGAATTTCCTTTGAAGTTTGAACCCAATTAGAACCCTTGGAAGTCTATAAAATGCTTCTCGAGAAGTTTGAGCCCAATTAGAAGTTAAAAGTGAGAGCATGAGGTTGTCAAAAGTCAAATTACAACGTGATGGGTTTTGAAGGAGAAGAGTGATTCAGTGAAACTTCGCATGAAAGCCTACACAAGTAAGAGAAACTTCCCCCCTCGCAGATCTATCCAAATCTAGCGGACACCTTGCCAAGGATGATGTTAAGTCGTTATTGCGTGAATGAACATTGGAGTATTGCTACTTTTCGAGCACAGTTTCCATGGAAATATATCTCAGTGAATGCAAAGAAGGAGACCGACCAGTTCAAGATGTGAAATTAAAGAAAATATCTTCAGAATCTCCAGCAAAGTATACGCCTGGCACAGATATCGATGCTCACTGTAAGGTACACCTCCCTCCGTGCACGTAGGTTCAACTTTGCTGTGTGCAAATTATCATGAAGCTTTTATACTCCTCGTTCTTGCATAGTCCAGAACAGGCTTGAATCTCTACCATATAAATGCCTTACCCTGGACCACGAACGTAGTCAGCTCAAACTCGTCCCTTCAGCTGTGAAAGCATGGCAGCTCCTGTGATTCTCCTGCGCATGCTGCTTTTCACGTTGCCATATTTTGTTGCTTCCAGAGAACTGACGACTGACATGCTCGAGTACGGCAACTCGGTGAGAGAGTTTGTTCAGGACGATGGTGATGTTAGAGCAATCGAAATCTTGGAATACAAGATAACAGACGTCCCAGCACATGTTCATCTGCAGCACGGAAGGGTTCAGCCGTACTACCTGTTAAAAACTAGAAGACTTCAGTCCAGCACGGTAGCAACGTCAGATGGGTATGTTAATCTACCATTCAGCTGCTAAGTCTGTACGTTGCAACCTATTCCATGACGGGATTAATGAAAAGCCATGGTATCTGGTAATAGCCCAGGCCCATGCCACGTAACTTGCTTTCACGCATGTATGTTCGCCTGTGACAGTTGCAGTACCGAGTCGTTAATCAGAACAGGAAAAGTAAAATTTGATCCAGGGCCAAGTGAGTGAGTGTTTTCCTACCTCCGCGTCTAGTAAACTGATCTGTGGGTTTGAAATGTGCAGAGACAAGCTGCTTGATTTCAAGAGAGGTATAGTTGGTGATCCATCTGGGGCGTTAGCAGGTTGGAACCAGGGTAAGCGAGATAACTTTTGCTCATGGAGGGGTGTGACATGCGATGATACTCAACAAGTCGTGTCTGTCATTCTGACAGACCAAGGCGTAAGTGGGAGCATAAGTCCTTCTCTTGGTCACCTTCAGAGGCTTGAAGAATTGGACCTGTCTCACAACAACTTCAGTGGAGGGATTCCCAGCACTCTAACAAGTAGCAGTTCTCTGGTCACACTTGATTTGAGTGAAAACTTTCTTTCAGGAGAGATTCCGCGCCATCTGGGAAACATGGCCAATCTGAGAACTTTGTCCTTGGGTAAGAACCCCGGATTGACAGGCCCCATACCCTCAGATATTGGAGGTTGTGTCAACCTCACCGTTCTTGAGATATCATTCACGAACATTTCTGGGAACCTTCCAACCTCTCTTGGGGCTTGTACCAAACTCACGAGTTTGATAATCAGTTCAAACCCGTTTCTCGCTGGTTCTGTTCCAATCGAATTGGGCAGTCTCAGATACCTGACAGTGTTAGACCTTCATAACAACAGTTTAACAGGGGAACTCCCATTGGAGCTTGGTGATCTTCGAGTACTACAGCGTCTTTCTTTGGAGCAAAACTACTTTGTCGATAGAGTTCCTGACACCCTTCTCCGTCTATCGCAGCTGAAGTTTCTGAATCTGAGTATGAATAGACTCTCGGGTAGTTTTCCACCGGTGAGTCAGGAATATGGATGGTTGGAACTGGAAGAACTTGCTATGGGATCGAACAATCTGAGCGGGAGTATACCACCAGAGCTGGGAAACCTCAGATCGCTGAAGCACCTGGATCTTCAAAGCAATCTGTTCACAGGAGAGTTGCCAGCGTCCTTGTGGAATTTAACCAACTTGCAGAGTCTACTTCTGAATAGCAACTTACTCATAGGAATGTTGCCAGAAGAGATGGGAAACCTTCAGCAACTCAAGAAGCTTTACCTAAGTAACAATTCGTTCGAGGGATATCTTCCGATGTCTTTGAAAATTTTGACGAACTTAGAGGAGATTTTCTTAGGAGATACCGAACTTTCAGGTTCAGTCAACCCCCAGCTACTGGGTCTATCGTCCCTTGAAAAGTTGAATCTGACTAATTCTCGATTTAATGGATTACTTTCCAGTGAGACACTCCGTTCTTGGTCGAACATGAAGGAGCTCTATTTGACCATGAACACGTTCACAGGACCCATACCTTCATCGCTGGGGAGTTTGCGAAATTTGACATTGCTTCATTTAGACAGCAACAACTTTACAGGGAGAATACCTCAAGAGCTTGGAGATCTAAAACTCCTCCGATCTCTTCGCCTCTGCTATAATAACCTGAGCGGTGTTATCCCTCCGAGCCTAGGAAGATTGCAAGAACTGCGTTCTTTCTTCCTCAGGAACAACTGGGACATCACTGGTGACTTTCCACGGGAGCTGGGAAACCTTACAAACCTAGAAGTGTTCTTGCTCACAGGAAGTAAGCTCGAAGGCAAGATCCCGCCTGAGGTGGGCAGACTAGGGAAGCTACGGAGACTTCAAGTGAAGAACACACGCTTGACGGGAGGGCTCCCTGCAACGCTAGGGAATCTTACAAGCTTGGAACATTTGTTTTTGGACACGAACAATTTCACTGGTGAAATACCCGACGTGTTCGCACACTTGCAGAAAATGGAGAAGCTATACTTGCAAGGAAATCGATTCACAGGTCTCTTGCCCCGAACCTTTGCAAACATGACGGGACTCGAAGAGATAGATGTATCCAACAATTTGCTCTCAGGATCAATCAACGAGCCGCTTCATGGGCTGTCAGGTCTCAAGGCCTTGAATATAGGCAATAACTTGTTCAACGGTACCCTGTCAGAGAAAACCATAGCTTCCTGGCCCTCTGTGGAGAAACTTCTTTTCTACACTAACAGCTTCTCTGGAGCTATACCCCTTTCTCTTTTGTCTTGCACAGAACTGAATCTCTTGAATATAGGAGACAATGAGCTGTCCGGTAGGATACCTTCCGATTTTGGCAAGTTGAGTAAACTTGTTCGCTTGCATTTAGATGCAAATGATTTCACCGGTGAAGTACCCGCAAGTCTCAACAACTGCACAAGCCTTGGCACCTTGAGAATGGGTGAAAACAATCTAACTGGCGATTTATCATCCATACTCGACTTTTCGAATTTTCCGGATCTCCTTAAGTTGACCGTCAGTAAAAGCAACTTTCACGGAACCTTCCCGAAGTCCCTTGAGAGCTGCACAAAGCTTCAATTACTAGACCTGAGTTGGAATAAATTCAGTGGTAGTCTGCCAGATCTGGAGCTCCCATTGAATATTCCTGGGCTCCAGATCCTGATCTTGCAGCAGAACGATTTTCACGGAAGTATACCGAAGTGGATCTGGGAGCTCAAGAAGCTGCATATATTGGATCTTGCTGGTAATGACCTCTCCGGGCTACTGCCCATGAATATGAGTACACTGGCCGGAATGATCAATGCCCCCAAGTTAAGTACACCGTCCCTCGCTATTCTTTTCGTCACGTACAGACTTACTAGCAGGTTCTATGAAAGCGTTGGTGAGGATTTCGTCATCATGGACTTATCCAGAAATCGCCTTTCCGGAGCTGTACCACGTCAGCTGGGAGATCTGGTGGGTCTTCGCTCCTTGAACCTATCAAGCAATTTGTTCACCGGCACCATACCGGATACTCTAAGTTCGATAAGGGCCCTTGACGCCTTGGACCTTTCTGCCAATCAGCTCACAGGTCAGATACCAACAAGTTTCGGTAATTTCAGCAATCTGGGAGCGTTGAATTTGTCAGTGAACAACTTGTCCGGCAGAATTCCTTCCAACGGGAACTTCGACACCAGACATGAAGAGTCGTCATTCTTCCCTGGAAATGATGGCCTTTGCGGGGATCACGTACCAAGGAAGTGTGCTACGGAATCTGGAAATCCTACCACGTATCAAAGCGAGGCTGATGGCGCTCGCTTCTCGAGTACATTCTCAGTTCCTGGTGCTTCCATCGGTTTTGGTGTAGGATTGCTGTCGGTCTGGACACTGCTTCTATTCTCCCATTCAGCGCTCCAGCGATTCGACCAGTTTCTGGGCCTGGCAAGCGAACAACATACGAGGAACAAATAGCATTAGCTGATGCGTACGACTCTCCAGGAAACCTTCTCCGTCGCCAAATTAGAATGTATGGCAATGGCTAGTCCTGCTGATCATGAATTGAAGGGGTTGTTCCCATGGATTTCCGCAACAACTGCACATGTACATATTATCCGGATAGCAAAATATGTCACTTGGCTGAGCACTGTAACTGTGAAAATTGCGGATCTAATTAAATGCTGCGAATGTGTATATGTCTAGAAGTGTGTAGATCTCTGCGAATGAGTAGAGCTCTAGAAGCTTTTGCATGTAGATGTGCACTTCCATTGTTCTCCTTCTAAAACCATGAGCAGCAAACACCCTTCGGAAACTCTGTGCACACTAGCTTGTTCTTAAAGAAGTCACAATGACAAGGAACCGTATTATTCGTAAAACTTGGATTTGAATTTTGAACATGATCCCTTGAGCAGCTTTACACAGTTTAAAAGATTGCACACGTTGCTGAAGATTTACACAGTTAAGGAGTAGAACCTTGAAAGCTTTTACTCCAACCAAGTTGGCAATTAACCAACTGAGATGAGCCGCAGGAAACTGCAGTAAGAATTTATGAATGATTGTATGTGCTGAGAAGTTTTTTATTTGTTTCGAGCGTCCATGTGGACGAAAACACTGTACATCAGCCCCATGCCAAACGCGTGGGCTGGGATCTACTGTAGCAGTCGCAACCGTTATCAAAGTCCAAGTAAGAAAGCGAGCGAGAATGAGGAATGCGCACGACGTCTTGAGTCTTGACTGTACATAGACCTAGAGACGAACGTGATCCATGCACACTTACGCTCTCAGAGCATCTCCACCGGAGCCCTATAAATGCCCTGGCACTGTAAAAAGTTCCCGGTAACCAGTCGTCTCTTTGGCGTGATCCGCGAGAAAACACGCGAAAGTACGTTCCCTCACTGTATATTTATCTCGTGTACCGTCCCGGTAAACATTCGCGTTAAATTTCGATCCAATGAAAAGAAACGCGTGGCGTGAACTTCTTCCTTTGTTTCGAACGAGACTGGAAACTGGATCTTCCCGGGCCGTTTCCAGTCTTCGGGTGGAGATGCCCTAAATCCCACGCGGCCCGCTAAATCAAGACGTTGGCACACAAGTCCAGCGCCCGCCCTAATTTGCATATCGCTCCGTTACGCACCCGAACTTAGTTGACGACGCAGGATCGGTAACATTGGCGCCAGAAAATTCTCTGCAGTCGCAGAAAATTCTCTGCAGTCGCAGAAAATCGTGTACAGATTCACTTACATTCACCCTGCAGTCGAGGAAAGAACGATACTGAATCGTGAACACGTTCACTTACATTGTCGTGCGTTCAATTCTATTCAATCGCGTCCTTGTAAACGATGGCCGGTTTATATCGGATCGTTTACAGGGATCGACGCGATGGGTGTAGTCGAATGAACACTAATCTTGATACTGTACTCCAGATCTGATTTAACGTTAAAGGGGATGGAATGTATCGTGATGGAGATGCTCTGAAGTGGCTAGTTCGTCAATTTACACCAAGTCTTAGCTAGCAGAAACATATCGTATACACTCACAGGCCTCTGCCCTTGCAATGAATCTCTGTACATCTTCCGACCGACAGTATCCAGATTCCGGTGCAAAATCAGTGCAATGAAATTGTCTCCAACGTCGATGACTTGCTGAACATGGATCAAAGTCTAAGGCAGAGACTTGTATGTCTACAAAGGAGTGGGATCTAGAGGTCAATGTCAACTCTAAATTTTGTGGGAGTGAGACACACACCCGGATCAGAAAATGCATCTAGGCTGAGATTCTGATATCTCTCCTATTAGCCTTGGGTTACGGTTCTAGTTCGATAGTATTGGAACGCGTAGTATCCACAGAATCCTTACCCAGTGATGACTACTGACTGCGATAGGGCCCCACATTCTCGGTCTAAAGTGTAAACAGACAAGATGCAAGAACTCTAATATCAAAGCTAGGGTAGTTGCTTGAGAACTCGGTATTTCTTCCGAAAAATTTTAGTCGGAGGTAATTTAACTTTTAGATTATCTGTTTGTTTGTTCCTCAGTGCATCTTTCATCTAGAAACTATAATCAGTTGAGGAACTATCCACGGACACTACGAGGTATCTCTGTGTCATTTACTCTCAAGAGTCAGTAGCAAAATTTAGTTTGTCTAATCAGTTTTAATTCAACACAATTTCAATGGGGTTATCTCCGAAAAAAATAAAATAGTTTCTCTGTAAACACTCCCAACTTCACATGGGGTTCATTTTATGCCTTGAGAACTGAATTCGTTTCACGTAATCACTGACCAGCAGAATCCTCTTCACACATGCTGACTGCACTGATTTGGCAATAAATTAAAATAAAGCAACTAAATTAAATATGATAATTTATGTTTAACGAAAGATAGTTACATTAACTGAGTTAATCATAATCGGGTTCGATTATCATAGTGAGGTTTGATCCATCATAGATCATCGTAGTAACATGTTGTGTTATCTAGTTCAGGCTCGGTTTAGTTCAATAAGCTTTCTATGGCCACCTTTTGTATCTCTTTTTCGCCTTTTGGACCTAGGGGTCTTGAACATGGCGTGAAATAAATCATGCATTGTTTATATGCATTCATTTCACATGAGGAAATTAAGCTTCTGTATCAATTGCTTGCAATTATTATCATCAAGCGATGGCGACGAACATCATTGCGGCCAAACGAAAAGAGCAGTGATGAACATCATCAACAGCTTGTGCTTTTACTTATATTTACGTAACAAAGTCCTTAACTTGGTCATTTATTTGTCACTTGAGGACCAAGTGAATTCGTTCGACTTTACGGATGGTTAGACAAACATAAACCTCGCCCGTGGAGGGCTTGCCAAGGCCAGGCTCAGTTAGGGCCACACTCCTTTCGCACAGGTGGTCCCCCTTTCACGGCCGTAGATAACTCCCGACTTTTCTTGCGATTCCCGACTTTCTTTACAGCCGCAGCTGGTTTTTTACGTCCCGTCTGCTTCTCCTTCGCACTCTGTGCAAGAGTTGGGAAACTCCGTTCCACCACTTTTTCATCGAGTGGACTGGTTACGGCTTTTATCTGCATCATTCTCTCATGAACCTCTGATAGGTCTGAAAGTAGCTGCTCGACACGCCCTTCCGAGAACAGAATGTGTCTGATAGTGACAGCGTCATCTTGAGGCGTTCTCTGTGCTTTTCTCTCAGCCTTCACCTCTAGCAGCCTCTGTCTCAACTTCGCTTGATCCGAAATCTTGTCCGGATCGTTCGAGCGTCCTTCTACCTCCAAGAAAGTATATCTGAGACTGATAGCGTCTGGATCTTCAGGCGTTTTACGCGGTCTTGCCTCCACCGTTTTTTCAGGACTTCCATCTTTGGGAATACGCAGTTCAGCCGCAGTAACCGTAAGAAGCGTTCTGATTTCATCCTCCTGCCGGCCAAGAACATCGAAGTAATTTGCTACGGACATGGCTTCAGACAGCACCTGTCAAAGACCCTCCTAATGGTGAAATTCTTCAGCTCCCTAACACTTCGATCGGCCTGTTCTCTCTCTTACAGAAAAAGATTATATGTCAGTTTTAGACATATAATCTTTTTCTGTAGCTTAATCTGTTTCTCATCTAATGTAGCCCCTTCCTCACTGTTCTTACTGAAAGGTCAGATGAGATTAGCTTCTACTGGAGCAAAGCTGATCGTTCTACAGTGTCGGTCTACGTCTTTCTTTACACAAATCAGTGAAGTACGTAACAAATTTTACCGCCTCCTGCTCACCCAAACCACCGGAGCCGTCTGTAATTCTTCGGGGTTGCTGTACAGACCTAATCACATCTGCGTTACAGAAGCAAACGCTTTCATTCTGTTTATGATTGGCATTCCTGACAATAACTTATAATTCGAATTCTTGTCCACCACCTCCTTGGCACCGCAGCTGTGCACATACGATTCTCACTGCGAAAGCATTTCCAGATGGTTCACGTTCAGAAACATTCATCTAGTGCGGAGTACGAGAATATCTCCGCAGGGGAGGTAACGTGAACCGATAAAGATGCCTGTGCATATTGCGCATTTGGCACTCGAAGCTTTAATACCCTTTGGACATCTGAACGCGCGGTGCTTTGCTTCCTCCCAAGTTGTCCCGTCATCCTCGTGGTGTGACTGATTGACTGGACCTCTGCCTGAACCATAACCTTAACTTGGGCCAACAACACCGAAGCGCTAATGGACAGCAACAAACTATCAACTCCGCCGCGATGACATTTTCTGTGGAATCGATTGTCGCTTGCTGTGCATCAGCGCTTCAGTAGACTTCAGCTTCATTTCTGGAAATGAAGAAGCGCCAACAGACGAAGCAGATCTAGAAACCTGGTGAGAGAAAGGACAACAGAGAGAGCAGTGTCAGCTTTCTTTTGCCATGCTCCTCGAATTTTCTTTTTCCATTCTCTTTGGTCCTCAAACTTGCCTGTTAACTTTTAACTTTCTAGATTATCAGAAAAGCCACGAGTGGCTATAAGTACCCTATAAACGAAGCATGCATTATGGATGGAAGAGGTATTTATGTATGCTTGAATTTATTACCTAACCCTTCTTCCAGTAAGGGTTAGGTAATAAATCAATGTAAATCTAAATTAATATATATATATACTTATAACACAAAATGAATATGATACCGAAAACCTTTAATTGATTCTGGTGTACGAGCTAGTTGGAAATTCGCAAAACCTAGTCCTCACATGATCAGAGCCAATGTCTCATCTGGAGTTTACTCACTATTTTCTCGCTTGGCTTTTTTCTTTTCTTCTAGACGAAAGCTCAAAAAGCATGCCTGTGTGCACTTAGTTACAAGAGATTCTGTTCAATTAAATCTTCTCAAATAACTAAATATGATAGGGAGAAATTCACAAAAACCGCAAGTGCCTCTAGAAATAGTCCGGATAACCAGGAGAACCTCAATTTGCAGTTTACTTCCTACGAGAAGAAATTTAACCGTAGAACTTAAAATGCTTATGCTGATAAAACCTTCTTGCGAGAATAGAATTTGTCAAATAATGACTTTAATCACTGTAATAACATATAATTCACTTCAAACAAAACTGTTGAGTATAGATTGAGAAATGTTCAGAAGAAAATTTTCTTGCTTCTTGGAACAAAACAGGATATCCTCTTACTATAAAGTACACTGGAAAAAAGAATATTATTTTTCTTGCTTTTATACTTGGACTGGGAGTGCTTTATGGTGGCCCACCAGGTTGTGATCAAGATTCAGTATATCAGCCGACAAAGCACATAAAAGCAGCTTAATTGCATTTTGTTTACAAGCCTATACACTTAAAATTGTTTCTTTCCTTTCAACGTATATATATACATTTCAAACTACATGTAATTCCCCAATGAACATCAACTTCTTAAATGAAGATTCCTGTTACTCATACTCATTAGTCAAAAGTTTCCAGAAGAAACAGAAAAATGATGATTGGGGGTAAACCTCTGGGGTTTATTGTTGTTTTTCATTCAGAACATGTGCAAGTAAAACTAAGTATTTATAATAGATTGTTGTAAAATTTTAAAAGAACCAATGGTTATAAACTATGTTATTTTATATAAAATCTTATCATATTTTTAAAAATTATTTGTTTTATGTTTCATTTTGGAACTCTTTAATTTCTACTACTGAGGGTTATATAATTATAAATGTTCAATGTCAATTTTGACCAAAAATATAGAAATCAAGTATAATAGTTGATGTAAGGCAACTTATGTCAACTAATTATATTACTTGAAGTTAACAGTTTCGATCAAAATATGAAACATCAACTATGTTGGCATGGCATTGACAAAATGCATCCTCTCAACATAAGACTATATATTATTATACTTAGATCTTTTTCATTAGTTTCTTTAAAGACCTTATGTTACAAGAAAGATCAATTGTCAAATTGATCTTTCTTGAACTGAAATATAACTTATTCTTCGATATTTTGATTAAAAATGGGTTGATTTAAAAATCTATATGTAGCTTAACTCAAGCTCTAAGACATGATGATCATGATCTCTTTGACTATAAGTGAGCTAGGAGCTATCAACAAGATTTCTCCCAAGAATGATATAATCGATGTCTTAACACATAACACAATTCTTAGATTGTACTAATCATGTTAGGTTAAGATATAATATGAATTTTATTAATGTTAACTTTTAAGAAAGGGTAGTTTTAATTTACAAAAAAAATTATATCTAAAATAAAATTTATTTTAGTGAAAATTTTAGGAAAAGTAGAGCTTTGAAAAAAATTCTAAGAAACAAAATACTGGTTTTTAATTAAGTCTCTACACGCAAGTGTTTCCTAAAAAAGTATTGAAAAGTGATCTCCCAAGGGTTAAACTGACTTTTGTTGGGTAACTCCGCCATTGGATCTTTCGAATTCATCGCCTTATTCGTTTGGTTGCATATCTGCTGGATTCTAGGTGCTCTAGTTGCCATCATCGCTAGAGCTCGTTATGTCTCTACGCTCTTCAAGTGGCGCTATATCAAATTCGTCCCAGTAGCGGTGGTGTCGATCATAGTACCAATGGCCTTTTAATAGCTAGAGATTTCCAGAGCAAGAAGAATGAAGGGGTGATTCGCCTCTAAAACCGAACCTTCGTAACAAGAGATTCTAATTTGCAGACAAAAAGTTGGGACTGTGAGACAAGCAAGACATTTCACACATTTAGGTTAGCATCACATAAACCTGTATTGGATCGAATGTTTACTTATCTATGCGTATTATCCTCTTGATGCATAAAAAACTCCAGGATCTGGAACTGAGAATAGACTCATCAAGAGTAGATGGTTTATCTCGAGGAGCTAGAGTGGGAATGATCGTGTGCTTAGATTTCGTTAGATCTGAGGACTAAGGGCATCTTCACCCGAACACTGGAAATGGCCCAGGAAGTACCAGTTCCCAGTATCCTTTAAACCAAAACTTTCGAGAGAATACCATTTCATGCGTTTCAAGTTTAAACGTGTACGTTTAATGTGACGGGACTCGAGATAAATTTACGGCGAGAAACTGCAATTTTCAGTCTTTTCTCACCCATCACGCCAAGAAGGGGAATGGTTACCTGGCCTGTTTACAGTGCTCCGGTGGAGATGCTCTAATACTTGTAAAGCTCAAACAATTGGTACAGAGGCAACATGCGGTGAAAGAAGACGAATACAGTGGAAGAATGCAGAAAGAAACCATGTAACTATATTTAGAACCTCAACAATAAGTAAGAAACATGAAGAGGATGTGCACCTTAGTTACAGTAGTAACGACGGGAACAAAGAGCAAGATGGAAAAAAACTAGATCCATGTCATAGAAGCCAATCGATCTACCTTCAGCTCATGCTGATTGAAAACTACTACAAGCGCCAGACGAACCTGTGTTCGAAATAAGGACAACAGGAATGCATGCCAAGAGTGGGTTATGAACTGTAAGGGCCTTCTCGAGGCGGGAGTCGAGGGGAGTCACGAAAACTCCATCATCTATAAATTTTGCAGACGTTGTGAAGATTTTTTTTGGAAAAAAATCAAGACTTGGATCGTCGTATGTTCGTAAGCACATCAAGCTCATACCCGTGGACTGTAAGCACACTGTGAGAAATAATGAGTATAAAAAACGAGAAAATACAGTGCAAAAGCAAGAACTTTTTTCTGCATCAGTTACATTGTGTGCATGAATAGATACTAGAATAGATAGTATCCAGAAAGCTAAATTTCGGGTGCAAACGGACTGAAACTAATGTCTAGGAAAACGCGTGCAAGAGTTAGAACAAAATGAACTTGCTTGAATTTTGTTATTATTCAACCGTCAAGAGTGTCGTGAGAATTAAATGTGAGAACAAGAATAAGAAATATCCATGTACGGCACTCCAAACAAGAAAGTTCACCATAGAAATACAACTCCTCAGAACGAAGTAGTGAACTTGAGAACTTGTTTTGATTTTCAATCCATCTCATATCTAACGGACAGAATGATGTTTCAGATACTTGTCTACCTTCAAGTTACAAGCAAGACGTTCAACTTGAAACCGGGCAAGAAAAATTTCTCTGGTGGAACCACATAATAACATGACCATGTTATGGGTTGTACATGAGGATGCCTCAGTACAAGAAATTGTGTAGCTCTAGCAGGTCCTAATGGTAAGATGAAGATGTCCAACTTGATAGAAACATCATTTACCAAACTTTTCTTTAGAATAAAATCCATCCAGTTCTGAAATTAAGTTCACTAGCTATTTGAACAATGTGAATCTCATAAATCCAGTGACTAAGTGTAAGACTAAGTTAGTGTAAGAGTAGTCTGATTGTATCAAGTTCATTTTGTAATGTTTATTTCATTTTCATATTTTTAATCGACTAGCAGTGTTGAGTGTGTCATGTACAAATGTCTTATGCAATATGTCATTTTGTTTAAATTTCCGATCCGAGTATAAAAGCTACGTTCTTCCAACTCTGGTCCACAACTTGTATAGAGAGGAAAAGGCAGAACTTGAAACACATTTCGTTCGAGTTATGTTGAACTTCGGTTTCAAACGAATCTCTTTTATGTGTTCTACATTCTCAATAAATCTTATGAACAGTAGTTACTTCTACTTTCTAACAATCTCGATAAAAAATATCATCACCTGCCAGTGGTTAATCTATTGAACCTCTGCTGCTCCCAGATTCCATGGCCTCACGGCCAAATGCCACGTAAAAATTTCTTGTCTACTAAAGTACTATACTACTCGCGTATGTGTATAAAAGCATGGCTTCTCGTACCTCACTTGGGTTTGAATTGAAGGCCTCAATCCTCCCACCAAGTTCTTGGTCAACACTGCTCCAACCCCGTCATCGTTAGCTCCACATTGTCTCCACTCTTCCGTAGGACCGTCCAAAACCGTTGCTCCAACTTATCCACCCTTTCGGCATATTGCCGAACTTTCTCGTCGTCCCGTTGCTTCAAATGAGTAAGCTCCACCATGAGTTTCTCATAACTCTCTTCTGGAAGAAATTCTTCGATGAGTGCATTACTCAACGTCTCCCATGTGTCCTCAATTGCACCAGGTGTCTTGCTTTTCACTCGGTCTTCATACCACGTAAGAGCAAAATCTTCTAAAAACTCTGGCAGTAACAACACCCATTCTTCTTTCCTTCTCACGTTGTTTCCGATGCAACCCCTTTTGAAGTCTCGTACAAATGGTTCTACATTTTTATTGTCCTTCTCATGAAACACTGGTAACTTCCCCATCTTGTAACTATTCTTTCTACCTTTCTAATTTTTGTGCAATAACTACTCGCTAAAAGAGTACGAACATCACCAATTCCATTCGTGAATAATCTACCATAGGTAAAATAAAAGGAAATGATTGTAACAACACCTCTTGTGTCATCTCTTCTCCCAAGGTAATCATGAGTCTGAGTCGTACCACCGCCTTCTCCACCATCCGAATGACGATCTCCATCACAACTCAGCCGAGTCCTCCTTTGAAGTCGACAACTTCTCCGTCTCAGCCCTTTGGGTCTCGTCCAACTTCTCGACTACTGACGTAAGTAAGGCGGCAACATCTACGCACTTGTGTCTTCTTGATAGATCACCCACTCCACAACTTGGACAAGGGTCCTCTCCTAGAAGATGAATCGCCAGTGGTGATGATGGACCCACTCGAAGACTTAAATCAGTAAACTCCCGCTTCCCTTTAGCTTTCTCGGTTTTGATTCTAGTTGGACAATTCACTACTTTATGTCCCAACCCTACAGAAATAACACCACAAGTCGGTTTCTACTCTTCGCCTCAGAGATTCTACTTGAGATTTTGTACTAGTGTTCTCAAACTCAACGATAATCTCTTTCGAGCTCTCTCCGACGCTTACTATGACATCTAAACCTTGAGGAAGGTTTCTAAGTCTAACTTTCCAATCTTTCGAACTTCCACTGATGTTGCACCTTCTCAACCATTAAGTGAACAAAATATCTTTGAGAAAAATAACTCTACATCACTTTCTTAACTCTTTCGAGCATTATACTGAAAATCGTGTATTATACATGCTATACACGAAATAAAATCCAATCTAAAATTAAGAGTCCATGATAATATCCTCATGACCATCGTCTGTATTGATCCTAGCAGACATCTTCTTTTGTAAGGATCACACTCTACTTCGCCAGGAGCATTCGTGGCCTCCACAGTGAATGATACTTTGAACTCAACCTTCTTCGCATCTGCGGCGATGCTCGTAGAAGCTTCTTGATATAAAGCAAAAATGGCACCCCAACTGCAATAGATGCTTGATCGCAATGCCTCTATACTTAACTTTGGCTTTTCCGTCTCCGTTCTAACTCCCAAACTTCTCTTCTTTAACCTCGGCACTCGACCTGGATTCCCCATGACGTATCGTCAAGACCTCCTTGTATGTCGAAGCGTATATCTCTTAATCGATAAGAGATCTCTCCACGATTTTTGTGATCTCTAGTAGCTCAACCTCCAAGCTACTAACTAATGAACTTTCAATAGAAAATTCTTTAATCAAAAGAGATGGTGCTGACTGTATAAATTTTCAGAGAACTGAAATTTGTATATTTTCACTTCTCTCATGACTTTCAACCCCCTCAACTTTGAAAATTCATGGCTCTCTCTCCATACCACCTTTTCTCCTGATTTCTGTTGTCCTAGATAGCTTATCAGCCAATCTAAAACACTTGAAAGTTTCTCAAGAAAATAAAATTCACAGAAAATCTGACAATGACTGTAAACTTTTTCCAGAGAACAGAATTCCTCAACTCTCATGAATAGACCCCCTCAACTTTGAAAATTCATTGTGCCCTCTCTAGACCACATTTTCCTATGATTTCTTTTGTCGTAGATAGGTTATCAACCAAGCTACAATCCTGGAAAGTTTCATTGGAAAATAAAATTCACAGAAAATCTGACAATGACTGTAAAATTTTCCAGAGAGCAGAAATCCTCAAACTCGGAAATTTTTCTCCTCTAATACTTCTCTCTCCTCCTTTCTCTAAACTCTTGGTTCATCCCCTTTCAACTCTCCTCAAACTCTTTCTAAGTGAACAAGATGTAAAGAATAAACTCGAATGCGTCATAGATCACTACGGGATACACGAAAGATTCCAATGTTACTAACATCGCGTTAGCTCTCTCTCCTCCCAACATTCTCTCCATGTGTTCTCTCATAATCTCTTTTTGTCTAATATAAAACTGAACTCTAAACATTTTCAATGATCTCTTCAAGTGAGGTCCCTACAACGGAACCAAAAATTTAAACCTTTCACGATCCCATCGATCAACTACCCCCGATCTCTCAACCACCACGATCGTCATCGATGAATCTGCAAATGTCGGGTATGTCTCTCACTCAAGGGTCACCTCTGATGGCTTTGATGGAAGCACACCATGAATCTTGAAGAGAAAGATGCTAAGTTCACTCATTCATACACCCACAAACTTATCAACTAAAAATCTCCATAAACTGATCAACTAAAATCCTCCATTCTAACGACGTCTCTCAAGTTCTCACATGCTAAAAATATCCCACACTCTCTATATTACTCAAGTTGTCATTACGACGTTGTGAAAACAAGGATGAGGAGCTCTTCTCTACTCCTCTATTTATACATTCTAGGTTTTTACTTTGGTACTCTCCGGTAACTCAGCCGTAATTACTTTTATCGGGTTTTACTAAGATATTACTTAAGATAAAAGCATTAATCACATGGGCTTCTTACCTTTTCACATGGGTTTATTCCTCCAAAGTCAACAACTTCTAGAAGGATTCTGGAATATTCTCAAGGAATCTCGAATTTCCAACCCCCTCTACACTAGGACTCACTAAAAAGGAAACATGTGAAATCTCTTCTTGTTTTTAATGCCCACAAAGTCCACAACTTTAATCCAACCACTAATATCAAGTCAAAAAGGAGATAAGGGATACTTTCCACCTCCTTTATACCTTTTAGACAAGATGACAAGATAGTAGTGCTCACTCGTTAGCAAATATCTGAATTCTGCCAAAAGTACAGCTAAGTTTAACCATAACTAACTTTTAGCTAGTCATGACTAACTTGATACCTCCTTAAAGTACTTTGGCAGCAAATAAACATTCTCAACACTTAGTTATAACTAAACACCTTACTAATAGACAAACTTCCTATGTGTAACATAAGTCGTTACAGATCGTGTAAGTGCGCCGGCTGCCCACTTGAGGACGGCCAGACAAAGACAACGGCCGTCAGTTGGAGATGATCAGATAAAGACGACAGTCGTCCATTCATAAGCGATCATTTAACAGCGACAGCCATCCATGTAAAAGCAATCCTGTAAGGGAGCTAGTTGCTCATTAGAGGGCGATCGATAAAAGCAACCTGTCCTCATTTATATTATCTCTTTGCATAACGGCGACCATTTTGGAGACGTTGGAGTATGGGTCGCTCTAATGTAGAGCGACTTTTCAAAGGTTCAGCAATTTATTTTAAAAATATACTCAAAATCATCTTGACCGTTATCCACTATTTTCCTTAATCTGTTATTTTAACAAAATAACCAAAACTTTAGAGGCTCCGGCCGAAATTTCACCAAAATTTCAGCGATCAAAATTCATAGGGAAATTTCATGCGAATCCTGCTCTATTTATTTTATCAGAAAGTTTATAACTGTTATGTAGAAATTCTAGACTAAGCTGAGGCTAAAAGTCAATTATATTTATAAATGTTAGATGATAGTAGAACCTACAGTCGCAGGAACCTATCCTGGAGCACACTTCAACATACATGGCTCTAGGTTTCCTTCGTAAGTTCTTGCATGCACTATGTATATAAGATAGAATAATTTTTGTAAAATATATTCTAATTTTAAGATACTCTATATTTTCTGTTTAATACTTACAGAATTACAACTAAGAATTCTTAAACAACCATAATATAACATTGATTAACAGTTCCAGAAGTTTAATAAGACCTCATTCCACGGTAAGCTCCATTTGCGTTATTAGATTTAGTTCCTTTTTTCACGCTCGTCGTCTTCTATTCCCCGGCAGAAACATGCATATATCGAGATGAAGTTTATAGGGCTTTTGCAGCAAAAGAGAATATTTTCTTCAAGCTAAAGTAAACAGTGAGAAAACAAAATTTCTTTTTAACCAAAGCGGAGGCCATCAAGATTGCGACAAATATGGAAGAGAGTTTGGATGAAAGAGATATCATCCAACATCATGTTGCTCTGGTGTCGACTCCGACTCTTGGTGTAGCCACAACGATCGCACCTACACCATCACAATTGGTGATTGCTTCAACGTCAGCTCCTACTCCAACGGTGGTGCCAAGACCGTTTGTCCCAACAACGATGTCTACTGCCACCTCTGATTTTCATGCCGAGCTGAAGAGCATCACCGATACTCTTGCGGATCTCAAGATAAACGTGGTGCAGTTACGAGAATGGAGGAACAAAGGTGGAGGAGGAGGTCAAAGAGGTTACGACAACAATCCCAACCGAGGAAATCAAGGTAACTTTGGAGGCAACCAAGGTAACTTTGGAGGAATCACTTGTTGGACGTGTGGAGGTTCTCATTTCCAGCAAAATTGTCCTAACAACGGAGCAAGAGGTGCCGAAGCTGTCAGAATGAATGTGAGTGGAGGAAATCCATCACAAGGACGAGACAAGGAGGTGGCTACTATCGATGTCGTGCGAGATCTCATCTACGAGAAAGGAGAGAGTTCAAACTCTTCTCATGCACCGGTGGAGCTTTTAGCTCAAGAAAGGAAAAGAACTCGATTTTCTGATGAACCGGTTTTCATGGAGGAGTCAGCAAGTAGAAGTACTCGTTCGAGTAATGTTTCGAGTACACCAAGGGAGCCAAGAAGGAAGCTGGGGATGGCAGATTTCACCATTTCATCTTCCCAAGCGGGATATGATGTGGTTGAAGATGTGGGTGCTCAGAAAGCCAAGATCATTGTTGGACAACTGATCGCACTTAATCCCAACTTACGAAGGGAACTCAGAGGAGGATTGAGTTCTAAGAGAAGCAAGAAGAAGAAACCCAAGAGCAAGACATCAAAGTCTGTGGGAGTTGGTGTGGTGGATGTGCATGCTTCAGAGGTATGCACTAGGGCTTCAAAGATTGAAGTCCGGTTGAATGGTCACTACGTCTCTGACGTATTGGTGGATGGAGGGTCGGCTGTAAACGCCATATCGGAGAGGTTGATGAAGAAGTTGGAGATGGAACCAACTCGTCCGGCTAGCATTGTCATGGGGATGGCTAACAAGCAATGGGTAAGACCTCTTGGTGTGTTAGAGAAGGTGGTCGTGTCTGTGATGGGAGTTCAAACATTGATGTCCTTTCAAGTGTTAAAGGACTCTAGTTATGATTTGCTCCTAGGTAGGCCTTGGTTGAGAGCTGTGCGCACCACTGATAGGTGACACAATGAATACTTACGGATTGGGCTTAGAGATCATAGAGTGATAGTTCCTCTCTCAGGTGTTGGAGTTGTGACTTCTGACTCTGATAGATCCACTAGTGACTACTGAGAATCTGATACGGAAGATGATCAGAGTGTCTCAGAAGTAGATATCGGAGATTCTTACGATCAATAATCCTCGTCTGAGGACGAAGGATTTGGTCAAGATGAATCATTATCATCTTAGTGCTATTGACTTGTTGCCTCGACCAGCAGTGGAGAAAGATCCTGACAAAGAAGAGTTGAGTGAGGCAGAGATTGTGAGAAGACTCTCTACCCTGAAGTTTGGTATCAATGTTACTCAAGAGGAGAAAAGTAGATTCTTAGATATATTTCGAAAATATATCCATGTGTTTGCTTTCAGCTACAAGGATTTGAAGGAGGTGACTCTCGAGACTCATCGAATCGAATTGGAAGAAAACGCAAGACCAGTTTGACAGAAGCAGAGAAGGGTCAATCCTACAACAGCAATGATGGTCAAGGAGGAGATAGACAAGTTGAAGGAGGCGAGTTTCATCTATGAGGTGGAGAACTCAGAATGGGTTTCACCCATTATGATTGTCAAGAAGAAGAATGGTAAGCTGCGTGTGTCCATAGACTATAAGAAGTTGAATGCAGTTACCAAGAAGGATTATTATCATCTATCATTTATAGATGAGATTTTGAAAGAAGTTGCTGGTCATGAGTGGTACAGCTTTGGTGATGGTTATAGTGAGTATAACCAGATCAAGATAGCACAGGAGTACCAACAGTTGACTACTTTCACTACTCCTTGGGGAACATTTGCATTTCGGGTGATGCCATTCGGACTGTGTAATGCTCCGGCCACGTTTCAAAGGTTCATGAACAAGGTGTTTGAACCATTCATATGGAAGTTTGTTCGAGATTTCATTGACGATTTCTGTGTGTACGGAAGAAAAGAGGACCACTTTGATCATATGATCAAAGTTTTGCAGCGGTTGGAGCAAGCCAACGCTTCTCTAAATCCTGAAAAGTGCATCTTTGGCTGCGAAGAAGGTCTACTGTTGAGGCACATCATTTCCAAGAATGGGATTACGATAGATCCAAAGAAGGTGAAGAAGATTGTGGATCTTTCATTTCCGATCAACTTGACAAAGTTGAGACAATTTCTTGGCATGGTTGGATATTATCGTAGGTTTGTCTTTTCCTTCTCAAACAAAGCAATAGCTTTGACTATGTACATGAAGAAGGGAGTTGATTTTGACTTGATAGTGCATGATCATAAGGTAAAGGAAGCATTTGAGGAGCTGAAAAAAGCATTAGTGACAGCTCCTATACTTGCTAAACTTAAGTGGAGTAAAGCATTTATTCTGTATACGGATGCCTCCAATGTAACAATCGGATGTACATTAAGTCAGCTAGATGGAGATGAGCATGATCATCCTATAGCTTATGCTAGTAGGCAGATGGTTCCAGCAGAGAAGAATTACTCCGTGACTGAACGAGAAGGATTAGCGGTGATCTTTGGATTGAAGAAATTTTGACACTACTTGCTAGGAGGGAAATTTTTCATAGTCACAGATCACAAGGCTTTAAAGTATATCTTTAATAAGCCTAATGCCGAAGGTCGTATTGCTCGTTGGAATATGCTTCTAACAGAATATGATTACGTGATCGAAGATAGACCAGGGAAAAAGCATGCGAATGCTGATCTTTTGTCGAGGGCTTATGATGATGAGGGAGAAGAACCATTTGATGATTCATTTCCAGGCGAACATCTGATGACCATCACAAGCATTGAGGAGATACCGGACGAGTACAAGGAAATCTGGAGTTTCCTTACAGATGGTTCTTTTCCAGAAGGTATGCATACCGAGAACGTAACGCGTTGATCAAGAGATGTAAACCTTACACCATGGTGGAGGGAATTCTGTTTCATCAACGAGCAGATGGGTTACTAAGGAGAGCAGTTGGTCAGAAGGAGGCATTCAAGCTAATGCACGAGTTTCACGACGGAACTGTTTCCGGAGGTCACTTTGCTGGTAAGATAACAGCCTTCAAGATTTTGGATGCGGGTTATCACTGGAGAGAGATTTTCAAAGAGTGTTTAGACTATTGCAAAACTTGTGACGTATGTCAAGCATTTGCTCTAAAGTCTACTAGAACACCTCCGTTAAGATCAATTCCAGTATTAGGGCCGTTTGAGAAGTGGGGTATTGACTTTGTAGGTCCTCTTAATAAGACACCCCGAGGCAATAGATACATTGTAGTCGTCACTGACTATTGTACCAAGTGGGTAGAGGCTAGACCTTTGAGGGAGACTAATGAAACAGAAGTCGGTAGATGCCTATGGGAGAGGATCATCACCAGATTTGGATGTCTATTAGAGTTGGTCTCATATAGAGGAGGAGAGTTTGTAGGGAGCATGACTACTGCTATGCTACAACACTTTTCTATCAAGCCACGAGTAACGACCTCATACAAACCAAATGCTAATGATCTTGCGGAGAAGACCAATCTTACACTTTGTATGATGCTTGTCAAAGATGTTGGTGTTGAGATTGCGAAACATACTTGGGATAAGAGGCTACATGCCATCTTAGGAGAGTATCGAACGACAACAAAGACTTCTACTGGGTACTCCTCATTTCGACTGGTTTATGGAGTGGAGTCCAAGTTGCCCATCCAATTCGAATTGGATACTTTTCAAACTATTCAACGAAAGTTGAAGAGGTCGAGAGGAGAAGACGTGGTCAGATCAAGAAGGGAGCAACTCATGGAGTTGGAAGAGACCCGAGCGGTAGCAATGATCCGGATAGAACGAGCTCAGGCATATCAAAAGAAGAGTTACGACAAACGGTTGGGCAAGAGGGAGGTAAAACCTTTTCAAGTCGGAGATTGGGTAATGTTGTATGATGCTATCAGATTCAAGAGGGCTAGGAAGAAGTTTCTTCCTAGATATTTTGGTCCTTTTGTTGTAGATAAGGTGTGGAGCAACTTCACATATGACCTTCAGGAGTTGGGAGGAAGGAGATTCGATCGGGTCAACCATGACAAGTTGAAGTTGTTTCATCGACGAAAGTTCTCTCTTCACTCCGAGGACGGAGCGAAAATTTAGTCCGAGGGTAAAATGTAACGACCTATGTTACACATAAGAAGTTTGTCTATTAGTAAGGTGTTTAGTTATAACTAAGTGTTGAGAATGTTTATTTGCTGCCAAAGTACTTTAAGGAGGTATCAAGTTAGTCATGACTAGCTAAAAGTTAGTTATGGTTAAACTTAGCTATACTTTTGGCAGAATTTAGATATTTGCTAAAGAGTGAGCACTACTATCTTGTCATCTTGTCTAAAAGGTAGAAAGGAGGTGGAAAGTATCCCTTATCTCCTTTTTGACTTGATATTAGTGGTTGGATTAAAGTTGTGGACTTTGTGGGCATTAAAAACAAGAAGAGATTCCACATGTTTCCTTTTTAGTGGGTCCTAGTGTAGAGGGGAGGTGGAAATTCGAGATTCCTTGAGAATATTCTAGAATCCTTCTAGAAGTTGTTGACTTTGAAGGAATAAGCCCATGTGAAAAGATAAGAAGTCCATGTGATTAATGCTTTCACCTTAAGTAATATCTTAGTAAAACCCGGTAAAAGTAGTTACGGCTGAGTTACCGGAGGGTACCAAAGTAAAAACCTAGAATGTATAAATAGAGGAGTAGAGAAGAGCTCCTCATCCTTGTTTTCACAACGTCGTAATGACAACTTGAGTAATATAGAGAGTGTGGGATATTTTTAGCATGTGAGAACTTGAGAGACGTCGTTAGAATGAAGGATTTTAGTTGATGAGTTTATGGAGATTTTTAGTTGATAAGTTTGTGGGTGTATGAATGAGTGAACTTAGCATCTTTCTCTTCAAGATTCATGGTGTGCTTCCATCAAAGCCATCAAAGGTGACCCCTGAGTGAGAGACAGGTCCGACATTTGCAGATTCATCGATGACGATCGTGGTGGTTGAGAGATCGGGGGGTAGTTGATCGATGGCTCGAAGTGCGCCTCTTCTCATCATAAAGAAAAGACAAGAGCTCTAGTTCTCTTTCATTATTTCCATTTCATTCAGATCGAGGGAGGTCTTTCAAGATTGAGTTGTTGTCTAGTTCCACAATAAGCAAACCAATCTACAGGTTGTCACTGAAGGAGCTAGAGGAATTACGAATGACGTTGAAGGAGTTGTTAGAGAAAGACTTCATCAGACATAGTACCTCTCCTTGGGGTGCCCTTGTGTTGTTTGTACCCAAAACACAATGGTCGATTAAAAGAGAAGTATAACCGTGGATTAGCCTACGTCTGTATTTCTAAATAAAACATGAAGACTTCAGTGAAAATCATATGTTTTGGCTAGCAATGTCTACCGTGCAGCATTCTGCGTTTATATTTAATACCCAACATTACACTGAAATTTTAAAATAGTACACATTCTAGAAACAATCAAAATCTGCGAACATTCTCAGAATCCAAAAATGTCCGGAGAAGTGATCGAGCAATCACTTCTCCAAGAAGCGTCAGAAGCAAAAATCCGGACGCATGTGCAAAAACTGACGAGTACGAAACCAGAAAATGTTAGCAAGACCTACAACTTTCAGAACTAAAGAGAGAAGTGATCCCTCGATCACTTCTCTAAGAAGCGAAGCGTGGTAAACATTGGATGCATGTGTAGAAGCGACAAAATAATATACAAAAGATAAAACAAAATTGCTAAACGTTAGAACCGAGAAAAAAAGTGATAGAGAGATCATAGTTGTCATGCGTAAGATCGTTGTAAGTAAAAGCCGTACAATAAAAAATAACCCAATCAGTTAATCAATGACCATAGTAGATTAGTCTATAGCCTGCGATACTGAATGCGATTCGCAGAAGGTTAAGACTAACCACTAAGATTAACTAAATCGAGGTGGTTAAGTACACAAAGGGAAAAATGCAAGATTTGATTCAAAAGTATGTGGAGAACGTGCAATGTGATGCCAAGTACAAGTTTAGAGAAACAACGAGCACTTAGAATTAATCCCAAGATGCTCAATAAATGATACTTCATCTATAACAAAAATAATTAAACGTTTTGTTTCCTAGAAATGAATGAGCACAAAATCTCGTAAAGTCAAAGAACGAAGAAGCTTAGAAGGTAACTTTGAGCGCAAGATTGACTTATAGACAAATGATCAACAATGTGAACGAGTGTAAATAATAACAAGGATGAATAAGGGTCTTAAAATTCTAACAAGGCATAACAATTCAAAAATAAATATTACTAAAAAGTCCAAAAATCGAACTTCACAAGATAATTATATCAGTTAAAGTTGAGAACTACATTAGCCATTTAACTTAAAGAATGTCAAGCTGAACCGTACCATTCGGATCTAATGAATTTTTTTCTCAAATATGGTTGCTTTCATTATCAGAAGACAAATCATCTGCAAATTATGATTCAGTGTGGTTGGTACTGTCCCACTCAAAGACGACTTCTTTCAAAAGTTTTCAGATCTCTTGCAAGAACGGTCTTGTTTCTATCCAACTTGATATTGTACCTAATACTCGAGTATCAACGAGATTCAACTCATCAATATTCAATCTTCTCTTCTACTTTTAATTCTGGTAAGTAAGCACCATCAAATGAATCCACCACTTGTGTTGTGTACCACGTAATCTTGATCAAAGTGGTACGTCATCAACAATCGTAAGAATCTTGTTCACTTTAGCTAACCAAAATGGTTGTTTCTACGAATCTTTGTAAGGAGCAAGAGCAACGAATGATTTCTCTTCTAAATCTTTAAAGTCTCCAAGTGTTTCGATACGAGCGTTGTTTCCTCTTCTACCAGAGTACAACAGACGAGACGGTCTAGCAATTCATTCAAACAATTCCTCTTCTGCTTCTTTCCTTCTTCAGTCACTTGATCATGATTATTTGTTGTCGAGAAGACTACAACAACTGCATTCTGTGGTTCCGGTCAGTGGAACATGCTATTCCATTGTTTTTCTTGCATACAATCTTCAGTGACATCTGATATGGTGGAGAACAATAATTGTCAGGTTTGAATCATTCTGAATATTAAGATCACTGAAAAATACTTCAGCATGGAGGTTGCGATTTAAAACCAAATGACCCATAACGTGAACTTTGATGAAATACTTTTCATCCATGTTTTTTGGAATGCAAGTAAAATGAAGAACATATGTCTTACTTTGATCCATCCCGTCGATTTGACAAAAAACATACTTCTTCGATTCTGCAAGAACTTTCTTTTTATGCTTAGTTTGCTTCTCTCGTGCAGTGATTTGTTAAAGAATATGAGCATCTAAATATCTTGTAAATTTAGCTTTCATACAATCAAATGAAAAAAGAAACAAATTTATCAGATTCATTCATTACAAAATGTGCAACAATGTTAATTGCAAAATAGAAAAATGTTTTATCTCCAATGACTGAATAACATATTATGACAATATGAATGATAAAGAACCTAAAACAATTATTAATGAAATATGAAAATTATTAAACTACAACTACTGAATCAAATTAAATTTACTCAAGCTGGTTGCTTGTAATTATTTATGAATACAACTAATGGATAAATTTAAATATTATTCAAGCTAATTACTTGCAATTATTTATGAATACAACTACCAAACAAAACTAAAGAATACTCAAGCTGACTGCTTGTAATTGTTTACGAAAACAGAGTAAAGTGAAAACACTCTACTTACATTTTTCTGTTGGCACAATGCTTTTGTCCTACGAAGCTTTGATTTGTTTTTGGAATCTTCACTTTACGGAAATGAGATTTCCACAAACGACAGAAATAAGAATAACTCAGCACTTCGCTCTCGTTCTCGTCTTCATTCTCTTGGATGTACATTTCATAACATATTTCTTCGTGTAACTGTCTGATAAATGAAAATATTCTTTGTTGGATAATCTCTCTTATTATTTCAAGAAGAATTGCTTGCACCAATGTTTAGCAATCATCTTATTCTTTGTTGAGACTCTGGTGAAATGGTCGCTTCTATCTCGAGGCTCTAATGCTGTCTTGACTCTACCCAGTTGACGATTACCAAGAGTGTAAACAAACTTAAACGCCACTCGACAAACAGAAATGTTCCTGACTCCATAAAGAGGAAGAGATCTTTGCGTTGTAGAAGAAATACAACGCTCTTGGAGGTGGATGTTTTTCTGAGAACACCGTAGTAACGCGGGTACCTATTCTCCGATCACAGGTCCCGCCCTGGGGAAAGCGAAGGAAGTTCGTGTAGGTTCCACTGTTGAAGAGCCTGAAGTTGAAACTCCTCCGCGATCTCCAGTGGTATCAAAGACTAGATGTAACTGGATCTAACGGTTCTCCTATGGGACTGGTGACCTGTCATGGAGAAGCAATGGCTGGGTAGAAGATTGAGGACATTCTCCCGTCTCCGGAGAATTCCGCTGAGATCTTTACTTGATGTGTTGATCAAAGGTGGCAGAAGGGAAACGCTGGGATTCTACGTCGACGCCGCAATAAAATACTGGAAGGTGAGCCAAGTTCCCATTGAGTTGCGCAAGTGTCCAAGCACGCGCAGGTATAAGAATGCAAGTATGTGCATTGGGACAACAAATGAATCATACAAGGTTCAAACTCATGCGAGGCCCGCATTGACTGTACGCACTCTCGCTCGAAAGAAAGAATTTGGATCGTCTCTATTGTAGTCACCTAAGGTTATTATGGAAGCTTCAAACTCTTAGCGTGCACGCGAAGCAGAATCAGAGGAAAATCCCGTCTCTCTCACTGGGAAGGGATGGGAGGAATGCTTGTGTAGCCAGATCCGCAGCAAGAATGACGAATAAGATTTGGTCCAGAAAGGCGAGAAAAACTGAACAGAATCAGTTCAGCTTTGTCTATCCGCATCTAAAGCCAGAGAATGATGGACATCGAGGACGAGGGTTGGCGTGTTGCCGCGCGGAGACAGCCAGTGCCACTGGATGTGGTTTCACCGGTGGATGCGTAGGTCCTGGAACCACATCCGGAGGAAGAGGAGAAAAGGACTTTCTGAACCTTGTGTTCCAGTACTTATGATAGGTAAGGATTCTCCAATTTCTCCTCTTCCAGCACGGGGATATTTATTTGGTTGCACCTCGTAGTTTACGAATTATTTTGGTCACATCCATTACTATCTGGAAGTAACTTGGGCGCACCCCATTGCAGTCCTCGATCACCTCTTCTACGTGAAAGCCCTCGTGGCATCAAGCTTTCCACCTGCGCAGAATCTGATAGTCCACCTTGGCTATTTCGGGTCATTCTTACGCGCGAAAATACTATCAAATCGTCTTTGCAAAATCAACTTCGTTTGAATTCAAGACAGAGAATAAGAGCACAGACTGAACATTGTCTAAACTCGAAATGTGTTGAATGCGAGGGAGTTCTCATCCGGAGTCTGTTGAGCGAGGTTGCACATGCTGAAGAAGGTTTGATGTTCAGAAATTGACTTCGTGCGTCGACAGGACAAGGAATAGGAGCACATATTCAACATCGTTTAAATTCGAAGCCTGCTGGACGCATAGAGAGCTTGATGTTCGAAAGTATCGCCTGATCTCTGACTAAGTCGAACCATGGAGATGATGATGGACAGAGAGCATGATCTTGAGAGGTCAGCATTGACCGGAAGTTTATTCTTGTACTATTCCTTTCACTATATAAAGGATGCGAATGCACCTCCACGGACATTCGAGTTTTGAGTTTACTCTAGAGTCCATCTTACAGATGGATTGCGTGTATTAAATCGTTGAATCTGAAGTCTAGACATATCGCGGGGAAGGATAACATGGTGACAGATATGTTATCACGAGCGTGATATGATGAGGAGAAATACATGGTTGACGATGATAATAACTAGGTGTAAGGTTCTATGCAATTGTACACACATAGAGAGAGATGAACTATTTGTTGAAGGATTGTATGATTACTCGATATTGGACGATACTTCAGTACTCTAACCAAGCAAGTTGGTTGGATTGACGAGCAGTTTCAGAAAGTTAGAAGAAAAACTTACAACTTCATGTTGCAAGGTGGATTTCTCTAGAAGCGACCTAAGGAAAAAGGTGGAATGTCGTTACAGGTGGTTTGTGATAAGGAAGATCAATGAAGGCTTCTCAGAGAATTTCACAAGAGTTTATGGGTAGGATATCGGAGGATTTAGATCACTTTTACTAAGCTGAAGGAGACTGGTGGAAGAACGTGTACAAGGATCTCGTAGCTTTTGCGGAATCTTGCTTAACTTGTCAGATGTACTCAAATATCTTACATCTGGACGGGTTACATCGAAGTTATCCGTTGGTAATGCATTTCAAATGGATCATAGATTTGATAACTATGCTAGTCAAGTATAGCAAATGATGTACTTGGTGCTTGCTTGAGAAGATTTGTCAAACCAAGTCGAAGGAAGGGCACTTCTGACGAAGATAATTGAAGAGGTTTGTCAATTTTTGTTCGAAAATATTGTTTGCCGATACAAGTACATAGAGAAGGTTATTGCAAATCGAGGAGAGATGGATGCGGACGAGGCTTGAGAGTTTATTGCGAGGTGTGGAGTGAAATTGTCGCTTACAGCTGTCTATAACCTCGAAGGAAATGCTAAAAGGTATGGCCATCCGTCCATCGTGAAAGCATTGGTGACGGCTTGCAACAAAAGAGCACGCGAGTGGCCTTGGTCTTATCGTTTGCATTATGGACAGATTGTACGATGCATATGTCAATGACAGACTTCATGCCCGTGAAGCTCATGATAAGTCAAAAACCTATCATGTCGGTTGAGAAATACGTTCTGACATGGAGTGTGTTATCTTGGGAGGACAATTTGATGAGAGAAGAACTTTGACGATTCGAATTCGACAACTAAAATGAAGATCATACGACATCAAAGTTGCTCTAGATAGGTTGAAAGAAGCACGATTGAGGAACATGGTTAGATTTGATGAACGACTTCGACTAAGACTTAGGAGATAAAAGAAAGTGATTGAGTCCTTGTCTATACAATAGTCGAGACAACCAACATAATGCTGGTTTGGACTATTATGGTAGAGAAGGTTATGGTAATGCTACCTACGGATTACAGGAGCTAGATGGGACAAGGATTAAGGTACCAATAGTAGGTAAGCGGATGAAGATCTTCAAGAAATGAGACGTGCATATGAACCTTGAGGATCTCAATGTTGAATTCAGGTTTGAGGATATCAAAGATGAGGATGACGATGACACAAAGGAGGGTGATGAGGTTATGTGAGACGCTTGTCTACTCCTTGCTTGTATCTTGTGATGCATGTCGGAGGATGCACAGGTCTAGAGAGAGTGGATGTCGTGTCGTGGCAGACCATGGTGTCAAACTAAGGTTCAAGGAGGAGATTTTATCATCTTGCTCCACCATTGGATAGTCTTTGTCAAGACGATCAAAATTTATCTTCTTATCATGCCGTAGGCAGAAAACCGCCTACGCTCCACAGAAAGGGAGGGCGCATCACGAATGGAGCTAAGACGACAAAGTTATGGACAGTTATGACTTTGAGATTTCCTTGCGTCACGATGCGGACAAGACGAGATGGAGCTGAATGCAGACATGGCAAGATGCTGACGTGGTGGGACGGAGGTGCTGACATGACATTAAGACTGAGGTGGTAGATCAAGGTGGCATGTCACGTTGCACTGTGTGACACTTGACAAATGAGGCTCACATGACACTTGACGGGTTTGCGTGCACGCCACATGGCACTAGCACATGGTGACATCAAGACTTTTACCCCCTGCTTGCAAACACTATAAAAGTCAGGGGTGGTAGGGTTTAGTCTAAGAGATTTTGGAAAGCACCGAGAGGTTGTTCATTTTTTTTGTTTGGAAAATCGAGAGTTGGGAGGATTAGACTGAAGTAATTTTGGTCACTTTGGATCTTGGCTACAAAATTGCACGAGCCCTTGCACAGTTTTTTGTCTTGGTAGGTCACAACAAACTTAAAATGGTCACATAAGTTGTTATTGAGATCAGAATCTGGAATTTTTGATATCATTGGACAGGTTTTTCTGAGCTCATTCTATTAATACCAAGAACATAAAGTTTGGACTTGACGACAAGAAGTAACAATTTTGAATTTTTTGGCTGTTACAATTTCATCACTAATAGGTGTTGGGAGAGATCTGGAGCTAAAAGTGTGTGGGTCCTCGAGATCAGATCCATGCATGCTATTGACCTTTGAAGAGGTCTTTTCAAGGATTTTCCAATGACATCAAAAACACCAGATTTGGAGCAAAGTGGAGAGTTTTACAACCACTTGAGATTTTCGATATACTTTGGAGATTTATGATCAAATTACGTGAGCCATCGCACAGTTTTCTGTACTTTTGGCTAGGGTTGGAGGTTTGGAGTCCAAAACAGAGTGAGCCATCGTACAGTTTTCAATCTGGCTGGGGCTGAAATTTAAAACAACCATAACTATTTCTGTAGAAGTAAGTTGGACGCAAGAGTGGTATTGTTAGAAAGCTTGTCGAAAGCTTTCTAACAAGACCAAGAACAGCCGATTTGGACCAGCGGTGTGGATAGTAGGGAGATTTGAAGTTTAGGTGGAGTTGCAGGTTTAAAACAAAATTGCTCAAGTCCTCGTGGAGTTTCGTCTTGGTGGAGAACGGTTAAGATAAAATACTTCAGGATGTCATAACTTCGTGCAGAGAGATCAGTTGGTAATGATTTGGGTATCGTCAAAACTGGATTTTGCAAAGATCGTGGCAAGCACTTCATCTTTAGATTTAGGTAAATAGGTTGGAGGATTTTTAAGTTTGAAAACTATGGACTTATAAGTGATATAACTTCTTCAACGGGTGTCAGTAGAACACATACTTGATACTATCGGATTTGGTTTTTCGAGGGCTATGCAGCTGTAGCTTAAGATCAGAGTTTCAAGGATTTGTGTTAAGACCACAGACCATTGAGTTTGTTTGTAAACACTATGAATAATTAATAGCAGAAAAATAGAATTTTTGTATTGGAAGTTTGCGCTCGTACCTTGCCATTCGTGTTTTCTGACCCTATGCATTTTCCATAGCCACATACCCCATGCATTCTTGGATACACTTTTCACGTCTTACGATATGAAATTATTCAGTACATGACTAGTTCGATGATCAGATCACCATATCTCAAACGAGTATCCTGAGTGCAAGCCACGTAGCTAGAGATTTAAAGAACGCCACTTGATGTCAAATAACTCTGCAAGCACACAGTTCTAACTTCATAAATATGGACTAACTCTCTGTTGTGCACAAAAGATTGCAAACTTCTCAAAGAATCATAAGATCAAAATAACAGAATCGCGTGAAGCTCACACCTCGATCAAGAATCTTACACAAATACCAGAGTGAACAAATAAGGTGCACATTCTAAACAGAACACTCCCACTCTGTCTTTCATCCAGAATTGGATGTACTCTCATGCATTCCAAACTTTTCAACTTCTAGAATCTCTTACTATCTATCTTCTAACTTCTGATCTATATTGCTTCCAATCTTCTATTCTAATACCCATTCATATCTCTATCTTCACAACTTCTAGAATCTCTTAACTTCTATCTTCTAACTTCTGATCTACATTGCTTTCAATCTTCTATTATACGTCTACACTAATCTAATACTATAATCGTCTCTACATCCTCTCTTGTTGGACTCTCTCCAACCATCCATAGCTTCACGTCAATGTCATAGATCGTCCTTCACTTCAGCTCGAAGATCTAGCCATGCATTTTGGATATCAGAAGACATCTTATGGAAGAACATGAAATATGCATGTTACCAGTCCTCCTTCGTTGGCATCTCATCCAACTTGTACTTCCCATTCTTCATAATCATGTCCAACTCCATGTTGTCCATTGCATCGACCTCCTGAAGCATCTCTCCAACATTCTTCACATGTTTCTTTCCAACATTATGACCTTCTGCTTCTTCGTCATCAATTGACTTCAAAGATATCAAATCTTCTATTCGTCTGCCATCTACGTAGCTTCGATGTCCTCTCTCAACGCAATCAACTTCTTGTCCTTCTCTGCAACTTCTAGCTCTAGCTCCCGAGTTCGAGCTTCCAGTTCTTATCTCGCATTCTCCAATTCTACCATTGAGATGACCAACTACTCTTAGTCCACCAAGAGCTTCTTCTTAGTCTCATGGCATTCTTCCAACATCTTGGATTCTTTCTTCAACTTCGACACCTTCTTCTTTAGCTTCTTGAACTCCGAATCTTCCTTCCTTGTGATGTCTTTTGTTCAGCTGTCTGCAGTACAGCTAGCAACGCTCCAATATGGAAGTCTTCCTCCCGCTCATCTTTCCTGGCTTGGAAGTTCCGTCGCTCAGCTACCAGCACAGGTTTCACACAGAAGAAAGTAGAAATGACTCATGTGAGCTCTTGCTCACACTTATAGGCTTGTCTCGACCTGACCTCTTGCTTCGAATCCCACGTGTAGACTACTTCTCACCTTGAACCGCTTCATTAACATTCATCATCTTTTCAACAGTAGCCTTTCATCTTCCGTGAGTTGTATTCTCATCGTTAGAAGTTCTCACTCTACTCTACTTCAATCTATTGTGTCTCAACCGACTACTTTCTTATCAAAGTTGATCTTCTGGATCTTCTAATCTTCTAATCTTCTAATTTCTAACTTCCAAATGTTCATAAGATCTTAACTTCACAACTTCTATTCTAACTTCACAGAGTTTAAAGTTTTATATTCACTAGACTCTATTGTACGATACTAAGATTAAAATTCAAAAGTTGTGAAAATGTGGGTATTGTATCTGTATGAGTGAGATATCATCGATTGAAGTTAGGGAGTTTAAGTTTTGAGATAGAATTTGATCAGACGTAGTTTTGGTGTACAAACTGTGAGTAAACGATTACACCTTTGAAAATTCTAGACTATTTCTTTGTTTTTGTGGATCAACTTATTGTCAATCTCGTGTGAGTGTTTTTTGCTATGGGTTCAAGTTTCATGTTGATCTAAACCTCTGAGATGGAGATACAGCCGGTTGATCGTTGAAGTTCTTATGGTGTCCAATGTAAACGCTTCAAGATAGTTTTACACATAGCATGTAGCTTGAAATCTGTTCGTAAGAGAGAGCTCAAACTTTGCAAAGGAAGATCTGTGAGTATAATCTATCAGCTTCTAAAGGTTTGGAGAAAGTGGTCGATCAGAACCATATCTATTGAGTGTCAAAAATTGTCAAAAAAGTTGTTATGCTCATCTTTAGAGAACACTAGCTGCAACAACATGACATTTGATCACAACTAGAAGGTTTCATCTTTTCTTAAGAGCCGCTCTCATCTTACGATATTTTTATGGTGCTTCCACTAAGAGCTTGTTGGGATGATCGATAGTGATGGTTGAGTTCATTACACTGAGGAATGATAGGATCGTAAGAACGCAAGCGTTGTTGTTGCTACTTCTACATGTACAGCTGCTGCATCTACATCTATTGTCGCACCTTCTGCAACACCTATGACGACAACATTTGATCTTGATACTACTGAGATCTTGAAGACGCTTGCGATCTTAATCCAACAGCATCTGATCGTTGGAGGGAGTGATCTATAAAGACTTTGCAAGTGATTGTGAATAGATGTGAAAGATTTGAGGATAGAGATATTTCTAGATATCTTTGTGAGTACAAAGGAAAGATAGAGCTTGTGGGAGTGACTGATGCGGAGATGATCATCAATTTTGAGCTAACTGTGATTTTTGAATTATGTTGTCGTGTTGCATGATAGTCTGTACAGTGAAAGATGATAACAAAAGGAGTTTTCTTCCACTGTGTGCGTAGTTGTAAGGGAAGCTGCCCTGGAGCTTGTTAAGCTGAGAAGGTGCTAAGCTAGGGCCAAACTAGATAAGTTGCCCCTTAGCTTATATTCCAAAGGACTACTAAGAAGTCACGAATGTATTAGGTGGAAGCTCGTCTTGATTAGAGCAAGCACGTGTTTTCACTTACGCGGAATAAGATTATAAGTATATGTTTACGTCATTTTTAGTTTAAGAAAGTGATAAAAGAAAAAACTTTGTCATTTTTCCATGGTGACTTGAATTCATTATCTGATGACACCATCGGGTACGTGTTCTTGAGTAGTATAGTTTTGGTTCTTTCGTTACTAGAAACAAAGATGTATAGTGAAGTAGAACACGAAAAGCTAGCAAAGGAGATAAAAACGAGTTCTGTAAGCATGTGTACAAGTCTCTTTACTGTATTAAACGGAAATAGGAGCCACCTTTGTGGAAGGGACGCCCACCTAAGAAGAAGAGGTCCTTGGATCAAATCCTCTTGGCTCATGTTTCCTATCTCAACATGTTGGCCTCCTGGATGAGAGTTTATGTTGGGTGTGTGGCTACGTCGTACACATCTAGGGACGAGAGACTGGTATCCTCTTTAAACATGGGCTTCCTGGCCTAAGCCTCCGCATGCAACCGAGATTATGAGTAAGGAGATACTTGATACAGTTATGGGAGGGCTGTAAGTCTTATGGGGTGGTTTTGTAGTTGTGGCTTAGGCTTTAAAATCGTGGCGTGATTCATAATCTAGGTTGCATCAAGACGGCATGGAGGGTTGAGAAATTTTTATTAAACAAGGGGTCAGCTTAACTAGGGAGCTACTTGATAAGTAAGTATGCGTATAAAGACATCAAGACCTCAACTTAACTAGGTAAATCGACGTGTGGTGGTAGTTCAGGAATATTATAGAGAATTAAAGAGAGAGGAGAGACGGTGTGCGCAGGAGAGAGAGAAGAAGATTTCATTGAATGATGACATTTGATGATGAAATTGAGACGTGAATAAAGCTTATTGAGTCTTGAAAAGTTATTTTGAGCAGATTTGAGTGTTTGATTGACCTTTGTGAATACAAGAGATTGTATTTGAGATCTGATTGCTGGCAGCAGTCTGCTTTCCTTTTGATCGCTCTCATATTCAATCACAGTCAAGAGGTCCATCCTCCCCAAGAAAGACTCTCTTCATGACATCTGGTGCTTCCACTGAGAGATGAACTCAAGGGTGATTGATATTGGAGAATTTGTTAGATTGAGTGAGGAAGATGGATCATGGTGCTGTCGTCCACGGTGTTGCTACTCAAGATATTTCTGTTCAAGGGACTCTTGACCAAGATGGCATTGGTCCCCAAAGAGGACCTACCGTAGTTCCAATGACAAGTGCATAGCTTGCTGTTGATACAACTCAGATTCTTCAAGCTTTGGCTGCTCTGATTCAAGAGCAACATGTAATTGGAGGAGTTGAGAAAAAATCTACAAAAGCGTTATAAGCAGTTGCTGGTCGATGTGAGTGATTTGATGACAGAGACGTTACTAAGTACTTGCGAGAGTATGTGGGTGAAATGAAACTGATGAGGGCACTAAGTTGAGGTAATTTTGAGTGTTGAGTTGATTGTTGTTTTTGAACTAAGAGAAAAAATGAAAAATTTACAGAAGAGACATCTAGGAGGATGGATTCTTTTTGAACGTGCACTGAAGGAGGAGCTTCTAGATGAAGGAGGAGCTTCTAGAACAAGATTCTGATAGAGTCATCAGGAGGAAATTCCTTGATTGGATAGAACGTCAACCTGGACGTACTATGGGACTAAATGAGTTGATTTGTGAGTTTGATCGGAGATATTCGCAACTTTCTGGTATGAAAAGGTTGATGTTGGATGCTAGGAAGTCAGGTTGTCTTGGGGACTATGGATGAGTTTACAGCAGATAGACTTTATTTCATGTTAGTTGATCGTGGAGCAGATGAGGGAGTTACATCTTATTGGAGTAGTATCCAAAAAACTAGCAAAGGAGATAAAGTTATGTAAGCATGTGTACAAGTCTCTTTACTGTATTAAACGAAAACAGGTGTCACCTTAGTGGCAGGGACGTCCATCTAAGAAGAAGAGGTCTTTGGATCAAATCCTCCTGGCTCATGTTTCCTATCTCAACATGTTGATCTCCTGGATGGGAGTCTATGTTGGGTGTGTGACTATGTCTTACACATCTAGGGACAGAGACTAGTATCTTCTTTAAACGTGAGCTTCTTGACCTAAGCTTCTACATGCAACCGAGATTATGAGTTAGGAGATACTTGATATAATTATGAGAGGGCTGTAAGTCATGTGGGGTGGTCTTGTAGCTGTGGCTTAGGCTCTAAAATCGTGGCTTGATTCATAATCTAGGTTGCATCAAGATGACATTGAGGGTTGATAAATTTTTATTAAACAAGGGGTTAGCTTAGCTAAGGGGCTGCTTGATAAGTAAGTGTGCGTATAAGGTCATAAAGAGATCAGCTTAGCTAGGGAGTCAACTTAGATAGAGTGCTCATTTTCTAGGTAAATCGATGTGCGGCGGCAATTCAAAGACATTATAGAGAATTGAAGAGAGAGAAGAGACGACATACGCAAGAGAGAGGAGAAGATTTTGATGATTGAGGGCATTTGATGATGAAATTAAGACGTGAATAAAACTTCTTGGGTCTTGAAAAGCTATTTTGCACATATTTGAATGTTTGACCTTGGTGAATACAAGATACCATATTTGAGTTCCGATTGCTTACCGCGGTCTGTTTTCCTTTTGATCGCTCTTACAGTCAATCACAGTCAAAAGATTTGTCCTCTCCAAGAAAGACTCTCTCCATGACAACGCGGTCAAGTCAAAGAGATACAAAGAAGAAATTGTTTACTCACTATTTGTACAGCAAAACTTCAGTTGGTCATATCTCAGCCTTCTTAAGTCCAAATCGACTGAAAATTAGAACAGTCTTCATCAGCTCGTTCAATTCTTCCCAAAATTATCTTGATCTCACTAAGACAAGCTCATCAACAATTTCTATGTCAGATTGAACATTCACTCTCAAAATTTGAACTCTCTAACTTCTACCGATGATATCTTGCTCATCTCAAACTCAAATCTGATGATCGTTGAGTTCACATTTTCTAGCTCGTCGAGAGATTTCCAACCCCACCTCAATCTCTCTCAAATCACTCTCATAGAGCTTTCTATGACTGCTGAACATTGACTCCTCTAACTTCAGACAGACAACTCTTGACATCATATTGTCAAATCTTTGATTGAGCACATAAATAACCCTACGAGAAAAGCTTTCAAGTATACCTTATCTCTTGGAAATCTCTCTTGTAGTGATCGCTAAATCGATTTGAACCTCATGAAGTATTTTTGGATTTGTAACTAACAATAATCTATCAATGAAAAATCTAGGATTTAAGTTTCTATCTTCTAGTGACATTCTTAGCCATCTTTGGTCATAATAAATATTTTGAGGTCAACTATGTCAATTAAAACTTTGAAACACTTATCGACATACGCCTTGACAAGCAATTTTGTCTACTTGATGCAACTTAGCTAAACTATTTAATTACAAAAAATGCCAAAGTTAATTATTTACATAGTAGACTAATAGACAATAGAACTTCAAGAAGTATGTACAAGTAAACAAACTGTAATACTCTAACATGTGTTTGGTTGCCTTCGCATGAAATACACATGTATAACGAAGTACGCCAAAAACATCACCGTAACTCCTTATTTAACATAACTTTGCATTGTCGACTTGTAAGCATAGAAACATACGTTCTACCATACTTGTACATAGAAAATCCATGTACAACATGATGAAAAATTCACCTTTTAGTGAGAAGTTAGTCTTTGTAAGTCCAGTTGGGGCCTCAAAGAAGTCGATTTTGGAAAAATTGTGTATTCAAAAATCCAAATACACCACAACATAGATCTCATCGTGCAGATCACCGTGGTATGTAAAAGCTCTACAAACGGAATGGCAAGAAAAAGTTAGATTTTGCACTTTCATAAGATCTTTAAAAGCGAGAAGTGTATTGTAAATCTCAGTGAGTTTAAAGTTTATGTTTTAGATTTCTATCATGTAGATTGTAATATGTAGTATATGTTTGTATCTTAAATTGAAAAAAAAATTCATGTATGGATATAGTTATGGAGGTTTTAGTTAGTGAAGATAAGATGAAATAGTGCACTTCACTAGCATATTAGCTTAGAAACTGATCTCTAAAACTAGTTGTGAGATTGGCTTCTATTAGTAACTTGTAGGGAGGAGATTTCAAATCAAATCTTCTTTGACTCACAACCGACTTGGAGTAGATTGGTCCATTCGAGAACAATCTGTGAGACACCAAGTTGTCTATGGAGGGGACACTAAATGTCTCTTAAATGTATCATGAATGCGAGACGTCTCCGTCTACCCCGACACCAATATAATCACATGGTGTAGATGCTAGAGTGAGATTATCGTCGGATTTCAAGATAGACCTTACAAGGTAATTAGTACGAATTCGGTATGAGACACTCTAAGTCATTGAGTAGCAAGATGACATCAAAGCTATGGGACTGATTGATTTCTACTATTCAGTTACAAATCGATCAGGCTCCAAACCTCACGTACTTCAGAACTCATAACTTTGGAATGATAATTGCTTGTGTGAAGCACTCGCACTTTCATTCAAAAGCTTTCGTTGTTTTATTCACAAAAATAATTTTACGAATCTTAGGTCTCATATACTCGTCTCAGAATTTATGCATAAATTCCTCGATGTCATTTTCAATAAGAAAAAGTTCTTATCAATAGCTTTTGTAATCTTCTCTACTCTTCTCTTCAATAATGCTCGATAAATCTATAACATTCATTGTACATCTCTTATGGGATGTCCTCCTCTCTACATTATTTCCTCTTTGATCTAACAAATGTAGGACAGTGTTGTAAACAGACGGCAACAAAAAATTAAATATCAAAGAAAAGATTAACACGTTGTCGTGTCGTGGATCGGCTCCTACTTGAAATTCAAACTTCGATGCTTGTCGCTCCAAAGACACTCATGAGAAGACAAGCTAGGCCCCAGCTTATGGGTTTTTGGCTCAATTTCAGATCTCCATTTTCATCGCATAGATGGGTACAGCTCCTTGTCAGCTTTCCATAGACACTTTGTCTACTTCGTTTGGAGCCTAGTGGAGAAGTTACAGGACTCGAAAGATGGAGAAAATAAGCTAGGCCCCAGCTTACAGGTTTTTGGCACCACTTCGGATCTCCGTTTTTATCGCACCAGTGGATAGAGCTCCTTGTCAGCTTTCCATAGGCATTTCATCTACTTCGTTTGGACGCCTAGTGGAGAAGTTACAGGACTCGAAAGATGGAGAAAACAAGCTAGGCCCCAGCTTACGGGCTTTTGGCGCAACTTCGGATCTTCACTTTCGTCACATAGATGGGTAGAGCTCGTTGTCAGCTTTCCATGGACATCTTGTTTATTTCGTTTGGACATCCAGAGAAGAAGTTATGCGATTCGAAAGAAGGTAAAATCAAGCTAGGCTCCGGGTTACTTGCTGACTGGGTATTTAAGGCTTCAGGCGTTATATCAAAGACGCAAGGGGCCTGCTTCTTATTATTCAGGAGATTCAGGAGAGAACTGTACGTACAGAGACTGTTGCAAGGGGGTGCTTAAGGGGCTAGCTTGCGCCTGCGACCTGTAAGCGGACGGTTCGGGAGATTTGGAGGTCCAATGCAAGCGCGCAAGGCGTCGTTGGGTTCAGATCTGTGCAGGCTACGCACTGGTTCAAACGGTTAGGGAAGAGACGGATCGGGGTTGTGTTCTGAGAGAAATTGAGACGCAGGAAGCAGATTTGAGGTTTTCAGTTATCTGTGAAGGAGAGTTGGACCGTTCGGGCCGTTCCGGAGTCCAAACTTGCTGTCCTTGGATCCATCGGGATCAGAACAACGAGTTCTTCAGGAAATTGAAGACGATTCAAAGTTTCATCGAGCGGTTTGGGAGTAGTGAGTGAAATTGGCTCGCAGGGAAGCGCTTACATCAGATTTTTGTTCGCTTGCGACCTGAGATTGGGTTGTTCTTCGCGATCGGTGAGCCAAGCTCTTCGTTCTTGGTGCCTACGCGATCAGGGAGTCTTCATGTACGCATAGGAGAAGACTGTACGTGAATTGGATTGTTGGTTTGGGTGTGGTGAGCAAGTTTGAGCCGTAGGGAGCTGATTTACGTCAGTTTTTTGCAACCTGCGACCAAATTTCTTGCGTGGTTTTGCAAGGGGAACTCCAAACGACTTGTTTGGAGTCTTGTTGGGTTCAAGGTAGCTAGATCTACCTACCAGAGAAGACGGATATCAGTTTAGGCGATCCGTTTGTGCGTGGTGTGCGGTTATAAGCCGCAAGGAGCAGTTTTTGAAGGTTCGGTCACCTGCGACCGAAAATCAGCGATACCTCGGCTATCAGGAGTCGGATCTGAAGGTTTCTTGGGTTAACGGAGTCAGCAGAGGAGACCCTATCGACATCTGAAGTCCGTTCAGCGAAAAGAGGAAGTCCACAGATAGGTCTTTTTCGGTTTCTTCGCTACGGGTTTTGCTCTTTTGAGTTCGTTAGAGTTCTCGTTGGCTGTATACAGCTTGTGGTAGCTAGCTTTAGCTAAGAGCTTATACATAGATGTGGTTTGGACTTGGGTTTGGGTCGTGTGATATTGTTGTGGCTCTGTTTGTTAGCAAAGAGAAGTTTCTCTTGCTTTGAGCTACGCTTCGGTGGTTTTGGGTCAGGGTTGCGATTCAAGGGTTGTTTTCAGGAGCTTTTGAAGCAGGTTACAGACCGCTCTGGTCTGTTTTTCAGTTCTGTGATCTTAGGAGAAAGAATCGACAATGTACATACATTTGGAGTGTATATATCGCAGCGTTCGTTTTCGTGGTTGTTTTTCTCGTCTTGTCTCTGTTTCAGCACACAACATCTCCACAGCCAGGAACCTCGCGTTTTCCTGGACATCCTTCACGCAATATCCGACACGACAACGTAACGTCTTCGTACGTGTTGTAAAGGACAATTAACACGTAGTTATGAGATCAAACATAAGGCGTGTTGCCAAATCAACTATACAGTAAAAATCATCAAATTGAACTCTTTCACTACTACCTCTTCATGAAATCACATATATTAATATTAGATATGTAGAGCTTGAGTTATGACTATTCATGTTCTCCACTTCTCTCTACTTGTAAATGTTGTAACTTCTGACTTTGATATCAGTTTCATACAAAAAAGGACAGGATTTTCACAAAAGACTATTTACCACTAGACAACATCTTTGATGCCATCTAGCTACCTTTGGACTTAGACATTGCACCTCACTAAAATTTGTACTAATTAAGTCGCACTTCGAAAAGAAGTTAGTCCTCTAACATAGAGTTCATTTCAAAATCTCAACAATTATCTCATCTCAAACACACGGACCAAGTGACTACACTGATGCTAGTGCAATTGGAGACGTTTCACATTCATGATAGGGTTAAGAGATATTTGGTGTCCCGTCCTTAAGAAACTTGGTGCCTCACATTCACTCAAAGGTATCAACCTACTGTCGAGCATTCTTGAGTTTAAAAAGATTTGAGATAGAGACATCACCCCTACAACTTTACTCGGCTACCCGTTCGTTGTGTTGTGATACGGCTCTTGTGATCTCGTAGACTTTAAGATGTGTTTTTTTTCTATGTCTTGTGAACCTTGTCACGTAACTCACCGAACGATGTGATAGATGCCACGTCACTATGATATATTTAAGTGATCTCACGACATTGAAACATGCTGAATCAGCAATCTATGCGTATTCACTTCAGTGGTCCTTGTGGTCAAATTTGGATATAAAATGGTGAGTCGAGGGTTTGTAAGACATTCTCTCTTAACGGATGATTCGTAAAGTTTTCTCGGTGGTCTGCATGGAGGAGTGAAGAACTACGGGAGTGGTGGTTATGGACGGAGGTTTGATATCGGCTCCGGATCTTTTTTCCTCGAACCCATTTTATATCAAGTTTCATTGCATCCACCGTGATCACTTTCAACAATGGTTAGTTTCATATTTTGACGATGAATTCATGAGAAGGGTGATAGACTTACCGCTTCCGGTGATCCTTCTGATTGTTACATATAGAAACTTGGGATCTGACAGTGTACATCTTGCTGTGACAAAGAATGGATTTCAACTATCCAACCAACGTTCCTTTCAACGTCTAGGTCAATATTCCTTGTCACTGTAGATCAAAGATCAATCATATAGCATGGATCATGAGGAACTTTGAAAAAGAGTATTTCAACCGAGTGATATTTCATTTTTAGGTTGTAATATTGACTTTGTATTAGTCGACGACTCAATTGTCTGATTCTAGTTGAACGCTTCTGGGTATTTATGTTCCTCAAAGAATCCTTAAACATGTCTCAAGGATTTTAAGACTTCTTCTAGTCTTATTGGTGTCTAGTGTTTCTTTGGATATTACAAGTCGTTCTACTGGAAAAAGTTGAGTGAGGAAAAGATAAACTTAAAGCTCTTTTTGCTCTCATTGGTCTACTTTTAGACCAATGGTGTTCTAGTTACTCTTCACGATATTTTCTGTGGTTTCGAGAAGCTTTTTATGTCCATTCGAGCGAAGAAGGATATGGTTGGAAAGCTCTCGACCAAGGTTACAATCTGGGATGAAGAACCGAGTGATTTTATGGAGGGTTGAGAGCACTATGATCGATTGAGTGGAGAGTGATGAAATTCATAACCACTGTTTTTTGAGGAATTTTGAGTAGTTATGAGTTGGGTTCTAACTAAGCTAACAAGAGTGATCATTTTGATATCAATTTCAGTCAATTCTTGATTGCTTTGGATTATCAACCGGTCGATGAAGTTGAATGGTGTAGATGTGATGAGGAGGGTATTGCGAACTCTGATAGTCATGGGCGATTGACTATTCCTCGAGTTCCAGGTTGAATTTCTAAGTGAAACTTTCTAGGATTGAAGGATACATGTCAATAAAGTATCTGGAATGTTTCATCTTGAATGATCAAATATGTTGTTCAAGGTCTTGGATCAAACCTACTTGGGTCTATAAAGCTCTTAAGTGAACATTGATTAAGGTCTGATCCATATCTGAGAGTAGGATTGAGATTTCGACCTGAAAATTATTCAGGATAAGAGTGAAGGGTCCAATATAATTTTTTGTGAAACTGAGTCTATTGTGAGATGTGAGATATTGATCGACCGATCTAGGAGAACTGAGTTCTCAAAGTTTGAAGAAGCTTCTGTTAGTAGCGGATTCGGATTTCAATCATATCTATTATCACCTTTTGGTTCTTTTCGAGCAATTTGGGAAGAGTTGCTGCTGAAATTGCTATGCCAACATAGAAATCGACATTGTGAAAGTGTGGGGTTGATTTCAACTCTATGTGGCAAAAGAGCAAGGAGTCACGATGAATCAAAGGTCACTGTTTGGATTTTTGGAGCAGCCAGGTATCGCCTTCATTGGTGCTATGTTGTGAAGTGATTATTGCCTTGAAACATACATGTTTTACCTTGCTGGAATGCTTAGGAGACCAGGGTGTGCAGCAAGTTGGATTGGGACTCTATCAAGTTTGGTTAAGCGGCCCTATAACATCTTCCGGTTGTACTAGAGGTTACAAAAATGCACCATGGTTCGAGATCTTAAGGATGAGGTAGAGTTGTGGTGGTTGGATTGATGGGTAGCTAACGTCGTTAGAAAGCTATTAAGTCATGCTTCAAGTGATATAGAGTTACTTTCAGTTAAACGATATAATATTTCAGGTAGAGCACAAAAAGATCTATTTGTAACATAATTTTCTACAACTTATACATATCCTTTGGATCGTATCAAACTTTAATCTTGAATCGATGGAGTACAAGATCACTTGTGTTAGAAGAATCCTCTTCGAGCCACATACCTCTACACAGCTATATACTCAATGTATTCTTAGACAAAAAAATTATGTTATACGCCACCGTGGTGATCGATCTCACAGTTGGTTGGAAATAAAAGTTAATAAACTAATAAGCTAGTGAAACAATTTAACCCATCCTTTTAATTAACAAAAAATTTATAATTTTTTTCATATGATCATTATTACAATCTACATGTAGGTGATCTAAAAACACAATTGCGAACTCAGTGTGATTTACTATACATTTTTTGTTTTCACAAATCTTACAAAAATATATCAAACAATTTTCTCTTGCAATATTATTTCTCACGTTCTGACATACTACCTTGATCAACATAACAAACTCTACAACGCAATATTTTCAGATTTTTGAATGCTCATTTTTCCTCGATCTACTCTTTTTTGTCTCAACTTGACTTAATAGAGATAAACTTCTTACTAAATGATGAATTTTTCATCATTTGAAATAATTCATATCACCACAACGATCTAAGAGAAAAATTTAGACAATCATTTCTGATAACGTAAGTACTTAAAATGTTTTTAGGATTGAGAAGACTGATTTTGCATAGAACAACTGAAGAGCTGAGAGGAGAAGAGAATTAAGGAGAAGAGAAGTAGCAAGAGAAAGAGCTTGGAACATCGCAAATTGTACTATCGTTGAGATTCCAAGGAGTAAAGAAAAGATTATGCATCAAATTGTGAGTTCTTGTTTGTTTCAAGTCGATCACAACTATAAAATTTACACTTTTTCCAAAACATTTTTTCTTCACAACACCGCACCTCTAACATGTTTGTTGGACTTGATCGCACCTCTCTTCTGATCTCTCATCTTGACCGTACCCTTGATAGCAAGTTCGGTAGATCAGCTGCATATATCTTCAAAGGGTCATGATATTGTATGACGTGTGAGAGTTTCTACATGAAAGTTCAGTTCAAAGTGTTTGTAAATATATTATCAGGTTGAGCAATATCTTATTTGTCTTGTGCATTATCTCCGTATTGTGGTAAACTTGATGAACCTGATGTTGCCAATCAATGGTGCGTTCACGATGATCGATCTTAAGAGAGTCACAATCAAGTCCAACAAACGTATTAGAGGTAAGATCAAGTAAATTTCCGAGTTGTCATCAGAGTTTATAACATGCAGGCACATACATACCCGTACTACATTTTAATACAAAATTTAGTATAAAGATGGTTGATATGATTCCTTAATCTGAACTATTGAGAAATTGATGTAAAATATTCAAATATTAACATTTAAATAAATTACATCATTTTATGCATCAGAGAAAACATGTAAAAGGTAACTTGAGTTAGATATACGGTAACATTAGCTGCGAGAATTGAGTTACCAATACGCAATTTACCACAAAGAAAGAAGATACAGACGGTGGAGAAAGGCGCGGGTCGCCATGTCACCGTCACTGTTGTTGTGCTTTAGGACGGTGTCTCAGCCAGTTTCAGTGCTGCAGCCTGCCTCAAGTGCCAGGAGCGTGTCCACCTTGAGTTTCGCTTCGCGGGATATTCGTTTTCCTCGTAGTAGCAGTCGTTGTTCCGAGGGACGGGAGGACAGGAGTGCTCTGCTGTGTTCTACGTTCCTCTCCCGTCTAATTTGTGCATGATTCATCGCGGCTCAGTGAGGATTTTCGATCTTTCCATTGTTCTCGACTTGACGATTAGTGTGATGATCGCGTATTATCATAATTCAGTTCTTCGATTGGCTCAGTCGTTTCTTGTGTCTGCTCTCGAGATGCTCTAACAGCAGGCGGGGGATTAGGAGGAGAGGACGAGATTCAGAATCGAATTCCATCGAATCGCGAGCCTGGGAGTTGGAGCCATGGCCGAAGAGGTGGAGATGGAAGTAGAAGCTGTAGAGGCCGTGTATGGCCCCGACTGCACTGTGTTCTGTAAATTCCCTCCCCGTTTGAGCATTTCGCTCAGGCCTCGGACTGCTGATGACTTGTGTGTTCAGGTCCGTTCGCTTCGCTGCCTATTTAAACTAGAATTCTTTGAAAATATTGTTTTGGCGCTACCGGAGCTAGCATTATAGGTAGGTTGAATCCTGATTACACGCCTTGTGTAATTCTCACAATGTGGGTTTTCAGGATTCAATATACCGGAGATGCCGCTTAGCGTATCTGTCCAGATCGATCTGTGCGTGTTCGTAGAGGGGAATTCTCTGCATAAGTGTCTTATAATATGCCATTCGTACGTGTGCTGCAGAGTACGTTTTCTTTGATGTGTCTATGGCCTCATCCTCTGTATTTTTTTAACTCGAGGGTCTTTAATGTCCGCGAATTGTCCGTCTTTCTGGCGAGATTCTGGCCGTGCCTGTTGCAAGCTTGTTTTAGAGTGATCATGTTCTTGGACTTTTGTTCCTAAGAAGTGGAGAGTCAGTGCTACGAAAAGTGTTTCTTTGGAGCGGTGTGTCATGCCTGTTACAGTCGAATTATGACCAGTTCGAGAATATCTGTCCACCTGTAGTAGATTTGGAACATATACTCACAAGTGTAGCTGTTGAATTACAGTTCGTGGAAGCAAAACTCATCATCGAGGCTAGTGTCAAGGTAAGTTCGACGTAGGTGGGTAGAATGCAGTAGATCGACTTAGGTGTATCATCATGTTATTTATCAGTTCGGGCTTAAACGTCGTGAAAAATTGACGCGTACTATTCTGTGGGATGAGGAGTAGTGATTCGTCTGACATACCATTTCTTGGCAGTATCCCGATGAAGCACCTACGTTGGACCTCACAGACGCTAAAGGTTTGGGTGATAGTAGGCATGCCAAACTGTTGGAAGTACTGCACGCCCAAGCAAGGGAAATGTCTGGAGAACCAATGCTAGTGGCCATCTGCGAGGTACAGCGATGCTGTATGTTGTCGTCTCGTCTCGTGATTAACTTGGATAGTCTGCAGTTAATTCGGAGGTCAACAGTGAATCTTCAGAGATAGTCGGCAAAGCAGTTGAGGGATTTCCAGTGCAAAACATCAGCTCGGTTGTCTCCTTTGAAGTGTAGAATCGCGTGTGTTCTCTCTCCGCTTTCTGGGGATTTCTTTGTAGGGAACATTTTGATTTACGACCTAAATATCTAGTTTAGAGAATGGAATGAGACTGTTTGTTTATGCCATCTCTTTACAAGACTTGCTACTGACGGGTTTGATACGGCCTTTGCAAGGGTTTTTCCAACATCCACATCGTTGTCTGGCGTGCAGGCAGCAATAGATCTTCTTACGGAGATGAATGTACCGGATGGAGATTGTTGCTTCTGCATGAGTCCATTTGTGATGAAGGATGGCGCTAAGCCGTTTATGAAGCTTATGTCATGCTTTCACTGTTTCCACAGGTGGAGCACACTCTCTAGTCTTACAAGGCTGGTGTACAGTATCTCATTCATTTGAAAACTGATTCATGGAGCTTTGAATCAAGCGTTCTGATGTTCATGTGGTTTGGACTGCTCTGAGAGTGTATCTTCACCTGTTTGAACTAAAACTGTTGACCATGAAATCAGTATGACTTTTTTTGCATTTTCTGGTTTTCTGTTCTGTCGGTCCGAAAATGCGTTATCAAGTACCGAAGTGTATATGTTAATGTCTGGCCCTCGGCCTGGCAAGTCTTTGGCTGGGGGTGGATTGTGGGGATTCTGAGGTCGGGAGGTGAGCCCCGACCTGCTGATCCTCATGGGTACTTGCGAGCGGGGTACTGCAGGGGGTGGTGTAATCCGTGTAAGAGCACAAAGATATACGGCGAAAACAGCTCTTAAAAATAAATAAATAAATTTAATGTTATACCGAACATGTTAAACTGAACTGTGTTTGTCTTCAGTGATTGCTTGGGGAACTGGTGGAGATGGATGCAACAGCAGCACAGAGGAAGCAGTTCGAGTGGTGTCAGTGCTTCTAGGTTGGACGATGAAGTTGATGACGAAAGGTTTGTCCTTAGGATCACAATCTGATCCGGTTCTACAGTGTGTACTCACAGTCTCAACAATTAGTTTATTCCACATATGTTTTGGTTCGTCAGTTATGGTTTACGTCAAACATGAATAAGGTGCTATCACAGCGGTCATGAGGTTTTGTGTGCGTCCGCGGTTTAGCTAAAGGTATCTATCAGTCATCAGGCTTCTGCCCAAATTGCAGGTGTTCCCCGATGTGAGTTTTATCTGTGAGAGTACCTTCTGGGTTATGTGCAATTTCGGGTACTGGGGTCTAGTTTTGGATGATAAAGAGGATCAACTCCTTCTGAGAGCATCTGATCAAGAAAGTGGCATGCATATTTTATAATTCCGCTTCATTGTCCTCGTTTCAGGTCCGTGCAGAGGAGTGTTGTCGAAGTTGAAGATTTTCCGGTCAGTTGTCCAGTCTGCCGTATGGTTGTCAGTGCCGAAGATGTTGATCGTGTGCGAGAATTTATTACAGCTGAACACAACGTTGACTACGTGAGTATACTCTCAACTGATATCTTGCGCATCCCTATCGGATAGAAACTGTCAACTTGAGTTACAACCCTGAGTCGCGTGTCGTTAGGATTGTAACTATAGGCGTTTGTTTCTAGGATGTAGTTAGCAACAGAAACTGGTGTACACCGGTTTTGTGATATGAAAATTGTTGGTTGGTGGGAAGTCGAGCATCCTGTGAAATCGGACTCTGCTTACTTTTGTGGGTTGCCTGAGCTGTATGTAGACCTTGGAATGGAAAAACATGTGCTACCTAGGTGCCTGTATCAGGTGATTAGCAAGGATACTCATTATCCACCAAGGGACAACTCATACTTGCTAGAACTGTTTGGCAAGAGGTATGCCTTGGAATTCTGCTTTTTGTTTTGTAACCTTTAATTGTACACTCCAGGTGCAGAGTGAGGGCGATGCGGAAGTTCCGGCTTCTGTGTTGACTGCAGAAGAGCTGGAGAGGCGAACTCGCTTTACAGCTGAGTTTGAAGCCCAACAAGCTCGCGGTGCTATAATTGAACCCAAAAAGTTGGAGGTCATTCTCCCTGGTATGGTCGTGGCCCCTCGCACTCCTCCAGTTGAAGAGCAACCTTCTGGACTGGCAACTCCTGGATCTGCAACTCCCGAAGATGACCAACCTTCTCCAACTTCCAATATTGATAGTCCTGTACCGTCGTCATCTTCACCTTGTGAGACAAGCAGAGTTGGGAGCACTCATACCGGGCACGGAAGCTTTGAAGGACATCCACACCATGATAGTGGGCAAGGTAGCAGGGCCGTACTGCGGGGGAGGAGAGGTGGCATTGGTAGAGGTTCCCATGTTGGTGCCAGGTCCTATCATGGAAAATCCAAGGTAAAGAAAGACCATGGCCAGGGCCCTAGTGACTCACCTCGGCAACACACTCATTCCTCCAAACATCAACCCTTGGGCAGCAGAAAAGGTGGAAATGCCCACAGAACACCTGAATGGGATGCTTGAGGTTCATCTCAACTTCATACTTTCAACTTCGTAAGGTGGAACGACCTTACGATTTGCATATCAGAGTAGTAGAGGCGTCAGTGCGGATTGTTGCCCGACAAAAGATAATATCAGACGAATACGCGTCGTCTTCGTCGTAGGTGAATCCTCCGTTCTGGCTTATGAATCCGTCAGAGTAGGAAATAAAATCACATTAGCAGTACAGACTTGAGACGACAACCAAGAAGAGACTTCAGTGACTCGGCATCTGAGTACCTATGATTTTCACGGATACGTAGCAGTTTACTAGAGATAAAACCACAAACACGGCTGATGAAAATAGTCCAACCGGAGGCAAGTAGATTATCTAGCTATGCGAACACATAGGAAACACGAAACAGTTTTGACAGTTTCATGGATTTGAAGAAAGCAGTTTCTGTTTTTACCAGGTAAGTTGATTCTGCAGCATCCGGACCACGAGTGGATGATAAGAATTCTGTATAATCAAATATGACATACAACTGATGAGAAATGAAACTGTGATCATCATCGTATTCATGGATTCTGTGAACCAAATATCTGGTTGCTGAAGGCGTCCGATTTCTTAACAGAGTGCTGTCACCATTGGCATCATTTGAATCACAAGGCAACAGACAAGTCGCGGGAACCTTCTGTTTGAGTTCCGCACGAGTTGCGGCGACGCACCGTCAATGTCTGGTGTTCTCTGGTCTTTTCTTTTGTTAACGAAGGAGATCTAACACGATTACAAGCGTAGTGCGGCAGCTGTTTTCACCTATGGAGAGCACACACATTCCTGTCTTTACCGTCTCCATCGTATCCGGTAGGGCGTACTCGTTCAAAAAGTTCCAGTGTGCAACTGTATCGCATTCTGAGGCGATACGGTGAACTCGTTATTACTGCAATCGGACTCTTTACTTCAGTTCTAGCTCGTACAATCCTCATATGAGGACGGGAGCAGACAAAAATATGCATGTGTATGAATCGGTACGGCGAGCAATACGTTTCTTCGGTTGTTCCTGACTCGCTGATATATCGACTTCTGAATAAGTGGAATGTATTGTACTACCGTTCTTCCCGATAGCATAAGGCCTTCCTCGTTCCTGCGTGGCCATATGAAGTTGCCGCAGGGGTCAACTTTACTACCGATCTCATCTTGTCCTTAGTCCAAACTCCAAACTCCACTGTGAGTTTCTCTTCTCTTGTAAGAACCGTGACCTCCTGTAAATAGCCTTAACGACTCAGAGACCGGAGTCCAACTTAGGACCAAACTCTTTGTAATCTGTTTACGTCTGCTGAATCTACGGACCGGGTTTACGTGCTGGTGCTTTTGGAGTGTCTGCGAAAGGGTCGTCTTCTCCGTCGTCATAAAAGTCGGGTCCGTCGGTCATCTGCACTTGCCTCAGCTCGTGGAACCTTGACCGTGATAAGTGTTCCGATCTCTTCTTTTGCCATTTGAACAAGACACTACCCAGACAAACTGAAACTGCTACGATTGCCAGCACGATTATCAAAGGCCGGTACCACTGCGCAACCAGATAGATTGAAATTTCAGGCATTAGGACAGGAAACTGAATGTCATTATGCAACTGAAGAGAAAGAAAATGGACGAATCAAGTTCAAGACGTCCAAAAGATTCTTGTCTGAAGTCCTTTTCTTCTAGCGCACTGGGCGTATCTTGGTCAGAAATGCCAGGAAGAGATTGTGAGAGCTTTGCTAATTTCTTCGAGCTCTAGAGTTTTATCTGAGGTAACTTCTAACACAAGATCATCATATGAACGAGCATTATAGAGGTGGTCGATTCAACACGTACCTCTCCAGCGTGATTCTTATGCTCATCCACGGTAGAACTGGCCTCTGGAGGTGGAACTGATAATCACACAAAGAGCCAACTTTCCATCAGCCTTCATTCACCTCTATACCCTATGTTCGGCTACTCATGATCAATTCCTTTTCTTAACTCGAACTAAAACCTGAGAAGCGTCCCAACAATGCAGAGTGACAAAGCCTGCATGCAAGAATTAAGAATAAGAAGGTGGACACTGTGAAGTTAACACACAATCATGATTTAGTAGTAATGATCACTGACCTACGGCCGTGGGCAAAGAACAATCAAGAGCCCCGAGAAACTCCGGAGGGCAATCGCAGGAGCTGGTTAGGATTCCAATACACACTCCCTCATTGAAGCAGAAGGTATCCCCGCAAACATCTCCTTTCTGCTCGCAGTGCACGCCTGCGAATCCGCGATCGCAGGTACAGGTGTAATTCTCCCCCTGGACGATCTCGTTGCATGTCCCCCCACTTTCACACCAGAATGAGTTCGTGCCGTCGCACATTATGGACGGAGTGTCACAAAGTACACCTCTGAGATTCAACAATGTAAACAAGTGAGATCTTTCATCTTACCTCCCTCCTTTCAATCACGTCAGTTGATCAATCAAAGAACAAACAGCTACAAACATCTGGAGCAACCAAAATTGTTGCCTTTAGTCACGAAATATATCGTGCAGGGAAATTCATATCTAACTGACTGAGCATCCTCAAGTGACACTGCTTCTTGAACTTGAACTGAAAATCATCGACGTTGCGTAAACGAGCGGACGAATGCAACGAAGCAAACTGAAGTCTATTAAGTTGATCTTGCTTTCTTGATGCCAGAGGGAGGAACATGGCTTGTAGAAAGAAAAGAAGCAAAGTACTCGCGAAGGCCCAGTCCTCACCCCAGGAACGAGCGATCTCCATTCATGACGGAATCAGGATCAGGCTGTAGACATACACAGTTCCCATCGTCATCACAATTGTTCGTCGCGCAATTCTGATCGCATTCTTGCGCATATGCATTGCTTGACATCCACAGCACGGCGATCAGCCCCCATTTCCAGCTCATCTGTGCTCCTACTATATGTCTCTTCATCAATTTCGCCATCTCAAACTTTGGTTACTTTTTTATTGTCCTTTCCGTGCAAAAATTCTTGAGACACGAAATTCTTGCATTCCCCCGTCTCTCCGACTCTCCGGTCAAAATGCACTATAAAAGCAACTTCTGGATCGTTTCTGTAAGCAGCACCAGAGAGAGACTGTCTCCTACTGCATTTCACGCAGTCCTGAGTTGTGCGATCAGTTTCTCCTTCACTTGGTGATCAGGTCTAACTTGCATCACCGAACCAGTACCAAATTCTCAAGGAGTTCCTTATGAAACCACTAATAAGCACAAGAGCCTGCGATCTCCGCGGAGCAACACCGCCTCGGTTCATTGACTGGTTGGCAATGGAGAATCAAGGTGGAGGTGGATGACGACGCTCTTCTCCCAGGAGAATTCTAGCAGTAGAGCCGCACAACTCTTCGTCAGTCGATCAAACTTGTCCCACGCTCACGGTGAGAGAATTTTCAACCAACTCGTGTGCCTCTGCTCCTGCTCATCCTCCTCCTCCTCCTCCCGAGCTAAACTGCTGTCAACTAGCGAGATCCCAAATCTGCGGAATGTTTCTGGCCCAGAAGGCGAGCAGAGAATCCCCCTTCCCTTATATTAAATCACTAGAGAGCCAAGAAACCAAACAATGGATCCGATCGATCGATCAATCAATCAATCACTCCCTCTGAAACGTCCTCGGAATCTCTCCTGTCCATCGAATCAGACGTCTTATGGGAATCTTGCATACCTGATCCCGACGGGACGGGACGCAACGCCAACGCTCCAATGACTGACTCACTGATTAGCATGGAACCAGCTTACTCTCTTGCTCATAAGCAGAACCTGGCGAACGACTGATTGCACGTCATGGACAGAGTCCGGATCACGCTGTCTGGTCCAAAGAGCAGTAGAGGAGTTTGTAGGACGTGCGCGGGGCATGATTTCTCAGGGCTGCGCTGCCGCTGCGGCTGGCCTCCTGCCTTCCTCCAATCTCTACTGTGCACTGGACGACCTCCATGTATGTCGAGTTTCTTCTTGCTCTAATCATATTCCGAGCGCCTTTTTCGCCATCCAAACCGACGGATTCTGGTCATCTTCTTCCCGAAAACGTGCAATTAACCCACTAATCATTCTCTTGAAATGACCCGATTAAATTACCATAACAGTGATGCTGATACTGATTTCCAGAGGCGTCAGTAGTACTACCTGTCATTGCCCTGAGCAAGAGCGCGAGGTTTGGTTGGGCTGGACGTGGTTCCCTTGAACCAACCCACCCATCCCCCACAGTCCTGCTTGCTCAAACGAACCAGGTAACATCAGGAGGTGATCATTCCACCGACAGCCAGTAGTTTTGTTCAATCTGGTTAGCCGAAACAGTAAGTCTCAGGGGCCATTCACATTGGATTTTAGGCTCAACTGCGATACTCTGCAGTGAGATTATATTTTGTCTTTGCGGAAACTGCACATGGTGCAGATTTTAACCTTGACTGCAGCGGGAAGCAGAGTCATGGTCTTGTGTGCAGTAGCATGTGAACCATGTTACTTCCTCTTGCATCAAGAAAGCAAGATCAGTTCGGTTTGCTTCGTTGCATTCATCGGTTCGTTCATTCATTTCGTCGGTAGAACTGAATTGTTAACCGTAGTAGATATAAGCCAAATGGATCTGTATGGTAGTGTTTATACCTAAGAGAGTTTTATTTTATCATTTTCTTAGCTTTTTTTATCAAAATAGGCATGCAACATGAACTTCTGGGAACTTTTTTCCGTTTGTTGTTATCAGAAAATATATAAATGTTAAGTGGAAAATCTATATTAAATTAATCTAAAAATTCATAACATATGTAAATATTAAGAGAGCCAAGAGACACATGAACATCCTGAAATAATCCATGAAGGAGAGAAAGGGGACGCGCTTCTGACCGTATAAGTATGAAAAACTACAAGTAAAACCCAAGCTTTAACGAGGTATTTAATTTATTATCCAACTCTTTTCAACAGATGGATTAGATAATAAATTAAACCCTTGCATATTTACCTCTTCCATCAAAAGATGGAAGAGATAAAAATATGCATGCAAACGTATGTTACAGAGAACGTTAAGAAAAGAACAAGCGAGAATTTTGAGACAAAAATATTATATTCCTTCTGGTTGTAACGTCCTTGGCAGAGTCGAGACGGACAAATATGAGAGGTTGTTTCATTTAGTAGCAGTCTGCTACATTTGGGTATCCTTGCGATTGCGAGCCTTCACTTTAAACTTGACAGGGCTGCGGCGGGGATAGCACGGCATGAAATCTTGACAGAAAGACATTGAGCGGAAGATTTTTTCTGCAGCTAGTCTACATTTCATCTTGCCGGGGTTGTGAGGTTCTCTCTTTCTCTTTTACTGTAGATTTGGTGGACTGCAGCGGAAATAGCACGGCGTGAAATCTTGGCAGAAAAGCATTGAGCGTAAGATTTTTCTGCAGCTACCGCTAGCGAGGCATGTGAGCAATATGTATTCTTTTTTCCTGCCTCTTTGCTTCGTCTTCAAATTGTACACACGGCCACATTTCTCCTAGACTTCATTGGACCACTGACATCAACGTCGATTGTCATTATTCGTTACTTCACATCTAAAGATAAGTCTTCTTTCTTGCTCTAGCCATTCTTTTCTGAGGCGATCATTATTTCATTCTGCATTGTCTTCGCTTGCTGACATCGTTGTATTATCATATATCATTCTTCCGATATATTCGAGTCTGTAGTCAGCATCTTACCTCTTTCTTGTCTCTCATGTGGTAATCTCAGCCGATGATGATACTTTGCATTATGTTATTCTTCTCGTTCAAAAGCGATACTGTCATAATCCATGATCTAACCCACTATAGTACATGTCGTGATTATGGACACGCCTCCCCTCTCTCCCCACTCCATCTCCCTCTTATTCCTCAACGCTTGTAGCTTCTCCTAGCACTACTGAGAGCAGGTTGGTCAGTCCATCGTCCACTCTACAACATCAGCTACTACGGATCCTGGTGGGATTTTCATAGATTCTCCTCATATAGTTTACATTTTGGATGAATTTGCACCTCCATTTCACTGTATGGATGATCTAGTTAAGTTAAAAAGACACATTCGTAGCTTTTCGGAGCAACATCTGCAGCGTGATCGTTCTTATATTTACCTCGATCTAGACTTCATTACAAAGCAGCATCAGTTTCTCCTAGACACCGACTTCATCAAAATAGCACGTATCTTCCGGTTCTCTCCGACCTCTACATGCATCTGGATACGATTAACGATGAATATGTTACAAAACTGAGGAACTGTACTCCCAAGTCTCTCAGAATATAGAACTTTATCTCTCACAACAGAATACTACCAGGCTATTAGAACTAATAACAGATCAGCCTGTTAAAACTAATCAAAAAGAGAACTTAACAGAAATATTCTGAGATGAAATGTAGAAATAAACAAGTTCCCAACTTCTTTCTGCACTCTTCAATTCTATGGCCTTTCTTCTTACAGAATGAGTAGAAAATTGTGCCTTGATTTCTTGAGTAGGAAGACTGATGTTTCTGAGATTGCTGCTCCTCTCTTCTGTAAATCTTCACCATAAAAGCAGATCCTTGATTATTCTGAGAGAAAAACTTTCTGATCTGCTGCTCTTCTTCATGTAGTAAACTGCACAACTCCTCATAAGTTGGCATACTCTCTCTTCTGTTGATATCAGAAACAAAATGAAAAGATGGAGTACTTAGATGATTCAAAGTTATAGAAACCAGATCTTCATCACCATATGTTTCTCCTGCTCTGGTTAGCTGCACATAAATACCATCTATCTTCTCAAGGTGCTCATGAATATCTGCACTCTCATCCATCTTGATAGAGTGTAAATCATTTTTCAACTTTGCTACTCTATTTTTGCTCACATTATCATATCTGATAGCTAGCTTCTCCCAAGCTTTTTTTCCTGTATCACAAGCCTCAATAGTAAGTCTGATACTCTCCTTCACATCAAGCAGAATATTGGATAATGTTTACTTCTTAATGAATCTTAGAGGTTTTAGGAGAACTCTCATCATAAAATGGAGCAAGTTTCTCTTCTCCAGAAACCACATCCCATAAATCCTTCTCACTCAGAATGTCTTTCGTTATCAGTTTCCAGGAAATGTAATTGTTAGGACCTGAAAGTCTAGTGCTCTCATTCAAACCAAACTCACTGAAAGTAGCAGCCATGGATGCTATCTTGCTGAAAAATTGAGTCAAAAAATCCCCAGAAACTAAATACCAGATTATCAAAATTTTAAACCCTTAGCTTGAGCAACCTGAGCTCTGATACCATGTTACAAAACTGAGAACTGTACTCCCAAGTCTCTCAGAATATAGAACTTTATTTCTCACAATAGAATACTACCAGCCTATTAGAACTAATAACAGATCAGCCTATTAAAACTAATCAGAAGAAAAACTTAACAGAAATATTCCGAGATGAAATATGCAGAGCTTTACTTAGACTTCAGAACTGGTACAGACAGAAAGGACCTCCGACTCATACTACTCTACAAAGAACGTTGGTTAACATACCATTGATACATAACTGCAGTCACCTCAAAATGACTTACCTAACTGCTGTCACAGTGCTTCTCACGTCAAAGTCAAAGTCATGTCACAAGTCACCTCTTTCTTTTTTTCTTTTTGTCTTTTTACCTTCTGCAGAGTTTTGATGTAACTCTCTAATGATATTTAACAGAATACTGGTTAGTAATGCAAGACCGCACCTCTCAAATGTTCACCTATCTTAGGTATTTCATACAAACTAGTCGCAGCTGCTTAAACCGACTGTCCACGTAGTCTATAAAGACCGCTCACTCATGTGCGTCTGCAGTCTAGATCTTAGTAAAAGACGTTTCATTTCTAAGCACTTTCTGCAACCTTTCTGTTTTCATGTCCTGCAAAAACAAGCCAGAGCACACGCTAGTTATAATATTTGTATTTGTCTTTGTAGTTATGACTATGTGTTTCTACCATATCGCTGCTGAGACTTTGTGTACCGTCATCTTGCTGTTGAGACTATGTGTATGATTCTCGAGTGCTAATAAAGTTTTATGGCATACTATCCCATTTATCCCTTCGTTATAGATAAATTCTAAGGAAATATCAGCACTCGCTAATGGGATACAGCAGTATTTACTGCACCCGCAATGTGAGTCACTCACGCATGACTATTGGTTGTGGACAAAAGTACTTGTGAAAAAATAGCAATTAATTGCAAACTGGCTTCAGAAACTAACCTTGGGTGAGTGTGCACGCTTCCAAATATATGCATGTGTGCCTAATATGAAGATTAAATACTATGCGATCATGAAGATGATTGAACTCTTGGTGCGGATTTGTAATGCGCTAAGGGACAAATTAGAGAACATTCCTGCCCATGAACTTCAGAAGAAGAAGAAAACTCTTGAAAATTCTGAACTTAAAACTCTGATTAGGGTTGCATTCTAAAACATAGAGTTCTCCCATTTTTGGATCTTTATCACATTCTGTTTGAATGAAAATGAATATCGAGCAAATAATTCGTGGGTACCAGTGGTGGTTCTCAACTTGCTGAGCACGGTTTGACTTCTGTCTTTCTTTCGAAGTGTTTCAGGCGTTCAGACCTCATACTTGGAGGTGGGTTACATTATTTTACTCTGTTCAGTCAGGTCGTGAGAAATCCGGTACTAATTTTTCTTCAAAAACTTTGCACTCATCTGCACACCTTGGGTATGGTTGTGTTCCTTGTTCTTTTTTTATATTCTACTTCTATCATTTATGTGTAGAATCCGTACTATCTTCAGACTTTTGCATGCTCTCGAGGATATTCTCTATTCACCCCTTGTTCCTGAGCTATTTCAGGAATTGAAGGCCCTTCATACATCGTGCAACTTTCGAACCTACAATGTCTATCCTTCTATTCTATCGTCTGGTAGTGTATTCAGTTTTCTACTTGCAATAAAAATATCAAAAATATGAAAATTTTTGATCTTGATTTCAAAAAATATCAAAATCTAGATACCATCCTTAAAACTTTTCAAAATATAAATATATATCTCTTATGTGAGTTCAACTTCTAGTCATGTGTGGATTTCCGACTCGCTCAAACTTTGTTGCTTTCCCTCACTGCGTAAACCTGTCCAATGGAATTGGACAACTCTTCGTCTAACAGGAGCCCAAATACCCGCACTAAGGGATTTAAGTACAATACTTTTATCAAAAGTTATAAAAGATAATAAAAATTCTGAAGATTATTAAGTTAATCATTGGTCCAGTTTAAATATTATGTATAAACTTGGTTTGTGTTTATTAATTTGTTGTTTCATGGGAAGAGTATTACTCCATGATAACCAACAAATACAATTTTGATTGTAGAGTATGAAGGAATTTAGTTTCTTGTTTAATACAATTATAGTAATAGGTTAAAAATCTACGCTTTTGGAACTTTAATAATGAGAATCTTACTTACAATTTATTGTAGTGACTACATTACATACAATATTGTATATTTCATTGTAGCGTTATCAGGAATTGGCTTGATCACACCCCCAGTACGATCGCTGCGCTTGATCATACCCCTCTTAACGTTTGGTTGCTTGATCACATCCCCAACCTCCCATCGTCCGTCATGCCGGTACCCCATGCCATGTAGATCAAGCCGTTATGCCAGGTCATATTGACAGTCTGACGTGGAGCGTGCACCATGTCGTATTGACAGTCTGACGTGGTGCGTGCGTTTACAATCTGACGTGGAACGTGAAAACGCAAAGTACACAGTCTGACGTGGTATGTTTACATGGTGCGTGGCAAGCGTGTACAGTCTGACGAGTGGGTGTGTTCCGCGAGAAAGAACTGGAAAGAGACAGTGTGACTTGAGACCTGACGTATGAAACAAATCATAACACATTTAAAATAGATCATAACAGGTTCTCGCACATTAACGATGGCGGGTCAAAGAACGCAGTGAACTGAATCTCAGAATAAATTCGAGAGTAGTGATCCGAGCGAGGCGAAGCGGAGAGTGGAGAGTGATCAGAAGTGTGGGGCGGTGGAGAGTGATAGAAAGACAGACTCAAAGATAACAATATGACGATATGACGAGCGAACGAAGCAATGCTATGAACCTCGATATTGAGAGCGACAATGATGATTGTTTAGACGGATTGCATTTCGGAGATGAAGAAAAGAGCTTCACTATGGATGTACGTTCTGAGGATCTTGCTGAGGAGAGCGTGCTAGAAAGATGACGACGAGAAATGGCCGATGCGAGAGGAGTGAGTCGGTTACTCCAAGGCAAGACTTTGGAGTCCCTGAGGGCTGCTGCATGCAAAGTGTGTCTCGGATCAGAATTTGAATCCTTTAAAGAGTTCGATTTCACCGTTGACTAGTACGTAGAGAGTGAAACGTACTATTTAATAGTACGTTCAAGAGTTAGAGCACAGTTGTCCTAGTCAGATTAAATACTAGCGTGGACCTGCATCGAACTCAAAATTCCTTGCTGCAGTTATGTGTAACAGAGTCGCCATTGATCCGAACACTCCCATTCAAAATCTGATGGAAGATCTTCGAACTACATTTAATAAGAGGGCTCCTTACTATCAGGTCTGGAGGAGTCGAGAGCATTCTCGGGACTAATTGGAGGGTAATCAAGCATCATCCTTCTATTACATTCCTTCTGTATGTAGACGTATACTTGAAGTAGATCCCATGGCAGTTGTGGTTTAGGGTACTTGGGAATGTAACACCACAATATTTAGTAGATATTACGTCTGTCCTAGTGCCACTCGTGATATATTTTCTTTGTGTCAGAAAGTGATATGTTTGGATGCTTGTCATGGCAAGTCCAGAAAGTTTCCATGCCAAATATTTCTAGCTTCAGTGCTAGATGGTGCAAATGAAGCAATCATTTTAGGCTTCGCCGTTGCACCACAAGAAGACACTGCAAACTGGACATGGTTCTGTCAACATCTCCGCAACTCGATACATGATATTGTTTCTCCTCAAACGGTAAAAATCAGCGACAGACAGAAGGACTTAGAAAGAGATGTTTCAGATGTATTCCTTGAAGTTGTCCACGGGCATTGTGGGCAACACATCCGAATGAATGTACGGACGAGGTTTGACAAAGAGGCGGAGAGACCATTTCTGAATTGCTTGTACGCCAAGACCAGAGAAATGTAAGGCACTCCATACTCTTTTCTTAATTTTTCTCACTCAATTATTGAAGGAACTTGTTGGTTGAGTTACAGCTATTATCTCATTTGTATGTACAATGTTTCATTTTTAGGTACAATGAAGTGCTTGAGAAGCTGGATGCATCCGGGGAAAGAGGTAGACAACTGGCTGAATATTTACGAAGTATACAACCAGAGAGGTATAGCCGATATGCATTTCCTCTACCACGTTATGAGAAAGTCACATCTAACTTGGCAGAGAGTATGAATAATGCTCTGAGACCAATCCGATGGAATGCTCCATTGAAGATCCTGTTGGATTTATGATATTATATTATGCAGCAGTTCACTGAGCGGAGGATACAGCTTCAGCAAGAAACAAGTGTATTGACTCTTTTTGCTCGACTTCGGCTCATGGAGAATGAGCATGCTGCAGAAGGTTTTCTGTGTCAAGTGTCTTCTCCATTCGAGACTACAGTCCGCTACCATGCCAATGGAGTAACACATGTGGTGAAACTAGCACAAGGTGGTGCAGGAAAGTGTACATGTATAGAACTCCAAGAGATGAGATGGCCATGTGGACATGTCATTGCCTTTGACAAAGAGACTGGTGGGAACCCAACAACGAGATTGGATAACATCTGGCATAGCTCTTCGTTATTTTCAATCTATGGACATAGTGCCTTGCTAGCTATTTTCACTGATGATCTTCTACCGGTGTATAGTTGTGGACCTCCGCCCGTGACAAGACGACGGGAAAGACACAGAGTGGTGCGGATTGATAACAACACCCAATTCACGCAATCTGCAGCAGATGGTAATGAAGATCTACCTCCCACGAGTAATACCCGTGTCTCTTCACCAATTGAAGAAAGTCACCTTACTGAACCCACAACGATTGAGAATGAGCATCCTATTAATGATGAGCAAATATTACATTTTTCTTCCGAGATAATGTGTCATCGAAGACGAAGACGAGTCCAGCAAACAGATCCACATCATGACTTGGGACATTTTCCTCGTTCTGCTTCAAGGAAGTGCAGTCTCTGTGATCAACCAAGCCACAATAGAAGAACATGCCCTAGGCTATATGCACCCACGGATGACGAAGGGATGTTCATTGAGGTGACAGATGAAGTCGAAGGAAGTGGAATTCATGTGACGATTACAGCTTCTTCCGAAGGAGAAGCTCATTGAGTTCACCACATTCGCTGTAGGGAGTAGTTACATTACCTGCTGATACATTATATAGTAGTACTTGCTATAGATTCATTATTTTGCTGATACATATTTTAGTACTAGTAGTTTCTTATAGTAGTAGTAGGCTATTGTCCTTTTTCATATTTCAGTTTATCGACATTATTTTTCAGCAAAGAGCATATGATGATTAACTCGTTATCATTTCTTGAATTGTTCCATCATGATTATTTTATTAATAGCCTTGTATTTGTGACAAGAGCAGTGTGAAATAAGGAGCACCCATTGTTATGTGGTGTATATATTATGTGTTGAATACACTGGAGAAAAGTACACTATCTCCCTTTAAGAAATATTTAGAGAGATGTGCAATATATCTATCCCCTTATGTTCAATGTCTTGAGAATCAGCAAGTCTTGTTTTGAACTTGGAGAACAAGAAACTCCTAAGTGACCAATAAACTATAAAGAGAGAACAGCTAGCGAGGTGAAGAGAGGAGAGAAAGGGCGCGGAAACTTGTGTGACAGAGTTTCATACGTTGAGGAGCGTGTTGAGAGCAAGAGAGGAGAGGGTCGAGTGGAGTTCAACGAGTACATTCGAGGGTTGAGAGGAGAGGAGAGAGAAGAGAGTGAGACTGTTTCGACTGTAGAGAGGAGAGGAAGGAGAAGAGAGTGAGAGGCGAAGTTCTTGAGTTCTTGAGGAGGAGACTGGGAGTTCTTGAGGAGGAGAGTGGAGAGAAGTTGTCGAGTAAGAGGGTAGTTTTTTAGAAGTATAAAAGCACATTGTTATCTCTGATCGATTCTTTCTTGAATCGATGTGATGAAAACAAGAGGTACTAAGAGCAGTAACAGAGGAGGTGGTAGAGGAGGTGGCAGACGAGGACGAGGTGATGGAAGAGGACGAGGCAGTGCAGGAGATGCAAGAGAAACGAGACGCAGAGGCTGATGCTTGTAAGTTTCGAAACAAAGTTTATATTTGTAAAATTGATCGTGAAATGTGAAATTCGTGTGTAGCTAGTATGTGATTCAACGTGCATCGCAAGATTTTAAGGCGATTCAGTTTGTGCCGCGTCGGAATTTTGTCGAAACACGTTGTCGTGTCGTGGACCGGCTCCTACCTGAAATTCAAACTTCGATGCTTGCTCCAAAGACACTCATGAGAAGACAAGCTAGGCCCTAGCTTATGGGTTTTTGGCACCACTTCGGATCTTCATTTTTATCGCACCAGTGGATAGAGCTCCTTGTCACCTTTCCATAGGCACTTCATCTACTTCATTTGGACGCCTAGTGGAAAAGTTACAAGACTCAAAAGAAGGAGAAAACAAGCTAGGCCTCAGCTTACGGGCTTTTGGCGCAACTTCGGATCTTCACTTTCATCACAATGATGGGTAGAGCTCGTTGTCAGCTTTCCATGGGCATCTGGTTTACTTCGTTTGGACATCCAGAGAAGAAGTTATGCGATTCGAAAAAAGGTAAAATCAAGCTAGGCCTCTAGTTACTTGCTGACTGGGTATTTAGAGCTTCAGACGTTATATCAAAGACGCAAGGGGCCTGCTTCTCATTATTCAGGAGAGAACTGTACGTCCAGAGACTGTTGCAAGGGGGCTGCTTAAGGGGCTTGCTTGTTCCTGCGACCTGTCGGTGGACGTTTTGGAGAATTGGGAAGTCCAATACACGTGCGCAAGGTGTCATCGGGTTCAGATCTGTGCAGGCTACGCATAGGTTAAGACGGTTCTTGAAGAGACGGATCGGGGGTTGTGTTCTGGGAGAAATTGAGAAGCAGGAAGGAGATTTGGAGTTTTCAGTTACCTGTGAAGAGAGTTGGACCGTTCGGACCGTTCCGGAGTCCAAACTTGCTGTCCTTGGATCCATCGGGATCAGAACAACGAGTTCTTCAGGAAATTGAAGACGATACAAAGTTTCATCGGGCGGTTTGGGAGTTGTGAGAGAAATTGGCTCACAGGGAAGCGCTTGCGTCAGGTTTTCATCGCCTGCGACCTGAGATTGGATTGTTCTTCGCAATCGGTGAGCCAAGCTTTTCGTTCTTGGTGCCTACGCGATCAAGGAGTCTTCATCTACTCATAGGAGAAGATCGTGTGTGGATTGGATTGTTGGTTTAGGTGTGGTGAGCGAGGTTGAGCCGCAGGGAGCCGATTTACGTCAGTTTTTTGTAATCTGCGATCAAATTTCTCGAGTGGTTTTTCAAGGAGAACTCCGAACGGCTTGTTTGGAGTCTTGTTGGGTTCAGGGTAGCTAGATCTACCTACCAGAGAAGACGGATATCAGTTTAGACGATCCGTTTGTGCGGTGTGAGCAGTTTTAAGCCACAGGGAGGAGTTTTTGAAGGTTCGATCACTTGCGACCAAAAATCGGCGATATCTCGACTATCGGGAGTCGGATCTGAAGGTTTCTTAAGCCAACGGAGTCAGGGAAGGAGACCCTATCAACATTTGAAGATCGTTTGGGGTAAGGACAAAGTTCCCAGATAAGTCTTTTTCGGTTCCTCCGCTACAGGTTTCGTCCTTTTGAGTTCGTTAAGGACTTAGTTGGTTGTGTATGGCTTGTGGTAGCTAGCTTTAGCCAAGAGCTAGTGTGTGGATGTGGTTTGGACTTGGGTTTGGATCGCGTGATACTGTTGTGGCTCTGTTTGTTAGCAAAGAGAAGTTTCTCTTGCTTTGAGCTACGCTTCGGCGATTTCGGGCTAGGGTTGCGATTCAGGGGTTTGTTTTAGGGCTTCTGAAGTAGGTTACGGACCGCTCTGGTCTGTTCCTCAGTTTTATGCGTTAGGAGAAAGAGACGGCAATGTACATACATTTGGAGTGGTATATATTGCGCATTCGTTTTCGTGGTTGTTCTTCTCTGTCTTGTCTCTGTTTCAGCACACAACATCTCCACAGCCAGGAACCTCGAGTTTTCCTGGACATCTTTCACGCAATATCCGACACGATAACGTAGAAAATCTTAGTAAGTAGAGCGATACAGGCTGTATCACCCAATAAGGGAGCAATACATGGTAAGTTTTGCCGCGCGTAGGGTACTCCTTTACCGCACGGGGCGATACAGTCTATATCGCTCTGTTAGGGAGTGGAACGTGCTATGTTTCGCTCCTGCGGGGCGATACAAGTACTATTTCATCCCGCGGGAGAAAAGTCCAACTACACTCGGGGGCGATGCAGGCTGTATCGCCCCGTTAAGGAGCGATACATGCCTGATTTCGCACCTGCGGGGCGAAACAAGTACTGTTTCGTCCCGCGAGAGGGAAGTCCCTTACACCCGAGGACGATGCATGCTGTATCGTCCCGTTAGGGAGCGATACATGCCTGATTTCGCACCTGCGGGGCGAAACAAGTACTGTTTCGCTCCACGGGAGAGAAGTCTCTTACATCCGAGGGCGATGCAGGCTGTATCGCCTCGTTTGGGAGCGATACATGCCTAGTTTCGCACCTGTGAGGTGAAACAAGTACTGTTTCGTCCCGTGGGAGAGAAGTCCTTTACACCCGGGGACGATGCAGGCTGTATCGTCCCGTTAAGGACCAATACATGCCTGGTTTCGCTCCCGCGGGAGAGAAGTCTCTTACACCCGGGGGCGATGCAGGTTGTATCGTCCCGTTTGGGAGCGATACAGCCAATGTTTCGCTCCTGCGGGGCGAAACAAGTACTGTTTCGTCCCGCGGGAGGGAAGTCCCTTACACCCGGGGGCAATGCAGGCTGTATCGCTCCGCTAAGGAGCGATACAGCCAATGTTTCACTCCTGCGGGGCGAAACAAATACTGTTTCGTCCCGCAAGAGGGAAGTCCCTTACACCCGGGGGCTATGCAGGCTGTACCGCCCCGTTAGGGAGCGATACATGCCCGGTTTCGCTCTTGCGGGAGGGAAGTCCCTTACACCCGAGGGCGATGTAGGCTGTATCGTCCCGCTAGGGAGCGATACAGCCAATGTTTCACTCCTGCGGGGCGAAACAAGTACTGTTCCGTCTCGCGAGAGAGAAGTCTGGTTTCGCTCTTGCGAGAGGGAAGTCTCTTATACCCGGGGTCGATACAGCCAATGTTTCGTCTCGCGGGAGAGAAGTCCCTTACACCCGGGGACGATGCAGGCTGTATCGCACCGATAGGGAGCGATACATGCCATGTTTCGCTCCTGCGGGGCGATACAAGTACTGTATCGTCCCTCCGGAGGGTAGTCCCTTACACCCGGGGGCGATGCAGGCTGTATCGTCCCGCTAGAGAGCGATACATGCCATGTTTTGTCTCTCAAGAGGGTAGTCCCTTATCGCGGGAGACGATACAGGATGTATCGTCCCGATAGAGAGCGATACATGCCATGTTTCGCCCCTCAGGAGGGTAGTCCCTTACCGCAGGAGGCGATACATCCTGTGTTTCTCTCCTCGCAAAGGATACTCCCTTACCGCGGGAGGCGATACAGACTGTATTGCCCCCCTGGGTTGCAAAACATCCTATGTTTCGCTTCTGCGGGGCGATACATCAATTGTTTCGCCCCTCGCGAAGTGTACTCTCTTACCTTGTTGTCTGTTGTTTTTCAGCTGCTTTGGAGAAAATGAGAGAAGGACCTTCAATGTTCAAATATCATTACAAGGAAGATGATCGATATCATTTAAAATGGTGCTGGGTGCTGAAAGAGGAGGTTGAGAATGCATTATCCGGAGTTGAAGAAGAGGCTATAGATCGACTGGGATTACTTGTGACATTCTCTTTCGACTTTCCTCGTCCAGATGTAAGTCTTTCTAAATATTTCTCTTGTTTCTATTTCTATATGTTTCCCTTGCCTTCTACACATGCAGGTGTGCTTTGTGCACTTATTTCCTCTTCTTGTCATGTATGTATTTCTCTTTAAAAGTTTTTAAAACTTTGCAATGTATGCAGATATCATATTGTCTACAATTCATCGACATTTATGATCCAACTATTCATCGTGCCACAGTTGAAGGACATGAGATGAGTCTCTTTTGTTCGAGAATCACTAGTTCTACCCATTGGAACTACAATACCTCGTCCCCACAGCGTTAAGAGAGCTTTGATAGATGATTGGTTTCCAGAAAAAGATGAGAAAAGGAAGAGATATTTGTTATGGATGTGTGAATATACAGAGTGGAGACCTGTCTTTCAACTCATCAATTGCATACTTCTAGCTCGTAGACGTCCAAAAGAAGTACATGAACAATTAGCTCTTTACTTGAAGAGTAAAGTAGAAGAGAGCGGAGAAGATTATGATTGGGCTGAGTTCATCTTGGACTCTTTAGATGTTGAGATATCCGCCATGAAGAAGCATATGAGTAAGGAGAAGTTGATGAGACATCCAGAGACTTGGGTGGGTATGATATTGACCCATTTCATGAGACATGCGGGTATACTTCCAGAGTCTCGTATCTTCTTGAGTTCCCATCAAGTGGAGGAGCCTATCCAACATGCTTCGTCTTCGCATCGAGGTCCTCTAGGTAAGATGTTTGCTTCCTCCTCTATTTGTTTATTATTTGTATTTTTTGAGGATTTTCAAAGTTTTGTAGTAGTAGACAAGTTGTCTTTCTAATCAAGTGTAACTCTCTGTTGAAGATCCATCGTCTTCTCAACAAAGTCAAGACCCTCAATCTTCACAGAGAGCTCCTCCACCTCCATCATACAGTGAGATGTTCTTTTTCCTCTGTTTTATCTTTCTGGATTATTTACGGTTTTGGAAACTTTAGAGACTTTACTAGTGTAAACATGTGAAATATTGTACTACAATGATAGGGGCATGTACAATGTTCACAAACTGAAGATGATTTTGGCAGATGAAGAGATTATTCTCTACGATAGCATCAAGAGGAAGAAGGAGGAACTTGAAGCATTAACCACTACCATCAATGAGAAAAAAGAGCAGTTTGCAGAAAAGCTTTTGGAACTAGGAGCTATGGACTACGAGATATTAGTGGGAAAAGAAGAAATAGCTCGTATACAAGAGTGCCATGAGTTCTTATCTCGTCTTATTCACCCTACTACCATAAGACGGAAGACTCTTATTCTTGATTGAATGGTCTTTTGGTTAAAGTTGGGAGGATCGAAGAGGAGTTGATGCAGGCTCGTGAGAAGGGATATGTAGTGGAGAATATCCCTAAGCCGTCTGTATGGTACGTGACTATCCGTTCATCTTGGTATAAATATTAATCTAGATATGTTTAGATGATAATCTGAAGAGACATCTCTTATTTTGTTTACCACTGCTATTTACTACAGGTATGTGGCTCGACCTGGAGTGAAAGCTTTTTTGGAGATTTGTCTCGATAAATTCTAGGTTATCATATGGACATCCCGTACTTTGGTCAACATTGCAACTCTACTACATGCAATGGACCACAAGAATTATTTACCCCCTGGAGTTGCAACTGGGAAGATATTTGCATCTACACAGCACTGCTATCTTTCATTATTTTGTGCAGATCTTTTGTTATTTATATCAAATTTATCTTACTTCTTATACATTCCGTATTGCCTTGTTCTCTTTTATCAAGTATGTAAAGTGTTGGCTCAGGAGTCGTGTTTCAAATACAACATTGAGAGGGAAGCAGAGTTCAGGAATCATTTATACTTGAAAGATTTCTCGTATCTTCATCGCTACAACTTGAGCACGAGAGATGTTCTCCTGGTGGATGATAGTCCGGTGAAGAATTCTACAAATCATCCATTCAATGCTATCCATCCTCCTCCTTTTTCTCCTTTCATCATCGATAGTGATAAGGAACGATATTTAGAAGCAACTTTGTTACCTTGACTTCTTCATTGGGATGTAGTCCAGAGGAGACCGTCTCTTATGTGGAGACTAGATATTCTCAGATTCAAGCTCAAGATCCAATTCGAGCTTTACAAGAGTATTGGAGCAATATTACCAAAGAGGAAGTACATATAGTATGGAGAGCAGTACCACACAGCATTTCTATGGGTTACCTCCATCTTCTCAAGTGAGAATAGTGAGAACTTCAATTTTCTACTCCTTGGAAGTAAAGTTGTAAAACTTTTAATAAAAGTTTCGATACAATAGTTACAATATTATTAATTTAAATTCATATAAATTATGGTTATAAGAAAACACTAGAGAAAAATAGGGCGAAGGAGTAATGTGCTCGGAGCGATACAGGTTGAAACATGACACGTTTCGTCCGCACGAGATGCGATACAACTTGTATCGCCCTGCATGAACGATACGTTGCCTATTTCACACCTGATCGCCGCGATACAGGATGTATCACCTCGGGCTTGTAAGGGTAAGAGTTCCCTCGTCGAGGTGATACAACTTGTATCGTCCCGCATGAGCGAAACGTTACATGTATCGCACTTGCGCGGAGCGATACATGCTGTATCGCCTCGATGTTGTAAGGGTAAAGGTATCATCTCGATCAGGGAGGCTAAGCCTCACGAGTACCCTGGTCGGGACGATACAGCTTGTATCACACCGCCGGAGCGATACATTACTTGTATTGCTCCTACGCAGTGCGACACAAGATGTATCATCTCGATCAGGGAGGCTAAGCCTCACGGGTACCCTGGTCGAGACGGTACAGGCTGTATCGCCTCGAGCTTGTAAGGGTAAAGGTACCCTTGTCAGGGCGGTACAGCTTGTATCGCCCCGCAAGATCGAAACATTACTTGTATCGCTCTTTCTCGAAGCAATATAGGCGTTGTTTCGCACAACGAGTGCGATACACGGTGTATCACTTCGAGGGTAAGGATAGGAGAACCTGGTAGGGACGATACAGATTGTATCGCTCAGCGTAGGTGCGATACAGGCTGTATCGTCTTGAGCTGGTGAGGGTAAGGATAAGAAGATTACACACTGCTCATGGTGAAACACCATGCACAAACACGAGTGACATACGAGAGAAACTCATCGACAAGAGAACATAGCCTCGAAGTGCAATGAACCACACACATGAAAATGTTTCTTTACCATATCCAAATTTGAACTTTCACAACCAGACTCCTCCATACATCGCTTCTTGCAACTCTCCTAAGTCTACAACTCTCTAAGTTTACGAAGTGCTTCTCCAAATTCAGAAAGGTCCTCTCTTTGTTCTCTCTGCAGTTCGATGACAGTGTTCATTTCTCGAACAATATTTTCTGCAACTACATCTATCTCATTTGCTCTCTCCATCAATAACAAGGCCATGTCATGTAGCCTCTCTATCTCTAGAAGTTGAACGTTACTCTCCGATATGCACTTAGAATCCACCATAGATGGATAAAAGGTACAACAATCCATTGCATTTGCAAGGTCTTCCACAGCATCTTGAAATTCATCCGGTTGCTCCATCTCAAGCTCCACATCAAACACTGTATAACGATTTTGTTGTGCATTCAACCCAATTTTAAAACGCCACTTCGCTGAGCACACAGTGTTCAATATTTCATCTTGCTTTTCCACAGTTAGTGTCTCGAACTCCTCTGCTGTCATGCCCAAAAGTTTCTCGCCAACAGTCCACACAATTACTATTGGTAATGCGGTTTCTGCACGGTCCTTCACACTGTGTTCAGTCAATCCTAGATGAAATCGATATTGTCTCCTGCTTCCCCTTTGACCACATGGGTGTCACGTCTTTCGCCCCGACTGCGAACGACTGAAATAGGAAGGTAGAGCTCGTTGTCGTGCTTGGTTCACTTACATGCTTATAACACCCCGGGAAGTTGCAGGCAACATAAGAGACGAAATCAGACAACTTGTTCTTGATTATTCGTTGAATGGAAGCTGAAACCCACTGAGAAGAGACATTGCCGATACACTTCGAATTCTACGAGTGAACACATCGTTTCTATAAACTACTCGACGCACGGAAAGCTTAAGACTTACTGTGTACATTTTCTAATCAACACGTCTAAAGATAACAAGAACTGCCTTCGCTTTCGCTCGTAACTTTTCACCCTCGTCTCCTCGATCTTCATTCATCATCTGCGATTGCTTTCTCCTTTGCATCACCTCGCATTTTGAGTGCGGAAAATCAGTAAATACATCTCGCGCGTTATTGTGAGACTGACCGAATGATACTGTCTATGCATTCTGACGTCATTCTCATCTTGTCCGGTCTTTTCCCGCTCGCTTTCTTTAAACACGCTTCACGTCAGACCATGCTCCACGTCAAAGTAAACAGTCTGACATGCTCCACATCAGACAGATCGTTCTCTCACACTACACGTCAGACTACCCTACCGTGACATGGCGTACGCACCATGTCAGACTGTCAATATGACCTGGCATAACGGCTTGATCTACATGGCACGGGGTACCGGCATGACGTATTACCTCAACCAAACATTAAGAGGGGTATGATCAAGCGCAACGATCGTACTGGGGTGTGATCAAGCCAATTCCTCTAGCGTTATACATATATTGTATTGTATTAATATACTTATTCTAAAAATTATATAAGATGTCATTTGTTTACTGTATTTTGCAAATTATTATCACTCTCTAGTTTTAATATCTATCTTCATCATCTAGAAAAGATATTATGAAGTAAATTTGCTGTCACAACCTTATACTGGTTGAATGACAGATATGCATTTTCATAATGATACAGATAAGTTCCAAAACCGTCCATCATCTAGTCTAAGATGAAATATTTATCAAATGATTTAATGGTTGAATTGAAGCCAATATTTTAATGTCTCACAAGAAAAGTAATGTTAAGCGAAGCATTACTTGTTATATGTTAACAGTATTATTTATGTCATAAAAATTGGAATATACTATTGTGATGAAAAGTAAAATTCTAAAGTAATCACTTTAATTCATCAAAACTAAAAAGTTCCATCAGATTGAAATATATAGTTTGCAGTAAATTAGAAAAAAGTCATATTTTGCATATAATAAGAATCTATTTTACGTAGTCTTTCAAGTTAAGTTACTTCGATCTTTTTGTTCTAGAATATATTTTTCTCCCAGTTTGATCTTAAAAAGAGAAACATACTTTTTGGAAACTTTTCTTGTATGAATCAAACATCTGTGTTGTTTATGACAGATAGTTATTTTCCATAAAGAATCTTGTACTGTTTATCATTGATATTACTTACATTGTACTATCCATCATTTTCGCACTGATCGCAAACTATCACAACAGAGGTACGAGAAAGTGAAATGAGCGGCTTCCCTTTCCAGAGTTACCTCACGAAAGGGTTAGGTTTATGTTAAATAACAACGTGGAGGGAAGGGCAAGAAGGCAAGGAGTAATTTTTCTTCCCTTCCTCCCTTCCTCCCTCCCATGGGAGCGTGGCGTTCAGGCCAAGAAGCAGAAGATTATAATATTACAGTTATACAATATACAATTATACAGTTATAATTATGCTGAAGTAAGGGCCATGCGCAAATACGTTTGTGTAGATGAAATTTATCACCTTCGCTAGTTTTGATAATAAGAGAGTCAGGTGCACATACTAGATCAAACTTTCCTTTAAATCTGGACAGCAAAAGTCCACACACAATAGTATGTTCTAGAGGGTTCTCCATGGTACCTCCTCTTCAAGTAGTTTGGGAGTCAAAATTTGAATATGCTTACATAGGTATTTTACTTTGGTGATATGGACTTCTCTCAGTATATGAATGGTTCAGAGAACTCTGAGAATATCTCAGGAATGGTTCAGAGAGTACAAAGAGCTGATGATGTGTGCTTAAAAGGTCAAAAGGTGATTACTGTGTGCTTACGTGTTTCAAAAAATACTCTAAATAAAAACTAAATTAACTGTGTGATTACGTCTAATTTCTAAGTTAATTGGAGGAAAATTTATCACAAACTTCAAACATGAGCTCCGGTTCGGAAACCAAGAAAACTTACAAAATTTAAACAAAAACTGAAATGTTGCCTGGGGCCTAAGGGCATCTCCACTCTATCTCTATTATAGCGCAGTGATACACATAAATGCCCCACCGGAGACCTAAACGTACTCTCTTTTAGTGCCAAGAACGTAGGATTTAAATCCCAGCTCTAAATTAGAGTTTTCTATAACGTTAGCACTATTCTAACGACAAGAGAATACATGTTGAGAAAGTGCACGTTTTAGCCGCTGTATCGTAATTCTGCCCCTAGTGGAATTACCCTTATTAACGTTCGAGCGATGTGAAGTTGTACGTTTTGAGAACTCTATTGGAATAGAGTGAACACTAAAATGGCTGATAATGCTCCAGTTAGCGCATGTGCGGTGGAGATGCCCTAAGACGGGCGAGGAGCTCTTGGCTAGAGTGAGCCTAATAATACCTTGCAGAAACAGTACCCTGCAAGTAGCAAAACAATAGGCGGGGTTCTTGAAAATCCATCGTCCAGATTCTGTGCATTAGATCTACAAATGAGCCGAAGGAAGACATCCAGTTGATGGTGCAACGAGCTGATCAAGAGCGGACTGTTATGTTCCGGGCTCCTTTCGTGGGCGTGTGTGAATTTGAAGGACGTGTGATTGAATTTTCATGCGGCAAGGAAGGACTTACAGTACGGTGCGGTACATTTGTCACCAAGTATAGTTTACGCATATGACATCTGAAGGCTGTCATGTGCTTACTGCTCGTTCCGTTACCGTGAAATGGCCGTTTCAAATTTACAAACGGCTTGTTGGTCATGAATGAATGCTCTGGATGGAGGGAAGAGGCATCAAATATGTCGTTTTGTCTTCCAGTCTCCACGAGTATGCTTCATATTGGCGAGTTCTAGCTGATATGATCGTTCTACTTACGTGAAAGCCGCTACTAGACCCCGGTGCATCTAGATGTATCGAATGACGTCTACAGCCTGTTTAGGATCAGTTTAGGTGTGAAATTGTCTTTGCAGGCAAAAACGGAAGTCTTGTCAGCTTGGGCTGAGAAGACGAAACAAACACTGGAGGGGATCGAGAAAAGTTAGTTTTTCGAGTGAGGACGAAGAAGTTGATCAAAGACGGTCAGATAGACAAAGCAAGAGAGAAGTCGCCGATAGTTTGCGGCAAAAGTGAAACTCGAGGTAACTTTTATTCCTGAAGATAAATGTCAACCTCTGGTGGGAAGAACCTGGACAAAGTCATGAACAGGAAGCTTTTACAATCTCGTTTTTGGCATGTTTTGCTCTATACATACCCTGAGATTATTCTCGATCGCTTACGGCACTGTAGTAAGAGGAACAGTTTTGCAACCCACTCCTGTTTCCACTCCTTGGACGTGAAACAGAAAAGCCAATGTGAAATCGGCTCTTCCCAACCAATCACCTGAACTAGGGATCGAGTGCATAAAACGAAATTTGACGCACCGAGTTCCCATCATTCTCTTGTGAATCGTCATTCTAGAGCCTCACAGATTCTTGAGCGAGAAAAAGGCGTTCATTGTGAAACGTAGCTCATCTGTACTAAGCAAGTTCATCCGTGTTCACAAAAATGATATTCAACTTTGCTATCATCTCAACTGCTGATGCACCTGGAATGTGTGTTGATCATACGGCGAAGTACCTCAAAAGTCATCTTCTAGGCCGTATACATCACCAAGAACCGAAATTTCAGATCTACCTCAACCGCAGACCTCAATTTCAGATCTACCTCAACTCCAAGAGACTGGACGATGTAGAAAGGAGTCCAACAGAGGAAAAGTAGATGCAAAGGGCAAAGTACCTTGTTGATGCCAGTTTGCAATTTTGGTTGAGAGGAAACTTGTAAGGGAACATTTGAATTGATATCCAACTCACTGATATGTTCATCTTTACATGGTTCAAGTCGCCTGAAGTCCTCCGATCCTGTTTCATTCCCACGAGCGTGTCTCCGTTGACAATGGTATCGATCTAAGCTATGGCTACCGAATATCTACCCTAGGACTAACAATTATCGATACTCTGTTTGGGGGACCAGGAATTCTTCTGGCTCCCCTTTCTATCAGATTGATTCCTGACTGTCTACCATGAGTGTGTGAAACTGAGCGTGCGTGCGCGCTTGAGTGACTGTCAGCTCGGCTCACTGGTATCGAGAAGCTCCATATATGATTCTGCTCTTGTAGACTCGACCTTCTGCACCTTCGTCGGCATTTCAGCCGGCGGTGCTAAGCTGCCGGCCGCGCTGTCTATCTCGAGCGCACAATCCTGATAAGACCGCTTTGTACATGATGAATCTTTATCGTCTATGCTATTGTGGTCTCCTTCAGCACCATCACCACCCTCGTCATTGTCATCATTATCATCTGCAAGGTGTGTTGCACTGCTCTTTACTTGTTGCTCGAGTTCTAAAAAATCTCGTCTCCTTCTCCTTCTCTGGTCTCTTGCAGCCCCGGCCCTCAACAAGTTGTAGCTGTTGTTGTGGTTGACTTTTGCGCAGTCGTACAGAAAACACATCAAAGGCCCTGCAACGGTGATGAGCTGCTGATGCGAGACGATGTGTTTATTCGAAAGGACATCTTGTAATCGCATCACTTCGCATACAAACTTCTCGTAGAAAACTCGGCTCCAGTTCACTTCGAGGCCCTTCATCGCCTGGACGACGAGGTACAGAAGCTCGCCCGAACACCGAGATTGCCGAATAAGTTTCATCCACAAAGTCATGTTTAAGAGGATTACGATATCTCGGAGGACCGGATCCCTGCACTTGTCGAGCATGTAACCATTCTGCGGCTTTACAGCAGGGGCGTTTTCGAAATGCTTGACCAAGTTCTCGTGGTCCATAGGACGGGATAGCAGGCCTGCTCCTTCAGCCTGTAAACCTGTGGCGAGAGCAAAATTTTCGAAGCTCACATTGATTTCCAGATCACCTACTCTGGTCGCTTTGTTCTGGTGGTTCCAGTTACGCACGAATTCCAAACAGAGTCCAGCTTCCTGCCATTTCCACGCGGCGCGCAGGAGTGCCAGGAGACCTATCTTTCGTAATGCCTCGACCACAAACCATTGGGTGCTGCCCTCGGAAGACTCGGACAGCGAGCGAATAGCTTCCAAACCTTCATCCTTCAGAAGCAGCTGCTTCTCGTTGTGTCCTGCGAGAAGAGAAGAATGGTCTTCGCAAGCCGGCTTCTGTTCTCTCATATTCACGTCGCCACGCCACCGCCACTAGGGCGGCGAGCGGAGACGAATCCTCAGCCTGTCGTCCTTCCTTCCCTCAGGATAAAACTCTACTCAACCGACTCAATGACTAGAGCTCAGATGCGATGCGTGCACCTCTGAAGCTGAAGAGACCCTCTGAAGCTGCCTGCATATGTCGGTTGCTAGCTACATCTCATCCTCTCTTTATCACTGAAGCTCGAAGCCTCCCAGGCGCTAACTTCTTCTTCTTCTCCTCCTCTTGCGGTGAAATTCGAAAGGAGTGACCATCGAGCATCTTGCATCGTCCCGGGGGTTTGCTTCTTCTCTGAACGGTCAACTGGAATCAAATTGGACGATGTCAGTTAAAAGGCGCGGTTTGGTCTGATAGTGGCAGACATAAGCAGAAAAAGCAGTCTCTACTCTAGAGGTACATTCAATCCGTTCTCCGATGACCAGATCAGACCGGACCGTAGAAGCATGTTAGAGTTGAAACAGAAAGGGGAAAGTGGAAAGCGGACTGGACTCCTCCATCCAACGATTCTGAAATAGAAGAGATAGCAAGAGACAGAGAGAAAGCAAAAAGAGACCAACGGACATACACAAGCAAGAGAAGAGATGAGGGAGGGGAAGAGAAGAGATTAAGTCCACCCCTCTCCTCGCCTTCACAGTCCTGGAACTGGACACACTGAAGCTGGACTGGCCCGCTGGATTGTGCAAGGTGACTTTTGTTTTTTATCCACATGTGATTGACATGTCTGTATGTATGGTACAGGCACTTCGCTCATGGGACAGGCACTCGCTCACAGTACTCAGTCCGTCAGTCGGTCGAATGGAGGGAGCGGAGCGCAGCTTTCGCCTGTGATCTTGCGCCTGTTTCTCTTGTGATTCTCTTGTGATGGAAAAGGAAGCACTGACTTACTCTAATGCAGAGCAACAGAGATTCTGTTCATTATACCACGTATGGCTCTATACAGGACCACAACGACGAGTTTACAGGGGACACTGTTGCTGCGGCAACTTTCCTTTTCTCGAAAGGTCGGTGAGGAGGAGACGGTAGTCGGCAACTTCGCTGCTGCACAGATCGCGAGGGGCTTCTGGGACGTTCGGGGCTTGCCCGAATTGCAACTCTCTCTGTCTCTCTCTGCATCATACATGCTGTTCCATTTGTCCCTGAGAAAGTTTGCTTGTAGTACTTACGTATTTGTCACGCGTCAATCAATCTCACCTCTCGATCTCATTCGTCGACGTTCGCCGCAGCAGAATTGTGTTTTACGGAAAGGGAGCAGAGCGTGATTGGTTAAGGGCTCCACAGACTCGGGAACATGAGGTAAGTAGGAGGTCGCGTACAAAAGTGCAGGAATCCAGGGCTCCAAAAGATTTGGGCTGGTCACAGTTGCTGGCCCGTCATGTCTCTAGCGTGAGAAAGCTCATCTAATCCAGAGATCTCCGTGGGAGGGCTGAAGCGACTTACCAGATTAACAACTCTGCTCTTTGAAAGAGTAGGCCGACTCCTTCTCTCCTTTCTTCGTGACATACGCTGCCACGGCCAGTAAGATCTTGAGATCGAAGATTTCCCGAAACATGTATTTCACGAAGTCTGTCTAGTGTATGGGATTAGCATGATGATGGAGTAAGTTTGTTTACCATCAATCCAGGGACCAGATGAGGCTGGAAAGCGCAGTGTGCAGATTATATGTGGGATAGGAAGCAGGGAATTACAGTTTCTGAATCCGTGAAACTGATAATTTATCGTATAACGTTTTGGGTTATTGGCAGGACAGTTGAAAGACATAAATTCAAGTTAAAGGTGTTACTATAACTTCGGATCCGCTTGCTGAAGGTTCGCCTCATGAATTCTTCAAGATAAAGGTCTTGGGGACGAGGAACTACCATTTTTATCCACTCTACCCTGAAGTAACTCTCTATTGACACCAGTTAGCTAGGCTATGGTTGCGCCCTTTTCTTTATTCCTCCCTCCCTCCTGATTTCCTTAAACAGCACGTTTCGCTACTAGACTATCAGCCGAAGGCATGCTCTCCTTATGATAAAGTTTCCTACTTGAGAAATACAATGCTTATCCTGACCTGGCTTCCATTAGTAGCCATGGTGCCTGAAAGTTGTCCACTTAACAGACCTCCCAAGGAAATGTAGCCGAGAAAAAGTTTCTAGGTGGGAGATCTATCAAGGATGTCGATGGTTGAGGTAGCCTTTTAGACAGGAGACTTTAGGGGTGAGAACCTTCTCAAGCACGTAAGCCTCTAGCACCGTAATTGCATCTACCGAGAAGCTGAGTCCAACCTACACTCTACGAATAATTGGATGAATCATTTTAGCTGCACGTTCGGTTACTTGGCCTTAGATTTCTCTCCACTCGGAACTCCAGAAACCTCCGATACCTTTCCATCCGTCGTATCCTAGGAAAAGGGAATTGGCCAACACGAAAGTAAAATTATGTCTCATTACCACGGTGTCGTATCCTTCCAGGCGAACCCTGTGGTGGGACTCACATTGCTACAAATGACGAGCTAGGCTTCTAGAGAAGAAAGGCTGCGGAGTGCTTCCAGTTCGGAACTTTAACTTGCACAACGATCATCATTAGCTACCGACCTCGCTTACAGCTGAGCCTGCGTTTGAAAGGTTGGAAACGCGGGTCGACCGAGGTAGCAAGTCCAGAAGCTCCCTCAGATGACGGATTATCGAAGCAAGACGGAATCAAGCTGTAATACAGTACACGGATATTCTACGCGAACTTTGATTCGAACATGAATCGTAGTTGAGGTTGGCGGCTGAAAACGAGAGACATATATGCATCCTTTCATCTAGTGCATACATGGTCTCGATTCTTGCAATTAGGTCTAATAATACAACTTCGAAGCAAAAGCGTTGCAAGAGAAATAGCAAGAGAGAATGTGCGTGTGTGCCTGTTTGACGTACAGAGTACAAGTTGTACAACCTCCCCAGGTACCGCCTACGGGTTTATTTTGCCTCGCAGAATCTTTGATCCTGTTCACACTATCTCGCGATGGTCAGACGCGTACCGTTGTGCACCACCAGCGCAGTTATACGGTCACGGTCAATCTGATTGAGGTCAGAGCGGCTAAGGCACGTGGCTCGTTGTCATGATTTGTACTAGGGCCCGTACAAACTAGAAAAACTATCATAGCGACGAAACTGTCTCTGTTGACGAGCTTTCCACCCTTGCTTGCTGACGATAACGCTCAAGGCGTGATCGATAAGAGCAGCTCGTGCCTATAACAAGAAACGTTGCGTCCAGACTCCATAGCATTCCCCAAGGTGCATTCAAACCCGTCAAACGGTGTCTCAAAGCAAGAATGTATAAAGAGTTTTCTTCAGCCGATTAGGTTCGTACGGTGGTGATGCCCAAAGTTTTCCCGGGAACTCCATTAGTTCCTCATCCATTCCCCGCGGCAGATCCTGGAGTCGCCGTTTGTTTTACCTCTCAATGTTTTACCTTATCCTTTCGGAGTAAAAGTTATGGTTTTTACTACCGTTCCTAGACAATAAATCCGACCGAAACATGATGGCGAGAACAACCCCTTTTGCCCGAGAGGGAATCTCAAGAGTTAAACTTTGACAGGCACTAATATAACTGCAATTTCCGCCACGGGAAAAGATTCTTAAAAGTTCTGAAAATAAACATAAGGAAGTAAAACAAACAGAACTCCAGGATCTGCCGGGGTGAAATGGAAAGGGATCTCATGGAGCTTCCGTCAAAATTCGAAGTGAAAAATCTGCCACGGCACATACTTTGGCGAACGGAAGGTAAAAAGTTAAAGTACTGTGACGTGCACTGCAACATATAATATCCTAGATATACTCACTGCGGTAACACTTTCTGCTGCGACATATTTCATGGGAGCCTCATGGATACTCCTGTGAGGAGTCCTCCCGTCACCGTGCGATCCTAGGCGGGAAAAAAACTTTGTCCGTCTATTCATATTTTGACACTTCCTAGTGTTACCTTACGAATATAATCGACGGAAGAGTCTAATCTGTATATTCTTACTTTGACACGTCTTAATATGAGTGCCGAAATCGATTATCAATATTCTGCAACGGCAAATGGTTTTTTCATCTTGATGTGATTTTGGCAGAAAGAACGGCGTGCTGAAGAAGTAAACCGTGCCGTTCGCCGTGACCAAATATCAGATGTCTGCAGTCTTCACATTGCCGTCCGAACGTCGGCGGCGAGAAGAATCTTCATCATAGTTTTATATTTCGACATAGATCCCCTAATATGATCAAACGGTGATGTTGTTTCGGTAGAAAGATCGACGAGAGTAAGGCCTTAACCGCACCCACATTAACTAAGCCGGTAATCCGAGATTAGCGCGATAATCATATTTACCCCGAGGCTGTTTTGACGGGTGCGCGAATCTAGATTTGTGTACTTGAAAAAACCACTGTCACCGCACCCGGCAGCCGTCTCTAACAGAGCACTTTAACTGAGCACTATTATCGATGTAATAAACGTTTAGATCATAGACTGTCTCGATGCCTGCAACATGCATACAACGTGGATTGCCATGCAAACTTTGGTGAAGTTCGCCAAGGAGTTTAGTGATCTCGCGCGAGGGCCAATATCGACCCAATGTCTACTGTTATACAGGAAGGGAATGAGGTGCAAGTAATGTGGCCAGTAAGGTGAACTCGATCATCGAGCTCCAAATCTTTGTGTAGGAATACCGATTGACACATTCCTTGTGACACCACGGGGATAGTTCGGTTGTATTTTCAATGGGCTGGATGATGAAAACTGTGTCGTGGAAACCTGTACTATCGTCCTCTCTCCCTGTTTTGAAGGGTTTAAGATCAGAAAAAGGTAAAAAGCATTTTAAAGATAACCAGCTCGTAAGCATTAGAGCTCGTAAAGGTAAACAGCATTTGAAGGTAACCAGCTCGTAAGCATTAGAGCTCGTAAAGGTAAACAGCATTTGAAGATAACCAGCTCGTAGCTCGTAAAGGTAAACAGCATTTTAAAGTAACCAGCTCGTAAGCATTAGACCTCGTAAAGGTAAACAGCATTTTAAGGTAAACAACGTACGAATTGAAGCTTGTAAAGGTAAACAGCGGGTAAAGTAAACAGCACGTAAGAATTATAGCTCGTAAACATGCTCGTAAACATAAACTGCCAGCTTTCAAACCTGCGATAGTAAATAGCTCGTAAACGTGAACAAAGGTAAACAACGAATTTACTAGCCAGCTACCTGCGACTATAAACATAAACTGCCAGCTTTTTGACTGTCTATCTGCGACGATAAATAGCTCGTAAACGTGAACAAAGATAAACATCGAATTTACTAGCCAGCTACCTGCGACTGTAAAGTGCTGTTAAGGTAAACAAGCTCGTAAAGGCAATGAACTCGCAACCAAACCGGCAGCCACTCGACTGTAAACAGCTCGTGAAGGAAAATAGCTCGTAAGAAGATAAGGCTTCGCATGTAAACAGCTCGTGAAGGAAAATAGCTCGTAAGAAGACAAGGCTTCGCATGTAAACAGCTCGTGAAGGAAAAAAGCTCGTAAGAAGACAAGGCTTCGCATGTACACAGCTCGTGAAGGAAAATAGCTCGTAAGAAGACAAGGCTTCGCCTCAAAACAGCTCGTGAAGAAAAATAGCTCGTAAGAAGACAAGTGTTCGCAATCAAACCGGTAGTCGTGCGAAGGAAAACAGCTAGTAACATAACCAGGTCGTAAATGTATGGGTTCGACAAACCGTGAATTAAGCGAAAGGTAAACAGCTTGTAGCTATTCCAGGTCGTAAAGGTAACCAGGTCATAAACAATCCGTGACTCCTGCGAAATTTTACAGCTCGATAGGTTTCCAGGTCGTGAAGGCAAACAGCTCCATGCATAACCGTGAGTCGTGCGACTGTAAACTACGAGTAAAGGCAAACAGCTCGTAACTATTCCAGGTCGTGAAGGCAAAGTGCTCCATAACTAACCGTGAGTCGTGCGACTGTAAACTACGAGTAAAGGCAAACAGCTCGTAAGGGTAACCAGGTCGTGAAGGCAAACAGCTCGTAAGGGTAACCAGGTTGTGAAGGCAAACAGCTCCATAACGTACCGTGAGTCGTGCAACTGTAAACTACGAGTAAAGGTAAACTCCTCGTAACTATTCCACATCGTTAAGGTAACCAGCTCATAAACAATCCGTGACTCCTGTGAAAGTTCACCCCTCGAAAGGTTTCCAGGTCGTGAAGGCAAACAACTCGTGAACTAACCGTGAGTCGTGCGACTGTAACCTACGAGTAAAGGTAAACAGCTCGGATGTAAAACAGCTCGTGAAAGACTTCTCTGTAATGAACCACGACTAAAACAAGATGCAAATCAAATTCGACAAAATGTAAACGAATGAAAATTTCGAGAGCTGGTGACCGAGAAAACCGAACATGACCACGAGCAGTAGAACAAAACTGTAACGATATTTGCATATCAAGTGCCTCGGCAACGATATCATACATATTAAGTACCTCCCTACTCCCAAGGAACTGAACACTCTACACAATCTAGAGGGCACGAGAACTATGAGTCCACCTCGTAAAGTAACACTGGGTCTACCGCACCCACTGAGCGAGCTGCAAATAAATCTGAGATCTTCTTCTTGACAAGCTTTCGCTTCGCTTTGTGACCTGTGACTGCGAACCCGGCACATATCAGCATGGACAGCTCGAAGATCGAATCGAAATCTATTTCCTCGCCGACATGTAATGCATCTTCCCACCACTACAAGCACAATTCGTGTCACACAGAAAACATCGTCTTCAATTCTTCTGGGTCGATTTCCATGCCCCAAGTCAACTCTGCACCAACAACCTCCCACTTATCTGAACCGTCAACTCGGTGTACCTTCACTACGGGCAGAGGCTCATCTGCACATCAATCGGCCTCGAACCTCGGCTGTGGAGGTAAGTCCTCCTCCAGGGTCCACATTGGCCTTCCTGCAGCAATTCGATGTGCATATCAGTAAACCCACTGAACATCGAATTGAAGCTCAGACTGTAAACAGCACACGAAATCGAAGTCCTGAGTTCTCACCCATGTTGTATACTGTCTGATACCGAAAATGAGAATTCTGACGATGTTGAGACGACTCACTAAACAGTGACAGTGGAGGACTGAATTCTCGAAGCCCAGCGAAGATGCTCAACAACGTGCGATAGAGGTACCCAGCCTTCTTCGACCTCAAGCAGATGTGGTAAATTCAACCACTACAGCCTAAAAACAGAAAATTTAAACCGTACCTCGAGACATTTTCTACGTTTATGCAACCACTACCGACTATCAGTCTGGACCCATATTCGAAGCAGTGATACATCGAGAGCGAAATCGAAACAAGTGTAATAGCGAGATGTCCTCAATACAGCAAGACTGAAATAATACAGCAATGATCGAAATAATAATTATATACACACCTCAAGGGTCCTTGAAGCATCAAGGAGCTGAAGACGACTCCAAAAATGCAGCTAACGCTTCTCTAACTTCACTGCCACTCTCCCTGGCAGAGTTATGAGCTCGATCCGTGGTCGCTGTCACAGAAGGCGTGGTGACAGCCAAATCTACACAAACCACAACTCTATGGTGCACAAGGAAATTATGTAACACGCAACAACACTTCACTGTTTCTGCTGCCCATTTCACACTACTGGTGATCCCAACACTCAGAATTGCAAAGCGATCTTTCAGAACACCGAAGGCTTGCTCAATACAAACTCTACCTTTTATCTGACGTTCTGTAAATAGTCTATGTACATGTGGTGACCTCGGATTCAATGAGAATGGGGGCATTAACCACCTTTCCATCGTGTAACCAGAGTCTCCTAACAAATACGGGTGAAGCCGAAATCCATTAATAGTGTAACTATGGGCTCTGATAACACTTTGCAGTCTCGAATATGGGTCCACAGGGCTGAGGTTCTCGTGAGTCGTGGTTCGACCCTGCCCGGCCGCAACTCACATCAACACACATTGCAACACTAAGTTGTGGTACTGTTTTCTGTTGTAATATTCTCCAAGAAGCTCTCTGGCTGGCGGGGCTCTGATTTTAATATGTGAGCCATCTATGGCACCTTGACAATTTGGAAGACCAGCTTTCCTAAGAAAACCCTGAGACATTCGTTCCATAGCAGATCCAGTAGGCCATTGGATAAACAAAGGACCAAGGACTCGATTCACAGCAGACACAACATCTGCAAAAACTTCTTGAGAGGTGCTCTCTCCTATATCGAACCTTTCGCCAACCTGCAAATGAGTCATGCCTGAGGTCAGTCTGAGTAATGCTGCCCCAACTCGAACCTCGGCGGGGACTGCTTTCCGATAATGAGTATCTGCTTTTGACACATGTGGCCCAAGTAGAGCAACAAGCTGAAGAAACAATGTCTTCGGCATTCGAAGGGTTCTAATCCATCGATCTTCTTCATAACTCTTCATGAGATAGTAGTCAAACCATATTAAAGATCTTGGCTTCACCCACCATATACAATGTTCAGTTTGCTCGAGATGCTGAACGATAAGTTGTTGTGCCATGAAGACAACTCGCGTGACAGAGTCATGCACGGCCATAATATCAAACCACGATTCGAAGACATCATCCTCTCCTCTTCCACTCTCACCCACTCCGCCACAATTTCTGTAACGAGCACAACCGCTGTAGTCACAACCACCAAGATAGCCTTCCTATCTGCAGAAGAAGACAACAGTTCGAAATGTTTCTCAGTAGACAACTCGAATTCCAAACAGTAAGTTTGTGAAACTATAAACATGGACTCTGACCTGAAACATGATAGATTGTTATTCTGAGCTGGAACAAGCAAACAACTCAGCTGTTCGAATCGAAACTCAGTAGACAACTCAAATTCCAAACAGTAAGTTTGTGGAACTATAAACATGAACTCTGACCTGAAACATGATAGATTGTTATTCTGAGCTGGAACAAGCAAACAACTCAGCTGTTCGAATCGAAACTCAGTAGACAACTCGAATTCCAAACAGTAAGCAAGTGGAACTATAAACATGAACTCTGACCTGAAACATGATAGATTGTTATTCTGAGCTGGAACAAGCAAACAACTCAGCTGTTCGAATCGGAACTCAGTAGACAACTCGAATTCCAAACAGTAAGCAAGTGGAACTATAAACATGAACTCTGACCTGAAACATGATAGATTGTTATTCTGAGCTGGAACAAGCAAACAACTCAGCTGTTCGAATCGTTTCTCAGTAGACAACTCGAATTCCAAACAGTAAGCAAGTGAAACTATAAACATGAACTCTGACCTGAAACATGATAGATTGTTATTCTGAGCTGGAACAAGCAAACAACTCAGCTGTCCGAATCGGAACTCAGTAGACAACTCGAATTTCAAAACACATCTGAAATAGGCTTCCTTACACAACATCATACAACAAAATGGCTGATAGTTCGAAATGAGGAAACTGTACAAACTTCAAGTTCCGAGTGTAGATACCGATTCGAACTAGAACATAGAAGTGCTTGTTGAACAATGTTGGTTCAACAAGCACTTCTATGTACACTCATTGATTCTTATTCGACCAATTGTTTATCTATCTGCAAATGAGCTTTATTCCACTTGTGTGTAGGAAGTTTATGGCTAGTGTCATCGTCTTGATTTGGTTCACCTCTGGGCGTACTTGTAGAATGAGTGGTATAAGCTCTACAAATAGACATTGTTTGCTTGATCTTCTAAATCAATGTTGTGTATGTCTAGAACGACTAACATCATTAAGTCGATGATACAGAATGATAAAATTTTTCCATCTTGGTGGAGAGATTTTCATGTCACATGGAAGAATGTACAAAAGTGGTCGTTTTCACTATCGTTCACTTGCGATATGAGACAAGTCTAGGAAAGTGGCTGTAGCTGTCTCTTGCTTCTTGCATATTTTCTCTGTAAGCATTTGGAATGAGCTTAGAATCTACAACACATGTGCTTTCTCAAGTTTTTGAACACCACGTGACGACATGATTATCTTTTGATCGAGTTTGGACCTACCTGATCTATATTATAGCGTCACAACATACATCCAGAGCATGTTCCTTGACCTCAACTCCATCAGACTATAGGTATTGATCATTTGGATGCAGCATATAGTTCTGATAAGGAGGTACATAAGGATGAGGTGCTGATATATTTGCATGTGGTTAAACGCTGATTGAACACATCTTGCAAGGAAGCTCTTTGTGATCGAGAGCAAGATAACGTGTTGTTTCTTTTTCATATCATGCTCATCGTAGCTGCATTCGAACGCAGATTGGATGAATGTGGAGAAAGCATTAGGGTCTCGCATTCAACAAGCCACCTTCATAAATAATGGACATGTTGATGTGCTATGATGAGTTGCCTGTGAGTATACTTCATCAAATGTGAATTTTTGTTATCGTTTGTTGATATTCATGGAAATATGCTACACAATCATTTTGGATTTATGACGGGTGGGATGGAGTGAGGTTGGGTGTGGGATGGAGAGAGGTGCTTTGACCTAAACCGGTGAGGATCAGCAGGTTTAATTCTTGCCAAGGGCTTTGTTACTCGGCTACAAGTCTCATAGAGTATAAATAATCTCAATTTCACTGTAAGTTCAATTTTATTCCACTCAATCAATGTACATTGATTTCATAGACATTGCAAGGTACTCATTGACTTGTGTTGCAACAAACAGTAACACTAACGACTCAATCAGCTCTTAGACTACATATTCTCTAGTCTCGGAGACTTTGATGCATGTTGCATTTACAATCTTAACAATTAGACTCATCACTATTGTGTCATTCGGCATCATATGATCATCGATGCATTTTCTCGATAAATTTCAGATCATCCGGCTCATGACACGGTCCGAGCCAATCCGAGTCCTCCTTTGTTGTGATGTCTCAAATCGGTCGCTGCAGTGTCTCGAACGATCGACTTCTTTTGCAATCTCATTAATAATATATGACAGTGTACTCAAGATCGCAATAATTTGGACCATTTGCTCCTCAATGTTGCATACTTTTGTGGCCAAACGAATCAAGGTGCTCTGGTAATATGATTCATGACTGCACACAGATAAACAAAAGTCTGTGTTAGCACCTCCATGCAGTATATTGCTGCGCATATGAGTGATCCATAGCAACAATAGGTGCTGCAGCATATATGCAGTCGATACTCGTTGGTCGAATGAACGAACATGCAAATGTTTAGAGGCTAAACCTTAAGAGATGAATGACTTACAACCTCATGTATCCTCTTTTATCATTCATCTTCTGCTTCTCGCACATGAATGGAGTGTTGGAGACAGTGTTCGTGGTACTCATATGGCATCTCAGGCTCGTATTCAAACTTTCCGTCCGTTACATATGCAACCGTCGGTAAGTGAACATCTATTGCGTCACAGTCCACAGTCATGTCACGCCATGGACTATGTTTTAACGTAGATTAAGATAGCTACTCAAATCCTAGACATGGAAATTAATTCACGCGTGAGAAGAGCACATTAATCCGTCAAAACGTGTAATCTATTTTTGACACCCCTATTAGAGAATGTCAAAGTTAACCACTACCAGAAAATCTGAAGTGCCGTTTAGGTTTGGAGAGTCACATCGAAGAGAGTTCACGGGGACCTTCTGGAGTTTCATACCGCAGCAGAACTTTTCTTCCGTGATATTTTCCTTTTTGTTTTTTTATTCTCTGTTCAAGAAACATAATCAACCGAGCCAGAAATTAAACAATAAATTACCATCTGCCTAACTGCCAAGAACGTAAGACCGGGAAAATGGCTTCTGCTGCAGCACACTCGTAATGTTTATCTTTGATACCCCATAATAGGAGTGTCAAAATATTAGCAGACAGACAAATTTCCTCTCGCCGCTTAGGTTCAGTGACGGGAAATTCTTCAGGGAAACTTCCATGAGGCTCTCTTGAGTTCTGCCATTGCAGAGAGTGGTCTCACCGTGACTTTCTATTAGGGGGTGCCAAAATTAACTACTCAGCTTTTGCTGCGGCAGATGAAATTTTCACCGTGATGTAATTATTGCAGAAAGTTCAGCAACTCGAAGGCATTTGGCTTTTTAGTCGTTTTGCTTAGGACTGCAGAAATTAAAAGACAAAAATACTCAGGATATAATTTGAAGTCCAAATCTCACAGCTGCAGCACTCTGCCACTGAACTCACTGGAGCCTCATGGATACTCCGTGAGGAGTACTCCCGTTTCCGTCCGAACCTAGGTGGCGGGAGGGAACATGCCTTAGGCCGTAACCGCACTCACATTAACTAAGCCGGTTTTTCGCCAGACGCGTGTAACGGTTACGGTTGGAGATAGACGTGTTCATCGCACAGTACCCGGTTTTAGTCTTCGCGGCCGCAGGAAGCCGGTCCGTACGCTTAATTCACCGTTTGCGAGACAGGCTCGAAAAGGGTGGGGTCTGGGCTTCGGCACAGATTTTTGTCCTTTCGCACGAGTGCTGGTCCCTCCCCGTGCATGTGAGTTTAACACGAATTCTAGGCTGTGCTGCGATGGAGCGGGAAGGCAGTAGCTCCTCGAGCAATTCGGTGTCCACATGTGCAGAAATGAAGCGGGAAATGTCCGAGTCATCAGAGCTGAGCATTCACGGTAAGAGAAGCGTTTCGCTGTGTGTATCAGAAGAGAGAAATGACGCATATTGCGGTTCAGTTGCTAGCGTTGTGTGAAGCCTCTCCAGCCTTTGCAGTTTCGGTCGTAATTTATAGTGTCATAACGTTACTTTTATTTTCGAGTATTGTAAAGTGGAGAGTGCAAATGACTTTGAGACGAAGGGTTTTAGAACTGTTTGATCTCGTTGCAGATGAGCCTCCGGTGCCTGGAGGGATGATTCGAATGGGACAGTTCTGAGTCTCGACAGTCAGATTCGACATGAGCGGCCATTTCGTTTTCAGGCTGCTGCACACAATGATCGAGTATATGCACCACCTCCAAATCTTCATGAAATCATGAGAAGTCCTCTCGACGACGTTGTTGGAGTTGAGGAGGCAGTACGAGATGAAGGAGTGTCATGGATACCAGTTGGAAGCAATAATGTTCGATTGCATTCCATCCCAATTTCTGAGGTTGATGGTACCTCTCAGCCAAGCTCGCCGCTGCCAGGTAATTGTCAAAAGCAGAGTAGGTTTGTGTGGCAAGATTGGCAAGTGCTGCACCTGATTGAGGCGAAACGATTAGAGCATGAGGAGCAGAATAAGAGTTCAGGTCTGAAGAAGATGATAACGGCGGTGAGCAAGCTTCAGCAGGTTCAGTCGTTCCTTCGTGCTAAAGGTGTGGTTATCACGGACATAACTGTTATAAAGAATAAGTGGGAGACAGTGATAACCGGGTACAGAAAAATTTGAGATCACAACAAGGTCTCTGGAAATGCCCCCTACACCTCGTTGAGTCGGCAGGAACGTGAAGAGAAGAAACTCCCCTTGAATTATCCATTGCACCACTATCCACTCATTGACTGTTGGTATGGTCTTTGACCTGGCACAACCCCGCCGTGCATGGCCGAATCTCTCACTCCGAGTAATGGTCCAGCAGGTCCAGATAGTGATGATGTTCAACCAGGTCCTCAACCCGGTCGTCAACCGGATTCTGAAGTAAGGAATTCCATAGATATAGATGCCGAGGAGTCCAGTCGTCATAACTCAGGAAAATGGAAGCGTGAAATGAGCCGCAGTGCTTCTGCTCTGAATCAAACTCTCACGTGCTTTTCTAGCTCCATAGTTGAGGTAGAGAAACAAAAACTTGAAATTGATAGAGAGAAGTTGAGTTTGTATAGAGAGCTAGAAGCTCAGAAACTCCAGCAAGAGAAGAGCAAACAAGAAGGGGCTAACGTTCGATCCAGCCAAATTGTTAGTGTGTTAGATAAGATGGCAGGGGCATTGGCTCACATTGGCAGCGCCTTGACCAGAAACTGCTCCATTGATGCACGGAAATAACAAACATACATAGCATCATAACTGGACATCGACCGTTTGATTTGACACACTAGAGTTTCAACTACTGCTTGCATATGACGCAAGCAGTATGAACATTGTTTGTTGAAAAATAATGGTGGACTTTATCCGTAATGCAATCAAAGCTTCGAACCGTCTCACAAGAGCATTTATACGAATCGACTCTCCTTCTCCAGGCTAAGAATGAGTCACTCTCTTATCTTTCTCTACGACCTTGTGACTATAAAACATGGATGACAAATGGAGTCCGAATCCGCCCACCTTAGCATTAATCACAAATGACTCGAATCTCACTTGATTCATCTTGAACGTGCTATCGATGACTATATTCGTCAATATGTCCAAATCCTATTAAAGAAAAGAGTGATGAATCCAAAAACACTACATCATTCATCGTTCACAAACACTAGCGGCCTAAAACTATAATTTGAATACTTCTCACTATCTATTAATTCTGACATACAGTAATTGATCAAACACGTTCTGAATACATGTACGAGAAAGGATGAAAGTAATGTGATAATTGATATGACTTGTGTGCCTATGACAAGATCACTCAGTCGTTTCATACATAGTGCGTGATACAACTCAGCCTTTTGAAATGAACTGTGCACAGACTTCTCCAAGTATTCGATAGCAGCGAACGGAATGGTAAAATCATGAAATGACGGACACTCGTGATAACAGAGGTGTTGTACTAATAACACGCAGATCTTTTCCTTAAGATCAATACTGATTTTAACCGAATCTCTACAAAGGAATCATTGTAGAGTCTTGCATTTACCTGACTGTATTGCGAAGTTGGAAGAATCGACCTCTACTTGAGATGAGATACGGTTGTCACATACACCACAAGCTAACGGTACATATATGTGGTGTGCTTGGAATTATAGACGACATGGACGTATTGTGCATCCCAATAATATCTCGACCTACATTCAATATCAGCTTTCAAGTAATCTTTTACAAGATCAACATATTTTTGCTCTAAAAATGATGATTCTCAATCGGTGTGTGACAGCAGTGCTATCAACAAACGCGTATCTTCCAACAGTTCTTCAGTCACTTGAAATAGAATTTGTGTCAAGGAAACATTCCTGAGCAATTCATCATCAAAAATCTTGATCACAACATCCTGAAAATTCTCAAACATACATTCGATCTTCTCAACCACATCGATATCGCCGGAGCTCTCATCTACCTCACAATAGTTTGTGCTACTCACCTAAGCACAAGTATTACAGTGTTTGAACTGACGAATATCTAACGATTTTTGACTTCGCCTCTCTCTAAAGAATTACAAAATAAGAATATACTTATAACAATGAGAATATATTTTTAATTCTTCCGTCATCTCGATAGAATGTATATCCTACTCACGGCTCCGTGCAATACAACACCGCTCTCGTTGAGAACTCCTAATCGGCATGAACTTCATGCTCTGTTCACAGCAATGCTTAATGACCGCGAACTTCAAACTGACAACAAACCTCCGCTCTCCACAATACAACCGAAGGCGGATCATTGTTCGTTCAATGCAACATAATCCAGAGCAGCTATGCGACTGGCCGCCATTGACCTTAAACAACAAGCTCAATGCGCTCTGGGTCTAAACCCCGCGCTCAACCTACGAATTGTGCCGTGCATGACCCCGTGCATGTTGTGCTCTCGAGGTGCTATGCTCTCCACCATAGAAGTATTCTCTACGCGCGGACGAAAAAGACAGAACGGAAAGAACAAGACTAAAACACTGCAGCCAACAGTCATCTCAGCTGAGTCACCACGGCACAACGGTCGTCTCATCAAAATTATGTTGCGATGCAAAACTATATATGTAATCACACGCTTCTTCCTTAAACTCGAATTAATTCGCAAGTGAGGCGATCGCATTAATCCGTCAAAATGTGAAGTGGCTAGAGGTTCTAAAAATAAATATTAAAGGTGTAATACGCCGGAGAGAATTTCCTCATCTTATGTTCTCGACAGCAAGGATTGCAGGTAGATGAGAATTTTCTGATTCAGTTTTCGGCTCTGTTGGACAAATATAGAATAAAATGAACAGAAAGAAGATCGTGACGGCATAACTATTTCTACCGGGGGATAACTCACGAGAGACCTCCACAAGGTCTTTGTGTACTAGTCTCGCCGTGCCCGTCAGAACCTAAATGGCAGTTTAAAGATTTCCTTTGTAGGTAACTTTGAGACCTCCTAATACTTCAACGTTTGAAAGGCTGAATGGTCTCAGACACTCACTTTTATTGCCACACGGTCTCTCCTGGAGATACGTAGTCAGTTAACTATGACGGTCAAAATGAACCGAGCAATAAAATCCTCTTAAATCCTCTTATCCGGCCCCATAAAAAAATGAAAAATACCAGAGAATAAACACCTTTAATGCATTAATTTAAAAGAGTGAAAAAAGAAAAAGAAAAAATAATATAAGAGAGTAAAAGCATAGAAGTCAAGAGGAGAAGAAAGTGAGACCGACCTGGGAGGATGAAAAGACAAGTTTAAAGAAGTCTTTCGGTCAGCATGCACCTCTTTGGTATGCATGAGTGGAAAATATAAAACACCTAGATTTGAGATTATAAGTAATGATAAAAGAAGTGATTTGCACAACCATAAGCATAAAAATCTTTTCTGAAATAGTAGTCTACTGACAACAGTTGGAAACAGTTGGAAATTCTGAGGAGTATTTGGAAAACCATACCGTGCAACATCATCTAAAACTCAGTTCATGCCAAATCACTTCTTGTGTATCATATCCTGTACCAGCGGAGGCGCCGGGGGCCTCAAGGAAATTGGCCGCAGCGCTGGAATATTCCAACTTCAATCCTTTGCTGTAAAGAATTCCCGTAACTTCGTCCGTAAATCTATTTACAGTAAATATTTACACTGACGTTTTCCGTCTATGCCCGTAAATGTGATATTTTTTTCACAGTTTTGAAAGTGATTCAATCGCATGTTTTTAGACGTTGGAAGACAAACGAAGCTTACGACTTCTGACTCTACTCCTGTAATTTTCGTTACGAAAAAAGATTGAGTGTCCCTAATTATATATACATATACCGATAATAATATTACAATTATGTGCGTGTATGCACGAGGTTACAGGTATCCATTGTGAACTGAAAAGAAATGCATAGCAGGAAAAGGTGGAGAAACAATTGGACCAGAATGCAATGGATTCTCTGATACTCTGAATACTTATCTTGAGTGTAGAAACGGAAAAATAATCAATGGTAAAATCTTGATGTTGAATCTCGGGCGCGATCTAGAATGATCCGCGGTTTTATACAAACTTACCCATGACAATTTTACGTCCAGTTACTCAGAGTTTAGAAAAAAGAATCTTTTTTCTAAACTCTGATACCCCCTAATGTCTTCCGCATGAGGTAGCAGTGGATCCGGAGGAGGACGGGAAGAAGCTGAATAACATTTTCAAATCTGCGCGGTTGAGTGACATGAAGAGATGTACGTGCTCTTTCGGACGAGATCATGGCTGATAGATGTTAAAATGCATGGTGAAACTTCCTTCGGGGAAATGTGACTGATGATCGAACAAACTCTGTCGGAGGGTCCGTCAAATGAAGAAGCATGCATGCAATCCCTTCTCACCGTTTCCCCTCCTTCTTTCCTTTCATCGCCGACTTTTGAATGACTCGACGTTCGATTATCTCCTCAGTCACTCATCCATTTCCTTTCCTTCTTCTTCGTCGTCTTCTTCTTCCGGTACAACATATTTCGTCTCTTTAGCTCCCACTGATGTTCATTCTCGACTCGTTGACTCCATCTACTACTGCAGCTAGCCAGGTAGAAACTCATTGTTAAGGATTTAGCAAACCATTCTTCACAGAGAAAATCTCGGATCAAGAATAGAGTAATCACGAGTAGTGCACATGATATCTACCCAGTCCAGATCTCCAGGCACGCGGACGCAGGCTCGCACATGGAGGCCAGTCAGGATGCGCACAGGAGATCTGGATAAGGTGGCCCGTAACTCACATCTGATCTTAGTCAGACTATGTATTTAACCTCATCGTACATGATATCTACCCAGTCCAGATCTCCAGGCACGCGGACGCAGGCTCGCACATGGAGGCCAGTCAGGATGCGCACAGGAGATCTGGATAAGGTGGCCCGTAACTCACATCTGATCTTAGTCAGACTATGTATTTAACCTCATCGTACGATGAGGCTCACACACTTTGGTAAAACATCTGTTCATGATTCAATATTTTGCACTTGGTATCAGAGCGAAGTCCAAGACTGTAGACCCTAGTGAGATAGTGAGATAGCATTTCACGAGTCTGAAGAAGGGATTCCATCATCGCGAATCCAAACCTGTTACAGTAGCATACCGTTCACAGCAGCTTCCGCATACAGAAGGCCCACTGTGGAAAAGGGCATTCACGACGCAAAATGTCTGGCAGCGGATTCAGACCATCACCTCCCGTATTCTCTGGTGATGGGTTTGGAATTTGGAAGAAGAAGTTGACCCTTATCCTCAAAGGAGAAGGTCTGTACGGCGTTACATCCGGGATCGAGAAGAAACCAGACATCACCAAATGCAGTCCCAAGGAGCTGGAGATCTGGCAGATCAAAGATGACAAAGCTTCTTACATCGTAGGCTTGAGCTTGAAGGAGGAGATCCTACTCGAGGCAGATTGCTCATCCAGCTCTATCCTTTGGGATGGTCTGGTAGCGAGATACGAAAAGAAGTCAGAGGTGGAGATCCTTCACCTTCACCATCAACTCGAGAAACTTAAGCTTTCTGACGGGGAAAATCTCAGAGAGCACATCCAGCGCATGAAGGACATATACAATCAGCTTTCCGCTGCAGGAGACGTGTACAAAGTGAGCATTGAGCAGCAGAAACTGAAGTTATATCAGTCCTTGCCATCCACATGGCACGCATTCAAAAGCACTCTCATGGCAACCAAATCACTTACGTGGGAAGAGGTCGTCACCGCACTGCTCGAGGAACAAACCATGAGGATCGACTCAGGGATCGACCAGGAGGGGAACTTGGCACTATACTCAAGCTCTCAGAACGACAGAAGGAAGAACGTCTCTGGCCCATCCAAAACCTTTCGAAGAAAAGGACCTTGCCACTACTGCAAGATTGATGGTCATCACGAGTTTGAATGCCGGAGGAAACTTGCTGACCTTGTCCTCGAGAAGGAAAAATGGAGTAGAGTCAACGTCAACCTGACCACTGACACAGCCGAAGCAGAACCTATGGAACATCCAATCAAAGCCAAGATGTTCACAGTCCTAGAAACTACCACACAGGAGCAGATCAGCGCGACCACATCAAGCCCTCATCAATGCCGTGAAGACAACAGAAGAACAATCCTGGACTCCGGAGCCACCCAACACATGATGTTCCACGATGATTGGCTCAGTTCTTACAAATTGTGCCCAAATTCGAGATCAGTGCAGCTTGGGGATGACACGGAACAACAGATTCTTGGCAGCGGCACAATTCAGATCCCAGGTGCAATCGGCAAGATGAGAAAACTCCACGACGTACTACATGTCCCATGTCTGAAAAAAGGATCTCCTCTCAGTAGCACGCATCACTGACTTAGGAGCTACGGTAGAATTCAATTCCAAAGGATTCACCGTGAGAGAACAAGGAACTGATCAGATCCTTACTCGTGGAAGGAGAGAAGGACACCTCTATTTCCTTGATAGTACAGATGCTGCCGATAGTTCGTTCTTGACCACGACCGATGATAGCTCACTAGATAGGTGGCACAAACGCTTTGTTCATGTCAACTATGATACACTACGTGACATGTCCAAAAGGAAGATAGTTAACGGCTTAGAAATAGAAAATAGCCGTACCACAAAGATCTGCGAAGCTTGCTTACTTGGAAAGCAGCACCGGAAACCTTTCACTGACATCAGCACGAGAGCAAGGGAGATACTCGAACTCGTTCACACCGACCTTTGCGGACCAATGCAAGTCCCGTCTATCGGCGGCTCAAGGTACTTCCTCATATTCGTGGATGATTTCAGTCGGCGCACTGTTGTCTATTTTCTACATTCTAAGGATGAAACATTTGATTGCTTTAGGGACTTCAAGTCCATGGCCGAAAAACAAAGTGGAAAGCAGATCAAAAGACTTCGTTCAGACAACGGGGGAGAATACACCAGCAAGGCGTTCAACGATTTTTGTCGGCGTGAAGGAATAGAACGACAATTCACTTTGCCTTACAGCCCACAACAAAACGGTGTGTCCGAGAGAAAGAACAGGAGTATCACCAACGCCGCCAGGGTCATACTAGCACAAGCAGGACTGCCAAAGAGGTTCTGGGCAGAAGCAGTCGCAACCGCCGTGTACGTTCAAAATCGCACATCTACCTCCGCCGTGGAAGAAATAACACCTGAAGAGGTCTGGACGGGAATACGGCCTAATGTGTCACACTTGAGAGCGTTTGGATGCACAACGTACACCCACATCCCTGCAGAAAAGGTCAAAAAACTTGACAACAGAAGTTTCAAGACCTTCTTCGTGGGCTATGCGCTCGAGGCAAAGGGCTACAAGCTTTGGGACCCTACCACCAACAAATTCGTGCTCAGCAGAGACGTCACTTTCAATGAGGCAGAATTCTACTCCACGCATGATGACAGTGAGTTTCTAACTCAAAACTCTGACCAAAACCCAAGTTTTTTCCCACTTGCTGATGATCTCTCATCAGAAGCAGGCACCACAGATGAAGAACCATCAGAGTCCACGATGGAAGGGCACAAATCAACTCATGCGGATAGTCTCCACCCTGTAGAGGATGGAAGTCACCCGTGTTCAACCACCGGCATCGCACGGCAGACCATCGACACCACATGTCCCGCTGTTCCGAACCGAAGAACTTTGCCTGCTCGAGTACGGAGACCGAGCATGAAGATCCTACAGAACGCTCAAATGAATCTCACAGGAACGATGGAAATAGAGGAGGAAAGCAAAGTCTCCAACTTGAGCATCACCCCGGAGAACTACGACGAGGCTGTTAGCAGCAATGACGCTCATCATTGGGAGATGGCGATGCAGGAAGAATACGATTCTCTGATTAAGAATCACACCTGGAACCTGGTGCAACTCCCGACCGGAAGGAAAGTGGTGGGATGTCGCTGGACCTACAAGATCAAGTATGACGGGGAAGGAAAACTACAGAGGTACAAAGCACGCCTTGTAGCTAAGGGGTATTCACAAGTCCAGGGGCTGGACTACTTGGAGACTTTTTCACCAGTCGTCAAACTCACGAGCGTACGAGCCATTCTGGCCCTAGCCGCTCATTATGATTGGGAACTTCATCACATGGATGTATGCACTGCTTTCTTGAATGGAGACTTGCAAGAAGAAGTGTACATGTCTCAACCAGAAGGATTTCAGCAAAGCAGAAATCTGGTCTGCAGATTACGTAAGTCAATCTATGGCTTAAAGCAGGCATCGCGCGTTTGGTACAAGGAGATGGATGGTTTTCTGAAGGAAGAAAGATTCAACCCACTTGGATCCGATGGCAACGTCTATTGTCTCAGAGTAGACCAGGCAATCATACTACTCGCCTTGTACGTTGATGATTTGATTATAGCTTCCTCATGTCCGAGTCATCTAGGAGCAGTGAAAGGCAGATTGGCAGCACGGTTCGAAATGAAAGACTGTGGAGAACTCTCATTTTTTCTCGGTTGGCTCATCAAGAGAAACAGATCAAGCAGGAAACTCCACATCAGCCAAGGTGCCTACGTACAACAGATCTTGCACAGATATGGATTGGAGAACTCCAACAGCGTTGCAACTCCCATGGAACCACGTACTCAGATCCACAGCTCTAATGATGATCATCCTGAAGAGACTCATGAGGATTTCCCCTTCAACAGTCTAATCGGTAGCCTCATGTACATCATGATATGTTCTCGTCCGGACATCACCTTTCCGGTCATTGGGTTAAGTCAATTTGTCTCAAAACCAAATGCCTCCCACTGGGCTCAGGCTAAACGCATCCTCCGATACTTGAAGGGCACATACGACTTCGGAATACTCTACCACGGAAGCACCCAGAGCCTAGAGATGCAAGTATTCACGGATGCGGATTGGGCAGGCGACGAGGAAACAAGACGATCTACCTCTGGTTTCTGTTTCTCTGTCTGCGGAGGAGCCATAAGCTGGCTCAGTAAGAAACAAAAGGTTGTAGCACTGTCTTCCACTGAGGCGGAGTACATCGCAGCATCAACAGCAGCACGGGAGATAGTGTGGATTAGGAACCTACTGTCTGACATCGGGGAGAACATGAACGGTCCAACCGTGCTGAAATGCGACAACCAAAGCACAATATCTCTCTGTAAAAACCCAGTCTTACATTCCCGTAGCAAGCACATAGAGATCCAATATCATTTTGTCAGAGACATGTTTGAATCTGGTACGCTAATGTTAGAATATATCCCAAGCATATCCATGGTAGCAGACACCTTTACGAAAGCTTTGTCTCGAGAGAGATTCCTCTCATGTCGAACTCAGCTTGGTGTTATAAGTAGAAAATCGGTTTGAGGGGGAATGTTAAGGATTTAGCAAACCATTCTTCATAGAGTAATCACGAGTAGTGCACATGATATCTACCCAGTCCAGATCTCCAGGCACGCGGACGCAGGCTCGCACATGGAGGCCAGTCAGGATGCGCACAGGAGATCTGGATAAGGTGGCCCGTAACTCACATCTGATCTTAGTCAGACTATGTATTTAACCTCATCGTACGATGAGGCTCATACACTTTGGTAAAACATCTGTTCATGATTCAATATTTTGCACACTCATCATGTATAAATGACAGCCGGAACCACCGATCTAAACATCAGCTTCCTGTCGGCAGATGCTCTACCTCGTTTGTTTCTTGCTCGCTTGCTTGCTGTCCTTTCTCCAGTCCAAGCTTAAGGATTTGAAACCTTTGAGTCAGGAGCCTGGTATTTCATCGAGATTATTACCGGCCCACACCAAAAGTTCAGCTTCGAATTCGGAGCCGTTCGTCAGCTTCCGCGTATTGACGATGGATCCTCAACGTGCGCAGAAAAGCAGTTCCGTCGCGAAGATGGACTCCGAACAAGCGCAGAAAGCCATGCCCAGCTCCGTCTTGAGCGTTGCAGAATTCGACAAGGACCTGGGGCGATTTCTCAAGGAGGTTGTTGGCACTAAGGAGGTGAATGTGACTCATAGCCTGCTGGAGCAGTTGCTGAGCGAAATCAAGCAGAGCAAGAGTATCTTCCAATCTGGTCTTGCGAGGCTCGGTCACAAGTTCGATGACATCGTTATCCAACAGAGGGTAATCAGCGAGAAGCTGTCCACAATCAACAGCTCACTGATCAGCGATGATGACATGACAGAGAAGGACAAGAGTGCACTCGGGGCGATACACAAGACGAATAAACTGCTCGAAGATGTTACGCCCAAAGGTGCTGACAAATCGTCCTCGTCCACAGACGCCTGTTCCTCCGACGTTCCAGCTGAGACAGGCGTTGAGCATTTGCTTGTGCAGCAGCTGCTGCATTCTCCTGAGCTGCATAGCTTCTTTGAGTCATTGGCTTCCAAAGTGGACGGCGGTAAGCGGGAGAAACTTTGAGAGTCTTGTGGTGTACATAAACTTGAAGTCAGAATTCACAGGCTACAGCTACGCGAACTAGCGAATAAGCAGTGATCATGAGTTCTGTAGTCAGAAGTTTGATTCACCTTCAGTCCTTAGTGCTAATTACAAACAAGGTCCTGCATACCTTCATGATCAGGAGCATGGTGAGTACGTTATTGCTTGAAAAATGAAGCCTAACCTCATGTCAAAATGAGATAAGATTGTTATCGCTGAAAAGTACAACCCAGCGGATATATAGATATATAGGAGATTTTATTTAGTAGGACACCCAGATGCAGATCTGGGTGTCCTACTAAATAAAATCTGAGTAACAGTCTGAGTAAATCTTCAGAATGTTATCATAAAACAGAAAACAGCAACCTCATCTATTGTTCCTGAGCACGAGCAACAGTTACTAGACAAAGTGAGAATGGAGGTTTCGACGAGGGGTCATGAACTTGGAGACCGTCGATTCGGAAGCAGAAATGGAAAGCTAGTTGAGTTTAGAAATATTCTGTTACTTATATTCGCATTTCTTTCTGATATATAGTGACTACGACGAAGGAAAATGATCGATCGGTTCCCATGAAAATTGTGACTACAACGGGGTTGACTAGAAAGTTGAGTTGGCTTGGCTACCTTAGTGTGTAAGCTGTAGATATGCCACCCTAGGCCTGTTGGCTGTCAATGAATGATCAGTACTAACGTAGTTCCATAAGGATTTACTTGACTAATTTTAAAGCTTTCGGTAGAACTAATTGATCGTCATAGATAGCAGATTGTTGTGTTCACATTATATGAACTGCCCAATGTCTCCGGATCAAACACTTCCCACCCTCTAGCTCTCTACCGTGGGCCTTGGATATTCCAACTTCGACTGCACTGTACGTACATCATGATTCTCATGTATCTGATTCAGTTCCTGGAGAAACTGGAGATCGATATCTAGAGTTTTACCACAAAATTCTTAGTTAGTTAAAATGTTTCGTCCCACTGCACCAAGCGAAATATCTTTTGATGTTGGAGTAAATGTACTTAATGTTTCTCTGAAAAAAATCTCTGCGTTGAGTGTAGATACCGTTGCAGACTTAATGTCCATTCTCACTTTGAACTTTTCAGTAACGTGTCGCAAGTCAAACGACTATCTGTGCAAAAACTCTAGATGACTACTAGATGGCTACTGAAAGAAGACCCTACGAATCCACTATAATTTTTACCGAAGCTGCTGCATTAACGAAACAAAGATATAAAACCGAGTAGTGGGACGAAACCACTTATTACCGAAGCAGAGGCTCGACCAGATGTAACCGAGTTAATCGGGTGGTTGGACGAGACCCTTAGACTTAGTGCTCACGTACGGTTGTTTCTGAGTGTAGGAGCAAGATGAGACTCGTATGCTCTTATTTGGTTAGTACTGTAAACTCGGTCACTATTTTACACACTTGCAATCACCATAAGCGTCTTCGTTTGTCGGGGTTCTCCATATTACCTGGGGTAACGTTCTGGCTAGCTAGAAGACTTGACGCCATTTTAAGGACTTCTTGCTCGAGGACGGAGGAAACTCGAAGATGGTGGTACAGTAAAGCTTTCTAGGTATCCTAAGGCGTTAAACAGCGTAACAAGTTTTGAATATTTTCAGCTCAGAAGATTCTCTCCTATAACACTGATCATGAATCCTTCAGGCCAAAATTTATAATCGTAAGATGCCCCGGGCCAAAACTCGCAAAGCCCGAGCTTACACTCCATGCTGTCATCCAGTTAAGCACGTTGTGCGGAAGGGAGAGAGCGTCCAAATACACTACGATTCAAGAGCGGAAATATTCAAAGTTGGTACGATAATAGTGCGACTCGAGTGAGTTGGTCACGAGAAGTTTCGCGTGATCCTTTTAACTGCGTGCAGTGAACAATCAAGAACACTGTTCGTTGACTAGATATCGCACCATCGGCACCCGGTCAAGAGTACGAGGATCCCGAAGTACTTAAATCTTGCAGTTCGGGGTATGATGCAATCGACTAAGACTCGGGGTACCGGGTGCTAGAAATCAAAGGAAATACCTTGGTCATGATACTTTTATGCAGTCCTCTCCCGCACTTTTATGAGTACGACTAACTTCAAGATTTCAGTTACGGATGATCAGACAAGAACGATAGGAAATGACACTGGCTTCACCAGATCGACCGCGAGTAGGTCCAAGAGAGAAATTAAAGGACTGGAAAAAACGAAAAGCTGTATACCTTCTGGGAGAGGTGTATGCTGCAGGTAGGTACTCGAGAACTTGCCAAGAGACACTAATTAAGAGTAACACCACAAGGACTACTCCTCATGAAAAGAAACTACCAGGAACAGTTGTGAGGCTGAAGTGGCCTCAACTGAAAACATCCATGCACATTCGAATTCATTGCTGCTCACTGACGGGCAAAGTGCCACAGGACGCGTAGGCACTCTGATCATGACAAGGCGTACTAAATATCCTATTTAACCAATGCTTAAATCCAGTTCAACCTAGTAATCATGCTTAACAGGAGTTCGATGAGCTTGAAGCACCTTCAAAATGAATGCTGGTGTAGCGTAAAAATCGTACTAAGTCTTCTCTTACAAGAAAAATTATACATTAGGCGGTTTGGATTGATGTAACATCGATATCACGATTGAGGTTGAGTACGTTTAATGTCGTACAATATCCAACTCTTAGCTAGAAGGCTCATTCAGTGAAGACAGCTACCGTACCTGTCAAGACATCTATTTATCTATCTATCTAGCTACCTGCCAGTGTGATCATGAAGAGGTGAATCAAACTTCTCACTTGAACGTTGATCACTTGCATGTACATGTGGTTCGTGAAACTCTTGGGAATATCATCGTCAACAACAATAACAACTTCAGGGAATTCGAATAGAGGGCCGATGGTTTCAAGGACTCCTCAAGTGACCACAGAAGCTGAGACACAAGCGATCCCTTTATTATTACTAGTTCTGAAACATCATACGTGGTTTCTGAAGCTCCTCACGACCTCGTGATCACTGCTTATTCGCTAGTTCGCGTAGCTGTAGCCTGTGAATTCTGGCTTCAACTTTGCACACCACAAGACTCTCAAAGTTTCTCCCGCTTCCCGCCGTCCACTTTGGAAGCCAATGACTCAAAGAAGCTATGCAGCTCAGGAGAATGCAGCAGCTGCTGCACAAGCAAATGCTCAACGCCTGTCTCAGCTGGAACGTCGGAGGAACAGGCGTCTGTGGACGAGGACGATTTGTCAGCACCTTTGGGCGTCACATCTTCGAGCAGTTTATTCGTCTTGTGTATCGCCCCGAGTACACTCTTGTCCTTCTCTGCCATGTCATCATCGCTGATCAGTGAGCTGTTGATTGTGGACAGCTTCTCGCTGATTACCCTCTGTTGCATAACGATGTCATCGAACTTGTGACCGAGCTTCGCAAGACCAGATTGAAAGATACTCTTGCTCTGCTTGATTTCGCTCAGCAACTGCTCCAGCAGGCTATGAGTCACATTCACCTCCTTACTGCCAACAACCTCCTTGAGAAATCGCCCCAGGTCCTTGTCGAATTCTGCAACGCTCAAGACGGAGCTGGGCATGGCTTTCTGCGCTTGTTCGGAGTCCATCTTCGCGACGGAGCTGCTCTTCTGCGCACGTTGAGGATCCATCGTCAATACGCGGAAGCTGACGAACGGCTCCGACTTCGAAGCTGAACTTTTGCTGTGGGCCGGTAATAAGCTCGATGAAATACCAGGCTCCTGACTCAAAGGTTTCAAATCCTTAAGCTTGGACTGGAGAAAGAACAGCAACCAAGGGAGCAAGAAAGAACTAGGTAGAGCATCTGCTGACAGGAAGCTGATGTTTAGATCGGTGGTTCCGGCTGTCATTTATACATGATGCGTTTCTACCTGGCTATAGCCCGCTGCAGTAGTAGATGGGAAGACTGACCGACGTACGAGTCGAGAATGAATATCAGTGGCAGCTAAAGAGACGGAGAAGAAGAAGAACAAAAGGAAACGAAATGGATGAGTGAAGGAGGGGAATAATAAATGGAACGTCGAGTCATGATCATTCAAAAGTCGGCGATGAAAGGAAAGAAGGAGGGGCAGCGGAGAGAAGGGACTGCATGCATGCTTCTTCATTTGACGGACCCTCCGACAGAGTTTGTTCGATCATCAGTCACATTTCCCCGAAGGAAGTTTCACCATGCATTTTAACATCTATCAGCCATGATCTCGTCCGAAAGAGCACAGTACGTACATCTCTTCATGTCACTCAACCGCGCAGATTTGAAAATGTTATTCAGCTTCTTCCCGTCCTCCTCCGGATCCACTGCTACCTCATGTGGAAGACAATAGCTACCCGGCTGGGGAATGGGATTCGTCACTTCCGAAACCCACACTGATTCACTCGTGCATGCATGCGTACACGCACATTACGTCGAATTAAATGAACGCCAATCCTGTATGGTAGCAGTGGAGGAGGACGGGAAGTTACATATTCCACGAACAGTTTTATTGCACAAAAGGGTTTAGGGGTTTAGGGTTGGGTTTGATGTAATAAACGAGTCCTTGATTTGCCTCCGGTTAAAGTTAGAGGTTTGCTACGAGCATCTCCACCGCATGTCTTTAAAAGCTCCCCTAAACAGTTAGAGAGCCAGTTAGCGGAAAACCTTTTCACCTCCTAATTTAATCTAATTTTATATCAGAGTCCTAAATTCAAAGCATCCCCTAAAAGCTACAGTGTTTCCCTAATAAGATTCTAATAAAGACTCTTTCACCTAGAATCAATCTGTCTGAAGAACCAATCGTGATACTTTTGAACAGGTTCGAGTTTCTGATGCTCTTTAAAGATTCATTCAAGGATCTGATGAAAAAGTTTTGCCTTCAAACGAATATTGTATGCAATATGCAATTCTGGCAAGGAAAAGGAAGAGGAAAAGCGTGAGGACAGGAGTTAAATCTACTAGCGTAATTTGCTACAGGACAATGCAATAGGTCTTTACTGAACTTCTTGACCTGTTAATCAATGTTAGGTTTTGCTGTTTAAAGACTATTAGTGGTAATTATATAAGCATTAAAGAGAAAATATAATGTGATTTCAAAATAAAAATATTCTAGAAATAAATATTAAATGTTATACATAGTACATGCTGGAACTTGTGGAGAAAACCTATAAAACATGTATTTTGAAACTCACTCGATGGGTTTCCTTTCTTGTCAAAATTTACAATTTATTTAAGGTTTAATTTATGAAAAATAGAAAAATAGAAAATGATATTACCTGTCCCTTGGGTCTACGAGGACCATGAGACTGTCCATGTGAGTCAACCACAGCGGGACTCAGACCAGAAGCTTCATTAACAGTTTGCAGCAGCATTCACCTCCAACCGTGACAGCAAGGGATTGAACCCACAACCTTTCTCTTAGAGGACTGTAGACTAAACCACTTTGGACACCGATCTTCGGTGTGATCATATGACTTTGCATTATTCCCCTTTTCCGAACTTGAAAGAGGTGGTAATAATTCATGGTTCCTCCATAGGATGAAGAGTCTTTATCTTTAAGAACTCTTAAGAACAAATTTGTAAAGAAACATGAGATCCAACACTTTGGGGCAAGTTCATTTAACCATACGTACATAAATCTACTATTTTATTTTATTTCACAAACGCTAAATCACCTGCTCAAACACTTAACACAGATCTGAGTGTTTGCTCACACTCTTCAGGATAGATCTCCAATATTTCTAATTACCCCGCTTCATAGAGTTAGGACCAAATTTCAGTTCAAAATTCTCTAGTAAATTCCTAACTTGCTTTGTTAAACACCGCATTAGTGTCTAGGTAATAAGGAAGATGTCAATAGAAAAGATTGCATGACATGAGGTTGCTGAGTATTACGGCATGTCAAAGATGGAATATTTTTGACCACCCGCGACCTTCTTTCTCACTCACTCTCCGCTCCGCTTAGAGTGAGTAGCAACTCGGGACAAACGTGCACATGCAAGAAACACCTCAAACAGCAACTTTGAACCACTCCAAAAGATCAAAATCTGCCAAAGGTGCACGCGCAGACCCGTTTACACCAGATTTTTGACCATCTTCTTTTCTTTGTAACTCACTCAATCTTTCATCAAATCGGATGATTTTTGGTGCGTTGGAATCGTCTTCTCAGCGTGCACCTTCTACACTCATCACCACCAGAAATTGGTGACCAGCGCCTACCCCAAGTCCATCGACGCACATCTATCGATCTCCAAATTGATCCAAAAATAGAACATCTGGAGCTAGTTATTGACAAAAGCACGACGAAAATCGTCAGAAAATTATCTGCAGCCAGCATCTCCATGTCTACATCAAGCTGGAGAGAGAGAGAGATATATATATATATATATATACATATATATATTTAGAGTTTAAGATATATATATATTAGGATTTAAGATTTAAGGTTTAGGATATATATATATATATATAACAATAGAATAAATAAAGCGACCTCTACCGGAGTCATTTTGAAAATGCACGAGAGCTGTTCTCAAAAGACGTGAGGCAACTGCTGCTTAAAACTATCGCTAAGAACAAGCGCTATATGTGTGAGGTAGAACGTCTGCCAAATTGTCCTTACCCATCATCATGATGTCTAGAAGGATAGAGACAAGCTTACCGCGGTCATTTCAAAATCGTGAGGCTAAAACTCTTTCACACGAGCTTTGTCACGTCAGTTTAGCACCTCGGCTAGGTTGACCGAGTGCATAGTGGTTAGTCCCTGTAGGATGATTAGTGACATTATGGCGATGGGCTAGCTTCACTAAGGGGTATACTTTGAAGGTAAGGCTTGTAGGCTTCAGCTCTTCGAGTTGAGCCTTCAAGCTCTTGGCTATGGTGGAGAGTCTTGGTGAATGCAATCTAGATTCTCTGATGCACAGAATGGATGTGGTTCGACTTTAGTGTTTGTGTAGTGCCGGTTGACATGATGGAGTGACTACAGATCTTTATTACTCGAAGAGTCTGATTGAGTGTTCCCAGGTCGTAGATTTCTGCCGGTGGTATCTCCGGAGTGTGCATATCGCTGATACTTTTGATTTGCGGGTGCACAAAATGATTCTTTCTGGTCGTGAGTTTGATCGTTGTTGGATTAGTAGCGTGTGGATCTATTCTTAGTCGGATTTGTGATGGGATAGTGCAGAAGCACTGCTGAAATTTCCTGTGACGTGTGTTCGTATGTGTGAGACATAGCATGTCGGATTGAAGCATCTGAAGCTAATGTTGACGACTAGGAGGACGCGGGACATAGCAAAGCCGATGGGAGAACCTGGAGCAGACCAAATCTGGAGAAGACTTCGTTGGCGTCTACAACCATATTGTTGCCTACAACCAGTCCAACCAAAGATATATATATATTTCCAGCTTGATCTAGACATGGAGATGCTGATTGCAGACAATTTTTTGACGTTCTTCGTCGTGCTTTCGTCAAAAGCTAGCTCCAGACGTTCTTCACAAACGTGTGTGCGTATGTGTGAGACATAGCATGACGGATTGAAGAATCTGAAGCTAATGTTGACGACTAGGAGGACGCGGGACATAGCAAAGCCGATCGAGGAACCTGGAGCAGATCGAATCTAGAGAAGACTTCGTTGGCGTCTACAACAATATTGTTGTCTACAATCAATCCACCAGTTGAGTTTAGTCGCGTGCGCTATGAAGTTATCACTCTGTGTCTCAGTTCATGACGCCTTGTTGCACGCAAAGCTAAGCAACCAAACTCGCTACATTTCTTATTTTTTCTCTTGTCATTTAGCGATAATTCTTTGTATCGCTCGGAGGTTTTTCTTTCTATAGCTTTGATACGTCCTATCGCACATACTTTTCTTATTGCTTGGATTCCTTTTAGTCACATCGGTCACTTCCTAAACAAGTGGACCTCAGAACCTCTAAATTCTTGACGTTCTTGTTCAAATGAGGTGCAAAGCTAATTTGTCTTTGTCTTTGTCTTTCAAAGAAGGACGTGTAAAACAATTTTAGCCCTCATCGCGGACGGTTTTGAATGATCGTGGTAGGCTTGTCTCTGTCCCTCAAGACATCACAGATGCTAAGTGTGGACAATTTGGCACATGTTTAAGCAATAGATAGGTGCAGAAACGGGAACAGCTGCCGCTCCGCTTGCATTTTCAAAATAGCCGCAGTAAGAGATCGCCTTATTTATTTCATTCTTATCTCTCTTTCCAGTCTGATCGTCGCGCTTTCTTTAATAGCACCTGCCAGATGTTCTTCGAGAATGCGGAGAAATTCGTACAAGTTCTTCACGTCCGAACTGATTCGTTTTGTTGAACATGTGTGCGAGATATGGTATGGCAGATTGAAGAACTTGCAGCAGAAGCTGTTGATAGGGCGAGAAGCGAGACAAGGCATTGGGGACAAGACCAAAGTTGAGAAATATTTTGTTGCTATCCACAACCAGTCGCTTTCATCCACTTCATACAACGCATGCTAAGCTAAGCTACTCAATTCGCTCCATTGCCTCTCTTTTTTGTCTGTCATTTAGCGCTATTTCATTGTATCGCTCTAAAGTCTTTCTTTCTATTGCTTTGCTATGTCTTGTTGCACATCCTTTTCTTATTGCTTCACGATTCTTTTGATCATTTCGGCCACTTGCACATTTCACAAACCAGCCGAGATCCAGATATTCCCTTCGCTTTTCGAGGATAAGACAACATTTTCTCGATTTCTCTTCTCTTCTTGTTACTTCTAACATAGTGATCAGTGAATTTGGACTATTAATTTTTTAAGTATATGCACATGTTCCTCATGAATGGTCTTCGTGGATTGGAGATGTGTCGGATTCGATACCTCAATTCAGACAAGTCATCCATCTTTCCTCGTGTTATTCTTCTTCTCATTCCCACCGATGACTCAAATTGTACAAGATTGTATACCAGAGTTATTGACTTCTATTTCTCCGCAGTTCCTCCAGAGTTTCTTATCTCGTGGGTTCACTCAAACCTGTTTTCCCATACCACATGTGAGTCAAGCCATAAAATCAAATATCATATTTTAATTCTCTATTTAAGTTTAAAAGAAGAGATATTTTTAAGTAAAAATATCAATTTTGAAATTTTTTAAACCTTTTTTTACTTTAACTGAAAAAAATATATAAAATATTATATTTTTACAAAAATGAGCTTTAAAAGTTTTTCTCTTTGGAATAAAAAAATACCTTATTTTACTCTCACCTATTAACGGAATTAACTAATGAACCCCCGAGTTTCTTATGTCAAGGTTGGACTTTGTGCTCGTTTGTAAATCTTTTCCAGGAGCTCATAGTTGTCTACTTGCACTTGTAGGTCCTTTTCATTATATTCAGTCCGTTTGTCAGATATTTTTCTATCGAAAGTTTTTATAATCTCATGTGGATGGTCACCTCTTAAAGCCTTCAGTCTATGATGTTTACAGATTGAAGTGTGTCACTGTGTCCGTGAAGACGTTGATCCATGACTATTTAAATTTTGTTGTGAACACTTTCCCTTTCCTCGCCATGACATTAAGTCGAGCAGCCAGAGCGAAGCATCCAAACCCACCAGTCCAGGTTGGTAGAACACGCAGGATTCATGTTCCGAAACAACTTGAGGTGCCTTTGATGATCAATTGTGCAAGCGTTGATCTCGATCCCTGCTATTGGTCTGTATTATGTGCCTTCTTTCATGATGAATGTACCAACAATTTGATATCCAGTGAAAAGGGAAAGACAATGCTCCACTTACATGTACAAGGGATTCTTTCTCGGCAAGCCACTAGTACGGTCCAAGTGAAGCAACATATAACTCTTGCACTTGAGTGTAAAGGTCCGGAGAGACCTTTAGGAGGAGAAATCTGCATCAAACGGCTGAAAACAAAGAGCTCCATATCTTCGTTAGTATGGTTGGCTACTGCATGAATAATAAGATAGAAGCGCACCATCAATCCGCTATGAAAAATATCACAGATGTTATGCTTCTAGAATGTGAGGAATTATTTACACTATTTGGTGCTGCAGATACCAAAGATGAGGTGGAGCTCAACTGCACAAATATCCTACAGCGCCCATTGCAATTTAATAAGTATCAGAGCCAGCACCCTCTGGGAAGCACATTGAGAACTTGCCTCAGGTCTATGATTCGACTGGGTAAGTATACATCATTATGCTCCTGGCTCATGGCTTGTGGCATCCAAAAAGCACGTTTTTATCTTTTGTGAAAATCTATCGTCAGGGTCAAAATAGTAATCATAGACGACATTGACAATGTATTTTTTGCCCAATCCAGAGCTCACTATTTCACAATCGAACAACCCAACTACAACGTAGTCTATGAAGAAGAGCACATGTTAGCCACATCTCTAACACTTCGACAAGAAACGGTCTTAAATTTCTAGGACGTCGAGATCTTTCTCTAGTACATGTCGATCTGCGGCGCACTGGAATGCGACTTGGAGCCGATCAAACCTTCGAAGGTAAATTCTGAATTTATGTGCAGTCTCTTTTACTCACCTTATAGTCACTTATTGTCTCACGTTTATGCATGACATGAACAAGATAATCATTGTCAATATGTGCAAACCAGAATCATGCAGAAACATAATGCGAGCTTTTTTCTCGCTTTGCAATGGTAGCACTTGTATTCGCTTTGCAGTCGCATTATTCTTGCTTGCTTTACCATCTTTGGCTTTCTCGCATTGTAACCGAAGACATACAGAGAATGATAGACAGACATAGATACAGACTTTGTGTATCTATAGTATATAAACATAGACAAAACTTGATATACAAGTGACAGTGGTGGCAGACATATGATGGGCACTACTGTACTTTTTTATAAAGTTTGTAGTAAAGTTTATGGACGATACTCATTCTTCTACTATAACTAGTACAGACCGCACGGAATATATCTTTAACATACTTGCACACTTGCATAAATTTCAACGAAATACAATTTGTGCTATATGGGTCCTCTCGCACACGTGTTTGTGCATAAAAAATTGACTATGGGTTTTCCAGTATTCGTAGAACCCAAATATTTGAGAACATCATTGATACTTCTCTTACATGAACCAAGATGTACAACGGTGAATATACATGAAAGAATATAGTGTAAGTATATTCAAAATATGTACATTTTCTGAATGATTACCAGATGCAGTGAGTAATATGCATACCAGAGATAACATATGAACTAAATTTTAGATATTATAAATCTTCTAAAATAAATTCCAAACGTTAAAGTGTAGTCTGAAACATATTCTTGAAAGTTTCATGTATGTTATATATACTTCGTTCTTCCACAATTTTACGCACAGTTTTATGTCTGTTCTATATGATTCCTTCGTCTGTAATTGCACACAAAGTTCAAGAATGTTGTTTTGTTGCTATCATATGATCATTTTGGACACGAGTTCTCCATACTTAGATAGAAGGTTCATCCAAGAATGTAACATGGTGAATCTGAGATGCTGCATCGTCAAGTATAGACATAAAACTCCAAGTTTATGGACAATTATGGAGAAATATTTATCGAATGACATTACATAATTTTGTGAGGTTTTCGGGATAACTGATCCATTCTTGCCAGTTGAGCGTACAACCACGGATGTAAAAAGAAAACACCTTGGCGCAACCTACATAGTTTTAACAGTAAAAATTACTATAAAAGATTCATCAAGATGATTAATTCAGTCATATACAGTTATTATTCCTTTTTATAACTATTAGCCCATAAGGCACGCATACACAAACTTCCAAATTTATAATACTTTGTGATATATTCTTCATAGTTTCTTCTAGATGAGTATACATCCTTGACGAACTCTGGAAACTTTTGCTCGTTTATTGTTATCCAGAAAATATATAAGTGTTAAGTGGGAAAATATATATTAAGTAAATATAGAAATTAAAAAATTTTATAAACATTATTTGTTAACCTATGTCTGGAAACACGGGGAAAGCAAGAGAAAACCCATAAGTGATGGCTCGGCTCTCGCGCTTCAGAAAGTACAAGACCAGAGAACTTACACAATTACATTATGATTAAATGATTATTCTCCTTCTTCCGAACTTGGAAGAGAATATACATCCTCTTGAATAATATGCATGCTTCTTAAATAATATAGTAATAAGATGGGCGCAATGTAACAAAAGCACCTGAGTGAATGGAAGATGTGAGAAGAAGTAGAGGAAATACATTTTCAGAAATACTGCTACTTCTTGTCCCCATGATGATCGTGACTGTGGCTGTTCGGCACGATACAGATTTCAGGAAAACGAGAAAGAAAGAGAGAAGAGAACTAAGAAAACGAGGAAAGAGGACTCCATAGGAGAACAAAATAATAAGGATAAGATAAATGATATATATGTATATTGCTTTTAAGTGTATTGCAAAACTGAAGCCAAAGTTTGGTATGCGAGCCTCTGTTATTTTGACAAAAGACTTTTACAGAAAACAACCTAATCCGTCGCTGTTGTGACGTGCGCAAATTTGACACCCTCTATTAATAGAGGGTGTCAAAGTTAAGGAGAATTATTTGATAACGGGCGGTGGAATATTTTCCATAACTCGACGACGGGCATTGCCTGGGTTTAGCCACCGGTAACTTTGTAGGCGTACTACATCCTATAGCCGCGGTTATAAGAGGAGGCGTTTCAAACTTACCCGTGTTATGTATACAGTACATTGTGCTTAAATGTGGCCATACTTAGAATGATGAGAGACACGCAAAAGGAAGTCCGCATTCAATCTATCCTGAAGTAGTGGAGCGAGTGGTAGATCGATCTTCGAGTGAACAAGCGTTTGAATAATCGAAGTCTTTTGAATAACAGAAGCAACATGATGAGCTGTATACGTGATGAAGTGACGAGTATAGGTGATGAAGGAGAGTGTGATGTTGAAATAGACTATATTCGCAGTGTGATGGCTCCGAGAAGTTCAGAGGTGCTGAAGAAATCACGCATCCGTCTGAATCGAGAAGATTATGAGAAGATAGTTGCTTATATCGAGGATGAAGAAAATTTTGCTGCACTGCACGGGTCGAAAAATGAAAGTTGGTGCGGGAAAGTGCTTGAGCAAAGCCATTGTATTTGGTATCATGGCGGCACAACTTTCTGAGAAAAATGGATTTCCTGTTGTGACAGGTGTAGAATTGAAAAAAAAATCTGACAGATACGTTAACATGTACAAGAAGGCGAAAGAGATTCAAGATAGTACGGGAGGAGGATTGACAGAAGATGAAATGTTGCACGGATTGACGTTAGAAGAGAAGTTGAATGAGAAGTGTCCTCACTATCATCGTATGAATGCTGTTTTTGGTAGTCGTGCTAACATTGATCCTCTCGCTATTCTTGCATTTGAGATTTCGTCAGAAGAAGAATTTATGGGATATGATTCTCAGTTTCAAGCAGAGAGTACTCTTCCTCGATCAGATAGTACATTGCAGCCTGAAGAAGACGATGGAGATATGGATATTTCTCACTGCGATGAGGATGAAATGAGTCCGATTGATGAAGAGAGAACGATTAATGAAGAAAGAGGTGGTGGACGAGACGAGATGAGCCCAGATCGAGAAGAGGAGATGAGCCGAGGAGCAGTACCAGAGTCCGTGCAGGAAATGTCTAGAAATCAGAGATCCGGAGTCAACAACAGCAGGGTGAATATAAAAAGAAGAGTGTTGAATTTGTACGAGGAGAGTATAAGAGAGAAGGCACAGTATAGGAAAGTGTTTGTTGAATACATGATGGCCTCCTTGGAAGAGAAAAAAAGATCGAGAGAAAACCACGAGAAGGAACAGAGTAGGAAAAGGCATACCTCTTTGTTTGTGGAATTGCATAAAACAGGAAAGTCATTCGAGGAAATCAAAGAAATTATCGAGAAACTCGATAACATGTAACTGAAGTTTTTCGGAATAAAAAGTTTGTGTACTTGTATTCATTTGTACTCCTATGTACACATTTTTGAATGTTTAGCAGAAGGTCTAGCAGAAGCGGGTCGCACTAAGTCGGGGATTAAATCAAAGTGTTTAGTGCGATTTAAGGTTAGGGTCGCACTGAGCCGGGGAAGGCACAGCAAGTCGCACTGAGTCAAGGATTAAATCGAAGTGTTTAGTGCGATTTAAGGTTAGGGTCGCACTGAGTACTTGAGAAAGAGAACTGTACTTCAGGTTTTTTTTTTACAGTATGCGAGTCGCACTGAGTGCGACCCTAACCTTAAATCGCACTAAACGGCACTGAGTGCCGATCACCTTAATTTAACCGTTGTCGATCGCACTGAATGCGGTGTATAGTCTCACTCATGCGATTTTCAGCACACAGTCTAATGCGATCGGATTTTATCCATACAAGGTCAAATCGCAGCCAGTGCGATACGAGATCATATCGCAGTCGGTGCGATGTGGACCATATCAAGATTATATCACACAGTGCGAAGCGGATCGTATCGCACAGTCCGATACGATGCGGTTTGATCGATCTAGAGAGCACAATCCACATTCCTGATGAACCAGTCCTCGTATTTCTGAAAATTACTCCTCGTATTTATGAAAATCACTCTACAATATATCTAAGATAGCACATCAAATCCGAGGCAGGGGTCAAATCGCGGACTAGTGCGAACAAAATATCATCTTAATCCATATTCTCGATGAACCGGTCCTCGTATTTATGAAAATCAATCTACATCTATCTAAGGTTTGAATAAGAAACCACCTGGTTTTCTATTACGTGTGAGACAAATTTGTACTATTCTATTTTGTCGAAAAACTCCACTCGTATTGTTTGTCACATTCGCTCTCCGAACCTCTTCTTTTGTATCGTGCTCGATGATCAACTCTCCGTCTTCTTCCGTCCACTCGTCTTGATTCCTGGATAGAAAATTGTGTAACATAGCACAACATCCTACCATCTCACTACATGTCTATTTTTTGATCTAGTTTTCAGCTGCGTGCGAACTTGTTTCAAAGAATGCCATCGAGATTTCAGTATACCAATACAATGCTCATTCCCGACTCTAGCATGAGCTAAACATGTATTAAAATCTTGCTTGTCTTTATCTCATATGGCCATTCGGAATGAAGGAATGAGATGCCGCAATGACGAATATCCTGAGTCACCGAGTAAATATTGATCTCTCTCAAACAATGGACTCTTGTTGTCGATGTGTTTCCAGAGAGGAGACTTGCACAAACATGTATCTTGGCAGCTTCCTGACATACCTGCAAATAAGAAGAAATTTTTTTTCCTGTGACAACAAACCACTTGCGCGTTCATAGAATAGTTACACTTCCTGTCATAGTAAGTCTCTCCATCAAACCGAGGTCTCTGAGACAAAGGTAGTAAAGTGCCATCTATCAATCCTATACAACCCAGAAATCCTTTCGAGGCAAAGACTTCAGAGATTGCTATTCTTTTCTCACGATTTGGCCACTGAATGTACCCTCCAAGTGTAGATTCTAAAGCTTGCATCACTCTTTTCGTGTAAAGCACCATAGTCCCGTGTCCAATCCCTCAGAGAAGCAGAGAACGACCTAGAGCAGCACCGTTGTCATTATGGTCAAATCGATCCAATGCAACTGCTACTTGTAAAGACACAGGAGCTTGTTTCACCCGAGCTTGATTATAAAAAATGGAATGAGTTTCCACTATATCAACTAATCTGGAAAAACTACGTCTATCCATCCTGGTTAGCTGTCTAAAAGAATCATCCGGAAGATTCTCAAAGTAATTTTTGTAGAAATCTTTGCTCTTAAAAAAAGTGAACTGATATTGTCTTTCTAAATATCGAGAAGTGGATAAAACTCGATACAATTCGATAAATTCTTCGTCAGAATCAGAATCTAACCCCCCATCGTCGTCGAAAGAATTTATCACTTTCTCCATATTCTCCTCTTTTCTCAAATCAGCCTCCTCTTTCGCGACGTCTTCGTTCATTTCACTTTCAATCTCACTCTCCGTATCATTCTCGGCAGATTCATCCGAACTCGAGAAAGCTAACATCACTCGCATCTCCACAATGTCCTCTATAGTTTTCAACAAAAGTTTTCTGTCAGAAACTCGTGGTATAATTAGAATTAAGATTTTCACTTCGATGAGAACGACGTTGTCTAGTCGAACTTCGATCAGAGCAGAAGGAAGGCGTCGGGAGAAGTTAGATCAGCACAGAAGACGTCAAGGAAGTCTCCGCGAAACCTAAAATTCCCTCTCAAAATAGATGAGTTTTTGATTTCAATTTCAAGGAGGCGCGAAGTACTGCAACGTAACCATGTACTGTTTTCATCTTATGTAAGTACATGTGAATATTTAATTCACGGACAAGACTGTTACTGTCAGAAGGATGAGAGCCGCGGGCCATTTCTGCGGATACCTCCGGAGCTACCCGCGACTGACATGACCGTTGTCCGTTAATACAACCCGGGGAAACGCGAATAATCCTCACGGCCCGTAACTTTGACACCCCTTAATATAATCGTGATCGAGAAGGTTCTCCCAGAAGGATCGAAGGGAAAACGAAAGAAGCGTAATCTGTGAAGTTTTCACAATTTGCCCATACTGTGGACAACGCTCTCTCGCTGTCTCTGTACCGCACCGCTGGAAGTAACCGGTAACCGGTAAGTTCGAGTAAGGAGGCGCTGAACCTGTAGTTTCGCGCCCGAGACAGCACGGATCGTCTGCTGATCCTTCCCGCATTCAAATATTGATCATCCATTATTCCATCTCCTTAGAATATATGAAGTGAGAGGATGTGAAATGCGAAAACTGGTTGGTTCGATTTGTGCTTATGGACTTCATTGTGTTTCTGACAAGACCATTGCGTTGCCGGAATAGCGTCAGAGAATTGTTGTGACGTGACCGGTGTCACGAGAAAATGGGCATAAATTGTGAAATTGGTTCACGATGCGGATGGAAGTAAAGTACCAGCAGCTGCTGCTGTGAAATATGAGTGATATCGTCGCTGGAGCACAATCTTTAGGCTTGGAAGCCGTCGGGTCTTAGGTACCGGTGGCTGAGCCAATATGACCTACGAGTGAGTAGTTGAATGGGAGAGGTAGCAGTAGGGACAGGGACGATGATGGACATTACAGGTACTATGAATGTCCTGGATGCAGCTCAGCTGCAGAGAACAGCAGAGGCGTGGATTGCCTTTTCGGAGATGTCGGACTCTTTGCTACAATCCGGTGGAGGGATTGCCTTGCTGTGGTCGGAAGCAGACAAGACCGAGTGGGCCAACAGTGTGCTGGTACTTGGAAATCAGGGCTTGGCACATTTGGTTGCGGGCCATTTCCTTGATGCTCTGGAGGTACGTGATTAGCACCTGTTTCCTTGATGAGTAGCTTGAATTGCGGAATATCGTTTTAGTATCAGTGCTGTTCGAGTTTTTCGGTATTCAGTAGTGGTGTCGGTTTCTTGCTTTAGTTGGATTGTGTTCACCTTACAGCTTTACATTCGGTGTACTGTATATAGCTCCGCCTTCGATAGGTTCAGAGTTGCGAACAATGTTGGTGGTAAATTTCTGCTAAAAGTGATAAAATTTCTGATAAAAGTTTCGCTGCCAAAAGTTACGTACTCAAACCTTGCATGAGAAAAGAAGTATGTGCCTCACATACGTGGGGAGCTAAATGTGAATTTGTAAGCTCTAAAAGGTCAGGTTGATGCATTTTGATGGAGACTTCGTGCAGAGATTAAGGAGGTAGTTGCGCTTTTACTTTTTTCGTGACATCCAGAAGGCCTGAAGAACCTGGCTTCTCCATGATAGAACTACTCGCTGTAGAATGTTAATGATAATTAGTTCTTGTGCTTCCTGTCTAGCAACAAGCAGTGAATCTCTCACGGTACCTCACCTCGATCCATCCATTTTTCTGGGGTTGTGGGTCTTGTCCATGTTTCTCACCGTTGTTTTTCAGTACTTTCTCTGGGAGTATGTACTTCCATGTGCCAATGTGCTGGCAGTCATAGGAAGACTTTCCCGACAGCTCTTTGACCGACGATTGTCTTCTGTGAACTTCAGAGGAGTTTCAAGCAAGAATTTTTACCCAAATTCTTACAGCATTTTGTCGAGTTCCCTAAACTCAAAAGCGTGTCCAAACGCAGTACTGCCAGCACCACTAAGGTACTTGAATCAACGCTGACCCCTTTATACCTATTACCCGAGTAATAGGTTGTAGCTGAGGTACTTTATTGTACCCATTTTGGGCGTTTGTCAGGGTTCTTAATTCTCGAAATGCTGAAGGTTTTGTTGATTGGAGGCTGATATCCAAGCGGTCTAGAAAGACCTTTTATGTCATTCGCGGTACTCCGGGTATGGCTGGTTAAGATAAGAGGTCTGACGTAGATGTGAGCGCCTGCGGGAAGCATAATACAGGGGTGATGTTATCTGATTATGGTCTTGCAGCGTGTGGTGGGTACTTTCATGGTCCAAACTTCTGCCGCCAGTGTATTTGGGACTCAGTGAGGCAGAGGAGTATTAACCTTCGACCGTTGATGCAGCTTAATAACTGGGTCGAAACAACACTTCCCCGAGCATTGGCCGAGATCTGTGCTGCGAAATCATCACAAGAAGACTGTTTATCTGTGCTTGCACATGTTTTCAACTTTGATTTCCGGGGCACTGGTGCAGGAGGTAGAGATGGTAGCACCAAGAGTAGGACGAATTCGGGAGTTGCCTTATTTTCGCAGTATCAAACTAGTGTGAGTGCTATGCTCCTTACAACTGCTCCAAAGTATATGTCAGGTGAGAAACTTCAAGGACAGGCTTTACGATCATGTCAAGCATTTGTTTTCTGTTGTACATTCTTACTGGGGGTAGAGTTGCCGCAGGATGCTCTAATGTTTTGGTCTGATTTACACGTCTGAAACTGATTATACACATCTTGTTTCAGAGGTCATGAACTTGTACTTCAAAGCTCGTTTAGAGGAGTTCAGTACTTTCGGTAAAAAGCAACGTTCCAGTCGGAGCCCCCATGGAATCGGTGAAATCGATGACGACGAAGATTGTACAGATAGTACTAGTAACCGGAGTGGACAAGATGATGACATGGAGAGTGTTCCGAGCAGCAGCCGAACATCGATGTATGTTGAGGATATGGATGTGAGTGGAAGCGGAAGTTTATTTGGTAAAAGAGCCAATGGCGATGATGACGCCGACCAGCAAATGGAGGAAGTCGAAATTTCAGAAGCAAGCGATTTAAGATCAGGAGTAGGTACGGCCCTGAATGAGGTGGTTGAAGTTGTTGGAGAAGATTGGGTTAAAGAAGTTGGCGATGTTGTGAGACGTCTTAGAGAGCTTGGTTTCGCATCCATGAGTGAGGAGGGATACGCTTCGTCAATATACTCTCTTCTTAAAGTAAGCTCAGTGTTCAATTCGACGAGCTTCATTTCCCCTAATCTTCCGCAAACACAGTTGCCTTCCATTTTTTAGGTTGTAAAGGTTTTAGGTTGACAGTTCTTTCTGAAGGGTGCGTAGGACATAGTCGGTACAGTAGCGTCGTTCGCTTACATCATTTTACATCGCTGACATTTCTGTCTTTCATGTTTTAATGAAAACTAAGAAAGGATGCCATCTCTGTTCTTTTCCTGCAGGCAAAAATTCATGCCGTAGCTACCAAACGCTATGAAAAGCCTGTTCTGCGACCTGTCAGGCGTTGGATTGAGGTGATTCTCTCGCGAGGTTAGATTCACTAGGACGTGACATGCACATTTGCTCCCGATATCTCACGAGTTCGTATCACAGGAATTTACTCTCGTCACTGGGTTGCCCGACCTGTGTAGATCGTTCAGAGGACAACATATATAACCCAGTTTTCTCCGCCTCGGTCTGTACAGGCAGCATATATAGCATCCCTTCTCCATTATGCCGATTGTTGTATAATTCATGCATATGGATTTGTCGATGCAGGCTGTTCCCCTCCGCTTCCTTTCTGTAATCCTTGCCTTCTCTGGTTCTGGTTCTAGTTCTAGTTCAGTAATAACTCCCTCAGCTGCTGTCCAAACAACTCACGGCACCGATGAGATTTTGAGTGAGGGTACAGTAAGGTGGCGCTCCAGGCTCCAGTCGTTTGCTAACGAGACTCTAGGAGACCTTAGAGTCAGCGAGCTTTTTGACATCATTGTGGACTTTCCTGAAAGGTAACTATGGGGCTTGTGGATTTAACATATGGCGAGGATAGATGTTTCTGCTGGTGAGATTGGGCACTCAACATTACTTTGATGGCGGCCTCGTCCTAGAATATCGTTCATGTGTGTAGGATCTTGTGAATAATCTCTTTGCCACCTTCATTTGTGCAGTTTAGCCGCTATTGAGGATCTGAAGCAGTGTTTAGCGAACACAGGAGACCACGCAAAGCTAGTAGATTCGTTCCGAGATGCTCTGAAGCAGCGATTACTTACCGCTGGAGCAGCTACCACCGATATCTTGCTACAGTATATATCGACCATCAAAGCACTCCGCACTTTAGATCCAACAGGTGTAGTCCTGGAGGCTGTAGGGGAACCAATCAAGGAGTATCTTCGCGGTAGAAAAGACACAATCCGTTGTATCGTGACTATGCTTACAGATGATGCCGGCCCCGGTGGTTCTGGTGGACTTGGAGGTGTTGGCGAAAGTCTGCTTGAGGAGCTCAGCAGAGGGGCATCTTCCTTAGAAAATGCTGATAGCGAAGATGATGGAGACGTCGATGGGGATGAGGCATGGGCTGCTGCTGAGCGGTATATTTTACTTCCAGCCAGTATTTGAAGTCTGTATAATTATTTGAATGTGGATATTCAAGCGAGTCTATAGCTGCCAACCATGCTGGCCAGATGCAGCACGTCTCTCATAGTTTCTATCACGCTATTGACTATCCTGACTTTGAAAGCGTTCCTTTTAGTATACGTCTTTTCATCATCAGTTGTCATGCACGGGTGCAGCTGGGAGCCCGATCCCGTTGATGCGGATCCATCACGGACCAGCAAGAGCAGGAGACTCATGGATATTATTGGCATTCTTGTTGGGATCTATGGATCCAAGGAACTATTTGTCAATGAGTATCGTGTTATGCTAGCCGAGAAACTGCTCAATAAGTCTGATTACGACACTGACCGCAATATCCGAACACTCGAGCTTCTGAAAGTAAGTAGTGCCATGGGCTGGTCTTGTTTCAGGCGTAACTGCTGTCTCGAAAGTGAGGATACACTCCCTTCTCCATGTTACAAGTGGATAATTTCTTCGCTTCTTCCCTGATGTGAACATTTCGTCGCTGGTTAACAGTTCCTGTCTTTTGCTGAACAGCTACGGTTTGGAGAGAGCAACATGCATAGTTGTGAGATCATGTTGAAGGATGTTGCTGACTCGAAAAGAATAAATTCGAATATCAAGGCCTCCAAGTCAAGTAGCGATCCTGCAGTCTCACAAATACGTTCTCGGATGCCCACTTCAACAAGTCAAGAGTCTGGTGAAGCGAATATTGGAACTGGAAAAGTTGAACAGGAATTGACCTTGGACATGGTTGATTCTACCATCATTTCAGCACTTTTCTGGCCCCCTTTCCAGGTGTAGTATCTTTAGCCCACCGTTCGTAATCCCTCATATGTTGATCTTGACTTCCTCACTTATTTGCGCTGCAACGTTTAGGGATTTGACAGATTCAGGTTTCTTTACTTCCATGACCTCTTTGTCTTCGTCGTACTTTACATTGCATTGAGATCTTCTTAGGGAAATTGCCCCGTACAATACGGGATACAACCAGTACTTTTTAGCTTATCAACTTCGTATTCAACTTCCTCTTCGTTTGGCACGTCTTCAACGTTGCAGGCTGAGACAATAAAGGTACCAGAAGGTGTGGAGCATATTCTTGATGAATATGCACAAAGATATCATGCTCTTAAGGCTCCGAGAAAGCTGCAATGGAAAAAGCACCTCGGAACAGTCAAGGTACACGAGATGCCCACGCAGTTGTGTTTGGAGCTCCCTTGGGTAAAAGGGAGGTTCTAGACTTTGCTTAATGGCCCACACAGTGTCAAAGCTGTGATGTTCCTTGAGCTGAGGTGCCGCAACCACGGTCTCATTTTCAAGTGGTTATCCGCCGTATGATAGTAGCAGAGGTGCCTAGTCTTTCGTGGGTTCTGCGACGGGTAACTCGTGGTTCTTACGTCCATTAAAACGTGCCCAAAATTGTGTTGTTCGTCAGTTGGAGTTGCAATTCGAGGACCGATCTAGTCAGTTTGTGGTGTCACCACTACATGCCTCCATCATCATGCAGTTCGAATCTCAATCAAGGTACTATCTGCGTTAGTAAGTAGCTAGACTTGTTCAGAGATTGAATTTTAGCGAGTTGAGTTTTTCTCATGCGATTGTAATGTACGGTGTAGTTATCCGTAACGTTGACCTTTCGCAGGTGGCTAGCCTCCGACCTCGCTCAGGCCGTAGGTGTACCTCTAGCAACGCTGCGCCGACGAATTATGCTCTGGGTGAACCAGGTCAGTGCTCGGCTGAGCGGTCGTTAACCAGACCTTACTGAGACTTCGCTCTAAAGTGGACAGTAGAATCATCAGAGAAGTTCACAATCTGCTTCAGGGTTCGGACTTTGTTACAGGGTGCATTCCGTTGTCATGGTATTTACCGATAGTAACCTATGGAGCTGTGTACAATGTTCAATGTAGGGCGTTCTGGTTGAGTCACCTGGACCAAGGGACGGGGACTGGTCGTACACAATTGTTGAAAATATTGGTGAGGTAGGGAAAAGTACGGCGGGTCAGGCAGCAGCAGGAGACTCAGCATTGCCACTTTTGGGAGAAGAAGAAGGAGAAAGTGCTGTGGCCTCGATGGAAGATCAGTGGCAGCAAGAAATGAATGTCTTTGAGGTATTGTTCTGTGCACGTCAAGCCTGATGCTAAAGATTAGTCTATAGCCAACGAATGCTAGTTGTAGGATATCCAGTGTGGTGACTTGGTTCCTTGACACTTCTTTCGTTGAAACTCCCGCTCAACTCGTCACGATAGAGGAAGCTGACAATGCACGTCGGATTAACCTTGCATGGACGTGACCTTTTCTGACGTTTAACACTGCTTGACGTTGTGGCAGTCTTATGTGGTGGGAATGCTGACAAATTTCGAGTCCTTGCCACTTGACCGGATACACAACATGTTGAAAGTGAGTTTTTCCTACTTGGTTGGACTATATGCTCCTTGCAACAGAAACCGCCTTGGGTATTATTAAGAAAACCACTCGCTAAATTTGCCGCACTTGTTGCTACAGATGTTTGTGTCCGATCCACCATACGATAAATCGCTTGCTCAGTTGCAAGGATTTCTTGCACGACTTGTCTCGGAGGAAAAGCTCGAATTTCGGGAGGGTTCCTACAGGCGGAGATAATTATAGGCTGGCGTTGCATGAAGTTGCAGTATCGGCTAGACTCAGTTGTCGAAGTGGAACTTATGTAAGCCCGTTTTTGTTCTGGAAATGAAAATTGTCGACTTTTGTAATCCGTATGCACGGTAGGTGAGGTCCCTTAATGGAAGTGGGACTCAATGGAAGTCCGAAGAACATGTGGTTCGACTTTGTGGACAGACGGCTGAATGAACAAATTATGGAATGGATAGAAAGACGAAGATTGCGGTATTACCGACGGAATCTTCTGCCTTTCTAGTGCTTTCATGGACTGGCAATTTACATAAGCTGGAGGAAGGAATGACGACAGGCTGTAAAGCTTACTGGAGAAAGTGTTCAGTAATCCTTTGGTTTACAGGGGGATTACGATCAGCGTCCATTTCTACTGGTATATTGGCCGCGTTTCCCGAGTACCTCTACAGGTGCAAACGTATGCAGACGATCTAAACCACCTGCAGGCTCGATGAATCTAGGCTGCAAGGAGTCGATTTACCGGAGGCCAAGGTAGTGTCGCGGAGTCCCTGCTTCTTGATGAAGATAGCCCGCGGTATGCAGATTCGAAGTTGGAATAACCGATACCAACCGAAAAGGAGATCTAAATGGTGGACGGTGCTGGAGATAAACATTCTCCAAATCATAGTGGTGTCTTGCAACATATAAGTCGGTTCCATTTCAAAATCTATGAAGTTGGAGCCTCTAAGTGGTCCCTTGTCAACAGTCTCTGGTTTATTTGTGCTACTGCTGGATGGCCGCACTGCAGTTTGCATCTCTGGGACTGCTTGTATGTTTCCACCAAATACAAGCAGTCCCGGAGATGCCAGTTGAAGTTTTCCTTCAACTAGCTGTCAACCGTCACAAGTGCTCATGACTAGTTTCACTACCTGTCAAATCAGTCAAATCAGGTGTTTTGTTATTCCTGGTTAAGAGATTGGTGGCCACCAGTGATGGTACTTGTGCTCTGCACACCATACATTTTAGCTTCCAGCAGTCCTGACCTCGCAGGTCTGTATGTCTTCAGGTTGTACCCGTCTAGTGTTCAGTAGCCGGGACCACATGGTCGTGAGCAGCTCGTGTGACATAGCCACTGGTGATCGAGCATACTGTAGTAGCATCGTACGTGAAGCATGCTAGTCCGCCCGGGTGATTTGTTCATGAATGTTGAACCAATCGAGAAACTACAAGTCTTCGGGCATACGCAGATAAGTTTCAGCACTGAAATCGGGAACCATTTATATATGCCTCATGGTCCCAGTCTCACTTATCTGCTTATGTGCATTACTACTGGCGGATTGGGTGGATGCAGTGCATTGACTCTGCCTCTGTCAGGACGGTGACTTCTCTTTGTGATCTTCAGTTCACCTCCTAACGAGAGTACGACCGAGCCAACAAGCTATTGCTTGTTGGCTCCCCCATCCGCCTGTAGCCCGGGCGCCGTGGGGTCGAGTCCTCCTTGGTGGGGGGGGGGGGGGCTCATGCTGTGCAAGGGCAGCAGCATACGGCTGCAGAAAGCCCCACAGCGAAAAGAGGCCTAAAAAAAAGAACCAAACAAAAGAACGAGAGTACGACTGGAGAGTACGACCGGACATGAAGAGTAACTTTCAGTGTTTTCGTTTAAAATGTTGTGTGCGGAAATCTGCTCATGACACACATACCCGCGAACGCGAATGCGAACTAGACAATAATGTCTTATATCCCGGAAAGAATCCAGGAGGGATGGAGACTCTGGTCTTCCAGATCCCACCGACAGAATTGATGAGAACCAGATTCGGAGACACCCCGGAGTTCAATCGGCGCCACAGATAATTGCGCCGTCAATGTAATAAACTGATTATACCTCTCCTCGTCGATTAAAATGCTGATTGCTTGTATTGTACGAGCAATCAGCACTTGAATTTCACATGGTCTCATCTGCACAGATTCTCCTTTCATTTTTGAAGAACTACGATACGACCGGGGACAGGCAGGTGAAGAGATAATATCAGAACTGACACTCAAGCGTTCCACGAAAGCCAGACTTCAGAATTTCTCATTTTCTCGGGACGCACATTCTCATAAGAGGCAGTTCTGATTATGATCCACCTGACACCATCATAGTGAAAGCCTTGGCTTGACTTTTGACAACCGTCAGATCCACACGCACTCACGATTGTTCATCCATTTATGACCTGGGGAACAATCATTCATCATGCTTCAGTTTCCCCGAGGAAACCTGATGCCGATGTCCTTTGTGACCTTGCTTCTATGCAGGTCCCAGTGGGAGGACACGAGGTATGCAACTTCTGATTGGCCGCCGCTGTACTGGAACACCTGAAGAGCAAATCTAGCCAACAACTAATCATCACTTACCACATGTAGAGGCGTTTCTGCGTCCAGTGAAAAGCTCCTGAACGATGGTCACTCGAGTAATCGCAGAAGCGGCCATGTGGGTGTGGAGTGGAGTGTTACGTACTGCGTTCCTGAAGATGACCTTCCTTCAAGGTACGCTTTCTCGTTGGAGCTTAGTCATGGATGCCCACTGGGTTCGCACGGGACCGTATCAGTGTGTGTCCCCTCATTGGTGCTACTGTCAGTAAGAACCAGTCAGTTAGAATATCCTACTCCGTCTAGCAATCAGCGAGCAGCAGCAACAGCAACGAAAGTACCAGTTAGAAAGTAACGCAGTCCCCCGCTCATGCAAGGTTTCAGCAAAGAGGTATGGCAGCTGCGTTTTCATGTGGTAGTTGGAACTTCACGTTAGAAACGAGTCACCCTCAACTCTCGACTCCTTTCTTTTCAGCCAACTATTCCCGTCAGCAGCTATCTATCAATACCATCCCTCGCGTTGATAGCGTTCCTTCCAAGGCACTACATACTAGCATCCATCGATCCTCTACATCACTACATCGTCCTTTTCACTGTGGATCTAGAGGTTTTTGGGAGGTCGCGTGTCCGATTAGATCACTCCGTACAGAGCTTGTGGCAACGCACCGTTTACTGGTCTGAATCATGTGGAGCACCGACCTTGATTGCGCGGAGCAAAACTACTGAGAACCCACCATCTTCTACATTTTCTCCGTTGACATGTGAACTGTACGAACCTTTTTGTCCTGCGACATCACTGATAGTCACTTGTCAACTCGATCAGTCACAAAATCACAAGAGAATACTTGCACTATTACGCGTTTTGAAACTGAGACCGGTACTCTGTACGTTCATGTACTCCATGAGAGCTTCATCTACTGTTTGCTGAAAGTGGATATACCCAGTTTCGTGCTTGTAAGTTGACCACCTTTGCAATGACCATGAGACCAGTGAGAAATCTTACGAGAGACGTCTCATGGAGAGCCGGTGAGCTTCACCTTCATTTACAGCTACATGAAAGTAAACAGAGAGATGATCACCAGTATGAATAGATCGAGAGGAAGACTAAGCTTCATACAGTTTGTTCATATGTCCTGGGCAGGAGAGGTTATGCTCTTGGTCCTCAAAGAGCATAAGCTACTGAACTACTTGTGTTTGGGGGCCTATGCTCACCTGAATCAACCAACACTAAGAATCCGTCAGCATACTTACCGTGGAGGTATATTCACTGAAACTCCACTCGATACTTCTCATGCCATCTCTGTTTAATGTTCTCCATAAGAAAACCTTGCCATACATCAGCCACAGACGCACCTTGTCTAAAACTTCCATACAAACTTCCACTTCGGAGACTTCACATCTGTTGGATTATTAAGTATAGAAGTGCCCTGTTGTGAGGTGCAAATAGTAGCTGTTTGATGAGATAGCTAGAGCTTGGTGCTGAAACTTCCTGATTTCAGTAATACTTGGGAAACCTGAAACCGAAGTGCTGATGGAACCGAGTTCCAGTACAACCAGTCAGTGAGTAAACGCAGTCAGTTTCTTTCAATATTGATATAACCAGCCAGTATTTTTCTTTGGTATCAAACACTCAATCAAGAAGTTTAGTCAATATTAGTGAATATGTCGAACGAGTTCCTATAAAACTCAAAGAGAACCATATATGATTCTATGGATAATGTTTCCGTTTTGTTTTTGTTTTACGTTGTTAAATTCACTGGCTACTCCCATCAGCTGCCCGTTGTTACTTATTACTACTGCTGAATTCAGATATTATTAGTGAGATAGATTATTATCCTCAATAACAGAACGAAAGAAAACAATTAACCGTAGAAGTAACAGCATACTCACATCCTGGGTGGAGGAGTTTACATCAATAAGCGCTGGTGATAGCGAAGAGGATTGATTTGGTAGTATTCAGTTTCTAGTAATATTATCGTTCTTATCTATAACATCAGATTGTGTAATAGTTCACGTTCACTTCATTACTGCAATTTTTCAAGATAGATTTGGCAAATAGCTGCTTATAGTTTAAGAATTCGGCTGGTGAGTGCTACAAGCTACGCTTACTGGTAGCACCCAACAGTTATCGCTATACATTACTGTCAAAACTAACCAGTACGAAACTCTAGTTCAGAGTACTCCTTATTGAGTGACGTAGCCGAGGGTCGAGGAAAGATACTTTTCTTCACTAGAGTTCGTTGCAAAGCAACTTAGCAATTTGCAGGAAAGGAAAAAGGGTTGGAGGGATAAGCTGACCTGTAAATGACAGAAACTTGACGGATAAGCCGCGTAACGAAACCATGATTATGATGTTGGTTTCTAGCGGACCTGGCCCAAAAGGAGAAATCACTTCTAGTCTGACGCCTAGTTCAAAATACTGCAAGACATCAGGTTCAAGGTCCCCTTGCCCATACGGTGTATATAAAATATTACGTACAGAGCCTTTTGTTCTTTCTTCTTTTCTACGTGCACAGACTTGACAACCTCTCGCCTTTTACTTTCCAGTATATATTCATGGAGAGCAACACGCCGAAAGCACCCTAAGCCTAACTTCCTAACAACAGAGAGAATATAGAGAATCTGAGTTCAGTTTGCACAGAAAAACACTCTAAGAGCAGATAGTTTGACGTTCTCAAGTCCAGTAAAGAAAACGGGGAAGGCTCACTTGTAGCCTGATAATAGGGTATAATATACACCATTCATCAGTGGTCTGTGGTCTGTGAGATGTGATGCTGTCCTCTTAGTACTTCCAGCAATTCGAATTCCACTCATTCACCAATCCCATGCATGATCGTCTCTCAGAGTGGTCTTTCCTTTTAACCCTCTTGACACCCTGCCCGGTTGAGCACTGCACTTTGGCAACAGAGAAGAACTTGGATCTTATCAGTCCGTCGAAACTGGAGCTCTTTCGTGTGATCAGTGTGATGTGCAGCCTCCTCCTCCCTCGAGGAAAGAGCACAGTTGACACAAGCTGTAGGGCTCGTAAGTGGCGCTGCTGACTGTAACATATTTACTTACGCTTGCAGGTTACTTTTCCGCTTGCGCCATGCATGCCGTTTATCCAGTGAATAAGAAGCCTGCTTGGAGATGCAGCAATAGTCTCGGAATCCAAGCTCCTGGTTGGCATCTCCTACTTCCCTCTGCTTCTGTCATACTGAGTCAGGAGAATTTTTCGGTCTTGACCATTCTGCCAAGAGAGATCATTGCATCATGTTGCTGAGTACAAGCTACAGAACATGCTCAAATTCCCAGCTTCGAACCCTACTACTACTGGGACGTTATAGTAAACGGACTTAAATCTCAGTGGGTCGCTTTCAGTGAACTCTCCTGTGACCTGACGAGTGGAGCTAAGCTGGTTATCACTTAATATTGGTAGACACTGCTGACACCCGTATATAGGGACTGAATACAGGTCCGCTTGCGGACTGCCGACAATAACAAGGCAAGAATCTTTAAGCAAAGATCCTAAATTACTTTAGTACTAAAGTACTAAATTAAATAATTTCAGAAGGCAGAAACTTCATGTTTCATTTGCGGCTTGTCCCGCGTTTCGTTGCCAAAGAGAAGAAAAGAAAGGTAAAGTATGTAGAAACATTAAATGAACCATGATCTCTGCTGTGGCCCGTGGGCTTCTTGTGAGTTGTGACTGCTGTCAACTTCGGAACTTCCATCAGCACTCTGAGAGGAAGTTTGGGGAACTACACCTTCGCTTACCTGCCTGCTCAAGAAGGCAGCAAGAGCGAAGAAGTCTGACGACCCACTTGAGGACCCTCATTAGCAGTTCAGCAGTGGAGAGGAAAAAGGGCCTTCCGAGGTCAATCTACAGCTAGCAGCTCAAGAATCCTTTTAGATCCATCCGCTCCTCGCCAAGTACAGTCTGATGTTTATTGGTTTGCGCCCTAAATGGGATCGACTTGCTGATGTTGATAATGAGGCCTAGAAACACATAACACAGAAAAGTGGTAAAAGAGGTGGGTGCAGAAGCGAACTAGGATGCATAATCAAATCAAGAAGAGGAAGGAGGAGACAGAAGTACTATACGAGAGGAAAGAGCACTACAGAAAACGAGCGATTATCAGAATGGAAAATTTCAACTGGTTGCTCAGAGAAGAAGCTTATGGGAAGACACTTAAGTGAACTCCCGTAAAGTCTTCACAGGGTACCTTCAGAGAGACCCCGTCCTCTATACAAGGAATCTCTAGGACAGTGGCCATATTGTTCGGGAATCGGAACGCTTTGACATTAGGGTAGCTCAAACCCTACCCCGTAAAACTAGATCGTCTGTTACCCAATTGCCTGTTAAAATAAGGGCAACCTCCAAGGGAGTAGCCGCCACACCTAAAGGAGTTTACAAAGGAGAGAGAGAAAATCCACCAAGAGAAGATACAAAGAGGGTGGTTCCCTCTAACCTAAACTATACTCTCGATTGAGTTAGATCTAACTACAGTAGGTGCAATTTAACTAACTAGAGCTTGCACATGATTAACATTCTCCACCAAGCTCAAATCAATATCCTTAACATCTAGATTCATGTTGAAAATATCAAATTTATTCCTAAATAAGACCTTGGTGAAAATATCAGCTACTTGCTCATTTATACTAGTAAATCTGAGATCTATTTCTCCAGCGGACAATTTTTCTCTGATGAAGTGATAGTGGACCTCTATATGCTTGGTCCTAGCATGGAATACAATGTTACTAGTAAGTTTAATACTGCTGATATTATTTATGTATAAAATGACAGATCAGAAAATACAACACCCATCTCCTCCAGAAGAGTGTGAGGTCAAACAGGTTCACATGTAGCGTTGGTGGCACCTCTGTACTCAGCTTCAGTAGATGATAGTGCGACAGTGGATTGTTTTTTTTGTTGACTGCCAAGTAACTCCTGAGTTCCCAAGGTGAACTACAAAATTGACGTAGATCTTTTATCTTCGACACTTCCTGCCCAATCTGCATCAGTAAATCTTTGCAAAGCAAGTGAACCACCAGCAACATACTGAAGTCCAAACTGAATGGTAAACTTCACATAAAATAGAATTTTTCTTGCTGCATCAAGATGAGATTTCTGAGGTGTTCTCATAAACTGACTTACCAAGCCCACAACATAGCTTAGATCAGGTATGATAAGAGTCAAATATATCATGCTTCCAACAATTTACATGTACATAAGCGGATCTGCAAGTAACTCACCATCATCAGCACTAAGCTTCACAACACCTGTTTTTCATGCTAGGACAAAGCACATTGAGGTGCACTATCATTTCACTAGAGAGGAGACATTGAGCTCAGTTATGTGAGCACAGGAGATCAGGTTGCCGATATCTTCACTAAGGCATTGCCTAGAGATAAATTTGATGCTTTCAGACATTGTATAGGAGTACAGGATGTAGAGTCGAGCTTGAAGAGGAGTGTTGATATAGTCCTAAGCTCTAGTAGATCGACGGTTAGTATAAGCCAGAGTGGTTAGGATAGTTACAGTTAGTTAGGGGGCTAACCCACCATTAGGGTTTCTCTTGTACTCACCTCCAATATATATACATGGAGAGGCAAAGTCTCTCTTATCTCATTCCTATTTTACTTCCTTGTCTACTCGCTCTCTCTTCTTGGAGTGTCCTCAAAGTATCGATCTTTCTACATTCTTACCATGGTCCATGAAGTGAATGCTATATCTACACGAGCAAATGATTTATACGTCGACTCAAGAGCATCCAAAGATTAGTTCAGTCATAAGGAACCTGTCAAGACTCAAGCTTCTTTGTTTACAGGTGATGATACGCAACATAAGGTCACTCATCTTGGTACTGTGCCTCTTTTTGTTGCATCTTTGAACATTCAAGCTTTAAGAGATGTGCTTTATGATCCTACCATCACAAATGATAGAACAAGGATATCAGGTTCGATTAAACAAGGATGGTTGCATTGTTGAGTCCTTGATATGGATGGAGATCTTGAAGAAGAAGTCTACATGTCACAACTTCATAAGTATATCTAGATCGAGTGTGCAGACTTCAGAAGTCTCTCTATGGACTTAAGCAAACTCCAAGAGCTTGGAATGTCAAGATCAACTCATTTCTGCAGTTGCTTGACTTTGTGGTATGTAGTTCAGACTCTCTGCTCATTCAAAAAATCAAGTATCAACTGAAGGGAGAGTTTGACATGAAGGATCTTAAGGAGCTCAAATACTTCTTAGCTATTGAGTTCATCAAGAATGGAGGTGACACTTGACTTCTGCATTGTCAGTATGCTAGAAATATGTTGGAGAAGTTCAGAATGATTGGTTGTATTACTAGCTAACTTCATGTTGATAATGTTGTCTGTATATACAACGACAAGATTTGTACACTCCACACCAATATCATATAGCAGACATCGAAGCCAAATTGATTCACATGTTGCATTCGTTGTTCCTCAGTACTCTGCTTCTATGGATGACAAAGCAACCATATGTTGCTTCTTAGAAACCCAGCTTATAGCAGCACTTCCAGGTCCAAAGGCGTAACCTGACGTGGATCTCTTGTCAGCACTTCATGCCCAATCAGCATCAATGTAGTCATGTAACAACAATGGTCCACTGTATCGATAGTGAAGTCCGCACTGCATCGAGAACTTCACGTAACGGAGGATCCGCTTGACAGTCTCCAAATGTGATCTCCGTGGTGATTGCATGAACTGATTGATCAGACCGACCGTCCTCATAACCTGGAGGTTGCTGCATGGAGACCTCCTTCTCAAGATCGCCGTTGAGGAAGGTGTTCTTGAAATCCATCTGGTGCATCTTCCAACCTTTCTGAGTTGCAACTGCAACTACGGTTTGAATAGTCACCATCTTCGCAACTGGAGCAAAGGTCTTCCTAAAGTCCACTCCATGTTGCTGTGCGTAGCCCTTGACTACCAATCTAACCTTGTACCGACACACGGTATCATCCGAGTTACGCTTGACCTTGAAGACCCACTTGCAACCAATCGTTTCCTTATCTTCTGGTAAGTCCACCAACTCCCAAGTCTGTTGGTGATGAAGCGCAACATAGCACTTACCCATTGGGCTTTGTACATCGCCTCCTCAAGTGAACTCGATTCTTGTTCCTGAAGAACATTGGTCATATATGCATAGTGTGCAGCAAGAAAACCTTCAAGCATATACCTACTCACTGGATGTTTTGTCCGTTCAGATCTGTGAGAGATAATCGGTGCACTAGTCACCTCCCATTGCAACTGACCTGACGTAGACGTCAAGGTCTAAGACAAAGTATCCAATGGATGTGGAAGATCCACATAATTGGATGAGTCAAACTTACGCTGCAATAGCACGCGCTCATCTTGTGTAGAAACTACATCAGTTCCACTAGGTTGTGTTATATGGACTCTAGCATTAACAATAGCTCTATGTGCAACTGATTCTGATATGGAACAAGTGACTTCTCCAGATCCTCCACTCAAAGTACTACTCTAAGGTACTACAGTGGATTGCTCCTTGGTTCTACAATAGGTACAGGGATGGCTACGACAGGTGCAGGAGCAAATCAAGACTGTAGCTCATCAAAAGCAACATCTCTATTGATATAGAACTGCTTGGACGAAGGATTGTAACATCTATATCCTTTCGTATCAAAAGCATAGCCAAGGAAGATACGTCTATCTGCTTTCGGATCTTGTTTCTTACGTCTTTCATCAGATATGTGCACATAACAAATACATCCGAAAATTATACGAAAAGAGAATTAGGCTTACTGTCTGTGAAGACCTCCATCGGTATCTGGTTGTGGACTGTTGTTGTAGGCGTCCGGTTCATTAAATACACCACACATGAAACATGAAACAGCTTTTGTCCAGTAAGGTCTAAGCATAATCTTCTCATTCAACATCGCACGAGTAGCTTCTACTATGTGTCGATTCTTGCGCTCCGTAATCCCGTTCTGCTGCAGACTGTAACTGCAGATCTTTTGACGTCGAATGTCATGCTCACGCAGATATGCATCGAACTCTTCATAAAGAAACTCGTCTCTTCCATCAGATCTCAGACAGAGGAAAGATGCTCCAAACTATTTCTCCACCAACTTGTAGAAAGTTTGGAATGCTGATAGTACTTCGGTAGAGGACTTGTTTCTCAACAAATAGATCCAAGTATAACGTGAATGATCATCAATGAACGACATAAAGTACTAGAAACCGGTCATACTTGGTTGAGAAGAAGTTCATACATCAGTGTGAACTGTAACGACCTATGTTACACATAGGAAGTTTGTCTATTAGTAAGGTATTTAGTTATAACTAAGTGTTGAGAATGTTTATTTGCTGCCCAAGTACTTTAAGGAGGTATCAAGTTAGTCATGACTAGCTAAAGTTAGTTATGATTAAACTTAGCTGTACTTTTGACAGAATTCAGATATTTCCTAAAGAGTGAGCACTACTATCTTGTCATCTTGTCTAAAAGGTAGAAAGGAGGTGGAAAGTAACCTTTTTGACTTGATATTAGTGGTTGGATTAAAGTTGTGGACTTTGTGGGCATTAAAAACAAGAAGAGATTTCACATGTTTCCTTTTTAGGGGTCCTAGTGTAGAGGGGGGTGGAAATTTGAGATTCCTTGAGAATATTCCAGAATCCTTCTAGAAGTTGTTGACTTTGAAGGAATAAGCTCATGTGAAAAGGTAAGAAGCCCATGTGATTGATGCTTTTACCTTAAGTAATATCTTAGTAAAACCCGGTAAAAGTAGTTACGACTGAGTTACCGGAGAGTATCAAAGTAAAAACCTAGAATGTATAAATAGAGGAGTAGAGAAGAGCTCCTCATCCTTGTTTTCACATCGTCGTAATGACAACTTGAGTAATCTAGAGATTGTGGGATATTTTAGCATGTGAGAACTTGAGAGACGTCGTTAAAATGGAGGATTTTAATTGATGAGTTTATGGAGATTTTTAGTTGATAAGTTTGTGGGTGTATGAATGAGTGAACTTAGCACTTTTCTCTTCAAGATTCATGGTGTGCTTCCATCAAAGCCATCAGAGATGACCCCTGAGTGAGAGGCAGATCCGACATTTGCAGATTCATCGATGACGATCGTGGAGGTTGAGAGATCGGGGGGGTAGTTGATCGATGAGATCGTGGAGGGTATACATTTTTGGTTCTGTTGCCGGGACCTCACTTGAAGGGATCATTGAAAATGTTTAGAGTTCAGTTCTATATTAGACAAAAAGAGATTATGAGAGAACACATGGAGAGAACGTTGGGAGGAGAGAGAGCTAACGCGATGTTAGCAACATTAGAACCTTTCGTGTATCCCGTAGTGATCTATGACGCATTCGAGGTTATTCTTTACATCTTGTTCACTTAGAGAGAGTTTGAGGAGAGTTGAAAAGGGATGAAACAAGAGTTGTAGAGAAAGAAGGAGAGAGAAGTTATTAGAGGAGAAAAATTTCCGAGTTTGAAGATTTCTGCTCTCTGGAAAATTTTTACAGTCATTGTCAGATTTTCTGTGAATTTTATTTTCCAGTGAAACTTTCCAGGACTGTAGCTTGGCTGATAACCTATCTACTACAAAAGAAATCATAGGAAAAGGTGGTCTAGAGAGGGAGCAATGAATTTTCAAAGTTGAGGGGGTCTATTCGTGAGAGTTGAGGAATTCTCTTCTCTAGAAAAAGTTTACAGTCATTGTCAGATTTTCAGTGAATTTTATTTTCCTGAGAAACTTTCCAGTGTTAGATTGGCTGATAAGCTATCTAGGACACAAGAAATCAGGAGAAAAAGTGGTATGGAGAGAGAGCCATGAATTTTCAAAGTTGAGGGGGTTGAAAGTCATGAGAGAAGTGAAAAGATACAAATTTCAGTTCTCTGAAAATTTATACAGTCAGCACCATCTCTTTTGATTAAGGAATTTTCTATTGAAACTTCATTAGTTAATAGCTTGGAGGTTGAGCTACTGGAGATCACAAAAATCTTAGAGAGATCTCTTACCGATTAAGAGATATACGGTTCGATATACAAGGAGGTCTTGACGATACTTCATGGGGAATCCAGTTCGAGTGCCGAGGTTGAAGAAAAGACGTTTGGGAGTTAGAACGGAGACAGAAAAGCCAAAGTTAAGTATAGAGGCGTTGCGATCAAGCATCTATTGCAGTTGGAGTGCCATTTTTGCTATATATCAAGAAGCTTCTGCGAGCATCGACGCAGATGCGAAGAAGGTTGAGTTCAAAGTATCATTCACTGTGGAGGCCCAAGAATGCTCCTGGCGAAGTAGAGTGTGATCCTTACAAAAGTGACTTTAAGATGTCTGCTAGGATCAGTACAGACGATGATCATGAGGATATTATCATGGACTCTTAATTTTAGATTGGATTTATTTCGTGTATAGCATATATAATACACGATTTTCAGTATAAAGCTCGAAAGAGTTAAGAAAGTGATGTAGAGTTATTTTCCTCAAAGATATTTTGTCCACTTAATGGTTGAGAAGGTGCAACATGAGTGGAAGTTCGAAAGATTGGAAAGTTAGACTTAGAAACCTTCCTCAAGGTTTAGATGTCATAGTAAACGTCGGAGAGAGCTCGAAAGAGATTATCGTTGAGTTTGAGAATCCTAGTACAAAACCTCAAGTAGAATCTCCGAGGAGAAGAGTAGAAACCGACTTGTGGTGTTATTTCTGTAGAGGGTTGGGACATAAAGTAGTGAATTGTCCAACTAGAATCAGAACCGAGAGAGCTAAAGAGAAGCGGGAGTTTATTGATTTAAGTCTTCGAGTGGGTCCATCGTCACCAGCGCCAATTCATCTTCTAAGAGAAGATCCTTGTCCAAGTTGTGGAGTGGGTGATCTATCAAGAGGACACAAGTGCGTCGATGTGACCGCCCTACTTACGTCAGTAGTCGAGAAGTTGGACGAGACTCAAAGAGCTGAGACGGAGAAGTTGTCGACTTCAAAAGAGGACTCGGCTGAGTTGTGATGGAGATCGTCATTTGGATGGTGGAGAAGACGGTGATGCGACTCAGGCTCATGATTACCTTGGGAAAAGAGATGGCACAAGAGGTGTTGTTACAACCATTTCTTTTTATTTTACCTATGGTAGATTATTCGCGAATGGAATTGGTGATGTTTGTACTCTTTTAGCGAGTAGTTATTGCACAAAAATTAGAAGGGTAGAAAGAATAGTTACAAGATGGGGAAGTTACCAGTGTTTCATGAGAAGGACAATGAAGATGTAGAACCATTTGTACGAGGGGTTGCATCGGAAACAACGTGAGAAGGAAGGAAGAATGGGTGTTGTTCCTGCTAGAATTTTTAGAAGATTTTGCTCTTATGTGGTATGAAGACCGAGTGAAGAGCAAGACACCTGGTGCAGTTGAGGATACATGGGAGACGTTAAGTAATGCACTCATCGAAGAATTTCTTCCAGAAGAGAGTTATGAGAAGCTCATGGTGGAGCTTACTCATTTGAAGCAACAAGACGACGAGAAAGTTCGGCAATATGCCAAAAGGGTGGATAAGTTGGAGCAACGATTTCGGACGGTCCTACGGAAGAGTGGAGACAATGTGGAGCTAACGATGGCGGGGATTGGAGCAATGCTGACCAAGAACTTGGTGGGAGGGTTGAGACCTTCAATTCGAACCCAAGTGAGGTACGAGAAGCCAACAACCAAAGCGGAGGTCATCAAGTTTGCGACAAATATGGAAGAGAGTTTGGATGAAGAGGATATCATCCAACCGCATCATGTCGCTTTGGTGTCGACTCCGACTCTTGGTGTAATCACAACGGTAGCATCTGCACCATCACAATTGGTGATTGCTTCAACGTCAGCTCCTACTCCAACGGTGGTGCTAAGACCATTTGTCCCTACAGCGATGTCTACTGCCACCTCTGATTTCCATGCTGAGTTGAAGAGCATCACCGATATTCTTACGGATCTCAAGATAAACGTGGTGCAGTTACGCGAATGGAGGAACAAAGGTGGAGGAGGAGGTCAAAGAGGTTACGACAACAATCCCAACCGAGGAAATCAAGGTAACTTTGGAGGAATCACTTGTTGGACGTGTGGAGGTTCTCATTTCTAGCGAAATTGTCCTAACAACGGAGCAAGAGGTGCCGAAGCTGTCAGAATGAATGTGGGTGGAGAAAATCTATCACAAAGACGAGACAAGGGAGTGGCTATTATCGATGTAGTGCGAGATCCCATCTACGAGAAAGGAGAGAGTTCGAACTCTTCTCATGCACCGGTGGAGCTTTTAGCTCAAGAAAAAAAAAAGAACTCGATTTTTTGATGAACCGGTTTTCGTGGAGGAGTCAGCAAGTAGAAGTACTCGTTCGAGTAATGTTTCGAGTACACCAAGGAAGCCAAGAAGGAAGTTGGGGATGGCGGATTTCATCATTTCATTTTCCCAAGCGAGATATGATGTGGTTGAAGATGTGGGTGCTCAGAAAGCCAACATCACTGTCGGGCAACTGATCGTTGTCGCGCTACTTGGCGGCTACATGCTTGACTTCTACTCCGACGCTTAGGTTTGGTAGTTCTAGAAGTTAGCTCATATTACTTCTAGTCCTTTATGTATATGTTTGACACCTTTGCATACGGTGTTAACACTATTTTGAGTCCTAGTAGGCTGATAGTATGTTAGTTATCTTGTTCAAGCATTTGTGCGCTTGTGCAAGTGACTTCTTACTTGTCTATGACGTTCAATGTACATAACTTAGGGTTTCCATGCTGATAGGGGTTTGAGCTCATGGGTTGTACATACTTGTCGCCCATGCACGCTTTCTAGCTAATTTAAGTTATTTTTCAGGGCTATGTGTCATTTTAGGTAGTTTAAGTTTTACGCTGGCACTCTAGGGGGCTTGACGTGGTAGCCTATGAGTGTAGAAAAGTTACCAGGTAGTTTAAGGCACAAAAGGACAGTCAAGTGGAGCTATGAACTCCCATTGGTCCATTTTTGTCTTTTGTGAAACTCTAAGTTTAGAAACAGAGCTCTAGAGGAGAGTTCGAGCAATTGGTAAGGTATCTTCGAAATCTGAGAACACAGGAGGAGAGAGCTCGTCGTGCCAAGCACTGTCAGTGAAATTTTTGCTCGATTTGGATCAATAAACAAGGAGTTATGCCCAATTGAAGTTCGGATTGTGCCAAAACTGCATCACTTTTGTTGATTTTGGGGTTTTCGGTGCCAATTGCAGCAGAATTGAGGAAATCACTTCAAAACTTCGTGGTTGCGTTCACTGTCAGGAGGGCTACGACTGTCCAAAAAGTTTCGAATCATTTGATTAATTGAGTAATTCAGGGCGGCCGCTGAAGCAGAGGGGGTCTGAAAAGCTCTTAATCTAGAGCAGCGACTTTAGAGAAGGAGATCTGGAGTTCTACAAACAATCAAGAGTCCCAACTTCACAGGGATGTTCAGCACCCTGTAGACTTCAAATACTGTGAGAAGATTTGAAATTCATCGAGCCAATTCTCTGTTCTATGTCTGAATAGCTATCTAGGTACCAGAAATTGCCATAATTCTCTTATTCAGAACTTTTCTGTTCATATCTCCGTGTCAGAATTTGATCTCAGGTTGAAACTTCGTCTGTGAGTTCAGTAGTACCTCATTTGCATGTAGGGGAAGTTTAGAAGTCTAAACCTTCATAGTTTTCCTCTCTTTGAGTGTCAAAATTCACCGCTTAAGCCTATTACTACCAGTGAGACCTAAATTTCGCTTTTTGAGCAATCAGAGGATCCTACACTCCTGTGTGAGTGTTTATAGCTCCTGTTGTGACCTGAAAGCCAACCTCTTGAGTAAACAACCACAGCCAGAAGCCCGGCGCTTTCCTAGGTAGACGGATCACACTCCGACATACTCTCTTTTTGGTGAACTCGACGTGAAACACCTAGGGTGGGAGTTTTCTTGAGAGTGTTACAGGATCAGATATCATGGCCAACCAAGGATCATCAAGTGGAGGTGCTGCTGCTGCTCAGCAACCTGTTCAGTTGGATGCTGCTACGATGAAGATGTTCCAAGCTTTTTCCATGTTTATGCAGCAGCAGCAGAGCACAGAGAGGAAGGAGGTATTAGCAACCAAGGCGTTGCAATCTGTGGTGCACCAGATGGACCAGTTCAAGGGTACAGATATTTCCAAGTATGTGCGATACTATGCTAGGGAGATGGAGGTGAACAAGGTGCCTGAGAAGGAGATGGTGGAGAACTTTGAGCTTGCTGTTGTCCCTGAGATTCGTGGACGTGTGAAGGAGCTCAAGCAGCAACAAGGACAGAGTTGGGAGAGCTTTATGCGAGCTTTGAAGGAAGAGTACTACACTGAAGATTCAGAGAGGGTGACCAAGAGAACGTTCTTGGAGTGGGTGGTGAAACCTAATAAAGGTTTGTCTGTAAATGAGTTGTTAAGGGAGTTTGATCGTCAGTATGCTCAGCTTTCTAGGACAGAAAAGCTTACACTAGAGGTGGAGAAGACCGAGCTTTTCCTACAAGCAGCGGACGTGACTATTCAGGAGAAGCTTGAGCTGTTGTTGGAAGACAAGAGTGAGGAGAGAGGATTGAAGACTGACTGGAAGGAGGTTGAAGAGGCTGTTTCTTTGCTAGCCAAGAGACAGAGAAGAAGGGACAAGGTGGTGGTAAGTGAAGCAGCACCTCTGATAATTCCTGTCAAGCAGTTGCCTACTAAGCCTGCTTTGGTAATTGCTAGAGAGGAAGACTCACCGCTTGATGAGTTGATTAAGGGTATGAAAGAGCTTAAGCTTAAGCTCACGAGGTTAGAAGAGAAGGAGCAGAATGTACAGCCTGCTATGCAGAGACCTCAGATGAGAGAAGGCTTTGTTCATCGTTGTATATGGTGTGATAGCCTAGACCATGTAAGAAGAGATTGTGGGGAGTTTTCGGATGCATTGAGGAAGGATCTGATCTTCTTCAAAGATGGTAAGATCCATCTGAGAGAGACTGGGATGATGTTGGGAACCAACTTTGGCAAGGGTGGTATGAAGAGACTTGTGAATGAGATATCAGCATCACATGCTGTTTCTCTTGTGAATGCTGCTACCTGTGGAGTGAAAGTGGAGATGGAGAGAGAGAAAGGGACTACTGGGTTGTGGTCAGATGTAGTGCGATCCGTAGCTAGAACAGAGCTAGACAAGGATGTGCTACGAAGGGTTGGCAACTCAATTCGAGAAGCTACAGGATGGAATGATCCTGTGGATACTATGTCAGTGCATGCTTATGTTGCAAGAAGTCAGCATGAAGCTGTACTAGAAGAAAAACGCAGGAGAGAGGATGCAGGTGAGGCTTCTACAGCCAAACGACCTGCTACAAGGAGTGAAAGGGCTAGACCAGAGCCAAGACAGGAGACAACACCTACTCGGGAGGAGACTATGGAGGATCTACCACCTACAACACCAAAGGAGAAGGAGAGAAGCAAGGAGAAGGGTAAGATGCCTGCATACAAACTTCAGTCTGACATTGAGATTGCTACAGACTTGAAGCAGGTGTTAGAGAATCGTATCTTGAATGGGAAGGTTGAGTTTACTTTGGGTGAGATTCTTGGGATTGCAAAGCGTGAGTTCCATGAGGTTATCATAGATATCATCAAGAGGAAACGTCAGATTTTGGGTGAAGCAGCTACGCTTAATGCTCTAGGGACCAAACTGTCGGAAGATGAGGAAGATGAGATTGCTGGTTACTGCTCTCAAGTATCAGAGAGAAGATCAGATCAGCACGTGAGGTTTGAAGATGAGGTGGAAGCATCGCAGAAGAGCCATTATTCTCACAACCATTGGGCGAGAGCAACCACAGAGACCTTAGTGAAGCTGGGAGATCTAGAGGAACCTGTGGTGGCATTGATTGATCATGGCTCAGAGATTAATCTGATGTCTAAGGAGCTGTACAAGCGTGGGAGATGGCCTATTGACACCGACCATGGATGGCTTATCCGTGCTACCAACAACCAGAGGGGAGAACTCTATGGTGCTTGTCCCAACATCAAGGTAACTGTGGGTGACATCAGTGATGTTCAGATTTTCTTTGTGCAAGACATGTCAACCTATCCTATCATTCTAGGGCAGCCTTACATTACTGCTGTTAGAATGGAGACACGAGTTATGGATGATGGTTCAGCCTATGCTAGGATACGTAGTAGAGACGGCAAAAGAGCTGTTCAGTTTTTGACCGTTGCAGCAGAACATGAGAGGAATCGTGACAGCTTGAGAGACCGTCCACTACCTAAGATTACTCAGGAGTTTAGAGAGTCTAGGGGTTTTGGCAGAGTACCATTGAAGAGCGAGACTTCAACGGTACAGTAGAGCTAGGATTCTCGCCTGATCCAGTAGAGCATGAAGCTTTATCCACTAGCTTCTTAGGATTGACGTCATGCGGATCAGTGTGTTATAGGAAGGTTGAGAATCTGAAGAGGTTTGAGAGGCAACATGTGAAGTGTGTACAGCAGTCTTTGTGGGACAGTGGAGAGTTAGCAGGAGATGAATACATATCTGGAGTGTTTGAAGAGCAGTATTTGGTAGATACTATAGGGGAGTTGAAATCTATTGTAGAAAGTTCTATAGATGATGTAGATAGAGTGGTGAGAGTGAGCTCCAAGGAGCTTTATGATGTAATTGATAAGTTTATAGATCGACAAGAGGTGTATGTGGAGACCAAGTACAAGTCAGTGGCAAAGAAAGTCAAACCAGTGGCTTTGCCTTTACCACTCGATTACAATCAGAAGATGGAGCAAGCTGCACGAGAATCGACACTCAGAGGACCGAGAAGAATTGGGCACCAGTTCACAGAAACAACACTGAAGGAGCTGAGGATTGGAGGTGATGGGTTTCTTACTGAGCAAGAGAAGAAGAGCTTCAAGGAGATGCTATCTAGGCATGGTAAGGCGTTTGCGTTTGAGTCACATGAAGTAGGATGTGTAGATCCAAGTGTAGTTGCACCTATGATAATCTTTACTATATCGCATGTGCCTTGGAATCTACGTCCTATCCCTGTACCTAGAGCTCATCTACCAAAGCTGATAGACTTGCTCAATGAGAGGATTAGGATGGGTATCTTGGAACCATCGATAGCTCCCTACTCTAGTAGATGGTTTACTGTTCCGAAGAAGAGTGGAGCTTTGAGATTCATTCAAGATATGCAGCCAGTTAACAAGGTAACTATCAGGAATATGGGTATAGGACCTATTGTAGACGAGTTTGCAGAGGCTTTTGCTGGTCGTGCTATCTATTCCATGGGAGACTTATATTCAGGTTATGACCAGTTTCAATTATCCTCTGAGAGTAGAGACTTGACTACAATGAGGACACCTTTAGGGTTACTAAGGATGTGCACCTTACCGCAAGGTGCTACCAATTCGGTAGCACATATGATGAATGGCATGAACAAAGTTTTGAGGGACTTCATTCCTGAAAAAACTATGCCATTCCTTGATGATGTGCCGATCAAAGGGTGTGCTGAGGAGGAGAAGAATGAGGTAAAAGATCAGAGGGGGTGCCGTAAGTTTGTAGCAGATCACATAGCTGATTGTGATAAGATACTGAGTCGACTGGAAGAGGTTCATTTGACTTTATCAGGAGCCAAGTCTGTGTTTGGAGTACAGGAGGTGTTAATAGTGGGACATCTATGTGGATCTTATGGTCGGAAACCTTGTCCAAAGAAGGTTGATGCCATTCGAAGAATGAAAGAGACGTGTGGATCGGTTACCGAGGTGAGAAGGTTTCTAGGTGCATGTGTGTTTTATCATATATGGATTCCACACTTTGCACATGTAGCAGATCCGTTGTACAAGCTGCTGAGGAAGGGGCAAAGATTTCAGTGGCAAGAGGAGCAAAGCGAGTCTATGAGGAAGTTGAAAGATCTTTTGGCTTCACCACCAACTCTACGGAAGGTAACATATGAGTTGGGCAGATCTGTTATCCTTACTGTTGATACTAGTCCTATTGGCATTGGATGGGCTGTAAGACAGGATGACAAGGATGGAAATAGATATGTGGTGCGTTTTGGAGCTAAGGTGTTAAGTTCACGGCAGAGAGACTACCCTCAGGTCAAGAGAGAGCTATGGGGAGTAGTTATTGCGATGAAGAGTGATAAGGAATACTTGATAGGAGCACCTGTGGTTGTGGAGACAGATTGTTTACCTCTCTTGGGAATGATCACTAGCTGTACAACTCCAGATATTGCTATGTTGAGGTGGATAGCATATATCAAGTCCTTGAACCCAGAGTTTAGACATATTGCAGGGAAGGACAATCCTGTGGCGTATATGTTATCAAGGGCTAGGTATTACGATGAGAAAGAAATGATAGATGACCAGGAGGATGTGGGAACAGAGTTCTATTCTAGTGCTCTTGCTAGAAGAGATAGAAGCTATTTTGCAGCCCCGTTGGAATTATTTGAGGAAACTATGTATGATGGCGAGTGGTTGGATCTTGGGCGCTATTTGAGTTCATTGGAAAGACAAGAAGGCTGGTCTGATGCAGATTTCAAGAGGATCCGTAGAACAGCTTATGGTTACTTTTTACATGGAGGACATCTATGGAAGCGCCCTAAGCTACAAGGAGGTATACCGCAGCGGGTGGTATGTGACTTGGAATTGCAGCAGAAGCTGATCAAGGAGTTCCATGAGAGTTTATGGGCTGGTCATAGAGGAGTTTGGGCTACATTTGCCAAGATGAAGGAGAAGTATTGGTGGAAGGGTATGTATAAGGATGTAGTACAATTTGTTTCATCCTGTATACCCTGCCAGATGTACTCCAATGTACGCCATCGTGATGGATTGCATCCTACTTATCCTTTAGCCATTCATTATAAATGGGTAGTTGATCTGGTAACTATGCCATTTGGACTCGGACAAATGAGGTATCTAGTCTTGGCTAGAGAAGATCTATCTACCAAGTCGAAGGCCGTGCTCTGAGGACGAAGACCACTGCTAGTGTCTGCCGCTTTCTACTTGAAGATGTTATTTGTAGGTATGGGTGTGTGGGAAAGATCACTGCAGATAGGGGTGAGCTGGATGCACAAGAAGCAGTTGAATTCTTCAAGCGATTGGGAATCAAGTTGGCGTTAACCACTGCTTACAATCCGGAAGGGAATGGCAAGAGCGAAAGAGGTCATCCGCCAATCATCAAAGCTTTGGTAAAAGCTTGCAAGGGTAAGATCCGTGAATGGCCTAGACTGTTACCATTTGCTTTGTGGGCAGATCGTACAACTCATAGTACCGTTACAGGTTACATGCCAGCAGAGTTGATACTAGGGCAAAAACCTGTGATGCCGATTGAGGAGGTTGTGCCTACTTGGAATGTTTTGCCATGGGAAGATGGTAAAAGTACGGAGGATCTTCTTGCATTAAGGATCCAGCAGTTAGAACGAAAACCTGAGGATGTTGCCAAAGCTGTGGAAAGGTTAAAGACTGCTAGAGAGAGAAACAAAGGCAGGTTTGATAGAACACATAGATTACGACCCAAACCAGTTAAGGAAGGTGATTGGGTGTTAGTCTATGATAGTAGTCTTGATAATCAGCATAGCGCTATCAGAAAGTTTTCCAAGAGATGGTTCGGACCTTATGTGGTGTTAGAAGTTTATGATAATGCCACATACTCTTTGAGAGAGTTAGATGGTGCAGTGCTCAAGATACCAGTCGCAGGAAAGAGAATCAAGCTCTTTAGAAGAAGAGGAGAGGACCAGAACATTGCAGAACTTACTGAGGATGAAGCTGAAGACTCAATGGAGGTTGAAGATGAATTTGAAGCTGGAGCTGAAGAGTCTTGATCTGGATTTGGCACATACCGGAGGATGTGCAGGTTCAGAGGGGGTGGATGTCGCGCTACTTGGCGGCTACATGCTTGACTTCTACTCCGACGCTTAGGTTTGGTAGTTCTAGAAGTTAGCTCATATTACTTCTAGTCCTTTATGTATATGTTTGACACCTTTGCATACGGTGTTAACACTATTTTGAGTCCTAGTAGGCTGATAGTATGTTAGTTATCTTGTTCAAGCATTTGTGCGCTTGTGCAAGTGACTTCTTACTTGTCTATGACGTTCAATGTACATAACTTAGGGTTTCCATGCTGATAGGGGTTTGAGCTCATGGGTTGTACATACTTGTCGCCCATGCACGCTTTCTAGCTAATTTAAGTTATTTTTCAGGGCTATGTGTCATTTTAGGTAGTTTAAGTTTTACGCTGGCACTCTAGGGGGCTTGACGTGGTAGCCTATGAGTGTAGAAAAGTTACCAGGTAGTTTAAGGCACAAAAGGACAGTCAAGTGGAGCTATGAACTCCCATTGGTCCATTTTTGTCTTTTGTGAAACTCTAAGTTTAGAAACAGAGCTCTAGAGGAGAGTTCGAGCAATTGGTAAGGTATCTTCGAAATCTGAGAACACAGGAGGAGAGAGCTCGTCGTGCCAAGCACTGTCAGTGAAATTTTTGCTCGATTTGGATCAATAAACAAGGAGTTATGCCCAATTGAAGTTCGGATTGTGCCAAAACTGCATCACTTTTGTTGATTTTGGGGTTTTCGGTGCCAATTGCAGCAGAATTGAGGAAATCACTTCAAAACTTCGTGGTTGCGTTCACTGTCAGGAGGGCTACGACTGTCCAAAAAGTTTCGAATCATTTGATTAATTGAGTAATTCAGGGCGGCCGCTGAAGCAGAGGGGGTCTGAAAAGCTCTTAATCTAGAGCAGCGACTTTAGAGAAGGAGATCTGGAGTTCTACAAACAATCAAGAGTCCCAACTTCACAGGGATGTTCAGCACCCTGTAGACTTCAAATACTGTGAGAAGATTTGAAATTCATCGAGCCAATTCTCTGTTCTATGTCTGAATAGCTATCTAGGTACCAGAAATTGCCATAATTCTCTTATTCAGAACTTTTCTGTTCATATCTCCGTGTCAGAATTTGATCTCAGGTTGAAACTTCGTCTGTGAGTTCAGTAGTACCTCATTTGCATGTAGGGGAAGTTTAGAAGTCTAAACCTTCATAGTTTTCCTCTCTTTGAGTGTCAAAATTCACCGCTTAAGCCTATTACTACCAGTGAGACCTAAATTTCGCTTTTTGAGCATATCAGAGGATCCTACACTCCTGTGTGAGTGTTTATAGCTCCTGTTGTGACCTGAAAGCCAACCTCTTGAGTAAACAACCACAGCCAGAAGCCCGGCGCTTTCCTAGGTAGACGGATCACACTCCGACATCGTACTTAATCCCAGCTTACGAAGGGAACTCAGAGGAGGACTGAGTTCTAAGAGAAGCAAGAAGAAGAAACCCAAGAGCAAGACATCAAAGTCTATGGGAGTTGGTGTGGTGGATGTGCATGCTTCAGAGGTATGCACTAGGGTTTCAAAGATTGAAGTCCGGTTGAATGATCACTACGTCTCCGACATATTGGTGGATGGAGGGTCGGCTGTAAACGTCATATCGAAAAGATTGATGAAGAAGTTGGGGATGGAACCAACTCGCCCGGCTAGCATTGTCGTGGGGATGGCTAACAAGCAACGGGTAAGACCTCTTGGTGTGTTAGAGAATGTGATCGTGTTAGTGATGGGAGTTCAAACATTGATGTCCTTTCAAGTGTTAAAGGACTCTAGTTATGATTTGCTCCTAGGTAGGTCTTGGTGGAGAGCTGTGCGCACCATTGATAGGTGGCACAAGGGATACTTACGGATTGGGTCTAGAGATCATAGAGTGATAGTTTCTCTCTCAGATGTTGGAGTTGTGACTTCTGACTTTGATAGACCCACTAGTGACTATTGGGAATCTGATACGAGGATGATCAGAGTGTCTCAGAAGTAGATATCGGAGATTCTTACGATCAAGAATCCTCGTCTGAGGACGAAAGATTTGGTCAAGATGAATCATTACATCAGCTTAGTGCTATTGACTTGTTGCCTCGACCAGCAGTGGAGAAAGATCCTGAGAAAGAAGAGTTGAGTGAGGCAGAGATTGTGAGAAGACTCTCTACCCTGAAGTTTGGTATCAATGTTACTCAAGAGGAGAAAAGTAGGTTCCTAGATATATTTTAAAAATATATCCATGTGTTTGCTTTCAGCTACAAGGATTTGAAGGAGGTGACTCTCGAGACTCATCGAATCGAATTAGAGGAAAACGCAAGACCAGTTCGACAGAAGCAGAGAAGGGTCAATTCTACAACAGCAATGATGGTCAAGGAGGAGATAGACAAGTTGAAGGAGGCGAGTTTCATCTATGAGGTGGAGAACTCAGAATGGGTTTCACCCATTGTGATTGTCAAGAAGAAGAATGGTAAGATGCGAGTGTGCATAGACTATAAGAAGTTGAATGTAGTTACCAAGAAGGATTGTTATCCTCTACCATTTATAGATGAGATTTTGGAAGAAGCTGCTGGTCATGAGTGGTACAGCTTTGGTTTTATAGTGGGTATAACCAGATCAAGATAGCACAGGAGTACCAGCAGTTGACTACTTTCACTAATCCTTGGAGAACATTTGCATTTCGGGTGATGCCATTCGGACTGTGTAATGCTCCGACCACGTTTCAAAAGTTCATGAACAAGGTGTTTGAACCATTCATAGGAAAGTTTGTTCGGGATTTCATTGACGATTTCTGTGTGTACGGAAGAAAGGAGGACCACTTTGATCATGTGATCAAAGTTTTGCAACGGTTGGAGCAAGCCAACGCTTCTCTAAATCCAGAGAAGTGCATCTTTGGTTGCGAAGAAGGTCTACTGTTGAGACGCATCATTTCCAAGAATGGAATTGCGGTAGATCCTGAGAAGGTGAAGAAGATTGTGGATCTTCCATTTCCGATCAACTTGATAAAGTTGAGACAATTTCTTGGCATGGTTGGATATTATCGTAGGTTTGTCTTCTCCTTCTCAAACAAAGCAATAGCTTTGACTATGTACATGAAGAAGGGAGTTGATTTTGACTTGATAGTGCATGATCAGAAGGCAAAGGAAGCATTTGAGGAGCTGAAAAAGGCATTGGTGACAACTCCTATACTTGCTAAACTTGAGTGGAGTAAAACATTTATTCTGTATACGGATGCCTCCAATGTAGCAATCGGATGTACATTAAGTCAGTTAGATGGAGACGAGCATGATCATCCTATAGCTTATGCTAGTAGGCAGATGGTTCCAGCGGAGAAGAATTACTCCGTGACTGAACGAGAAGGATTAGCGGTGATCTTTGGATTGAAGAAATTTCGACACTACTTGCTAGGAGGGAAATTTTTCATAGTCACAGATCACAAGACTTTAAAGTATATCTTTAATAAGCCTAATGCCGAAGGTCGTATTGCTCGTTAGAAGATCCTTCTAACAGAATACGATTACGTGATCGAAGATAGACCAGGGAAAAAGCATGCGAATGCTGATCTTTTGTCGAGGGCTTATGATGATGAGGGAGAAGAACCGTTTGATGATTCATTTCCAGACGAACATCTGATGACCATCACAAGCATTGAGGAGATACCGGACGAGTACAAGGAAATCTGGAGTTTCCTTGCAGATGGCTCTTTTCCAGAAGGTATGCATACCCGAGAACGTAACGCGTTGATCAAGAGATGCAAACCTTACACCATGGTGGAGGGAATTCTATTTCATCAAGGAGCAGATGGGTTACTAAGGAGAATAGTTGGTCAGAAGGAGGCATTCAAGCTAATGCACGAGTTTCACGACGGAACTGTTTGCGGAGGTCACTTTGCTGATAAGATAACAACCTTCAAGATTTTGGATGCGGGTTATCACTGGAGAGGGATTTCAAAGAGTGTTTAGATTATTGCAAAACTTGTGACGTATGTCAAGCATTTGCTCTAAAGTCTACTAGAACACCTCCGTTAAGATCAATTCCAATATTATGACCATTTGAGAAGTGGGATATTGACTTCGTAGGTCCTCTTAATAAGACATCCCGAGGCAATAGATACATTGTAGTCGTCACTGACTATTGTACCAAGTGGGTAGAGGCTAGACCTTTGAGGGAGACTAATGAAACAAAAGTCGATAGATTCCTATAGGAGAGGAGCATCACCAGATTTGGATGTCCGTTAGAGTTGGTCTCAGATAGAGAAGGAGAGTTTGTAGGGAGCATGACTACTGCTATGCTACAACACTTTTCTATCAAGCCACGAGTAACGACCTGATACAAACCAAATGCTAATGGTCTTGCGGAGAAGATCAATCTTACACTTTGTATGATGCTCGCCAAAGATGCTGGTGTCGAGACTGCGAAACATACTTGGGATAAGAGACTACATGTCATCTTATGGGAGTATCAAACGACAACAAAGACTTCTACTGGGTACTCCCCATTTCGACTGATTTATGGAGTGGAGTCCAAGTTGCCCATCCAATTTGAATTGGATACTTTTCAAACTATTCAACGAAAGTTGAAGAGGTCGAGAGGAAAAGACGTGGTCAGATCAAGAAAGGAGCAACTCATGGAGTTGGAAGAGACCCGAGCGGTAGCAATGATCCGGATGGAACGAGCTCAGGCGTATCAAAAGAAGAGTTACGACAAACGGTTGGGCAAGAGGGAGGTAAAACCTTTTCAAGTCAGAGATTGGGTAATGTTGTATGATGCTATCAGATTCAAGAGGGCTAGGAAGAAGTTTCTTCCTAGATATTTTGGTCCTTTTGTTGTAGATAAGGTGTGGAGCAACTTCACATATGACTTTCAGGAGTTGGGAGGAAGGAGATTCGATCGGGTCAACCATGACAAGTTGAAGTTATTTCATCGACGAAAGTTCTCTCTTCACTCCGAGGACGGAACGAAAATTTAGTCCGGGGGTAAAATGTAACGACCTATGTTACACATATGAAGTTTGTCTATTAGTAAGATATTTAGTTATAACTAAGTGTTGAGAATGTTTTTTTGCTGCCCAAGTACTTTAAGGAGGTATCAAGTTAGTCATGACTAGCTAAAGTTAGTTATGGTTAAACTTAGCTGTACTTTTGACAGAATTCAAATATTTCCTAAAGAGTGAGCACTACTATCTTGTCATCTTGTCTAAAAAGTAGAAAGTAGGTAGAAAGTATCCTTTATCTCCTTTTTGACTTGATATTAGTGGTTGGATTAAAGTTGTGGACTTTGTGGGCATTAAAAACAAGAAGAGATTCCACATGTTTCCATTTTAGTGGGTCCTAGTGTAGAGGGGGGTGGAAATTCGAGATTTCTTGAGAATATTCCAGAATCCTTCTAGAAGTTGTTGACTTTGAAGGAATAAGTCCATGTGAAAAGATAAGAAGCCCATGTGATTAATGCTTTTATCTTAAGTAATATCTTAGTAAAACCCGGTAAAAGTAGTTACGGCTGAGTTACCGGAGGGTACCAAAGTAAAAACCTAGAATGTATGAATAGAGGAGTAGAGAAGAGCTCTTCATCCTTGTTTTCACATCATCGTAATGACAACTTGAGTAATATAGAGAGTGTGAGATATTTTTAGCATGTGAGAACTTGAGAGACGTCGTTAGAATAGAGGATTTTAATTGATGAGTTTATGGAGATTTTTAGTTGATAAGTTTATGGGTGTATGCATGAGTGAACTTAGCACTTTTTCCTTCAAGATTTATGGTGTGCTTCCATCAAAGCCATCAGAGGTGACCCCTGAGTGAGAGACAGATCCGACATTTGCAGATTCATCGATGACGATCGTGGAGGTTGAGAGATCGGGGATCGTGGAGGGTTTACAGAACAAGCTCCAGAAACTTGTTCGCTCTGCTACCTGATCACTTAAAGGACTGTCTAGCTTGCTTGCCGAACTGACATGCTGCACAGACTCCAGTGGGCTCACTGGATTCCAATTTGGGCAGACCTGTAACCAGGTCAGAACTCGGAAGGCTTTTCAGCCTCTGAAAGTTCACTTGTGTCATATATCAATATCAGACACTATTGGACCACTCTATCTATACATGGCAGCTTGTAACTTAGGCGCAGAGACATCTAGTTTAAACAGCCTACCACTCTTGCTACCTTGAGCTATGATAGTGCTATTCGAATCTTCAATAAATCATCCATCTTTATTAAAGCGCACTTGCAGATCCTGCTTTATCAACTGTCCTACAAATAGCAAGTTTTTAGTCAACGTGGGTACATGTAAGATATTCCGTATACCAGTAAACGTTGAGGCATGAATGTCAAGTGGAATGTTATCTTTGTGCTGGATCTTGTGCTTGGTGTCATCATAAACTGAGGAGTCTCCACAAACTCAAGTGAACTAAACCACTCCTGATGAGATATCATGTGACTGGTGGTACCAGAGTCGATCATCTCGTCAGTCTGTGGCTCGAAAGCCGCATAACTCCGATGCGTTGTAATCAGCAATTGCTCGGAATAGACTTGCTCAGTGATTGCATAGCCTTGCTGGTTGTTGTTACCTTGCTAGGGGTTGTTGTCGTATTGTTGCCTTTGATTGTTCTGTCGCTGGTAGCACTGATTCGCATTGTGGTCTTGCTTCTTGCAATAGTTGCAAGAACCAGACGCACGTCTCTGGTTGTTGGAAGAAACAGATTGTTGTTGGTTCTGCTGCTGCGACTGCTGTTGCTACCAGCGATCCCATCCACGTCTAGCACATTTTTCACGACCCTTACCTCAAAATTCTCTATAACCTGCAATATAGACATATTCCTACTGACCCGTGGAAGTAAGACTCCCCAATAGGCGCACCTCCTCTCATAACATCATAAGAACAAGTTCATCAAACTGCGAAAGGGGTTCTCAGATCAAAATTGATGTAATGAACTATTTGTACTCTGCAGACAATCCTTGCAATGTGATCCCGATCAAGATAGTGAGATCAGTCTCGACTTCGACAGAAGATAATTGATCTACGAGTTGCTTGACATGGTTCATGTAGTCGTTGATGCACATCGACCCCTTCTTCACAGTGTTGAACTGCTGCAGTAATTGTAGCTTCCGCGTCTCTGTTCTAGACTAAAACTGACGCGCGAGTGCATTCCAAGCTTTCTTGAGTATATCGCAATCTTGAATGTGACCGATCATCGATGCTGAAACTGTCAGCGCGATGTAGTGAATCGTCTGGTAAGACCACTTCTTCCACTCCTTGAATTTTGGGTCGGAAATGAATACATCATGCGCTTTCTCCTCCTCAATGATAAGATGCTATAGATCTTGTCCCTGCAGGAAAGTCATCATCCGAAACTTCCACATTTGGTAGTTATTCTTGTCGATCTTCTCTCAAGTGATCAAAGACACGGACTCCGCCATAGCTGCAATGTAGAAATTTCACTGTTTTGTACGCGGAAAACCTCACAAACCTCCATGAAACTCATCTGCTCACACCTCACGATCAAGAGTTGTCACAAGTCACAACAAAGCAACTCCACAAACTCCTCTTGCAGCGATGGATGAAGAAAAAACCTGTCCGTGAACTGTAGGTGTACAAAACAGAGCGAAAATGTCAAGAGAACACACGAAGAAAGTATCAAAATTGGATCAAATGAGGTCCGAAATGAGCTCGAGATACCTTGAAATTTCACAAATTTTTCATCCTAATCGGACCAGTATTTCTTTTGGATTCAAGTCCTAAAAGTTTCGTTTTGGTCGAAAAAGATTCAATTGAAAATCTGCCGCTGGAAACCTCCAAATCGGCTGAAACTTGACCGAATACATAATTCGCATTTTTTGAACAAGACTGTCGTTCAAGGCTGGTCGATAGATATCAGCGAGAAAAAATCATCTAGGCTTTGGAAATCACGTTCAAAGTTTCTGGTGACGAAAGAAATGATGTCGTCTCACTCGAACGCATCAGCAAGATAGTGCTCGACATCATACACAACTCCAGCTGCTCTCTCTTGTACTTCTCCATGCATAACTCCATCTTGCTCATCAACAAAGGACACACGCTGCTACCATGTAGAAAGATCAGTACTTAGAGGACATTCCAAGAAGAGAGAGCGAGTAGACAAGGAAGTAAAAATTGAAATGAGATAAGAAAGGCTTGTCTCTCAATGTATATATAGTGGAGGTGAGTACAAGAGAAACCTTAATGGTGGGTTAGCCCTTTAACTAACTATTACTACCTTAACCACTCCGGCTTATACTAGCCGTCGATCTACTACGGACTATATCAACAAGGAAGACTTTGATTTGTCATATGCTCCATAGCAGCAAAGTTCTATTGTGAGAGTTTTTCACTTCGGACGTCAACTTGCTTCTTGAAACATGTCTTGGTAAGGTGACATTTCTTCTTACAGTAATGACAAAACGGTCCTCTCCACCTTGAGGTTGGTTGTTGCGTTGAGCTTGTTGTTGTGGTTGTTGTGATTCCTATCATCGAAATTACCTCCACCTCGATTATTTCTTCCACGATCTCTACCTCGGCTTCTTTCTCGATCATCAATAAAAAGTGTTTGTTTGATGCCAGCAGTGGATCCATTGCGACAAGACGCGTTGTCGTGTTAGATTTTGCGTGAAGAATGTCCAGGAAAATGCTTGGGTGTAGAGATGTAGTGTGTTGAACAGAGACAAGAAAGAGAGAAACAAGCACGAAAACGAACATCGCAATATATATCAACTCCCAAAATATGTACAATGCCGGTTCTTTCATCCTAAGAACTCAAAACTGAGCAACAGACCACAACGGTCTGTAATCTGCTTCAAAACCCCCTAAAACAAGTCTCTGAATCTTAACCCAGACCCAAAACTATTGAAGCGTAGCTCAAAGCAAGAGAAACATCTCTTTGCTAACAAACAGAGCTGCACTTGTACCACACGATTCAAACCCAAGTCAAAACAACGTCCATGTACAAGCTCTTAGCTAAAGCTAGCTACCACAAGCCGTACATAACCAACTAGATCTCTAACGAACTCAAAAAGAGTAAAAACCGTAGCGAAGGAACTGAAAAAGACCTATCTGAGAATTTTCTCTTTTCGTCAAACAGTCTTCAGATGTTGATAGGATCTTCTTCCCTGACTCCGTCGGCCCAAGAAACCTTTAGATCCAACTCACGACAGTCGAGATATAGTCGGTTTTCAGTCGCAGATGACCGAACATTCAAAATCTCCTCCCTGCGGCTTAAAACCGCACACACCGTCCAAACGGATCGTCTGATCTGATATCCGTCTTCTCTGATAGGTAGATCTAACTACCTTGAATCCAATAGACTCCAAACAAATTGTTTCGAGTTTCTTTCGCAAAACCACACAAGAAATTTGATCGCATGACACAAAAAAACTAACGTAAATCGACTCCCTGCGGCTCAAACTTGCTCACAACACCCAAACCAGCAATCCAATCCACATGCGGTCTTCTCCTAGGCGTAGGTGAAGACTCCTTGATCGCATAGGCACCAATAACGAAGAGCTTGGCTCACCGATCGCGAAGAACAACCCAATTTCAGATCGCATGCGAACAAAAAACTGACGTAAGCGCTTCCCTGCGAGCCAATTTCACCCAGAACTCCCAACCGCCCGATGAAACTTCATATCATCTTCAATTTCTTGGAGAACTCGGCGTTCTGATCTTGATGGATCCAAGGACAGCAAGTTTGGACTCCGGAACGACACGAACGGTCCAACTCTCTTTCACATATCACTGAAGTCATCCAAATCTCTCTCTTGTGTCTCAATTTCTCCCAGAACACACTCCTCGATCCGTCTCGTCACGAACCGTTGTCGTGTCGTGGACCGACTCCTATATGAAATCCAAAGTTCGATGCTTGTCGCTCCAAAAAACACTCGTGAGAAGACAAGCTAGGCCTTTGCTTATGGGCTTTTGGCATCATTTCGGATCTTCGCTTTCATCGCATCAGTGGATAGAGCTCTTTGTCAGCATTCCATAGGCACTTTGTCTACTTCGTTTGGACGCTTAGTGGAGAAGTTACAAGACTCGAAAGATGGAGAAAACAAGCTAGGCCCCAGCTTACGAGTTTTTGGCACAACTTCGGATCTTCACTTTTATCGCATAGATGGGTAGAGCTCGTTGTCAGCTTTCCATGGGTATCTTGTTTATTTCGTTTGGACATCTAGAGAAGAAGTTATGCGATTCGAAAGAAGGCAAAATCAAGCTAGGCCTTAGTTACTTGCTGACTGGGTATTTGAGGCTTCAGACGTTATATCAAAGACGCAAGGGGCCTGCTTCTTATTATTCAGGGTGAAGTTAGTACGTACAGAGACTATAACAAAGGGGCAGCTTATGGGCTAGCTTGCGCCTGCGATCTGTCGGTGGATGGTTTGAGGATTTGGGAAGTCCAATACACGTGCGCAAGGTGTCATTGGGTTCAGAACTGTGCAGGCTACGCACATATTAAGACGGTTTGTGAAGAGACGGATCACGGTGTGTGTACTGGGGAAAATTGAGACGCAGGAAGCAGATCTGGAGATTTTAGTTATATGTGAAGGAGAATTGGACCGTTCGGACCGTTCCGGAGTCCAAACTTGCTGTCCTTGGATCCATCGGGATCAAAACACCGAGTTCTACAGGAAATTGAAGACGATACCAGTTTTCATCAGGCGGTTTGGAAGTTCTGAGTGAAATTGGCTCGCAGGGAAGCGCTTACATCAGATTTTTGTTCACCTACGACCTGAGGTTGGGCTGTTCTTCGCGATCGGTGAGCCAAGCTCTACGTTCTTGGTGCCTACGCGATCAGGGAGTCTTCATCTACTCATAGGAGAAGACTGTATGTGAATTGGATTGTTGGTTTGGGTGTGGTGAGCGAGTTTGAACCACAGGGAATCGATTTACGTCAGTTTTTTGTAATCTGCGACCAAATTTCTCGAGTAGTTTTGCAAAGGGAACTCCAAACGGCTTGTTTGGAGTCTTGTTGGGTTCAGGGTAGCTAGATCTACCTACCAGAGAAGACGGATATCAGTTTAGACGATCAGTTTGTGCGGGGTGTGCGGTTTTAAGCCACAGGGAGGAGTTTTTGAAGGTTCGGTCACCTGCGATCGAAAATCGGTGATATCTCAACTATCGGGAGTCGGATCTGAAGGATTCTTGAGCCAAAGGAATCAAGGAAGGAGACCCTATCAACATTTGAAGATCATTTGACGAAAGGAGAAAGTTCTCATATAAGTCTTTTTCGGTTCCTTCGCTACGGGTTTCGTCCTTTTGAGTTCGTTAGGGACTTAATTGGTTGTGTATGGCTTGTGGTAGTTAGCTTTAGCCAAGAGCTAGTGCGTGGATGTGGTTTGGACTTGGGTTTGGTTCGCGTGATATTATTGTGGCTCTGTTTGTTAGCAAAGAGAAGTTTCTCTTGCTTTGAGCTACTCTTCGACGGTTTTGGGTTAGGGTTGTGATTCAGGGGTTTGTTTTAGGACTTTGAAGTTGGTTACAGACCGCTCTGGTCTGTTCATCAGTTTCGTGCTCTTAGGAGAAAGAACCGGCAGTGTACATACTTTTGGAGTTGGTATATATTGCGCGTTCGTTTTCGTGGTTGTTCTTCTCTGTCTTGTCTCTGTTCGACGCACAGCATCTCCACAGCCAGGAACCTCGCGTCTTCTTGGACATCCTTCACGCAATATCCGACACGATACGGTGGTGAACTCGACGTGAAAGTCTGGGGTGGAGATTTCTTCTGTGTGAACTTTGAAGAAGAGATTGGCAATCATGAGTGAGGATGAGAAAGGTGATGGAGATGGAGCTAGTGGTTCAGGTGGGTTGCCGAAGGTGCAGTTGGATCCGGCGACTGCATCAATGTTCCAAGCTTTCACTATGTTCTTACGGTAGCAACAGTCTGATGAGCGGAAGGAAGCTTTGGCAACAAAGGCGCTACAAGCGGTGGTCAGCAAGATTGACCAGTTTGATGAGAGAGATGTCTCAAGATATCTGAGGCATTATGTGAAGGAGATGGAGCTGAACCGGGTCTCAGAAGATGAGATGATTGAGACGTTTGAGTTAGCAGCAGCTCCAAAGATTAGAGATCATGTTAAAATGCTAACAAAGCATTTTAATAAGGACTGGGAGACGTTTGCTCGTGCTTTGATGGATGAGTACTTCTTGGAGGACTCTGATCGAGTCACCAAGAAGTCATTCTTCGAATGGGTTGAGCAACCGAGGAAGGGTTTACAAGCTACAGAGTTGCTCAAGGAATTTGAGAAGCAGTTTTCACGGCTGATCAGGATGGAGAAGTTGACGTTGCAGTCCAACAAGACAGAGCTATTTCTTCGGGCTGTAGATGAGAAGGTGCAGGAGAAGCTAGAGGTACTTCTGGAAGACCGAGAGGAGGACGATGGATTGACCAGTAGCTGGAAGAAGGTTGAAGAAGCTGTTGGTCTGTTCACCAAGAGGGAGCGGAGGCGAGAGAAGGTTTCTGTTAGGAGACTGACTCCAGCACCAACTGCTGTAACACATGTTCCTGTAGTTCGACCAGTTGTTCCTGTTGCTAGACAGGTAGTGCCAGTTGCTCCTGCTGTTCTAGTTGTTCAGACACCGATAGTATCTCTGAAGAAGGACTCAAGTCTTGAGGAGATCATGCATGGAATGCGAGACCTGCAGATCAAGCTCACCAGATTGAAGGAACAAGGATCTATAAGCGGAGCGAAACCTGTTGAGAAGCAAGGCTGGATCCAGCGGTGTATCTGGTGCGATGGTACCGATCATTCGCGTAGAGATTGCAAGGAGTTCAGTGATACCTTACAGCAAGGGGTGATCTTCTGGAAAGATGGGAAGATAGCGTTGAGGGATACTGGTGCACTTCTTCAGACCAACTTTGGTAGAGGAGGGATGAAGAAGTTGGTTGAGGATCATCTATCAGCGCAAGCAATTGCAATCGTGGAAGCTGGAACTTATGGCACAAGGGTTGAGGATCAAGCTGAGAGGAGTTTCAACAAGGAGGTTGAGCCAAGTGGATTGTGGTCATCTGCCATCTCCAAGAAACAGAAAGGGAAGATGGCACGTGAAACATTGATGAGGACAGCTGCTACGATCAGAAGGGATACTGGATGGGAGGATCCGATAGAAGCTCTATCGGTGCATGCGTACATCGTCAAGAACCAACACGAAGCGTTGTTGGAAGAGAAGAGAAGGCGAGATTCATAGGATGCAGGGGAAGGAACTTCTTCCAAGAGACAGACTCGAGGGGAGAAGGTTCGTCAAGAGCTTCGGGATGCAGGAGCTCAAGACCTACCGATGGATGATGCTCCTTCTCCATCGAAGGAAAGAGTGAAGGATTCTCAGAAGGAGAAGGGTAAGCCGGCTACATACAAGCTACAGTCGGATATCGAGACTTCGACAGACTTGAAGGGAGTCTTAGAAGATCGCATTCTGAATGCGAAGGTGGAGTTTATCTTGAGAGAAGTGTTGGATATCGCTAAGCGCGAGTTTCATGATGTCATCATCGATGTCATCAAACGAAAGCGACAGATTACGGGTGAGACTGGTTTATCGCATGCTTTGGATACTAGGATGTCTGTGGATGAGGAGAGAGAGCTTGCAAAGTGCAGTGTCTATTCTCCAGAGGAAGAAAGAGATCAAAGGCGCAGGGTGCATTTTGAGGATGAAGAGGAGGATGGGAAGTAGAGCTCAAGTCATTACAGCCGCAGTCATTGGGCTCGAGCTACGACGGAAACGTTGGTGAGGATCGGAGACTTGGATGAACCGGTGGTTGCTCTGATCGATCATGGATCAGAAATCAACATCATGTCGAAGGAGCTGTACAAGAAGAAGAAGTGGCCAATCGACACAGAACATGGATGGGTCATAAGAGCAGCCAACAACACAAGAGAAGACTTGTATGGAGCGTGTCCAGACATCAGAGCGCGCATAGGTGATGTTGCTATTGAGCAGAACTTTTTTGTTCAGGAAGCAACATCATACCCGCTCATTCGGGACCAACCTTTCATCATAGCAACTCGGATGGAGACAAAGGTGCTAGACGATGGATTTGCTTATGCTAGGATCCGAAGTCAAGATGAGAAGAGAGCGGTATAGTTCTTGACTGTACCGTCCAATCACGAGCGCAATCGAGATCGGTTGAGAGAGAGACCGCTTCCAAGGGCGAGTGAAAAGTTCAAGGATTTTCGTTGAGTATCACTATAGAGCGGGATTGTGGTGGTGCGCAGGAGAAGGTACTCTCGCTTGATGGAGATAGTGTCTTTTGTACAGGATTTGTTGGTTTTTCAGAGTGTGGGATTGCTATCTACAAGAAGGTAGAAGAGCTGAGAAGAAAAGAACAAAAACATTTGCGTGATGTTGAGTTGATGTTGAAAGAGTTGGGTGAGCTAGAAGGAGATGAATGGATTTCTGGTGTTTATGAAGAGGATGGGTTGGAAGATCCTTTGCGAGAGATTATGTCTATTGGATGGGAGGATATGGATAAGGTCGTGCAGATTCATTCAAGGGAGGTCTATTCTGTGATCGAATCATTCCGTGCACCGGAGGTTCGAGTGGAGACAAGGTACAAGACAGTGGATAGGAAGGTAAAGTCAGTTGCTGGTCCTTTGCCGGAAGACACTAACCAACAGATGGATCGAGCTTCAAAGGAGAAGAGTTTACGAGATCCTGCAATGATATGACACAAGTTCACGGAGAAGACCCTTGAAGAGCTGAAGATTGGATCTGATGGATCTCTTCTACCAGAAGAGAGGATTTGCTTCAAAGAGATGCTTTCACGACATGGGAAAGCATTTGCTTTTGAGCCACATGAGATTGGGTGTGTAGACCCGTACGTTGTTACTCCGATGGTTATCTTCACGGTACCGCATGTGCCATGGAACCTGAGACTAATTCTAGTACCGTGGGCTCACTTGCCCAAACTAGTGGAGTTGCTGAAGGAGAAGATGCGGATGAGATCTTGGAGCCGTCGTTTGCACCGTATTCGAGCAGATGATTTACAGTGCCTAAGAAGAATGGGTCACTGCGGTTCATCCAAGACATGCAGCCGGTGAACGCAGTAACAATCAGAAATGCTGAGGTGGGACCGATTGTGGATGAGTTTGCTGAAGCGTTTGCAGGAAGAGCAATTTACTCAATGGGAGATCTTTACTCAAGGTACGGTCAATTTCAACTAGCGGAGGAGAGCAAAAGCTTCACGACAATGAGGACACCTTTGGGGTTGGTTAAGATGTGTACCTTATCACATGGAGCCACCAACTCGGTAGCACATATGATGAACGGGATGAATCGAGTTCTAAGGGACTTCATCCCTGAAAAGACGATGCCGTTCTTGGATGACATCCCCATCAAAGGATGTGTGGAGGATGAGAAGAACGGAGCATTAGATCAGAGGGGGTGTCGTTGATACGTCATTGATCACATCGCAGACTGTGAGAAGATCTTATCTCGACTTGAGGAAGTTCGTCTTACGTTGTCAGGTGCGAAGTCTACATTTGGGGTTAGAGAGGTTTTGATCGTTGGTCATTTGTGTGGATCGTTTGGTCGGAAGTCAGATCCGAACAAGGTGGATGCGATTGGAAGGATGAAGGAGATTTGCAACTCGCTGACAGAAGTAAGAAGATTTTTGGGTGCTTGTGTATACTACCACATTTGGATTCCTCATTGTGCGCATGTGGCGGATCCGTTGTATGGATTGTTGCGTAAGGGTCATAAGTTCAGATAGGAGGAAGAGCATACTGATGCGGTAAGGAAGCTGAAGTCTTTACTATCATCTCCTCCAGTTCTGGGAAGGATTGATTACAGAGGTGCTAGGCCGGTGGTTCTTACAGTGGATATGAGTCCAGTTGCAATTGGATGGGCAATCGGACAGGATGATGAGGATGGAGACAGGTTTGCGATTAGGTTCGGAGCAAAGGTGTTAAGTCCTCGACAACGTGCTTACCTGCAAGTGAAGAGAGAACTGTGGGGTATTGTTTCATCTATGAAAACTGAGAAAGAGTATTTGATTGGAGCAGTAGTGGTGGTTGAAACTGATTGCTTGCCGTTGTTAGGGATGATCATGAATTGTTCAACTCCTGATATTGCGATGTTACGATAGATCGCATATATCAAGTCGTTGAACCCGGAGTTTAGACATATCGCAGGGAAAGATAATCCGATGGCGGATATGTTATCTCGAGCTCGGTATGATGAGGAGGATGAGATGGTTGAAGATATTGACGACGTGGGCGCAAAGTTCTATTCCATTGCACATACAGGAAGGGAAGATGAGTTGTTTGTTGAAGGATTGTATGATGGTGATTTGCTTGATATCGGGAGGTACCTTAGTACGATGGTTAAGCAGACAGGTTGGACGGATGAGAAGTTTCGGAAAGTTCGAAGGAAGGCCTACAACTTCATGTTGCAGGATGGGTTTCTTTGGAAGCGACCGAAGCAGAAAGATGGGGTACCGCTACGGGTGATTTGCAACAAGGAAGATCAGCAGAAGTTGCTCAAGGCGTTCCATGAGAGTCTTTTGGCTGGACATCGAGGGATTTGGGCCACTTTTACAAAGATGAAAGAGCGATATTGGTGGAAAAACATGTACATTGATGTTGTATCTTTTGTGGAGTCTTGTTTGACATGTCAGATGTATTCGAACATCCGACATCGTGACGGATTACACTCGACTTATCCGTTGACAATCCACTTCAAGTGGGTGGTAGACTTGGTGATTATGCCGGTTGGATTGTGACAGATGAGATACTTGGTACTTGCTAGAGAAGATCTTTCAAATCAAGTCGAGGGTAGGACGCTTCGGACAAAGACAACTGAAGGGGTATGTAAATTTCTCTTGGAAGAGGTTGTTTGTCGATATGGATGTGTGGGAAAGATCACTGCAGATCGAGGAGAGTTAGATGCACATGAGGCTCGAGAATTCTTTGCAAGGTGCGGGGTGAGGTTGTCACTGACAACTGCTTACAACTCGGAAGGGAATGCCAAGAGTGAACGTGGTCATCCCCCCATTGTGAAGGCTTTGGTAAAGGCCTGCAATGGAAGGGTGCGCGAGTGGCCTCAACTCTTACCATTTGCGTTATGGACAGATAGAACGACGCACAGCTCGGTGACAGGTTACATGCCATTGGAACTCATCACAGGTCAGAAACCTATCATGCCGATTGAAGAACACATTTTGACATGGAGTATGTTACCTTGGGAAGACAATCTGACTAGGGAAGAGCTTCTTGCTATTCGAATTAGGCACCTAGAGAGAAGATCTGAGGATATCCAAGCTGCTTTGGATAGGCTGCGAGAAGCACGGTTGAAGAACAAGGTCATATTTGATCAACGACATCGTTTGAGACCTAGGGAAATCAAGGAAGGTGATTGGGTGTGAGTCTATGACAACAGTCTAGATAACCAATATAGTGCGTTCTGGAAGTTTTCCAGGCGATGCTTTGGTCCGTATGTGGTGAAGAAGGTTCATGACAACGCAACTTACGTTCCGCAAGAGTTGGACGGAGCGAGCTTGAAGATGCCACTGGCAGGTAAACGCGTAAAGATTTTTAAAAAGAGAAATGAGGAGATCGACCTAGCAGATATCTTCTCGGAGTTTCAGTTTGAGGATGAGGATTATCCAGAAGATATTGAAGATGAGGTTGGCTACGATGGGAAGTAGGACAATAAGACGAGATGCATGCCGGTCCACTCCTTGGTTGGTATCTCTGGTGTATACCGGAGGATGCACAGGTTTAGAGGGGGTGGATGTCGTGTCGTGGACCGGCTCTTATATGAAATCCAAAGTTCGATGCTGGTCGCTCCAAAAAACACTCGTGAGAAGACAAGCTAGGCCCTTGCTTATGGGCTTTTGGCATCATTTCGGATCTTCGCTTTCATCGCATCAGTGGATAGAGCTCTTTGTCAGCATTCCATAGGCACTTTGTCTACTTCGTTTGGACGCTTAGTGGAGAAGTTACAAGACTCGAAAGATGGAGAAAACAAGCTAGGCCCCAGCTTATGGGTTTTTGACACAACTTCGGATCTTCACTTTTATCGCATAGATGGGTAGAGCTCGTTGTCAGCTTTCCATGGGTATCTTGTTTACCTCGTTTGGACATCTAGAGAAGAAGTTATACGATTCGAAAGAAGGCAAATATAAGCTAGGCCCCAGCTTACGGTTTTTTGGCACAACTTCGGATCTTCACTTTTATCTCATAGATGGGTAGAGCTCATTGTCAGCTTTCCATGGGTATCTTGTTTACTTTGTTTGGACATCTAGAGAAGAAGTTATGAGATTCGAAAGAAGGCAAAATCAAGCTAGGCCCTAGTTACTTGCTGACTGGGTATTTGAGGCTTCAGGCGTTATATCAAAGACGCAAGGGGCTTGCTTCTTATTATTCAGGGTGAAGTTAGTACGTACAGAGACTGTAACAAGGGGACAGCTTAGGGGTTAGCTTGCGTCTGCGATCTGTCATGGATGGTTTGAGGATTTGGGATCCAATACACGCGCGCAAGGTGTCATTGGGTTCAGAACTGTGCAGGCTACGCACAGGTTAAGACGGTTTGTGAAGAGGCGGATCGGGGTGTGTGTACTGGGGAAAATTGAGACGCAGGAAGCAGATTTGAGGATTTTAGTTATATGTGAAGGAGAGTTGGACCGTTCGGGCCGTTCCGGAGTTCAAACTTGCTGTCCTTGGATCCATCGGGATCAAAACACCGAGTTCTACAGGAAATTGAAGACGATATCAGTTTTCATCGGGCGGTTTGGAAGTTCTGAGTGAAATTGGCTCGCAAGGAAGCGCTTACATCAGATTTTTGTTCACCTGCGACCTGAGGTTGGGCTGTTCTTCGCGATCAGTGAGCCAAGCTCTTCGTTCTTGGTGCCTACGCGATCAAAGAGTCTTCATCTACTCATAGGAGAAGACTGTACGTGAATTGGATTGTTGGTTTGGGTGTGGTAAGCGAGTTTGAACCGTAGAGAGTCGATTTACGTCAGTTTTTTGTAATCTGCGATCAAATTTCTCGAGTGGTTTTGCAAGGGGACTCCAAACGGCTTGTTTGGAGTCTTGTTGGGTTCAGGGTAGTTAGATCTACCTACCAGAGAAGACGGATATCAGTTTAGACGATCCGTTTGTGCGTGGTGTGCGGTTTTAAGCCGCAAGGAGGAGTTTTTGAAGATTCGGTCACCTGCGACCGAAAATCGGCGATATCTCAACTATCGGGAGTCGGATCTGAAGGTTTCTTGAGCCAAAGGAGTCAGGGAAGGAGACCCTATCAACATTTGAAGATCGTTTGGCGAAAAGAGAAAGTTCTCATATAAATCTTTTTCGGTTCCTTCGCTACGGATTTCGTCCTTTTGAGTTCGTTAGGGACTTAATTGGTTGTGTACGGCTTGTGGTAGCTAGCTTTAGCCAAGAGCTAGTGCGTGGATGTGGTTTGGACTAAGGTTTGGATCGCGTGATATTATTGTGGCTCTGTTTGTTAGCAAAGAGAAGTTTCTCTTACTTTGAGCTACGCTTCGACGGTTTTTGGTTAGGGTTGTGATTCAGGGGTTTGTTTTAGGGCTTTGAAGTAGGTTACATACCGCTCTGGTCTGTTCATCAGTTTCGTGCTCTTAGGAGAAAGAACCGGCAGTGTACATACTTTTGGAGTTGGTATATATTGCGCTACTTTGTTTTAATACACAATTCGCACTTAACTTTTGGACTGTTCAACTTCTCATATTGGATTGTCCAGATTTACTCAATTCATGGATCTGTGGAACCCCGTCTGAAAATGATAGAAAAAATCATTTTTTCTTTCAAAACTGCTTTGAAGATCTTGATTCTTCCAAGATGACAAAATACAGCAAAAAATACAACGTCTCCTTTCACCTGCGTACACTCTCTTGTACTCTTATTACCGTAAGCTTTCTCTCATACCTCCTCACTCTCTCATACCATGTTAAAATAAGGACAACCTCCAAGAGAAGAGGATCACACCTAAAAGAACTTACAAAGAAAAAGAAAGACAAAATTCACGAAGAGAAGCAACGGAGGGTCATCAGTCCCTCCTGTACTATAGGATACAAAGAGGGTTGGGTCCCTCTAACCTATTCTCGACGGAATATAGACCTAACTATAGTAGATGCAACTCAACTAACTAGAGGTTGTACATGTATTAACATCTCCTCTACAAATATACCTGATAACCAGGAGTACTCTATTCTGCAGTTAGGTTGTTAGCGAACCAAGAAATCTAACCATTATGCTCCAAATACTTTTGCTGAAATAATTTACTTTAACAAACAATGGCTTAAATCAAAGCTCTCCCAGAACATTACACTGTGTGATTCACTTCACAACTGACTATTGAGTTGTGACGTGATCAAAGCTGTTCACTGTGGTTTCTTGGAACGAAATAGTATTTTCTTTCTAACCTAAAGTACATTGGGAGGGAAAAATGTAAATTCTTTTCTTTTCTTTTATACCCACACCTGGGGGTTTAAAGGGTTTAAGCTGGTAAGTCTCAAGTGTCATCGATCGAACCCCCATGCAGAAAATGCATAGGGGTTCGATCGAAAAGTTTCAAACAGGCTGTGGATAAAGGAGACATACGGCCAGAGAACATTTCAAGGAGGTACCCCGTTCGATTTGTGGAGAAAACATCATACACTTTATTTCCAGGAGCAACGGGAATCTTTTACAGGAGAGGTTTGTTATGGCCTTTACTACTATCATTAGATCTAAAAGTGGAAAACTGGACGTACCTTGGAAAAGGCAAAACGATACGAGAGCAAGGAACTGGTGCAGCAGCTGTCTGTTCACGCATGGAGCACTTCGTCTGATGCTTTCATTCAAGCGATAAGGGCCATCCCATAGAAGTACTGATCGCGTCTTGGATGTCCTGAGGCTCACTTCTTCTTCACCGAAAAGAATCCTCGATATGCAGGAATATATGCAGGAATGAATGCAGGAATCTGTCATGATTGTGTCACGACGAGGACTGATCAAAAGCAGCATCGTGAGAACCTCATTTCTTCAACCAGCTCCGACTTGCAACTTGCGAGGTATAGGGAAGAAAATGTGTAAGCCACGCAAGACTCATGCCGAGTGGGAGGGAGGGTCTGACATGATTTCAAGATGAATGGAAAAACAACAAGCAGGGCGCTAGTATGCGTTATGTTACGCTGTGGCGGGGGAGGATGTCACTGCAGATTCCGAGCTCGTGCTATTTGCACATCCTCAACCCGTGCTATTCAATGTTTGAGGTTCCCGTTCCATATCGTGCTATATATTGTATATCTTCTTCGTTGTGGTGCAATTAGTGACAAGTTTTGCAAGGGTATTTGGATCAATGGTTAAAGTAAATTAATCAACACGCATAATGGAACCAATAAGGTGAACCCCATGAAACAAAAGGAGGGCCTTACCGGGACCCTTTCAGTTCAGCGGTGGTTTCATAATATAAGAATGAATACTAATATCCTGAGGACATGAAGTCTGAAACAGCACGGGTGTTAGAATCTTCACGAGAGTACTGAACTCTATGTATAAAAGTTTGCTAGTCCTAGTGAGCATTTACCATTTCTAAATTGTTAGACAACGTGTGTATAAATATTTGAACTTTTATACCGATTAAACACGAAGAAACGCGACGCAATGAATAGCCAACGGATGGAAAGACCCATCAAGCCTCACAAGGAAAGAACACTTAAACCCCAGCTGCGGGTATAAAAAGCAAAAGAAGATACTGTTTTGTTTCAGGACTTCTCAATGGATACTCTAAAGGTAGTTGTGAAGTGAATTCCACCGTGTAAAGTTCTAGGAGAGGTTCGATTTAAGTTCTTACTTAAACCCCGAGTATGACTACAAGTGCTCCTGGTAACCCAAAAGACCTTATTTTGCGGGTTTACTTTCAAAGAACTGAGAAATTTAAACATCATTCGGAAAATGTATGGTGATTACTATCTCAATTTAGAATTTATGAATAAAGATTCAAATTAAAGCTATTCACTTGTGAGAAATGTTACGTTGAAGATTTCGGGTTTCTTGGAACAAAAAAAAATCTCTTCTTCCAGACTGAAAAAACACTACAAGAAAAAGAATGAATATATTTTCATGCTTTTAATATACTCGTACTTGGGGTTTTATCGATTTTGTTCTCGCAAGCAAATAAGTATCAAAAGTAATAGGGTATAACGGTTAATTTCTTTGTTCGCTAACCACAAACCTGCATAACAAAGTCCTTCTGGTTACCAGTCTTATTTCTAGAGGCAATTGGGCTTTAAACGTTTACAAAGGTCATACAGTTTTGATAACCAATTATGCATAACAAAGTAGAAAATCCATCGAGTATTCTTGTATAAAATAATCAAGGTTTATTCTCAAAATTAGGGTTCATTCTTGAAACCCTAGAATCTCTGTACAGATGTACCGTAAACTATCGTGGTTGTTGGGTGCTCTAAACATGAACGACCAACAACCAAGTTCATTCTTCGGTCATAGAATCATAAGAATAGTTCAATAAGATGTTTTAGTTGAAGTAAAAAACTGTGATCTGTATCGAATTAAAACTTTATTTTAATTGTGACAACACTTTTCCTCGCGTAAAAAACCCTCATGCATATTCACCTCTAATATGGTGAATGATGATTTAGAGATGAATACGCACTGCTCCCTTCTTGTGTATAAAGTATTTAGCACAAACTCTCTATGTTTCTTCTATATAGGTTGACAATATGTCCAATACTGCCTATGCCTATCTCCTAGATCAGCTGTGAAAACGCAATCGATAAGAGAGAGAGCGCCTTTTCTTTTCCTTTCGTCTTGAGCAGCTATCTTAATAGACAGATTGAGCTCCTGGCAAGAGGACTGAAGCAGTTGTATATTGCGTTCTTTATGTAGGTAGCAGTTGACCTGTAATAAGATCTTGGTCTTTGGATAATACTGTATGTGACTCTCTTAATCTCATTAGATTTTAGATGTTAGGATAGGACGAATCATGTATATTCCTCGCTTGCTCTTGTGTCAATCTGATAATCCAGACACCTCCTCTGACTCTGTTCACCGATGAATTAATTTTCAAACGGTATAGATTTGAACAATGCAAACACTCTCCAGTTCCTCCACATATTAAATTTCTTTTTGAATCATCCAATGTACGATACCACATTCTTTTTAGTTTTGAACTGGTGGCATAAGAGTCTACCTCATGCAATTGTGTCTCAAAGTGTAAATCCTTACGAATACATTACTTCACTGTTTGTGACCAACCTGCACTTATTATACTTATTTAGCTCCCAAGTAATACAGTACCTCACTGCACTTCATACATGTTTAGCTCGCAAGTATTACAGTACTTCATGTTTAAGCGGTAAATATACTTTTGATATATATTTAATTTGCTGATGTTATCACGTGACAATATTATGGAGTTTTTGTACATATACAATCGCAGAATTCTCATGTCGATATTTGGCCAAGTTGATAACTTCTGAACTAGAAGCAAACATGACATGGAACGGCAGCGAAGGAGTGAAAAGCCAGATTTACCGGAAGCAGGTAGGTTGTCCTCCTCTGCTCTATTCTTGACTAAGTAGGTTTGGAAAGATATTTTTTCTCTCTTTCACTTGGGATATATACTTCAGCATACCCCTCAGAAATGTTTTCTTCTTGATCTCTCCCATGACTAATAAAGCACATCTTAGTCATACCGCATTGCAGTCTTCCCGTTGTAAATCCGACGGGAGTCCAACATGTATATTTATCCGGACGTGGTTTTTTGTTAGTTTGAGGAGTCGAGACAAAGAGCTCATCTCGAGGTGAAGTACTGGAATTTTGCATACCACGAGCTGGTGAAGAACTTTTGATAGAGTTGTGTCGAGCGCGAACATGAAGACTCTTTATTTTCATCAAGAGTAGACTGTGAACTTTGGACGAGACCGCAAGTATGAAACTGGACAATATGCATGCGGATGAAGATTTGTCAGAATTGGTTCCTGATCAGCTTTACTTCCTCAGTGACAAGTTGAGAGTCAGTTTTCCGGCTAAAGAAGATCGAAGGTCTCACAATGCAGAAATTGTATTCAATCGATAGAGAACGGAGATGGATAGAGCAATTAGTTAGCAACGTGATTTGAATGATTAGACTCTAGAGCAGATCTTGTAAGCAGCTAGCCATCTTAGACTAGACAAGGAGTTTGAATGCTTTGTCGAGTTTGATTGATGAGTGCTGATCACTTTTACACAGTCGGACATTTCAGAGGATAAAATCCACTAGTTCTTGTAGAGCTCATGTTTGTCGATACGGGTCAAAAATGAAAATCTGCAGGTGATATGCTGATGTCATTGTAGATGTCATCACGTCTCAACTCCGGTCATAGGAACCACTGTATGAATCCTGGATCTTTACTGATTTCATTCAAAGACGTAATTGTCAGCTTACATGATTATTGCACCTTCACATAGAACAGAAAAGGTCGAAAATGCGAGAAGTGAGACTAATTGTTGGAACGTATTTGTGAGAAGTAGAAATGATAGAGCCGGAGGGAGAATGTGATATCTCACTGCTGGAGAAATAGTGTTTTGCGATGGCAATGCTGGACTTACTCTCGAGATGAGGATTAATTGATGTCATTAGAGAGTACGAGTCAACAGAAAAGCTATGTGGACAAATAAAGATAATATTGTGTAATTTGTTGCATATTTGTCTGAGCCCCTAGCGGTTTGACGAAGATCTGCATCGAATTCTAAACTCTTTGGTACTGTTCTGAGCAACAGAGTTGCTGTTGATACTAACGTTCGAGTGAAACCCTTCAAGAATAAATATGTATCTCTTATCAAAAATGCACAACGTACATATTTGTTTGATGTGGAAGGAAACACATAAAAGGCTGGATGCATGAGGTATAAGTCGACTTCTTCCATTATATACATGCACTATGTAGACATATTTTGATTATCGATCCCACTGTCGTTGTAGTGTGAGAGAACTTGAATAACAACTCAGTGCCCTTGTCGAGCTTTTATCGCTCTCGGTGCTTCCAGGTTCATACTTCTCTTTTGTAGCAAGAATATAATTATTAATGCATATCATGGTAAAAATTTCCTTGTCAGATATTTATGACATCAGTCTTTGACAGAAACAACAAGTCGATTATTTTAGCTTATGCAATCGTCCCTGTTGAGAACTCGTAGACTTGACGGTGGTTTTGTGTACTTTTACGCGAGGCGATTGAGACATGTATGACTGCAGAAACAGTGAAAATATCGGATCGATAAAAGATTTAGAAGCTGCTATTGCCGAGGTGTTCTCATACATGATTCATGGACACCGTATCTACCATCTGCAGATGAATGTTTGGAGCCAATACGAGAAACGTGCTGAGAATTTGTTTAAAGAGTTTATTTATAATAGCACCTTCTCACAGTTGAATCATCTTACCAATGCTCATTTTGTCTAATGCTGATGTTGTTGGTCTATGTGTATGTTATGCATCTATCATGAGCTGAATTGACAAGCAAGTGTTACTTTACTACGAAAATGACAGGTAACTATCATTCGGCTTGCAGATACAACGAACTATTGGATTGACTAGAGAGGACTAGAGACACTTGGAAGGCTTTGGCCGAATACATCCAGTCAATTTCACCAGACCGGTTTGCCAAGTGTGTCTTCTCGCACCCCCTTTATGTGAAAATCACATCAAATCTTACAAAGAGTATGAACGTTAGTTTGAAGCGCATCCGTCTCAACTCTCCTTTCAGGATATTATATGATATTTGGTTCAATGTAATGGGAATGTTCTCACAACGTCATTAAGAGCTGGAGGTAGGGGCAGTTTGTGTCTGAGTTTGCACAGACCGCGAAGACTCGTTGAAAATGAGAGGTTGACAGAAACTTCACAATGCATCGTCTCTAGTCGTACATAGGCGTCCATACAAGCACTAAATGGCAGAGAAACCTTTATTGTAAGAGCTAGAGAATGCTTGAAGCATGAGTGCATTTGTCAAGAATTCCAAGAGATGCGGTGGTCTTACTCACACATTATCTGTTGGGATATGGAGCTAGTGGGTTGTCCAACCAACAGATTTGATGTCATTTGGTATCAGCATAGTCTAGTCTCCATTTACACTTTTTCATTATATGCATTCGCGTTACAAGAACTAAAACAAGTGTTTGGTTGTGGTCTGTCATCAATTCTTGTTCGTTGAGGCAGGTAGAGGATCATCCATATTTCCAATAATGCTACAGGTTTGGATCAGTCACAGAACACTACTATAGAAGCGCCTCCTGATGAGAACATGTTGGTATATCCTCTCCATGGTGAAGAGGAGCCGAGAATGATGGATTGTGTTTACATGTAGTCCATACAGTTAGAAGAGTTCCAAGCAATAGAGGTCATGGAGTCTCCAGAACATGCCCAAGAAGGGATCATAACTGATGGACATGTGGAAGATCTGAATGTCCAAGTGATGTTGGAGGCAGTCAGAATAGTGTTCCCATAGGTGACATTAGTGCAGATCCTAGACATAGTGATGTTTATTTCAGTGATGGCATGTTGTACTACTCTATAGATTCAAACATCATGGGATCAAAGCTAGAGTGTGACTTTGGAGTTAGCCAATAGGTGACTCATCATTGTATGCAATTGTTTAAATCTCGACGGATGTTGAGTTTTGGAACAGTTGACTTGTGTTTTGTTGTCTCTGACATTTCTATACATCATATTGTCAAGATGATAATAACAGTCAATGTTCATAACAGAATGACAATGTCTTGTCATTCGTATATGCATGAATATGTCATGTGACGAGATTGAATGACAAGAACATGTCAATCTGAGAACCGTAATATTTTTTATCTTCTGGAAGTGAAAATACCATGTCATTTGGATCTGATGTTATTGTTAATTTGAGATGAGAATTAAGGACAAGGACATGTCTGTCTTTGTATCGTAATATTATTTATTTCTTGGAAATGACAATATCATGTCATTTGGGTCAGATGTTATTGTTAATTTGGGAGCAGAATGACACTATCTTGTCATTTGTCAATGATGTTATTGTTATGTGAGGGAAATGACACTACCTTGTCAATCTATCGTGAGTAATATACTTGTCCTAGTGAAATGATAGTATTATGTCAATATCTATCGTATAATCTCATTTGCAATCATATGTTTTTCTGATCATGCAAACGCATGAGATTATACGTCAACCTGGTTTTCTGAATCTCTCGTCACTTTTGAATGATAATGACAATAGATTGTCATTGTCTACATATACAGTCAACGTCCCCGACGTCGTCACAACGTGACGTGATCCATGCACTAATGTGAGAAATGACAATGTCTTGTGATTTAGAAACGTGCACTTGCTTTGTGACTCCACGAAAAGGAGTGAGGATCGAGATGGATCAGATACGCATTTCAGTTGTCCGTAGGTAGATTGAGGGACATTTTGGTTGTGTGTAAGTAGGACAATATGTATGCCGTGAACGACGACCACGGATATTTTTTGCAAATCGAGGCTGACCGTGTTCTTGAGCACATTTGTTGTAACATCGAACTGGAAGTGAAATCTTTCTTCTTTGATCTTCTCAGTTTGGGTATTCATTTTAGATACGCAGATGATGATCGGTCACTTTCGACCTAGTTGTATGCAGACTCTAGCTCTCGTGGATCTCGGCTTTGCTCTTCGATCCATTATGTTCACTTGTGTTCAACTTCAGATTGACGCAATTTGTTACAACTATGTTTTATCGATATGCTTGACTTGTGTCCAACTTAAGATCGGGACGATTTGCTACAACAACGCTGAGGTAGTAGCAAGACATTGCGTGGATCGATCGTCAAGTAAGATGTTGAAAACTCTTTCATTCTTTGCTCTTTGATTCAAGTCGGTTCTCAGTATGTACTATTGTGCTCTCTTGTGATAGCATTATTGGACGCTTTCTTCGTGTCTTGTCTTGACATCCATTGTCAACTTCTCGTGTTCTTTTTGAACTAATCGTTATTTTTAAATTAATCATTAATCTCCATAAGATGTCACAACTGAACTCATAGAGGACTCGCTGTATTCGCTTATGTATTAGCACCGCACTATCTCCAGTCTGTACACTTTGGACCATTGTCAGGCTGAGAGCTTTAATGCGTGCGCTCGTGCGTATCACCGGTTTGGATCTACTGAAATGGACAATCCGCCGGAAACCAAACTCAAAAAAAGGGCCGCAGGGCGTGGGACTGTCCGACAGGTCGGGGCACTGTCAGACAAAAAAAGGGCGGACGTTCTGGAAATTGACGATTTCCGGGCTTTACCCGAGACCAAGGCAGTAGCACCTAGAGGCTTCACCATATTCATAGTTTGCTTTAGTTCAGGGTTTATCATTGTGTTATGAACACAATGTATTCACTTTGGTAATGTAATGTAAGGTACTCGTATTATGCTCAGTACTGAACATGCTATAGTCGACTAAGCTGAATGACATCAAATTGCACTATCTTATGTGTTCAAGGTTGTGAGTTGCGATGTACTCTAGTGCTTGGTATTGTTGCCTTGGTGTCTTTTGTCAACTTGCAGTGTTATTTGTGAACATCGGTATTGTAATGCAAGCGATTATATTGTGTCTGGTACTTGACATGCTACAGTCCACTAAGCTGAACAACATCAAATTGCACTATCTTTTGTGACTACATATCCACATGATGACGTCCACTCTTGAACCGCCTGCAGCTTTGCAAGATGTGCAATGAGACAAGGTGCTAGTGGAACAGCAACCTCAAGAGATTACAGTTTTGTTGTCTGATCCCAGAACCGTATAGGTGTGGTTGATCACCATCAAAAGGAAAGAAAATAGTGCATGTGAAGGATCCGAATGCAACCCAAAAGAGTCGAGGTTATTTCTGTACAAAGTAGAGAAGGGTACGCAAATACCACTTGGTGAGAATGCTCTCTCGTGTAAGTAGTTGCTTCTTCTAATCATTAATTTCAACCTCTACTAGTTCATGTATTCACTAATTATAAGCTCATGCGTGTATGATGTGCATGCCATGAAATAGTATAATCACAATGGAGTTACAGAGTTCAAGCCGATAGCTGAACAAGCTACAACCTATTACAACAAATGAAAGTATTCTCCTAGTGCATCATCAGATGTTAGCATTGGAGTGATGTGAAGTTTTGGGTTGGATGTAAGGTTTTTGCACGAAAGTGCAACTAGTAGGACAGAAGTGCCAGATGACCTTGAGCGCAAAATCTCTGATAGATATGGTCCGGTTATTAAGTGAGGGTAGAATGGAACCTTCAAGGTTGGACAAAAGACACTGTCTCAACCAACTGTTGTGGAAGGTGAGAGCAGTTCTAGCGCGGTAGATATTGAGTCTGAAAAAGAGATAACATATTCAGATTCACGAGCTGAGGAAGACTCCGATGAAGAGATGGCTGATGAGGATACTACATAGGATGCAGTGGTTACTCAAGAGGATGGAGAAAATACCAAATGAAATATGTCAGCAGTTCGTCTTCATATGAATGACAGTCTTACATCGGATGAGAAACATATCGATGACAATGAGAAGTGCTCATTACATCAAGCTCTCCCAAGTTATGGATTGAAATTGTATCTGAGGTACGCAAAGAAAGACAAGTGGAGTATGAATTTGATAGAACATCAAACAATGATGCGGAAGCAGAAGCAAAACCTACTAACGGGATATTTTGTTACTTCGTCAAGTCACGAACCAAGCTTTCCGCCAATCGATCGATGAAAGCTTCGTTCCAAAAGAAGGGATCGAGGACGAGCAACAGATATGACCTCGGCATCAAAGAAAGTCTCAGATATTATCGACTAGAAAAGCACATGTTCGTGACAATATACTCGCTGATCCATCTGAGATCGTGACTAGGAGCAAGATATCTCGACGATCCTCCCAATGAGTAAATCAAAGTTGTAAGGCATGTAAGCTGCATAGTACATCAGACATTCGATGATAGAAGATGTGATATGAACTGAATATTTTGTAAACTTGATTGTTTATTGAACACATGAATAAGCGCTGGTTATCACTGAATGACAAAATATGATCTTTTTGACTTCCAACCATTGTCATTTCGCAATGAGGAGCAGGTATAACATCGACATTTGCTATCGATGTCATTCTCATCTCCGTTATGCACCACCCAATCTGGATAGGGAGATGATCAGAAGTCAAAGATTGGAGGTTCTTCTGATTTGCAGATAGACTCTTCGAGCTCTACCGTCTTCAAATGAGTCGATTTCAATGTCTTCTCTAGGTGTAGTAAATCCACTGATCTCGTAACCATCAAGATAAGCGTTTCACTCAAAAGAACTACAATTGACTCTAGCTTCATTTCCACGTCCTCTGAATGATCGCATATCTCCTAGATCCTGTAAAACAGACGGTGTCAAACATATATCGATACAATGAGCGAATTACATCGATACAGTAAACAGAAAAAATGCTAAGAGATATAGCTGATTTCCGCTTTACTCATTTATCTTCTTTCCAGTGTTGTTCACGAGAGATGTCATTTCTCACAGCAATGGGATCACAAACGAAGAGCATCAGTGTATGTGTTCTCATATTTCTCGGCATCTACTCGTCAAAAACATGAGAAAACACAAGACTTGACAAAAGGATGAGGCATACACCAGGTGCAGGGAGGGACGAACATCATACGCTCCTTCGCATAGCTCCGTCATACTTATCCAGTCAGACAAGCACGTAAGACTGCATTACTACATTGGAATATCCGTTGGACTCCACGTTGGATTTGCAACGGAGAGACTGCCATGCGGTACGACCAAGATGTGCCTTATAAGTCACAGGAGGGACCAAGAAGAAAACCTTTTCAAGGGGTATGCCCAAGTAAATATCTCATTTCATTGATCTCTATTGGAAAAGAGCTCGAGCATCACCCACAAAGAATACTGTACTCTTATCCATTCACATGGTTCAATTTTCACAATTTTACAACATGTTAGAGTTTACAGATGCATGGGATCTTGTTCCAAAGTGCCATATGAGATTCGAAGCCTTCACAGAATGACATTTTATGTTGTCAGAATTTCACTTTCATTTTACGATGAGATTGATAAACTAGATGTAGATGCAGATTAACTTCCTTGCATATTCACCTCCTCCTCCAATTTCATAAGAGGAGAAATATGCTTGTCCTTTAATTTCTTTCCTAATTCTTCCTGTCAGAAGAGTTAGATGATAAATTAAACATACAATAAAATATAATTTCTGATAAGAAAAGAATCAGGTCTTACGGTTCTTAGAGCGCTTCAAAGTATATGGCTTATGGGTTTCTTCTGGAGTTTTTGACATGCACTGTATACATAACATATAAATATTATTTTTAATTTTGATTTTGATATTACTTTATATTTTCTGTTTAACATAAACACTCCATAAATGATAATAATCTAACGCTGATTATTAGATCCATACGACTTAACTGCACTGTTTGCTCCAATTACGCTGCTAGATTTAGCTCTTGTCGTTTTCCACTCTCTCTATTTTTTGTGAAAGAACTTTTGTTGCACTTGGTAAATGGATACACAACCTGACTGTAAGATCAAATGATAGACGAAAGATATAATACGAATCAGTGTTCCCAGAGCACACAGAAGTTCGAAGACATGGATAAGCTTAGAAATCTAACTTTTTTTGTAGAGCATCATGGATTCTATTACCCTGATGTCAGAGAGAGACATACATATCTTCAGAGGAGACAAGCACTACAATAATACCCAAGGTGTATAGACGATAGAATATTTATTATGATGAGAAACTAATACTGAAATTCTTATTATCTGATAGAACAAGAACATGTACACCAATTCCGAGCATAAATGTGAACAGAAATAAAAATTTAAAGCACCCGGAAATAAAAAACCCAGACATCGAAACCTCATAACCGAAATCAAACCTTGATAAAAAAAAGTGAAAATCGCAACTGATACCCTCTTAGCTAGTGCTGGAGGTATCGTTTGTCACCTTTCCCCGGCTAGAACTGCATGTTGCATCCACCCTAAAAGTTTATGTTTTTTTTCTGAAAGCTACATCTTATATAGGAGGTTAGTTTCTATTCTCGATTTCATTTCGTGAAGAAACGTTTCATACTAGACGCGATTGCTTGCTGCCAAATCGCGAAGTCGCTAAATAATAACAATCTCATGGCTAGAAAGACTTTTGACGGAAGTTTGATTTGCGTTAAACACCTACCGTAGGCGTGGGAATGCGACTGCTGAAATACATCTCGTTGTGAACGTCCGTGAAGCCATGAGGAAAAGTCAAAATACAGGTCAGGCTTATCTGGATCTAACCCCGAGAAAGATCGCCGATCTTCACTGCAGATTAGATTAACCAGCAGTCAAAAATATTTTTCTTTTTTACTTATGTTACTAAATTTTTTACTTCCTCTGGTTACCGGAGCCCCGACCAAAGTGGGACAGCCAATAAATATTCAGCTCCTCCTCACTTACCGCTTATAGGCAGTTTCCTTCAGTAAATGGATTAAAATATATTATCAGCGAAAAAAATACAAAGAAGTCCAAAACTCTTAAAAGTACACACATTAAATTGGCCGAACAAATCACCGTTAGACAAAAGTGACGAAAGTACAGTCAAAGTACTAATCGTATTATGATTCACTTAAGCTTTAAAACGCTCATCACTTGCTCTGCAAAACTTCACGTTTAGACCGTTAATCTCCTCTCCTACGAAAAACGCGACGGAATGAATAGCAAACGGAGGAAAGACCCCATCGAGCCTTACAAGAGAAAGAAGGACCCGAAGGACGAAACAACCAACGACTCGAAGAGAGGAATAACACCGGGGCTAAGCCACGCTATCGGTAGCTCTAAGGTATAAGGTCTACTAGGTTTCCTTGTCAGGTTTGTTACAGTACACTTGAAATTACCTTGCCGTTTAATACCTTACGTTCACCATCTTCTTCCTTTGTCCACTTCTCACCTGTATGAGAAATTGGGCAGGTAAAATCTTTCTTCGTCCAATTCGTTAACTCTTTTCGAATTGGACTCCTTTCGCCTTCATGGATCTTGAAGCTGGATGTGGAGAATCGATCACCACTTGAAGAAGATTGTTGAACGAGTCTTAAAATGAAAAAGATGTTTGTAGGTGGACAAACAAAAGCCGCCACTAACGTTTCTGTGCAGTAGTATTACTTCCTCAACTCAGCATTCATACGTGCTCCTTCATAATAAGGCAAATCATTTCTACTCTCGAACCCCCAGATCTGCTTTTGATGCAAAAGGTTTCTTTTTGTTTTAGACTCAAGGCTTGACTTCTCAGTATGTCATTCACTTATAAAGCGCTACAGAGTACTGAACATGTACACCAATTCCGAGCTTGTGTTGATGTCTTGGGGCAGTTGATGTCCAAGCCTCTTCAGATCAAATAAATAAATTCTTTCCACTTATCATCGTTTAGAGAACCTTCTGGGCCGGATAACTGCAACCGCGCCTCCAGTTGTAGCCGGACAACAACATAAAAAGGGAGTTACAGTTTCAATACCCATGCGCTCTAAGTTTTGATATCAGATATGGTTCCTTCCTTCTCTCTCCATGTCGAAGCCCCGGTGTTCTTCCCTTGGGGGTGGTAGTTGCTTGGCCCTTCGGGTCCTTCTTTTCCTTGTAAGGCTTGATGGGGTCTTCCCATCCGTTTGCTATTCATTGGGTCACGTTTCCGTCTCAATGTTGAACATCACGTGGCCTTTTTCCCCCTATCGGCTACCTCGTCAGTCTGACATCATCACCGCGAACGTGGCTCGTTACACTGTCGTCGCGGTTCGAATGGCTGATTTGGAATTCGGCCATGCAGACCTTCTGAGACCACTTCCCGTAGCCCAAGGCTGTCTTCTGTACCGGTACTCTGCAAGGCTGCAACTTACTCGTTTCTCTGTCTCTCTCGCAAGGTTATCAGCTACTTGAGCAGTTCAACGCCGATGGAAACACCCAAAGTAATGTATCCCAATAGTCTTATAAGTTTGATGGTTGATTATGTTTTAGATCGAACTGATCGAAAGATCCACGTACTGCTCCAAGTTCTGTTCATGGGAGGTGAATAGAGTTGGTACTAGTTTCCTTCAGATCTTCTTGTCACTTTGTCGAAGGAATATGTTAAAAGTTTTGGTCATGGTTCTTTTAGCACCTGTAGAATCAGAGATGTGATGTTGATCCTCGAAATGAAATTGTGGACCCTTTTGGCTGCGAGGGGATACTGAAGGGATCTACAATAACATAGATGTATAGTTTTGTGCTCCGTTAAAATATAGCCTTAAAAATAGTACATCACTGGGAGTGGAGAAAAGGTGTTAAGATGTTTTAGTGACTGAAGAGGCTGAGACGGAGGACAGTGACGATCAAGAAGAACAAAGAGACGATTGAAGAGGTTGGCACATGCCAAAGAATGTGCAGGTTTGGAGGGAGTGGATGTCGTGAAGTGAATTATTTCACATAGTAAATAATTCACCTCTCAGTTAGAAGCTAGTCTCTCTTAGTGAAGTTAAGACATCAAAGAAGTCGATCTTGGAAGAAGTGAGCATTCGAAAATCTGAAAACACCACGGCATAGGTCTCTTCGCACTGATCACCGTGGCATGTTCAAAAGTTACAAACGGAGTTGCAGACAAAAAGTTATTTGGAGTTCTTCTACAAGATTTACGATATCAAAAAATATATCATAAATTGGAATGAGTTCAAAAATTAAGTTTAAGACTTTTTTTCATGTAAATTTTAGTGTTTAGTATTATTTTGCATTTTAAAATGTACAAAAAGACCATGTCTAGAGAAAGTTATGGCAATTCGTGTTAGTGAAAGAAAGAAGAAATACTGTGCTTTGCTAGCAACCTTAGAAACTGGTCTCTAGAACCAGTTGTGAGATTGGCTTCCATGGATAGCTGAGTAAACCTGTAGGGAGGAGGTCTCGAGATCAAATCTCCTCAGACTCACAACCGGCTTGGAGTAGGCTGGCCCCTTCGGAGGAATATGTGGGGCACCAAGTTGCTTAGGGGCGGGACACTAGATGTCTCTTAAACGTATCGTGAACGCGAGACGTCTCCGTCTATCCTTGCACTAGTGCAGTCACATGATGTAGATGCTAGAGAGAGTTTACTATCGGATTTCCGGAATGGATCTTTTGCTAGAGGACTAACTCGCCTTCGGGTTGTCGGAGTCACTAGTACGAATTCGGTAAGGTCTTCTAAGTCCTGAGGTAACGATATGACATCAAAGATACTCCAAGTCGGTATCAAATTTTTTGTAGAAAATCATAGATTTGTCATGTGATTTACTTGGGTCGAAAAATGAAGTGAAACTGATACCTGAGGAGATACTTACGGCGTTTCGAAGTTCAAGGGACTGGAGAACGATAATGGTGATAACTTGGACTCCTCGTGTCAGAACAAGGTGATTCCGGTGACCAGAGGTAACCGTGGTGGAGTTACTTCGGATGGTGGTGTCAAAAGCTGACTGTACGGTCGAATCGGTGATCATCCATACAGATGAACTTGTGAAGGCTTGTGAACTAGTCTTCTTACGCGTTGATTTATTATCCGTGTTTTATTTTTCTGCTGCTATCTGTTTAGGACATCTTTTATCCCTACCATGTGATAGTCAAGGTTACGTAGGATGGAGGAAAATCCAGAGCGGTGTACTCCAGAAAAGAGAGAATTCTATGATCATTGCAGATTATCGTAGTGAGCAGAGACTACTGAGTAGAGAAGAATCGAGGAGCTGAGGAGAGAAGTTTACACAGAGGTTACGTCTGAAGAGAACTTCTGACTGATCAGAGTTTTGACATCGACGGATTGAGATTAGGTGTATCTTTTTGAATAGAAAACGGGAAGCTTCTAGGTGAACACGTTGGTGCTTCACAAGAGTAGTTTTCTGATATTCTGAGTTTTTGAATGTGAGGTTTATAGTCTGAATGATCCGGAGTTGAAGATTTACTTGCGTGCCATGTGTTTTATCTTGACCGGATCGAGAACGTGGTGGATTGTTTTCTTGCGATTCTTATTCCGTATGTGGTTTTTCACCCTCCTCTTCTCGATCGTATCACAACTAGAAGGTTCCATCCCTCAAGAAACTCTCAACTCGACATACAATCTGGACGGGCAGATTCACTCCAACGTTGTCATAGGGAGAGTTTTTCCTGGGGAAGGCGGACCTCTTATCTGTGATTGATCGTGAGAATGACCAAAAGAAAAATAGACTATTGTTAGTATTCAGAACTCAAATGCTTGTAGCCACCAAGGTCCATTAGACACTCAAAATATGTGCAAATAGGTCTTCCAATACTCAGAAAATTTTATTCACGCCTCAGTTTTACAATCAATGTCCTCAATGATCACAATCTCTCTCTTCTCTCCAATGCACACTGTCTCTTGAATGTCCCTCCCGAACTCTGACTCATACGTCGATTTACTTAAAAACCAAGTCTTTTGCTAAGCAGTCTCCCTAACTAAGTTGAGGTCTTTATGTCGTTATACGCACATTTACTTATCAAGTAGTCCCTTAGCTTAGCTGACCCCTTGCTTAATAAAAATTTCTCAAATTTTCCATCTTGATGCAACCCAGATTATGAATTAAGCCATGATTTACTACCGAAGCCCCATCTACAAGATCACCCCATAGAGCTTACAACCCTCCCATAGTTGAATCAAGTTTCTTCTAGTCCATAATCTTGGTTGCATGCGGAGGCTTAGGCCAAGAAGCCCATGTTTAAGGAGGATACATGTCCTCCGCTCCTGGATGTGTAAGACATAGTCACACACCCAACATAGAGACCCATCTGGGAGGCCCTCCCATAGCTGAATCAGATATCTCTCAGCCCATAATCTTAGTTGCATGCGCTTAGATGTGCAGGACGTTGCCACATACCTAACATAGACTCTCATTCGAGAGACCCTCTTATAGCTAAATCAGGTATCTCTCAGTCTATAATCTTGGTCACATGTGAAGGCTTAGACCAAGAAGCCTATGTTTAGGGAGGATATCGTTCCTCCGACCCTAGATGTGTAGGACGTAATCACACATCCAACAAAGACTCTCATTCGGGAGATCAACATGCTGAGATAAGAACCAAGAGCCAGGAGGATTTGATCCAAAGATCTTTTTTTCCTAAGTGGACACCCCTTCCACTGAGATGGCTCCTGCTTGCGTTTAATAAAGTAATTAAACATCTACGTATGTCAACAGAATCTGCTTTTATCTCTTTTGCTAGTTTTTTACGTGTTATTTTCAATATAGATCTCCATTTTTAGTAACTAATGAGCTAAAAATATACTACTCAAGAACACTTACGCGATGGTGTCATCAAATAATGAATCTAGTCACCAGCGGAGAACGATAGAGTATTTTCTTTTATCATTTTTAAACTAGAAATGATGCAAACATCTATGTCATTTTTCATAAAATTTTTCTATTTCGCATAACAAAAACACATGTCTACTGTATTCAAGAAGAGCTTCCACTTGGTGCTTTCATAAGTTCTTACTAGTTGTTCTGAATAAAAACCAGGGGTAGCTTGTCTAGCTCAGCTCATACCTAGCTTAACAAGTTCTAGTGCGGGTTCTTTTACAACTACGTACATAATAGGAAAAATCTTTTTGTAACCATCAGCATGACAACATTGTTATACAATAATAAACGACTGAAAGAGGAGGATTATCATTGAGGTCTTTTACTACATTAGAAAAAAGATCTGGCTGTATTTTCTTGTTCGCACTAATGAGCTACCCTATCCGTATAACCAATTTATAGTCTCCGCTTTCAAAGGTTGTTCTCATACGTCTCCTCTACAAATGTAAGCTTTGGATGCATATTTGTTAACATCCTTTCAGTAATCTATGATAGGTAGAATTGTACAATGAGAATATAAATTTTGTGATAACTAGTAAACGGTAATTATAATCGAATGGAATGGAGAATCGACGTCATGCACCGATCAAGAAGAGCTATACATGACCTTTCAGATGCAGAATTTTGCAAAAGAGCACTTTTGCGTGAGATAGAGATTTTTAAGTCTTCAACTCTCAATTAGACATTTGTATTTCAAACTTGTTGTCCTATTATCTGTTCACGTAGCCTATCAACCACTAACACCATATATTATATAATCTCCCCAACATAGTGTTTTTGCCTCACGATTGATAATTTCATTCGTACGTCTATACATGACGTAGACATATAAGCAAAACTTTGGACGTGGAAAGGAATTTAAAAAAAATACAAAAAAAGAAAATTAAAAAGTGCTCCCATACCATCAGAATGATCTGACCTACCCATGCAGATTAAATAAAAAGTGGCAAAGACCTAGACCTTCTCCTCGCTTAGAAGGATAGAGAACCCAATTTCTTGGTCTTTAATTTTGAACTCAAAACTCAAAGATGCATCATTACATTTCATCTTAAGAAACTGTAGAGGCATCATCTTGCTAGTGACAGGAGATCTACCACAAGCTTGATATCCCCCGCGGAGACCTTTATCTTTGCATGTCGAATGACTTAATTTAGCCATGAAACCTAAACGTACACCTATATGCATTAACGACGTTTCTATTAGAGCCTTAAAAAACAAGGTTGCTGCATTACAGCAGTAGGCTCTACTATAAATAAATAACTATTCTTATTACTCAACTGAATTATTCAATTCTATTTACACATCGAAAAGTGCTTTACTGGTCTCTTCCATATGTCCCGAGTTAACACGTTTTCCAGTCACAGATAGCTTCAAAGGAGTACCATCTAGTTCCCGAAAACTATAAGTGGTATTATCATAAACATCTAGCACAACATAAGACCCGAACCATCTTCGAGACCACAGAACTTACGAAGTGTAGAATGCTGATTCTCCAGCGTACTGTCATACATCAGAACAATCACTAACACATATCGACTTCGGTCGTAGTCAGTGGGTCTTGTCAAATCGCTCCTTGTTTTTGACTCGAGCTACCATCAGCTTCTCTTGCGTCTCAACAAGATCCTCCTCCTTTCACTCTAACTGCCTAGTTTGTAAAGCAAGGAGTGAAATACGATCTATACCATCTTCTCACGGTAGCGTAGTCCACGTAGGAAAGTCCTCCTCAGCATGCATGATTGGTTTCTGCCCCAACATAAGCTCAACTGGCATATAGCTAGTCGTAATACAATGTGTAGTTCTATCAGCCCATAAAGCAAATGAAAGTAGTCTCGGTCATTCTCTAGGCCTACCATCACATGCTTTCACTAAAATGTAAACAATAAAACGCCGTCCTTGTTCACTCTTATCAATCCTCTCCAAATTCATGACAGTAGTAAGCCGAAGCTTTACTCCATAACGAGCAAAGAACTCCTTCGCTTCTGCACCTCTCAACTCGTCCTTATCTGCTCATAGTCTTCCAACAGATCCGTAACGACAGATGATATCTTCAACCACGAATCTACATATGTTTTCTATAGTCTTTGTTTGTAGTGCTCGTCCTTCTACGTAGTTAGAGAGATCTTTTTGAGCCAACACCAAGTAACGCATCCTCCATAGCCCCGATGGCATCATCACAAGATCAAGGATCCACTAAAAATGAATACTTGGTGGATAAGTAGATACAACTCCATCTTTGTAACGGACCTTGGAGTAGAACTGGCAGTGCAGACACGATCCAACAAAATGCACCACGTCTTGATACAAATCCTTCCATCCGGATCACTCCTTCATCTTCGTGTAAGTAGCCCAAACTCCACGGTGTCTAGCCCACAAGGTGTCATGAAACTCCTTAAGCAGATTCAACTTTGTCGGATGATCATCCATCACTCTAGCAAGCATTCCGTCTCTTCTTTTCGGACGTTTCACAAATAACCTTCACGTCGAAGATAACCGTACGTCTTTCATCTGATCTCTTTGAACTCTACATCACTCCATCCTTCTCGTCTGCATAATGAACTCAGATAGAAGTCAATATCACGGAACTTTTCTGTGTAGAACTCCTCGTTCAACGGTAGTGGTTCCAGGTCTGAAGTCTGCTGACCAACTTGGCACCAAACGTCTCTCTTCTTTTCATTCTTGACTTCTGCAAACATCTCATCCTCATCTGTATAACGAGTCCTAGATAACATATCTGCAACCGGATTATCCTTCCCTGCTATATGTTTCAGCTCAAGGTTCAAACTCCGGATATAAGCAATCCATCGTAGCATTGCTATGTCTGGAGTATTGCAGTTTGCTATCATACCTAGCAAAGACAAACAATCTGTTTCAAAAACCACACGAGCTCCAATCAAGAACTCTCAATCTTCCTTCATAGCAGTAACGGCTTCTCATAACTCACGCTTCACTTGAAGATAGTTACGTTGTCTACCTGTTAAGATCTGAGCTCCAAATCGCACACCATCTACGTCTTCTTAGCCAACTGTCCATCCAATCGTCTTTGAATTCGTATCAACAGTTAGTATCATAGATCTCTCACTCTCGTAGTTAAGTCTCCTTAGTACAAATGGAGACTTCAGAACCTCTTCAGCTTTTCATCGTCCCGTGATGTTCTTGCCGCCAAGTAAACCTCTTCTCTTTTCTCAGAAGTGCACACAGAGGCTCGGTACTCACGCGGAAGAACACACAATCTCTTAAGAATCGTCGAACCTCAGTGATGTTGGTACAGTTTGCTGTCCTTGCTATAGCATCTACCTTCTCCGTGTTCGACCGTCTCCCAAAAGTAGCATACGAATGACACACCATCATAATCTTTGACATTCCAAAACGAGATTTGGTACCTGACAGAGTGAGATGTATCTCTTCCAAATGCGTCAGAATCTTTCTCACATCTCGAATGTGATCTGCAACAAACTTTCTGCAACCATCAGAAGTAACAGTTTCGTCTTTATTATCTTTTTTATTATTATTTTTTTCTATATCCCTCTCCCTTGTTTCTACAGTCTTCCACCGGACAGTCTTTCATGAGGATATCATCCAAAAATGAGATAGTGACCTCAGATACAAACTCCCATAACATCTTATGCATCACGTTTTGCATATGGGCTTTTTGGTTTGTCGCCTCTTGAGGAAGAGTACACATCCGCATATCCCAAAGGTGTACGTATGGTAGTCAAGTCTCTACTCTCCAAAGCAAGCTGAAACTGATCGTAACCTGAAAATAGATCTCCAATAGAATAGATCGATCTTCCAGCAAACGCCTCAGCTACTTCATCAACCACATGTCATGTCCCAACGTTTCGAATCGTTGATTCTGATAGTAAGCTGTAACTCTTGGATGAAGCGTAGAGCTTTTGTCTTCTTAAGTACTGTGAACCATCAGCTAGATTACGGAGCCATAGATGGTTCAAGAATACCCATCCTTATCCTCTCCTTCAGTAACTCAATGACCTTCGGCAACAAGACACGAGGGACTAGAATCAGCTTCAAGTCCCAAGGTACGTGAGGAATAGTGAAGATAACCGTCGGAGCTATCACACTAAGATCCTCACAACCAATCTCTTCAACTGAGAAAGAAAATACCTTACCATTGACTAACTATCATTTGCTTGAAAGCTCTTTTTTCTACTTCAGTCAAGAAGCCACCCCCTCCTATCTGGAGCTGCTCGAGTGTCTCTTGAGTAAACTGGTGTCCTAGTTGTGTAGGATCTCAAAGCACAGGCTCAGTGGCCGCTAACTCCATCTGATGTCGTGAATCAACAGATAATTGGGTCGCCACTGGTTTCACTTTCTTCGCTACAGTTTTGTATTTGGTGTGCATCTCTGCTTCTTGACGAGAGCCACACCAGCAGATTGCATCTTTCCGTCCACTCTCCAGTCTCGGATGAGGACGAGATTGTAAACACGAGACAACCTCCTCATAGACTTTACGAGAGTGGAGGATCACCACCCTTCCCTCCCATCTGCTGCATCTTCAACCTATCTATCTCATCCAGCCAACAAACGAAAGACTGCACACCTACAAACTCCTCGTAAACACCAGAAATCATCTCACCTTCATTCAAAACTCATGTACAATGCAGATTTGCTGCATACTTCTCCATCTGTCTTCTACTCTTCTGAGTCAAATCCTCTACTCGTGTGAACTCACTCCAATCATCAGAACTGAAAGTCATCAAACCAGATTTCCAACTATGTACAGTATAGCTACTCTCTAAATTTTGAGCAACCTCTTCATCAACCTCCTGTGATCTCTCAGGTTGCTCAAGCGGGATCATAGTAGCAATAGATCCATCACTCTTGCTATCTCGTCCTACAAGAGTGGTTTCTGAAAACCCTTACTCTTATAGATAAGAGAATCTCTCAAAGTCTGTCGGTTTCGTTCGTGATTCGTACGAACAGTAAGAAACTGCACATAACGTTTATCATCCGGATTACGGATCCTAGCATAGTGAGACCCGTCATCCATCACCTTGGTCTCCATTCGAACTGCAAATATAAGACTGACCAAGAATCACAAGATATGAAGCAGAAGACTGCATGAAGAAGTGCTGATCTACCTCCACATCACCTAGCTTCACCCTCACGTTAAGACAAGTGCCGTATAACTCACCCTTCTGGTTGTTTGCAGCACATAACACCCAACCATGATTTAGCTCGATAGGCCACTGATCTCTTTCATACACCTCTCTTGACATGATGTTGATCTGAGAACCGTGATCAACTAAAGCAGCAACAAGTTCAAGACTCTCAAGGCGAACTCGTGTAGCACTCGTAGCACGAGCCCAATGTCTTATTTTGAAGTCACTATCAATAGCTGGACTCTCATCGCCAGCTTCATCATCATCAAACTCAATAGTGTTGGTACCATCAACCAACGCTTCTTGCTGGTACTATGTGTCATCAGCCTCCTGAAAATGCACCTTTGCGAATTCTGCATCATTTATGGAAGCTCCTACTACATCCATCATCACACTTTCTACTTGTTCGGACATCACCTGTCTCTTTTGTTTTATGATGTCGATGATCAGTTCATGAAACTTCTTCTTCGCAATACCAAGAACCTCCCGGAGAGAAAACTCAATCCGTGCATCCAATATCTTCTGTTCCAAGATGCTCTTGAGATCAGTAGAAGTTTCAATGTCTGCCGTCAACTTGTGAGTCGGTCTTTTTTCTTTTTCTTGGGCAAAAAATCACCTTCCAGCAGTCGTTGGTTCTTGCTGAGATCTCTGCACGTCCTCCAGCGGACCTGGTGTAGGTGGAGGAGCTTGAGAAGTAGAGGAGATGTCCTCAAGAGGAGATGTTCACCTCCTGGTGACTCTCCGTCTATCTCTAGTCTCCTCTAGAACTCCAGTATCAAGTTCAGAGGTTTCTCGCCGTCTCTTTTTCTCCACATAAGCATCTTGCCAATGAACGTGCTTATCCACGTCCAAGAATGCTTTGATAGACGTAGTGTCTACAAGATCTCCCCACCCTGTGACTTTACGAATAGACTCGGCTCCTCTCTTTAGTATCTCAGAAGGAACTTAAGCAATACTCTTCTCAGTAGTCCTATCTAACAATGTAAGACTAGAAGAGACTTCGAAATGTCCAACATATACATCAGAATTTACCGGTGGTGTCATCAACGCATTTACAGTCGCAGTCGCAACAATCTGAGCTAGACTCCTCATGCCTCCTCGTCCAAACTGCGTGTTCAACGGCTCTCCAGTCGAAGAAAGGTGCAGCCTAACGTTCTTGTAACAAACCACACCATCTTGCAAAACAGCCGTAAGTTCTTGATAGTCTCTCAAAAAATCATCAAGACTGTCACACCAAATATATCTACAAACAGAGCACCTCCTAGACGTGTAGCAGTAAGCACCGACAGCTGTTCCCTCTGCAAGCCAGCTGGCTCTATCTTCAATTCTCGCATTTGCCGGATCAAGTCTTCGATCTGATTCTGCTGATCATGATTCTCCGCAGATCTTTGAACAGGTGCTCTTTGTGCAGGAACTAGCACAAGTGGCATCAAAGGAACTGCAGCTGGGACAACAGGTCTGGGAGCAAGAGCCGGAGGTTGTTGTACTTGAGGAGCAGCGTAAGGTTGAGAGGTCACTTCTGCAAGCGGACGCCCTCCCACGGCGCACTCTAGGCGAGAAATAATCGTCTAGGTCTCTGAAATCACGTTCAAAGTTTTTGGTGATAAAAGAAACGGTTTTGTCTAATCCAAACGCATCAGCATGATAGTGCTCAACATCAAGCACAACTCCAATTGCTCTATCCTGTACTTCTCCATGCACAAATTCCATCTTGCTCATCAGCAAGAGACACACGCTCTCTACTACTCTGATACCATGTAAAAAGATCAATACTTCTAAGAAGACACTCTAAGAAGTTAGAGCGAGTAGACAATGAAGTAAAATAGAAATGAGATGAAAGAGGCTTCCCTTCTCCATGTATATATAGTAGGGGTGAGTACAAGAAAAATACTACTGGTAGTTAGCCCTCTAACTAACTGTATGTAACAACCCTAGCTTATATTAGCTGTAGATCTACTAGAGCTTGGAACTATATCGAAAGAAAGTAACTTAGGGTGAATACATATATGCACGCTTTAGAATGAAGTAACGATGAATGGACTGAAAACGTTGAAAAACAGGATCCACCTGGTCCACAGTCGGTTCTTTAGCTATCAGAAAATATATATCGCGGTTTTCGGACGTAATACTCAACACACAAATAACCGTGTATTCGTATGAAAACCGCCAAAGGAACCCCAAAACCGGCTTTTGGAGGGTTTTGCTGGAAAACCTATCCGAGCTATGGGTCATACCCTCCCATGTCTTGCATCTCGATGTAATACTCAACATCATATTTTCTAAGAGCGGTTCTCTTGCATCCATAGCTCATGACAGATCACTTGAATTGAAAATCGGAAAACAGTTTTGTAATTCTAGTGGCAAACCATTAATCTTTACTTTTCTATGTTTTCTTGACCTAATCCTCCTTGGCATAGTAACTGAGCTACGCAAACCAAAACCAACCACATTCTAGGTTAAATCTCATCGACCCTTGTAACTAACTTTCCCAAAACCTTCTTCGTGCAAAATTTGATCTCCTTGCCACAAAAATCAGAAGATCAAACACTTTTCCTGCTAGAGTACCTTGAGCGAGACGATTCATTCAGTATTTGATCGTTGCATTATCAAACCGGTGCACAGATAAACAAAAACTGTTTAACAAATAATTCTGAATTAAAAACAAATATTAAAACCAGAATATGTAAAACATAATTATTTTGTAAATATAAAACTGTTAAATGAGACCATATTAAAAATATTATCAGATTTTAGTTTTAAAACCAAAATATAAATAACACCAAACGAAGATGGAATCAAACTGTTTAAACCAAGATCATATTATTTCAACCACTTGGAATCAGTTATTTCAACCGCTTTCAATTGGTTGTAAACTGAACGGTTCAAAAGCAAATCGCTACTTGAAATCTAGAACCGAATCAGTTAAAAGTTTGACTCACAAAGTATGATTGAATTCAAGTTGAGGCAGAATTGTACTCTAGTTCCCCGAGCATTGGTTGCCACTGGAGTAAGGAATGGAATTCCCAAGCTCCAATACTCTCTAGTGAACTACGAGAGTAGGACGTTGATGGAACATGTATATGAGAGCATCTCCACCCATATAGCAATAAAGAACAGTTTATCTCCATTTTAGAGATTAAGAGCAAAAAATCTTTATCTATAAAGGTGAGGTGAGATATTCCCACTCAGTCTTTAAATGGACTTTTAATTTAACTTATTGAAAACTTGTATACAAAAAGACTCGAATTTATACAGAACTACCAAAAACTGTTTTTCAAACGTTTTGATTTTGAGTTAATGCTTTTCTACTAAAGTTTTCAAATCAAGAAATCATAATAACTTTTAGGGAATACCTTAAATAAATAAATTTATAACGATAAACAGTGGGAACTGGTTTAGAGGAGCCTCTATAGACTTGCGATGGAAATACTCCGAGAAACCTGACAGATTCCGCGAGTTGGTACTCTCGGCGGATTCATCAACTCAAACACAGAGCCTAAATCCGGTAAAACGAAGGAGCATGGCTTTCATTACTTTTCATAAAAGTTTTTCTCTTGGGGTGAACATGGCCATTATTCTTGCACATTCTGTGGAAAGAGATGTAGAAAAGGAGTACATTCTCCACGTAAAGAACGCTCGATCTTGCTGCGTCTTGCCGCGTGACTGTTACTGTCATATACTTTGGCCAGGCAGAGTAGGTGCTCGAGTGCTCGAGTCGATGGCAGTGGATGGAACGAGTGCCAGGTGTTCTTCAAACTGTCATATTAGTGGCGGAAGCTCGAATTACCACAAACTGGTCGAACCTTGACAGAGAAATGAAGAAAACGGAACGCAAAGCACGTCCAGCAAAATAAATTTTCAAATTTTGTATCTCTAGCGAATCCTGGAGCTGAGGAATCCTTGACACGCTATATGATGTGGTGGGACATGCGAGCGACTCCTGACTCACGGCTAAGACTGACAATCATGTCCGGTGGATTGAGTGAATCCACCGGACGGGGAAGCCGAGCACGTGCTTGAGTACATTAACAAAGAAAGTATCGAGGAGGCGTTTGATGGAGTGGGTTTGGGTATGGGCGGGATTAGAAAGTAATTCGCAACTCAAAGTGAACTTTATAGTGACGTCACGAATTAGTAAACTAATGTTAAGTATCGCCTTTTATTTAATTAACCTAAGGAAAACTTTTCTAAAGCACCAAGCACCCTAAGCCGACAGGCGCAGGTCGCACTGTAGATCGTCGAGATGTTGTACGAGCCCCGATCACATTAGCTTCTGTATCCTCGATATCATTATAGGATTCCTCTATCCTCAAAAGTACATACATACTCTGAACTCTAAACTGACTTTTTGGTTTCCGATATTATAAGTGCGACAGACGATTTTAGAGCTACTGATAGCGGGGCTTAGTCCTGCTGTTCTTCCCTTCGGGGTAGTTGTTGCTTGGCCCTTCGGGTCCTTCTTTCCATTGTAAGGTTTGATGGGGTCTTCCCATCCGTTTGCTATTCATTGGTTCGCGTTTACTGAAAAACATACATACTCCATGGCACCTAGAGAGAATCTATATGCATGCAAGATCAACTTCTGAGATCTTTTGTTCTCTTGATGTTCTCGAGAAAAAATATAAATATTAAGTAAAAGTTTTATATTTAATTAATAAAAATATCAAAGTATTTTATAAATATAAAGATTAGCTAAACCTGGAGATGTGAGAAGATCCAAACATAAACCATGAAAGGAATGTTGATCTACGTGCTCCCCAGAATACATATGCGGGATGTTTATCACCACCAGATCACATTTTATCAAATGTTTAATTTGTTAACTAACACTTTCTAAAGGGAAAATTAATAAATTAAACCCTTGCATATTTTCCTTCTTCCATCAGTAGATGGAGAGGGTGAATATCAAGGAAGTTAGCGAATCTATATGTATCTCAACTGTCTTCAGCACCGAGGAGAAAAAAGGAAAACGGCAAAAGTGGTTTAAGACTTCATGAAATATACAAGTTTTGTATCATAGTGAGCTTATAAAAAGAACTTGCCAATGATGTAAAAGGTCTCGAGAGTAACATTCTTTTCTTAAGCGCTGGTGTTCGCAAACAGAAGGGAAGAGAAATATGTAAGGAGAATCATATTTTGGAGTTGTTAATAACCTCTAAACTGTATTGATACACGAGTTGTGAAGTTCGATTATCTTACTCTTGACTTTAGGTCCATTTGAATAAAGATGCATCCAAAGTGCACATTTGTATGAGAGAAAAAAAGACGAGTGTGAAAAGAGGAGGAAAATCTAAAAGTGCGATTAGATCGGACAATATGGTGAGGTCTTATCGAACTTGTATATTAAATTAAAATATTCAATATTTTTATATTTAAAATGTATTTTTAAAATAAATACTATATGTTAACTGCATACTGCATGCAGTTTACATATAATATTATGCCGGAACTTTCAGGAAATCCATAAGTCATGGATTGAATTGCACATCAGGAACCATAAGCGACCGACTGTAAATCTGCTGAAGGTTTTCTACGTAGGTTCGAATCCTGCATCTCCCAAGTATACTTCATATTTTTCAAATAGAGATCGGTTTGCTATCATGTCAGAAAATAAGTTTTGTGCAAGGTCTAATTTATCACCTAGCCTCTCCCGCAGGAAAAGTCCGATGATAAATTAAACGACTTTGCATATTCTCCTTTTCCGAAGATGGAAGAGGTGAATAATATACAGGAAGATCCAAGATCCATTTATCACCAGTGTGATAAGATAACGGTAAAACTATAAAACTAGTTCGCAGAGAGAAGTTTGTAGCATACCAACACAGCTATCAGAAAATGAAAAGTTATTAAACTAACTTTCTCTCGCGAATCTTAAGGATTTGGCGTTAATTTACCTCTCCGTGTTCAGACGGAGAGATAAATATGCATGCTGACAGTTTTATTATCCTTCTACAAGTGTGGAATTCCAACAGAGGTGTCCAAAAAGAGAAATAAATTTAATTATGATAAATTTATTATACATAAGTTAAACCATCTTTGTTAGAGGATATACCCTTCTGGAGAACTATATAGAGAGGTTGCATACATATTCATTATTTTGGAAAACATGTGATCAATCTTGCATGCTGTCTCATTTAACGAGAGCTCTTTATGGGTTTTAGTGGACTACTATTCAATCGACAAGACCAGGTTGAAAATCTCTATAACTTCCACTCTATAGCACCATTGAGAGTGACCCGAGAACTAAGTCTGGTACAAGACGAACCCTATGCCATGGTGAAGTGAAACTAATCTTTACCGCAAGTTTGGTAAAAGTCATTCTGCAAACTACCGTTTCACCTCGCCACGACACAACCGCGTGCAGCTTCAACATCCACTTCAGTTCTGTTCTCCTGATGGATGATTTGCACATAGTGCCAAGTGCCATTCATACCGATAAAATCTCTGGCAGCAATTCGCATGACTGAAAGCAAACCTCGTGCTTGCTTCGTTCTACTGAAAACCGACATGATGAATACTGCAACTCTGTATAACCCTTCAACGAGAAGTTTTAGGACAGTTAACAAAATGCTCGGGTAAGAGTCTAACTCATCTGCAAATCAGATCGCGATAATCTCCATCTTATATATGTTTGAAGTTTATGCATCGCGTTTGCTTCACATAAGTAGTTTCGGATCACAACAGCATCAGGTCTCCTAGAGCTGATGTGGATGATGTCGATACTATTTAGCAATACGTGGGACTCAGATTTGAAGACCAGGTTCTGAGGTTTGGACTTTGGTTGGAGAATATGACAGTCATTCGCACGATGAAAAAGCAAGATATATATATACAGAAAATGGTGATGAGAACTGGAACTCGTACTTCTCTCACTTCATAACAAGCGCCTGAAAGCTTATTCTTCTTGCTTTTGGCTCGAATGGTCAGATCCTCCTAATGAAATCACACTTCACTCTTACACCTCACCACAGGGTAGAAGTTTTTGTCCCGATATTTTGTGAAGTGTCTGTCCGGAATCGAGCTCAGTCGCATGGCAGAAGGAGATCGTCAGCTGTGAATCCTTTTGTACAAGGCGGTGGACAGAAGGGTTACTCCCGTTACCGGTACGAGAGAGCAGGGCCACAGGTGGTACATGGCCAGAAAGATGACGTTGGGTCTCCAGGATGGCTGAGATCATATTTCTTGTCGATGTCATCACTTTTTGCTGCAGTAGATAACATAAGTATATTACCCTCCATGAACTATTCCTTGTACTTCCGTCACATGGACTCTCTATAAGTGCCCACACCCATCTGCTTGGTCTTATCTAATAATCTATTCTGCTTGTACTTGGATCACGTGGACCCGCCGTCCACTCCCAAATGCTTCGCCTCTTAGTTTATCATTCTTTTGTCCTTGCTTCACATGGACTGTCTATAACTGTCCACTGCCCACCTAAAACGTTCACTTGGACCATGATTCATGCACACCGTATACTCTGCAGCTCGACTGTTCCTACAGTTTATCGCTGTACTAACTGTGCCTGATCAGTATATTATTATTTTCCTCGAGATGAATGAGTACGTAGTACATAAACCTCTAGAGGGACTGGTTTATGTTGATAAACTGTTCTCCTTATGCTTTGTTGAAGGAGTGTGATCGTGCTCGTGGTTTCTCAGTCTTAAAGATTCATGAGAATTGAGAAACCACTCCTTCTCGTGGCTTGTGCAGCATAATGGGTGAAGAAAAATTAAATCTAGATGATTTTGTAGAAGATCAGACGATTTTAAAGATCATGGTTTATAAAAATCATAGATAAAAATTATAATTTATCAAATATCTTACCTGCAGAAAATGATGTATCGTACATAAAGGACACTCCAGAACACAAAAGAGAAAAAAAGACTTTACATTTCCATAATCGTTTACCGAGTACGTAAACTTTTCTTGATGCTTGGCAGAAAGAGTGTGGTTTATCACATAAACCATCACCTTCCAAGAAGTAATGTAACATGAACTATGTATGCTCTTCTTTGGTTATTAACGTAACTATTACTAATCAGTGCAAGTTCGTGTCTTCTCAAACCATACAGTGGCATATCAATTTTCCGCTCTTAACCGAGCAGAAACAGTGGTTTATCAGATTTCTGAGCCTGAACCGAGTCTAAACATTGACATATCACTTCCGGACCTAAACACAGCACAAACTGTGGTTTATCAATTTTCCGAACTTAGATAATTACAAGAAAAGATCAATGGTTTATCAGAAATAATTCAAAGAGCAAAGGGGAGAAATGGTTTATGTATACGATGATGAACTCTTAGGAACGAAGACAGGTTACTGCATTACCATGTGTAACGAACAAAGGCTGAAAAATATCGTTTGTTTCCAAGAGATTTTCATTTGTTGAATTTTAGTTCTCGTCAACTCTTGGGGGGATTGTTGTTTTCTTCCGTAAAGTGATATTACATATACATAGATTTCCTTGATCAGACCTCCACAACAAATATAGGACTTGATAAGACCCCTCTTATAATTTCTTGCTTGATCTGACTCATGACCTAGGGTTACAAGTAATACAGGTCATGATGCTTAATCATACAAAAAACTGAGATTTGTTTTGCTCTCTGACCGGGCAGTGATGCAAGAAAAAACTTCAAAAACTTAATTTTAGATGGTTGGTTTACTTGTTTCTATGTATGCATAGCTTATCCTGTTGACACACATTGCTGACTAGGCAAAGTGACTTGTATTACTGGCAACTCCATTGAAAATTCTGATCAATTAATGAATTATAAGAGAGACCTGATCAAGTCCAACATTCTTTCTAGAGTTCTTATCAAGTAAATTTTTGTACATATAATGATAACCTGTTCATAGTTATAAAACTTTGTGGTCCTTGACTTGGGACGTGTAATACAGTGATAACCTCTCGTGAACTGATCTTTTGTCCAAAGCTTTAGAAATAATTTTCACACACCTTCTGGTTTATGTTAGAAAGCTTGTGCAAAGATTTATTAATTACTTTGGTGGAGGTTGCTTTGATCAAACCATGTGAGTAACAATTTGTGATACTTTGTACATGTTCTAGTTTCTGTGTAACAAGTTGATGTTATTTAAAGATCCATTGAAAAGCTATAGTAGAAAAATTCTACCTTTCAAATAGAGATTATTTTTCTTAATATATAAAATAGAGATAAAGAGATCTTAATATCTAATATAGAGATAAAGAGATCTTAATATCTAATATAGAGATAAATAGATCTTTATCTCTATGAAAGTAAATGAAGGAGGAAAATATGTAAAGTTTAATTCATTATTTAATTTTTTAGTTGAGGAGTGTTAGGTAATAAATTAAGTGCTTGGTTGTATTAATATTTTTTTATTAATAGCTTTTAGTATTTATATTCTCAGAAGTGCGTATGTCTTTGTTTGCTTTATGGGTTATGTCTAGATCGACTTAATTGCACTTATATTTATACTAGATTTGACTTTTTAGTCTATTTATTCGAGAATTTATGTATTCCTAAATAACAAAAAGAGGACAATTTTTTTCCAAAAATTCAAGTTGCATCATATGTATACGGATGGAGATAATCTTACAGACGAACAAGTGCAAGAAACTTCAAACTTGCTCCCCGTTATGAAGTCCATCTGAACATTTTGTACGAAGTCAAGTCTCCTTTTCCTTTTTCACGTTCTCTCGCACTTGCAAAGTTTTCTTCCAAACTGGGGAAGGTACTCGATCAAGTTACCAGTACGGTATGGTGAGATCTTCATATCAGCAGAAATTTGTTTGATCCACCCCAATAGGTTCCCTGAGCTTGATCATCTCTCTCTTAACGATGTATGGCTTTATCACACCCCTGACTGGCTACAGCCTGTAAAACCAGTCACTTTTTGATGTTATTCACATATGAGACTGCACATATTAAAAGAATGAGAATATAGATAGTTTAATGTGTCTTTAATGTTAAATATTTGAATTACAGTCATATTTAGTCAAGATTGAAAGTACTAAAATGATGAACCAAAAGATAAAATGACTGGTTCTACTGTCAATAACGTGTCAGGGGTATGATCAAGCAACCAAACGTTAAGAGGGGTATGAGCAAGCACAACGATCGTATTGGGCGTATGATCAAACCAATTTCTGTCATATCAGTTGTCATTGCATTGCGGTATATACGAAATATTCACGATAAAAGATAAAAGCTGACAAAACAACTAAGAGAGTCTCTGTACATACAGTTTTGAAACTGCGGAGAAGGTTTTCGCGCGTGCGAGATAAGGTTGGAAATAAACGGAAAGTCCAGATTGTGTACAGTTTCAGTTTGAAAAGTCAGGGTTGGAGTTGAAAAATACAATTTTTCACATTTTGGAAGATGGTTTCTGAACAGATCATTTTCGCCACAGTTTATGCAGTTTAGAACACGAGCGAGGTGTACCACGGTGGAATTTCCCCTGCTTCCAGCTCAGGGTGAATATATATATTCGTCGAAGAGATATTTATTTTACGAAAAAAATATAATACAGGAAAAAACTCAAAATATAAACTCGGAGGTGAAACTGCGACAGGCTCGACGGAACTGCACTGTAGAGAAAATGTTAAAAACTGCAGCATTTCCATTTTCAAAACTGCATGTGCAGAGACGCCCTAAATCTGATTCCTTTTGGACATGAAAACACTAAGATAGAATGTCCTTTTACTCCGTCTTCCCTTGTCCTGTCATGACATTGCCTTCTTTCACGTGAAAACATCGAGAGCCTTTGCTGCATAAGCAAAGTGCAGAAGAAGACACGTGTGTATCGGAGCTCGAGCTTCTGAGTTTTACGTTTGCGCATAATAGCACAACTACCATCTCCTTGTGTCGGCTTCAGGCTAAAACGTTTGCCGGTACCATCCGGCTTCACGCCAAGAAAGAAAACGGGAAAAGGAAAAACTTGTGTCGGGTTCAAGGTCTCTACAAGTCCTTCCTGTACTGTCGTCCACTGAGATTCACGTGTCTACGAGTCGTACGTGCATTCCAGAATCCATGCGAAGATGTTATGGAATGCACCGTTGAATTCTCCCACCATCGTCGTGGGCGTCAGTTTCGGCCGTATTTAGCTTGCGTTATCTGCAACCATTACTTTCTTTTCCTTCCTTCCTTTTGCGGAAAATCTCCAACCACTACTATTTTCTGCGGCTGGGGAGACAAGCTCGGTCTGACATACATGACTCGCATCAGTTGTTACGGCACGAATTCCGCAGAGCGGTCTTTTTACAGGCGGGTGATTGCCTGGATATAACAGTCAGCACTTGGAAATACTTGTGTTGCTACTCGGACGGCACTACAGTAGATGGGGAAAATCATGTCAGCACATACTATACACTGTGTAAGAGGAGGCTACTCTGAGAACAAGTCCGGCTCCGATTGTCGGCCTACCATCGTCGCAAATGGAGACTTACGTCACCACAGCTGCGCCACATTTACAGATGCGGTCACCCTGCTGAATCGACTGGATTAAGCAAGCAAAATCAGGTTTTCGGACTAATTAAAGATAGAAGGAAAGGTTTCGGACTCATTAGGTAACGGATGTACTTGGCCCACTAGAGGGTGTTGAAGATTCCCGGACGGGAAAAGGATGGCTCCTTCCGGCGACTATAGAAATGGCCAGGTCAGTTTTCTACACCCACAACTGATTTAGCCAGAGGAGAGTATCAAAGTTCTCCTAATAGGGGTGTTAAATAAAGCAGAAATATTCTTCAACGACAGAAAGAGAAAATGCAAGAACTTTTCAGCGGCTAGTTTATATAGAACCGCTCTGGATCGTCCTTATGAATTGATCTTTATTATTATTATTAACAATTTGGTATTTAAAAATAATTAAACTAAATATTAAATTCTATTATTATAAAAACAAACGGACAAAATCACAAAAAATAAATTAAAAAACACCCACGGCATTTTCTTACAAACACCTCTGGAATTGCACTCGCAAAGACCTGAAAAGAATCATAACTCCTTCCGTGTGTCAGAAATCTTCGCAAAACTTTTCAACATTGACACCCCCTAATGGACCAGAAACCTACCCATAGATCACTAAGTCTTTACATTCTAAATAATATGCTAAAATCAAATCTAATTCGAGAAAGTAAATTATTTTATATTTAAAAATTTAAAAATTTAATGAAAATAAGAAATGGTTACAGCTGACCGATCTTTGTATATTTGTCCACCGCAAGATAGAAACGAACTTTTCCTCGGATGTAGGATTCGACGCGGTCACAGAAGTTTAGGGAAGGATGCATTGCATATGACCGCAATATACTTGTTTCATTTGGTACTCTCAAATGGAGTTCGAACTCGTTGGTATCGGCGCGTATTTTTAAAATCAATTCGATAGTATATATATATATACATTCATCCTCTTCCAAAAATGGAAAAGATGGCACGCATTAATTTATTGGTTAATCTTTTTAGCTTAAAACGTTAACGTCTAGATTAAAATCAACTCTGGATCTAGATCCAGAGTTTTCTCCCTATTTTATGTGAGATCTTTTTCTAGATTATGTCCAGAAAATCTGTTGCTTTGCAGTTTTTTAACATTTAAATCATACTATAAAATATGTATTTTTAGATTACTTTATCTGAGATTTAAAGTTCACACTTACACATTCTTTTATAACACAAAGCAGAAAAGATTTTTCTCCTCCCGTCCATACCAGAGCTAATTGATACTCGTGCAGCACAAGTAACGACACGAGCGGAGACATGTGTTCCCTTTTGGAGCCAATGGCCTCGCAAGCAAACAAGTCTCGAGTTATATATAGCATAAAACATTAAAAAAACACGATGTAAATATATCTCATCCACATGATACACTACGATATTGAAGAAGACATATCTACTTACTGGATAATAAGAGTTTATTCGTGCTAAACTAATAATCTTTCCGAAATTTCCAGCCGCTGCTAATGCTCGTCGCGCCTTCTATTCTTGTCTCCCCATCCTTGCACAAGAGGGGCGTTTGGGTGCCTCTTAGTACTAAGTTCCTTTTCTGTTTAACTTGTTTAGATGTGTATACTGAATTTTGGATTGTTAATCATTTATATACTATATCAGTCAAAGTAAGAACTTTGGTCCTAACAAGATTCCTCCGCATCTTTGCATACTTAACAAATTAATGTAATATGTTACCAATAGACAAACAATAAGTGAGAAGGACTGACGTATCTGCTTGTCCGATACCCCGGTTGAGTTACCATGACCATTGTGGAATCAATTTCTAACTCAAGTGGGTAAAGGTCCAATACAGAACTGTCGTCAAATGTAGACATTCGCACTTATCCGTGTAATTCCCACTTGCATTGTTTAATTTTCATTAGACACATTAGAATAAATTTGAACATTTTTCATTTTATAAATATTTAAACCGGTTTATGATGTTGCTCTGCTTTGGTTTACACTTGGCTGAAAACGCCAACACCACCATAAAACTTGGTAAAGATGTAAGACGAGAGGTCCCGAGGCTACCATAAAACTGTTGCTGTCAACAAATAATAACTTTTCTTAACTGCAATTTAATTTTGACAAATTTCTTGTATTAGAAAATTTTGCATACAAGAGAAAGAGATCAATATATATTAGCCTCTTCCCATCTCCAAATGGAAGAGGTGAATAGTATGATGCCTTGCCTACATAATGAAAGACACATAAAAACTGAACCATTACGGAACTTAAACTCAGGACAATATGCATGCTGACGGACTCTTGCGGGATAATATGCATGCTGACGGACTCTTGCGGCAGGCCGAGGAAGCAGACAACCGTAACTTTCGGTGGAAAATACCGTTGTGCGACTGGTTCCGGTGATGGTAGAGAGCGTTTGGGTGCGGGAAATATTTGATGCGAACGGGCCATTTACAGAAATATGCATGCTGGATGAACTTCGGGAATATATATAAGTGTTAAGTTAAAAATATATACTAACTAGATATAAAGAATTAAAGTATTTTATAAGTGTTATCTGTTACCCATGCTTGGAAACAAGGGAGGAGCAGGAGATAACCCATAAGTATTGTTGTCAGTGGCGCGCTTCAGAAGGTACAAGTCCGGGAGTGCACAGACCTTAATTTGTCTATATACTGTGATGTTAATTTAATACTTAACCCTTCTTACCGGAAGGGTTAGGTATTAAATTAACCACCTGTATATTTACCTCCTCCATCGGAAGATGGAAGAGATGAATATACAGGTGGTTAATTTAATATGCACGGAAATCACCTTTGGGGAACTTTTGCTCGGTATCTACTATCGGAAAAGCGGTAACTGTTATATAAAGATTCTATACTCAGCTCTATTGAGAATCAAAATTAATGATTAAATGTTAGCCATACACTGAACTACCCAAACGTCCAAGAAAAACCATAGTGAAGTCTATAGCCACGCGCCTCCAACTGTATAAGTCCGGCTTGCTGTTGACTATTATAAAGTGTTTAATAAATACTTTAGTTTATTATTTAACTTTTTTTTTGGAAAAGTTATATAATAAATTAAGCTTGCAATCCTTTTCCACCAAAAGATGAAAGAGGATGAAATATCTAAAGTGCATTTCCAGTTAAACGGAGAAAAAAGACAAAAGTTCAAACATGTAATAAAATAATCACGGATAATTGGTTCAAACCTATCTTAATTTTTTTTTGTGAAATTACAGTTTACTAAAGCGTAGAGTTACAGAGAAGAGTGGTGCTTTATTGGGTTTGTAAATTATGATAATAATTTCTAGATTTATTTTACTATTTAAAGAGCTAAAATTTAATCGTTAAAGTTAACACCACTTGAGTTACACATGATTACACATGATCACTGAGTTACACAAAAACATAATTCACTCTGAAAGAACCTCTTTCAAGTATAAAAACTAGTGTTTTTTACGAGTAAAAGTACTTTTAATTTTTTACCTAACCATTCCAAGAGGAAAAGTTAAAAATAAAATACAATTCTTTGTAAATTCTCATGTTCCGAACTTGGAAGAGGTGAATAAGCATGTTCAACCACCTGTGCGTCATTTTTGTATAGTATTATTATCAGAAATAATATATTTATTAAATATAAATTTCACATTAACCTGTATTAAAATTAAAAATTAAAAATTAAAAATTAAAAATTAATCACACGAATTACTGCAAAAACGTCCACAAAAATCACTAGTGAAGTCCATACCAATGCGCCTTCAACGATATAAACCCAGATATTTATTGATATTTTTATCACTATTTTAATTTATTAACTAACTTTTTTCTTTTAAACTTGCTGCACTCTTTCATCTTCAGATGGAAGAGGATATTATATGCACGCAACGTGCGTTCTATATATATGCAACTAGAAGGAAAGAGCAAAGAGTTTATTTTTTTGTTTTCTATTTATTAAAGAGAACAACGAGCGGTTCTATCGGTACAAAAAATAAAGTGAAATGTACACAATCCGTTCCAAAAGTCAAACACTCATATCAGAAGTCTGTAATGCGTGGTGTTCCTACAACCGTGGTGTAAACCGCAGTATGCGGTTAACATATGTTATCCCCAAACATGAAATAATTCAAGTATGATTATGTGCTACTTGCATGCACTTGCGCAGCATCCGGCAACTCCATCATCCCAACACACACACGGTAGCCATTTATACCATCAAGCCATATATATATTGGTCAAGGTGACCTTTTATCTACGGCGCTAAATATATAGTCGTCAAATATAGATGATTCGATCGAGCACATAAAAGGGGGCTATTAGAAACATCTGAATCGCACTGTTTGTGGGTAACCCCAGTGGGGTTCCGTTTCGACAGGTATGTATACTACTATGCGGTACAGTAGTGACCATATACATCAGTCTAGACTCCAGTCACTCCCCGTGATGTTGAAGGTCCACTGCCCGGTAAGTTGGGATCGGAGTCGTCGGACCGGCGGAGACGCACCGGTACCTGACATCACAGCTCCTGCTTTCTGTTTTGGTGGTGCGCACCATTTTGACAGGAATGTTCGGTAAGTGAAATAGAGTAGATTTGTCCGCCAACTGGCCACCATGGCGTACTGCCGGAACTCGAGTGCGTTCTGTGATCCGTTTGTTATTATTCGTTCCATAATAATTACAGTCACTGTACCTATTGACACGAACATGCTCCAGCGATTCATATGTCTGTGATTTGACTTGCACGCCATGCCCAACACAATCCAAGATAGGGTCCATGGGGGGAAGAAGAAGAGAAGAAAAACAAACAAAAAACGTCTCCTCTTCTCCTCTTCTCTTCTTCTCCTTTAGTTAGTAGCTTTCCAACAATGCTCTGCTTCGACCAACAACAAATATATACATATCCTGATTCTTATCCACGAGAGAGTGTGGAATCAACTAACTACCAGTGGCCGTGTTTAAGCTGAGTGGATTTGTTTTTATATTTATACCAGCACCACACGAGGAAAGCCAACACGTAGCTCACATAAGTCTAATATCGGAAAACTATTTCGTCGGTGTGTGTCCTTGAAGGACGGTCAGTAATTTTTCATATGGGTCAGTAATTCGCGTGGTGATATATATTAGTGCTTTAGGTAGAGCTTAGAGCTAGCTTAGTAGAGTAGAGCTAGCTAGGAGACCAGACAGAAAAGAAAAGAGCCCCTCAAACGGCCGAACGTCCAAATATAATATACAAATACGAAATATTGAGAAAGATATAGAGCCAACGGAACCTTTAGCATAACGCCTGGCCATTGGTAGGCCTCATATCAAGAACGACCAAGAGCCCATGTGGAGCGGACCGTCAGGCCCCCTTTTTCTTGTATGAGGACGAGGCGCATGGGGATTGTGAATGGGAATGAGCACGAGCGCCACTGCAGAGCCTTCCCTTCTTGTTATCGAGGGGATGACTCGAGGAGAGACAAAGCACAGAACCGGATACCGGTAGGATAGGGAGCAAGAAGTGTATGGTGAGAGGAGAGAGTGCTTACAGGACGGGACATGACATGACGTGGACGGATAGAATGGCATTCTTCTGTGACTCCTGAATGAATGCCGACTTAATTTGTTGCCATGCATTTGCATATCTAACTTTCGACTTTGAGAGACGAAGAAACAAGAAAAATATGAGATTTGTCCTTCCCTGCTCCGATTTCAAATCTCTCATAAATGTATCTAATCCAAATTAACTGTCTCCATAATGTATGGTTTTGGGTTGAGTTTGGGTTTGGGTTGAGGTGCATCAGAGGTCTGATTGGGCCGCGCAGAAGGTGAGACAGGGGAGGATGGGGAGGATAGGTAGGGTCTTCTTAAAGAACAACGCGACCCAATGAATAGCAAACGGATGGGAAGACCCCATCAAGCTTTACAAGGGAAAGAAGGACCCGAAGGGCCAAGCAACAACCACCCCGAAGGGAAGAACACCGGGGCTAAGCCCCGCTATAGGTAGGGTCTTCTTGAACGGAGTACGACGCGACGACTCCAGAGTCTTGCTGGGATACGAGGGACAAAATGTCTTGCGCCGTGCCGTTGGATGGATCGACGTTGGTTTTGGACAGAAAGAGAGTGAGCGAGGATAACGAACCTCAAGTCCTCAGATTTCCCAAATTTGTCGAAGTAATAATGAGGGCCAGTTGAAAATGTAGAACAGGCTGAAGAGAGAACGGGTACTGAACAGAGTCGTCTACGGTAGTCGTCTTCCGAACAGTTGCTGAAGTAGAAGTCCAGCGAGAGCCTAGAGAAAGAGTTCGTTCGTTGTCGGACGGAATGACGGACTGACAACGGATAGATCACAGCAGCTAGCTACAGTACCGTGAGTGAGCGTAGGGCGCGGCAGGAGGCGGGGATGGGATCTTCCTCCGAGGGGAGAGGGCCGGGAGATCCGGTAGATCCGAGAACAAAACGGCGAGAGGGAGGGCAGAGAGCTCAGTCTTGATCGAGAGACGAAGTGAGAGAGCAAAGAGAAGAGCGGCGACGGACAAAAGGCCGCTGACTCGAATGCACTCCTGGAGAAAGAGGAGAGGAGAGGGGAAAGGATAGAAATGGAAGGCAGTCATGAAAGACGTGGACGACGGGGTGTCAAGGGAACGGGAGGTGCCACATCACTTAGCAGTCCCCAGTGGCATGTAGCAGAGCTTTCTACTTCTCATGCTGAGCTGAGTGCCGAAGCTTGAGCCGAGCGAGGCCGACGCAGCAGCGCTTCTCTGCCAAAAGTGGACGAGCACGAGGTTTTGAGGCACGAGTGCAATCAGCCCTGTCCGGGAAGGGGCAGGGAAGAAAGGGTAAGGAGGATCACTCCGAACAGCTGAAGAAATGAGAACGTAGTGGCTGATAGGTTCGAGAGAGCGAGTGATTGCTGCAGCAGCTCTATTGTGCGTGCTTTGGATAGGAAAGAAGCAGCGAGGGAAGGTGGTTAAGGGAAGGTAAATTGAAGAAGGGAGGAGAGGAGAGTTACTGGTTCCATTCGAGTTGTCGAGGTGGTGTTTGCAGCAGAGAGGATAAAGTACCTGCATATTCTATTAGGTGGACGGACCATGCGGGCCGAGAGGCCTGCAGAGACGAGAGGTTTCTGCGTGCACGGGATGAAAGCGCGGTGATCCGTAAAATAGTTGCAGACGAGAGATTGCTTCAGAAGGGAATTCGGAAAATGTCGACCACCAAGGTCACCTACTCGTCGGGGAGCTCGGCGAAATCTAAGCATAGTGTACGAATAGCGCAGACTACCGCTGATGCCAAACTTCAGGCCGTATTTGAGGAGTCTGGAGAATCTGGAGACTCCTTTGATTATACCAAGTCCATCAATGCAAGCAAATCCACTGGAGAGAGTGTGCCTGCTCAGGCCGTCACGGCCTACTTGCAGCGTATGCAGCGCGGAGGACTCACTCAAACCTTCGGTTGTATGCTTGCTGTTGAGGAGCTAACCTTCAAGGTGCTTGCTTACAGTGAGAATGCCCCGGAAATGCTTGACCTTATGCCCCAAGCCGTTCCTTGCGTCGGGCAGCAGGATGTATTAGGTATTGGCACCGATGCTCGCACCTTGTTCAACTCGCCAAGTGCTGTGGCCCTGGAGAAAGCTGCCGGAGCTCTTGATGTCAGTATGTTCAATCCCATCTCAGTGCAGTGCAAGAGCTCAGGAAAGCCGTTTTACGCCATCGTCCACCGCATTGATGTAGGGTTGGTAATAGATTTTGAACCTGTTAGACCGTCGGATCCTTCAGTGTCCGCAGCAGGCGCGTTGCAGTCGCACAAGCTAGCTGCCAAAGCAATTGCCCGGCTACAATCCCTTCCCGGAGGTGACATAGGCTTACTGTGTGATACCGTCGTCGAGGAAGTGCGAGAGCTTACAGGTTATGACCGGGTGATGGCTTACAAATTTCACGAGGACGAGCATGGAGAAGTTGTGGCGGAAATAAGACGTTCTGATCTAGAACCGTATCTGGGCTTGCATTACCCTGCGACTGATATTCCTCAGGCCTCTCGGTTTTTATTCATGAAAAATAGAGTGCGTATGATATGTGATTGCTGTGCGCAACCGGTTCAGGTCATCCAAGATAAGGAGTTAAGGCAACCTCTCAGTTTGGCTGGCTCGACTTTGAGAGCTCCGCATGGTTGCCACGCTCAGTATATGGGAAACATGGGATCAATAGCGTCTCTGGTCATGGCTGTGATTATCAACGACAACGATGAAGAATACAGTAGCCGGGGTTATCAGCAGAAGGGTAGGAAGTTATGGGGCCTTGTTGTCTGTCATCACACAACTCCTCGATCTGTTCCCTTCCCTTTGCGTTCAGCTTGTGAATTCCTCATGCAGGTCTTTGGTCTCCAACTTAATATGGAGGTTGAACTAGCTTCCCAGTTGAGAGAGAAACGCATCCTTCGTACACAGACGCTGTTGTGTGATATGCTACTTCGCGATGCTCCGATTGGAATTGTTTCACAGTCACCCAACATTATGGACCTCGTAAAATGCGACGGGGCTGCGCTTTACTATGGAAAAAGATTCTGGCTGTTGGGTACTACTCCTACGGAATCGCAGATTAAGGACATTGCAGATTGGCTTCTCGAGTACCACAAAGACTCAACAGGCCTTAGCACCGATAGTCTTGCAGACGCAGGTTACCCTGGTGCCGCATCATTAGGCGATGCGGTTTGCGGAATGGCCGCTGCGAAGATTACTCCGAAAGACTTTCTCTTCTGGTTCAGGTCTCACACAGCGAAGGAGGTTAAGTGGGGAGGTGCCAAGCATGATCCAGATGACAAGGATGATGGTAGGAAAATGCATCCGCGATCCTCTTTCAAAGCCTTTTTGGAGGTTGTGAAACGCAGAAGCTTGCCGTGGGAAGATGTGGAGATGGATGCTATCCATTCGTTACAACTCATACTTCGCGGCTCATTCCAGGACATTGACGATAGTGACACGAAGACGATGATCCACGCACGTCTCAATGACCTGAAGTTACAGGGCATGGATGAGCTTAGTACAGTAGCAAATGAAATGGTTAGGTTGATAGAGACAGCTACAGCACCAATATTGGCAGTAGACTCCAATGGTTTCATCAATGGCTGGAATGCGAAGGTGGCTGAACTAACAGGACTTCCAGTCAGTGAAGCAATGGGAAGATCTTTGGTCAAGGATCTCGCGTTGGAGGAATCTGTCGAGACTGTGGAGAGACTTCTCTACTTAGCCTTGCAAGGTAAAGGACAATCAATCTCCGTGGATTCTGCATTATGGTGCCCTGGTTATCGGTTAGCCTTGAATTTATCCGTTTGTTTAGATTATTAGACACAGTTGACGCAGCTACTGCGGTGCGTGGTTTCTCTTATTTTGTCCATTTCCGCCGGATTTCAAGCTCTCGACCTCCAAAAGCATAGGTAGGAGTAGATGATTCCTGAGATGGAACTTTTCTCTTGCAGGTGAAGAGGAGCAGAATGTTGAAATCAAGCTTCAAACTTACGGCGCTCAAAAGGAGAAAGGAGCGGTTATTTTGATTGTGAATGCGTGTTCGAGCAGAGATGTAACAGAGAACGTTGTTGGAGTATGTTTTGTGGGCCAGGATGTTACGAGTCAAAAGGTTGTGATGGACAAGTTCACTCGCATTCAGGGTGACTATAAGGCGATTGTGCAAAATCCGAATCCTCTTATACCCCCAATATTTGGTTCTGATGAGTTTGGGTACTGCTCGGAGTGGAATCCGGCAATGGAGAAGCTGTCAGGGTGGAAGCGGGAGGAGGTGATTGGGAAGATGCTTGTTGGCGAGATTTTTGGCATGCAAATGATGTGCTGTAGGCTGAAAGGCCAAGATGCCATGACCAAGTTTATGATTGTTTTGAACAGTGCCATGGATGGGCAAGATTCAGAGAAGTTCCCATTTGCCTTCTTTGATCGGCAAGGAAAGTATGTGGAAGCACTTCTCACTGCGAATAAGAGAACCGATGCCGAAGGTGGCATTACTGGTGTGTTCTGCTTCTTACATATCGCAAGCATGGAGCTGCTCCAAGCACTAACAGTGCAGAGAGCTACCGAGAAGGTGGCTTTTGCGAAGTTGAAGGAGCTGGCATATATCCGCCAGGAGATCAAGAATCCCCTTTATGGGATCATGTTTACTCGGAATCTGATCGAGGATACTGATTTGACTGAGGAGCAAAAGCAGTTCATAGAGACGAGTGCTCTCTGTGAGAGGCAGCTGCGGAAGATTCTGGATGATATGGATTTGGAAAGTATAGAAGACGGGTGAGTGTTCTTCCTACCACAAAGACTACTGTAACGTGTGTTAATCAATATTGTGTAGAATACTACTCCGTTGCTTGTTTTGTGGAAGGAACTTTAACCTCGGGCTAACCTCGGACTATTATCTTTTGCTTCGCTAGTTGTGTTGAGGCGATCGACGTTAGGAAGTTGTTTTACATTCTCGTAGAGTTTGTGGTAGGAACCTCTGATATCTTGGCTTTCCACAGAATGCGAACTACTTACGAGTCTGAAATATGGCAAGGAGGAAAGCAAATTCTGCTCGAGTGCTTAGTGCTCAAAGGGTTGCTTTCATTATATCTCTGTGCTTGTGGGAATCAGGTATTTGGAGCTCGACACTTCGGAGTTCATGATGGGCACGGTAATGGATGCAGTAATTAGTCAAGGCATGATAACTTCGAGAGAAAAGGGGCTACAACTCATTTGGGAAACCCCTAGAGAAATTAAAAACCTGTGTCTATTTGGAGATCAGGTTCGGTTGCAGCAAGTGTTGGCCGACTTCTTATTGAATGCTATTCGATTTACCCCGTCATCAGAAGGATGGGTAGGCATCAAGGTGGTCCATTCCAGACATCGACCGGGTGGAGGTGTTCATGTTGTCCACTTTGAGCTAAGGTCTGTTGTCTATTTCTCTGCCTGTTCACCTTTGGTTTTAAAATTACTTATGTTTTCCACTTTGAGCTAAGGTCTGTTGTCTATTTCTCTGCCTGTTCACCCTTTGGTTTTAAAATTACTTATGTTTTATACTTATGTACGCATCATCTTACCATCTTACGCCTTACCAACATCTTTCCCAACTGTTGCATAAGCAAACGCATGGGGTTAGGGTAAGGAAGGGCGTTAGTAAGCAGATATGAATTTATCACATCAGCTTCTCTCGGGAATTTTTCTAAGTACTCGGCAAACGCATGGGGTTAGGTTAAGGAAGGGCGTTAGAAAGCAAATATGAATCTATCACATAAGCTTCTCTCGTCTCGTGAAGGGGAGCTTTCGAAGTTATCCGAGTATTATGTATCTCCGCACAACTTCCATTTTAGACGTTTTAGTCCTCAAAACTGGAAGAAATAGTCGTTGTTCTAAGTTGTGCAGGGAGGAATATCAATGATCCTGGTATATCTGGTAGTTTCGGAAGCATGGTTGGATATCTATGATCTCCAGGCCTTGCCGTTTTCTGAGTAGTTTGCTGTCAAAGAATGCATGTCTACGCAAAGCGTGAGAGTTACACAAAGGAAATTGGGGAACCTGGTGGAGATTGGAATCGTAGGATAAAAGAGTTCCTATGTAGGTTGTGACCTTTTTCCTCGGGCTTGATGGATTATTGATATGTCGGGGCATGGTGTTCCGTCAATCTTGATCTGGTACAGGGTGACACATCCAGGAGCAGGGCTTCCAGAGGAATTAGTTCAAGAGATGTTCGATCGGGGACGGGGTATGACACAAGAAGGTTTGGGTCTGAATATGTGTCGGAAGTTACTTAAGCTGATGAGTGGGGATGTGCAGTACATCCGGGAAGCTGGTAAGTGCTATTTCCTTGTAAACGTTGAGCTACCCATAGCACAAAGAGATGATGCTGGTAGTGTCAAATAAGCACAAAATTTCCAGTACTGGATGCTGGACCATTTTTACAGACACAGCACGAGGTTGTGAACGATGCACTTTCTTCGGATTCTGAAACCGGCTTAAAGAAACGCCGCGGACTTCCGTTCTCCACTGTCATCATGAGCGGTTACAACCGAAGCAGGGCGTGAATGCTGTGAGAAACTTTCATAGCCGTGAAAGTCGCATCAAGTTTACATGCTGGATCGTTTTCATTGTCAATACACGTTGCAGAACCCCAAGTAGCCGGGTGACTCGAAATGTCAGCTTTTTAGAAATTTAGAATGCCATTCCGATATCGGCCGAGGAAAAAGTATGTTGCACTTCATTGGTATGGCCTTCTAAGTCTGTATTGTACAATCAAGTTTAAGTGTCGAGCAATGGACATGTAGCGTAGGATGAAACCTGCCAAGAGTTTCGTCCTACTAAATTATTGCGTCGTATGTACATTAGCTCCTTAGCTGGGATGTTCAGTGGCAGAAAGTTGTTCCTGATCACCTGGACGCTGGCAGGGTCACCTGAGCCCTGGGGTGACCTCAGCGCAGCTTTCTGGAGCTTCATATTTTCTGGCCCAACTAATGTGCCCTGGGACCAGAGAAGTTGTGAACCAATGATCAGAAAAGTTGAAATCTTGCATCACACCGAGCACATGCAGTTTTGTTTTGAGTTCTAGGACTCTGGCAGTGTTCTTGTAAAATTTTGTTCTGATTGTAAACCTAGTTATCGCGTGACGTTTCCTCCTTACCTGATTGAGTCGTAGCGTAGGTTTAATCCATTGGGTAGTGGGTATACTTCTAATTATCCAGTCTTAAGATTTTAGACACATCTGTATCTTTCCAAACCTTTTGAAGGTAATGGATTTTTCTTAATGTATGGCACTTCGTGTCAGTGGTTTATATACGTCAGAGGTCAAGCCAGTACATTCATTGCTTCCCTGTTAGTATTTTGATGTCTTTGATTGTTCTACGAAGTGGGTTTATATACGTCAGAGGTCAAGCCAGTACATTCATTGCTTCCCTATGAGCATTTGGATGTCTTTGATTGTTCTGGAACTAAGACAGGGAATGCTTGGGATCGCTTCAGTCGTGTTTGATGCCGGTCCTTGTTATCTAAGCTAAAACCGAAACGACTGCCGTAGCTTGTGGTTCCGAGGGTGACCTCGGTCCAACTGTCTCTTTGTTGATTGCGATTCTTACGAGACTCAATTCTGTGTTTTTCTTGCTTCAGCAGATGAACTCCTTGTGTTGGGTCAGCTTGCACTGATCTGGATGTTGATGTGGTTACTGTCTAGTACTTGCTTGGATAAGTACTTGGATAATTTCGGAGATGGAAATGTTTCTCGTTGTATTTTGTGTTAATACTGAAAATCACCGAGGGCTGGGCGTCATCCGGGAGATCCGAACCTGAATCATGCGAACTTTCGCGAAGAGGTGCGATATGCGCCAGGATCTGGGAAAAGGATTTTCCAAAGTGGATTTCACTTTTCTTCTACCGAGAAGGTAAGACCGCATAGACCGCATACTCTAATTGCGGGAGGCGATAGAGAACCTTACTTACAGGCAGTATTCCCGCCGTTATCTGGATCTGGTTTACATTTAGTGAAACTTTGGAAGGCAACTGTGGAGATTGCCGAGTGCCCTTGCCGTCTTTCCTTCCATGACTTGCGAATTCTGATGTTAGTACTGCATTGGTCCAACTTTCTCCGTGTGCTTAACCGTTGGAATGTCGGGTAATCTGCACTACTTCCGAGGAAGTTTCGGCTACTGGGTTCGTTCTTGAGCAAAGCAGCGGTGTATAGTGAGTTCGGGCTGACGTCTACAAGATTCGAAGGATGTAGTTGGTTGGATAGGGTGGAAGTTCGACGGAGTAAAGTCGAGAACACTGAAAAATACATAGTCATGTAGAGTTATAACGCGGTATAGTTTCGCGATTAGTTACTTACAAGATACCTGACTAGTGCAATGTAGACAAGACAATCGAATCGATCTTTCAAATCGCCTGTGTCACTGTCGAATAAATCGCGTATCAAAGACCATCGCATCTAGAGTATACTTAAGTGATCCAAGGCATTGTCTAACAAATCGCGTATTAAAGACTATCACATCCGAAGTTCACATTAAGTGATCCATGACAGGTTAGAACATTCTTCGCGGATACCTGACTTGACATACCATTCGCTTGCACATTCTGGGCAAGGCGATATCATTCCCTTAGAAGTTCGGAAGAGGGGAATATATAAGCGTTCTCTTCGAAGTTCAGAGGATGTGGTTGAATTTATTATTTAGTTTTTGAAGAAATTTTAAATAATAATTAAATATTTAATTGATCTCTGGTTTATTCTTTGTTGTCGGAAGTGCTTGCAGTTCCTTTTTACTTTTATACGTTGTATTTGTAAATAGTTTTTGATAATAACAAGCAAACAACAGTTCTTCAGAATTTCAGGTTCTATGCATATACATTTACACAAAATTAAATAGTGAATAAAATAAAATTTAGATTTCGTTACAGAAACGAAGATCGAGTCTTCTTTTCTAGATTGAGTATCAGAATTTGAATTTATTATGGATTTCATTCGATTCTTATTATTGTTTTATCATATTCATTCTAGACCAGTTGGAGAACATACACCGAATGGTTGTGGTTGTTAGTCTATGTGCACTATATACTGTAGACGATGCAAAGGAATTATTTTATCACATAAACAAAATTATAATATATATCGGATGTGTATATCATAACGCTCACTGTTGCTGTTAGCTTAATATGCATCCCAATCGACTTGGCAAAGGATAGTCAAGAAAAGTACAGCGAGATATGAGAGAGAAAATAAAGAGATTGGAGTCGTTCCCAATGTGAGTGGATTCAAAAATTACTATGAAAATATTTTTTGATTTATTTTCTTCACGTTTCTAGTGATGTTCTTGTTAGGTTATAGAAAAAATTATATATATTAGATAAAAGTTATAGAATAGAATAGAATAGAATAGAATTTTAATTATTCTATAAACATTAACTGTTACCAGAATCACAAGTTGAATTATATGTTTATAGAATAATTCAAAATCAAATCTTAATTATTCTATAAACATTAACTGTTATCAGAAAGAACCCATAAGTATAGCATGACCTGTTGCGCTACCAAAACCATAAAACCGGTGGTCCTGATCTCAAATAATCATTAAGTTATAAGCGACAATAATTTATTACTTAACTTCTCCCGAGAAAAATTTAGATAATAAATTAAACATGCAACCTTTAATAAATTAAGCATGCAATCTTCTCCTATATGTGCGTGTGCAGATATGGTGGAGTGGAAGTACTTTACCACATATAGAATGAAATCATAGTAATACATCAAGTGTTTACACTACCATTCCTGTCATAATGCAAACCAGTGTTCTAGTCGTTCTTAGGATGTCTGCTTTTCAAACTATGCATCCGATCGATAGTAGGCGACTGGTGATTAAGAAAAGACTTAAAATTTGAGAATGAAGGAAAACAAAGTGTTTTGCGTCCACAATAAACGTATTTAAACTTTCATAACGACAAGAGAAGCAAGTTGGCTGTCTCGCGTACGAGCTGTAACAATAGATCTGCGACAAGTGTTTCTGCGCGTCAATGCTAGAGGTTTATAAAAGAAGTATTGAAATTGAAAATTGACTGAACATTATGACCCTTAAATTTTAACATAAGGTTAAAGAAAAAATCATTTTTATAAACGATACTACATATATCAAATCCCTAACAATTATCAGAAATAAATAATAACAATCTATGGGTGATAAATCACTCTATCCGGCAGTTCCCCATGACAACTCAAATTTGAGAAGACATGGATTCCGAAAGAGTTAGAAGGTGGACCAAACAATTGTCTACTCCTCAAGATTTGAGAGCTCCAGTGAAATTCCTAAACTTTATGCTTGAGGGTACTATTTGTGAAGCACCACTTACTGCACTGTTAGCTATACGACCTTCTGATGAACAAGAGGTTTCAGAAATATTAAAAAGTTACAATAAGACTATGGAATAAGATAATAACTTTTTCGCTAAAAAAGACAAGAGTTGATGGGGCAACATTCTTCAGTCAACAAAAAGATGTCTTAGATGACTTTCTACAAGAATGTACAATGGAATAGGTCTTTTTTGTTGACTTGAAGCGCAAGCTCCTGATTTACATCCTATGACGGACCTTAACGACTTTGTAGTCGAAGATGGACAAGAGAGGAAGAAGATTTGATGGACAGAATTGCTGGATCTAATAGTCATCTCTATACTAGAACAAGAAGAAGCAATACTCTACATCTTGAAACACCTAGAGATTTCAAAGACTTGGAGAAGAAATCATTCTTTGCCCTTGTCCCTTACAAGGATGCAATAGTACATCATTCTGATTAGCGACCACTCGGATTAGCAAAAGTGAACAATATACTCATTTTTGTTGAAAATTTCATCTTTGCTGAAGATTACTTGGTACACCACTCAAGCGAGAGACTCGTTTGACGATATTTATTGTTGATATAGTCCCAAGCTCTAGTAGATCAAGGACTAATACTAGCCGGGGTAGTTAGGGTTGTTACGTACAGTTAGAGAATTAACCCACCATTAGAGTTTCTCTTGTACTCACCTCACTATATATACATGGAAAGACGAAGCCTCTCTCATCTCGTTCTTATTTACTTTCTTGTCTACTCGCTCTCTCTTCTTGGAGTGTCTTCTTAGAAGTATCGATATTTCTACACGACATCAGAGCAGTTGAGAGCGTGTGTCTCTTGCTGATGAGCAAGATGGAGTTTATGCATGGAGAAGTACAAGAGAGAGCAGCTGGAGTTGTGCTTGATGTTGAGCACTATCCTGGTGATGCGTTCGGATCATCACCATTTTCTTTCATCACCAGAAACTTTGAACGTGATTTCAGAGGCCTAGATAATTTTTTCTCGTTGAAATTGTTTGACCTGAAATGAAAGTTTTAAGACTTGAGTCCAAAACAAATACTCGATTGGATGGACCTGCCACTGACACTTTGAAAAAGTTGTGAAATTTCAAAGTATTGTGCGTCGATTTTTGACCTCATTTGGTCTAGTTTCAACTTTTCTTGGTTTGTTCTTTCTACGTTTTCGCTTTGTTTTGTTCACTACAGTTCACGGACAGATTCTTTCTCCATTCTCCCTACAGGAAGAGTACGTGAGTTGCTCTTGTTGTGACTTGTAACCAACTCTTAATCGCGAGATGTGGGCAGATGAGTTTCGTGGAGGTTCTATGAGGTTTTCTTACGTACAGAACATTGCAATTTTTTGATTGCAGCTATGACGGAGTTCGTATCTTTGATCACTGGAGAGAAGCTTGACAAGAACAACTACCAAGTGTGGAAGTTCCGGATGACGACTTTCCTACAAGGACAAGATCTACAAGATCTTATCATTGAGGAGGAGAAAATACAGAAGAGAGGAGAAGCTTATGTGCTTCAAACTAATCCATCAATGTATCATCAACTCGTGTACAACCTTTTCGATCTGTTGAAAGTTGACTTCGAGTTCTGTTCTCATCGATGATCTATTGTTCTATATTTCTATCGTTCCAAAAGAGAAATAACAGAACTTGATTCCTTTCATCATGAAGTGTAGCCACTGCATGTGGTCGTGTTGTACGTGGACCTGTACAGTGAAAACTAGTTGTAGAGAGTTTTTCTTTCTCCATTGTGTATGTAGCCGTAAAAGAAACTGCACCCTAGCTTGGCAAGCTAGGCAAGAGCTAAGCTGGGGCGATGCTTGGCAAGCTGAGCAAGAGCTAAGTTGGGGCCATGCTTGACAAGCTGCCCCGTAGCTTGGATTGAGACATCACCCTAGAAGGGGGGCGAAAGGTTCCAGAATGCCGAGCTCGTCGAGAAGTGCGACTCTATATTTCAGTTTCACGAAAAAGCGTTCTAAGTAATAGTTAGCACAAGTCTTAAGGTATGAAACGTGTGAGGGAGAGAAATCTGTCGATTCTGGACCGTGACTTGGGTTCATAATCTGACAGTATGAGTGCGTAGGTGTTGACGAGTACTATAGTTTTGACTCCTTATTCACTAGAAACGGAGGTGTACAGAGAAGTTAGTGCAGGAAAAGCTAGTAAAGATTGTACAGAAAAAAATTCTTAAGGATATGTACCAACTTTATTTCTCTTTTGAACGGAAGCACATGCCATCCCAGTGATAGGGCGCTCCTTTAGGAAGAAAGTGGTCTCAAGATCAATTCCGGCATGTTGGCCTCTTGGAAGGGAGTCTATGTTGGATATGCAGCCACGTCCTGCATATCTAGGGACGGGAGACCAGTATCTCCCTTAATCGTACACTTCCTGGCCTAAGCCTCCGCATGCCACCTTGAATATACCATGGGAGATATCTGCTGCACATATGGGGGGACTGTAAATCCTGTGGGACAGTCCCATAAGTGTTGGAGCTTCGGCCTACATTGGATGGCTTGTGGTATATTCAGGGTGACATCAAGATGACATCGAGAGTCGGGAAACTTTCATTTTAATTTAAGTAGAGGCCCAGCTTAGTTAGGGGCTGCTTTGATAAATAATCGTGCGTATAAGGACAACAAGGCCTAGCTTAGAAAGGGGACAGCTTAGCTAGGGGCTTATCTTTCAAGTAAATCAACCTGTGGTAGTTTTTGACGGGGACTTTTATAAAGAACTGACAGAAGAGAAAAGAGACATGCGCAAGAGAGAGAGGAGAGATTTTTGACGACTGAAGTGATGGTGGAGTCGACAATGAAATAAAGTTTATTTGAGTCTTGAAAGGTCTATCTGTGTATATGAGTGTTTGATTTGTATTTGGTGGACGCAAGAGGTAGAATTTTGAATTTCCATCGTCTGCAGCAATCTGTTTTCTTTTTAATCGTTCTCCTGATCAATCACAGTCAGGAGGTTCGTCCTCCCCAAGAAATACTCTCGCCACGACATTTGGTGCTTCTACTGAGAGCTATTGGGGTGATTGATTTGGAGAATTGATCAGATTGAGTGAGAAAATGGATCATAGTGCTGTCGTACAAGGTGTTGCTGCTACTCTAGGTGCTCCTGTTCAAGGGACTCCTGGTCAAGATGAGATTGACTCTCAAGGAGGACTTACGGTAGTTCCAACAGCAACAGCGCAGCCTGCTATAGACACATCTCAGATTCTTCAAGCGTTGGCTACCCTAATTCAACAACAATATGCAACTGGAGGAGCTGAGCAAAAATCCACAAAGGCGTTACAAGCAATTGTTGGTCGATGTGGGCGATTTGATGGAGAAGACGTTACTAGGTACCTGCGGGAGTATGTGAATGAGATGGAGCTGGTCAGGGCACATGAAGTTGAGGTAATTTTGAGCTTTGAGTTGACTGTTGTCTCTGATATGAGAGAGAAGGTGAGAATTTTGCAGAGAAGACATCTAGGTGGGTGGACTCTGTTTGAACATGCACTGAGAGAAGACTTTCTAGAAGAGGATTCTGAAAGAGTCACCAGAAGAACCCTCATGGACTGGATATACCGTCAGCCTGGATGTTCCATGGGATTGAATGAAGTGATTCGTGAATTTGAGAAGAGGTACTCTGAGCTTTTTGGACTAGAGAGGTTAACGCTGGATGCTAGGAAGACGGAGTTGTTTTTAGGGGCTCTGGATGAGTTTACAGCAGACAGACTTTATTTCATATTAGCTGATCGTGGAGCTGAAGAGAGAGTTACATCTGATTGGAGGAGAGTGGAGGAACTAGTATCTACTCTTGCTAGACAACGTCATGGTAGGATGGCGGTGCAGTTAGAAACCTTGACAGAATAGAGAGTAGGTCTTCATGTTCCAGTAGTTCCTCCTATAATAACCCAGGCACCTATAGTGATCCCTCAAGCACCTGTTGTGGTTCCCCAAGCGCATGTAGTGCCTATCTCAGCACAAAGAGGACCTAGACAGCAGCAACGACTTGTTGAGAACCGAAATCAGAATAATCTGATTGAAGAGCTCACTCAACAGTTGAGAGATTTGAGAGTTGAGATGGCTGATTTGAGGAAGGACCAACGACCGGTTGCACCAGGTGCTCGACTTGTAGGAGGAACCTTTACTGAGATGTATTTGGTGCGACAGCCCAGATCATCTCAGAGGAGACTGTGAAGACTTAGCGGTTGTCTTGCGGGAGGGCATAGTCAATTATCAGAATAACAGGTTGTATCTAACCGCCACTAGGTAACTTCTGAACACATATTTTGAAAGAGGAGGGATGAGGAGTTCTCTCTCAACACTAACTGGTGCGAACACTACAGCGATGACTGCAGGTTCTGCAGAAGCTGATGTATATACTTGGAGAGTTGAGGAACGCTCTAATCCAACTATGGTTGAGCAAGCTATTGAGGTCTCAGTTGAAATGATGAAGAGAGGTGCAGAATAGGAGAGCTACTGGATGGAGAGATCCAGTAGATGCAACTTCTATTCGCGCGTTTTTAGAAGCGAGTAGTGAACAAGATGCCATGGTGGAAGACAAAAGACGACTGGATGCTTCCGACCTAGATGCAGGAGTACCAGATGATAGTGATCATCGGAGAGTTACGAGGAGGAGAGTAGCGAAACTATCATCATCTGTACCAACTGGTAGGTTTCCTGCTGTCAGCGATGAAGACGGACCGTGAGTTTCTGATTGGTGCTCATGTAGTCTTAGAGACAGATTGTCTATCTTTACTAGGCATGATATCCAACTGTAACATGCCAGACATAGCAATGTTGCGTTAGATCGTCTATATTAGGAGCTTGAATCCATAGCTGAAGCATATAAAAGGGAAGGAGAATGTGGTTGTAGATATGTTGTCAAGGGCTCGTTTTGTAGACGAGGATGTCATGTTTTCAGAAGCTGAGAAAGAAAAGAGAAAAGATGCTCGGTGTCAGGTTGATCGACGGGTTACAAACTTGGTGCCGTTGATGTTTAGAGATGAGCTTTACACAAGTAGACTTCGTGACATAGGGTACTATCTAAGTTCGTTGGAGAGACAAGAGAGGTGGAGCAAAGTAGAGTTCATGGAGATAAAAAAACAAGCTTACAACTATCTTCTACGTGATGGGTATCTTTGGAGACGATCGCAGAGGAGAGATTGAATATTCACACGAGTAGTGGATGATCTACAGACTAAGCAGCAACTAATGAAAGAGTTCCATGATACCTTGTGGGCCAGACATCGAGAGATTTGGGCTACTTATGTCAAGTTGAAGGAAAGGTATTGGTGGAAAAGTCTGTATCGAGATGTGATGAACTACGTCAGTTCCTGCTTGCATTGTCAATTCTACTCAAAGATGCAGTATAGAGACGGTCTCGTGCTAACTTATCCACCTTGCATTCACTTTCAGTGGGTTCCCGACTTGGTGGTAATACCTCCGAGGCTATGGGGTATGCGATATTTGATTTCGGCATGTGAGGATCTCTCCAACTTTGTGGAAGGACGAGCTCTGAGGACGAAGACCACAGAGGGGATATGTAAGTTTGTTCTTGAGGATATTATCTGTAGATATGGATCTGTAGGAAGGCTACGGGCAGATAGAGGAGAACTATGTGATACAGAAGCGAAAAAGTTTTTTGCTCGATATGGTGTGAAGCTCAAGCTTACTACTGTGATGAATCCAGAGAGGATTGACAAGAGCGAACGAGGACATCCATCAATAGTTCAAGCCTTGGTGAAGACATGTGACGGTAAGCACAGATAGTGGCCTAAGTTACTCCTTTTTGCTTTATGCGCTGATAGAACAACTCACTGTTCTACTACAGGGTACATGTCTGAATCAATGTTAAGGCAGAAGCCGATGATGCCAGCAGGAGAAGATTTTCCCACCTGGGCTACCTTGCCATGGGAAGATAATATGGATCGTGTACAACTTCTCTCACTATGAATCAAACAGCTAGAATGTAGAGAAGAGGATCTTGCAGAAACGCGACGACTTTGAGAATCGTGAGGATCAGTGATGTATTAATACATACCAGAGGATGTGCATCAGTGATGGATTGATACATACCAGAGGATGTGCATCAGTGATGGATTGATACATACCAGAGGATGTGCATCAGTGATGGATTGACACACGTTGTCGTGTTGTACGTGGACCTGTACAATGAAAACTAGTTTAGAGAGTTTTTTTTTCTCCATTGTGTTTTTTTTCTCTCCATCAAGCTGTACCCTAGCTTGGCAAGCTGGGTAGGAGCTAAGCTGGGGTGATGCTTGGCAAGCTGGGCAGGAGCTAAGTTGAGGCCATGCTTGACAAGCGGCTCCTTAGCTTGGATTGAGACATCACCTTGGAAGGGGGGCGAAAGGTTCTAGAATGCCGAGCTCGTCGAGAAGAGCGACTCTATATTTCAGTGTCAAGAAAAAACGTTCTAAGTAACAATTTGCACAAGTCTTAAGGTATGAAACGTGTGAGAGAGAGAAATCTGTCGATTTTAGCTCGTGCTCGAGTTCATAATCTGGCAGTATGAGTGCGTAGGTGTTGACGAGTACTATAGTTTCGACTCCTTATTTCACTAGATACGAAGCTGTACAGAGAAGTTAGTGCAGGAAAAGCTAGTAAAGATTGTACAGAAAATTTTCTTAAAGATATGTACCAACTTTATTTCTCTTTTGAACGGTGTCGAGGCGAGAGTTTCCTGGGAAGGGCGGAACTTTTTAGTTGTGATACGATCGTGAAGAGGAGGGCAAAAACCACACACGGAATACGGATCGCAAGAAAACACACCACATTTCGCTGAAAACATTCACAGAAAACATTTCGCTCCGGCCAAGATAAAACACACGGCGTGCAAGTAGATCTTCAACTCCGGATCATGCAGATTGAAAAGCTCACGCTCAAGGACTCAGAACATTAGAAAACTGCTCCTGTGAAGCACCAGCGCATTCACCTAGAATCTTCCTGTTTTCTTTTCAGAAAAGTATGCGTACAAGTTGTAGGTCTCCTCTCTACTCGATTCGGTCTACTAAGCTCAATCTCTCGATGTCAAAACTCTGATCAGTCAGAAAATCTCTCTAGATGTAACCTATGTGTAAAATTTCTCTCCTCAGCTCTACTGTTTCTCTCTACTCGATAGTCTCCGCACGGTAAACTCTACACTGCTTGATGATCGACAAAACTCCGATAATATGACAATGGTCTGAGAATTCTCTCCCTCCGGAGTACACCCCTCTGGGTTTTCCTCCATCCTACGCATCCTTCACTGTCACCTGGCAGAGATAAAAGATACCCTAAACAGATGGCAGCAGAAAATTAAATCACTGGTAAAAAATCTACACGTACGAAGACTATTTCACTAAGCTTCGCAGGTTCATCTGTACGGACGGCCACCGTCTCGGCTGTACAGTCAGCATCTGCCACCTCCACCCGAAGTAACTCCATCACGGCTACCTCTGACCACCGGAATCACCTCGTTCTGACACGTGGAGCCCGAGTTATCACCATTGTCGTTTTCTGACCCCCTTAAACTTCGAAATGCCGTAAGTATTGCCTCAGGTATCAGTTTCACTTGATTTTTCGACCCAAGTGAATAATATTTCGAACTCTACATTTTTCTACAAAAGAATTGGTACCAACTTGGAGTATCTTTGATGCCATCTCGCTACCCCAAGACTTAGAGGGTCGCAACTGAATTCGTACTAATTACCCCGACAACCCGAAGGTGAGAGGTCCATTTCGAAACCCGGTGGTAATCTCCCTCTAGCATCCACACTAGGTGACTGCACTAGTGCAGGGGTAGACGGAGGCGTCCCGCATTCACGGTACGTTTAAGGGACATCTAGTGTCCCGTCCCTAGGCAACTTGGTGCTCCTCATATTCCCCCGAAGGGGCCAGCCTACTCCAAGCCGGTTGTGAGTCTGAAGGGATTTGATGCGGAGACCTCCACCCTACAAGTTTCTCAGCTACACCACGGAAGCTGATCTCACAACTGGTTTTGAAGACCAGTTTCTAAGCTAATATGCTAGAAAGCTACGGTATTTCGTCTTTCCTTTGCTAACACGAAGTGCCATAACTTTCTCTAGAAATGCTCTTTTTGTACATTTCGAATTTTAAACAAATACTACATACTACAATCTACATGAGAAAAATCTAAAAGACATTTTTCGAACTCACTCAGATTTATGATAAATTTCTCGGTATCAGAAATCTTGTAGAAGAACCCCAAGTAACTTTTCGTCTGCAACTCCGTTTGTAACTTCTGAACATACCACGGTGATCAGCGCGACGAGACCTACGCTGTGGTGTTTTCAGATTTTTGAATGCTCACTTCCTCCAGAATCGACTTCTCTGAGGTCTTAACTTCACTTAGAGAGACTAACTTCTAACTGAGAGGTGAATTATTCACTATGTGAAATAATTCACATCACGACACCACCCCCTCCAAACCTGCACACCCTCTGGCATGTGCCAACCTCTTTATGCTTCTGTCGTTTCATCATCATCATCACTCTCCCTCGCCTCAGCCTCTTCAGTAGCCAAGACGTCTTCATCTCTCGTCATCTTCTCAGACTCCAGAAAGTTGAACAAATCTACTGATTCTCCACGTTGTTTGAACAACTTCACTCGCTTGCTGGCCACAGATAGTTTCAAAGGAGTACCATCCAGCTCACGTAAACTATAAGTGGCATTCTCGTAAACATCTAACACAACATAAGGCCCGAACCATCTTCGCGAGAACTTACGAAGTGTAGAATGCTGGTTCTCCAGCGTGCTATCATACACCAGAACCCAATCACCAACACATATTGGCTTTGGTCGTAGTCGGTGAGTCTTGTCGAAACGCTCTTTGTTTCTGACTCGAGCCACCTTCAGTTTCTCTTGCGCCTCAGCAAGATCCTCCTCCCTTCGCTCCAACTGCCTAGTTCGTAAAGCAAGGAGTGAAGTATGATCTATACCATCTTCCCACGGTAGCGTAGCCCACGTAAGGAAGTCCTCCTCAGCAAGCATGATTGGCTTCTGCCCCAACATAAACTCAACTGGCATATACCTAATCGTGGTACAATGTGTAGTCCTATCAGCTCATAAAGCAAATGGAAGTAGTCTCCGCCATTCTCTAGGTCTACCATCACATGCTTTTACTAAAGCGTGAACAATAGAAGGGTGTCCTCGCTCACTCTTACCAATCCCTTCTGGATTCATGGCAGTAGTAAGTCGAAGCTTTACTCCATAACGAGCAAAGAACTCCTTTGCTTCTGCACCTCTTAGCTCGCCCCTATCTGCTCGTAATCTTCCAACAGATCCATAACGACAGATAATATCTTCCTGTACGAATCTACATATGTTCTCTGTAGTCTTCGTCCGTAGTGCTCGTCCCTCCACGTAGTTGGAGAGATCTTCCCGAGCTAACACCAAGTAGCGCATCCCTCATAGTCCCGGCGGCATCATCACAAGATCAAGGATCCACGAAAAATGAATACTAGGTGGGTAGGTAGGTACAAGTCCATCTCTGTAACGGACCTTGGAGTAGAACTGACAGTGGAGACATGATCCAACAAAATCCACCACGTCTTGATACAAACCCTTCCACCAGTATCGCTCCTTCATCTTCGTATATGTAGTCCAAACTCCACGGTGTCCAGCCCATAAGGTATCATGAAACTCCTTAAGCAGATTCATCTTCGTCGGTTGATCATCCACCACTCTAACAAGCATCCCATCTCTTCTCTTCGGACGTTTCCACAGATAACCTTCATGTAGAAGGTAACCGTACGCCTTTCGTCTGATCTCCTTGAACTTTGCATCACTCCAGCCTTCTCGTCTGCAGAATGAACTCAGATAGTATCCGATATCGCGGAACTTTTCCGTGTAGAACTCCTCGTAGACCGCAGTGGTTCCAAGTCTGAAGTCTGCTGACCAACTTGGCACCAAACGTCTCTCTTCTCTTCATCTTCGACTTCTGCAATCATCTCTTCTTCATCTGTATAACGAGCCCTAGATAACATATCTGCAACAGGATTATCCTTTCCTGCTATATGCTTCAGCTCAGGGTTCATACTCCGGATATAAGCAATCCATCGTAAGATTGCTATGTCTGGAGTATTACAGTTTGCTATCATACCTAGCAAAGGCAAACAGTCTGTTTCTAGTATCACACGTGCACCTATCAAGAACTCTCGGTCTACCTTCATAGCAGTAACAGCTCCCCACAACTCACGCTTCACTTGAGGATAGTTACGTTATCTATCTGTTAAGATCCGAGCTCCAAACCTTGAAACAAACCGCACATCTTCTGCCCATCCAATCGTCTTTGGACTCGTGTTAACAGTCAGTATGATAGGTCTTCCGCTCTCGTAGCTAAGTCTCCTTAGTATAGGTGGAGACTTCAAAATCTCCTTCAGCTGCTCCATCGTCTCGTGATGTTCTCGCCGCCAAGTAAACCTCTTCCCCTTTCTCAGAAGTCCATACAGAGGCTCGGCAATGTGTGCATAATGAGGAATACTCACACGAAAGAACACACAAGCTCCTAAGAATCGTCGAACCTCAGTGATGTTGGTACAGTATGCTATCCTCGCTATAGCATCTACCTTCTCTGGGTTCGGCCGTCTTCCAAAAGTACCGCATAAGTGACCAACCACCATAATCTCTGACATTCCAAAACAAGATTTGGTACTTGACAGAGTAAGGCGTACCTCTTCCAAGCGCATCAGAATCTTCTCCACATCTCGAATATGGTCTGCAACGAACTTTCTGCAACCATCAGAAGTCACATCTTCGTCTTTGTCCTCCACCGGACAGCCTTTCATGGGGATATCATCCAGAAATGGGATAGTAACCTCAAGTACAAACTCTCGTAATACCTTATGCATCGCATTTTGCATATGGGCCACTGAGTTTGTTGCTCCCTGAGGAAGAATACACATCCGCATCAACCTCAAAGGTGTACGCATGGTAGTCAAGTCTCTACTCTCTAAAGCAAGCTGAAATTGATCGTAACCTGAAAACAAATCTCCAATAGAATAGATAGATCTTCCAGCAAATGCCTCGGCTACTTCATCAACCATAGGTCCTGTCCCCACGTTTTGAATCGTGATGTTGTTGGCAGGCTGTAAGTCTTGGATGAAGCGTAAGGCTCCTGTCTTCTTAGGTACTGTGAATCATCGGCTAGAGTACGGAGCCATAGATGGTTCAAGAATACCCATCCGCATCCTCTCCTTCAGTAACTCAATCACCTTTGGTAACAAGGCACGAGGGACTGGAATCGGCTTCAAGTCCCAAGGTACGTGAGGAACAGTGAAGATAACCATCGGAGCTATCACACTAGGATCCACACAACCAATCTCCTCAGCTGAGAAAGAAAATGCCTTACCATGGCTAACTATCATCTGCTCAAAAGCTCGTTTCTCCACTTCAGTCAAGAAGCCACCCCCTCCTATCTGGAGCTGCTCGAGTGTCTCTTGAGTAAACTTGTGTCATATCTGTTTAGGATCTCTCAGTATAGGCTCAGTGGCTGCTAACTCCATTTGCTGTTGTGAATCAACAGATAACTGGGTCGCCACTGGTTTCACCTTCTTCGCTACAGTTTTGTATTTGGTGTGAACCTCTACTTCTTCACGAGAGCCACACCAGCAGATTGCATCCTTCCATCCACTCTCCAGTCTCGGATGAGGACGAGATTGTAAGCACGAGACAACCTCCTCATAGACTTTACGAGAGTGGATGGGGATCACCACCCTTCCTCTCATCTGCTCCATCAACCTATCTACATCATCCAGCCAACGAACAAAAGACTGTACATCTACAAACTCCTCGTAAACACCAGAAATCATCTCACCTTCGTTCAGAACTCCTGTACATCTTAGATTTTCTGCATTCCTCTCCATCTGCCTTCTACGCTTCTCAGTCAAATCCTCTACTCGCGTGAACTCACTCCAATCATCAGAACTGAAAGTCATCAAACTAGATTTCCAACTATGTACAGTGTAACTACTCTCAGAATCTTGAGCAACCTCTTCGTCAGCCTCATGTGATCCCACAGGCTGCTCAAGCGGGATCATAGTAGTAGCAGATCCATCACTCTTGTTATCCCGTCTTACAAGAGTGGTTTCTGAAAACCCTTATTCCTACAGATAGGAGAATCTCTCAAAGTCTGTCTGTTTCGTTCGTGGTTCGTACGAACGGTCAGAAACTGAACAGAACGTCTGTCATCAGGACTACGGATCCTAGCATAGTGAGATCCGTCATCCATCACCTTCGTCTCCATTCTAACTGCCGTGATATAAGGTTGACCAAGAATCACGAGATATGAAGCAGAAGATTGCACGAAGAAGTGCTAATCTACCTCCACATCACCCAGCTTCACCCTCACGTTAGGACAAGCGCCGTATAACTCACCCTTCTGGTTGTTTGCAGCTCGTAGCACCCAACCATGGTTCAATTTAATATGCCACTGATCTCTCTCATACACTTCTCGTGACATGATGTTGATCTCTGAACCATGATCAACCAAAGCAGCAACAGGTTCAAGACTTCCAAGGCGAACTCGTGTAGCAGTCGTAGCACGAGCCCAGTGTCTCTTCCTGAAGTCGCTATTAGTAGCTGGACTCTCGTCGTCAGCTTCATCATCATCAAACTCAGCAGTATTGATACCAGCAACTAACGCTTCTTGCTGGTACTCTGTATCATCAGCCTCTTGAAAATGCACCTTCCCGAACTCTGCATCATTCACAGAAGCTCCTACTACATCTATCATCTGACTTTCAACTTGTTCAGACATCACCTGTCTCTTTCGCTTGATGATGTCGATGATCAGTTCGTGAAACTCCCTCTTCGCAATACCAAGAACTTCCCAAAGAGAAAACTCGATTCGCGCGTCAAGTATTCTCTGCTCCAAGATGCTCTTGAGATCAGTTGAAGTCTCGATATCAGCCGTCAACTTGTAAGCCGGTCCCTTCTCTTTCTCTTGGGCAGTAAACCGTCTACCAGCAGTCGTTGGCTCCTGCTGGGATCTCTGCACGTCCTCCATCGGACCTGGTGCAGGTGGGGGAGCTGCAGAAGTAGAAGGGATGTCTTCGGGAGGAGCTGCTCGCCTCCTTGTGACTCTTCGTCTGTCCCCAGCCTCCTCCGGAACTCCAGTATCAAGTTCAGAGGCTTCTCGCCGCCTCTTCTCCTCCGCAGAAGCATCTTGCCAGTGAACGTGTCTATCCACATCCACAAATGCCTTGATAGACGCAACATCAACAGGATCTCTCCACCCTGTGACCCTACGTATAGTTTCTGCTCCTCTCTTCAGTACTTCAGAAGGAACTTGAGTAGTATTCTTCTCAGTAGTCCTATCTAGCAACGTAGGACTAGAAGAAACCTCAATATGTCCGGCATATACATCAAGATTTATCGGTGGTGCCATCAATGCATGTACTGTTGCAACCGTAGTAATCTGAGGTAGACTCCTCATGCCTCCTCGTCCAAATTGCGTGCTTAACGGCTCTCCAGTAGAAGAAAGGTGTAGTCTCCGTTCTGGTAGAGAATCACACCATCTCGCAGAGCAGCCGTGAGCTCTTGACAGTCCCCTCGGAAATGATCTTGACTGTCACACCAGATACATCTACGAACAGGAGCACCTCCTGGACGTGCAGCAGCAGGCGCCGGTGGCTACTCTCTCTGCAATCCAGCTAGCTCCACCTTCAGTTCTCTCATCTGCCGAATCAGATCTTCGATCTGGTTCTGCTGTCCATGGTTCTCTGCAGGTCTCTGAACCGGTGCCCTTTGTGCAGGAACTGACACAACTGCCATCAAAGGTACTGCAGCCGGGACAGCAGGTCTGGGAGCAGGAGCCGGAGGTTGCTGTACTTGAGGAGCAATGCGAGGTTGAGTGGTCACTTCTGCAAGCGGACGTCCTCCCACAGCCACTCTTCCCCTTCTCTGCCTCGTTAGTACAGCCACAGCATCCTCAACTCTCCCCCAATCAGTAGTAACTCCTCCTTCAGCCGATCGGTCAGCCAACATAAAGCATAACCGATCTGCCGTAGCATCATCGGTAGCTTGTAGAAAAAGTTCAGTTCTCCTAGCATCTAGAGTTATGCGCTCTAGAGTTGAGAGTTGTCGGTATCTCCGATCAAACTCTCTCAACATCTCATTCAGACTCATCATACGACTAGGTTGCTGCTCAACCCAGTCTAGAAACGTTCTTCTAGTGACTCTCTCTGAATCTTCTTCGAGAAACTCCTCTCGAAGAGATCGCTCAAAACTCATCCACACACCTAGATTCCTTCTCTGTATGTCCCTAACTTGGTCCCGCAACTCAGGAATTACAGCTAACTCAAAACAGGATATCATCTCTATATCAGTAACTCTAACCAGTTCCATCTCTCCTCGGTACTCACGCAGATATCTAGAAATATCTCTTCCTTCAAACCTTCCACATCTATTAACTATCGCTTGCAAAGCTTTGGTAGATTTCAACTCACCCCCTCCAACGATCGGATGCTGTTGGACCAGGGCTGCAAGCGTCTTCAGAATCTCAGTTGTGTCGAGGCCAGATGCAGATGTTGCTGCAGTCGCAGGGGCTACAGTAGGTGCTGCAGCAGACGTAGATGCAGCAGCCGTAGAGGTGGCACCAGCAGCGCTTCCGCTCTTCCGATCCATCTTCCTCTTCGTCTTGGAACTCAACTTCACGGTCAATCACCCCAAGAAGCCTCTCAGTGGAAGCACCAGATTGTATGTCGAGGCGAAAGTTTCCTGAGAAGGGCAGAACCTTTTAGCTGTGATACGATCGTGAAGAGGAGGGCAAAAACCACACACGGAATACGGATCGCAAGAAAACACACCACCACGATTTCGCTCCGGCCAAGATAAAACACACGGCGTGCAAGTAGATCTTCAACTCCGGATCATGCAGATTGAAAAGCTCACGCTCAAGGACTTAGAACATCAGAAAATTGCTCCTGTGAAGCACCAGGGCGTTCACTTAGAAGCTTCCTGTTTTTTTTTCAGAAAAGTATGCGTACTGTAACGACCTATGTTACACATAGGAAGTTTGTCTATTAGTAAGGTGTTTAGTTATAACTAAGTGTTGAGAATGTTTATTTGCTGCCAAAGTACTTTAAGGAGGTATCAAGTTAGTCATGACTAGCTAAAAGTTAGTTATGGTTAAACTTAGCTGTACTTTTGGCAGAATTCAGATATTTGCTAAAGAGTGAGCACTACTATCTTGTCCTCTTGTCTAAAAGGTAGAAAGGAGGTGGAAAGTATCCTTTATCTCCTTTTTGATTTGATATTAGTGGTTGGATTAAAGTTGTGGACTTTGTGGGCATTAAAAACAAGAAGAGATTCCACATGTTTCCTTTTTAGTGGGTCCTAGTGTAGAGGGGGGGTGGAAATTCGAGATTCCTTGAGAATATTCCAGAATCCTTCTAGAAGTTGTTGACTTTGAAGGAATAAGCCCATGTGATTAATGCTTTTACCTTAAGTAATATCTTAGTAAAACCCGGTAAAAGTAGTTACGGCTGAGTTACCGGAGGGTATCAAAGTAAAAACCTAGAATGTATAAATAGAGGAGTAGAGAAGAGCTCCTCATCCTTGTTTTCACATTGTCGTAATGACAACTTGAGTAATATAGAGAGTGTGGAATATTTTTAGCATGTGAGAACTTGAGAGACGTCGTTAGAATGGAAGATTTTAGTTGATGTGTTTAAGGAGATTTTTAGTTGATAAGTTTGTGGGTGTATGAATGAGTGAACTTAGCATTTTTCCCTTCAAGATTCATGGTGTGCTTCCATCAAAGCCATCAGAGGTGACCCCTGAGTGAGAGACTGGCCCGACATTTGCAGATTCATCGGTGGCGATCGTGGAGGTTGAGAGATCGGGGGTAGTTGATCGATGAGATCGTGGAGGGTTCACATTTTTGGTTCCGTTGCCGGGACCTCACTTGAAGAGATCATTGAAAATGTTTAGAGTTCAGTTCTATATTAGACAAAAAGAGATTATGAGAGAACACATGGAGAGAACGTTGGGAGGAGAGAGAGCTAACGTGATATTAGCAACATTAGAACCTTTCGTGTATCCCGTAGTGATATATGACGCGTTCGAAGTCATTCTTTACATCTTGTTCACTTAGAAAGGGTTTGAGGAGAGTTGAAAGAGGGTGCAACAAGAGTTGTAGAGAAAGGAGGAGAGAAAAGTTATTAGAGGAGAGAAATTTGTGAGTCTAAAAATTCTGCTCTCTGGAAAATTTGTACAGTCGATGTTAACTTTTCTGTGAATTTTATTTTCCTGAGAAACTTTCCAGTGTTTTAGATTGGCTAATAACCTATCTAGGACAAAAGAAATCATAGGAAAAGGTGGTCTAGAGAAGGAGCAATGAATTTTCAAAGTTGAGGGGGTTTATTCGTGAGAGTTAAGGAATTCTGTTCTCTGGAAAAAGTTTACAGTCAGTGTCAGATTTTCTGTGAATTTTATTTTCTTGAGAAACTATCTAGTGTTTTAGAGTGGCTGATAAGCTATCCAGGACAAAAGAAATCATGAGCAGATGAGGTCTGAAGAGAGAGAAAGAATTTTTCAAAGTGGAGGGGGTTGACAACCATGAGGGAAGTGAAAATATACAAATTTCAGTTCTCTGAAAATTTGTACAGTCATCACCATCTCTTCTGATAATGGAAGTTTCTGTTGAAACTTTATGATTTAGTAGCTTGGAGGTTGAGCTAATGGAGACCACAAAAATCTTGGAGAGATCTCTTACCAACTAAGAGATATACGTTTCGGCATACAAGGAGGTCTTGACGATACATCATGAGAAATCCAGTTCGAGTGCCAAGGTTGAAGAAGAGACGTTTGGGAGTTAGAACGGAGACGGAAAGATCAACGTTAAGTATAGAGGCGTTGCGATCAAGCATCTATTGCAGTTGGGGTGCCATTTTTGCTTTATATAAAGAAGCTTCTGCGAGCATCGGCGCAGATGTGAAGAAAGTTGAGTTCAAAGTATCATTCACTGTGGAGGCCACGAATGCTCCTGGCAAAGTAGAGTGTGATCCTTACAAAAGTGACTTATAAGATGTCTGCTAGGATCAGTACAGACGATGGTCATGAGGATATTATCATGGACTCTTAATTTTAGATTGGATTTTAATTCGTGTATAGCATGAATAATACACAATTTTCAGTATAAAGCTTGAAAGAGTTAAGAAAGTGATGTAGAGTTATTTTCTTCAAAGATATTTTGTCCACTTAATGGTTGAGAAGGTGCAACATGAGTGGAAGTTCAAAAGATTGGAAAGTTAGACTTAGAAACCTTCCTCAAGGTTTAGATGTCATAGTAAGCGTCGGAGAGAGCTCGAAAGAGATTATCGTTGAGTTTGAGAACCCTAGTACAAAACCTCAAGTAGAGTCTCCGAGGAGAAGAGTAGAAACCGACTTGTGGTGTTATTTCTGTAGAGAGTTGGGACACAAAGTAGTGAATTGTCCAACTAGAATCAGAACCGAGAGAGCTAAAGGGAAGCGGGAGTTTACTGATTTAAGTCTTCGAGTGGGTCCATCGTCACCAGTGCCAATTCATCTTCTAGGCGAAGATCCTTGTCCAAGTTGTGGAGTGGGTGATCTATCAAGAGGACACAAGTGCGTCGATGTGACCGCCCTACTTACGTCAGTAGTCGAGAAGTTGGACGAGACTCAAAGAGCTGAGACGGAGAAGTTGTCGACTTCAAAAGAGGACTCGGCTGAGTTGTGATGGAGATCGTCATTCGGATGGTGGAGAAGACGGTGATGCGACTCAGGCTCATGATTACCTTGGGAGAAGAGATGGCACAAGAGGTGTTGTTACAACCATTTCTTTTCATTTTACCTATGGTAGATTATTCGCGAATGGAATTGGTCATGTTCGTACTCTTTTAGCGAGTAGTTATTGCACAAAAATTAGAAGAGTAGAAAGAATAGTTACAAGATGGGGAAGTTACCAGTGTTTCATGGAAAGGACAATGAAGATGTAGAACCATTTGTACGAGACTTCAAAAGGGGTTGCATCGAAAACAATGTGAGAAGGAAGGAAGAATGGGTGTTGTTACTGCCAGAGTTTTTAGAAGATTTTGCTCTTACGTGGTATGAAGACCGAGTGAAGAGCAAGACACCTGGTGCAGTTGAAGACACATGGGAGACGTTGAGTAATGCACTCATCGAAGAATTTCTTCCAGAAGAGAGTTATGAGAAGCTCATGGTGGAGCTTATTCATTTGAGGCAACGAGACGACGAGAAAGTTCGGCAGTATGCCGAAAGGGTGGATAAGTTGGAGCAACGGTTTCGAACGGTCCTACGGAAGAGTGGAGACAATGTGGAGTTAACGATGGCGGGGATTGGAGCAGTGTTGACCAAGAACTTGGTGGGAGGGTTGAGGTCTTCAATTCGAACCCAAGTGAGGTACGAGAAGCCAGCAACCAAAGCGGAGGTCATCAAGATTGCGATAAATATGGAAGAGAGTTTGGATGAAGGAGATATCATCCAACCTCATCATGCTGCTCTGGTGTCAACTCCGACTCGTAGTGTAGTCACAACGATTGCACCTGCACCATCACAATTGGTGATTGCTTCAACGTCAACTCCTACTCCAACGGTGGTGCCAAGACCGTTTGTCCCAACAACGATGTCTACTGCCACCTCTGATTTTCATGCCGAGCTGAAGAGCATCACCGATACTCTTGCGGATCTCAAGATAAACGTGGTGCAGTTACGAGAATGGAGGAACAAAGATGGAGGAGGAGGTCAAAGAGGTTACGACAACAATCCCAATCGAGGAAATCAAGGTAACTTTGGAGGCAACCAAGGTAACTTTGGAGGCAACCAAGGTAACTTTGGAGGAATCACTTGTTGGACGTGTGGAGGTTCTCATTTCCAGCGAAATTGTCTTAACAACGGAGCAAGAGGTGCCGAAGCTGTCAGAATGAATGTGGGTGGAGGAAATCCATCACAAGGACGAGACAAGGGGGTGGCTACTATCGATGTCGTGCGAGATCTCATCTACGAGAAAGGAGAGAGTTCAAACTCTTCTCATGCACCGGTGGAGCTTTTAGCTCAAGAAAGGAAAAGAACTCGATTTTCTGATGAACCGGTTTTCATGGAGGAGTCAGCAAGTAGAAGTACTCGTTCGAGTAATGTTTCGAGTACACCAAGGGAGCCAAGAAGGAAGCTGGGGATGGCGAATTTCACCATTTCATCTTCCCAAGCGAGATATGATGTGGTTGAAGATGTGGGTGCTCAGAAAGTCAACATCACTGTTGGACAACTGATCGCACTTAATCCCAGCTTACGAAGAGAACTCAGAGGAGGACTAAGTTCTAAGAGAAGCAAGAAGAAGAAACCCAAGAGCAAGACATCAAAGTTAGTGGGAGTTGGTGTGATGGATGTGCATGCTTCAGAGGTATGCACTAGGGCTTCAAAGATTGAAGTCCGGTTGAATGGTCACTACGTCTCTGACGTATTGGTGGACGGAGGGTCGGCTGTAAACGCCATATCGGAGAGGTTGATGAAGAAGTTGGGGATGGAACCAACTCGCCCGGCTAGCATTGTCGTGGGGATGGCTAACAAGCAACGGGTAAGACCTCTTGGTGTGTTAGAGAAGGTGATCGTGTCTGTGATGGGAGTTCAAACATTGATGTCCTTTCAAGTGTTAAAGGAGTCTAGTTATGATTTGCTCCTAGGTAGGCCTTGGTTGAGAGCTGTGCGCACCACTGATAGGTGGCACGAGGGATACTTACGGATTGGACCTAGAGATCATAGAGTGATAGTTCCTCTCTCGGGTGTTGGAGTTGTGACTTCTAACTCTGATAGACCCACTAGTGACTATTGAGAATCTGATACGGAGGACGATCAGAGTGTCTTAGAAGTAGATACCGGAGATTCTTACGATCAAGAATCCTCGTCTGAAGACGAAGGATTTGGTCGAGATGAATCATTACATCAGCTTAGTGCTATTGACTTGTTGCCTCGACCAGCAGTAGAGAAAGATCTCGACAAAGAAGAGTTGAGTGAGGCAGAGATTGTGAGAAGACTCTCTACCCTGAAGTTTGGTATCAATGTCACTCAAGAAGAGAAAAGTAGATTCCTAGATATATTTCGAAAATATATCCATGTGTTTGCTTTCAGCTACAAGGATTTGAAGGAGGCGACTCTCGAGACTCATCGAATCGAATTGGAGGAAAATGCAAGATCAGTTCGACAGAAGCAGAGAAGGGTCAATCCTACAACAGCAATGGTGGTCAAGGAGGAGATAGACAAGTTGAGGGAGGCGAGTTTCATCTACGAGGTGGAGAACTCAGAATGGGTTTCACCCATTGTGATTGTCAAGAAGAAGAATGGTAAGCTGTGAGTGTGCATAGACTATAAGAAGCTGAATGCAGTTACCAAGAAGGATTATTATCCTCTACCATTTATAGATGAGATTTTGGAGGAAGTTGCTGGTCATGAGTGGTACAGCTTTGGTGATGGTTATAGTGGATACAACCAGATCAAGATAGCACAGGATTACCAGCAGTTGACTACTTTCACTACTCCTTGGGAAACATTTGCATTTCGAGTGATGCCATTCGGACTGTGTAATGCTCCGGCCACGTTTCAGAGGTTCATGAACAAGGTGTTCGAACCATTCATAGGAAAGTTTGTTCGTGATTTCATTGATGATTTTTTTGTGTACGGAAGAAAGGAGGACCACTTTGATCATGTGATCAAAGTTTAGCTTTGGTGATGGTTATAGTGGATACAACCAGATCAAGATAGCACAGGATTACCAGCAGTTGACTACTTTCACTACTCCTTGGGAAACATTTGCATTTCGAGTGATGCCATTCGGACTGTGTAATGCTCCGGCCACGTTTCAGAGGTTCATGAACAAGGTGTTCGAACCATTCATAGGAAAGTTTGTTCGTGATTTCATTGATGATTTCTTTGTGTACGGAAGAAAGGAGGACCACTTTGATCATGTGATCAAAGTTCTGCAGCGGTTGGAGCAAGCTAACGCTTCTCTGAATCCAGAAAAGTGCATCTTTGGCTGCGAAGAAGACCTGCTGTTAGGACACATCATTTCCAAGAAGGGGATTGCAGTAGATCCTGAGAAGGTGAAGAAGATTGTGGATCTTCCATTTCCAATCAACTTGACAAAGTTGAGACAGTTTCTTGGGATGGTTGGATATTATCGTAGGTTTGTCTTTTCCTTCTCAAACAAAGCAATAGCTTTGACTATGTACATGAAGAAGGGAGTTGAGTTTGACTTGATAGTGCATGATCAGAAGGCAAAAGAAGCATTTGAGGAGCTGAAAAATACATTGGTGACAACTCCTATACTTGCTAAACCTGAGTGGAGTAAAGCATTTATTCTGTATACGGATGCCTCCAATGTAGCTATCGGGTGTACATTAAGTCAGTTAGATGAAGATGGGCATGATCATCCTATAGCTTATGCTAGTAGGCAGATGGTGCCAGCGGAGAAGAATTACTCCGTGACTGAACGAGAAGGATTAGCGGTGATCTTTGGATTGAAGAAATTCCGACATTACTTGCTAAGAGGGAAATTTTCCATAGTCACATATCACAAGGCTTTAAAGTATATCTTTAATAAGTCTAATGCCGAAGGTCGTATTGCCCGTTGGAAGATCCTTCTAACAGAATACGATTACGTGATCGAAGATAGACCAGGGAAAAAGCATGCGAATGCTGATCTTTTGTCGAGGGCTTATGATGATGAGGGAGAAGAACCGTTTGATGATTCATTTCCAGACGAACATCTGATGACTATCACAAGCATTGAGGAGATACTGGACGAGTAAAAGGAAATCTGGAGTTTCCTTGCAGATGGCTCTTTTCTAGAAGGTATGCATACCCGAGAACGTAACGCGTTGATCAAGAGATGCAAACCTTACACCATGGTGGAAAGAATTCTGTTTCATCAAGGAGCAGATGGGTTACTAAGGAGAGCAGTTGGTCAGAAGGAGGCGTTCAAGCTGATGCACGAGTTTCACGATGGCACTGTTTGCGGAGGTCACTTTGCTGGCACGAGTAACGACCTCATACAAACCAAATGTCAATGGTCTTGCGGAGAAGACCAATCTTACACTTTGTATGATGCTCGTCAAAGATGCTGGTGTTGAGACTGCGAAACATACTTGGGATAAGAGGCTACATGCCATCTTATGGGAGTACCGAACGACAACAAAGACTTCTACTGGGTATTCTCCATTTCGACTGGTTTATGGAGTGGAGTCCAAGTTGCCGATCCAATTCGAATTGGATACTTTTCAAACCATTCAACGAAAGTTGAAGAGGTCGAGGAAAGAAGACGTGGTCAAGTCAAGAAGGGAGCAACTCATGGAGTTGGAAGAGACCCGAGCGGTAGCAATGATCCGGATGGAACGAGCTCAGGCGTATCAAAAGAAGAGTTACGACAAACGTTTGGGCAAGAGGGAGGTAAAACCTTTTCAAGTCGGAGATTGGGTTATGTTGTATGATGCTATCAGATTGAAGAGGACTAGGAAGAAGTTTCTTCCAAGATATTTTGGTCCTTTTGTTGTAGATAAGGTGTGGAGCAACTTCACATATGACCTTCAGGAGTTGGGAGGAAGGAGATTCGATCGGGTCAACCATGACAAGTTGAAGTTGTTTCACCGACGAAAGTTCTCTCTTCACTCCGAGGACGGAGCGAAAATTTAGTCCGGGGGTAAAATGTAACGACCTATGTTACACATAGGAAGTTTATCTATTAGTAAGGTGTATAGTTATAATTAAGTGTTGAGAATGTTTATTTGCTGCCCAAGTACTTTAAGGAGGTATCAAGTTAGTCATGACTAGCTAAAAGTTAGTTATGGTTAAACTTAGCTGTACTTTTGGCAGAATTCAGATATTTGCTAAAGAGTTAGCACTACTATCTTGTCCTCTTGTCTAAAAGGTAGAAAGGAGGTGGAAAGTATCCCTTATCTCTTTTTTGACTTGATATTAGTGGTTGGATTAAAGTTGTGGACTTTGTGGACATTAAAAACAAGAAGAGATTCCACATGTTTCCTTTTTAGTGAGTCCTAGTGTAGAGGGGGTGGAAATTCGAGATTCCTTGAGAATATTCCAGAATCCTTCTAGAAGTTGTTGACTTTGAAGGAATAAGCCCATGTGATTAATGCTTTTACTTTAAATAATATCTTAGTAAAACCCGGTAAAAGTAGTTACGGCTGAGTTACCGGAGGGTATCAAAGTAAAAACCTAGAATGTATAAATAGAGGAGTAGAGAAGAGCTCCTCATCCTTGTTTTCACATTGTCGTAATGACAACTTGAGTAATATAGAGAGTGTGGAATATTTTTAGCATGTGAGAACTTGAGAGACGTCGCTAGAATGGAGGATTTTAGTTGATGTGTTGAAGGAGATTTTTAGTTGATAAGTTTATGGGTGTATGAATGAGTGAACTTAGCATTTTTCCTTTCAAGATTCATGGTGTGCTTCCATCAAAGCCATCAGAGGTGACCCCTGAGTGAGAGACAGGACCGATATTTGCAGATTCATCAGTGGCGATCGTGGAGGTTGAGAGATCGGGGGTAGTTGATCGATGAGATCGTGGAGGGTTTACAGTACAAGTTGTAGGTCTCCTCTCTATTCGATTCTGTCTACTAAGCTCAATCTCTCGATGTCAAAACTCTGATCATTCAGAAAATCCCTCTAGATGTAACCTCTGTGTAAAATTTCTCTCCTCAGTTCTACTATTTCTCTCTACTCGATAGTCTCCGCACGGTAAACTCTACACTGCTCGATGATCGACAAAACTCCGATAATGTGACATGGTCTGAAAATTCTCTCCTTCCGGAGTACACCCCTCTGGGTTTTCCTCCATCCTACGCATCCTTCACTGTCACCTGGCAGAGGTAAAAGATACCTTAAACAGATGGCAGCAGAAAATTAAATCACTGGTAAAAAATCTACACGTAAGAAGACTATTTCACTAAGCTTCGCAGGTTCATCTGTACGGACGGCCACCGTCTCGGCTGTACAGTCAGCATCTGCCACCTCCACCCGAAGTAACTCCACCTCGGCTACCTCTGACCACCGGAATCACCTCGTTCTGACACGTGGAGCTCGAGTTATCACCATGGTCGTTTTCCGGCCCCTTTAAACTTCGAAATGCCGTAAATATTGCCTCAGGTATCAGTTTCACTTCATTTTTCGACCCAAATGAATAATATTTCGAACTCTACATTTTTCTACAAAAGAATTGGTATCGACTTGGAGTATCTTTGATGCCATCTCGCTACCCCAGGACTTAGAGAGTCGCAACCGAATTCGTACTAATTACCCCGACAACCCAAAGGTGAGAGGTCCATTTCGAAACCCGGTGGTAATCTCCCTCTAGCATCCACACTAGGTGACTGCACTAGTGCAGGGGTAGACGGAGACGTCCCGCATTCACGGTACGTTTAAGGGACATCTAGTGTCCCGCCCTTAGGCAACTTGATGCCCCTCATATTCCTCCGAAGGGGCCAGCCTACTCCAAGCCGATTGTGAGTCTGAAGGGATTTGATGCGGAGACCTCCTCCCTACAAGTTTCTCAGCTACACCACAGAAGCTGATCTCACAACTGGTTTTGAAGATCAATTTCTAAGCTAATATGCTAGAAAGCTGCGTTATTTCGTCTTTCCCTTGCTAACACGAAGTGCCATAACTTTCTCTAGAAATGCTCTTTTTGTACATTTCGAATTTTAAACAAATACTACATACTACAATCTACATGAGAAAAATCGTAAAGATATTTTTCGAATTCACTCAGATTTATGGTAAATTTCCCGGTATCAAAAATCTTGTAGAAGAACCCCAAGTAACTTTTTGCCTGCAACTCCGTTTGTAACTTTTGAACATACCACGGTGATCAGCGCGACGAGACCTATGCTGTGGTGTTTTCAGATTTTTTAATGCTCACTTCCTCCAGAATCGACTTCTCTGAGGTCTTAACTTCACTCAGAGAGACTAACTTATAACTGAGAGGTGAATTATTCACGATGTGGAATAATTCACATCACGACAACGGAAGCACATGTCATCCTTGTGATAGGACGCTCGCCTAGGAAGAAAGTGGTCTCAAGATCAATTCCTCCTGGTCTGTATTTCCTATTCCGGCATGTTGACCTCCTGGAAGAGAATCTAGGATCAATTCTTCTGACATGTGTTTCTTATTCCGGCATGTTGGTCTCTTGGAAGGGAGTCTATGTTGGATATGCAGCCACGTCTTGCATATCTAGGGACGGGAGACCAGTATCTCTCTTAATCGTGGGTTTCCTGACCTAAGCCTCCGTATGCCATCTTGAATATAACATGGGAGATACCTGATGCGCATATGAGGAGGCTGTAAGTCTTGTGGGGTGACCTCATAAGTGTTGCAACTTCGGCTTACATTGGATGGCTTGTGGTATACTCAGGGTGACATCAAGATGACATAGAGTCGAGAAACTTTCATTTTAATTTAAGTAGAGGCCCAGCTTAACTAAGGGCTCCTTTGATAAATATTGTACGTATAAGGACAGCAGAGTCCTAGCTTAGAAAGGGGGCAGCTGAGCTAAGGGCTTATCTTTTAGATAAATCAACCTATGGCAGTTTTCGACGAGGACTTTAACAAAGAACTGACAAAAGTGCGCAGGAGAGAGAGGAGAGATTTTTGACGATTGAAGATTTTGATGGTGGAGTCGACATTGAAATAAAGTTTATTTGAGTCTTGAAAGACCTATCTGTGTCTCTGTGTCTCTGAGTGTTTGATTTGTATTTGGTGGACGCAAGAGGCAGAATTTTGAATTCTCATTGTCTACAGCAGTCCGTTTTCTTTTTTATCGTTCTCCTGATCAATCAGAGTCAGGAGGTTCGCTCTCCCCAAGAAATACTCTCGTCACGACAACGTACTATTCTTGTACGCATCACAAGGAATATTGTCATTTCTTTGATCATTTTGACCACATCATCTTCCAGTATATGACTTGAGTCGTTTCGTTGCATATTGCACGAGTTGTTTCGCACCAAGCTCCACAACCACTACAACATCTCGAATTCCATATTTGTATACATCTTCATATGTTCTTTCACATATTCTTGTACTACGATCCATCCTTGTCAAAGCAAAGATTGAAGAAGCCATCGGATCTTGTTATCTGAAATCGGCTCGCATTGTTTCATTTTCTAGCTGTAGGAATCTTGGTCTATCTTCCTTGATCTTCCAAACCTGAACCATCTTTGCCACACATCTGCATTCTGTTACATCGACTTTGATAACCAGTTCATTTAATGTCCATTTCAGTGCATTTTGCTTTGCACTCGTCCATTTTTGAAGCAACTCGCTAGTCAACCACAAGTTGTACTCTTTCACCCACCGTGAGATATGACATGAAGCCAACTATCAAACTATGATTCGATGTCACCTTTCAAATATGATACGTCACTTACATTTTGGATATAAAATTATCTCCAATGCAATTCTCCTCAACTCCTCTTGAAGTTTGAACACCTCATCAAAGAACATGGGGTATAAAAGCAATCTTTCCAAGCTCGTTCGTCACTCAAGGAATAGAACGATATCATCCAAGCATGTCTGACTGATGCATTCACCCGCGAACTTGTAAGTATCACTAAAAGTCTTTTTCGCACCTCTTCTATTTCTTACCTTTCTTGATGATTATCGTAGAAGCATACTATACTTCCACCATCTCATCCTCCTCAAGTACCGGACCGGTTCTCTCTGCCGTGCTTGAGATCGAACTCGACAACAGTCACGTCAATACACAAGTACTAAGTAGCACTCCTTACTCACTATAACCAAAAGACCGCAATGATCAGAAAACATCAAACTTCACACCTCCAAATTAAGACTACAACGACTTCAACTCCAATTTTGTCCACTGCACAGTAGAAATGCTTAGATCACTCCGATCCAAAAGGACAAGTGCACAGATCATGCAACTAACATCGTAGAACATCCAAAGGTACCTAGATGAACTCCAAACATCTTCTTTATAGTAATTGTCCCTCCAAGTCCTCGGCATTAGCAGAAATACTCAGATCTGTAAGCCGGCCTGTCTCTCACCCAGGAGTACCTCTGATGACTAGGATTACTAGTGCACCTTAATTACAAAGATTCAGGTATACCCATGCTCACTTCACTCAACTCTCCGACCCGTATGGTCACATCGGTCCCTCTAATAACGTTCCTGCAAACAAGTTCTAATCCCGCTCTCAACATTACATCGCATAGCACTCAAGGACTCCCAAGGTCTCCAATGCTCACTTTACTTATAGATCAGAAAATGAGAGTCCTTTCCACTCTCTCAACTTCTCCTTATATACTCTACAACTTCTTACCGTGGACTTTTAGTAAGTTACGTTACCACATGATAAGTGCGCAATCCAAAATAGTTAAACTTCTAAAGGCTACTAAAATTTAAGAATAGCCCACACATTACTTGCTCTACTTTACTAAAGTAAGAGATTCTCCTACTTTAGCTTTTGTAAAGTGTTAACTTTCCAAACTATCCAATCGGAAGACGACAACAAACTAATACGTCTTTTGAGGAACATCTCTAGATCTTTGTGCATGACTTTCCATCATGCATCCAATCAGCGATGATCAACAAAGTTACATACTTTTGAGAAGCATATTTAGAGCTCCGCACTTGTCACATAGTGTCATAGTGAAACCTCTAATAGTTTCCCCAACTTAGTTATAACTATCTCAGCTAGTTTGACTAGTTTTGATCCCTCTAGATTTAGATCTTCGAACTAGAGTAACTTATAAGAAAGTCATACCTAATGAAATTTATATAAGTACGCACACAAATAATGAGATACTTGTGGTGTGACATTTACCCCCAGACTTAATTTTCACTCCGTCCTCGGAGTGAAGTATCACGTTAATGAAACTTCTTCAGCTTGTCGTGGTTCACTCGGTCGAAGAACATACCACTCCTTTCTTGAAGATCATAGGTGTCATTACTCCACACTTTGGAGATGATGAAAGGTCCAAAATATCGACGTAAGAACTTCTTTTGAACTCGCTTGTGCCTAATAGCATCCCATAACATCACCCACTCACTCTTTTGAAATGGTTGTAACTTTGTTTTGTTCTTCGCCAAGCGCTTGTCATAGCTCTTCTTCTGCTGTAGCTGAGCTATCTCAATTCGTTGAGCTGCATTGTCTCTATTCCAGCTCCAACAAGGTTTCTCTCCTCTCTTTCTCAGCTATTGGACCACCCTTTCTCTTCAATCCAGCTTGCAAGGTCTAAAAGGTGGTTAGGTCGAACTGGATTGGTAATCTGGATTCCAACCCATACACCATTTTGAAAGGTGAATATCCATTAGACGTCTTCACTGTTGTACGATACTCCCATAGCACCGCATGAAGACGTTTGTCCCAGTTGTGTTTGACCCCTTCCATGTCAACATCCTTTGCTAACATTTGACACAAGGTAAAGTTTGTCCTCTCTACCAAACCGTTTGAACTAGGTTTATATGAAGTAGTAACCCTCTGAGAAATGGAGAAGTGTGTACACATGGCAGTAGTCATACCACTGACAAATTCTCGACCCCTATCTGAAACTAACTCCAAAGGACATCCAAACCTAGTAATGATCCGTTCGTATAGAAATCTACCTACCTCAACTTCTCCAATAGTTACAAGAGGTCTGGCTTCTACCCACTTTGTAAGATAATCTGTGGCTACAACAATATACTTATTGTTGCGAGGGGTGCGATTCAAAGGCCCAACAAAATCTATTCTCCATTTCTCGAAAGGTCCAAGAACCGGAATAGATCTAAGAGGAGTAGAAACACTGGATTTGATAGCGAAAGCTTGACAAACATCACAAGTTTTACAATACGTCAGGAAATCTCTAAACATTCTCCTCCAATGGTATCTTGCGTCAAGTATCTTGAGGACCGTCAACTTGCCTGCGAAATGTCCTCCACATACTGGACGGTCATGGAATTCTTCCATGAGTCGTAGAGACTCCTCCTTGCTCGCAGCTCTTCTCAGGATCCCATCAACTCCTTCACGGATTAACACACCTTCCATCACCGAGTAAGGTTGACTTTGTTTCACCAATGCCTTCTTCTCTCTGGTCCGCATCCCATCTGGATAGACACCTTCCGTAACAAAATCCCAAATTTCTTGATATTCTATTGGGATACTAGAGTTGCTCATCAACATCATCAAATCTTCGTCAGGAAAGGTGTCGTCCACCGGCTCCTCTCCATCTCCATCGTAAGCTCTAGATAGCAAATCTGCATTCGCGTGTTTCTTTCTTGGTCGATCGCAGATCTCATAATCGTACTCTGACAATAAGAGCTTCCATCTTGCTAATCGTCCTTCGACCATAGGTTTATTGAAGATGTACTTCAATGCCTTATGATCTGTAACGATAGTGAACTTGCCTCCTATGAGATAATGTCGAAATTTTCTCAGAGCATAGATCATTGCTAATCCTTCTCTCTCTGTCACAGAATAATTTCTCTCTGCCTTGATCATTTGCCGACTAGCATATGCGATAAGATGATCTCTACCTTCAACATCATATTGACTTAAAGTACATCCTACTGCTATATTTGAAGCATCCGTATATAGAATAAACTGTTTATTCCAATCGGGCTTAACCAAGATCGGAGCTGAAGTAAGAGCTTTCTTCAGTTCCTCAAAGGCGGCTAGAGCTTCTTCATCTCCTAAAATCAACATGTAATCTACTCCCTTCTTCAGATATACAGTCAAAGCATATGCTTTATGTGAGAATGAGAGTATAAATCTTCGATAATACCCCACCATACCTAAAAATTGTCGTAGCTTAGTGAGAGTACTAGGAAAAGGGAGCTCTAAGATCTTCTGCACCTTCTCTGGATCAACGGCAATGCCGTCCTTGGATATGATATGACCCAAGAGTAACCCTTCCTCACACCCAAAAATACATTTCTCTGGATTGAGAGATGCATTTGCTACATCTAAACATTCTAAGACCTTCACAAGGTGCTCAAAATGCTTCTCCTTACTCCCGTAAACACAAAAGTCATCTATAAAATCTCTCACAAACTTTCCTAAGAAAGGTTCGAACACTTCGTTCATAAACCTTTGAAACATCGCAGGAGCATTACACAGACCAAATGACATGACTCGAAATGCAAACGTACCCCACGGAGTAGTGAAAGTGGTTAGGTGTTGATGTTCTGGTGCAATTTTGATCTAGTTATATCCGCTATAACCATCTCCAAAGCTGTACCATTCGTTTCCCTTCACTTCTTCCAAGATCTCGTCGATGAAAGGTAGAGGATAATAATCCTTCTTTGTGACCGCATTGAGCTTCTTGTAATCAACACACACCCTCAATCTGTCATTTTTCTTCTTTACGATCACAATGGGTGATACCCATTCAGAATGCGCTATCTCGTAAATGAACCAGCAGTGTGCAGCTTCTCGATCTCTTCTTTCACCAGATTCGCAATTGGAGGACTCACTCTTCGTTGCTTCTGTCGCATCGGTTTGACCTCCTTCTCCAACTCGATACGATGTTGCTCCAATGTGACCTCCCTTAGATCCTTGTAACTAAATGCAAATACATGAATATATTTGCGAAAGATCTCTTCGAAACAACTCTTCTCTTCTTTAGTAACCTTCGATTCATAACGTAAGGTGGCAATTCTTCTCTCCACCTCCTCGGGAGTCAACGGTTCTTTATCTCTATCTCTTTGCACTTCCGAAGAAGAGAAAAGATCCACTACATTTACACCCACATTCCGTTCTTCTCTCTCCTCCTCTGAAGATGTATTTTCGGATTTTGAATCTGAAGAATTGGTACCCACATCAGAAGTAGTATCGACAACTTCTGACTCCCAATAGTCCGATGTGGGTCGATCCGATTTTGACGTCCCAACTTGATCTTCGAGCAATGGAACTTTGATCCGGTGGTGATTCGGTCCGATGCGTAAATAACCTTTGTGCCAGTTATCTGTTGCATGTACTGCTCGAAGCCAAGGTCTTCCAAGTAACATTTCATAACTTGACTCTTTCAAGATTTGAAATGTCATGTTTACTTGCACTCCCATTACTGACACACAAACTCTCTCCAGTACTCCCAATGGTCTAACTCGTTGTCTGTTAGCCATGCCCACCGTGATACTAGAAGGACAAGTTGGTACTAGATCCAACTTCCTCATGAGTCGTTCCGAGATGGCATTTACTGCCGATCTTCCATCGACAAGAACATCTGAAACATCTCTCCCATTGATACGAACCTCCACTTTTGATGCCTTGTTGCACACCTCTCCTTCACTAGCATCTAAAGCACTCACACCGACAGTAGAAGGATTTACCTTCTTCTTTCGACCTCGTCGGGAGCTTAGACCGCTACGAAGTTCTTTCCTCACCGAAGGATTCAAAGCAATCAACTGTCCCAAAGTAATGTTTGCCCGTTGCTTACCCACGTCTTCCACCACATTACAATTTGATTGCTCCATCGAAATTGTGAAATTAGTATTTCCCAATTTCTTCCGCCGCTCTTTGATTTTTTAAGAAGATTTACTACTCCGAGTATTTTGACTTGGAGAGTCTTCCATCACGACAGGTTCTCCCTCGTCGAAATGTGTCCTCATCCTCTTCCTCTCTTGAGCCAACAGCTCTACAGACTGAAAACCTTCTCGTACATCTCGCGGCTCCAAGATGTCAATGCATGCTACACCCTTGTCCTTGCTTTGTGAAGTTGAAGCTCCATCCGCCGTTCCACCATTACGACTTGGACAATTACGTTGGAAGTGTGATCCTCCACATGTAAAACATCCTTGGCTCGTGTAGTTACTGGGTGATCCTTGCGGTGGTCCACCTCTGGACTGATAGTTTCCATAACCTCGTGAGCCCTCTCCAACTTTTGGACTCCGGTGTTGCAACAAATTCACCATATTGATCTTCAAATCTGCCAGAGACTCTGTCAAACTTTTCAACTCATCATGAAAGTCGGGAGTAACAGATCTAGATGGTACAGTGACTGTAACCGCACTAGTAGGAGCTATCGGAGTCAGATTCTGAAATCGAACAGTCGGAACTCGTAGGCTTCAGAGTTGGGATGCTCGGCCCTTGCATATCTCCACATGCTGTCCCAACAGTCATTGGTTACAAGTCGTCTCCATCCAAACTCTCTTCCATCCTGGTTGCGATCTTCACTGCATCAGCCTTCGAAGTTGGTCTCTCATACCGCACTTGTGTTCGAATCTCCGGCCTCAATCCCCCAATAAAATTCTTTGTGAGCATTGCTCCAATGCCCACCATCGTTGGTTCTACTACATCTCCACTCTTTCGTAAAACCACTCGAAACTTCTGTTCTAATTTCTCCACCCTCTCTGCGTAAGTCTTTACTTTCTCTTTCTCTCCTTGTTTGAGGTAAGTTACCTCTACCATTAACTTCTCGTAACTTTCACCAGGAAGAAAAGTTTCAATTAAGGCCTCCGTCAATACTTCCCAAGTATCATCTGGAGTCCCCACTACTCTTCTCTTCTTCCTATCCTCATACCATGTCAATGCAGAACTCTCAAGAAATTCAGGTATCAACCCTACCCACTTGCTCTTCTTTCGATCTCCATTGCCCATGCATGCTCGTTTGAAGTCCCTCACAAATCCTTCCACGTCTTCTCCATCTTTTCTGTAAAACACCGGAAGTTTTCCCATTCTTCTTTTCTTTTCTTCTTCTTACTCAAGGTACTGCTTGTGGATGTGAAGATAGTACTTCACCGCAATCCACAATTTTCTCGTTGAGCTCTCTCCTCTCCAAAGGTTAGAATAAGCTTGACCCTCATGGTCATCTTATCTAACGTGTGACAGACTATCTCCATCCTCGCTAGAAGTCTTCACTTGTTCTGTTTCTACACTCAACCTTCTCTCGAGACCTTCGGCTACAGTTTCGAGCAAAGCAACCACTGCGCTGCACTCATGCTCAACTGGAATCCCATCCACTACACATCTCGGACAAAAGGTTGTAGGATCAATGACGCCTTGTCTAGGGGAAGAAGGACCTATGTGTAAGCTTAAGTCGACCAACCCTCTTCGCTCACGCAAAAGTCTATTCTTCGTAGGACACTTGCTTACTTTATGTCCTTCTTCTCCACACAAAAAGCACCTCGAGTTCTTCTCCGGATTCTTACGACTAGTCTCTATTTCTTCCTCAAACTCTAGTCAAAATTCTCCTTTTGTCAGATCAGCGGTAACTATCACCGAATAGCCTTGAGGGATCTTGCTCAACTTTAATTTCCACTCTTGCTGACCTTCCATAACGATGATCCGTCATACATTTCTCTCACTATATAGCTTATTTGACACTTTTGATCACTCGACTATCTTCTCGCTTAGCAATCTCTCACATTACTAAGTAGAAGCTTAACTTGTCAACTCTGAGCCTCAGAGATAGAACATAACCCTCTCAAGAATTCTGAAATTCTTTCACTCTTTTACTTCAGCATGCGATATAACAGATTTGACCCCCCTTCGCTTCGTATGCCATAACTCCAGTTCTACTCGATCAATTCATGCATGATTTGGGTGCCTAGATAGCTTATCTTGCAAGCTATCAGCATGGAAGATTTCAATGTCTAACTCTAAAAACTGAAAATATGAAAATGACTGTAAACTCCTTCTCGAGAGCTCACTATTTGATATCGAAAAACCCCCTTAACTTCCGAAAGACATAACTCTCTCCTTACAATTGATCTCTCGAAGATATCAAGCTTATTGGAAAGCTTATCTTGCCCTCTATAACATGGTGTATGTACAAAAGTTCTGAACTCATGCTCAAAAACAGACATGAACTGTACTAACGACTAAATACAAATCTTTGTATCGAGGTCCCGGCAACAGAACCAAAATGTAAGCCGGCCTGTCTCTCACCCAGGGGTACCTCAGATGACTAGGATGACTATCACCTTAATTACAAAGATTCAGGTATACCCATGCTCACTTCACTCAACTCTCCGACCCGTATGGTCACATCGGTCTCTCTAATAATGTTCCTACAAACAAGTTCTAATCCCGCTCCCAACATTACATCGCATAGCATTCAAGGACTCCCAAGATCTCCAATGCTCACTTTACTTATAGATCAGAAAATGAGAGTCCTTTCCACTCTCTCAACTTCTCCTTATATACTCTACAACTTCTTACCGTGGTAACTTTTACTAAGTTACGTTACCACATGGTAAGTGCGCAATCCAAAATAGTTAAACTTCTAAAGGCTACTAAAATTTAAGAATAGCCCACACATTACTTGCTCTACTTTACTAAAGTAAGAGATTCTCCTACTTTAGCTTTTGTAAAGTGTTAACTTTCCAAACTATCCAATCGGAAGACGACAACAAACTAATACGTCTTTTGAGGAGCATCTCTAGATCTTTATGCATGACTTTCCATCATGCATCCAATCAGCGATGATCAACAAAGTTACATACTTTTGAGAAGCATATTTAGAGCTCCGCACTTGTCACATAGTGTCATAGTGAAACCTCTAATAGTTTCCCCAACTTAGTTATAACTATCTCAGCTAGTTATGACTAGTTTTGATCCCTCTAGATTTAGATCTTTGAACTAGAGTAACCTATAAGATAGTCATACCTAATGAAATTTATATAAGTACGCACACAAATAATGGGATACTTGTGGTGTGACAGATCGTCCTTATCCAAAAAGACCAATGTGTAGATCATGCAACTAACACTCTGAGAATCCTAAAATTAGAGACAACTGAAACTCTGGCTAAAACTTATGGCAAATACAGCAAAAAGTGAGAAATGAAGAAGGAGAGAAATCCCTGAGTGAAAAAGTGATAATGAGGAAAAGACCGAATCTCTTGTCCCTGAACCTCTTGGCCCTTAAGAAAGAGGTGGGGCACACCTCGATCCATGAGACCCACTTGCCATCATCCTAAAATGGACGACTGGATCTAATAGCCGGATCTGCTCTTGTAGATCTGATCGTTAGATTTAAGCCGATATGAGAATCCGGTTGTCCATTCCAAGACGACCGGTGAAGACAACGGCCGCCGGTTCATGAACGACGACCGTGGTTGGGACAACGTCTGCTCAATCTGACCCGCCGATTTAAGACGACCTGCTCAATTAAAGTGTCGTCCATTTAAGGACAACCTTAAACATATCACTTTTGGTGAAATTTTGATTCAAGCCTTTAAAGTTTCGGCTATTTTGGTAAAAATCACGGGTTAATGAAGAAAATTGGATAGCAGGTCAAGTTGGTTTATGTAAATTTTTAAAAATAAATTGTTGAATCATTGACTCGTCATTGGCGCCTAAATATGCAAAAGAGATCAACTGACGATCAAAGGTGTCCATTTTAGAGCAACCTATACTCCGTAGCTTTAAAATGGATGGCCAGCGTCCCAAATCGGTGCCCTAATGTGAGCGACTCGTTGTCGATCGCTCTACATTAAAGTGACTCATACTCCGGTGTCCCAGAATAGATCTCCTGTCAACGACTGGAAAATTTCACATGAACCCTGCAAAATAATCACGGGTCTGGTACCATACAAATATTGATTAATAAATTATAATGTAGACATCGATTTATTACCGAACCTTTCTCAGAAAGGTTAGGTAATAATTCAGCATATTGCCTTCTTCTGTTGAAGATGGAAGAGGATTGTGCATATTTCGGAATCGATGAAAATGATAAGATATGCAATGCTATGTCTCTTGAGGATTTGATTAGAGGAAAATGACAAAAATACAAGATTATGTTTATTTTCAGTCATTTTCTCAGTCTTCTGTAAAAAGTAAAAAGAATCCAGCAGGTTAATCAATCTCTCTCTCTTTGATTTGAGGACTAATTGAGAGGTATACATTTTTCTCCGCCTAGGAGAATGAGTACCCTTATGGCTCTGAACAATTCTATGAGATCTGTTTGGTCTCCTAATTAGAGAATAATAGGAGATTATCTAGCCATGATTAAGATATACATTTTCCTGCCATGAACATATTATAATGTACAACATGCAAAACTTAGCATATAGAGCTTGAACCAAATATATTATAGAAACATAATGAGATGTTACTTGACTTTCGATATAAAGTCTCAGCTCATTACCTAACGAAGAATACATTTTGCTATATTAAATAGTTTATGACCAAATCCTTTTAATGGACTTGATTAAAATTTTCCATAGAAAAGATTTGAATATGAATTAAACCTTTGTATAGTATGCATGTCTTATGCATAATCATTACTTAGAGAATATGCATGCAACACGAGAGAAGAAAGAAGAAGTACAAGCGCAGACGGGAAATCTTGGACCGTCACTGGTTGGTACAAGAGCCAAAACTTGTTACTAAAAAAGTTAAGTAGATGCATGCGCCACCAATCTTAAGTAGCATTCTCTTTGTGTGAGTAAATGTGTATATATATATAAGTATTTACGTATAAATTTCTTCACTTTTATGCTTGCTATAGTAACTTTGTGTTTGCTATACCTTTAATTTAAAGTATTTTCTTATATGAACTTTTCAAGGTTTAATCCATCCAGTGAGGTTTAGCATCAAGCGAGTAAAAGCTCTCCAGAAGTTCATGTCGCATATGCAAGCATCTTCTTTGAGATTTCTTACGCTTTTGTATCATCGGGTGTGTATTATCCTCTGAAAAAGCAAAGAAGGAAATATTGAAAAGTTATTAGAAATAAAATAATAAAGTAAAAGCATTAGGTTTAAGCCATTCCTCCGAAAGACTGAATTAGTTAAGTTCGTAGAAGGAAATATTGTAAAGTTATAGCAATAGGGTTAATCTATTCTTCTGAAATTATTGAGTTCGTGGAAGGAAATAACTGAAAGTTATTAGCATAATAAAAAGAAGAATAAAGTTGAATAAACCCATTCGTACAAGAAAATATTACAAAGTTATAGCAATAACAAAGTCGATTGCATCGACTTTGTTAAAAATCAATCGATCAATATAAAATTAATCATTTTATGAAATATTTTGAGAAATGAGAAATTAAAATTACAAAATAATTAACCAACCAAAGGAAAGTAATAATTAAGCGCAATTCCGCAACCCTAAATGATCTCAACGTGGATTCAAGGAGAGAAATTAGTAAGGCTGACAACCAAAGAGAAGAAGAAAGTAACGAGTCAAGGGTAGCCTCCTAACATTTCGATACGAAAAGTATACGTTGTCAAGCTACATTAAACGAGTATAAACTGTGTGTAACATAAATATACTTAAGTAACAAACCTTAAGTTTTGACAAATCAACATATCCGATTGCTTAATATGCATGCATATACTAAAGATTATCCTAGGAGAAAAGATTGTACTAAAGGTTGTCCGTCGTTATATTGCATGGTAAGAACAACGAACAGACGTCAAACTTCTTGTCCACATACTTCAAAGATTCAACGAAATTTATGCTAATTTATGCGACTAATGCTCGAGGAGTTCGGGAATACAGTGTTGTGACTAATTTATTTAGCAATTTTGGTCTTGGACAATCTTGTTGGATACTTCCTGAGATAAATGTCCACTTCTCAGCATAATTCACTTAATCGGGAGAGAAAATAAATAATGAACATAAAAGACCGTAAATAAAGCTAAAGTTGACAAAAATCCAACTAGAGGAATGAAGACAAAAAGCTAATCTGATGATATGCATGACATTGTAAGAGAGGCACGCGCCGCTTCTGGTGTAAGGACTTTCCACAAAACCATTTCATTGACTGTAGGCAAAAGTATTATTCATTCGTACGTGAGGCACGAAGTTTGTGGCCGGACGGGACCAATCCACACTCACTGAGACTCTCTTCTGCCTCTCCATGCACTCCATTACCTTCCCGCTCAGACTCCCCAAAATTATTGTGCCAAGATTCCTTTCAACGTTTGGAGTGTCGGCGGCGGTGTCACAGTTGTGGGTGGTAGTTCCTAAACACACCCTTGCCTTACGTTGCTTTTCTGGACATATTTAAATCGAATGTGGTCTCACTGATCCATTCACAATATGTTGTTTGGAAGAAATCATGGAAACCAGCCGATCATTCAATCGACCATCAGCGAGAGCTGTTATGAATAAACCCGTCGGTCATGAACTCTATTTGATTAGATAGAGTTCACGAGTTCTGTTAATATACTATATTTGGCTTATTCTTGCACTCGGTGGTCACAATGCAGAAAAGAACTTTAGTACGACGTGGCAAACGGCAAAAACGACATCGATTAGGATTGATTGTGTAGCTGCTGTTCACATGAAGAACTAGCAAAGTCTTTCTAGCGATCATGACAGGAAGAAACGGGATTTAAGGAGTTGTTTGAAGAATGTTTGTAGTCACGCGTACGTACAAACCCGCTTGTATAAAGCTACGGAGCGAACTTGGACATTCAGATCCTTAAGCTGGTACTCTCAAGAGTTTCACTGTAGGTCGCTGATTGTAAGCGGGATTTCTTTCGTCTCCTGATTCCAATGTCTCTGGCCGGAGAAGATGTTGAGTCTGCAGGCTACCTGATATCTCAAACTGTTACATTGCCGTTCACTCTAAGAGCTGTAATCCTGTTCCAGACATTTTGGTAGAGGCTGGTCCAGATGCTAAGCTTACAGCTGAAGAGATTGCAAGTCGCATTGCCGCTCCTACTGCTGATTCCGCGAGATGGATCGTCTGTTACAACTGCTACAATCTTTTGACAGAGCTTGTCTCAACGAGTCCGAAGGATACAAACACTGTCGAGAGGCGGTATGGGATGAGTCATGAGATGTCTGGGAAGTAGCACTGATCGGGGAGGACTCATGCCTCTCCTTCTGTTAGCAAGTCCACCGTACATAGCAAGTAAGCAATACCTGCATGAAGCAGTACTGGATCCGCACCGCCTGAGCCTTTCGCTCTTGCTCACGGGAAGGGACTATTTGAATTCATGAAGACGAATTCTGAACTTCAGAAGTTGTTCGTCAAATCTATGGGTGGGTCCACGGACACGATGGTCCCAAGGATGCTTGAAACATATGAGGGCTTCGAGGGGTTGAGCTCACTAGTCGATGGGCGGTGGAGTTGGTGAAAGTCTGGCTCGAATTTTATCCAAGTACCCTCACCTTCGAGGGATCAACTTCGACCAACCCCATATTGTCGCCAAGTAAGTTTGTAGCTAGACCCCAGACTCTAGAACTCCTTAGCCTGGAATAACTGGGAATTTCCATCAGGGCAAACTGCACTGAATTTTTAAGCCTCAAACTAGTACTACAAATATGTAGGTTGAGTGTTCAGAAGCGTCTATGTTTGCATTATGTCCGAGAGACGGGGATGCCAAAATTGCAGTGTATATGCCTGGTATTCATATTTTGATCCCTGAACTTGCTAGCAGGGAGTCTCTCTGATTTGAACTAGTTGTAACTGAAAATGAGCACTGTCACCTCTCTGCTATTATATGTATTAAGACCATCCCATAATTAATTGTTTTCTGCAGTAGAAAATGAACATCTGGTGAGCGGATTGGATGAGAAGAAGAATGTTCAGGTGGCAGCAAAGGCTACAAGTTGATTGTTCAATAAGATCGGTTCCTCTGCAGTGTAGGTAGCTGATTAGTGTAGATACCGATGTTTGTATCACCAATCACGTTCTCATGGTTGGAATTCATGACAGGACTGGAGCATGTAGGCGGTGACTTCTTCGAAAGTGTGCCTGAAGCGGATGCTGTCTGGATGAGGTATGCAATATTAGCAACAGTATGGTCTGCTGTCATTCTGGTCAATGCTACATTACAGAAGTTTTTGTTGCCTAGTGGCTATAAGTTCTTCGGCTACTATGAGGGTACCTTTTGTATATCTACACAAGCTGCTAGACTGTGTCATGACTGATGACCAGGAAGTATTAGGACCAGGAAGGAGGCATGCGCAGACAGTCGATTTGCTTGCAAAAGAAGAAGGAGCAAAGCTTTTAACGACGTTCCTGCATGTGAATTGTTCAGTGGATTTTGCACGACTGGAGTGACGAGGATTGTGTCAAAATTCTGAAAACGTGGCCAAGGCACTGCCTCCACACGGCAAGATGATCAACATGGATGTACTTCTACCCGAACTCTTGTGTCCTTCACCGGAGGCTCGAGGTGGCTTATCCAACGACATTCTTATGTCGGCCTACTGCGCTGGTGGAAAGGAACGCACTCTACGTCAATTCGAGAAGATTGCAGCTGAAGCTGGATTTCTGAGGGTGGAAGTCGCAGTCACTGTGGGCAATCACGGCATCCTGGAGTTTTACAAAAGCTGAGAGAGGCTCTTTCATTTCCGGTGATAGTGCTGCGAAATAAGAGCAGAATAGTCACATATATACCAACTGTGGTTAGAATTCCCGGCACCACCGTGGTAGACTACCAGACATAGTAGACAAGAGGATGGTTCTATCCCTACGATGTGGTTGCAGTCGGCAGTAAAGGTGACAGCCCACATCTTTCCGAGTCTTATGACGCGGAAACTTTATGAAGGTGGCAGTCCGTGGCATAACCATAACGGTTGGACTACAGTACTCTAAGAAAAAAAGTAGTGGGTTAAATCCTTGTTTCACATGGTTGGAGGTGCATGTTGCTGCAAACTGTTAATGAAGCTTCTAGTCAGAGTCTCGCTGTGATGGACTCATATGGACAGTCTCCTGGTCGAAGATGGTACTCGAAGATACTAAGAGAAAAATAATACCATTTATCATTTCCCATTTTATAACCGTTGATTATTGCACTCATGGTCCACAATGGTACTTGAAGATCCTAAGAGAGAAATAATATCATCTGTCATTTACCATTTTATAACCGCTGATTACTGCACTCATGGTCCGCGATGGTACTCTAAGACCTCTAAGACCTCAAGGGATAAGTAATATCATTTACCATTTTAAAACCGCTGATTATTGCACAATGCTTATAGGTTTCCCCGTAGTGAAGAAATGCATTCTAATAATACTGCTATATTAGTTTCATATTATTGTATCGAAGAAACACATTCGTCACGAGAACAAAAGTACTCTCGAAGTACTCTCGTCACACAAGTGTTAATTTACACCTATTTTGCTGTCCGCAATATAATAATTTAATAATATTATTAATACAAGATAGACACTCAAATAATGATACTCGGTTCAGAAGAGAGTTCCGCGATCCAACAGAATAGTTGTATCATCATGTCTTGCAGTCAAAGGATATCACATGAGAGGGAAAAATTATAGAGTACGTCGAAAATCCTAACAGTTTTGTAAGTTTATATGGATAAAGACATAAATTAAAGTGGGTGGTTTACATTCCATTGCAGCACTCCAAAAGCGGTAGTTAAGCTTGATTCAAAGTATTTGCTTAAAAATTACCAGAAAACTTCAATCAAACTTTATATTTGTCAAATTTTCTCTTTTCTTTTGATTTAGCAATTAGTTTTATCTGAAAATACATATACCGAACTACTTTGCTAGTATACTGTCTAATCATGAACCATACAGTTTGAAAAAATTGTCCAGATAGATATGTGTACACGATATAAAAGTACTAGTGACATAAAGTTCTCTTCAAAGTTTACTTGTTAAGTTATGTAAACTATATACACTTAACGGATACAATTATACATATTACATCAATGTATGTTCCAGAAATTGGATTTTGTTCTTGACTTCCAAAACAAACAACGGAACGGACAGTTCAGATGTAGTTCATAGCTGCTATCTCACTAAGTTCAATCAGTCAAATTTTCTTACGGAGATTCTAACTAACACCACTGAATAGGCATCCCCAACGACCTTGTACAGTGAATTTCGTTTTCTCTTATCAGAAAAAGTATAAGTGTTATAAAAATATATTATAATAAGTTATAATAAAATAATAAAATAATTTATAAATATTATATGTTAATCTCTCCGAGAGTAGCAAATTGACCCAGACAGAACCCATAAGTGAAGAGCTAGCTGAGGCCTTGCTGGAGATATAAGTTCGGGAGTGAAATTGTCAATTAGCGTCATTTTACAGAGGCATTAATATATATTTCTAACCCTTCTCGCCGGAAGGATTAAAAACATGTATTAAACACCCATGTACACTCAAGTGTACATGGGTGAATAAACAACCTTGTGATTAGATTAGGAAAAAGCAAAACACAAGGAGAAAAAATTCCAAAATAAGTGTGGTACATGCATGTAAACTCTATCTAGTTCAAACATACATTCATATAAAAATTCTGTACACGCATTAACAGTTTTGGTTTTATGTATCTAAAAGTCAATGGATTCACTAAAACTGGACTACTACGTACACCATTGTTACTTTCGTTTCTATTTCCTAAACTTTTCATTTAAAATAATACATTATTGGTTGAAAGATGGACTATTTAAAATGATGGCCGATCTGATCGCGAGGACCAGTTTTAATAGATAGATCCGCACAGTAGTTTAATAGCTTGTAGGTGGCTAGTAACCGTGATTAAGGTCATGCATCCATTTCTTCCAATCACAATAAGTAAATAAAAATGTTCGGTTTGTGCGTCCGATTTGTTTCAAATATTTTTCAAGAACTAATCGTCTTCCCACCGTCATACTCTCCTGAAACTCAAACGTATAATTTCCTTGGTTTCCATATGCCTTAGGGAAAGTGGCTGCTTGGAAATAAATCATGGATGTTGAGTTATTCAGATTCAATTCATTAATTATATGTTAACTGAAGAAGATAGCTTAAATAAGATCATATTAGGTCTAACAAATATTTTCTGAATATGAATAATGATGACAGAGTATATATCCTATGACACGTGTTCACTAATTTACAAACCATGTTTTAACTGGGAACCGGAGGAGGATGGAACTCATACCAAAACTACTGCACCGCGGAACTAAGGAAAGTCAAGATTTCCCCAGCATTTCTGACATACCTAGGAAAAAAATTGTGCATGTCTGAAATACCTATAACTATTCCTGTTTTAAAACCTATTTCCCTAGATTACATCCAAATTATCACTAAAATATTAATTTTCTTATGATAACATATACATGAAAAGAAACTTTATAAATGGGTGAACCTTCTAGGCAAGAAGGATGTACTTCCAAATTCACCTTGAATTTATTAAATAATGTTTAGAGAAGTGTTTGCTATCAGCTTGAGAGCAAACTCTCTCAAGTTCGTCTTAGAAGCATCAAACTTAAAATATCACAAGAAGAAACACCTCCACCTATTATATACAAACCTGGTTCTCTTTGAAAAGAAGGGAGAACCTTCTATGCAAAAAAGGTGTACTTCCAAGTTCACCTAGAATTTATTAAATAATACTTAGAGAAGTGTTTGCCATCAACTTGAGAGCAAACTCTCTCAAGTTCACCCTGGAAACCTCAAAATCAAAATATCACAAGAAGAAATAACTCCATCAATTATAAACAAACTTGGTTCTTTCTGAAGAGAAGGGCGAATCTACAACGCAAGAAGGTTGTACTTCCAAATTCACCTAAAATTTATTAAATGACACTTAGAGAAGTGTTTGTCATCAACTTGAGAGCAAACTCTCTCAAGTTCGTCTTGGAAGCATCAAACTTAAAATACCACAAGAAGAAGCAACTCCACTCATTATATACAAGCATGGTTCTCAGACCAGACCAAGGATTTTATTGATATCTATCAAGACAAAACGGAGGCACATGATGAAAGAGAAGAAGAGAGAAGTTGCTTCACAAGTTGCCATCACGAGTGAGTCCATCAAATCTCAAGAACGAACCAATATTATCTCTCATGAAGTACTTGATCTATTAGATGACGTCACTAGTCTTCTGAATTAGGTCGACCGTATCATGTTTCCCAATGGAGGCTTAACAGGTTAGAGAATGTGAGAAAGAGCTTCGAAGCTAGTGAAAGAAGTGGACCGGACAATGACGTACATCACAATGACAAAAATTTTGATGACAAAAATTTACACCGTGCTCAAACAAAGATCATTTTACTTATCACTCGTCTGGTGATCTTCTTGATTCTTATGTATTCCATAGAGTTGATACTCCATAGATGAGGTAATTTATAAAAAAACATGGCAGTTGCAGTACATATTAATTAGATGCATATAATGTGCCTATTCATTATCAAGAGAAGAGGTCCATGAATATGACGTTGGGAGCTCTCTTATGAACCATTGGTCTAGAATGGAGCATGAAAGAGTTAGGATTGAAAGGATTGATTAGCTTCTATACACTTAAAAATTCTTATAGAGTAGATGGAATGCCTTCAGTCAAAGATGGAGAGTGTATTACGACAAGACAGACACTCTACATGATCCGATGTCTTACAGATAAAATTTACAAGATGAATATATTCAAGGATTGGTCTGAAGTGTGTGTGTATTAGAAGATCACCATCAAGACTTCAAAGAGATTGCACGCTCTGTACAGAGTGATACGAGGTAACTACTTGTAGGGGGTGAAGAAGAGATATGATACCATTTGATTACATCATGATTGGAGACATCTGATAAAATTGTGTAGGTCTCGAACATTCTGTCATGATATGTTGTCAATGTGGAGATGTAGAAATACATGGATGGACTGTGAGTTTCCTACCGAACCAAATTTCTTTATGAAGAAATCGTGGGATGAAAGCGAAAGATGTATCATGGCTCTTGGATTCTCGTAAGTAATTTGAAGTTTCTATCCTCTATCAGAACTATTGGGAAGTATATCATATGTTCCAAAAGAAATGCTCAGTTCTTTCAAGTCCATGTTGTTATGATATAAGTACACAGACCTATAACTTCATGTGCAAGCGTCGTGGAATAAGAATCAGTGCCAAACATATATTTGCCACGGTATTTTTTCACTTCTTTCTCGCTCGCTCAAAATCATATTATGGCGATTCGCTCTAGAATAGCTGCTTGATGTTTTGGTCCGCCTTTGACTTTCATGATTCAATCTGGAGCACGTGGAGCATTATGATCTTGCTCCAGAGCGGATCCATATATATCTCAGTAATTTTTATTTTACTTTGGATTAGTTGTTGCTTTTAGATCCTTCAAAGGATCGCTCTGATTGAGAAATAGACATGAGTGGCCTATAATCTGCATCCAACCTCCTATACAAGTCTCTAAATCTCAACATAGATCTAAAACTATCAAAGCGTAGCTCAAAGCAAGAGAAACACCCCTTTGCTAACAAAAAGCTTTGCACCAGTATCGCATGATTCAAGCCTTGATCCAAAAAAACATCCATGTACAAGCGGTAACAAGCCGTACATAACCAAGTAGAACTCGAACAAATCCAAAAGAGCAAAACCGTAGCGAAAGAACCGAAAAAGATCTATATGAAAACTTTCTTCTTTCTCCAAACGGTCTTCAAATGTCGATAGAGTCTTCCTTCTTGACTCCGTTGGCTCCAAGAAACTTCAGATTTGACTCTCGACAATTGAGATATCTCTGATTTTTGGTTGTAGATGACCGAACCTCCAAAAACTCCTCCCTACGGCTTAAAATCACGCACACCGCCCAAACAAATAGCTTGATCTGTTATCCGTCTTTCCTGATAGGTATATCTGGCTATCTTGATCCAACAAGACTCCAAACGAATCGTTTGGAGTTCTCCTCGCAAAATCATGCAAAAAAATTGGTCGCAAGAAGCAAAAAATTGACGTAAATCAACTCCCTGCAACTCAAACTTGCTCACCACACCCAAACCAACAATCTAATCCGCATACGGTCTTATCCTTTGAATAAGTGAAGACGCCCTCATCGTGTCGTTCAAGAACGAAGAGCTTGACTCACCGATCATCAAGAACAGTCCAACCTCAGATCGCAAGCGAACGAAAAACTGACGTAAGCATCCTTACGAACCAATTTCACCCAGAACTCCTAGACGTCCGATGAAACTTTATATCGTCTTCAATTTCTTGAAGAACTCAGTTTTCTGACCCTGATGGATCCAAGGACAGCAAGTTTAGACTCTGAAACGGTCTGAACAGTCCAACTCTCCTTCGCAGGTCATTGAGCACTACAAATTCTCTTCTCTATGTCTCAATTTCTTCCAGAACATAACCACAATCCGTCTCTTCATGAAGCGTCTTAACATGTGCGTAGCTTGCAAAGATTTGAACCCAATGATGTCTTGCGCGCTTGGACTATACCTCCTAATCTTCCAAATCATCCGTCGATAAGTCGTATACAAGCTAACCCTTTAAGCTACCCCTTACGTCAGTTCACAGTAGGTGATTTTTGCCTTGATTGTCACCAAGCAACCCCTTTGCGTCCTTAGTATAGCTTTAGGAACAGAAAATACCCAATCAGCATCGATAAGCTAAGGTCTAGGTTGATTTTCTCAAAATAAAACAAATGAAATGCCTTTGGGAACTTAACAACAAGTTCTATCACTTGGTGCGATGAAAGTCGAGATCCAAAATGAGTCAAAAAGTCATTATTTCTCTCCATGCGTGTCTTTGGAACAAAAATATAAAACTTCAAAATATGATTTTCAAGTAGGAGCCGGTCCACGACAAGACAACATGACGGATGACGCTGACATGTCAAAGATTTTGGCTGCCTAGACTGATTGATGACAAGGCGAGAGGAATTATGTGGATTTAGGGCTGAAGTGGTTGATTGCATGTTGGACACTTGTTTGTCTGCATGTTTGTCACATGGATTCTTCTGGTCGTGACATGTGTACCTAAGCAAGGTGCTACCGAGGAGTATAAAAGGCGAGCGTGCGCGTCTAAATTTTAGATAAGAGCCGGTCCACGACACGACAACGTCCAAAAAGGGCATTTTTAAGTGATATCATCACATTGATAAAGATAATATTTGACGAGACATCATCACCTACTAATACATTGATATTGTCACTACCTATGCAATCCATGCAAATGATGATACATTGTGATGGAGGACAGTTCTGAGAACCCAAGCTCTCAAAATCAGTTATAAAAAGATTGAAACTTTGATAGAAATCGCATGGGGACCTTGATCTGAATGCTAAGTAGACTATGAATCTATCTCAATATAGAGGACTGTGGATCTAGAGATTTCTTAGAGCTGACTTAGAATTCTACATAATGAAAGATCTGGCTCTCCAGCGGGAGGTAGAGAGCTTAAGTAGTAAACAGACAAGGTAAAGAGACGCCAAAGACAACAACCAGTCAACAAGCAGGAGAGAGTCCAAGCGAGAGTCACAGTAAAGGTCATGCAACGATGTACAAATACGAATTTAGCAAAGCGTCAGATGAGAAATATCTTAACTGACTATCGTCACGTGACATCCTAAACTAGAAGATATTGATTAACTCCTAGATATTCATAAGCGGTGTACAGTTTAAGCTACTTGTCCCAGGAACAATATGTATCCTGGGAACTCTTAATTTGGATATGAGATTGCCCTGTGGTGACTGATTTGAAACTCCTCTGTAGAACCGAGAACTTCCTTGGTGTAACTGATCTAGGAACTTCCTTGTAGGCCTTAGATCTTCCATGCTGTAGTTGGCTCGGGAGCTTCCAGAGATGACTGGTTCGAGGTTTTCTCGGGGTGGATGGTCCGAGGACTTCTCGTTGTCACTGGTCTTGAATCTCTTTTCATAACTCATATACCTTGTAGCAAGATCGAGGACTGTTGTTTGGCTCCGAGATTTTCCTTGAAGTGACTAGGTCGGGAGTTCCTCGGAAGTATTAATACATTGATTCTTCTTTCAACTCGAGAAGCCCTTGATGATCCATCATTTCGACATAATTTTACTGGAGAAAAAAAATGACTGATCATAACATGACAAAAAACTTGAGAAATATGGAAAAATAACTAGTGCGGTAGTGCTAAGTGCCACTCTAATATCAAGTAGTGTCACTTGTGCACTACCTAGATATTCTACAATATGGCAGCGAAACAAATAGAGGCAAGTTTAAGAAACATCTCGCAAGTGACGATGATTCTAATGGATGGAAGTTCAAATTTACTTTTTTTCAGTTTAAGTTGCAAATAAGATAAGTTATCGTGAATGCGTACAGCCCATTAGTCATAATCAGTCAGTTAAACCGACCCTCTTAATATCAGTTCAGTATAAAACTTAGCTAAAGAACATATATGAATAATGTTGATCCGACGTATCTAAATTTTGAACCTGTTTAAACTAAGTTATGATTATTAACCTCTAAGAGTATTTTTATTGCAACGCACTAATTGGAGAGTTAACTGCATATTTAGTGTTCATGCTATACCATAAATGTTCTAGAAACATAGAACTCTCTACCGCAGTGACGTTTGCAAAAGAAAGAACCATGGTGTCCATCTAAGTTCCTCACCGTTATAAGAAATTCATCATTTTCACCATCTTCCAAGTTTAGAAGAGGGAAAATATGCAAGCTCTTTAATTTATGTCTTAACTTTTTTCTTGCAAGGTTAAGGTGATAAATTAAAAAATTGATTTATATTCTATTATTTATAAATAAAATATTTATAACAGCACGAAATTAATTTCGTGCTTGACATTAATGGTTTCTTTTGCTTAAGAAATACAAGTGTCCATAGAATAGAAAAGATGATTATTTTAGACCTTAAACATTTCCAAAAAAGAAAAGTTTTAGTTCTCAATCAAACTTCTTTAAGTTTTGCAATAAGTTTTTTATTTTTTATTTTTCTTTTGAAATTCTCTGAACACCTAAAGTCTACTCAGTCTTTAATAAGGATGAGTAGGCTTATGGGCATTTCATGTGGTGTATGAAAACAGTATTTGTGTTAAATCTGAAGGAGTCAATTCACCTTAATTTTTCCACATAAATTCTTCTCCAAGTCAATTGAGAAACAATAGCTTCTGATCATTTTTTAACCTATCTCAGCTATTGTCTTTTTTCCTTCACTCTACCAAAACTTTACTTTGGATGCATAGCTCAACAATTAATTCAACTTCAACATAAATCACATATCGTAATTTCAAACCAAAAAATTAACCCAAGAAAGTTTCAGAACACATGATACCACGGCTGCAGTGAGTACCGTGTATATCATAGTGCAACGCTACTGAAATCGCTAATTTAGAGTACTGAAATAAAGGCGAGTTAGCGTCTCCGATGGACATCTACGTGTTTCTTAATCTATAATAGCGGTGTAGATTCCATAAGATAGCGAGCTACTAGAACCGATCGATGTATTTCTGAACTCCGTTTCCAACCGTCTACCATGTTTTCAAGAAAAACTAACCAGTTAAAGATAGTAACGGTGCTGTCCGGACTATGGTCCCACAGTAGTCGTGTTGACCTTGTCAACAAAATCCTTCAGTACGAGAGGAAATGGCAAGATGTCATCGAAGAAGCAAACACGGCATTAACCTTCAGAAGATGGGGAATGGTCGTCCGTCGTCCCAAAGCCTCAGGAAAAGTAGCCAGACTTCTTTGTCGGCAAGCATCCTCGAGCTCAGTTGTCTGTCATGATCTTTGATCGTTCATCACTTTGAGTAAAGTTTTTTGAATCACGATCCATTCTGCACTCTCCTGCGCTTAGTGGGCACTGCTACATTTGAGCTTACACCGTCATATATTCAATTGGGTTGTTGACTGGTGAGGAGATGTGCGTCGATGTCAGAATCTATAGAACTTTCGCCTGAGCTTTGTTCTGTCGAGGATGCTGGATAAGGAGCAACATTGCGTGGGAGGCCCGTTTGCTTGCGGAGTTGGGCACAGAGAAGGGTGAGAGAAGACGCATGAATATGAACTTTCCGTGCACCGCACACTGACTCGACTCTTTGGTTAGGGTCATTCTGCTGGTGTCCCTGAAGAAATGACGAGGTAGTAAGAGTAGGGTGAAGAAGGTTTACGTTTCCTTTGTTAGGTGTGTGGAATTTGTGGCCACTGTTGGACGATCACGAGGGTACACGGATATGAAACGTGGAAGGATTCAAGCAGGCAAGCATGGGAGAGAGCAGTGCTCCGAATCATGGACGGATGGCGATGACAGCATGGTAGGTGACGGGTGACCAGACTATGTGCACGATTTGCAGACGAGAAATTGCAGGAATTGAGCTACAGGAGGAGCTTTTCACTGACTTCTACGACAGGGAAGCTCTGATCGAGAGGGCACCATGGGCTGGACCAGGAGCAAACCTGGCGAAACTCTTTCTTCTGAGGCAGGCCCTCCCAAGGATGAGGCCAATTTGGCCCTCCTGACCTACTTTGCTCTGGGAGTGAGCTACTTACTCCCTTGGAATGCTTTCATCACCGCTGTGGATTACTTCGAATATCTCTACCCTAACTCGCAAATAGATCGGGTGTTCACCGTTTCGTATTTGTTGCCGGGCCTCGTCGTACTGTGCTGGTTGCTCACGCACAGCGGGCAGACTTCTTCTCGTTTCCGGATCAATCTCGGTCTGGTAATGCTCCTCTGCTCCGTTCTTGTTGTACCCTTCATAGACGCCGTGGTTATAAGTGGAGATGGAGGCGGGGACAATAAATTTGCGCATTTTGTGACGGTATTAGCACTGGCTGTCGCTGGAATGGGAGACGCAATGGTGCAGGCGAGTATTATTGGGGTGGCAGGAGAGCTACCTGATCAGTACATGCAGGCGATAGTTACGGGGACAGCTGCCTGTGGAGTCCTGATTTCATTCCTGCGGATAGTAACAAAAGCGGCGTTGCCTCAGGACGTGCAGGGTCTGCGCACAAGTGCTAATATTTACTTCGTCATAGGTGCAGGTTTCATCATTTTATGCATGGTAGCTTACAGTCAGGTTCACAAGCTCGCGGTTATGGTTCACTACGAAGGATTGAGAAACGCTAGGGTTGGGAGCGGTAACGCCGAGACACAAGATTTGGAGACCGACAGTAGAACGTTGCTTGTTAAGGAAAGGAACGCTGGAAGCGAGAATTACACATCGATTGCAAACTCACCGTCTTCATCAGTTGATATTAGTGCAAAGGGCTTGGTGCAGGCTTTCGTGCCATTGAAATGGCTATCGGGCTCTTTCGTCTTGATCTACGTCATTACCTTGAGTATATTTCCTGGCTTCTTGGCTGAAGATGTGCATTCGGCATTCTTTAGAGACTGGTACGGAATCCTGCTGATTGCGACTTTTAACGTCTTTGATCTGGTGGGGAAGTCCGCCACTGTACTCTACACTCCCCAAACGCAGCAAGCTACGGTGGTTGGGTCTCTCGCCAGGCTTCTGTTCTTCCCCTTGTTCGGAGCTTGCCTGCACGGACCAAAATCTTTCCGGACTGAGGGCCCTGTGTTTTGCTTGACTGCATTGCTTGGGCTCACGAATGGATACTTCACGTCCACTGGTTTCATCATTGGTCCCAAGATTGTGGCCGCTGACGAAGTTGAGAGAGCTGGCACTATCATGGTCATATCTCTAGTTTTGGGCCTGACGCTGGGCTCTTTAGTGAGCTGGGTGTGGGTAATTTAGATCTCCGAACGACCGTGTGGGTGGTGTCCAATTGCCTTGAAGAACCTCTCTAGTGGAGACCGGATCTTGTGGATATTGGCGGGAAGACTTCTGTTACGGATACTGAGAGGTCGCTCCTCCAACCTTGTAATACAGTCTGCAATCTCATCAGCACATGGTAATTCCACTGCGACTGCAGGAGAGTTTTGATTTGTGCACAAATCGGGTCGTGTGGATGCAAATATCCTGCGTCTTGGATGCTGTTAAAGTGGAGTGTAGGTTAACTTCCTCTGTTTGTAGAGCATTCGCTTCATCTTTGTTGGAAAGATACTCAGATGACGACTTAGTCCTCTATTCTTCTCCAAAGCGTCGTCAGTTTTCAGTGAATGGGCCTCTAGAATGAGGCCCGTTCACTATTAACATCCATCGTATGTCTTGGTTCTGCCGGTTCAGATGAGTGCTTGTGTACTTCGGAAGATGCATCAGACGGGTACATTCGTGCAGTGAGGTGACCGGAGTGGAAGTCCTCGCGTTCGTTCCCCTCAGTATTTATGTACGATAGCAATCTCCCGTGTGTGTCGGATCCTTAAACCGTAGCTCGCACTGAAAACGGCCTCGTTGACTGATCACATACTCCGAGAAGCTCCAAGAAGGCAAAAAGCTTGCTCTGATTGCACCCGGATGATGGTATCGGCAGTCTCGGGCAGTTGTTTCCAACGAACTCGGAAGGGCCAGTCATGACCTTCCCCTATGAAAGGCAGCAGGGAATCATTTCTCCCCTACCTCAGCTCGTTCTTTTCGTTTTCTTTAGCCGCGACGAGGGGACACCCGGCGAGATATCAGTCTATTCAAACGACGGGAAACCGTCAACCAGGAACAAGAAGGCCTCAGTGCCTCACCATTTGTCAGACCACGACATGCAGCAGGTCGCGGTAAACAGTAGACGACACTCTAAACGATGGAAGTAGACCAAAAAGAGGACGAAAACAGCCATCGGGTACTGAGAAGATATTTTATTTTTTTGTTTGGTTTTTTTTAGGTCTCTTTTCGCTGTGGGGCTTTCTGCAGCCGTATGCTGCTGCCCTTGCACAGCATGAGTCCCCCGCCAGGGGGACTCGACCCCACGGCGACCGGGCTACAGGCGGATGGGGTAGCCAACCAGCTGTTGCTTGTTGGCTCGTACTGAGAAGATCTAATCTACCCACATACAGAATCCAAACCGTACTCGCGGCAGTGTGGGACCAAGAGCAGTTGTCTTGTCTTGCTATCCCAAGCTCTAAGTGAGCCTGGAGAGTCCACTAGATTTCAGTTTTCACCACTGAAGATAAATAACGAACTTTAGAGAAATGTTGCTAGGTCAGTTTTCACGACAAGCACGTGATAGACACTGGAGTGCACTAGAAATAACTTTCTAGCTTCCAGAGTTTGATCCATCACTCGATCCACCAAATAGTACATGTAAAAGTTCGTGATACTGAGTGCACTAGAACTAGAAATAGCTTGCTAACTTCCAAAGTTTGATCCATCAAACGATACATAATAGTCCATGGAGAAGTTCGTGATGCTAAGTGCACTAGATAGAACTTACTACTTGGCACCTTTTAAACCACATGTTCGAGCACATTTGTGTGTGTTTACATTTGGTAAGGATGTATATTCACCCATGTACACTTGAAAGTGTACATGGGCGTAATTTATAAGTTAATCTTTTTCTTAGGAAGGGTTAACTCTAAATTAAAGTCTTATCATTTATTTTATTTGTGACAATAATTTGTATACTGCTTGAGGTTCCCAGACCGTCCCAGCGCTTATGGGTCTTTGTGATTTCAAAAAGTCACGTGTCTTGTTGACAGAGAAATTTAAATTAAGAATTTTATATATAGTATTCTAAATTTAACTGTTCAAATTTAGATCGTCCTTTCACTTTGACCTGATGATGTAAAACCGGGCGCCGTTTTTCTCCGTGACCGTGGAGCCGTGAATATGACACTACAACCCGGCTTTCAGTAAAAGATCAGTAAATTTTCACTGCAACCTCCTTTCGTTAATGCTTTATATCGCGGCCTTACTGCTAAATCTGCAATGGCCAACGGATCCCCAGGTTTTTTGGTATATTTGTAAACGGTTTTTTCACCTCCACGTTGCCTGTACAAGGCCGTGGGAGAAGATATTGTTTTGGGCCCTCGAAGTCGCCTGTCTCTTGGGCTTGGGCTTAGTGCTGCATTTTTCTTTTCTTTTGTTTTTTTGCATTACAGCAATGACTTTGCTAGAGTGAAATCTCATTATAATCACACTCGTTATAGTCCCAATTGCTTTATAATCATTATCACACTGTAGCTAAACATATATATTTTGAAGAATTCACGAAAGGATGTGATTATAGACAGTACTGTGTTACTTAACATCATGTATGGATTATGAAACGTTTGTTATATTGAAGAGTTCAGTTGGGTTTTGATGAAACCCTAATCTTTACAACATTTTCTGAGGGCCTTAAGATATATAATCACATTCTAGAGATTCCTTTAGAAAAAAATTACTATACCTCCATAGTCAAGCTTTTGAGTTCTATGATCGTGGTTATGTGTATATTAGCACAAACATTTGTTATTACATATTTAAATACAAAGCACCAATGTGTGATTATAACGAAGTTTCACTGTATTTGCACAGGAAGTGTGCGAATAAAATGTATTAGTGCATTCGCACGTAAGTAGCTTTTTTGATCAAAAATTGGACATGACAAACAGTGTCATGTCGTTCTAAGTCACGTCACTTTCTGTTATGGAAAACTTTTGATCACTTCACTTACTTTTCTTTTTCTCCATTCTGTCATCTTCACCTGAATAAGCGACTCCTTCGTGTGAAACAATTTTCGTTTTTCTGTCCACTGACACTAGAGCGACGGAATGTGAAGAGCGCAAGCAAGACATCGAGCTTCTCAGTGATTCTATGTTGCAAGAAAGAGTAGAGAATGGACGTCTGCAAGTTTAGAGAAGGGAGTATACTCACAGGTTAAAGAAAATAGACAGTAGCTCGAATATGGAAGAATGACGATGACTGAATGTGAGATACTGAGGAAGATAAGCTTGAATTTGATCGAAGGACTTTCAGGAGATCACATGAAAGTCAAAAAGGTGATGGTTTTTAAGTCTCGGAGAGCAGTAAGTACACAAGAGCAGCATTTTGCTTGGAGAGCGGCTCGATAGCGTAAGGGTAGAGTTACCATGATTAGACCTTCACTGCCTCTTTTTGTAAACGTTAGATTAGTGGATCGGGACATTGCAATTGGAATTAAGGAACAGTTGTGAGGAATTTCAATAGAGTATTTTGGTCATCTAATGTCTATGACGGATCAGAAGGATTCTTGTCACATTAGACATACATAGTATTGTGATCTTGTCTGAAAGAAAATAGTACAGGTTTGGACTGAAGAGCTGTATACTTTATGGTATCAAAAAGCCTATGGAGAGTTTTTCTAGACGTCTACATTGGAATTCTGACATGCATGTCTTCTGAATGAATAGAAGAACTACCCCAATATTTAGTTAGTTGGTATCTTACTTGTGCCACCGTCAAAAGATTTGAAGATAAGCAACGAATTCCTTCTTGTTTCTCATATTTTCTTGAGAAGCACTCCAACTATCCTTGAGTTACATGGGTTGGAGAAAAAATCGGTATCATATTTTGACACGGCTCACATGTGAATTTAACTACAACTTGTATTGTGTTGATTTTCAGTGTTTTGCAAACTTTTTCATGTAACTCGCTTGATAGCATATTAGATGTTACGTTCACATTTATATGAGATGTGAGATCACACGATAATGAGACGTCAGCTCAGTGATCAATGAACATTTGCGAAGTGGCTCTTGTTGTCAAATTTAGATATACGATAGAGGATCGAGGGTTTGTGAGAGCATTCTTCTTTGCATGATGTTTCGTGAGTGTTTCTTAGTGTCTTACATGAAAGGTGAAGAGCTACGAGAGTTTTATTTATGGATGAGAGATTGATCCGAGTTCCAGATTTTTCATTTCTAAATCTGTTCCATATCAAGCTTCACTAGACGCATCGCGATCACTTTCGACAATGATTCGTTGTCTACTTTGGTAGAGAATTCATGGAGAGGGTGATGGACTTGCCTCCTCTGGTGATCTTGCTGATCGTCACGTACGAGGAGAACTAGGACCTGGCTGTGTACATCTTACTTTGACGGGTGAATGGACTTGAACTTTCCAACCAATGTCTCTTTCAACGTCTGGGTTGATATTCGATGTCAATGCCCACGAAAGATCAACCATCGTGTGTGGATCGTGAGAAACTTTGGTGAAAAATACTATAATCCAGTGATGGCTTCCTCATTTTCTTTTGTCGTACTTTTCATCGTATATCGATTCAAGGTCATTATCTTGACTTTGCATTGAAGCTCTTGTGTTTTCATGTCATTATTATCTTTGTCGCTCGACGAGAGTGATTATCCTATGTTAAGTTTGGGATCTGAAATATTTTGGTTCAAGTTTGAAGGTGTGGGAGTGTTTTAAGGTTACAACTCGATCTATAATGCCAAGTAAGAGATAAAATGATCTCCAATCTTCTTTCTCATTGGTCCATTTTTTACCAATTAAGTTCATCCAAGTTTCAAGACCGGTTTTGGGTTTCGGAGGTCTTCTCCGAGATCATTAGCGGAGTGTGAGGTCATATGACACACTCCAATACTGTAAATGTTCACTCAGAGATTCGATCTCATGTACATGAAACAACTCAATCTTTGAATCCAAGCAAAACGGTTTTAATTCTATCTCTCAACTGTTACCATCAGCTTCAATCAGCTTTTTCAAGACAAATCCAACGCAAATGTAACACTATTTTATATCAATGCAACCAGCATGGCATCAAGTATCTAATCCTCTTGACAATACCAAAAGATCATCTCTCGAACTCTCGAGACACTCAAAAAGGTGATTTGAGATATTAGTTCCATCCTCTTGACTTTGAACGATCATAACACTCCGCTTAGAGATCCAAATGGATCGATCGTCCAGATTGTAACCCAGCTCAAGAGCTTTCTGTGGATTTTAACCACCGTGGTCTATAAAGCTCATAAGTTAACACAAATGAAAAGCTTAGACTATTTCGAGCAATTGATTTGAGTTCTAAAGCTGAAATTTCATAGAGTAGTAGTAAGGGATCAGAGGGATTTTCTTGTGAAGTTAAAGCCCAGTTGGATGTTCAAGTTGGGAGCAATAGGTTACCGAAGTTCATACTACAACGTGTCAGATTTTCAAAGAAACGAGAGAGTTCACCTATATCTCTTGGTTGACCTTGAACAAACGACTTGGGGGTTTCAAGGTGGAACTTCTTGAAGGTACTCTTGTGAACTAAAGCATATGTTTATCATGTAAAGATCCTTCATGGACTTAGAATAAGATTGAACGTCCAGTTGTGTTGTGTGGTGCACGTGTGTTACACTTAAGGTCAGGTTAGGTTAGTAGAAACCGAGATAAAACCTGATAGATTGGGTAATGAAGGCACTAGGATTTCAACGAGTTGGTCCAAGATCTTGCCGTATCTCTCTACAGTTAGATACCTCGTGTATTCTCAAACCAAAATTCACGTTCTATGACAAAGTACTGCAGCTTTCAATCACCAAGAACTCAGTCTCACTCTTGTCTCCTAGACTACTTGCTATCTCTCTATGTACATCAGAATGATAGACTTCTAGAATGATGAGGCAGTAGACTCATCTGCTGACACCTTGTGACTTTCTTGTATGCTACTTGATGGTTCACTCTCCCTACATCGTGTATTCTCATATCAAACTTCACGTTCTATAGCAGTTGGTGAACTTGACGTGAAACGTCAAAGGTTGAGCGATACATTTTTGGTTTTGCAACCATGGACGTTGAAAGTTTATCTCAGTTCATAGATGAGACTTCTATGTCTAGAGAGACTCTAAAAGTGACCAAGCTTTCATGGTCTGATATCTGATTGTTTGAGACATTCGTGTTGATAATGCAACAACGACAAGCCATTGAATGAAAAGAGGCAATGGCTACCAAAGCCCTGCAATCTATTGTGGGTTGTCTAGATCAGTTTGACGAGAAGAACATCTCCAAGTACCTGAAGTATTATTCTTGAGACATGGAGTTGAGTAAGGTGTCAAAAGCGAGAGAGATGGTTAATACAATCGAGCTTACGAGAGCATATGAAGAAGATCATCCGAGCTCATGGTGGTACATGAGAAAAATTTATTTTTCAGCTAAAAGAAGAGTATTTTCTAGAGGATGCAGATCGAGTGATTAAGAATTCATTCATGGAGTGAGTAAACAAACTCAATAAAAAGGCTTGTTGCCATAGAGCTACTTCGAGAATTTGAAAGATAATTTCTTCAGTTGTCTCGGGTGGAGAAGCTCACACTGGAGAACGACAAAGTGGATTTGTTTCTGCAAGTAGCTAACCATGATCTATAAAGGGAGTTGGAGTTGCTTTCGGAAGATAAGATGGAAGATAATGAATTCACATCTGACTAGAAAAAGATTTTTGAAGTAATGGGTATACTTGCCAAGCGAGAGTATCAGAGAAGGAAACTGGTGATAAGACAAGAAGTGAGACCACCGCCGATCATACTACCTTGTAGGCAACCAACAGTACCTACTATACAATTATCTCCTATTCAACTTCCTGTTGTTCTTGTAGCTGCACCACAAAGAGATGTAATAGATGAGTTGGTACAAGTGATGAGAGACTTGTAGATTAAGCTAGCAAGGCTAGAGGAAAAAAGAAGAGCACTTGAAAACAAATCCGCTCATAGACAAAGATAGGTGCGATAACACTGAACATCATTGAAAGAAATACGACAATGAGTGATTTACTAAAAGGAGTAGAAGATTGTCTTGAGAGACACAAGCGAGATCCTCAAGACTAACTTTGGTAAAAGAGGAATGAGATAAGTCTTAGAGGATTATCTTTCACAACATGTTAAGGCATCAGTAGAGGCTACTACCTATGGGGTTGAGGTAATAAAAAATAGGAATAATACTTTTGAGAAATAGATAGAGACGAATGAAATATGGAGTCATGTTGTGATCACAATGGAGCGCTACCACAATGACAGTTCTCGTAGTACTATGAGGTCGCTCTACCACTCCTCTAGGAACGTGCGAAAAAATCTACTACTAGAACTACCTTAAACAAGTCCATAAATACTTGCACACAACTCTAAAAGACACCTAGAGCTATTGGTCTAGTGGTAAAACCAAAGCTAAGAGCTAAACAGTTAAGCACATTCTTCAAGAATAATGTTGAGATGGGTGACCTGATTTTACTCACTCACACCACTGAAATTAGGCTTAGCTTACGTATGCCAGCAAGCTGACTTGCTGGCTCCGTCTCCTCACTCTCGCACTCTAGCATTCCGCTCTTACGCCTCCGCACTCACGCACTGCTGCTCCTTGAAGCCTCAAAACGTCTCCTAACACGCGCTCCATATCGCAACACTCTCGGTCACTCTCCGCTTCGCTTCGCTTGGAATAGAATAAAACTCGAGCCAAACGCTGTCGTGTTGTGGTTTGGCTAGGGTGTGAAACCACCACATATCCTTCGTACGTGTTTGGTGTTGAGGAGCCACTGGGACCTTATCTGGTCAAAAGATAAGACTCCACGTGGACGATCCGTGTACTCTTCGTTGAGTGGAGATAAGAGTAGTACTCTTGTCGTCACATGGGGAGATTGATGTATAAGAAGAGAGGTGCGCGGAGCTTGAGGGACAGAGTGTAGAGTATCCAAGTCTAGGGTGAGTGTGATCAGTATCATCGGATGAAGTAAGCGGCAGTGCGAGTGGTAGGCATGAACGGAGAGCCCTTTCGTGCTCCTGATCTTCCACTTGCGCATCCATTCGTCATTAAGATTCATTGTCTGCCGCGGGATCATTTTCGAGTATTTATGGTAGCTCACTGGGGCGAGTCGTTCATGACCGCGGTGATGGCTACTCCAGACCCTATCATTCTTCCTATTGTCACATACGACGCGGTTTGGGATCTTACTGTCTATATCTTGCTTTGATGTAGTATGGATCCTCCATTAGATCTGAACTTTCCAGCGAGAGTTCCGTTCAACACCTGGGTCGAAATACGTTGTTACAGTCGACCTAAGGTGGCGCATCGAGAGTTTGTCGTCAGGAACTTCGGAGAGGATTATTACAACCAGATAATAGCTTCGTCCGTTCCTTTTGTAGTTCCGTTTATTGTCAACCGTTTTAGAGTCGGGATTCTGACTCTCTATTGAGTGTAGTTTGTACTTCGTGTTTACGTGCTTCGCTGCCGACGGCATCATCAACGGCACGTGTTTGTAGTTTGTTCAATATAAACTTTGAGGCCTAAATGGTACTCTTGGGTAAAAAATTCGTTCTTTGTGTGTTTGTCATGTGAGTGAAGACAAAACCCTTTTGTCAACTTGTTTCTCATTGGTCGAAAGTTTGACCAATCACCTTCTACCAAGTTCCTTTCACGTTTTGAGGGTTAGAGGCACTTCCCGTGGTCCATTCGCGGAGTGTGAGCTATGGTTGGAAAGCTTGGGAGACGAGGATGCCCGTGGACTCAATGGTTGCTGGATTTGAAGCGCGGATGAGAAAGTTACGATCAATTGAAGCTGAGGGGGTCAAATTCGTGACCAATTTCATTTTCGTGAGGTCTTTTTCGCTTTCTGGGAGTTCTGTGAGGTTGCTGGAGATGAATTGACTGTTGCTGGAAAGCTCTTGAGATGGGCTTGCCGATGGACTCCGAGATCGATCGATTCCAAGCCGGAGTGAAAAAATTATGGCCAGCTGAAGTTGGGTGTCTCAAATCGGAGGTTATGATAGTAGGCGACTGTAAACATGAGACATTGAGAGAGATATGGGGAGTTTGAGGTCGAATTTTGCTATGAAACCTTCCAGGGTCTGAGAAGGTACAGTCAGCTACCTACCTGTGAAATTTTGGATTATTGGGTTGAAGGGAAACGTTGTTTTTGTGCACAAGGGTCTGCATATCGCCTTGTGTCATTGACGAAAAGGGCTTGGATCGTTCCGAGAGTTTGGTTGAAGATCTGCTGGTGAAATTTTACAGAGTGGTAGTGATGGTGACACATTAGCTTCCTGAGAAGTTTGAGCTGTTTTGATCGAGCGGTTTGTGAGGAATCGAACAGCAAAGTTCTGTCAAAATAGTATCATGTTATAAAAATAGCGATAAGGGCTTGATCGTTCCGAGAGTTTGGTTGAAGATATGCTGGTGAAATTTTACAGAGTGGTAGTGATGGTGACACATTAGCTTCCTGAGAAGTTTGAGCTGTTTTGATCGAGTGGTTTGTGAGGAATCAAACAGCAAAGTTCTGTTGAAATAGTATCGTGTTATAGAAACAGCGAACTTTGGAAGGGCATAGATGCCAACTCAGAGATGATCTCTCTGCATGTAATACCTTAATAGAGAGATTATTCTACAGGCTATCTGCTGGCTTTAGTTTCATCTCATTCTGAGCTGTGGTTGAGGAGTGACAGCGAGTTAAAGTTGAGAGGTTCTTGCTCCGAAAGACGCAAGAGTTAAGATTCTTTTTTTTGGAGAACAGGTCGACCTGGAGGTTTTGCCAGTGCTTCAGAGCACTTGATCATGGGTATGGAGAGTTGTTGACTGTATTTCCTGTGTTTGGATCCTCTCCATACCCGCATGCCTGTTTTTACGCCCAGTTGGTTTTGATTGGATTTGTGTGCGGGCGTTGCGCTTAGGTTTCTTTTCTATTAGGAGTGCTGGTATTTCTCTTGTGGTGAGGCTGGAGTGATGACCAGCAGACCCAAGAATGCTTGCGGTGATGGCAGGAACAGGTTGCCCGTGCTTGTTACCCCGGTTCTATTCCTAGTCAAGTAAGAGAGAGATCTGCCGAGAGGACGTGAGGATATCGTAGCGAGAAAGGTTCAAAGTGTACTTGGAGGTCAGAGAGAGGTTTGGGTGGTTGCTGGTTCTAAGTCACGGAGTGCGACACGTACTTTCTACAGCTAGATACCCGGTGTATTCCCAGATAAGAAAGCACGTCACACGACAACGCACAAGGAAGGAAACACACCCCAAACAGAACTTCAGAAGGTCGAACAACTCCAAAAGGTCAAAATCTGCTAAAGATACCCGCGTAGACGGATTTACGTCAGATTTTGAACAACTCGTAACCTTCTTTCTCTTGTAACTCTCTCGATCTTTCATCAAATCAGATGATTTTTGATGTGTTGGAATCGTCTTCTCAACGCGCACCTACTGAACTCATCGCCACCAGAAATTGCTGATTGATGCCTACTCGACGTCCACCGACGCACATCTGTCGATCTCAAACTGACCTTAAAAAATCTATCACGAGAAATTTTAGCAGCTCTTGCGCACTACCTCATCACAAATTTGACCAAAAATAGATCCACGCATTACTAATCCGCACAGCAATAAAACACATGACCAAAAAGAACCACTCCACGCACGCGTGCACCCGCAAATCAAAGATATCAATGATCTACACACTTCGGAGATACCATCGGCACAAATCTGCGACCTGAAAGCTCCCAATCAAACCTCACGAATTCAGTTCTCCGAGTAATAACAATCTGTACTCACTCCATCATACCAACCGACACTCCACAAACACTAAAGTCAAGCCACATCCACTCTATGCATCAGAGACCCAGATTGCGCTCACTAAGACTATCCACCATAGCAAAGAGCTTGAAGACTCAACTCGAAGAACTAGCCTACAAGCCCTACTTGCGAAGTATACCCCTAGTGGGACTAGTCCAAGAACCCGCCCTAACATCACTAACGGTCTTATCGGGACTAGCCACTATGCACTCATAAAACCTAACCAAGGTGCTAAATTGACATGACAAAGTCAACAACGTCTAGAAGGATTCTGAAATATTTTCAAGGAATCTTGAATTTACACCCCGCTCTACACTAAGACCATTAAAAATATGACATGTAGAATCTCTTCTTGTTTCTAGTGCTGTCACGTCAGTTTGGCACCTCGGCTAGGTTGACCGAGTGCGAAGTGGCGCATCCCGGTAAGACCGTTAGTGCCGTTAGGGCGAGTTGGTGAGAGAGCCCACTAGGGGTATACTTCGCAGGTAGGGCTTGGAGGCGTTAGTTCTTCGAGTTGACCCTTCAAGCTCCAGGCTATGGTGGATAGTCTAGTTGAGTGTAACCCGGATTCTCTTCGTGCTTAGAGTGGGTTTGGCTTGACCGTTTGTGAGTAATCTTTGTTGTAGTGTTGGAGATGGTAATTTCTCTATTCAGATTACTCGAAGAACTGAGTGCAGATCGAGATGGAGTTCAGTAAGAACCCGCTGATCTGAGGAGCAGAGGTGCGTGAGAGCGGAGTGCGAGAGTGCGGAGGCGGAGCGGAGCTGAGCCCGAGCCCGCGCCCGCCGCAAGCCAGCTTGCTGGCGTGCGTGAGAGAGGTATCCAAGCTTCAATTGTGTGAGAAGTGTAAAACCAGCTGGTCACCCATCCCAACACTATTCCTGGACCTGGACTCCTAACTCTGTAGTCTTAGCTTTGGCTGTACCACTAGACCAATAGCTCTTGGTGTCCTACAGGGATGCGTGCAAGTACTTATGGACTTGTATAAGGTAGTAGGAGACCTTCTTGCACGTCCCTAGAGGAGTGGTAGGACGACCTCATAGTATTAGGGGTAAGCTATAGTTGTGGTAGTGCTTGTCTATATCGTAGAGACGTGTATAGAGGCAATTGGTGGCAGTTGTCTTGGGTGAGCTAGTAGAGCTACCACGTGGATGTTTTTGGAGCTACTAGAGGTGTGGACATCTAGTTAGTGACCTTCAGTTACGACAGTTGGTGACCATATATTGTGCATGTGGTCACCGACGAAGAGACGTCAGTCCGGATGAGGCTGGGTTTCTCTTTATGTGAATGTTTGAGTGTGGAGGGTTATCGTTTGGACTTCTTGTGGTTGGAACCCCTCCATATTCTGCTTCTTGTTTGTGCGCCGCGTTTGCTTGTGTTGGCGCTTGATTTCTGGAGTGAGTTCACTCCAGTGTGCTGTCGGTAGTGAGGCTGGAGTTGCGGACCTGTCAGACTATCTTTGTCTCTCTCACGGTGCGGTTGGAGTGACGACCAACAGACCGTGAGAGGCTGCCTGTGGTGATGGCAGGTACAGGTTGCCCTTACCTTGACCGTCCTAGTAGGGGATAGGTGAGCTCAGTAGGAGCGGGGTTAGGCAAGTGGTGGTTACGGTGGTGACGGAGATTGCGACATTTCGGTTGGGGAGGATGTTAGCGAGATTCTCTCATCACGGAGTTCTCGGGAGGTTCTGGTGGGGACTTCTCGGACAGTGGGTATACACGGAGTGGGGTGAGGTACCGACTATCTACACCATTGCCGTCGGTTGTGAGACACGAGTCAGACGCAGACAGCGCGTTTTCTGATGGTGAGTCTAGTGTCGCCACACCGTTGTTGTGGGACATGGACGAGATCTATGGGGCCACGAAGGGGCCTCGACGTTACTCGGGTACAGTTGGTACCATTGAGCTGGATGACTTCATCCAGGAGTTTGACAGTTGGTGCGATCAGCAGCAGATGCGGAACCCACAGCTGTTTACACCTTTCATGACGTGGAAGGGTTTGTTCCAGCACTTGGAGGGACCGCCGATGGACGATTATCATGAGTTTAGGCGAGATTACAGTGTTGAGATCGAGTTGTGGAGACAACGTTGGTCTCCCAACTAAGTTTCTATCACTACTGGTGTAGTTTCGGGAGGCGTAGCACCTGCGAGTTCGGGTGCCAGTAGCAGTGGTACATCCACAAGTGACGGAGTACCTACTACCAGCGGTGCGTCCATAAGTAGTGGAGCAGGTGGTAGTGTGAGCAAAATACCACCAGGGTTTAACCCTGTGGTTCAGTTCTTCCAATGTTTGAGGAAGAACTATCAGGGTGTGCGGACCGACAAGTTGAGGAGTCTGTAGGAGTTCCAGCGGAAGACTGGAGAGAGGCTACGTGAGACGTTTACTCGCATGAGGCGATTGATCAGCGTTACCCAAGGGGTGACGGAAGCATAGGCAGTCCAGTTCTGGTATGGGATACTAGACCGGGAGCTGCGTAGGAGAGTTAGAGGTGCTACTCTTTTTAGCGATACCGCTCTGACGTTGACGGTTGTCTTTAGTCTGGCTGAGCGGATTGAGCTCAACATGGTGGAGGAGAGGGTGGTGGTTGCTGGGTTTAGCAAGGAGACACCACATGGAGCGACCACCTCTTCTCGAGGATCACAGGCTACGCAACAGCATGGTGGTGGTGGTGGTAAGGATCGTGCGGAGCAGTCACGATCTCAGGGAGGTGTTGGAGGATCTGGTGGGCAGAAGCCCATGCCATCCTTCTCTAGTCAGCAGCAAGCGGGTCCTTGTTGGACGTGTGATGGTCCTCATCAACGGAAGGACTGTCCACAGAGGAGAGGTTATGAGACGTCAGGGACGTCTCAAGCAGTACCTAGGCAATGTGAGATTGCGGACGACCTGGTCACAGTAGTGATCGTTGTTTTGATCTCCATCCCGAGTTGCGGCAAGAGAAGGCTGATCGTGGACGAGGTGGAGGAGCTCAGGGAGGCCGTGGTGGTCGAGCTGGAGGTAGAGATCCAGCACCTGGGAGAGGACCGGTCGGTCCACCGCCTGCTATGACGTCAGAAGCAAGTATGGCTGCTCGGATTGAGCAGTTGGAGCAGAGGATAGCTAGTATGGCTATGGCTCAGCGGAGATCAGGTGGAACAGAGACTTCCACGTCTTATGGAGGAGAAGGAGGTGACTTCGATTTCATGGCTGGTGTGGCGCCGATTGAGGCATCTGCGGCAGTGACTAGAGGTGCAGTACGTGTCTCAGAGCCACGAGGTGCGTTAGTGGAGTTGGATCCACAACGCGGGGAGGCTGGTAGACAGGTCAAGCTTCCTCAGTCGTTCATGTTATCGGAGGCGTTGAGGACCACATCTATGGTTCCTAAACGGCCTACCGATGATGCAGTAGAGTTGGAGGCATCGACATCCAGGAGTGGGTGCGATGTGAGTCCACCTTCGACGTCTGTGGATGCGACGTCGAACCCGATGTTGGAGGCGGCTACAGTAGTTTTGCGAGCCCCACTATTCTCAGCCACGGATATGAAGGCATTGGGAGTCAACTTGGCTCCATTGTTCCAGTTGGCGGCCACGCTCAGTGAGAGCGAGAATGTAGTTACCTCTAGTGCTGAAGTAGTTCAGCGAGAGACGGTAGACGTGTCCATGGAGTCGAGGATCATGACAGCTACTAGTGATACTTGGCAAGCGACGACTGCTAGGTTAGATGAGTTACCAGCTAGGCCGGCGATTGACCGTGCTGGTTTGGCACCAGGTGTGGTGTTGTTGGACAACAGAAGTGGTATCTTCTGTTTGATGGCACCTTCAGAGAAAGTGTATCGACCTCAGAAGGTCTTGTTAGACTCTGGAGCCCAACCATTGATGTTGGGAAAGGCGGCATGTATTGGTTTGGGTCTAAAGAAGTCCGAGGTGGATAGATGTCCATTCCAGTTGCAGACATCTCTAGGGAGATCAGGAGGTACTGCTCTACACATGACACGGGAGATGTTGCGATGAGAGTTCGGCCAGATCACCCCACGGATGGCTCTATGGTGAGGACCAAGGCCATCGTTACAGCCGCAGAGTCTTATGATGTATTGGTTGGAGGTGTTGTGTTGTACCCTATGGGGTTCGTGATCGACTATTAGGCGGAGACAGCATCTTACAGACCAGGTTGGCAGTCCGGTGAGGGACGAGTGAGCCGCTTACCAGTGCGATTCAGTGCTAGAGTTGGGACGACGGAGCCTACACCAGGGACGATGACATCCGTTGCAGGGTACAGTTCGGTCATCACTTGGTCGAGCGAGTTGTTGGAAGACAATGCCCATGCGGAGGATACTCCGGTCTTTGAAGAGGTGGAGGACATGCCTAGCATGTCTACGTTAGTACCATCTGCCTTGGATGTTCCACTCTGGAGTTCGAGTGGAGAGTTGCAGCAGTATGTTGATCAGTTGGTGCAGCAGGCTTGAAGTGAAGCTTTTGTACCACCAGTAGATGAACAAAGGGTTGTTCCTGCTACTGGTCCTGTGACCTTATCACCGTTGGATATAACTCTCATGTGTGGCAGTATCCAGAGGAGGGTGTATGTGTGTTAGAGCTGTTTGGAGGGATCAGCACAGGTTTGGCTGCGGTATTGCAAGCAGGTATACAAGTACAACGATACTTGTATGTGGAGAGAGATGAGATTACAAGACGCATCTCATTGCGACATGTGGCACATTTGGTGCAGAGATATCCTGAGTTGTTGTCCATATCAACTGTTAGAGGATACCAGCAAGCATTACCGTCAGATATTTCGCTGCTGGGGGCACAGGATCTTACGTTTGTTGGCACCATTCACTTGATGATAGTCGGATGGCCATGTCAAGGTCACACGTGTGCTGGGAGAGGTCAGGATTTACATGACCCGCGATCTAGTATATTCTGGGAGATGTTACGGATCTTACGACATCTCTAGATGCATCAGGTGGATTCTCCAGCGTACATCTTGGAGAACGTTCTTTTGTTGGGTGATGCTCGTACACAGATGATGACGAGTGTGCACCAAGTGCGGTCTTGGGTTGGACCAGCAGTGTTGTTGGATGCAGCGAGAGTAGGATCTCGTGCACATCGTCCACGGTTGTGGTGACGAACTTGTTACCGAGAGAGGTGCTTAAGCGAGCACACGGTGGAGTGAGACGACCAGCACATCTCACGGTTGATAGCATCTTGGATGCAGGACGACGATCTCAAGTAGTGAGAGTCGTCGATAGGTCACCCATGGCAGTGGTGAACCTAGTGGGACGGCCCATGGTAGCGTTACCTACTTTGGTAAGCTTTCCAGCGTCACATGCTTACAGAGATGGAGGACCTGGGCTTGTGTGGGATGCTCAATTACGGCAGTTGGTGGAGTCTAATGTGATGAAAGAGAGCGAGCGATGGGTTTCGCTACGAGTACGACGACAGTAGCTTCGGTGTCGAAGGCTTCACATCGTCAAGTATTGAGTCAAGCAATGGACTTGAATTGCTTGACATGGATTGTTAGCCTTGGATTGGTTGAGCAGCGTCGGATGCGATCGACGGGTGTTACTGCTCGGGCACTCTTGAGCTCTTTGCCTACCGGGTCGGTGGAGGCAAAGGCTGGGGGCGAGGCACGTGGAGTTCGTCATCCTTGGACATCATGGGATGTCATAGGAGAGAGTGTGGAGCTTGTAGCTAGAACGGCATAAGTTTTACGCACAGTAGCGATGGAGGTTGTTGGTGGTGAGCAGAAGGAAACTGCTCCAGAGGCTGCAAGATAACAGTCAACGACTTCGTCTTCTATCTCTAGCATGATGACAGAGGATACTTGGGAGCCAGAGATTGGACCCAAGCTTATAGGAGAGGAGAGACGAAGAGTCAAAAGATTCTTGAAGAGCTACAGGAATTGTTTTACCTTCAGTATGAAGGATTTGGATACCTTGAAAGGACCTGGTATACGGATCGACTTGGCTAATGACACGACAATCTTTCGACGTCCTTACAAGTATAATGACATGGAGAGAGCCTCGATCCAGAGTAGGACTCAAGACGTGTTGGAGGTTGGGTTGGTGGAGATGTCGCATGGAGAATATGCATCTGCCACAGTTATGCCAACCAAGAAAGATATGTATGGCAACTACACGGATAGACGGATGTGTGGAGACTATCGTCCTATCAATCGACAGACGAAGTCTGATAAGTATGCCATGCCGACACCTGAGGAGATCTTTGATGCAGTGGGGCATGTGAAGATCTTCAGTACTTTGGATCTTCGAGCAGGGTATCATCAATTGCCAGTGAGAGAAGAAGATAAGTCCAAGACAGCATTCTGGGGAATTGACTCTCACGACAAGGATTGTTTGTATCAGTGGCGGTTCTTACCATTTGGGTTGAAGAACGCCCCTGCTGAGTTCCAAAGGGTGATGGACAGAATCCTCGCAGGATTGGATTTTGTCAGATGTTATATTGACGACATCTTAGTCTATAGTGCTACAGTGGAGGAGCACGAGAGACACTTACGGGATGTGTTCGAGCGGTTGAGAGCTCATGGATTGAAGTTACACCCTGGGAAGTGTAAGTTCTTCCAAGAGTTTGGTAGAGTATCTGGACCACACCATCTATTTAGGTGGATTGGGTATTCAACAGACGAAGGTTGAGGCTATTGCACGTATCTCACGCCCCACAGATGTGAGTCGAGTTCGAGCATTTGTTGGTTTGGCAAACTTTTATCGTCGATACGTGAAAGGATTTAGTGCAATTGCGAAGCCGTTGACCAAGCTGATGAAGGTGGACCAGGAGTGGCAATGGGGAGATGAGCAAGAGTGAGCTTTTGTAGAGCTCAAGGATAGGTTGACATCTGCTCTCATCTTGAGGAGACCCGTTAGGGGGCGTCCTTTCCAATTGCACACTGATTGGAGTATGTTGGGACTTGGAGCAGTGCTGACTCAGCATGATGATGAGAAAAAGGAGTTTGTGGTGGCGTATGCCAGTCGCTCCAACAATTCAGCGGAGACGAGGTATAGTTCGTATGAGAGAGAGTGTTTGGCAGCAGTGTAAGCTGTTGCACACTTTCGATGTTATCTGTTTGGGAACCCCTTTACTCTCATCACTGATCACCAGTCGTTCAAGTGGTCGATGAAGTCCGACAAGCTTACAGGGAAGCTTGAACGATGGGCTCTGATCTTACAGGAGTATGACTTCCAGGTAGTACATAGACCTGGAGTTGCAAACCTAGATGTCGATGGGTTGAGTCGCAATCCGTGCACGAGTCAGCAAGATCAGATTGGGGCTCGATGACATGACGAGGTTGATGAGGAGATAGTGCCAAGGTGGCATGCATCTGTCTTGCTTTGTGTGTTGACCATGAACTGTAGTATGGAGGACCAAGTCGTATCTTTCTCTGGTCAGAGAATAGATGATGAGTCTCCAGATCTTAAAGGTGGAGATGGTGTTCCAGACCAGCGAGATATCCATGATGATGTGATCATGATGGAGTATCTACGTACTGGTGTGGTAGTAAGCACAGTAAGTGCAAAGGAGCGAGATCGTGTCCTTCAACGAGCGAAGACATTTCGACGAGAAGGACGACATGTACTTCGAGTGTGAGATGATGAGAGAGTACGAATAGTGCCACATCCATCCCAGAGGGCACAGTTAGTACGACATGTCCATGAGGAGTTGGGACATTTTGGAGTGAAACGTACGCATAGCTTACTCCAAAGACAGTATTGATGGCGTGGTATGCACATCGATGTGCAACAGTTTGTCGCACGATGTGTGGTTTGTGATCGAGTACGAGCATCGTTTAATGCTCCTACTCCACAGTTACACCCTTACTGATTATGGGGTTGGGTTACCGTTGGAGTTTGGATTTTGCGGGACCCTTATCGTTAACCATACGTCACCACCGGTATGTGTTGGTGATGGTGGAGCACTTCTCCAAGTGGATTGAGTTGGTGACATTACCAGACAAGACGAGTGAAGAGACGGCATACGCGTTCTTAGATCGAGTGCTGAGTCATTTTGGAGCACCAGCTGAAGTGCTGACAGACCAAGGTATAGAGTTCCTTGGTGAGTTTCAGGCCTTGTGTGATCAGGCGCTGATTGATCATCGGACTACATCTTGAGATCATCCTGAGGCGGATGGTTTGGCGGAGAGGGTAGTTCAGTCGGTGAAGAGAGGATTGCGCAAGTATGGCTTGCAGAAGGGCCACTTGGGAGATTGGGATGTGCAGTTACCATGGTTGACTATGGGCTACCGTTTCAGCTGACAAGCGTCTTTGGCTTCCTTCTCACCGTATTTTCTATTGTATGGCCGAGATCCAGATCTACCTTCGGCCATTCGTCATGATTTTGCTGAGGTGCTGGACCTTGATGATCCGGATATGTGGGTGAGAGCATGTTCTCAACGAGTAGAGACATTTCGGAGAGTTATACATATGGCTTTTGAGAACCTAGCGATTGCTCAACATAGAGATACGTTGCGATATGCGACTCTCGGAGGAGGAGGTTATCAGCCGTCGATTCGCAGGTTTCATCCTAGCGATTATATCTATCTACAGCAGACTGCACCGACGACGTTGGACGTGACCGCATGGCGCACTATTTTACGAGTGCGTGAGGTGTTATCTTCTGGAGTACTCGTGTTAGAGGGCCGTGATGGTGTTGTGTGGAAGGATCATGTGCGTAATTGCGCGTCATGTCATCTTCCCAACATTGATGGTACCGTTGACCCAAGCTTAGCAGTTGTACGTGCGGGCTTGAGGTGTATCTTGTGTGGGTCTGCTGGTGGAGCAGCCCGTATGTTGGTGTGTGATGGTTGTTCGAGAGATTGACACATGTCATGTTTGACTCCACCTCTCAATGTCGTTCCTACTGGACGGTGGGTTTGTCCTCGATGTATATAGCAGGGATAGCCGATTAGATCTGTGCGTGGTATGGATTACAGACAAGCGACTAACGATGGGGCGATGTAGCACCCAGCCTCCTGATCCTTGCACCCATGAAGGTGTATATCACGTAGTTGGGATATGGAGCTATTTGTAGTTAGAGGGACCTAACCGCCAGTTAGGAGACGATTGTGATACACTTGTGTATGTGTATGACATCGTCCATGTGTTATGTGTATGTGTGGTTATACCTCTGACAGCGATGTATGTTGTGTAGCGATGTGTATGCGCACGACAGCTGTCACGTCAGTTTGGCACCTCGGCTAGGTTGACCGAGTGCGAAGTGGCGCATCTCGATAAGGCCGTTAGTGTCGTTAGGGCGAGTTGGTGGGAGAGTCCACTAGGGGTATACTTTGCAGGTAGGGCTTGGAGGTCTTAGTTCTTCGAGTTGAGCCTTTAAGCTCCATGCTATGGTGGATAGTGTAGTTGAGTGTAACCGGATTCTCTTCGTGCTTAGAGTGGGTTTGGCTTGATCGTTTGTGAGTAATCTTTGTTGTAGTGTTGGAGATGGTAATTTCTCTATTCAGATTATTGTGGTACACTTGTGTATGTGTATGACATCGTCCATGTGTTATGTGTATGTGTGGTTGTACCTCTGACAGCGATGTATGTTGTGTAGCGATGTGTATGCGCACGACAGTGCTCATGAAGTCAATAACTTAAGTTTCACCACTAATATCAAGTCAAAAAAGAGATAATGGATATTTTTTCACTTCCTTTCTACATTTTAAACAAGATGACAAAATAGTAGTGTTCACTATTTAGAAAATATCTAAATTCTGCTCAAAAGTATAGTTAAGTTTAATCATAACTAACTTTAGCTAGTCATGATTGACTTGATACTTCCTTAAAATACTTGGGCAGAAAATAAACATTCTCCACACTTAGTTATAACTCAAAATATCTTACTAATAAAAAACTTCCTATGTGTAACATAGATCATTATATTTTTGACCCCCAGACTAAATTTTCACTCCATGTTCGGAGTGAAGAGAGAATTTTTATTGATGAAACAATTTCAACTTGTCATGATTGACCCGATCGAATCTCCTTCCTCTTAGCTCTTGAAGATCATACGTGAAGTTGCTCTACACCTTATCTACAATAAAAGGACCAAAATATCTAGGAAGAAATTTCTTCTTAGCCCTCTTGAATCTGATAGCATCATGCAACATTATGCAATCTCTGACTTGAAAAAGTTTTATTTCTCTCTTGCCCAGTCGTTTGTCGTAAATCTTCTTTTGATACGCTTGAACTCATTCCATCCGGGTCATTACTATCGCTCGAGTCTCTTCCAATTCCATGAGTTACTCCCTCCTTGATCTGACGACGTATTCGTCTCTCGACTTCTTCAACTTTTGATGAATAGTTTGTAAAGTATCCAATTCGAATTGGGTCGGTAACTTGGACTCCACTCCATAAACAAATCGAAATAAAAAATATCTAGTAGAAGTCTTTGTTGTGATCGATGCTCCTATAAGATGCCATGTAGTCTCTTATCTCAAGTATGTTTGATAATCTCAACACCCTCATCTTTGACGAGCATCACACAAAATGTAAGATTGATCTTCTCCGCAAGACTATTAACATTTGGTTTGTATGACATCACTACTTGTGGCTTGATAGAAAAGTGTTGCAACATAGTAGTACAGACGTCATGCTCCTTACAAAATCTCTTCCTCTATTTGAGACTAACTCTAACGGACATCCAAATCTTACGATGATCCTCTCTCACATGAACTTATTCACTATCTTTTCATTAGTCTCTCTCAAAGGTCTAACCTCTACCCACTTGGTACAATAGCCAATGACGACTATAATGTATCTATTACCTCGAGGTGTCCTATTAAGAGGACTTACAAAGTCAATATCTCACTTCTCAAATAGTCTTAATATTGGAATTGGTCTTAACGGAGGTGTTCTAGTAAACTCTATAGCAAATGCTTGACTCGTAAGTTTTACAATAGTCTAAACACTCCATTTCTAATAATAACTCGAGTTCGTGTTGTGATACAGTTCTTGTGTGAAATTCTGCTAGAACTTAGGATGTGTTTCTTTTCTATGTCTCGTGAATCTTATCGCATAACTCGTCGAATGGTGTGGTGGATGCCATGTCGCGATTATCTATTTAAGTGTTTGTACGGCAGTGAAATGTGCCAAATGAGCAATCTTTGCATGTTCACTTCAGTGGTCTTTGTCGCTAAATTTGGATATAAAATGATGGGTCGAGGGTTCGTAAGATATTCTCTCTTAACGAATGATTCGTGAGAGTTTCTCGGTGGTCTGCATGGAAGAGTGAAGAACTATGAGAGTGGTGATTATGGACGGAGATCTGATACCGGCTTTGGATCTTTCTTTCTCAAATCCATTTCACATCAAATTTCATTGTATTCATTGTGATCACTTTCGACAGTGGTTAATTTCATATTTTGGTGACAAGTTCATGAAGAGGGTGATGGACTTATAGTTTGGTGAGCTTTCCAATTGTTACATATAGAGAGACTTGAGATCTGACGATGTACATCTTGTTGTGACGAACAATGGATCTCAACTATCCAACCAACGTTCCTTTCAACGTCTGGGTCGATATATGATGTCATTGCAGATCAAAGATCAATCATGAAGCATGAATCGTGAGGAACTTTGGAGAAGAGTATTTCAACCTCGTGATAGCTTCATCATTTTTTTGGTCGTATCATTCATTGTAGATCATTTTCAAGTTGTAATATTCACTCTATATTAGTCAACGACTCAACTGTCTCATTCTAGTTGAGCGCTTTTACGTATTATATTTCACAAAGAATCCGCAACATGTCTCACGGATTTTTTGGTTTCTTCTAGTCTTAATGATGTCTAGTGTTTCTTTGGGTTCTAGTGGAAAAAGTTGAGTGAGGAAAAGACAAACTAAAAATTCTTTTTGCTCTCATTGGTCTACTTTTGGACCAATGGTGTTCTAACTGATTCTCGTGACGTTTTTTGTGGTTTCGAGAGACTTCGGAGGTCCTTTAGTACGAAGAAGGATATGTTGGAAAGCTCTCAACCAGGGCTACAATCTGGGCTGAAGCATCGAGTGATTCCATGGAGGATCGAAGGCGTTATGATCGATTGGATGGAGGAGGATAAAATTCATATCCACTATAATATTTTTGGTCGTTTCTAGAGACTTGTGAGTACTTTTGAAGACTTGTCAATTGGGTTGGAGAGTTGACGATGAGTTGGTAGTTTTGATACCAAGTTCAACCAAATCCTCATCGTTTTGGACTATCAATCGATCAATTGAAGTTGACTAGTGTAGACGTGATGAAAGCGGATATTGCAAACTGTGATAGTCATGGGAAATTGACTATTTCTCGAGTTTTATATTTAATTTATGAGTGAAACTATCCAGGATTGAGGGATGCCTTATCAGTAAGATATTTAGAAAGTTCCATCTTAAATGATCAAACAGTTTGTGTAAAGTCTTAGATCAAGCTTACCTGAGTCTGTCAAGCTCTTAAGTCATCACAGATTACAGTTTGATCCATAACTGAGAGTTGGATTTAAGTTTCGACCTGAAAATTATTCATGGTAAGAGTGAAGGGTCCAAATACAATTTCTTGTGAAGTTTGATCATCATTGGTCAACTAGTTTTGGAGAAATGAGGTGTCAAAGTTCAAAAAAGCTTTTGTTATTACCAGATTTGGGTTTTCAGTCATATCTATTTGGTTCTTTTCTAGCAATTGGAGAAGAGTTTGCTGCTGAAATTATGCGAGCATACAAGTAGACATTGTAAAAGTGTGGGGTTGATTTCAGCTCTATGTGAAAAAGGAGCAAGGAATCACGATGAATTCAATGTCGATGTTTGATTCTCATAGTTGCCAAGTACCGTCAATTGGTGCTACGTTATGAACTGAGTATTATCTTGAAGCATGTATGCTTTATCTTGCTGGAATGCTTAGGAGTCCAAGGTGTGCAACAAGTTGTATTAGAACTGTATCACCATATGCATATTGACATAAGCTATAGGATGATCATACCCATCTCCATCTAATTGATTTAAGATACATTCGACTGCTATATTGGATGCATCCGTATACAAAATAAATATTTTATTCCACTCAAGTTTAGCAAGTATGGGAGTTGTCACCAATGCTTTTTTCAACTCCTCAAATGTTTCCTTTGTTTTTTGATGATGCACTATCAAGTCTAAATCAACTCCATTCTTCATGTACATAGTCAAAGCTATTGCTTTGTTTGAGAAGGAAAAGATAAACTTATGATAATATCCAACCATACCAAGAAACTATCTCAACTTATCAAGTTGATCAGAAATGAAAGATCCACAATCTTCTTCACTTTTACAAGATCTATCACAATCCCATTCTTAGAGCTGATGTGTCTTAACAATAGACCTTCTTCGCAGTCAAATATGCACTTCTTTGGATTTAGAGAAACATTGGCTTCGCTTGCTCCAACCGTTGCAAAACTTTGATTACATGATCAAAATGATCCTCTTTTCTTTCATACACGCATAAATCGTCAATAAAATCATGAATAAACTTCCTTATGAATGGTTCAAACACTTTATTCATGAACCTCTGAAATGTGATTGGAGTATTACACAATGATATGACAGTATTTCGAGTGAATGACATCACCCGAAATACAAATATTCCTCAAGATGTAGTGAATATAGTCAACTGCTAGTACTCTTGTGCTATCTTGATCTGGTTATATCTACTATAACCATCACCAAAGTTGTACCACTCATGATCATCAACTTTTTTCTAAATCACATCTATAAATGACAAAAGATAATAATCTTTCTTGCTAACTACATTCAGCTTCTTATAGTCTATGCACAGTCGCAGCTTATCATTCTTCTTTTTGACAATCACAATAGGTGAAACCCATTTTGAGTTCTCCACTTCGTAGATAAAACTTGCATTTTTTAACTTGTCTATTTCCTCCTTGATCATCATTGCTGTTGTAGGATTGACCCTACTCTACTTTTGTCGCACTGGTCTTGCGTTTTATGGATATATTTTTGAAATATATCTAGGAATCTATTTTTCTCATCTTGAGTGACATTTATACCAAACTTCAAGGTAGAGAGTATTTTCACAATCTTTGTCTCACTTAACTTTTCTTTGTCAATGTCTTTCTCCACTATTGATCGAAGCAACAAAACAATAGTACTAAGTTGATGTAATGATTCATCTCGACCAAATCATTCATCATCGAAAACAAATTCTTGATCGTAACAATCTCCCGTATTTATCTTTGAGACACTCTGATCATCTTCCGTATCAGATTCCTAGTAGTCACTAGTAGATCTATCAGAGTCAAAGTCACAACTCCAACATCCGAGAGAGGTACTATTACTCTGTGATCTCTAGCCCTGATCCGTAAATATCTCTTGTACCACTTATCTATGGTGCACACAACTCTCAACCAAAGCATACCTAGGAGCAAATCATAACTAGAGTCCTTTAGTACTTGAAATGACATCAATGTCTAAACTCTCATCATAGACACAACCACCTTCTCTAACACACCAAGAGGTCTTACCCATTGTTTGTTAGTCATTCCCAAACAATGCTAGTCAGACGAGTTGGTTCCATCTCTAACTTCTTCATCAATCTCTTTGATATGGTATTTACAACCGACCCTCCATCCGCCAACACGTCAAAGACGTAATGATCATTCTATCGGACTTAAATCTTTGAAGCTCTAGTGCATACATCTAAAGCATGCACATCCATCACACCAACTCCTACAGACTTTGATGTCTTATTCTTAGGTTCTTTCTTCTTGCTTTTCTTAGAACTCAGTCCTCCTCTGAGTTTCCTTAATTGGAGTTGAGTGCAATCAATTACCCATCCGTGATGTTGATTTTATGAGCACCTACATCTTCAACCACATCATATCTCGCTTGAGAAGATGAAATAGTGAAATCTGTCATCCTCAACTTTTTTCTTAGTTTCTTTGGTGTACTCGAGACATTACTCGAGCGAGTATTTTTTACTTGGTGACTCATCCATGAAAATCGGTTCATCAGAAAATTGAGTTTGTTTTCTTTCTTAAGCTAAAAGCTCCACCGGTGCATGAGAAGAGTTAGAGCTTTCTCTCCTCTCATAGATGAGATCTCGCACTAAATCGATAATGATCACTCTTTTATCTTGTGCTTGTGATGGATTTTCTCTACCAACATTCATTTTGATAATTTCAACACCTCTTGCTTCGTTGTTAAGACAATTTGGTTGAAAATGAGAACATCCACAAGTCTTGTATGTGATTCCTCCAAAGTTATCTTGGTTGTCTCCAAAGTTACCTTGATTTCTTCGGTGGTGATTGTTGTCGTAACCTCTTTGACCTCTTCCTCCATCTTTGTTCATCCATTCTCGTAGCTGCACCACGTTTATCTTGAGATCAACAAGAGTATTGATGACGTTCTTCAACTTGGCATGAAAATCTGAGGTGACAGTAGACATCGCTGTATGGACAAACGATCTTAGCTCCACTATTGGAGTAGGAACTTACGTTGAAGTGATCATCAATTATGATGATGCAGATTCTATCAAAGCGACATGATGAGGTTGGATGAGATCTCTTTCATCCAAACTCTCCTCCATATTTTTTGTAATCTTAATGGCTTTCGCTTTGGATGTTGACTTCTCGTACTTCACTTGGATTCGAATCGAAGAGATTAATCTTCCCACCAAGTTCTGGGTCAACACTGCTCCAATCCTTGTCATCGTTAGCTCCATGTTGTCTCCACTCTTCCGTAAGATCATCCAAAATCATTGCTCTAACTTATCCATCTTTTCGGCATACTGTCAAAACTTTCTCTTCGTCACGTTGCTTCAAATTAGTGAGCTCCACCATGAGCTTTTCAGAACTCTCTTATGGAAGAAACTCTTTGATGAGTGCGTTACTCAACGTCTCTCATATGTCCTCAACTACACCATGTGTTTTGCTCTTCACTCGATCTTCATACCATGTAAAAGCAAAATCTTCTAAAAAATCTAGCAATAATAACACCCACCCTTCTTTACTTCTCACGTTGTTTCTGACGCAACCCTCTTTGAAGTCTCAAACAAATCGCTCTACATTTTCATTGTCTTTCTCATGAAACACTGGTAGTTTTCTCATCTCGTAACTACTCTTTTTACTCTTCTAGTTTTCGCACAATAACGACTCGCTAAAAGAGTACAAACATCATCAATCTCATGCAAGAATAATCTATCATAGATAAAATGAAAAGAAATAGTTGTAACAACACCTCTTATGTCATTTCTTCTCTTAAGATAATCATGAGCTTGAGTCGCATTACCATCTTTTCCATCATAACTCAACTGAGTCCTCCTTTGAAGTTGACAACTTCTCCGTCTCAAATCTTTGAGTCTCATCCAACTTCTCGACTACTGCCGTAAGTAGAGCGATCACATCTACACACTTGTGTTCTTTTGACAGATCACTCACTCCACAACTTGGACAAGGATTCTCTCCTAGAAGATGAATTGACGCTGATGAAGATGGACCCAAGCTTTATATCAAAAAATTATATATTATACATGCTATACAAGAATAAAATCCAATCTAAAGTCAATAGTCTAAGATAATTATCTCATGACCAGCGTCATTACTAATCATAGCAGACAACTTAAAATAAGTCTTGTAAGGATCCAACTCTACTTCACCAAGAACATTTGTGGCCTCCAAAATGAATGACGCTTGAAACTCCACTTTCTTCACATCTGCTCCAATGGTCTCAAAAGCTTCACGATATAGAGCGAAGAGATCACCTAAAGTGCAATAAATGTGTGTTAGCAACTCATCTATACTTAACTTTTGTTTCTCTGTCTCCATTTGAATTTTTAAACGTCTCTTCTTTCTCCTCGACACCCGAATTGAATTTCTCATGAAATATCTTCAAGACCTCTTTGTACGTCGAGACGTATATCTCTCAATCAATAAAAGACCTCTCCAAGATTTTTGTGACCTCTAGTAATCTAACCTCAAGGCTAATAATTGATGAAGTTTGAACATAAAATTCTCTAATCAGAAGAATTGGTGCTGACTGTATAAATTTCTAGAGAACTGAAATTTGTCTGTTTTAGAGAAATTAGTGCAAATCTTGAGAGTAGAATTTCTAAACTCTCATGAGTAAACCCTCTCAACTTTGAAATATCATATCTCTCTTTCTAAGTCACTTCTTCTCATGATTGTTTTTGTCCTTGATAGCTTATCATCCAAGCTACAATTCTGGACAATTTCAAAAAGAAATAAAATACAAAAGAAAATTTGACAGAGACTATACAAATTTTCCAAAGAGCAAAATTTTTAAACTCTCATGAATAAACTCTCTCAACTTTGAAATATCATATCTCTCTTTCTAGACCACCTCTTCTCATGATTTCTTTTGTCTTGATAGCTTATCAACCAAGCTGCAATCGTGGAAAATTTCATAGAGAAATAAAAACCAAGAAAATCTGACAAAATTCTTAAACTCTGTGATTTTCCTCCTCTAGTAACTTCTTTCTCCTCTTTTCTCTAAAACTCTTGTCTATCCACTCTTAACTCTCCTCAAACCCTTTCTAAATAACAATATATAAAGGATTATCTCGAATGCGTCATAGATCACAATGAGATACACAGAAGGTTCTAAAATTATGAGCATCTCGTTAGCTCTCTCTCCTCTCAACGTTCTCTCTATGTGCTCTCGCATGACTCTTTTTGTCAAATATAGAATGAACTCTAAACATTCTTCAACGATCTCTTCAAGTGAGGTCTCGACAATAGAACCAAAAGTTTAAGTCCTTCGTGGTCCTATCGATCAACTACCCCTCGATCTCTCCACTTCCACGATAGTCATCAATCAATTTGCAACATGTCAAGTCTGTCTGTCTCTCACTCAAAGAGTCACCTTTGATGGCTTTGATGGAAGCACGCCATTAACTTGAAAAAAATATGCTAAGTTCAATCCTTCACAAACTCTTAAACTCTTAAACTAAATTTTCTATTCTAATGACGTCTCTCAAGTTTTCATATTTTGAAATCTACATTCTAGGTCTTCTCGATACCCTTTGATAACTCAACCGTAACTATTTTTACCAAGTTTTACTAAGATATTATCTAAGATAAAAGCATTTATCACATGAGCTCTTATCTTTTCACATGGACTTATTCTTTCAAAGTCAACAATTTCTAGAAGGATTCCGGAATCAAAAATTCTCGAATTCCATCCCTTTCTACATTAAGATCCACTAAAATGGTGATATGTGAAATCTGTTCTTGTTTTTAATGCCACAAAGTCAATAACTTAAGTTTCACCACTAATGTCAAGTCAAAAAGGAGATAATGGATATTTTCCACCTCTTTTCTATCTTTTAAACAAGATAGTAGTGCTCACTATTTAGGAAATATTTGAATTCTACCTAAAAGTACAACTAAGTTTAACTATAACTAACTTTAGCTAGTCATGACTAACTTATCTCCTTAAAGTACTTGGGTAGCAAATAAACATTCTTCACACTTAGTTATAACTAAAAATGTTATTAATAAACAAACTTCTTATGTGTAACATAGGTTGTTACAGACCAAAAAGCTCATGTTTAAAGAGGATACCGATCCTCCGCCCCTAGATGTACAAGACATAGCTACACATCCAACATAGACTTTCATCCAGGACGCCAACATGTTGAGATAAGAAGCAAGAAGATTTGATCCAAGGATCTCTTGTTCCTAGGTGGGTTTCCTTCCACTGAGGTGGCTCTTGTTTATGTTTAATATAGTAAATAAACATGTACATAAGTTTATAAAACTTATTTTTATCTCTTTTGTTGACTTTTCTAGTGTTATTTCCACTATACATCTCAGTTTCTAATAATGAAAGAACCAAAACTATACTACTCAAGAACATTTCCACGATGGTGTCATCAAATAATGGATCCGAGTCAACAGCAAAAAATGACAGAGTTTCCTCTTTTATCAATTTCTTAAACTAGAATGATGCAAACATCTATGTATAACATTGTTCCGCATAAATGAGAACACATGTCTTCTCTATTCAAGAAGACCTTCCACTTGATATCTTCATAACTTCTTAGTAGTTCTTTAGAATATAAGCTAAGGGGCAGCTTGTCTACCTTAGCCCTAGCTTAGCACTTGCTCAGTTTAACAAGCTCCAAGGTAACTTCCTTTACAACTACGTACACAGTGGAAGAAAATCATTTTGTTACCATCTTTCGCTGTATAGACTATCTTGCAACACGACAACGAAAGAAATAAAGACGTATCCATTGTTCATTGAAATTTATGAAAAGAAAAACTTGAAGATTGCTACATATGATAGCGAGAAGCAAAAGAAACGATTGTTGGATCTAGTACCAACAAAGCGCACGACATGTTAGATTATGCACGGTCCCAAAGACCAAAACATTTCCATGTTGCTACATATGGTAGCAATTCAGCAGGTCCAAGAACAAGCAAAGAAAGCACATAGGGACCAGCACCAAGTTAGAAATCTGCAAGCTCCCAAAGAGAACACAAGAAGAGAGAAGAACACTACGTCAAACACATCAAGGAAGTAACTTAGTGAATTAGTGGCATGGTCCCAAACAACAATGGTGTTGCAAATGTGATATTGCCACGAGCATCGTAGCAGCTGTCTGTTATAGAGCAACATGGAGCAGATGAAGCTTCTAGCAAACCCGAACAGCTGAACCTTACAATTGTTTTCAGAAAACCTTTGCCCATGTCAAGTTTATTTTTTATCTGTTCTGGTGAGATAATCGGGAGAGATGTCCTAGTTGGCTTGAATTTTCTGCCATACCCCTTTTACTCAAGTTTGGTGGCTTCTCAAATTGATTACAGTTTTTTGCACCTTGATAACAACAATGCGTTGGATGTGTTTTGTAATGTCTTAGGATTTTTCTTTTACATCATTGTAGTATAAAAGATTTCGTTCTCCAAAAATATTTACACTAGTTACACTTTTCTAAGTTCTAAGATCTTACCAAACTCACAAACACATTGATTTTATCCAAAAGTTCCTTCTAACTCACACAACCACGTAGCTTCCAAACTCTCCAAAAAGTGCTTTGGAACGTAACACCCAACTACTATTTCAAATATAACCCAAATGTACACCGAGAAGACAAGGAAGACGATTATTGACTACTGCTAGGTAGATGTCAATTACTACTCCACGCAACACAACAAGAAGTTGTTTCTAACTCACACGTCAACAAGTTGGCTTGCTAACTCCGCTTCGCAAATCAGAAACGAGCAAACGTGTAATCTTGCAATCTGCTTTCAAACCTTCACGTCTTCAAGGTCTCTCTATAGTCCACTATGTCTCGAAATGTCTTCTAAATCACACTCCACATTGCGAAACCCTCCACACACACTCTGCCACATTTCGCTATGTTGCGCTGAACTTAGAAATGATCGAAATGTGCAACATACCATGTCAAAAACCCATGCATGCACAAGAAACATCACTCTGAAACTTTCACGACATAAATGTTCGCTGCGAACTCAAATCTCAACCAAACCAAACAATTTTGGTTGCGTTAGAACTGTCTCCAACATGCTACTACTACAAAGCACATGTGGAACTTCCACGACAAAAAAGTGTTCGTTGCTAACTCAAATCTCAACCAAATTGAATGATTTTAACGCAAAGTGTTCGTTACTAACTCAAATCTCAACCAAATTGAATGATTTTAATTACGTTAGAACTTGATTGCGTTGGAACCATATCGCCAACGTGCACCCTCCGCAGAAAAAAAAATCATCAACAATTCTTTATTTTTCTCATCTTGTAAGTATTTTATTAGGCTCTTTATTGTTGGTTTTTTTTTATTAGTTTAACATCTAGCTTCATTTGTAAGATGTAGATCTTTTGTAAACGAGACTAATGCGTCACCATCTAGGAAGGGTAAGGACGAACAAATTAAAAGATCTTCCATCCTTCAATCTGCGAGAAGAACAAGAGGAAAAAGCTAACAAACAGCGCTGGAGATTAGACTTGAACTACTGAGGGTAATGAAAGTTGTGACTTCCGAGTGCCACACAAAGTGCTTCACAAAGAAATTTTCTGATATCCAGAAAGACATGTTTGATGCACGAATATCCAACTGGATCTTCCTAAGTATTTTGTATGTGAGAGTGGTTGAGGTGTGTTACATTTGAGAGTTAAGATATTGGAATTGAAATTTCTTGAGTTCAAACGTGTATCGGTAATTAGATCCTTGAGATTGACGGGGACACTCCAGCTGCTTCCTTGCGGCACTCCCCTCAAAGTAGTTGTTGATTTGGTGAACGTATGTATTCAATCTTCCTCACGGACTCCTGCAAACAATACCGTCCCTCAAGTGTAACCTTACGCGCAACACTATCTGTAGAGAAAACCCTTGGGTTTTCAGCAAAGGTGGCAGCTTGCAGGTACGAACTCTAGGCACGGCATTCGTTGATTTCGAGTTTTATGTCTCAAATCTTCCCCCGTAGAGGACAGCGTAATCTTACAATGTATCGAGAAGAAGCATACTGGACTAGAGGATGACGCGATCACCGATCATCTCACCCCACCTCCCACATCTTGACCATTTGGGTATGTAGCATGCAGGATGCTAACCTCAGATATACTACAATTACTCTTCCGGACGTTGCACTTGAGGAAACGGGGAGCAGACTACCATCACAAACGACCGCTATTCCCCCTCATCGATCTCAATTTCGATCTACCACATCTATTGCCTTTAACCCTTCAAAATTAGTTGGTGAGAGCACTGCAGCTTCACCCTAGAACAATAAAACTACATGGCACGACATCTACAGCTCATCCTTGAGGTCATCATCCCCATCTTCTTCTTCAACGTACTGCTCGAGGTCCAGCTCCTCATTTTCGGCAGCTTCAAAATCTTTATCCTCGTGGTGGCTGTCAACCTGCGTTTCGTAACTCCGGTCAGGACAGGAACCAGTACTACAGACTGTTGAAGTCTACATCATCTGGCTGACTGCTCCTAAAGGTTCGTGCAGGCTCCCCCACCAGAATGAAGAGAACAGGACCAGGTATATTCAGTTTGGCTCAAGACATAGCTTCCAACAGGGGATGCGATTATACCTCTTCTACATCTTCGTGAGATGCAGCTTTGTGCGACTCCTCTCGTTCCTCTTCTGATTCTGCTTCAACCTCCGCATCAGGACTGACGTTCAGGTTTTCCTTGATGACGGAATAGATGCGTGCGGCAAACTCCTTCGGATCCTCTAGCATAAAGCCGCTCTCCAACAGAGCTGTCTCGTAAACAAGTTTAGCAGACTGCTTTGCAGCTTCATCCTGTTACATTATAACAGTTTCACTGATCAGCCTTCATATAACTTCCGGAACTGCCCCGAAGCTACGTAGTGACTTTATTCACATAGAAGACTCCCCGACCAAAGCTGCTCACCTCTGGATTCAGCGCAACTTTCTCCCTCAACTCCTTGATGATGGGATGTCTCGGATTGATCTCAAGAGTGCGTTTTCCTCGCATGTACGCTTGCTTACTTGGGTCAGACAGTGTCTGAGCCTGCATAATCCTCTCCATGTTTGCACTCCAACCATACTTGGAAGTCACAACGACTCCAGGGGTGTCGGCGAGCCTGTTGCTGACCTTGACATCTTCTACCGTATTCGAACCAAGAAGGTTCTTCCACCACTTGGTTAAGTCCTTGAATTCTTCCTTGATCTCCTTCAACTTGGCCTTTTCATCCTTACCGCCGATCTTCAAATCGTCCTTCGACGCGTTTTGGAATTTCTTTTCTTCGAACTCCGTCAAATTTTGCATCAAATATTCATCTATGGGATCAGTGAAGTAAATTACCTGCCAGATACCACAAGCCTGAAATCAGCATAATTCCCTCTCCTCTGCGAATTACTGGTATATGCATAATTCGTTCCAACTTACTCCCAAATGTCGCTCCGTTCATTCATATTTTGCATGGTAATGCTCACTTCTTGCACCATTTTAAGAGCAGGGGCTTTGGTGGACATACTACGACAATCACTTGGAGGGAATTACTCATCCGGGGGAAACTATACTGGTGAAGGGTAAACAACCTATTGTGAGTCTATCGAGGTCCAACGAGAAACTCTTGAACTTGGGATATGGATGTAGTTGTAACCAAGAATACATATATGTCATGAGCATAATAGCAGAACGAATCAGACTACGCTCACACACTCAAGGTAATCCCGAAAACCCAACAGATACATGGGGGAACAGCAGTTTCTGGAGAAACAGTAACTTCGCCCACACACTTAGTGACCCGCACAACAGTTTGAACTCAAAAGACATACAGAAAGCGTTACGTACCTCGTAGCCTTTCCTCAAAAGTTTCTCCAAGAAAGGTGACTTCTCCAGCTGTTCCTTACTCTGACCAGTAATGTAGAAAATCTGCTTTTGTCCTTCTTTCATCCGAGACACGTATTTCTCTAGTGAGGTCGAACCTTCACCAGACTTTGAGCTGCATTGGGCAATCATAAATTCTCTTTCGTCAACAAGAATGCCGACGTTGCAAACAAAAGAAACGTGACGAGCCTACGTTCTAGCATCTTAAATTCCCCTGCAACACTAAGCCTGTACTATACCTCTCGAATCGCAGAAGCTTAGCAAGACGGACGCGGTTGGTGGCATCTTCGATAATTCCCAACTTGATTGCCTTGCCATACTCCGTCCAGAACTTAGCGTATCTACCCCTCTTCTCATTCTTGCTGTCGTCCTCGTCATCTGAAACTACAAGCATATTCACTTTGGTCAGTGCTCTTTTAGTTCGCTATCTTCAACACAAGATTGTTATTACTGACGTCTGTAGGGGATCTCAGAAGATCAAACTTATAAGTACGTACCTTCGGCCTTGTCGGTGTCGAGAAGCTCATCAGGATCTTCTTCGCAGATTCGACGTATCATATCAAGAGCCTTTCGAACTAGCTTCTTCTTAATTGTTTTCAAACTACTGTGCTGTTGTAGCATCTCCCTAGAGACATTAAGAGGTAGGGTGTCTGAATCGACAATACCCTGCACCGAAGGGAGATAAGTACGTCTATTGAGTATATTAATCAGAGAAGAAAATTATGCGTTTCAAATTCCGAAAGTGCGAACAAAGAGCAAGCTCACAGACGTCCAACGCGGCAACTACGACCCCACAACCAACCCACCTTGATGAAGTTCAAATACTTGGGCAGAAGCTCATCGAACTCGTCTGAAATGAAAACACGGCGAACAAAAAGTTTGAGCGTCGCCTTGCTCGAGTAGTAGTTCTCGAACAGATCGTGAGGGGCCTTCGGGGGAACGAAGAGGATAGCCTTGAATTCCACATCACCCTCGGCGTTGAAGTGGGTGTACGAAATGGGCTTCTCGTTGGTGAAGTCCTGCTCAACGGAAACAAAAGTCTCGTAACTGGAACTCACCTAAGACGACGTGCTGACCCCACATGTAACAAGCATCCCTAGGCTATCAACAAGCAAGAGTTACTTACATTTCCGCCAACGTACACATAAAAATGGATATGGGGGAGAATAGACCATGTGCAAGGATGAATCTTTGAGAGAGAGAGGTTTGTTCAGACCTTCGCCAAGGACTGATAGAACTTGGCATACTCCTCGGCCGTTACGTCTTTAGGATCACGAAGCCAGACTGCTTTCACATCATTCAGGATTTCCCAATCGTGGACGGTCTCGGTGACTGTCTTAGTCTTCGCCTCTGAGGAGCAGCAAATCAGGAGAGAGCGAACGGACAATAAGTGATACAGATAATTCCTAACTAAGAAACAACCTCCAAGATCGATAACAGGGTAGACCTGGTGGGGAAGTGGTACCAAAGGCCGGAGTCATAGCTAAGCTTGTATATGCAGAAGGTAGCGAAGAACTTAAATTATGAAAAGACGAAAATCATCAATGATTGTCACTTTGCATACTTACTTTTCTCGCCATCTTCTTCGACCTCTTCCGTCTCCTCTCCAGACTCCTCGCCTGTTTGGGGAGCATGAGCACTTCAGGTCAAACCCCTCTGAACTTGCACTCTCCGGGTAAGTGAACATCAATATGATAAACGAGGGTAAAGATCCAAAACTTACTGACCTTCATCGATCGCCTCGGTCTCAGACTCCTCTACAGGCACCTCCTTGCTGATCTCCTTACTTGCCCACAAGTAAATGGGGAAATTGATGAACTCGGAGTATCTTTTGACCAGTTCCTGAACATATGACAACTCGAACGTCAAGTTCCTCAAGACTCCACGATGTCAGGGCCAAGAAAAACGTGGGGACTATCGGAGTACCATACTAAAATCGAACCTGAATGAGCTGTAAATTTGTATATTCCTAATGCACGAAACAAACAAAGAAAACTTTGGGGGGACCTCTACGGTACTAGAAATGGTGGTAGTAGAGCAACAAAACAGCTGCGTAAATCCATGAAGCTGGCACGTAGCTCCCTCTCCTCACTGCCCCTGAAAATAGGTGTCACGGAGCATACTTTAAGTTTAGCCTCTTCCAGATACTCGCCAGCTTCCTCCTTCAAGTGTAGTCTGATCTCTGTTCCGCGACCAAGAGGTTCGTTCTCTGTGTCCTCCGAAACGGCGAAAGCTCCATCAGCTTTGGACTCCCAAATGTATCTGCAGGTTGGAGGAAGAAAGCAACAACTCAGCGCACTCCCCAGAGTCATGATTCTTTCATGTGGATAATCAAGTGTCTGTGTAGTTAGATGTTCGCAGGACTTTTAAGACTCATATAAGGTTTTTCCAACTACAAGCATCGCTTACCGACCAAGAAGAATCAGCTGTCAAGGAACCCACAGCTGATTCTTCTTGGTCAGAACACTATGTTGGACTGCGAAACGCATATCAGATTAAGCTGTCGAGATCTGAAATCAGCGGCGAGACAAATCGAAAACGTACTGCTCATCGTCGTTATGTTTGCTGATAACCTCCACGTAATCGGCGACCAAATACACAGAGTAGAAACCAACTCCGAATTGTCCAATCAGATTAAGGTCCCCACCCTTCTGCATTTGCTCCACGAAAGCTGCGAGTTCGCAGTTGAATGAGACACAAGCGTTCACAAGGTGAATTAAGCTTAACAATGAGTGATGTACACTCTAGAAGGTACAAATACCATGATCGAGGGCAGGCAGATGAACTTACATGAGGTACCCGACTTCGCTATGGTACCCAGATTCTTGATCAACTCCTCCTTCGTCATACCAATACCCTTGTCTCTTATCGAGAGTATCCTGTTCTCCTTATCAAGCTTAATCTGCAAACGGCCAATGACAGGTCATGTTCCAAGTCAACTATCCACGACTACATAATCAGGTCCGCATCCTCGCAGGACACAGAAGAGAACCCAAGTTAGCTTTTGGAAACGACTGCAGTCTCCCAGTTAACACCTTTCTGCGCCTTCTTGTTCGAGCTAACTGCTTTGTGCCCTGTTACAGGTGAAGTTCAAATTCAGCTCTCACAGTGTCTTCATCTACTTACCCTGATTTCCAACTGGGCATCGTCGCCTTCCCCGAGAATAGTCTTGTCGGTAAGCGAGAGGAAACGGATCTTGTCAAGTGCCTGAACGAAATGAAGACCATGCAGAATTAAAACGACTGGTACACGGCGAGAACTAAAATCCACCGCGACTAATGTTGCATGCCACCAGCAACATGCATTTCGAAACATCCTAAACGTTCCCAGCCTTGAGATGGAAACTGCAATCCAAAGATCAAAGCAAGCCACAGAACCAGGTAAAATTTCAACAGCACGATCACGACGACGGCGTCGAAAACTTACATCGGAGGCATTGGAGATCAGCTCTCTTAAGAAAATATCTTTATTGCTGTACAGGGAATTGATGATGATGTCCATCAACCGGGACACCTCGGCTTGGAACTCGAACTTCTCGGAGTGGGCCCTCAAGGATTTTGGGGAGATAGACTCCGTTTCCCTACATTTCCGGACGGTCCATGAAAACAAAGAATTATATACGGCGAAAGCATCTTAGTGAGTGTTCAAGGGTAACGGTAGAATCTTCACAACCCATCCAGTAAAGGTCATCGATAAATCACGAAACAGCAGTCTGATGACGAGAAGCGGGTGTGACAAGGCTACCACGCTCATTCAACTCAGTACGAGTTACTCACCTCTTCACAACTTCGGCATCTGTCGACAATGCATCCGGAACAGCTCCTCCAAGAGTTTCTTCGACCTTCGCGAAACCTGAAGTGGCTTCCGTCGCTTCACTTTCCTCTGCTCTAACTCGGGCATGAGGATCTGGCGCAAAAAGTGAAAGCTTGATGTTAGAGATCCGCCAGAAAACGCTATGAATTTGCACACCTCGAAACCGATCTGCAGACAATGCACACCTCAAAACCGATCTGCAGATTGTCTGCAGATTGGTTGTGGAACGTTTTCCATCCGAATAACAATCAGCAGATCAAAGACTCCGATTAACGCCTCAATTAAAGAAGCAGCACGCAAGAGCATAGTAACGCATCGTTTCTTTTAAGTTTCAACAGCACTGACGATGGGCACAGTCTGCTGTTCAGTCAGTTAGACATCCCTTTGTCCCGGACAATTATCGTTTGCAAATTAGTCAACTCTCCAGAAATACGAGGTTCGTGACTGAAACCGCTCACTCAACCGGGCAACAGCTCTAGACCCACAGATTCCACGGGAGAAGCAGAAGGTGCGACGTTCGAGAAGATGAATCAAGGACGGGAAAAAAGGAAAATGTCCCGTACTGTGTATATGTACAGAGGCAAAGGCAAGCAGCAAAAGCAATGCTGCCGCAACCGAACACCTCGCCATGTCGGAACACCAGATCAATCAGCGTCGCGATTCTCCGACTCGCAGAGCCTTCAAACTCCCCTTGATTCTCCTCGCGCCTACAATCTCCTTCACTCACTGGTCCATCTCCGCATACTCGTTCTTCGCGTAGACAACCTCCTGTCCAAAGTACTCAGGCCTGCTCCTAGTTCCAAATCTGCAATCTATTCTGAAGATCCTTGAACTATTATGAACTCCAACATTCCCTACAATCCCTCCGCCTCCTCCACTAGAGTCATCTCCTTCCGTTCAAAACGCTCTCCGAATGATTCGAGCTACTTCTCGGCAACGCGGTGGGGTCGCGGCCGCGTGCTACATAGTACACACCCAAAGGTTCCGGTCGTCGTCGCGATCAGTCGGGTGCCGAGTCCTGTGCCATCATTTTACCGGCGATGATGCCTGCCGGCCGACGGTTTGGGTCGCCTTGGAGGCGGGCCGTTACAGACAACGTGGATACTTTGATCGTTTTGTAAATCCAGTTCGTAAGCGTTGCCTGGTCCCTGGGCCAATAAATAAATAAGCATTCTCAACAACCTTTGGGGAATTTCTGTTCCGTTTCTGCTATCTAGAAGGATTTTAAGTGTTAGATGGAAATAATATTATTAATTATAAAATAATTGGAATTCACGTATAAGTGCTAAGTAATAACTGGAGTTACAGTTAGGGGTGATCCAAACATAACCCATAAGTTGATCGCGGACAAACGCGCCTCCGAGAGTACCGATAGCAGTTTGATATCAAAAATATTTTAATTGACACATTAATTTACTATCTAAGATTTGTAAATGAAAAAGCTTGACAATAAATTAAACTTATTGCCTGGAAAATTAGATGATAAATTAAGCTTGTTGCCAACTCTCATCTCACAGGGAAGAGGTGGAAAAGATATCTCCCACGGCCCTGTACATCTACCTGTGGTGTGTTCTTTGTTATCAGGAAAAAGTTAAATTGTACCAAAAATTATGAATTAAATTATCATAAAATTTTAAATTTATCTATTATTATAAAATGAAACCAAGTCTGGAGTTACATGCAGATCCAGACATAACCCAGACCAGAAAGGTCAGAGATTAAAGTAATATAAAATACTCCACCCTTCTAGTTGTACATCGTACAACTAGAAGGGTGGCTGTATATATATGTATACACTGAATATACTGAATATATATATCTTTGATGTAAAGGGTTTAACTACTGTTTTGTACATCGAAAATTTAGGCGAATCTGGAGTGGCAATGTTTATAACAAGATGGAACTTTTATTGTTTTTTCTTCCTTCCGCGTGTACTTTGTTCTTTTCTTTTGAATATGCACGCAAATTCCAGATAATTTGAAGAGACTTCTAGTTAAAGCTCAGTGTAAGATGAATTGTTACTACGCATTTGCATAGCTATCCGTCGATAGCCCAACCCGGAAAGGAATGGTAGTTTTTGTCATTTTAATGTATCTTGTCTTATTATGCGACGATTAGAAGAGACAAGAACGAATGTTTGCGCGTCCCGCAGGAGGCGTGTCGGGTGTCCCGCGGAAGGACATATCCGAAATGCATAGCCCCGCAATTCCACCGCAAGCGCACCTTGTCTTCTTAATATGAACCAAGGAAACAGTGGGAACTTGTCATGGGTACTAAGGTTCGGTATAAAGGACGCATGTGCACATATGAGTTTTATTTCCCACTAAAGCGAATATGCATAGCAGTGGCCATTCCGGCCAGGGAGCAGAAACGGACAAGCCTGAAAAGCGGGTTGTAAATATACATCTGTCGATGAACCTTGGGAACTTTGTGAACTCTGTTCGTTTAGTGTTACGTAAAACATATATATGTGTTAAGTGGAAAATTATATTAAGTAAATATAAATAATTAAAATACTCTATAAACGTTATTTGTTAGCTCATACCTGAAAACACTGACATAGTAGGCAAGAACCCATAAGTGTAGTCTGGGTCGTCGCGCTTCAGAGGGTACAAGTCCGGGGCATTGTGGTGAACAATTACATTAATACGTGAGGTATTTAATTTATACCTAACCCTTCCTGCCGGAAGGGATAAGTATAAATTAAATATTCCCCCTCTTCCGAACTTGGAAGAGGTGAATATGCAGGTGCCAAGTGACTAGCGATACTACAAAAGTCTACGCACATACGTCATTTCTAGAGGTACCCAGTTTGGAAATACCATATTGCTACATAGGTTCGCTATTCACGAGCCACGAATTGCTCATGAGATATTCCTATAAGTTTCGCTAGTCTGGCATCTTATATGTGTTATATTCGCTGGTAGTTCCATAAACGTACCTAGTTATTCACGTAGGTTTGTTTAATGTAACAGACATATTGCAATAATTCTCCATATAACCAACAAATCGTTGATGATGTTCTCCAAAAGTAATTATAAGTAAATGTGTATTTTACCAATGTTCGAGGCGATGGCTCATTACCGGTATAAATATCAGTGGGCAAGTTATGTCTGATCCGATGCGTTTTTAACCGTTTTACATTAATCTTAGCTCATCGCGATCTCCCAAACAAATTTTGTTAGTTCATGATAAACACTGTGTAGCTCAAGAATCAGTATAAGATGGACAAGATATATATTGATATATAGTTAGAAAGGCATTCTAAATCTATCTTGAACTTTTTAGTGGCGAGTTCAATGACGAGAAATTGGAATTCACTCCGATCTCCTCAGAAAAACATTAGTATTACATTAGAAAGCAAGTTGTTGCTTTCGTACCTCCGTCGAGGCCGTTGTTAAAACGACATCTTGGTCGTCCGAAGATGGAGTTCCAGTCTGTTGAAGTACTTGACCGAACAATGCAAGATCAAATTCTAGTAACGACTTAGAAGTACTAGCCAAAATTCCATCACATGCAGAGCAAGGAAAGTACATGAACTGGTATGGGGAATGAACATTTGTTTTATGTATCATGTGTGAAGTTTTAAATTTTTTTACCTTATATATTATAAAATTTATTCTTAAAAATATATTGATAATTTATTATATATTTGAAGGATTCTATCACTCTTGTTAAATTAAAATACTATTTCTAATTTTCTAATTTTCTAATTAATTTAATTTTTTATAAAATTGGTAAACATTATTTTCTAAACTTTTAGTGCTGAATTTGTAGATGTGTCATTGTATACATTCATTGTATGAAAAATAATTGAAATAAAAATAATACTTCATAAAAATATCACTTGTTACAACCATAAAACTTACAAGTCAATATTACAGATCACCCACATTATATCTATAATGAGTTAGATTATTCTCTCCAATTACTCTTTTTTAATTTATGAATCCTTTTAGTATTTTTTTGTTATAATATAAGTTCATTTCAATCAATTTTCAGCAGTCTTCTTTATGTTCTAACATTTTTAATATTTTTTTTTCTTTTTTAGGACCTATATTACGCTGCACATGGTTTTCTAATAATGTCTCTCTTCCCTCCCTGAAGAATTGGTTCACTAAATGTTTATGGTATCGAGCGTGCACTAGAGAAGTATCAAAATTCGAGCTACCTAAATCATCGCATGATCCGACGAAAGTTTTCTCATTTTGCCGTCAAAGAGATTAAAGTCTAAATGATTGCAGGTGTTTCTGTAGAAAGCTCGTAGAAAGTTCTAAGTTAAGGATCTCCATTTGTCCTCTATGTAAAAGTTTGTATGAGTGGTTATAGCATGCACATCAAGAGATCACCGGTATGAAAGATATGATTTAAAGAGGTTGGACACAAATTAATATACACTCTGCGTGGTTAAATCCAAGTCAAGCGAAAGCGATTAAGATTTTGACACAAGCTCGCATTGAAATGAATACAAAAGCATCTTTACTTGATAGTGTGTGGCATGGAGATATGACCGTCATGGATGCAATGTGCTAATATATATTTGCGTAAACATGACAATCTCAAAAGTTGGAAACATCCGAGAGCCAACAGACTCCATTACCATCTTTGACTACGAAGATGAGTCATTGCTATCTCAAGTGTAGTTCTCAAGTGCTATCTCAAGTGTAGTTCTGAGTGAAAGCACCTTACTGTTCTCGATATTCTAGACAAAACACTACTGCACATGTCTGATGCAGTCTCGAAACTTGTACATAGTTGTATCAATGAATTCTCTTGTAGTTTAACCTCCGGTATGACTACAAGTGCTCCTGGTTACCCAATACATTTCATTTTACAGGTTCGCTTTCAACGAATAAATACCATTGTGTAAAAAATGATTCTCGTGATTACATTTTCATCCTAACATAAAATCTGCAAAAACAGTAATCAAATAAAAACTCTTGACTAGCTTTACAAGTTGTGATTAATCTCATAACAAACTACTTAGCATCCACTTGAAAATGCTAATCTAAAGATTCAAGGTTTCTTGGAGCAAAAGAGAATCTTTGTTGAGATTCAAAGTACACTACGACCAAAAAGTAAATTGAAGTGTCAGTGATATTTTAGAACAAATGAAGAGCATATTTTAGAACAAATGAAATAATTGGTTGAATTTAGTCTTGAGCTCTTTGAAGCAAATGCAATTAAGCCTCTTTTGCTTGAACCTGCTTGGAGCCCGAAGTACATCATGGTTTGGAAGAGGGCAGAAAGCTCAATTTATTACCTGACCTTTTCTTCGGTAATAAATTGACTTTTATGTTGATTAATATCTATATGGACAAGGCTCTCGCAATTATAGTTCTGGAAGCGCATGTGTACGCTCGTGGTGTAAAGTTATGTCTGGATCTGCTCGCAGTTCTCAGTTTAGCTATCTAGAGCAAAGCATGCTAGAGAAGGTAAAAAGAGTTAATATAATTATCATAAACAAGAGTACAAAAGTTCTTCAAAAGCTTAAATTTAATTGATCTAATGGTATAAATTGTAAGATGATGATCTAATGATGTAAATTAATTAACACCTTACAACATAGTAGAACAATAAGTACATTGTTTTCACACACATTATATCTCGTCTAGGATGCTTGAACCCATCATTATCACTTACAAAATAATTTAAGTTTATGATATTAATTTAATCTGTGATTTCCAAATAACAATTATATATTACCAATAAAAAATTAAAAAAATATTCTCCAACGTTTAGCTCAGCCACCCAGCCACGTACAAGCCACGAATATAAAAATAAACTCTCTCCTCACAAAGAAAATATCTTTAATTTTCTCATTTATTAGCATCCTACCCAATGACAGTACATAGAATAGACCACTGCCAGCTAGAATTTTTCCATGGCTCTTATCGCTTATCTCGTTCCGCTCGAACTTCTCTATCTTGCTTGGGATGCATATTATTTAGACCAAAATATATTATGGTTTGATTTGAAGGATTGCTATTATCTATGATGCTAGAGATTCTCCTCAAAATTTTAAAACTCCAATTTGGAAATGGTTTCACTTATGTTTGGATCCGCCCAGATACCAAATGTGTTGAATGCCGTCTGCTGCAAACGTTGGATTAAAGAAGTCAAGAAGAAAGAAGCAAAATAATAAATTGATCAAAATAACATGTCAAATCAACCACATCAACTCCGCAGGCAGATGACTTAGAGCAGACATGACCCTAAGGGACGAACACAGAGATCATTCCAAAGATATCCCTCTCTCGTACTCTAACTTCATTTTAGAATCAATTCCTTCCATCTAATGGACATTATATATTAATTTGGCTATAGTTAGATGATAATTAGCATCAATATTAAACACTCAGGTATCAGTTATAGCATAGATCAATGAAAGATCAAATTCGTGTCTCACTATCATTATCTCTTTTTCTCTTTCTCCCTCTAGCCATCTTGGAAATTATTTTTTGGAAAATAAAGTCTAAGTAAAGACATATGGTTCGTTCTGAAAAGAAGGAGAAAAATTTTTATTCCAACAGTGAACAACTCTTGTTCTCAGGATTTCTCCTCCATGTTTATTATACATCCTTGACTATTATGGTCTATTTATTTTTCATGCCATTGTAATCTTCTATTCTTCCGAGGTGGAGTACTAGATATTTTCATGTCACTATAATCTATTATTCTTATGAAGCGGACTGCAACCACTGTAGACATTATTTTCCCCCCTCATTATTTGCTTATGATTTTTTTTCTTTACAACCAAAACCTCTAGTTGCATGCATATTTGGACTTTAACACAATTCCACAATGAGGATTGCTATTCTAATCTTTATTTGTATTTTAAAGTTTCATTTAAGATCTATTTCGTTGATTTTTATCCTTTTAGAACGTAGACTATCAACTACACTACTATGTAAATTAAGGAAAGTTTTAATGCAAAGCAATTTAATTTATCATCTAACCCTTCCAACGAGAACGATTATATGATAAACTAAGCCTATAACAGAAGTTACTTTTTCATGAGATAAGAGGCGGGTCTTATGGTTCATGGAGTACTATTTTTCCTTTATCGCTTATAGGTTATCTCGGGCAGTTCTGGCATGCATGTTGTATAATATTTAACATTTTACAAAGTATTATTTTTATTTAAGTTTATTTAAGATTTATCAGTTAACACTTATAGAATTAAAAGTAATAACTCATAAATACATTATTGAGTAATATGATATAGAAAGTAATTAAAATCCTACTCCTTTTTGTCTAATTACACCACTAGATTTTACTCTATCTCCACGTGTCCATTTTCTTCTCCTCAGGCAAAGTTCATGTTGCATGCATATTATTATTCAGTTGAAAGGGTTCGTATAAGTTTTACCACCAAAGGCGATCTTCTTCGATACCACATAGTACTCTATATAAGGAAGAGCGCTAGACGAAACCGATCCGCTTCACTGGAAACTAAACCGTAAAAAAGTAACAAAATGTGACATTATATAAAGTACTCTAGAAATGCTCTGAAAGTATGTTATCTCTAGCCCCGGTGTTCTTCCTTCCTTCGTGGCGATGGTTACTTGGCCCTTCGGGTCCTTCTTTCCCTTGTAAGGACTGATGGGTCTTTCCATCTGTTGGCTATTCATTGCGCGCGTGTTCTCTCTGTTATGAGGAAAGTACACCCGTGAAAGCGAAAGGAACATCTTAGCCAACGAAAAGTTGAGAAGAAAACTGAAAAGTTTGATGTCGGGCAAACCGCCGTCCGCGCCTCTCCACTGCGAGGAGCCGACGGCATCGAGGCGTTGTAGATCCGCGGAACTTATTGTGGCGGTCACCGGGCTTGCTAAAACGGCGTTCACCGAGAAGTATCCGGAACCTGCTGCCGGCAGACGTGAGAACAGCGTGCCGCAACTGTTAACGGCAGCCTTGTTCACTTTCCAGAGACTTCTCATCCACCGCCTACTGCCGGTTATCGCTAGAACGTGTTTGCAGACATGCTGTCCGTTCGATTGTCTAATCGACTGTTGGATGTCTCACAACAAGATCTTTGCAACCTCATTGGTGCATCAATAAAAGCCTAGGCTTTGATTGGTTCAGACACCTCGCGTGAGCTCAGTTCACAATTCGGCATGTTGCAGTGTTTAACTGCCTGTACTTTGACTCCGTAAGGTCAAAATCAAGGTTTCATCTCTCAACCGTGTCAAATCTTACTGCGTAGGCCCATCTTAACCAAGAAGGATCGACTCGTCAAGCCCCTATCGTCCCACCGCCGACCATTCCACACAGCTGAAACCGGAACACTCACCCCAACGGGAACACCAAATATTGATCCTCAACCTGCAACCTCCAAACCCAGGTTGAGCTTCTATCCCCCGATAAGTCGACACGCGGAGGACTTACGCAAAAGGTTACCTGAGTTAGAAAAAGCGCGTCGCAAACGAGTTACCTGAGTTAGTGAAGGTTACGCTGGCAGTAAGCCGTGGTTCGCTGAAATGATGCGGGTGACGAGGGTGCAAACATTCTCGCAATCTGAGAGGAGGTTGTCTTCGGACGAGTCTAGAACAATACAAAGAAAAGTCATCCGATCGCAGAACCAGCAGCGCCATCGGTGGATTCATAAAGAGATCTGCAGGCGAAGAGTGCAGCAGAAGAAGGTCGGAAGTGAGGGGATTTTTTCATCAACGCCTCATCAGACAGGTCTCAGAGTCATATAGTCCAGAGGGTCGGCCGATTGGAAGGCTTTCAACTTAGTGCCATTATATATTACTTGTGTAAGCTCCGGCGGACTAAGTTTAGACAGTGGGCAGAGAAAGTAGAAGTTTTCAGTGGAGGCGGAGCAGGCGCAGGTAGACGGACTGGTTGTCGATTTTCGAGGACAAGGGCTTCACAGCGCACTTCCGAAGGCGGACATCATGAATCGGTCTATTGTGTTGGCTCTATTCCTCGTAGTGGGTAAGTGTTGTCATGGATTTAGCACAAGTGTGTTACAAATCCGAATGCTTGAATATGGGTATCGCGGGGATCCGCTATTGCTGCATCAGTGTGTGAAAGGATAGGAGCAGGCTTCAGACTCCGACTTAAACAGTTGGTACATATTCCTTTATTTGAATATGGACCAGATAGTCCTGTATCTAAAATCATAGGTTAAAGTTTGGCGGGTGGAGGCTGTGGAGGATTGTGTGGCAGGTAGCTCTATGCAAGTGTCAGGGTGTTCGTTTCGGTATTTAACAACTTATGATCTTGTTGTGTGGATTTTCAGGGTTGTTTTCAGTGTCCCACATTGCTGCAGAAGAGGCAGCGAAATTGGGGACGGTCATCGGAATAGATCTGGGCACTACTTACTCATGTGTTGGTGTATATAAGAATGGTCATGTGGAGATTATTGCGAATGACCAGGGTAATCGAATTACGCCATCCTGGGTGGCCTTCACAGACAGTGAGAGATTGATTGGTGAGGCGGCTAAAAATCAGGCCGCTGCCAACGCCGAAAGAACTATCTTCGACGTGAAGAGGCTCATCGGCCGGAAGTAAGTTTGAACACCACTCACGCAGGAGTTCGTAGTCTTCAATGTCTTGGCCTTGTTAATTCGGCTCGTTTGCTGCACTTGATTACACGTCACGCACGTATGAGATATAATGGCAAGCTGTAGAGTGGTCTTCTGCATTCATAGTGAATGTCGAAGCTAGTTCTGATATCCTTGATCTGCTCCAGAAGGGTTCCTGAGTAGTTTCCGAACTTTTCTCCTAAATTGTTCCAGGTTTACTGACAAGGAAGTCCAGAGGGACATGAAGCTGGTTCCTTACAAAATTGTGAATAAGGATGGCAAGCCGTACATCTCCGTCCAGATGAAAGATGGTGAAACCAAGGTTTTCAGCCCCGAGGAGATCAGTGCCATGATCCTTACGAAGATGAAGGAAACCGCCGAAGCATTTCTGGGCAAGAAAGTCAAGGATGCCGTCGTTACTGTACCTGGTACACCTTTGATTCCGCGTGATATTTGTTGATGATTTCTTAGAGCATTGGCGTGTAAGGGTTTATTGTCTTTGAAGATGGCCTGTATTTGCATGTTTATTCAGATCCGGATTGTTATGCCAATTTACCCCTCACATTGGTTTTCGGGTATTTTCAGCCTACTTCAATGATGCACAACGTCAAGCAACCAAGGATTCTGGAGTTATTGCCGGGCTCAACGTTGCCCGTATCATTAATGAACCTACTGCAGCTGCGATAGCCTACGGTTTGGACAAGAGGGGAGGAGAGCAAAACATCCTTGTGTTTGACCTTGGAGGTGGTACGTTTGATGTCAGTATTCTCACTATTGATGACGGAGTGTTCGAGGTGTTGGCTACGAACGGTGATACGCATCTGGGAGGTAAGATTGGCGCGTTTTGTGACCCTGAATTTGGTGTGCGTCGAGGGGGTTGAATTCTTTGTCGGATTCACGTGTCATCCTTTATTCCAAGTAAGAAATGCTTTGCTTAGTAACTACTTCTCGTACGCTGTATTTTGAGGTAAATTTCGTTATTATTCTGTGGTTTTACTGAATTCTTTCTCTGTTTTGTTGTTATTTCCCAGTGGAGGAACTTAACTGTCGTGAAAATTCGCGCTTCTACTCATAAATTAGTTATTTCGCTATTCACATTGTATGATCGATGCAAGTTTATGTACATTCTCGTTTATCATTCCTAGACGGTGTAGATGGAGTTCGGGCGTCGAGTGCTTTGAGCGAAGACCGGAAGTTTCTGAGAGTGAGGGGGAGGCCTACAGTATACGTTTGGATTAGTTTCGTGCCCTGCGGGCAAGTTTGTTTGGATCAAAACTTGCTCTTCTGTTAGATAGTGATTTAGAGGTGGGGCTGAAGTCAGGCCACACTCAGTGGATTAGAGACTGCTCAACGGAATCTTACTGGGTTTCTGGTTCGTAGTACATGCCGACTTTGACGTTGAGAAAGCTAGTTTCATGAGTTTCTCCGTCGACCGAAATGTGCAGGTGAGGACTTTGACCAGCGTATCATGGAGTACTTCATCAAGCTGATTAAGAAGAAGTATAACAAGGACATTAGCAAGGACAACCGGGCCCTGGGAAAACTCCGAAGGGAAGCCGAGAGAGCCAAGAGGGCACTCAGTAACCAGCACCAAGTTCGCGTCGAAATTGAGTCCTTGTTTGATGGCGTAGATTTCTCCGAGCCCTTGACTCGTGCCCGTTTTGAGGAATTGAACAACGACTTGTTCAGGAAGACCATGGGACCAGTGAAGAAAGCCCTAGACGATGCCGGTCTTCAGAAGTCGCAGATTCAAGAAATTGTTCTTGTCGGTGGTAGTACCCGTATCCCAAAGGTTCAGCAACTGTTGAAGGATTTCTTCGACGGCAAGGAACCCAGCAAGGGTGTGAACCCCGACGAGGCTGTTGCTTTTGGAGCGGCTGTTCAGGGTGGTATTTTGAGCGGAGAAGGAGGAGATGAGACCAAAGGTAGATCTCTCCTCCTTGAGTCATGCTAGGTCTACGTATGCATTCTTCTCGACGGGGTCGTTTCTAAGTGTCTCACGGATATAACATCTCGCGTGGTACTTATGCAGACATCCTTCTCTTGGACGTGGCCCCTCTGACTCTGGGAATTGAGACAGTTGGTGGAGTGATGACAAAGCTTATCCCGAGGAACACTGTGATTCCAACGAAGAAGTCCCAAGTCTTTACCACCTACCAGGACCAACAGACCACCGTGTCTATTCAGGTACCGTATCTCGCGATGTGAGTACCCTTGAGGGTACTCATTCTTTCTTTCAGCTACTGTTGTCATTCCATATACGGTGTTTGGTATCAGTTCTTAAGGGGTCCATAGGTAGAGTCTGTTCCGGAAACAGGTTGCCGTTCTGCAGTATACTTTAATGTACAAAGTACGGGGAGAGGCCTTACCACTCTCGAGTTTGCGTACCTCCTGGACTCGGTGAGAACTCACATTACCGTACCAACTGAAATTGTAGGTGTTCGAAGGAGAACGTAGTTTGACTAAAGACTGTCACGAGCTTGGGAAGTTCGATCTGACCGGAATCCCCGCTGCACCGAGGTAGAGTATAAGATGCCGATGAGTCGCTGATGACTACTTTTCAGTGACTTTAAGTACTGTCTCTTAGCGTAACAGTGAAAATCGGTTATATGACTCTTCTAATACTTGTGTCTGCTTGTGCAGAGGTGTCCCTCAAATCGAGGTTACCTTCGAGATTGATGCCAATGGTATCCTAAACGTGAAGGCCGAGGATAAGGGTACTGGCAAGACGGAGAAGATAACTATCACGAACGACAAGGGTAGGTTAAGCCAGGAAGAAATCGACCGTATGTTGAGGGAAGCAGAGGAGTTTGCTGAGGAGGACAAGAAGGTGAAGGAAAGGATTGATGCTCGAAACAGTCTCGAGACCTACGTATACAACATGAAGAATACTGTCAATGATAAGGACAAGTTGGCTGACAAAATTGATGAAAGTGACAAAGAGAAGATCGAAACGGCATTGAAGGAGGCACTCGAATGGTTGGACGATAATCAAAATGCTGAGAAAGAGGACTTTGAGGAGAAACTGAAGGAAGTAGAGGCTGTTTGTAACCCAATTATTACTGAGGTGTATCAGAAGTCTGGAGGGTCTGCATCTTCAGGCGGTGATGACGAGGAAGATGGACACGATGAGTTGTAGATTTTGAGCTGAGACTTAAGTTTTCCCTAATCTCATAGTCTTTCCTAGAGGTGACAGGTGGGTTTTGGCTACCTGGTGAGACGAGTGGAGTTTTCGGATACATGACACCTGTACACCACTCGCCTCTACCAGGGTAATGTGTGCACCAGTTTGCAGACGGTGCGATCAAGGTACATTATTGAAGTCATCAAACATCCTTTCGGGGCAGGTCTACACTGTATAGATTGTCCTTGAAGAACGACTGCTCGAGAGTGCGATTCACCATGATCTCGGTTGTTTAGGCTAGTTTATCAGTGAACATTTTGGGTTTAGATTATAAGTGTCTTGTTAATCAATCTATCCGCATTCCTGATGGAATGAGTTGGACCTATTCTTTATTCACCAAACATCTCAGTCTACCATCTTTCGCGTGTGGTGTGTGTATTTGATTTTGGGAGTTTTCTCTTTGCGATGACGCGGTATCGTTACGTTAATGCCATATCCGGCATGGATTCTCGAGTGCAGCCTTCAGTCTGAGCTTCGCCTAGTAGGGACCTACCGTTTCGGTGTTTTGCGATTAAACCAGGGTCAGATAAACGGCAATTAGCCCATAGTTTTTGGCTGGAGCAGGTATTTGGTAAACGGAACATGTTGCGAGAAGAGTTGGAGGAAGCGTCCTACCTCCCCCCCGCGCTCACCAACTCCGACTATCCACCTTTCCGGTCGCTAACGTGTCAAACATGTTCACCAACATTATTCTTCACCCTGATAGGGTGACGAGTGGAAGGCCAATTTCAGCAGTCCTCGTCGATTATACGACACGAAGGAAATATAATCGGATGAAGAAGACGCCAGACTAAGCACAACGGAAGAACCGGTTTAGAGTGGTTTCTCAGTCGTAAACCACCCTGGGGAGTGGTTTAGGTATTAGAAGCCACTGTTAGATCGTCGTTTTCACAGGAAATATTAATTACCGATGTCTTCAAATTTATGTTCAAAATGCCAAAGGGGATCTAACTGTTGAGTTTTGTGATTGTCATCAAAATTTTGTCTTTCATACATTTTTAAAGATATTATTTAAAGATCGTTGTTTATCAAATTATAACAGAGAATAATAGATTTATTAACTAATCCTGGTTTATCAAATCTCTTGCCTGATTATATGAAATATCTTGCTTGATTATGCATATACATGATGATGGATCTATCCTACAGAAAGCCACTTCAAAATATGAAAGAGGAGAAGAGACTTTATACTCCAAAATCCTTTATTACAACACATCAAACAGTTACGCATAAGCTCACATTAACTCAGAGAGTATTTGGATGCTATCTTGAATGACTTCAAAATATGAAAGAGGAGAAAAGACTTTATATTCTAAATCCTTTACTACAACACATCAAACAGTTAACGCATTAGCTCGAGAGTATTTGGATGCTATCTTGAATGTTTGTAAATCACTTACACATCCAAGTTGGTGTAAGAATCGGTGTAAATGTTCAAAGTGTCTTGTCATGACATTTTTTTCAGTTGTTAGTTCGGTAGAGTGTGAAGTGGCGTACGTCGTTAGTGCTCGTAGATTCGATAGTGTCTTTAGTATCGTTAGCGGAGTTTCTTGGGTTGAGATCACCAAAGAATATATTTCTAGTCGGAGTCTCTAGTCTCTCATTTTTTCTCGAGTTGAGTCTTCAAACTCCTAGCTATGATAGATGCGCTTAGTGAATAGAACTTGGATTCTCTACAAGTACAGAGTAGATTTGGTTTGATTCGTGAGTGATCTATTGCAGGTTTGCAAATATTTATGCATGCGTCCTCAAATTACTCGAGAAAAGATGAGAGAGTCAATCACATCCAAAGTCATCAGTGATATTTTTGCTATACGGTCGAGAATCAGATTTATCTACGACTATTCAACGTGATTCTGCTGAGATTGAACCTTGATGATCTGGATACGTAGGTGAGAGTATGTTATCAACGAGCTGAGATGTTTTAGTGAGTTATGCTAATGATGTTTGAGAACTTGTCGAGTGCTCAACATAGAGATACAGTACGGTACGCGACTATTCGAGGAGGAGGTTATCGATCATCGATTCGTAGATTTCATCCTGACGATTACGTATACTTGCAACAAACAACACCGATGACATTGGATGACTGCAAGACGCATTATCTTACGAGTGTATGAGATATTACCGTCTGGTGTTCTCGTGTTAGAGAGCCGTGATAGTGTAGGTTGGAAGAATCATGTGCGTAATTGCGCGTCATGTCATCTTCTTAACATCAACGGTTTTGTGGATCTAAGCTTGACGACTGTACGTGTAGGTTTGAGGTATATGTTATGTGGATCTGCTAGTGGAGCAACCACTATGTTGTTATGTGATGGTTGTTTGAGAGGATGACACATGTCATGTTTGACACCATCTCTCATCATAGTTCCTCAAGGCGGTGGATATGTCCTCCTTGTAGTTAGCGAGGTAGCTCATTCGACCTTCATGTGGTGTAGATTGCAGACAAGCAACTAATGATAAGACGACGTAACACCCGACCTCTTAATCTTTGCACCGAAGAAGGTGCATATCACGTAGTTGGATCAGATGACTATCTGGAGTTCGAAGGATCAAACCGTCAGCTAGAGAAGCGATTGTGATATACTTGTGTATGTGTATGACACTCTGTGCTTGTTACGTGTATGTGGTTTGTAGTTTAGATAGCGATGTATGTTATGTAACGATGTGTATGTGCACGACAGCTGTCACGTCATTTTTGCCAGTTGGTAGTTTGACCGAGTATGAAGTGACGCACGCTGTTAACACCGGTAGTTCCGATAGTGCCGTTAATACCGTTAGAGGAGTTTCTTGGGTTGAGATCATCAAGGAGTTTATTTCGAGTTGAAGCTTGTAGTCTCTCATTTTTTCTCGAGTTGAGCCTTCAAGCTCTTAGCTATGCTAGATGCGCTTAGTGAGTAGAACTTGGATTCTCTACGAGCACATAGTGGGTTTGACTTGATTCGTGAGTGATCTGTTGCCGGTTAGCAAGTGTTTATGCATGTGTTCAGATTTGATTATAGTATACTTGTGTATGTGTATGACACTGTGTGCTTGTTATGTGTATGTGATTTGTAGTTTAGACAGCGATGTGTGTACGCACTACAGTCTCGAAATCAAAAACTTGTTGTCGTAAGGTACTTTCCGTTCTTAAATAACTCTTTCGAAACTTCATAAGATTTCTTATGGAACTAAACTTCTAAAGAAAGGTAATAATGGACTAACATTTCTCATTTACAACCATATAAACGGGTGCATTAAAATGATGTCCATTTATCTTTACAACCTAATTTTGAAATGATGCAGAAGTTAATAAACTAATTGTATTAGTGATTTTTTGTTTCAAGTTGTTACGATAAAATTTGGTTCACAAGATAGTGAAACAATCAAGTAGAAGACAGATGAAAAGTTGATACCTCGGATCTCAACTTTTACACGTTAGTTCTATACTTGGCGACTGCGCACCCCCTCGTTTTCCATACGTAACGGCTCGTAAGAGGTGCTTTATCCTATACAGTAGCGTTGGATGCACATGTATTCGATAAATGGTGAATGGAGTGAAAGGTAAGAAATTTGCTTGATCATACCCCAATAGGTTTGTCTTGCTTTATCACACTTTCTACTGGCTGTCGATTGTAAAAGCAGTCACCTTGTCATGTCACTGACTTTGCGGATTGCACACCTAAACTTTCCAAGCATGTATCGTCTAATATGTAATCATAGTTGAGAAAATTTGAATGACAGAAGTGTTTAATCAGGGTCGACATGGCAAAGTGATTGATTGTACTGTCGGTAGCCAGTCAGTTGTGTGATCAATCAATACATAGTCTAGAGGATATGATGAAACACAACAAAACTATTCGGGGTGTGATAAAGCACATTTCGAAGTGAAAGATAGGAGTATCTGAAGATGCAGGAAGAAAGGAAAATCTACGTATTCACGTAGATTTCGTGTATAGTAGAGATCGAAAAGCAGTGCCGTGTACACTTTGATCATTCTCTTGAAGGCATACCGTTTTCTTCAGCTCTTGAGCATGTGTTATGAGCTCCATGCAGATCGAAACCAAGTTTTGTGCATTCCGGTTGTAATCGTGACAGAGAGAATGGGAAATATCACACTTCTACTAGCAAGTTTCAGTCCCCAAATCACACGATAAGTATTGTTCGTAAGCAGATATTTACTTGAGCTCATTTTTATACGTGTGTTCGAGTTGATCCACCCTCTCTTAAGATTTCCTTACTTTACTTGACCACACACTTGACTGATTCTAGGTACACCGAAATGTGGAGATATTTTATAAGACAGAAAAAGCTAATGATCTGCTGTAGAAGCACTTTATACTGAACTATCTGTGCATTGCCGGCTGCTCACATGCAAGTCTCACCTTTAGATCACATGGCATTTTCACATGTTGTTTCTAATCAAGGATACAGACACTTTAAACCGAACTTGCTGAGCATGGCCGGCTGCTTACATACATGTTTCACATTTGACATGCTGAACATTTGACATGCTGAACATGTTGTTCCCAGTCCAGTGCGACAAACATATTAGAGGTGCGGTCTAAGTAAATTTCTGTGTTCGTAACACTTATAGTCCTTCACGGTACAATTCTAGATTCTTCCATATGCTGATACGTCAACCTTGCGGCTTCTCTTTTCTGTTGACTGTACTGCTGGAGCACGAGTATCTGTGAGGAATAATTCCACGACTACTGACAGATACATAAGCAAGAGGAACTTCATCGATTGCGCCCACCTTCTTGAAATTGCAGTCAACCATTCTGGTCGGAGCAGTGTGGGCCCCATTGTGCTGATCCTCACTCGGTGTTCGCTAGGATCAAAGTTCAATATATAAAGAGGTTTTTCCCGTTACTGATCGAAGCGCATCTGAGCTCTCTAGCGATTCGAAGCGAAACATGGGAGATATGTCGTCCTCCACGGACACTGAACATCGTCGCGTTTGTCAGATCATCAAGCTTAAGACTTCCGCAGTCGAAGAATACAAGCGTTTACACAGACACGTTTGGCCGGGCGTCCTGGCCACCCTCGAGAAACAGCATATAGTGGACTACTCTATCCACTACGATCCAGCTTACTCTCTGCTTATAGCTCACTTCAAATACGTGGGAGACGATTGGGAGGCCGACTCGAAGTTGGGACTGGCGGACGAAGAAACAAGACGGTGGTGGAAGTTGACAGATCCATGCCAGGAAACTTTAATCGAAGGCAGTACGGGAAGTACAGATGGGAAGGGCTGGTGGAAAGACTTGGAGGAAGTCTTTCGCTTCGAAGGGAAGTAATTTGGTGGCTGGTCGAGCTCTCTTGATTACAGGGCTTTGCGGATTCGGTGGATTCTTCAGGAGTGTCTTCAGCTTGTGAACTCATGAGACCTAATTTGGCAGCCAGTCAATTTCTTCGTTTTGTGCGGCCTTGGAAATTCGATCCCAACTACCACATTGACAGATTAGCTTGTCTAGAGGATCTGGAGGACTTGCAACTTCTGAGTTTCACTTAAATCGGCGTTTTCTTGCATGACGTATTGTAATCATGCTGGAAAGGTAGATGCTGAAAGTTTCGGGAGACCGGGAGTGTTGAAACACTAACATCCAGGTGCTGATGTGGTTTACGTACCTGCTACGTGAAAATCTATGTATCTTGTAGTTTTCTTGTCTCGTAAAGTTCCGTTCCATCTCGTGTAACGTTCTGTGTCATGTTTTGTACTTCCAGTTTATTTTGCGCCAGACTTGTATTTCGGATTTTGGTTTTATTTCTATCTGCGTTTCCACTTCAGTGTGCACTGAAGCAGTCAATTGTGTTTTTGTTCTTGAGTTCAGTACAGAACTTACACATGATACCGGAGTTTGAGCGAGCGATCGTCAGAACAGATGGTTACAGTGAATGGTAATTGATGGCTGATGATCGCAAATAATCGGATCTGGAAATCTTGGGAAATTGTGACCTCTGGGAGGTTGTAGGTGGAGATGAAGGGATCCGATTCACCAACGGAGTAGAGAGTGTGAATCAAGAAAGATCGATGTCACAACATCAAATCTCCCTCAAAAGGAGCTTGGGATGGATGGATACACCGCAAGGGAAAGAAAACGTGTTATCAGTAGAAAACACAACTTTTTAGAAATGGTTGCAAGCTTAAAGTTTCTCAAGTAGACTGATTTCAACTAGGATAAACACACTAGTTGAGGAACTGACGAATCTTTGCGGACCATCTGGCGGACAAATCGGCGAGGAAGATCTGACTTTGATGGTATTGAATAGGTTTTCTCTGTTACAAGAGTTTTGTCAAACCTGTTGAAGGGAGGAAAGATCTTATCGATTGTGAAGAGTCACATAGTCTTGTATTGCAAGAAGTACTGAATTTGGAAGTGAGACGACACAAAGAGAAGTCAGGAGTGAGATTTATTCTTCAGGAATCGATGAAATAACTAATGTCTTATTTAAACAAGAACGAGAGTACACAGAAATCAGTGTAGGTGATTGAAACTATAAGAAAAGAACAGTCTAAGACCATGAAAATGAACAGAATGCCAAAAGAAAGCATATTAAAGAGGGGAGAAACATTGCAGCTTTAGGCTCTATTCTCGAATGAAGAACAAGTAGATGAATTTTGACAGCAGCTGAATGATCTTCTGTTCACTTTACACGTTATAAAGAATTTCTTAACTTGGATGTTTCCTGTTTCTTCTTGACTACTCTATGACTCTAGGTGACAATCGTAGCTCTATTATTTGTTCTATCACATAATGTAAAACTTTTGGTTGGATTCCAGTAGCTCTATAGAATAAAGCCAAAGATCTGTAACTGAGACTAGAACACTTTGACGAAAAAGTACCTGACAAATGAACCTAAAAATTAAAGAAAATCGCGTTAATGGGAAATGATTAACAAGAATGTAGGTGGATCGAATCAAATGCTTCTAATCACATTACATAAAAAAGAAAGGTTGCTTTGAAAATCAAGTGCAAAAGTAGTGGGACGTAAACACTCTCTCTCTCTCTCTGTATAAGAGACTAAGAGCGAGAAAGGATCTTTCTAAGAAATCTTTTGTAAATTCAAAATTCATACCTACTCTTGCTAAGGTTTTGGCTGGAGTCACCGAACCTGAATTTTGCAAAGCTTGTACTAACTGAAATACTGACAGAACAAAATTATTTTATTTCAAATAATCAGCAAATATTTTCTATAATTTTTCTAACGCAGTTCATTTTGAATAGCCCGGAGAAAAAGCAAGCAACATGGTGTCATGGAACAGCAGTAGCATCACTATATCTTTTCACTTTGCACTTCTCACATATAAAAATACTCATTTCACAAGTACATATGAATTTAATAAATCATATCTGCCTTATTTTAGATAATACATTACAATCTTACGTTTTTCATTTCAGGGGTGAACTACTAATCCAGCTGCATTGATGCTAGTCTTCACTGTATGGATCATTTTAATGTCTCCATCTGCTCTTGGTTTCCGATGGTGAATCACTAAATCATCCACTGTATTTTGATGTCACATCCTTGTTAAATGATTTTCATCCGGTTCTTGTATAAATATTTATTTTTTGGTGTTTTAAACTTATCACTGTGTTTAATTACCTCTTTGTTTATTTAATTCGTGCACATGTACCAGAATGCGATGCTCACGGAGAAGAGAGACTTCATGTCTTCGGTCGTAGAAAACAACGATCTAGGTAATAGTTAGTACAAGTATTCAGTTATGAAAAGTACGAAAGAGTGAAATCTGTCGATTCTGGCTCGTGACTCGATTTCATGATCTGATAGTGTGAGTGCGTAGGTGTTAGCAAGTATTATAGTTTTGACTCCTCATTCACTAAAAACAGGGTTGTACAGAAAAGTTGGTGTAGAAAAAGTTAGTAAAGATTGTAAAGATAACTTCTATTAGAAATATGTACCAAGTGTTTTTGCTTTTCTAACGGAAACAGAGGCCATCTCAGTGGTAGGGGCTCCCACCTAAGAAGAAAAGGTCTACGGATCAAATCTTCCTGGTCTTTGTTTCCTATTCCGGCATGTTGACCTCATGGTCGCTCCCAAGGTGATATTTCAATTCAAGCTAAGGGGCAGCTTGTCAAGCATAACTCCAACTTAGCTTCTGCCCAGCTTGATAAGCTAGGGTGCAGCTTCTTGAACAAATGCCGGTTGAATGTCTTCTGAAGTTCCGTTTCATCATGTGAAACGTCATGCAATACGACAGCGTAAAAAAAGATTCTTATTTATCAAGAGAGCAGTGCACAGACCGTAAGAGTAGAGTGATAAAGACATTGAAGAACCGCAAGGAGCAGTGGAATTTGTTGTAGAAAGATAGATACTTCTAGGAAGACACTCCAAGAAGAAAGAGCGAGTAGACAAGGAAGTAAAATAAGAATGAGATGGGAGAGTCTTCGCCTCTCCATGTATATATAGTGAGAATATGTAGCGACCCTTAGTCTCAAGATCAAGCGCAGACGTGAACAACAGAACCTTACTGGACTAGCGTTAGGTTGTGAACGTTGTGAGTAGACTTAACGGCTTGGCCGAGAAGTCGGGAACAAAAGAACCCTAAGTGGTTCTTTGAACCAAGGTTGAAACATTAGACTAGGACGTGGGGGTCTATCCTCGAGAGGACCCTAGACGAACACTGATCTGAGGGAGCAAGTATGGAAACAAACTGAAACGTTGGACCGAAACATAAGTATGAGATCTAGATCTGAGACGTCGGTTTGACGCAGATGGATCTTGGTCGGAGGCTCACAAGGTCCAAGTCTAACGCTGGACCATGATTTCTCAAAAAAATCTTAAGTGTTGGAGCTCGAGCGATGATTTTAGGTCGTGGACGAAGCTCCACGTAAGATCTCGAGACGAGTAAAGTATCGTTCAAAAGGTCTCGATGAGAGCTTTCTAGTGAACTCTTTGAACTGACAGAACTCAGATGCAGAACTCCTCGAACTGACATCGGAGCTGAGAATTATGACTGATCTCGTGATCGGATTGTGATATAATTTTCAGGGATCAAAGAGGAGGGCGGGGCCGCCGATCTCCAAAAGTATATATGAGAGAGGCCCGATGTCTAGGTTGATCAGGATGAGTCACCCGACCCTAGGGTTCGGCAGATGGACTCTGAGACATTAGGTGATGGCTGAGCTAGTGCCAAGGCGTATTCTGGTCCAAACTTGGACATCTGGACTTAGGAACGACCCAAGGACTTGGGCAAGACTAGAGAACGATACAGCGGGTTAGACCACCATTCGGGAGCCTAGACCCAGACGGACATCACGGACGGTTGGGCCGCTAGGTGTGCTAGAGATACTGTTTAGGACCTTGGACTTTATAGTAAGTCCGCCGCAAGTCATGTTGTGACTTACTCATATTTTGGGATCGATCTAGTTGGTCTAGGTAGGGACTTAGAGAGTTTGAGAGTTAGAGAGACAGTTTGGTCTGGTTCGGACCAAACGGGGTAAAGATAAGTGATGCATGAACGCTAAAATTTGATTGTAGTTTGTCAAATGTTAGCGTTTGTGAGTTTCATGATCAACTGAGCAAGAGGTTCCGTTGGCGCAAAAAGGCAGTAGAGGCAGAAAATGACGAGTACAAAGGAAATCCTAATGGTTGGTTAGCCCTCTAACTAACTATACGTAACAATCCTAACTACTCCGACTGATATTAGTTGTCGATCTACTAGAGCTTGAGACTATATCAACACTTCTCTTCAAGTTCGACTCTACATCTTGTACTTCTAGACAATGTCTGAAAACATCAAACTTATCTCTAAGCAATGCTTTAGTAAAGATATCGGCAACCTGATCTCCTGTGCACATATAACTGATCTCAATCTCTCTTGCAAGGACCTTCTCTCTAATGAAATGATAGTGCACCTCAATATGCTTCGTCTTAGCATGAAAACATGATTACTAGTTAACTTTATGCTACTAAAATTATCAATATATACAACAATAGGATATGTACACTCCACATCAATATAAGATAGCAGACATCGGAGTCAAATTGATTCTATGCTGCGTTTGTTGCTCCTCGGTACTCTGCTTTTGTGGATGACAAAGCAACCGTAAGTTACTTCTTAGAAGTCTAGCTTATAGCTGTGCTTCTAAGTCCAAAAGCATAACCTGACGTGGATCTCTTGTCGACATTCTCTATGTAATATGTAACAACAATGGTCCACCGTATCGGTAATGAAGTCCGTACTGCATCGAGAACTTCACATATCAGAGGATCTGCTTGACAACCTCCAAATGATTTCTTCGTGGTGATTGCATAAATTGACTGATCAGATCGACAACAAGCTCAAGTTCGGTTGGTGATAGTCAAGTAGATAAGACTCGCAACCATCTGTTTGTACATGCGAGGATTATCAAATAACTCACCATCCTCTACTCCTAGCTTTATCTCTTGCTCTAATGATGTAGCAATGGATTTGAAGTCAAACAAACCAAATATCTCAAGCATATTGAGAGCATACTGTCGTTGTACAAACCAAACATCCTTCACATCTCTGTTGAACTCCACAACAAGGAAGTACTTGAGCTCTCTTAAGTCCATCATCTCGAACTCGGATTTCAAGTGATCCTTGATCAGGAAAATAAGCTCCTCATAGTTACAATAATGATCAAATCATCAACATAGATGTGATCATCACAATACGTTCTAGTATTCTTAGTGAATACAACGTAGAGCCAGAACTACAGAGATGAAAACCAAGAGAATCTGTTGGTTATTAGACTTCCATCGTCGTGTCATGGACCGGCTTCTATATATAAATCTATTTTTGATACTTATCATTATCACTCCAAAGACGTTCATAAGACTAAAAATGAGTCTTTTTACACAAACTCTGGATCTTCACTTTCATTACATCAACAGGTAGAGCTCGTTGTCAGCTTTCCATAGGCATTTCGTCTATTTCATTTGGACGTCTAGTGGTGAAATTACAAGACTCAAAAGATGAGAAAAGCAAGCTAAGTTCTAGTTTATGGGCTTTTTGCATAACCTCGGATCTTCACTTTCATTACATCAACGAGTAGAGCTCGTTGTCAGCTTTCCATGAGCATTTCGTCTACTTCATTTGGATGCATAGTGGTGAAGTTAAGAGACTCGAAAGGAAGGAAAATCAAGCTAGACTTAAGCTTACTATTGCTGACTAGGTATTTGCGGCTCCTGGCGCTATACTAAGGACGCAAGCGGGCTGCTTGCTCATTATCTGTGAAAAATTTTCACGTACGCGACTGACATAAGGGGCAACTTAAAGAGTTAGCTTGTTTCTGTGATTTATCGATGAACAATTTGAGCAATTGAGAGGTCCAATGCATGCACGCAAGGTGTCATTGGGTTCAAATCTGTGTAGGCTATGCGTTGGTTAAGACAGTTCGTGAAGAGGCGGATCGAAGAGTGTGTTCTGGGAGAAATTGAGACACAGAGAAAGGTTTTGGAGTACTTCAGAGATCTATGAAGTAGAGTTGGACCGTTCGAGCCGTTCCGAAATCCAAACTTGCTGTCCTTGGATCCATCGAGATCAGAACACTAGGTTCTTTAGGAAATTGAAGACGATACGAGCCATCAGACGATTTGAGAGTTCTGGGTGAAATTGACTCGCAGAGAAACGCTTATGTCAGTTTTTCGGCGCTTGCGACTAAGGTTGGGTTGTTCTTTGCGATCAATGAGTCAAATTCTTCATTCTTGATGTCTATGCGATCAAGGAGTCTTCTCTTAAGCATAGGAGAAGATTGTGTGTGGATTGGATAGTTGGTTTGGGTGTGGTGAGCAAGTTTGAGTCGTAGGGAGTCCGTTTACGTCAATTTTTTACTTCTTGCGACCAAATTTCTTACGTGGTTTCGGGTGTTGAACTCCAAACAACTTGTTTGGAGTCTCTTTGAGTTTAGGGTTGCTGGATCTACCTACCAGAGAAGATTGATCTCAAATCAGACGATTTGTGTGGACGGTGTGCGTGATTCTAAGCCGCAAGAAGGAGTTTTTGGAGGTTCGGTCACTTGCGACTGAAAATCAGCGATATCTCGGCTGTCCAGAGTCAGATTTGGGAGTTCTTGAGACCAATAGAATCAATAAGGAAGGCCTTATCGACATCCGAAGACCGTTTGACGAAAGAAGGAAGTTCTCAGATAGAGAAAAAGAATCGGGAGTGTATATAAAATAGGAGTTGGTATACCTTGCGACGCTTGTTCTCGTGGTTGTTTCTCTCTATCTTGTCTTTGTTCAACACACTACATCTCCACAGCCAGGAACTTCATGTTTTCTCAGACAACCTTCATGCAAAATCCGACACGATATTGTATTGAGTGAATGAAAATAATATCCATGAGAATCTTCTAGCGAGATGTAAAGCAGCTATATCTCCACCGAAGGAACTTTTCCTCCCCCTTTTTGTTGAGACGTTGGCCAAGGTATTCTTGGAAACTCGTCATGTTTCGAAAAGCAAAGATTCTAATGAGAAAGGATCGTCGTTGTCGTATAACGTGGTTATTTTATTTGAGAATACATGGAGTATCTGACTGTGGTGAGATATGACAAGACCTTGGAGCAACTCGATAGAATCTTAGTGCTCCCATTGTCTAATCTATTTGGCTTTGTTTCGATTACAATTGACTTAACTTGATCTTAAGTGTAACGCACGTGCACAACATAATTGGACGTTTAATCATACTCTAAGTACAAGAAAGATCCATATATGATTAACAAATGCTTTAGATAATAGAAGCACTTTCAAACAATCCCTTAGGTCAGTGTGTGAGCTAGCAATAATCTATTCATTGTTGTTCCTTGAGAAACTAACTAAAATATTCAACCTGGACCTTCTACAGTTCATTGATATGAGCTCCGTTTGAGATGAATCTTATAGCAATTGATAGCCTATTGTCCAAACTATCAAATGATATACATAACACCTTGACTGGATCTAGGAACTCCTACCACAATAGATCAAATATGATTATTTTCTAACACTTGTAACTCAAAACGTCGCATATCATCATCATGATCTCCATGATTGATCTAGGTTTTTGAATGATCAAACAAGCTCCAAACTAGGAATACAACATACCACTAGAAACTTTGTCTTCTAGAGCTTCCAGCAAGATAAGGCATGCATGCAACAAGCAACCATTGAGTTTGAGACGTCGGTACCTTGAAGTTCAAGATTCTCAATCAACAACTTTGAGATAGTGTAACACTTTCTCTGATTGTGATCGCTGCACCAAATTCATAACATAGCTCTCTTGACTCACTTGCAACATTTCCAAGAAGTTCTACTTTCAAAATCCAAATCGTTTGCTCAAGATCAATCAAGAGATGTGGGTGAAATCTCTCTTGTCTTTCAAACTCGCCATGTTGTAATCTAAACTTCGGTAACCTATTGCTCCCAATTGTAACTTCCAGCTGGGGCTCAAACTTCACAAGAAATAATCCTTGATCTCTCAATACTACTCTTTGAAATGAAAATTTCTAGGATTGGAGTGCGCCCTATCAACTTACTACATGTGAAATTTAAGCTTATTAAGCTTATTTGATTAAGAGAAGATGTTGAGATCGTGGATTTTAGCCACCGGGATATGTAAAGCTCATAAGTTAGTACAAACAAAAGGTTTAGTTCATTTCGAGAAATTGATTTGGAGTCTGAAGCTGAAATTTCAGAGAGTAGTAGTGAGAGGTCAATGTGAATATCATGTGAAATTCGAGCCCAATTGGAAGTTAGAGTTGAGAGCAATAGTTTGTCGAAGTTCATACTACAACGTGCCGTATTTTGAAGAAGTGAGAAATTTCATTTACATTTCTTGGTTGACCTTTCATTTGGAGTTCCACTGTGGAACTTCCTGAAGGTACTCTTGTGAACTAAAGCGTATGTTTATCATGTATAGATCATTCATGTATTTAGAATAAGATTGAACACGCCGTTGTGATGTGTGATCCACGTGTGTTACACTTAAAGTCAGGTTAAATGAACAGAAAGCGAGACAAAACATGATAGATTGAGTAGTGAGAGCACTAAGATTTCATTGAGTTGGTCCAAAGTCTTGTTGTATCTCTTTACAGCGAGATATCCGTTTATTCTCAGATCAAATTTCACACTATACGACACCGAGTCCTTTGGGTTTGTACATGTGTTTTGTCCCAAGAAATCACTAAAACTTCTTTTCAATCTTTACTCAGTTTCAATCTTTACTCAACAGTTAGTTCTCAAATGAATCAAATAGACTAACCCTAAAGCTCTGGTAGAGATTGGATTTAAGTCTTTTCGTAAGAGATTCTTTTCTACCAAGAAAATTCTGTGAGCAAAAGTATTTTCAGTATAACGGTTAATTTTCTTGGTTTGCAGACAGCCCACGCGTATAATGAAATTCTCCTGGTTAGCAGGCATATTTATAGAGGCACATGGGCTTTAAATGTACTTGGTGCAGTTAGCCCACTACTAAAAGTGGGGCCCAGGTGGGCCATGGTTTAATGAAATGTTCATTTCAAGCCCGCAGCTGTGGCACAGTTCGGCTAATTACGTCTCGGTTTATACGTGTGAATTAATTAATGATGGATCTCAGATTCGTGGTCGGATGAAACCGGGTTTATGCTCATTTTCGAAGTAGCCGAGCCTCGAACTGCAATCGTGATCATGGTTACGGTATCAACTGCACGGTTCAAACTGCAGTCACGGCCACGGTCTCAACTGCACGGTCACGATTGCAGTCACCGAGCTCATAGCACAATAATGGCATTCTCCGTCCGTTTTCCGTTCATTTGGAATTAGGCACAGTTTAACAAGAAATTCGTCCGTTCTCCGTTCATTTTGAATTAGGCACAATTTAACAAGAAATTGTCAATTGCTTAATTTTCTCAGATGTGCTCAGAAACGTGATGGTCAATAGTCTCACAATGCGCGAAATGTGATATATCACAACACACTCGCACTATTCGTTAACCTCGAGCTATCGTTAATACAACTTGATATTGTGTCTGATCGCTTGATATTGCATTTTGCAGTCTGATCTTCAGTGATGTTTTGTTCTTCTGCTACAGTGAGAAGCTACGGGAGACGTAATTTGCAGTACTTGGTGGACTGCTTGTAAACTAATATGTGTTACTCTCATCTGTTACTGAAGGTTTCGGTCTTAGCGTATGCAGAAAGTGGATTCAGGACATATGACGGATACGACAGATGCAGCAAAAAGTTATGTGGGTTGTTTTGTTCGAGATGTAAAAGTGAGCGCCTGTCGTCGATAAAATGTTTCAGATTGCAGCTTTTGGTAGCGGATGAAAGTGCCAACGCGTGGGCCATAGTATGGGAAGCTGGGAGAGATTTTCTAGGCATAAGTGCCTCGGCTTATAGTCTACTAGAATTACGCGGAGATGAAATATTTTGATGGACCGGATCGTTGGTCAACATTGGTACTGTCATTTCACCATTGTGACAAGTAAAGTTGTTGGAGGAAAATATATTCGGATCGACCAAGCACAACCCTGTGAAAAATGACAGTTATTCGGTGTCTCTTCGTCTCTTCCAGATTCGGAAAGGCGCATGTCTACTACTCGAATTGTCATTCCTACCCAGTGTGTTATACCCGGGTCGAGCACAAGCACCACACCGGAGCCGGGCATCAACTTTCGTGGAGACGAGACACATCAAGAGAGACGGAGAGATAAAGTAGCGATTCTCATGATTATAAGAGTGGTTTTTTTGTGGGGTTTTCAGAGGGATCTATGGCCGTGTTATTATCGATGGTTATGTTTGCTTTTGTTATATTGAAGTGGTGGCGATGACAGTCGTGATGGACTGTAATATACGTTACGCATACAGTCAAAATGTATGGTTACATTTTGAACGAATAGATGACAGTCTTCGCGTATTCTGTATATTCAGGAGTGTATTGTGTATATTCTGCGTCATGTTATCTCCCTCTAGTGTTTACCGAAACTCTAGAAATGAATCTAAAACGCGAGAGAGAGAGCTTGGAGCAGCGCGGTCAGTGCGCCAAATGGTCGATCGCACTGAGCGCATCTAGTCGTGCGCTCAGTGCGACAAGTGTAGTGTCACACTACGAGCAGTGCGATAAGTGCTCAGTGCGACCGCATCGAGAACCGCGCGCTCAGTGCGATATATTGTCCGTCGCACTGAGCTCAATGCGACTGCTTTTACAATATATCGCATTGAGCTCAGTGCGATACATTGACCGGTCGCATTGAGTTGTTGGAGTTGTAGGTTAAGTGCGACCGGTCAGAGATTTGCACTCAGTGCGATCCTGGACCGGTCGCACTGAGTGCGTGAGGTTAACTGCGTAAGGGTACTTTGAGCTGTTGGGGTGGGGAGAAGAGTTTAACAGTAAAAACATAGATTAACCAAATGATAAAACAACACACTTTATTAACTTATTTCAGTTTCACCCTACATAGATTAACCAAATCGGAAAACAACACACTTTATTAACTTGATTTCAGTTTCTCCATAAATTCGGTCGCTTGAACGATAGTGCAAGAACGCCAAATCAAGTTGATTTCCTCCTCTGACATAGCGCCCCAGTAGTTCTTAAGAGCAGGATAAGGATCTCTTCCAAAAGCTTGTCTATACTTGACAGCCACATAACCTGAGGTATCTTGGGTGCTGTTTGCCCATGATTTCAACCATGGTAGGAGTACATTCATGAGATAATCATCTCTTGCTCGACTCACATGGTGAAGGTTCCCCGACGTCCGTCAGGTGTACGTCAGTGCGAAAATACCTGACATACATGGGTTCTTGTGAGTGCGCGTCCGTCAACAAGACACACTCCCTCCGTTTCAAACTCAAAGAAATCGGAAAATAAGGGTAAAATGACACGAAATCCGTTTTCTTTAGGTCGTTTTGTTGAAACGGACTGCTCCGTCTTGTAAGACGGAGGGGGCTCGACCCCTTGACAGTCTGTCATGAAGATGGGCGTATGTCAGGGGCAAAACCTGACGTACGTCAGGTTTTGTCCCTGACGTACTGTCCCGACTCATCATGTGAGTCGGGCTTCTGTCCATGTCACCTGACTCAGGCATGAAAGAAGGGGGATGGATTGCGTTGTATGGATGATTAGTACTATTCTTCTCGGGAGAATCATCTATCAACAACACATCTTGTGTACACAAGTTAAACGCGAACAGTCGAGAAAAATCCTTCAGATACAAGTAATTACCACTGGCAACTTCTCTGGTAGTCTTGAAACGATTACACATGGGTTGTCCAAAGATTCTACAGATCTGCATAGTACAATAATGAGACAAGGTAAATAGAAATAAAGTGAAGATCGAAACAAAGTGAAGATCTGTATAGTACGATTACAGTTAACAGAAACAAAGTGGAAAGAAAGAAAAAAAGAAACTACAACAAAGAAAGTGAAGAATAATTTTAATAGCAATGAGTTTGTTTGCAGTTACCTGGGCCGAAGCGATCCCTGTAGGCAAGTACTTTTTGGTCTCCATGGATCGAAGTATGGCGTTGCAGTTGTTAAGAGTTTTGGATGTCCATATCAGCACTTGAAAATCCTGACAGCATATCTCCATGAACTCTTTAACTCCTTTTCGTGCCACATAGAATAAATCTTTTTTGGCACTCTGAACTTGGTAACCTCTCTCTTTAGCTCCTTGAAGCTCTAAGTCATTACGTCCCGTTCTTATCAACAAACTGTTCAGATCTAGAATCAGTGTCTTTCTTCTGATCACAGTAGGATCTGTCAATCTGGGATAGAAGAGTTTGGAAGAACGAAGGCGAGTGACATCTGTCTTTAACCTCTCCAACTCCTCTTCATGTAGTTGTATTCGTTCGTACATGTCTTCTTCTCTCTGGCTCGCTTCTGTTATTAGGAGGTTTAAAGTCTCTTCTTCTTCTCTTTTCATCGCAAGACGAGCATCTATATCTTCCTCCTCTTTCCTCTTGTTCAAAAGAGTCTCTGGTTCTCGTACAAGTAGAAGTAAAAATGTTCGATGTAAAGAAGACCTCAGTGCGATCTCAGACCCGTCGCTCTGCGCTGTGGAAAGACCGTGCACAGTGCGACGAAGCGATACAGTCGCAGGGAGCGCCGCGTTAAGCTCGTGCGCTCAGTGCGACAAGGTGGCTGTCGTATTGAGCGCGAGTCCGTAAATGCTCTTCCTGGCGTGCGACTAAACACCATAAGGCCGCACTGACCTTAAAGCCGCGCTCAATGCGACCAGGCTATTGTCCAATGGCCGTGCAGCACAGTGCGATCGATAGACCCGTCGCACTGTGCTATCAGGACCGTTCTTCAACAACAACACTACATCGAGCTAGCACTAAACAGAGATTTCACTCAACACAACAACAACACTACATCGAACTAGCACTAAACAGAGATTTCACTCAACATTACAGAGAGCAAGCACTAAACAGAGATTTCACTCAACTTTACACACCTGAGATTTTACAGAGTCAAAGTAACTCAAACAAGCCAATAATACACAAGTAAAGAGAAAACATGTACCTCTATCATCGTGGACTACGCCAAGCTCAAGCTGATCCTACTGGATATTTGGATGCGATGTACTCTCTTGTTGTAGTTTGTGTTGAATGGAGAATACTAACGCCTCCTCGCTCAAGATATCCAAGTGTCGCATGAGATGGGTTAAAGCCATCCCGTAGAAAGTTTCTACAGATACTCCTTTCCTCTGTTCTCGTATGTGCTTTTGCAGATGTAACACTTCTGCCTCCAGATTCTCGAACATGAACAAAGACCAATCATAATCCATATCTTCTCCTTCCACTATGGATTTCACGTACAAAGCAAGTTGACATGTAACAGCTTTAGGTCTTCTTCACGCCAGGAGAACCGCATTCAAGCACTGGAAAGCAGATCTACATCCTTCGATAGCACATTCTCTTGCGAAGTATCTTTTCTCCACTTTATCATACTCAGGAAACCAATCATCTATTCGAACATGTCTTACGAAGGGGGGTAACATCACAGATCCTTCGGGAATAACAAAGGCTTCTCGGATTAAGTCAAGGGTCAACTTGAACTCTCGATCTCCAATTTTGGCAATTCTTGTTGCTGCATTATAGGATTGGATGAAAGTCACGCAAAGTCCAATCTGACATAAACATACATTACAATAAATAAAAGTATAACCAACCAGTATCCAATACTTAACTTAGAGTAAACACTAAACTTGAGTTTACTTCACTTGAGCTTAAACTGAATAGGAGGGACTAATGAGCTTCAATTGTAAAGGAGGGACTAATGGCAGAGTACTTACGTCAGGCCGAGGAAACTCGAACGAGAACGCGATCAATAATCCCAGCTTCTCTAGCTCTTCCTCGTCTATTTCGCTCAAGGCTTGACCGATAGCTTCTTTACCCATCCATTGTCAAACGATACGTCGAGGGACATCGTGTTGGGAAGTAAACGTAATTAAAAAGGTCATTCTTCTCGCGGTGCCATACTTGTACTTCTTCACTGCAAGTTGGCTTCGCACTTACTCGAAGAGATCACCCTGATAAGAAAAACAGAAGCGAGTCTGTCAAAACTCTAAACAGAAGCGAGTATGTCAGTTTTGTATAAGGAAGGAAAAGGAAAACAGAATGGCACATGTACTTCTTCACTACAAGCTGGCTTCGCACTTACTCGAAGAGATCACCCTGATAAGAAAAACAGAAGTGAGTCTGTCAAAACTCTAAACAGAAGCGAGTATGTCAGTTTTGTATAAGGAAGGAAAAAGAAAACAGAAGCGAGTATGTCAGTTTAGACACGAATGAGAAACGAACAGCATAAGGAATGAAAACTCCAAGTTCAGCACGAGTAGTCCAAGTGGTCGATCGGTCGTTGCGAAAATCGTTAATCTCTCAGTGCGAGTGCGGTACTAGTGCGACGGTGTGCAAAAGCGCGTTCAATGCGGAACTAGTGCGATGGTGGGCGGAAGCGCGTTTAGTACGACGGTGTGCGGAAGCGCGTTCAATGCGGAACTAGTGCGACGGTGCGTGGAAGCGCGTTCAGTGCGAGTGAGCGGAAGCGCGTTTAGTCAAGAAATACTAAACCACGGCCTTAAACCCTAGACCCCAAACCGCGATCAGTGCGACCACTCTTAGGTCGCACTGAGGCTAATAGCTGCGCGGACAGTGCGACACATTTTCAGTCGCACTGAGCGCGCAAGGTAAAAACAGAAACTCGCGCGCTCAGTGCCACCGAGAGTATATCGCACTGAGCGAAAACTTATCGCACTGGTCTTAGTGCGACAAGTTAAGAGTCGCACTGAGAGCACTTATCGCACTGCTCTCAGTGCTACAAGTGTAGTGTCGCACTGAGAGCGGCATTTAAAAGCAGTCGCCGATCAATGCGATCGACAATATATCGCACTGAGAGCTCAGTGCGACCGAACACTTATCGCACTGCTCCAAGGTGCTCTGCTTCATTTCTTTACGAAGTAGATTCATTTCTTTACGAAAGTTTAGTATGACATTGGATTCTTAATGATAAGTTTATTATAGTGAACTTATGGTCGCTATAATCTCCTGTTATTACGTTTTAGAGGTTCATATATCATCCACAAATTAGAGTCACCCTCCAGGGAGTTGAACCTTGACAGGCCAAATCGGTCTGGTCCGACATGGTGTCTTGCACAAAACGAAACAAAAACCACAAGCAAAAAGAAACAAATTATCGCAAATTATCGCAAATACAATGAGGGACCACTAGATGCCTAGGTATGTTGTTGTCCTCGAGATCGAAGAACAGTTATACAATGATGAACTTTTCTCTCAAAAGGTTGAAACGCCTTGTCAAGTGACTTCAAAAAGAGAGGATTGTCACGTTCGCGACTGCAAAGAGTTTTGAGAAAATCTAGAATCTCTTCACATCGCTCGACCAGATTGAATCTTTCTGTGTCTTCAGCTGCTCCTTCTTCAGATGCTCCTTGCTCGCGTACATAAACATCTTCTCCATCCTCTGTAAAATTGAAGTGAGTAGGATGTCTTGACATTTCTTCATCTACATGACTTGGTTCAAACCATGGGTTCATATCATCCGATACAACTTCTCTGTTGAAAAAGCTCTCCGGACTACTGAAAACATAAAATGGGTAAGTACAACGCCGTAATGTGGACGAGAACACGGGTTGTATCGTAGAGGTCTGAGCATAAGCCTTGACCAAATGCTTGCATAACAAGTACGGGCTATTTATAAATGAGTAGTAAGAACATATCCATCTCTCCGCGTCTGTGAAATGAATACTCGGAACAAACACATCTTTACTCAGATATTTACGCCAAGTGACACGAAACTGTTCCCACTAGCTGGGAAATAAACGTTCGTGAATGATTTGGTGTAGCGACACTTGCATATCTGCCACCAGACTTTCACAAATGATTAGCGTCAACTTATCTAAACGAGGACGGTTAAGAGCATATTTGTAATCATGCTTCAATTTTCTCCAGTGACTCTCTACAATATGCGTAGTGCGTGACAAGCAAAGGAGAGGCTTTGATGCTCTACTGAAAATTTTCCATTTGTCTGGACTGTACCACTCTCGTCAGAGATATATCCACAAAGACAAAAGGTTCGAATTTTTATAGAATTCATAAATCTCACGAACAGTCATACAATGTAATACATCAGGAATAAAAATTTTCCTTCTGTTGATGGTATAAGTGAATGCAAGTTGAAATGTTTGGTAATCATTTCAACCACAACCTTTCGTTTATCAGCATTACACAATTGACCAACAACTTCCACGTTCTCTGAAAACCAATTTACATCAATAAAAGAGAAAAATGTACTTGCCTCCACACTGTTGTATGATCCAGTGGCTCGTCCAGTGCACATACATCGAACTTCAACCGCTGATTGAGCATGCTTCAAACAAAGCTGAATATACATAGCAGTAAAGATAGATCGTAATGCCGATATCTGACCAATGTCTTTGCCGATGAGTGCGAACACAGGACGTAGTCCTCTCTCTCTTAACTTCTTGAACCACATCATAAGAACCTTCTTTCTATATTGTTCCGTGACTGATCTAGAACTCTTCTTTGCATCACCGTGTCTCAAGTAGAACATGTACGATAGAGGCATACCAAAACCTCCGAAGTTTGCAGCAATAACGAACAGCTCAAAACGCATAGAGTTAGTTTTAAAAGTACTGTCGATAATAATTTCTCTCACACTACCTATATGGTCAAAAAAAGGGTTGCATATTGCAAAAGCAATGTATTCGTCAGTCTGTTCATACAACACCTCAACAAAGCGTATAAAACTTCACTGCGTATCAACAAAGATGCAGACTTCACTTGATCATCTATATCACGCAGATATTGTCTAGACTGAACTTCAACAATCCAAAAATTTACCTGCGCCCGAGTTATAGTCAAAGGACTAATGATCTCTTTTTCACATAATATACGATATACCTCAGGCTTCCGGAGATATAATCCAGATATCGACTCCAAAAACGTGATAGCATCAGCAAGAAAACAATGCAACTTATGCGTCGGCTTCTCATGTGACAGCAAATGTTGACAAGTTAAATATATTAACTTCTGCTGTACGTCCACTGTTACTCGTAAAGTTCCATTGCACTCAGATCTATCTATCTTCCGTTTCTTTTCTGGTTGTCTTATCTGTGATGTGGATCCTTCACCTTAATTTTCTGAATTTTGTCCGATCAGATCGTGAGGTACACCATAATGTCGCCCTTAAGATCGAACAGTCTTTCACAGAAACACGCGGGTTACGTACTTCCCAATAGTATCCAGAGGCTACCTCCATATTCGAAATGATGCTTGTCTTCAGCCAAGATGTCAAACACACTGACAAGTTACCGGAGTTTAAAGTCTGCAACTCATGCATGCAACTCTCATCTGAAAGATGAACTTTCAGTCGGAAAAACACAAATCCGTCTTTGCCATCCTCATCTCCGAAACACTCTTTCACAACATCAATCATTTCTGAATGATCATACTCCACTGTCACTATGAAAGCGTTATCATCATCAATCTCATTCTCCAAGCCCGCTTCGCATGTAGTAGTACCGAGGTTATCTTTGTTGTAACACTGGTTACATTGTTTGAACACAGCTAAATCAAGAGGATTATGTCCTTTACGAGCACGCGTGAATGCGCTGATTGACAATGTTCGATTGCATCGATTGCAGTAAACCATCTCCATGATAATCACTCTTAGCAGACAGCAGTACAAGCACAACGAAGACTCAGCTCTCTCGGAAAATCTGTCACCAAGCGAAATTCGATTCAGTCGTGTCACAATTCAGTAGTGAAGATCAAGGACGCCGCACAATTCAGCAGTGAGGACGCCTGGAGTCTTCAGTGCCGCCGTCCCAGTATAATTATGGACAACGGACTTACAACCAACGGACAACCAACGGACGGAACGGCTTTCACCTCATTGTGACTGCAGTTGCGTCTGCAGTTTAAAACTGTGACACTGACTGCAGTTAAGATCACGATTGCAGTTTGAGGCTCGCAGTCACAGTTCGAGGCTCGGCTATTGCAGTAATGAGCATAACCCCGGTTTCGCCGGACCACGAATCTGGGGTCCATCATTAATAAATTCGCACGTATAAACAGACACGTAATTAGCAGAACTGTGACACAGCTGCGGGCTTGGTTCATTTGAACAAGCAAACTAACATTCGTGATTGCAGTGTCATGCTTATGGACAACAGCGATAGGTATGAGTGCAAAGTGATCTTTTGTGATCAGAGTATCCAGGTAAAGATGAATAGCTATGATCAGCTTTGCATGGATCCTTACTAACGTGCAACCTTCAGGTTTTAAACCATGCCGTTTGCCGATTCACCCAAGCCGATCCGTGAATACCAATCGGCGATCGTAAGGAGTAGTTCGTGACTGTCTGTCGTCGTTAACTTACCTGTATTCGTAGTTAAATTTAGAGAATGGGGAAGAAGAATAGAATATTATTCGATTCATGGTAACGCGGAACGACCAAGAAGGCGGCGGCAGCTGCCCCACCGTCAGCTATTAATGATGTTTTAGAAGGTAAGGAGCGATCGAGGGTGCTCTCCCAAGCATGTGCGTGATCCGTCGAGAAAAGTCCACTGACATAACTCCAGTATCGGCGGTTTGTACGGCTAATGGAAAGGGTTTCTAAGGAGTTGTATGAAGAATACTTGTCGTCACGCACAAACCCGCTTGTATAAAGCTACTGAGCCAACTTTGACATTCAGATTCCTTAGCAGCTACTTTCACCAGATTGGAAGTCTGTCGCTGATTGTTAAGGGGATTTTCTTTCGTCTTCTGATTCCGATGTCTCTGTCCGGGGAAGATGTTGAGTCTACAGCCTACCTGATATCTGGAATGGTTACACTGCCGTTCACTGTAAGAGCTGTAGTCGTTTTGGGTGTTCCAGACATTTTGGCAGAAGCTGGTCCAGATGCTAAGCTTACAGCTGAAGAGATTGCAAGTCGCATTGCCACTCCTACTGCTGATTCCGCGATACTGGATCGTCTTTTACGACTGCTAGTGTCGCACAATGTTATGACAGAGCTTGTCTCAGCAAGTACGAAGGATCCAAACATTGTCGAGAGGCGGTATGGGATGGCACCAATCATGAGGTGTCTGGTAAAAAGCATTCATGGAGGACTCACGCCTCTCCTTCTGTTACTAACAAGTCCACAGTACATAGCAAGTCAGCAGTACTTGCATGCACCAGTACTGAATCCGAACTCGCCCGAGCCTTTCGCTCTTGCTCACGGGAAGGGACAATTTGAATTAATGAAGACTGATTCTGAACTTCAGAAGTTGTTCGTCAATGCTATGGGTGGGGCTACGGACACGATGGTCCCAAGGGTGCTTGAAACATTCAAGGGCCTCGAGGGGTTGAGCTCACTAGTCGATGTAGGCGGCGGAGTTGGTGAAAGTCTGGCCCGAATTTTATCCAAGTATCCACACCTTCGAGGGATCAACTTCGACCAACCTCATATTGTCGCCAGGGGACTTCAAGTGCCAAGTAAGTTTCTAGCTAGACACCTGCTAGACCCCAGACACCAGAACTCCTTAGTCTGGAATATCTGGGAATTTCCAGCAGCCTTGAGGGCAAACTGCACTGAATGTTTAAGCCTCAAACTTGTATATAGGTTGAGTGTTCAGAAGCGTCTATGTTTTGCAATATATGCGAGAAACGGGGATGACAATAGTGTGAACTGCTAGTCTTGAGGAGTGTATGCCTGGTATTCATATTTAGGTCCCTGAACTTGCTAGCAGGGAGTATCTCTGATTGAACTAGTTGTAACTGAAAATGACTACTCTCGGCTATTATATGTATTAAGACCATGACATAATTAATTGTTTTCTGCAGTAGAAAATGTACTTCTAGTGAGCTGATGTGAAGGTAAGGTCGATTCCACTGCTGTGTAAGGTAGCTGATTAGCGTAGACATCGATGATTGTATCACCAATCGCTTATGACGTTCTCATGGTTGTAATTCATGACAGGACTGGAGCATGTGGGCGGTGACTTCTTTGAAAGTGTACCAGCAGCGGATGCTGTCTGGATGAAGGTATGCAATATTAGCCACACTGTGATCTGCTGTCGTCGTCTGGTAAATGCTACATTACAGACGTTTTTGGTTGCCTAGTGGCTATCCGTTCTTCCCACTACTGTGAAGGTAACTTCGTATAACCTACACAAGTACAAGCTGCTCGACTGTGTCATTGACTGATGACTATGGAGTACTATTAAAGAGGCATGCACAGACAGTCCGATTTGCGCGAAAGAGGAGAAGGAGCAAAGCTTTTAACTACTTTCCTGCATGTTCAGTGGATTCTGCACGACTGGAGTGACGACCTTTGTGTCAAAATCCTGAAAAACGTGGCCAAGGCACTGCCTCCACACGGCAAGGTTATCAACATGGATGTACTTCTACCCGAAATCTCGGATCCTTCACCGGATACGCGGGGTGGCTTATCCAACGATATTCTGATGTTGGCCTACTGCGCTGGTGGAAAGGAACGCACTTTACGTCAATTCCAGAAGATTGCATCTGAAGCCGGATTTCCGAGGGTGGAAGTCGCAGTAACTGTGGGCAATCACGGCATCCTGGAGTTTCACAAAAGCTGAGACAGGCTCGTTCATTTCTGTGATAGGAACGCGAAAGAAGAGTAGAATACTCACATACCCACTGATTATGGCACAGTCTCTGCTGGTTTACGCAGTGGCAAGGATAGGCATTCTTATCGTACGGGAATATTTCCTTGTGTTACCAAATAGCCATAAGCACTCAGCTAAGCAATGTCTCCCAGAAGATAGCATCCCCTGGGCATGCACATACAATCATCCGTTAGAACATGAGAAGGAGGGGATGTGTATCGCAGTAAGACACCTACTGTCCATGGAGCTTAATTTGTACCACGTCATATGGATCATGACGTATGTACTTTGCCCTTGAATCACGGCCTTGATAAGGTTTTCTTTACTGATATCTCGTTGCCAAAGGAATAGGATGAATCAGGGCCTTGATAAAGTGTTCTTTACTCATGACTATCTCTCGTGGCCAAAGGACTCACACGTGATGGTGATACGTTTTTCGATTTGAGCGACTTTTCACATTTCGCAGAATTCCTCTCAGACCCAGTCAGTGTTTATTAATTCTACAGATCGCACATCAGCTAAAGAGGGAACAAGATATTCTGTCTTCTGTGTAAAGATGCCACCCTAATCATCAGCAGCTCGATCGAGGAGATGATAACAAATGACTACGCGAGGAAATATGCTGCGGGAAGTGGAAAGTCCCGCAAATCCACAAACGTACGACCAAACGTGGCCCGCGCTGTAGTCGCCTCCTGACCGACTCTGGAAGATTACCGTACTGCTATTCAGATTCGCTGTAGTCGTGTAACGAAACTGAGTCTGATCATTTTTGGATATTCGTGGATATTGTTTTTGAAGCGTCTGATATTAGTTTTACTAATTCGCTCGTTTTTATTCCAATAGTGAGATAATTTTACTTTTATTCTAGCTCAAATGCGAAGAATGTTTGTTTTCCATTTAATTCAATATTTGCGTTCATAAACTTATTTCTCTATATTTTATTTTATTTATTTAAGTTTTCCTAAAATATATCTCTATATGTGATGATCAAATATAAAAATTTATAGTAATATTCATTACTGTTGGAGACGAACTTTTCTTCCCGTGTCTCGCGGTAACTCCACTTAAGTCTTGGTAGAGTTCACTACTATTGTCTAGAATGTAATTCGCTCATAGCACCTGCATATTCACCTGCACATAATTTAATACCTAACCCTTCTGGCAAGAAAAATTAGATATTAAATTAACATCACAGTATATTTAATGATTTAATGACTGTTGGCTCTCAGAATTGTACCTTCTGAAGCGCGGCACTGAAGACTATACTTATGGGTTATGTCTTATTCTTTCCGTGTTTTCAGACACGAGTAATAAATAATATTTTAATTTTTTTTTAATTTTTTATATTTATTTAATATATTTTTTTTACTTAATATTCATATATATTCTCGATATCATTAAGCGAGCAAAAGTTCTCCGAAGTTCATCGGGGATGCATATTTGTCTATTTTACGAGCCTGCATATTCACCTCCTCCATCTTCCGATGGAGGAGGCACAGTCGTTTAATTTAACACCTAACCCTTCCGGCCGGAAGGGTTAGGTGTTAAATTAAACGACTGTATATTCTGTAGTATTAACGACTAAACATTCCCGGTCTTGTACCTTCCGGAGCGCGAAAGTCCAGCCAAGGTTTATGGTTTATCTCCTGCTCTCCCCGTATTTTCAGGTATGGATTACTATTTTATAAAATAAAATAAATTTTATATTTATTTAATATAAATATTTACTTAATATATATAGATTTCCGATAACAATAAGAGTCTATTCCAGCACGTAAAAAAGAAAAGTTTTATGGTGACAGAAAACCCAGCCCCAACGCCCCGCCCCGACCACAGCTACTGACGTATTTTCAATTCCGGAAAAACAGCTTGTCGTCTTCCGCTCCCTGGCCGGAATGGCCACTGCTATGCATATTTGTCTAAAATGTAATTCGAAGTTTGCAGTTCTCAAAATATTAGTGTTAATTCTATCGAATTTGAATAATATCTTGCTTACTTTGATGCCTTTCCTCGGGCAAAAGCCGCGGATTGGCGTGTGACTGGCGATGCATTACGGTGGGTTCGAATGGGAGAGAGCTATGACACTGATGGGAGTTTGTTTAGTCCGAACGCAATAAATCATTTGTTGTTCTAGGTGAGCGTATAACTTCAATTCAACCTCCAGCTGTATGTAGGACCCCATCGCCTTCTTTTGGCCGCTTCTCGTCTTCAGCCTTCTCGGCTCTTGCCAGAAAGACTCTCATGGCCGCATGTTTACGTTTCGGACTAAACAAACTCCCATTCGTAATCCATACGTTTTGGATCTATTAGTGCCACTCAAACCTTTTTCCATAACGAAATTTACAGGGTTTAGGTGAGAGGACGTAAGTATAAACTATCATGCTTTTTCAAGACTTGGAGAACGTGTGTAATAATAGATTTTCTTTTTCAAACACATTCAAGAGATATGGTTTACGGGCAGAGAAGAGTTACGTCTAAGGCCACTCAAAGTTAGTTTTCACAAAACTCTCTAAACTCCCGTAAAATCTCTTACAAGTTTCTGCCGTAAATTTGACGTACCACCTCTGGAGGGATATATCCAAATTACATCGCTGGATATATGCAGTGTATGCCCGTAACTGAGATCTTCTGAACAAAGTTGAAATAATATTGAATCTTTTTACTACATATTTTCTGCAGTCCCTTACAAGACTTTATATTTTGGTCGTACGTCTTCTCATCAGAATCTTGTAGTTGTCACTATTAATGTCTACTGAAAACTATACAGTAGAGTTCGAACCTAGATAAATGTTAGAGCTTCTGAGTAGAGAAATCCTAACAAAGAAAGTAACAGTAATAATTAGAAGTTATTTCAACGTATGTAAATAACTTGAAAGAAAAGTGAACGTAAAATGGCTAGGTTTGTGAGAATGCCATACATGGAACGGGTAGTTTGATATACCCTTTCATACACGGACGTAAACTTATCTGAAATACAATTACGATAAAATTTTAAAAGGAGAAGAACGCCACAAACCAAGGAATTGTGGAATGCTTATAATTACACTGCATTCTGCAAATATAGTTGATGAATCTTTTTTTAAATGTTTGACGCAGTGATCTATATACATAAAATAAGATCAATCATGACTATCATATAATAAATTTTATGGAAGTGACGTAATTAAAAGCTTTACGTACGGACAACACTTTACATCTGCTCACTGTAACAGAAAAAAAGCCTTACATCAATGACCGTAAAGCCATAAAGAGTAGCTTCGAGTGGCCCTACTGTGAACAGGATGACATCAAGAGTCATGGAAACTTTTATTAACCTAGGGGCTGCCTGTCCTACCTGACCTATAACTGAAGTAGCATCAAGATGATATCAACAGTCAAGGAAATTTTTATTAATCTAAAGGTCGTGTTTAGCTAAGAGGATGTTTGGTAGAAAGAGAGACATATAAAGATGATGGGCTTGCATGATTAGAGATATATATGTTTTTATTGCTTAGAAAGTTCATCAATGCGTATTGGAGAGTGAGAGAGATTGAAGAGTGTAAAAAATGTATAATTTGAAGTGCAAAGAGCTTGAATAAAGATTCTTGTATTCACAAAAGACTTATTGTGTACAACTAGGTGTAAAACAAGGTGCAAACGCTTGCAATAATACTGCCAAGCTATGCATTTGACAGAGAACTATGTCATATGTCACATGTTATATTAGATTGAAACTTCTCTCATTGGAAGAAGACAAAAAAAAGTTTTACCTTGTTTTCCGAAGTTTTTCTTATTTAGAACTTTACAAAATCGATGGTTAGCTATGCAATTGCCGATGTGTGTGAATTGACTGTTAATGTTTTGACTGTCGTCGCCAGATTGGTTGACTCCTTACCGTCTTCAAGTTCAATTCCGGACAAGAGGTTTGCTTTCCCAAATAAGAGTCTCCTCACAACAACACTGGGACCATGTTAGGAGAAACTAAATCCCGAACTCTGAGGATTTGATAGAGGGACAAGGACCTTGAGACAACGGCAGATCGAATGGAACTGCTTTAATTCTCTACTCGAGCCTAAATACTAGTTATGCTGAATAATATCTTTCCCCACGTCCTTGTACAGTGAATTTCGTTTTCTCTTATCTGGAAACGTCTAAGTTTATAATAAGTTATTATAAAATATTAAATTAATTTATAAATGTTATATGTTAGCTCGTCTCAGAGCAGCCAAGTCATCAAGACATAACCCATAAGTGTAATCCGGACTGATGCGTTGTTGGGAGGATAAAGCCAGGACATCAATTCTCAAACGGCGTCATTTTGTGAGGAAAATAATTTATATTCCAACCCTTAAAAGTATACATGAGGTGAATATCCTCCTGAAAGGAGGATATTCGTTGAGACTCAGGACAATGTAAGTGATGCAAGTGCAAGCATCTTAAGAAACCAACGCAAGCATCTTAAAAGAACGCTTACGCCGCACACCAAAATGAAGCATCTATTTCAATTAAACTCAACTTGAAGATATTCTTTTTCCAAACTTAAACATTCATCAGTATATTACTATTATTCACAATTAATCTGAATGTAAAATTGAATAATAAACCTAATCCTGTGACTTTATCATTGCATGCACAAGACATCTCTCCTGACTTCTTCAAATAACGTTCAAGGAGTCCTTGACTCTCATGAGCCCTGACAACTAGTCAAAATAAAACATCTTGTCGTAAGGAACAACCGAAACCCCACTTGGTAGATATAACCATTCTTATACTGTCAAATACAGAATAAGCAGGAGCGAGTAAGGAGGAACCATGATGCACATTGTTCACTAGACAGTTGAATGAGAGAGCTAGGGACTTCAGTGTTCTAACTTAAGGTTCAAATCTCTTTATCTGGGCATATGATGTAAGTCTATGAGTACTAGTCATCGGTTCAACGCTCGGGGCTAACCGGTATTCTTTGTATTCTCAACCGGTTGGAATTCTGAAAAGTCGAGTTGAAATTATGTCCAGATGTATATTTTGCAGGTTAAAATTTTACAAAATGACAAGTTGCATGTTATGAAAACTGGGAAGATTAATAAATGACTTGAAAAAATCGATTCCGTTCATTATCTTCAGATAATTTTTGGTTCTCGAAACTTCTTACCTCGAGCGCTGCATCTGTTGTTAATCGAGTCCTGTACTGCATCGAGCTAGTGAGGAAGTGTAGCTTTCTTCCTGCGGTCATCACACGCAAAGTACACGATTCTGTTAAAGATAATGTCTAGGTTTAGACTTCAATCACTCTTAATACTACTAGGTTCAGTCACCTCTAGTAGATTAATCTCAGTCTCGTCTCTCTACAATTGATCACTGATCTCTTACTGACCTCTTGTCTATAGGTTAAAGTATATAACAACCCCCTCTGGAGAGATGATGAGTCAATTGATCCTTTTACTGATATCTCATATCCAAAAGAGAGTAGTCACTACATTTGGTTCTCAAACATGATATCAGAGCTCAGGTTAGAGCATTAGTAAAGAGATTGAAGAATCAGAGAGTGAAAAAGACGTAGAGTGAACACACCATCTTCAGCAGAAAAGAGAAAAAAAGAGCAAAATTTTCTGATCAAAACACCTACAAGGAGATCAAATTTGGCAATTCTGAGAGTTCTTTTGGCTTTAGAAAATCTATGCTATTCAGAAGGAGCTTTCCTGCAGTTCAACTTTTGACCTAAACGGAGCTCGTATAAGGAAGTTACACTTTGGCAAAATCTTGGTCAACACAACTTTGACTGTGTTTTTCGGGGCCTTGAAGGTCAAATTTGACATTTTTGAAATTTTTGCCGTGCTTGATAGGATTGCAAGAGATAATAATATAGACACTACTCCCACCTCCACAACCACTATGAGAAGTTTTAGATTTTTCTCATCTACTTGATATTCTATCAATGACTAAAGTTAGTTATAACTTGCTTCATGATCATTATAAGTTGGACAGTACAAACTATCCAAAATGCTGTTTCAAGGTTCAAGTCATCTTCCATAATTACTATTTGTGCTAGATGAGAGATCTCTTGGATCGCCAGCTGTGGTCAAATCTTAGAATAAATGAGATCAACAAGCACTTGCTATTTTACCGAAAACTTGCACTTGGACGTCTGTGTACAACGCAGTGAAGAAAAGCTTTTCGTCATGATCAGATGTATGTATGAAGTTATCTCTGTTGGTGTTTGAACATTGATCAAACGCTTTCTTCCGGCACTCATATGCGAAGTGATAGAAAAGGAGAGTTCACTTCCAAGGCTTCTGACAAATTATTTTGCTGAGAAGAGGATACTACGGCAGTTGACTATGGCATACACGCCTCAGCAAAATTGAGTGGTTGAATGGAAGAATAAAATTGTTGTGGAGATGACAAAAGTATTCTCAAAGAACAAGATCTACCAAAAGATCTTTTCACTGACGCTGTGAATACTATGGTTTACCTTCTGAATAGAAGTCCAACAAATGTTGTTCATAACAAAACTCCATTTGAAGCTTTCACATGAAAGAAACAAGACCTCTCTAACCTATGAAGTTTTTGATGTAAAGCATATGCTAGAACTCCTCAAAAATTGCTCCAAAAGTTTGATGATAGATCTCGGATCTCATACATTCATAGAATGTACAACAAGAGAAACAGGTTAGAGACTCTTGAGTGTTGCAAGAGAGATCATTATCAGTCGAGATGTAGTATTTTTAGAGGTCTCTTCACTTCAAAAATTCACAGCATCATCTTTCTGATCTGCCACGTCTCTCAGACCAAACACCTACTTCAGATAATCATGAAGAAGAAGCTAAGCAAGAAACACCACCTACACAAGTTGAAGTTACTGATTCAGGTCCAACTACAACAGATTCATCTATAGTACATCAGACTACTCCAGATTTGAATTTTGCTGCTCAACCAAGGAGACCTATCAGGATAAAGAAGGTTCCTGCAAGACTATAAGATTGTATTCTAGTGGCTGAACCTCAAGGTGATGGAGAAACTATTTCATACGAAGAGGCTTTCAGTAAAGATCAATGGAGACGTGCAATGGAGAAAGAATATGACACATTACTCAAAAATGAAACCTGGAGCTTAGTACTTGTTCCATCTAACAAGAAAGCACTTGGCTGTAAGTGAGTTTATAAGATCAAGAGACATGAGGATGGATCTATTGAGAGATACAAAGTTCTACTTGTTGCAAAAGGCTACTTGCAGACTGCGGGAGAGGATTTTCAAGAGACGTTCACACTTGTGATAAAACTCAACTTCATCCGAGTTCTTTCTGCCCTTGCAAAACTGTATGGTTGGAAATGTCTAGAAATTGATGTCAAAGATGCATTTCTTAAAGAGATTCTTCAAGAAGACATCTACTTGCAGCAACCACCTGGATTTGTTCGTACATGAGGTGAACAATTAGTGTGCAAGCTACATAAGACATTGTATGGTCTCAAACAAGCTCCAAGAGCTTGGTACACAAGAATCGACACCTTCTTGAAGCAGCAAGGCTTCTCATCTACTAGAGATGATCCAAACTTCTCTGTTTTGATTACTTCTCAAGGTATTGTGTTATTATTACTCTATGTGGATGACTTGATAATATCAAGAAGTAATCAAGGAGGAGTACAGAAGATTCAACAAGCTTTACTGCAAGAGTTTGATATGAAAGATCTAGGACTTCTCAAGTTCTGCCTCGGAGTTCAGTGTTTGGAAGACAACGACATGCTGTACCTCACTCAAGCAAGATACACAAAAAGTATACCTCGTGATTTTCAGATGGAGAAGTGCAAGACTGCACCTACTCCCATGGTTATATCTAAAGAGTGGCAACATTCTTCTGTTGATAAGGAGCGTGCTGATGCAACAGAATTCAGAAAACTAATTTGGAAGTTGATTTACTTAGCTGTCACTATTAAACCAGATATCTCGTATGCAGTCAGCAAACTCGTCAAAATATGAAATGTCTCACAATAATACATATGAGGGCAGCAAATAGAGTTTTGCGTTACCTCATGAGAACTATCGGTTATGGACCCAGATATAGCTCAGATAAGTCTCTTGGAGTTGTCTGATTTACAGATGCTGATTGGACAGATGATTCTTCATATCGTAAATCAATGTCCGGATTTGCATTTATGCTTGGAAGAGATCCCATCACTTGACAGTGTAAAAAGCCGTCAACTATTGCTTTATCCTCCTCTGAAGCAGAGTATGGTGGTCTGTGTAATGCAGCATGAGAGCCCATTTGGCTAAGATAGATGTTGGAGGATGTAGGTGTGAACCAAGACACCAACAGTAATCTGTAATGATAGCATGAGTGCAATAGCATTGGCAAAAAAATCTAGTGCACCATGGTAGAACAAAGCACATTGAAGTGCAAGTCCATTTCATTAGAAAAAAATAATTTCAGGAGAGGTTGTTACTCAATAGATAACAACAGATGACCGAACTGCTGATATATTCACCAAGTCTTTGTCTTCCAACATGTTTCAAAAATAGAGACTTGAACTTAATGTATATTCAGTACCACTGACATTAAAAGGGGTGTTAATGTATAGGTTAAGACTTCAGTCAGTTTTATTACTACTAGGTTCAAACACCTCTTGTATATTAATCTCTGTCTCATCTCTCTAGGACTGATCACTTATCTCTTACTGACATCTTGTCTATGGGTTAGAGTATATAACAACCTCCTCTAGGGAGATGATGAGTAGACTGATCTCTTTACTGATATCTCATATCCATCAACGAGTAGTCAATGGATGTGGTTCTTAAACAGATTCTAATTTCACATCTGTTTTATTTGTTTGTGGAACTCCTTACAGTTGGTTCGGTCTGCTTCATATCTCCGCAGCTTCAAGATACAGTGAGAGAATATCTCGAAACGACGTTGATCCAGTGGCGAGTACAAGTGATCAGTTCTTTTGCAGCGTAGGGTCGCACTGACAAAATCTCATCCAGAACATCAGTTTGAGAGTAAGGCCTTGGCTCTGGAGGATGACGGTACCGATGGAACGCTCCCGTTTTGGTGAATGGTGGCTTGCAATTGACAGGTTACTGGACTTGCGGGTGGCAGCAGCATCATTTTTGGTTCTAGCAATATTTACGCGTTTTACTTGGAAGAGCGTTGCCGTCAGATTCCAGAAGGGCATACCTGAACCCCCTGCACGGCCGGTAATTGGTCATCTTCACCTCTTCGGCAAACTTCCCCATCAGATTCTGCTGAAACTTGCTGGACGATATGGACCGCTTATGTCAGTAAGGCTAGGTACCGTTCGGGTCATAGTCGCATCTGATGCTGCAATGGCAAAAGAGTTTCTCAAGACTGAGGATGCCATATGAGCATCTCGTCCTCCCACTCTATTTGGAGAATTGTTCTTCTACAATTATGGCGATGTGATATGGCAACCTTTAAATGACCTCTGGCGGAAGCTGAGGAAAATCTACTTCTCGGAGCTTTTGTCTACCACGAACGTCGAAAAGCAGAAGGTAAATGGGCTACTTTGTCATGACTTTCGCAACAGAAAGTATCGACTACCATATGCATGTGTATATCTGTACAGATCGATACGTACATATTCGATGCTCAAGAGAATTCACGATATCAGTATTCTCTTTTAGTAGGAGATCATTTCTCTTCATATCTACAGATGCCTAGCTCTACACTCGGAAATGAACTCTGAGTTTAATTCCATCTTACAATTGCTGGTTCATGTCGCCGATATACAAGTACCTGTCCAGGTCGATCCTCCTTGCAGTCTTGCTTTTACTCCTTTCTTGCAAGTTGTCCTAATTAAGCTTACATTCAAGGGCCGTTAACGCTAGACACCTCGTTCGTCCTACGTTTTCTCTGAATCAATCGTTAGAACCAGCAGTTGGCACAAGATTCACCTTTTGTTGAGTCTAAGCAGGATCCGAAGAAGGTTTAGAGCGACTGAGGAAGAAGATGTAAACGTGGGTTGTGGGGTCGTTATTAATTTTATGACAGCTTTGAGTTATCATTGTGGTGTCATGGCCGGCAGGATCATAGGCATGAATCGATAATGAGTTTGGTGAACTCCCTGTTGGCATCTCAACGAGGAAACGAATCCGTTGATATAAAATCTGCAGTGGGTTACATGATCTCGTACCAAATGTCAAAACTTATTTCGGCAAAAAGATTTCTTCAGAGTACACAGCTCGCGCTTTGACAGGTGGAAAGAAGACCCTGGCAGAACTTCTACGCGGTCTTTCCTCTGTCGACTTCATCTCACTGGGTGAATGCTTTCCGTGGCTAAAGTGGTTGGACGTGGGAGGAGTGGAAGCAAAATTGAAGAGAATTCATGCTGATTTCGATAGCTATCTCACGGAACTACTCAAAGAGCGTCGCCGCCAACTCCTGGATGGTGAAGAGGTCGACGATGATTCAAGAGACTTCTCGCGCGCCCTGCTGTCACTGGTAGACAAGGAGGAGGGAGCGGCTTGACATATACGAACATCAAAGGTGCTATTGCGGTAAGGTCTGCGTACGTTTGTCGTCTTCCAGAGATTTCTCTCTTACCATCACATACACCCGTGAGCAGTAGCTGACGCGAGTTCAGCAAACGAACGGGTACTTAAGTTTAGAAGGCATTTATCTGTCGTTACCATTCTTCCCATTTTGCATCTCATGGTTGGTCTACGAGCGAAGACTAAAGTCAGTCGCTGAAAGTCTCATCGGGACTTACTTTTAAGTAGGACCCTTGGGTTTCTCTGGACAATTCTGAACACCGTCTCATTGTCATCCGCCAGGACATGTACGCTGCTGGTATAGGGACTACGTCGTCCGTAGTAACGTTTACAATAACTGAGGTGTTGAGACATCCAGAAGTTAAACGAAAGCTGGTGAAAGAACTGGATGACGTTGTCGGCCACGAGAGATTGGTGGATGAGTCAGATCTTGTGAACCTCAACTTCCTCAAGATGGTGCTCAAGGAATCTTTGCGACTTCATCCTTCGGTTCCGCTTCTGGGAATTCACTGCTCAACTGCGCCAACTGTGGTAGCCGGACACCACATTCCAGCGGGCACTCAATTGCTCATAAACGTCTACGCCATACAGCGGGATCCAGAGAATTGGGAAGACCCCTTAGCCTTTAAACCAGAAAGATTTTCGGATACCTCTATCGACCTGAGAGGCCAACATTTTGAACTCCTTCCTTTCGGATCCGGACGAAGGCAGTGTCCAGGTATGAACATGGGCATGACTACTTCGGAGCTTGTTGTAGCTCAGCTTTTCCATACCCTCGACATTTCACTTCCTCCAGGAATGGAACCAGCCGATGTGGATATGACTGAGACAACAGGGATTGCAACGGCTCTGGCCACCCCTCTTCGAGTTGTTGTGGCTCCACGATTACCTGAGAAAGTGTACAGTATGTAGACATTGCTACGGCTAGCTGAGTCTCTAAGAGACGTGCCTAAAGCCACATACCTTGTGTAAAAGCACTGTTACAGTACAACGTGAGGTTTGCGTTGATCTTTTCTAGAGTATTATATCATTTTCAAATAAATATCAAGAAAGACTTTTCAGTTTTTTTCAAGACAGAACCATCCAGAGACACATCCCATTAGAACCATGTTCATGGAAACATTTACGATGTTTTTTTTTATTTGAATAATATTTGATCATTTTTGTTGTTTGCTCATCATCTAATTCTCTCGAGTTCTTTAACTTTTGACATCACATCCAAATATTTTCCAAAAGTTCGTATGATTGGTTACTAAATTGAAAACTATAAACCAATTACAATCAGCGTAGTTACCAGCAACAGTTTTAAGAGACAAGTTTGCTTATCACACAACTTTGTTCGCAATATGCATTTCAATAGTTTCCAAAAGTTAGTATGATAATTATCAAATTATCAAATTATAAATCAATTACAACTAGCGTAGTCACCAACAATAGTTATATCAGACACGCTAGTAAACTAGCTAGCTTATCACAACTTTGTCCGCAATATACATCTCAAAAGTTACTTTCTGATATCAATACAAAATTTCCTTGATATCAAATTTCCTATTATGTACAAAAGTATTTTTTAAAATTGGACTGATATCACTAAATTCATTACTGATATGAGTTAAATTTTCTCTGTTATCACTAATTTTCCACTGATATAAGTGGGTTTACTGATATCATCTGCTCTTACCTGTTACATGTCCCACACCCGAATTCTCCCCAAAGTCTGCTGGATTCGAGACTTGGAGTGCCCACGAGTGTGGCCGTGGAGTTGACTGTGGTCGAATTCATTCGAGCTGTCGAACCAACCGGCGGAAATGATTCGACATACGAACATTGATGGTACTTACCTCGCTCTGATTGCAGGAGCATGCTTGCGAAAGTAAGCACGCAGGGGTGTTACGATATGAGCTGAACCTTCGCGTTGATGTAGCTGCACATTTTTAGAGCCTGCGGATTGTGCCTATAGCCGATCGTTATCGACCCCGACCTTTCTGGGCTTCTTCTGTGGAATGGTTTTAGCTACTGCACATGACCAGAAACTGAACAAACATTCATTAACGGATTCTTCACTTTGCTGAGGTGCGTATTCCTCGTAACTACGATTTGTGGGAGAGAGTCTTCAGCCCTCAGTTTTCTAGGAGTTGGATTCGCAGGGATGCTGGTAGTTATGTTCGCATTGTGCCCACTGAGAGAAATTCTTGCTCCTTTCGCCTTCCCACGTCGTTCTAATTTCGCGTTAGCTGCCAAACTTTTCCTTCGTCAAAGTCTCTTCACTGTCTCAGCTGCGTGCTCAGTCGAGAGATTTTTAGTCCTACAGGAGGAATTCTTATGCATTCTCAAGGGGAATCGGTAGCACCCGTTTGTTGTAGAGATAGGTGGTCTGGATTTCCAGCTATGGCGAAGAAGAAAAACCTTGTTCCCGTCTGGCGACAGAGGAAATGTGCGCTGTAATGGTCTTGCGCTGAACATAGTGACTTAGTGCCAGTTTGAAGCATGAGCATGTGATTGCTGTTATATTGCAGCGCATGATTGCCTGAATGCCAAGATTTTGTGAAAGTAAAGCACGGTCGTTCATTTAGTTAGCAGTCAGGTGCATATCCGCATCTTCGGCCATGGCCAGAGGCGGGCTCTGCTTTGTTAAGATTTTGACGTCGATGTATTCACGGCAGTCAGGCGCATGCTCTGCATTTGAGCGCACAGTTGTAGCAGGATGGCAGGCTCAGTAGCTGGTCCAGGCTGCTGCTCCAAGTCGTGGATCAAAACGACTCCGGGATCCTTGTTGAATTGGAGAAGGAATGGATCTGTGGGCCAGCATCACCGTGTTCGGTTTACTGCCCCTCGAGTCAATCTCGGGTATTGCTCTATTTCGTCCTGATACTTTTTATTGCCTTCCGGAGTCCCTACTTCTGTGACAGTTTCGCTTGGCCTCTTGCTGCTTGTCCGTTAGTGTAGCTGTTTCTTCGACTCACAGCGTCAGAACTGACAGTGTGACCTGTAACACCAGGCATCAGACGGAACAAGCTCCTAATATGCTTTATGTAATCATTTCAGGGACAGCAAAAGCGACCTCGATGGATTGCAGGTCTTGGTCTCAATTCCCTTACATGCATGCATTTCCGCTTCATTTGCTTGACAGTTTACTTGAATCTAGGGGTGCTTGTAATTACTCTTCATTCCATTCTCATGTAACTGAGTTGGAGGAAGGCAGAATCTCCAGCGGTTCGGGTATTTACGGGTCATGATGATGCGTTTCATCTTTTATATCCATAATTACAGGAAGCGTTTCCGGACAAGGAGAAATGGTCAGGATCCGCTGCTAGTGATGTTATCAAACTGTTCAACGACACTCAACAAAGTGAGTTCTGTTCCTAGTTTACGTTCCAGTAACCGGATCGATGATGTCGAAGCTCTTCACTTAAGTGGAAGGCTGAGGTTGTTGGGTGTACGGGCAAGGTCTGCCAAATGTGGTCCAGGCCTAACCAAACCACCCATCCGGCCGTTCCGAGGGTCCTAATGTCAGTGAAAATTGATGCAGATATGCTCTATCTCAACAAGCAGAGGTTGAACGCCATTGAGGAGGTTCAGAAGGCGCGGAGAGATAATGAGTTCTTGATGGCCAGAGTAGCCCAGCTAGAAGCCGAATATCAAGCTAGCGCCGGAGAGTGTGAAGTTTTAAGTAAAAAGCTCCAAGCCCTTGGTGTTGGTTTGGCAGCAAAAGAAACTGGGGGTATGATACACCGTCAGTGCATCTTTAGCTGTGTCATTCTAACCAGTTACGGGTTCCATATTATCCATGTCCTACTGCTTAATTTGTGGCGGTGATCTGTGCTTGAAATGCAATAGATTGTATATAAGTTCTTAGTTCACATTTAGAACACTCGAATCCAGACGGGGATAATGTGTGCCGGTAATTTTAACTGTTGAGCCCCAGATGATGTTGTTCAGTTCTCATATTTTGGCGGCAGCTGGACCGTTGATTGAGGTGCAGAAACAGCCGAATGCCTTTTCAGTATGGGGAGAGCTTCTGTTGCGCGTGGACTCCATGGCAATGACTGGGCAGATAACATTAAGTCAAGCTACTGGTTTGCGGAATTTAATTCGGAAGAGGGACGCACAAGCAGCTGATGTGTATCTCAATTTGTGCGAGAAGGATGATCGAGAGCTATCCACAAAACTTTTACTACTTCTTGACCCCAATAAAAGGTGGAATAGCGCTCAATCTGGGCTTGTCAGCACAGCTCTCCTCTCCTCTCGCAGCTGTTGATGATTACTAGCACTGCTGTAGTCCTGTTAATTATAGATCTGAGAAGCCATCCGGTGGCATGTTCCCATTGGATCAATCTTCGATTTTCCAGCAACATTCTTGGTTCTGCCATACTAACCACTTCGTTGCACTTCATTTTGGTCGCTTCCATGAACAGACGCGCAATTCATGTGATCCACATCTGTACAGAAATGGCTCCTATAGCACAAGAAGGATCTTTGGCAGCATACATCACTAGCTTGTGCACCGCTCTGCGGATAAAAGGTCATCTGGTGGAGGTAATCATGCCAAAGTATGTCCATTCACAAATTTTCCCTAACTCATACAGTTGATTCCGTTTGTCTCCTAGGGTGTACTACCTTGTAGATTCATAATTGCTAGACATCTGATGGATTTGCTCTTCAAAACACTTTTCTTGCCTCATCCGTGTACTTCTCAAAAGCTATCACGTCGGTCGGTTAGTCTCGAGTAATTTATTATCAGTGATACGCTCGAGAGGATATCCTCCATACCTTTCAGACTCGAGGTGGATCGGTGGAAGGTGCCAGAAGACACATTGTGATGTTCTTTGGTTTCAGTCTTCTTGTGGTAAACTCGTTTGCCCGTCAAATGTTCAAAGCAAGAAGAGTCTCATTTTGGTGAATAGGAAGTAGGGTCGGTCACGGCTGTCAAAGTGAGCTTGTTTTACACGAGAAAGAAAATGTGAGACGGCTCTAATATGCAGAGCATTTTGTTTCATGTGGTGTGTGTTCAGATATGGGTTTGCTGACTTAAGCTGCTTGAGCAACGTGAGAGAAATGAACTCCGATTTGTACTCCTACTTCGGTGGAGAGTGGCACAAGAACAAGATTTGGACTGGGTAAACGAGATGTTCAACTCCTTGGACCTGAGTGCTGACAGTCCCAAGACCATACAGAACTTAAGCAACGACTTTCTCATCTTGCTGGTGTCTTATTCTTGTCTACAGAGCCTTCAACGGAGTTGCTGTAACATTAATTGAGCCAAGCCACCCAAGCGGATTTTTTGAGAGAGAGAATCTGTACGACTACGATGATGATTTCGAGAGGTAAGAAGATCTTACCAGCGAAGACTGCAGTTGATTACCTGGTCTAACCCCTGGGCGGATATGCTGCACTCAATTTCATCAACATGGGTGCTGACAAAGTGGATTACTTCAACTGGTTTAAACTTCAGCCTAGTTCTCATTTCGTTTGACAATTTGGGATGAACCAGCGGAAACTGTTATCCACCATCTTTGATCTCATACCTAAGAGGTTCTTATTTGACCGGACACGGCGGTGATGTTTAGGTTCACGTACTTCTGTCGAGCAGCTTTAGAGCACTTACTTAAGCTTGGAAAACAGCCCAATATTCTACATATACACAACTGGCAGACCGCTGCTATTGCACCCCTGTTCTGGGACCTATATGCGAAGCAGGTATATCACGAATGACATTTTCGAAAGTCATGCTTGATAGTGTAGCACCGATGCAAGTTCTCGTTATCTCCATCATGAACGCGGTTTGTCGTTCCTCGTGTCACCTTTATTCCTTTGATTTCGGATATCTTGAAGTTCCCTTGATATTTGGCTCCTTCGCCAGGGACTCCAAAATACGCGGATTCTGTTCACTTGTCATGATTTCAAGTACCAGGTGCGGACCGCTGATCACAACCAGGACACGTTACTTGTGCCAGCCAAGGAAATATTGATGCTGTCTACCCTGTGATCTAGCGGTTTAGTTGGATGAATTGTAGGCGTAGGTGTGCATATTCTTGCAGAGTGGGATGTGTTCTGTTCCAACGATTTCAAATACCTTTTACGTCGTGCTTCGATTGTAACTTAAACAGAGCTGGATGACTGTTCGATCTGATGTTATTATTGGCTTTCTCGCATGTGACGACAGTGCCTGCAAGATCCCAGCAAGCTTAGCTTGTGTGGTCTCAACCCTCAGGATTTACATCGTCCGGATCGACTGCAGGATGATTTTGAAACGGGCCTAGTCAATCTTTTGAAGGTACGGACTTACTTGGTGCTTTGTCTTTTGGAGCTTTTCCGGTGCAATGCGCAGACATGTGTTTTTGCTTGGGACTTAAAGGTCTTTGCCTGCGCGCCCTTGGTGTTCAGGGTGGTATTATCTACTCGAACAAAGTTACGACTGTATCGCCTTTATATGCGCATGATGTCTTATCCAAAGAACACGGACATGGACTAGATACAAGTTTAACAAGCCAGAAGTGAGTCTCAGACCCACGGATTTCCTGAAGGTGTTTCTCGCTTGTTCTTGGAATTGTCAAACTGTATGTTACCTCTTGAATCTGCAAACGCCTGAATTGTGCCTGTGACGTTGTCGGGAACAGGTACAAGTTTCTCGGTGTACAGAACGGAATAGACGAGTTCACTTGGAATCCAAGTACTGATCGGTTGATATACTCAAGATACTCCAGTCAAGATCTTTCAGGCAAGCTAGCTTGCAAGGCAGAGCTGGTTAGACAACTGCAATTTCCGATCCTGGAGAGATCCACTCCTCTTGTAAGCACTAGCGTCGTGTATACGGTTATTTGCAGTTCAAACAGAATGGCATGATATGAGATTCTGACCTTCTATAAGAATAATTTCGTTTCTTACCCTGCTTGTATTGTTAACGACCTCTACGTCCTGTATCAAACTATGCAGGTTGGGTGTATAGTTCCCCATGTGGCTGAGCAAGACTTGGAGCTTTTGAGGGCTGCCTTGGATTGTGCTGTGAATGAAGGAGCTCAGGTTAGTTCTCTTTTCTCATATCTTATACATGTGGTATGAGGGATCATTAGCTTGAAAGCATCAGACTCCCTGTGTCCTATTTCTTCATTGTTTCAAACAGATGTGCCTGTTGTGTTGAGCTTTATCAGTATGCACTATGTAAACGTTTCGGTGTTGCATGTCTTTTTCATGTCTTTCTGCAGTTATAATAATTTTCTTGTGGATGTGTTACTTACTGCATTCCAGCTCTTACGCAAGGAAGAATCTAATTTTGTAGAAGGCTATGCAGTTTGTGTTTGTTGGTGCAAGTAAAATACCTCGAATTCAGGTCGTCCTGGAAGATCTCCAGCGAGAGGTATGTTTGACTCAAGTTGAGAAATCCTATCTCCCACCACGGATACGTTAACATTATTGCTTGCGGTCACCAGTTTCAGAGGGACCAACCTAAGGCTCGACATGAAATGACGTGTGAATCAGAACCAAAATGGACACTTCACTGTAAAGTACGACGAGGCCTTAGCCCACCAGATTATGGCGGCTTCGGACATTCTTGTTTGCCCCTGTGTATCTGAGCCAGCGGGTCAATGGCCGGTATGTATGCTCTTCTCTAATCATGACTTCTTCACTTTCTGCATTGCTGGTGGTTATGTCCACCACTAAGTAGATCGGGTGGTAACAGCAGAATTACGGTTCTATCTTTGTGACTGCAGCTTATCGCAATGCAATACGGCACCGTTCCTGTCTCGAGAGAAATTTATGGCATCCGCGGAAGGTAGAGTTGATCCTTCTCATACAGTACTGGATAATACTCAGTGAATATTTATTCAAAGTTTTACCATTAATACTGACGATCTGACTTCCACTCAACATCGTTCGAAACTTTGCCAGTGTCATTGATGCGGCTGACAGCTACAATAAGGAGGAAGCAACAGGTTATACATATTGCTCGAGGCAAGGATCAGATTTGGCGAACTCTTTAAGCAGAGCCATAGCTCGATTGGTAAGTCTATTTTACACCACTCAGACCAAAAACTAAGATGTAGCTGAGGATATTTTTACTTGAAGCAGGATGGTGTAATTTGCTGCTCTCACTGTATTACCATCGTCGAGCTACAAATGTCTAACACTGCAGTTTAGGTTTACGGTGAAGACCAGTTGGAGATCGGGCATGTCTAAGCTTTGATGACTTGTTGTGTTTTACAGAAAGGTGATCCCGTGGGATGGCAAACCCTCGTTCAAAATGGAATGGCCAATGACTTCTCTTGGAGCGGGAAGTGTGTAGAAGCATACGAGGGCGCTTACTGGTCCATCTGTGGTTCATAGCCGGGAAAAAACAGGTGTATAGTAGTGATTTTACCTGATCGGAAATGACATTAGAGCTGTACAAAATACCTTGCATCGACATCAACCTTCATGATCCTGTACATGTACCAACTGAGTGACGCAAAGCATTTCTGTAAAGCTTTCATGAAGCCGCGTTATATCAATTCGGAAAGTGTCGAGAAAGTACGAATGAGGCCCTGAGCACATCAAGATTGAACCGTGAACCATACGAGTCTAAGAAGTGTACGCCACTGTCTCACTGGTTCTTACAGCACACCTAAGAGGCTAAGAACGTAAATGTACGATACGTAAGTACACTAAGCCACGAACCCGATGAGAATTCTCCATCCAACTCGACATTGTCTGCTTCTGAGGAAACTTCGCACGAACCGCATCTCAGTACTGTGCTCTGGCTGACATCCCCTGAAGCTACTTTTTGAAGAGAATTGCGGATGATAGGTCGGAAGATTTGAACTACGCCCGTCCAGCAAACCACACATTCAAATGAGAAGTGTGCACAGTACCATACGCTGCCACCTCGAATGCCTGCTGAGGGAAGTGTCTACGTGTGACATTTAAAGCCGGTGGTTCAGTGCAGTAACAGGGTATCAGGAAACAGGCCGAGGAAACTTGGACCAAGGTCAAGTACTAACTAACTGTGGATAAGATAGGAAGGTTTATACCGGACGGACACGAACTGTTGTCTCTCAGTGTTGAACCAGCAACCAAGTCTTACGCGTGAATGTTTTCCTGCTACCATGTAGAGTCGCCGGACTGAGTGTTATCTCAACCGTACCCGGAGGTATGCCGTGGTGGACTCTCATTACAGTACCAGGAACATCTTCGGGTCCCTCTTTCCCTTGTACTGCTTGATGGGGTCTTTCCATCCGTTGGCTATTCTTTGCGTCGCGTGTTTCGCAGGAACATCTGCCATATCTCTTGTAGAAAGGTCCTACCGCGGTTAACCATCTCCACTATGGTAAGCGTTGTGTCGGAAAGAGTCCGAAGCAGAATAATACGTTGAAAGTTTGTTTACTTTGTTCGTGTGTCTTTTTCTCGTTTTTTATTTATTTAAAATAAGAGAAACATTGAAAGTTGAACGGGTCGTCCGTGGGAATGTTGACCACACTCAACCGGTCAGCCTGCATTAAGAGAGTTCAATACCGTGCCTTGTTCAAATGAATAAAGACAAAAGGCTCCGGTCCCTACAGAATGCAAAACCCAGAGCTGCCCAAAAGTTTAAAAGTGCTTGTTAAGTTATGGCATGTCAGATATGCGCGCGGTACTCGCAATGTCCTCTAGTTCTTTAAGTTCTTGGAACTGCTTTCAAAATGGATTCAGATTATGACTACTGGAAGACAGTAGTCACCTGAGGATATGAACTCTGGACTCTGGACTTTCACTCAAAGGTGATAGCGTAAACCGTAGTAATAAATCAATCAATCCGCAAAGTATAATCATAAATAGATAAAAGGTGAGGAGATAGCAATCATAAGCGCACAAGTAAAAACCGAAAAATGAAAAAGAAAAAGATTATCGTCAACGTATATCGAGATTAATTACTAAATTCAGTTCGAAACTAAAGACGTATGGTTTATTTATCCCATCATGATCCATTGGCACTGAATTAATCATGGTGAGTTGAAACTAAACAGAAAGTGAATGTTGTTAGAAAGAAAACTCCTACGCAGAGTTTTGACTGGGCGAGTTGATGTATTAGTACGGTAATGTAAGGAGTGTAAAACCGCGATGGCCTTTGTGAGGTAGTGGGGAATCCACTTGTAGCTTCCATTTTATGATTCCTTGTAAAGTAAAACATGCGATGCAATGAGTAGCCAACGGATGGAAAGATCTCATCAAGAAAAGAAAGAGCCGAAGAGCCAAGCAACCAACACCTCGAAGAGAGGAAGAACACCGGGGCTAAGCCCGCTTATCTATCCATAGCTCTAAGGTCGTCTATCGTCCTTAGATATCACAGACGGATAAGTCAAAACTCCTGCATACAACAGGTGCATATGAAGTAGCATCGTCTACTGAAATTACTCTCTTGTGCACCGCGTTTGCTAAAGTTCTCTGTAGAGCAATGAAAACTCACTGTCTAAAGAACGTACTGCAAAAAGAAGGAGAAAGTGGTATCCTTGACACCTCTCATGGTATGCTCTGATATAATCTCGGATAAAAATGTCGAACTCCGAAGCTCTCTATCCGTATATGTCCAAGGTTAAAGAGATGAAGCTTGTCCCACCTGTATACCCCTATACTTGATCATCTTCACTGCTGCCGCCACGTCTGAGAGATGGATGATCATTTGTACTGTCATTGAGTCCCGTGTCAGATTCGTGACAACCACATCTGTCACTGAGAACCTGATCCTCTCTCATCATGTACATATCAGCTCTCACTGATCCTCCCGTCTGAAAGACATACCAACGCTCTCTTCATGTCATGTAACCGCTCTCCCGTGCTAAGACAAATATGACATCTTTGATGATATCATGGGTAGCTATCCGCTCTTCACCGAAAAGACAACGAGCAAGATGTCGTATAAAGTAAAAGTGGATGTAAGAGAGAACAGAAGAAACATGAGATGCTTTAGATTCATAATAATCTTCACAATTCACCACTCGAGGCTCTCCTTACTGCATCAAGTTGAAGATGAGGTCTTTTTAACTTGTATGAAGCACTAAAGTTATCCGACTCGGTAAATTATTATAGCCAGTACGCTGATCGTTCATTAATTTTGAGAAAATATGGTTTTATTTTTGCTTGGGTCCAATAGTCTTCCAAAATTGATGGCAAGCTGCCATGAATGCATCTCTTCAGCCTATCCGGAAGATGACTTGGGACTCCGAATTTTTTCTAAGTCCTAAACTTGATAGGCAGAAGAATGTGATCAGAAACAAGAACCGCTAGACCGCAGTCAGCGGTCGCACGAGAGAAAAAACAAGCACCTTTAGTCACAACCTTCGGCTGTAGATCAAGAGAGAAAAGAAGAAGAAATTACTCAAGATTCAAATCCTAGACCTCCATCTATCCAACACAGACCCCAGACGCCACACTATCGCATCACCTTGTCAAAAACCTTGTGTCTCAACTCGTTCCCTCTCCTCCTTCTTGTTATCTACTCAACCTCGATTTTTATGCCTGTCCGTAATTGCATTGATTGCTAATTGTCATCAATTTTAGAGGACGATTAGACCCAAGCTTCTTTTTGACATCCATCCACGTAACTTATTGTAAAATCCATTCAATACGCATTAGGTGATGTTTTGTGTAATCATTATTTGATGACTTTTGTTATTTTCAATGAATTAAGTATTTGTATGAATGGACGAATACAAAAAATGAAGAATGTGTGAAATAAATTGAAGAATGTGTCACATGTTTTGTACTACTATTTATAATAACGTATCAGTGGATTATTAAAATATCGTGGAGACACGAGAATAATTTCATTATGCACGAGTGTTTTACTCATAGTTTTAAGTACGAGCAAAAATACTGATGTTATAATTCTGAACACGAGTAAAAAGTTATGAATCACATCATGAGATTGTGTGTATTCATATGCAGATTGAATGGATATTATAGTATCCGCTTCTCTTTTTCTTCCTCACTCAAGTAAATGACCAAAGTAATCATCATTAATCTTCAATAATCTTTATACACCTCTCAGTCGTGATGTCATCTTTCTCGTGATGGGTCCTATGATAAGACATTATTCTCCCCTTGTGGCTTCACGTGTTATTTCTTATCTACGTGTGTTTGCATTTGGTGCTTAAATATGCACTAAGGACCCTTAAACCATTTTTTGTTTTCTTTTTCTTCTGTAGTGGTCTATTTTAAGATGACAAGATATCATTAGATCTGTGATAACTCAATGTTTCCATCTTTGGCACATGATATTGTAGGTCCATCATACCAAGTTCCATGATAACTTCATTAGAATTATCTTTTAGTTAGCTCTAGTAGGATTGAGAATGAAGGTGTCAAAATGAAAAGCTTGGTCCTTTACATGTATTTTCACATAAAGGTGAAAATAGAAGGTTCATAGAAGGTTTTGTCATACATAGAGATGGTTTACGTATTCTTGGAGTGCTGGTGGGATCAAATGACTTCATATGTCGCTTCTTATATGTTGTCGTGGTGGAGGATGTTTTGCATATAGAAGATATTTTTTATGTTAGAAGATCTTCATGTTGTCTTTCGTGTCTTTTTCTCTTCAATATCATGTCATCCGAGTTGTTTATTCCATATAATATCTCCATCTCATATTTTCTTCTCGTGCCTTAGAGAGTTTGATAAGAAAAATCATGAGAATCTTTGACGATATCTTAAGACCGTGGACTTTTGAATGAGTGACAGATCTTTTTGTACCTAGACACATCATTGCTCAAATCATGCGGAAATTCTAGTCTGTTATCTATGGAGGAGATTGCTTCGATAACTGTCTTGGGTAGTTCAACCCTCTTAACACTATGGCTTTATCGTGAGATAGACATATTTTAGAAAGTTGTGTGACTGAGATAGAGGATGGTTCTTGCTATGGATGTGTTTTTGCGAATCTGAAGACAATTTGACTCTTGAGGTACACGAGGAAAATTCTTCTTTCGGTACTTTAGCTTTAGATGATTTATGGACTGCAATCTTCTCCACTGAAGAATAATTTCCAACAAGTTTTCATGCGTTCTTAGTTGATCCTTCCAGCTCGTGAGACACGACTCCGCTCTTGTTTGAAGAAGGTGTAGGCTCTTGCACATTGCTCGATCTTGCATTAGAGCACTCAACATTACGGCTCACATTTATTACATTTTCTACAACGATGAGGTTTTTACTAGGCCTAGTCTAATTTGTCATTTTGACTTTGCTCACTTGTGAGTGTGGTGTCTCACTTGACACTATAGATAGACACCTTATGCTTGTTCTTATGGTGATGAATGGATTGTCACTCACGATGTTGTTAAGAACATTTTGATTGCTATAGCACAAGAGAGTGATTACATGATGTGGATAGAATGATGATATGTTATTTAGATAGAACCGTCAATGAGAGCCGACTTGTACACGAGAGGAAACCGGAGGATCAAGTCGCATGGCAAATTTGGTTGTCATGGATCTGACATATGATTCTATGGTTGCACATGTGATCATCCAGTCTTCGAGGTGAGCTGTAGTGTGACGACAACAAGGACAATAAAAATGAATATGTATAAGAATATGCAAGAGAGACATTGATTCATCTTCTTAACTTTAGAGATATATGGATCAAAGTTTGATTTTTTGTTCAAGATTGTGTTAGAAATAATCGCTATTGACAACAAGATAACCAGTAACGCAAACGAGAACTCTCATTCAGAAAACATGAAACTGAAATGATGTTTTCAAGGTGCTCGTTCTACACATTGACGATGTTGTATGCATCAAAAATAGTATAATTTTCTCATATTTGCTCGTCTGTACTTAATGATGAGAACTAGTATGAGGCATCCATGAACTTCATGGATGTCCTCTGAAGATTTTGACCAGCTTGTCATTCACTCTCTATGCAATGTACATCTTTGAAGTCTGTTGTAACAATATTGTACTCTCAAGAACTAGTATGAGACATCAATGAACTTCACGGATGTCCTCTGAAGATTTTGACCAGCTTGTCATTCACTCTCTCTGCAATGTACATCTTTGAAGTGTGTTGTAACGATATTGTACTTCTCACTTAATGTGGACAATGTGTATTATACATTTCAAGAATCATCTACGCATGCCGTGTCAAAATCTTCGTTGGAAGAATTACATTGAAGTCGAGAATATACAAACAAAGTACAATTGAATCAATTACACTTCAACTATTCAAAAATTGAACTACTCCTATATTATACATCATTTGTCTCTACTCAATCATCTTCTTCATTTTAGAGTCTTGATGATATAGAAGTTCAGCATCGTCCTCATTTCTTCTTGTTGTGATTTGCTTTGCTTGGTCATGTGCTAATCAGAATAATTGCTGCTTAATTTGTGATATAGTTGACTTATGCAACCTATCATTACTCTTGAGAACAAAATTGAAAAATAAGATTGAAACATTCAAAAGGTCTACCTGTTGCTTATACAACAAAGCTCTTCCTTTCTCATTGCTCTTTTGTTTTATATTTACCAATGTAAGGATCAATGGATGTTGTAGTGAACCATTGATCTCTACTTGTTGTGTTTCATCATCCACATTCTTGATGTTGACTTTTAACACTTGAAAATTCCAACGACAAATAGAAATGATATCTTTTTCTATAGTCATTATGTGTCGTACAAGGTCATCTCCAACAACTAAAGTGATAGATGTTGTCCCCAACCTCTTCTTGTTTTGTTTCTTGATTTTTGTATATGATTTGAGAGGAACAAGTATCTATTTATGCGTCATTCGTCTGAGAACAATATGATTTGTCTGACGCTTTCATTAGGTTATCACTCTGTGCCGGTAGATAATCATTTGCATCGTATGCAACAATCACACTCATCACCAACTGAAAATGATAATGTTGATTAAAGTGATGTCACGAAGAAGACGATATGATTTTGGCTTCTTCAATGAACTTCTTGAAATCCCACGTCTCTAATAGAATGTGACCTTTGGTTTCATATCATAGTTGTTCTTTAACCAGTTGTCAACTGCAAGGGTGTGGAGGTATTTTGTCAAAACAAAGCCATTGAGAAACGACTAAACATGTGATTGACAAAAAGTGTGTATGTCCGAACATAAGAAATCCAAGTTTGATTTTCTTGAACACCTTCTTATCCATGGGCATTGCTAAATAAGCAAACAAATTATTATTTTTATCCAGTTGTAAGTACAAGACCGAAGATAGAACTCCTTCCCATTCCATGAGAATACGATGGAGCATTGTAACTATCAAATTCGCATATGATCTGATGTTATTGTATGTCAAGAAAACTTTCGTCTTTAATAGTTCTATGGAAAATCATTGCTTCCATGAGAAAGCAATGATTTTCCATAGAACTATTAACTAGACATTTGTGAAATACGAATGAGTAAACTTTTATCCATACCGTCTATGGACACAAAAGCACAGTCCGATGGACAGTCCAACGCTTTTCATCGTCTTCGTCCGGATGTCGATCTTTCCTCAACTTGTTCTTTCTTGTGAAGCTTCACCCGTAACATTTCTTCATCTGCAAGCAATTTGTTACAATGAAATTATATGCATTACGTACATTAAGAATAAAATTTCATAAAATTATAAACTATCATGAAAATGAAGATGATGTCGTTCATAACTTGAACTGGCGTTTGAACATATATCTCAGACTCTAAGTGAATTTGTGTATCGATAAAGATAAAGATGCAAGTATTAATAACAACAGAAGCTTCAATTGAAAAGAACTAGGCAAAAATTCCAATCAAAGGTTGAGTTGATACGCCAAATCTAATATCTTAATATGTAGTACAATAGTGGTTTGACGACGAGAAGGATGCTCGTATTAACGACAACACAAGATTTGACTGAAAATGACAAAAGTAAAAGTTCAATCAAAGCTTCAACTGACGCTAAGGCGTACAACCTGAGTATGTCACGAAGATGAAGAGGATGCACGTATCAACGACACACGAGCTTTGAGTGCAAAATGTCAAACACAAATTGCACTCAAAGCTTGTAGTTGACGCTGAGGCATACAACTTGAAGATGTCTTAAAACTTTTGTATCCACGTCGTCAATATTGGTCAAATCATTTCAAAGCGAATGACGATTGTAAATCATATCTTTTGTCTGATAAAACTAACAAAAACTTCCATGAAGTCCATGGATGACAACAGATTTCAAAATATGACACCAATGACATCCATGAACTTCATAGATGTATAACACTAATAGATTGTAATCCTAGTAGAAATGAGAATCGTATATCCTAGACACTTGAAAAATGCAATATCTTTTTCTGCACGATCTCTTAATAGTTTTTGGAGGTCACAAGAATCACAACCAGTAAACTTGTTATGGACAGGAATAGTAACCAACGAGTAGTGTAGTGGTCAATATCTCGTGAATGATGACAAAGAAAGTAGTTTGATGGTATCCTCCTATTGCCCTGTTGTCATATTTGTTTTGTAATGGTTGTACACCTCAAGAAGTTACTTGGAAGATAAAACTTTCCGTCGTTTGACTATCTCTCACAAAGCGAAAGACAAAATGAGTCCGTCCACTCCTGTAGTATAAATCCCTCGGCCGATAAATACGATAAGTATGAACTTCTAACAGCAAGATGCTTTTGAATATTTTCTTGAATGTGTGATAGATGATTATTTCCAACACTGTATATGACTTTAAAAGCTTTTTTATACACATGCATTCCACTTGAGAGACTATAAATATATTTATCGGCTGACTTCGAAAGACGATTGTCAACAAAAACAGACCATTTTTTTATTGAGACGGAAATATTGTTGTCTCTCATCTTTCACTCCATTGACACCAACGGATCAAAGATGAAGTCTCGAGCAACAAAACTTCCTCACTTCACTCTGAATGATTGTGGAAGATAACTTCCTCAGGATGAATTTAGAATATAGTTTATCCTTAGGGGCACGTCTAGGAGAAAGACCAGATGTCTTACGAGCAAGCTTCGGTTCACAAGTAGTCTCTTTGAATCGGCTCGGAGCAAGAATAGACAAAATGACTCCATTGAAAGTACTTGCGTTAGCTGAAAGTGGTTCGTTGTTGGAGTACAGAGGACTGATGTTATCTTCGTCTTTATCTGTGGATTTGGATTGAGCATCAAAGTCCATAGGTCGTATATTTCAGCCTATAGTACTTACCTCTTATCTCCGGATACGTCGGTTCTTAAGAAACATAGTAACGATGAAAACTCTAGGAAATTATCGGTTGGAGACGCTTCATTGAGATCTATCACGAGAGATTTATATTTAGACAGTGAAGATGTCAGTAAAGGAATCAGTCAGGGAGAAGATCGATCAAGACATAATTGTGATTGTGGAGAAGATATCACTCTTGATGATGTGTTTAGCGAATGAGGTATCGATTTCGGAGGTTCTTCATCGCTATTGGACCTAGTGTCTGAGTCACTGTCTTCTCTCGTGAAATCTTCATGCAATCTATGTTGGACATCCATGAACTTCATGGATGATCTAAAGATTTCTTACCCATAGACGAGGATCGTAGTTGATGATCTAAGATTTTTGATGCAAATAGTTGTAACAGCGATCAGTCAAATTGAGTTCCTTGTTGTACATCCATGGAGTCCATGGATGTCTTCTTCCGATTCACAGCTGATGACCATGCTCATCTATTTGAGTTCTCGAGAAAAGCATTTCTTTTCAATATTGTCTTCAACGCGGATTGCAAAGCTTAATGCGTATCACCCAATAAGTCAAATGCTAAACCTAAGATTTGTGTCTGCAGGGGTACTATTAGATAAGATGGATTTTGAATGAGATTGAGAAGCTTCGACACACATCTACAAGAAATTTCTCCACGGAATTTGCAACGATGATCGATTCGTGACCACTTTGCAGACAAGGAAATCAAGAACTTCTAGACCTTCCTTCAAAATTTCTCAATTTGCTATATTATATAAAATTGGTAAAATTTCGACTTAAGCTCTTGATTTTTCAAACACTCTCTTGGTGAAATGGGGAAGGAAGCGCAACTCGTATTTATACTAGGGGGTATGCCTTGCTGATCTTGACAGTTTAATTTGGTGGACTTGAAATCAACGACTGAAGCTAATTTGTTTAGGGCTACTAAGCACATTTGGTGGGACTTCTCGAGCAGTCTGATCCTGCAGACAAAATCTCAACCGTCCACTTGAGTCTACTATAAATACTTGAGACGGCTTGTCATTTTCCTAAATTTCATTTAGTGCTTTGGCTATCCTCGTCGAGATAATCTTTTTGCTAAATTTTGAATCATTCGTTCAATTGTTTTTTTTTACTTTGGAAAACAAGAATCTGCTGTGCAGATGATCTCATTTTTCCAAGTCTTAAAAATCAACAATTTAATGACATCGAGGTCGACTGTTCCGTGGACATGCACGAGTCTATACCGACTCCGGACCATTTTTCCAACTCTAAGAGTTCTCATTGTGGTAAGCTAGCCTACCACAGTAGACATCATGGGGTGTCACTTTCTTTATTTTTTATACTTAGTATTTTAGACAGTGTGTTTTCATTGCTATACATAGAGTTTTAGTTGACGTGCTCCACACGGGAGAATTGCAGTAGGGGATGTAACTTCTTATGCACCAATGGTATATAAGACTTTGATTTATCATACTCTGATTTCTTAATAGGGTAAGCGAAATTTGAGCTAGTGATTGCAAAGATTGGCCTTGATTTTCTCTTCACCTTTTGGGTGTTGCTTTACGCTTGGATCTCTTTTCCTTTTTGACTTGATAGTATCTTTCCATCCATCTTTGTTGATTGCGTCGATTTACTCTTCGTTTCTTTGGACTTTCCGCAACTCTTCATTTTTACGGATTAAGTGGTTCCTTTATATTATTATTTTCCTCAGCTAACACACGTTACTATTCAAACATTGTTCACCGAAAGGGGCATGACCTTTTGGTGGTTGTTAGCCACAGTTACTTAGCAAAGCCTCGAAGATTATTCAGGCAATCCACTCCCAACAGTATATTATGCTATACTGAATCAAGGTGTGTAAAACACAAACGGGAAAAACGGAATTCTTCCCGCAGGAAAGTGAATGGACCGCGATCCACAGTGTGCTACCCAGTTCTGGGCAGTTTATGGAACCCGAAGTTGTACTGCATGCGCAAGGTCCTGGTTGATGGAGTCGTGACAAGAATTCTCCAGCTCCTGAACTGCATCCACCGGGTGCTGCCGGGTTTATGTGATCGGTCAGATCTAGGACCGCTAGACCGTAGAGTCCCATTCGCCTAAACCTACAACGACCAATAAAGACATATGAAACAAATCTCAACTCTCAACTGTGTCATAAGGAAAGAAACAGTAACTATGTCTGCTGCCTGGTACAGTGCCCGGTGAATAGAAGCTCAAGTTGACCGAACACCTCGATCGTCGACCGCCATTCAAGAAGAATGTGGACTGCGGGAGCCATGAACATTACAGTAGCACCGAAATCGAACGTGTTCTAAATGAAGGAGCAGTGACAGGAAAATCACGCCGCCAGCCACCGACCAATCCTGGCGGTGAACGAACAACTTGATCGCTGGGACTAAAATCCACCGCAATAATAATATAATGTAATAACATAATAAGCTCTCTTATTTCTTTATTTCCTTCTGATTATTCCGCAGGTTTTGGTATAAAAGGAACTCGTGTGGGAATTACTACTGATATCAATTTTATGTCTCGTCCTAGTTTTTCAGGTCACACGAAAATGCCGTTTAATTAATTAGACATTTGACGGTGCCATCAACTAACCAATCCACATTTGATGTTAGAAAATAAGACCTGCATCATGTTAGTCCGTTGACACGCTACTAGTGACGGTACCTTCCACTGAGAAGAGAAATGGAAAATCTAACCAAAAAGATCTGTTTAATTATTGATGTCCATGCAACCATTTAATTCTAATCTGTTGTTACTCACCATCCGTATTAGCACACACTAATCATAATATCCTCCAGATGGTAATTAAAGGGCTTCTTTAACTACTTGATTTACTGTTAAGAAAGCTTTTCTGCTTTTCCATCGCGTCCAGAAGCCTTAGAATCAACTGTATAAGTCCATATTCGCACCAAGTTTATTGAGTTTTGTTTCTTTAGGTTTTTTTCTAAAGAACTAGTGTTCTCTGAGCAGTTTCGCACTTGCAATCTTTTGCAGTTTCTTGTGATAATAGACTAACTGAACCGATATCAGTTTTTGGTCCAAAAGTTTCGTTTCTCAAAGAAGCTATCATTATTATCAAAGCCAGAGAAGTGCGAGCCCAAAAAACGAAAAGGTTTACAGAGATTGTTCCCTAAACTGTGAAGAGAAAGTGGACCGGCTGAAAAAATATAACACAGTGTGGTGAATGTCTTATTATCCACCTTCAACTCCAAACATAAGGGAGAAAAAAAATCACTCACTAAACCTGGTGTGGTTATAGCCTAAGATGATATTTTACATTCTGGGGTTCTACAAAGTCGATAGTACTTTACTCGTCGACTGAGAATCGTGACAGACGCAAAAGAAACATCATCCTCCACAAACGAGCTGACGGAGAAATAATTTCTTGGCGAATCATGAGATGAATCTGATTCAGTCAGTCCACGAACAGCACTTGCGAAGCTATATTCTCGTGGTTCTGAAGTCCTCAGCCTCGACGAGACCTCATGAGACGAATCAGATCCGACTGAAACATCCACTGAATAATGTTTCTGACGAGAGAGAGAGAGAGAGAGAGAGAGAGAGAGAGAGAGAGAGAGAGAGAGAGAGGACAAATGTAAACACTGAGAGGAGAGAGAGCAGAGCGAACGAATGCGGTTTCAAAGTGTTTGTTTACTGGAAAGGGACTTCATGGGCTAACACGTGCGTGCGGCTGGAGACGTGAAATGACGAGGGAATAAACCTTGGAGGCTGAAGTATGGGAGGTAACACGTTTCGGAAAACCCAAAAGGAGCAACTTCATGATTGCACCCAGACCAGCAGCGCACAGCACACACTACAACAACACCAGTGAGGAGTCGCACTCCGGAGGGAAGGAGAGAGGGAGGGAGGAAGGAAGCTAGAGAAGGTAGGAAGGGAAGAGAAGGGAGTGAGAGAATATTTGCGCCTGCTTCTCGCTGCTGGTTGTGTATCATGTTGGACTCGTCGTCACGAGCATATTCATTCATGCCATGCAACGCAAAGGCTGTCTGGGTTCGTGGATCTCAGCTGATGACTTCCTATAAACACACAAAAGACTGTACATCCAATCACGTCAGCCTCGGGCTCGATGCAGGGCTGCTTCCCTCCCTGCAGATCTGCTGCACTTGTTGGAGAGTTCCTAACATCCACAACTCCACCACAATATCAGGCGTGTCACGTCAGCGCCTTACATTTGAAAACCAGCTCAAAAGTCGTACGGGCCAGCACACACCTTAGGGTCCCAAGTGCTACTACTGGGAGGCAGGAAGGAACAGATCCTTCTTCCTCCCTTCCTCACACTCTTGAGACATTACGTCCCCATGACCGGCAAAGTGCTGCACATCACCAACAGCGTGCCTTTCTGCCTAACCTTTGTGTTGGCCCGTTATGCTACCATGGTTGTAGACACTGTCACTCTGCCTTTGCCTAACCTTTGTGTTGGCCCCGTTATGCTACCATGGTTGTAGACATTGTCACCCATGCAAGGCAGACTAGCGGTACGCAACTTTTATCCTTTTACTTGAAGCCCAAGTGAACCAATGTCTCAAACCTGCGCCTACTTGTACCCGTCCTCACGAGATCATGACAAGAATATCTTGGACGTGACCGTCTAGATAACATGTTCTTCTACAATATTTTAATTAATTAACTATCGAAGTTTCGAAGACTCAGCAGATATAGATATATAAAGTAGATAGATATCTATACTTTGACAAATTATAAATTCCACTTTTTCAACTTTTGTATAATCAAATAATTTTATATCAAATCAAAAACATGGATTTGTACTTACAGTCTATCCAAATTTACGTTTAAGAATTTATCATTTATCTATTCATTTTTCCAGAAGGTATATATATCATGTTATATGTGTCTTCAGATTATACAGATTACATGAACTTACATCTTGTAATATTTAACAAACGGAATGCACAACCACGTGTTCAATATGTTTTACGGAGTCCACGACTTAATTCTTATTTAATAAGTTTGTTTTCATCAATTTGATGCAGTAGCAAATATATATAGGAATTTTAAGTTTAATGACCAGGAATGTTGAGTTTAATTCTACTACCAGAATAATGAAATTTTGATTATTATATATACTGATTCAGACTTTCTAACTAGAACTTGTTTAAGCCAAGAACTTGAAATGTCAACACGTAACTTGCCATGGGGCAACCTCGAAAATACTATATTGGACATCCTAGTCCAACAGATTAAGGTTATCATGTGTAACTTTTTTATCAGTTTTATTCAGAATATCTGTATCATAATATTAATTACCACAATCACCTCTCTTTGGGAGGTATAATCAAGTATTCCAGGTGTTAAACGTCTTAAATAAATTTATATTTATCTGATGAATTACATGCCCAATTTATTTTTATTTAAATATTATATTGTAGGAGTGTACATATTTCATATTTATGTTTCATGGTAACCGAGCGACAGCATGCGTTTTAATTGGTAAGGTTAAAGAAAAATGATAGTTTTATCAATAATACTGGTTCTGTGAATTTTGTTAATAGTAGTTGGAGTTATAAAATGGAATCTACTTATATGTCAGTAACTATACAAGTAACGAGTTTAACATACTGAAATCTATAAGGTCTTCATCTTTCTTATTTATCACATATAGAAAATATTGTATTACAAAAATACATAGTAGTCAAATAAAGTGATTCCAGAAGGGCAAAATAAGAACACTCATCGTGACATAAATTGGACATATCTATAAGATATACTGATAAATACTAAATACAATACCTGATATATTTACCAAATCATATTTACCAAATCATATTTACATTTCATGAACAGTATGTTTATATTTTTTCATTAAAGTTTTGTTTCAAATATTCGCACTTAAATAACAAGCCACAACCATAAAGCATGCTTCATTTAAAATAATATTTGTTCCCACTGTTTTAGTTATGTGTATTGTTTACTGAAGTGTTGAACTCACTATATCAGAATATATCTCGTATTGACACAAGATAAATAACGGATTTTATTTGGGATATACTGAAATATTATGGAGTGAGATAAAATGGAATATACAACGTTTATAGTTTTCTCCCAACGTTTATATCCCCGATATTTTAAGTTGTTACCTCTATTCATATTAATTACCCTGCCGTGCATGGAAATAGCAACATATCATACTTTTCATTTCATCTGACCATCAAGATTCATGTACTCCCATGACATCAATTAATATGAGTAGAGTTAACTCTGAGTGTAAATATAAACAATGTGATAACAACAAGGAAGAAAGACAAATCCATTCTCAAAGAAAGTGTATTTATATCGTACTTGTGATTGTACTGGATATGAGTATAATGAAGTTCCAATATATCTTCCTTTGAGAATGGTTATGTACCTTTCTCTTCGCAAAAGAACATTTGAGATTGTATATTCACCTTCTTCCAAGTTCAGAAGAGGAGGAATATACATACCCTTTAATGTATGTCCTTACTCTTTCTCTTGGTAAGATAATAAACTAAAGTTATTAAATAATTTATTATTATTAGTACAGAAGACTTTACTTATAGTAGAAAAGGCTACTTTTCAACTCATTGTGCTTCTGGGTTTTTTCTCTTCTCATAGTTCACGTGTTATGGTCAGCTCAGAAGTTGAAGTGGTTACGTTTGAACTCACTACATTTATGCGTTCTTCTTCCCAGAGTTCACACGTTACGATCTCAGAACTGTTTAAAGTTTAGATTTCAATTTATCTTGGATTTATTTCACTATGCTCCGTGCAGTAAAAAAACATCAACATGTCTGTTTACTGCACGGAAGATTTTTATTTTTTCTGCTAAAATGATCATTTACATCAAATCACTTGAAATCCTTTCCTGTCCATTCTTCATCTTGGGTTTAGGACCTTTCGCACGCATCTGTCCTATCCCTTCTCAGTATTTCCTTCTCCTATATACTAGTTTGTCCTTTCTCGTTCATTTCTCCAAACATCATTTTGCATGTATATTCACTCATGTACACTTAAAAGTGTACTTTAGACGTAATTTATGTGTTAATTCTTTTCTTAAGAAGAGTTAGTTCTAAATTAGTGTCTCAAAGATTGTCTTTATTAGTCAATAAGACTTTACTTATAGTTGGATAGATTACAGTTAAACTCACTGCGCTTAGGAGTTTTTTTTGTTTCTCAAGGCCATGTGTTTCGCTCAATTAAGAATAGTTTGAATTTTGGTTTTTTAGATATAGCAATTTAAATTTAATGACTCAAATTTAGATATTTAAATTTAGACTCAAATTTATCTTTGACTTGCATTAATTCATGAAACCCATACACTGCAATAGAACACAGAGAGACTGTATATTTCTCTCGCTTCCTGCACTGTACAAGGCCGTGGGGAAAGATATTTGGCTGCTTATTCACCCATGTACACTAAATAACGTCCCTTCCGGCGGGAAGGGTTAGAACATTTAATTTCTTCGGTAAACGACACTGTTTTACAATTATTCCTCTGGACTTATACCTCCAAGAGCGCAGCAGCCCGTTCTTCGCTTATGGGTTCTCTCTAGATGAGTTAGCTACTCCGGGACTGACTAACATATAACGTTTATAAATAATTTTAATTTTTAATTTTAACTTAGTATAATATATTTTTACAACACTTACAGGGCTTTTTATAAGAGAAACGGCTTTTCACTGTACAAAGACGTTGGGGATGCCTATTTGGTTATAGCAAACACATCTCGTGAGTTGCATTAGCAGTTGCTTAGCTTCCTTTGACTTCTTCATGTTACTCACTTGCACCCCTGGTATTAATTGTACCTTTATCAGAAATTTTACCTTAGCCATCCAGAATATATCTCCGTTCGAGTTGGTTATCTTTTCTAAGGAACATATCTTCTTTTTCTCTGCTAGCTTCCTTCTATCCCGGATCTGATACACTCCTATGTTCCCATGCATATATTCTCATTAGGAAGTTGTACCTCTTAGATATAGCTATTTATTAAATAAAAGATACTGATTATTAATAGAAAAACGGTAAGGACTCGTCTGTTAAAGCCGTCCTAGTGAAATAAAATTGATTATTAGAGGTCCACTCAATGATTATATAGCAAATAAGAATATATCTCTGAAGAGATGGAAAGGAGATGTAATATCAGCAAAGGAAGAAATTTTATAATATTCTCTCATTATTACTCCAAATATACTATAATTTTAGAATTTTGGAAAGACTTGTTTTTGCATTTGACTGGCTCCATCTTCTAAATTTGCATTTGATTAGTTCCATCTTCTAAAGTTCGCCTATATATATCCATTTAATTGAGCTTTTTGATGCATACAAGTACTGTTATCTAAACATTGAAATATAGTTTAAGCATGGCTTACTGCCTGACAGTCATAGCGTGCTTCTAGTCTGGGCAGAGGCGAAAATTTTCTCTGCTCAATGAATATGAATCCACTGAATGAATAAATATGCATCCAAAGCGTCTCAGTCCACGTAACCCTGGAAGAAGACAAGCGAACAAGGAGAAGAAAAATGCACATTAGAGACTGGCGAGCCGGGTCAGTTTTTGGGATAGGCATTTTGGGAATCATTATTTTGTTTAAAAGTTGTGTTGTAGGGCCTTTTTCGTTTGCTGTTAGGTATATATATAAAGTAAAAATCAAATCAACATTTTATCTAAATGTTAAATGTCAACTGAACAAAGAAGTACTCCTTTGTCCAGACATAACCCATAAGCAATGTGTTGAAAAAGGTGCTCTTCAAACTACAAGATAGAGGCGATAATTTTTAATTTTTGATCTTAGAAAATTTTTAATTTTTGATGATATTAATTTATTGTTTAATTTTTTTAATAAGCATGCCACCTTCTCCATAATGGAAGATGAAAGAATACTGCAAGCTTAATTCATTACCTAACCCTTCTTACTGAAAGGATTAGGTAATAAAGTAAAGTATTCATTAAATATTTTATTATAGTCGGTAACCGTCCAGAGTTATGCACTTGGAGACGCGTTGCTGTGGATTTCACTTATAGGTTTTCTGGGACGTTTCGGTAGTTATCTGTATGATTAATATTTAATATTAAAAAATTAATTTTGATTTTCAATATAACTTGGTATCGAGTTTCTATACAACAGTTACAGCTTTCCCAATAACAGATACCGAGCAGAAGTTCACCAAAGATGGTTGAGTACGGATATAGCTAATTTTATTGGTCGAAAGAGAGGCGATCAGAGGGAAGGATGATAAAATGATATTTGCCTTAGATTCTGGTTAATTCGATATTCCTAGAGTCTTGGTGCAATTCTTGAAACCCCAGAAATCCGCAGGATGGAGTCCTCATGAAAGTCTGGCCATACCCAGTTAGAATAAAGCTCACTCGTCTGTACGCTGCAACGAGATTCTGTGTCTTACCGGTCCTCCTTCTAACGCGGAGCAATGAAAGGACGGTCGAAAGAGGGACAGCGTGGCCCTGACGAGACGAGGTGATAAAGAACCATTAGCGCGGACATCCATCGCGGCGTCGCACTCGAGCGTTGTAAGTATAGCGTAGGACCCACGATAAGGCCCGCGCCAATGGACGAGGCTCGCCCGACTCCGAGGACTTGGACCCAACCAAGTTTTAATGTCGCGCGATAGAAGACAGTCGCGAAACAGGTGATCGCCAGTAACATCAACCCGTCTATTATTTGCTTCGTGCATCCGATACATGTCAGACGTTATCTTCCTTATCTTACGAAACTGCAGTGGGGGTGGATTAGCCACCTGAAACGGTAAACTGCCCTGGATGTTTTCGGCAGAAAGTGTCGAGCGTGGCGCGAAAGTGGCGCGGGACCCACCTCGAGTCAGGCATTTGGACGTCGGGGTCCATGGACGAATACCTCCTCCGAGGTTCGGACGAGAGGGGGGCGAATTGGAGAAACAAAACAGGAATATATTCAATGAAGCTTGGTCCAGCGAGATGGGGACGGAGAATTACGGAGGTCACTAAGTTTTGACTTCACTTAACTTTCGGGCGAAACAGAAGAGAGATCAAATCAGCCTTGCTCGTAGTAAGTGCTTATTCTACACCGCTGGTGTGCGCTCTGTCGTTTGCTAGTTCCTGTGCGGCCTTTCTTTCGGGTCTCCCTTCCTCCTCCTCCTCCTGCTCTGTCACCGGCTTTTCAGCGGGATTCGGCCTTTTTCGCACCTCCTTTGCTTTTTGGTCTGCGAGTGCACCTCTCCTTTCATTTCCTCCCGTTCCTGCCGTGCTTAGGGTTTGCCTGCCTGCCTGCCTGCCTGCACATCGTCTTGCCTTGCCTCTCCCACCCCTTTGTGCGTGCGTGCGTGCTTGCTTGCGACAGCGTGTTGCCTTCGTGGGGTAGAGTTTAGGTTTTCGCATCTGATTCCTTCGGGTTGTATTGTCCTTTTGCTATGCTCGCCAGAGTAGATTTCATTGCTTTCGGCTCGGTTTCGAGTGGAGGGTGAGAGAGGGGAAGAAAGAGGGAGAGCGCGAGAGCGTGGAAGAGGGACGGAGAAAGAGTGGGACGGGAAGGAAAGAGAGTGCGGGGGTGGAGAGAGCTTGCCGTGAGGAGGGCATGGTTTTTGCACCGTGCATTTGTATTCCGCCAGCGAGCGAAGGTCGAACTAGGTTTTGCTTAGAAAGGACGTAGGGGCTCTCTCTGCGGACGACAGGAACCTGATTCACTTAGATTTGTGTTGCGAGGGCTGTGGTTCGTGTGGCCTGGTCTACATTAGGATCAGCAGCAAGCAGGATAAGTATGGCGCGCGTCTAGCTGTTTCAACGAGAGATTTTTTCTCTGTCCAGGATTGGAGCGTAGGGTTTGCACGGGGAGAGGAAGAACAGGGGAAGACTTTTCGATATTGCTCGCTTGTCCGTGCTGACTGACCGTGGACGTTCGCGCAAAGGCCCGAAAGAGGTTTTACCTCTGAGGGATAGGAACGTTTGTGCTTGCGGAGTGCGTAGCCACCGCAGGTCGAAAGACAAGGCGGTACGAAGAGAGAATGCCATCAGCGTGGACAGAGTCACCGCCAGACTTGGCGGCTGAGCATGGATCTGCAAACAACTCAGCTGCAAGTTCGGCTACTCGACCGACAAGGTCGTCGTACGTCCCTCCTCATTTGAGGAATCGACCACAAGGAGCAGCGTCCGGCCCGGCCGCAGATTTGGGTTCGGATAATCCCGTCGCTGGGGCGAAACCTGCACCTGGTGCTGGTGTATTAGGTGCCAGCGGGGGATCTCATGGACCTAGGCAGCCGAGTGCTTGGGGGGCAAGGGAGATTCCTGGTGCAAGCGGTGCTGGTTTAGCAGCAGGCGGGGTCGCCCCAGGGCGGGCAAGTAACCGTGGAGGGGCCTGGGGAGCGGGAGGTGGTGCTGCTACTGGTGCTGCTGCTGGAAGTACTGGTCCAGGACACACTCAGGGATGGAGTAATGGAGCGAGTGGAGGATGGGGTCAGGGTGGTGGTCGAGGTGGGTGGAGTGGAAGAGATAGGGAGGTGAATCCTTTCGCAAACGACGAAGCCACTGATGCAATTTTCGAACAGGAGAACACGGGTATCAATTTTGATGCTTACGAAGATATTCCCGTTGAGACCAGTGGGGAGAATGTGCCACCCGCTGTCAACACTTTTGCAGAGATAGATTTGGGCCCGGCGTTGAACGAAAATATAAGAAGATGCAAATATGTGAAGCCTACACCCGTTCAAAGGCATGCGATCCCAATCTCACTTGGAGGAAGAGATTTGATGGCCTGTGCCCAGACAGGTTCTGGGAAGACGGCAGCTTTTTGTTTCCCCATTATCGCAGGGATCATGAGGACCGTCCCCCCTGGGCGCCCACGTGGAGGTCGCAAGGCCTTTCCCTTGGCCCTAATTCTCTCCCCAACTAGGGAGCTCTCCTGTCAGGCAGGTTTCTTTTCTTTGGCGTGGACTTGTGTAGTTTAATCTGATTTGAATGGTCACGTATTTCGCCGAAATAACGCATCCACTCAGTTTCTTAATACGTAATGTCCACATTAGAACCATTGAGTTCTCGAGGTTCAGGTGTAGCTCTGGCACTTTATTTTTCATGCTGGTTGGACTTGTCCATATCTTTTCCTGCTGCAGTTCGTACTGCCTTACAAGTAAGCAGACAGTTTTATTGTTGCTTGCTTGGATGTTGGTCTTGGTATGGACCATTTCTTGTTTTAAAGTCAATTGAGGCCCTGTTGACAATTTATGATTTGTTGTGTTCTTCTACCTGGTCTGGCCACTAAGTTTTGCAGACTCTTGCATTTTTTCTTACAGGTTCTGACGATATTGAGTCCATCCAGTAACTCCGTGCGAAGCTTGACCTAAGCGATTGTTATGCCGTTGACTTTGTGATTGAATTCCGAAAAGGGTTTCTCCCTAAGTATTGTTATGTTTCTTTCACGCAGATTCACGATGAGGCCAAGAAGTTTGCTTACCAGACGGGCATTCGGGTGGTTGTTGCCTACGGTGGAGCTCCTGTTCAGGCCCAGGTAACGTCTTCAAGGACTATACCTGATTCCCTCAAGGGCTAAACCTGATTCCGCCGTCAAAGGTTTTCGACTTATCTATCCGAACCACACGTGTATGTGAGGGGTCTGAGCTGTGATGGGTTCAGACAATGCACCAAGTGAACTCTTTTTGCATCTTCCTGTCGTAACCACTGCAAGACTTCTGGGCCCCTATCTATATGCATAAATGGATTAGCAGGTGTTAAGCTACTGCCGTCGATGAAACATGGTCACAGCGTTAACTTCGTGTGCCTAGGATGCACACTGCAAATCCTTGGCGTCCTGTCAAGACTGTTTGTATTAGAGTTTCGGTTTGTTTCACCATCTCCTGCCTCCATAGTCTGAGTCTTTCTGTCGACAGGTCCTACAAGCTGCCGCGGGCAGAAGTTTTTATTCTAACTCTGCTCAGTTACGCCGATATCTTGCAAATCTGACACAATTTCTGAGCGGGGGCGGAATGTTGGTATCTGTTTTCGGGACAGCTGCGTGACATGGAGAAGGGAGTTGATATTCTTGTCGCCACACCGGGTCGTCTGGGAGACCTGTTAGAGAGAGCGAGAGTATCTCTTTCAATGGTGAGGTATCTTGCATTGGACGAGGCCGATCGTATGTTGGACATGGGTTTTGAACCTCAAATCCGGAGGATTGTTGAGCAAATGGATATGCCTCCGGCGGGTCAAAGACAAACGATGCTTTTCAGCGCCACTTTTCCACGAGAAATTCAGGTAAACCCCGGTCGTCCGCGAGATAATTTCGGTCGGGTGTTTATGTCCGGATATTATGTCTCAAGTTGTCGCGAGGGGAAAACTGTCCGCACGCGTGTAGTACCGTTATTCTCGTCTCTTGCGTGCTCGTTTTGTGTAGAAAATTGTTTTGTCTCTTTAGGGTTCGAGGGCTATGCTACCTTGATATGCACCTATTGGAAGTTATTGAGTTTAGTGTAAGTTTATGACCTACAAATGTTTTCTGGGCAGGTAGTGCCGTACTATCTCATGTTTGTTTGCCTGACTTCTTCATTTTTTGTGCACCTGCAGAGGCTAGCTGCAGATTTTCTCTCAAACTACATATTTTTGGCCGTCGGAAGGGTAGGCTCCAGCACGGATTTAATTGTGCAAAGAGTCGAATTCGTTGCCGATTACGAGAAGAGGAGCATGCTCATGGACCTGATTCATGCACAGGCAGCATCAAACACAAGTTCACAGGTGATAAGCTATTACCAACAGAGGGTATACATAATAGTACGGATGCATAGCTTCGGCGTGACCGAACCACAACTTCTTTTCTGTCTACGTTTGGAGCTTATTAACATTCTCCTGAGCATCCCATGAGTCGCCCGGCACGTCTCTCAAGATACTTTCTGTTACGGAAATCGTTTAGTGATAAAGATACATCATAAATTGAGTTACATTTTCCTTGCAAGCTGACCTGCCAGTATGATCATGGAATGAACGCAGGCGGCTTTGACCCTAGTATTTGTTGAGACGAAAAGAGGAGCAGATGCTCTAGAGGATTGGTTGTGCCGCATGGGTTTCCCGGCAACCACCATTCACGGAGATAGATCTCAATCTGTAAGTGAAGTGGACTCTCGAACTTCTGAGTTTTTTCTAGTTTCTAGAGTGAAAGGTAAAACATTATTTGAAATTTCTCAACTAGGTCCGCTTTCAGCAGCTGCACCTGACAGTGATAATTTGCGCGCTTTCAGGAACGTGAACAAGCGCTGAGATCTTTCCGAACGGGGCAGACCCCAATCCTTGTTGCGACAGATGTTGCTGCACGTGGTTTGGATATTCCCCATGTGGCTCATGTCGTGAACTTCGACCTACCTAATGACATTGACGACTACGTCCATCGTATTGGACGTACAGGAAGAGCTGGAAAGAGTGGTTTAGCTACTGCGTTCTTCAATGAGAAGGATACCCCTCTTGCACGGGCACTTGCCGAGTTGATGACTGAATCTAACCAGGAAGTGCCTCCTTGGCTGCTGCAATTGGGTAACAGGGCGTCCATGGGTGGTGGCGGCCGTAACCGACGGTCTGGTGGAGGTTCCAGATTTGGAAGCCGGGACTACCGTAGAGAGGGAGGAGGTGGCGGAAATAGAGGAAACGACCGCCATGGTGGTGGCGGCGGATATGGAGGTAACGCAGGTGGTTATGGTGGTTACGGAGGCAGCAGTAGCGCCTGGGATTAGTAGCTAGCAGCAGGAGCTTTAGGCAAAGGATGGCTCGGTTCTGAGGCAGTATTAGCGCTGCCGCACCTTTGACGCTTGACTTTGAGGAGTTTTTCAATTTTTCTAACCTGTACACCTGCGCATTAACTTTTGCCTCGTGTGTGGGCTACATAATTTTGCCCAGTTTCACACCACCTGCCACTTCCTTCTGGGTATGTGGAATACGGCTCCATTGTCCCTCTTGGGCTTTTGGGCATGCCCCTCCCTTGGTTAACCGTCGGGTATATGCGAAGGCAGGGAGTTTAGCATAAAGGATTCCTCGGCAAACTCCGCCGGGTGTACGATAGTAGCCACACCTGGCACAACCTATTCTTAGTAACTTAACAGCAGAGATGGGATCGGCAGTTAGCTGAGTCAGTGGTTACACCGTCCGCGAACACTTCAATGTGCCAGAGCAGCTGTGGGTGCGGCCCTTGTAAGACTTCCTATGCATGCTACAAGCGTCACAAAGTCCTTTGCCATAGAGCGCACCAAAGATGACTCCACGTTCCACAGAAGCGTTTTGGTTGGGTATGGTTGACAACAGCTCGGGATCTTTGGGTTTTCTGAGGCAAGGTTCCGTGCTGCCTGGAGTGGGACCGTGATTCTTATCAGATGGCTTTTCTTGCTTTAACTTTTGAGTCTGGAAATGTATCGGTGAGGAGTGGGCCAGGGCAGCTCTTCCTGAAAGGGAGGCGATTTATGACTGATTTGTACAGTCAACAAAGTCAAGAATCAAAATGTACATCATGAAATTTTTAGTTTCTTTTACCTAGTGGTCTGAGCTCACTAGCAATGCTCTGCTACCTGCTTATGGTTCAGCTCAGGCAACTGCAGAGTTTCTGGTCATCTGTCTCGGTTCTGACAGTTTTTTGACTCAGATTCCGGAAGTTCATGATCTATGTTAACTTTTCAAGACTGGCTGCCAGGTGATTCTTTAGGATCGTCCATCTGTGAGGGTACGTGGTTGGATGATTTGTAAAGAGGAGTAGGATTCTGCATCACCTAGTTGTCACCAATGACACTTAGCAGGAGTTTTAGACATCCAAGAATGCCATCAGGTCTAGAAGGAATTATGTAGGCAAAAGTTAGTCAAACTTTTATGTGATGCACTCTTCGTCTGTAAAGACATTGTGTTCAACATGAAGTACCTTGTGTCTCTGCCGGGTCGCATGCACGGTTTTTGCCTTATTTGTTTGAATGCAGCGAAATATGCACTCAAATTGTGTTGTGCTTGTTGTCCTGAAACCAAGGACTCGCAGGCGTTCTAAGTGAAATTTCCATCTTTATTATTTCTCGTGTTGAAGGATTCAAATAGCTGCAAAAGTGTATGGAACTCGCAATGTCAGGTGCGGGTTAACTCTTTGGATGTTCCTGGCCTGGTGTATGTCTTTCATTGGTAGAATTCTGGGAATAATCTGACCAACATTGGACCGAGAACTTGACTGGACCAAGATTGATGTATAGTTGGGCAAGTTTTTTGGTCCACAGTTGATGGGTCACCTTTCAGCTCCGCTCAGTTCTGATAGAATTGTCTAACACGGACCCAACGGAAACCTTTCAAACTAACAGTTACAGTTTATATTCATCTCTTGCTGTTCGTCCAATTTGATTCGGTGCCGCGATAGTGCAGATCATTTCTCCGAACCCAGCGGCTTTTTGTGTTCTATATAACATATACTCATGGACCGAAATATTTACTGCTTGTCAGAAATGTATGTCCAGGTAATCTCCTACTCATGAGTCATGTTCATGAGTCATGTTGGCGTCCTTCCGTGTTCTCTCCAGCATCTCCTCCCCTCTATGTTCTCTCAATAGATGAGCTGCTCTGCTAACAGTCTCTGCAGGGTTCCCTGTTCCATCGATCTGCAAGCAGCTTAACCCTGATGAACTTTGGCCGCGCCGTTGGGGACAGGGGTCCAGTTTTGATGCAGAGGTTTCCCGTGTGCTAGAGGAATGAAGGCGTGTTGTGGCCGTGTATGGTTAGTAGCTCGCAGGCCTGCTGCCCGGTGTGCTGTGAAATGTCTTGCCTACCCCGGGAGGTATTGTTAATTATGGGGTGTCAAAATTAAGCAACAAGATTCCTAAACGGGAGGAAGAAGAAAGTGGTGGAGTATATCAAAGGTTAACTTCGTATACGAGCATGCATCGACCGTGAGTTGATAGCACTGTTTTTACTTAACTCTACTCCCGGATTTCATGGCCGAAACGAGTGGAAAGCAAAAAGGGAGTAAGGAACGCCCGGAGGTGCGCGCGAGACCTCATGGCCGAAACCAGAGGGAAGCAAAGAGCGAGTAAGAAACGCCCGGAGGTGGCCGCAGGAAACTCCGCAGACTCGTGGCTTAAGTCGTAACTTCTCCGTGGGACAGGAATATTAACGGGGAGAGAGATGTACTGGTACTGACTGGTGGGCCATTCACAGAGAAAAAACTGTCCGCAGTCCATGCCCTCCAGTTTCATGTCGGAAGGAAAAGGAAACAAGAGGAAAGTACATAAATGAAATGAAATAAGATGACGCGAAACTTGGACTCTCAGTCAGGTCTATGTGGCGAAGCAAAAGTGTTACAAACGTAGACCCAATCATGCATATGCTCGTGAGGTCAAACGTGAAGGTGCAGACTCGATCTATCGCATCTCCTTGATGGAGGGATGGAAGAAATTCTAGATTGCAGTTGGGGTTTAGTTATGAACCAAGAGAACATTTTTTCTTGTGTGTTGGATATGATGTTTGGTCGAAAAGATCCATGACGAACAAATGTCGAGTTAAAATCTAAAATAGATAGAATAAAGAAACTTAAGGAACTTTCCTAATTGTAGAGGTGAGAAGAAAAGAAAAGTTTTTAGAAAAAGGGCTTTCTCCGCTGATCAACGTTCGATCAAATAAACTCTAGACATTCGAAATACTTTTTTCTCATCTATGCTGTTATCGAATAAACTCCAGACACTCTCGGGAAACTTTCTTAACTAAGAGAGAAAGAAATGATACGAGTTTCGGTCGAATAAGCTCCATGATAAAGAACAGGTTAAAAATGTCAGATTAAAAATAAACCTAAAAAGTTAAAAGAATTCAATTCAATCACATAATAGTGTCCGTGTTTCAGTTGGTCTTGAGAAACTTTCCTAACTGTTGAGAAGAAATTCAGCACTGAAATTTCTGCTAGTACCACTTGATCTTTGGTGGAGAAGTAAGCGATATATAGAAACAGATCATCTGCACTGACATCTCCATGATATGGATATACCCTTGCAACTTTAGGCTCCAACGGGGCAAAACAAACTGCTGCAGCTAGGTAGATAGATAGTAAGGTCTCGGTGTCTAATATTTGAATCCAAGTATACTGATTATGTGTTCACGTCGGACGATATAAAGATGATGTAGGACATGCTATCGAGAAAATACGAGGATTTCACCCCAACCACGAATGCTAGAGCTCCGAGAGCCACAGTGAGTCCACCTGTTCGAACAGGATATTTCTAACGTAGACGGTTTGACTCATTGTCCCACGCTTCCACGAAGAACATGACTCTAGATTCTTGAGAACTTCAAATACTATCATTTGGGGGTAAGTCTTTTCTATCTATACCCTACTTAGGGTTCAGATTCGACAGACAATAATTACAAAAAAGATCATGTATTTAAAAGTACATAAATAGAATGCCGAAATCTCAAAGGATTATAATATCTTAAAGTTGTAGCATATTTGAACGAAAAATGAATGAAATGTAGAAAAAGTTGAATTTCTGAAGACTAATACAAAAATCTGAGAGTTTGCAGAATTCTTTTTTATTTTCAATATTGGGTGCTAAAGCTAATTTTATAAGAAAATAAATATTCGATAAACAAGTGTAGAATCTGAGCTCGAGGTACAGTATTCATCTCATGCACACTTAGGAAGCCAGAGGGCTTTAATTAATTATCCCCTTTTAAATACAAATGAAATGATTCTATTTTCTTAATCAGGTCCCCGACTTATACTCCTAGTAGCATGAAAGTCAGCGTTTCACTTATGGGATCGGTCGGCAATTCCAGTCATAAAAAAAATTGATATTTTAAAATAACTTAGTAAAAGTATTTTTATATAAAGCTTATGTATTTACCAATAACGGAAAACGCAATTCGAATTTGGATGTACAAGGCCGTGGCGAAGTGCACTTTTTTGTCTCTCCCCGTTTTTGTCTCACTTGTTCTACTTACGTTTTCTCGGCTCTTGCTTCGTGTCGTGAAACAGATATGTACGAACATATAGTTTATCCCATATTCTGAGGAAATGTGAGAATATATGAAAGGTTTCACGAAATATTCTGGATGGACCCTTTTTGTAAAGAGTGTTCAGCTTTCTGTAAAGAGTTGGAGTACGCGTTAAAAATACATTTCCTACATATTGAGTTTTCTAATGGAATGGGAAACGAGCTTCAAAAGAGCTTTAAACAAAGAGATTTAAACCCGTAAATTTGTCCACCTTCTATGGAATACCATATATAAGTTTCTGGGATATTTACGAGTGTTACAGTTTGGAATCTCCAGTCAATATTCTCCACCTGCGCACAGAATGTTACGATTGCGACCAAGAGTATGTGGATGTTTCTTGGGAGTCGAAAATCTCAGAAATGTCGAGCGGAAATGTTTCTTGCGTAGTAGTAATAATAATAATAATAATAATAAATATTTTAAAAATATATTAAAAGTATATTAAAAATGTAATTTATTATATCAACGAGAAATAATTCTACACAAAAATTTTCTTCAAAAAACTATGACTGTTTCGCTTCTGGACGTTAGAGAATTTTCTCTCTCATCTTTGACACACAATATTATATCACTGTATTTCAGAAAAGACTTCTCGTAAAGAAGCTTAAAGGATACCTCAGTAAAGAAAGTAGTTGTTCACTCCATGCATGAGGCAACCGAAATAGCAGGTAATTACTTACTCGGACCCTTGCTTCAGCTTCCAGAATCACTTGAGATATTCCATGATGGCACGCACTTACTCAGCTAACTAAGGTAAGCTGCTGACCTCGCACTAGTGTCAAGCCGGTGATCACACTCTTATATAAGGTGACGTTTTACTTTACATTTTTGGACTCAAATGAGTGTGTTCACAGGAAAATTATATGATGTAATATTTTCGTCACAGCAAAATATTCAAAATTGATTTGATATCAACAACCGTCACATCATTAATGATCTAAATTGTACACTCAATAATAACAACGAGAAGATTGGAGACGACCATCTTTATTCTCTTTATATCTCCATCATTTCAGTGAGAAATTTTCTATAAATTTAGACGTCTACATCTGTAATATTTCAAGTTATGACACCCCCTGGTAATACCATCACATATACCCGTCCCTATCGGATAGTGACGGGTACCTGAAGACGTAGCCGTCAGGTACCCCGTGGAGTTGAAAGGTAAACCTCACGTTAAAATGAACATTGCGAGAAATATTGAGTTGTACACGTTATTAGAGGGTGTAAAACTTATGAGAAAATACTTTTCATCTTTGAGAGATAAAATAATGTAATTTCATCTCGCGTGACATTATTTAGAATTGCGGTTCATTCTATATCGCTCTTATGAATGAACACTGTGTTCTTTTTCATTATTATTTTTTCAGTTTTTACGTTTGACAATAATTACTCAAAATTCTTTACTGAGAAAAAAAAGCAGATGAAATGAATGAAAATCCGTGAAAATAAGAGAACATTCGTGGCATTTTCCTGCGAGCCCTTCCGGAGGTGCCCCCAGGAACCAGCCGCGAAGTATAACCGAAGTCATAAAACTCTCTCATAGAATCTTCCGGAAAGGTTCCAACTTTGACACCCCTGTTACTAGAGTAAGTATTGTAACCATAGTTTAGCACGCTGAACCAGTACTATCTGCTTGTTTCACATGTTCGCAGGAAGATGTTTATAGACAGGCCGGTTGTGGAGTAGATCCCCAGACAAGCTTCAACGATTTGGATTGCTGTCACATGTTTAATATTTGTATTTCAATGGGTATTAATTCTCTTAGTTTTTATTAGACACATAATGTTTTTCTGAAGAAATAAATTTGTTCTACTTTTCGTCTGAAAGTCCTTGTCCGACAATATCTTTTTTCTGTGAGAAGAGGTCAGCTATTATTATTTTCAAAATATTAGAGGTCTGTAGAAGAATATTAGGCCAGGCGAATCATACCTAACACCTTGTCTGATGCTGGTCATGAATCAAAATTATACAAGTGAAGAAATGAATTTGAATATGGTCTTGTGTTTAGAAACGATTTGCGTTATGTAAAAGGGTTAAGTTAAACGGGCCATTTCTGTCCTTAATCTTGCTACTAATGAGAAACTAACTCAAATCCATACGATCTTCTCTCTAGGTCTAATTTTATTTTCATGTCCAAAATTTGATCAATATTAGATCTTCGTTTTTCGTTACGCCATTATATCCAACAATTGTTGCTGCACCTCGCTAGCCATTAATTCTATATATGCATATATCCGAAGATGGTTTTCATTTGTGGCTCTCGGGTGGAAAATCCCACTAGATTTGGACCTCGTCTACCAACGTCGGTCTGTATCATCCACCATGTTTTCGCCCGAAAACTAGTGTAGAAACGAACCACTAAACTGACTGGTAAGATGTTTAAACAGACTCATACGTGGTACATGAGAGAAGTTTATGTAAAAGCCCCTAAGCTTGTTCCAAGTGTTAGTGTTGATTCCTTGATATGATGAGTGCTGTTTGGAGGAAGAATCACTTTAAAATTGCTATTTAAATTTCAGTCTAAGCTTGGTGTTATTCCGTTCCATGTACTTCCCAAGCATGGAAAACTTGGAAGTTCTTGTACAACTTCACGATCTTTGCTCTTAGGACATCAGGCAGATTTCTAGGTCGGTGGAAGAAAACTATTGAATTTCTGCCACAGCAGATGGAATTTTCATCGTCATGTCATTTCAGCTTCGAAGAAATGAAGTTTTAAAGTCGTTGTGTTTGAGACGGCAGCAATTAGAGGAGAAAAGTACTCGCGATATAGTTAAAAATCCAAATCTCACGGCGACAGCATTTTCTGCCACAACTGAAGCTCATGGAAGGTCCTGTGAGAAATATTTCCATTTTGGGGTGTCCAATTTAACAATTCAGTTTCTGCCACGATAGATAGAATTGTTAATTTTATGAAGAGTTCATTTTCCCGATAATACTTTTCTCGATTTCTCGATTTTACTAGTCTAGTAATATAGTAATCTACATATTCACGGCTCAAATGAAAAGACAACCGAGGCTTCATTTGCGGGTACCTCAGGAGGTAGCTTTCAGTATTTCGGTCGTGACCGTGAGCCGCGGTCCACACGGTCACGACCAAAAGACGAAATTTCACACGCGCTCTTACGCGGTATTACATTTTCCCCACTCTTCGTAGTCTCCCGTGCGAGTGAAGCTGATGTTCATGCGGCTGTGCTCAGGCAGGAACAGCCGCATGTTCCCCCTTCCCCATGTACAGTTTCTGTTCTATTCCCATTGCAGTCAAGACGAACGAAAAATGATTAGTTCATACTCTCGTGAACTCTGCATTCAGGATGTAGTATTGTAGTTACGGTATAGACCCCGACTATGAACACAACTGCTAGTACTGGTAACCCGGAATACCTTAATTTGTGGGTTGCTTTCAGAGAACTGTGAAATTTTACCATTATGCAGGAAGTGATTTGTCTTCATCTCAACTTGGAATCTGTGAAGTAAAGAATCTAATTAAAACTATTCACCAGCTTTACACTTTATGATTCATCTCAAAACAAATTACTCAGTATTAATAGAGAAATGCTAAGATGAAGATTTCCAGATTTTTTTTGCAAAAGACAATATTTTTCCAGACTGAAAAACTACCTCAAATTGGTAGTAAGAAAATCACGTTATAAACAATATAAGCATCAGACTGTATCTACAGCTTGAGGATGAAGAAAGAGAAAAAATACTTTCGAACACTTTTCTGCACATCCTAATTAACACAAACAGTACATTCATACCTACATGGTGAAAATATGATTGTATCATAGTTCATCAAATATTACAGACTTCGCCTCTTCGTGATCGTGTTCGGAGAAACTAATATATATTAACTAAGCTCATTATGGAGTCCCAGTACTGGCACGGGTATGTACTGGACAAGTTCTTTCCGGAGGAATTCTTCTCCAGTATGATATTTTCTCCGACAGTTGGTTCGAACCCGATTCTGGCTCTTGAGAGCGTTCATTCAAGCACAGTTCAAGCAACCTTATGCAATACGATATATAGCAGCTTTCCTACATCGATCGATCCACATGAGATGGTCATTCACAAAAGTTGAACTTCCACGATAAATATACAACTTGAAGAAGTAATTTGTTTCAGTAGATCGTCGACATGGATGTCAGTGACAGTAATATGTACATTTGTATACACAAGTAGGCGCTGAGTCTAATTTTGAGAAATGATTCAAGATCTAGATAGTGTGGACTACAGACACTGAACTATTTTGTCCTGCAGGACTAGCTTTTCACAGGGCAATCACAATTGCATAATAATATTTGAAGCAGAATTGAAAGGTTTGTTCCCCTACCCGGAGGCAGCTGACACAATGGTATCGAGAATGGGCAAGTCCTGGCGCATTCTCGACAGATATCTCCGACCTGGGCCTGCTGACGGTTACCGTTGGGTTAACAGGCCGGAACGCAATGCGCAAGAGAAATGCAAAAGAACAAAATTCACCGAAAGAACAAGAAGATTGAAGTAGAACATGTAAACTGAAGTCCTTAGCCCTGAAGAGCTAGTACTCTCTTAGACTAGCTATAGAGGTCATTGAACAGAAAAGCGTTCCAGTCCACAGATGGAAATCGAACCCGGTTTGGTCTGACAGGATTTGAAACAGTCAGGGTGTTCGTCGACGTGAGTACTGTTAAAGTTGGCGCCGTATCTCGAGGTCCATAGTTCAGAAAAGGATCTACGAAATGAGGTCCCGGACTTGCTGACCATGGAGGAAGGACTCCTGGATCTAGGTTATCAGTATTTCGAGGTCCATGGTTCAGAAAAGGATCTACGAGATGAGGTCCCGAACTTGCTGGCCTTGGAGGAAGGATTGCTGGATCCAGGTTATCAGTACCTCGAGGTCCATACTCCAGAAAAGGATCGATGTAACGAGGTTGCTGTTGCTGAGTTGCTGGCAATGGAGGAAGGATTCCTGGATCCTGGTTAGCATGATCAGTACTTGGAGGTCCATAGTTCAGAAAAGGATCTGTGATATGAGGTCCACGACTTGCTGGCCATGAAGGAAGGATTCCTGGATCCAGGTTATCAGGAACGATCTTGTAGGGGTTCCCTCTGTCTAGGTCGTAGGGAAACGTCTGAGCAAGCTTTCCTGGTTCAAAGTTGTCCGGTACTAACCCACTGAATCCTCCTGGGCTCGCAATGTAACAATCCGAAAGTGCCTGCAGCATCTCGGTCTGATACATACCGCACTGACTTGCATCTTCAGATTGCGTAATTCCATGCCATTGGCCACTAGAGCAGCTTTCTGGAAGAAACCGAGGTAAGAGTACAGACTGTGTACTAACTGAACTTCCGTTCGTGAATGGTATTCGATTTCTCCGATCCACATAGTTCATAGAACTGTCATAGAACTGATCGCTTCCATAGATACAATTGGTACTGTCGTTCAGATACATAGCCGGAGCACTTTCGCGCATACCATACACCGTCTCTTCTAAGCTGCTGATGTCTTGTGGCTGTCCCATGTCCATGTAATTCGGAGTTGAAAAGTATTCGAGGACGCCATGAGGAAGTTCTGTCGTTGTGCTGCAATTGGACCGCAAACAATCCTTCATGATTATATCGCATTCTGTAGGCCCATGCACGTCCGGATCCGAAGTACCCACGTTGTAAACGCTACCAGTGCCTGCGATTGCAATCGCAGGCGCTGGTAACCGTTCTGATAGCGATCCAATTGGATCGCTATCAGAATCCCCACTGGAACCCGAAGTTGCTTCCCCTTGGTGGAGTTGTGGTAGACTGTGAGTCGGTAAAGTGCAAGTGCAATGCTTCTGCAAAGTCGGTAACTGTAACTGTAACTGTAACGAATTCGAAGCGCTAGTTTTCGTATTTGCTCGCGTAGTCTTCCTCGCCAAAGCGTTGACGTAGTTTTTTATTTCGTTGTCCGTCCGACCTGGTAACTGGTCATGATCATGAAGCTTACGTGAGACAGTGATGAGAAATATTAGTTTCTGTTGGAGTTAAGCTAAACATCGATATCGATCACCAGCTCTAATTCGACTGTAGAGCAAGCTAGATAAGCATGTCCCTGAGTCAGAAGTAAAAACCTCAATCAGCTAAAGATCTAGATTTGTACATTTAGAACCCCATGAAAAAGCCAAGAAATCCGGTGTTCATACAGGTATATCCATTAACCACTCGTTGTAGCCAGAATCGGCTATCAGATTGTCAAGTAAAGCTGTTACAGTTAATCGACCTGAGGGTTAAGTTCATGATCAGGCAAGCTACTTTACGTTACTCCATCATGATGTGCATGAAATTCGATGCATTACAGTGAAGCTATCTGGAGTTGTCGGTAAGTGGGACCGTGCAGGAACTACTAGCAGTGATGTAGAGAAGGAAAGTGAATAATTACGTCAGGAAATGCAAAACCTTGTGCTATAACATCACGCCGCACCCACCTGCAACGCCATTTGGGCCCACTTGTTCCCAAATCGTGCATGAAGATTGACGATCGCATGTGCCTCTTCATTCGAGAAAGCTCCCTTCCTGAGGTTCGGTCGAAGATGGTTAATCCAACGCAAGCGGCAACTTTTGGCACTTCGATTGATCCCAACTGCCTTCTGTACCTTTTTCCATTTGCCTCCACCATGCTTCTTGACATAGGCAGCGAGTAGGGAGTCCTCTTCAGGAGTCCATGTTCCTTTTGTTAGAAGACTTTCATCATCACCATCTGTAACAATCACAGCTTTGTCCCCTTCTCTGGTTCCCATTGCGTAGCTCCAGCCAGAACCCACTTGTTCAAACCTCGATTCTCTCTGTCAACGCCACCCCGACCAGGCACCACCCACTGATACTGTGCTCAAAAACTAGAAGGTAAGCTGTTCCTTGTTCGCTCCACTAACTTGTGTTAACATTCAATGGTGAAACATATATGAAGCATCACTTCGATGTCTGTGGCTTCCTCAAAGCCGGCAGCATCTGATTGTCCTTGTCAAGAGCCACTCATGCACTTCAAACAACTAGGGTTTCAAAATCTTCTGGCCAATGTTAATATGCATTAGAGGTCATGTAGTCTGAAGGCAACAGAAACCTTAGCATGTTTCGATTTAATTTTCTCATGTAAAAAGGAGTATTTTCAGGTGGAGGATATTTAAACTATATTCTACTGATTTGAAACTGTTTTGTCTCTCTAGTTTAGAAAGAATGAGTTAATCATATAGATCTGGAAATTTCCCGGAAAGTACTGTACACTGAAAGGCACTTTAATTTGAAATACGATTTAGTGTAACTGTTCTGTTGCAAGTCATTTCAGTTGACAGTTACATGAAGAAAGTTGACTGCTCTTGACTTCAAGTACAGTTGATAGTCACATCAAGGAAAGCTGACTGCAAGCTACATCTTGACTTCAAGTAGGGCTCAGTTTGCCGCTCCAAAGCTAGGAGAGCATTCGCAGCATAGCAGCAACTGCAGATCTCATCCACAGGTGGCCAAACTAATCCGATGGCTCATGATCACATGAAGGTCCTTCTGTTGATGAATATATCTGGAGACACATAATATGCTTGTAAAGTAGACTAAGTGTAGTGGAGGGCAAAAAATTAGCTCTATTTTCTTAAGTTGCGATACAGAACCAGAGACTTACCCGGTAGTTACTTCTGATTGCGACTGTGGATACAGTCAGAGATTAAATTAAGATGATACACGGGGGACCAAATGGACGAGCCTCCAACGTAAGATATCGAGAGGACCTACTGGACCACATAGTTCCATGCTCACATACTTCAAAGTGAACGTGTTCTCGATACCATGACTTACAATTTCTGTTCCTATTTATAATTTTTTCGCGGGGTGGGCGGGGGGAGGGGGGGGGGGGGGGGGGGGGTGGTGTGGATTGTGTTGTACAACAGACCTAGATTCCTGGAGTAATGTGTCCTTAACAGAATTAAGTAGTGCTTGACCTACGAGTTCTGCCTAATCCATAGAGGTGATATAGTCAACAAATAATATCAAGAGGTAGCTATAACCGTGATTGAATTAAGGACCGAGGGTTCACTCACACCAATCACACTGTCAGCAGCCATGCAGGGTCGAAAATGTAAGATGCTTCGTCTCCGCATCTGAACCAATATATGGAGATAGGAGTTCAAAGAAATTTGAGTTGAGGTTATCGATGTCGATGTATACTAGTTTCTAGATTCTCGTTTTGAACTGAAATTTTCTTGATTGTCCTCGAAAGTAAAAGAGTTCAGAAACTGTAAAATTTGGTTGCAAAATATGTGTTCAATAGGTTTACCCTGTCATCCTTAGACTCTGCTTTAACAGTTCAGATGATGAGTAGACATGGTTACAAAGTTAAATCATTGATAGCTTTAATAAAAGCTTTGATTCAGGTATTGACAAATCGAAGATAGAAAGATATGGTGATTAACTTGAAATAAATAAGATTCTTTATCATAAGTTAGCAAGAAAAATATATCTCATACATACATTGTGTTGTACAACAGACCTAGATTCCTGGAGTAATGTGTCCTTAACAGAATTAAGTAGTGCTTGACCTACGAGTTCTGCCTAATCCATAGAGGTGATATAGTCAACAAATAATATCAAGAGGTAGCTATAACCGTGATTGAATTAAGGACCGAGGGTTCACTCACACCAATCACACTGTCAGCAGCCATGCAGGGTCGAAAATGTAAGATGCTTCGTCTCCGCATCTGAACCAATATATGGAGATAGGAGTTCAAAGAAATTTGAGTTGAGGTTATCGATGTCGATGTATACTAGTTTCTAGATTCTCGTTTTGAACTGAAATTTTCTTGATTGTCCTCGAAAGTAAAAGAGTTCAGAAACTGTAAAATTTGGTTGCAAAATATGTGTTCAATAGGTTTACCCTGTCATCCTTAGACTCTGCTTTAACAGTTCAGATGATGAGTAGACATGGTTACAAAGTTAAATCATTGATAGCTTTAATAAAAGCTTTGATTCAGGTATTGACAAATCGAAGATAGAAAGATATGGTGATTAACTTGAAATAAATAAGATTCTTTATCATAAGTTAGCAAGAAAAATATATCTCATACATACTACCAATGAAAATTCCATGTTTAACTTGGCTTATAATTACCGACTGTGCACCCATTTCATACGGTACATAGAAATAAGAACTTCACTCTTTCGTTTACATTATCAACATTCTCTTGGTCATAAGAGATCATATTTTCCTTACCATAGTACCCCTATATATATATATGATGCAGTTTTATACCTGATTCAATGAAAAAACACCTTAAGGTTCATCTCCTGGAACATTATATTGAATATTTCCCATTCCATGTAATTATATAACAGTGTCCGTCTCTTGATCAAAGTACTCTGTCTCTCTTAGTAACTCTGCTTTTCACTGAATGTATATTACACGCTCCTCAACAGAGTGTAATATATTCTCAATCTCAGTCTCTCATTGTCATTCTGCGCATGCTGGGAATGAATATATAGTAGGTACCACTGCTATATATGATTTTGACGATTTCAGAGAACCAACTACAATCCAAGTTCTTTGTAACATCAGAGTCATTCGATAAAAATGATCGAATGACTCTGATGATGATAAAAATGATCATGATATATCGAGCTTCAATATTTCTCATGAATAGAAGTTTTAGAGTAGGTAGAAGCTATCTAGAGTAACTGTTCAGATCTTTTGTGTTTCTGTACTACGTTTGATATTGTATTCACGGGGTGTTAATTCCAAGATCATAAGTAAACTATCTAGAGTCGGGAAAAACTAATAGGTCTTTGATCATTTCGCTTTTAATATGCTATTATGTTACTTTTCCATAAATTCAGATTGTTTGTCTATGCTAGTAGTTGGTACTGAGCCATTCGATTTGACGGGGACAGCACGAGTTGGACTGATTACGACAGTTGAGTTGACTCCTTATGTCATCGCTGAGAGTTTCTGTATTTTATATGTTAATAAACAGATTCATTAGACATAATCAGAGGTTTACTAGCGACCGGTAGCTTCTTCGATTTGCTCATGATATTCATGCATACATCGATCATGCATGATGTCGATCGCAACAACATACTTTTGGATGCTCACATAACAAGTCAACTCAAATGTCCCATCAAACCAAAGCATGTCACTATCAAATCAAACTGTCTTAAAACCAACTACCAACATCGGTAGAATTTGGTATCTGCTAGGTAAATCACCCACATGAGATGGTCCCTATAAATATTCCTGGTAACCCGGAGAACTTTATTATTATGCATGTGGGCTGTTAGCGAACAAAGAAATTTATTAACTTATACTTAAAATACTTTTGAACATTGCTAGAATCGGAATAAGGACTTAAAAAGAGCCTTATACGATGTGATTCACTTGACTACTAACAACTGAATATCTCTTGAGAAAATTCCGGTGGTTTCTTAGAACAAAAGGGTAGGATTATCTTCTCTCTAATCTAAAGTACGGAGGAGGAATAAGGAAAATTCCTTTGTTTGCTTCTATACCAGTACTTGGGGTTTAAACCCCAGGTACTACAAGTATGAGTACCAGAGCTCTTGAAAGAGCCCGATCTAGAAGAACTTCTTTTTCTGGGTTTGCTCTCAAAGAACGGAGAAATTTAACCGTGATGCAAAAAATGTTTCTCGTGATTACTTTTTCATCCCAACTTGGAATCTATGAATAGAAAATCAGATTAATCTAAAAGCTATTAACTAGCTTTGAGAATTTCAAAACAAAATATTTTGTATTGACACAGAGCTGTTAAGACAAACAGATCTACGTTCTTGGAGTAGAAAAGAATCTTTTTTGCAGACTCAAGGAACACGGTGAGGGGAAAAAAGATATTTTGGTATTGTTTCCTTTCATGCTTTTATACTCATACTTGCGGTTTAAAGCCCCAGTATGACTACAAAAGCTCCAATGACCCAGAAGACCCTATTTTGCAAGTTTGCTTTCAGAGTACAGAGAAATTTAAACGTTATGCAGAAAATACTTCTGGTCACTACTCCTTCATCTCAACTTGGAATCTGTTAAATAAGGAATCAACTGAAACCTATTCACCGCTTCATCTCAAAACTAACAATTGAGTACTGAAAGAGAAGTGTTAAGATGAAGATTCGAGGTTTCTTGAAAGAAAATGAAATCTTTACTTCAGACTCAAAATACACTGGGAGAAAAAATAAAATATTCTCCTTCATGCTTTTATACTCATACTTGGGGTTTAAACAGAAATCCCTGGAGATCTTTTACCAGACAAAGTGCAGGGAAAGAACAAGATGGCCTCGTCAACAGGGGGTCTTGGGCAAAGGGAAACACAGCAAGAAACCCTAACTACGAGGAAGAGTGAAAGCAATGAATTCAATTTGGGGGAAAGTCTGCCAAAAACTGATACTAGTCTAATATGTTCTCCAAGGCTAACAACCATGTGAAAGCTAAAAATAGAAATCTCTAATGAGAAGAAGGAGAAGACGCAGTAGTTTATCAAAATTTAATGATAACTTTGTATAAAACTGAAGATTGTTTATTGATGCATTTGTGAATTTATGCAATTTTCATAAGGAGATTTGGAGGGATCTGGACTTGGTTTTGTCTGACATCACAAAAACAAAATACTATCAACACAATATTCTTTTCTTTTTTCTTTTATGAAACATAGAACCTCTTCCTTGAGTATTAAGACCTTTTACTACCAAAACTTGGAGTCAAAAAGAACAACAATAAATAAAAGACAGAGTCTGCGTACTCTCTCCCACCACGTCAAAGCTAGAATATTTTGCAAAGATTCTAGCTTTGACTCATACTAAGTTAAATATGTTGTTGGTTTCCAAATCGTTTCAAAAACTTATCTCCTTCTTATTGACACTTAATGACATACGGTTACTTACTGATCAGAACCTAGAATCTTGGGTTCCGTGGAACACAGATAACTACAAGCTTTTATCTATTGGTTGAAATTATCATTCAAAATATTAACTTTGAGACTCTTAAGAAGAACACTGGCTAAAATGATTTATAACGCAGATCCAAACATATAATATACAAATAGTATTTGGGTCAAAGTTCTGTTCAAACACGAGTAACTGTTTCATACTTTCAAATTTCGAAGTTGAATATCCCCCTATGTTCCGAAGGTGAAGACGGTCGTGAATAATGTATATTATATTCCTCTAAGACTTGGTTGTATGTCAATCTTCTTTTAAAATTTATGATCACCTCTTTGTAGATTTCAAAGCTTTCACTAGCCCTCATTCATGTTTATAATTTCCAAAAGAATTTCTTAAGTGAAAACGAAGGAGTAAAATAAACTAACTCATAATTTTAAAGAATCTAACTTTACACATGATCATGAGTCTCTGAACCAGGTTTTGCCATATATGTAATTGAACAGTAATTCATCAAATGTTAAGTTAACTGCAATAACTTAAAACAACAATTGACAATCTAAATCTGTATAATCACAGTCTTTGTGAAAGAAGTTCCGTAAATTTTATGTCACAGCACTTGCTTAATATGTGTATAATAGTGTGACTGTAACAGGAAAAGTTTTAAAAAGAAAATAATATTTTTCACCACGAAAATTATGCCTATAGTGAGGTTATAAGTCTATCGGGATTTAAGGAAATTTTACTGTACCATGCGGGGGGGGACTGCAGTCGCGGTCGCCCTTCACGTTCCAAACTATAAACAGATAACAGAAAGTTTGACCATTGTCACCATGCTTTTTGATTTCAGAAGTGGCGGCAGGTCTTTGCCGTTCTCTCCTTGGCGCTCCCTTTCCAGCGTAGTCTTTCCCTCTTCCATGAGATCTAGAGGAAAGTAGGTCAGATGCTCATTTCTGTGCTCTTTTCGTCCCCGGACAAAACAGGTTAACACATTTATCGGTAGAGTGATATGTATACGTTCATGTTAAAATGTGGTCGAGTCTTCGTTGCAAATGGCCGCGATTAGTGCTGGCGATGCTATTCAGACACCCGGCTCGGTGGATTTTGTGTTTGTTTGTGAGCAGCAGCATTCCTCTTCTACCTGCTTTAATTCTATAGGTGAGTTTGGGGCTAAATACCTCGTCATCCGGAGGTCTCAGTGTGCGCGGGGAATGTTTTGTTTTTCAAGTAAGAAGTGGGTTTGCCTCGCGACGCCGTGATATTAAGTGTCTTTTTCGCGGCTATCTTTTTATGTCCTTGCACGGACTGAACCCTCCCGACAGGAGGATTCGACCCGACGCCGCCCCGGCGACGTCGGATGGGGCTGCAAACAAGCTAACGCTCGTTGGCTTATGCGGTGAACGTCTACTCTTAAGATTGTTGAGAGTTCTACTTGTTTCTTGTGCGTACCGGAGGACGGGTGTAAAGATTTGGATTTCAGTGAGGATTCCGTCGATCGCTTATTGACGAGTTCCGTCTATAAGCATTTCGGAACTCCTTTTCTTGTATGAATTGTGCTGCTGCATACAACCAATCTCATGGATGGCACAATGCACATGCAATTCTGGACTGTGGCAAATTCATGAGATTTAATTCATGTTGCGCGGAACTTTTGCTGAACATGAAGTCCTCCTTTCTTGGTATTTGCTCTAGGTTCTAACGTATATGCTCAACGTGTTGTAAGGTCTCGGAACGACCGAAATGCACCAGCAGCGGTTGTTGCAATGAACGGGGCGAACCAGGTCGCATCTTCTCAGGTAGAAGATCTGATATGAATGAGGCCATATGTCTATGTGATGTTGGTAATGAATCTGCAGTTTTAGTACCTATCGGCGCTTAGCTACGCAACGTGCGTCGAATCTAAACTACAAGCTAGGAGGTACGTTCCTGGTCATAACGTAATGGAGATATATAAATCTACTCTTATATTTGTCATGACTACTATTTGGCAGGCATCTAGACGAACAACGTAACTCACAGGAAAGTGCGGGAGACACTGATGGTGAAATGAGAAGATCCCTGCTGCTTTCAGTCGCTCGTGCTGAAGGTGAGGTCGCAGTCTCTGGATTCGGCACAATTTGAGCATCCCTCTTTGATCATGAGTAGCGACGCTCTACTTGCAACTGGCACTAGTATCGTGTCCACTGATGTAATTTCTAAGATTCAATCCCAAAGCACTGAAGTTTCGTCCATGCAGGTACCAGTGGACTGGTCTCTAACTTTCTAAGTGGAAAGAAGTTCAAAGCTTAAAAACACCAATGTGGTTTATGCGTCAAGCGGGTTGATACATATGGTGGAACTCCTATGTACATAAGTATATATAAGTATGAGACGATTTGTTGAGTTTCTGTGAAGTAGTGTACATGTCTAGAGCTTCAGTAGGTCCGTTGTGCTGAACTGATGGTTACACTTTTTCTTCTCACAATTTTCGTCACAGGTACTCCCAGACGTACCGATTTAAACAAGGGCCAGAAACTCCAGAAATTGCCGTAGAACTTTCTCTACACCATTGTCGGGCATTTCAGCCTGATGTATTCGTCATGTTTCCAGACATCCTCACTCCTTCACCAGCTTTCGAACGGGTAGAGTTCTAAAGCTACCCGTTTGGTCATTCGACGGGTAGCTTTAGAACGCAGGCAAGAGACCAGTCATTCGGTCCCAGTTTGGTCATTCGACGACATCCGCGTTCTGAGGTTGAAATTGCCTACCCGCCTCGTTTAATTTATCCAAGTATATTCTATGCAAGTATTTTTCTCACTCGTCAGTACTAGTGATCGTTTGCAGTTGTTGCCTAGTCCCTGTCTTACGTGCTGAGAATTACGTAAGTATCAGGTGAATTTGCATCCATTCACCTGCATCCTGATCAGTCTAGATCTCTGCCGTTTATAGGAGAAATTCTCTCTTCCTGGAGAGCGGAAATTGATGGCAAGTCAACTCTCTCGGGGTGTCGTCGGTACGTACTCCTTCGTTTCGCTGACAAGGGCCACCAAGAGCATCATGCTTAACGATACTTGCTAGTTACAATGCAACTCCGTTGTGCTTGCAACTTGCCGTTCTAGATCTTGACTCATTACTGTATCTTCTCCTTTCATCCACAACAGCCGCTGCGCAGTTGTGAAACTTGACAAGAAACCTTTGCCACGAACGTGTAATGGCGAGAAAAAGCTAAGCAGTTGTTTGTCTTTCAAGAGAACCAGCGGTACTAGCTAGGGGCCTCCTCGATCACTTGACTGAAGCATTAGTAACACATATATAATATTTGTCATCAAGTTGACTGCAGGTAAACCTGCAGTTTTATCTGAGTACAAACCCTGATCTGCAGCACACCAAGCGTGACTCTGTCATTCTGCCCTCTGGAGACCTGCATCTTAGATCACAGAAGAAGTATCTGAATGTCGTAATTAGAGCCAAGAGTCCTTAGGCTGGATTTTATGTTCGAAACAGAACTTGACCATTTAACCTTCAAGTGGCTCGCGATAGAGTTCGAACGATGACTTCACCTATCAGGACACGTATGAAAGAAGTGCGTAGTTCTTCTCGATGAGTTGAAGAAAGAAATACATGTACAACTGGAGAAATGATTTAGTCTGTTCTTTGGTGCTTATTCAGGTTATTCAGCTTTTTATTCATGGGTGCACCATTGACCTCCACAACAGTTCAAGAGATTCAGCTCCCGAATGCAGTACAGGTGACCCTAATAGTCAAGGAGAGGTACCCGGCCGGAGAAATACCTTTCATGGAAATGGAGGTACCAGAAGTTGCATTGTGGGGCATGGGGTAATGCTTCAGGTCACTCCCAAGGAAGTGCTGTTTTGCCAGCTAGCCGGAGAAAGTGGAAAACAGGTGCGATTCTCAAACGTCTCGAACAAATTAAAGCAAACGCAGGTTTTGAATGTCTGAACATTCGTCCGTACCTTTCTGCTATTATCAAAATCTCAGGTGTAAACAGATAACGTCTGTACGTAGTTACTCTAAGAGACACATTCTTACTTCTTGTCCCCTTCCAAGAACGGAAGGGAGGTATACTATGAATATCGATTCTCAATCAAATTAGAGATGAATCCAACAAGCTCGATTGTTGAGAATTAATTGGACGTACAAGTCCCTCTTTCATGTCAGTATGGAATATCTACTTTGAATTCGCTCTTGAAATGAGGTACTGAGAGGAAAGGTTGTAGTTAGTACTGCCCAGTACTAGTCGGAGGTAATAGTTTTCTTGATGTGAATGTTTACCAAAAGAATGACTAGATGCAGACACTGTCAATCGTCGTCAGGTCATTGTTCGTCGGTTCTTGCAGTCGTTGTCAGAGTTTTCTCCGTCGAGAGCTATATATGCAGTTTGCATGCATAATCTAGAGTGTTTCTTGTCGAGGCTAAAACGTACTATACTATCTAGCTTATATCTTGGTACTTTAGACTGAAACATCATAGTACTGATTCAGAAGTGTTCTGCTGCCCAGTAATATTGACAAAGGGCATACTACTTCATGATCAGTAATGAAGTTACAGAGCATAATCATTTACTTGATTAATAGTGGATGTGAACTATTTAACACTAAACACTACAAATGTTGATCGAAATTCGATGTTAGATTCAGTATCAGTATCCCAAGACCATGGGAATTCGAAGTTGCTGCGTTTGGGATTAGTGTCAGCATCCGTGCCACATTTTTCAATAGAAGCCATTCGAGGAACGCTAAGTAATCATGAGACATGAGATTTGCAGAGACGACAAAAAACAGACCTCAGATGTAAAGAAACATGAGAAGTTAGCGTAAACCTGAGATGCTAGCTAGTAAATCCTGCGCATGCAGAGTGAGAGCAAACTTAAATGGTTAGTCGTTTCCCACGGAGATGCTAGTGGATACGAAGGGTGAGAGTGAAAGACCGGGACGCGAGACAGAGCAGCCTTATTCTCACCAAGTTGCAGTTGTGCTCACGTTAAGTCGAATAACTGGGTTTTTCTCGTTCGTAGAAGAAGCGGGGAGTTGACCAGCTGGTTTACAACAACCCAGTTCCGTTCTTTCTCTGGTATGGCTTCGGTATGAAATCTGATGTTCTCACAGATGGATGGGACGATGCGAGGTCGTCTTTAGTCCACTGTTAAAATAGTCATCTTGATTTCCGCGGGAGAGGCTCACTGGACTTGCTTTTCGACAATGTCCATCCGTGCGTAACATTTTTCCCGTTTCTCTTTGAGAAGGTCTGGAGGGACTCTCTAGTGGCGTCACCTTTTGCCAAATAAATGCGCACTTCCCACGCGGCCACGCATGAGGTAACTACAAACTTAAGCCATGCGTGTGTAATCCCGTTTCGACACAGTTCTAACTTGATTGCGGATGCGTCGACTGCACTGTCAGTTTGGACGTTGTGCACTTTCTGTCACGACAGCACCATTCCGTAAATACATTTTGAAACGTGTGTATGCCCACGGAGCACGCCTGTGACAATTCTTGAATTTGCCGAGCTGCTGAATGAGGTGCCATTTTCCTGGTCCATGCGAGAGGACTGCAACAGTTAGAGCATTGCTGTTGATTTTGATTTAGCACGGACAGAGGGTGGTTCATTTGTCGAATTGCTTGTTGATGATGGCTAGTGCCATCGCCATCTACGCAAACTGCCTAACCACGCACTAGTGACCAGCTTTACCAGAAAACGCGGAACGGGGACACTCGACGATTTGGAATCCCGATATTTTAATTACGGAATGGAATTAGGGTGAGATGAGTAAACAAATCGAATGAATTACGTTTTCAAAGTTCACGGAAGTGTGGATGGGAGGAGAGTGCAGGCGATAGATCCATGCAGAGTGTCGACGGTATTGAAAAGTGAATCGTCAGAGGAAGACATAAAGTGCCGCTATCGCTACTTTCACGTTATCACCACTGATGTATGATTGATTTCGTGGAGTTGTTGTCGAGGCAAGCGTAATATGAGCTTGAAGGTTATTTTTTTAAGGTTTTTGAGATAGTTTGCCGTGAATGGGATTACTGCCACTGCGTTGTAAGGTGCCTATTGTCAAATGTGTGTATGTATGTTCATTAATATGACAGCATTTGAATTTACGTGGTGGTCCTTCTCGTATCACTGTCCACTGTTTCTTCCGCTCATGACTGCTTTAGCTAGTAAGTATGGCTGAAATGTTTAAGGATGTGAAGACATGCAATTGATGACTTTGCCACTTACCATGTTCAGACGTGAGCGCAATGTCAAGAACCCATTAGGATTAAGGATCTTCAAACGATGCAATGCATATAACGGGGAGGGTGTCCGGCCTGAGATAAGGGATCGAGAAGCCGGTGCGCTAGAGGTAGAGGAGAGTTTTGATCCGATCGATAATGTAGATTGCAATATTGAGAATCTCTTTGATGTTTTCAAGGAGATGTTTTACCGTAACGAAGATTGTTCTACAATAATTATCGTACTGTAACAATACTTATGCGAATTCAATTTTCATTCCATGAGGATTTCTAACATTCGAGCTGTTCGAACCACTAACATTATCAAACCTCACTGGAAGAAGTAGTTAAAAAATGACTACAAATATAGTTGTAACCGTCCGCGTCAAGAAAAGTTGTGTGAGATTCTCCCATGTATTTTAGTGGTAGATTTATAACCATTACAAAGGAAGATGTGATACATATAATTGAGATGACATGTTTCATTATCATACTATCTCACATCTCAAATAATTGTGTATGATATGTCGTCTGACAAGTTACACGAAAAAGTTTGTAGAAAAAAAAGAATCAATACAATACAAATTATATGTTAAATTCACATATGAGTCGTTTCACAACATGACAACAGAACTTTTTTGTACAGCTAGTGGTCGTTAGTACAAGCTCAATGGCTGCTAACTAGTAACTCTATTTGCTATTGTGAGTAAACAAGCAACGTTAATTGAGTTGCCACTTGCTTTATCTTCTTCATTACAATCTTATACTTTCTACTTTTTCACGAGAGCCATATCAGTAGATTGCATCTTTCCATCCACTCTCTAGTCGCGGATGAGGACGAGATAACAAGTATGTAGTAATCTTCTCGTAGATTCTAAGAGAGTATATGAGGATCACCACCCTCCATCTCTCTCATATACTCTATCAACTTATCTACATCATCCAGCCAAGAACAAAAGAGTGTATATCTACAAACTCGTCGTACACATTAGAAACTACCTCATCTCTTTGTAAAATTCTTACACAATGTAGATTTACTACATACTTCTCCATCTGCTTCCTATCCTTTATAATAAAATCCTCTACTTGTGTAAATTCAATCCAATCACATAACAACTATGTATAGTACACATACTTTCAAAATCTTGAGCAACCTCTTCACTAACCTCATGTTATCCCTCACTCTTACAAGAGTGGATTTTGAAAACTCTTACTCCTGTAAATAAGAGAATCTCTTAAATTTCATTTGTTTTGTTCTTGGTTTGTACGAATGATAAAAATTTGAACATAACGTCCATCATCTAGACCACTGATTCTAGCATAGTGAGATCAGTTATCCATCACCTTGATCTCCATCCAAACCGCATCGATATATGACTGATCAACGATTACATGATAAAAAGCAGAAGACTACACGAAGAATTATTGATCTATCTCCACATCACATATCTTCACCCTCACATTAGGATAGTCGTGATATAACTCACCCTTCTGGTTGTGGATACCGTAGCATCCAACCGTTATTCAGTTCAATTAACCACCTTCTTTTCTCGTATACCTCTCGTGACATGATGTTGATCTCAGATTTATGATCAACTAAAGCAGCAATGGATTTGGATAAACTCCCAAGGCATATTCGTGTAGCACGAGCCCGATGTCTTTGTCCGAAGTTATTATCAATAGCTAGACTCTCCTCGCCAGCTTCCTTATCATCAAATTCAATTGTGTTGGTACCAACAACTAACGCTTCTTGTTGGTACCCCTGTCATCAACCTCCTGAAAATACACCTTTTTAAATTATACATCATTCAGAGAAGATTATCAAGGGTATTGATGAGACATCCATAATAATCGAGTATCCCATCAATATCTCATTATCAAGATATTGATAGGATACCTCAACTCCCATGATACTTCTCATCATGGAGTACCTCGGGATATTGTCTCATATTTGAATAATAGATTCATGATTGAGTTCTAGAAATGTACGTTCCAAAAGTTAGGAACTACACTCAAGTTCAGTTTTTCTTACCATCCTCAGACTAAGAGGACTATGCATATAGTGGAGCACGGTTGAAGAATTACATGATGCGAGATCAATATGATTGATATGATCATCTAGATCTCGTGGAGTTTGCACTTAACAACACTAAGTATACTTCCACTAGTTCTAAATCTTTTGAGGGGTTGTATACATAAGATATCTTGCATCTTGGACATCTCTAGCTCTTATTTTTGTAGGATATGAAAGGACTTGGATGATAGAAGAAACTCCTCCAAATGTAGAAGTCTTCATATCTGAGTAGAGTACCATCTTCAAAGAAGCTAAAGAGCATATGAACCAAATGAAAAAGCAGTACGCTAAGTATGCCAACCAAGGAAGAAGAGTTGTGCAGTTAGTTACGGGACAACTTGTGTGGTTACAAACGAAGAACTTTCATCTATCTACTAGAGTGGATTTGACTAGAAAGTTGCTTCCTCATTGGGCTGGACTTTTCTTGATCGCAAAGAAGTTGGCTCTCCTTACTTACAAGTTAAGATTGTCAACAAGCATGAAGAACTACCATCGTATTATTCATACTTCTAACTTTAAGGAGTTATGGGAAGAGTAAGAAGATTATAGGTCGTCGTGAACAGAAGTGGTAGTCAGTTTTGAAAGTATTGTCCACGGCTAACGATCTTCACCTTGTAGAAATCATGATGCACCAACAAGCTCATAATCCAACTCATGTTGGAGAACAAACGACAGGTATCTTTCCCAATACCTAGGACGAGATCTATTTCTTAGGAGTTGCTAAAGAACTTATACTCTACAAGTTCAGAGAACCGTTACTAAGATACTTTGCCAAGAATCATGGTGGTTCAAGTTCCACTAGAAGAGGAAATCAAGGTCAAGCTTCAAGGGTTGCAGATTGATGACCCTTCGAAAACACTAGAGATGAATCATTGTCTGAACAACTTTCGTCATCAACGGTGGAGTTGTTGCTTACCAACTACTTGGACTGTTGGACTATTAATTTCTCTTTTATTGATACCAATTGGGGATAGAGATGAAGAGATAGTTCTTTGAGGTGGACGATCTACACGCTTACCTAGCAATCTCAGTGTTTATCTAAACACTTGAGATAGATTCTTTGTGTTCTCTCCTTGGTTGGTTTTGACTGATCAGATGATTGGTGGTTGTAGCCGCTCATATACTTAGGAGTAGTAACAATTTAGATGTCAAACTAGTTGTAGCTTGTTCAATGATTGGATTGAGGAAATGCCTCAATGGTTCTAGTCATTAAGATACCTCACGGGTTGTAGCTCCACATCAACGCAAATCCATTTGAGATTAGCACGAAATCACAACTTTATTCTTACCTTTCATAGCATAGAAGGGGCTCATATAACTTACACGGTTTGGCATGCTTATTGAGACCGGTCGATAAACCTCAATGCTGCTAATTACATCTCAAAAGTAGAGAGACGAGAAGATTTCACTCAAAGTTGAATTTCTCTACATTGACCTTATCTTTCACTATTTTCTCTTTTTTATTATCATAGCACTGTTCCAAAGCTTCAAGATGCTACCCTCTGCATCTGCATGCAAGCCATGATCTCTGTATAATACTATCACTCTCAAGATGCGACCTAATGCTCAAATGTTTCTTCGTAGCTCTTGCTGCTATATTCTGTGACCTCCAAATGCTTCCCTACGCTCTCTCCGTCTAGAGTAAAGAGAAAGGAACTCTTGGGGCTCGTAGTCCCCTCTAGGATATTCACTTTTCTCTCTGGCTGATCTCCTGGACCTTTTATCATCACAAGTCGCCACGTGTTGTTAATCATCATCCATGTAAGTAGTGAATAGTTAATTAAATAAAAGTTGTGACAACCGCCCTACCAACAAAGAGCAACTTTTTCACTTAACTGCAATTCCTGCAGAAAAAGAACACAACACAAGAAGATCAAGATCTCATACTATCGCCTCTTCAATTCCGGTATAGCAGAATTCACTTCTGAGATTTCTCTTCACTTACTATGATTTATCGCTTCAACGTCTTCTGTTGAGCGTCAAAGTGTGAGACTGGTTGTGTTACTATGCTTGGATTTTGAATCTATATCTGATAGCGGGAGCGCGGTCCGAATTCTATCCAAATCGTACATCCCTGACGTACTTTAAGTGCTAGATCAAAAGTTGAAATCTCATTAAAGATTAGTCTGTTATTCAAATCTAGTCCCCGTGTATCTAACCTACCCATAGACCTTGGACAACACGTATTCTTTAACAAAGACAAAATATAATTGGATTTGAAGATGGAAAGAAATAGCGATCTTCAAGGAGGTTCATGTCAATTTCACAAGCGCTGTATTTACATCCAAACGTCACAATAGTCGTCCACCAAATATAAAGAGTTCGGTGTCATAGAACGTGAAGTTTAGTTTGAGAATACACGGGGTATCTAGCTGTTGAGAGATACAGCAAGAACTTGGACTAACACGATGAAATACTACTGTCTTCACTACCCAACCTATTAGGCTTGTTTCGACCTCTATAATCTAACCTGATCTTAAGTGTAACACACGTGCACTACACAACACAATTAGACGTTCAATCTTATCCTCAGTACAAGAAGTATCTATTCATGATGAATATAAACTATAGCTCACAAGAGTACCTTCATGAAGTCTCATCTCCAATCCTCAAGTCGTTTACTCAAAGCCAACCAAGTAGGTGAAATCACTCTTCTTCTTTGAAACCAGCCACGCTGTAATCTAAACTTTGACAACCTCGTGCTCCCTACTCGAACTTCCAACTAGGTTCAAACTTCACAGGAAATTCCCGCTGACCCTTCACTACAAATCTCTAAAATTTCAGCTTCAGAATCCAAACCAATTGCCCGAAATGGATCAAGTCTTTCGTCTGTGTTAACTTATGAGCTTTATAGACCTCAATGGCTCAACACCTTTCTCTTAACCAAATGAGCTGCAATTTTACATGTAGTAAGCTGACATAACACACTCCAATCCTAGAAATTTTCACTTAGAGATTCGATCTCATGCTCATGGAACAACTCAAGCATTGAATCCAAGAAAAACAGTTTGTCTTCTATTTCTCAACTGTCACAACCAACTTCAATCGATCATTTCAAGGTCAAATCCAACCCAAACATAGGACTATTTTACACCAGTGCAACCAACATGGCGTCAACTATCAAATTCCTTTGACAACATTGAAAGATCATCTCTCAAATTCTGGGGACACTCAGAAATATGACTCAGGATACTGATTCGATCCCCCCAATGAAAAAAGAGGTTAGAAATCACTTTTCTCCTATTTTGCACTATAGATCGAGTTGTAACCCTGAAAACACCCTCATACGTTCAAAGCTTGAACCAAGATACTTTGAATCTCAACCTTAACATAGGATAATCACCCTCTCAAGACGATAGAGATAACAATGACACGGAAGTGCACAAGACTCAATTTAAAGTAAAGATGATGACCTTGAATCGATATATGATGAAATGTACAACAAAACAAAATGAGAAAATACTCCTCACCAAAGTTCCTCGTGATCCACGAGCTGTCACGTTGTATTGATGTCACTGCCGTCTTCCACCGACAATGACATCAATATCAACCCAGACGTTGAAAGAGACATTGGTTAGAAAGTTCAGAAATGAAAGATCCGAAACTGAGATCAATCCTCTCTCCATGAGTACAACTCTCACAACTCCTCACCCTCAAAGTAAGATGTACACAGTTAGGTCTCAATTCTCTCCATATATGACGATTAACAAGATCATCCGGGTAGGCAAGTCCATCACGTTTCTCATGAACTCATCATCGAAGTAAGCAACGAACCACTGTCGAAAGTGATCACGATCAATGTTATGAAACTTGATATGGAACGGATTCAGAAATGAAAGATCCGAAGCTAGGATCAATATTCCCTCCATGAGTACAACTCTCGCAGCTCCTCACCCTCCATGTAAGACACTAAGAAATACTCACGAAACAGCACGCAAAGAAGAATGCCCTCACTAGCCTTCGACCCTCTATCTTATACATCAATTTGACAACAAGAGCCACTCATGAGAATGTCCACAGATCATTAAGCTGACACGTATCATTATCATGCAATCTGACATCTGAGATAATCATGAACATGACATCTAATACGCTCTCAGGGGAGTTACATGAAAAGGTTCATGAAACATAGAAAAGAAACACATCTTAAATTTTATGAGAATTTCACACAAGAGTTGCACCACAACACAACTTCGGACGGCCTGAGATCGAGTCCATTCATCTGTGCAAGGGCCGTTGCAGAAAGCCCTACAGCGAGACGAGGTCTTAAAACAAATGAAAAAAGAAAAAAGAACAAACAAATAAAGAGCAGATAGTAGACTACAGTCCATTCTTGGAAGAATATCGACAGTTTTGGTCCCTTGGAGTTACCTCCTTGGATGTAAGATTACTCAAGGTATTTCTAGACCTTTGATCTTTATATCGAATGGACATAAAATCACATTTTTGACCTTGCTTGCTAACAAAAGTTTGCACAAACTCCCTCCGGAAGATCTGAAACTTCCAAAGAGACTTCCTCTCACTCTGTTCAACTGCTCCGCCATTCCGCTCTTTCCGCTTATAATGCACGCATCAACTTCTCTTGCTGGAGATCTTGACGGCTAGGTTAGATCACAAGATCGTGCTTGGGAGGTTGGCATCAGATGCACCTTACAATGTTTGGGTTTAATCGCTTGCTGATTAACACATTTTGCTGCACTTCACGCTCTTGTTTTTCTAACACTATCTCTATTCATGCTACTTTCTTCGTTTTCCTTCCTCGCGAGTTTAGGTTCTCTTGATATGTGCTTTTTTTACGTCGAGCTTTATTTTCTGCCGTCCTCCATTCAGATTCGCACTTAGGAACAGATTTGGAGATATTCTCCTAACGCTGTCTGGTCTTATGCAGCTTCGAGCACTCCCTCCTTTCAAACCGATTGGTATATGCGCATATCCTCCAATCTTGATTACTGGTCTGGATGCTTATGTTGAAAATGGCATTGTCACTTATCCTTTTTGTTTCTGGTACTACTTGCGACTACGTCTATGACAGATCCTCCACCTTATTCCGAAGACTCATCTCTCTCACTCTCTATGTGACTGGCCTCGAATATCTCTATTGTTAACTCATTACAAAGTTGCGGCTAAATTGGTTGCTCTACGGTTGGTGGTAATTCTTCTCTCTCTTGTCCCAGCTTAGCAGCAAGGCTTTATCCAAGGAAGAACAGTACAAAACTGTATCCTTACATTTCTTCTGCTGCATGATTTCTTTAAACAAGAGCGTCGGACTACGGTGACTCCTCTTTTGGACTTCAAAAAAAGCCTTTCTGTCTCTCTTCTTAGCTTTCGGTCTCGGCTCTGACTTCATCTCTCTTGTGGTCGCTCTAATCGAAGGAGGCACTGCACAAGTTCTGATCAGCGGTCAATTGACGTCCTCATTCATCCTCGGCCGTGGTGTTCGGCAAGGGTGCCCGATGATACCTCTCTTTTTCTCGGTGGCTACTATTCTCTTCATTTTACTTGTACATGGTGCTGCATTCAAGGGCTCTCTTCATGTTCTATGTATTACTCTTTTGGTTCCTTTGCTTGTTTCTTGTTACGCTGACGATACTACTTTCTTTTTAGATTTCGATGAATCGTCCTTCTCGCTCACTGTAGCTCTTCTCTCTATCGTTCAATCTGTCTCGAGTGCAAGGTTAATTTGACCAAGTCTAAAGCAGTTATTCTTGGTCGCTACCACGTCCTTCCATCATGATTTTCTTAGTGTCCTTTTGCAGTCCAAGGACGGTCTACACCCACTCGTAATCTTAGCGTATCTATAGCAATAGATCTCCATCATAGTGACATTTGATGCTATTTTTTCATCAAGCTCGACCATCATCTTAAGGTGTATAGCTCTCTTTTCTTGTCTTTCGACAACCGTTTGCTCCTTTTTTGCTTCATGCTATAGGGCATGGTCATTTTCATGCTTTCTACTACTTTACTTTGACTCTCATAGTTGTGCCAACTTATTGCTCTCCTCTGGTTATTTCAGTGGGACTTTGATGTCACAAGAAAGCCTAAACTTCCTCTAGTTGCATGGCTCACTACCACTCAACCCCTCTACTTGAACGGTATAGGTCTTTTTTACTTTAAACTCTTCCAATTTTCCATACTTATTAAACTAACCGTCTCCCTCTTTTCTTTCCCTCCTCATTCTACATGATCTCTCCTTTTTTCTCGTCTCTGGTCTTCCTGTTGTCTTGTCGTAGACCGGTTCCTACATGAAAATAAAATTCAGATGTTATGCATTTTCGCTTCAAAGATACTTATAGAAAGAAATAGCAACTTTTGATATATTTTTGGATCTATATTCTCATAGCACCAAATGATAGATCTCGTTGTTAGCTTCTCATCGACATTTCATTCGATTCATTTGGATGCTAAATGATGAAATTATGAGGATTGAAAGAAGAGAAAATCAAGCTAAGCCTTAGTTTGCCGATGTTGACTGGGTATTTGTGGTTCCTAGTGCTATACCAAGGGTGCAAGGGGAGCTGTTTGGTCATAATTTGAGAAAAGTTATGCATTGTGAGCTGATGTGGATGGCAGCTTAAGGAGTTAGCTTGTATCACGACTTGTCGGTTGACGGTTTGAGAAATTAGGAGATCTAATGCATGCACACAAGGTATCATTGGATTCAAATATGTGTAGGTTACACATTGGATAAGACGGTTCGTGTAGAAACGGATAGTGGTGTGTATTTTGGGAGAAATTGAGATGCATGGAGGAAGGATTGGAATTTTTAGTTGTGCGCAAAAGAGAGTTGGACTGTTCTGACCGTTCTGGAGTCCAAACTTGTCATCTTTAGATCTATCGAGATCAAAGCATCAAATTCTTTAGGAAGTTGAAGACGTTATAAAGTTTCATCAGACGATTCGGGAGATATGAGGAGAATTGACCCACAAGGAGACGTTTATGTCTGATTTTTGTTGCTATAACTTTTGAGATTGGATTGTTCTTTGCGATTGCCATTTTGTTCTTGGATCTATATTTGTGCACGTGACGCATAGGATAAGACAGTATATATAGAGGTCAAACGTGCTATGTGTTCTAGGAGAAATTGAGCTATAGGGAGGGAGAATTGGTGTGGTTCAGTTGTCTATGAAGAGGAGTTGGACCGTTCCAGCTGTTCTGGAGTCCAAACTTGTCGGCCTTGGATCCATCGAGAACAAAACATATGAGTTTTTCATAAATTGAAGACAGTATAAAGTTTCATCAAACGACTTGAGATGTGAGGAGAATTGGTTCCCAAGAAGACGTTTACGTTAGATTTTAGAGTGAACCGAGTAAACAAAGAGATGATCAAAGAGGATAAAGATGGATAGATGGTCACTAAGCAAAAACTTTGCATGATATACATGAGTCTGGAAGATGGGGGTTGATGGGAGAGAGGCCCGTGGTTTGTCGTCTGTCTGAGGTCTGTCTAATGTGGTCCAAGTGAGACTTATAGCACGACATTGAAACCTGGTGAAAGGAGCCTCAATTGTAGATGTAACTTTGTGCCGAATATCTGTAAGGTCAAAGTGAAGCTTGAAGCATCGACACTCAATAGCCTCTAAGCCTCGAAAAAGAGAAGTAGATCCCGAGTTGTCTGAGGCTGACTCTGTACAATTCCAATCATCGAGAAGGACCCAATCTCTATGTAGTAGAGATTAAGAGCATAAATAGAGACAATGAAAAATGAGTAACCAGAGACTGAGAGTGTACAAGTAACACAACGTGAATAAGTGACAGAGTCGAGTGTAGTACATTGAGTATGTACAAGTAGGACTTGAGATAGGGTTGTTCTTCACGATTGATGGACCAAGCTCTTTGTTCTAGGTGCCTACGCGATCAGAAAGTTTTCATCTATGCACAGGAAGAGATCGCACATGGATTGGATTGTTGCATTGGGCGTGGTGAGGGAGATTGAGCTGTAGAACCAATTTACATCGGATTTTTGCTTCCTCCGGTCAAATTCCTGATCATACTTCGTGAGGAGATATCTTGGCTGTTATGGATCTGATTTGACGGTCCTTGATATCCGGAGAACTTTTGCTCACTTATTGTTATTGGGAATATATATATATATAATAAAATAAATATACTAAATAAATATAAAGAATTAAAATATTTTATAAAAGTTATCTGTTATCCATGCCTGGAAACACAGGGGAGAGTAGGAAATAACTCATAAATCTTGACCCGAGTGCCGCGCTTCAGAAGGTACAACTCTGGGAATTCATACTCGTTAATGTACTGAAATACACTGAAGTTAATTTAATACCTAATCTTTTTTGCGCAAACTTTTGCTCGTTTATTGTTATTGAGAATATATATATATATATTAAATAAAATAAATATACTAAATAAATATAAAGGATTAAAGTATTTTTATAAAAATTATCTGTTATCCATGTCTGGAAATACAGGGAGAGTAAGAAATAACCCATAAATCTTGATCCGAGTGCCACGCTTTAGAAAGTACAAGTCTGGGAATTCATACTCGTTAATGTACTCAAATACACTGAAGTTAATTTAATATCTAACCTTTCTTGCCGGTATGTAAGAGTTTAATTTAATAATATAAATTTTCTTTTCTAACGTGTCCGGGACAAAACCAGTAAGAGATACGGGGATACATATTTGAGTGTCGAGAGATTAGAGCGTAAGACGTGAGTGTGCAAATGTTGTGAGAACCTCTTGAAGGGTGTAAGTATTGGGCTGTGAGACAGTAAAATAAGTCATTTTACAATGAATATCAAAAGAAGTGAGAGTCTAAAATTGAGAGCATTAGTAGTTGAGAGAGGCTTTTTATGTCGGGAAATATTTCTTCAAAATCTTTGGGTAACTTTTTAATATCACCAGTTGGACAAAGCGTGATATCTAACTTTACTTTATATTCAAATAGTATTAGGATGCGGCTGAATTTTCTCCTACGATGAAAGAGAGATAAAAGTCTTCCAAATGAGCGATTACCAAGTTCGCGCTTGATTTGGTCTTTTTGTCTGGCCCGTCACTAGTTTTCTTCTCTGATATTCGCTCACGGCGCAACGAACAAGGTAATGAGCGATTGGTGACGGTGCAGTATTTGATGTATACGGTAATGATGCGTATATATACCTCGATGACCCGAGTGGAGGAAGCCAATAGATTCTTCAGGGGCGTGTTGAAATTCTCGGTGATACGTTTTGTTTTCTCCTGGTGTGCACAACTCGTGAGTTCCTGTTAAACCCATAAGACGAGTCTGTCGCGAGAGATGTTTAAATGAAATTTCCACAGAAAATATAATCTAAATATAAAATATTTTCTTGTATTATCTGAACCCGACGTACGATTGTGAACGTGAGAGTTCGAGTAGTATTAGAGCAGAACCCTATTGGAAAGAGAATTACTGTTTGAGTTGTTTAATCCTTAAGGAAAATATGAATATTTTTGTCGAACTTTGTCTCTGCTGACAGTCGTGCTTGGTCAAGCTATGCTATACCCCGATAGACCCGCACTAAGACCGCAGCAGCTGAAGGGGCCGGTCAAGGACATGTTTGAATCGCACAGATATAGCCATGTGAGGATAGATGCACTGGGTATATTACAAATACAGGACTAGATTTTTCTACGTACTGAAGTTAGCACAGTAATAACTGCTTTCGTTAAGAGGCACGACGTCAGGAATTTAAAACGGAGACATTCTCCTCTGCAGAGTGGAGGAGAGATTATTTCATGAAGATTTAGAGGAATAAATGAGCGTTTTTAAAATATTAAAATATATCATTATTTCAAAAGATTTGGAGAAGTCTCTTAAGAATTAAATTATACTTTAAGTTAGAGCACTCCAAGATGAAATCTGATCCGTTGTCAAAGTAAAATATTATATCAGGAAAACAATTTCACCATAATATATTAATTGAACTTATCTCAAGTGAATAATGATTATTATTCACGTCCTTATACAACCTGAGGGTATGAATATGAATGTTCATGCTTCAAGAATATATGCATCCAAAGTGTCCTTTTGGCCAGCGAAGGAAAGAGACAAAAGTGAAAAGTGGAAAATCTACCACTGGATCGGACATCACATTGGAGGTGTCATCTACGTATTAATGAGATTTCTGTAAGTGTTAAAGTGAAAGTTATTAATACTGTTCAATTAAATTTTATGAAGTGTTATATATTAACTACCATAAATTATACTTTTTCTATAATATCTGGTATAATATACTAGATATTATGAGAAAAATCTATAAAGAAAGTGGGATGCAACGCACAACAGGAACCGCAACGCGGTTAGAAAAAGTATCTTTTAGAAAGTTCAATTTATCACCTAACTCTTCCCATAAAAGTTAGGTGATAATTTAATCTTCTTTGCATATTCCCCTCTTCCGAACATGAAAGAGGTGTATATGCAAAGAATATCCTCCCCATGGCCTTGTACAGTGAATTTCATTTTATCTTATGATAAGAGTTATAAATATTTATTTTTATAAGCTAGTATAAAAATTAAATTATTTCATAAATGTTATATATTAATCAGTCCCGGAATAACCAACTCATCCGGAGAGAACTTATAAGTGAAGAGCAGGCTGATGCGTCCCTAGGCGTATAAGTCAGGAGCACTAAATGTCAAAACGCGTCATTTCCAGAGGACATTAATTAACATTCTAACCTTTCCGGCCAGAAGGATTAGAACGTTAATTAATGTACACCCATATACACTACCGTGTACATGGGTGAGTATATACACAGTACATGCAAAGATATAGAGAAAGTGTAGTCTACCTTACTTGTTTTTTGAAAGTATCAAGCAAGTCTGAGAAGTATTTAAACATCACATCTCTTTTTTAGTGCCCGCCAAGGACATCGAGAAGCCCGTCAATCTGCCCCTACCAGAAGACATGACAGAGGAGAAAATAAACCTTCCTGCTTTTCCCAACAGAAAACGTCAAATAGTCAACTTTGCTGGCGTATGCGCTCGAACGATGGATCCAGTCTGTGCTCATGGAAAATAATCTTCTCCTCTCAACGTTGAGAGGAGAAGATTACTGCGAGAGCAGTAGCCGTTGAATATAGCTCCGAGATGAATATAGCTCCGAGAAACGAGGTAGGACTCTTATCAAGTCTACTAACAGCTGCATATCATATGGAATCTACTGTGTCTGCATATGCAGCAGCGTACCTCTTGACTTGGTCGGACTATATTATGCTTTTGATATCGATCTCTGACCGAGCATACATGCTCGGGGGATTCGGACAGCGTCTATGCTATTGTACAAAAGGTACTGCGCATTCTCTGTTTTCATGTACATTCCTCTCGTTCCTTAGTTCCTAATTTTCTCTGCAGCAGAGCTCCGTAGTAAGATGGATATGTCTTCTGTATTCTGACTTATGCAGAGAGTTTTCGTCTTTCTCTGCGGAGTGGCGGCAGAGATAGGTGTTCAACTCCCCTGAGACGAGAAAGGACGGAAGAGAAGAAAAGAAAAAATGCAGAAAGAGTAGCTTGCTGTCAAATTTGTGCCTGTATTTGAAGTTCTGCAGCTCAACGGATTTGCAGTCACCTGAAACAACTGCCACATATCTTTGACAAAACTATTAGAAGCCATGACAAGGTTTCAGGTCTCCATTCTTAGCTCGTTGGCTACTTTTCTGATCTGCTGGGTACAGTTCGTCCATGCTGTCCATATAACTAACTTCACATTCGATGATGATGCGAGGTTCGTGTGCCCTCAGCCTTGGATGAACCCTAATCTGTGTCCTCCGGAGGGTCACAAAGCAATTGCACAGCTATACGCAGTAGGTTATCAACATTACATTTACAACGGGACGGGCTGGTTGTTGAAGAATGCTACAGCTGACTTGTACAATGCTCGCATGGAGGACGTCGGTGTTCACTACTTTTTGCCTCACACGGATTCCTGGGGTGGCCAGCCTTCTTGGCAAACGTTTGATCTTCCTAGTCTAGTGACAGCCAAACGCAACTTCAGTCAACCGATCGAGAACACAATCGCGTGGCTCTTGCTGCAGACGACCCACAGCGAAGGAAACGCGTAAGTCCATCATTGCTCATGGAAGAGAAATTATTGTCTGCTTGTGTGAGACACATGATTGGCAGTTTGATTTCTCCTCTGCTTCAGCTTTGGTGGTTGCCTTCCAGCTAGTTTCAGCAGATTCTGAAGTACCATAGCAGCATTTAATTCAGGTAGGCTTCGCTCTAGCTTTGCCACCAATACTTGATTCAAGATGGAGAAGATTGCATCATCGGGGTATGTGTCACGTAATATGCAAGTGAATGTGCTGGCAATGTTGTGGGATGTGTGAATGCAGTAATCTATACGGCAAAGTCACGTACATACAGAGATTGTACACGGATAAAGGTCTAGCTCCAGCCTCTCCTGGTCTGACAATCAACGCAACTCATAGCTCATTCTACACTGCGTTCTACGTTTACTACACGGAAATTTAACAGATCCAACAGAAGAGTGTGGTGAATCTGGTTCCCGCATGTCCACGGATGGTTAGGGTCACTACATAAGATCGAGGCGGTCGACATGTGAAGTTCGGTACCTTTGCTTAGTCAGTACCGGATCATGAGGATGGATTGGAGAAAGGGTGTGCCTGCATGCAGTACTGTCGAGACGGTGATGAAAGTCGCATCTCTCAGTGGTCAATCCACCAATCGGATCTGACTGTAGAGAAGAATTCAGTGGATCAGTTTGTACAAACAGATTTCAGGTCCCCAATAATCTCGTCGGTGGAAGTCCAGAAAACTTATTAGATAATACCGTGTTACTTACAAGAGTGACGAACATGATTTTCTGTATGTGTGGCTCGTGCAGTTTCAAGCAAGTCCGGTTCCAAATTGACAATAGGCTGTCAAGTAGAAATTCAAATTTTCTGACTTTGTACTTTTATACGTTTCAGAAATAATACATGTCATTCGTTTCACTTGGATCTTAATCTTAGTGGGGAACCTTTTCGGATAATGGATTTATGAATGCGAAGGGTGCCAAAAACTGGAGAATTTGTGCGATCTGGACACATGATTCAGATGGAAAGGCACCTGCGATCCACGAAGGAAACCATGAAAAACTGGTGGTGGGCCGCCAACATCGGGCTGACAAGTTTCTTCTCTGAAAACCAAGTCTTCGAATAAAAGGCAGGTAGAGGTGAGAGTGATCCTGGAGAATTAGGATCTGGGTGACATCTCTCTTGCTTGGCACCGGGGTCTTTTCTCTTGGCGATGCTCTGAGTCACCTTGCCTCAGGATTTTCTTGATTTCAACTATTCCTGAAACATTTTCTCAACCAAAGCATTCAGCAAACACGTGTGAATGAATGAGTTTGAATTCTCAGAATGATAATTTATGTTCTCTTCCAACCAGCTTGCTATAAAAACGCAGTAACTGTTGAAAATGGAACTGTTTTGCAAAAGGTCATGTTTTGGGAAACATGGTTCAAGTACCTCGGCAAGCGAGCACAGATGCTCGCTTGTCTGTGCTCAAACATAAACGGTCCGCTTTTTGTGTAGAGAACTAAGACGAAAGAACAGTAGAAGATTATGACCGTGTCAAAGTTCAACGGACCGGAGACGCTCCAGGAGCATCGACGAAAGGGTCAATTCTCGCCGCGTTTCGTAAGGCATGGGAATCACAAGTTTGACCACATCAGTAAAGAAGGTTTTAATATACTTGACTGGAATATCAAACGTTCTCGTGCTATTGCTATGAATTAACATAGTTATACTTCGATTGTGAAAATCGGAAAGGAGGGGAAAGATTTTGTAGCGTAGTGTAATCTTTTACTGTTATCAGACGGTTTGGAGAGGGAGGGACGGAGAGAGTCCATGTGAAACCTTGGAAAAGAAGGAGATGCTTTTATCGTATAATGTATTGTTGCTATGCGTGAGCATAGCTATATACATGGATCGTAAGAGGCGAAACGAAGAAATCTGATGCTGATTGGCTCCAAATTTTGTGCAGCGAAATTTTGTGCAAATTTAACTGTTTGTTCCCCGATGAGTAAGGGGTTGACTGGTAGGGATCTTGAGAGACAAGCTTTCAATCTCCTGCTAAGAAATCTGAAACAAGCTTTCAATCTCCTGCTAAGAAATCTGAAACCAACTCCATGTCCACTCAGATCACCAGAAGAAGGGCGCGTGAAGGTAGCACTATGGTAGACAAGAATGTACAAATTCTCAGTTCAGGAATGTTACCTACATTGATAGCCACGAGGATTCTAATCGCCAAGACACGGACCGGAACAACTAACTTACCAGGGAAGACTGCGAAAATTCACATGAGAACCCATGGGTTCTCAAACCAATATCACATAACACGACCATGTGGGATAAGAACCGCGAGATCGTTAAGTTAAAAAGGTAGTTTAAGTAGGCTCTAAGGTTTGTATAGCGGGAGACCTCCTGGAGACCTGTATAGCGGGAGACCTCCTCAAAGGTCTTTCTTTTGGTGGCTTCTTGGCCGCCGTTTTTCTGTAAACTTTTTTCTTATAACGTATGGAACGCGGGCGGTCTTGGATGGATGGTCAAAGGCCGAGAAGAAGTGGATTTTTGTAGTGTAATGTCTTTTATCGTATTAATAAACCGTTAAATATCCTTCCCCACGGCTTTGTACATCAAATTATAACTTTTTTTCGGGAAAGGTGTAAACGTTATAAAAATCATTATAATAGGTTATTATGACAAATTAATTAAATTATAATTAATATAAGTTACCTAATCTTGGGGTCTCATAGCTTATCCGGATAAACCATAATTGAAGCCTGGATTGATGCGCTGCTTTCACCCCGTCGACGCCTCTTGTCTTCTTCCGTCCATCCGGCCAAAATCACTAAAAGGCTTGCATGTTTTATTCGACGTGTGCAATAAAAAGTGATTCTCAAATTCGTTAGTATAAATTACTTTCGGTAAGAGCTGGAAGATAACCACTCATTTTATCTGTTCTAGAATCAAATATTATTTGTTTCGAAATAAACACCATTATCAATCCGAATTACACACATATAGAAGGGGTGTAAAACGATTAGTACACACTAGAATTTAGTACGCTCTTGTCTTCTGCGGGTGGAGAGAATGCAGGAGACGTGATTAAATGGTAAATTGATGTTATCTGTCCCTTGGGGTTTCCGAGGACCATGAGACTGCCCATGTGAGTTCACCACAGACTCGGACCAGAAGCTTCATTAACAGTTTGCAGCAGCATGCACTTCCAACCGTGCCCGCAAGCGATTGAACCCATGACCTTTCTCTTAGAGGACTGTAAGCTAAACCACTTAGGACACCGAGATCTTCGGTATTACTTCTGAATGCTCTGTTATGCCCAGTAGTACACTTGTTTACTTTCAAGTTTCACTTTGACTTAACCAGGAGATACTACTGATCATTACGAAAACAAGATGCTATGCTTAACGATTATCCGGATTTGAACTCTTTCTTCCCTCTTTTCCTCTCTCTGTGTCAAGAAACTTTGAAATTTTCATTTTAACATTTCTCTATTAATACTAAACAGTTTGTTTTGAGATGAATCATAACATGTAAAGCGAATGAAGAGTTTTAATTTCAAAATTTTTTTCTAGATTTTATTCTCTGATAAGAGATAATCACCAAAACTACTTTTAACATAATGGTAAAATTTCAGAGTTATCTGAAACAGATAAGCGAAAAGAGGTGCTAAGGATCACCAGGAGTTCTTGTATGGATACTCGGGGTTTAAAAAACTATGCATGCAACATGAACTTCTGGTAACTTCTGCACTCTTGTTATTATCAAAAAATATATAAATTTTCTACTAAGGATAAAGAAGAAAAATCAAAATATCTCTAAAAGTTAAATATTAGATGGAGATGAGAAAAATTAGTTCTATATCCATAAGCCGAGGAAAGATAGTTGCGCTCCAAAGGGTATAAGTGCAGGAGGTAGAAACAAAAGAACAAAAGATAACCTAGAATTTAATACTACTTAAGTTTTCTCAACGGAAGAGCTAGATTCGTTATCGTTGTCAAACAACAGCACCAGGTTTTGCTCATTTACAAGGACTTTATTTTATGTCCAAACATCACGTGCGACCTGTTCACAGGATAAGACGATGAGTCATACCTGTGCGCTCTACTCAGCGTACATCCGCACTGGGATGACAGAGTGATCGAACTGAGTTTTCCATGAAGGAATAAATTAAACTGCATGTATATTCTCATTCTTCCAAACTGGGAAGAGGTGAATAATATCCCTGTCTAGAATAAAAAGCTACGTTTGTAATGAAATTGCGAGGCTATGAGTTAGTGATGTATCCGGATCTAAATTCTTTCCTCTCTAGGTTTCACATCCCATCGCTTCTTGACCGTTAATGAGGAGATTCACTTATGTACACTTAGAAAGCAAGAGCGCTTTCTAAATTTACATTAATTTATGCTCTATCCCTTCCTGTGGGAAGGGTTAGAGCATTAATTAATGTCTTCTCACGATCAAGATCAGTGACTTTTGAGACGCGAGGTCCCAAACTTAATCGGTGGCGTAATTGGCGGCAGTGATCTTTTGGGCGATATTTACTCATGTTAGATTTTTCTGTTCTGTTGGCATGATGGAGCAGTGGGACGCGCTGCACAACTCTCTGGAGGTTCTAAAGCATGCATAATCACCTCCTAATACGCATCGTATTTAGATTTTATTATTTTGTAACCATTTCGTTAAAAGAAATTATAATAAATTAATATTCATTAAAAATTGTACGGTTCATTTAATATTTGTAATAAATTTAATATAATTATTTAAGTAATATATATGTTTTCTATCTTAACAGACAGAACAAAGTTCCTCGCTTGCATGCTTCATAGGCAGATTAAGGGGATCTTACCATAGCAAGCATAACGTTGGTTTGTCGATGCATTCTAGGCTTTTGGGGACCTTCTGGAGTATAATATGCATCCCATTCTGGTCCAGACAAGGAAGAAGACAAGCAGTAATGTAGCGAAAAGATGTACAGACATGGTTAGTGGAGTCATGGTGACTAGAAAGCTAGTTAAATAAATACTTTCCATAAAAGTTGATTTAGTACACCGTATGCTGCAGCAAAAACTATTTTCACAAGAGGGAAGCGTAGCAATGCACTGAGCTGCACTAAATTTGACGTATTGAATTTAAATAGCTATAATTAATATTCTAAATTAAAAGTATATAAATAGAAAGAGTTACAATTGTCTGACAGAGCTCCCCAGACTGCTACGCTATACCAACGAAGTCTAACCCACGTACTACGTGTTTATAACTCTGAACACCCCTTGGTCACACTTGGCACCTACGATCATAAATTTGTAGGTAAAAAGTGTGAAATGTTTACCGTTCACAGTATAAAGACATAACCTTAACTAAAATAAAATAAAATTTATTATATAATTTTTCCAAGTAAAAAGAATAAACTTAACATAGATTCAAAAAGAATGAATATGAATCCTATCACTATTTTGAAGATATCTTTTGATTTTTTTTCTTCACATATGTTGTTATGTTCTTGTTAAGTTATAGAAAAAATTATATATGTTAAATAAAGATTTTAAAGTGAACCATAATTTTTATTTTAAGTTTTCTGTAAATATTAAATGTTATCAAAACCACAAGCTGCATGTGATTCCAGAGAGAACCTATAAATACAACATCATCTGACGCGCTGTTTAAACCAGAAAACCGAGGCTCTGTTCAAATATAATCATTAAATTATGGTGATATTAATTTATTAGCTAGCCCTTTCCATCGGAAGGGTTTGGTAATAAATTAAGCCTGCCACCTTTAGAGGCTTGCCTAGCTGTGGAGCATATATGCCGCTCTTGGGTGCTTTCTTCAAATTTCTTGGGACAGATCGACTAATCCAGATGTCATTGTGGAATAGGGGGTAGGACCGTAACGAGCTCGCTGAGAAATGATTACTTGGGTGGTAGAATAGGAGGTAGAAGTCACCATATCCACCTTTTCTAGAGTTTGGAATAGGCAGTTTAGGGCGGTTAGGTAACTGAAATATTGGGCTGAACAGGATGCAGCACTTATATCTTCCAATGCACGCGGGACACTCTGCACTTACGGGTTAAGTTTGGCTCTTTCTGCATCTGCTGATCTAGTTAGTATAAAAATTAAAACTTGTTTTAATGTTTAAATGTTTAAAATAAGATTATTATCTAATATATATATCTTTCTTATATCATTAAGGGAACAAAAGTTCCCCAGATGCCAGGCTTTGTTTCTCACGCGTGTGGGCTGAAGAAGAGGACCGACCGTAACCACAACCCATTTCTGTGAAGTTAACAGAAATGCATTTTACTGTTTTGCAAATCTATTGTGCTCGTAAATTGATTATTCTGAATGGATGTTTTGTAGATATCTGTTGGAGTTTTCATACCTTCTGGTTTTGCTGTAGGGAGACTTTCGTGATTGCTCTATTGATCTATGTATATGGTATGTTCGTCACAACTGAAATAAAAATTTTACATGTAAAGTGAACGACCCATTTAGAAAGATTTATATGAATCGAGATCTCATAAATCTCATGTACAGTAAGAGTAACATTAAGTTGTGACTCATGTAGAAATTTCTGATTACGCATTGTTGGTGTACATCAAAGAGATATATATATGTGTGTGTATGTGTGATCTTATGTGTATGTATGAGATCAAACTCATTAAGTTTGTGTGTCTTTGTAGACGTCAAGGAAGCTTCACGAGGATTATCAAAAAGTGAAAAGCTCTAGAACCGCGGTTTGTGAAGTATTACGTGGAGAACTACAACAATAGACTGAACATATGGGTAATAGCGGCCAGGAAGCACTCTCATGCGAATTAAAAGACTTCAGGTGTAATTGAGCGTTGTCGTGTCGTGGACCGGCTCTTATTTGAAAATCTATTTTTGATACTTATCATTATCGCTCCAAAGACGCTCATAGGACTAAAAATGAGTCTTTTTAACACAACTTCGGATCTTCACTTTCATTACATCAACGGATAGAGCTTGTTGTAAGCTTTTCATGGGCACTTCATCTACTTCATTTGGACGTCTAGTGGTGAAGTTACAGGACTCGAAAGATGAGAAAAGCAAGCTAAGCCTTAGTTTACAGACTTTTTGCACAACTTCAGATCTTCACTTTCATTACATCAACGGGTAGAGCTCATTGTCAACTTTTCATGGATTTTATCTACTTCATTTGGATGCCTAGTGATGAAGTTACGAGACTCGAAAGGAGGGAAAATCAAGCTAAGCCTTAACTTACTATTGCTGATTGGGTATTTGTAGCTCCTGACGCTATACTAAAGATGCAAGGGGCCTGCTTGTTCATTATCTGTGAAAACCTTCATGTACGCGGCTGACGTAAGGGGGGCAGTTTAAAAGACCAACTTGCACATGCGATCTGTCGACGGACGGTTCGGGAGATTTGGAGGTCCAATGCAAACCCGCAAGGCGTCATTGGGTTCAGATCTGTGCAAGCTACGCACTAGTTAAGATGGTTCGTGAAGAGACAGATCGAGGATTGTGTTCTGGGAGAAATTGAGACACAGGGAAAGATTTGAAGTGCTTCAGTGATCTATGAAGGAGGGTTGGACCGTTCAAGCTGTTCTGGAGTCCAAACTTGATGTTCTCTTCCCTCACTATTCTGCATCGGATGAAGAAAGAACTGCACGTACGTAACAACCTCCTCATATATACGTCGAGAGTGGATAGAGATCACCGTCACACTATCTTTCCCTTCCATCAATCTACTCACACTGTCTAACCAACCAACAACTGACTGTACGGACATAAAATCTTCAAACAAGCCAGAAATCACTTCGTCTTCAGACAAAACCTCTACACGCCACAACTCTGATATCTGTTTCACCATCCATCTTTTTGTATTTTCTCCCATATCTTCAACTCTTGTAAATCGACTCCACCCATCTGTCTCAAACATCAGCAATCCAGACTGCCAACTCTGTACACTACACCTGTCTCCAGACCTTTGTACATGTCTCGCTTCCAGTTCTAACGGGGCTTCCCGCTCTACAGGAGTGGACTGCGAAAACCCTTACATCTCCTTGTCTGAGAATTTCTAAGGATTTGTCAGTTTCGCTCATGTCTTGAACGAACCGTCAAAAACTGTACTGAGTACCTGTCATCAAGACTCCGAACTCTGGCATAATTGGACTCATCGTTCATCACCTTTGTCTCCATTCGAACAGCGGTGATGTATGGTTGGTCCAGTATGACAGGATAGGAGGCAGACGACTGTACAAAGAAATGCTGATCAACCTCTACATCTCTAATCCTTACACGCATATTGAGACAAGCTCCGTATAACTCACCCTTTTGATTATTTGCAACACGAAGTACCCAACCATGATTCCTTTCGATTGGCCACTGCCCCTTCTCATACACCTCCTTGGAAATGATATTGATCTCCGACCCGTGATCCACAAGTGCATGTACTGGTTCAGAAAGTCCTCCAAGCCGAACCTGCATCTCTGTTGTTGCTCTTGCCCAGTGCTTCTCTTTGAAATCGCTGTCTGCGCTTGACCTATCCTCTTCAAACTCTTCGTCTTCATTCTTAATAACAGCCGGACCAGCAACCCATGCCTCATACTTATCATCTCTGAACCGATCAACACCAATAGCATCTACTGCTCCAACCATCTGACTACTTACTTGTTCAGTCAATACCTGTCTCTTTCTCTTCATGATGTCTATTATCAACTCATGAAACTCTCTCTTTGTGATACCAAGCACTTCACGAAGAGTAAACTCAACTCTAGCATCCAAAATGCGTTGCTCCAGAACAACACGTAAGTCTGTTGTTGTTTCGATGTCTGCCGCTAACTTGTAAGCTGGAGCTTTTCTCTTCTCCTGTGTTGTAAACCTCTTTCTCCGTACTCTATCTATAGCAGTAGTCTCTTGTGGCAAATCCTGTACACCTTCCATAGGATCTACTGCAGGTGGTGGAGCTGTAGAGGTAGAAGATATATCCTCTGTAGCAGGAAATCTACGAGCTGGTACAGATGGTGATGGTTCTGCTGCTCTCCTCCTCGTAACCCTCCGACGGTCACTGTCCTCTGATACTCTTGCATCTAAATCAGAAGCATCCCGTCTTCTTTTGTCTTCGATCATGACATCTTGTTCACCACTCACTTCTAAAAACGCTCGAATAGAAGTTGCATCCACTGGGTCTCTCCATCCAGTAGCTCTCCTAATGCTTTCTGCACCTCTCTTCATCATTTCATTCGGAACCTCAACAGCCTGCTAACTATAGTTGGATTAGAGCGCACCTCAACCTTTCCAGTATACACATCAGCTTCGGCAGAACCCGCCGTCATCGCTGTAGTGTTCACACCAGTAAGTGCTGGAAGCGAACTCCTCATTCCTCCTCTTCCAAAATATGTATTCAGGGGTTGCCCAGTGGCGGTTAGATACAACCTGTTATTCTGATAATTGACTACGTCATCTCGCAAGGCAACCGCTAAGTCTTGACAGTCTCCTCTGAGATGATCTGAGCTATCGCATCAAATACATCTCATGGTAAAGGTTCCTCCTACAGGTCGAGCACCTGGTGCGACTGGTCGTTGGTCTCTCTTCAAATCATCCATCTCAACTCTCAAATCTCTCAACTGTTGAGTGATCTCTTCAATCAGGTTATCAGATTCTCAACAAGTCGTTGCTGCTGTCTAGGTCCTCTCTGTGCTGGGATAGGCACTACAGACGCTTGGGGAACCACAACAGGTGCTTGAGGGATCACTATAGGTGCTTGGGGTATTATCTGAGGTATTATAAGAGCCTGAGGAGCTACTCTTTGCTCTGGCAAGGCCTCTAGCTACAGTGCTATCCTACCACGACGTTGTCTAGCAAGAGTAGATACTGTTTCCTCCACTCTCCTCCAATCAGATGTAACGTCATCTTTAGCTCCACGATCAACTAACATGAAGCAAAGTTTGTCTGCTGTGAACTCATCCAAAGCCCCTAAGAACAACTCCGTCTTCCTAGCATCCAGCGTCAACCTCTCTAGACCAGAAAGCTGAGAGTACCTCTTCTCAAATTCACAAATTATCTCATTCAATCTCATGGAACGTCCAGGCTGACCCTCTATCCAGTCCATGAGGGTTCTTCTGGTGACTCTTTCAGAATCCTCTTCTAGAAACTCTTCTCTCAGTGCACGTTCAAAACAGAGTCCACCCACCTAAATGTCTTCTCTGTAAACTTCTCACTTTCTCTCTCAGTTCAGGGACAACAGTCAACTCAAAGCTTAGAATTACCTCAACTTCAGGTGCCCTGACCAACTCCATCTCACTCACATACTCCCGCAAGTACCTAGTAACATCTCTTTCATCAAATCGCTCACATACCCACAATTGCTTGTAACGCCTTTGTGGATTTCTGCTCAGCTCTCCCAATTGCAGGCTGCTGCTGAATCAAGGCAGCCAACGCCTGAAGAATCTGAGACGTGTCTATGGCAGGCTGTGCTGCTACTGTTGGAACCACAGTATGTCCTCCTTGAGAGCCAATTCCATCTTGACCAGGAGTCCCTTGGACAAGAGCACCTTGAGCAGCAGCCACACCTCGTACAGCAGCACTGTGATCCATTTTCCACCCAATCTAGTCAATTCTCTAAATCAATCACCCCAATAGCTCTCAGTGGAAGCACCAGATGTCGCTATGAGAGTCTTCCTTGGAGAGGACAGACCTCCTGACTGTGATCGATCAGAGAAATGACCAAAAAGAAAAACAGGTTGCTGCAAGTGATGAGAACTCAAAATCCTGCTTCTTGCGTCCACCAAATGCAAATCAAACACTCCAATACTCAGATAGGCCTTTCAATACTCAAATAAACTTTATTTCAGTGTCGACTCCACTCTCAAAATCTTCAATTGTCAAAAATTTCTCTTCTCTCTCTTGCGTGCACCTCCTCTCTCCTCTATCAGTTCTCTCTCAAAAAAAATCATTTTTCTCCCATGTTCCCCGCAACATTTTCTGCTTCCTTCCAACGCAACATTTTTCCACAACATCGACTGTAACGTCAACTGCAACGTCGGCTGTTTTCTTCAAAAACCCTAACGTCGTATTTAATAGATAAGCAGGCCCCCTGCTAAGCTAGACCCTTGATTAATAAAAGTTTCCGTCTCTCGATGTCATTTTGATGCCACCCTGAATATAACACAATCCATCCAATATAAGCCGAAGCCCCTACACTTATGGAGCTGTCCCATAGGACTTATAGCCCCCTCATATGCGCACCAGGTATCTCTCATTCACGGTGGCATGCGGAGGCTTAGGTCAAGAAGCCCACGATTAAGAGAGTTATTGGTCTCCCGCCCCTAGATATGCAAGACGTGGCTGCATATCCAACATAGACTCCCTTCCAGGAGGCCAACATGTCGGAATAGGAACCAGAGACCAGGAGGAATTGATCTTGAGACCACTTTTCTCCTAGGCAGGCGCCCTATCACTAGGATGGCCTCTGTTTCCGTTCTAAAAGATAATAAAGTTGGTACATATCCGAAAGTTGCAAGAAAATGTTCTGTGAAACGTTGACTAGCATTATCTGCTCTAACATTTCTGTACAACTCCGTTTTTAATGAATAAGGAGTCAAAACTATAGTACTTGTCAACACCAACTCACTCGTACTCTCAGATTATGAATTTGAATCACGAGTCAGAATCGATGGATTTCTCTCTTTCGCATATTTCTCAGTCTAAAAGCTGTACTAACTATTGCTTAAAACACTTTTTGTCAAAACTGGAAGCATGAAGTCGCTCTCCTCGTCGAGCTTTGCATTCTGGTGTCTTTTGATCCCTTTAGGGTGATATTCCAATCCAAGCTAGGGGGCAGCTTGCCAAGCATAGCCCTAGCTTAGCTCCTACCCAGCTCGATAAACTAGGGCGCAGCTTCCTGAACAAATGATGGTTGAGTGTCTTCTGAAGCCTCGTTTCATCATCTTGAACGTCACGTACTACGACAATGTCTTAACACATCATAAGTTTCATGTGAAGACATAGATATAAACGACATGAAACCAGAGTAGCTATAGAAAAACAACTACGCAGTAATGATCATAGTGAATCACACGGAAACATAAACATGAGACATAAATAGTACAAGGAACCTCTACAGACAAATAATGCATAAGAGTCTTGGTATAACGTCAAAGTCATTGAGTCTGATTAGTCTCTTCAAGTAGCTACTAAAAAAACTACCGAGAAAATACTATAGTGACCGATCACGAAGTGCTTGAGAGACTCGATCGATCAGTCTGAGATCAAATCCCTTGGAAAAAAGCTCACACAAATAGTTGATAGCAACTATGTTGTCTTTTGTGTTTAGACAAGACAAAGAATAAGCTTGAATCAAACCTCCATACTGAATAACTATCAGATGGAGAATACATATTTGTTAGTCTCTATGAGGGTCTCCAAGAGAGTTTCTCAAGAATGTGGAAGTCAAAAGCATCTCCAAGCTCTCCCATCTAGTTAACATCCTCAATCTAACAAACGCCATATCATCGTCTAATCCTTCTCAAGCAGGATAGATATCCTCTACATAACAGACCACCCTCTTCAAATTCGTCGCTGAAGGACGAAGGAGTTGTTGAAGCCACTAACCACACATAATATTACCGAAACTTTTCATACATAAATAAAAATATTTTATACGCAACAAGAAACCAACTTGTACCTTTTGAGGATAGTTGGTGCGGATCCAAACTTTGAAAACCTATTGAACATATTTGTGTATGAGCCACGTTGAAGAAGAAAAAGATCACACTAGACGAGATCAGTCGCACCTAGAGCATTTATGACGATGATGAGACAAATCCAAATGAAAGTTTTACTGTACCTTACACAGCGAGTGCACTCTAGAGCTCTACCTTTTGAATATCTCATACCGCTAAAGCTGCAATCCATCCAACACCCAACCTGATGCTCTTTTCCTTGTCTTTGTCTTTCTCGAAGTCAAAGAAGTGTTGATGTCAAGCCAACCTCATAGTACAAAGATTCTAATGTGGTATGGCTCATACCACAACAAAGAGCTGCATGGTACAACTTGATTGTCAACTGAGAAATGCCTCGGTTACTCTCTAGTTCATCAGCAAGAAAAAGCATATTTATGATCCGAAGGACAAAGAAAAATCAAACTCCACAACTGTTGAAACTCTACAATAGTAAGTGAGTTGCAGTCTTCGGTTGGACATTTAACCTTGAACTTAGTAAAAAACTCAACAACTTTGCAACGCTCCCAAAGACTACAAGAAGCGGGTGGTATCTTGAGCAAACTCTTGCAACTGTTTGAGAATTGTCAATATTTTAAAGAGATATGTGAGAGATGAATTCACTCATTCAGAGGCAATTTCTCCTCAAACACTACATCCTCATTCCCAAATCATTGATTGTTTCACCATCTAGTTCAACCTCTTCTTCCTCTGACTCATCGTCACTTCGAACCTCAAAATCTGCGACGTTATCATTGTCCAAAAGAGGAGTGTGCTGAGCATAGAGGACTCATTCTTGTGCACATTCAGCTGCATCAAACAGGAACCTAACAACACCAGCGTGAGAGCTTCCGTCTAAGGCATACTTCAATTTGTGGTACATATCAAGCAGATCTTCCAGAATTCTAATGCTATAGACAACATCCGGCGTTCGTCTCCTGTGGTAGTTGATGTTATCTGAAGGGTAAACGATGCAAAGTAAGAAAGGATATAGAAAATACATACTAAAAGTAATCAAATACTTATTAACATTTGGGTAATAAAAACATGTGTTGACAATAATCGTAATAGAAAATCTTTTTGTTTTTCTAAAAGCTATACTTAAAAGAGAAGAAAGTAGACACGCCGTCAATTAAATTAATGTCATCAAATCGAGGACATATAAGCAAGGTACTCCTAGGGTTTCACAAGTATCTTCCATGAATTTCATGAGCTCACAACAATAAGAAAGAATCAAACTTTAAATTTCATAGGCTATGCATGTAGCAACCCATGAGCTCCGAATGCAGCAAAGAGGAAGCTAAGCTTGGACAATACGCGAGAAATACATGATCTTCTGTAACTACTCGTGAAGATTCAATCGGCACGAAGAAACTTTTCTCCAATTTTTTCTTTTTTTGTCGTTTAGAAATATTATCAAAACCGACGGTACAATTACTACTCGAACAAGATCTTGTCTTTTGAGGGTGCTCTATCCTCTTCCGTTCTATAGGTGCGTTGCTCCTCCTATCCTGTCCCTTCAACTTGTGCTCTAAACCGTTCCATTGATTGAGCATGAATGAGCAAGGAACTAGAATTCTCTTTAAAGAGCAAGTACAAATTATAGTGATTTCTTTTCTTTCGATTTACAACGGGAAAAAATTATGAGTAGCACCAATAGAACCGCCACCATCATAGTACTTTGGGCTCTATGTGTATTCTCACCACTATTACAACTATAGTAATGAGAGCATGTACTAATACAACCACGTTGGACGGTATGCCTAGAGTGCTGGTCCGGTCCTTGGCTTAGCAAGTCTAGGCCGGGGGTTCAACCCCAGCCGGAATTGACTTGTGGAAGCCAGTGTCAGGTGTAAAAAGAAACCCTGACCTCTTGGTTCTCATGGACGACTCGGGTACTCGTGAGCGGGGTACTACAAGAGGGGTGTAATCTGTGTAAGAGCAAAGTCCCACGGCAAAAATAACTCCAAAAACTGAACTAAAATAAAAAGTTCCACCGCGTTGAATCTCATCCAAATTCTCAATGCAACTTATAGCTGTATTATCCGACATTACGTGCGTAATACTTGAGTATTCACTACCCAAGTACGGCTGGAGGTCGTAATTCACTTCGAAGATGAATCGGAAAGCAATGGAGTCTGATAGGTGTTTATTCTTTGTTTTATCTAGTCTGACATAGAAGTAGACATATTTGTAAGAGCGAAACAATGCTATCATAGTGATCGTGTGAAGTTCTACAAGCCCGGTAGTATCATAGCTTTCTTCTTTTGTGTCTTGAAAGTGTCCTTTCCACTTTGAATCCTGGTTGTTCCATGTTCATCCTTTTATGTGATATCTTTTATTTTGTTTGTCGAACTCTGTTTTGGACGACCGGAACATAAACATGCATGGATTCCGTCAAAAGAGTCAGAAATAGATGGTTCAGATGCATATAACAGGAACTTGTGAGTAAAGTACAAGTAATCCGTTTAGGAGTTCAACTACTCTTGGCATTGCGAAATAAGTCTTCCCAACAAACGAGAAGAAATGTTCTAATTCTAACAATATTCTAAAGTCATTCATTGTATCTTGTTCTTGTGACACATGATTAGAACTCGAAGGTAGAAGTTATAGAAGTATAGGTCCAAAATGATATGATTTGGTATGCAAAACCGTCAAGTGGTGCAATGTCACCATGAAACATATATATATATATACGCAAGAATCACTTTGTCGCGTTATGGATCGACTATGGCATGAAATAAAGCTCTTGGTAAAACTATTTCCTGAATTTGTTACTATTACATAGTTTTGGCAGCAACATTGGTGTTAAATAGTCGTAAGCGGAGTAAATATGAAGAAGTTACAATGATTTTTACATTTATAGGTTTTGGACATATAATAACAAGTTGTTATTTACAGGACACCCGAGGTAGAGCAACTTGATGTTGAAGCGACGAGCGTTCCACGTGGAACGACCTCAAGGTGAGACGATTCGAACATGATAAATAACAATATGTTGTTATTTACAAAGCACCTCTAAGTGGAACGGCTTGCAGGTGAAGGGACGAACGTCCTCGGGTGGAGCGACCTCAAGGTGATGCGATCCAAACATGATAAATAATAACTTGTTATTTACAGATCTAAGATGAATCAACCTGAGGTGAAGCGAACAACGTCTAAGGTAGAGCGACTAGGGTGGGACGATCTGAACATGATTAATAACAATATTTATCGAGCACCCTAGTTTGATATACTTAGCGGCAGCGATGTAGTTGCGCTATTACGATTGTGGCTACTGTACATAGGTTTGGATAACAGTTCGCTGTTGTGAAGCTAATTGTTAGAAAAGAGGTATTTTCTTTGCTCTGAGTTACGCTTCGATAGTACTTGTCTCAAGATTGGATTTAGGGATTTGGGCCAAGACTAGAGACTGTTCTAGTCTGCTCACCTCATTTTTGTGATACATAACAGAATGTATATATAAAAAGTGAGTTTGGATATTCTCGTGATTGTGTGTGTATCTCTCTCTCTCTCTCTCGTCATTGTTTTCAAACATATACTATATCTCCACAACCATATACCCGTGTATTTCTAGTAACTTTCACGTACAAAAATTGAGAGGTCTCTAGTACTCAAGAACTTATTGTCATGTTCACATAGGACTGCAAGTAAGAAACGGATGATGTTGTTGATGTTGCTGCTCATCTCGGAAGAGCGAATGAACGAAATCTTACATATGACGAAGAGGTGGAACGCAAAGGATCAATAATGGATGGTTCAATCAGTCAAGCAGAAAGACTGAAGAGAAGGAAGATGTAGGTGGTAAGGTGAAGGGAGGGGAGGGAAAAGTTAAGATGATGTTTTTTTTCACTGTCGAGACGAGACTCTCTTAGGAGAGACAAAACTCTTTAGTTGTGGTCGGTAATAGAAAGTTAAACATAAAATTTATACTTCTTGAATCTCTCTTCCTAGTCATCTCTCAAAACTTGATCGTTAGCTCTTCTTGAAACTTGCAACGTTTCAAGAACTCAGGATCGCAATCACACCCACGAAACTGAAGACAAGTCTAGTCTACAGATCTCCTAATATCGCAAGAGCAAGTTGCAATGCATAGATTGAGAGGTTTTCGAACCCCTGTTACTTTTGTCTTCAGTAATTATCTACCTAACCGCTCACTTTTTCTCAAACTTCATAAATACCTCGTCCGTCTAGCAGAAACACATTCCAAAAGAGTTCATTCTGATCCGACTCCTCACTCAATCACCACACCTAGTACTTAGGATTCTAAAAAATACTTTTTTGGAAGCAAAATGACTTTGTATTCGATAGCTCGTGCTGTAACAACTTGCTCGAGACACATTCAAAACTCTTTCATTATTCAGCCTAACTCTCTTTGCTCGTCTAGAGCTCTCTACTCATAATCTCTTATCTCCATCACCCCTGCATGTCTGAAAATATAACATCGCACTGTAACCCTTATTCTTTGAATATACAAGTGCTTCTATGTATGTGGCTCTATGGTTGGATTAAACTCGACGCACTTGTCAAATAAGCATGTCTTCATAGTTCATGCATTTGATATGTCACATGATGGAGATCCAATCCATATCAAGGTCCACGTTTTACACTTTATGGAGGAAAAATTTTGACAAATTGTTTTTTCATAGATCTAGTGCATTTGCCAAATGTAAAAAATGCATTATATTGAAGGAGTAGTTGGTAGGAGAAAGGAGAACTGGTGAATGTGTTGCTTTGCACGAGAACAACACTTGACCATGCAGATATCTGGTCATAATTATTACTATGCAAACAATCGATTTGCCATACTACTTTCAGATTTTTATATGTCGACAATTCATGACAAGTTGAAGACAATTGTTCCTCGCCTTGCTCAAGTCATTGATGAGAAACACCTCTCTTTTGTCATTGATGTTAACTGCTAAGAGGTGCATAGCACTCGATCTAAATCAGAAGGTTCGGTAAGAATCTTATTATGTTTATCTATTTCAGTTTGAAAGCAATAAAATTATCAATGAACCTTTATACGACGTAATAATTACAATAACTTTTATTTCTTAGATGAAGTTGACATATCTTACTTTTGCATTGGAACATGTATGCTGTTGTACGACTATGGTGCAAGTATATTTGTACATATTGGTGTTGGAGATTATGACATAGTGATCCCAACTTCACTATAACATCGCTTGCAAAAGTGTTTCGTGATTGTGGACGATTTACAGGTGATAGAAGAGAATGAAATCTCCACTATCTTTGCAATTACACTTGTTATTTGTGATCTCGACAAAACAAGAATAATGAAGATAAAGAGGGTAATCAAATTATGAATTCACGATTCAATACAAGGAGAAGATCGCTACCTTGATCAAAACGAGATAGGAAACCATGCATAAGAGACACTTGAAGAGGATTTTTGACCTCTCATGAATCGTGATACGAGATATATATCATCTACGGCAGGATTGCAAGAGTCGACTCAATCAAATGATATCTTGGCAAGAGAAGTTGAGGAGAAGATGAAGAGGAGTTGAAGAGGAGATATAAGCAGAATGAGATCTTTTGTCGATAATCCAAAAGACAAAGAACATCTGTTGTTCCTCTCAGTGATATCATTCGGACGATTTTGAGGTACAACAATGTGTTTGGTCAGCAAAAATTCTTACGAATGTCAATCGTGAAAATAGATCACCACATTTCAAAAAGGTAGAAGTGGAATGATGACGATCGGTGCATCATGCAACATGTGCTTCTCTTATGGAGAGATACAACAATTGTATCAACAAAAATAAAGATTGGGAAAAAGACCCTAATTCTTATTTTAAAAGAGAATGTTGGATTGATGCTAATGCATGTGTGTATGGTTGGAAATCGAGGGCGAAAGCAATTGCAGAAAAAATTAAATATTCCAGCTAATGTGCGAGAAATAGGACTGAAGTTTCTAGATATTCTTAGAGAAGTAGAGGTACAAGTCTATGTCAATTTAGAGAAGTATAAATTTTTAGGGTTTAACATAGTCTTAGACTCTTTTGGAAGACATAGTATTTTATCCTCTTGTTTTAGAAAACTGAAGCGAGACTTTTATATGACCTTTAATTCTATGATAGCTACATCATTTTGAAATTGGAGTAAGATATGAATAGCTCAAGTTGTGAGATGTGTGTGAGTCTAAAGGCTTGATTGTGAATGAATGTTTTAATAACAAATTCAGTTTGCATGGATATTAAAAACATGACCAGAGAGGATTAGATCCAAATCTTCTATTGTTGTGAGAAAACTAACAAATATTTTTAATAGAGTTCTAATTTCAGATATTATTATTTATTAGACCAAGTGCAAGGACAAATTTCTTATTTCGTATGAAGTAATCGCATTCTTGTTTCTTACATAATATGATTTTATTTTTATTATTTTTAGTATAAACTGTGGAAAACCTTGCACAACTCAATGACAAACTATTACATTTGAAATCTGTTGAATTTGAAAACTATTGAATTTGAATAAGATATGTTATACTAGTATTATTTATAAATGTTTTAATCATAATATTATTGTCAAACATAAAATATTATTTTGAATGCTTTATTGTGTTATGTAGAATATTATATAGTATTGCATAATATGATATTCAAACAATTTACTCCAAAAAATACTTTTAAATTATTTATATATATGTTTAATATTTTTGAAAACATTGATATAATTAATAAATGTTTAAAATTTAAAAATTATTTTATAAATATACTATAATATTATATTATATATATGTGAAATATCTACTTGTAGTCCAGAATTTGATATCCAATTGTCAAACTAGTCTTCTTGAATAATCCAACTCTCTCACTCTAACATCAAAAGAAAAAGAAAAATTGTCCAAATATTCAGTTCCAAATGTGTTATCTTGAACTCTGAATGGTAAAAAACATCAACTTTTATTTTCCACTTTTCACTACTCAAATGTACACGAGAGTTGGAACAGTCCAGATTTAGTGAATAAATGGATAAAAGTAGTCTGAGTTATAAAACTATAATAGAGAGCAAGGCTGAGTTATTTGGAGTTTGCTGACAATGGCTTTCTCATTTGTATATGGAATATTACATTGAAAAAGTTGAGAGATGTATACTAGATTCTATAAGCTAAACAGAGAAGTTGTAACTTACATTGAAGTTTACATAACACGACAGAAAAATTGAGTCTAAATAAAAAAATATTTTCAACTTGTAAATTTTTTTCATATATGATTAATGAGGATTTTATGTTTAAAAAATACTAAAATATTCAGATTTCAGTCCATATGAATGAATCGCATCCTTAATCGAGTCATTAATTTATTGACTATACCATTTTATTGTATTACATGCGTAGACACTACAAAGTCATTAAGCTCTTGCAATTTCACATGCAGTTGTGTGATAATCTTTGTCTTCCAGTTCCTAGAATTGATGATTTCTTCAGAGAAATTTCATTCTTCATACACATTGTTCACTTCTGCAACTTCAGCTTTCGGAGAAAATGAATGTCTTACTGATATTCATCATTTCGCTAGGTAAAATTATGAACTCAAAAAATGAAAGTTGAAAGAACAAAATAAAAAATAACATATTATATACTACGCAATGAATGTTTTTACTATTCACGAACAAATATGGATGAATCTGACAAGTAAATCCCCCTTGTGGATATATTTAGCTGGCTTATTCACCTCTTCTATGTAGTCTGCTTATTTAGCTCTGATGATCCATCTCACTAAAACAGATAGACACTAACTGTTTTAGTGAGACCAGGCCTCTCGAATGGAAAACATACATTCATGGAACAATGGCATATGCTCATCCTGGTGGCTATAATATTATTATTCACTGGAAGTGTGTACTATTATCACGTGGGCAATTTCGCTGGCTCCATGTTTCGCCCAATCTCCCTTTTGTTGTGGCTTACACCACAAGTATCCTCTACAAATCTCAACTTTGATAAATTTGATTGAAATATCTATATCACGTAGTCGTACTTGATTTCTCCGTTACAGTTTACGACTATATATCCAGTGGATAAAATATGCATGCTCTATGAAATAGCCTCGAGCCTCGAGCAATTGATCAGTACGTACTTTTATGTTTACTTAATGCACTTCCTGTGCTAAATATTTTCTAGGCATTTGACGGCCACAAACTTTGCCATGTAACTCTCCACATGTGTCTGCTGTTGATATCATGCTTTTAGCTCCGGCAGCTGCAGATATCCTTCGCATTCTTGTTTTTCTCACGGTCACAGCCGGACGTGACAAGGAGGTGCTTTTGTCCATCGCACTCTTCTTCAATTCCTGGGAAAGATTTCAAAAGGGAAGAACTCGACGTAATGAAAATGAAAAGATTTCCGGTGGACAGATCGACGAAAAGAGTATTTTGATCAGAAAATGGATGAAATTTTACATTATATAGTAATTTTTTTCCAACAAATATTTGACAAAATTTGGTCCAACTTGTCTCGGTATTGATACATCTTTTCCTTATAAGAATAATATTCATACAAGATAAAACTTCGAGGAATTTTTGTTCTTTTTATGTTATCAAAACATAAAACGCATGACATATATCAAAATATATTTTTTGTACTAAATTATCAAAAATTATAAAATATATTCGTAAATGTTAAATAATAACTCTACCTAGAGTTGCAAAACATCCATACATAAGCCATAAAAATAACGCGGAGACTATACATAATCGATTTATCTGGATCTAAACATCCCTTTCTTGGTTTTACAAGCGACGGATAGCAAAAAATAGCGCCAAGTCACACCACTCATAGCAGTGCCGGAGTCTACGGTCTGTAAATCTACATCCGGCGTATGCAATAGGGTGTCTCAAAACCTGTAACTGTAAAAAAGGTGACGGGACTAAGGTTTAATCCCATAGGGTACCCACATGCTGTGTATGCATAAGGTACCCGTAACGATTTTTGTAATTTTAAGAACAAATGTTTTCGGGTAACCCGTAAAGAGCTTTACAGGTAGCTCCAACTTGTTTATGTCTCCTTTCAAAAATACCTTTAAAGTGCGGTTGAGTTTTCCTAATTTTGAAAATTTGAAAATTTGAAAAATAAGTCCGCGCGAGGACTCAACAGAACTATGCAAAACTCATTATTTATGTTCTTGAACTGAATTATATGTCTCTTTCAACTTATTTCTATTATTATATGCCAAACTCGTTACTCTTATCTCTGAACTATTCTAATACAGTTTTGTGGTTCAAAGCAATCACCAAACAGTTATTAGAACGGTTCCGCAGTTCCTTTGAATTGCGAAACAGAGTTACATAGAAAAAACATAGTTTAAAATAATTATTATACTATAAAATATAAAATATTAGTTTAGTATAATATTAAGATATTATTATTGGATATTATTAATTGTTGAAGTTACAATGTTTCATATTTCTGAGAACGATTCATATTATGAATTGTGAGAAAAATCTTCGCGTGGTGAGACACTCACTTGCTGCGTCGATACTAAATTCTAGAACCTATATAGAAAGACGAATCTGTAGTTAAAAACCACTGGAAAGTATGCATCCAAAGCGAATCGTCTCCGGGGGAGGAAATGACAAGTGGAGACGGCGCGGTGGCGTTGGAAAAAGCCAAAGTCTTCTTCCTTGCATGCTGTGCTGGATGAACTCCGGGTCGTTTAATGTTATCAAATATATATATATACTAAATAAGTATAAATAATCATAATATTTTATAAAAATGATCTGTTAACTTATGCCTGGAAACACAAAGAAAATAAGAAATAACCCATAAAGCTTGACCCGAGTGTCGCGCTTCAAAATGTACATGTCTAAGAATCCGTAATCATTTATATATTAATATACACTAAATTTAATTTAATATCTAACCCTTCAAACAGAAAAAACTAGATATTAAATTAAACTCCTGCATATTTACCTCCTCCATATGTGTACAGAAACTATGTAACATTTCAGACTTACAAGAAATCGGAGTATACGAGAATTACGATCATTGGACTCAAGGTTACTATAGGGTACCTCGAACTCTTTACCTGTAGTGGATGTAAAACCAGTTTCAGAGACGGACGTAACATTTTACGGACAAGGTTCGAGACACACTAAAAGGATGTACAAAATTAGAACTTTTCCGTATGACTTTTGACCCGTGAGAGAGAGTTATTATTTCAGTCATACTTTGGTGGATGTTTCTTATAGATATATTTTTAATGAATTTTCACTCTTTTCGTCGTTTGTCTTTGCAGCAGGGAATATACTATTCTAAATAATTATTCTGGATGTGAACATCAAAAATCAATTTAAAAAGAAAATCGTAATATTATTCACAAAAGCGATCTAAAATAAATCACGATTTTTACACAAAGTTAACTGCGGCAAAATTATAGCTTTGTCTCTCTCCACCGTTGAAATTTCCTATTAACTTTTACATCCCTAATAAGGCAAAGCTGATCCTTCCTGAACATGTAGCGAGTCATTGTCGTAGGAGGTACCTGCCGTTCTAGGTTCGCGGCGTTTGAGACTACCGTAGTCACTACTCATGCCGGAAGGTATGGGAGAGCGGAAAAAGTATTTGCACCCGGAGGGACCTAGCAGCTCTAGAGATTGCGAATGTTGACATTGAGACGGAGAAAGCTTGATAGTGTTGGATGGAACTGCGATTTGTATAGTCCCAGAAGGAGCTGGATCCTGGAGCGGAGTGGCGAGCCGAGGACTAGAGAACAGAAGGGCGAAAAAGCGGACAATTGAATCGAGCCTCTGCTGGTCACTTTCGTGGAGTTAGAGTGGGTGGCTTCCGCTTGCAGTTTGAGGGCGTACTGTAGATCGAGCGATGTGGCTTTCTAGTGCAGTGTATGAAATGAGCGGGAGTTTGAGAACCGCGTGGTCCCGCCCTAGCATTGTCGTTCGAGCACAGAAGCGGTCATGGCAGCAGGTCAGTGAGATATTGGTTTCGGAATTTAAGGATGAGAGTTTCGGAATTTAGGGTTTTGTGGAGTTTTATGTAGGCTTAGAATTTGAGCAGATTCATGAAGAGTAGACCCGCAGATTAGCAAATTGTTGGGAGATTGGCTTTTTCAAGTCCAAATTTGAATTTCAGATGAGAAAACCTGGCGGAGCATTTTGCCATGCTTTAATCTAGAACACCGATGTTGGTATAGTGCTTGGTTTGGATCTCGAGGAATGGCAGTGGAGGAATTGAGTGTGTTTCCTGCAATTCCGCATCGCAGGTTAACGGGAGATTCATAGATTCGCGACTGCTCAACCGGAGCAAACGCTAAGTGGTACCTCAACATCATACAGTGAGGAAGTGAGACAAGAATCTTCTAAAGCACAGAGCACCCACTCGCTGAAGCCCGAAGGAGGGAGCAAGGACAAAGCGAGATCCTTGACCGAACACAGCTGCCGAAGCACGGGCCTTTGTTGTTGATAAGTTCCAAAAGGGTTTCACATTTGCATCCGCCTCAGCCACAGCAGGATTCTCAAAGTTGAGAAACACAAAGGTTGTGGATGCTGTTAAGGGCAGCTACAGTTTTCTCAAATAGGAGCTCAATACTCCTGCCTCTCGCCGAAGGCGAAATCCAGGGCGCCAACTACAGCACCTGTGGAAACGAGTAGTGAGAACGCTATTGTGCCAGTAGTAAAGGAGATGCTGCACGAGATTTTAACACACGGCACGATTGAGCTGAAGAGTCAGCAAAGTACGGATTTCAGATGAATGTAATCTGTGCTTGGAGACCTCAAATGAAGGGCTGGGGGTAGTTGTAATGCCGTTCTAGGTATTGTTCCTTGGAATGCCCGTGATTTATTGGAGGCGCAGGACAACTGATGCTTCAATGGGAAATGAAGTGTCTCCGTCTAAGTTGAACCACGGTTCCGGTCTTATCCATCCAACGCCACTTATTCTTCGTCTAAGTATTTGTTGCCTGGTGTTGTCATTCCTCAGCTTCTAGTGTTGTAAATTCAAAACCAACAACTTGAGCTTATAGAATAAATTGTGATATTTTCATCGCCAATAGTACCCTTCATCGATAAAGTCTAGTTTCAGGAACTCACTCAACACGTACCTCGCGGGTAGGAGTTGTGACAGATTGAGTGTCAAGAGTCTTTGGCCAATTGAGCTTCCCCATACGCTGTTTGTTGCGAGCATGTGGAGGCTTGGAGAAGAGCCATGATTGATGATGTACTGTGATGCTAGGAGGGCAACTACCTCATTATGTAACATAAATGGATGTTGACTTGTGCGCAGGGACTGGCTCCTCGACGATAGGCTTCATAGTACAGTTCTCTGCTTTTTGAAGAGCTTCTTGTCACGTTCCACGCATAATATCTACTGGACCTGAACTAAGAGTAAGACTTCGGAGAAAGACTTCTTACAAAATGCAAACCGATCAAACAGCACCAAGTTGAGGACGGTGCATGAGCCCAGAAGGGATTGTTGCTGATATATCCGAATCTTCCTCAAGTTAAATTTTGGTTTACTTTGGATCAAGTTCGTTTTCTCCCCAAATCGCATGAACGACTGCAATAAGTTTGACTAGTTCGGAGGTTCTGGAGCACCTTTTGTTGAGTTGTGCGGAAAATTTGTGACAAAATGCTGTCGTCGTCTTGTGAAAGTTACAAGTGAATAATATGGCATGGGTTCAAGTGACAGCCGGATTGTACGGACTAATTCGGGACGCTAAGTACAACAATGCTATCAAGTAATGCATTCTCGTCGTCTCATCTTTTGTTTCATTTCAAAAGCCGAGTGCCCATATCCACTCACCGAGAGTTTTTACCATTTATGTGGTGATATGTTCTCCAACTTATTATTGTTGATCGTTTGTAGACTTTTGGAAGAGCAACTCGAGTACTTTCAAGATAGTCACGCAGCTCTTTCACTTTCAGCCTATTGTCACTACATGGTCGGAAACTTTCATGCGGCCGCCTCCCTGTAAGCTTCTTAAGTTCCAGAGAACTTCAAGTTTTTCAAGCTCTCTAGATATGGTCAATGTTTGAAACGATGTTGTAAACATCTTCCAGTCGGAAAACAACAACCACCATTTGATCTTCGTGCGGTTTTCTGTAAGTTCCTATCTTATTCGAAATAAAGCTTAGAGCATCTCCACTGCAGGTCTTTAAAGACTCCTCAAACCAGTTAGGATAAGCGGTGGGAAGCATCCAACTGCTCACCTTTATAATTGTCTTTAATTTACAACAATTTCAACAGCGTGCTTCTCTAACTTCAAGATATCAAATAAAGACTCTATAACCCAAAATCATATCGTACGAGGAACATTTTGGGTACTTTTAAACAGGTTTGAGTTTCTGATGCTCTTTAGGAGAGTCATTTAAAGACTGCAGTGGGAAAATTTCTCCTGTAAAGAAGATAAAGATAGAAGATCTTAAGGAGGTCTTTTCATCGCTATACGGGTGGAGATGCTCGTACAGAGGAAACTTAAATCTGATATTGGAAAAAAAGCAATAAAGTCCAACCTTTTTGATAAACGCAGGTACGAACAGTTGACTAAAGGATATCCGACCGAGGAGAAATATGCCATGTATCACGCTCAATCTTTGTACAAAGTAAACAGTTTACCTGCTCCAAGTCCAGACTTTACCGTTCAGTCATGAATCAAAATCCGAAGGTTTTGGTAATTTCAGTTTGTATTGTATTGTCAGACAAGTCTAATTTGCGAGTTCAACTCATCAAATAACCATTGGATAGTTTACATCGTTACTACGATATAATACCAGAAAACCTATATATGGACAAGGATTAATACTGAATAATCGTTACTAAAACATGACTACGATCTCCCAAGGGGGGGAAATATGTCTACTTAGTTATGCGTGTGAGATATCCAACTCTTGACAACTATGATACAACTCACAATGAAGCACAGAGCATGAGATGAACTTAGTGTACACTGTATGATAAGTCAGAAGCGATCCTGACAAGAAAGATGACAGTTATACAAGACTTATCGAGTAGTCCAGCAATTCTCAACTACTCTTTCTGTCAGATTTTTCTATTGCTCGTGAGGACATTTTTCTTATTAAACGGAAGAGTTATGCATGTCAAGCTTGCAGGGTGGGATGTACTCGAACGCTGCTCGAGCTTGTATGTCCGTAGAGGGCAATCAGACAAGGGTGATTAATTTGCAAGCTTGTATACGACATGAGCAAGGAGACATATCTGGTATGTATACTCCGCATAGAGGATTAAATATTTTGAGATAATCTTTTCATGGTTCTCAAAGACTATATTAACTTTCATCTTTTTTAAAATTTCATCCACAGATTTCACTTAACACTGGTGAGGTAGATTTCACTTCGAGGGTTTCACCTTCACAAATTTCACCTTATAAGACTAGTGAGGTATTGCAAACGCCTAGCCCTCGCAGTGCCATTGCATACGTAGCGACCTGTTTTGGGTCGAGTCAAAATGTATCAATATGTACATCGTGCAAAGAAAGCTGGATGTCATAGAGTCTCGACGACTACTCAGAATCTGGAGGGGCAAGTTTGAGTACACCGAAACAGGTATTGGACGTGATGGTTCGAAATGACTGGAAAATCCATTCAGATCTTGAAGTTCAGGTTTTGCATGGTTTGGTGACAATTCCGTCACGTAGAAAGTTTAGTTTTTCCTCGGTCTCTGAAAGTTATGGATGATAAAACCAGCAGGAATCGGACCTTGCTTGACTAGGTAGAGCAGATAGACATGACATTCACCTAGTCTCGTCCAATCTCGTGCAATCTAGAGCAAATCAACACACTGCACTGACAAGTCGAAGATTCAGGACCCGGGGCTGTCCGAGGTTGAGCAACTTGATATTGCTTTCTGATATCGCTGTTGATCCCAACACTCTCTGTATGTTCTTGTGATGAACCATAACATCCTATCCAGGAAGGAATAATAAATAGTTTGTGTATTCTGTAGAGACAGCTTATAGACCCTTCAGCTGTATATCGGGATCTGTGTTGCTTACCTCTTCAGTCCCGGAGGAGTGTACTGAGGATACAGTGAAGCAGAAACACGAGAATTCTGAAAATATGCTGGACTACGAATCTTGGCACCAGACAGAGTGTGCAGTGGACTCTGCATGGACGAATAACTTGAGATCCTATCCGAGGAAGAAGGGTTCTTCCTCTTGGATGCCGCCCGAGGGGGATCTTCGTTACGACTACGGGGAGGAGAGCCACACCCTCAAAGTTCCTCGGTTTCCTCCTAGCGAGGTATTTTCATACCCAGAGTCTCCTCACTTCGGTCGTCCAGCAATTGGGAGTCAACTGAATCTACTCCTCACACGAGATCCGGGCGACTTGTCACGTGCTTCCTCAGCCTACGAGACTAGAGGAGGTTGGGGTTCACAGTTCCCACGACCTTCTTCCAGGTCCACGAGTGTTGAGACTCAAAAGCCTCAGAGTAGAGTACAGAGGCAGATCACGAGCAGAAACCGGTTGCGACCATTATCCAGGATGAGTCGTCTTGCAAGTAGAGAGCAAAGTTATCCCAACGACCTATCCTACGATGAACATGGGAGAGGATTGACTTCCTTTCTTGTGTCGAGAAAGACATGGAAAAATTCTCCGGCTTCTTTACATGGTTCAGAAAAGAGATCCCGGTATGTCTCAAAGTTCACTCGTCGATCTGAGAACCCAAAACTTCTGTCGCCAACATTAAAACAAGACTACAACGTAAACGATTCTCATGGTATGTCCCCGAGGTCCAAAGATTTCCTTGACTTGATAGGATTGTTCGAAGAACCTGAAACTCTTATGGAGGACAGAGAGTTCCAGTACATTGCAGAGGAAGTACAAGACGCAATCAAGTCCTCCGTTGAAAGATTGTTATCTTCCCAACAAGACGAGACCTATACACATAGTCTGACCTCTCAAGCGCAAGATTCAGAGAAAACCCAAGGGCACCGACATCCTGAAAGCTTACCAAACGTACTTCCGAAAAGCTCCTCTGGATTACGCTCAATCGGGAAGGCAGGAGTGTTCAGCCTTTCTGGCAACGGAGTAGATGCTAAGGTTCGTCGACCACGCAACGGGTCGAGTCCCAATGTCCTTCAATCCCATCCTCGCTTATCTTCATCGAACAAACTACAATCTGTACCCTTAGAAGTAAACAGACGTATAAGTGGCCCACAGGGACTTGACGTTTCTCTCCCTAGCACGCCTATGAGTATCGTGCAAGTAGGCAGCAGGACACAAGGACCATTGCATCAGGCTGAACTTCCCTCAACACCCGAACGACTTCCAACAAAGGAAGAGACTGAAGATGCATTCTTTAAGGATTGTGCTTCATATGAATCAATGACACGCTCTTTGGATCTATCCGATCCTGCTTTCAGTTCTACAAATTCGTTTAGCTCTTCACAGGTCAATACTACTGAGCTGAAGGATTTCACCGCACCTACAATGTCCGTCAGCAACTTAGATGGAAACACCCCCCTTCCGAGTGTAGGTACTGGCATAACCTCAACAACCATTGTCCAAGATAAGGGACCGTTCATCAAACAAATTATCTGCGTTGTTCCGGGAGCTAGTAAAGAACGTAAGCTTTACATCGATGACGCGGAGCACTCAAGAGAAACTAATAATCAGGTAATCAGTCCTACATAATCCAGAACACTCCGATCTCTACAATAACCAATCAGAGTAGAGAAGGTTCATCTTACATGCTAAGAAACGCTATCCATACCAAAGATCAGGCATGACACGATTATTCCATATACTTCCCAAATTTTGTTATTCCATTATTTCTTATGCACAACAAGTACCCTCGTTCTTTTGTCACAGAGCTAGGATGTCAAACTAGTGTCCTGAAACACCTAGAGAAAACCGTAACAGTTCAGACCCAAAATGCCAATCATCTTTTCAAGAGATTCAGAAGAAACACTACAATGCACCAGTTTCAACTCCTAAACTTAAGAAAACGCGTCACGACAACTAGTTTCCTGCTTTGATTCCCATGGCTCCAAGATTCACAAATTGCAAAATTTCTGCAGAAAACAACACAACCGGTCAAAGCTTCAAAGCAACTCAAAGTGCCACCGCCTAAAAGGTCACTCAAAAAGGTGTCCATCGTGGAAGTAGAGAAGGAGGTCGCATCTTCACTCAAGGGAAAAGTTCTGAAGAAGCAAGATGGTCGTCAAAATGTGGACCGGCTGAGGAATTTCAAAAAAGCTGACCAAGAAAGGTCCATGAAGAAACAAAATCTTCTTAACGATGACCCGCTCAGAAAGGTCAGACAACCTAAGCATGGCCGTGACGTGAGGAAACAACACGAATTTCTTAACCTGGACCGGGTCAGAAACTTCACCCAAGCTGAACCCGAGAAGAGCATGAAACACGATGCAAATCAAGAAACTCCAGCCAAAAGGATGAAGACTTTATTGTCTGATGGACAACAATTTAAACCTCGCATACGAACCTACCTCCAGAGTTACATCCTGAAATCTGGAGTAAAACTCCCGATCTACGATGGTTACCTACAACAATACTATATCCAGAGGCTTGAAGCGGAAATGGCCAAAGCTCACAATGAGCCAGATCCAGTAGATATCTTTACCTCCGCAATATCAGAAGTTCAAGGTACAAAGGATCGTACCATGCTCAAAAGCCGAAGAGACTCAAGCGAGCAACGACCTTTTGATCCCAGTCTATCTACTCACTCCACTGCTGCTCAGACCAGCTCCATGGGTCCCCCTTACAGAAAAAAAATTCCCAAAAGCGATTTCGGAAAGATGTCTTACGATTTGAGGAGTACAAAAGAAGAGCGAAATCTCAGTACTCTATCCAAGGAACTTAGTGATGTGATGACTGCATCAAATAAGACCTTCATAACAGAGTTGAATAACAAGAGACTTCCCAAATCTGACGAGGGAAGCCTAGCTGAGACTAGCGAACCTATAGCAGAGTTACTCGTTCAATACGAGGAGCTGAAGAACTATATTGATACCGTGTTCCAAAATTTTGTACCTAAAGGTTCAATGCCAGAGTTTGAACCGGAAACAACTCAGACGGGCACAAGTGACCAACGTCTCGCACCAGAACCATACCAGGTTGTTTCATGGATCCACGACTTCGAGACTAATCAGGCTCTCAGAACCACTACAAGGCCACGCCAGGAAACACCTGATAACTGCGGAGGTGAGAGCCGACCCTTGGAAACTTCCAAAGCTCAATTGTTGGACTCGTCTGACAAAGATATGCTCTTAGTCTCTGGAGATTTGTCCAACCCGTGTAGACTTGAACAGTCTGAAGATGCTGACAATCATTTGCAGAAGTCATTGACTAAAGAACCAATAGAAGAACAACAACAAAGCGACTCACATCTAGGTAGCATTCAATCACAATCAACGTTGAGTCAAGACATCATCGAGCCAAGTGATGAGACTCAAAAGTTGTCCCGATCATCGTTGATTATACAAAAGTTAGACTTGTCTCCAGTTGACACTCAACCACAATCAGCGTTGAGCCAAGATATCGGAGTTTCAAGTGATCAGCCTCAGAAACCGTCGCATTCATCGTTTATCATAGAACAACAACACTCATCTCCAGATAGCATGCAACCGCAATCAGCCTCGAGTCAAGACACGGCCATGTCAAGTGATCAACCCTGGAGATCATCTGTTTCATCCCTGATCATACAAGAACAACAAAAAGAAGACACGTCTCCACATACCAGTCCACTACAAGTAGCATTACCTCAAGACACTATGGAGTCAAGCGATCAGTCTCGAAGATCACCTCGTCCATCCTTGAGGATACAACACCAACTAAAACAACAAGGTTCATCCCTAGGTGGGATTCAACCACAATCAACATCAACCGAAGACACCACAATGAGAAGTAACGAGTCAGACACACTATTTGGTTCACCCTTAATGCCAAAGGTGAAACCTAGCTGGAATTCATCGATTGTCATCACTGCTAGAAAACCTAGAAGGAGCAGTGCAATTATCGAGGCTTCTAGAGAAGCACCACTGACACTGAAACCAAAATCACTAAGCTATACAGAGACCCAGAAGTCATGGGAGAAAGTGAGCTACACAGAAATGTTGGAATCAAGGGAGCAGTACACAGGAACCCAAAACTTACAAGACAGAAGTGTTTCAAGAATTAGAAGCAATTTAGAGGATCAAGCCTCGGCAGCTTCATCATCGACCGTTTTTGTTGGACCAGAAGGCGTTTTACTTAACTCTATAACAAAAGTACCTGATTTTTCCCAGCCAAACATTGAGAGTACTACCTCTACTACCAGTTCCATGACCTCTAGACCAGTCCCTGTTACCTCGGCAACTCCTAAGCCAGCTACGGAGGATGCACTTGAGATCCTTAAAAGTCGTGGCTGGAATCAAAGGAGGAGTAGCTTGCCTGAGTACAATCAACTGTGTTTTGATCCTTCTCAGATCCAGCATAATGCCCGACGTCAAAGTACAGGCAAAATCAAGGTTTCAGTAACACCTTCCGAGCATTATTTCAAGAGTTGGTTGGGAAAGCCTGTGTTTTCTCTATCAAAAATTGTCCCTTTCCTTACATCTGCCGAAACTCCAATCATTACAACAGAAGACCTTACCATGATTTCGGACTCTGACACTAATTCTACCTTCGCATCAGCTGTTAGTGCCCAGAGTGATTTCCAAGAAGTGAACTCTGACTCGTCAACTTATGTGAAAGTAACCAGCACATCTGAAGAAACTACTACAAACGCCTTTTACTCTTCTACGTCTACTGAACACAGTACTGAACAAACAACACATGTGTCATCTGAAGCACTTGAGGTTCCCCCATCCAGTTGGGTTGAGAAAAAACAATCCGTTGATTTAAATGCTCCAACCATTACAGAAACTGCTCCCCAAATATCGTCTCCTAGCGCAATCGTTCATCAAACTGGAACCGCTACCTATTTCGCATCCCAAAATTCTACAACTCCAGAGGTGTCACCCGGACAGAAGTTCATTCTTGAGCCTAGTTACGTAAGGAGCGAACTATCTACAACTTCCCAGACTCCTTCTTTGTTCCCAATGCCTTTCTCGTCCAAAACTTATTCCTCTGATTCTACTATGAACTCCGCTAACAATATTTGGGTTAGAAGAAGAACAAGTATGGCCTCGATGGAACTTGAAAGATACCTTCCATCTACCTTGGTTAGCTCCGAAGGCCAGACAAATGCTGATGTTAACCAATATGAATCTTCTCCTAAGAGGACTGACTTGATTCATCCACAAGAATCAGGCGCGACTTCACTCTCTATTGTTAATGACATTCAAGGTGTCAATAGAACTGATATACAACCTATAGTTGCGGACTCATTTGACTCCACAAGCGAGACCTACACTATTCCTGATCCAAACTGGAATTTGTCCTTGACGGGTTCTGCCGTCTCTCTTACATCTGACTCCATGAGCTCTGGCAAGAGTGATACTACAACTAATTTACCCAAAGTCGACGTGCCTTCGACATCTGGCTCTAAGAACTCTACGAGCACGACCGATACTACTTTGCGAGGAAATCTACCCTCCGTGCAAACTGATATCTCTCTTGAATCTGACTCCACGAGGTTCCTAGACACAACATATACTACTCCTAATCTACGAGGAAATCCGCCTTCCATGGAGGTCGACGTCTCTCTTTCATCTGCTACGGCAAGCTCTGTTTCTCCTTCTCGTGCAATCACTCAAGAAGCCAAAAATTGTGGTGCAGATGCACCAGCATCAAAAGCACTGTTAAACGTAGTCCATGAACGTGCAACCTCGGATGCTTCCACAGTGTATGGAACTCTAGCTAACTCCCTCGCAACAAACACTGAAGTCTCACGTGACATCATGAACCCCCCGACGGACAATTTCATAAGCAAAACACCTGGAGTTCCTAAACCTGCATATTTTCATCCTTGCATTGCCTGCATCGCAGCAAACGGAAAGATGTCCAAACCACCTAGGTATCCACGAGTGCTAGGGGACGATGATGGAAACATTTATCTCGGGGACGTTCTGAGACAGAGTTTTGATCCACGACCAGGAGACGTGATGATCGTGAGAGAAAGCAAGCAACATCACTTCAAACACAGTGGATACGTGTGCTTCTATACAAGACAACACACGAGTTACGATTGGTGCGTGGGAGACTTCATTCTCCGCAGTGGCAAGTTCTATGGCACCAACAAGTGGTACGTTAGTAAACAGTGTAAGTTATATCAGCGTACTCATGATAAGCATTGGATGTTAGTGGGTTTGGTAGAGAGACCAGATCACATGTTGCCACTAGTAATGAACGAGCAACTAATGGATGCAAAACCCCGATCATTTGTCCCTCGGAGGGGAGATTTTATCGTGCGAATGCGAGCATTGGAGGGTCCATCGCAACTAGAGGTATGGACTTTCAAGACCAAAATCAATCCTGGAGACATTCTTGCAAGGGTATACGTTGGAGATGTGGGTTTGAGGTGCGATCCCAAAGACGTCTTTGAGGGTCAAGTCGAACTGTATGTTTGTGGAGGAAAGAGCATTTCTTGGACTTTCATGGGCCGAGATATTTGCAGGTTCAGAGATGGTCATGATCTGGAAACCAAATCCGGCATGTAAACGTACATAAAAGTGTTCTACGTCATAAAATTCTCTTGTATCGGGATGAAAGAAGAAAACCATCAAAAGCCTTTGAAGCTATCAGTTTAGGTGCTCGAGCAAAACCTGTGAAGCAATCAACCTTCCCGTGCCTTCGAGTAGGAGTTATTACTTTGATGTACCCCATTTGTAACAACTGGGCTTCGAAGTTTCACGATCAAGGATTTTACTTTCCTGTACCTGGAACTTTCCGAAGTTGACGCAGCTATAGACCGACTCATATAGTCGTACCTTCGTCACGGCGGTAAGTCTGAACTGAGACACCGAATTTCATAAGTTCATTTGGTATCAAGTATGCCGTTGTCGCAACCTCGAGCTGAATGTTTCCGTGCTCGCCGTCACGATAGGAGATTCCAGGGCACTGCGTTGGAGGAATTCAAACTACTATCAGCAACGTATGTTGTTGATCCTACACAACTTTAATATCATGTTAAACAACTGGCTTTTACTCTTTTCCTTCTCACAAATTGCTAAGTTAACAGACAAAAATGATCTATACTGATGTGCAAAAGACCGAGAGAGAGATACCGATGCAAGTCTTCCTTCTTCACCGTTGGAATGATACATGGGCCTAGCCGGGCTTTAAATCTTGGTAATTCTTGCATAGCAAAGACTTTTTAGGTCGTGCATCCACTTTAAAAGTAACTTTTTAGGTCGTGCATCCACTTGGTGAAGTTTTCGTGCTTTATGTAACGATTTTTTTGATAGATTGATAAATTAACTGATAATTGATTGTGTATGCACATTGATTTGATTATGCATGTCATGCGATTGAATTGTTATGGTTTTGCTTTTGTGATTTTGAATTTGGAAATGTTTTGGTCAAAAATGATTTCCATTCGTGTTTTCATGCAGGTGCAAATCAGTCATTTTGATTATATGGTGTTCCATGCGAAAAACATTTCAAACAAAAAGTGAGAGTTTGTTAAGATTTTAGTATAATTTGTAGTTTTGTTTGTCTCTGTTAGAATAAGAGTTTCTCTTTTAGTATGAGAGTAGAAGTTTGTCTTTGTTAGTATAAGATTATTCATATTTTGTTAGTTGAGTCTTCTATTAAATTTGATTCTGATTTAATTTGATTCAATAGTAGTTCATAGAGATTAATCTTTAATAATAAATTTTATCATATTAAATTATGCATATCAAAACACGTACAAAAAAAATTGATGATTGAAAAAGGTAGATTTGTATGTAAATTGATTTTGAACAACGTAGATTTTGTATCTTAGATATTGTATTTTTATTATTTAATAATGAATTAAGATTCTAAGAATACATAAATTTCTAAAATAAATCTTACAAATATCTAATAAGATGTTTTGATTATGTTTGGTTAGTATGAACCATTTGTTCGTTAAAAACGAAGACCAAGACACATCAAAAAGTTAAGTTTATGAGGAGGATGTAACGTTTTCTTTTGCAATCGGGGAGCATGTAACACTTTGTCTAACTAACTTTATCATATCATGGTGAAACTCAGTATGTACGTTCTTCATGGTTGCCATACACCTTGGGGAAAATGGATATTGAATAATATTTTCTTGTTCAATTCTAGTTCATGCTAATTAAACATGCTAATTAAACAAAAAGGTCAAAATAATATCATACAAAGTTAAAATATCATCTCTTGAAAATGAATAATAATGATACATCATGTTACATGTTTCTAGAAAGTTCTGAAGCATTTACACATTAGTAACGGAGTGTTTATGATCAATTTTTTTCTGTACTATGATGGCGTGATATATTTCTCCATTGACGAAGAACACCACACACTCCTATGAGAAGGGCAACCTCTCCAATCTTTTCTCTATGTGCTAGGTAGTTCTGCTCATAGATACTCTTAACATCTCAGTTGTAGATCCATATAATGTACTTCTTCTTTTTCTAATTTATATTAGTTGCAAAATCTTTGGAACCAAACATGAGGGAACAACGAAGCAGGTGGATACATTCCCACTCTATGTATATTTATAACTTAGAAATACAATTAGTTTTATTTATTTCATTTGATCTCTCTTGTATAGATATTTCATAAGTTATGAAGACTGAGACATACTTGACTTTATCTTAAATTTTATTTCTATCAATGTATAATTAAGCTGTATTTCTCCTATGACAAAATATTATGATCTCCTTGAAACAGACAATTTCAGCTTATTAATATTAACTAGAGAAGTAATTATATATTCATATTTATTTTCTAAATCATTGAAAACATAGGAAGATTTTAAAGTAAAGATCAACATGATCTAATGTTTGTCCAGTGATCAATTTTAACAGCTTGTAGAAAAATGAAGTGTATGTAGTCTATCAATATTGTTCATCTCAAGTCTCCTGAGTAAATCTTTGACTAAATCAATGTTCTATATACTTCCCAGACTCAATGTATGTGCCACTTGCCTTAACATTTATCACATGCGGTTATAAGAATGTTATATTTCACTTGCATCTATGTCAGTTGTCTATTATTAGAATACTTTATCGTCTTAAATTGTTTAGTCAATCATCAACTATCTTGATTATAGACACTTCAAGGCAAGCATGACTATACATATCTCAGATCAAGAGAATATAGTAGACTGAAACATGTCTAGCTAATCCATAATAACTTAAGAAAATATCAATAACACATGGGCTTATATTGCATACGGGATTGGATATTTGCAGTCATATTTGGTGTCGAGAATTTGATGCTGCAGGAAAAATCATCCTTCTTAAGGAAAATGCACGTAACATCTATTAAGGTTGTTTCGAATTCAACTTCTTGACAGTTTTTTTCTCAAGTCTAAATCTCTCTACGTCTAGATCATCGTGTCCACCATGGCTACTTGACGTTTACTTATATGCTTCATGTGTCATTTGATTAATGTCCACTTTAAAAGTTCAAGATTAATTGTTAGCTTAATAAACATTTTCATAACTCTCGACGTGCATCTTTGACCTTCTCCCCAGAAAGTGTTTCTCTTCATTTATATTGTATTCTTTCTCACTTCAAGGATTATTGGCTCTATTATATAGAGTCATTTACATCTATGTGAAGCTATACATCCTCACATGGAAGCAAAATAAATATAGTACACGAGTAGGAGTGGAGTTAAGGGACATCAGGATATACGTGAGAAATCAATCAGGATATTTTGCCATGAAAATAAAGGGAAGATACTTCAGTTGTGTAAGAGTGAAATTGTGTAATTTAAGAGTAAAGCCTATAGTTGCAATGTAACAACATTGATAATTTTAAGGTTATCAAGACTTTCTCAAGAACACATCAATAAAACATGTCAAGTACTAATCTCAATGAATTCTTTGCTTGATGTCCATATCTTTCATTTGGTATAGCTAACTTAAGAATGTTACATAGTATAACTTAAAGATAGGTGCACTCATATTATGTTTTTCATTATTAAAACCGGTGTGGTTTTGACATATGTAATTTCACTAAAATATTCTTTTGTATCACTTGTTATCCTTGTTTGGAAGTTATTTACACTTGTTGTATATTATGTAAATAACATCTTACTAGATACAAATTTCTGTTATAAAAGTTCACTGAAATGCATAATAAATAACCAATTAAACTTGATAAATTATAACGTCATCAACGTCAATGGGAAGATTGATTAGATGACATATGAGAGATCTCAACTCATCTTGCTATTCACTCATATTAATGTAATAAGAGGATATATATAAAACGATTGATCATCTTAAGAAAGATACAACGTGTTCTAACACAAACTTCATCTTCAAAGGTATATGTTGTCACAATTGGTCGATAACATGCAATAGATAGTTAAACTTGAAGTCTACTTTTTGTATATTTATATATGTTTTGGTCTTTGTTTTATAAGATATGGCATATGTAAGTAATATAACTGTTGATTTGTTGATGAACATTAAGAAAGATATATTTTGTCACATCTTTAGTTTTTCTCTTTCTTGGTATACAAACGTTTTGTCTTTTTCATTTTCAGTAAACTGTTCCATATTTTATGATGTTTTTTATAGTGTACCAGAGTTATTTATTTTAGGTTATGTGCTTCTTTATTCATGTTTATTGGACATTATTACACATACATCATGAAATGATGATATAGTATTCAGTAGTAAGTTGGACTGTTTTTTACTCAACACTAATACACAAAATAATATATTCTAATAGTTATGTATATTCATCAATGTTATGTTTTATGTTATTAATACATTTGAACTACATGATTAAAAATTATCTAAACCTATGCAACATAAACCCAAAAATGTGAATAAGTAATATAAGGGTATGGGAAGCATATCAGTTCACTGGAACTGATATCATGAGAAATTTTTTGATATCAGTAAAAATCAGAAGATAGATATCAACCCCGATAACTATATTTGAGATAGTTATTGACCTCTATAACTATATCAGTTATAGTTATAGAGGTCGATAACTATCTAAATATAGTTATAAATATCAATAACTATAACTTGGATAGTTATAAAGGTCGATATCTATCTCGTGATATCAGTTAAATTTTCATGATATCAAGAGATTTCTTTCTGATAACTGATATGTTACTCTTCTCCGTGATATAAGTCACTTATAAGACTAGGATCCAGCCGCTAAACTAGATAAATATGAAAAATACAAAATTCAAAGATATGGATACTTAACCTCTATAATCGTGAAAGTGATAGAGAAAAATGGCTGCTGTTGTCTTCCTTTTATAGTGGAGACGAGATAGAATAAAATCTTTTTTTGTAACTTTTTCGTCTCAAGCGGTTAGAGTGAAATCAATTTGACAAAACCGTGAAATCTTACGCATTGATCTATTTCTTACATTGATCGTGGCTGTCCTTAGAAAAAACTATATAAGGTGAGGTTGAAAAGTTCATTATTCATTTTACATTTGTGGAGTTACTTGCCAAATTCTTTTGATCGGCTCCACCCTGTTTTCCAGCATTTACACATTAGTAACAGAGTGTTTACGATCGAATCTTTTCTGTACGATGATGGCATGATATATTTCTCCATTGACGAAGAACACCACACACTCTTATGAGAAGGGCAACCTCTCCAATCTTTTCTCTATGTGCTAGGTAGTTCTACTCAGACATATTCTTATCATCTCACTTGTAGATCCATATAATGTACTTCTTCTTTTTCTAATTTACATCAGTTGCAAAATCTTTGGAACCAAACATGAGAGAACAATGAAGCAGGTGGATACATTCCCACTTTATGTATATTTATAACTTAGAAATACAATTAGTTTTATTTATTTCATTTGATCTCTCTTGTATAGATATTTCATAAGTTATAAAGACTGAGACATACTTGACTTTATCTTAAGTCAAGTATGTCTCAGTCTATGTATGTATCTTAAATTTTATTTCTATCAGTGTATGTATTTCTCCTATGACAAAATATTATGATCTCCTTGAAACAGACAATTTCAGCTTATTAACATTAACTAGAGAAGTAATTATATATTCATATTTATTTTCTAAATCATTGAAAACATAGGAAGATTTAAAGTAAAGATCAACATGATCTAATGTTTGTGCAGTGATCAATCTTAACAGCTTGTAACAAAATGAAGTGTATGTAGTCTATCAATATTGTTCATCTCAAGTCTCTTGAGTAAGTCTTTGACTAAATCAATGTTCTATATACTTCCCAGACTCAATGTATGTGCCACTTGCCTTAACATTTATCACATGCGATTATAAGAATGTTATATTTCACTTGTATCTATCTCAATTATCTATAATTAGAAAACTTTAGTGAATCATCAACTATCGGTAAAAGTCAAATGATAGATATCAACCTCGATAACTATACTTGAGATAGTTATCGACCTCTATAACTATATCAGTTATAGTTATAAAGATCGATAACTATCTCAAATATAGTTATAGAGGTCAATAACTATAACTTGGATAGTTATAGAAGTCGATAACTATCTCAAATATAGTTATAGAGGTCAGTAACTATAACTTGGATAGTTATAGAGATTGACATCTATCTCGTTTTATCAGTTAAATTTTCATGATCTCAAGTGATTTCTTTCTGATAACTGATATGTCACTCTTCTCCGTGATATAAGTCACTTATAAGACTAGAATCCAGCCGCTAAACTAGATAAATATGAAAAATGTAAAATTCAAAGATATGGATATTTAATATCTATAATCGTGAAAATGGTAGAGAGAAAATGGTTGTTGTTGTCTTCATTTTATAGTGGAGGTGAGATAGATTAAAATCCTTTTTTTGTAACTTTTTTCTCACAAGCGGTTAGGATGAAACAATCTGACAAAATCGTGAAATCTTACGCATTGATCTATTTCTTGCATTGATCATGGCCATCCTTTCCTTGTGTGGCAAAACTGACAACTCTGGAAAAGACCGAGAAAACTATATAAGATGAGGTTGAAAAGTTCATTATTCATTTTAAATTTGCAGAGTTACTTGCCAGATTCTTTTTAGCGATCGGCTCCACCTGTTCTCTATGTCAATATCCTATATTTAGCTAGAATTTCGAAAATAGGTTTTAGACCTCTAGGGTGAAATCCCAAGATAGTGTTTGATTACAACACCTAGTCCAATTGTATCATACACGGCGGGTGACATTTTCTCTTTTGGTTCCAAAAATGACATGGAAAGCAAAATGGTTCCTCATGGATGGTTTGTTGAAACTTGACGTTTTATAATTGATGTTAGTGGAGAGTCACAAAGAATTTGTTACGACATGTTTTGTCATGTCTGTCTCGTCTGATCTGAGATCTGTCAAGGTATTTCTTATCGGACCGGAAGAAGACTTATCCGCTATGACCTACCAGTGAGGAAGTTTACAAATGTGAGCCGACGTCTATTTTAACGACATCGACTCACATTTGCAAAGAAATCAAGCCGAGCTGTTGACACAGATGAGGTTTTACATATTCTTGTCTTATTTCATCTTTCATGATAATGTGTTGTCTTTCTCATGGACTTCATGGGTTGGAACCATGAGTTGGTCTTAAGCCCATACTGTTCATGGACTGTCCGCTGTCATGTTGTGACACGTCTGATATGTGGATTTAGCATGTAACTTATATTGTGTTGACTTTTATTTTCTGCGAACGTTTTCGTGTAACTCGTCAGATTAGGTATCACGTTCACAGTTCTCGGAGATGTAAGATCACACGACAATGAGACATGTCAGCTTAGTGATCTGTGGACATTCGTGTGAATGGTTCTTGTCATCAAATTTAGATATAAGATAGAAGGACAAAGATTTATGAGGCATTATTCCTTGCTTGGAGTTTCACAAGTGTTTCTTAGTGTCTTACATGGAGGATGAGGAGCTACGAGAGTTGTACTGATGGACGAAGGATTGATCAGATTTTCTAAACCTGAATCTATTTCATATCAAGCTTCACTACATCAATCGCAATCACTTTCGACAATGGTTCGTTGTCTACTTTGGAGAAGAGTTCATGAGAAAGATGATGGACTCTCTGAGGTTCCTCACTACTAAGGCTTGCTACATAACTTTGGGTCGACAAATGTGTCTTATCTCGCACTTAGTGTTAAAGTTTATCAGCGGGAGCTGATTTAAATTCATCTCTTGTTAGATGAAGATAAAAATAGTAAGATTTCATTCTTGACCGTAAGTGACAACAGATAAGATCACGGTGACAAGTGAGAGCATAACTTGTCCAGTAAAGTTATGCCCAAAAGATCCTACCAGAAATTGTTCGAAATGAACTCGTTCAAGATACAATAGTTTGATTAGAAAGAGATTTCAAAATGAAAACCTTGGTGGTAGATAGAGCCTTTCATCCATCTCTCACAACATCCTTACTCAGTCTACACAAGAATGAGATCCATAAAGTATCGATATTAAAACAGACTCCCACACATAAGACCACCACCATGTATATCTACGAGTAATCACTTGAAACCTTTAAGGTCGAATGTCTTCATAGATCACTCTCCTTTGCTTTAAAGTAACAAAGCATAAAACAAGGATAGGCGTAAGTTCATCAACCGTTCATCCAAAAACACTCTGATCAATGAGATGGCACACATGCACATCGCATGTTTGACTCATACAGGAATAGATTGTTTAGATGGATGTTTCTAGCGCATGCACCGTTAACACATCTTATAACCATCACTAAGCTAGACAGAGTAGTCGTCTTTTAATAGTCAAGAATCATACTTTGCCATTTTGAGTGCAAAAATCGACCTTCAGAGATGACATGATCACATCACAGATCGCTATAGTCTTTTCTTTACTTAGTATACCTCCCAAAAACAATAATGACGTCACATCGAATATTTTTCTGCCAGTTGTTATTAACAAGATTCGAGAGCTATACTAGATATTGTTGTCAGATACAACTCGACAATAAAACAACAAAGTTTAACACATTGTAGGTTCAGATCTAAACTTCAAACTTCTCTCAAACTTACCACGTATGTAAATCATGAGATTTCTACTTACAGGTCTAATTTCGAAAAGATCTAACGGCTAGATCTCTTCTTACAATTAATACAATATCACAAAAATTTACACGTTGTCTTGTCGGATTTTGCATGAAGGATGTCCAGGAAAATGTGAGGTTCTTGGTTGTGGAGATATAGTTTGCTGAACAAAGACAAGAAAGAGACAAACAAACACGAAATGAACGTCCCAATATATACCAACTCCCAACGTATATACACCGGTTCTTTCTCCCTAAGAACACAAAATTGAGAAACAGACCAGAGCGGTTTGTAATCTGCTTCAAGACCCCCTTAAACGAGTCCTTGAATCTCAACCCAGACCCACAACTATTGAGGCGTAGTTCAAAGCAATGAAAACATCCATTTGCTAACAAATAGAGCTGCACATGTGTCACAGGATTCAAACCCAAGTCCAAACAACATCCATGTACAAGCTCTTAGCTAAAGCTAGCTACCAAAAGCGGTACATAACCAACTAGAACTTTAACGAACTCAAAAAGCTGAAAACCGTAACGAAGGAACCGAAAAGTCTATTTGAGAACTTTCTCTTTTCGCCAAACGGTCTTCAGATGTCGATAGAATCTTCTTCCTTGACTCTGTCGGCCCAAGAAACCTTCAGATCCAACTCTCGACAGCTGAGATATCATCAATTTTTGATCGCAAGTGATCGAACTTTCAAAAACTCCTTCTTGCGGCTTAAAAAGACACACACCGTCCAAACGGATCGTCTGATCTGATATCCGTCTTCTCTGGTAAGTAGATCTAGCTACCCTAAACCTAACGAGACTCCAAACAGACCGTTTGGAGTTCCTCTCGCAAAATCATGCAAGAAATTTGACCGCAAGTTGCAAAAAACTGACATAAATCGACTCCCTGTGGCTCAAACTCGCTCACCACATCCAAACTAACAACACAATCCACATACGGTCTTCTCCTATGTGTAGATGAAGACTCTTTGATCGCGTGGGCACCAAGAACAAAGAGCTTGGCTCACCAATCGCGAAGAACAACCCAACTTCAAGTCACAGACGAATGAAAATCTGACGTAATCGCTTCCATGCGAGCCAATTTCACTCAGAACTCCCAAACCGTCTGATGAAACTTCGTATCGTCTTCAATTTCCTGAAGAACTTGGCGTTCTGATCTCGATGGATCCAAGGACAACAAGTTTGGACCCCGGAACGGCCCGAACAGTCCAACTCTCCTTCACATGTCATTGAAGCTCTCCAAATCCTCTTCCTACGTCTCAATTTCTCTCAGAACACACTCTCCGATCCGTCTTAATCACGAACCGTCTTAATCAATGCGTAGCTTGCACAGATCTGAACTCAACGACGTCTTGCTTGTTTGCATTGGACCTCCAAATCTCCCGAACCGTCCGCTGACAAGTCGTAGGCGCAAGCTAGCCCTTTAAGCTGCCCCCTTACGTCAGTCGCTGTACGTACAAGAATTCAGATATTATCAGGAAGCAGGCCCCTTGCGTCCTTAGTATAGCACCAAGAGCTACAAATACCCGGTCATCAAAATTAAACTAGGGCCCAGCTTGATTTTCTCTTTTTTCGAGTCTCGTAACTTCTCCACTAGATCCAAATGAAGTAGACAAAGTGCTTATGAAAAGCTGACAAGGAGCTCTACCCATTGATGCGATGAAAGTGAAAATCCGAAGTTGTGCCAAAAGCCCATAAACTGGAGCTTAGCTTGTTTTACCCATCTTTCGAGTCTCGTAACTTCTCCACTAGGCATCCAAACGAAGTAGACGAAGTGCCTGTGGAAAGCTAACAACGAGCTCTACCCATTGATGCGATGAAAGTGAAGATCCAAAGTTGTACCAAAAGTCCGTAAGTTGAGGTCTAGCTTGTTTTACCCATGAGCGTCTTTGGAGCGATAATAGTCAAAATTTGATTTTCAGATAGGAGTCGATCCACGACACGACATCCATCTCCTCTAAACTTGTGCATCCTCCGGTATGCACTAGAGGTATCAACCAAGGAGTGGATCGGCACTCACACCATCTTGTCATCCTCCTCTCATTTGAGTCAACGTCATCCTCAAGGTTGCAACGCGATCGTCATCCTGAAGTTACAACTCCATCATGATCTTTATTGGATCTGTGCTCATTGACCCTCTTCTTCAACATCACATCCAATCACCCCCTCTAAATCTACACATCTTTCAATATGCAAAGACATAGAAAGAATAACCCATCATACTATAGAAATGTCTTCCATCCGTCTTGTAGAACCTCACTGTTGAGGTTTGTGACCCTAGTGTCGTAGTAGACATCACCCGTCATCCCAATCATCACTACGTATCATGACTTTAATCTTCAACCTCAAACATGTACATGTCATCCTTCGTATCCATCTCCTCTTTTTTGTTTTCTGAAAAACAAGAACCACATTGCTGCAAGCAAAATCCTCAACCGCAACCATCATTGCGCTGTACAATGATATCCTCTCAAACATCATCCTCCCTTTTCTTCTCTTCTGAAAACCTTTACAACCTCCCAAGCATCATCCTCCCAACCCTAATCAGCTTCAGCAATACTACTCCTCTGTAAGCCATCCTTATCCATCATCTTATACCCGTAGCCTTGAGAGCATCTGTCCACTCCTTTTCATCCTCAGCAGATGCCAATGGTGACATCATGGACTTCTCTTGTAGCTGCACCCAAGACCTCTCGTGAAATGAATCCAACCTTGGCATCTCGGATGCGCTCCTCCCAACCTCCCTTCACATCCATCGCCATCAGTCCAATATCTGGTTGTTGTTTACATGCAACCAGATTACCCATATTCATTGTCCGCATCCCAACCATCTCCTCCGGTTGTGAAGGATCGTCCTCCATTGCCAGTTCAAGAAGAATAGTTTTTTGTTGAACCTTATCCTCCCCAGCTTGCTTCCCTGAAGAAGTCTCTTCTTGTCGCTTCTTGTCGCTCTGCATCGTGGATGCAGTATCCAACTTGAGCTCGTTTGGATCCACGTGCTCATCCAAATCATCCATATGGAGATCATGCTCAATCTCCTCTACCCTAGCACCATAACTTGTAGCTTCGATAGCTACAACTGCATGTGCCGCAAAATAATCATCCACAAATTTCTTCATCTCTCTTTTACCAACGTCGGCTTGAAGGAGAGTACCTGTACTTCTGAACCCAACATTTTCATCCTCCCAAGAAATAATCTCTTGTTGCAAAGACTCTGCAAAGTCAATGCAATCGTCTCGTTGATGATCAGTATCATCATACCACACGCACTGATGTACCCAAGCTGGTTTGGGTACAAGTTCCATCTCAGTTGATGATCTCTTATCCTCCAACCTAGTAACCTTAGCTTGTAGATCTTGCATCTTTCGCTGTAGGTCCTCGATGGTTAGATCCTTCTCCTCTACAACCACAATTGGAGGTTGAACCTCAAATACTACTCGAACTAATGTAGTCAACAATGCATGTGTTAACTTTGAAACTCTTTCTCTTGTATGTCTCATGACAAGAAGCTCAGCCGCTTCATGCACAACCTCTCAATTCCTTGTCAACCCTTCTTCTTCCTCTCCATCCTCTAGAAGTAGCTCCAACCGCTCTTGCCATGGTTCATCAGCAGCTTGAAGAAACAACTCTATCTTGTAGGTCTCCAAGGTTAGCTTGTCCACTCGAGATAGTTGAGAGAATTGTCTCTCGAACTCCTTTAACAGCTCTGTAAGCTATAAACTCTTGTTGGGTCGCTTGACCCATCCCAAAAATAATTTCTTGGTTGCTCGATCCGAGTTTTTCAAGAAATATTCCTCCATCAGCACATGTGAAAATGTATCCTAGTTCCTTCCAAAACACTTTGTTAGACCCTTCACACGTTCTCTTAGCTTAAGCACCGCAGCGAGTTCGAATGTCTTGATCATCTCCTTCTCTGATACCTGATCCAAATCCATCTCTGTCTTGTAACATCTCAAGTACTTTGAGATGTCTCTCTCATCAAATAGATCGATATTGTCGATCATCCTTCGAAACGTCTTTCTCCCCGGAGTCTCCTTTTGTTGGTTCTCTTGCTCTTGTCGCAAAAACAAAGTGACGGCTTGAAACAAACGTGCAGTTGCTGATCAGTCCATCTCATCCATAGTCACGGCTCGTCCCATTCTCTCATCCTCCCATGATCCCAAACCATCTATATATCCATCATCTCTGAGATTGGAAGTGCATGTCAGTTTCTGGGAATTTGTGTTAATTGTGAGAGGAGATCTAGCCGTCAGATCTTCCTGAAATTTGACCTGTAAGTAGAGACCATAGTATCCTACCTACGTGGCAAGTTTGAGAGGAGTCTGAGCTGTAGATCTATACCTATCATGTGTGAAACTTTGCTGTCTTTTCTTTCGAGTTGTATCGACAACGGTATCTAGGCTAGGTCCCGAGGCTTGTTAGCGACAACTGGCAGAAAAGCATCCAGGTGACGTTTGTTTGCTTTGGAGGGTATACTAGACATAGATAGAACTTTAGCGATCTACATTTGACCGCGTCATGTGGTTGTCAGTTTCGCACTCAACGTGGCAAAGTGCGATCCTTGACTTGTAAAGTCGACTACTTGTCTAGCCTAGTCACTAGTGTTAAGATATGTTACGGTGCATGCATTAGAACCGTCCACCCAGATGACCTACATGAGGATGAGTATGATGGCACCAAACATGCGATGTGCATGTGTGCCACCTCATCGGATCGTGTGGCTTGGGTTGATCGGTTAGTGTGCTTGCACCTATCCTTATTTTGTGTTCGTATCTTTAAAGCAAAAGAGAGTGACCTATGTGGGAGCATTCGACCTTAAAAAAATTCAAGAGATTGCTTGTAAAAAGATCGTAGTGGTCTTATGAGTCTCTATCGGCGTTCTATGGATCCATATACCCTTGTAGTTGGATTGCGAATGTTGTGAGAGATGGACGAAGGACTCTACTTACCACTCAGATTCTCTTTTCGAAATCCCTTCTAGATTAAACTGATGTACATGGAACGAGTCCATTTCCAATAGTTTTTGATAGGATCCTTCGGACATAACTTCACCGTGCAAGTCATGCTCTCGTCTGTTCCTGTGATCTTACCTGTTGTCACTTACGGCCAAGAGTGGGACCTTATCATCTTTATCCTCATCTAACCAAGGATGGATCTAAATCAGCTCCCACCTGTAAACTTTAACACCGATTGCGAGATAAAATACATATGTCGACCCAAAGCCATGTACGAAGCCCTAGTACTGAGAAACTTTGGAGAGGACTTTGGAGAGGAATACTACCGTGAGATCATGTCATCACATATCCCGTTTGTTGTACCTATGATCATTCAACGTTTTCGTGTGGTTATCTTGACTCTTTATTGAGAGAAAGGAAGTGCTTAGATATAGAGAAAGTCAGAGAGAAATTATAGGATACTAGTCGCTGTGTTGTGCATTGATCGCTAGCCACAGTCAGAAGGTACGCCTTTGCTCAAAGGAAAGGCTCTCGCTACGACACCGTGCAAGAGAAGAGACTGGTGCATGTTTAAGAACGACTTGGTGTCGGTGCCTTGATAATGACGATCAGCGACCCGTTGTTCGAGTGACCCGTAATCATTCGGATCATCAGAGTCTAGCACCCTATGCTTATGGATGACGGACGACTTGTTCTTACAGACGACAAGGTGATATTTTGATTTTTTATAAATATATAATTTTTAATATATTATAAATATTAGATCGATTGAAAATTTCAGAAATTTTGGTCACGGTTCCTGAATTTCAGCGAGCTCTGAAAGAGAATAAAAGTTCTCGAAGATGATCGATTTATTTGCTTATGAGGATTATACTTGCATATTCACCTCTTCCAAGTTTGGAGAAGAGAATAATGCAAAGCGGTTTAATTTACCCTTAACCTATTCGGTGAGAAAAGTTAAATGATAAATTAATTTTGGTGAATAAATAAGCAAGCGGAAGAATGCTTACCATTTCTCTATCTGTACTAAGTAGTTTATTTCACAATGAATTTTAACTTATAAAGCTAGTGAACAATTTTGACTTAATGCTTAGCTTTACAGATTCCATGCTCGGATGGAGATGTAATCGATACGCATCTGCTTTTCTGCTTAACGGTTACATTCCTTAGTTCTCTTTCGATAGGCAGTTATCGACAGAGAATGATATGGACAATAACATGTTGGTTCTTTTTTTGAAACGAGTCTAACAAATGAATCGTTCGTCAGATTGTTTAACTACATTCCCTTCAGATTAATTTGCGCAAATGATAAGTCAGTGCAGTCCTGTACCTTGATATGTAGTTTGTTAAGAACTATGTATTGATAAACTGCAGAGAACTTAATGGTGATTTTGATTGTCATAAATTTGTCTTCTGCTTCTCATATCAAAATATGGATCTTTTGATGAGACCAAATATCCTGGTCTGATCTCGTATCCTCAAAAGCTGGCCGCTAGACACAACAAGAGGCGTATACTATCAATGAGGAGGTTGGTAGTTCGTTCCATCGAGTGTATTTAACTTTTTTAAGTGCAAATTCATTTTTTTTAATGTAGTGCACAGCAGGGAACTATCAGAACACCTTACACAGAATATGATGTTAAATTTGACTTTTCCAGTTTAGTTGAATCTAATGTCAAATTTGATGAAAAAGCAATATCTAGAATTTGAATACTTGCTACTATATGAAATCCTATTCTTGCTTCTCATATTACATACCGTGTTTAATGAGTTGTGAAAACCCAATGTTATCATGTTCATCAGATTACAATGTACTTATCACCTTCATTGCTCAGCCTACATGGCTCTTCTAAAACTCCGAATGTATTCTTGTCATTTGAAAGATTTGAACCTCAAAAGATTACATATTCTCGCACTGAATATCTCTGAGTTTTTTTTCTGATGAAAGCAGAAACCAGACCTTGTAGTGATGATTAATAATCGTGATAGAGAGCAATATAAGACATGTTGTTTGTGACCAAGTTGCTTATGGCCAAGCTCAAGCTTTCAAGAAGAGTGCTGCTGTTAGGGTTTGAGAGTAGAGAAAATGAAGGGTCATGCCATTCAGAAATGGTGCATTCAGCATATAAACAACTAATATTTCATTGTTCATTATAAGCTTCTTAGACTTGAGATGCTCCATTTTACCAAAGAGTTAGAAATCAAACACCTAAAACACCTAATATAGCTAATAGTGTGTGTCAAAAAACCTTTGGTAAATATTCTTGATCCGTGAGCGAATGTTACGACTTAAACCAAGACCTCGCTGATGTTTTCTGCAGGTACATCGGAAGGTACTGTAAGAAAACGCAGCAAACATTTCTTATTGCTCTTTTATCAATTTCGGCCCTAAGTTTTGGCAGTACCGAAATTTAGGATCGAAGTAATTTACTTTAATGTTTAGAATTTTTTTAAAAAAAATTTATGTAACCACAATATAAATATATACATTTCAATTCACAAATACGACCGTAAGTGATTCACGGCTCTATACAAAGCTTCCCTCCACAAAGCTTCCCTCCCTCCTTCCTACTACTGCCTTTTTTCCTTATGAACGTTGGAGAAATTAGCTTAACGTCCATAATGTCCATAGGCAACGGGCAGCAATTCTGATTAAACCCTTATTCCGACTACAAGAGACAGCCATTTGAAGAGAAAAGTAATCAGTCGTGAGGAGGCAAAACAGGAAAGAGCGGAAAACCGCATGAGTCTCGGTTTGGATATCCATATCTACGTCGTCTGGATTTTCAGATTGATCATACCCCCAGTACGTCCCGTGAGCTTGATCATACCCCTCTTAACGTTTGGTTGCTTGATCATACCCCTGACTGGCTATTGCCTGTCAAACCAGTCACTTTGTGATGTTATTCAGATGTGAGACTGTACATATTAGAGGAATGAAAATATGGATAATCTAACGCGTCCTTAATGTCAAATATTTGAATTACAGTGATATCTAGTCGAGGTTAAAAGTACTAAAATGATGAACGAAAGGATAAGATGACTGGTTCCACTGTCAATAATCCGTCAGGGGTATGATCAAGCAACCAAACGTTAAGAGGGGTATGATCAAGCTCACTGAACGTACTGGGGGTATGATCAAGCAAATTTCTGTCTGAAAATCGTATGAACGGAAATCGTATAGATGATCTGAGCGGACCATTGAGCATATTTGTTATTAGAAATAGACTATTCGCTATTGGGCACTTCGGATACTGCCTTGCTCGAAACTTGCGAACAAGATTTGACACGTAAGCTCCGAAATTTTCGAAACAATCTCGCGCGAAATGAACAAGGCATATGTCCGCGCCTAGGCCGAGTGTTTCAAAGCGCGGTGTCTCTCCGTTTCTTCCACCAAGTCCTACTTTTCATCGTATTCGATAGTGTTCATATCAGAGGGAGTGCTCATGGTGTTATTCTCGTTCATTATAGAGGATAGTACGTGAGGCAGTCTTTCTATCATCTGTTCTTTGTCACCTATGCGCGCGTGTAATTTTGATTATTCTCAACAAGTGACACCCGGATATGTATCCGTATAGTCATCCTGCAATTCGTCGACTCCATACAAAGAAAACATTATAAACTTAGCTAACCTGTTGTTTATATGTTTCTTTTCGACAGAGCGATGGAGAGACCTTCCAGATCTAGGAAGCGATATCCAAGTGATCTTCGAAACTATCATAAGCGGAGAAAGGTAGGAGCAGTGACGAGTGTGAGAGTTCCAGACGATCTGGCACAAGATTACGACAACCTTCGTGCTGCCCTGGGACTTAGTCAGCATACCGATGTTCTCAGATGGCTGTTTAAAGGTATGGCAGAGCAAATATCTCAAGTCACGAGCGGAAACTCGTCAAATACGCACATTCCAGTCGCGGACGAAAACTCAGCACAACAAGACGACATGCTTACTAAGGAGGCACGTGAAGGAACAACGGCAGTTCTAGAAGAGACTGCACCACATACATCGCACCAAAGTGTCCCACCCCAATCAGAAAACATTCACCGACCGCCTTCGCGAGAGAAAATACCATGAGTCAAGTCGAGCAGACACCCAATGCGAGAGAAACGACGGCCAGCCTGTCACCAGACTGCATCTCGAAAGTGTCCGCGTCCAGCACCAAACAACGAGCGGAAAACCTAAAACATCGAGCCATCAAGTGCCATCCCTCTCCGTGCAAGAACTGTGGCGAGCAGAGTACAGTACACTGTAAAGCAGGATATGCTGCCGGCTGCGGGCACATGCGAGGGGGAAAGTACCACGTCAGGTTTAATCTTTTGTCGTCTCTGCCTTCTATACAGGCAGGAGGGGTTTAGGGAAAAAGACCACGATGTACTGAAAGGACTTCCCTGTATTTATAACCCTCTTGTCTGATAAAGTAACTCAACTGCTGCACTTGTAGTTCCACTTGTAGTTGCATTCCAACATTCAAGCTGCTTGTCAAAATTTGTTCTTGGTGGCGATTTAGTACTATAGTCAATGTCGTGCTCAGTGCGATGTTATAGATCATCGATTATCAGTGGCAGTATTATGCAATTGCTTTGATCTCCGACATTCGAGTGTGGGTCTTATCACTTAGAGAAAAGGGTGCTAATGCTCGACTCTTAGCTTTCTGTGAATCCACCAGCATCATGATCACATGACTTTCACTAGACAATCACTTTTCAACTAGCGTCAGGTAAATCTTGGAGTCTTGTCTTCCTCTTATCACTGATTCTGCATAAATATGACCTCCACTTTTATCCGTTATGTTACTACTGGTGAGACCAAGATGTTTCACATACTTCTTCATCATCTACAGTGACAAACATCTACAAGTCCAGAGATATTGCTCATATCGATCTGAAAGAGAAAAACTAAAACAAAACAATCAACTTCGAAGCATATTACCTAGAGAGTTATGCAGCTTCATTTTGTACTATATGTTCGGAAGTAAAAGAATAGCGTAGAACCATATTTTAATGATAACGGTTACACCGAGTTCCCCAGAAATCTTAGAGTAACTAATCTGCATTCCTGCAGTGAAATCATGGTTTGCAAGAGACGCCAGCACACTGCTTCACGGCCCACTATAATTACATACCCGTGATTCTTGCCTGAAGTGTGGAGAGTATGTTTCCACACTTTGTAATATCCTCAACTTCTGCTTCATTCCAGAGCCTATTCGGATCGGACACAGACGTTAAACTTCCTGCTGCAGTTTCTAATAGCTGAATCAGTTCCTAGGATTAGGAGGATACGCAAAATCTTTTAGACGGGTTTGAGGAGTACTATGACGGAAGGTGATTGACATCACATGACTGAATAACGTAGAGGGATTTGGCAGAGGTTCCACTGGGAGACGACCTTCTGTCCTGTCCTGCCTATCATACGGCTGTTTGTAATTTACCCATTTTCTATCTGTTTATTTAATTTCCCTAGATACAGTCCAAATTCCTGTCATATTTCTCCCGTGTTTGAGGACTGCTAAGGAACCTAGAATGTTAGACTTTTCAGTCGAGTAAATGGTTTGAAACGAAACCGTAATTTGAAGGGAAGACTAGCATTTGGGAGATGTTAACTGAGTAAATAACAACGGCATACAGTGAGAAGATTCGTTTGAGATAATTAGTTTACAATACAGCCATCTTTTCTTTATATTTGCTCTGTTACCTTTCCAGCGAAAGTGCAAATCCATACGAAGAGACAATTGACACGATTTAGTGGATGGACTAAAAACCAGACATAAAAGACCGTATTCCCTGAATACGAGGCCGAGCAGCAGTCTTTCTGACAGAAGATGTATAATCATTCTTAAAAGCATTTCAATGAGCTTCCTGCATATTTTTTCTCTCTTTACTGCAAAATGTGAACTGGAAATCATCGATTCTGCAACAGACTACTCTTGTACGGATGTGGCTTCTAGTCACTATTACCACAATTATGTTCTGTTGGAATCCCCGTTTCTGTGTCCTCTTTTCATCTCTTGAAGCTCTTTGCATGCATTGCTCGTCAAGTTCCGGGGTAGCAAACCCTGGGGCACTCATTGGAGATGTCGCATTTCCTGAGGTTTCTGTTTGCTGCACTGGAGCAGCAAAGAGATTCCGAGTTTTGAAAAGACCCAAATTCGGCAGTTGATGGCTTACTCCCACTGAGCACTCGAACATCTTTACCAGGGGGACGGATATTTTTCTAGGACCTTCTTCCATGCTGGCCTCGAAATAATATCTTCCCACCAGGCATTGACGTGCTTTCGGCTTGTCACCAGACTTTCCTTTCCAGTTTTAGTCATGAAGTAAAAAAGCATAGGAATATGAACCAGATCTGCCATGGAGTAAAAATCACCTGCCAAGTACTTGCTCTTGGCAAGGTGAGCATCATAAACATCGAGGACCTTTTCTAACTTGGCGCAGTTTTCCTCCACAACGGCTTCGTTTCCTTCCTGCTTGAAGAAGGGCTTAAAAATCTTCTCGACGTTCACCTGAAGAACCAGGGGATGCAAGGTATGTCCTTCCACTTCAACCCACTGATCCACCAATGCCTTCTCCTCAGGAGTCGATCCAAGAAGATTCGTGCCCTGGCTTGCATACTTCGTTGCAACAAATCTAGCTATTGCTCTACTTTCTGCAACAAACAGGGGAGTGAGAATCAGCAACATTTTCCATGACAGTAACCTTCTACTGCCTGAATCACTGCATAAGTACAAGCCAGAAATCGATGACCAGATCTACAGCTGACAACTATAGACAACTGACAGCATTTCGGATAAGGGTGGATAAGGACTACGATAGACAGTAACGACTTCCCTGTCTTTAGAATCCTCGAATCTTTCAACAATTCCAAGAGGTCAGATCTGTTTCTTGTCTAATAACTATCGACATCAAGCGCCCCTGTCGTTAGAATCCTCGAGTCTTTCAACAATTCCAAGAGGTCAGATCTGTTTCTTGTCTAATAACTATCGACATCAAGCGCTTCAGTAGCATTAGTCACAAGGAAACGATTCCTCATGTTCTGAGATTAGTCAGGACTCTGCCCATCCTCCTTCCCAACAAAGCATTTTACGCAAATATCCTGGCACGAAGACACTACATTACGTCACATTGCAAAAGACATGAACCCATACTGCTCGTCAAAGCGGTTCCATAATTCTCCCACTCAATTCTCTAGTCTCCGATTCTCATTTTCTGCTTATAAAGAAACTGAAAATGTAGATCGTCAGGTCATGAATCTCCGAGAGCGTACCGTATAGGATAAAACTGTCTATTTCCAGTGCTGGATGCTTCCCGAAAGGATTGATATTAGCCATGAAGTCTGGATCTTTCTGGTCGCCTTCCACCAGCTCCAAATCGACGCCCTTCTCAACCAAACTCAACAGAGCAACTCTCACGAAAGGGGACGCTGCGCGTCCATGAACCTTAATCGCCATCGCAACAGCAAACTTCCTGTCAGTTACCTTCGCGTAGATTCAATTTTGCACTCAGAAGCTACAGTCTGATATCTGAGCTTCAGTTTCTTCTCTCTGATATTCCTCTCCTCTCATCTCACGAATTTATACTCGACCAGAACCCGACCAGCGAATCGGGAGAATCACCAACTGGATGTTCAGAAACCGGTATAACCGGGACCATCCGGTTGCAACATCACTGTAATCTTGTTTAGAAGATGAATCTGGCGGCTTTTGGCTTGTTCGAAGCCCATCGAATCCGTTGATCTTCTTCGTTTACATGTAAAATGTAATTGAACGACAAACAGACCTCGTGATACACACGTGCCTATCTTCTGTGTCTCGGAAGTTGGTAGTATACATTTCTCAGAACCCTACAGTGTTGTCACCATTTCTCAAACTAATGTTCGTTAGAGGATTTCTAGATTAATGTCATTTTAATGAAAAATTAAGTGACTTGCCCTTGACCGTTCGCGGTTCGTTGGAGCGAGGTTCACCACGCTGTTAGACGTCTGATTTCTACCACAGAGGTAGTGAGGTGAAGATAAAGAAGAGACAGCGACATAGCGGCATAGCGAGGTAGCGAGATAGCGAGGAGACGGCATAACGAGATAGCGAGGGTTTAGGGTAGACGGCGGCATAGTGAGAGAGCGAGATAGCGAGGAAGATCGGTGGGATCACTGGGATGTGCAGAGCGTGGAATCGGGCGAGAGAACGTGAGAACGTCAGAAGCAGCTTCGCGTGAGAAGCTTCTTGAGAAACTTCCTGCGCTCGTGCTCGTTCCACCGAAGTCCACCAGTGAACCTGACATAGAGATGGATCACTGAGATTGACTGAATCGTTATCGGTCGTTATGTTTATACAATCCATGCCGTGCTTTTGAACTCTTCAACGGACTGATATCTACCCTCGGAGACTATGCATTTATATTCACGTTCTTGAGTTCTATGTTTGTAATCGTGATTATGTATATATTAGCACAAATCTTTATTATCCCCCAAATGCAGAGCACCAAGTATGTGATTATAACGAAGTTTCGCTATATAAGTATAAAAGCATGAAAAGAAATATTCTTTTTTTCATTATGTATTTTTAAAGGTTCTCTTTAATGTCAAGAAAGCTTGAAATCTTCATCTTAACGTATTTCTGTAATTACTCAGTAGTTTAGTTGAGATGAATCATAACTTGTAAAGCGGGTTAACAGCTCATAGTTGATTTCTCATTTCACATATTCCAAGTTGGGTTGAAAATGTACTCACCAAATCCATTTTCTGCATAACGATTAACTTCCTCAGTTCTCTGAAGCAAACCCGCAAAATAAAGTTTTTTCGATCGCCCGGAGCATTTGTAGTCATACTCGAGCTTTAACACTTATTTTTTTGTCTGGTTCTCACACAGAGGTGAATTTTTGCCAAAATTTGAACATAATGATAGGTTGACAAGTATATTTGGTCGAGAATATATCGCTTGCATATTCACCTCTTCCATGTGAAGATGAAGACGGATGCAAAATTAATTTATTACTTAATCCTTCCGATAAAAAAGTTAAATAATAAACTAAATTATTTATTGAAATAAACATTTTGGTCGAGAAGCCGCAGGACTTATACTGTTGGAAGCATGTTGGTATAGACTTCACTTATGGGTTTTCTGGGATGTTTCCGTAGTTCCGTCAATATTTAAAAATTAATTTTTATTTTTATTAAAATTATATAGAATTTTGATATAATAATTAAATATTTTCTGATAACAAATACCGAGCAAAAGTTCTCCAAAAGTGGTTGAACATGCATATTTGAGTTTTCTCTTCTCTTATTCGTACGTGATTTTGCTATTTCATTTTCTTTCATCGTGACGACATGTGTCTTAGTCGCCCGAATTTACAAAAAAAAGAACATTTTTAAAAGTGACTGGATGCTGTGGAGAGTCATGATATGTATTCTCGAACCCAAAAATACATAGAACTGATTGACACTAGGACTTGGCCAAAGAACCACATAAAAAGTTTCTGTGAAAAGGTCCTTTAACTTATGATACAGTTGTACGTTGCCTCAGTGGAAGCACACACAGGTCCGAGAAGCGCACGAACCCAACCACTCCTGCGTCATTACGATCTTCGTTCATACATGCACGAAGATGAGAACCATCTCACTGCTACCAGAACAGCAGCAATCACGACCTTCATAATCTAACTCACGTCTGCACATCATTCCACAAAGCAATACACAACATCTGAAGCTGAACTCTGAAGAACTCAAAACCATTCAGCTTAAAGTGCTATGGTAAAATCAAAATTACTGAGGTTATATCTTATACACAATATGGAAGGTCTTGAAAAACTCAAAATTATTCAGGTTATATATGATACACAATAAACATGAGTTTTGATAAACTCAAAATTACTAAAGCTTAACCTGATACATAAGAAAAAGACACCCATAAAGTCAAAATGTCTCAGGTTACACCTGAAACTCAGTAAAGTACTTTGATATCTAAACTCGAGATTCTAGTTCAAAAAGAGTACTCTACAAGGTAAGCTTATCTCTGATGGCTATTCAAAGCAGAGCCAATATCCATGAGAGCAGTCGTCATCTTATCTAACACCAAAATTCTCTTATCAGATCGCTGGTTTGAATTTTTGGTTCTGGTTTTCTCAATCTCTCTTGCAAATTCGAGTTGCTGTTTTTTCACGTGAACAACTTCAGTGGAGAAAGAACCGAGAGTATTGTTCAGAGCAGATGAAGCTCTATTCTTTGCTGATGTGGAGGCGGCAAACCCGTCAGCAGGGATAGCTCTCGTGCGTTTCTAAACCAAAACTGCAAGCTTCAAACTCAAAAATACCCGGTGTCTAGTTGAGAGTTTTCCTGAGAAGGGCAAAACCTTCTGGCTGTGATATGACCTTGAAGGCTATGTTCGGTCTACTCAGGGAAGCGTTGGGCTTCAAGCTGTGATTGCTTACTATACAGAGGTAGGGTTCAGGTCATAAAGGGCACTATAGACACTCACTCAGGTCGAATGGACCCTCCAGTATGTTCAGGAAGCGAAGATCAGATCAGACTAGCAGTAATAAGGTCAGACAGTGAACTTTAACGGTCTAGAATCAGAAACATACGATGGTTCAGACTTCAGAACTCCTCTTAAGACCCCTACTACTAAGTTTAGCAGTAAGTAAAGACAAAATTAGACCAATGGGAGTTCATAGCTTCATTTCTCTGTCCTTTTGTGTCCCAAACCTACTAAGACTCAAAAAATATATATCATTCCCTAGAATCGACTTCTCTGAGATCCTAACTTGGCTCAGAGAGATTAACTTCTAACTGAGAGGTGAATCATTCACTATGTGAAATGATTTACATCACGACATCCACCTCCTCCAAACCTGCACATCCTCCGGCATGTGCCAACCTCTTCAGTCTTCTGTTTGCTCTTCATTATCGTCACTCTCCTCCGCCTCAACCTCTTCAGTAGCCGAGACGTCTTCATCTCTTGTCGTCCTCTGCTCAGACTCTACAAAGTTGAACAAATCTACTGATCCTCCACGTTGTTTGAACAACTTTACTCGCTTGCCGGCCACAGATAGTTTCAAAGGAGTACCATCTAGCTCTCGTAAACTATAAGTGGCATTCTCATACACATCTAACACAACATAAGGTCCGAACCATCTTCGCGAGAACTTACGAAGTGTAGAATGCTGGTTCTCCAGCGTGCTATCATACACCAGAACCCAATCACCAACGCGTATCGGCTTTAGTTGTAGTCGGTGAGTCTTGTCAAAACGCTCCTTGTTTCTAACTCGAGCCACCTTCAGCTTCTCTTGCGCCTCAGCAAGATCCTCCTCCCTTCGCTCCAACTGCCTAGTTCGTAAAGCAAGAAGTGAAGTATGATCTATACCATCTTCCCACGGTAGCGTAGCCCACGTAGGAAAGTCCTCCTCAGCAGGCATGATCGGTTTCTGCCCCAGCATAAGCTCAACTGGCATATAGCCAGTCGTGGTACAGTGTGTGGTTCTATCAGCCCATAAAGCGAATGGAAGTAGTCTCGGCCATTCTCTAGGCCTACCATCACATGCTTTTACTAAAGCGTGAACAATAGAAAGGTGTCCTCGTTCACTCTTACCAATCCCTTCTGGATTCATGGCAGTAGTAAGACGAAGCTTTACTCCATAACGAGCAAAGAACTCCTTCGCTTCTGCACCTCTCAGCTCACCCCTATCTGCTCGTAGTCTTCCAACAGATCCATAACGACAGATGATATCTTCAAGCACGAATCTACATATGTTCTCTGTAGTCTTCGTTCGCAGTGCTCGTCCCTCCACATAGTTGGAGAGATCTTCCCGAGCTAACACCAAGTAGCGCATCCCCCATAGTCCCGGCGGCATCATCACAAGATCAAGGACCCACGAAAAATGAATACTAGGTGGGTAGGTAGGTACAAGTCCATCTCTGTAACGGACTTTAGAGTAGAACTGGCAGTGCAGACACGACCCAACAAAATCCACTACGTCTTGATACAAACCCTTCCACCAGTATCGATCCTTCATCTTCGTGTATGTAGCCCAAACTCCACGATGTCCTGCCCACAAGGTGTCATGAAACTCCTTAAGCAGATTCAGCTTCGTCGGTTGATCATCTACCACTCTAACAAGCATCCCATCTCTTCTCTTCTGACGTTTCCACAGATAACCTTCATGTAGAAGGTAACCGTACGCCTTTCGTCTGATCTCCTTGAACTTTGCATCACTCCAGCCTTCTCGTCTGCAGAATGAACTCAGATAGTATCCGATATCACGGAACTTTTCCGTGTAGAACTCCTCGTAGAACGGCAGTGGTTCCAAGTCTGAAGTCTGCTGACCAACTTGGCACCAAACGTCTCTCTTCTCTTCATCTTCGACTGCAGTAATCATCTCTTCTTCATCTGTATAACAAGCCCTAGATAACATGTCTGCAACAGGATTATCCTTTCCTGCTATATGCTTCAGCTCAGGATTCATACTCCGGATATAAGCAATCCATCGTAACATTGCTATGTCTGGAGTATTACAGTTTGCTATCATACCTAACAAAGGCAAACAGTCTGTTTCTAGTATCACACGTGCACCTATCAAGAACTCTCGGTCTACCTTCATAGCAGTAACAGCTCCCCACAACTCACGCTTCACTTGAGGATAGTTACGTTGTCTATCTGTTAAGATCCGAGCTCCAAACCTAGAAACAAACCGCACACCATCTGCATCTTCTTGACCGACTGTCCATCCAATCGCCTTTGGACTCGTGTCAACAGTCAGTATGATAGGTCTTCCGCTCTCGTAGCTAAGTCTCCTTAGCACAGGTGGAGACTTCAGAATCTCTTTCAGCTGCTCCATCGTCTCGTGATGTTCTTGCTGCCAAGTAAACCTCTTTCCCTTTCTCAGAAGTGCATACAGAGACTCGGCAATGTGTGCATAATGAGGAATACTCACACGAAAGAACACACAAGCTCCTAAGAATCGTCGAACCTCAGTGATGTTGGTACAGTCTGCTATCCTTACTATAGCATCTACCTTCTCTGGGTTCGGACGCCTTCCAAAAGTACCGCATAAGTGACCAACCACCACAATCTTTGACATTCCAAAACGAGATTTGGTACCTGACAGAGTGAGGTGTACCTCTTCCAGGCGCATCAGAATCTTCTCCACATCTCGAATGTGGTCTGCAACGAACTTTCTACAACCATCAGAAGTCACAGCTTCGTCTTTGTCTTCCACCGGACAGCCTTTCATGGGGATATCATCCAGAAATGGGATAGTAACCTCAGGTACAAACTCTCGTAACACCTTATGCATCGCATTTTGCATATGGGCTACTGAGTTTGTTGCGCCCTGAGGAAGAGTACACATCCGCATCAACCCCAAAGGTGTACGCATGGTAGTCAAGTCTCTACTCTCCAAAGCAAGCTGAAACTGATCGTAACCTGAAAACAGATCTCCAATAGAATAGATAGATCTTCCAGCAAATGCCTCGGCTACTTCATCCACCACCGGTCCTGTCCCAACGTTTCGAATCGTGATGTTGTTGGCAGGCTGTAAGTCTTGGATGAAGCGTAAAGCTCCTGTCTTCTTAGGTACTGTGAACCAACGGCTAGAGTACGGAGCCATAGATGGTTCAAGAATACCCATCCGCATCCTCTCCTTCAGTAACTCAATCACCTTCGGTAGCAAGGCACGAGGGACAGGAATCGGCTTCAAGTCCCAAGGTACGTGAGGAACAGTGAAGATAACCATCGGAGCTATCACACTAGGATCCACACAACCAATCTCTCCAGCTGAGAAAGAAAATGCCTTACCATGACTAACTATCATCTGCTCAAAGCTCGTTTCTCCACTTCAGTCAAGAAGCCACCCCCTCCTATCTGGAGCTGCTCGAGTGTCTCTTGAGTAAACTCGTGTCTTATCTGTTTAGGATCTCTCAGTACAGGCTCCGTGGCAGCTAACTCCATCTGCTGTTGTGAGTCAACAGGTAATTGAGTCGCCACTGGTTTCACCTTCTTCGCTACAGTTTTGTATTTGGTGTGAACCTCCGCTTCTTCACGAGAGCCACACCAGCAGATTGCATCCTTCCATCCACTCTCTAGTCTCGGATGAGGACGAGATTGTAAGCACGAGACAACCTCCTCATAGACTTTACGAGAGTGGATGGGGATCACCACCCTTCCTCCTATTTGCTCCATCAACCTATCTACATCATCTAGCCAACGAACAAAAGACTGTACACCTACAAACTCCTCGTAAACACCAGAAATCATCTCATCTTCACTCAGAACTCCTGTACAGTGCAGCTATTTTCAGAATCTTGAGCAATCTCTTCATCAGTCTGCTGTGACCCCACAGGCTGCTCAAGCAGGATCATAGTAGTATCAGATCCATCACTCTTGATATCCCGTCCTACAAGAGTGGTTTCAGAAAGTCCTTGCCCCTATAGATAGGAGAATCTCTCAAAGTCTGTCTATTTCGTTCGTGGTTCGTACGAACGGTCAAAAACTGCACAGAACGTCTATCATCTGGACTACGGATCCTAGCATAGTGAGATCCGTCATCCATCACCTTCGTCTCCATTCTAACTGCGGTGATATAAGGCTGACCAAGAATCACAGGATGAGAAGCAGAAGACTGCACGAAGAAGTGCTGATCTACCCCACATCACCCAGCTTCACTCTCACGTTGGGACAAGCGCCGTATAACTCACCCTTCTGGTTGTTTGTAGCTCGTAGCACCCAACCATGGTTCAGTTCGATAGGCCACTGTCCTCTCTCGTACACTTCTCGTGACATGATGTTGATCTCTGAACCGTGATCGACTAACGCAGCAACAGGTTCAAGACTTCCGAGACGAACTCGTGTAGTCGTCGTAGCACGAGCCCAGTGTCTCTTTCTGAAGTCGCTATCAGTAGCTGGACTCTCGTCGCCAGCTTCTTCATCATCAAACTCAGCAGTGTTGGTACCAGCAACCAATGTTTCTTGCTGATACTCTGTATCATCAGCCTCCTGAAAATGCACCTTCCCGAATTCTGCATCATTAACAGAAGCTCCTACCATCTCTATCATCTGGCTTTCTACTTGTTCAGACATCACCTGTCTCTTCCGCTTGATGATGTCGATGATCAGCTCGTGAAACTCCCTCTTCGCAATACCAAGAACTTCTCGAAGAGAAAACTCGATTCGCGCGTCAAGTATTCTCTGCTCCAAGATGCTCTTGAGATCAGTTGAAGTCTCTATATCTGCTGCCAACTTGTAAACCGGTCCTTTTCCTTTCTCTTGGGCAGTAAACCGTCTACCAGCAGTCGTTGGCTCCTGCTGGGATCTCTGCACGTCCTCCATCGGACCTGGTGCAGGTGGGGGAGCTGCAGAAGTAGAAGGGATATCTTCGGGAGGAGCTGCTTGTCTCCTTGTGACCCTCCGTCTATCTCCAGTCTCCTCTGGAACTCCAGTATCAAGTTCAGAGGCTTCTCGCCGCCTCTTCTCCTCCACAGAAGCATCCTGCCAGTGAACGTGTCTATGCACGTCCAAGAATGCTTTGATAGACGCAGCGTCAACAGGATCACCCCACCCTGTGACTCTACGGATAGCCTCAGCTCCTCTCTTCAGTACTTCAGAAAGAACTTGAACAGGTTTCTTCTCAGTAGTCCTATCTAGCAACGTAGGACTAGAAGAAACTTCAATGTGACCGGCATATACATCAGGATTTACCGGTGGTGCCATCAATGCATGTATAGTTGCAGCAGCTGTAATCTGAGATAGACTCCTCATGCCTCCTCGTCCAAACTGTGTGCTTAGCGGCTCTCCAGTAGAAGAAAGGTGCAGCCTACCGTTCTGGTAGCGAACCACACCATCTCGTAAAGCAGCCGTGAGCTCTTGACAGTCCCCTCGGAAATGATCTTGACTGTCACACCAGATACATCTACGAACAGGAGCACCTCCTGGACGTGCAGCAGCAGGCGCCGGTGGCTGCTCTCTCTGCAGACCAGCTAGCTCCACCTTCAATTCTCTCATCTGCCGAATCAGGTCTTCGATCTGGTTCTGCTGTCCATGGTTCTCTGCAGGTCTCTGAACCGGTGCCCTTTGTGCAGGAACTGACACCACTGGTATCAAAGGTACTGCAGCCCGTACAACAGGTCTGGGAGCAAGAGCCGGAGGTTGCTGTACTTGAGGAGCAGTGCGAGGTTGAGCGGTCACTTCTGCAAGCGGACGTCCTCCCACAGCCACTCTTCCACGCCTTTGTCTCGTCAATACAGCAACAGCATCCTCAACTCTCCCCCAATCAGTAGTAACTCCTCCTTCAGCCGATCGGTCAGCCAACATAAAGCATAACCGATCTGCCGTAGCATCATCGGTAGCTTGCAGGAAAAGCTCGGTTTTCCTAGCATCTAAGGTTATCCTCTCAAGAGTTGAGAGTTGTCGGTATCTCCGATCAAACTCTCTCAGCATCTCATTCAGGTTCATCATACGACCAGGTTGCTGCTCAACCCAGTCCAGAAACGTTCTTCTAGTGACTCTCTCTGAATCTTCTTCGAGAAACTCCTCTCGAAGAGATCGTTCGAAACTCATCCAGACACCTAGATTTCTTCTCTGTACATCCCTAACCTGATCCCGCAACTCAGAGATTACAGCTAACTCAAAACTCCCTATCATCTCAGCATCAGTAACTCTAACTAGTTCCATCTCTCCTCTGTATTCACGCAGATATCTAGAAATATCTCTACCTTCAAATCTACCGCATCTATTCACAGTTGCTTGCAAAGCCTTGGTAGACTTCAACTCACCCCCTCCAACGATCGGATGTTGTTGGACCAGGGCCGCAAGTGTCTTCAGAATCTCTGCCGTATCCAGACCAGGTGCATATGTCGTTGTAGCCGCAGGTGCTACAGAAGGAGCTGCAGTAGACGTAGATGCAGCAGGCGTAGAAGTAGCAGCAGCAGCACTCTTGCGATCCATCTCTTCTCCTTGTAGTGAACTCAACCTTCTCAATCAATCACCCCAAGAGCTCTCAGTGGAAGCACTAGATGTCGAGTTGAGAGTTTTCCTGGGAAGGGCGAAACCTCCTAGCTGTGATATGACCTTGAAGGCTATGTTCGGTCTACTCAGGGAAGCGTTGGGCTTCAAGCTGTGATTGCTTACTATACAGAGGTAAGGTTCAGGTCATAAAGGGCACTATAGACACTCACTCAGGTCGAATGGACCCTCCAGTATGTTCAGGAAGCGAAGATCAGATCAGACTAGCAGTAATAAGGTCAGACAGTGAACCTTAACGGTCTAGAATCAGAAACATACGATGGTTCAGACTTCAGAACTCCTCTTAAGACCCCTACTACTAAGTTTAGCAGTAAATAAAGACAAAATTGGACCAATGGGAGTTCATAGCTTCACTTCCCTGTCCTTTTGTGTCCCAAACCTACTAAGACTCAAAAAATATATATCATTCTCTAGAATCGACTTCTCTGAGATCCTAACTTGGCTCAGAGAGATTAACTTCTAACTGAGAGATGAATCATTCACTATGTGAAATGATTTACATCACGACACCGGTCACAACCCTTCTCTCTAAATGCGAGAACCTATACGTTTCGTATCCAACCCTATCCGCCAAAGTGAAACTACGTGCAGTCTGGAACACCCATTTATTATCACCCCTAAAACACACGCCCGAACTATGCTTGTGCAGTTTTGAAACTGTAGTTGCAAAATGCCTCTAAGGTCCCATACGCACCCGAATGTTTTTTCGTTAGTTTTTCATTTTTTTATCTTCTCCAGACCTGAGACATCCGTCCACGTGTGACTGGTTTTGGTTCTTGTTTTTCGAACCCTGAACTTTGGAATAGCTTTCGTCTGCGCATTAGTAGGCCGCTTCAAAGAAAACCGTTCGCTCAATGGTCAAACAAAGAATAAAGCGAGACCGAAAGAGTTTGTGTGTTCTCAAGACAGTCATTGAAGAGGTTTTGTGTCCACGTGGCGCTGCTCGAACCAAATGGATCCGAAATATGTGGAGATAAACCATATGAGCATCTTTCAGTGTGGCTTAGTGCAACAGATCTTCCAGTATGTCGATGCATCCTCGAGGGTTGGTGTTACCGGCAGCGGAGTTGGCCGAGGCCACACCCTTCCTCAAGGAGTTGGGTCTCGACTTCTTCATGTGAGATTGGAACTTCGCCGACCAGGATCTTCTGGAGGAGGTTTGGGTAGCCTTACCGCCTCGCAACCGTGTACCTGCGAAGGCAGGAGTAGCTCGAGGAAGACCATCTTCCTGGACTGAAGATTGGTGACGCAAGGCCTTCCACAGACCAGAATCCGAGGACCGAGGGTATTGGCTCGAGAAGAAGATCTTACCCAGGATCGTGAGTGAGTGGCATGTGCCTAGAAGCACAACTTGCCTCTTCATGGAAGACAGGCAGGGCAGGAACGGATGGAAGATCGAATCTTACCGGGAGCCGAAGAAGCGACTTCTGGCGAAGCTGTTTCTGCATCTCTTTCCCAAGAGAAAAGCGCAGAAGACGAGGTACCTTGGAGATCAGGACGTGGAGTTCTTGGAAGCAGTGTGGGATGAAGGAGTGCCCGTCAACTGGGGCTCATTCTTCCACATATATGTACAGGCGGAGCTAGCGTATTTAGGTACCCGGCAGGAGGACACTTGACACCTTTCCTCTGTCACTTGTATTTCTCACTCCGAAAACTTGACTTAAGTATGTGCGAAGACATCTCTTATTACCGAACCTAAGTATCCAAACAAACAGAGTGCAAAAACATTCAGGTGCTCATGGACCCTAAGTCCGTTGAAGTTCTAACCTGGGTTCTAAGGAGAGTGTAAATGAACGTCTCCGAAGGTAGATATGAGTCCGTTGAAGACTTCAAAAGCACGGCATGGATTGTAGAAACATAACGACCGATAACGATTTAGTCAATCTCAGTGATCCATCTCTATGTGGGGTCACTGGTGGACTTCGGAGGAACGAGCCCGAGCGCAGGAAGCTTCTCTCGAAGCTGCCTCTCACGTTCTCTCGCCCGATTCGACGCTCTGCATATCCCACCGATTCCTCAGGACTTTGCTCTTTGCTCTGACCCATCAGTCTTGCAGCGTGACTTTCACGAAGTGAGAAATAGATACTACCAACTTCCGGGACACAGAAGATAGGCACGTGTGTATCACGAGGTCTGTTTGTCGTTCACTTACATTTTACATGCAAACGAAGAAGATCAACGGATTCGATGGGCTTCGAACAAGCCAAAAGCCGCCAGATTCATCTTCTAAACAAGATTACAGTGATGTTGCAACCGGATGGTCCCGGTTATACCGGTTTCTGAACATCCAGTTGGTGATTCTCCCGATTCGCTGGTCGGGTTCTGGTCGAGTATAAATTCGTGAGATGAGAGGAGAGGAATATCAGAGAGAAGAAACTGAAGCTCAGATATCAGACTGTAGCTTCTGAGTGCAAAATTGAATCTACGCGGAGGTAACTCACAAGAAGTTTGCTGTTGCGATGGCGATTAAGGTTCATGGACGCGGAGCGTACCCTTTCGTGAGAGTTGTTCTGTTGAGTTTGGTTGAGAAGGGCGTCGATTTGGAGCTGGTGGAAGGCGACAACAAAGATCCAGACTTCATGGCTAATATCAATCCTTTCGGGAAGGTTCCAGCACTGGAAATAGACAGTTTTGTCCTTTACGGTACGCTCTCGGAGATTCATGACCTGACGATCTACATTTTCAGTTTCTTTATAAGCAGAAAATGAGAATCGGAGACTAGAGAATTGAGTGGGAGAATTATGGAACCGCTTTGACGAGCAGTATGGGTTCATGTCTTTTGCAATGTGACGTTATGTAGTGTCTTCGTGCCAGGATATTTGCGTAAAATGCTTTGTTGGGAAGGAGGATGGGCAGAGTCCTGACTAATCAGAACATGAGGAATCGTTTCCTTGTGACGAATGCTACTGAAGCGCTTGATGTCGATAGTTATTAGACAAGAAACAGATCTGACCTCTTGGAATTGTTGAAAGACTCGAGGATTCTAAAGACAGGGAAGTCGTTACTGTCTATTGTAGTCCTTATCCTCCCTTATCCGAAATGCTGTCAGTTGTCTATAGTTGTCACCTGTAGATCTGGTCATCTCCTCAGCTGAACGATCGATATATGCGTTGATTTCTGGCTTGTACTTATGCAGTGAATTCAGGCAATAGAAGGTTACTGTCATGGAAAATGTTGCTGATTCTCACTCCCCTGTTTGTTGCAGAAAGTAGAGCAATAGCTAGATTTGTTGCAACGAAGTATGCAAGCCAGGGCACGAATCTTCTTGGGTCGACTCCGGAGGAGAACGCATTGGTGGATCAGTGGGTTGAAGTGGAAGGGCACACCTTGCATCCCCTGGTTCTTCAGGTGAACGTCGAGAAGATTTTTAAGCCCTTCTTCAAGCAGGAAGGAAACGAAGCCGTTGTGGAGGAAAACTGCGCCAAGTTAGAAAAGGTCCTCGATGTTTATGATGCTCACCTTGCCAAGAGCAAGTACTTGGCAGGTGATTTTTACTCCATGGCAGATCTGGTTCATATTCCTTTGCTTTTTTACTTCATGACTAAATCTGGAAAGGAAAGTCTGGTGACAAGCCGAAAGCACGTCAATGCCTGGTGGGAAGATATTACTTCGAGGCCAGCATGGAAGAAGGTCCTAGAAAAATATCCGTCCCCCTGGTAAAGTGTTCGAGTGCTCAGTGGGGAGTAAGTCATCAACTGCCGAATCTGGGTTTATCTCAAAACTCGGAATCTCTTCGCTGCACTGCTCTTCGCTGCTCCAGTGCAGCAAACAGAAACCTCAGGAAATGCGACATCTCCAATGAGTGCCCCAGGGTTTGCTACCCCGGAACTTGACGAGCAATGCACGCAAAGAGCTTCAAGAGAAGAAAAGAGGACACAGAAACGGGGATTCCACATAACATAATTGTGGGAATAGGGTTCTCAAACTTCAGTCGTAACTCTTGACGTAAGTTGTCGTAATGCAATTCACGGCAATCAGATGTAAACATTACATGGCACCTCAAGAGTTACCCTGGAACAAACTTATGTAACTTGATGTAAGTCCTGTAATTAAAAACTGGTTATCAAACTTATGTAACTTTATGTAAGTCCTGTAATTAAAAACTGGTTATCAAACTTATGTCACTTGATGTAAGTCCTGTAATTAAAATCTGGTGATACAAAACTGATAATAACGCTGATCATGTTAGACTATGATCAACACTTCCACTAACATTAAATGCAGTCCGAAACATTAAATGCAGTCTGTTGTTGGTGCGCACATTCTCTCATTTAAACTTATCTGGTTTCTCGTGACTTTTTCAGTGTTCACACTAGATGGATGGATGTTATATCCGGCGCTTATCACAAGTTTAGTTTGAGTGAAAAATGACATGTCTCTCGTTTCCTTGTTTGGAGATTTTGGAGGAGATGGTATATGTTATTCTACGTTTCACACTACAGATTATGCTGGGGATTGGCTGTGATTACATAGCATATCGTGTCTTTCTCAAAGAAGAGAGTGGAGACAAACAATAGAGAGCTTGATAGAATACTATATCTTTTTGGACGATTCTTCGGAAATGAAATACCTCTCCACTTCTTCAGACGAGTTCGACAGTGTTATAAATGTTAGACATTGACGACGATGGAGAAGACCTGGTCGATCTATATCACTTGATTACTTTCAGTCGTTATGTGGATAAGCGCACTCGTTTCGCAAAGAGTCGAGATTTTGTACATAACTATTTTGAAGAGTTGTCAGCTCTATCTTTCAGACAATTGACACGTATGGATAAAAGATTGTTCTTCTCTCTGGTGTCTTTAATAGAACATCATGATGATTTTCGTAATGATAGTTCTTATCCACATGTCCCCGTTGTAATTCAGCTCGCATTGGTTCTGGACAGGTTTGACCACCAAGGCAATGGAGTCTGTTAAGCCCGAAGTTTGTTTTTGTGGGGATTAGGAGAAGGTACTTTGGTAACTTACACTACCCGTGTGATGAAGGCTTTGTCTTTTCACTTGGAGGATGAGATGAAATGACCTCAACGTAGAGAGCTTCAACGCATAAGGAGTGAGTTTGCCAAAAAAGGATTTTCTGGCTGCATAGGCTTAATAGATGGTATCTCTTGTGTTTATCACAAAGGCCACGGCTCGATGGAGAAACCTACGATGATCAAAAGAGTAACTATTCTTTCAACGCACAAATAGTGTATGACCATCAAAGGAAGATTCTGTTTTTTCACAAGTACTCATGATGTCATCTTCTGTCCAAACTGTGTATAAAATGTGAAGTTCTCTGTATAAATTTCTGATCTTTTTGACTTTGTAAAACACTTATCAGGCTTTTTCGTTGTTGTGTGTCTCACATGGATGCGGGGAAGTTGTCAGGATAACATGTTTACGCAGATCTCTTTTGCGGCAGAGAATGCATTATCCACGTGTGTCTAACAACGATGAATACTTACTAGCAGACTCTGGTTACATCCCAGTGCCACACCTAGTTCCAGCTTATCGATCTGCATCAAGAAATAGAGAGAAGGAGAATTTCAACACATGTGTGGCGCATGCTAGAGTGAGAAACGAACACTGCATAGCTGTTTTAAAGTCAAGATGGCATTCTCTTAGGAAATTAAGAACCCAACTTAAGGAGAAAAAAGACAATGACTATGTTGTGAAGTGGATTACTTGTTGTATGCTCTTACACGTTACGTAATCAAGATAAGTGGACAGAAAATGATGATAGCACTTATAGTTTAGAGCATAATGATGATCAATTTTCAGGAAATGGAGAGGTATTTAGCAATCAAAGAATAAGAGAACTAGGTTTACAAAGGAGATTATCAATGCAAGAGGAGTGCCTAACTTGGAACAGAGAACCTGGAGGTGTCTTGTATCATTAGATATTATCAACTTAGAAGTAAAGTTTCTGCAAGTATAAGCAAGTCTTAGTTTTCACAGTTTTGATCAAATTGTCTCGCTCCGCTTGACCACGTCTTCTCTCAGTAACAGTGACTTCATCTGGATCTCGCATGCATATGTTTTATCTCACCTTCATATACCTTCGCATACTACATCTTCTTTCGCTATCAAGAAGTTTGTCTCGCATTTGAATATTTCATCAGTCGTCTATTTGTTCTCTATATTTTTCTCAACTATCAGGTCTTGTTGGTTGTTGTACCTACTACGGATGATAAATGCTTCCTCTTCTACACCTCATTGCATTTTCTGCTTGTATTCATTTTCTTCACAAGTTCCTTATCTCTCTAGTTCTTCGAAAGAGTTATTATGATATCTAACAATAAGAATGTGATGGTTTAACGAGCCTTGGAAAAACAATCAAGGAGAAGAACGTTGTAAGTTTTAGTAGAGACGTTGGGCGTTTTGGTGACTAATATGCCGTACGATGTTTGTTTCGAATGTTCTTGCAGTTGGTTTATTTTTGTTCTCGTGTTAGTATATGTCAGAAACTGTCACCAAGCAGGAGACGATGTACGCAGCAGCAGCAAGTGGAGTACGAATGAGGAAATCCTGAAGGTTTTATCCACTGTGACTGTATTTGGAGCTACGGTCACCTTGCTCACGTCCACTCTTTTTAATGGTTAGTGGGATACTCAAAGGTTTCGGTTTCCGAAGCCTCCAAGCAACTGGAAGCTTACGCGTTCAACTTGCTATAAATATTTGTAGATGTTGTTGCTGTACTCTGTGATTACATGCTGAAAGTGACGTACCTAACTGAAGTTACATATGAGGTTGATACATTTGGACGTTGTCAAGGTGAGAGTTTTCCTGGGAAGGGCAGAACCTTCTGGATGTGATTTAATCGTGAAGGCTGTGTTGTGCCTACTCAGAGAAGCGTTGAGCTTCTGGTTGTGGTGGATCACTCAAGGGATAGGCCTTTCAGGTTACAACAAAGCACTATGAACACTCATACAGATCTGTATGAACCTCTAATTTACTCAGAAGGCAAAGTTCAGGTCTAACTGATAGTAATAGGATCAGGCGGTGAACTTTAACACCCAAGAAGATGAAAACTATGATGGTTCAGACTCCTAAACTTCTCTTACATGTAAAAGAGGCTCCACTGAGCACACACACGAAGTTTCAACTTGAGATCAAATTCTGACACCAAGATATGGACAGAAAAGTTCTGATCAAAGATATTGCGGCAGTTTCTGATACTCCGACAGCTATTTCGATCTATAACAGAAAATTGACTCGATCACTTCCGAAGATTCTTACAGGATTTGGAGTCTACAGGATGCTGAACGTCCCTGTGAAGTTGGGACTCCTGATTGTACACAGAACTCCAGATCTCGTTCTCTGAAGTTGCTGCTCTAGATTGAGAGCTTTTCAGACCCCTTTGCTTCAGCGGCCGCCCTGAATTACTCAATCACTCAAATCACATGAACTTTTTGGGCAGTCGTAGCCCTACTGACAGAGAACGTAATCACGAAGTTTTGAAGCGATTTCCTCAATTCTGCTGCAACTGACACTGAAAACCCCAAATCCAACAAAAGTGATGCAGTTTTGACACAATCTGAACTTCAATTGGACATAACTCCTTCTTTATTGCTCCAAATCGATCAAGAATTTCACTGAAAGTGCTTGGCACGACGAGCTCCATCTTCCTGTGCTCTCTGATTTCGCAGTGTCCTCATCAAATGCTCGAACTCTCCTTTAGACTTCTGTTTCTAAATTTAGAGTTTTACAAAAGACAAAAACTGACCGATGGGAGTTCATAGCTCCACTTGGTTGTCCATTAGTACCCTAATCCACGTGGTAACTTAACTTCACTCATAGGCTACCACGTTAGCTCCCCTAAAATACCAACGTAAATCTTAAACTACCTAAAATAACACGTAGCCCTGAAAGATAACTTAAACCAGCTAGAAAGCGTGCATGGGTGACAAGTAAGTACAACCCATGAGCTTAAACCCCTATCAACATGGAAACCCTAAGTTATGTACATTGAACATCATAGACAAGTAAGAAGTCACTTCCACAAGCATACAAATGCTTGAACAAGATAACTAGCATACTATCAGCCTACTAGGACTTAAAACGTATAACACCACGGTGTTAATATATGCATGAAGGACTAGGAGTAACATTAAGCTAACTTCAATCGCTACTAACTTTCAAGTGTCGGAGTAGAAGCGTAACCCGTAGTCGTCAATGTCCACACCCTCCAGAATCGACTTCTCTGACGTCTTAACTTCACTCAAAGACTAACTCCTAGCAGAGAGGTGAATCATTTACTATGTGAAATTATTCACATCACGACAACGTGTACTTGTTTGGAACGGCATTGAATTTATCTCCATACTTGGATATTTGAACGGCGCTGAGAATGGATCCTGATTCTTGGATGTTCCAACGGCCAAACCAATGACATCAGCAAATGCCCTTGATGCAGTAGAAGTACGAGCTCTTTTCGAACGCACTTGTTCGGGATGTCACAGTGAGGTGAAGCCTGTATGTCGTTTATAACCCACAATAGTCATGTTTCACTCTTATGAGTTTAGCAGTGTGCTTCAAGTGTTCTATTTTTCTGTTATTTTGATTTGTCATGGATCATGGATGATTAGCTCAGGTTAGCTCAGAAAGATCTGCAACCATCAGCAAAAGATTTAGCTCAGGAAGATCTGCGGTCATCTGTAAAATGTCTGTCTTTTTGTCGGTGAGTAAGTGCGCTTTGATTTGTCAGAGAGCAAACTGATCACGAGTGACATTTGACGACCCTGTCTTCTGTTACCGTGTCCAGAGTGCAACGTTGATCAACAAAGATTTAGACATATTAAAGTTAAAGTTAAAGTTGTTAACTTGTCTGCTTTATCCCTTCAAGGGGCATCGGACTGTCCTTTGTGGGTAGCCACAGCGTACCCAGACCAGATTGCACATACAGCGACTTCTTGCACCTCCAACCGGGAGCAGGCGGGTTTGAACCCCAGACCTTTCGCTTAGAGGTCTGAGACCACGATATTGTTTTTAAGCCTAGGTGAATTTGGGTCCTTGCAGCATGGCTTTCATTTTCCTGTCGAATTCTCCTAAGTTTTAACTCTTGAGTTCTGGTGGTGGATTATTGGTTTGAAGCCTAGTTGAAGGTCCTGAAATCTAGCATGGTTGTTGCTCGGTTGCCGTTACTTTTATGTCCTGATGGGTGGGTTGGTATTACTAACTTTGTAGGAATGGTCTTAGTTCAGTCAACGGTATATACAACCTCAACTATTATGGCAAGAATCATATGCCTGTATGAAACTCTATTGAACCTCTTTTGTAAACATCCAATCACACCTGCAATTTGTTTTAATGTGATGATTGGACATAAAGATCTAGTTAGTTTTAGGGAAGCGAGTTTGTGAGATATGTCTCTCTCCTTAAAGATGTGTTGGAAACCTAAGGCAGGGATATGGTGAGAAATGTACCCAAGAGGACAGTGCACGTTTGGACCAAGGCTTGGTGAAGATCAGATTCGAGCTCTGGCAGAGTTCGTCAAATCACAAGTAGATAAAGACAAACGTGTCGAACTAAGCTCGTACTTTACACTCTCCACAAAATGAAGGCAGAGAGAGGTTAAGTTACTCCCATGCTTCATCTTAGGGGTAACTCCAAATAGTATCAAGCATCATCGGAAGGCAGTAGAACGAATATTCTTTTTGTCCGGTAACAAATCTTCGTCTGCTTACTCATAGACGAGGCATCAAATTTTAAAGGCTCAGAGAGAGCAAACTTCAGCCTACGTACTGTTTAGAACTTTATTGGGGAGGTTTCAAACATGTCCATAGATTCAACCGATTCAGGTGACCCGACTTGTTCTCGAACTTCAGCTTTGACAAACCGTAAGAATCAATGATCCAAAATGAAATTCGGACCACTGGGACAGCTGCTGAATTGTTCCTCATGTGGCGTGACATGCTCTACGAGAATGGATGATTGCACTAAAGGTAGAATGGTAGAAGAGTCTGAAGATTCATCGGACATAAGCTAAAGTTTGACTTCAATGCAGATGCCATTAGTTAACGACAACCGTAACAAGACGGATGACCGGGGTGGCTGGAAACAAATAAATCCCAACTTCAAATGCAAGGCGAGCAGATCTCTATGTCTTTTTGTGACCATCGACTTCCCGCGTCGCGGCTCAAGAGGAGCAATAGTAGATGCACATACTCCAAGAGCTCAGGTCTAGCTCATGCGGAGGTACGCATTCCATCTCAACAATTGTAACACGATCCCGCAAGAGCTAGAGAACCATATACTGGGCAACAAGCATTCTTTTGACAAAAGACCAAGGTCTCTACGGTCTCTTTTCACTAATAGCACGTTGTCGTGTCAAAATGTGAAGTTCCTGGCTGTGGAGATGTAGTGTGTCGAACAGAGATAGAAAGAAGATAGAAAGAAACAATCACGAGAACAAACGCCGCAAGGTATACCAACTCCTATTTTATATACACTCTCGATTCTTCTTCTCTAAGAATGCAAAACAGAGAAAAACCTGAGCGGTCTGTAATCTACACCAAGCCGTTTAAAACGAGCCCCTGAATCTCAACCCAGACCCAAAACTATCGAAGCGTGTCTCAAAACAAGAGAATCATCTCTTTGTTAACAAAAAGAGTTGCATCAGCATCATATGATTCAAAACCAAGTCCAAACAACGTCCACATACAAGCCCCTAGCTAAAGCTAGCTACCACAAGCTGTACATAACCAACTAGATTTCTAACGAACTCAAAAGAACAAAAACTGTAACGAAGGAACCAAAAAAATCTATTTGGAAACTTCATTCTTTCAGCAAATGGTCTTCAGATGTCGATAAAGTCTTCCTTCGTGACTCTATTGACCTCAAGAACTCCCAAATCCGACTCCTGACAGCCGAGATATCACAGTTGCAGGTGATCGAACTTCCCAAAAATTCCTTCTTACGGCTTAGAATCACGAACACAGCCCAAACGAATCATCTGATATGAGATCCGTCTTCCTTGGTAGATAGATCTAGCTAATCTTGAATCCAACGAGACTCTGAACAAGTTGTTTGGGAGTTTCTTTCACGAAACCACACAAGAAATTGATCGCAAGAAGCTAAAAAACTAATGTAAATCGACTCCTTGCGGCTCAAACTCGCTCATCACACCCAAACCAACAATCCAATCCATATACGATCTTCTCTTATGCGTAGGCATCAAGAACGAAGAGCTTGGCTCACTAATCGCGAAGAACAACCCAACCTCATATCGAAGGTGACGAAAAATTGACGTGAGCGTTTCTCTGCGAACCAATTTCCTTCACATCTCTCAAATCACAGGATGAAACTTCGTATCGTCTTCAATTACCTGAAGGACTCAGTGCTCTTATCCCGATGGATCCAAAGATAGCAAATTTAGACTCCGGAACAGTCCGAACGGTCCAACTCTCCTTCACATGTCATTGAAGCACTCCAAATTCTTTTCATGCGTCTCAATTTTCCCTAGAACACACTCTTCGATCCTTCTCTTCATGGACGGTCTTAACCAACGCACAGCTTGCACAAATTTGAACCCAATGATGCCTTGCGCGTTTGCATTGGACCTCTAAATTTCCTGAACCGTCTATTGACAAGACGTAGGTACAAGCTAGCCCTTTAAGCTGCCCCTTTACATCAGTCGCATACGTGAAGATTTTCACAAATAATGAACAAGCAGACCCCTTGCGTCCTTAGTATAGCGCCAGGAACCGCAAATACCCAATCAACAATAGTAAGTTAGGGCTTAGCTTGATTTTCTCATCTTTTGAATCTCGTAACTTTACCACTAGGCATCCAAATGAAGTAGACAAAGTGCCCATGGAAAGCTAACAACTAGGTCTATCATTTGATATAATGAAAGTGAAGATCTGAAGTTGTGTAAAAGCCTGTAAGCTAAGACTTAGCTTGATTTTCTCACCTTTCGAGTCTTGTAACTTCATCACTATGCGTCCACATGAAGTAGATGAAGTGTCCATGGAAAGCTGCTAACGAGCTCTGTCAGTTGATGTAATGAAAATGAAGATCTGAAGTTGTGTAAAAAGCTCATTTTTAGTCCTATGAGCGTCTTTGGATTGATAAGGATAGAAATTTGATTTTTAGGTAGGAGCCGATCCATGACACGACAACGTTTGACAGAATTCAAGGAGTCCTTAGTGCCATACTACAAGACTGAGGATGGCCTCCTCTGCTCTGCCCCACGTCTCTACTAAAACTTGCAACGTACTTGCGTTATCATACTTGCAACTTATAACACTCAAAGTAACAACATCAAATCAAAGACAGAATGTACAAAAACTTTAAAAAAAAATTGAGATATACATCATCGTATCATTTTAAACATATTGTGACTCTGATTGGATCTCGTATTGCACTTCGGCATTTTCTTCTGTTGAACCCCTTACTATGAAACTTTCTTGCGTTTCAACACGATGTTCATTGCTCTCAAAAATGAGCATCAACTCTCTAATCTCAGCTAGCTTATTCCGTCTTTGGATAATTCTATCAACATTGAAGAGTGTCTCTCAATTTTAGCTTTTTCATGTTTTCTCTTTCTTGAAATAGACGTGCTCGTCTCTCTTCTCTGACGATTCGCTGCTCCTCTCTGATTATTCTTTGCTCCTCTAATAACAACAATCAATGCTTCTCTTTTTGTTCTAAGTTCTTTTCTATGAATTTTGAAATAAATCCTTCTGCTTTAAGTTCTCTTGGTATAAATTAATCAAATTCTCTTTTCCACTTGAAGTGTTTCTGTCTACCACACAAGCGGAGGCACTTCAAACAGATTTCATTTCAACCGGGACATCGTCTGCAACCTCTTCTCCAACTCTATCAGTTTCTCCTGCACAAAACTCAAAATCTGAAACGCTTTCTCTGACATCTCTATCAGGATAACCAAAATGTCATCAGAGGAACATATCCATGACGAATTTCTTTGTCAGTGAAACATTCTCGTGAAATTTGAACTGTGTTATGTAATCCTTCTTCTTCCAAACCGACAGACATAGTTACCAGATGATCTACATTGGCTCTGCTGCCAAACAATGCATGCATCCGATAGAAAAATGAACACTTTGCATTCAATTTGTCCGCCAGCATAATCTCTTGTTGTATCTCAAAATCCGTCAAACCGGCTCCAGTACCATTCATAAACTCTCTTGCGCGCTTGTAACACTCAACATACCTCTCATATTTTTTCTGAATCACAGGACTCGTGGCAGAAGAGAACCCCAAGCCAGTAAGATGCGTAACCATAACCGCAATCCTTTACGGGTCTCTTCTGTCTGATCCATAGCAGTCTATTCCTTCTTCTTCCCGAACTTAGAAGAGAGGTGCTGGCAGAATCTTGAGAGAATGCTCAAGGGTCATGTCTTCCTATCATGCAGCAAGTTCTTCTGAGTGTGTATGAGAGGTGAGAAGTCGGAAGAATAGAGTATGAATGTTCCTTGTCTGTTGTGAGGCTAGATTGCGTGTAGGAAGCCGAAGATAGGTGAGACCAGTGATGAGAAGCCTGGCTGAAAGAAATCTTCTGAGTATGTTAGTTAATTGAAAGCTGTCTCGAGAGCCTTCTTGGAGGTCATTGTCATCGCAGGAGTCCTCAACCATCTTGTGAACCTTCTGTATACTCTGCTTCTCACGTATCTTGTTATCTTCTGTTAGGAAGTAGGATGGATTGCAAGGTGGGTTGTCTTCTTAGGAATCCATGCGATGCCTTGCTTAGTTAAGATTGTTTAGATATAGCTCGGAAGACGAGAGGTGTTTAGGGAGCACTGTTAGAATCCCAGAAGACGAAATAGCTATCTTCTGGAAGACTAGGTTCGTCTTCTGAGAGTGGAAGTTGGACTGTGAGGACCTGGGGAGGACTGAGCCTTCGACTCACAACAAGTATGTGTGGCTTCGTGTAACAGAAGCTCGAACATGATGATGCATCCTCGAGGATTAGTGTTACCGACAGCAGAGTTGGTGGAGGCCAAACCTTTCATCAAGGAGTTGGACCTCGACTTTTTTCTGTGGAACTGGAACCTCGCGGACCAAGATATTCTGGAGGAGGTTTGGGCAGCATTACCTCCGCGTAACCTTGTACTTGTGAAGGCAGGAGTCGCTCGTGGAAGACCATCTTCCTGGACGGTGGAGTGATGATGTAGGTCTTTCACATGCTAGAAGCCGAGAAGACCAAGAAAAAAGCCTCGGAAGACAAGGTGTCTTCTGGAATACTGGAAGCAGAGGTGTCTTCTCAGGTGTTTCGAGTGGAGGAGGTGACTGTATCTGATCACTGTGAGGTCACCTCAGCTCCCAAAGTCGAACAGGTGCCTCCAAAGAGTCAAGAAGCGCACGTGGACTCAACTTCCCAGAAGACACTTTCGTCTTCCGAAGCCGCACCAGAAGAGCAAGTCATGAATGTCGAGGAGGAAGTCATCTCAGCCGCACCCGAATATCAAGAAGGCTTCTACTTTATCCGAAGCCGATTTAAGAGATAAGGTAGGAGAGGAACTAGTGGAGATCGCACCTGACAATTGGGAGTAGATAATAGAGTTAAGAAGACAGTTGACTTGTCTAAATTTTGATAGGAAGCGGAGTGTACTATTTTAGAAAGAGACAACTCTCTTGTATTTTTAGATGACTATCCTTGTGACAAGATAGACAACGGTAGTAAGTTTCCAAACTGAGAAAGGAACCGTGTGCATGTGAGGTGGTGGTCTCTGACAACGGCCCATCTTTCCTGGTTGTGAGTTGAGATTGGAGAGGATCTCCCTCCTACGACTCAAGTGCAGATGTATAAAGTAGAACACAGAGTAGGATTTAGTACGGGCATACTACATTTTACCACACAGGTACTACGTGCACAGAGGTAGATTTCCTCGAGTAGAGCTACACCTCCGCTCCCAACAGGAGATCGAAGGATCTAGACAACAATAGTGGACAGCCTAGAACAGGGAACGACATCATCGTGTAGTCTTTCTTCTAAGCTGATGTGTCGAAGGATAGGAACAGAAAGTGGAGGGAGTGAGCTTCCAAAGCTAATGTACCTTCTTCTCGGAGAATTGAGTTTCAGAATTGATTGCAGAAGCTTTGCCTGTGTCTTTTGGGCAGTGAGTTTCCTTGGATTCACACCCAATTGTGCATGAGAAGCCTTCTTCTTGAGTGACGGTGATTGTTAGAAGCTGTGCAGAGTCGAAGCTTGTCTCATCCAGTGGAGCACTTTGGATCCACGTACGGACTGACATAAAGAAGATGACATCCTCGAGTAGAAGACTATGTAACTGTAAGTAGATTTGTGGTCTTCTTCCCCAAATTACTACAAGCAGGGATGGCTTGTTAGTCAAGATCCGGACTAGAAGCATGTCGGAGTTTAATTTCCTTTTTTCATCTTGTTTCCTCTTGTTTGGATTTTCTCTTCTTGCCCATCTTCTCTCATCTTCTCATCTTCTTATCTTCTTCTAGTGAGCTTCCGAGACTTCTATTGAGCTTTTTTGAAGGTGGATGTCGTTGTAGTGCTGCAGGAAGATCGTTTCCGTAGACATAAGCTTGGGAAGACTACAAGGGGCATACGTCCTGTGAATTATCTAACCCCGTTGGAAATTGGAAGAGAAATGTATGACAGACATTGATAGATTGACATCCACAAAGCAAGGACAGTCGTCTGGAGGTGTCAGAAGTCGAGTTGAACCTCCAGAAGTCGAGAATTGCTTCGGGAAGACCATCGTGGGAAGATTGGAAGCCATGATCTAGAAGTAGGAAGTGTCTTCCTGAGCTTCTCAGTAGGTAATCGTGTGATATTTTAGGTTGTATTTGTATATTTGAGTGCAGGGTACCTTCTGAAGGGTCTGGAAGCCGTTTGGTTTTGTGAGAAGACGGGATTTCTAGACAAATCTCGCGTGTTTATGTGTTTGAACAGATCTTAGAACTTAGAGCAGCGATACTAGTGTAAATCTCTTTGAGGAACGAAATCTTTTATGCTAAATGGGCTAAAGGAGAAATCTTGAGTAACTACACACTCCTCTCTTGAGATCAGTTTCTGTGCTATGACCATTTGAGAAGTGGAGAATTGACCATGTAGGCCCTTTAAACAAAACACCTCGTGGCAACAGATATATCGTGATCGCAACCGACTATTTGACCAAGTGGGTGGAAGCCAGACCACTTAAAGCCACAAGTGAGGAAGAGGTTGGTCGTTTCTTATGAGAACGGATCATTACTAGATTTGGATGTCCTCTTGAGTTGGTTTTTGATAGGGGTGGTGAATTTGCGAGAAACATCACAATCGCTATGTTGGAATATTTCTCCATCAAACCGCCAGTGACAACTTCTTACAAACCTAATGCTAACGGTCTAGCTGAGAAGACCAATCATACCTTGTGTACGACGATGACCAAGGATGCTGATATGGAGGATGCGAAGCACAACTGGGATAAGAGGTTACATGCAATCTTGTGAGAGTATAAGACTACTACGGAGACTTCAACGGGGTATACTCCTTTCCATCTTGTTTACGGTGTGGAATCAAGGTTACCGATACAGTTTGATCTACATATCTTTCAAACTGTTCATAAGAGGTTAAAGAGGTTGATTGGAGCAGCAGCAGAGAAGTCTAGAAGGGAGCAACTATTGGAGTTGGAGGAAGCACGAGTTGTCACAATGGTTTAGATGGAGAAGACGCAAGAACGTCAAAAAGAGTATTACGACAAGCGTCTCGATAAGAGAGAAGTGAAGCCGTTCAAGGAAGGAGATATGGTAATGTTTTTTTATACCATGAGGTATAAAAGAGCTAGAATGAAGTTTCTTCCATGTTATTTTGGTCCCTTCATTGTCGAGAAGGTGTGGAGTAATTTTACATACGACTTGAAAGAGCTAGGAGGACGGAGGTTTGATCGGATGAATCACGACAAGCTCAAGCTCTTTCATCAAAGGAAAGTCATCGTTCATTCCGAGGACGGAGTGAAAACTTAGTTCGAGGATAAATGTAACACCTAAGGGTTGCATAGTAGTAAATATGTGATAAGTTATAACTATGTGTGGTGAGTCTTCTAAATAAGTCCCAAGGTCAGACAACACTCTAAGTTAATGACAGATAACTAGGAGTAGTCACAGTTAGAGTTGGTGGTATTTGAGGACAAAATATTAAAATATTCTAAGTGTGAGAATCACTATTTTGTTTGGTTGTGCATAAAATGACAAGTAGGTGAATAATACACTCTTGTCTTATGTGTGACTGAATTTTATTGGTTGTAGAGGCTTAAGGTCAAACAATCAAGAGGGTTGACCTTTTTGACTCAATTATGTGTTAGTACTTTATCTTATAAGGAGCAATCCGAGATTCTTTTTCAAAGATTCCTTTCTACTTCTAGAAAGATTCAAATTATTAGACATTTATCTTTGACTTATGACTTTTATCTTTGACTTGGTCTCGGTAAATTATAGTAAATCAGATTTATAAGTAGTTATCATGGTAAATCTGGAGTAGTATAAATAGAGGAGTTGTGGAGTGATTCCTCATCCTCCCTTTTTTGTATTTGGAAGCCGTTAGATCATATCTATAAAGGGTGTGTTTTCATCTCTATGTCTCCATGAGAGTTCACATCTCGAGTGAGGAAGTGATATGAGTATGTTGAGAGTTGGGTCTAGCTGAGATCTCTTAGTTCTATGATGCGTTTCATCAAAGATCATCAGAGGTTTATCTTGGGTGAGAGACAGGACCAGTAGCAAGCTTCTAGTGTCATAGGTCGAACTACAGAAACAGATGCTACAGCAGTCGGTGTTGGTATCGATCTCTTAATGGGAACCTTTTCTCGTCTTCGCTCCCTCTTGGTAAGCAGACCAACCGCTTCTTCCACTTTCTTCCAACTACTAGTCAATCCATCGTCTTCCTCTCGATCCTCCAAAAGTACCTCCTGCTTCTCTTGCAACTTCTCATCTGCAGTCCGAAGAAATAACTCTGTCTTGTTGGACTGCAATGTTAATTTTTTCATCCTAGTCGGCCGCGAAAACTGCTTCTCAAACTCCTTGAGTAACTCTGTAGCTTGTAAACCCTTCCTCGGTCGCTCAACCCACTCCAAGAATGACTTCTTGGTGATCTGATCAGAGTCCTCCAAGAAGTACTCATCCATCAAGGCACGAGCAAACGTCTCCCAATCCTTGTTAAAATGCTTCGTTAGCATTTTAACATGATCTCTAATCTCAAGAGCTACTGTCTCAATCATCTCATCTTTTGATACCCGGTTCAGCTCCATCTCCTTCACATAATGCCTCAGATATCTTGAGACATCTCTATCATCGGATTGGTCAATCTTGGTGACCACCGCTTGAAGCACTTTTGTTGTCAAAACTTCCTTCGGCTCATCAGATTGTTGCTACTGTAAGAACATTGTGAAAGCTTGAAACATTGTTGCAGTCATCAGATCCAATTGCACCTTCGGCAATCCACTCGAACCACTACCTCTATTTCCATCACCTTTCTCCTCCCACTCATGATTATCAATCTCCTCTTCAAAGTTCAAACACAAAAGAAATCTCCACCTCAGACCTTCACGTCGAGTTCACCACCGTATCGTGTCAGATTTTGTGTGAAAGATGTCCAGAAAAATACGAGGTTCCTGACTGTGGAGATGTAGTGTGCTGAACAAAGACAAGAAAGAAAGAAACAAGCACAAAAATGAACGTCGCAATATATACCAACACCCAATGTATATACACGGCCGATTCTTTCTCCCTAAGAACATAAAGTTGAGAAGCAAACCAGAGCGGTCTGTAATCTGTTTCAAAACTCGCTAAAATGAGTCCCTGAATCTCAACCTAAACCCAAAACCATCGAATCGTAGCTCAAAGCAAGAGAAACATCTCTTTGCTAACAAAAAGAGCTGCACCAGCATCACACGATTCCAACCCAAGTCCAAAAAACGTCCACGTACAAGCCTTTAGCTAAAGCTAGCTATCACAAGCTGTACATAGTCAACTAGATCTCTAACGAACTCCAAATGATGAAAACCGTTGTGAAGGAATTGAAAACTATCTAATTGAGAACTTCTTTCTTTCGTCAAACGGTGTTAGATGTTGATAAGGCCTTCCTTCTTGACTTCATTGGTCTCAAGAACTCCCAAATCTGACTCTCGACAGTCGAGATATCGTCGATTTTTGACCGCAGGTGATCGAACTTTTAGAAACTCCTCCCTACGACTTAAAACCGCACACACCGCTAAAACGGATCATCTGATCTGATATCCGTCTTCTGTAGTAGATAGACCTAGCAGGCAATGAAAAACTTACGTAAGCGCTTCCATGTGAGTCAATTTTCTTCACATCTCCCAAATTGTCCGATGAAACTTCGTATCGTCTTTAATTTCCTGAAGAACTCAGTGCTCTGATCCTGATAGATCTAAGGACAGCAAGTTTGGACTCCAGAACTGTCCGAACGATCCAACTCTCTTTCACAGATCACTGAAACACTCCAAAAACCTTCCATGCGTCTCAATTTATCCCAGAATGAACTCCTTGATCTGCCTCTTCATGAACCGTCTTAACCAATGCGTAGCCTGCACAGATCTGAACCCAACGACGCCTTACGCGTTTGCATTGGACCTCCAAATCTCCCGAACCGTCCACTGACAAGTCGTAGATGCAAGTTAACTCTTTAAGCTGCCCCTTTACCTCAGTCGCATTACGTGAAGTTTTTCACAGATAATGAGCTAGCAGGCTCCTTGCGTCCTTAGTATAGCGCCAGGAGCCACAAATATCCACTCAGCAATAGTAAACTAGGGCCTAGCTTGATTTTCCCTTCTTTCGAGTCTCATAACTTCTCCACTAGGCGTCCAAATGAAGTAGACAAAGTGCCCATGGAAACCCTGACAACGAGCTCTACCCATTGATGCGATGAAAGTGAATATCCGAAGTTGTGAAAAAAGCCCATAACCTAGGGTCTAACTTGCTTTTCTCATCTTTTGAGTCTCGTAACTTCTCCACTATGCGTCCAAATGAAGTTGACAACGAGCTCTACCCATTGATGCAATGAAAGTGAAGATCCGAAATTATGCAAAAAGTTTTATTTTTAGTCCCATGAGTGTCTTTGGAGCGATAATGGTAAGCATCGAAATAGATTTTCAGATAGGACGGTCTACGACACGACACCGTCTCCAACTCTATTTGCTCGGTCGTCTAGTTTGTTTACTATTTGTCTTAACCCAACTTTGGTTTTTGGAGAATTCATTGCTACAAAAATCTTTTGCGACGGTTGTAAGAGGAGGAGGAAACCTACCAAAGGGGAGGATGAAGAAAGTCAAGACAACACGGAGGAATATTTGCTTGGAGGTGCTAGGACAAACAGAGGTGCTCTCAACAAAGGATCTTCGTCTAGGAAGAAAAGTGATCCATGGATCACTTCTTCCTTGAAGTCTCCTTGTCCATCAAGGAGAAAAACTGATCCACGCATCACTTCTCTGCTCAAGTCTCCTCGACCTAAGTTGGAGTTAAGTCATCAACGGATCACTCCTTGCTCAGCTCCCCTTCTCCTGGTAGGAAGAGAAGTGATCCACATATCACTTCTCTTCTCAAGTCACCGGTTCTCAGGAGAAGGAGAAATATTAGAGGCTTCACTTATGGTTTTAATTCGGATTCTTCTTTGACTGTTAGTTCACTGCTCTTCTAAAAGCAGAGCAACTCAAAACGATGACTCTCCTCAGTCTCACTTGAGCGGTAATAGAGTGTACTCGAGGAGGATTACTCTTGCTCCACATTCGTTACTTGTAGTATTTTCTCTTGTTGACAAACATGTTGAAGAAAAACAAGTAGTCATTCGTGACAACAACACTCAAGTCGAGCTCGGCGGAATAGACTCAATAGAGCACCTAGACAGGTGGTTCTTGCATAGGGTGTCTTTGACAAAGCAGTGGAACTTGAGAGGTTAGAGGTTGAAATAAAACGTGACGTGGAAGCAGATCTTACTCGACAAGTGACAACTTCATCTCTTGATGTTTGGATTCTAACAATCAGTAGAGATCCTCATTTTTCTCCAGAGATTGTTGTTAAAAATCATGGAGAGTTCCTCAACAGAATTAACCGCTGGTTTATTCTCGAGTCCGTTGGTGAGTCTAGCAGGTCAACCAAGGAGCAGTTCTGATACAATGGCATCAGGTCTTGGTGACTCGCTAGAGTGTAGTAAGCTTAGTGTGCAGAGGGATCTGTATTTCACACTGCAGTAACGAGTAGCGAACCGAGAGCTACCAATGCTCAAAGCAAAGAGAACAAAGAAGTTTATGGAGGTGCTTGAGATCCGGCTGAATTCGTTGTTCTTGAAGGTGATTTTGACAAAATAAGCATCGGATGGAGACCACGTAAATCTGTTAGTCTAACGCATGAGAGGAAAGATAGAAATCTAAAGGAAAGGTTAGACACTCCTACAATTTGCAAACATTCCAAGAAAAGAATGTTTTTCTGGAGAGTGTCTAGTTTGTTGGGTTCAAAATATATCAAAGAAGTCAGGTCTTACTTCTTTGATCTCGTCCAGAATGCGTCAACACGAGCAGGCTGGACTGTCGCTGGATAGGGTCCGGAACAATAATAACACGAAATAATCAACACGTCCTTCACTACAATGCACGGTGAAAAGAGAACAATCCAAACAACATCCCGGCAGTACGAGCTACGTTCTTGCATGTAGATGTACGCTCCGCCCAAGATGGACGTCCAGGAAACAGAGTGACAACTGTCCAAAATGACGCAGGTTGCGGCATAGACAGCTAGACCAAGGCCTTGATTCACAGGAAGCCGGAGTTGGACCTATCCATAATGAAATACAGAAGGTTGTGTGACTGGCGTTATTTTATACCCCCATCCAAGATACCACGCAGTGTGAGATGACGAGCGAGATGTGCTTCTAGAGATGTCAAAGACTGCGCGTCATAATTATCTAAACTCTCTGCCTACGACATCTTTAACGCTGAAGAGTGCGTTTCAGAAGATCTAGAACCTCCGTCCAACACGAGGACAGGAGTAACATCAATGCCACTTCGGCGGAAATGACGAGTAGACTTAGAGATTGTCCGAGTCGTGGGCAACCGTCCTGGAGGCAGGTATACTAACTTCTTGTATGCTACGAACACTACAGAAGCATGTGCTCTGGGGGGTGGTCCTGTCTCCAGACTTGACAACGAACAAGATACGAACCATCTTTAAGTTTGATGTCCCTGCACTGCTGCAACGGTAATGTTAATACCTGACTTCGTTAGCTCCCGATTCTAAATTGTTACACAAGTTAATGTTCACCTGTGTCTGCCAGGGTCCAGCTACAGACGTCAACACACCCGACTTTAACATCGACACATTCTTGTACCCGTTGAGGCACGTCCACTTGCATCCAGGAAGCCTAGCAATATCACAAGGTTTCATTTAACGGTGGTAGATAGAAAACGTCCTCCACACATGCACACTTTAACGTCCACCACCAGGCCACCTAGGGGGTAGCACAGGTACAAAATGCAAGCGAACCTTCTTGCAATCGCAGTTCGTTCACACTGGTATCCCAAATACGTGGAACCAGACTTTATACTAATTTATAGTGGGCGACTTTGATAACGAAGTAACTGATTTTTTCTCAATGTAGTAAACTGCACACGCTTATTTCGATATGATCTCTGCAAGTAATGAGACACTCCTCACTATTCCAGAATAGCTTTCTCTTCACACTTAAAAACAATATAGAATTCTCTACAGACTCCTAATTTTCTCCTCTTTCAAATGGAGAACTCTATGTATGCTACATTGTCCGACCAAACCAATCAAAAGAATGTGGGTGGGTGCAGAGGGTGGAAGAACCCAAGGACGATGCTCTTAGGTCCAAAAAATTTGGAGGCTCTTAACCTCCTATTCGTAACCAGCTATCTCTAAAATGCCTACTGTCACCATTCTGTTAGGTAAAAAGCTCGCTGCCGAGGGTCACAGTGGTTGCCCCCTCACCACCGCCAGCGGCAAGACCCCTTTCCTTTTCGAGAGTCCCTTCAAGCTCTTTAACAACTTCAACCATGGATGGTCTTCTATCTCCGACAGGTTCCACGCAGTGAAAGCCCAGTTCGACCGTTTTCCTCATAGCTACCTCCATAAAATTTGAGCCCAAAGTGCGGTCCACCAGTGCACCTAAGTTCCCTGCCTGGAGAAGCGTGCGTCCCTGCCTCATACGCAAGATCGTCAGAAACTTGATCAAACTCATCAAGGTTGTATTTTGCTCATGGAAGGGTTCCACCGAAGGGGATCAACGCAGTGACTTACCCATTCCACCAAGCTCCACTCAGATCGTGGCCGATCTTGAGAGATAGCCTCCCGTCCACTTACAAGCTCCAACAAGAACACTCCAAAACTGTACACGTCGCTTTTCTCTGTCAACCTTTGTGTTGTGTAGTACCTATAAGAACACAAATAAGAAGGCAATAATTTAGACTTAACATTCGCCACGCAATCTTGTCAATTCGTTGTTCCGCATCTATGGGACAACAATTGCCTTTCGGATCTATGATCTGAAGTTTCAGATCTTACTCAGGATCTAGAAAGCCTGCTGTCCCATCACCATCCGAAGAAGACACAACAGGCCCCTCCTGCAGAAGCTGTCCCTCTGCTAGAAGCAGAGACAATCCGAAATCTGTCACTTTAGCGACTAGATTGGCATCCAACAGGACATTGCTGGTTTTGAAATCCCGATGTATCAATTTAGGAGTCGTTGTATGGAGATACTCTAGACCTGCAAACACATCATGGGACTGATAAGACATCGCCACCAATGATGGAACAGGGTACGGCTCAGCAAATACCTCACGCACACAATCATCGGCATGTCTTCACTGATATACATGTACGAAGAAATTCAGAGTGGACGAAAGCGTAGACAAGTTAATACCTTTGGCGGCTCCAAGCGCTATTGCAAGCCTCTGTTTGAAGTCTAGCTTCCCAACAGCGACTCCATTTTGATCTGGGACAGTTACATCAGCGCCAGTAGTAAGGCTTTTTTATCTGGCATCAATTTGGATCCTCGAGAGGTTGATAAAACGATGCAAGAAACCCACGGCCCTAACTGAGGAATTTGCATATATCAGCGCGGCACGGAACCTGACGCAGAAGTCACAAACTAGTTGGCACTGCATACCCGTTCCCAACTAACCGTTTCACTTCCCGATGACCGACACCAATCCTGCAATCTATTTACGCGGCTCACATTATGCACGTGATATGACGAGACTCTGAAGTCTATCACACAGCAGATCAAACGTGCAGCTTTGTAGGTCCAAAAGATGGATCCGATATGTTGATAGAAGAAGCCACCTTAGTTAAATCTAGCTGCTACGAACAAAGATATCAGAAGGGTAGTGTAATTTTACCGTAAAGGTGATTACAGACACTTCCATTGGGAATGTAATCATAGACCACCATCTGTTGGTCATTTTCCTGACAGTACCCCAAGACACTCACGAGGTGTCTGTGTCGCATCCGTGACAACAATTCGACCTGATTCATATATGCACCACGACAACCATTTCAATAAGGCAACTGTTCGTCTAGCAGCTTACTTTTCAATAACCTTTAAGAACGGAGAAAACCACTGATTTGACCTGTGTGCAAGTGAACGTCTTTTGATGACCACAACCAGATCAGGGGCCATTAGCCACCAAAAACGTAGGGATCTGCAACTATAATTAGCATCACTCCTCTGGAAATACGCAACGAACTTTAGCCTTCGTGTACTCAAGGCCTCTACCGCAAAGACCTGCACTTTGACTCCCCCATGCATCCAACAGCGGAGTAAGCCGTCGAGACCTTGTAGATCCTCTGGAAATACGTTAAAGGCATACCGATGATTGCAGTACTGGACTCGCCGGCCCCAGCCGTCCTTTGATTGCGACTATTGTCCCATCCTCAAGCAAGCCTTTATAGACCTCGCCAAAGCCTCCTTGGCCAATTTTGTTGTTCTCGCTGAATGTTTTTGTTGCGTGCTCTAGCTCCTCAATGTTAAATTGTCTGGCTTTTGGCGTATCAAAGTCTGCGGGCATACCTCGTGATATGGGACCCTCACGACCCTTTGCCCAATCCACTGAAAGAGAATGAAGTTAGACAACGCTCCAATTTTTACACTTCGATCTGCAGAGGAACGTCTAAACCTTGCATAAATTTTAGCAAACTGAAGGAATAATGAAACTTAAGGACAATTTTATCAAGAAAACTTCGATCTGCAGAAGGTTAATTCAGACTGTAGTGTCGTCCCACGGTAACTCATCTACACCACAAGTTCAAACGAGCTGTCAACAGTATCTTTTTTAACTCTCCGTCTCTGTACCTTGGGCTGAAGGGTCTGATGAACCAGTATCAGAGGTCGCACTGGGAAAGCTCCTCGCACGCAAAAGACAGCACGCTACTAAAGCAATCGTCGCAATCACCAGTGAAACAGCTCCTGCTACACCTCCGGCAATAGCTGCAACATGAACGTCACCTTTTGAAGACTTCGGTATGGACGCGACTGGTCCAAAAATCAATGCAGGAGCCAAGCTAGGACCGCATACAGGGAGGTCGAAACCAGGTGTTAATGTACACAGTTCGTTGTTGCCATCAACTCTGCAGGACACAATAATCCGTTTTTGTTTATTTCCAGAACTCAAGTTTTGTAGAAAACATCCTCCCAGTCAGTTATAATCATATTCCAGAGAAACTGTGGTACGTCAGGTTACTACATACTGAATACTACTTTTGCTTCATCACGAAAGGACGGGAGTCGTCTTAGCGCACAACTTCACCCCCCTAAAAACAGGATAGATGTAAACGTAGAGTGTAGAGACCCACACTATATTCATAACTCCTGCAGTTGATGCGTTGAACGGGACAGTTCCACTAAGGTCATTGTTGGACAAGTTTCTGATGGAATCCATAGACAGTTGTCAGCGATACGAAATCATCATATGTCACAGATAGGCGGGCAGATTATCGACTGGTGTGCCAGAATCTCAATCGAAGAGCAGATGTGGCGAACGTGGCAAAATTCGTCAGCCTCATATAGACACATACCAACTTCCAAATGCAAGTATTTGCGTAGTTATCTCTCTTTTTGTCTCTATCTCTCCTCCTCATGATACACAGATTCACGCGGTAGTTCAATAAACTTCAGAAGTGATTCGACAATCGTAAATAAGAAAGGAGTAGGTATACGTACAGTTCTCTAAGGTTGGATAATGAAGCAAGACTGGGCGGGATACTCCCATTCAAAGAATTGTTAGCCAGGCGCCTGTTACAAACTCACGTTATTCCGGTATCAAGAGAAAAGGGCACAAATCCTACTCTGGTGATTATAGCATCCAAACCGAGAAGTGCTTGTGCGACACAATTCAAATCCAAACCATCTTCCTTCCGCGCTGACTGACAAAGAATATATACTCTCCTAACTAAAAATCGAGTAGTGCTTGTGGGTAGCAACAAGCTTACAGCGAAGTTAAATTCTCCAACTTGCCGAATTCAGAGGGAATGGCTCCTCTTAAAAAATTTGAATCTAGCCATCTGTAGATACGGACATCGAGCACACAATAAAGTTTCTTAGACGCTTTACAATCTAGCAAGAACAACATGCTGATGGTGCTACCAATCGCGGCAAGGCTTGCAACTCCAGTTTTAAAGCTTTCTTAATCTCTCGAGCTGTGACCGTTAACTCGGCCTGCATTCTTTATTTCCTTCCCCAGACTGGCGTACGTTATCCATCAACAGAGTCGAAGATCGGCAGTGACGTACAGCACAACAAGGTTTTATGCATCAAGTTGGTACTTACAAGTTGGTCAAAGTAGTCAGGTCCCCCAGACGCGGGGTTATTGTTCCATCGAGACCAAAATTGGATAGCTTACTGCAAGACAACACCGGGTGTAGTGGATCCACTCATCAGCAACCTATCGCTTACAAAACGTTCGAGGTACAGAACATTGCTGAAAGTCTCAAAGTCGCAACTCTCCCCCAAATACCTCCACATCTGATGTAAAACGGCTGATTATTAGGCTTAGCGGGGATTACGTCGTCATCAGATACTCCGATCCCCAACTGAAACACGAAGAATGCTATCAACATCAGATCGCAGGGCGAGTTGCACTTACAGAGCGCTTATGACGCGAGTTCTTGCAACGGTTGAACACTGGACACCCTTCCAGCTCCCTCTACAGGGATCTCCGATTATCCAACTATCCAGGATAGGAGGGTTCTTCACTCCATTTTTGAAAGCCAAAAGAGCGTCCGCTGAGTACAGCCAGATACCAGTGATTAGGAAGGACCACGACTAACTAACCATGACAAGGAAAGGAGTAATTGCGCACGGATCCTCGAAATTTACCCTCAGTAACCTTCAAACTCGTTCCGATATTAGTACGAGAGACAATTATAACTTTGGGTACATCGGCATTCAAGGCCGCCTGAAATCTATACAACAATTTCCCCAGACAAACTCCAAGTCATGCGTCTCGTGATAGAATCAAGACCGCAATGAGGATAGCCATAACAGTCAGTATGACCTCGGGCACAGAAACATAAAATTAGTTACAGCTTCTACCGTCGCAAGTTTATGTGACTCAGCGTGCACAACAACCAAGCCTGACACCTCCGTTGCGACTAGGGAGTATAATGTAAACTCCGAAGATGAAAAAAGTCCGAACCGCATAACCTTACTTCGCGGGAATTGCCACCTCCGAATTTAAAGCTGGAAAGTTGACGTTTACTCCTTCCGACCGACGAATTCGTCGTCTTTACAAGGTTATTCAAGTACAAAGCTACATGAGAATGGGAAGGTACCTGTAGTTTGCTGGTAAGCTGTGAGAGCGTCACAAGGTATGACTAGCAGTAGAACGAGCAACAGCTGCAGCACCTTGCTTTGACTGATATCAGTTTGCCTGGACTGCCTTGAGGATTCGCCGAGTCTAAGGGAGAACACTAATCTCGAGCGGAGTTGCCCAATCTGCATGGTGCTGCACACCTCCTAGCTGCTATCGATCCGTCCAACCTCGTGCCTTATGCTCTTTCCTCCAAAGAGAACTCCCCCACTTACCCATCATTCAAACGCTAAAACAGGGACCACAATCTGCTACCATTTCTGAATTTTACTATCCTTCGCCAGAACTTCACTTTGCCTCTCAGGTCATTTAACGTCGAGTAACGTACATTTCAGAGCGGCTGCTAATCATCATCGTCTCGTCGTACCCTGCCCTAACGATATTTCGGAACCTTTTTCCTCTCCGTCGAAACTTGACAAACACCACACTTCCTCGAACCACTTCGAAACAAAAGGACACAGACAAACTTCACCAGACCATCCTATCCAAAACAGCACCTGCGGCATTCACCGCGCCACACAAGCTCGCTCAATCCATCCCTATTCCCTGGAAACTTCGAGTAAAAATTCAACTCCCAGTTGATCACTCCTCTGCTCCTCCAGCTGCGACAGTCTCATGTCCCTCGTCCATCTCAACTGCAGCCTTCTGCACCAGGGAACAGTCCTGGCGCCCTTCCATACAGTATCTTCCCCCACAGCACCCGCGTCCCGCAGGATCCATCCACACACCTGAACCGCATCCCAGATGCAGTAAGAGGCTGAAAATAGAAATTTGTCAACTGCATTTGAACGATGAAGCGCCCGTAGAATCCAGAGACAAGAAGTAGAGAAGGGAGAGAGCGGGGCTAGCTCGCTCCGAGGACGACAACGTCGACCGGGCGGGGGCCAGAATAACGAGGGAAGATGGCGCTCTTCCGGAGCGTCCCCGTCGCATAGTCGGGAAACATCTACCGACTGACGCCGGTAAAGCTGCACCTTTTGCCGGCATACGGACGGCGGGTCAGACGGGAAATACAGAGAGAACCGGTCGCATAGTTCTACCCTCGTGGGATAATGGCATGAAATGTCCCGGTCGTGACTGGACGTGGATGGTAATATGAAAGTGGACGTCATGAGCTGGACATCCATGATCATCATCCTCATCATCAGAGTCCGTGCCAGAGACAGTACGTATGTCTAGACTGGACTGGACTGGACTGCCTCACTGTCCGGGGGGACGCTACTTGTATGTAGTATGTACAGCCCTACTCAAGAACCAAGCCGTTCCAGATCTTTTGCTAGAAGAACAGCAAGGTGTTATTTACCGTGCCGCTTGTGAAGTACAGTATTATTATCTATTACCTAAGAAACGATTACTCCACGAGAAATCTTAGGCGTACATATATATATATGGCTTCAGATTTCCCAAACTCCAGTACCGTGGCACTACGTAGATTGAGAAATTCCTTGATAGATTTCGGATTAAAGTAGTAATATTAATGCAACTCTTTTCGCATTACAATTATCTTTCTCTTAATAGTAGGTTTCGTCTAAAACCCGACAAGCTTTAGTAAATATTTTGGTACATGGTGGAAGCGTAGGACTGAAAACAATGTTGTTCCTCTAAAGAAGTTGATTCCTTTCACACCAAATAAACTTGTAGGTTATGATAGTTATAGCTTTGTTATATCCTTTTTGACCTTGAGACTCTTGACCAAGGCGTGATTTTTCTATTATCGTATCATCATAGAATCTAGTCGAGTCTCGGAGTGAAAACAATTTCAAAACCGGGACCACAGGGGTTACACCTATCGGGGGGTCAGCTTCAGCTGTAGCTGTTCCTGCTTGACCAAGGTAACAACACGCACTATACTCATCATCCATTAATATGCATCTCCAACCAACTTTCGATACTTATGCACTTTAGGCACTTTGTAAACACCACAAAGAAATCAAGTTTGATTGTAAATTCTATCGATAATTGAAGGAAGTAAAATATATACACACTTAGAGTTTTGGATTAGAGGTTTGTACTCTCACTTGATTGTTTGTTTTTGGACTTTATATATTTTTCATAGTAAGATATCTCTCTCATATTTCAAATACATCTTTCACGTAAAATAATACGAAATAATTTTGTCATGCTTGAACTTTGTTTTGCTCAGATCCTCATGCTATATATCATGGTTGTTCACTTCGAGGAGCATAGATGTGTGAGTGCGGAGACGTAAAAAAACATGCATAAGCTAAGCCCAATTTCAGTGGTGTGAGAGTGAGTAAAATCAGGTCATCCATCCCAACACTATTCCTGAAGGAGGTGTTTAACTATTTAGCTCTTAGCTTTGGGTTTACCACTAGATCAATCGCTTTTGGTGTCTTTTAAGGATACATGTAAATATTTATGGACTTGTTTAAGGTGGTAGGAGATCTTTTTGCATGTTCCTAGAGGAGTGGTAGGACGACCTCATAGTACTAGAGAGAAGTTGTAGTTGTGATAACGTTTGCCTATGCTGTAGAGACGCGCATGGAGGACGTTGGTGGCAATTGACTCGAGTGAGCTAGTGGAGCTACCACGTATAGATTTTTGGAGATACTAGAGGTTTGGACATCTAGTTAGTGACCTTAAGTACAGTTTATAACAGTTGATGATCGTATATTGTGCATGTGGTCACCGAAGAAGAGCATCAGTCTGAGAGAGGTTGGATTTATCTTTTGTGCATGTTTGAGTGTGGAGGGTTATCGTTTGGACCTTGTGGTTGAAACTTTTTCATATTTTATTTCCTGTTTGTCGCATTTGATTGTGTTGACTTTTGATTTCTAGAGTGAGTTCTAGTGTGCTGTCAGTAGTGAGACTGGAGTTGCGGACCAATCAGACTCTCTCTATTTCTCTCACTATGAGGTTGGACTTACAAACCAGCAGACCGTGAGATGTTGCCTGTGGTGATGGCAATTACAAGTTGCTCTTATCTTGACCGTCCTAGTAGGAGATCGGTGAGTTCAGTAGGAGCGAGATTGGGCAAGTTGACATCATATGTGGTGATGATATTTTGGCGCTGTCGTGATGTGAATGATTTCACATGGTAAATAATTCACCTCTTTGTCGAAAGTTATACTCTCTTAGTGAAGTTAAGACCTCAGAAAAGTCGATTTGGAGAAAGAGAGCATTAAATAATATGAAAACACTATGGCGTAGATCTCATCATGTTGATAACCGTGGTATGTTAAAAAGTTACAAATAGAGTTGTATGCATAAAGTTCTTTGGAGTTCTTCTACAAGATTTTTGATACCGAGAAATGTATCATAAATCTGAGTGAGTTCAAAATTCATGTTTTAGATTTTTAACATGTAGACTGTAGTGAGTAGTATATATTTACATCTCGAAATGTATAAAAAGATCACATCTAGAGATAGTTATGATAGTTAGTGTTAGTGAAAGGAAGATGAAATAGACCTCTTTACTAGCATATCAACTTAGAAACTGGTATCTAGAACCAGTTGTGAGATAGGCTTCCGTGGGTAGCTAATTAAACTTGTAGGGAGAGGTCTAGGATCAATTTCTCTCAGACTCACAACCGGCTTGGAGTAGGTTGGAGAATATGTGGGGCACCAAGTTGCTTAGGGACGGGCATAGATATCTCTTAAATGTATCGTGAATGCGAGACGTCTCCGTCTATTCCTGCACTAGTGCAATCACCTGGTATGGATACTAGAGAGAGATTACCGTCTAATTTTGAAATGGATCATATGCTAGAGGACAAACTCCCCTTCGAGATGTCGGGATAATTAGTATGAATTTGGTGAGACCCTCAAAGTCTTGAGGTAGTGAGATGACATTAAAGATACTCCAAGTCGGTAAAAATTCTTTTGTAAAAAAATACAGATCTCATCATGTGAAATACTTGGGTAGAAAACTCAAGTCGAATAGATACTTGAGGGGACACTTACAGCATTTTGAGGTTCAAGGAGGTCAAAGAAGGACAACGATGATAACTCAGATTTTAGGTGTCAAAAAGAGGTGATTTCAATGGTCAAAGGTAGCCATGGTGGAGTTACTTCGGGTGGAGTTGTCAGAAGCTGAATGTACAATCGATCGGCAGCCATCCATACAGATGAATCTTTGAAGCACATGATAATTAACTTTTTTGTTAAGTAAGATGATAGTACGTGTTGATTTTTATCAGAGAATTGTTTTCCTTTTGTCACTTGTCTAAAGCATCATTTTACACCTGCTAGATCACAATGGAGATCGCCTAAGGAGGAGGAAACTCCAAAGAGGGTGTACTCCAAAAGAGGAGATTTTTTTATTATCGTGTATTTATTGTCATCGAGTAGAGGAAACGAAGAACAGAAGAGAGAAATTTTACGGAACTGATGATTATAGAAGAACTTTCTGACTTATGGCATTTTTGGCATCGAGGAATTGAGAATTTGAGAGTAGAGGACAAAAACGAGTAGAGAGAGGATCTACAACTTGTCCACATATCTTTTTGAATAGAAAACGCGAAGCTTCTAGGTGAACGAGCTAGTGCTTCACAAGAGCAGTTTTCTGAAGTTCTGAAGTTCTGAGTTTCTAAACATGAGATTTTCAGTCTGAGTGATTTGGAGTTGAAGATCTACATGCATGTTGTGTGTTCGAATCAAGAACGTGGTAGATATCTCTTTGCGATCCGTATTCCGTGCGTGGTTCTCATCTTCCTCTTCACGATCATATCATAGCTAGAATGTTCTGCCCTTCCCAAGAAACTCTCGCCTCGACAACGCTCTAGTTAGAACTTAGTGTTCGCGATTGACACGGGGGTTGTCATCATGGAGGTCCATGGATGTTTTGGCGGAGATTCAGCTGCAGTAAGCAGTGGTTCGTACGTAACGGTGTGAAGTACCAACTAGTAGCATCGACCTCATCGACAAAAGACATCAATTCAGACGAGGATGTGGTTGGAGGTACACATAGTGTCACCACACTGTTGTTGTAGGACATGGACGAGATCTATGAGATCACGAAAGATCCTCGACGATACTCGAGTATGATGGGTATCATTAAGCTGGATGACTTCATCTAAAAGTTTGACAATTGGTGCGATTTGCAGCAGATGCGAAACTCACAACTGTTCACATCTTTCATGACGTGAAAGGATTTATTCGGGCACTTGGAAAGACCGCCTATGGTTGATTTTCATGAGGTCAAGCGGTAATCAACCATAGTTGACGGTTAGAGATACGACTCTCTTTAGAGACACCGCATAGACGTTGACGGTTGTTTTTGGTTTGGCTGAACGGATTGAGCTCAACATGATGGAGTAGAGAGTAATGACTGATGGGTTCAGCAGGGGAGGTGTCAAACGAGACGCCCATCTCTTCTCGAGTACCACAAGCTACACAACGTGGTGGTGGTGGTGGTGGTGGTGCTAGATAGTAATGATCTTAGGGAGGTTTTGGAGGACCTAGTGGACAGAAGCTCATGTCGTCCTCCTCTAGTCAGAAGCATACGGATCCTTGCTGGGCGTGTCATGGTCCTCATCATCAGAAGGATTGCACATAGAGGAGAGGTGGTTACTAGACATCTAGGACGTCTCATGCGGCGCCTAAGCAATGTGAGCATTACGACCGATCAGATCACAATAGTGATTATCATTTTGATCTCCATCCCGAGCTACAACAAGGGAAGGTTGATCGTGGATGAGACGAAGGAGCTTAAAGAGGTCGAGGTGATCGAGTTGGAGGTAGAGATCTAGCACCTAAGAGAAGACCGGTCGGTCCATCATTCGTTGCAACGTCAGACGTGGTATGACTGCTCGGATTGAGCAGTTGGAGTAGAGGATAGCTAGTATGGCTATAGTTCAGCAGAGATCTGGTTCAAGAGTAGAGGCTTCCACGTCTTATGAAGGAGAAGGAGTTTGACTTCGACTTCATGATTGATGTGGCACAGATTGAAGCATCTGCGATAGTGACTCGGGGTGCAGTACGTGTCTTTGAGCCACGAGGGGCGTCCGTGGAGTTGGATCCACAACGCGAGGAGGCTGATAGGCAGACCAGACTTCTTCAATCATTTCACGTTATCGGAGGCATTGAGCACCACGTTTATGGTTCCTAAATGATATATAGATGATGGAGTGGAGTTGGATGCATCGACATCCATGAATACGAGTGATGTGAGTCAACTCTCGACGGCCGTGGATGCAACGTCAAACCTGATGTTGGAAGCGGCTACAACAATTATGTGAAGCTCGTTATTTTCAGAAACTGATATGGCAGTATTGAGAGTCAACTTGGCTCAAGTGTTCCAGTTGACGATCACATTCAGTGAGAGCGATGATGTGGTTATCTCTAGTGCTGAGGTGGTTCACAAGAGATGGTAGATGCATCCATGGAATTGAGGATCAAGACTGCTACAGTGGTACTTGACAAGAAGCGAATGTTATGATGGATGAGTTATCAGTCAGACTAGCGATTGACTGTGTTGATTTGACACCATGTGTGTTGTTGTTGGACACAGAAGTGGTATCTTCTGTTTGGTGGTGTCTTCAAGGAAGGTGTATAGACCGCAAAGAGTCTTGTTAGACTCTAGAGCACAACCATTGATGCTGGAGAAGGCGGCTTGCATTGGTTTGGGTCTGAGGAAGTCTGAGGTGCAAGAAGATCTTCTTTCGACATACTATCCTCCCAAGATAGAACACTCCAAGTAAGTATTTGCTCTTCGATTGACATGATAGGTTTTCTTCATTAGCTCCACTGACATGTACCTAGTCACTGAAGTATGCGTAGATCGATTAGCTCACAAAGCAAACCGTAAGCGTCTCAGTCACTTCTTTACCTTTCCTCTACAAGCTTTCACAATTACTTTCACATAGGAGGATGACCTCGCTCACTCTTAGCATCCCCTTGTAGATTGTAAGTCGTAGTAAGAGTTAGTTTGATCTCGTATCTTTCAGAGAACTGCTTAGCTTCAAAAGTACTCAACTCTCCATGATCGATTGTAATCTTTCCAACACATCCATACCTACAAATTATGTCCTCTAGCAAGAATATGCAAATTCCTTCAGTAGACTTTGTACGTAAAGCTCGTCCTTCCACTTGGTTGGACAGATCTTCTCATGCAAGAACCAAATACTACATGTGTCATATTGCAATTGGCATGTTAACTATATCTACTATCCACTTGTAATGCATTGCAAGTGGATACATAGAGTGCAAACCGTCTTGATGCTTGATCTTTGATTACATCTAGCAAGTTTGACACGATTCTACAAGTCTCACAATATCTCTGTACATGTTATGCCATCAATACATCTCCTTGAGTTTTGTAAAGATTGCATAGATATTCTTGGATAAGTTGCGTCTACATCTCCTTTTTGCACGTAACTCTTTGCGGTAAATCAACATCTTGCTTAGATCATTTCCACAGATAACCACCTTGTAGTAAGTAATTGTAGGCCTAAGATAACACCAAATATCTATCTATTCACTCTCATATAATTCCTCACTGAATGGTTCTAGATACACTACTTCTCTCTTTTGCGCCCTAAAAAAGACGATAGTGTCAGCATCTTCGATATCCTCGATCATATCTTTCTCTCTCACATACTTTACTCAAGACAACATATATGGTACTGGGTTATCCTTGCCTACTATGTGTTTGAATTCAAGATTCAATGATCTGATGTACGCTATCCATCTTAGCATGGCAAATATCAGGAGTGTTACATATTTGTTATCATTCCCAACAATGATAAACAATCGATCTCTACTACCACTGATGTCTCTATAAGATAATCTTCTTCAGTCTTCATAGCTCTAACCACTCCTCGTAGTCCTCGTTTCACTTGTGAGTACTTCCTCTATCGCTCACTCAACACCTTTATGTCGAATCGTACAGCAAACATATTCTTCTCTTCATTATCTTGCCCCACAGCCCATCCAATGCTATAAAACTACTATCTATGATTAGAACTACATGTTTATCATCCTCATTGTTCATCCTATGAAGTACAAGCGAGAAAGACAACAATTCTTTTAACCTTCAAACGGGCTCTGAGTGCTTCTCGTCCCACTTAAACTTCTTGTCCTTTCGAAGTAAGTCATACAGAGGATTAACAACATGTGCAAAGTGAAGAATCTAAACATGCTAGAACACACAAGCTCCTAAGAACCTCCGTACTTCTATCTGCGAACTGCATGTATCCTTCTCCATTGAATGACATCGATCTTACTTGGATCAAGTCTACGATCAAACCATCCATACAAACGTCTCACAAACATAATATCTCGAACTCCAAAAAATGACTTAGTTCCTGATAGCATCAAGTGGACTTCTTCAAGTCGTGACAATATCTTGTCAACATCTACAATGTGATCAACAACAAACTTACGACACTCCTTCTGATCTATTGCTTCATCTTTCTCCTCCTCTAGACAACCCTTAATTGGAAGGTCATCCAAGAACGACATTGTCTTCTCTAGAATAAAATCTTGTAAGACTTTATTCATTCCATTCATCATGTGTGTCATTGAGTTTGTAACCCTTTGTGACAATGTACACATCCTTGTCAATTCCAACGAAGTCCTCATAGTGATGACGTCCCTGCTCTCTTCGGCAAGCTAAATTGATTATATCTAGAGTAGAGATCTCTTACGTAGTAGATGGCTCTTTCAACAAACGCTTCAGCAAACTCTCTTATAAACGGTCTTATTTTTGTATTCTTTGTGATCACTTGGTTCATTGGCTGCATATCCTGAATGAAGCGTAACGCTCTACTCTTTTTGGACACTTTAAACCAACGGCTGGAATACGTCGCAAATGAAGATTCAAGAATCTTCATCTACATCTTCTCCTCAAGAGCTCCATAAGCTTAAGTAGATGTGTGCTAAGTACAAAGATTGACCTCAAGTCCCAAAGAGCATGTGGAACTGTAAATCAGTTCCACATGATTTACAAAGCTACTACGCTTGGATCCACACACCCTATTTCTGAAGCGTAAAAGAAAAAAGTTTTTTCATGCCTACTCAACATCTCTCTAAACTCTCGCTCTTCAAGAGAAAGGAGAAAATCTGTAGATCTTCCCTTCAACTCCTTGAGTGTAGCTTCAATACAAAAAATTCAATTTTTTTTGTCTTGTCAATTTTGTCTTGTCAGTTTTTTTTTCTTTTTGTCAACTTGTGACACACTTGACATGGATCCTTTAAGCTCTTCCCTTTTGAAGCTTGTTGAACTTGGTGGTTGGAGTTACCAAGTAAAGGTTGAACTACATACTTAATCTTTCTATTCACCATTTTGTACTTAGTTTCAACCCTGACTTCAGGTGTCTGAAATGACTCTATGATCGAGTAGAGCTCTCTAGAATTTATTTCCAACTGATATTCACTCCTTCTACCAATCTTGGCAAGCTCCTCCAAAGGATCCTCTAATCTCATCTCCATGTAAACACCCGCTATTCTATCTTTTTCATCAAGCACACCCACTCTTTTTAGATCTTTTTCATCTTTTTCCACAACCTTCCTCTCTCAGTTTTGCAGATCAGCAAGTTGTGTATATAAAACAAATCCACTCTCAAAAAATCCCACAACTTCTATATAAAAGGCACTTTCCTTCGCTAGCTAGAGTACATTCTTTTGTGTACCGATATCACTATACCTTCGTTCTATAGTGACCTATGCCAAAATCCTTGAACTCTTCTATGACTCTAGGTAGATAACCACTTCACAAGTATTGACTACACTCATGGTTAGGAAGTACAGTCAAGAATTGCACTACTCTTATCGTCTCCACCTGTTATCTAAGCATAAGTAGATCCATCATCCAACACCTTGGTCTCCATCCTTATATGCATAATGTATGGTTGTCCAAGAATCATCGGATACAAAGTAGTGTCTTGAAGAAAAAAGTTTGTTTTGCAACTGCATCCTCAATCTTCACCCTTACATCTGAACAAGCATCATAGAGTTCTTCCCGCATGTTATTCGTTGCTCAGATCATCCAAGCATGCTTTGTGTCAATGGGCCACTTCTCTCACTTGTAGACATCCTTAGACACAATGTTAATCTTAGATTTGTGATAGAGATCAACCATTGGATCTACCAGATCTCTTATCTTCATCAAGCGTATACGTAGTAGCTCCGATCTAATGTCCTCTAGTGTAGTGACTAGGACCCCTATCATCTTTCTCATCTTCATCCACAACAAATCAAACGTTACGGTTGGTGCAACATTTAGCTAACTCTAGCTCCTTTTCCTTTGTTATTCTTGTGTCTAGAACATTAGTCATAGCAGTCTCTCTTGTCAATTATCTCTTTCGCTTGATGGTGTCAGTAATGACATCATGAAACTCCTTCTTTGCAATTCCAAGAATCTCTCGTAGAGTAAACTCAATCTTTGCATTGAGCACTCTCTCTTCTAACACTCCCTTCAAATCTATAACTACTTCAATAGCTGAATGCAGCTTGTATGCAGAAGGCTTATCTTCTTATTCTTTTTTGATCTCGTCGGAGTACAAGATAAAACTTCCTCTACAGTCTCTTTGCACACCGGTGTCGCTTGTCATTTTCTCTCTCTCCATCATGGTACAACATGACTCCATATTTCACTTGTCTCTAATTGCTTCTCAAAATTATTATCTCTATCATTTACCACCTCAATCTCATAGGTAGCAGCCTCTACTGATGCCTCATCATGCTATGAAAGATAATCCTCTAAAACTTATCTCATTCCTTTTTTTCCAAAGTTAGGAGGATCTCACATGTGTTTTTCAAGGTAATCGTTCCCTCCTTCTAGTAAATCACTTCTTGTCATATGATATCAGCAAAGTCTCCGCGCTCCTTTCGATGATGTTCGATACTATCATACCAAATACATCTCTGCACATACCCTTGCCTTGGAACGGGCTTGTTTTCATGTGTCCCTCCCTTCTCCTCTAGCCTTGTTAGCTTAATCTGCAAGTCTCTCATCTCTTTTACCAACTCCTCTATTACATCTCTCTGTGGTGTAGTTGTAGAGATAAGAACAATAGAAAGCGGAACATGAGACAATTATATAGTATGTATTGTTGGTTGCTTACGAGGTAGTATGACCGATGGTGGTCTCACTTCTTGTCTTATCACCACCTTATCTCGCTTGGCAAGTACACCCACTGCTTCAAAAACCTTTCTCCAATCAACTGTGAGCTCATTATCTTTCATCATATCTTCTAGAAGCAACTCTAACTCCCTCTGTAGCTCATTGTTTGTTGCTTGCAAAAACAACTCCATCTTGTCGTTCTCCAATGTGAGCTTCTCCATCCGAGACAATTGAAGAAATTGTCTTTCACATTCTCGAAATAGCTTTATGACAACAAGCCCTTTATTAGGTTTATTTATCCACTCCATAAATTATTCTTAGTCACTCGATCTGCATCCTCTAAAGAATATTTTTCTTTTGATGAAGAGTAAATTCTTCCCATGTAATATCATGAGCTCATATGATCTCTTTCACATGCTCTCATAGCTCCAATATGATAACAAACTCAAATGTACTCATCGTCTTCTTTTTCGACACATTACTCAATTCCATCTCTCGAGAATAGTACTTTAGGTACTTGGAGATATTATTTTTATCAAATTGGTCTTGCAAACCTACAACAAATTGCAAGGCTTTGGTAGCCATTGTCTCTTTTCATTCAACGGCTTGTTGTTGTTATATTACCAACGCAAACGATACCAATTGCATATCATATCGTGAAAGCTTGGTCATCTTCGGAGCATCTCTAGACGTAGAAACCTCATCTATGAACTGAGATAAGCTTTCAGCGTCATGGTTGCAAAACTAAAATATATCTCTCAACCCTAGACATTTCACGTCGAATTCATCAACTATCATAGAGCATGAATTTTGATATGAGAATACACGGGTTATCTAGATCTAGAGAGATAAATAAAACCTTGAACCAACTTGGTAAAACCTTTGTGCCTTCACTACCCAGTCAATCGGTCTTTATCTTTATTGTAATATTTATTTATCTCGGTTTCTATCGACCTATCCGACTTTAAGTGTAATGCACATGCACCACATAACACAACTGGACATTCAATCATACTCTAAGCACATGAAGAATCTATACATGATAAACATATGCTTTAGTTTACAAAAGCACCTTCAAACAATATCCTCTTTATTGTTTTTTACGACAGACGAACTAAAATACTCAACTTTAACCCTATACAGTTTGCTGATATGAACTTCATTGCTGTAAGATAAATCTTACAGCAATGAATAGCCTATTGCGCAAGCTTTCCACTGATATAGATAACACCTTGATTGGATCAAGATAGCTCTTATCATAGTAGATCAAAATTGATCATTTCTAATACTTAAAATCTTGAAAACGTCTCAAATCTTCATCATGACCCGCGTGTTTGATCTAAGTTTTGAGTGATCAGACAAGCTCAAAACTAAACATACAGCGTACCACTAGAAAACTTATCTTCTAGAGCTTCCAACAAGGTAATACATGCACGTAGCAAGCAACCATTGAGCTCGAGATATGATGCCAATGACAACGGTACATTGTAGTTAGATTCTCGATCAACAACTCCGACACAGTGTAAAGTCTTCTTTGATTGTGATCTCCGCATCAAATTTACAACATAGCTCTCTTGACTCACTTGCAGCACCTCCAAGAAATTCCATCTCCAAACCCCAAGTAGTTTGTTCAAAGTCAACCAAGAGATGTAGGTGAAATCACTCTTCTCTTTCAAAACTCGTTACACTGTAATATGAACTTTGGCAACCTATTGCTCTTCCAATTGGACTCAAACTTCACAAGAAATTTCCGCTAATCCCTCAATACTACTCTCTGAAATTTCAGCTTCAAACCCCAAACCAATTGCTCAAAATGGACCAAGCTTTTCGTTTGTGCTACCTTATTAGCTTTACATACCCCGGTGGCTAAAATCCACGACCCCAACACCTTCTCTAAACCAAAAGAGTTGAAATTTTGCAAAAAGTAAGCTGATAGGACACATCTCAATCCTGAAGATTTTCACTTAGAGATTCTATCCCATGCTCATGAAACAACTCATTATTTGAATCTAAGTAATACGACTTTATTTCTATCTCTCAACTATTACATCCAACTTCAGTTGATCATTTTGAGATCAAACCCAACCCAAACGTAAGACTAATTTACATCAGTGCAACCAGCATGACATCAAGTATCCAAACCCTTTGATAATACCAAAAGATCATCTCTCAAACTTTTGAGGCATTCAGAAACATGACTCGGAGTAGTGATTTGATCTTCTTGACTTTGAACAACAATAATTTCATACTCAAAACTCCAAATCGATCGATCCTATCCTCTAGATTGTAGTCCAGCTCAAGAGTTTCCAATGAGACTCTCACTCACAAATGACCTTGGGAAGATCTCCGAAATCCCAAAATCCTCCATGGAACTTGAGTGAACCAGATTGATAAAAGATGGATCAATGAGAGAGAAGATTGGAGATCGCTTTATCTCCTACTTGGCACTATGGGTCGAGCTGAAACTCTAAAACATATTCACATCCCCAAAGACTTGGACCAAATACTTTAGACTCCAAACTAACAGAAGATAATTACCCTCGTTGAGCGATAGAAATAATAACTACATGAAAATACACGAGATTCCATACAAAGTCAAGATATTGATCTTGAATCAATCTATGATGAAAAGTACGACAAAAGAAAATGAGGAAGTCATCACTTGATTGTAGTATTCCTCACCAAAGTTCCTCAAGATCCACACATAATGATTGATCTTCCGTCAGCAATGACATTGAATATCAAATCCAAACAATGAAAGCAACGTTGGCTGGAAAGTTCAGGTCCATTCACCCGTCAAAGTAAGATGTACATAGTCAGATCTCAATCCTCCTCATACGTGACAATCAGCAGGATCATCGGAGTAGACAAGTCCACCATCTTCCTCATGAACTCTTCTCCAAAGTAGACAACAAATCATAGTAAAAAATGATCGCGCTGGATGTAGTGAAGCTTGATATGGAATGGATTCAAGAATAAAAGATTCAGAATTATGAGTACAACTCTCGTAACTCCTCACCCTCCATGAAGAACATTAAGAAACACTCGTGAAACATCAATCAAGGAAGAATGCCCCACGAACGCTAAACCCTCTATCTTATATCCAAGTTTGACGACAAGAACCACTCACGCGAATACAAACGGATCACTGAGCTAGCACATCTCATTATTGAACGATCTCACATCCTAGATAATTGTGAACGTAGCACCTAATATACCGTCTGGTGTGTTACACGAAAAGGTTAATGGAACACAAAAACTTAACACAATATAAGTTTTATGTTAAATTCACACGGCTTATGTTAAATTCACATGTGAGCCGTGTCACAACACGACAACATGCTAGATAATTTCATTCAGCTGAATTTAACTGACGAGATCCAAAGGCGATTGACTGGAGTCCATCAAAGAACTCTCTTTGTAAAACTACCCTTGTCTTAAAGTTAGAAGAATCAAAATCAACTGTACATTGTAATTATGGATCATATGGTTGTAGAATAGACCGTGAAGAAACCATATCCTTCAATTTATGCTTTATCCAATCTTGCTTTTACCCAATTAGATACCAAATTATCTTTATGTTGGAGAACATGTTTGATGTATCTGAAGATGTCATAGAATTCGTCTCCCAAAATATTTGAGACCGTGGATCATGTAGACCATGTCTTGTCCTTGCACTTGTATGGTCCTGACATGACCAACCCGCAATCATCAAATGCACAGTATCGACTCATATTAAGTCTTGCGTCTCCAGCAGCGAAATTCGTCTCCAGACGGTAGCGTTTGTTGGTATCCTCGAACTGCTGAATCGGTAATAGATCATGATATCTCTGTAACAATATGCGATTCTAGTGGGAGAGAATAAACCAAACATTCTCTTATATGAGCTCATCTTTGAGACTTCGAACCTTGTGTCACATGACGCAATGAGTCTCATCTCACTATCTCTTCTCTCTCCACATACAAATATCGATGTACTCGTATGTCGACTTGCAACACCACTGCCAAACTAGTGCTGATATCTCCAAATAGATCCAACACACACACCCTCTTGACGATACTGCCAAATAATGGACATGGTATCATTGGACGACCAAGTCAAGTCCAATGATCGGAGCATCACTCAACTCCTCAACTGACGATACAAACCTTCCAAGCCTCTTGTATCAATTGATCAGCATACTGCTGTAATTCCTCATTCGAACTCCAAAGTGGGGCATCCAAAGTCGAAGGAACTACTACACTCATACTATGTAAGAGCTCCATCTCCGCTGATATCGGAGTATCCTCCTTATGTGCATTACTCTCTAATAACTCACAGGATCAAGCGATAACTGGATTATATGCTGCCATAGTCCATGACTAGGCTGCACTAACTCTCTCGCTAAACCGTACTGGTAAGCAGTTCACACGTACCTCACCGGACTGCCAACCTAGTCTATAAGAGAAAGTCTCTTCTCAATAGTCAATCATGAAACCCACATGATACAACACCGCCTCACCAACCAACACGTCATAAGACTCTACACTCGTCACAATGGCCTTGGCTTTCACCATCGAATCATATGTGAGGTGGTCCGATTGAACTCTCACTTTCAGCTCTTGTTATGTGATGCATGTAATCGACCTCATCGATCTTCCAAGAGATGTCTGAATTTACAATGAATATCTCTATATATCAGCCTTACGTAGGCCTATAGCAATAGTTGTTGTCTTCTCTAACATCAAGAGTTGCGCTTTGGAGTTCAACAAGACTCTCTGCAGTCTATACATTTGTCTAGAAGACGCAATTATGTAAAAGACACCGTTAGTGTTGTCTAACAACACCACACCTTGTGTCAACCTAGCACGCTCAATCGTCAGTCTAGTTGGTAACTCGTCCATCTTAGCAGTCGTCGCTTGTTATGTGTCACTAATAGCCGTCTTGATCCTTGAGTCTATGGACTGGTCTACCAAATCATCATCAATCACCTCCATACTAGAGGTCACAACACCCTCGTTCTCACAAAACGTGATTGTCATCCAAAATATTGAGACTGGACTGACTCTCAACGACCTCATATCCATGGCTGAAAAAAGGATCTGCAAGATAGACGTGGTCGCTCCCAACAATGTGTCGTGCCTTGCATCCATGGATCTCAAAGCTGACTCGTCTCTACTCCATTGTGTGATGTATGTGCATCTAACTGATCTACACCATCAGTAGAACAGCTAATAACCATAGAAGAGGTCTTAAGCGCCTCTGATAATGTAAATATTAAGGAAGTCTAGTTTGTCTATTGAACTAGATCTTGATTGAGCAATAGCTATACTAGCTATTTGTTGCTCCAACTGTTGGATCCGAGTAGCCATAGTGAGTAAGATCAGCAGTGTGAGCGGCCTACCCTCTACTAAGTGTTGGACCTCAATCGTCACACGACCTCCATACTCTCCACGACCCCTCTGAGCTCATACTCCTCGATCCGTAGTGATAGCTCTCCCTCTATGCAACTCGAGGTGTAGATCAAAACACCGGTCACTAGTGTGATCATGTCTGTGACAATGATCACACTGTCGCTGTATCGTCTAAGATGCCTCAGACGTGTCTTATCTCTCAAGACAATCTCTTTGGTGATGGTCACCAACACAAGTCCAACAGCCTTGTTGCTGTTGTCTAGAATATGATGATAAAGACTTCTATCCATTAGAATCTTAGATACTCTTTGTTCGCCTTGCTAGCCCTTCTGACCACGCTGATGCGTAGACTGAGGCTCCTAAGAAGAAGTAGATGCACTCGAAGTGTACGAACCATCCATACTACTAAAGCCAATCGTCACCACTATCTCCTTGGACATGTTGAGCTTAATACGTTCAGCCCAACTGAAGATAATGATCATTGTAAGCGTCGTCACGTGTAAAAGAGTCACATCTCTAACTCTCCGTCGTAGCTCATGGTCTAGTATCCCATATCAACAATACACCGCTTGGGTCTCTGTCACTCCTTAAGTGACATTGATTAACCGTCTCATGCGAGTGAACACCTCGCATAAGTTCTCTCCAGTCCTCACATCATGATAGTTCTTCCACAAACATTGAAAAACATGAATCGCAGGGTTAAACCCTGATGCTGTCTCACGACCACTACCTCCAACAGCTCCAACTCCAGTGGCTGCACTACCAGTGGAGGAGGCACCTCCTCTCTCTGTACTACCGACATCGTCTGTCACTCAACCAAAACTCACTGATGTCACACCGTAAGTGAACGTTATCGTGTCAGATATTGTGTGAAGGTTGTCCAGGAAAATACGAGGTTCCTGGCTGTGGAGATGTAGTGTGTTGAACAGAGACAAGAAAGAGAGAAACAAGCACGAAAACGAGTGTCGCAATATATATCAACTCCCAATGTATAGACACTGCTTGTTCTTTCTCTCTAAGAACACAAAACTGAGAAACAGACCAGAGCGGTCTATAATCTACTTCAAAACGTCTTAAAACGAGTCCCTGAATCTCAACTCAGATCCAAAACTATCGCAACGTAGCTCAAAGTAAGAGAAACATCCCTTTGCTAACAAAAAGAGCTGCACCTGTATCACACGATTCAAACCCAAGTCGAAACAACGTCCATGTACAAGCCCTTAGCTAAAGCTAGCTACCACAAGCTGTACATAACCAACTAGAACTCTAACAAACTCAAAAAGACGAAATCCGTAGCGAATGAATCAAAAAAGACTTATCTGAGAACTTTCTCCTTTAACCAAACGGTCTTCAGATGTTGATAGGGTCTTCTTCCCTAACTCCGTTGGCCCAAGAAACCTTCAGATCCAACTCTCGACAGTTGAGATATCACCGATTTTCTATCACAAGTGACCGAACTTTCAAAAACTCCTCTCTGTGGCTTAAAATTGCACACATCGCCCAAGCGGATCGTCTGATATGATATCCATCTTCTCTGGTAGATAGATCTAGCTATCCTGAACCCAACGAGACTCCAAACAAGTCGTGTGGAGTTCTCTTCGCAAAACCACGCAAGAAATTTGGTTGCAGGATGCAAAAAACTGACATAAATTGACTCCATGCGGCTCAAACTCGCTTACCACACCCAAACCAACAATCCAATCCACACACGATCTTCTCCTATGCGTAGGTGAAGACTCCTTGGTCGCGTAAGCACCAAGAACGAAGAGCTTGGCTCACATATCGCGAAGAACAACCCAATCTCAGATCGTAGGTGATGAAAAATTGACGAAGCGTTTCTCTGCGGGTCAATTTTACTCAGAAGTCTCAAATCGTCTAGTGAAAATTGACCATATGCAAGATATCAGAACGATAGGACATGTCCATTTAAGTTTGAGGGTTAGATATGAACATGAAATATCAATATATTTCATGTTCATATCTAACATGAAATATGATATGATGTTACTCATGTAATTCTGAGGAATCTTTAAAATACATGTTAATTTTTAATACTTGAAAAGACAAAGAAGGATGTTCAATCATCTTAAGTGAAAAAATGAGTGGTTTAATTGAAAGAAGAGATGAGTTTAATGAATTAAGATAATACTTTGGTAAAAGTATGAGTCAATGTTGTAAGATCAAGTTAATAAAGCCTCATTGTATGAAGAAATCATAATAAATGCATAAATGATATAAAATATAAGTTTTTAATTCACAGAAAACTTTAGTTTAATGTTGCAGAAATTGACATTGGTTTCTGAATTATTTTAATTGTTAATTTACATAGTTAGTTGATGAGTAAATATGTCACAACTTCGTATCGTCTTCAATTTCCTGAAGAACTCGATGTTCTGATCCTAATGGATCCGAGGACGGTCCGAACGGTCCAACTCTCTTGCACAGATCACTGAAGCATTCCAAAAACCTTCTCTACGTCTCAATTTCTCCTAGAACACATTTCCTGATCTACCTCTTCACGAACCGGTTTAACGAGTGCGTAGCCTGCACCAATCTGAACCCAACAACGTCTTGCGTTTGCTTTGGACCTCTAATCTTCCGAACCGTCCGCTGACAGTTCGCAGGTCCAAGCTAACCCTTAAGCTGCTCCTTATGTCAGTTGATGTACGTACAAGTTTTCATAACTAATGAGCTAGCAGGCCCCTTGCGTCCTTAGTATAGCGCCAGGAGCCACAAATACCCTGTCAACAATAGTAAACTAAGGTCTAGCTTGATTTTTCTTTCTTCCGAGTCTCATAACTTAACCATTAAGCGTTCAAATGAAGTAGACAAAGTGCCTATAGAAAGCTGACAATGAGCTCTATCCATTGATGTAATGAAAGTGAAGATCCGAAGTTGTGCAAATAGTCCGCAAGCTAAAGCCTAGCTTGCTTTTCTCATCTTTCGAGTCTCGTAACTGCTCCACTAGACGTCCAAATGAAATAGACGAAGTGCTTATGGAAAGCTGACAACGAGCTCTACCCATTGATGTGATGAAAGTGAAGATCTTCTCGTCTTCGCTCCTTTTTGGTAAGCAGACCAACTGCTTCCTCAAATTTCTTCCAGCTATTGGTGCAATCCATCGTCTTCCTCCCGATCCTCCAGAAGCACCTCCAACCTCTCTTGCAATTTCTCATCTGCAGCCCGAAGAAATAACTCTGTCTTGTTGGACTGCAATGTTAACTTTTCCATCCTAGTTAGTTGAGAAAACTATTTCTCGAACTCCTTGGGTAACTCAATAGCTTGTAAATCCTTCCCCGATTGTTCAACCCACTCCAAGAATGATTTCTTGGTGACCCGATCAGAGTTCTCCAAGAAGTACTCATCTATCAAAGCACGAGCAAATGTGTCTCAATCCTTGTCAAAATGCTTCATTAGCATTTTAACATGATCTCTAATCTTTGGAGCTACTGCTAACTCAAACGTCTCAATCATCTCATCTTCTGATACGCGATTCAACTCTATCTCCTTCACATAATGCCTCAGATATCTTGAGATATCTCTCTCATCAAATTGGTGGTCAATCTTGCTGACCACTGCTTGAAGCGCCTTTGTTGTCAAAGCTTCCTTCCGCTCATCAGACTGTTGCTGCCGTAAGAACATTGTGAAAGCTTGAAATATTGATGCAGTCACCGGATCCAACTGCACCTTCGGTAATCCACCCGAACCACTAGCTCCGTTCTCATCTTCATTCCCGTCTTCACTTATGATTACCAATATCCTCTTCAAACACATCAGAAATCTCCATCCTGACCTTCACGTCGAGTTCATCACCGTATCGTGTCGGATATTGCGTGAAGGTTGTTCCGAAAAATACGAGGTTCCTGGTTGTGGAGATGTAGTGTGTTGAACAGAGACAAGAAAGAGAGAAACAAGCACGAAAACGAGCATCGTAATATATACCAACTCTAATGTATATACCTTGCCGGTTCTTTCTCTCTAAGAACACAAAACTGAGAAACATATCAGAGTGGTCTGTAATCTGCTTCAAAACCTCCTAAAACGAATCATTGAATCTCAACTCAGACCCAAAACTATCGAAGCGTAGCTCAAAGCAAGAGAAACATCTCTTTGCTAACAAAAACAGTTGCGCATGTATCACACGATTCAAACCCAAGTCCAGAAAACGTCCATGTATAAGCCCTTAGCTAAAGCTAGCTACCACAAGCTGTACATAACCAATTAGAATCTAACGAACTCAAAAAGACAAAAATCGTAGCAAAAGAACCAAAAAAGACCTATCTGAGAACTTTCTCCTTTCATCAAACCGTCTTCAGATATTGATAGGGTCTTCTTCCTTGACTCCGTTGGTCCAAGAAACATTTAGATTCAACTCTCGACAGCTGTGATATCACCAATTTTTTATCGCAGATGACCGAACTTTCAAAAACTCCTCCCTGTGGCTTAAAACCGCACACACCGTCCAAACGGATCGTCTGATATGATACCCGTCTTCTCTGGTAGATAGATCTAGCTACCCTGAACCCAACGAGACTCCAAACAAGCCATGTGGAGTTCTCTTCGTAAAACCACGCGAGAAATTTTGTTGCAAGATGCAAAAAACTGACATAAATCGACTCCCTACGGCTCAAACTCGCTTACCACAACCAAACCAACAATCCAATCCACACACGGTCTTCTCCTATGCGTAGGTCAAGACTCCCAGATCGCACATGCACCAAGAACAAAGAGCTTGGCTCACATATCACGAAGAACAACCCAATCTCAGATCGTAGACGATGAAAAACTGACGTAAGCGCTCCCCTGCGGACCAATTTTACTCAGAACATCGCAAATCGTCCAATGAAACTTGTATCGTCTTTAATTTCCTGAAGAACTTGACGTTTTGATGCCAATGGATCCAAGGACAGCAAGTTTGAACTCCGGAACAATCCGAACGATCCAACTCTCTTTCATAAGTCACTGAAGTACTCCAAAAACCTTCTCCACGTGTCAATTTCTCCCAGAACACATTTCCTGATCTCTCTCTTCACAAACCGTCTTAACCATTGCGTAGCTTGCACAGATCTGCACCTAACAACGCCTTGCGCATTTGCATTGGATCTCCAAATCTCCCGAACCGTCCGCTGACAAGTCGCAAGTCCAAGCTAACCCCTTAAGCTGCCCCCTTACGTCAGTCGCTGTACGTACAACTATAATGAGCTAGAAGGCCCCTTGCGTCTTTAGTACAGTGCCAAGAGCCACAAATATCCAGTGAGCAATAGTAAACTATGGCCTAGCTTGATTTTCTTTTCTTTTGAGTCTCGTAACTTCACCACTAAGCGTCCAAATGAAGTAGACGAAGTGCATATGGAAAGTTGACACCGAACTCTACCCATTGATGTAATGAAAATGAAGATTCAAAGTTGTGCATCTTTCGAGTCTCGTAACTTCTCCACTAGACGTCCAAATGAAATAGACGAAGTGCCTATGAAAATGTGACAACAAGCTGTACTCATTGATGCGATGAAAGTGAAGATACGTAGTTGTGCAAAAAGCCCGTAAGCTAAGGCCTAGCTTTCTTTTCCCATCTTTCGAGTCTCGTAACTTCTCCACTAAGCGTCTAAATGAAGTAGACAAAGTGTCTATGGAAAGCTGACTATGAGCTCTATCCATTGATGCGATGAAAGTGAAGATCCGAAGTTGTGCAAAAAGTCTATTTTTTAGTCTCATGAGTGTCTTTGGAGCGATAATGATAAGCATCGAAATAGATTTTCAGGTAGGAGACGATCCACGACACAACAATGTGCTAGTAGAAATCGACACATAGTTGGGAGACCTATATTGTCTCCACAACTCGATATCTGCTCCATAGTCTTGTTGTTGGAGTGTGATCCGTCTACCTAAGAAAGCGCCGGGCTTCTGGCTATGGTTGTTTACTCAAGAGGTAGGCTTTTCAGGTTACAACAAGGCGCTATAAACACTCACGCAGGTGTGTAGGATCCTCTAATATGCTCAGAAAGTAAAATTCAGGTCTAACTAGTAGTAATAAGATCAAGCGGTGAACTTTAACACTCAAGGAGAAGAAAAATATGATGGTTCATACTTTTAAAACCCTCCTACATGCAAAAGAGGCCCTACTGAACACACGCACGAAGTTTCAGCCGGAGATCAAATTCTAGCACCGAGATATGAACAGAAACATTCTGAATAAGGAAATTATGACAATTTCTTACACCCAGATGGCTATTTCGACCTAGAACAGCAAATTGGCTCGATCACTTTCGATGATCCTTACAGGATTTGGAGTCTACATGCTGAACATCCCTGTGAAATTTGGCCTCCTGATTGTACATAGTTCTCCAGATCTCGTTCTCTGAAATTGCTGCTCTAGATTGAGAGCTTTTCAGACCTCCTCTGCTTCAGCGGTCACCCTGAATTACTCAATCACTCAAATGACATGAAACTTTTTGGACAGTCGTAACCCTACTGACAGTGAACGCAACCACGCATGTTTGAAGCGATTATCTCTTTTCTGCTGGAATTGACACTCAAAACCCCAAAACCAACAAAAATGATGCAGTTTCAACACAATCCGAACTTCAATTTGGCATAACTCTTCCTTTATTGCTCCAAATCGATGAAGCATTTCACTGACAGTGACTGGCACGACAAGCTCTATCTCCCTGTGTACTAAGATTTCTCAATGCCCTTACCAAAAGCTCGAACTCCCTTTAAGACCCCTGCTTCTAAGTTTAGAGTTTCACAAAAGACAAAAATGGACCAATGGGAGTTCATAGCTCCACTTCCTGTCTTTTTGTGTCATAATCCACGTGGTAATTTAATTTCACACATAGGTTACCACGTCAAACCTCTAAAGTGCCAACGTAAATCTTAAACTTCATGCGAAGATATGTAAAATAACACGTAACCTTGAAAGATAACTTAAACAAGCTAGAAAGCATGCATGGGCGACACGTAAGTACAACCCATGTGCTTAAACTCTATCCACATGGTAGACTTAAAGTTATGTACATTGACAACATAGATAAATATGAAATCACTTGCACAAGCGTACGAGTGCTTGAACAAGATAGATAACATACTATCAACCTACTAGGACTCAAAATATATGACATAATAGTGTTAACATCATATGCAAAGGTGTCAAACATATGCATAAAAGACTAGAAGTAATATGAGCTAACTTCTAGAATTACTAAACTCAAGCGTAGGAGTAGAAGTGTAACGTGTAGCCACCAAGTAGCGCGACAAACGCTTGAACTCGTGATAGTCGTCCATCGGTAGCCCTTCCAAGTGCTGAAACAATCCTTTTCATGCCATGAAGGGAATAAACAAATGCGGGTTCCACATCTGCTACATATCACACCAACTGTCGAATTCTTGATGAAATAATCTAGTTCGATGATGCCCATTGCATTCGAGTATCGTCAAAGACCTTTCGTGGTCCCATAGATCTCGTCCATATCTCACACGATCGATGTGATAACAACTTGAGAAGTATCACTGACATAAGTCGGAACGATATCTCTCGTCGCTAAAACTGATGTCATTTACTGATACCTACAACCACTCCGTGTGAATCCACCATGTATTGTAGAGGGATCTTCAGTGGAACCTCTTGGGAGCTCCGTGATGACAAAACTCTATGTCGATCACCAACACACCACCAATCACGAACCAACTGTTCCAACTTGAGCACTAAGAACAAAATCCCGTCATCACACTTGACCACTGCTGTCGTAACTCGACTCATACTGAGCTAACCTATCCCTTACTAAGATGAGTACGGGTAACCTAAGCCTACCATCACCACATGCAACCTCTCACGGTTGCTGATCCAACTTAATTGTGAGAAGTGATCCGCAACTCCAACCTCACTATCACAACACACTGGAGTAATCACTCTGGAAATCAAACGCCAACACAAGCAAATGCGGCGCACAAACAGGAAGTAAAGCATGAAGGGGTTTCAACCACAAGAAGTTCAAACAACAACCCTTTACCCTCAAGCATTCACAAAAGTAGAAATCCAGCCCTATTCGGACAATAGTATATTTCATCGAATAGTCATATGCACAATATATGATCATCAACGATCGTAACATGTGTTTAAAGTTACTAAAAAGATGTACAATCCTCTAATAGCTCCAAAGATCTTCAACCATGTAGCTATACTAGTTCAACATCCATTAACATCCTCCATGCATCCACCTACGGCATGAAAAACGATATCTCAAGTGTAGCTTCTCTCTAAGACTATGAGATCTCGCTACCACTCTCTTCGGAATGCCTAGTAGACCTCCTAGGGCATAGAAAAAGTCCCTAAGTACCTATGAGCATCCTTGTAAGACACCAAGAGCTAGTGGTATAGTAGTATAGTCCAAAACTAAGAACTGAGGAGTTAAATGCAAGCTTCAAGAATAGTGTCAAGATGGATGGCCAAGTTTTATGCACTCCCACACCATCATCTTTCCCAACGCGCTTCTACTGCACCATTCGTCGACCAAACCAGACCACCACAAAAAGTCTGACCAGCGCTTCCACACATCAGTCAAATGTCAGATTTCAAGAAAACGATAAACTATCACCGACGATCAAAATTTGATCTGACCAGCGACCAAACCTCCACCAAATCACTTCGTGAATAAACCAAATGAAGCATAAATCACCTCCACTCCACAACCTGAAAGTACCATCAATCTGTGACCACTCGAGATACCATCGGTAAAAAATCCACGATTTCTGTCACGACCTGATTTGTCTCAATCAAATTTCACGAATCACTTTTCTCGAGTAACCTGAGAATACATGCATAAACACTTGCCAACCAGCAACATATCACTCACGAATCAAACCAGACCCACTTTGTGCTCGCAAAGCATCCAAGTTCTACTCACTAAGCACATCTACTATAGCTAGGAGCTTGAAGGCTCAACTCAAGAAAAGTGAGAGACTACAAGCTCCAACCTGAAATATACTCCTTGGTGATCTCAACCCAAGAAACTCCACTAACGGCACTACCGGAACTACTAGCTCTAACAGCGCATGCCGCTTCACACACGACCGAACTAACAACCGATGAAAATGACATAACAGACTCTCCAGTTACAGAAGAATCAAACTTATATGAATGTTTGAGATTATCTCATTTATAGTAAAATCTTCAAAGAAAATTTATTGTTTATGAATTGTCTTTAGAATGTATTGACCCTGAAATCGAACTCACACAGTAAATATTACACTCTTTCCTCGGATAACATTCAAAATTATCGAACTATATCTTATTCTATCCACAGAGTTTCTCAAGCAGTGTCAACATTCCAAGGAAAAAATGAAACAAGGATGTCAAGTAGTGGATGCCTAGCGAGAAGACCAGTGCACTTAAGATTTAAAGTCAAGGGTTGCGAGGGAGATTACCGGTGTTTATCCCCCCCCCTGAGGCTTTCCTATTGCGGTTTGTAGGGCTCACTTTTCGTGATCCCCTGCTGCCAGTTCCGTGTATCTCTTATTATCCCTGTTAATAAAGTTTGCTGGGTGTACCGTCACCCTTTCTAAAAAGAAGAAGAAGAAAAGATTTAAAGTCCAGAATCTAAATTTGCCTCCAAATCGCATTCTCTTGACGCTTGACGTTAGTGATCCTGGTAAGGAGGTTTCGTGAGCTCCTGCTCTTGCAAGTTACACCGAATAATGCATATAGTGTTCGTAAGCTTATTTCTTCTTCCCTCCAAAACGCATTGTAACTGTAAGACTATATTGCGACATATACTAATATTTTTAGTGTGACTAGTACTATGGCAGTAGATGTGCAGAGCCGGTATAAAATTGAAATAAGCGAGAGATTTACACGAAATAAGAGACGTATAGAAATCATTTTACTACCTGAACTCACTACGTTTTAACAAGTACCACTAATAGTGTTATCAATCAAAAGTGAAATTAACCACAAATTTTGCCAAAAATTATTCATTTTAATAATAAACTCTTTATAAGTTAAAATAAAATAAAGTCAAATTTTACTTTATATAAGTTTACCAGTATTATCAAATTTCTCTTGACAATACTGGTAAACTTATATAAAGTAAAATTTGGAAAAACTAATACACAAGTATAGTAAATTTTAAATTATGTTGTATAGCAAATCTATCATTATTCATAGTAAAGGCAGTCTCATAGAAACATACTGCTCTTTTGAACTGTAAACTTTCAGTTTTTGACGGATCATGGTTTCTTATAGGCTAAATATACAATAATACGTATATAATTTAATGATATGATAAATATTTAAAACTTTGTACATATTGTTTTTTTCAGTGTCTGTTTCCATGGATAGTTTTTAGAACCTCTCTGCACCTGCAGTTTTGAAACTGAAAATATACTATTGACGCATGCGAGATAGGGTTGATAATAAGTGACATCTCCGGACTGTACACAGTTTCGGACATGCGAACAGGGTTGGAGTAGAAAAGTATAGTTTCTCACAGTTTAGGAGATGGTTTGAGAAATGATCCTTTGAGATTTCAGGTTCTCAGTTTTGAGATCACAAGAGCGAAAAGTGCCGTGGCAGCTTCAAGTAGTCCCAAGTAGCCAAACCACGAAATTGTAGTGAAACTGCAGAGTGCAGTTTGGAGACAATCGTCCGAAAATGTGACTTTAGTGCAAAACTGTAACAGGGTCAGCAAAACTGAACTGTACCGAAAATATCAGAAACTGTGAACATTTCAATTTCAAAAATGCAGGTGCAGAGAGGCTATTAGTCTAAGATGTTTCTTCAGATAAAATCGACATACAGATAGAGGCTTTTCATAATAAATTGCTTTAATCGGTCGTATATCGGAATGTGTTGGTTGAACAGACCTTCAACTTGCCGAGGTTGCTTGGTCGGGCCCTTGACTGGCCGAAAGTGAAAGCAAAATCTGATTTGCAGTAAGCAAGAAGGCCCGTTCAAGCAACAGATTATCATTTGGGACCGTTCAAGCAAATCCACTAATATTTTTGATGAAAAGCTTAGCTGCTGCACAGCAACACTGTAAACTAGCAGATTCATTTTTATACGAATTTAAGAATTTTGATGCATCAGTTCATGTTCTCATTCTGATTGATATGTACTTCGTAGACCATGTCCACTGAATGATTCGGCATAGCATTCTAGTCGCGACAGTATATACTATGCAAGCTAGTTCCCTCATCTGCTGTGATTTTCAACTTGTTCTCCTTTGTCAACTACATCCGCAATGCTTCTAACGAGGACACCCTATCAGCCTCGTATTATTACGTGACAGAGTAGCACATTAGCATTTTATACACTCTGCAGATCAAGGGCCCAACCAAACAAAAGTTGCAGGTTGAGGGCCCGTTCAAACAACAGATAATAATCATTTGGAGCCCGTTTAAGCAAATTACTAGGGTTTCTCATACCGGTACCTAAAGTCCAAACTTCAAGCGGTTCCGTTCTCGCATAATCCCAATTAACTCTAGAACTCTAGATTAACTGCTCTATAAGTAATATGAGGAAGTTACAAAGAGAAATCCAATCTTAGAGTACTTCTCCAGGTGATGAATCTGATATACTACTCCTTGCCAACTGGTTCCTGCAACAGGAGAGTCACCAAAAACTGCCCATAAAAGCAGATACACGTGCTTCAAAGCATATTTAGCTTGACGGGGTGGAAAACTGGAACTGAATAATATCGGCCGCAGTTGAGATTTTCTGTTCGTCACCAGACATAGATGGAGAGTTGGAGTTTTTCTCATGACTCAAAGATGATATTTTAAACCCTGAAGCCTCCAAGAGACCAGGGAAAGTGTTTTTGAAAAGAGATGGATGTGGTTGACAATGTGAATCAGACAAAGATGGAAAGGACAAAACACTTTTGGAAGTCAAGGGGAAACCGAGTCAAACAGACCCATCCTCTTGACTGTCTCACAGCTTGCATATCAAGGAAAGGCCGGCCGGCTGGCTAAACATGTGAAGCGATATCCTGTGAGGTGGATGAAGCAGCCGAAAACAACCAGGACCCTGTTACACACACCATCACCACACCTTCAGCCCGGAGTCCATAGAGCTTCTTATTTCGGGAGAGGAATCGACTCCTCTGCAGACTAGCAGTAGCCAGATGGGGCTACCATCCATTTGGTACTCGATTTCAGAAGAAATATCTCGTATCATGAGTATACTACTTTAGAGCGCATGACACCATAAGTTGACCTGGGCACATGATCCCATGCCTCAGAGGATAATAATACTGTAGGCCCCAAAATAAGTAGGAACTTCTCTTTCTCATGCTTCAGAGACTTTTCTTTTCTTCTCTTGATGGTCCGTCCCTTCTGCCCAAACGGAAGTTCAGGCCAAATTGAGCAGACGAACATGTGGTGAACGTGAAGGGAAGGGAAGTGAAAACGTGGACTTTTGCTAGATATGTGTTCGTACTTTTGCCTGGATAAGAAAAATATCCGAGCCACAACTCCATTACTCTGGTCACCCAGACATGCAGGTCGTTTTCTTCCTCCATTGCAGCAGAGGGCAGATAAGTAGTTGAAGCTGCTACTTCAACTTATCTTATTGTGTTATAAAGACCCACATGCTCAAAGGCACGAGACTTCCTATCATCACAGTTCACTCCGGAGCCCCAGTTCGACGAAACACTACATAGGGAGATTCTATCTCGCCCAAATAGAGGAGCATCATGCTAGCGTACTGTAAATAAACGTAACGCACATGATCAGTATGGAAAGAGACTGAAATGACTATCATCTACACGCAAACGAATCCAGTGGCTTGTTCTGAAGAAGCTTCTTGTCGTTACTGATATGCTTTCAGGAAGGTCCTCTGATGCAACGAAATGTGAAGATGAGGGGAACGGAGATATGGGCAAGGTACGAACACAAGTATACTCTAGGAAATTAGGAGGCTCAGATCAGACTCATGGAACGTCAGTAGCTCCCGGGAGAACACATGCAGGTAGTGGAAGAATTCCTTTCGTCTGTCTCCTTCTCAGTCACGATGTAAAGGTTTATTTAGGTTTAGGCTGTCTCTATACACACAAACCTAAAAGATGTTGGCCGGTAGTGCACAGAACATATGTTAAGCATGCAGCAATTTTGCCTTCTCAAACTGGACTCAAACATGTATACAGAAACTCTCTCAAGAGTACTATGACAACCGCAGATTTACATTCACCTTTGATTCGGTTGCTGACTGGCAAACGGCTACAGTTTTGTCGTCTGAGCGGATGGCCGATGGGTGCACGAGTTTAGACTGGGAAGAGGTTTCAAGAATTATGTGTCCTCTCCACTCGTGAAATCCACAAGCATGTAGTTTGGCAATCAACGCCAGATTTTCGCGTGTTGTCCGCATTGGTTTCTTTGTGTAACATCCGGACTTGATGGAATCCAATCCCACTACTGTGCTCATATTCTTTGGAGATTGACAGGGCACTGCACAAACAAGTTCAAGGACTCTAGCAACTTTGCAACTTGCATGATGGACTCCCGCCCCAAACTACTACAGCATCGTACATAAACCCTAAACTACACGTGCAACTCAGTTCGATACTCGAGTACTCCTCCCATATTACGGTTTGTGACCTTCACTTCCCTCTCATATGCAATCTAAAGTATTCTCCATGCTCAATAGTTGACTAATCAATAGAGAGGCGTTTGAGGGCCCCTTAATCTGAAACTTGAAGTTGCAGTTGTGATGTATGTAATAACTTTTAAGCTGTTCGGTCCTGTGATGCATAACAGTTGGTAGGCATCAGTAAGAGTATTGTCGATGAATAATAATAATGTAAAGGAAATAATAATACCTTGGGTACAGATTTATTCTATACGATGAGATCAGCACACCCAAAACCAGGTTATCGAGCTCCTTTGACATTTTCGTGGATCACCACTTTGAGTTGCTAGTCTGATCACTTCCTCAAATGTACTATTGGAACACACAGTGCAGCGAATAAAGGAAATAAGGAAAAGGTGCCCTTTGCACAAAGCGAAGATCTCCCAGGAGTGCTCGAACATCAGACGCTCCCGAGTGCTCCCACGAGGAACTAAAGTAACTAAGAAACACGAAAAGCAGAAGGAAAAGCCCAAAAGTGAGCTAGTTAGTGGAACTTGTGTGAAACCATACTATAGGTCCAACTAAAGGAACTGAATAGTCCGTAGTTAAAGCTCGTGCACCGGGAGAGTAAATGAGATAGTCGATAGCCAGTAGTAGTAGATGGGAATTAAGCACTGGGACCCAATTGTAAGTGTTTGGTGCGAAACTCGTCATCCAGACAGATGAGGTGGTTGGATACGTACTTCTCGATATAAAATATAGGACGCCGTCAGAGGGCCTACAGCCTCGTTCCTTCGTGTGGGACTCCCTCGGAGTGGGCCCATATAGATAGCCATTGGATACTCAACGAAGATCGGACCAAGCTCTGGAAGCATAAAGTTTAATCTCCTTGTAGTCATAAATCCTTGTTATTGTATAGCATAGGACGGTATTGTTTATAGCATAGCTGATTAAAATATTTCGTTTCGTTTATTCCCGCCTGTCCGATTTAGTGAACAAATATATCTCTCACTCAAGGAATCTATTAGAAGGACTACCTCCAAGAGGCCAAGGAGAAGTGGACTGACTTGAAAGCGGAGAGGTAAAATTTTTGAAAATTTGAGAAATGAAGGGATGCTCCTGAAACACTATTTACTGATTTGACACGACCGGGAGTTTCCGCGGGCACTTTAGTTCATGAAACATCAAGGTGTGGGCACCCGATGTATAAGAGGGTTCACCTATTATAGTTACAGCATTCTTTTCGATTGCACCTAAAAAGTTCATTGTTTTAGTAGAAAACGATTCTTGCAAAATGTATCGGTTGAATTTCGTGGATCGTTGCTTAACGAGGGCCCTTTCTTCAGTTAATCTCGTATAAATCAGGTACGCAGCAAACACGTCGAGAATTTAAATGATCTGTCTTCCACATTGGTTGACTATGTTCCCAGAAAGAAGATTCCATTTTCCGAATCAAGAAACGAGCACCACCAAAGTGGCTATACGTACCAATATCCTTTACGGTTCTATATGCTTTGATTGGAACATTCGTCCTGGCCTTCGGCCCTCCGAGACTCGCTGCGCTTCCCTCTTGATCTGATTCAGGGTCTCGTCCAATGCGTCGATGGTTCTTTGGAACGCCAGAGTAAAGCCTCCTGACTTCAAGAGCTTGCTAGACAACATAGTCTGATGGGCCTGTAGAAAACTCGGAGTGACACCCTTGGACCTTCTTATAGTATTTGGCCACCACTCCCTTTCCCAAAACACAGGTAAGATCCAGGTGCGTGTCCTAGAGGAGGGATTCCCCAATTGGTTAGAAAGGTTTAGGTCATATACATCCTCAAGTGAGGAAGCTGACTGGCGTATATACTATCTACCCGATACATGCAGAGAGAGAGAGAGGAAGAATTCCCAGTCGGTTAGGAAAGGTTAGGTCATATACATCCTCGAGTGAAGAAGCTGACTGACGTATATCCATACCATCGATCCAATACATGCAACGACACACACACACACACACACACACAGAGAGAGAGAGAGAGTAACGGAACAGAGTACGTGCTTTTCATGCACGTAAGCATAAAAAAGACATTTCAGTCATGGCCGTCGTGTTCCTCACAGATTATCCGATCAAATGAACACACCCCATTTCAGGGCTTGTACAGGTTGATGTGATTGAGCAGTAACAGTAGGTTTCCTCATGTACACACTTGGTAAAAGTGTGGTACATGAGGAAAAAAAAAAAAAAACGTAAAAGTGTGGTTAGAAATGTCAAGTGCATGCTTTATACTGCTCGGAACATTATAATCAATGTAGTAACTGCAGTACAATGTTGTGGAGGAGGAAGAAGAAGCGGAATGCTTGCAGGTCTCTTTTGTTAAGTCCATAACTACACCCCCCAACCACCACTTCAAGGTGTTCTAACACAACATTGTCAGCCACGGGAGTACGATGGAAGACAGCTCACCATCCCCTTCACCCCCACCAGCATTACTGTCCTCTGCTCTTCCGGTTGGGAGTTTGGAGATTACTGTAGGATCATCCATCACGGATGGAAGGTAGGGTCTTCAGAGCTACGGTTTACAGGAGTTTCTCTCTCTTGATGTTTCGTCTCGCCCATTCTTCCCCTTGGACTTCCTTCAGACCTTGGCTTTGGTTACATGCCGAGTTCATGTCGAGAGGTAGAAAATCATTGTCTGTAATTCCGCTCCCTACTTACTTATGGAATATTGTCGAGCTGACTCAACAAACACCAGCCCCTCGCTGGAAACAAGATGGCACGAGATAAATGGCCATGTATGATTTCGTGCTGGATCGAATCCTATTACATCTTCCCCAGTAGTCGGTTTTATTCTTCATGAGCGCCGTTCACTCTCACGAAGATCGACACTGTTTTCACAAAGATCTATTTTACTCTGATGCAGTTGACTACAACCAAGGACGTTTCACAGCAGTAGGTTTGCGACTTGAGACTTCCAGCATGCAACACTCTACCGGCCTGAGAGAGTGACCCCCAATCAGGTCAGAAACAACAACGCGTTATCCGTTCCATGTTGTGGGCAGTGTTGTTTGTAGAGTACTTGGTCTTAAAATCACTGAACATCTTCCGTACATCAGCGTGCCAGAAGGAGAAGAAGAAACAGTACACAATGACTTTGAAGTTGTTGAAGTCCATGCAGCAGTAGCTTGTATTTTCTCTTGAACTTTTCGACACTCTATGCTGGCTAGCTGGATTGGCGATGCTTCATTTCTCAGCAAGTTACCAACCCATATCTATCTGCACATAAGACCTTGCTGCATGCAGATGTAAGGCTTTTAATCTTCGACCTACTTACTCAGTGGAGAGTATTGAATAGGGTTCCACTTCCATCCACGTCCATCCTCGTGCAATGGTGTAATTACTTTGCGTTCAACAGGTCTTGGTTCCCTGCATTATTAAGGATGTGAGAATGACCTCACGCAGCTGATATATTACACGCATGAGGTTCATAGTTCTTGCCTCTCCTCTCACTTCCACTAAGAAGTAAAACCCCCAGTCCTTTAAACCATCAGTCAGTTTCTTATTTTCCCCTTTGTAGTGTGCTTGGTATGACTTATGCATGTGGGGATTAGAGCTTATGTTTCCTGCCTACAACGTTGAGTAGTTAACTAGAGGGCCACAGACGAGTTATTATGCACAATTTAGCGTGATGTAGCATGGAGACGTATTGTATTTGGAATCAAGGTCTAAACTTCCCATCCCTTTCGATGGTATGATTAAATCTTAGTCTGAATAGGAAGTAAGGAGCATGCTTACCATCTAATAGTTAGATCGTGGGTCGTGATGCTTAGCTGGGTAGCTCACTTAGTTCGATCAATGCAACTGAAGTGACCACTTTGCTAAAGAAGGCAAACATGGCCAGAGGGTATGCTCCATCCACTCAGAAGAGACTCAAAACGACGCCCCCGTTTCCCAAATATTACTGCAGAACTTTCCCAAACTTTTATTCGAGAGTAAGATAAACAACTGTGCTGGATGCTCAATGGGTGTCTGTTATAATGCCCATGATCTCGAATCTTTTTCAACATGTCTCGCGAGGAGATTCTGCCGAGATATGTTGGACAACGTTGAAGACCTTTTAACTGTGGCACCGTAAAGTGAGTGACCACTCTACTATATTATGTGATTTTCTGACCAAAGATCCGCATGCTCTTTTTGAACCTCAGTTCCGAGAACATTGGAGTACGTGATGCTTCTTGTATATGTTGTACATTCCTTGCGGAGGACAATGAAGCATTATCAAGCCACAGTGTCAAAAGACAAGGAAACAAGGAGAAGGGGGTAAAAGTCCTTTGTATCCTACAGGAGTTCCCACACACCGTACGTTGCACATATATCCTTGACGCATGTTATATCGTACAGGACGTTGTGGGTACAATTGAAGTAGTTTGTAAAGCTTTGTTTCTGTGTTCGTTCCTAAAGCATGAGAAATGACCACTGGGTGCAGGGTGGACCCATGAAACAACTTTTACAACTAGATTAGATTTGCTCTTGGACCACATGATGGAGTGCGATTTCCCAAGTTCAGGTTGACCGCTCCAGCTCTCAGCTCTCCGTAGATCAGCTTCAGTTGAACAACACGATATATGTCTCGACACTGGGGAATGGGACGGGTGAAAAGCTTTGAGGTGGTAAGAATGTAGGAGAATATGAGCGACTCAAATCCACCAGATCCTCGAGAAAATCTAAACAGGATTCTTCCTTCCTTGTGGTCCGCGCTGGTTTGTACTGTCGTCTTGCAACCCACCTTTCCTGGATGGGCTGCATGACTGCTGGTCGGTCTGGTCCTTGTACTTTTGGATCTTCCTCTGTGCATGGGGCAAATTCTGTCTCCACATGGTCTCCTCTGCGTGTGCAGCGTTTGGATGAGAAGTGCTTCGGGCACCTCTTCACGCAGAATCTCCCTTGTGTCTTACGTTATGGGTTCTCTATTCCGACGTCGAATCTTTTGTTGAGAACCCCCCGCCACACTTTTGATCTTAGACTTTCTCTTCTTTTGCTCCCGAACAACCAAAAAGAGTCATACGTGCAAAATGTCAAGAGCCAGGAGCAAATGCTCTATATATGTCTGCCATAGCGGGAAACCCAAGAGATAGAAAAGGTAAGTTTGCAAGAGAAACACGCGACGCAATGAATAGCCAACGGATGGAAAGACTCCATCAAGCCAAGTTTGCAAGTACTGGACTGGACTATGGAGAGTAGCGCAGTCGGCGTTCTGAGCCTTCGGGTGGCGGAGAGCAACAGGACAGACATGACATGATACAGGGTGCTGAGGCTACTGATAGACATAGATGAGTCAAAAGAGGGAAACACAACAGCTATGCAAAGTGCAAAGTGACCCGACTGGTAGACCTCTTCTGTATGGATGTCGAAACTCGAAACTCTAGGAATCACATAGAGGAAATGGCTTGATCATACCCCCAGTACGATCGCTGCGTTTGATCGGTCATCATACCCTCTTAACGTTTGGTTATTTGATCATACCCCAACCTGCCATCAGCAGTCTGGCCGGTATACTAAGCCATGTCACTCTACACTGCCATCCTGGATGTTTGTCTTTTGTTGATGACGTCAGAGCTATGCAGCTGCAAGCTACGAGAGAACCAAGTTGTAAGTACACGCAGCCTCGTCCAAGTGCTACTCACTGAACTCCAGAAGCGGAGAACGCGACGACAGTCTCGCAGAGGGATCCACTGCTCAATCAAACTGGCTCACCAATGAAATGAATCAGCAATACCAGGTCTTGACTTGTAATCGTTATCTCAAGTTAATCGGCCCCTATAGTGAACTGATTTCTTCAGATTTTACTCGATAATCTCGAAAAAGAGGCGTGACGTAATCTTCCAAGACTTCAAAATAGAACAGAGGGAACTGAGGAACCGTGTGCGCACTTCCCTGCAGCGTCCGTGAGCAGAGAATTCGAACCCGATCGAAAACGAATTTAGCCTTCACAGCAGACGTTTCTAAATCTAGTCGAGCTTCTAGTGTGCACTTCTCCATAATGAACACACAATTATATATGTTGATGACAGCACTGCAAATCAGGTGAGCGTCTTGTGCATGACAGAAATTGCTCTCACATACTGAATCGCGAGGCGAAACAGGCATGCGGTGCAGCGAAACAGATTGTTTCGCTCCTTATGCTGTGTGTATGCCGTGCTGCCAGTGACTGGCCTGATCTACGTGGCGCGGGATACCGGCAGGACAGACGATGGGGATGGGGTATGATCAAACAACCAAACGTTAAGAGGGGTATGATCAAGCCAATTCCTGGAATCACATATGGTCAGTACTGTACTGTACATGGAACAACCATCCAGTACAGTAGTATTAACAGGCTGGGCTGGAATGCAGACTGGAATGTGATGCAAGGTTCTAAATCCGTAGACTTACAGTATTGACGTGTTCTTGACGTCGACTTCGTTTTGACTTGTTGACCTCGCACACGAGAACACTTTGGATACAGTACTAGTACTGTATGCAGCTATAAGTTGATATCAGTCCTCCACCTACCATGGTCCGGGGACCAGTCGTTTCGGTGGCATCCTATCTCCCACTGTACAAGCAGATCACAGTCAGCTCACATTTCATGTAGTAAGGCGTTTGGCAGGCCAACAACACTCTGGACAGAGTACTTTGTTTTCACCTAACCTCGTCGAGAATCAACATGGATTCGTTCTCAACTGTTCTGCCGGGCGTTTCCATCCCATGCAACAATCTCCATGTTGAATTTTGGAAACTACTGTCAGGAAGCGAGTTTGTGTTTTTCTCCGAGAACTTGTGCTTCATGTCCCGGCTTTGGAGAATAAACGTCAAAATGAACACTTTTGCCACGAGCCAAAGAAGGTTTTCATCCATGAATGATTCTGTAGTTCCAAATAGATTGGTCGAGAGCATAACGATGAAACATGCCCATTACATGCTAGACAGCACCACTAGAGAACGATTTACGTGTCTCCTGACATGCGAGGTGTTTTCTAGTCTCTGAGACGAGTATCTTTCGAACCTGTTTCATGAGACCATTCACTAGTTTATCCCACTGCAATATTGTATGTGTGAAAGATGACCGCTGCATAACTTGTTCACGATCAGGAAAAGTACTGGTCCACGGTATTGCTGCTCAGTGACAGTTTGTGTCAGATGTAAAACCTGGAAGTGATGATTCGGCGTGGAAGGGGATTGACCAACCCTTTAGAACGGGGCAAACAAACCCTAACAAACCTTAGGGTTCTTCGATGCCCCGTTGTTGAGAGTGAGGGATGGGTAGCTAGAATAAACTGAGAGATGACGAATTTACGGATTATACTGCTCACTATTCATGCCGTGCAAACACTGTTTATATGATCTAATCAACAGGTAATGCTATGTCCAATGTTTACTCTTATTGCACTGTTCAGGCCGTGCATTTCTTCAAGAGTCATAGGAAATTTTGAACACTCAAATGAAAATGGTTCGAAAAGGAGAAGAGACGTTTAGAGAAAAACTAAAACCCTGCATACATATTACTCTTACGAATTACTGGAACAGATGTTCGAATGGAACATTATGGAATCCTTTGAGAGGCAAGCGTTGGTTGTCAGGTTTCTGTGCGCTTTCTTTCTCCTAAGTGTATCTAGGTAAGTTTCTCAGCCGAAGGATTAACTCTGCCCCTGTTATTATTCTTTTGAGACTTGAAAGTTCAGCATGGACTACTCCATCAGTCTCTGTGATTTACAGCCTTGGGGGCTTGGGACACTTGATTTACTTGGAGGCTTAAAGAAATCACTAAGTAGAGAGTATTACACTCATTTCACATTAACCGATTTGTTCGTTGACATGAACATATTTTCGGGTTTTGTAATTTACCATACTCAGGTTTCTAAAGCTCAAAGTATAGTAAATAATCATGATCGTTGTTTCTCTCATCAATATATAATCATTGTTTCCATGATATAAGATTTAGAAACATGTTCATGATGAATTAGAAAGGCATCACCAGTATGAGATTTAAAAGTATAGTTTTGATGAAACAGAAAGCACCACAGGTGTGAATGCTGATATATTATATAATTGCCACGTTATACAGCAAGTACACTGTCCATCGTATTTAGTGTGAGTGACACTAATTCTGCAAGGGTATTTTGAGAGCTCCATGTAATTATTAATGTGATACACACTAATTTCGCATTCATGCTAATGTCATATACACATTAATTTTATCTAAACTTAAATAGTGTGAGTAAAAAATTTCAGAACTTTATAATTTTTCGTCGGCAGTTTCATAAAAGAGAAGTGACTAGTAACCAGTTACTCAGATTTCATTCAGTTTTCATTCTGGAGGTTCTTTTTATTTTCTCTGATCAATTCATCTTTTGTCACACATATGAAAAAATATAAATACGTCGATCGTGGAAACGAGTTTCAGAGTCAACGATCTCAGAAGGTAGTATCTTCAACGAAATATATGTTAATTTTATCCACGAACGAGTGATCAAAAAACTTCTCGAAGTAAATTTTACAGTTAATTGTTAACCAAAGAATCTGTTTACTATCCAAGTTAGTCAACTGTATTATAGTTTTCTTGAAGTTATATATCTCATCTTCACTTTTTATTTGTAAATTTGGAAAACAAAATTCAAATTGCTGAGAGGAAACATAATCAAATCATAAACGAACATAAGCATGAACATGAAACAAATTCTTGTGCTAGTTGTGGAGAAGAAACTTTGTCAAAGAAAATAAATACAGTACAATACGATGATATATCATCATGAAAGTATGTGAGATAACAATAGATAAAAGAATCTCGTTGCTCAGGTCTGGACGTCGCTAAGTCCTCCACAACTATCTAAAACGATTTGTTGTTAGCGTTTAGAGTTTTATGCGTGTTATACGTTCGAGTGTTTGCATCTACTGAAAAGATCGCCTTTCATGTAGGATTCGGGTGAATGGACTCCTTTTTACGCGGTGTTGTCAGTTTGTGAACCGAAGTGATCGCTGAAGCAGAATGTGATAATCAATATTCGACTTCAGGGGGTTGTTTTTTTCTGCGTGGCGGTGCCAGCGTCCAAGTGGAGGGTGAATGTGGCAATCAGACTTGATACTTGAGAGAGAGGTTACTTTTCCGCCTGGTGTTAAAGCTGAGTACAAGAACTGAAGCCGCGAATAGTCAGAGATTGAATTCAAAAAGAACATTCATTCATTTTGAATAAATGCTAAATACTGAAGAGAGTGGGAGGACTCGTGAAATGAATGTAGCGAGACCAGTCCCGTAAGTTTAGGAATTTTTCGCCTGTAGTGATGGCAAAGCTTAGAGACGATATGAGCAATTCAGGCTGTGTGTACACTGTATATATCGTATTTAATGTGTATATTTAATTAATGTGAACGTGAATTTAGTGTGAGACATCAATTCAGGCGTGATTTTACAGTGATCAATATTATTCAGGAATAAAATCGAAAACTATATTGTTTAACTCTTTGAATTCAGTGTTTATTTTTATGAGAAGATAAGAGTCGACGCAAAGTTACTGTCCGACGTCGAGCGCAGTGCTTAGGTCGGACCACGACCGAAATCGAACGGTCGGCAACTCTCGATTAAAACCACTAATCTCGCACTAACCTTGACACCCCTGGCACACATTAGTGTACGATTCTGTGACATACTGTAGGATGGGGTGGAAGGACATCGAAGGACCTTGGGCTCAAATGACCACATACCGTACTTGAACGCCTTGGAACTTGTCAGTGTCTGACTGCAACGAACGATTGGCTCGTTCCTCACTTTAAGACACGTGGCCCTCCGCAGACCATCGGGTCGCCATACGCTTTGTTGGTGGTGCATAGACATTGGTGTACAGCTATTTGGGAACGTCTAGTCAGAACGCTTTGTTGGTGGGGCATAGACTCTGGTGTGCAGCTATCTGGAACGTCCCCTTGCAGGGGTTTACTGATGAGGTATGCTGTCACTAACCGACTTCAACACACGATGGAGGACACAACGAGTGCGCCTGTAGTATTTCGAGTCATTTGCCAGGAACAGTCAGGTACATGATCGCCATTAGTCGAAAGAGAATTCCAGCAGAATTTGACGATTAGCTTCTCGGGCTGCTGGAAATCCTATGATTGGGGCCAACAACTTCCGTTTGTGCAGCAACCACATGAAACACAATTTAGACAGTATGATTCAACCCGAGTGTGTATGCTAAAGAGGCTGAAGACTCCTTGGCTGGGACGCTTCAATGGAAGGTGCCTGAGGCTGGATACCTGCCTAGATATAGGATAGGATATCATAACTCCTCAGTATATGGCCTTCTATGGGTAGATAGATGCGCGGTTGCACGACTGAAGAATTCCGAGCTGTTGTGCCTCATCAACGAAGGGCACACCCCACGCTGAAGTCTGATAGTCGCGGTAGCAAATGAAGTCCCTGGTCAAACAGAAGCGTCAGACTGACAAGGTTCTAGCATGCATGGAGCCCGAGAACGCGATCAAGTACACCAATATATGAAGTATGAAAGCGTTCGCACATACAGGTTTCCTAGATAAACTCGTGCTACAGCTGAAATATTCAGTTAAGGCAAGGCAGTTGAGTGAAGTAAGAATCACCTTTGTGCCAATTGAAATTACAGGAGGAACCTGACAAATGATGAAAAAGAGGCAAGCTCTAGATCGGCACTATTAAACATCATACGCAGGTTCCCTAGTGTGTAGGAGATTTCTGTTCACATAACCAAGTTACCGTGTCTTGGGTAGGATAATGTGTACCAAAGACTGATTCTTGATGCGGAGAAACCAGACCTAAAATTTCAGTCTCCCGCTATGCTACTGAAAGAAGGAGAAGGCCAGCTGGAAGGAAAGCAGAATCATACCAACTGCTACAAGAGTTTGCGGTAAACTGGATTGAAACTAACGGTAGGGAGGGTAACAGCTGCATGTCGTGCATATAAGTGTGAAGGTCAAACGGGACAACTGGAATTATTGAATTTGCTTGGCTCTTGAAACCAAAGTTTGATTTGAACCAAAATTTGTTGACTACATTAACGCTTAGTGGGATCAAGCTGCTGTTCCCCACACTGACCAGACATACGTTACAACTCGAGTAAAAATGATATGGTACAAAGGAATCTTCTGTTCACCTTCTCAGCACACACAAGTTGAGAAACGTGTCCTCCACGCGTCGGCCAGAAGTACAGATTCCTGTAAGAGATGCAACTCCGTGCTATGAGAATTAGCAACCCTCAAGCCATTCAAGGAACCACAGCTATGATCTCAGCTTACGGGTTCTATCTACCGTCTGCTGTCAGGCACAGTCAAAAGTTGGAACTGTCGTCCATATTTTAGTAATGCTGACTCTAATACTCCTAAGTTCTTTGCAAGACCAGTGCTGGAGAAAAATCAACCCCGCAAAACTATCTCGAGCATCGGTCTCCAAACTAATTGCATGGTGTATGTGGTGGGGCACTGCATGAAGGAAGAAAAGTGTTCTCCACTCACTACAAAGGCCGCCTATCATCTCGACAAAAGGCTCAGACTAATGTAGCGGGTTAACAAAACAGGAACAGAGCAAAGCTGGCCGCATACCACCTCTCTATATATTTGTGAGATGAAGAAAACGACCAACCCACCTTCTAACACACAGCTAGCCGTAGTCCCTTTCTGTTGAGGGAGGAAAACATTTAAGATATGCTCGTGACCGAACCTAAGAATTGATGAAACCCGCTTTTCTTCCTTCAAACCCGGGTCTCATGAGTTTCTTCTCTCTCTGCACGTTTAAGACAGCACAAGGACAATTTGAGCCGGATACAGGAGGCTAACAACAAATCCCAATCAATTTCACGACACATTCTGCAGTTACCGTACAAAAGCGAGAGGAAACCAAGTTGGAGCTGTATACTCACCTTTGCGATCTTCCTCTCCTTGACAGATTCCAAACGTTGTGTTATATTTTCTTTACGAGTTTTTTGCTTCTCCATTTGCGTTTTCCTCTCCATATTCTTCCTTTCTTGCCTGCATCAAACATAAATAAATATATCAAGTCCGTGTATGATTCCAATCACGACTACCAACATATACGCTGTGAATACGTGCACAGGAGAGCAATTGTTCAGTAACAAGGAATTCGACACGGAAATCACAACCACCATGTGCACTTCGTATTGTTGCATAACTGTAATAAAACTGGATAACTCGAATTCCAACGCTCAACCACAACAATACTAACGTCTTCACTGATCTAATAGTTCCTTGATAAGCACAACTTTCGTAAAGGACCACAGAACTTACCATTTCTTGGAACTCTTCTGTGCCTGCTGCTGTTCCTTTTTCATGCTTTTCTTGATAAGTTTGGGATTATCAAGAACCTGCACGGAAAAGACAAAGAAAAGTTACTTCTTCGTGCCGAAGCACTGTTACCAAGAAGTACTCTTTCTCGTTCAACAAGAAACTGAGGACTAGATTGCTAACCTTTTCACCAGCGGCTCGACTGACTGCGGCTGCCCATGAATGCTGTGAGACGATTTCCTGCACACGTAGATCACATCGCCCGATCACTTCCCATAAACTGAATTGAACTCATTAAAGTCTAGGAAAGGCGTTCCTAGAAGTAATCCCCCATCGAGGATGATCAGAATTTTGTAGTTACAAACACATGGATTTGTCACCTGGCCCTTCTCCGGATCCCGCATCTTCTCTTGGAGTTCGGTAGCCTGAAGCAAACATACGCCATAGCAAGTTAACATCCTCTTGGATTGGAACTGGCTGAACACTATCACTCGACCTTCTAAGATGAGCGCATACCTAGGACGAACCGAAAAGACACTAGAATGAGTCGGCCCAGCAAAACCTGACAGAAACTTCTCTGATGTTAGGTACAGCAACAAACCTTCTTCAAGAGCTGTTCTTTCGTGCCCTTTTTCTTCTTTTTGGAGCCTGGAACAGCGCTGTCAAGACCCATCTTGACACGACTAAACTCAAGCTCATCTACCTCAACTCCTGCATCGTTCTGCTGAGGACACCATGCGACCCCGTTTTAGAACCGAAGTTCTGGGCGAAGATATTTACAAATCTGAGTACTTTGATGCTATATGGCATAAGTATAACGTCAAGACAGACAAGACAGATTTCTCCATACGTGTCCAGAGCTCGGCAGCTCAAAAATGGGACCGGTGAGATGCACTCTCAAGGAAAGAAATGATGCCAGAACAAAAGTACTCATCGGCACAAAACAGCGTCTGTGCTCATCATGGTCATCCACTACGCACCTTCACCCCGTTTCCGGCTGGCTGAGGTCCCTTCCTTTGACGTTTGTTAGGAGGCTGGTCTTCGTTGTTCACAGCATTTGATGTCCCAGGTTCTTCGGAAGCTGAATTCAACATTCTTTTCAACGACTCATTCTTCTTTTGATTCTGAAAACTGCGAGCCTTCATCGTAGCGACAGCCGCAGTTTCTGCATGTCGCTTTGCTCGTAGCATAGAGATGCGTTTGTGCAGTCTTTCTCTAAGCTCCTCATACGTTACTGCTCTATCCGTATTTTCTGCACATGCAAGCAAATAAATCCGTGAGATCGATACATGACAGGATAACAAGAAGATAAACTCGACTTCCACAGCTTCAGTGCAAGTAATTCACATCTCGTCGAGCGCAACATAGGACTGATAGTTCCTAATCTTTGAGGTGATCGCTGCTGAAAAAATGGACTGATATGAAGAGCTACGTGGCCGCCAAATGATGCACATAAACCACGGTCGAGTCAAACGCATGGTTACATTTACTATCATTTCACTGAACGAATGGCAACCACAGCACCCGTGCATTAAGCGAGAACCTGCTGATGGCGTCTTGACTTTAGGTTCAGCTTCGCCATTCTTTTCCTTGGGTTCTTCGTCTTTCTTCTCTTGGAGGACTTGCAAAGTAGTTTTAAACTGATCCGGATCTAGCTGGAGAGAACCACAAGACGGGCCAATTCTTTGTCACAAGTTGACTCTATGTGAAGCATCAAGAAACCGACACCCCATCTGTGCATGATTCGTAGTACTGTACCGCGGAAGAAGCATACAACAATTCCAGTCTATTTAGTCTAGGGCGAGTCCTAGAGGGCAAAAGCGCGAACTTCGAGGAACAGGCATTCAGAGGTCCAAAATTACAACGGCCTACCTTACTCCTCTTCGCCTTCTTCAGGTTCTCTCTTGTTTGAATTTTAGCAGCTGCTTTCGCCACCTTGTTCTTTTTGAATGTCTACGTACATACAACTCGATAAGCGACGAAACCTCCGATGGTGTCAAGCGTACGTGACTGCAAGCTAAACACAAGTAAAAGAGAGAACAACGAGAGCTTTATTCTGGTCAGTGTCCTGGACATGGACAAGGACCGTACCCATGAGTCATGTGCCTCCTCATTCTGAACGTAGTATTTGGGATGGATGAACTCCACCAATTTGTCGAAAACTGCATTCCGCATTCCAGACAACAGGCTTAACCGCGGATCCTAACGTTCTCGCGTTGATCACAAATCACAGAACGAGCTTCAAACTAGAAAGATTCTTAGTATACGCAGTCAGCTGATCCATAACTAGATCTAGTACGTTCTTGAGAAATCCAGACATAAACTCTATCCTGAACGGTTAGCCCAGGTACACACATACAAATAGCTTTCGCTTTTCTCTGTGGACATGACACGCATAAACTCACGGACTACTGGAATTCGCAAGTTTATAATTCCATCGTTGACAGCTGAAACACCACGATACCTAGCAATACAGAGATACACCATGCCAGTGCTACAGCGTATAAATGCCACAGCCGTGCAAATTAGTTAAATACCCGGAATGTGGAAGATATTGGGTGATTCTAAGGATAACTAAAGATATCCTTAGATTCACCCAGTGAAAGATACAAAGACCGATGCAGTATACTGCACTAATATAGTGAGATATTTGCGAAATAAGTACTTACAAATGCAGTGCGAGTGAACTAGTGCAGGCAGATCATCGGGAGTATCCGCCATCACAGCGGCGGATAAGCGAATCGAAAATTATCCTGCGAGACAGAAAGAAAACTTGTGGTAACTAGCAAGCCTCCGCAGATGATCCAGATACAAGAGGTAAGCCCCGCCCCACAGTAGATAATCGTAACCCTAACTTTGTTCAAAACCGCAAAAGTGAGAGTAAGTGTGAGTAAGGTGCATCACACGCACACACTCCGGAATATGAATCCGAAAGAGGAGGAATCAACTTAGAAGTCTGAGGAGACAGAATGGGTGCCTCCAACATCGGTCCAGAGCAATGCCCTTCAAGTTTACAGCTAATAATTCCATTACTTGGCACGGTGGACGAAACGACGGTCATGAAAATCTTGAAATCATGTGGTTCAACCTATGTCACGCTCTGTAGGTCATGACCTGTCCCTAATAAGACCAGGTGTGGGCATTGAAAGGAAATAGTTATGTCAGAGAGTCTAAGTGACAACGATTTCTTCCAAAACGTTCCCTTTCATAGTCGTATGAATTGCGAATCACCTGCACGCCCTCAGGCGATGAGCAAAACTCTGCTGGAGATCTGATACTCGGTTGATCTGCCAAACTTCCCGTCAGACACTCCCTTCAGCAAACTCCTATGACTCCAGCATCCAAGCTTCCACACTGTTCCCAGTCACTCCCACTGAATTGAGTGCATTGTCGTCAATGCGTCTCCAGAACCCTGGCTAAACATTACTCCTGGGTGTGAGACAACAGCAATATCACCTAGCAGTATGCCCGGGGGGGATTTACTGTCAACCTGATGGGATTCATAGACTGTTTACAATGGCTTTACGCTGCGCAATCATACGAGAAGTCCGCACCTGCGCACTCTGTTCCCAAAACCTCCCTGAGTGAATAAATGGCTTAGGGTTTGCTAAACCCTAGGGTTGTTCTCTGCGAACTCCAACCATCCTAATAACCAAGACAGTTAGGCCTACTTAAGTCCGCTAACTTAGAGACGCCGACATATGTTCTCAGGCCCCAATTTCGCCCTTTCACGTGAAGGACTGAACACCCTTATTTCAAGATGGCACCATCAGAGCTGACATGTCCAAGAAGGGTGTCCCCAAGTGGCCAACGTGTGCTCCTTCCCGATTCCCGCCATTTGATCTACTACTCATCTGTAGTTATGTTCGGACCTTCCGGTCGCGAAGGAACCCACAGAGGAGCACAAGTTCGTGGCCTAATCACCTCTATGAAGCTGATTAGGCCACGAAAGCAAATTAGTGAACCACATAAAGGTTCTTAACTTTGACACCCTCTAGTAACGGGTGTCCAAGTTAGGAATCTTTCCGATATATTTTATAACATACTGTCTTCCACTTAAGGAAGCAGCTTCTACATTTTCTCTGTTGGAAAGTCCTGTTACTCTTCTGAAGCGATCTTCTTATGACTTCTTACGAGACTTGTGAAATTAAAAGACGTATGTAACCTTCCAACAGCTTTTGGATGACAATGTCGATTACAAAAAACTGTTACAGTTTGTCCTTCGAGGATCGAGGAAGAAGAGAACAGCAAAACTTCTCCAGAGTACCCCGATCCTGAGGATAGAACATGAGGCAGAGAGATATGAATTCACATTTTAACGGGCAGGTACTTTTTAACGGCTATCCATTCGGTTTTTTTTTCTTGATTTTTGCAGTGGAGTATCTATTGTTCTGATTAATGACTTTTATCTATTTTATTTAATTTTTTATGAACTATTTATTATTCTGAATAATTATTTTAAGTATCAAAACTGAAAAATATTCACTGAAGAGATTGTGATGTCTAGTCACAATCGTGACCTAGATTCAGTCATGCTTCGATACAAAATTATCTATTGTGATTTTACTCTTTTTTTCTCCGGAATATTTATTGTTCTGAGTAATTATCTTGAATTTCAAAACTAAAAAAATTAATTGAAGAGATTGTGATATCCAATCACAAATACGACCCAGACTCTACTTTTTCCGTCTCCGGAGTATCTATTACTCAGAATAATTATCCTGAGTGTCAGAACTGACAAACTTTAATTAAAAAGATTGTGATATCCAGTCACAAACACAACCCAGATTCAATCGCAATTCGATACCAAATTACATGATGTGATTTTAAGACTTTTGTATCTCCACCGTTGAAGAATATTTCTCTCGTAACTGTAACACCTGTTTGGTAAAGCAGGCTTGAGCTCCTGAGTAGGAAATTGTGAGTAGTAGATTGGGTAAGTTGCTTGGAATTTGTCAAACCACGCTGCTCTGCTCTCTCCTCTTAGGGTGTGTTTTGATTTCGACAGTAATTAGTCGTAGTAATAGACCGTCATTCATTCTGCTGGAGTTCAGTGAATGTACTGTGTATTTATTTCATTTGTATAAAATGTTTTTTCTTGGTCCCAGTGCCAGCCTGGCCTTATGCCCTATAGGTCTTCAACCAAAGCAAAAATCTCCTACGGTCAATTTCTACCTTTCTATCAAGAGCCGACCTCTTCACTATCAAGAGGTTGGTGACTTACTGAAAATACTAGCCTACATCTTCTCCTCCTTTATGAAAGTTGATGTTCTTGGCTGCGTTGTGCTAACCTTGATACTCCTTGGTTCAACCTTTAATTTTCAGTGCTTAAAATTCCAGCTCGTCCTTGGACCCGTGATCAGCATAGCTCGTCGTGTTCGACGTCACTCAGTGCAGCGACTCTTTTGGATTGAAAGTGTACCATGCCCCCAGAGCTCTACACTGAATTGAATCGGGTCTAGGTGTTTTTTGGATTCCTTGTCGATGTACTCATGCACTACGACCTGGTTCATGGTTTATCCAGCCTCTTGTGTTGGCTGAAAGCTCATAGAGCAATATACGAACTGAGAGAATGTACCAATCTCAGTACCAGCCGGAGAATTTCAACTGGATAATAAAGCTTTACATACTTATAAGTATTTGAGTACTATTTAGACTCAGAATACTTATATCACAGAAATTTTCCAAAGCTCTGACATATACATGAGCTGTACCAATGTTTTGAAGAGTCCACAAAGAATCTTGACTTCTTCCCTCTTTCTGTGCTCTAAGATAAAGGGACCCCGGATTTTGAAACAAGAGCCCTATGCACACGGATGATTGGCTAGGCACTGGAAATATTACACGCAATATACGAAGAGAAAAAACCCCCTATGGCGTTCTTACTCGCTATAGTGAGAAGAAGAAGAGAGAAGAGAATGAAGTGCATGCAAGATCAACTGCAGGGAACTTTTGTTCACTTGTTTTTTCCGGAAAAGATATGAGTAGGTGAACATTTTAAAGTAAACTGACAACAAAATCAAAATGATCTCCAAATATTACGTGATATCCTTCCATTCCCATACATCCAAGTAGAAAACACTGTTTTGTGTTCTATCAATCTATACTCAATATATAATCACATAGTGCAAAATTCTAAGAGAGCTATGGTTTAAGTCTTTACTTAACAGATTTCATTCTGCAAGCGAGTATTATCAACAAAAATATTTTTGATATAAAAGTTAAATTATTTTTCTCGCAGATAGAAATAAAGTATATTATAAGTTAAATTATTTTTCTCGCAGATTGAAATGAAGTACTCCTGGTTACCAGATACCAGAGGCATCTAGGGTTTAAGAGATTTTCTTAATACCATGGATTTTTCAACCGATATGGTCCCAAAATCCAAGTCATACAATGAGAGAGTGATCATTATCGTATATTATGTACATATATCAAGAGGTGACCTTATTAGTAAAAAACAAAATTAAAACAAAACAAATAATGTGAGATTAAAAATCATGATCAGTTCAATAATTACATGAGCTTTGAAACTTACATTTTGAAAGCAATATGTATGCGGATCAGATAATTTTTTTTTCTAAGAACTCAACTTAAACAAGTTTGTACCAAGAAATATTCATGTTGATGTCTCGAGAAAGTGAACTGAAGAAAAATCAAAATTATAGATAGGATTCATTATCGAGAATTGATAAATTAGTCTACTTGAGAGATAATTACTTAAACATCACCCTGTAGAAAAAGTCGCACGTCAACACCTTCCAAGTTTTCAAAATATCTTAAACATCACTCCACCGTCAGCAGTGAGTTGAATAGTGATGTGAAGATACCATTGCAGTTCTTGTGGCAGTTTGGGTTAGAGGCGTGAGAGGTTATGCACTTAACGTGCTCCGTATTGCAACTATCCGGGAGAATTCAGAACAAGGTGAGGTGAGAGTTCTTTCATGAACAATCGGAGGTGGGTTGGAGACAATGGGTTGGGCTAGAGACATTGCGTGGGACTGGGAATGAGACGTTGAGCAAGGCTGGGCTAGAGACGCTGGACTGAGAATTTTCATGCGAGGGTGCTAGATTTATGAACTTGAACTGTGAACTTCGATGTCACTGCAATCTGTAAATCTGCAAGAAGTTACCACCATGATGAAATCTGATGAGGTCTATGATCAAATCGTGCTAGAAGTTTAGGTTGCACAATGTGGATCAGGAGAATTTATCACTTACAATGGGTGTAGCTTCTGTAGTAAGAAATTACCATCCACATGGTTCTGCCGGTTCTGTCAAAATTTCCGATTTGTGTTGAAACCATGCTACAAATTACGAGTGTTACTGAAAGACGAATCTTGCATCATCAGGGCCGTGGCTTGGGAAGCAATTAAAGATTTTTTGCGTCTGACACCACTTGAGTTTTTGGTGTTAAAAATGCAGCACGAGGAGAAAACAATTTTGTTTTCAGTTGTGAATAGAACTTATGTTTGTACTTTGTTTATCGTCTGATCAGGGAAGAAATCTCTTTACTTACGCATTGACCTGGCAGAACCTTGGATGAGTAGACAATTCATCAGTTGCCAAACTCCTTGTAAGCAGAACAGAAAAAACGTACCGTGAGTGAAATTTCAAGCTCGGTAGTTAGTCACAATCTTGAAGAGGAGCTGGAGCTGAAAGTATGTCCATCAGAGAGTGAGAATAATTCCAAGATCATGAAACATAGAACAACAAATATTCTTGCAAATAAATTGAATATATTATCATCAGATTTTACGTAGGGTCAGCCTTGGAGCATTTTGGACTTCATTCGCTATGATTTGCATTGCATCAGCTATCTTGTTCTCTCCATGCAACAGAGAGAAATGAATAAAATATCCGAACTTCTCACAGTCAGTGTTTTTGTTGACTTTAGAATGCAAATTGTGGATATTGCAGTGAAGATTGTCGTTTGCATCAAATTCTTGTCTGTTACGTGAGTAGACAGCTGACCGCTTCATAAACCTACTTGTTCTCTTGTAATGATAGAGTCCAGTTGAACCCTCTCATGGAAATTTATAGGTTTTTGCAGCATATCAAAATCCATACACTAAATGCATGAGCCATGATTGTCCCGTTTGACATAACAAATGCGACAACAAGGAACATTGAAGTTACTTCTTGCATGATGAATGACACTCCGTTGATGTGAGTATCTAGACCTTCATACAACAACCTCTTAAGAAGTTCCTTGCCTTCCAATTACTATCTTGTCTTTCAAGCTTTCTGTTTGAGAAAATATCTTAAGCTTATATTTTCGAGCTTGAGATCGTCTGCATGTTCGTCGATCCTAGAATGCAAACCAAAAAAAAGCAGCATAATAAACAAGAGCGCTAGTGATATAACAATAATCACTTAACCACCGATAGAACAATATCCACTGAACCTCATTGAAATTCTTCAGCATCGTGATACTAATGAGGAATAAGATCTAATGCCAAAGTTGGATATCAAACAAATATACTTTCATTGAGAAAACTAGATCTAAGAGTGAAACATCATTACCGTGATCAATGTCAGTCCTAATTCAAGGTCGAAACAAAGCACTTGCTCTATTGAAACCTCCTACGGTGAAGAAAAAGCTAGTGTTTGCAAGATGATTTCGATGAGGCTTTTGATCATATATGATGATCACAGCAATGAACTAAACTCATGGTTCAGTGGGAGCAAACCAGTATAGTCTAAATACTAAAGTCAATCTTCAATAATAGAAGATTTTTTTGAGTCAAATTGATGATACAACTCCATCTTCGAGACCATCTCTTCGTCTACGGAAAGCCTATCACCTTTAGAGAACTCTTCCCATGTCACTCATGGCTGCATTGAAAGCATGAGAAGGAGGTAGCTCAATCTTTAAGTGAGGTGGGACATATTAAGCATGTTTGGTGAGTGGAAGCTGATTTAAGTCTTTGACAGTTGCAGGAGAAATCGTAAAATTTTGTACTGGAGTCGACAAGCGTGTCCGATGACATGTAAGTATGTTGTGGCTGACTTCTTGCATAAGCTACACATCTTTTGAGCTTTTTATGAGTCTTATTTGTAAGAGACTCATCTACTTCATCTGCGGAGAACGAAGCCACTTCATATGATACTCGTCATCTAGTCTATGAGCCTTTTGATGAAATACGTCTAACTCTATGTCTTCCTTTCTACACAAGTTGGAGGAAAACAACAAACTACCTCGGGAAGATCATGCGTGCTGAAAGACACTAAAGTTTGAGAATAAGCCAGTTTCAACATATCTTGTGTCCAAACCCGATCAAATAACCTTCTCGAGTTTCTTTGTAACTCTCTATCTCATGCCATCACATGGGCGTAAGACCAAAGCATGTCCTTTAGCTCCAAGCATTCACATTCAAATGTTGGATGAGAGTTAACTACGAACACCTCACCATTGGAAGAGGAGGAACCAAGCAGTCTGTACTTGAAGCTTGGTAAACTCAAAATTCTCTTACAGTGGTTTCATTCTTCGTCTGCTTCTCTTGAGCATAAGTATGTCTTGACCTTCTTGCACGTCTTTCTGAAGTTTGGCTACATATTCCATGACATACTTATAAAGTTACACCAACAACTTCAAAGGTGCAAATATTTGAAGATCTAACAACATGACATTTGCACTCTAGATTGCGTTAGAAGATGATTGTCCAAACTTGAGACACTTGACCGCATATGTAGCATAACATCAATGATCGATGGATCAGATATACACACTAACATCATGATTCACATTGTCGATTTGACGCATTATATCTCCAAAACTATGCACATCCAACCAATGAATAGAATATCAGCTCTGCACATCAAAAAATAAGTTCTGAAGATACTGAGAAGAATTCAAAGAACTTCATCTTACCTTCTCTCTGAATTAGCTCTGTTGAGTTTCTTGAACAACTTTTCCACGGCTACACCTTATCTTGTTTTGACTTCACTATACACACATATCTGGCGCATGTACATACATGGAGAGCATCTTCACACAATGATCGATGATTTTCCACCACGTTGATCAATATAAGATCACACACCACGATGTCCAAGCTAAGCAACTAACTAATAGAAGAATTTCGTGGTGACTACAAGCGACCAACAAACTATCATGTCATGTGGAGAGGCAAAGAGATTGCTCGGGATTGACATATGTGGTGATAAAAAGGTAATTATATCATAGGAATTTCTTGATATTGCGAGAGATTAAAGGCTGTAGACCCTCGACCATGTGTGGAGTAGGATGCATATATAGGCACGCAAAAATTTTGGAGGATCTTCATCTGTCCATCTGTCCTTCGAGAAGCATTTGTGTACTTATGTTCTCACATTGGACTTGACGCTTGTCATACAATGAACCGAATGTATCTGATATTGCTATATCTTGCCATCGCACTTGATGACAACAACCACATAACACTATTGGCTTGGGCACTAACATACAAGAAGGATGAGCAAATTTGACATGGTTACATGAGATGCTTTCTAAAGCAGTACATGATATTAGTTGCTCTCATGTGTCTTTTATCTCTGATAGATACAAGGGCCTAATCAAAGTAGTAAAAGATGTATTTCTTGGACACACACATGTGCAATGTACTATACAAAATGTAATCATCCAATTTTGGATCTCTTTCTTGAACTGAACCCTCACTCTCCATTCTCAACGGTCTGATATATTTCTGCACATGCCTTTCTAATCGATTCATCCGATGCATCCAAGCTACATCTCTTGCGCTGATTTGAAACATCAATGGGTGTACAGTTCTCAATGTTTCTGCTTCGGTCTGACTCTAGATCCTTACAAATTTTACATTATATCTACATGTTGTCATCTTGAACTTGGATGCAGATCGTGATAAGGTTATGGATCTCTATGTCTCCGCAGACCAGCATCATATAACATATTCAAACTTTTTGTAGTCTCAAAATTGGAATGCATAGTAATCCGAACTGCTTGTGCTTTGACTGCACATAACATCAAAAGCTAGTTACTTATACTCTACACACTGCTACAACAATTATTTCAATTAGTACCAAAAGAACTATCAATTCGTACGATTCATAAGTCAGTTTGTTTGAAAATGTGATGCAAATTTATCGTGCTTTACGAGAGAAAACTACCATGAAGAGATAATTACTTAACACCTCAAAGTTATACTCATTTTAAACACTACCTTGTCAATTTTCATCCTCTATGGATAAAAACATCAAACTGCGTTCCATCGTGAGTTTCTCTGTGCTCTCAATAGCAAATGTAGATAGATTCAAGACATGAACAAAGAGACTCACACCACTGACGTTTGTTCATCACTCAACCACATGCTGACGTGAAGTCTCTTGGCATTCAATCTATAGCAGTAGTAGCTAAAAGATAAACGCTTCTGGAAATTTTCTTCCACTCAGAATAAATGGAAGCAACGTATTGGATCTTGATCTTAACGTCTTTGACATAATCCAAGTCTTTTTGGTTACGCTAGTACCTATATCTTTGTATCTATACTTAAATCTATAAAGTGTCAGATAATCACTCATGATTCCTTGTCCATCTTTTTTTTGCAAACAATATGTATAGTGATAATAGAACGGTTCAGTCAATTTGGAGTTTATGAGCATTAACCTTTGTTTCGCATGAAGCCAGATAAATTCTGCAGTAGCTGCTTTTGTTTCCACTTTTTCATCGAAGCCTGTAAAAAAGAGCATGTGTTGGGTCGAGGCGTTGCATTGCTGACGAGCTCACCAAGCACAGATGCCATCATACTCTATCATAGTAAATCATTCCATCGCTGGATCAGTATTTAAACCTCGTCTTGGCTCTCGTCCTGATTGTACTCTCTCTAGTGTTTGCACTTTAGATGTCAATCTCAAACACAAACGGAGACATTCGAGGTTCTCGTTTAGTGACTTATAAGAACTTTGTGTTATAAGGACCCTAAACCTGTTTATTTGGGATGACTCATCACTCTATGCTAGTAAGGTAATGTTTAAGATATTTTTGAAACTTGGAAAATGTTGAAGTGCGACTTCTTCTGCAAGATGATGTTTAAGTAATTACCTCGTCTACTTGAGAATGATCATAAGATCATACTTAACGCATGCAATTAGCAAGGTAATAAGTGCACGAGAACCATGACTTTCCAACTTCAAAAAGGTTAAGAAAATTACAAGGACATGCGTGAATTTTAAATGATGTTTGTTTCCATAAGATCAATCAAAACTGGCACTGCTTAGGAAAGAGAAGTTGCAAACAATATATTAAGACAAAACAAAATTTTGTGTTTACTCAAGGAAACCTCATTGTTGCAAGAACAAACTACTAAGTATAATATATATTATTGTGGATGTTTGAGGAGAAGAACAATCACATCCTTTAGTTTATATTTAGTGCCAACTTATTATACTGCTTTGATATAGTATCGACAAAAAGTACGACTCTTGTATATGGAACATAACTGATTGAAAAGAAAGTAAAATTAAAAAGACAAACTTATCTCCATGAGATAAGGATGAGTTTTTCAAACATGTTATTGATAAATTATTCATAATGCTTGGATACTTATCTTTTCGTACGATGAAAGATAAATCAAACAATGAAATACACTTGTAGTGGGGAGTATGAGGCTATTTTGTATCTGTATCTATTCTTTTTTCTTTTCTTTTTGGTTTTTATAATGACTCTATTGTTTATTCTCGTTATTTTTCTTTTCTTTTATTTCCATAACAACTCTATCCATTTGTTCGAGTACACAATAGAGATCTCCATTCTTTTTCGGTTTTCACGATAAACGTATAGCAATTATAACGCATAGCAACAATTGAGATATTAATTTTAGTTCAACTGACAATAACAAAATCTGTAAAGAGTGGAGAAGAAAGAAACTAACTGGAGGCAAGGAGATCTGCTTGCAATTCAATTGCAGGGCTATGCGTAGTAATTTATCTCGATATACTCTTTCTTTTTTCTTTTCTTGTTTCTGCAACGACTCCATCTATACTTGCTCATTATTTTCTTTTTTTCACCCAGGTTCCGTCTATCCGATCGACTACACGACAAAAAGTCTCATTTTCCTAACCGATTTTCAGAATCAATGTATAATTATGCTGACACATAACAACAATAGAATTGCGAAGCTATGCATTAGCGATAAATTTTCCTCTTCGGGACTCTATCACTTCTTCTTTCTCTTTCCAGTTTTCATAATGATAACATCCGTGCGTTCCTGTTACTTCATTTTTCTCTCCGGTTTTCACAATGTCTCCATCCGTTCTTTTACATAACAAAAATCTTTCTCTTCTTGTTCATGTTTCACAGTCAAAGTGTAACAATTAATCTGGATCTATCTCCTTTGTTTCTTTTTTTCTGTTTTCATAACGAATCCATCAGTAAGTTCTTGCTGTTTCTTTTCTCCTTTCGGTTTTCACAACGCTCCATCTGTCTGTTTCGTTACATGATAAACAAGAAACTCGCTTTGCAATGAAATGATGAGGTTATACATTAACGATTTCCTAGATCTATTTCCTTATTTTTTCTTCTTGGTTTGCATCATGATTTCATTTGATCGTTTCGCCACATGACCTAAATATCACATATATAGCTATACTACTGCGTAACAAAAATTCTCCCTTCTTTATCGGTTTTTAGAATCGACCTATAACTATGCTCACGCATAGCAACATCAGTAACAAGTTGATTGCAGAACGCAACTCATTCGGTCCTCACGACCTGAAACGCCGGTGTTTTTATTTTTTTGTTTGGTTTTTTTTAGGCCTCTTTTCGGTAACATGGGACGCCGGTAATCCAAGCGGAAACCCCGATTTCCTTTGAACACTGAAGGTGAGTTCACATTGCATAGTTTCTCAGGAAATATTCCGTTTTCCAGAGACCTCCAGAGAAGTCCGTAACTGAAAAATGACGGAGACACGTTCTCCGTAAAGCTGAAACATCAAACACCATGCGGAGAAAAAACCGGAAGAACTATACGGAACGACCGGGCTAATAAAACTAATCATAGTACATTGTGTCCTCGACGATTCATCTCCATGTTATTAAGTCACCATTACTTACCGAAGAGAGAACTGTACTTGAAGCATAAAGATATACTATGGAGAATGAAACTACAACACTGGTTATATAAGTAAGATACGGCGTATACACCAGTTACATTCGGTAATATCGCGCAAGTTAGTGTCATCTCAAGAAAATATAGTTTCAATTGTTATCTTCCATTGCACGTACGTAACTTCTTTAAGATCGGCTATGCTGAGTGGAGGGGTATAGTTAACAGTGCCAAGTTTCGTGAAAATTAAACTCCGGAGTGATGATTGCTCTCCGGAGCCTTCCGAGAAACGGAGAACCCTTCCCAAGTGACCGTAGCCTGAACCTCCACATCAACGGAGGTCAGTATGCAGGACGACGGTGCATGGGTACGAACCCGCGAGTAAAGTGAAGTCGAGATGCGTGACTGAAGAAGCTGCTGTAGTAAGATCCGATACTCGCTCTTAGCGGATTCCGGGCGAGGAACATAGGAGCGGTGGAGGAGAGAGAGAAGGGCAATTCACATCACTTAGTGCGGTGCGTTACGTCAAGTGGACGTCCGATCTCTTTACGGAAAGGACCCAGCAAGAGGTCTATACGTCAGGCAACTCGACGTAAGACTACACTCTTACCTTTACGGACAGGACCCAGCAAGAGGTCTATAGGTCAGTCAACTCGACGTAAGACTACACTCTTACCTTGACGGAGGTTGTCGTGTAGTTACTCGCCGGAAGCAATTCAAGCGATATGAATGAGCAAGAGCTTGCCCTCCACTGCTTGGAACAGAACACTTTCTCCTCTCGGCCAGTAACATACTCGGGGATTGCATCAAGAGCATACATCTCGCGTCCTAGTCAGTTTTCAACACAACTTCGAGGAGATTCAGTAGGAATTTGAATCTTGAGAGTTTGGCTTCTCCTAGTTGACGCAGAGGGTGGAATTTGAGAACCAACCAACCGAGGAATTGACAGGAGGAGGAGGAGGAGATGGGTAGGAAGAAGGATGATGCGGGAGGTGGTGCTTCTGCGGCTGGTCAAGGAAAAGGTGGCAAATCGAGTAAGGATGCTGCTCCGAAGAAGGAGAGGCTTTCAGTAACAGCGTTTTTGTCGAACATAGATAAACCAAAGGCTGAGAAATCTGCACCAGGATCCAAATCGATACCTAAATCGGCTGCTAAGCCCAGTGGATACACGGATGTGGATCTGCCCCCTTCTGATGACGAAGAAGAGGAGGTAGAAGGCGGACAGGTAGAAGGGGAGCAAAATGTGAAGTTGGGTCGAAGGAATGCGAAAACTTCTCAACCATCAGCGCTGGAGGTCTCTGTTTCCGAGCGAGAGGCTAAGAAGAAGGAAAAGAAGGAGCAAATGTTGGCCATTGCTCAAGAAGCTGCCAGGCAAGAAGCTCTAAAAGATGATGGGAATGCGTTCACGGTGGTCATCGGGACGAGAACTGCGGCTATGGATAACGAGGATGCTCAGGATGCGAATATGAAGGACATCAAAATTGATAGCTTTTCTGTCGCTGCTCGTGGAAAGGAGCTTCTAAAGAATACTGCCCTCACCATCGTCCATGGGAGGAGGTATGGACTTGTCGGTCCGAATGGTAAGGGAAAGTCGACTTTGCTCAAGTTGCTAGCGTGGAGGCAGATCCCCGTCCCAAAGAATATCGATGTGCTTCTTGTGGAGCAGGAAGTTGTTGGCGATGATAAAACTGCCCTCATGGCCGTAGTGTCTGCGGATGAGGAGCTCATGAAGCTTAGGGACGAAGCTGCCATGTTACAGGAGCTTTCTTTGAAGGATGACGCCAAGGAGGACGATGAAGATGGGGAAGATGCATCTGAAAGGCTGACGGAAGTCTATGAGAATTTACAGGCCCTGGATTCGGATGCCGCGGAAGCTCGGGCGTCCAAAATTTTGGCAGGTCTAGGGTTTACCACAGCCATGCAGGGCAGGGCTACAAGGTCATTCAGCGGGGGTTGGAGAATGCGAATCTCGCTTGCCAGGGCACTTTTCGTTCAGCCTACGCTTCTTCTCTTGGATGAGCCTACGAATCATCTTGATTTGAGGGCTGTCATCTGGCTGGAAGAGTACCTCATGAGATGGAAAAAGACGTTGGTTGTTGTTTCCCACGATCGCGACTTTCTGAACTCAGTGTCCACTGACATCATCCACTTGCATGACGAGAAATTGCACTTTTACAAGGGAAATTTTGAATCGTTCGAAAAGATGTATGAGCAAAAGCGAACTGAGAACAACAAGAAGTTCGACATTTACGACAAGCAGTTGAAGGCAGCTAAGCGAAGTGGTAACAAAGCTCAACAAGATAAGGTCAAAGATCGAGCAAAAATGGCTGCAGGAAAGGATGCGAAGGCAAAGGGTAAATCTAAGGCTGCAGACAGTGATGATGTTGTCGTGGATGCCCCGCATAGATGGTCGGATTATGAGGTTAAGTTCCACTTCCCAGAACCCACAGAGCTTACGCCCCCACTTCTCCAGCTGATGGACGTCGGTTTCAGCTACCCGGGCAGGGAGGATTTTGCTCTCAAGAACATTGATGTCGGTGTTGATATGGGTACCAGAGTGGCCATAGTCGGACCCAATGGTGCAGGCAAGTCGACTCTGTTGAATCTGCTAGCAGGTGATTTGCAGCCTTCTGATGGTCAATCCAGGCAAAGTCAAAAGCTGAGAGTTGGTAGGTATTCCCAACATTTTGTTGATTTATTGCAAATGGACGAAACCCCGGTGCAGTATCTCTTGAGGCTCTACCCGGTGCAAGAGGGTCCAAGTAAGCAAGAAGCCGTACGAGCCAAGTTGGGCAAGTTTGGTCTACCCAGCCACAATCACCTCACGCCAATTGTGAAGTTGTCCGGAGGGCAGAAGGCCAGAGTTGTCTTCACTTCGATCAGTATGGCTCGTCCCCACATTTTGCTTCTAGATGAGCCTACAAATCATTTAGATATGCAAAGTATTGATGCCTTGGCTGATGCCTTGGATGAGTTCTCTGGAGGAGTTGTTCTGGTTAGTCACGATTCTCGTTTGATCTCAAGAGTTTGTCAAGACGAAGAGCGGAGTGAAATTTGGGTCGTTGAGGATGGAACGGTGAGCCAGTTTCCAGGAAGCTTTGAGGAATACAAGGAGGCTTTAGTTAAAGAGATTGTTGCGGAGGTTGAGGAGTAATATATCATAGGCTGTGCTCTTGTTCTGGGAAATATATTGTAACCTAAACTCGGTTTTGTCTATCCTGCTTACTGAGCATGAGGATCCAAAGATGTATCCTTTTCAGTGTATCTTATAATGCGGCCTGTTGCTGTTGGTAGGATCTTCACGTATTTTGCCCCATGTCAGATGTCAGCGAGCAGCGCAGTTTGCGTATATTGATAATTCGAGAGGTCCCGTGTCCTGAGTCAGTGCGCGTATTGTGCACTTCTTAAGTTGAGAAGAACGGAACTTTGTTAGAGGAATGGACTTCCCTGAGTATGCTTTGGTCCGAACTCCTCGAGTGTAGATCATTTTCATGTAAGTGGGGCAAAAGAGAGTGGAATATTGTCTCTTAATACGAATGCTGATTGCTTTTTCACGGCAAGAGAGTCCTAACCTGCTCCGTTGGTGTGGTGATGAACGAGAGATATATGAGAATTCTCGGTCCTGCTAAAGTAATTTCTGTGGGGATTTTACTTAGCAGTGGGTTCAGGACAGTCTGAATGGTTGAATCCACCTCCTTTATTTCTTGTTGTTTTATTTCTTAGAAATTGATTTGATTGTAACTGAGGAGAGCCTGTACTGAAGGTTCTCTTGAGGTTGCAACAAACATTACGTGGTTAGGCAGGACCAGTTTCAGTGTTTATCCGGTTAGTTGTGTTCTGAGAGAAGACCTTTGCATACGAGTTGTAGGGAAAGTTACACATGACACATGGCGAGTGTGACGAAATTGCCAGTATCGTTCGTTGTAGGAGAAGGGTAGGTTTTCATAGGGCATTTGTGCGTGGCATAGATCTCAGTGTGCTCGGATGATAGAAATACTGGTGCAGAGATTCCTGTCCTGATGTTCTGAGCCTAGAACTTCAGATTTGCTTCAAATGAGATGTAACCTTGCTGTGTTCTATCAAGAAACAACCATCACTGGTTACACTAACGTTTATGGGATGGATAGAGAGTTACTGGTGACGAGTACTAGAATTTACTGTTCAGAGATATATGGCAGCGCAGCCAAGTCTTGTAGCACCAAAGAATTATATGCAAAAAATCTCAAAAGTCGAGTATCCATGCATCTGTTGAGTAAGTGTATTTTCTACCTGGCGTGTTTTCTCCTCTCGGATATTCGGGACAGAAGCGGGTACCAAGAGTCTTGAATGTACACCCGTTGGCAGAGTGCCTGAAATATTGATGGGAGAGTGTCTATTACCATCTCCTTATCATCGGAGCTGTGTACTATTTTCACATTCCGAGGCACGACCTCTGTTTATGTTACGCTTGTGGATCATCAAACAACGCTCCCATAGTGTCTTTTCGGCAGAATCCATGGGAGAGGCTCACACCTCCTGCAGCTATAGTTCGAACTCTGGCTGTATCCTCAGTATCCTGCTTACGAACGTCAACAATGGGCTGTCATCTTGATAGGCACATTCCTTTTGAGGCCCCCACTACTGGAGTCTACTCGGATTGTGTAGTACATGTTCCAGATTTCTACTGATTTCAGGTGAAAGCTTGAAACCTTGCTCGGTGTTTACTAGGAGAAACCTCTCTCCTGTGTGGGAGTTTAACAAGCAATCCGTCCGAGAGCACAGGTTATCTCGGTTTCTTCTTCCGCATTGTAAAATCACTCGAGTCGCGTCCCACAGATCTGCTGGGAAAGATTGGACTGGTGGACACAGCCAGTCCAGGCTTGTAGGACACTTCACGGGCAGCTTGATGGGCTTCATTCCTCCCCCTCTCCTTGAGGAACTTGAGACCTGGAGTACTCACGACAACGGTCTGCATCCTCATCCCGCCCACAACTCCTCAGAGACTCCACCAGAGCTGAGAGCGTCTCATTGTCTAGGAGGCACCCGTGGCATCGCAATTCATCAAACAGCTGAAGTGCTTTCTCTACTTTGTTGTCCTTTCCAAGATAGACGATGAGGGTATTATACCTACTCACGTTCGGCCTGATTCCTTCAGCTTTCATTTTGTCAAAGAGACAGACCGCATCGTCAACCCTGCAGGCTTTACATAGAACATTGATGAGAACGCTAGAAGTCTCGGCATCAGGTTCGCAACCTCTTACGACCATATCGTTGTATAACTGGCTGGCTAAATCCACTTTACCTGCTCTGTCAAACTCTCTTATAAGCAGTTTAAAAGTGTGTGAATCGGCTTCGCACCCATTCCTTACCATCTCTGTGTAGGCAATGTAAGCCTTGAAATAATGCTGATTTTTTAGGAGTGCATTGACTAGAGAATTATAGTGCTCCGCAGTGGGCGGACTGCCGAGTCTGCCCATATGATTTAAAGCATGAAGAGCCCGCTCAACTAAGCCTGCACTTCCAAATGTCTTTGCCATCTTCATACAAGTCTCGACAGTTAAACTGCAGTCTTCCTCGTGCATATCCTCGAGGACGAAAAAAATTGACGTGAACTTCCTAGTTTCGCAAAGAATTCCAAGTATCGCATTGTATGTTTCGGAGGTGTTACTGTAGCCCATTTGCTTCTTGGCCCAAACGAAGAATTTCCAGGCCAAACTAGGAGCAACATTCTCATGCGTGATCACCTTGAAGACGAGAGTAGCATCAACCTTCAGCCGAAGAGACTTCAGCTCCTTCACTTTCTGGTACCTCCAATTGCCTTTCCCTCTAATGATCTCAAGAATGTTTATGAAATCGCTTTCCGCTGCCGGCTTGAAGCAACTGCCAACTTCATCATCCCCAGACTCCTCATTCGATTGAGACGGATTACGAGAGTCTTCCTTCCAGGCAGGAGTCTGCGTGCGGATGCTGGAAGACCTTCCATCCGAACAATTTGATGCAACTGATAAGCCGGTGAAAGCGCTGTTCATGAAAAGACCGCCGTGCGTTCTGGATGTGGCATTCTGCCGACATCTCCAAACGCGAGGAGGGCCTTTCTGCGTCTGTGAAACTGAAACAATTTTGCTAAGTCGGGCATTTGAGGCGCAGTCCTTCGAGAAACCAAAACTTTTACACACTGAAAGAAAAGAATGAAACGTAGAAAACGCCATCCCTCAGCTGGAAGGTGCGACAATGGGCTATACGGTGACGCAATCGGCGCTGAACAGATGTGCAAACGGTTCCTTAATCACGCAAGCTCTCCAGACGAAGCAACACCACCACACTGTAAAGGCCGGTCTCAACACTTGTGTCCATTATTCTGCACGTTCTTTCGCCATACTTCGTCTCAACCAGTCTCCACGAACTACCATAACAACTCACAAAAGCGACTTCCCCCGTTCGATCAACTTTGACCTCCTACTCATATGACTCTCCCGTGCCCGCTCCATCCACCCTTCCAACGCTTGAAATCAGCGGCTAGTCCAAAATTGGCGCACTCTCGCATCAATTATAACTCTTTCTACGCTAGTTGTGGAATATGATCAACGAATGTCACCACCGCAACAACCAAAGCCACCTTCCCCTAAACCCTGAGAAAATTCAAACGCCATAGCCATAACTGACGACTCTGTGAAGATTCCAACTGCTCCTGCGTCTTGACGAACGCAAACTAGCCTTGTCGAAAGACCATGACAGTTAAGAACAATGGTTGACACCCTCCAGTTATGAGGACAAAATATCTTGTACAAGAACTATAACTTAAGAACGGAAAGCAATACAATACTGTACCATGTTCGCGGTGAATGTACTGTACTGTCGTTCCTGGGAACCACGTTTGTTGAACGCGGTGATTTAGTTAGTCCCGATCACCGGCGCGTGACATAGAGTGCAAGTATCGGCCGCCACTCTCATCGTGTTCATTGCTGTTTTCCTCTTTGCAATCAACTCCAAGGTCGAACGATCCGCTCGTATCAGGTTGGTGCTAGTCTGGAATCGCTTGCAGACCGCGTCTGGAATACTGTAATGAGTTGAAGGTGAAGGATGGCTGCGGCTCAGTCTGGTCGTCAATTGTTCGCACGATTGCGGCAGCTATCTTATTCACCCGTCGTGCTGCAGCAGTGTAAATGTTTGTACTTCCATCATTCGGCGTCGTTTGCCTCTTCCACGAAGGAGAATGCCTCAGCTGATGGTGGTGCATCCGAGGCGTCCTCATCATCGTGGTTACAAAAGCTGAAGGGTTTATGGAGTGGTGTTAAAGAGACTGCCGCTGATCAACCTCAGCAGCCTCGTTCCAGGTCTTCACCCGCTACTTCCTCCGAGGAGGATTTTGATCTCGCAGGTATGGTAGCTCGACCTGCGAAGGGATCTCGGTGATGGTTGTTTATGGACAATTTCTTTGGTTATTCTTAGCCATTAGATTAACCGAGATACGTTGGGTTCTGCTCTGTTTTATCGTTTCACGTCTTCATTGTTCGATGGAAGGAAGTTTCGGTGAAGGTGAATCGCGTAGATAATTGGAGGATTGAGTTATAAGTCGCTATTTTGTGGACCTTGTCTCGAGTGATACAGCCTTCGCGGATCAACTGAAGAAGGCTCGCCAATTTGGGAAGCTTACACAGTTTGGACGAGGGCTGCCAAAAGGTGGTGAGGCAATTGCTCAACGTTCTCTGGAAAGACAGGAAGAGATCCTTCGAAAACTTGCCGCTTACAGCCCTGACGGACAGGTGCGTAAGAATTCATCCATCTTGCTCTCGACCTTTGCATCGTCTAGTACTTCACAATAGTGTTCAGAAGAATTGGTGAGTAGTCTTTGCTGGCTGGAAGGATTTGTATCGAATAAATGAATTGCGTCCTTTTGTACGGTCCTTAGGTTCCTCATCAGGAATTAGATTATGAGTATAGAATGATAGGGTAGGTGGAAGGTTGGATTTGCAGGTGCAGTTCAGAATGTAAGGAAATTCGGGATTGTCCGGGTTTGGGGTTCAGCGTCTGACTGCGCAACATAAAAGCGAAGTTGCGACACAATGCAGTTGCGCAGTTCGGGATGTGGAGGACGTACTTGGCAAGTATGAATGGACGAGGGAAGCCAACCGGCGTATAATCAAGCTCAAGGACGAGGGCAAACCGCTGCCCAAATCGCTTGACGAGGTACTGTTATTATCTTTCCTTTCGCTTTAGTAGATTGTCAGAACGTAAATGGTAGTCTTTGGATGTCGTAAGTTACTCCGTCGCGAATAATTCTATGATGACAGGTTGAGATTCCACTAGACTGGTTTAACGCAGTGACAGTTACTGACTGTACTTGATTTCTTGTGGCTGGTGTGTTCGTGAAGATCGAGAAGTTGATGGGGGGTCGTTGGAAACCATCAGCATCTGTCAATCTGTCAAAGGAAAGCGGTGGTGAAATAAGTCGCAACTCTTCTTGCCCTTGTGGGTCAGGAAAGAAGTACAAAAGGTATGCTTACATTTGTAGCGTTTCTGTTGATGTTGCTCTTTTGAGGGAGGGACGATAGTCTATGGTAACGTCAGCTTATCATCTCTCTGTACACATCTCTCTGTGTATTCTTAAAAAAGTATGAAAAGCCTCTCCCTTTGAGCGAGTGCCTACGCCAGAGACCAACTTGTACGAACAAAGTCGCAAGCAAAGTCGCTACTAACCTAAGCGAGGAGGTTAGAGGGCAAGCATCTTTTGGTAGTTCCAGTTTTATCATGTCTTGAAATGGAAGGTCTGCTGTTGGATGTTGACTGGCATACGTGTTTTGGCCCATCCAGTTTTGCCATATGTAGGTTCCGCCTCGGGTGCTCTTTCATGAGGTCTCTGTGTTATCTCGTTTGCACGGTTCATCGTTCACTGAGACCCCACGTGTCTGAACGTTTGTTGCGTTTGGAGGCACTGCGTGCGTTGTTGAACTTATGCAGTCTGGTTTGTTCTCTGGCTTGGCAGGTGCTGCGGGAAAGATTGAGTCTTCAAGTCAAAATGCAGATCACGCGGCAGGCTTCGTTTTGGGAGTACAGTAGAGGCGACATTAACAACATTAACATGTCAGCTTCGGGAACGCGCACGATTACTTGTGTGACAGATTCCAGTTCACATGATTCTCTGGCACAAAGACGTGCGCACAAGAGAACTTGGGACGGTGGCTGACGCATAACAGGGGTACAAACGTGACATCAGATGTAGAGAGTACAAATGAGTCGGTCGAGGCTTACCATCTAATATTCAGGCAAAAAGTCCTGATGATGGCGACGGGGGAGCAACTGCATGAACCTCATCTTCAGTGCATGTCCAGAGTTAATGTGCACACTGTTCTCAGAGGTCTGTGTCAAAGCATCGGTATGATATATCTCTCGCATGAAAGCAGTTATGAGTTAAGAAAGAAAAAACGTGCATTCTGTTCTTTATTGCTTTCCTCGGATTGTTGTCAACAGCGAATAAGACCGTAGAAGAAAACAAGAAAACATTTATAACGAGATTCACAATAATTAATAATATAATCAAGAGGTTTATCAAAAAAATTTCAATGCTTGTCATAACATTATAATGTGACGTTTATTGCGGAACTTGCTTGGACTTAGAAAAATATAGTTTTAAAATTTGAATATAAATTAATTTAGTAAGATTATTGACTAATAAAAACTATTGTATTTTATAATAGTATTTATGCTTTCATTTTCTTAAATTCCGTATGTCATAACAGATGGTCAGAATGATTTAATTTTAACATAATCAATCAACGCACTTCAACTATAACAAATATAGTTAACATAAAAAATATATTCAACAGAGAAATTTATCTAGAGTTAAGAAACCAATACTCTACTCAATTCAAAATGCAGAATGCATCAGTAATCGAGATAACCTATAGTCACGAAGAGTCACTCAAATTACGTGTAGGTTTTCTTGTAAGATTATAGTTACTTTAGATTTAGAGACTTAAGAGACAATAATTTTATCCATATGTATCTTGAATAACTGATACGTATGTTTGAAGTAGTTAAAATTTATAATTTAATAGGAAGATGTACGAGTAATTTAAATAACCTACCAAAACTATTTCAAGAAGAAGATATAAGAAAACCATACCTAACAAAAAAGCAGAATAGACTAGGCTAGACTGCAAGACACATATGTTGAGTAGTGACAAAGTCAACTTTACTGATAGCATTGGATTGATTTCCTAAATTGTGTGAAGACCTTCTTTCTAGCATGTGTAGTTTAACGATTTCTATAGAAATTGTCCTTTCTAGTTGTTGATTATACCTCTTTCTTTCTAGTAAAGATGAGTTCCCACTCTGCCATATAAAAAATCTGTACCTTACGATGAGAACAAAAGTCAGATTCACAATACATCTTTAAACTTTTACGTGTATATTATATTGTCACTAAGTTCTCTTCAGGTCACGTTTAAAGGAATAGCTAAGCCAAAGACCTCACATGTGAGGTCTCTTACATAACTAAGTAGCATAACACGCATGCATAATATATGTGGTAAACGTTAATTAAGTAAATATGCATCTAAAGCGTACTCATGCCCAGAGGACTGAAACAGACAAGCACGAATTTTGAAAAAAGAAATTCTGTCCCTTGATAAGGGCATGGGGCAAGGAGGTAGGTAAACGGAGCTCTTGTTACACGAAATATAATAAGAGTGTGTCTTTCGCGCCAAGGAAAAAGAGTCTATGGAGAAAATTTCATGTCGTTTCTCAAGTCTTTTATGGAGGTGTTTTGTCTTTGCTGGGATATGGGACCACTTCTTTGGAGTGGGAGTGGAGCCAGACCTTGTTGTGTTGTTGGATGTGGCCTTTGAACCAAAGAGGAGCATCTATTGAGCTCTAATTTCTGCTGAGACGATCCAGAACCAAAATATGTATACAACATGGACTTTTGGTTCAAGGAAAGAAGAGGACAAGTGCATTATATGCATTTAAAATCTAGATTTTTTATTGTTTTTCACTTCGTTAGGCACTGTATTTTCGGTTATGCGGATATATAAACAGATTATGTTTTAGAAAATGATGTAAGAAGAAATGTCCAGTACAGAAGATTAGAAGGTCTTATTCTAAGCGTTCAAAATCTTCCCATGAGTTCTGTCCATTCTCGTAGAATTTCTATTTATATATAGTATTTTCAAACCAGTGGTCATGTGAAGATCATATGTATATGACACATGAAAATTTTAGAACAGTGGTGGGTGCTTACGTTAAGACTCAAGACACTAGGAGTTCAAAATCCAATCTGACTCTCAGGACTTATTTTCTCTCCTCTGTACAGCGAAAACGAGACAATAATAAATCCAAACGAGTGAAAATTCTTTAGTCAAGGTGTAGATAAATAAATGAGTCTTACCAAGAAAATTCAAACAGTTTAGTGGGGTAGTCTAAGAACTAAATTGTATTTAGAGTACTCCAAGATGGTATTTGATTTGTTCTTAAAGTAAAATGATGTATGTGAAAAAAATTATTCTAATACATGAAGTGAACTGAGCTCAAGCGAATACTTATGTACGTCTTTGTGAAATTACAAGTTACATGCATGCTAGAATTTGCAGAAAGAATCTGTAAATACTACGGATCAGAAAGTGCTCCTCGAAAGATAAGAACCCCTTCCTGTCTAGTAAATTAACACAGCAAATCAAACATATTTGAACATCATACTTTTGTCTGCTGCTATGAAGTACACTCAAAATGAGACTAGATTCCTTGGTGTGATATACTCTCTTTGTAGTATATAGCAAATGACACAAATATGCATGATAAACTTCTGGAGAATTTTTGTTTTCTGAATTTTTGCGGATATAGGAAAATGTATATGTGTTAGATATTAATTATATCTAAATAAATAAAATAATTAAACTTTTCTCTAATTATCATATGTTAGCTAGACCAACAGGTGCAAAAAGAGCCAGACTGAACCCATAAGTGCAAGGGGTCTAGACATGCCTTGGAGGATATAAGTGTGACAGCTCAAATAATTGATAGATTAATTTCTTATCTAACTCTTCTGAACGAAAAGGTTGGATAATACATTAAATCCTCTGTGCATATTCTCTTTTTCTGAACTTAAGTGAATAAATAATATGCATGCGATATGCACTTCTGGACCCAGGGACGAAAAAGATAAACGAGAGAAGAGGAATAAAATTAAAACGGCAATCGGACTGCTCAGTGCAAGTCGAGAAGTTTGGATTTATTATCAATCTCAGATATAGGCTTTTTACGAGAGGCAAAAAAAACCAACCGCTTACTGAAGAGGTCTGTGAAGTCTGGAACAAATGATAACTCTATAAATATTAAATGAAAATATAAAACAATATTTAAACTAAATAATATTTTACTATAAATATTATATATTCAATGCAAAATGGATGCAGAAACTTCTAATAAAACCTATAAATCATGTAGGTGCAAGCGTGCTCCAAGAACCACAAGACCGACTTCCTGTCTTGTGAAAAAATATATTATTATTAAAATTCAAATTTTTATCTATTTTGTATTATAATTATAATTATAATTTATCATCTAACCCTTCCGCGCGAAAAGTTATGTGATAAATTAAACCTCTTTGCATTATTCCCTCAATAGTGATAAAAAAGTTATCCAACCTGCTTCCTTGAACTTCGGGGGACTGAGGAGGATCTAATGTCCATACGGGGGACTGAGGAAGTAAATTTCTGTATTCTCGGGTGCATGCACAATACTATTTACTAAGTACTTTGTGAACACAAATGAAGTATAAACTTCGAATGTGCTGATGATCTTCCAGTAACAAGAAGACGAGGCACAGTCGAACAATTACTTCACAGAAGGAAGAGTTACGAACTGAAACGGAAGTTCAGATGGAGCTACCCAGTTATGAGTCTTGAGTAAGCTGTCGAGTACAGCCACCAGCACTGAAAATCTTCGGTGATGCAGAAGTACCGAAGAGATTCTTGGGACCCACCCTCACACACGCTTCCTTTGCCGTTATGCTCTGGAGGAACGCATAGAGAGCAAAGTGCACAGTGATGAAAGCTCTGCTAAATGGAAGTGCTTGGTCTGGACGCTGGACGGAGTACAGACGATGAGCAGTCTGCAAACTCTGTTGCTGCTGCTGCCAAGTGTGGAAGGAAGGAACATAGCGCAGTCCATGGATAGCGCGACCTCAGGGAGCCGCAGACAGACAGACTAAGGAAAACTAAATTGAAATGATAGATTGGAGAGTCCGTCCTACATTTCTGGGGGTTCGTGTGTACATTAGTTTATGGATCCGTCGAACTTGCGGAAGGTGTGATAGCGCCGGGGAAACTTCGTTCGAACTTTGAGAAATTTTTCTTTTGCCCCAAATTTGATTGTTCGTATGTTATCTAGATCTGCTCGTCTTGGGCTAAATGCGCGGTGAATTTGTTGCGCTTGGATGACGCTGATCAGGGAATAGATTCCGTAGGTTATGCCAACTGGAGGAGCCGTGAAACTATGTTAGAGAATGGTAGTGACGACTGCAACTCACCTGCGGATGTACTGTGTTTTGATCGACTCGAGGTGAGCTTGGCTCGTGACCCGGCCGGAGGAGTTTAACCCGAGCAATTTCTGCTCGGATCTTAGGTTTTCAAATTACTGCGTTTGATCGCTTCCATCAGAAGATATAGACACACAGTAATGGTTCACGGGGGTATTGTTCTATCTTGATAATTTTGAAGTCTTCTCGCTAGTGTCCAAGCTGGACGGAAACTTGAACTTTTTCTTACTCTGAATTTCATAGCATTGGAAGGTGCGGATCGATATCCACGGTTACGTACAAATGTTGTGTTTTGGTAGGTTGAAGTTGTTGTTCGGAGGGATGTGTGTATGAGCAGCATGTACTTTCAGTATTACTGTAACTTTAATAACTTTAATAACTGCGAATTTCACTGCCTCCGTCTTCATTTATGCTCTTTCTTCCGTTTGCTTTGTCTGACTTTGGATTTAAAAATTGGTTGGTATGGTTAGCACAGGTTCTAAGTTCTGCAGTAGAGCTGCAAGACAGAATTTCCCTCCGAGCATTTATCCAGGTTAGTCACAGCTGTAACAGAAACTGGGGCAATGATGTTAGCTGCAACTGCTAGTTCTCTCCTTAGTACGTTCTTACTTCGTTAAATCGTTGTTCTCTTCACCAAGAAAATTCCAACCACGAGTGACTCTGTTAAGATGTATATGAAGTTTCTACATGGGTACGAATAAGAGACTGGACTATGTTTTCGTACACAGACATACCGCACCAACAATGATCGTGTAATTAGTTGGCCAGCACAGACTGCAGTTTGTGGTAGTTGCCAGGTGACACTTGGCCTCGGAACACAATGACGGAAGATGAAACAACCGACGGCACAAAATCTCAGGGAAACAGAAACATTAATGATGGCTCGCCAGAGGCAAACCTCCGGCGAAACCAGGACGATAGGGTGGATACAGATGGCGGTGGACAAGCGGACCAAAATTCTGCAGAAGTATCAAGTCACTCTGACGAGAGCAAGGTAGCTGTCAGTTTTGATGTCATGTCTGCCATATATATACTCCTTCAAGATCAATAGTTGTCTGGTTTACTATTGTTTAAGAATGTACTCTCTCATCGGTTTGATTGCGCAGATTGTTGATGTTGAGGCTGTAAAGTCTGCTTATGGAAAGAGGCTGGATGCGCTCAAGCAGCAACTTCGGGTACTTAAAGACAACTCCTCAGCAACAATGTTGCAGACCGTAGTCGAGAAAAGCTCAAAATAGAACAGTCATGTTTTATGTCTTCTGCACATTTAAAGCAGAAGAACTATCTTTTGAACCGCCGTCCGAGTTACTTATAAATCAACCTAGAGAGCTGCTCAGGTTATCTTTGATTCTGCAGTCTTTTCCTAAAACTATTCCTTCGCCGCCAGGCCCCGTCCTGTGTACCGTTGCTCTGCCGGTGTAAGAATTTCCAACTTGCTGTACGGATATATAGAGTGTGCGATCCGAACTTATGTTCATGTACTGAACTTATGTACAGGTTGTTCTCTGTAGATGGAACTTGAAATTCTCTGTTTTATTGGCCTTGACACAGATACGAGACTCGACGATGAAGGAATTGGCAGATGAGAATGAAAGCCTGACCAGAGCTTTATCAGAGCTGAAAGGTGTTGTCAAGGATACAATGACAGAGCGAGAGCGTCTGGCAGACAGGTTGAAACAACAACAGAAAACTCTTCAAAACATGCAGACTTCTCTCCGACAAGCAGAGGCAGAGGCAAGTTCAGCTGTAAAGGCTGCCGTTCTCTCTAACGAAGTGCCTGATTCCTCAATACTTTCTTAGTATGAATTAGCCCCAATTCGGGGATGAGACTATGAAATGGGGAGCTGAGCAGGAATGCAGTTGGAGATCTGACGATAAAATGGGAGCGGTAAGGAATACCATAAAAATAATTAAGCTTCTCGGAGGTTTATCTTTTCCGATAGTCAAAAGGAGTCGTAAGCTTGAGCACTCCGTCCAGTTTATCTAAACCGAGACTTCTCAGTTCATTGTTGGATCGATTTGTTCCTTAGACTTAAATCAAGTCAAAAGTACCCTTGCAGTACCTTTTCTACTTGTAGAGCTTCTTCAGTCAGACCAGATTTACCAGCAATGTCCATTTCGTGCTAATAGGTTGCTGATGCACGGAGAGAAGTTAGCGAGGCTAAGAAGGATGCTATGGATGCTAGAAGAGAAACTAATGGGGCCAAGAAGGATGCAAATGATGCCAGAAGAGAAGCTACGGAGGCTGGGGTGGCGTTAGCTGACGCAAAAGCAGAGGTATGGGCTATCAGAGAAGCTGCCAAGGGAAAAGCCCTGGGAGAAGATGAAAGAAGAGAATTGGAAGGTGCTTTAAGGGCTCTATCCTCCTCATCGCAGAGGGCTGCTCAGGAGGCTGGACAGTGGAGGGAAAAAGCTCTGTCTTGGAAGGGAAGATCAGAGTCACTAACTGAAGAACTAGAGAACAAAGCCAAGGCACTTGCTTCTCTGGAGAATGAATTCGCACTGGCCCAGCAACTCGTGAAGGACGCAGGATCCCGGATCCAAGAAGCACAACATTCTCAAGAAGTGGTACGTTCACTTGAAAGAGTTCAGGTCTAATGAGTTTCTCTTAGATGACTCCACAGAAGCTTTTCAGGCTTTCAGCAACGACATGCACTTTATGACACGATTGAGAAGCAACTCCTACTGCTGACTACTCTATGTGATGCTAGGCAGAAAATGCTCTTGAGCAACTACGACAGGAATCTGAACTACGGGCACAGAGATTCAATGCAGCTGTCAAAGCAAGTGTAGGCAAGATTCAGAGTGTAAGTATGAAGGTCTCTTCGTGTAGCTAGCTAGCTCGTTTGTTTCTTTCGTTCTCAAGTGTCTTTATCGTGTAGGATCACGTTGGATTATTGATAGATCCGACTTGATTTGATTGAATATGTATGTAGTCGATGTTCTTGTCCTTGTGCACGTTGTTCCATATTCTCAGCTGCAAGCAGATGCTTATGACTGTACAGGTACGTTGTACGTAAACATCCGAAGGTCTATCTGAAAGGATCTGCTGGTTTATGACAGGATCTGGAAAGAGAGCGGGATATGGCATTGCAGCGTATTGATGCATTTCAAGTTGAGGCTGATGCCCAAGCGACTACTTTGAAGGAAGCCAACGTGAGACATTTCCACGATGCCCATCTGGAAACTTTTTCTAGCATGAATACTGTGAATGACGTACGGTCAAAACTTTTAATTAGAAAATAATGGGTGAAGCTTTTGCGCTTGCAGGAAGCTGTCAGTACAGCTATGAAGGATCTTGAAGATTTAAGGACAAGTATTAGTGAGTTGGAGAAAGAGAAGCAGGAGACAGACGAGAAACTAAGTAAACTCCAGGAGCAGGTGGATTACTGGCAGACAGCAGCGGACGCAGCTGGAAAAAGAACGGATGCGGCCCGCGAAGTGGCGGAGAGTCTAACGAAGAAGGTCTTGAGCTATTGATATCTGCGTACAATTTTCTTAGCGAACAGTTTTGAAGGGGTTCATTTCTGAAGGATCAAGCTTTGTCTTGTTGAGTATATGTCTTACTCCTAGCTTAGTGGAGAAGAGGGTTATGGAGTGCAGAAACTGGGACTGGGAAATTTTGGTGTGGCTTGTTCGTGCGAATGATTCGGTATCTCTTGGACGAGCTTTAGCTCTGTTGCTTGAGCTCGTGGAATCATGGGAGGCATGCTAGCTGATATTCTCATGTGAAAATCGCGGAGCAGGTGCTCACGTTGGAAACTAGGTGCGAGGAGCTGACAGCGGCATCGGACTCAGCCATACGTAATTCCACTGTGATGGAAGCGTCTTTGAAGGCGGACATTTCTCGACTGAAGTCTGCTGTGGCTACTGCGCAAAATGAGAAGCAGTTATTGCAGGCAAGCAAGCTTTTCTCTATATCTAGATTCCTAAACGATGGAATCTTAGAAACATATCGTGCATGGTTTTTTTCTATTCAAGAGGGGCGATGCATGAAGGTTTCAGCCAGGAGAAAGTTTAGGTTCTCGGTCAAACTTTTACCAAACGTATGCTGCTCCAGTCTACGGCCAGGCATGTTGAGGTTCCAACATATCACGGCAATTATTCCGTTTCACATCGTGTGAGACATACATATAGATCTAGAGTTGCAAGAGCGGAAATTAAGGGATACTACCAGCAGGATGTTCCTGGTGTTAGGTGATCTTAGGTGTAACTTTTCCTCACGTATTGGAGCCTGTTGTAAGCATTCAACTTTGAGTCTCGCAGTGATGCTTTGAGGAAGTGACTATTGTACTAAGTACGACACGAGTTAATGGACGTCCGATAAACATCGACCTTGTATATTTCTGGGGTGCTGATTCGAGAATCATATCTGAGGATCTCGCTCTTCAGCTGTATATCATTGCCTTGAGGCCTGACAAACCTCACCGAAGTGAATATCTGGTTCAGCTATTGATTGTGGACTGGTTTTGACATCTTATTCTGATCATTTATTTTAGATTGAGTCTTCAGAAAAGATCATGAAGGCTACCGCCGAGCAAATTTCTTTGCGAGCAAAACTGGCAGACCTTGAAGGGCAGTCAAGGATGTTGCGGGCCGAGGCCTCTCTACAAACTTCTGGAGTAGGACCAAAGCTTCGACAAGGACTCGACAACCTTGGCTTGGAGGGCTTAAGGGAGGAGCGTTTAAAACGGAAAGATAAATCGCGTTTGGAGGTAAGGTTTCAACATTTTTTTGCAGCCTCTGTTCTTTTCCACGCATGAAACCGGTGACTTTTATTCGTAGGTCCTTTCCAAACTACAGACTCTGCATCTATCAGGTGCGCTATCATCTTCACCTTCAGGTGTCCCTGCACATGTAAAAATATAGAAATATTTGCTATCGATTACCACCACTTTTGTTTATGAACATATGCTGCAGTATGTTTAATCTGTTTCTGTGGGCCCAGGTGCGCTACAAGTAGTATGATTGATATTTCTGCTCTCTAATATAGTGAATAAATGCCTCTTTCACCTGAATGCTCGCAGGATGTGGAAAGGCATGGGGATAGGAAAACCAGTAAAGGTTACACACCGTCATCACCGGTTGTGTCCTACAAATTTTTCCCCAATTCTTGGACATGGCTGCAAGATAGTCAGGATTCCTTACCGCGTGGCCGTGTCTCCCGGCGGTCCCTTATTGTGCTCATCTACATCGTGGTTCTTCATATCATGGTAAGGATACGTAGACCTCCAGACTCCTACAGATCAGTTTCTCATCGTCGACTACTGTACTCGTGTTTCTGTCCTCCTTTTCCTATCAAGTACATCAGCTATTTACAACCCGAAAACCATTGTACTATCCTCGAAGCAAAACCTGTACTTTCTGTTTCACTCGTCATGAGTTCTACCACAAGTAAAGAGTCCTGTTGCTACATTGGAGAATACTGTGTCCACCAAGACATGCACATCCAGCCGACAATGAGTCATGCGGCCAAGCCTGGCGAAATATGAGGGTTGGAAAGCCTGTTTCTCGGTCAGATCAGAGGCCGTCGGTTGAGATCCATCATCACAGTGTACTAGTTCTGATATTTTGTTGTAACTACTTGGCAGGTGATGGTTTCCTTTACTCAGAGATCTCAAAATTGTTTGGATATGGTAAAAGAAGCTTTAGATGGAAAACTTCCCGGGCGGTAACGAAGAGAGTTTAAGGTAAGGTGCTCTGATATGACCACTGAAGGCCTTCTAATCTATGACTTGTGTTCCGGCTTAGCTTGTACAAGATGTATAGCTGAAAAATAATAATAAAGAGGTTCAGATAGTTTCCGTCTTTTGCCAACAATTTCGTCAAGTAGGCCGGAATGACAACACTGACTGAAATGTTCGCTGGAGGATTAGCACGATGGCACCCCAAGTTTCTCGTCGTTTCCAGCAGTTAGGGCACAGTTTCCGGTTAGCTTCTGGTTCTGACTTCGACTTATAATTACGATCAGTCTTAACTATTCAATGGCCTCAGCTTCATCAAAGCTTGGAAATGCCGAAGGACTGCAAGGGTCATCTCACTGGCAATTCTGTTCGTTTGAGAACCAGATTCAGAAATGAACTTTCTCTGGTGGCAACTGAAGAGGAAAGGACAACTACGTCCTAGGTTATGAGAACAAAATCTGTAACAAAAGCGCTTGCTGCCGCAACACTAAGGGCTCATGAGCTTGTGTCCGAGGTCGAGTATGCAGCGCACTGATTTTAGCTGTCCGCAGTGTACCTCATGGCATATATTGTATTTGATACGACACTAAGAAACATTTGTTGCCAAGGACTTGCTTTAATTTGTTCGCAGTGTACCTCATGGCCTATATTGTATTTGATACGGCACTACACAACATTTGTTGCCAAGGACTTGCTTTAATTTGTTGCTTGAGGTAACCAGCATCAACCATCTGTTGTCCTCTGAACGACTCCATACATAGCTGCTTACCTTGTAAAAGCATACTGCATGAGCTTTGCCTGGTTCCCTCGCAGGATGGTACCTGTCTCACAATCTATATGAGGGTGAGGCGTGGGCCTTGAATGAGCCCTCAAAAGACAATCTACGATCGAAACAGGCGCCTGGGACAAGATAATTGGTCTGGGAAGTACTTTCGTTTTGCTGTCAACAACACCTACAATTTTGTTATCCGCGTCCCTGAGTTACTCAGGGACGCGGATAACAAAATTGTAGGTGTTGGTACTTTCTCAGCCATTCTAGACGCCTCCTTGGACCCATTTGGAGTAAAACTGTCGACCGAGAGTCGATACGGGACGGAAAAGGATCCGCTTTCAATTAGAGTAACCAATGACTCGCGTTAGTGTGCCGTCTAGACATCTATTTTACTCAGCGAAATCTGTACTAGCTTGACACTCCAGAAGCGGAGTATTTTCTCTCTTTATTCTTTTTATCACTGAAAATTCCACAGAAGCTTGAGCAGATGCATTTGCCATAGCCCACACCCAAAATACGATCAATCGTTAAGGGCATGTACTCAGTTTCACAACAGACTTCAACTCCTTTTCTACTTCACCCCGCAATATCTCGAGTTGAGTGCGTGGTCTGGACGTAATGCCGTTAGATGTTCCGACGTCTGATGAGGGAGAAGCGTCTTGTTGGGTGCTTCTACCCTCATGGAAGTAACCTCTGTCGGATATGGTTTCTTCATCTGTCGATAGTGAAACAACCGAGCTTCTGCTGGAGTTGGAACAAGGACCACCCTCACAAGTCTCACCAGATCTGCTTGGCTTGTCCTCCGTAGCTGGTTCTATCGACAGATTTTGCAGATTACAATCTCCTGTGGCACCGCAGCAACCATCTGGTTCATTATGTGACTCGCGGGGGATTGCAGAACGACTTGTGACTGGAGCAGCGGCATTTTGCACACGTTCTTCGGGTACTGTAGTTACTTTCTGCAGAATAGATTCTTCATAATATATGCGCATCGCATCGTCCGAGGAAATGCAAGAAATTGAAGAGTCAACATTTTCTAGGCGTTTGAGTGCATCTCGATCACTGGATAGCAGCTCTTTCACTGCAGGGGTCAAAGCTGCAAAAGCGCTGCCATAGACAAAGAACTACTTTACATTAGTTCCAGTGCTGCAGAACATAATACCCATGCGATTCCAATCTCTTTCCCACTAAAGCTACCCCGTCCGATCAGTATTCCTCAACTGAAACTGTATTCGACCGGGAAGCGTAGTTTCCTTCTTTTCCCTCAGTCGAACAAGGATACCAACGGAAGAGGCTAGTTACCAGGCCAACAACACGCAGTAGCAAAACAGCCTAATTCACCACAGAAGCCAGAAACCAGTGTACTAACAGCGACCAAGATTATTACTTCCTACCCTAATCAGCGTGTGCACAATGTCTTCTCTCTCTGGAGGTTTCGGTTAACCACACATATTCTCGGAGAAACAGTGAAATTCTCAATAACCAAAAATAATTGGTTGGAGTGTCAAAGTAAAACCTGGCGGCTCCACGCGCAACTCCCCAATTGTATCCAGCAACGACAGCTTCCTTGAAGCCGATGTTGAATCCGACTTGCGCTTCGGATTCTTTTCCGGCGCTTATCCCATCTCTGTAGCCGAGCTTTGCTCCCATCAAGGATATTCACAGAAAAGAATTCGACTTCCACGTGGAAGAAGATTAACGAAAAAGCTCGACATGGCGGGGAGGATTGTTCCTGCTTGCAATCCTGAAACGAAGTTCATCAAATCTCGTGTATAGTTATCAAGGATACTGTATGAAAATGATTCCGTCGAGCTTCCCATTCTCTCTCGAGATCTGCGTCACTCTGAGAATAATGTCCGAGCTCGTCATCGTCTCCTCCCCAAAGATCGTCGTCCGCATCCACACTCACTCGCGCTGCTCTCACCGGAGGATCCATCCCTTCACTTCTATGCGTGCGAGCTTACCTCTCTTCCAAACTCTGGCAAGGCATCGAACAGCCCTAAATGATAAACCTTCACTCCGGAAGGACAATAACAACAAAGAGTCAGAGCCACTCATGACCTTTCTCCATGACAAGTGGCAAGCAGCCAGACACGTTCAAATAGACTTCACTCCGAATGGAAAAGGAAGTTGAACAGCGACCGGATTTTTGGTTTCCGTCGCACCTTGTAGTAGTAAGAAAAGAAAAGAAAGGTAGGAAACAGGTTTTCATTAGGACTGTCATTTTCCCGAGGCATGACGACTTTCTCCACCCGTAGCAGCCCTGCTTTCCAGATCAGACCTGCAGCTGCCGTCCCCACAGTAGGTTCGGCAATGGTGGCGTTAGCGCCTACCGTAGCCCCACTCTCTGTACTGTACATACAGCAGTTTGCTTTTCTGCAAGGCTCTTCAGTCTGCACTGCCTGCGGGATGTACTTGGGAGATTTGTATCTATGCATTGAGCAGTGTGCAGCACACATTTTTTTTTGCGCTCTCTGTCTACACAAGCGATTTTGTCGGCAGCAGGATCGTATGTGATCCCATATGATCCCGGAAGAATGATGAATGTGTCGCTTCCAGGACTTGACTTTGACCTTACCCTAGATTCTTTACTTTCTGAATCTGATAATGTGCCGCTCGTTGCCGCAAAGTAGGTCGAGTCTACGTATGAGTCGATCGACTTCCGTCATTCGTGTAATCGTCTCTCCTGACAGCTGCTCGCAGTAATTCGTCCCATCTTTGGGGCCCAGTTCTCATCGTAATGCAGAAACTGCGCGAGGAACGCGCTCCAACTCCGGTTTCATAAGTATTCTCGGGAGATTGAACTTGAATTTCATAGCGTTGATCTCATAGTTGTGGTGTGGACCTTGTCGTAGGTAGCGTAGATTTAGAATCAAGATAATGATCGAAGCTTGGGCAAATGCACACGCCAAGGGCCACAGGAGCACCTGCAGCGGTCCGAAGTACCGGTGTATGGTCAAGGGGGATCTTGTGCTGTGATAAGGCGCGGTAAACTGAGCTCTGTTGGGGCCACTTTTAGTGAAGTGACATGACAAGCTGCAAATGGTGACAAGGTTGAAGCAGTGAGCTGCAAACTGGATGTGCTGTCTTGGGAGCATTCTCAACGTCGAGCGCTAGATATGCGTAAGTGCTCGTATGTATCACAGTATATTCAAGTACAGTACAGTATATTTCCTGGTGTACTCCGTATCTGGATGTTGATTTACTGGCCTTACATGATCACTTATCCTTCAGAGCAATCGAATGTTGAAACCATCATTAGTTGTGTACTTGCAGTTTGAAGTGTGGAAAGAAAGCATCAAATTTCAGGACGCGTTCATTCTACTCGATCCCCGAGAATTTCTCACAAAACAGTCGGAGATGAAGAGGAGTCATGTTAATGACCTTTGGGACTTTGAAGCCGAACTTATTACTCAAAATGGTCAGGTGACTAAGCCTGCTACAGTTCTCGGAGTTGATGGAGGAGCGACCACTACGATTTCTATCGTGCTATCGTCGTCGACTCGTGCTGCGGAGCCCAGCGTCATTGCGAGGGCTGTCACGGGTTCGTCGAATTTCAATAGTGTTTCTGGTAAGTTTACTCTCCTGTTTTAAACGTCAAGTATCTTGAACTTGAAGACCACGTCTCTGAACTTCAGGATAAGAGGAGCGTACATAATACTCAATATTTAAATCTGGACCTTTCATTTTTATTGATGAACAGAGGCAACGGCAAAGTTGGCTCTCGAGAAATCCATGGCGGAGGCTTTAAAGCAAGCTCGAATTCCGCGCGTGGATGTACGGGCTCTTTGCTTGGCTCTTTCCGGGGTAAATTCTCCTCCGGATGTAGAGCGTGTCCATTGCTGGCTTCGGTAAGTTCTCATGTTCCACCATAAATGCTGGATTCTTATCAGAATTAAAACGTTCATCAGTTCGTAGCGCATATTCCGAAGAATTCCCCCTGCATAGATTCTCGTCTCGGCCGTCCTTACTCTGAATGCCGAATCTGAATGCTCTTCTTCAGTTCGTGGTGGAATCAAGAGGACATATTGAGTAGAGAAGTTTGTTTTATCGAGATTTATCTACCAGATTTACCAGATTTATCTACCAGATTGTGCGAAGTCTTGAAAGAGACATTGGCAAATCACAGTGAGTTGTAGGTGGCCGAAGCGATCCTTAGGATCCTGGAAGAGTTGAGACCAGAAGTCGATCTCAGAGTGGCTGAGCCACTCTGACGCGTAAACTCGAACATCTACTCCATAGGCTGGATCAGCCCTGATATATTGAAACCACTTGCTGCTTACAGTAAGACGGTTGGTGACGTCACTCGATGTGTAATGTTCGATTGTTCTCTTACACGGTCCTAAAAGTCCGGTTGCAGGGAAATCTTTCCACACGAAAGTACGAGGTGTTACGTGTACAATGATGCGGTCGCTGCCCTCGGAAGCGGGACAGCTGGAAGGAAATATGGGTGTGTCCTCATTGCCGGCACTGGAACGATCGCTTACGGTTTCAGCGAAGATGGAAAGATGGCCCGTGCTGCCGGACTTGGACCATTGCTTGGAGATCAGGGCAGGTAGCTCAGAATCCTCACACAAAAGTCTGTTTCTTCTTGATGCCACTGAGATGAACTCTACTTCGCACTAAATGGTAGTAGCTCATTTCTGGTAATGGAGATACACTTCGGCATGAAGCTGACATTTGAATTTGGTTTGTCAGTGGGCACGCCATAGCTTCAAATGCATTAGCGGCAGTTCTGCGTGCTCATGATGGACGTGGTCCTCCGACAACTCTTACCGCTGCCGTTCTGGAGAAGCTAAGTCTTTCAAGCCCAGAAGATATTATTGGGTAAGCGATGACTTATCAAGAATCTGTATTTCAAGGTCTATTTAAGATTCGGGGTTGATGTTCGAGCACTCGAATTTCGTCTACGCCCAGCTTCCTTCTGCTCAGAAGGGAATATATAACACGAACAGGTGGGAAGAGGCCCCACCGTGGAGTACAAAGTGAAAGAAGAAGGGGAGATAGAGAAGCCAGTGAGGGGCAAGCCCCTCGAATAACAATTCGTTCCTAATCCATTGTTGGGCAGGTGGGTTTATGCAGATACTGCTTGGGCCCGCGTGTCTGCCCTCGTTCCCACGGTCAAGGCTTGTGCGAAGAACGGTGATAAAGTGGCCATAAGGATAATGGAACATGCTGTTGAGGAGTTGGCGACCACCGTCAAAGCTGTTGTTCGTACTCTCAAACTCGGCGGTCATGGTATGTTCAAACTCTCGAGCCCAAGGAGATACAGTGTGAGGGGTTCAGACTATTTTCAGGAGTTGAACGGCGCAGGGTTGGGAGAAGCCTGACCTTGGGGATGCAGGTATGCAGTTTTCAGAGAGAAGGTGGTCAACACCCGTTCGTACGGTTTCATGTCTAGGAGTTTCAAACCATCACGTCCATTATTGCTTGGCTCACTGCCATTCCTTTTCGTAAGCGTTTCCAGAATCTTGTCAAGATGGCCTCCTATAAATTTATACTGCTGAATCACTTTATCATCAGACCTTAGCTTAGACGTAAAGTTGATGTGAGCGGGGAGCCTTTCTCTGGTGATGAGCTATGCTGGCTTATTCCGTACGTGCAGATGGTAGCTCACCTTTTCCGTTCGTGATGGTTGGCGGTGTCTTGGAGCATGAAGAAGGGTGGGATTTATGTAAGCCACTCCTTGACAGTGTGGCAGAAGCATTTCCGGCAGTCCAGGCCATCCGACCAAAAGTAAGTACCCGTGATGCATCTATTCCGCGGAGATAAGTTCATCATGCACTTGTCAGTAAGTCCATAGCCATACCTGGGGGGCAAGTCAGAGTTTGCTTGCACAACCACAACGTGGTATCTGTTCACAGTATATTTTATGTCCTTTCTTAGCTTTAGTTTTCAGATGTTTTATCAGGCACAAGATCTTCCTGGAATCCTGTTTAATTGTAGGAAGACTTTCAAGACGCAAACGGAAATACTTCACGGTTCTGTTTTATACGCAGGTTGAGCCTGCGGTTGGGGCTGCGTTGGTTGCGTGGAGGCATAACTTCGACTACCTTTGACTGAAATCACTTTTCTCTGCTCGGTCATATAATTGTTTTCCGGCGCTGTTTGATTGTATGTTGTCGTAGTCTTTGTAAATTCTTTTGTACATTCATTCATACTTCCGCGGGTGGCGAAAGGAAGATCGTTTACTCTTCTTTTGTAAAGGAGTTTCATCGTTTCTTGTAGAAAGCAGTATCCTCTCGTCGCCCTCCTGTCGCTCCTGCTATATTCTTTTTGGTCACACAAATTAAGAAGAGATACCCACTTGTGTGCTACCATGACTAGAGCCCAATATCCTTGTCTGTTGAATCCCTCGGAGGTCAGGGGTGAAAACCTTGGAACCAGTTCTGGAAGAAAAAGAACTCCCTTATGAGTTCAGTGATACAAATTGTGGGCCTGTACGCAGAAACTGAACCCAGTTTCATGGCATGGTCTCACCTGCAGTACTTTCAGTACTTCCATAGTTGTGCAATAAAGGGCCGTACATACCTTTTGACCATTAGCTTGTCTTAGTAGAGAGCATTTTGTCCTTCAAATGGGACTACTGTAAATACGGCATCATTACCTGTCTCGACTCTCGCGGGCTGTTTGAGTTTACTTTCGAATATGTTGCAAAAGCAACAATCCAGCCGGCAATTGTTTCCTTGAGTTGTGTGTTCCGTTGGATGGTAAAGCACATTAGAGTCGACCGTCTTGTTGTTGTTTACGGACGTACAAGAATGGTCTCCTTAATGATATTAGCAACTATACGGGAGGTGTAACCAATCATGGCTTGAAGCAGGTGAGGAGGGCTTCTCAACACGCTCAAAGCTGTCTCTTTGACTTGTTCCGGAATACCATCTCGTCCATCGACGACAAACCCCAACTCTGTCTCCTCGATGTGATTTTCGCTCCTAGCAGTATCACCATCAAAACCTTCATATTCGACTCTCTACAGTCAGATATCACCGATTTTCTGTAATAGGTGATTGAATTTTCAAATACTCTTCCTTGCGATTTAAAATCACAACAATTTGATATCTGTCTTCTTTGATAGATAGATTTAGTTACCCTAAACTCAACTAGACTCCTTTTGCAAAATCACGCAAAAAATTTAATCGTAGATTACAAAAAACTAACGTAACTCGATTCTCTACGGATCATGCCATTCTTGTTAGCTTCGTCGTATATGTTAATACTGAACCTTCCACAGAGAAAGACATTCAACTCGATGAGACCCTTCCTTCGACTATCACAGCGGGAAGACGATTTGAAACCAAGTACATCTGAAAGCTAGGAACAACGATATGGGCGAGGTGGGCTTCTGCCTTTGAAACCAAGTACATCTGAAAGCTAGGAACAACGATATGGGCGAGGTGGGCTTCTGCCTTTGATATTTTAGCTTCAGAACTCAAACTAAACAAGGGTGCGAAATTGCGAACTCAACTCATAAACACTGGAACTTCCAAAATGTGAGGAGTATGAACATGTTCGTTCCTTTTTACTTACCTGACCAGTGTAGCGTCGTCTGTTCAGACAGACATATCGTGTCTAGCTTGACATTGATCGATTCTGAGTGTAGGAATGTACGTATAGGTTAGATCTTTATGTATCATCGTTGATAACACGAAATACACCACTAAAACACAGTTCTGTGTGTGTGTTCTAACATGGTACGAGAGCCAGATTTCGTATGCAAAATCCCTTTTAATCTGCCGCAAGATTGTCACTGTACAAGGCCGTGGGGAAGGATATTATTCAAGTATGGCATTTTAGGGGCCTTTCGCACCTAATTAAAAGTTTCTGTGCGTCCGTTCTCTCTAGGTTCGGTATTAACATGGGATTTCGTATCAGCAAATTATCTCAAGTTTACCAAAAAGGTGGTAACTTTAGAGAGTCATAACAGTAGTGCACCTGACGCTCAATGTATGTGGTTTTTGCCACATAACCCTCTAGAACTACAGAAAGAATTCAAAGAATGATTCGATCCTCTTTTTCTATTTGATTATATATTTCATTTCTTTTAGAACCACGTTCATTCCCATATCTGAGAGCACCTAATTTATAATTTCACTGAAATGTGAGTAACATCATACCTGGTTACAACTATACTAACCAGGGTGCGAATGGGCTCTTATTCCGGAGAACTTCGACGGGCACTGGAAACATCTGGAATGGATTATCCTGCTGGTGTGAAGTCAGACGGATAGTGCTACTGAGAAGACTCTAGATAGCTTCCCTTCAGCACTATAATTTGAGAACCAGGCGTCCACCTTCACCTCGACAAGATTCATTCCTGTGGTGATTTGATTCTGCGGTTACGCGGCAAACCTCTACAGCGTATTCGTGCATCGATCTTCGATTCTCATTTCAGCTCTAGCTTCCAGCTTCCAGCTTTGTCAAACAACAGCGATGGCTTTGGTTCCCCGGAGTTTCGGTGACAGCATTTTCGATCCGCTCTTCGGCGGTAGCATTTTTGACCCCTTCGATAACTTCTTCGATCGGGCCTCGACGAGCTTCCCAAGAAAGGTAAGCTCGGTGGCAAACACTCGGGTGGACTGGGTCGAAACTCCAGGAGCTCATGTCTTCAAAGCAGATCTTCCAGGTACGCATGGTAGCTCTGTTCACTTCAGAGTTGCATGACAGTGATTCCAGTTTGCTGCGAGTGAGCTCTAATCCTTGTCAAGGCGCATGCGTCTTCTTCACGATTATAGCTTTCCTATTTTCGAGGCTGTAATTAGTTTTGCTCAATTCTGTAAAGGCACACCTTGCCTGTTCGAGTTGCACAACAGTGAGGGTGATATTCGTTGATCGTTGACAAACCCGAGTTCTGCACTGCAAGATTAAAGCTCCAAAAAGCTGCTCCAAAATGCCGGATTGACTGTCACAAATGTGCAAATTTACAGAATCGACTCGATGCTAACCCATTCTTCTTTCCGCCAGGTATGAGGAAGGAGGAGATAAAAGTGCAGGTACTAGGTGATGGGGTCCTTAGCATTAGCGGTGAACGCGACAAGGAGGAGGTGAACGAAAGAGATAACTACCGACGCGTTGAGCGTTCCTACGGGAAGTTCTCGAGACAATTCAAGTTGCCAAGCAACGCAAAGCCTCAGGAGATATCTGCGAAAGTGGAGAATGGAGTGCTGACAGTGACTGTGCCGAAGGCTGAAGTGACGAAAGAGACTCCGAAACTCCGAGATGTGGAGGTTTCCTCTTAGGGAGCGTTCCATTGCATATGACATGCAGAAGTTGCAGTGGCATTACACCTTTTAGTACCGGCTTCTGAGACGCTCAAGTAACAACATCCCGCCCCGCCCAATGTCGGCACTGTCTTCTGTCTGAAGCTCCAAGTCGGCATGGAGTTTGAGCTCGTGGTGGCGACAAGGTTTCTGTCAGGACAGCGCGTAGATTAGATTAGAAGTATGGTCTGTGCTGTAGACCAACCACTTAGTTCATATTCTAGGCATACATAGTCGGCAGCATACTGTAAATTATGAATATAGCACCAGTAAAATCCTGTCCTTCATCACAAAAGAGCGGATGACATACCTACGGACGCTCCTGTTGAAGTTGATGCGAATGTTTTCTGCTCACTGGTCAAAGAAGTGGATCAAGGTGAAACACCGGACGTGTATATCCAAGAAGAGTGATGATGCACTCATAAAAACCTTGCATGCCGGAGCTCCTTCGACATTAGACTATGTCCAAGACAGAAATATAGCAAAGTAAGAGGTGAATCAAATCTCGAAGCAGCTTTCTCGGTATAGTGCATATTAACTAATTCCCCTGCAAAACTACACGGTGTTCTATAACAATCATCGCAACTGAAGACTGAAGCACAAACCTGAACAATTGTTCGAACAACTGACTAGAAAAGTACTAAACGGACGAAGTACTAAAAGTACTTTCCCTTTAATTTCTAGTCTTGTTTGATTAGAAGGGTACATTTCTAGTCTTGTTTGATCGTACTAAACTTAGAAGGGTACATTTCTAGTCGTGTTTGATCGTACTAAACTGACAAAGTATTAAAAGTACTTTCTCTCTAATTTTTAGTCGTGTTTGATTAGAAGGGTACGTTTCTAGTAATATTAAAATATATAGCGGCGTACCTTCTATGATCAAACACGACTAGAAATTAGAGGGAAAGTACTTTTGAATCACAACCTGGAAGAGCCCATGCAGAGCCGGCGTTGTGGCCAATAGAACACAGAATCAAGCGTATGTGCGTAAGCGCGAATGCTGAACTGCCAATCGTGCAATTAGATGAGAATGATGCATATCGATCCTACCATTTACCCCAGGTAAGCACGAGCCGAGCGATCCACAGATTCAAGCACCGAAGCTTTTCTTCAGCTTCAGCTAACCATGCTCTAATACTCTGTTCCAGACATGCAGCAACCTTCTACTACACTAGAAAGAATTTCTCCACATGCAGAAAAACGCTCAGACTGCAGGAGATGATTTCTCAACCTTCACGTGGCTCTTGCTCATGAAAGACCGTAGCATCATTCACCGAGGGTCGAAACTAGTTGTGTAAGCCTGTTGCAATACTTTAGAAAGAGAACCTATCAAAGTGCGGTTTCCCGGTCAGCAACAGTGTCAAGAGCATCAGGACTTTGTCTTCTATAAACAGCTGCGTGCAAGCAACATCAGTTTCAGGTCTCTTCCTCTCAGCAGTGTTATGGAGGGCATTTGGAGATCTACCATACGTGTCCCCCTGCTACGCCATCCTGTGCTGGAAAGAAAAAAGAAAAAAGAAAGTATTTCCACCATTGATTCAAAGTCAAGTTACGTCAGTCTGTAAGCACGCGCCGAAAATGGCTTGCCCCACCACGACCTGTTGTCCTGTGGCTGCGCTCCTGCCGGGCAGTGAAGTCCATGATCCATCATCACTCACTAAACCCAATCTCAGGAAGCAATTTGCCCACGGAATGCGACGATGAAATAAAAATGGCAAGGTTTAAGAATTCAATCATGAGCGTGCGCAGTGATAGCTTCCCTAATTCGTTGAGGATGGGAACATGGCAATATGTTGTCATGTCAGACTTAGTTCACTAAGTCTGCGCGATGACACGAAGGCATAAGACAGGAGGACTCCTGCGTGATTAAGACCACGTCCGAGTCCGGAATGGCGATACCGACTTTTCAGTGGTGGGGGAATCTCTCCCCTAGATCCGGATGGTGAGAGTCAGTCCCGCCTTTCGAGGTCGCAAGGAAGGAATAACACCTTCCAAGTTCACACAAATGGTTGGTGCTGTTGGATCTCGCGTAGATCGCTAGTCTCGTATAAACTGCCAAAAGAAGTTGTGTGACTGGAGCTGATCCAATCAAGTGCCGATCCGGGAATCGCCAGTTCTCAGAGATTTGACGAGTGTTGGAGAGCGCAGCCTGCATCCCAGCCAACTTATGGAAGCGAAGCAACCGACTCTAGTGCAAGACTTATGCTTGTTCGGGATCGTAAAGTTGAGGAAATGAGTCGCCTATGAGGCGAGACCTGGTTAGAATGTACTCGGGAGATAGAGAGGAAATGGCAGTAGTAAAGTCGCGTAGTCAAAATGGCATTCATAAATGGAATCACCAAGATAACGTCTCTCGGGGATCGCCTCCCGCTTCGAGCAGCTCGACGATGTCGCAGATCAAACGATCGTCCACAGTCGTTGCGGCCATAGCAGTGCTTTTAATCTTCGGCGTCTATGCGTGGTCTTTGATAGTTGACCAGGAATTCGCAACCGTGAGAGTTTCTACGGTGCCAGTGCTAAGCGCAACTAAGGCCGCCTATGATGTTCCGGAGGCCGCTCGGGAGCTCATCGACAAAATCAAAGAAGCCACAAGGATAGCCATGGCTTCTGGTGGCGACGACACTGGTGACATCAGCAAGGAAGAGATAGAAGCATGGCACAGCCGACATCCATGCCGCAGCCGTAAAGGGCTAATGGAGATGTATGATCAGAGAAAGTACGCCAGGAAAGTGCCGCCCAATCCAGTTTGGGAGGAGATACTTCAGGAATACACGAAGCTCCATCGGACCTGCACGCGCAAGGTCGGCAATATGACCGACTACTTCCTCTCGAGAAATGACAGCACAGGTTGTAAATTCGTAGTAACAGATGTGACTCCCTTCTCTGGGTTAGGTAATAAAATTCTGGTTACCATTTCTTCCATTATGTACGCGATATTGACTCAGAGGGTGATCCTGGTGTCCACCAACAACCTCCTACCGACGTACACTTGTGAGCCGTTTCCTGGTTCGACATGGACGCTGGATGGGAGCGAGTTCCCCCTCCCGCCGATAAACATCAGTGATTTCGACCCATGGAAGGAGGACAAGGACTACCTTCGGCTAATTGATAGCCTAGGAATGAAGGGAGATGAAGCCCTCACCGTGGGATCACCTCGTCCTCCCATAGCCCACGCTGTGAGCGCTGTTGCACGATGGGGGTGGCAGCCTCAGGCCAGATTCTATTGCAGGAATCAACAGGACTTCTTTTCACGGGTGAGTTGGGTCTACTTTACAGGGTGCATCTACACACTACCCAAGCTTTATGTAGTTCCCACGTTTCGACGGACTCTCGAAGCCCTGTTTCCGGATAGGTTGGCATCCACTTGGTTGTTGAGGTCTCTCGTGCTGCCGTCTGACGCTGTGTGGGATCGCATTCGCCGCATCGATCGAACGTACCTGGAAGGTGCTGATCGGCGCATTGGAATTCAAGTCAGGTACAAAGATGGACAGCAAATGTACTGGAGGATGAACAAGCTCGTCAATGACCGCATCACGGATTGTGTTTTACGGAACAATATCCTCCCCAACATCACCGAAGTCTCGTGGGAAACGAACTCAGACCAACAGCACGGACATCTGGAATACGCTGACCCAACGCCGTCGACGAAGGTTCTCAAAGTCTTCATCGCTTCGCTCTTTTCGGGCGTACGGGATCAATTGTCGAAGAAGTACGTTCAGAGTCCTACCGTCACGGGAGAAACCGTCGGATTCGTTCAGATATCGCAAGGACAATCGCAGCAGTGGAGCAGAGAGGAGGATATGCAGGCCTTCACGGAGATTCTTCTTCTAAGCTTCTCCGATCAGTTGTTAGTTACTCCAGTGTCCACCTTTGGGGGTGTGGCTGAAGCCTATGGAGGTCTCACCCCATGGTACATCGAGTATCGAGAGAAGTACGGTGGTGCGCCCTGTCAGCGGGCTCAAACAGTGGACGTCTGCAATCAGTTCACATTCAAGAGGTACAGCTGCCCTCACGAACCTGATATCCACGACAAACCCTTTTCGGACGTGGTCCCTTATATCAAGGACTGTCTTACCATCGATCATCACCCAGGAATTCAGGTCATCAGCGACTTTGTTAGCTAGGACGATTGCATGGGCTGCTGCTTTGGTATATGATCAAAGGATACTTGGTGAATCCGTCGACCACGAAGATTCAACACAAAAGCTCGATTTCGGGGTATGGAGATCGCCACGAGTCCACCCATAACCATCTTGCTTCCCCTCCTAGGCGAGTATTTCGCCGTGGCGAACAAGACATCTCTTTGAGGACATCAGATGGCTAGATGGGGGTGTCTTCTAGTGTTTCAGCTCCGCTGACATCCTTGACAAGCCGAAGTAGAGTGCCTTGATCCATCATGGAACTTGATGTCTGTTTGCCGTGGCTGCAGCATGAGTTTCTGCGTCTAGGCACCCGCACTATGAATGGAGCGGTGTGCAGCGCATGCTTGGACGTTTCTGTAAAATATTTGAGGTAGGTGTAGATGAATTCTTGTAGATGAATTCTTTAGCCGATTCATGAGATTTACAACAATGTCAGCGGGGAGGTTCTACTTTTCTAGTCCTCTCGTTACACGCACTCGGGTGTCAAACAATACAAATCATACAATAATTCCAAGTCAGTACTACATAAATTTTGCATCAATCTCAATCGAAGTGGTATAAGTTTCCCCTGATTTTGACCAGAAGTGACTCGGCTGCAGAAACGTTAGTTATCAGTTTCCGAGTCTGAGTTGCATAGTCTGTTGTACACACTTCGTGCCAGTTGCTCTTCGTTGCAGCACGATAGTGGGGGCACCTTAAAGTGAGCCCTTCCTAAACTGAAATTTACGCCATCTCCTAAACGTGGAGGTGAAAGGTCGGTCCCTTGCCCCGGACCGACGGGGAAAGGGAATCCTTTCCTGGCGCTTCGAGGTTAGATTTCACGCAATCCGGAGATCCCAGCGGGCAAATAGATATTTATTCAGCCCCATGACGAGTGAAAGTTAGACTGAAAAAAAAAACTCTCAAAGACTGTGGACTTTATTAATATAAGTAAGTACTTTAAACAAGTGGGTGCACCCTGCCAAGAAGTTCGCAAGCGATGGAGAACTGAATAAACTTTCATATATGTCCTGTTCAATTTGCCATAAAGTTAACACTTCTTAAGGGTGTCTGAGGCATGGGCATGGCTACTGCACTCATACCTTGTCTTCGCAAGGGTTGAGGTTGGGCTGTAAGTCAGCTGCAAAGATGAAAGGTGATGCTGAATACAACGGCTTATACTCCTACTCTCCTTTGTCCTTCGCAACTTGAAAAACCGCCCGAAAGTTGGACGCATCTAGGTCATAAACCCATTCTCGGTTTTCTACAAGAAGGGCTGCAATTCGACCTATTTCATCAGCAGATTTTGCTGCTGCCCCACATCCTCCTGTAACTACAAAAACTTGAGCGTCTTCAAAAGATTTCCCGTCAACAGCATCAATGAAAGGGTAATTGTGAGCAGTGTAAGTTACTATACAGGGCTTTCTGTCCACAGATTCAACTGCAAGACCTGGAAGCATATTTTTCAAAACCTTTAGCAAGTGATCTGTCTTTTCCTGTGGCCCGTGCCCGTGGAACCAATCTGAGATCTCCTCCTTGCTTGAAAGAACTGCATCTCTGTAACCTGGATAATCTTGCAGCCATGTGCCCCCAATTTTCAGGTAAGGTCTGCCATTTGGGTATCTAACAGGAGGGCAAGCATACACAGAGTGCAAAGGCCCCTGGCCGTTTATACGCCAGATTAACGAAGGCATGGTTTGCAATCGTTTCTCTTCCTGGGGTCCGACTTCTGCTAGAAGAACCATCTCAGCAATCGTCGTCAACGCCAATTCACGCCCCGGCACCAACCACTTCGAGTATATGTCACCAGCAATCAGGACGCATTTGGCTGACAAAATCCTGCCAGCATTAGTCTTGATTCTGACACCACTGGTACTACATTCCAGGTCTACCACTGTCTCTCTAAAAATTGAAGCGCCCTGCTTTTCTGCAACCACGAGCTGAGCCTGAATCATCGCTCTGGGGTTGATATACCCTGCCCCACCACCTTCTATAAGACCGACATCACCATCATCAAAGTGGAAGTAAGGAAACCTGCGTTTCAGCACCCCTTTCCCCGGCAAGAACTCGACCTCGGCTCCGTTCTGCCTCCCGACTTCGTAGGCCATACCCAAGGTGTCCCCTTCCTTCCCATAGTTGGGTGTGACCCTCACAGATCCCACCGGATAGTGAAAGCGCACGCCACTTTCCCTCTCCAGAAGCCCATACCTTTCAGTGGATCTGGCCGCAAGCAATGACCAAATGGCGTTCGAATCAACGATTCTGGTAATTCTGCCCTCATCATAATGAGATGCAAACACTCCTGTGTGCAATTTCCAGTCCTCGGGTTCCGCCGGTCCAATTCCCACCACTTTCTCTCCCGTTGCGAATGACAAATGCCTGCAGGCTGCCGAGCCCATCAGCCCCAAGCCTATCACCGCCACAGAAAACGTGTCCATGGCGGCCAATTTCTTCTCCCACTCGAAACACCGAGCAATCGGAAGGTGCTGCCTTGAGTCTGAGCTTGTTTTCGTCCTCCATGGCACCACCACTCACGCAGAGAGAGAGAGAAAGAACGAACGAACCAACAACTTCTGCAGATGCTCTTTCGTTGTCACGCTCACCAAAAGTGCACTTTGGATGCATATTTCACCAAACCCCGACCATCTGTCTCTTGTCTCTTCACGTCATCATCTTTTCGACCAGATTCCCTTCTCCTACGCCATAGGCATGGTAGATATCTGTCTCCTCTGTCGGTAGGGCTCCTTTTTACTTGTTGCGCTTGGTTGCCTTGTCTGCGGGAAGAAGTAGGGAAACGCAAGACTGTAAATCTCTTTGGCGCAGAGCCGCCAATTTTTGTTTCGGAACAGTAGAGTTCACTTGAGCTTGGCCCCGGGTAGAATAAAAACGTGGCGTCCTTGACGTGTAAGGCAAGGATCCGAGGTTTCATCCCTGCTTAGGGATACCAACGATCGATTCTGCAAAAGATCCAAACTATACTATGGAGATTCATCCCCGTTGAAAAACAAAACAAACACCGTTTTTCCTGGGCTCGCACTATTCTAATGACAGACTATTCGAATGGAGTTCTTCCAGTACACCAATTATTCAAATCAATATTCTTCACACAAAATAGATAGCCCAAGTTCTAATGAACCTCTCAGAAAGGTATTCTCTCTTTTCTACACACTTAAAGATCTCATATTGGTTAGAGATCTTGCGGCAACCTTCCTAGTTCTGTCTCCCCGGTGGAAGAGTTTTCTCAAAACTTAGCCCAAGAGCATAGTCGTGGATATTATACCTAGAGGCCCTTGTGGATTTTTTATATTGGATCAAAAGAACCATTTTTTCTTCAAAAGATTCATTAAAGATGAGAGGAGAAAGTGTTTGAACAATTAATGAACAAAAATATTCATTTTGTACATCAACTCTTTCAGGAAGTCACAGGAGATAACTTTCTTCTTCTCGATTTAAATATCCGTTGTCTAACAATTCGGGCTTCAAGCAGCTAGAAGCTTTATCTTGCTTCAAAAGGTTGTTGACATTTTGGTGTTAGTGCATTAAGTTGTCTTGTCATGTTGAATCTTGGATTATCTATACTTGACTCACAACAGAAGAGTTGTGAGTCAAGTATAGATAACCCTCAAGTAATATTCAACTATTGAAGATATCTGGCATAAATTTTGGGTAAAACTGTACTAGACTGATTCACGTAATCAAATCATTACATCTCCATACCCTCCCAAAGTCGGTAATGTAGTGTTACTCCAGCTCTAGTACTCACTACATACCAAACCAAACAACCTGGGATGTTAGAATACCTAGGAAGTTATATACGTCCTCAACTAGAAAAACCATGAATTAAAATGAAGATTATTCCAAAAAGCTAGATCATATTTCAGTTCATGTATTAAAACAAGCACTAGGTACCATGTCTACCTCTATCTTGTCATTCTGTAGCATATGGGAAGCTCAACTGAGTGTTTCTTTGAAGTGGTCTTTGATTTGTAAATATATTCATGAATGAAGGAGTACACCACTCCTCGGACTCTAATGGTAAGTACTAGTGTAGCTGAGTTAGACAAAGTCGCTCCTATGACTCTAACGGTAAGTACTAGTGTGGCTAAGTTTGTCATCCAGAAGAGTAGATATGACATATGATGTCAAGCGAAAGAGATTGAATTACATTGTTTGGTTAATTGCACTAGCGTTTGAGGATGAAGGACTATTTAGCAGACACACTCCTTCATACTACATTCTAACCTCCCTATAAGTAAATCTGAGCTCTTCAGTTTTATATCACATGTGAATTTTCAGGTCTGAAATCCACTCTGACTTACGTGTACTGAGTCCGTTTGGATAGCTCACACTCGTAAAATACAAAAAAAATATTTCATTCTATCAAGGATGAGAAAAATATGAAATCTGTAACCCTCTGAAGAAACTTAGAAGATCTTTTCACATTAAACTTTACCTTTTAATCCAAACTCTACCTGTTATCTTCTTTTGACCCTACTTTGCATCCCTAAATCCTCCTTATGATCTCTAAACCCTAAACTTAGGGATATTGTAAACTACACCGAAAGCATGAAACGGGTATGTTACTTTATCCCTTGAAATAATTAACACAATTAACTAAAGTCACTACCGGAATAAAACTACACCAATTAGCGTAATTAGTCTTACTAACACTATTTTTTTTTGAGCATATTTTTGAACGCTCTTATTACAATTAGTGTTACTAACTCTATTTGAAGTATCACACTAACTGAGTGTTCACAAATTAGGAGTGAGTAACATTCATTCAACAAGAGTGGTCGAGAGAATGTCAGATTTAGCTCAATATGATCAAATGAGAAGTTCTCAAACAAAGTGCACAGTTATAACATGCACGCAACATTCATCCATGGAGGCGGAGCATACTTTTGACTCAATATCCTTCCTCACGGCCTTGTACAGTGAAAATCGTTTTCTCTTATCGGAAAATATCTAAGTGTTATTAAAATTTATTATACTAAGTGATATAGAAAATTAAATTAATTTATAATTGTTATATGTTACTCACTCCTGGAGTAGCCAACTCATCCGAAAAGAACCCATAAGTGAAGAAGGGGCTGCTGCGCTCCTGGGGTATAAGGCCGGAGACCTAGATTTCTAATGACGCCGTTTAATGGAGGACATTAATTAATTTTCTAACCCTTCCCGTCGGAAGGGTTAGAACATTAATATGTGGACCCTCATGTACACTGAAGTGTACATGAGGCCCATATCCTTAATATGAGGTCCATATCCTTAATGCATTGAAGTGAAATCAGTAAAAGTACAGTTTTCTGCTAGTCCAGAATTTTGGTTCATACTCATTCACAGTTGCACGGTTCCTCAAGGGTGGCCGGAGATGAAATACCCACTCGACTCTCACCGAAATTTGTCCGGTACTTCACTACGATATTCTGTAGCTTGAGAGACAATTGAGTTTCTTCCCACAGACCGTTGATGTTGAGAGAAAGTCATGTGCATATCGTGGCTTTCCGTGCATAGCTGATAGGGGGTCGCTTTTATCTCGAGCCTTATTCACCTCACGTACATTGTCCGCAGCAAGTTGAAGAAAAAAAGGATTTTCCTGGATCTTGCAACATTCCTGACGTTCTTGCACGACCATTCTCTTCCCAAGCATTGGAGTTAATGAGCTCTACTTTTTTCAGTTCTCACCTCCTCTTCCATGCATCCTTTAATCTTTGAGATCACAAAACTATCGCACGGTTGCACAAGATGGGTTGAGTTCTTAGGAAACTTTTTCTGCACAGTGTGGATTTTAGCAAGTGCAGCTTCCATTACAGGTGTTGTGTTATGCGTTGGATAGTTGTCGATCCACTATATCTTTGTGCGTCCAGAACTGTCCAGCAAATTTTCTCTTCGTTCAGTGTCTCTGGCTTCCCTATTTTCTCTTTCGCGTTTAGGTAATTGCTCGATCTATCCTAGTCTTACCTACTGCGGTAGTGGCTATCCTTTAGGTATACCTAACCTCACCTAGTTGGTGCGAGGTTGGTACTTCTCGCGGTTGCAGTCACCGTCTTCCTCGAAAGCACACTCTGTCTTCCTGAAAGACGTCCGTCTTTTTCGGATGAAGTTAGCTTCTTCTCACGAATTCGTGACTAGCAACAACAAGTTTACCGTTGTTTGAAGACATTGAACAAGACAAGTAAGAGATCATATGGACTGATGATATGCTGTTAAGACACTTGAAGCTGAAGTTTCAGTGCAGATACATGGCTGGCTAACATGCTTATCTTGCATTCAAATGACGTAGCATTTTGACCCGCTGATATGCTGTTTCTAGTCAGAGGTGCAGTCAAGTAATGCAATATTAAGATGAGTGCAGTCAAGTAAATATTTGTATATATTAACAAATATTTGTTTTGTACGTGCTTTCAAACGATGAGTTGCATTTTGTGGATGCTTAGGTATGATAAAGGTTGTGAGATCGTACGATAATGAGACGTGTCAGCTCATGATCCATAGAGATTCACGTGAGTGACTCTGATCGTTGAATTTGGGTATAAGATAGAGGGTTGAGGGTTCGTGAGGACATTCTTCCTTGCTTGATGTTTCGTGAGTATTTCTTAATGTTCTAGATGGAGGGTGAGGAGCTCCGAGAGTTGTACTCATGGATGGAGAATTGATCCGGCCGGGTTCCGGATCTTTTATTCTCGAATCCATTCCATATCAAGCTTCACTACATCTTTCACGATCAGTTTTTACAGTGGTTCTTTGCCTACTTTGGAGAAGAGTTCATGATGAGGGTGATGGACTAGTCTACTCTGGTGATCTTACCGATCATCATGTTCACAGTCAGGTCTCATAATGAGACCTGACTGTGTGAACATCTTACTTTGATAGATGAATGGACGTGAACTTTCTAGCCGACGTTCCTTGTCTAGGTTGATATCTGATGTCATTATCGACGAAAGATCATTCATAGTGCGTGATCTCGAGGAACTCTGATGTAGAATACTGTAAATAAATGACAATTTTCTCATTTTATTTTGTCGTATCTTTCATCATAGATCAATTCAAGATCATTATCTTGACTTTGTATTAATTTTGTGTATTTTCGTGTACTTATTATCTTAATCGTTCGGTGAAGGTGATTATCTTGAGTTCGTTTGAGATCCAAAGTGTTTTGGTTCAAGCTCTTGAGGATGTGAGAGTGTTTTAGGGTTACAACTTGATCTATATTGCCAAGTAGGAGATAAAATTGTGGTGCCCACAAATTACAGGATGCACGAATTTTTGAAATTTTTAAAGAATAATAACTTGTTTGTATAACTGAAGAAGCGTTGTTACTTAAGGTTACGTCTTCCTTAACATGAAGATGATCTTAAGAGCGGTTTGTAATAAAAAGTTGACTTCTTCGGAAGACGACCGTCTTCGGAAGAGCGTCTTCTCAGTTGCGTCTTCAGAAGACGGGAAGAAGACGGAAGACACCTATCTTCCGGAAGACAGCGACCGCGAAAGCCTAACCATGAGTTTTCGGGTAAAATAGTAGGTGTACCTACTGGGTCACACCGAATAGATAGGTAGGTCGGGGAAGACACCTAAGGTCAAAAACCCCTAATCTGCGGAAAGATGCGCAGGAAGCACATTAGGCGCATTCCAACTTCCTGCAGCACAGCGCGCTTGAGAAGATCAATTTGCGAGAGTGAGCTTCGCAAGTGAGCTTTGAGAGAGGAACCGAGTGAGGACATCGAGGTAGGAGAGAACCAGTTGGCAGCTAGGCGAAGGGCGAGACCGAATTGTTGGAGCACGGAAGGCAGAGAGCGAAGGCGTTTCTGTGAGCTCCCGAGAAGCTGACATTGGAGAGTAGCGAGTAGAATCGAAGGTGGAATCGAGGCGTGGCCAGAAATTGACAGCAGGTGCAGTCGGGAGGAGTCGCATTGGAGCTAGGACCAGAGCCAGAAGCGCGCGGAGGACGAAGGCAACTCGGGGAGCAGAAGAAGACTGTAGAGGTTCTTCCCCATGTTCTTTCCCCTTCTCACTTCTTCTCGCCTTTGTCTGGTATTCCTCGCGCTTCCTTGGTTGTGTGCAGGCAGACTGATCGATTACCTCCCACCCCCCATTCTTTCTATTGAGACATTGGGCGCAGAAGCGCTGCCCAATTTCTGTCAGACACCTCCCTACTCCTTCCTAAGTTCAATTCGAGCTTCCTTACACCCCGGCCCCAAATTGACGATCCCAGCTACCAATTTCCTTACCCTACTACCTCTCTACCCCCGAAACCTGGAACAGAAGACGATTCGGAAGATGGGAACATCTTCGGAAGACGCTTCTTAAACTTGACTGTCTCCGGAAGATCATCTTCGGAAGACTGTCTTCGGAAGTCGACTGAACACAATTCGTATCAAGAGTGGATTTGCTTTGCTTTTGTGTTAAGAGAGGCTTGGTACGAATTCCGAGTGGTGTGGTGAGTTGTTTTGTTATTTCGAGAAGTTGGAAGTCGGGAACTAGGCCTGTGCCTCTCGGTCTTCCAAGCTTCTCAACTCCACATCTTCCTAGAGAGACTAGAAGACTGAAAGACTGGCAAAATGAGCGAGAAGACGTGAGGGTCCATTCGGGTCTCTTCTGTCCGATCCATAGCAGCCATTCCTTCTTCTTCCCAAACTTAGAAGAGAGTCGTGAGAAGACTTGCTGGCAGAATCTGGAGAGAATGGTCGATGGTCATGTCTTCCCACCGAGCAGCAAGCTTCTTCTGAGTGCGTATGAGAGGTGAGAAGTCAGAAGAACAGAGTGCAATTGTCTTGAGTCTGTTGTGAGGATAGATTGCGCGTAGGAAGACGAAGACATGTGAGACCAGTGAAGAGAAGTCGGGAGGTCTTCCGAGAAAGACATTGAATCGGAAGCTGTCCCGAGTGTCTTCCCCGAGGCCACTGTCATCGCAGGAGTCCGCAACCGACTTCTGAACTTGTCATGCACTTTATGTTTCACGAATCTTGTATCTTCTGATAGGAAGTAGGATGTAATGCAAGGTGGGTTGTCTTCTTGGTAATCCATGCGAGGCCTTGCTTAGATAGGATTGTTTAGATATAGCTCGGAAGACGAGAGCTATCTAGGAAGTACGGTTAGAATCCTGGAAGACGGAGTAGCTGTCTTCTGGAAGACTAGTTTCGTCTTCTGAGAAGTAGAAGCTAGACTGTGGGCGCTTGGCAAGGACTGAGCCTTCAGCTCATAGTAGGTGCTTGTGGCTTAGTGCAACAGATCTTCCAGCATGACGATGCATCCGCGAGGCTTGGTGTTTCCAGCGGCAGAATTGGCCGAGGCCACTCCTTTCCTCAAGGAGTTGGGTCTCGACTTCTTTTTGTGAGATTGGAACCTCGCAGACCAAGGACTTCTGGAGGAGGTGTGGGCAGCATTACCACCTCGTAACCGTGTACCTGCGAAGGCAGGAGTAGCTCGAGGAAGGCCATCTTCCTGGACTGAAGATTGGTGGCGCAGGGCTTTTCACAGGCCAGAGTCCGAGAACCGAGGATATTGGTACGAGAAGAAGATCTTGCCTAGGATCATGAGTTCGTGGCATGTGTCTGGGAGCACCACCTGCCTTTTCGTGGAAGACAGGCAGAGGAGGAACGGTTGGAAGATAGAATCTTACCGAGAGCCGAAGAAGCGACTTCTGGCGAAGTTGTTTCTGCATCTCTTTCCCAAGGGGAAAGCGCAGAAGACAAGGTACTTAGGAGATCAGGACGTGGAGTTCCTGGAATCAGTGTGGGATGACAGAGTGCCCATCTACTGGGGCGCATACATCCACAACTACGTACAGACGGAGCTAGCATACTTGGGTACCCCGGCGGGAGGACACTTGACGCCCTTCCTCTACTACTTGTATGTAGCCATGGGGGATATTAGGGAAGATCAGCTGGCAGGGTATGGGCCAACGGAGCGACATGAGGTGAAGGAGGAGACCTCGGAAGACGATGACCGAGAGACAGCCGCAACGTCCCCTCCCACTCTGATGCCACAGCTGAGGTCCGGCTCTCACCAGAAGACGCTTCTGGTGAGGGAAGATGAGTCTAGTGGGTCGGAAGATGCCACGCCACCGAGGAAGATGGGTCCCAGAAGTGTATCGAGGACACCCATCTCCCTCATTCATTCAGGATCGGAGTCCGACTCGGAAGAAGACCTGCTGAGTACCCGATCAAGGAAGAAGACCGCTTCTGCAACGCCTGGGAGTCTTCCGAAGACTCCAGAAGACAAGAGAAGAAGGGACGCTCTTGCGATGAGGAGTCTTCCACCCCGGAAGATGAGAATAGTAGCTTCTTCTCGTGCGCAGAAGATGAAGGCCATTGTGGTGGAAGAGGCTTCCTTGCCTCTGGAAGACGAAGTCGACACCGCGAAGCGAGTGGTGGAGATGAACTTGTCTTCCGCAGGAAGACGACTGGAGGAGTTTAGTGCCTACTTCCAGAAGGAGATCTAGCCAGCTATGGAGTTGCTGGAGAAGAGGGCGAAGGCACAGGAGAAGCCCTTACAACCTGGATTCGGCCTGTGCGCCTTGCTGCGACAGGGAGAAGACCAGAAGAAGACGGAGTCGCTGGAAGCTAGTCTTCGCACCACGGAGAAGCTTGCAGCCGGGTACAAGGTGGAAGCAGCCGCTTCTGCCAAGGAGCTGGTGCAGCTTCGGAAGAGCAACCAGAGGTTGCAGGCGCGGGTACAGCAGCGTGATCAGGAAGTCCTCCGAGTGCAAGAGAAGATCACCACCCTCGCAGAAGAGCAGACCACTTGGAAGACGCAGCGAGAAGCCGCAGAAGCGCGAGCTGCAGTTGAGAAGACGCAGCGGGAAGCAGCGGAGGCTCGTGCACAGAAGATGCTGGTACAGTCGGTGGAAGCGCTTCGTAAGAAGTTCAACTACACCGCGGGTAGGAAGTTACTTACCTTAGTTAGAAGATGGGACAGCGAGTCCACAGCAATGTTGGTGGAATGCCGGGAGAGCATGTTCAGGTACTTAGATCGGCAGATAGAGGGAGTGAAGACACTTTATGGTCTTCCCTCGCTTCCGGCACCTGCAACCGCATCTTCCCAAGCTCCAGCACCCTCGACTGGATCCGGAATGGAGAAGGAGGAGTTCGATCTCGCTGTGCACTTGGTGGTGACAGCGTTGGAAGCCGAGAAGACTCCAGAAGACGCCTCGGAAGACAAGATGTCTTCTGGAAGACAGGAAGACGAGCCGTCTTCCCAGGTATTCCGCGTGGAGGAAGCGACTTCCTCGGACCCCTATGAGGTCACCATGGTCCCTAGTACCGCACCCGTGCCTCAGAAGACGGAAGAAGCACCAGTCCATTCCGTTTCCCAGAAGACGCTTCTGTCTTCCGAAGTAGAAGCCGAAGCCGAGGAAGACGCAGCAGCAGCGACAGCAGGGCCAGCAAGAGACGATGAGGAGGAAGCCACCTCAGTGACACCCGAGGTAACTGCAGGGCTTTCTAGCTTATCAGAAGCCGCGTTAGGAGCTCCGATAGGAGCAGATCATGTAGAGATTGCCTCCGTGCAATCTGAGTAGTTAGTAACTCCATTGACAATTCCAAATATAGTAAGATCGAACATGCTATCTTAAGAGTGGCAGTTTTTTCCGTGTAATATTAGTTAGAGCACCATGTGACAGCATAGGTAGCGTAGGAGGGACAAGGTGGATAGCCAATTCGGGCAAGGGAACCGCTTGCATGTGAGGTGACAACCTCCTGTCAGCGTCTCTCTCTCCCTGGTGGTCGTCTCCCCTGGTTCTCATGGCAGCAACATAAGTAGGATCGCAGAGTAGGAGATAGAGTTCTGCCAGTTCTGTAGAATTCTGTAGCTACTGCACATACACATCGATTCTATGGTGCAGGCAGACGAGACACATTAGAGCAGAGACACAGGATAGACAGTTCTTAGCACACTACACCCGTTGTTGGAAACATACGAGTAGTCTTGGAATACACAGGAGGGGTCTGCATACTCGTACCAGCAGTGGTTCGAAGATGTAGATAGAAGTAGTGGACAGTTTAGGAACAGGGAACGGCATCCTCGTGCAGTCCTGTTAGCTAGACTGGTGTGTCGAGGAGTAGACGCAGGAAGTAGAGGGAGTGAGCTTCCCAATGCCATTGTGACTTCTTCTCGGGGAATAGATTGTGGATTTGAGTACAGAAACTTGCTCATGTCTTCTGGATGATGGGTTCCTTGAATTCGCTCCCAATTGTGCATGGGAAGTGTTCTTCTTGAGTGGCGGTGACTGTCAGTAGTTCTGGAAGTGTAGCTTGGCTCGTTTAGTAGAGCACTTGGGATCTACGTTGTCGGAGTGTAATCCGTGTACCTAGGAAAGCGCCGGGCTTCTGGCTGTGGTTGTTCACTCAAGAGGTTGGCTTTCAGGTCACAATAGGGCTATAAACACTCACACAGATGTGTAAGATCTAGTAATATACCCAGAAGGTGAAATTCAGGTCTAGCTGGCAGTAATAGGATTCGGCGGCGAAATTTGACACTCAAGGGGAGGAAAACTATGAAGGTTTAGACCTCTAAACTTCCCCTACATGCAAATGAGGTACTACTGAACTCACAGATGAAATTTCAGCTTGAGATCAAATTCTGACACGGAGATATGAACAGAAAAGTTTTGAGCAAGAAAACTACGGCAATTTCTGGTACCTAGCTGGCTATTTCAACCTATAACAGGAGTTTGGCTCGATCAATTTCGAAGTTTCTTACAGGATTTGCAGTCTACAGGGTGCTGAACATCCCTGTGAAGTTGGGACTCCTGAATGTACACAGAACTGTAGATCTCCTCCTCTGAAGTCGCTGCTCTAGATTAAGAGCTTTTCAGACCCCCTCAGCTTCAGCGGCCGCCCTGAATTACTCAGTTGCTCAATCGATATGAAACTTTTTGTGAAATCGTAGCCCTGCTGGCGGAGAACACAACCTCGAAGTTTTGAAGCAATTTCCTCAAATCTGCTGCGAGTGACACTGAAAACCCTAAATCCAACCAAAATGATTCAATTCTAGCACAATCCGAACTTCAATTGCTCATAACTCCGTCTTTATTGACTCAAATCGATCGAAATTTTCACTGGAAGTGCTTGGCATGACGAGACCTCTCTCTATGTGCTCTCAGATTTCGAAGATCCCTCACCAAATGCTCGAACTCCACTCTAGAGCTCTGTTTCTAAATTTAGAGTTTAACAAAAGACAAAAATGGACCAATGGGAATTCATAGCTCCACTTGGTTGTCCTTTAGTACCCTAAACCACGTGGCAACTTAGTTTTACTCATAGGCTACCACGTCAAGCCCCTTAGAGTGCCAGCGTAAAACTTAAATTACTTAAAACGACACGTAGCCCCGAAAAATAACTTAAATCAGCTAGAAAGCGTGCATGGACGACACGCAAATACAACCCATGAGCTTAAGCCCTATCAACATGGTAACCAATGTACTAAGACTCAAAATAGTGTTAACATCGTATGCAAAGGTGTCAAACATATACATAAACGACTAGAAGTAATATAAGCTAACTTCTAGAACTACTAAACTCAAGCGTCGGAGTAGAAATATAACATGTAGCCGCCAAGTAGCGCGACATCCACCCCCTCTGAACCTGCACATCCTCCGGTATGTGCCATCCAGATCAAGACTCTTCAGCTTCGGCTTCAAACTCATCTTCAACCTGCATTGAGTCTTCAGCTTCATCCTCTGTAAACTCTGCAACGTTCCAATCCTCTCCTCTCCTTCTAAAGAGCTTGATTCTCTTTCCTGCGACTGGTACCTTGAGCACTGCACCATCTAACTCTCTCAAGGAGTATGTGGCATTATCATAAACTTCTAACACCACATAAGGTCCAAACCATCTCTTGGAGAACTTTCTGATAGTGCTATGGTGATTATCAAGACTACTATCATAGACTAACACCCAATCACCTTCTTTAACTGGTTTGGGTCGTAATCTATGCGTTCTATCAAATCTGCCTTTGTTTCTCTCTCTAGCAGTCTTCAACCTTTCCACAGCTTTGGCAACATCCTCAGGTCTTCGTTCTAACTGCTGGATCCTTAATGCAAGAAGATCCTCCGTACTTCTACCATCTTTCCATGGCAAAACATTCCAAGTAAACACAACTTCCTCAATCAGCATCACAGGTTTCTGTCCTAGTATCAATTCTGCTGGCATGTAACCTGTAACGGTACTATGAGTTGTACGGTCTGCCCATAAAGCAAACGGTAGCAGTCTAGACCATTCACGGATCTTACCCTTGCAAGCTTTTACCAAAGCTTTGATGATTGGCGGATGACCTCTTTCGCTCTTGCCATTCCCTTCAGGATTGTAAGCAATGGTTAACGCCAACTTGATTCCCAATCGCTTGAAGAACTCAACTGCTTCTTGTGAATCCAGCTCACCCCTATCTGCAGTGATCTTTCCCACACACCCATACCTACAAATGACATCTTCAAGTAGAAAGCGGCAGACACTAGCAGTGGTCTTCGTCCTCAGGGCACGACCTTCGACTTGGTTAGATAGATCTTCTCTAGCCAAGACTAGATACCTCATTTGTCCAAGTCCAAACGGCATAGTTACCAGATCAACTACCCATTTGTATTGAATGGCTAAAGGATAAGTAGGATGCAATCCATCACGATGACGTACGTTGGAATACATCTGGCAGGGTATACAGGATGAAACAAACTGTACTACATCCTTATACATACCCTTCCACCAATACTTCTCCTTCATCTTGGCAAATGTTGCCCAAACTCCTCTATGACCGGCCCATAGACTCTCATGAAACTCCTTGATCAGCTGCTGCTGCAATCCCAAGTCACATACCACCCGTTGCGGTATACCTCCTTGTAGCTTAGGACGCTTCCATAGATGTCCTCCATGTAAAAAGTAACCATAAGCTATTCTACAGATCCTCTTGAAATCTGCATCAGACCAGCCTTCTTGCCTTTCCAGTGAACTCAAATAGCGCCCAAGATCCAACCACTCGCCATCATACACAGTTTCCTCAAAAAACTCCAATGAGGCTGCAAAACAGCTTCTATCCCGTCTAGCAAGAGCACTAGAATAAAACTCTGTTCCCACATCCTCCTGATCATCTATCATTTCTTTCTCATCGTAATACCTAGCCCTTGATAACATATCTGCCACAAGATTGTCTTTTCCTGCAATATGTCTAAACTCTAGGTTCAAGGACTTGATATATGCTATCCACCTCAACATGGCAATATTTGGAGTTGTACAGCTAGTGATCATTCCTAAGAGAGGTAAACAATCTGTCTCCACAACCACAGGTGCTCCTATCAAGTATTCCTTATCACTCTTCATCGCAGTAACTACTCCCCATAGCTCTCTCTTGACCTGAGGGTAGTCTCTCTGCCGTGAACTTAATACCTTAGCACCAAAACGCACCACATATCTATTTCCTTCCTGATCATCTTGTCCTATAGCCCATCCAATGCCAATAGGACTAGTATCAACAGTAAGGATAACAGATCTGCCCAACTCATATGTTACCTTCCGTAGAGTTGGTGGTGAAGCCAAAAGATCCTTCAACTTCCTCATAGCCTCGCTTTGCTCCTCTTGCCATTGAAATCTTTGTCCCTTCCTCAGCAGCTTGTACAACGGATCTGCTACATGAGCAAAGTGTGGAATCCATATATGATAAAACACACATGCACCTAGAAATCTTCTCACCTCGGTAACTGACCCACATGTTTCCTTCATCCTTCGAATGGCATCAACCTTGTTCGGACAAGGTTTCCGACCATAAGATCCACATAGGTGCCCCACTATTAACACCTCCTGTTCTCCAAATACAGACTTTGCTCCGGATAAAGTCAAATGAACCTCCTCCAGTCGACTCAATATCTTATCACAGTCAGCTATGTGATCTGCAACAAACTTACGGCACCCCCTCTGATCCATTACCTCATTCTTCTCCTCCTCAGCACACCCTTTGATCGGCACATCATCAAGGAATGTCATAGTTTTTCAGGAATGAAATCCCTCAAAACTTTATTCATGCCATTCATCATATGTGCTACAGAATTGGTAGCACCTTGTGGCAAGGTGCACATCCTTAGTAACCCCAAAGGTGTCCTCATTGTAGTCAAGTCTCTACTCTCAGAGGATAACTGAAACTGATCGTAACATGAATATAAGTCTCCCATTGAATAGATAGCACGACCAGCAAAAGCCTCTGCAAACTCGTCTACAATAGGTCCTATTCCCATATTCCTGATAGTCACCTTGTTAACTGGCTGCATATCTTGAATGAATCTCAAAGCTCCACTCTTCTTCGGAACAGTAAACCATCTGCTAGAGTAGGGAGCTATAGATGGTTCCAAGATACCCATCCTAATCCTCTCATTGAGCAAGTCTATCAACTTTGGTAGATGAGCTCTAGGTACAGGGATATGACGTAGATTCCAAGGCACATGCGGTATAGTAAAGATTACCATAGGTGCAACTACACTTGGATCTACACATCCTATTTCATGTGACTCAAACGCAAACGCCTTACCATGCATAGATAGCATCTCCCTGAAGCTCTTCTTCTCTTGCTCAGTAAGAAATCCATCACCTCCAATCCTCTGGTCCTTCAGTGTTGTTTCTGTAAACTGGTGCCCAATTCTTCTCGGTCATCTAAGCGTCGATTCTCGTGCAGCTTGCTCCATCTTCTGATTGTAATCGAGTGGTAAAGACAAAGCCACTGGTTTGACTTTCTTTGCCACTGACTTGTACTTGGTCTCCACATACACCTCTTGCCGATCTATAAACTTATCAATTACATCATAAAGCTCCTTGGAGCTCACTCTCACCACTCTATCTACATCATCTATAGAACTTTCTACTATAGATTTCAACTCCCTTATAGTATCTACCAAATACTGCTCTTCAAACACTCCAGATATGTATTCATCTCCGGCTAACTCTCCACTATCTCTCAAAGACTGTTGTACATGCTTCACATGTTGCCTCTCAAACCTCTTCAGATTCTCAACCTTCCTATAAGACATTGATCCATATGACGTCAATCCTAAGAAGCTAGTGGATAAAGCTTCCTGCTCTACTGGATCAGGCGAGAATCCTAGCTCTACTGTACCGTTGAAGTCTCGCTCTTCAATGGTACTCTGCCAAAACCCCTAGACTCTCTAAACTCCTGAGTAATCTTAGGCAGTGGACGGTCTCTCAAGCTATCACGATTCCTCTCATGTTCTGCAGCAATAGTCAAAAATTGAACAGCTCTTTTGCCGTCTCTACTACGTATCCTAGCATAGGCTGAACCATCATCCATAACTCGTGTCTCGATTCTAAGAGCAGTAATGTAAGGCTGCCCTAGAATGATAGGATAGGTTGACAGGTCTTGCACAAAGAAATTCTGAACATCACTGATGTCACCCACAGTTACCTTGATGTTGGGACAAGCACCATAGAGTTCTCCCCTCTGGTTGTTGGCAGCGCGGATAAGCCATCCGTGGTCGGTGTCTATGGGCCATCTCCCACGCTTGTACAGCTCCTTAGACATCAGATTAATCTCTGAGCCATGATCAATCAATGCCACCACAGGTTCCTCTAGATCTCCCAGCTTCACTAAGGTCTCTGTGGTTGCTCTCGCCCAATGGTTGTGAGAATAATGGCTCTTCTGTAATGCTTCCACCTCATCTTCAAACCTCACGTGCTGATCTGATCTCCCCTCTGATACTTGAGAGCAATAACCAGCAATCTCATCTTCCTCATCTTCTGACAGTTTGGTCCCTAGAGCGTTAAGCGTAGCTGCTTCACCCAAAATCTGACGTTTCCTCTTGATGATATCTATAATAACCTCATGGAACTCACGCTTTGCAATCCCAAGAATCTCACCCAAAGTAAACTCAACTTTCCCATTCAAGATACGGTTCCTAACACCTGATTCAAGTCTGTAGCAATCTCAATGTCAGACTGAAGTTTGTATGCAGGCATCTTACCCTTCTCCTTGCTTCTCTCCTTCTCCTTTGGTGTTGTAGATGGTAGATCCTCCATAGTCTCCTCCCGAGTAGGTGTTGTCTCCTGCCTTGCATCTGGTCTAGCCCTTTCACTCCTTGTAGCAGGTCGTTTGGCTGTAGAAGCCTCACCTGCATCCTCCCTCCTGCGTTTTTCTTCTAGTAGAGCTTCATGCTGACTTCTTGCAACATAAGCATGCACTGACATAGTATCCACAGGGTCATTCCATCCTGTAGTTTCTCTAATTGAGTTGCCAACCCTTCGTAGCACATCCTTGTCTAGCTCTGTTCTAGCTACGGACCGCACTACATCTGACCACAACCCAGTAGTCCCTTTCTCTCTCTCCATTTCCACTTTCACTCCACACGTAGCAGCATTCACAAGAAAAACAGCATGTGATGCTGATATATCATTCACAAGTCTCTTCATACCACCCTTGCCAAGTTGGTTCCCAACATCATCCCAGTCTCTCTCAAATGGATCTTACCATCTTTGAAGAAGATAAGATCCTTCCTCAATGCATTTGAAAACTCCCCACAATCTCTTCTTACATGGTCTAGGCTATCACACCATATACAACGATGAACAAAGCCTTCTCTCATCTGAGGTCTCTGCATAGCAGGCTGTACATTCTGCTCCTTCTCTTCTAACCTAGTGAGCTTAAGCTTAAGCTCCTTCATACCCTTAATCAACTCATCAAGCGGTGAGTCTTCCTCTCTAGCAATTACCAAAGCGGGCTTAGCAGGCAACTGCTTGACAGGAATTCTCAGAGGTGCTGCTTCACTTACCACCACCTTGTCCCTTCTTCTCTGTCTCTTGGTCAGCAAAGAGACAGCCTCTTCAACCTCCTTCCAGTCAGTCTTCAATCCTCTCTCCTCACTCTTGTCTTCCAGCAACAGCTCAAGCTTCTCCTGGATAGTCACGTCCGCTGCTTGTAGGAAAAGCTCGGTCTTCTCCACCTCTAATGTAAGCTTTTCTGTCCTAGAAAGCTGAGCATACTGACGATCAAATTCCCTTAACAACTCATTTACAGACAAACCTTTGTTGGGCTTAACCACCCACTCCAAGAACGTTCTCTTGGTCACCCTCTCTGAATCTTCAGTGTAGTACTCCTCCTTCAAAGCTCGCATAAAGCTCTCCCAACTCTGTCCTTGCTGCTGCTTGAGCTCCTTCACACGCCCACGAATCTCAGGGACAACAGCAAGCTCAAAGTTCTCCACCATCTCCTTCTCAGGCACCTTGTTCACCTCCATCTCCCTAGCATAGTATCGCACATACTTGGAAATATCTGTACCATTGAACTGGTCCATCTGGTGCACCACAGATTGCAACGCCTTGGTTGCTAACACCTCCTTCCTCTCTGTGCTCTGCTGCTGCTGCATGAACATGGAAAAAGCCTGGAACATCTTCATCGTAGCAGCATCAAACTGAATAGGTTGCTGAGCAGCAGCAACACCTCCACTTGATGATCCTTGGTTGGTCATGATATCTGATCCTGTAACACTCTTAAGAAAACTCCCACCCTAGGTGTTTCACGTCGAGTTCACCAAAAAGAGAGTATGTCGGAGTGTAATTCGTCTACCTAGGAAAGCGCCGGGCTTCTGGCTGTGGTTGTTCACTCAAGAGGTTGGCTTTCAGGTCACAATAGGGCTATAAACACTCACACAGATGTGTAAGATCTAGTAATATACCCAGAAGGCGAAATTCAGGTCTAGCTGGCAGTAATAGGATTCGGCGGCGAAATTTGACACTCAAGGGGAGGAAAACTATGAAGGTTTAGACCTCTAAACTTCCCCTACATGCAAATGAGGTACTACTGAACTCACAGATGAAATTTCAGCTTGAGATCAAATTCTGACACGGAGATATGAACAGAAAAGTTTTGAGCAAGAAAACTACGGCAATTTCTGGTACCTAGCTGGCTATTTCAACCTATAACAGGAGTTTGGCTCGATCAATTTCGAAGTTTCTTACAGGATTTGCAGTCTACAGGGTGCTGAACATCCCTGTGAAGTTGGGACTCCTGAATGTACACAGAACTGTAGATCTCCTCCTCTGAAGTCGCTGCTCTAGATTAAGAGCTTTTCAGACCCCCTCAGCTTCAGCGGCCGCCCTGAATTACTCAGTTGCTCAATCGATATGAAACTTTTTGTGAAATCGTAGCCCTGCTGGCGGAGAACACAACCTCGAAGTTTTGAAGCAATTTCCTCAAATCTGCTGCGAGTGACACTGAAAACCCTAAATCCAACCAAAATGATTCAATTCTAGCACAATCCGAACTTCAATTGCTCATAACTCCGTCTTTATTGACTCAAATCGATCGAAATTTTCACTGGAAGTGCTTGGCATGACGAGACCTCTCTCTATGTGCTCTCAGATTTCGAAGATCCCTCACCAAATGCTCGAACTCCACTCTAGAGCTCTGTTTCTAAATTTAGAGTTTAACAAAAGACAAAAATGGACCAATGGGAGTTCATAGCTCCACTTGGTTGTCCTTTAGTACCCTAAACCACGTGGCAACTTAGTTTTACTCATAGGCTACCACGTCAAGCCCCCTAGAGTGCCAGCGTAAAACTTAAATTACTTAAAACGACACGTAGCCCCGAAAAATAACTTAAATCAGCTAGAAAGCGTGCATGGACGACACGCAAATACAACCCATGAGCTTAAGCCCTATCAACATGGTAACCAATGTACTAAGACTCAAAATAGTGTTAACATCGTATGCAAAGGTGTCAAACATATACATAAACGACTAGAAGTAATATAAGCTAACTTCTAGAACTACTAAACTCAAGCGTCGGAGTAGAAATATAACATGTAGCCGCCAAGTAGCGCGACAACGTACGAACGGTCTTATGGGTAAGGGATCCCAGAAGACAGAGCAGTCAGAGCAGCGAAGTGAAGAAGAAAGAAGCCTTCTTTCCACAGCAGAAGACGACATCCTCGAGTAGAAGACGGTGCAACAGTACTCACGTTTGTTGTCTACCTCCCCAAACTATTACAAGCAGGGATGGCTTGTTAGTTAGGATCCGGACTAGAAGCCTGTCGGAATCTTAATTTACTCTTTTCATCTTGTTTTCTCTTGTTTGGATTTTCTTATCTTCCCCATCTTCTCCCATCTTCCCCATCTTCTTACCTTCTTCTAGTGAGCTTCCGAGACTTCTATTGAGCTTCCGTGAAGGTGAATGTCGTTGTAGTGCTGCAGGAAGATCGTTGTACCTAGGGATAGAGCTAGCAATGTACAGACCAGGACGCCCTGGCAGCCTTCTTCATCACAACGACCTCTCAACCCTCTTCCTGGAGCGTGCAATAATTGTGGAGAGACAGGACACTGGTGGTCCACATGTCCTCATCCGAGAAGACAGATGGGGCAAGTGCCCTTATGTGGGAACTGTAAGGAAGTCGGTCATTTCACAGGGAATTGTCCTCATACCTTACGGCCGCGACAAATGGTTAGATTTGCAGATACCACGCCTCCTGCAGAAGCAGCATCAACTTCTAAGCTCGAGTTAGCAGTGGTACAGCACATCACGGTAGAAGAAGAAGATCCTGGGGATTGTACGGATTGTCTCCATATCGAGGAAGACGAACCAGACCCCGGGAAGCGCGAAGGAAAGGAACCTCAGCTGCAGAAGACGACTGCAGCTCAGAAAATGGAGACACCTGAAGAAGCGTCATCTTTCACTTTGACGGATGGTACTGTTTGGAATCCTGACCCGAATTCAGATAGTTGGCCTCCGGAAGAAGTCTTGGATGAAGCTGTGTTCAAGGTAAGTACCAGAAGCAAAGGGAAGTCAGAATCTCGTCAGAAGGACGTCAAGAAGAAGAAGCAGCATAAGAAGAGGTCATCTTCTCCTGAGCGGCCGTCTTCTCCTACTTACGACCGAGAAGATCCGAAGTACTTTGCTCCTGACATTAGACAAGAGGTTGAAGCGATCATGCAAGAAGAGCTGGAGAAGAGACGGAAGATAGTACAACAGCTTCCTACACCGACTACGGCAACACCTGTCTCACGGGAACAGCCTCCAGTCGAGGGAAGACACTCATCTGGTCTTCCACCCAAGGAAGCAACCACTACATCTTCTCTGTTGGAAACTCCAGTCACTCTTCTGAAAAGATCTCCGTACGACTTCTTGCGAGACTTGTGGAATCAGAAGGCGGATGTAACCTTCCAACAGCTGTTGGATGACAATGCTGGTTACATGAAGTTGTTACAATCTGTGCTTCGAGGATCGAGGAAGAGGAGGACAGCTAAACTTCCCAAGAGCACCTCGATCCTAAGGATAGAGCATGAGGACTTGGGAGCCCCAGAACTTGATATGGAGATCCATGGCTGTCTTCTGAAGAAGGTACCCATTGATTCCTGCTCCGGAGTTAACATCATGACTGAAGAAACGGCGCATGCCCTAGGCTTCACTGAGTTCCAGCCTACTCCGAGAATCCTCAGAATGGCGGATCAGACCAGAAGACGACCTTTGGGGCAACTGAAAGATGTCTTGACGGTAATTGGTGGAGTATCTTTTTACCTCACTTACGTCATTTTGCGACCTGTAGCTAAGATTGGATATTAGGTGTTGATAAGAAGACCATGGCTGTATGCTGCAAATGTAAATAGCGACTGGAGAAGGCATCGTTTGAGATTTCCCAATCCTACACCCAAGCCAGGTGAGAAGACTAAGGTCTCGCTTCCTTGGATCAAGATTGGACACCAAGGTGAAACTCCGTCTACAACAGAGGGGTACACTTCAAAAGACTCAGCTGCGTCTTCTGACAATGATGAACGGTATAATGAGTTTGTGGTGAATAACTTGTGTACTACAGAAGTAGCAGAGAAAGTAGAAGATGTGGTCTGTGGATACATTGAGTGCTACGAGATTGCGGAAGAAGAGTTTTGCAGAAGACGAAAGCACCGTCTTCCCTTCGGAAGATCCGACAGTTGGTCTTCCAGAAGACGAAAGCATCATCTTCTCTTCGGAAGATCCGACAGTTGGTCTTCCAGAAGACGAATCTGAACTAGAAGAAGCTCCCAAACCGGAATACTTTGGTGCCAATGAGTACAGTCACACCGAAGGAATAGTAAACCCGGATGATCTTCAAGAGATGGAGGTTGCTCATGGGAAGAAGCTGAAGCTTTCTAAGGTGATCGAGGGCCAGCAGTTGGAAGACTTTCGAGAACTTCTGACGGAGTTCCAGGATGTCTTCGCATGGACCATAGAAGACATGAAGGGCATACCTCGAGAGCTGGGAGAGCATCGCATTGACTTGCTGGAGGGCGTTGTTCCTGCACGGCAGAGGCAGTATCGGCTCAACCCCAAGTACTCGCTTCTTGTGAAGGACCAGATTGACCAATATCTGAAGGTAGGAGTCATCTTCCCAGTGCTTAGTAGTGAGTGGGTAGCTCTTATCGTCATCGTGCCGAAGAAGCAGACAGGGAAGATCCGAGTGTGTCAGGACTTCCGGAAGCTGAACTTGGCCACGAAGAAGGATCATCACCCTTTATCATTCACCGACTCTGTGTTAGATCAGGTAGCAAGGCATGAGTTCTACAGCTTCCTGGATGGGTATTCTGGGTACAACCAAGTTTCAATCAGAGAAGAAGACAAGTCGAAAACCACTTTCACTACTGATTGAGGCACGTACGCGTACAATCAAATGCCGTTTGGTTTATGCAACGCACCCGCCACATTCCAGAGATTGATGATTACAATCTTCAAGGAGTATCTTCGCACTTTCATGGAGATCTTCTTGGATGATTTTTGCGTGTTTGGATCGAAAGAAGATCACTTGATATTTCTAAGGAAGTGTTTTTTGAAGTGTAGAGAACATCGTTTGGCTCTTCACCCGGAGAAGTGCTTCTTTGGTATGTCAGAAGGGATCTTGCTAGGACATAGGATTTCCGGAAGAGGTATAGAAGTCGACTGTGCTAAGGTGGAAGTCATCATGAAACTCCACCCACCTGCTAACCTGACTCAGTTGAGAAGCTTCCTTGGCAACGTAGGATACTACCGGAGGTTTATCGACAGGTATGCAGAGATAGCAGGAAGACTCACTAAGTTGCTGAAGAAGGACGAACCATAGGTTTGGTCTTCTGAGCAGCAGGAAGCATTCGAAGAAATAAAGAGGCTTCTGTCGGAATCCTCTGTCCTAAGGCCACCTGATTGGGAAAGAGTCTTCCATATCTATGTGGATGTTTCTGCTTTCGCCATAGGGGTGGTGTTGAGTCAGAAAGATGAGAAGAAGAAGGATTATCCCATCTACTATGCGGGAAGACAACTCAGTGATGCAGAGAAGAAGTACTCGACAACTGAAAGGGAGTGTCTTGGTATGATTTACTCCTGTAGGAAGTTTAGACACTATCTTCTAGCAAACCCGTTTGTCTTCTATGTGGATCACTTCTCTTTGAAACATCTTGTAAAGAAAGCAGATTTGTCTGGGAGGATAGCTAGGTGGATTCTCCTACTCCAGGAATTTACTTGCATAGTTGAGTACAGACCCGGAAGACAACATGTTAATGCTGACTACCTATCCAGATTAGAGACAGAACGACGAGAAGATGAAGTGGAAGACGAGTTTCCTAACGAGAAGTTGTTTTCGGTTTTCGCAGAGACACTTTCATCTGAGGGGGGCGTACCGCCTGCTTCCCAGAAGACGAGACTAGATCTTCTGATCCAGTCTTCGCGACTTCCACAGAAGAGTCGATCTTCAAAGACTTGAGGAAGTTCTTGGAAGACCAACAGTATCCCGAGGGATTGGATGCGGAGCAGAAGGTTGTCTTCTTACACAAGGCAGGTCCTTATGCCATCTTCCAGGGTATCCTGTTTCGGAAGGGACATGACGAGAAGCTAAGGAGATGCCTCGAGCCGTCAGAGATAAAGTCAGTGATCACAGGTCTCCACTACGAAGATGCTGGAGACACTATGGGCTGAAAACCACAGTGAAGAAGATGCTAGACGCCGGATACTGGTGGCCAACCATGTACCGAGACACTTTTCAGGAGATCCGAAAGTGTGATGCATGCCAGAGGGTGGGAAGACCGACAGCTACAACAAGGTGACCTCTTACTCCCATTCTTCCGCTCGCTCCGTTCGAAAAGTGGGGGATCTACTTTGTGGGACCTATCGCCCCGGTGGCAAGAAGAACACGAGCACGGTACATCTTAATAGCCACCGACTATGCTACCAAGATGGTAGAAGACGAGACCACGAGAAAGAACGATGCCGCGGTGGTAGCCAAGGTTCCTTTGGCATAACATCATCACTAGGTACGGATGTCCGCTGGAATTGGTATCCGATAAGGGTACTCATTTCTTAAATGAGACTATCTCCCTCCTGATCAATACTTCAGGATTAAGCATCGGAAGACGACGTCATACAACCCAAAAGCGAATGGACTGACGGAGAAGTCGAACGGTCTTCTGTGTAACATCATGAACAAGGTAACTGTTAACCATGTGTATGATTGGGACACGAAATTGCCATCTGTGTTATGGGTTTTCAGGATTTCACCTAAAGTCACAACCCAGAAGACGTCTTTCTACCTAACTTACGGCATGACACCTATTGTGCCCATTGAGTTAGAGGTCCCAACATACCGGTTAGCCGTATCCGAACGCATGGGAGAAGAAGAGAGCCAGGAGCAGCGTCTTCTGAATTTCGTAGAGTTTGAAGAAGACAGGAATGCAGCTTTGGAGAAGACATACGAGGTGCAAGCGCAACGTAAGGTAAACTACGATAGCAAGTTGAGGAAGGTGACTGTTGTGGATGGGGACTTGGTTCTTCTCTACGACAACCGACATATTAAGTTCCCCGGGAAGCTTCATCTTCGCTGGATGGGTCCTTATCGCGTCTTGGAGGTCTTCGACAATGGCTCCTTGCAGGTGGAAGAGTTGGACGGTACATTGATGACCACTCGTGTTAATGGGTGGCGCATCAAGAAGTACTGGACGTAAAAAGAAGCAAAAGACACTGATGTTTGCGGAGACGCAAACATGTGAGGATGGGCGTATGTGGTGCCCATAAATTACAGGATGCACGAATTTTTGAAATTTTTAAAGAATAATAACTTGTTTGTATAACTGAAGAAGCGTTGTTACTTAAGGTTACGTCTTCCTTAACATGAAGATGATCTTAAGAGCGGTTTGTAATAAAAAGTTGACTTTTTCGGAAGACGACCGTCTTCGGAAGAGCGTCTTCTCAGTTGCGTCTTTGGAAGACGGGAAGACGGTGGAAGACGAGAAGAAGACGGAAGACACCTGTCTTCTGGAAGACAGCGATCGCGAAGGCCTAACCATGAGTTTTCGGGTAAAATAGTAGGTGTACCTACTGGGTCGCACCGAATAGGTAGGTAGGTCGGGGAAGACACTTAAGGTCGAAAACCCCTAATCTGCGCGAAAGATGCGCAGGAAGCACATTAGGCGCATTCCAACTTCCCGCAGCACAGCGCGCTTGAGAAGATCGATTTGCGAGAGTGAGCTTCGCAAGTGAGCTTTGAGGGAAGAACCGAGTGAGGACATCGAGGTTGGAGAGAACCAGTTGGCAGCTAGGCGAAGAGCGAGACCGAATTGTTGGAGCACGGAAGGTAGAGAGCGAAGGCGTTTCTGTGAGCTCCCGAGAAGCTGACATTGGAGAGTAGCGAGTAGAATCGAAGGTGGAATCGAGGCGTGGCCAGAAATTGACAGCAGGTGCAGTCGTGAGGAGTCGCATTGGAGCTAGGACCAGAGCCAGAAGCGCGCGGAGGACGAAGGCAACTCGAGGAGCAGAAGAAGACTGTAGAGGTTCTTCCCCACGTTCTTTCCCCTTCCCACTTCGTCTCGCCTTTGTCTGGTATTCCCCGCGCTTCCTTGGTTGTGTGCAGACAGCCTGATCGATTACCCCCCACCCCTCATTCTTTCTATTGAGACATTGGGCGCAGAAGCGCTGCCCAATTTTTGTCAGACACCTCCCTACTCCTTCCTAAGTTCAATTCGAGCTTCCCTACACCCCGGCCCCAAATTGACGATCCAAGCTACCAATTTCCCTACCCTACTACCTCTCTACCCCCGAAACCTGGAACAGAAGACGATTCGGAAGATGGGAACATCTTCGGAAGACGCTTCTTAAACTTGACTGTCTTCGGAAGACCATCTTCGGAAGACTGTCTTCGGAAGTAGACTAAACACAATTCGTATCAAGAGTGGATTTGCTTTGCTTTTGTGTTAAGAGAGGCTTGGTACAAATTCCGAGTGGTGTGGTGAGTTGTTTTGTTATTTCGAGAAGTTGGAAGTCGGGAACTAGGCCTGTGCCTCCCGGTCTTCCAAGCTTCTCAACTCCACATCTTCCTAGAGAGACTAGAAGACTGAAAGGCTGGCAAAATGAGCGAGAAGACGTGAGGGTCCATTCGGGTCTCTTTTGTCCGATCCATAGCAGCCATTCCTTCTTCTTCCCAAACTTAGAAGAGAGTCGTGAGAAGACTTGCTGGCAGAATCTGGAGAGAATGGTCGAGGGTCATGTATTCCCACCGAGCAGCAAGCTTCTTCTGAGTGCGTATGAGAGGTGAGAAGTCAGAAGAACAGAGTGCAATTGTCTTGAGTCTGTTGTGAGGATAGATTGCGCGTAGGAAGACGAAGACAGGTGAGACCAGTGAAAGGAAGTCTGACTTCGGGAGGTCTTCCGAGAAAGACATTGAATCGGAAGCTATCCCGAGTGTCTTCCCTGAGATCACTGTCACCGCAGGAGCCCGCAACCGACTTCTGAACTTGTCATGCACTTTATCTTTTGCGAATCTTGTATCTTCTGATAGGAAGTAGGATGTAATGCAAGGTGGGTTGTCTTCTTGGTAATCCATGCGAGGCCTTGCTTAGATAGGATTGTTTAGATATAGCTCGGAAGACGAGAGCTATCTAGGAAGTACGGTTAGAATCCCGGAAGATGGAGTAGCTGTCTTCTGGAAGACTAGTTTCGTCTTCTGAGAAGTAGAAGCTAGACTGTGGGCGCTTGGGAAGGACTGAGCCTTCAGCTCATAGTAGGTGCTTGTGGCCTAGTGCAACAGATCTTCCAGCTTGACGATGCATCCGCGAGGCTTGGTGTTACCAACGGCAGAATTGGCCGAGGCCACTCCTTTCCTCAAGGAGTTGGATCTCGACTTCTTTTTGTGGGATTGGAACCTCGCAGACCAAGGACTTCTGGAGGAGGTGTGGGCAGCATTACCACCTCGTAACCGTGTACCTGCGAAGGCAGGAGTAGCTCGAGGAAGGCCATCTTCCTGGACTGAAGATTGGTGGCGCAGGGCTTTTCACAAGCCAGAGTCCGAGAACCGAGGATATTGGTACGAGAAGAAGATCTTGCCTAGGATCGTGAGTTCGTGACATGTGCTTGGGAGCACCACCTGCCTTTTCGTGGAAGACAGGCAGGGGAGGAACGGTTGGAAGATAGAATCTTACCGAGAGCCGAAGAAGCGACTTCTGACGAAGTTGTTTCTGCATCTCTTTCCCAAGGAGAAAGCGCATAAGACAAGGTACTTAGGAGATCAGGACGTGGAGTTCCTGGAATCAGTGTGGGATGACAGAGTGCCCATCTACTAGGGCGCGTACATCCACAACTACGTACAGACGGAGCTAGCATACTTGGGTACCCCGGCGGGAGGACACTTGACGCCCTTCCTGTACTACTTGTATGTAGCCATGGGAGATCTTAGGGAAGATCAGCTGGCAGGGTATGGGCCAACGGAGCGACATGAGGTGAAGGAGGAGACCTCGGAAGACGATGACCGAGAGACAGTCGCAACGCCTCCTCCCACTCTGATGCCACAGCTGAGGTCCGGCTCTCACCAGAAGACGCTTCTGGTGAGAGAAGATGAGTCTAGTGGGTCGGAAGATGTCACGCCACCGAGGAAGATGGGTCCCAGAAGTGTACCGAGGACACCCATCTCCCTCATTCATTCAGGATCGGAGTCCGACTCGGAAGAAGACCTGCTGAGTACCCGATCAAGGAAGAAGACCGCTTCTGCAACGCTTGGAAGTCTTCCGAAGACTCCAAAAGACAAGAGAAGAAGGGACGCTCTTGCTGCGATGCGAGGAAGCGCAACGAAGAGAGCCGCTCCTGCGATGAGGAGTCTTCCACCCCGGAAGATGAGAAGAGTAGCTTCTTCTCGTGCGCAGAAGATGAAGGCCATTGTGGTGGAAGAGGCTTCCTTGCCTCTGGAAGACGAAGTCGACACCGCGGAGCGAGTGGTGGAGATGAACTTGTCTTCCACAGGAAGACGACTGGAGGAGTTTAGTGCCTATTTCCAGAAGGAGATCCAGCCAGCTATGGAGTTGCTGGAGAAGAGGGCGAAGGCACAGGAGAGGCCCTTACAACCTGGATTCGGCCTGCGCACCTTGCTGCGACAGGGAGAAGACCAGAAGAAGACGGAGTCGCTGAAAGCTAGTCTTCGCACCACGTGGAAGCAGCCGCTTCTGTCAAGGAGCTGGTGCAGCTTCGGAAGAGCAACCAGGAGTTGCAGGCGCGAGTACAGCAATGTGATCAGGAAGTCCTCCGAGTGCGAGAGAAGATCACCACCCTCGCAGAAGAGCAGACCACCTAGAAGACGCAGCGAGAAGCCGCAGAAGCGTGAGCTGCAGTTGAGAAGACGCAGCGGGAAGCAATGGAGGCTCGTGCACAGAAGATGCCGGCACAGTCGGTGGAAGCGCTTCGTAAGAAGTTCAACTACACCGCGGGTAGGAAGTTACTTACCTTAGTTAGAGGATGGGACAGCGAGTCCAAAGCAATGTTGGTGGAATGCCGGGAGAGCATGTTCAGGTACTTAGATCGGCAGATAGAGGGAGTGAAGACACTTTATGGTCTTCCCTCGCTTCCGGCACCTGCAACCGCATCTTCGCAAACTCCAGCACCCTCGACTGGATCCGGAATGGAGAAGGAGGAGTTCGATCTCGCTGTGCACTTGGTGGTGATAGCGTTGGAAGCCGAGAAGACTCCAGAAGACGCCCCGGAAGACAGGAAGACGAGCCGTCTTCCCAGGTATTCCGCGTGGAGGAAGCGACTTCCCCGGATCCCTATGAGGTCGCCATGGTCCCTAGTACCGCACCCGTGCCTCAGAAGACGGAAGAAGCACCAGTCGATTCCGTTTCCCAGAAGACGCTTCTGTCTTCCGAATCAGAAGCCGAAGCCGAGGAAGACGCACCAGCAGCGACAGCAGGGTCAGCAAGAGACGATGAGGAGGAAGCCACCTCAGTGACACCCGAGATAACTGCAGGGCTTTCTAGCTTATCAGAAGTCACGTTAGGAGCCCCGATAGGAGCAGATCATGTAGAGATTGCCTCCGTGCAATCTGAGTAGTTAGTAACTCCATTGACAATTTCAAATATAGTAGGATCGAACATGCTATCTTAAGGGTGGCAGTTTTTTCCGTGTAATATTAGTTAGAGCACCATGTGGCAGCATAGGTAGCGTAGGAGGGACAAGATGGATAGCCAATTCGGGCATGGGAACCGCTTGCATGTGAGGTGACAACCTCTTGTCAGCGCCTCTCTCTCCCTGATGGTCGTCTCCCCTGGTTCTCATGACAGCGACATAAGTAGGATCGCAGAGTAGGAGATAGAGTTCTGCCAGTTTTGTAGAATTCTGTAGCTACTGCACATACACATCGATTCTATGGTGCATGCAGACGAGACACATTAGAGCAGAGACACAAGAAAGACAGTTCTTAGCACACTACACCCGTTGTTGGAAACATACGAATAGTCTTGGAATACACAGGAGGGGTCTGCATACTCGTACCAGCAGTGGTTTGAAGATGTAGATAGAAGTAGTGGACAGTCTAAGAACAGGGAACGGCATCCTCGTGCAGTCCTGTTAGCTAGACTGGTGTGTCGAGGAGTAGACGCAAGAAGTAGAGGGAGTGAGCTTCCCAATGCCATTGTGACTTCTTCTCGGGGAATAGATTGTGGATTTGAGTGCAGAAACTTTGCTCATGTCTTCTGGATGGTGGGTTCCTTGAATTCGCTCCCAATTGTGCATGGGAAGTGTTCTTCTTGAGTGGCGGTGACTGTCAGCAGTTGTGGAAGTGTAGCTTGGCTCGTTCAGTAGAGCACTTGGGATCTACGTACGAACGGTCTTATGGATAAGAGATCCCAGAAGACAGAGCAGTCAGAACAGCGAAGTGAAGAAGAAAGAAGCCTTCTTTCCACAGCAGAAGACGACATCCTCGAGTAGAAGACGGTGCAACAGTACTCACGTTTGTTGTCTTCCTCCCCAAACTATTACAAGCAGGGATGGCTTGTTAGTTAGGATCCGGACTAGAAGCCTATCGGAATCTTAATTTACTCTTTTCATCTTGTTTTCTCTTGTTTGGATTTTCTTATGTTCCCCATCTTCTCCCATCTTCCCCATCTTCTTACCTTCTTCTAGTGAGCTTCCAAGACTTCTATTGAGCTTCCGTGAAGGTGAATGTCGTTGTAGTGCTGCAAGAAGATCATTTCCGTAGGCAGAAGCCAGGGAAGGCTACAGGGGGCATACACCCTGTGATTAATCTAACCCGTTGGAATGTGAGTGTGAGAATAAGGTGTAACGACCTGTAAACCCTCTGCGGTCCTATCGATCAACTACCCCCCGATCTCTCAACCTCCACGATCGTCATCCACGAATCTGCAACATGTCGGGCCTGTCTCTCACTCAGGGGTCACCTCTGATGGTTTGATGGAAGCACAGCATGAACTTGAAGGGAAAATACTGAGTTCACTCATTCATACACCCACAAACTTATCAACTAAAAATCTCCTTAAACACATCAACTAAAATCCTCCATTCTAACTACGTCTCTCAAGTTCTCACATGCTAAAAATATCCCACACTCTCTATATTACTCAAGTTGTCATTACGACAATGTGAAAACAAGGATGAGGAGCTCTTCTCTACTCCTCTATTTATACATTCTAGGTTTTTACTTTGGTACCCCCGGTAACTCAGCCGTAACTACTTTTACCGAGTTTTACTAAGATATTACTTAAGGTAAAAGCATTGATCACATGGACTTTTTACCTTTTCACATGGGCTTATTCCTTCAAAGTCAACAACTTCTAGAAGGATTCTGGAATATTCTCAAGGAATCTCGAATTTCCACCCCCCTCTACACTAGGACCCACTAAAAAGGAAACATGTGGAATCTCTTCTTGTTTTTAATGCCCACAAAATCCACAACTTTAATCCAACCACTAATATCAAGTCAAAAAGGAGATAAGGGATACTTTCCACCTCCTTTCTACCTTTTAGACAAGATGACAAGATAGTAGTGCTCACTCTTTAGCAAATATCTGAATTCTGCCAAAAGTACAGCTAAGTTTAACCATAACTAACTTTTAGCTAGTCATGACTAACTTGATACATCCTTAAAGTACTTTGGCAGCCAATAAACATTCTCAACACTTAGTTATAACTAAACACCTTACTAATAGACAAACTTCCTATGTGTAACATAGGTCGTTACATTTTACCCCCGGATTAAATTTTCGCTCCGTCCTCGGAGTGAAGAGAGAACTTTCGTCGATGAAACAACTTCAACTTGTCATGATTTACTCGATCAAATCTCCTTCCTCCCAGCTCCTGAAGGTCATATGTGAAGTTGCTCCACACCTTATCTACAACAAAAGGACCAAAATATCTCGGAAGAAACTTCTTCCTAGCCCTCTTGAATCTGATAGCATCATACAACATAACCCAATCTCCGACTTGAAAAGGTTTTACCTCCCTCTTGCCCAACCGTTTGTCTTTTGACTCTTCTTTTGATACGCCTGAGCTCGTTCCATCCGGATCATTGCTACCGCTCGGGTCTCTTCCAACTCCATGAGTTGCTCCCTTCTTGATCTGACCACGTCTTCTCCTCTCGACCTCTTCAACTTTCGTTGAATAGTTTGAAAAGTATCCAATTCGAATTGGATCGGCAACTTGGACTCCACTCCATAAACCAATCGAAATGGGAAGTATCCAGTAGAAGTCTTTGTTGTCGTTCGGTACTCCCATAAGATGGCATGTAGCCTCTTATCCCGAGTATGTTTCGCAGTTTCAACACCAACATCTTTGGCGAGCATCATACAAAGTGTAAGATTGGTCTTCTCCGCAAGACCATTAGCATTTGGTTTGTATGAGGTCGTTACTCGTGGCTTGATAGAAAAGTGTTGTAGCATAGCAGTAGTCATGCTCCCTACAAACTCTCCTCCTCTATCTGAGACCAACTCTAACGGACATCCAAATCTCGTGATGATCCTCTCCCATAGGAATCTATCGACTTCTGTTTCATTGGTCTCTCTCAAAGGTCTAGCCGCTACCCACTTGGTACAATAGTCAGTGGCGACTACAATGTATCTATTGCCTCGAGGTGTCTTATTAAGAGGACCTACAAAGTCAATACCCCATTTCTCAAACGGCCCTAATACTGGAATTGATCTTAACGGAGGTGTTCTAGTAGACTTTAGAGCAAATACTTGACATACGTCACAAGTTTTGCAATAGTCTAAACACTCTTTGAAAATCCCTCTCCAGTGATAACCCGCATCCAAAATCTTGAAGGCTGATATCTTACCAGCAAAGTGACCTCCGCAAACAGTTCCGTCGTGAAACTCGTGCATTAGCTTGAATGCCTCCTTCTGACCAACTGCTCTCCTTAGTAACCCATCTGCTCCTTGATGAAACAGAATTCCCTCCACCATGGTGTAAGGTTTGCATCTCTTGATCAACGCGTTACGTTCTCGGGTATGCATACCTTCTGGAAAAGAGCCATCTACAAGGAAACTCCAGATTTCTTTGTACTCGTCCGGTATCTCCTCGATGCTTGTGATGGTCATCAGATGCTCGTCTGGAAATGAATCATCAAACGGTTCTTCTCCCTCATCATCATAAGCCCTTGACAAAAGATCAGCATTCGCATGCTTCTTCCCTGGTCTATCTTCGATCACATAATCGTATTCTGTTAGAAGGATCTTCCAACGAGCAATACGACCTTCGGCATTAGGCTTATTAAAGATATACTTTAAAGCCTTGTGATCTGTGACTATGGAAAATTTCCCTCCTAGCAAGTAGTGTCGAAATTTCTTCAATCCAAAGATCACCGCTAATCCTTCTCGTTCAGTCACGGAGTAATTCTTCTCCGCTGGAACCATCTGCCTACTAGCATACGCTTTAGGATGATCATGCCCATCTCCATCTAGCTGACTTAATGTACATCCGATTGCTACATTGGAGGCATCCGTATACAGAATAAATGCTTTACTCCACTCAGGTTTAGCAAGTATAGGAGCTGTCACTAATGCCTTTTTCAGCTCCTCAAATGCTTCCTTTGCCTTCTGATCATGCACTATCAAGTCAAAATCAACTCCCTTCTTCATGTACATAGTCAAAGCTATTGCTTTGTTTGAGAAGGAAAAGACAAACCTACGATAATATCCAACCATGCCAAGAAACTGCCTCAACTTTGTCAAGTTGATCGGAAATGGAAGATCCACAATCTTCTTCACCTTCTCAGGATCTATCGCAATCCCATTCTTGGAAATGATGTGCCCTAACAGCAGACCTTCTTCGCAGCCAAAGATGCACTTCTCTGGATTTAGAGAAGCGTTGGCTTGCTCCAACCGCTGCAAAACTTTGATCACATGATCAAAGTGGTCCTCCTTTCGTCCGTACACACAGAAATCGTCAATGAAATCCCGAACAAACTTCCCTATGAATGGTTCAAACACCTTGTTCATGAACCTTTGAAACGTGGCCGGAGCATTACACAATCCGAATGGCATCACCCGAAATGCAAATGTTCCCCAAGGAGTAGTGAAAGTAGTCAACTGTTGGTACTCCTGTGCTATCTTGATCTGGTTATACCCACTATAACCATCACCAAAGCTGTACCACTCATGACCAGCAACTTCCTCCAAAATCTCATCTATAAATGGTAGAGGATAATAATCCTTCTTGGTAACTGCATTCAGCTTCTTATAGTCTATGCACACTCGCAGCTTACCATTCTTCTTCTTGACAATCACAATGGGTGAAACCCATTCTGAGTTCTCCACCTCATAGATGAAACTCGCCTCCTTCAACTTGTCTATCTCCTCCTTGACCATCATTGCCGTTGTGGGATTGATCCTTCTCTGCTTCTGTCGAACTGATCTTGCGTGCTCCTCCAATTCGATTCGATGAGTCTCGAGAGTCACCTCCTTCAAATCCTTGTAGCCGTTGCTTGTTAGCCATCCCCACGACAATGCTAGCCGGGCGAGTTGGTTCCATCCCCAACTTCTTCATCAACCTCTCCGATATGGCGTTGACAGCCGATCCTCCATCCACCAATACGTCAGAGACGTAATGACCATTCAACCGGACTTCAATCTTTGAAGCCCTAGTGCATACCTCTGAAGCATGCACATCCACCACACCAACTCCCACAGACTTTGATGTCTTGCTCTTGGGTTTCTTCTTCTTGCTTCTCTTAGAACTCAGTCCTCCTCTGAGTTCTCTTCGTAAGCTGGGATTAAGTGCGATCAGTTGTCCAACAGTGATGTTGGCTTTCTGAGCACCTACATCTTCAACCACATCATATCCCGCTTGGGAAGATGAAATGGTGAAATCCGCCATCCCTAGCTTCCTTCTTGGCTCCTTTGGTGTACTCGAAATATTACTCGAACGAGTACTTTTACTTGCGGACTCCTCCATGAAAACCGGTTCATCAGAAAATCGAGTTCTTTTCCTTTCTTGAGCTAAAAGCTCCACCGGTGCATGAGAAGAGTTTGAACTCTCTCCTTTCTCGTAGATGGGATCTCGCACGACATCGATAGTAGCCAACCCCTTGTCTCGTCCTTGTGATGGATTTCCTCCACCCACATTCATTCTGATAGCTTCGGCACCTCTTGCTCCGTTGTTAGGACAATTTCGCTGGAAATGAGAACCTCCACACGTCCAACAAGTGATTCCTCCAAAGTTACCTTGGTTGCCTCCAAAGTTACCTTGATTTCCTCGGTTGGGATTGTTGTCGTAATCTCTTTGACCTCCTCCTCCACCTTTGTTCCTCCATTCTCGTAACTGCATCACGTTTATCTTGAGATCCGCAAGAGTATCGGTGATGCTCTTCAGCTCGGCATGAAAATCAGAGGTGGCAGTAGACATCGTTGTTGGGACAAACGGTCTTGGCACCACCGTTGGAGTAGGAGCTGACGTTGAAGCAATCACCAATTGTGATGGTGCAGGTGCGATCATTGTGGCTACACCAGGAGTCGGAGTCGACACCAGAGCAGCATGATGAGGTTGGATGATATCTCCTTCATCCAAACTCTCTTCCATGTTTGTCGCAATCTTGATGGCCTCCGCTTTGGTTGTTGGCTTCTCGTACCTCACTTGGGTTCGAATTGAAGGTCTCAACCCTCCCACCAAGTTCTTGGTCAACACTGCTCCAATCCCCGCCATCGTTAGCTCCACATTGTCTCCACTCTTCCGTAGGACCGTCCGAAACCGTTGCTCCAACTTATCCACCCTTTCGGCATATTGCCGAACTTTCTCGTCGTCCCGTTGCTTCAAATGAGTAAGCTCCACCATGAGCTTCTCATAACTCTCTTCTGGAAGAAATTCTTCGATGAGTGCATTACTCAACGTCTCCCATGTGTCCTCAACTGCACCAGGTGTCTTGCTCTTCACTCGGTTGTCATACCACGTAAGAGCAAAATCTTCTAAAAACTCTGGCAGTAACAACACCCATTCTTCTTTCCTTCTCACGTTGTTTCCGATGCAACCCCTTTTGAAGTCTCGTACAAATGGTTCTACATCTTCATTGTCCTTCCCATGAAACACTGGTAACTTCCCCATCTTGTAACTATTCTTTCTACCCTTCTAATTTTTGTACAATAACTACTCGCTGAAAGAGTACGAACATCACCAATTCCATTCGCGAATAATCTACCATAGGTAAAATGAAAGGAAATGGTTGTAACAACACCTCTTGTGCCATCTCTTCTCCCAAGGTAATCATGAGCTTGAGTCGCATCACCGCCTTCTCCACCATCCGAATGACGATCTCCATCACAACTCAGCTGAGTCCTCTTTTGAAGTCGACAACTTCTCCGTCTCAGCTCTTTGAGTCTCGTCCAACTTCTCGACTACTGACGTAAGTAGGGCGGCCACATCGACGCACTTGTGTCTTCTGGATAGATCACCCACTCCACAACTTGGACAAGGATCTTCACCTAGAAGATGAATTGACGTTGGTGACGATGGACCCACTCGAAGACTTAAATCAGTAAACTCCCGCTTCCCTTTAGCTCTCTCGGTTCTGATTCTAGTTGGACAATTCACTACTTTGTGTCCCAACCCTCTACAGAAATAACACCACAAGTCGGTTTCTACTCTTCTCCTCGGAGATTCTACTTGAGGTTTAGTACTAGGGTTTTCAAACTCTACGATAATCTCTCTCGAACTTTCTCCGACACTTACTATGACATCTAAACCTTGAGGAATGTTTCTAAGTCTAACTTTCCAATCTTTTGAATTTCCACTCATGTTGCACCTTCTCAACCATTAAGTGGACAAAATATCATAGAGGAAAATAATTCTACCTCATTTTTTTAACTCTTCCGAGCTTTATATTACAAATCGTGTATTATACATGCTATACACAAAATAAAATCTAATCTAAAATTAACTATCGAAGATATGATCCTCCTCACCATCGTTTGTACTAATCACAACAGACATCTTGAACTCACTCTTGTAAGGATCCAACTCTACTTCACCAGGAGCATTCGTGGCCTCCACAGTGAATGATGCTTTAAACTCGGCTTTCTTCAAATCTGTGCCAATGGTCGCGGAAGCTTCTTCGTATAAGGTAAAGAGGGCACCCCAAGTGCTATAGATGCGGGTTCGTAACTCATCTATACTTAACTTGGGCTTCTCCGTCTCTGTTCGAACTCCTAAACGTCTCTTCTTCCACCTCGTCATTCGAACTGGATTCCCCATGAAGTATCTTCAAGACCTCCTTGTATGCCGAAACGTATATCTCTTAGTTGGTAAGAGATCTCTCCAAGATTTTTGTGGGCTTCAGTAGCTCAACCTCCAAGCTACTAAATCATGAAGTTTCAACAGAAACTTCCCTAATCAGAAGAGATGGTGATGACTGTACAAATTTTCAGAGAACTGAAATTTGTATATTTTCACTTCCCTCATGGTTGTCAACCCCCTCCACTTTGAAAATTTCTTTCTCTCTCTTCAGACCTCATCTTCTCATGATTTCTTTTGTCCTGGATAGCTTATCAGCCACTCTAAAACACTGGAAAGTTTCTCAGGAAAATAAAATTCACAGAAAATCTGACAATGACTGGAAATTTTTTTCGGATAACAGAATTCCTCAACTCTCACGAATAGACCCCCTCAACTTTAAAAATTCATTGCTCCCTCTCTAGACCACTTTTTCCTATGATTTCTTTTGTCTTAGATAGGTTATCAGCCAATCTAAAACACTGGAAAGTTTCTCAGGAAAATAAAATTCATAGAAAAGTTGATAGCGACTGTACAAATTTTCCAGAGAGCAGAATTTCTAAACTCACAAATTTATCTCCTCTAATAACCTTTCTCTCCTCCTTTCTCTACAACTCTTGTTGCACCCTCTTTCAACTCTCCTCAAACTCTTTCCAAGTGAACAAGATGTAAAGAATGACTTCGAACGCGTCATATATCACTACGGGATACATGAAAGGTTCTAACGTTGCTAACATCGCGTTAGCTCTCTCTCCTCCCAACGTTCTCTCCATGTGCTCTCTCATAATCTCCTTTTGTCGAATATAGAACTGAACTCTAAACATCGTTCAACGATCCCTTCAAGTGAGGTCCCGGCAACGGAACCAAAAATGTAAACCCTCCGCGGTCCTATCGATCAACTATCCCTCGATCTCTCAACCTCCACGATCGTCATCGACGAATCTGCAACATGTCGGGCATGTCTCTCACTCAGAGGTCACCTCTGATGGCTTTGATGGAAGCACACCACGAACTTGAAGGGAAAATACTGAGTTCACTCATTCATACACCCACAAACTTATCAACTAAAAATCTCCTTAAACACATCAACTAAAATCCTCCATTCTAACGACGTCTCTCAAGTTCTCACATGCTAAAAATATCCCACACTCTCTATATTACTCAAGTTGTCATTACGACAATGTGAAAACAAGGATGAGGAGCTCTTCTCTACTCCTCTATTTATACATTCTAGGTTTTTACTTTGGTACCCCCAGTAACTCAGTCGTAACTACTTTTACCGGGTTTTACTAAGATATTACTTAAGGTAAAAGCATTGATCACATGGGCTTTTTACCTTTTCACATGGGCTTATTCCTTCAAAGTCAACAACTTCTAGAAGGATTCTGAAATATTCTCAAGGAATCTCGAATTTCCACCCTCCCTCTACACTAGGACCCACTAAAAAGGAAACATGTGGAATCTCTTCTTGTTTTTAATGCCCACAAAATCCACAACTTTAATCCAACCACTAATATCAAGTCAAAAAGGAGATAAGGGATACTTTCCACCTCCTTTCTACCTTTTAGACAAGATGACAAGATAGTAGTGCTCACTCTTTAGCAAATATCTGAATTCTGCCAAAAGTACAGCTAAGTTTAACCATAACTAACTTTTAGCTAGTCATGACTAACTTGATATATCCTTAAAGTACTTTGGCAGCCAATAAACATTCTCAACACTTAGTTATAACTAAACACCTTACTAATAGACAAACTTCCTATGTGTAACATAGGTCGTTACAGTACATATGAGTAGTGTGTTGCTCACGTGGAAGTGACGTGGTGTGTGTGATGTTCGGAAAATCTCATTGACAAGCATAGTGGTGGGAAACTGTGTTTTATGATCTCGAGTGTACAAGTATTTGATAGATAATGTTGTGATGATGAAAATGTGCCGCTAACAGATATAGAGAATAAATGATAGAACTGACACATAGGTAGAGTAGAATGTCATCTGGTGATCATAATGTGTCGTGAGAAACACAGTGTGGTGATTGAATTATAATGTGGTGATCGAAATGTGTCGTTGATAATGTTGATGATAAAAGACAGTGTTATACAAAGATAAAGTGTGATGATCTTTGTGGTGATACGAGTGTGGTGACAATCTGATGATACGAGTGTGTAGTTGACAATTTGGTGATTTTTGTGGTTATCCGAGTGTGTTGCACAAACATAATGTTGTTGAAAGAAGACAATGTCACATAAGGACAAAATGTTGTGATCTTTGTGATGTTCAAGGTGTGTAGTTGATATGACAAACATAATATTAGCGATAGAGTTTGGTGATCTAAGTGTGTAGTTGATATGATTAGAGCTGTTAGTTGATAACGACAAAGTTTGACGAGACAATGTCTCATTTGGAGTGGCATCCAAGGGTGCGAAGTTGAGTAGAAAAAGAAAAAATATGCTAGGAAGTGAGAAACAAGAATCTCGAGCAAGGAGTGACCAAGTGTGTAGTGGACATGATCAGAGCCGTTAGTTGACAAACACAAAGTGTCGATTACAATAAATGATGTTTTGATCCAAACAGGTAGTTGATAAACATAGAGCGGGTAGTTGACAAATACCACTGTCACACCAAGACAAAGTGTGGTGATCACACGTGTAGTTGATATGATAAATATAGTGTTGTCAACCGAGCTTGGTGATCCGAATGTGTAGTTGTTGGGTGATCGGAGCGTGTTGTTGACATGACAAACATAGTGTTGTCGAAAGAGTTTGGTGATCCAAGTGTGTAGTTGACATGATCAGAGTTGGTAGAGATCCGAGTGTGTAGTTGTTGATCAATTTTGATGATTCGTAACTGTCAAACACAGATGATGTTTGACAATTACAATAGATAATGTTTGGATGATACATATCTCGAAAGCTTTACAACAACTTTCACACTTCGTGAAATTTGTTATGGATAACAAGATATCATATGTTATGAGAAGAAACAATCGTTAAATTTGATTTTAATAATTGATAATAATATTTAAATTGATAATTAATATAATAAAAATATGAAAAAGATTAATTATTAACTTGACTAAATAGAAGAATCAAATCAAATAATTAATAAAAATTTGATAACTGATACTAATGATATACTACGACATGAAGAAAAAAATGATCTAGAATATCACAAAAAGAAAAAAGCAACCGATATGATGCGACTTGTAAACGTTGTCATAGAGCTTGAACTTTGATGTAAGAATATTAGAAGGATATGGCAAAACCTTGAACCAACTCGGTTAGACTGGTGCCTTCACTATCAAATCAATCGATATTTTTCTCGATTTTTGTCTCGATTTTTATCAACTATCCTAACCTTAAGTGTAATGCAAGTGCACTATACAACACAACTAGGTGTACAATTATACGTTAAGTACATGAACGATCCAAACATGATACTTATATGCTTTAGTTCACATAAGCACCACCAAACGATCTCTTAGGTCAGCTTGTGCACTAACAATGTCTTATTCATTGTTTTCTATTACAAACTAACTAAAATACTCAACTTTCACTTTCTACAATCTGCTAATATGAAGTTCATTCAAGATGAATCTTACAGCAATTGAAAGTCTATTGTACGAGCTTTCCACTGATATAGATAACACCTTGATTAGATCAAGGTAACTCCTACCACAATTGATCAAAATTTACAATTTCTAACACTTATAACTCGAAACTTCTCATATCCTCATCCTGATCTTCATGTTTGATTTAAGTTTTGAGTGATCAAACAAGCTCCAAACTAGACATACAACATCTCACTAGAAACTTTATCTTCTAGAGCTTCCAATAAGATAAGACATACATGCAACAAGCAACCACTGAGTTCGAGATGTGGTGCCGAAGATAACAATATCTTGCAGTTGATATTGTTATCTTCGACACGAAACAAGCGTTACGTTATTGACATAACGTAACGCCTTTTCTGATTGTGATCTCTGCACGAAATTCACAATGTAGCTCCTCTGACTCACTTGCATCCCTTCCAAGAAGTTCCACCTCCAAATCCCAAATCGTTTACTCAAGACCAACCAAGAGATGTGGGTGAAATCTCTCTTCATCTTCAAAATCGTCATGCTGTGATCTAAACTTTGACAATTTATTGCTCCTAACTCAAACTTCCAATTGGGCTCAAACTTCATAGAAAATTCTCTCTGATCTTTCATTACTACTCTCTAAAATTTCACCTTCAAACCCCAAACCGATTACTCGAAATAGATCAAGTCCTTCGTCTATGCTAACTTATGAGTTTTACATAGCTAAGTAGTAAAATCCATGACCCCAAAACCTTCTCTTAACCAAAAGAGTTGAAATTTCGCAAGTATTGAGCTGATAAGGCACACTTCATTATTAGAGATCTTCACTTAGAGATTTGACCTCATGCTCATGGAACAACTTAATCTTTGAATCCAAGCAAAACAATTTTACTTTTCTTTCTCAATTGTTACAGCCAACTTCAATCAACCATTTCGAGGTCAAACGCAACCCAAATGTAGGACTATTTTTCTTCGACCTCCTTGACTTTGAATGATCATAACTCCACAATCAAAACTCCAAATCGATCAATCCTTCATACTGTAGTCCAGCTTGAGAGCTTTCCAATGAGACCTCACACTCCACAAGAAGACTTTTGAAATCCCAAAACCATCCATGGGACTTGGTTGAACCTAATTGTTAAAAAATAGACCAATGAGAAAGAAGATTAGAGATCATTTTTGTAGTGACGCAGGATTACTCCTTTTGTCCATTTAGTATACAAGATATCATTCCCACAGAGGATTTACGTAAGTAATCGCTGCTCCAAGTTCTAGGATCTGTTCAAACACACAACCACACGAGTTTTGCTTAAAAATCCCATCTTCTCACAAAACCACACGTCTTTCAGACACGCCACATGGTGCTCTGGAACTAAACAAACACCTACCAACTAAAATATCACACAATTATCCACAGAGAAGCTTGGGAAGACGATCTTCTTGCTTCCAGGTTGCTTCTTCCGGTCTTCTCGATCCCGTCTTCCCGAAGCAATTCTCGTCTTCTGGGGGTTCAGCTCGTCTTCTCACCCCTCCAGAAGGCTGTCCTGCTTCGCAGAAGTCGACTAGTAACGGTCTGTAACGACCTATGTTACACATAGGAAGTTTGTCTATTAGTAAGGTGTTTAGTTATAACTAAGTGTTGAGAATGTTTATTGGCTGCCAAAGTACTTTAAGGATATATCAAGTTAGTCATGACTAGCTAAAAGTTAGTTATGGTTAAACTTAGCTGTACTTTTGGCAGAATTCAGATATTTGCTAAAGAGTGAGCACTACTATCTTGTCATCTTGTCTAAAAGGTAGAAAGGAGGTGGAAAGTATCCCTTATCTCCTTTTTGACTTGATATTAGTGGTTGGATTAAAGTTGTGGATTTTGTGGACATTAAAAACAAGAAGAGATTCCACATGTTTCCTTTTTAGTGGGTCCTAGTGTAGAGGGGGGGTGGAAATTCGAGATTCCTTGAGAATATTCCAGAATCCTTCTAGAAGTTGTTGACTTTGAAGGAATAAGCCCATGTGAAAAGATAAAAAGCCCATGTGATCAATGCTTTTATCTTAAGTAATATCTTAGTAAAACCCGGTAAAAGTAGTTACGGCTGAGTTACCGGGGGTACCAAAGTAAAAACTTAGAATGTATAAATAGAGGAGTAGAGAAGAGCTCCTCATCCTTGTTTTCACATTGTCGTAATGACAACTTGAGTAATATAGAGAGTGTGGGATATTTTTAGCATGTGTGAACATGAGAGACGTCGTTAGAATGGAGGATTTTAGTTGATGTGTTTAAGGAGGCTTTTAGTTGATAAGTTTGTGGGTGTATGAATGAGTGAACTCAGTATTTTCCCTTCAAGTTCATGGTGTGCTTCCATCAAAGCCATCAGAGGTGACCCCTGAGTGAGAGACAGGCCCGACATGTTGCAGATTCGTGGATGACGATCGTGGAGGTTGAGAGATCGGGGGGTAGTTGATCGATAGGACCGCGGAGGGTTTACATTTTTGGTTCCGTTGCCGGGACCTCACTTGAAGGGATCGTTGAACGATGTTTAGAGTTCAGTTCTATATTCGACAAAAGGAGATTATGAGAGAGCACATGGAGAGAACGTTGGGAGGAGAGAGAGCTAACGCGATGTTAGCAACGTTAGAACCTTTCGTGTATCCCGTAGTGATATATGACGCGTTCGAAGTTTGAGGAGAGTTGAAAGAGGGTGCAACAAGAGTTGTAGAGAAAGGAGGAGAGAAAGGTTATTAGAGGAGATAAATTTGTGAGTTTAGAAATTCTGCTCTCTGGAAAATTTGTACAGTCGCTGTCAACTTTTCTATGAATTTTATTTTCCTGAGAAACTTTCCAGTGTTTTAGATTGGCTGATAACCTATCTAAGACAAAAGAAATCATAGGAAGAGGTGGTCTAGAGAGGGAGCAATGAATTTTTAAAGTTGAGGGGGTCTATTCGTGAGAGTTGAGGAATTCTGTTATCTGAAAACATTTACAGTCATTGTCAGATTTTCTGTGAATTTTATTTTCCTGAGAAACTTTCCAGTGTTTTAGAGTGGCTAATAAGCTATCCAGGACAAAAGAAATCATGAGAAGATGAGGTCTGAAGAGAGAGAAAGAAATTTTCAAAGTGGAGGGGGTTGAAAACCATGAGGGAAGTGAAAATATACAAATTTCAGTTCTCTGAAAATTTGTACAGTCATCACCATCTCTTCTGATTAGGGAAGTTTCTGTTGAAACTTCATGATTTAGTAGCTTGGAGGTTGAGCTACTGAAGACCACAAAAATCTTGGAGAGATCTCTTACCAACTAAGAGATATACGTTTCGGCATACAAGGAGGTCTTGAAGATACTTCATGGGGAATCCAGTTCGAATGACGAGGTGGAAGAAGAGACGTTTAGGAGTTCGAACAGAGACGGAGAAGCCCAAGTTAAGTATAGATGAGTTACGAACCCGCATCTATAGCACTTGGGGTGCCCTCTTTACCCTATACGAAGAAGCTTCCACGACCATTGACACAGATTTGAAGAAAGCCGAGTTTAAAGCATCATTCACTGTGGAGGCCACGAATGCTCCTGGTGAAGTAGAGTTGGATCCTTACAAGAGTGAGTTCAAGATGTCTGTTGTGATTAGTACAAACGATGGTGAGGAGGATCATATCTTCGATAGTTAATTTTAGATTAGATTTTATTTTGTGTATAGCATGTATAATACACGATTTGTAATATAAAGCTCGGAAGAGTTAAGAAAGTGAGGTAGAATTATTTTCCTCTATGATATTTTGTCCACTTAATGGTTGAGAAGGTGCAACATGAGTGGAAATTCAAAAGATTGGAAAGTTAGACTTAGAAACATTCCTCAAGGTTTAGATGTCATAGTAAGTGTCGGAGAAAGTTCGAGAGAGATTATCGTCGAGTTTGAAAACCCTAGTACTAAACCTCAAGTAGAATCTCCGAGGAGAAGAGTAGAAACCGACTTGTGGTGTTATTTCTGTAGAGGGTTGGGACACAAAGTAGTAAATTGTCCAACTAGAATCAGAACCGAGAGAGCTAAAGGGAAGCGGGAGTTTACTGATTTAAGTCTTCGAGTGGGTCCATCGTCACCAACGTCAATTCATCTTCTAGGTGAAGATCCTTGTCCAAGTTGTGGAGTGGGTGATCTATCCAGAGGACACAAGTGCGTCGATGTGGCCGTCCTACTTACGTCAGTAGTCGAGAAGTTGGATGAGACTCAAAGAGCTGAGACGGAGAAGTTGTCGACTTCAAAAGAGGACTCAGCTGAGTTGTGATGGAGATCGTCATTCGGATGGTGGAGAAGGCGGTGATGCGACTCAGGCTCATGATTACCTTGGGAGAAGAGATGGCACAAGAGGTGTTGTTACAACCATTTCTTTTCATTTTATCTATGGTAGATTATTCGCGAATGGAATTGGTGATGTTCATACTCTTTTAGCGAGTAGTTATTGCACAAAAATTAGAAGGGTAGAAAGAATAGTTACAAGATGGGGAAGTTACCAGTGTTTCATGGGAAGGACAATGAAGATGTAGAACCATTTGTACGAGACTTCAAAAGGGGTTGCATCGGAAACAACGTGAGAAGGAAGGAAGAATGGGTGTTGTTACTGCCAGAGTTTTTAGAAGATTTTGCTCTTACGTGGTATGACAACCGAGTGAAGAGCAAGACACCTGGTGCAGTTGAGGACACATGGGAGACGTTGAGTAATGCACTCATCGAAGAATTTCTTCCAGAAGAGAGTTATGAGAAGCTCATGGTGGAGCTTACTCATTTGAAGCAACGGGACGACGAGAAAGTTCGGCAATATGCCGAAAGGGTGGATAAGTTGGAGCAACGGTTTCGGACGGTCCTACGGAAGAGTGGAGACAATGTGGAGCTAACGATGGCGGGGATTGGAGCAATGTTGACCAAGAACTTGGTGGGAGGGTTGAGACCTTCAATTCGAACCCAAGTGAGGTACGAGAAGCCAACAACCAAAGCGGAGGCCATCAAGATTGCGACAAACATGGAAGAGAGTTTGGATGAAGGAGATATCATCCAACCTCATCATGCTGCTCTGGTGTCGACTCCGACTCTTGGTGTAGTCACAATGATCGCACCTGCACCATCACAATTGGTGATTGCTTCAACGTCAGCTCCTACTCCAACGGTGGTGCCAAGACCGTTTGTCCCAACAACGATGTCTACTGCCACCTCTGATTTTCATGCCGAGCTGAAGAGCATCACCGATACTCTTGCGGATCTCAAGATAAACGTGGTGCAGTTACGAGAATGGAGGAACAAAGGTGGAGGAGGAGGTCAAAGAGGTTACGACAACAATCCCAACCGAGGAAATCAAGGTAACTTTGGAGGCAACCAAGGTAACTTTGGAGGAATCACTTGTTGGACGTGTGGAGGTTCTCATTTCCAGCGAAATTGTCCTAACAACGAAGCAAGAGGTACCGAAGCTATCAGAATGAATGTGGGTGGAGGAAATCCATCACAAGGACGAGACAAGGGGTTGACTACTATCGATGTCGTGCGAGATTCCATCTACGAGAAAGGAGAGAGTTCAAACTCTTCTCATGCACCGGTGGAGCTTTTAGCTCAAGAAAGGAAAAGAACTCGATTTTCTGATGAACCGGTTTTCATGGAGGAGTCAGCAAGTAGAAGTACTCGTTCGAGTAATGTTTCGAGTACACCAAGGGAGCCAAGAAGGAAGCTAGGGATGGCGGATTTCACCATTTCATCTTCCCAAGCGGGATATGATGTGGTTGAAGATGTGGGTGCTCAGAAAGCCAACATCACTGTTGGACAACTGATCGCACTTAATCCCAGCTTACGAAGAGAACTCAGAGGAGGACTGAGTTCTAAGAGAAGCAAGAAGAAGAAACCCAAGAGCAAGACATCAAAGTCTGTGGGAGTTGGTGTGGTGGATGTGCATGCTTCAGAGGTATGCACTAGGGCTTCAAAGATTGAAGTCCGGTTGAATGGTCATTACGTCTCTGACGTATTGGTGGATGGAGGATCGGCTGTCAACGCCATATCGGAGAGGTTGATGAAGAAGTTGGGGATGGAACCAACTCGCCCGGCTAGCATTGTCGTGGGGATGGCTAACAAGCAACGGGTAAGACCTCTTGGTGTGTTAGAGAAGGTGGTCGTGTCTGTGATGGGAGTTCAAACGTTGATGTCCTTTCAAGTGTTAAAGGACTCTAGTTATGATTTGCTCCTAGGTAAGCCTTGGTTGAGAGCTGTGCGCACCACTGATAGGTGGCACAAGGGATACTTACGGATTGGGCCTAGAGATCATAGAGTGATAGTTCCTCTCTCGGGTGTTGGAGTTGTGACTTCTGACTCTGATAGACCCACTAGTGACTACTGGGAATCTGATACGGAGGATGATCAGAGTGTATCAGAAGTAGATACCGGAGATTCTTACGATCAAGAATCCTCGTCTGAAGACGAAGGATTTGGTCGAGATGAATCATTACATCAGCTTAGTGCTATTGACTTGTTGCCTCGACCAGCAGTGGAGAAAGATCCTGACAAAGAAGATTTGAGTGAGGCAGAGATTGTGAGAAGACTCTCTACCCTGAAGTTTGGTATCAATGTCACTCAAGAAGAGAAAAGTAGATTCCTAGATATATTTCGAAAATATATCCATGTGTTTGCTTTCAGCTACAAGGATTTGAAGGAGGTGACTCTCGAGACTCATCGAATCGAATTGGAGGAGCACGCAAGACCAGTTCGACAGAAGCAGAGAAGGATCAATCCCACAACGGCAATGATGGTCAAGGAAGAGATAGACAAGTTGAAGGAGGCGAGTTTCATCTATGAGGTGGAGAACTCAGAATGGGTTTCACCCATTGTGATTGTCAAGAAGAAGAATGGTAAGCTGCGAGTGTGCATAGACTATAAGAAGCTGAATGCAGTTACCAAGAAGGATTATTATCCTCTACCATTTATAGATGAGATTTGGAGGAAGTTGCTGGTCATGAGTGGTACAGCTTTGGTGATGGTTATAGTGGGTATAACCAGATCAAGATAGCATAGGAGTACCAACAGTTGACTACTTTCACTATTCCTTGGGGAACATTTTGCATTTCGGGTGATGCCATTCGGATTGTGTAATGCTCCGGCCACGTTTCAAAGGTTCATGAACAAGGTCTTTGAACCATTCATAGGGAAGTTTGTTCGGGATTTCATTGACGATTTCTGTGTGTACGGACGAAAGGAGGACCACTTTGATCATGTGATCAAAGTTTTGCAGCGGTTGGAGCAAGCCAACGCTTCTCTAAATCCAGAGAAGTGCATCTTTGGCTGCGAAGAAGGTCTGCTGTTAGGGCACATCATTTCCAAGAATGGGATTGCGATAGATCCTGAGAAGGTGAAGAAGATTGTGGATCTTCCATTTCCGATCAACTTGACAAAGTTGAGGCAATTTCTTGGCATGGTTGGATATTATCGTAGGTTTGTCTTTTCCTTCTCAAACAAAGCAATAGCTTTGACTATGTACATGAAGAAGGGAGTTGATTTTGACTTGATAGTGCATGATCAGAAGGCAAAGGAAGCATTTGAGGAGCTGAAAAAGGCATTAGTGACAGCTCCTATACTTGCTAAACCTGAGTGGAGTAAAGCATTTATTCTGTATACGGATGCCTCCAATGTAGCAATCGGATGTACATTAAGTCAGCTAGATGGAGATGGGCATGATCATCCTAAAGCGTATGCTAGTAGGCAGATGGTTCCAGCGGAGAAGAATTACTCCGTGACTGAACGAGAAGGATTAGCGGTGATCTTTGGATTGAAGAAATTTCGACACTATTTGCTAGGAGGGAAATTTTCCATAGTCACAGATCACAAGGCTTTAAAGTATATCTTTAATAAGCCTAATGCCGAAGGTCGTATTGCTCGTTGGAAGATCCTTCTAACAGAATACGATTATGTGATCGAAGATAGACCAGGGAAGAAGCATGCGAATGCTGATCTTTTGTCAAGGGCTTATGATGATGAGGGAGAAGAACCGTTTGATGATTCATTTCCAGACGAGCATCTGATGACCATCACAAGCATCGAGGAGATACCGGACGAGTACAAAGAAACCTGGAGTTTTCTTGTAGATGGCTCTTTTCCAGAAGGTATGCATACCCGAGAACGTAACGCGTTGATCAAGAGATGCAAACCTTACACCATGGTGGAGGGAATTCTGTTTCATCAAGGAGCAGATGGGTTACTAAGGAGAGCAGTTGGTCAGAAGGAGGCATTCAAGCTAATGCACGAGTTTCACGACGGAACTGTTTGCGGAGGTCACTTTGCTGGTAAGATAACAGCCTTCAAGATTTTGGATGCGGGTTATCACTGGAGAGGGATTTTCAAAGAGTGTTTAGACTATTGCAAAACTTGTGACGTATGTCAAGCATTTGCTCTAAAGTCTACTAGAACACCTCCGTTAAGATCAATTCCAGTATTAGGGCCGTTTGAGAAATGGGGTATTGACTTTGTAGGTCCTCTTAATAAGACACCTCGAGGCAATAGATACATTGTAGTCGCCACTGACTATTGTACCAAGTGGGTAGAGGCTAGACCTTTGAGAGAGACCAATGAAACAGAAGTCGGTAGATTCCTATGGGAGAGGATCATCACGAGATTTGGATGTCCGTAAGAGTTGGTCTCAGATAGAGGAGGAGAGTTTGTAGGGAGCATGACTACTGCTATGCTACGACACTTTTCTATCAAGCCACGAGTAACGACCTCATACAAACCAAATGCTAATGGTCTTGCGGAGAAGACCAATCTTACACTTTGTATGATGCTCGCCAAAGATGCTGGTGTTGAAACTGCGAAACATACTTGGGATAAGAGGCTACATGTCATCTTATGAGAGTACCGAACGACAACAAAGACTTCTACTGGATACTCCCCATTTCGACTGGTTTATGGAGTGGAGTCCAAGTTGTCGATCCAATTCGAATTGGATACTTTTCAAACTATTCAACGAAAGTTGAAGAGGTCGAGAGGAGAAGACGTGGTCAGATCAAGAAGGGAGCAACTCATGGAGTTGGAAGAGACCCGAGCGGTAGCAATGATCCGGATGGAACGAGCTCAGGCGTATCAAAAGAAGAGTTACGACAAACGGTTGGGCAAGAGGGAGGTAAAACCTTTTCAAGTCGGAGATTGGGTTATGTTGTATGATGCTATCAGATTCAAGAGGGCTAGGAAGAAGTTTCTTCCGAGATATTTTGGTCTTTTTGTTGTAGATAAGGTGTGGAGCAACTTCACATATGACCTTCAAGAGCTGGGAGGAAGGAGATTTGATCGAGTAAATCATGACAAGTTGAAGTTGTTTCATCGACGAAAGTTCTCTCTTCACTCCGAGGACGGAGCGAAAATTTAGTCCGGGGGTAAAATGTAACGACCTATGTTACACATAGGAAGTTTGTCTATTAGTAAGGTGTTTAGTTATAACTAAGTGTTGAGAATGTTTATTGGCTGCCAAAGTACTTTAAGGATGTATCAAGTTAGTCATGACTAGCTAAAAGTTAGTTATGGTTAAACTTAGCTGTACTTTTGGCAGAATTCAGATATTTGCTAAAGAGTGAGCACTACTATCTTGTCATTTTGTCTAAAAGGTAGAAAGGAGGTGGAAAGTATCCCTTATCTCCTTTTTGACTTGATATTAGTGGTTGGATTAAAGTTGTGGATTTTGTGAGCATTAAAAACAAGAAGAGATTCCACATGTTTCCTTTTTAGTGGGTCCTAGTGTAGAGGGGGGGTGGAAATTCGAGATTCCTTGAGAATATTCCAGAATCCTTCTAGAAGTTGTTGACTTTGAAGGAATAAGCCCATGTGAAAAGATAAAAAGCCCATGTGATCAATGCTTTTACCTTAAGTAATATCTTAGTAAAACCCGGTAAAAGTAGTTACGGCTGAGTTACCGAGGGTACCAAAGTAAAAACCTAGAATGTATAAATAGAGGAGTAGAGAAGAGCTCCTCATCCTTGTTTTCACATTGTCGTAATGACAACTTGAGTAATATAGAGAGTGTGGGATATTTTTAGCATGCGAGAACTTGAGAGACGTTGTTAGAATGGAGGATTTTAGTTGATGTGTTTAAGGAGATTTTTAGTTGATAAGTTTGTGGGTGTATGAATGAGTGAACTCAGTATTTTCCCTTCAAGTTCATGGTGTGCTTCCATCAAAGCCATCAGAGGTGACCCCTGAGTGAGAGACAGGCCCGACATGTTGCAGATTCGTGGATGACGATCGTGGAGGTTGAGAGATCGGGGGGTAGTTGATCGATAGGACCGCGGAGGGTTTACAGTACACTACATATCATAGCAGGTTACGTTTATGTAGCTTGCTCCTACTTGCAATCCAAATGTGAAAGTTGCTACTTGCAAGTAAAGTTTCAAAGATATTCTAGTTTGGCTCGACATCCCGTAGCTGCTACATGCAAGTAAAGTTTTTGATCATGTTCTAACTTGAGTCTTGACCCTTGGTTGAATATTCATTGGTTCACCATAACTTGATATATAGAACGCTTAAAATAAAATATATTACAATAAGAATAATATGGTAAAAATGTATAGCTTATAAATTCACCCACATGTAAAAGTATATTTTTGATGCTACATCCACTTTCTTACTTAAACATAATCTGTTTTGATCGTCAAATAATTGAATCAACAACCCTCAAACAAGTATAATATATTTTTATCTTGAAAATATCTATAAATAATGAAGAGGTCCCTTATATTGAACTGGTCCACATTATATTATCTAAAACTATCTATAAGATACTAAATATTTCATACTATCCAAAATTATCTGCAATGATAACTAGTCCGTATTGTCCACAAATATCTACAAATAATGAATATGTTCCTAGAATCCAAGAAAATGATAAACAATAGATCATTTTGGTCCGAACATTACCATGGTTTAAAAATAACCACAAGTTCACAAAGATAATATTAAGATTCTTTACGCAAAGATCATATTAAGATTCTTATCTTTTGATGCTACACTCACTTTTTACTTCGATATATTAACTATTTTGATTCTCAAATAATTGATCAACAATCCTCAATTGTATACAACAATAATGGATCTGTATTATCCATAAATATCTACAAACAATGAATATGTACATAATAACAAACAATCGATCATTATGGTACGAACATTACCATGGTTCAAAAATAACCAAGAGTTCATGGAGACCATACTAAGAAAGTGATGCTACGTCCACTTTCTTACTTCGATATATTAATTATTTTGATCCTCGAATAATTGATCAACGATCTATTTTGATCCCTCAAATAACTGAGCAATGATATATTTTGATCTTCAAATAACTGGTCAAAATTCTCGAACAACTGATACAATCTAATTTTATCTCGAAGATATTTACAAATAATAAATCAGTCCATTTATCTAAAAATATTGATAAATAATGAATCTATTCATGTTATCAGAAAATCTATACATTAATGTTATCAAAAAATACCTACAAAGAATGAATCCGTTTGTAAAAAGGTCTACATCATGTTATTCATAATACCTACAAAGAATGAATTCGTTCGTATTACCCAACAATATCTACACACAATGAATCCTTTCATAATCTTCCAGAAAAACTTCAAACAATGAATCCGTTCGTAATCTTCCAGAAAATTGACATATGATGAACAAGTTTTGGCCCGAAAATAACCGACAAGTTCTGACCCAAAAATAATCGATAATTACACATGCGGACGTTCTCTAGTTTACAACCAGAGAACTGATCTCTGCATTCACAGATATTTACTTGACTGCACCCATCTTAACATTGCATTACTTAACTGCATCTCTGACTGGAAACAGCAGATTCAGCGGGTCAAAATGCTACATCATTTGAATGCAAGATGTACATGTCAGCCATGTATTTACATTGAAACTTCAGTGTCTTAATAGCATATCATCAGCCCATGTGATCTCTTACTTGTTTTGTTCAATGTCTTTACACAACCGTAAACTTGTTGTTGCTAGTCACGGGTGAAATAATTACTACAATCTTAAGAGAGAATTATGAGGTCAAGCACTATAAACATATTAAGGGTGCGGTCAAGCAAATTTATGCTGCATTCATAACCAGCCTATGATAATAAAGGTCTCTGTCCACTAACCTCTTGACAAGCTTATCAACTATGTCAATTATGTTGGGTAATAAACTCTTGCTTTCTACTATTGAGGTTTTTATTGTAATTAGGATATTCATGTCACTATTCACTTTTCTACACTTTTACTTCATGTCCGACTCAAGTGGCATACATCCTCCACGTGGAGGCAAAGCTGACGTGTTCCATGATGGAACACAATATATGAGAATGATAAGCGTCAAGTTCAACTTGCCATTTCAGATTTGCAAGCACTATGAAAAATTTCTGAAACAAGTGTTATCAGATAAAAACTTACGTCTTTTTTCCATCCATTCGCTAAGGAATCTTTTTGCTTCACTTTGACACTCATAGTAGCTCTGTAATAAAGTACATTGCATCTCCTCAAGTTTCATATGGAAGATCCTCATAAATTTGGTTTATTTACCTGGTCACCCCTCTGAAACCGTATCTTCACTTGGTCACACCCTCAGATTTTGCATATCACTTGGTCGATCCTCTCTCCAGTTTTCTAGTCGTAATTCTGACGTGGAGTAGATGGTGGACAAAGATCAGCATAGTGACAATGCACAGTTTGATGTAATTTACAGATCTTTCTGTGCTGGCGATATTGCAAGTTGATGCGCAAGATCATTAACGATTCATACAATGCGAAGCTGAATGAGCAATTACTCACACGAGATAGTATTTTCTCGAACTAATATCTTCATGCTTGTTGTCGTTTTGTGTGAAATCATCCTCCGCTCCTCTCAATTGATGCAGGTTCTTGCACACGTCGAATTCTTTCTTTAGGTGACGATTAATCCCGCCTGCACTTCTCAGGTTCCATTCCATGGACCGTGCAAAAGTGTGCCTTGAATTTTTTCAGCGATTGTCATGAATTTCAGCAAGATACTCGATGTACTACCATTCAACCTTAAACCGCGATCCAGCAGTGAGTCAAAGGCACAAGAATTGACAGAATATCGCTATTCACTACTTGTGAGTTTAGATCACACTATGATCTCATCTACTAGATAGAACTATATCGTCTTTCAGTGATGAGATGAATGACATAATGATGTCATTAGACTGTCGTGATGGTTGAATGGCACGCACCTGCCATTCAGCTCATAAGGATCAAGAAGAAGAAGTCTAAGGACAAGACCAACGTCTCAAGTGTGAGAGTTGGTGTAGTGGATGCTCAAGTCTTTGAGATATGCACAAAAGCATCCAAGATCGAGGTTCTATTGAATGAAAATTTTGTACTTGATGTGTTGGTGGACAAAGGTTTTGTTGTAAATGCGATATCTGAACGTTTTATGAAGCGGTTGGAGATGAAGCCCACGAGATCGACAACATCATTGTTGGTATGGCTAAGAAGCAAAGGGTGAGACCTCTTGGAGTCCTAGAGAAAGTAGTGGTGTTTGTTATGGAGGTACAAACGTTGATGTATATGTCTTTTCAAATTCTGAAAGATTCTAGCTATGACTTGCCTTTTGGAAGACCTTGGTTGAGAGCTGGTCATATGATTGATATATTGCACAATGGCTACTTGAAGATAGGACCTAGCAACCATCTCAAGTGGTGGTTGTGTGACTTTTGATTCTGATAGATCGACTGAGAATTAGAAACCGAACATAATGAAAATATCTCTAGAGTAGATACGAGTAGTTATTCTGATGAAGAGCCGTCAGAAGATGAAGAGTTTGATATGTGACTGCATCATATCTCATATTGGAGCTATCGATTTACTCCTTCGTCCATCTGTCGAGAAGGAACTCGACAAAACAAAATTAAGTGAAGAGGAGTTGGAGCGAAGGCTCGCTATCATCAAGTTTGGTTCCAAGGTGACTTTGGAGGAGAAGAGAAGATTCTTGGAGATATTTACAAAATACATCTACTTGTTTGCTTTCAGCTATAAAGATATGAAAGAGATGACATTGGAGACGCACCGAATTGACATGGAGGAGGATGTGAAACCTGTTCGACAAAAGCAACAAAAGATCAATCCACCAACAATAGTGATTGTCAAAGAAGAGATTAATAAACAGAAGGAGGCTAGTTTTATTTATCAAGTGGAGAATTCAGAATAGGTATCTTCTATTTGTGATCATGAAGAAGAAGAACGGTAAGCTTCAGGTATATGTGGATTACAAGAAGTTGAATGCGATCACTAAGAAGGACTAGTACTCATTATCATTCGTAGATGATCTTGGAAGAAGTTGTGAGTCACGAATGATATAATTTTGGAGACGATTATAGTGGATATGCAATGCTCCAGCCACTTTTCACAACGTTTCATGAACAAAGTATTCGAACCGTTTCTTGGAAAGTTTGTCGGAGACTTCATTGATGGATTTTTGTGTGTATAAGCGGAAGGATGATCACTTTGATCATCTGATCAAAATCTTAGAGGATTGGAGCAAGCTAATGCATCTTTGAATCCAATAGAGTGCACTTTTGGCTGCGAAGAGGACATGTTGTTGGAGCACATTGTCCCCAAAAGTGGAATAAGAGTGTGATCCAGACAAGGTGAAGAAGATCATCGAATTAGCATTCCATACTAACTTGACCAAGTTGAGACAATTTCTTGGAATGGGTGAGTATTATCGTAGACTCGTCTTGTCCTTTTCCAATAAAGCTTAATCATTGATCAACTACATGAAGAAGGTATAGACTTCGAATTGATACTACAATATCATAAAGCTAAGGAAGCGTTTGAGGATTTGAAGAAGGGTTTGATGATAGATCCAATCCTCGTCAAACCTGACTCGATTAAGTCATTCATTGTTTATACTCATGCATCTAATGTTGTGATTGGATGTACCTTGAGTCAGTTCGATGAGAATGGGCATGACCATCTGTTAGCTTATGTTAGAGTCAACGAATGGTGCAAGTTGAGAAGAACTGCTCCATAACAGAGAAAGAAGGATTGATCGTAATCTTTGCTTTGAAGAAGTTTCGGCACTATTTGCTTGGAGGAAAATTCTTTGTAATGATGCTCACAACGTTGAAGTACATCTTTAATAAGTCTAACACGGATAGGTCGGTGGAAGATCCACATGACGGAATATGATTACGTCATTGATGATAGGTAAGAGAAGAAGTATGTCAACTTAGATCTGTTGTCTAGAGCTTACGATGGATTGAGAAAAGAACTGTTAGATGCTAATTTTCTGGATGAGAACTTGATGACTATCACTTTGAGCGAGGAGATATCGGAAGAATACAAAGAGGTGTGGGATTTTCTTTCTGATGGTTCATTTCCTGAAGGCATACGAGCTAGAGAAAGAAATGCTCTAATGAGGAGGTGTAAGCCATACATGATCATCGAAAGAGTTTTTTTCCATCAAGGTGTTGATGGATTAATGCGATGAGTTGTGGGTAAAGAGGAGCTGCGAGGTTGAGCTAGAGTTCCACGATGGACCTGTATGTGGTGATCAATTCGCTGATAAAATGACGACCTTCAAAATCTTAGACGTTGGATATCATTGAAACAGCATTTTCAAGGATTGTTTGGAGTATTGCAAAACTTGTGATGTATACCAAAGTTATACATCACAAAGTGTAAGACAATGTCATTCATGACTTGATGGAAAAATGTTCCAACATAGTGCTTGTGATGCTTGTCACAAATTCACCAAAGCTTGGAGGAGGGAGGTTCCGTCGTGTTAATCATGATAAGCTCAAGCTCTTTCATCAAAAGAAAGATGTAATTTCAGAAATTTCTTTACAAGTGTACGTTTTTTTGATAATTTGTTTGGCTTGTGCCTCCTCCTCTCTTGTGAGGGGAGTGAACCTTCGCTGAATGGGTCAGCTTGTTGCGTTCAACTCCCAACGAAGGTACATTGGTGTGAAATGCTTGTAATCGTAATGTAGAAAGTGCTTGTCCGCTGATAAATGGATGTTCACGGACAGATACATTGTAACGCGTATGTCTATCAGCAGTTAGTTTAGCATACCGTCATACACCCACTGGTTTGTAGAAATAGAACATACAAAGTTCGATGAGAGCACAATACTACCCTTAGTGCCTTGGTGTAAATTTCTGCGAGTAAACCGGTTTCGAGATCTGGTTTTGCTAATGCAATAAGTGCCTTGGTGTAAATTTCTGCTTGTAAACCAGTTTCGAGATCTGATTTTGCTAATGCCTTGAGTGCCTTGGTGTAAAAAAGTGGTTGTAAGCCGGTTTTGAGATCCGGTTTAAGCGAAACAAGTATTGAACTCTTGTTAAAGTGAGCAAAAATCTTGTTACAGTGATCAACTCGTTTTGAATGAAATCAACTTTACCCGAATTCAGTTCTCAGGAGAATTTACCAGAACTTAGAATGAAATTAGATTTCTTGGCAAAACTTTCAATTCATAGCACGATTCGAACTTGAGACCTCTGTCTCGTTATGTTCAAACTCTCAACCATCTAAGCTACGACACTTTTGTTACAAGAGAACGTTACTATTTATATACTCCGACCTATGGTTTAACTATGCAACTGCATAGCAATCTCATTCACAAAGGACACAAACATTGTTTGAACTAGGACTCCAGATCCTTGGTTAAAATCTATCCATAAGAGGGCTTCTCAATCATCCACCCGCCAAAATCACAACATAACTTATGTAAAAGATTTAGGATCTCTGCCACTATCATTTGTTAAGTTTATCACGTTTATCGAAATGTGAAAAGTTTCACACAGAGAGCAGTAGTTTTTGTGTGCATACAATGTTGATCTTCCTATCGAGTCGGTTTCCTCTTTAGTTTTGTGGTGAAAAGTCTTTCGTACGTTTGGGAGAATTTCAAGTTTATTCGTGTGAATTTTGCTCTGTCTTGGAAGACTTGGCATCGAACGTCAGTGCTACACGTCAAGTTGAAATCATTGAATTCTGGTTTTAGAAATATTTCATAGTGCTTGCAAATCTGAAGTGAGCAAGTTGAACTTGGCGCTTACCGTTCTCGTGCACTATTTCCCGTCATGGAACATGTCAGCTTTGCCTCCATGTGGAGGACGTATGCCACTTGAGTCAGACGCGAAGTAAAATTCAGAAGAGTCCTCGTTGTTACATCCATTCCAAAAGTGTACAAAAGTGAACAGTGACATGTCATAATAAAAACCTCAATAGTGGTAAGCAAGAGTTTATTATCCAACATAACTGACATAGTTGATAAGCTTGTCAAGACGCTAGTGGACAAAGACCCTTATTATCATAGGCTGGTTATGAATGCAGCATAAATTTACTTGGCTGCACCCTTAATATGTTTGTAGCGCTTGACCTCGTCTCTCTTAAGATTGTATTATTGATTGCACTCTGTTGACGGAGTGACAATTTAGTCCGGGAGTAAATGTAACACTTAGGGCTTACATGGTATTAAATATGTGATAAGGTATAACTATGTGTGGTGAGTCTTCTAAATAAATCTCAATGCTACACGACACTCTAAGTTAGTGATAGATAACTACGATTAGTCACAGTTAGAGTTGGCTATATTTGCGGACGAAATATTAGAATATTTAAAGTGTGGGAACTACTACTTTGTTTTGTTGTGCATAAGATGACACGTAGATGAATAACACCCTCTTAGTATAAATAGAGAGATTGTGAAGTGATCATTCATCTTTCTTTTCTTTGTATTCTGAAGCCGTTAGGCTATATGTTTATAAAAGATGTGTTCCTCATCTCTACATTTCCATGAGAGTTGAAGTTAACCATGGGTGAGAGACAAGATCTGTAGCAAGCTTGAGGGTCATAGATTACTCTAGACTCAAAGCGATCTGAAGACGAAGTACGATTTCGCTTCATATCGCACTTAAGCCTAGTGTATCGCACTGACTAGGTTGTCTAAGAGTGCGATAGAGTCCTTGTCTAGACTCTTTCAAATCGCTCTCGGCACGAGGAGTATTCGAGTACTACTAATTCGACCTTGAGAACTCTACACTAATTCGACCTTGAGAACTCTATACTAATTCGACTGGCAAATCGAACTCACACTCAAATTGTTTTTCAAGTTTTCAATAGACAGACTCGCAAACTAGTTTTGAACTCAACCTGCTCACAACAATTTGAATATATGTGAATCGATTTCAACCTAAACAACGATTTATTCAAAGAAACGATGTGTCCAATACTTGTGAGCATACTTGAAGCGCTTGTACTTGGTGCGGATAAACTTTCAAGCACCTCCAACGACTCCTCACACTGAAACTTTGTGTTGCTGCCCGGCTGCGAAAATACTTCAAGGAAGCTCGAATGACTCCACATCACTCCATTTCTTTTTTGCGTCTCACTCCTTAAAGCACGAGCTTCAACACCCCTCAAGTAACATGACTTTCACAAGGTCACTATGTGAGGTCCTTGTAACGTGCAAGTTAGGGTTGCACTTGACTCGAACTTGGAGAGGAATCTGCTCAATGTTCACAATACGCACGAACATATAACCTAAACCCTAAAACATAGAAACCTCAAGATTCTAGTCCTCTTACATGTACTCACAGCCGTGACATGACTTTCGAATATGACAATCTAGAATTGAGGCTAAACATTTCCAAGTAGCAGGAACCACACAAAAACTTTACTTCTTTTGAGAAAGTTACATATTAACGAGCTTTTTGATAATTTCTTTAATTTTCTTGAAAGACTTATCTACGTTGCGTAACTCAAACAAGGAGGATTGTCTCTTCTTACTCTCTTTTTTCTCGTGACTGTCTCTAGCTCTTTTCTTTTCCTCCAATGTCATCATACAATATTCAACAAATACTTTTCTATATTGCATTTTCTCTCTGATACTCTTTTCATACAAATTTAACACTCCAACTTTCACATTTTTGTTGGATCTCGCTCTTTGATTCCTAGATGTCCCTTGGGTGACTTGAGGTATATCAAGAACAGCTCCGTGGCATGTTTCACGAAGTCCGTCTTCTTCCCTCTCCTCGTTGATAGTCCTCTCCTCAACAATCAGACTCATATCCTCCTTGTACGTTTGATTTCCACCAGTTTGATATTCACATTGAGAGATGTCCATATCTCCGTCGCAATTCTCTCCATATTGAGGAAGAGACTTAGTATTCTCAAGATCAAACAGAAAATGAGAATCATATCCTAGTAATTCTTTGTCTAATGATACTCCAAACGATCTCACAACAAGAGGATCAGTGTTGGTTCGACTACCAAAAATTGCATTTATTCGATAAAAATGAGGACATTTCCCGTTCAGCTTCTCCTCCAAAGTCAAACTTGTAAGCATTCATCCTCAGTAAGTGCACCTCTAGTGCCATCTTGGATTTTCTTAGCTTTCTTGTACATGTCAATGTAACTTTTTTTCAACTCAACACCGATCACAACAAGAAAGTCGTTCTTCTAGAAAGTTAAGCAACCATGATCTCGAAGACAATTGCTTTGCTGAGACACTTTTCATCACCGACTTTGGTTCATCTCGTTTTGTGTAGTGCTGCAAAGTTTTCTTCGTCTTTGAATAGATTGTAGTCTTCTCATAATCATCGAGATTCAAACGAATGCGAGATTTTTCTTCTCTTCCACTTGGGAGCCATTGCAGTAAGAGATTTATCAAGATTATCAACACTAGCTTCTATATCGATGGAATCTACGTCAGATTTGATCTCTTCACATGGACTGCTCATTTTCTCAGATATATGACTCATATTCGAATTGAAAAATAATTCATGAATTAAAAATCTTTCGTTACTCGCTCCACTACTTCACTGATTGAAGGCTATCTTTCTGAATGTAAGTGGTTTGATCTTTCTCGTGCTGACAATCATCCCGTGATACTTAAAACTGAAATATACGTTCAAACATCAAGAAAAATTACAACCTTAAAAACAAAAGCTGGAATATGCGCCTGTGTCTAATCCTATTTGTGACCTGCAGCTTGACCTGGGCTTTTTCGGTACGGTTTGCGTTAGATTGTTTTCTCCTGAAATGATTTCCACATATTAACTTGCCGGATGATGTGCATTTACCTCTAAAGCCTAACTTGCATGCATATTTGACTTCAGGATACGTATTATTAGACCTTAATTATCTTAACTCACGTGTGTCGTTAGAGTCAAACAACAAGACGAGTTTCCGGCTTTCCGACCTTCCCGTACGATTCCAACGATTCCCTCATCATGCTCGATTCGTCGTGCTCTTTCCCTCCCCAACCTTTCCCGTACGATTCCAACATCAGATAAAAACTATAGCAGCGCACCTTCGAGGTTCTAAGTCATATTCCGTATGCAGAGGCTTGCAGATTCCAGCTCGGTGACGGCGTTCGATGTATTAATCTCCTAAGCACGATGTCAATTGGTCAATCGTCCGAATGACTCGAATAAAGCGAAACACAATATGGAACGTTTGCATCGGCTCGCAAAACTGCAAAATATGAACTCTACTACAAGAACAAACTCGAACAAACTCACATTGTAAATTTTTATAGCTTGTTCCCAAACAGGGGCAGGGGTTTGTAATTTGCTGCGCGACCTGAAAACAGGGGCTTCATCATCTTCAGATCAGTCAACGTTGGACCTCCTGTCTATCCAACAGTAAAAATGTCTTGTCTACTAGCTTCTCTCCACAGACCAGCTTCTCTCCACAGACCATACTTTAGACACAGCTGGTTAACTTGTGCGCATTGTGAATGGATACTGGACAACAGGCTTCTCTTCACATACCAGTGCGCATGTGAACGGATACTGGACAAAATGCTTCTCTCCACAGACCATACTCCAGACAAAGCTGGTTAACTTGTGCGCATTCTGAATGGATACTGGACAAAATGCTTCTCCACGGACCATACTTAAGACACAGACACAGCTTCTTAACCTGTGCGCAATGTGAATGGATGGACAAAGTGACAAAAATTGTAACTCGCGTCCCCCCTCCCCCGAGAGGGAGGGTTCCAGCTGTTAAGTCCGATTACTTTTGACGATTCAATTTCCACTTACACTGTACACCCGTGCCTGTAGGCAAAGTAGTCCAGCATACGACACTGACATCTCTCCTACACGTTGTTCAGTATGGACTTCACACTTAAAAGTACACTACGTCGTGCTGATGCCAACCGCTACCTACACTCGAAGAATACAGAACAATTCGCTTGACCTTTTAACTACAGCAACATTTTCCTACTTTACAACTGACAGAATAACCTTTTACTCGACCACACCACACTCTCAACTAACAAGAACGAAATTTCTTGCTCCTACTCGTAAATTTGTCATCGCGACATCACATAATTTCCAGGGAAAGTTCCCAAGATTCCGCAATTTACATCTAGGGAATGGGTGAGCTCCTAGTACGACGCAGTCCCCCTGAGCGGAAACCTGGAGGTGGTTTAGGGAGCAAAATCACGGCGGATATACCACCCAACAATGCAGATGCAGATCCTAACAAGAACGCTGGCAAATTTCCCCCTCCAAAGATTTCATCCCAAGGTCCACTGCCAACTGAAACAATAACCTGCATTGATTCGAGGAAAAGGTGTTAATATTTCAAGCAACTTCGTCAAATACTGTGAACTGGCCCTTCGTCATTCTGTGGAGACTTGCAATTGAATATTAACGTACCTGCGGGATAACAACTGCAAGATTCAAAACACCCATCGACTGTCCTGCATAATCAAACGAGAACTCAAGAATTAAGACCGTCGAGTTGCAGTACAAGGAATACTCTCTGTTTGTTCCAGACTAAGTGGATAAACCTTCTCACATCATAATGACAGCTTCCACCAGAATCTAACGCGCCTTCTTTCAACAAATCACCTGCAGCTTCACGATCACTACCTAACACCATCGCATTAGCAGTCAAGATATCTAACAGGTAGGAATGGATACGCGTTACTCCTATCTCGGATACTCTGTTGGAGGAGGGTTCAGAGAACGTCGGCATCCCCTGCCTTCTCTGGTTTGGAAAATTACCTTGACCTCCGCCTGACTTCTCAGTGTATGTGGCAGTCAAGGAGTATGGCACACTATACGTTACCTGCACCAAACATGGAAGTACATATGCGCATCAATAATAAAGTACATGAGCCTAGCAGCCATCCCAGAACACTATCTGTCTTGCCGCTGCGAAGAGAGAAATATACACTCCAAACAAGTACAAGGGCAATTTAGCCGCCATCCCAGAGCAAATCTGTCTTGTCGCTACCAGAAGCGACCAGAAGAAGAATTATACACTAACAACCAAGCAGGCCTCTACATGAATTGAACCTCACAACCAGTTTTGACTTACAGCAAGGGGAGCTCCAAGTAGTGTAAAGACTGCCAAAGCTGAAACGATGACGCTTTGAGGAGGCCCGGTGTAGTGCGGTTGCATCTCAGCGCTTCTGGCCAAATGTGTTATAACTGCGGTACCGGCGAAGCACGCAGCCATGATGGCATTGCCAATTCCCCAAACGCGGCTAGGTCCAAGCTTCCGACACAAGGGCTCTATAATCAAGGACGTTAGTCCCAGAATTACAGACTGGAGCATAAGACCCAGCGATCCCATGTGCACACCGTCGTAGTATAGCACAGAGCGTCTTGAAGTCTCCACATTGGTTGGTTCTCCAAGGTAAACTTCACGGCCCATCCAGTCCGTGTCAAAGAGGATGAAGGGAAACCAAGCTAGCCAGGTGAGCGCGGTGGTCAGCAGTATGTACCACATGGTACGTGGCAAGTCTCTAAGGGCCACGACGAGCTCCCAGAATAAAGCTTCAGAAACCTGCTCGTCCTCTTCGTCATCGTCCTCTGGATCCTCAACCTTGTCCTGATTAATATTTGACACCTCCTGATTAGACTGTCCATCGAGAGGTTTCTCAGCGAGTAGAGGAGTGGTGGCGGTGGAACCATTGGTGTTGTGTCTCGAACTGAGAGACGGGGACCAGGGAATTTCGTCAGCAGCGGTTATACTCAGAATCGTGGTAATGACCAGTACCACCACACCGATCATAAATGCAGACTTCAAGTTCGCACAGGGAGTGTCGCAAGCTTGCGTGGCCGCGAAAGGAATCCATCTCTCCCAGTTATCATAGGCGCCGGTGGCAAATCCCATAATGTTGCCAACCGCCATGAACAGAGAGAAGAAGGCATTCGCTTTTCGCGTTCTTCTTTGGTCTTTGCCTGTAGAAGTCAACGATGTTAGACTGAGACTTTCACACCCTATAACTCAAGGACATGGTGGACCTGACCACAATCACTTACAATCGTCTGCGGCCGAACTCAAAGTAAGTTACTCAAGTTACAGCACCACTATCATCGTGATGTAGAGGTCATAAGTCCAGATCGCAGGCATGCAGGACTCCGGCGTAAGCCTCTGACGCCTTCGATCCAGAATGTTCACAGGCACATGCTTTCTGTTCTGAACATAATATTGTAACAATGTTCAAGCATTCACTTACTGCCCAAAAATCTGAAACTGACTTATTTACTTATATGCAGGGAAGAACCAGATACCAGCTACAGCCCGGCATTGCAAAAACGGCTTATAAACGTGCATATGGAACAGAGCTACATTAGTTGCCGCAGCCATAGGAAAATCAGAGCATCATCCACTACGAGTAATATTACTCTGTAGCCCGGCCCCATAGTGTTCAGAGGACTGCAAGAAAGCCATAGTTGACACCCATACGATAGTTGCATCTTGAACCATGCACGCACTCGATGCACTCAAATCTCAAACAAGGACTCAGAAGAAACTCCAAATTTGACGAACTACTGGGTATTCAAGATAGAATCTTAGAGAGAAAAATTACCTGCGTAATCAGCCAACAGAGCGCGGCAGGGACCTTGGAGGGTGTTGTTAGCCAAGTCCAAAAGCCAAAAACCCACGATGAAGACGATGATTGCTCGAATTCTGATGGGTTGACTCAGATCATCTCCCAACAAATAACCCAAATCGGCCGCGTAACCAATAGTAAAGGTGGCGATAATCACAAGAATCGCACCTACCACGATGAAGGGGCGGCGTCGCCCATAGGAGCTGGTACAGATATCACTATAGTGTCCGACAACAGGTTGCACGAACATGCCGGAAATCGGTCCGCAGAGCCATATCAAACTCGCCCATTGGTGAGGAATTCCGAGTTCCTGTACGTAAGGAGTCAACAGCGAAAGCTGTAAAGCCCATCCGAACTGCACTCCTACAGCTACACTCGCTACCCTCACTAATGCCTTCAATGGCACCCTATTCTTCACCTTCCTTCTCCCCGGCTCTATCGCCATGATTCCTTCAGCCGACAACCTGCTTCCAGGCGTTGGGAGTTGAAGACAAGCCCCACCACTTCTTGTCTTCCCTCCTCTTCTTACAGTTCGTTCTCCATCGATAGACTCATGGCGTCAGTTTTATTGCTCTTCCTTGACCGGTCGACTTCGGCGTCATATATCTCGCAGCTCCACGCTGGTCACAAAAGGCCACCACACTGCTACGGTGAGGAAAGCCGAAGATCCAGTAGAAGATCGTCGCTCCCTCGCAGGATGATCCCCTGACCAGACAAACGCTCTTTCTTGGTCATGTTTTGTTTCAATCCAAAAATTCATCGGGATTTCGTCGATCTTCGCTACAGACAACTGGAACAACAAGTGTCTCAAGCTGCGCAACACGCGTGTCCTTCTACGTGGCTCCCTCTGGGAGCCCGCTTCCGCTCCGTCTCTATCACCTTTTCACAGTTCCACTAACGTATAGGGTTAGCTTCGACAGCTATATCCAGCTGCTACTTCATTAGAGCGTCTCTTTCTGTTCCGAGAGCGATTTGAAGCTTACTGCGATAGAACATTGCAGTGATGTAACATACGCAAACTAATTCACCTTTGATTAACTGCCAAGCGTGTGATGGAGAGATGTCTTCGAATTACGGTATACGCGAATTTGAGTAGACAAGAGATAAATTCAAAACGAAGATGTAAGCTCGAACTGAAATTATTTATTAATATGCGAAAGAGAAATTTGACATCATCTCGTGGTGGTATGGTTGTGATAGCTCTAGTGTAAGAAGAACAGGTATTGGATTCAATCTTCACGAAATTAATTTTGACGATATAGCCTGTTGTCGCAGTTTTAAGGTCCTTGGAGCTCTACGGTGCGACCCCGGCCGTAGGCTTAGAGTCATTGTCTTAGAAAAAAAAAGCTCTTTTTTCTGTGTCTAAGAAATAGTGAACAGTTCTCATTCGCACGCGGGCAGTTCGCGACTTAAAGTCATTATCTTAGAAAAAAAAGCTCTTCTTTCTGTGTCTAAGAAATAATGAACAGTTCTCATTCGTACACGGGCAGTTCGAGATTAACTCTCTGTCACACTCTTGGCTGTTAGTTAAGGATACACTAAAAGAAATAGTGAGCAGTTCTCATTCACACGTAGGGTCATTGCTTTAGAAAAAAAATTATTCTTTCTCAATAACAAAAAGCGAACAAAAGTTATTGAATAATTTGTATGCAATATCACTCAATTCGCTAAAGAGAATGTAAAACGAGATCAGATTACCCTAACACGTAGAACCACAAAAGTAGAGAGTAACGGACCTTCCCACCTGCTCCTTACTGGACTACTCAACGGTGACGATCATCATTACATAAGAGGATTTTCACAGATGATCTTGAATCGTTGAACCCACCTATTGTCTTCTTGGTTTCAATCGGTGGTTAGCACACTTCGTCAAGGACGGCTCACCTAGAAGACGTTGACAGAAGGAATTTCCATTTATGGCTTCAGCCATTGGACTGTTTTGCATGGACCGCACTATGTACTCGAGCGTTTCACGGTTGCAGGCTAGCAAAGCCATGTAGGATGGACACTTGTCTTGGTTGCTTGCAACCGCAGATAACTCCATGTGGGTTCTGCCAAACCGTAAACTCCACCGATAGGAGGGGAACGACTGAAGGAACTGAAGAAGGGGAAACAGAACTTTACCATTTAAACTTCGATTATCCTAACCGTAGCTCCTGGGGACTTGTAGTTGATAACCGGGTCTCTTGATCGCACAAGGACGATATCCTTCGTTGGATAATCAGGGCTTAATTTCACAACTTGTTCGAGCATCTCCACCGCAGAGCTTCATAGGCTCCCCTAACCAGTTCGGGAGCCAGTTAGGGGAAAACCTTCCCACCGCTTATCTTTATAGAAGTCTTTCATTTAAACTATTCCCTGAACTCTACCGCGCTTCCCTAAAGATTCGAATAAAGAGTCCATGTACCCAGAATCAAACCGTTTGAAGAAGAGATGGGAAAATTAACGGTGAGAAAATTAATTTAAATGATGAAAAACTGTCAACTTTAACAATCAAGATCCTCTACTCTGAGTCTCTAAAAGTGAGATAAAGAGTCTTTACAGCTACCGAAGATCGGTAACTGAGATGGTTGAGTCTCAGACCTCTAAGTGAAAGATCTGGGGTTCAAACTCTCCTGTTCTCGATTGGAAGTATAACAAATTCGCTGTCGTGTGAAACTGGTTCGAGTACGATATGATTACCCACAAATGACAGTCCGATGCTCCTTGAAAAGATAAACATACAAAATAAAATATTTATCATTTATTTATCATTTATACGGGTGGAGATGCGCTAAGCCAATCAAGTAGGCGATACCCCGGTGCCCTAGAAATATGCCAGTTCCTGTCGGCTTTAGACTTTGATATTCAGCGTTTTCTAAAAACTTCACGGTTTGTTCTACGGCTGGTGAAGGGCACGGGTGGGTTGACTAGGAAAGTGACCGGCTGTGAGACCCCAGTGGCGTCTGACTGAATTGTGACTGAGATTTCAAATTCGGTGCCAAGTCGTCGATCACGAACCCTCCGTGTTACTTGCTATTTGTAGGGTATATACAGCGACCGACTGGAAACGTGCTGCTGTCCCGTCGTTTGGCGCGGCACAAAATTGCTCGCGCACCAAAAGCGACTACCTCTGTCTGTCCTCAACGGACCCAGTCGCACTTGTGAAAACTGGTCGATGTGAACGTGAACTCAGCTTTTAAAAAGAAGAAATACAAAAATACAAACTCAGCTTTTACTCCCTCTTTCCTCTTTCTCGGCTTGATGGGGTCTTCCCATCCAACGCACAGCAACAATTGTGAAAACGGGAAAAAAGTGGGGCAATTCTGTTATGTAGTGTATGTTTCGTATTAGGAGGGAGTTAAACATCAAGTATGGGTATAAAAGCATGAAAGCAACAATATTTCTTTTTTCCTTACAATGTACTTTGACTTTAAAGAAAATATTCTCTCCAGCTCCAAGAAACCTTGAAATCTGAGTATTAACATTTCTTCTGAAACACAATAATAGCATTCTGCATGTTCGCTTTCATAAAGCTGAGAAATTTGACTGTTATGTAGAAAATAGTTATCGTGATTACGTGATCATCCCAACATGGATCTGCTAAACGAAGATGATGAAACTGAATCGTTCCAGGTAAACTTCAAATTTCTAGTATTGTGTGATCCTTGTCACCGTAATGAAATAAACATAGAAAATTATTATGCGTTCGATCAGTGGAGACTTGAGATGAAAAAGAGTACTGCCACCGATCACGGTTTCCGAGGTTAAACTCTAGACTAGATCTAAGAGGCCGCAAGTCGATTAAAACTCTAAACAATTTTCAGTGATTTTGATGAATTCCAGTGGAGTGTAGAATGCTGGTCATTTGTGCACAATTCCACTTTCTAGAGGTTGATCACATGCACAACTCTCCACCGATTATATAAATATTTTGTATTCTTGTCATCGAGAGTTTGTGTCGACATCGAGAGTTGTATATATCACCTTCGACGAGTTGATGTTGTAAACTCGATGGATAAAGCCACTAGACTTCGGATCAGAGTTTGCAGAACTGAGAGATATAATGAATACAATACAAAAGATAGGAACTTGTGCTTATATGATCAAAAATTCGTTGAGATCATTTTTGGATCATATTCTCCTTTAACTTCACAATTAACATAAAATCTTATGCAGTATGCAGTTAAAGGTTATGTGATTATCCTCGTTGAACCTTCATTGTTCTCACCTATTTTTATGCAATTAGATAATTATGCACATATAAAACATGCATTTAGAGAGACGACTGTATACTCTTCAAACTACGTGGATACGCTCATATAGCGACTTCAAATGGTCTGGATAGAAGCATCTAGGTATATTGTATTTTAACATCAGCTTAGGAAGAAAATAGTGGATCAGCGTAAACAGACTGCAAAGTACTGAGTTTTTCACACCATATGTACTTGAACAATGATCAAAATAAGTTTTTGAGTCAAATTCTTTATTTGCATATCAATATAAATGCATAACTTTTTGGATTCCACCGACAAAACGCAATTAGAGAGAGCCGACTGTATATCGAAATCAATTGTAGTGTATATATGAAATATATATAATTAGTCTACCAAAATATATTTTAATTATCTTAATAAAAGAAGGAACTCCCAATCCTTTTTTAAGATAGTTAGAACAGAAGACTGTATAATGTATTTTAGAAAGACAAAAATAAAAGGGGTTCTGTCTCATTTCCGCTCTAACTAGAAACCGTTTGGCGTTGTGGATTTTTACACTGGAACTTTTTATCATCAGAAGTTCTAGACAATGCATTCCACGGGAGCATCAACGATGCACTAGGAACTCTCAATGATTGAGAGTGTATTGTCACGTCAGTTTGGGTACCTCAGCTAGGTGGCCGAGTGCGGAGTGACGAATCCCGGTAAGGCCGTTAGTGCCGTTAGGACGAGTTGGTGGGAGAGCCCACTAGGGGTATACTTCGCAGGTAGGGCTTGGAGGCCTTAGTTCTTCAAGTTGAGCTTCAAGCTACAGGCTATGGTGGATAGTCTAGTTGAGTGTAACACGGATTCTCTTCGAGCATAGAGTGGGTTTGGCTTGTAACACCTAGGGGTTGCATAGTAATAAATATGTGATAAGTTATAACTATGTGGTGAGTCTTCTAAATAAGTCCCAAGGCTAGACCATACTCTAAGTTAGTGACAGATAACTAGGAGTAGTCACAGTTAGAGTTGGAGGTATTTGAGGACAGAATATTGAAATATTCTGAATATGAGAACCACTATTTTGTTTGGTTATGCATAAGATGACAAGGGGGTGAATAATACACTCTTGTCTTATGTGTGACTGATTTTTATTGGTTGTAGAGACTTAAGGTCAAACAATCAAGAGGGTTGTTGACCTTTTTGACTCAATTATGTGTTAGTACTTTGTCTTATAAAGAGCCATCCGAGATTTTTTTTCAAAGATTTCTTTATACTTCTAGAAGGATTCAAATTATTAGAGTAGAGTCAAAAGTAGAGACATCTATCCTTGACTTAGGACTTTTATCTTTGACTTGGTCTCGATAAACTACAGTAAATCAGATTTACAAGTAGTTACCGTGGTAAATCTAGAGTAGTATAAATAGAGGGGTTGTGTAATGATCCCTCATCCTCCCTTTCTTTGTATTTGGAAGCCGTTAGGTCATATTTATAAAGGGTGTGTTTTCCATCTTGTTGTCTCCATGAGAATTCATGTCCCGAGTGAGGAAGTGATATGAATACTTTGAGAGTTGAGTTTAGCTGAGGCCTCCTAGTTCTATGATGCACCTCATCAAAGACCATAAGAGGTTTACCTTGGGTGAGAGATAGGACCGGTAGCAAGCTTGAAGGTCACATTTTTGTTTCCATTGTCAGGACCTCACTAGGAGGCTTGAGAGATATGTTTTGCGTGCAGTTTTACATCAGACAGAAGGACGTTATGAGAGAGCATATCGAGAGAACTCTTGGAGAGGCTAGAGACCTTAGAGCCATTCGTGTATCTTGTTGTCATCTACGATGCATTTGAGGTCATCTTGTATATTCTGTACGCATAGGATGTTAGAATCAGCTGAAGAGAACGTATCGAGTGTTAGAGTTTAAATCTGAGAGTAGAGTGCTTCATATAATCCTATATGTTGATGAGGGTCGAGGATCTAATCACTCTTATCAAGTTTTTTGAGTGATAGTTCTTATCGTTGCAACTAAAAAGGAAGAGAGACTAAAGGTCCAAAGGTGTAGACGATTTGCTTTCTGATCGAGTTTACAGTCACTGTCATTTTCTCTGTATTTCTTGGACGTCCTTGAAACTTCACGACGGACTGGAGGAGCTCCTGATCTATCTATTGATCCAAAGATCACTCGTTTTGGAGCTACAGAGCTCAAGATATCGCTGTCAGAAGTTCAATTGGTAGTCCAATCGATCAAATTCAAGTCGAGATCATGGAGGGTCAGAAAGAGTGGGTAGTGAGGCTTAAGAACCTTCCTCAAAATCTTGATGTCATAGTGGGTGTGGATGAACGTTCTAGAGAGTTAAAAGTCGAATCTGAAGAGAAGACGGAGAGAAACAAGCAAGACTCTTCCAAGAAGAAGTTGAGGACAGAACCGTGGTGCTACTTTTATAGAGGGTTGGGTCACTATGCAGCAAGTTGTCCCGTGAGATTCAAGAGAGAAAACCCTCGTGAAAAAAGGAGTTCTATCGATCTAGGTCTCCGAGTTGGTCAATCGTCTCCTTCGCGTGTTTTTTAAGACGAAAACATCTGCTCAAACTGTGGAATTGAAGGTTTGTCAAAGGAGCACGATTGTGGAGACGTGATCGCACTGTTTGCATCTACGTCTAGAAGATTGAGAGAGGAGCAAGGAGTTGAAACGGAGAAGCTGCCATCTTCAGACGAAAATTCAGCTAACACATGATGGAGATGATAATCTAGATGGTGGAGAAGGTGACGATGAGGATGCGACTCATGCATACATTCGGTGAGGAGATAGCGCATGTGATTATGATGGAGTCATTTCTTTTCTTGCTACCGATGGTTGATTATGTTCGCATGGAGTTAGTGATGTTCATCCTATACTAGAAAACGAAGAGAGATATCGGGTTGAAGAGAAGAGAAGACATCGAAAATTTAAGATGGAGAAGCTTCCGGTTTCTACAGAAAGGATGGTGAGGATGTAGAAACCTTTGTGCCAGATTTCAAGCGGGCATGCATCGGAAACCATGAGAGGAAGAAGGAAGAGTGGGCATCACTGCTGTTTGATTTTCTAGAGAATACCGCATTGACTTGGTATGAGGAGCATGGAAGGAACAAGATTGAGGTTGATACATGAGAAAGTTTGACGGAGGCTCTAATTGAGAACTTTCTGCCGGATGAGAGCTATGAGAAGCTCATGACCGATGTGACCTTCTTAAAGCAAAGAGATGCGGAGAAGGTGAAGGTGTACGCAGAAAGGACCGAGAAGTTGGAGGCTCGTTTCAAGTCTATATTGAAGAAGAGCGGTGATAATGTGGAGGTCACAATGATGGGAATTGTGGATATGCTTACCAAGAACTTTGTGGCAGGTATGAAGCCTCAAATCAGAACTCAGGTGAAGTATGAGAAGCCCACCACTAAGACGAAAGCGATTGAAATTGTAGTTCGAATGGAAGAGAGTTTGGAAGATGATGACGTTCTTCTAAGACAAGCAAAGGCGGCAAGTGTGACAGAGATTACACTCGGTGGTAGAGCTGCTCAAAGAATCTCGACGCCTGCTGTGGTTAACACACCTACTGTTGTTGCTGTCAACCCTCCGACGTCTAATCTTCAAGATGAACTGAGATAGATAACAAAAACATTGACAGATATGAAGATCAATGTAGTACAGTTGAAAGAGCGGAGGAACCAAGGAGGAGGAGGAGACCAAAGAGGTTATGGAGTAAATTTCAATCGAGGGCCTCAAAATGAATTCGGTGGTATTTCGTGCTACGGATGCGATGGTCCTCATTTCCAAAGAAATTGTCCACATTCCATTCAAAATGGAGGACGGAACAATGAAGATACAAGAGGAAACTTGGGAGGAGGAGTTCCACCACAAAACAAAGACAAAGGAGTTGTCACAATCGATGCGGTGAAGGTACCAAATATTTATGAGAGAGGAGAATGCTCTTACTCTTCTCAAGTGGAAATCTTAGCTCACGAGAGGAAGAGGACTAGGTTTTCAGAGGAACCTATGATCATTAAGGATTCTCAAAGTAGGAGCACTCGTTCCAGCACTATGTCTTCTTCTCAGAAGGAGCCTAGGAAGAAGATGAGAATGGAGGATTTCACCATTTCAGCTGCTCAACCTAGATATGACGTAGTGGAGGATGTTGGCACGCAAAAAGTCAACATAACAGTGGGTCAATTGATTGCACTCAATCCAAGTTTGAGGAGAGAGCTTCGAGGAGGATTGAGCTCGAGAAGGACCAAGAAGAAGAAATCTAAGGACAAAACCAACGTCTCAAGTGTGAGAGTTGGTGTAGTGGATGCTCAAGCCTCTGAGGTATGCACTAAAGCATCCAAGATCGAGGTTCGTTTGAATGGACACTTTGTACATGATGTGTTGGTGGACGGAGGTTCTACTGTGAATGCGATATCTGAAAGTTTGATGAAGCGGTTGGAGATGAAATCCACGAGACCGGCGAGCATCATTGTTTGTATGACAAACAAGCAAAAGGTGAGATCTCTCGGAGTCCTAGAGAAAGTAGTGGTGTCGGTTATGGGGGTACAAACTTTAATGTCTTTTCAAATTCTGAAAGAGTCCAGCTATGACTTGCTCCTTGGAAGACCTTGGTTGAGAGCCGTTCGTACAACTGATAGATGGCACAAAAATTACTTGAGGATAGGACCTAGCAACCATCGAGTGAAGGTGCCTCTCTCAAGTGACCACTGTGTAACTTTCGATTCTGATAGACCAATCAGTGACTATTGAGAGTCAGAAACCGAAGACAGTGGAAGTGTCTCTAGAGTAGATACATGTGGTTCTTCTGATGAGGAGACGTCAGAAGATGACGAGTTTGATATGGATTGCATCACGTTTCATATTGGAGCTATTGATTTGCTCCCTCGTCCATCTGTTGAGAAGGACCCGGACAAAACAAAACTAAGTGGAGAGGAGCTAGAGCGAAGACTTGCAACCCTTAAGTTTGGTCCCAAGGTGACTTCGGAAGAGAAGAGAAGATTCTTGGAGATATTCCAGAAGTACATCCACGTGTTTCCGTTCAGCTATAAAGATCTGAAGGAGGTGACATTGGAGACACACCGGATCGACGTGAAGGAGGACGCGAGACCTGTTCGACAAAAGCAACGGAGGATCAGCCCGCCAACAGCAGTGATCGTCAAAGAAGAGATTGATAAACTGAAGGAAGCTGGGTTCATTTATGAAGTGAAGAATTCAGAATGGGTATCACCCATCGTGATCGTGAAGAAGAAGAACGGTAAGCTTCGCGTATGTGTGGATTAAAAGAAGTTGAATGCGGTCACGAAGAAGGATTACTACACGTTGTCATTCATCGATGAGATCTTGGAAGAAGCCGCAGGTCACGAATGATACAGTTTGGAGACGGTTATAGTGGATATAACCAGATCCATATAGTACCTGAGCATCAATACTTAACGACCTTCACTACTCCGTGGGGTACATTTACATTTCGCGTGATGACGTTCGGGTTATGTAATGCTCCAGCTACTTTTCAACGGTTCATGAACAAAGTGTTCGAACCGTTTCTTGAGAAGTTTGTTAGAGACTTCATTGATGACTTTTGTGTGTATGGGCGGAAGGAGGATCAATTTGATCATCTGATCAAAGTCTTAGAGCGATTGGAGCAAGCTAATGCATCTTTGAATCCAGAATAATGCATTTTTGGATGCGAGGAGGGTTTGTTGTTGGGACACATCGTCTCCAAAAATGGAATAGGAGTAGATCCAAACAAGATGAAGAAGATAATCGAACTGCCATTCCCTACTAGCTTGACCAAGTTGAGACAATTTCTTGGGATGGTGGGATATTATCGTAGATTCATTTCATCTTTTTCCAATAAAGCTCAATCGTTGACAAACTACATGAAGAAAGGTGTAGTCTTCAAGCTGATACTTCAAGATCAGAAGGCTAAGGAGGCGTTTGAAGAGTTGAAGAATGCATTGGTGATAGTCCCAATTCTCGTCAAACCTAACTGGAGTAAGTCATTCATTATTTATACTGATGCATCCAATGTTGCGATTGGATGTACCTTGAGTCAGTAGCTTATGCTAGTAGACAGATGGTGCAGGCTGAGAAGAACTATTCCACGACAGAGAGAGAAGGGTTGGCCGTAATCTTTGCTTTGAAGAAGTTTCGGCACTATTTGTTAGGAGGAAAATTTTCTATATTGACTGATCACAAAGCTTTGAAGTTCAATAAACCCAACGTAGAGGGAATGATAGCTCGATGGAAGATCCTCATGGTAGAATATGATTACGTCATTGAGGATAGACCGGGGAGGAAGCATGCCAATGCAGATTTGTTGTCTAGAGCTTACGACGAATTGGGAGAAGAACCATTAGATGATGCTTTTTCTGATGAAGACTTGATGACCATCACGTTGAGCAACGAGGTACCGAAAGAGTACAAGGAGGTGTGGAATTTCCTTTATGACGGTTCATTTCTTGAAGGTATGCGAGCGAGAGAGAGGAATGCTCTAATGAGGAGGTGTAAGTCATACACAATCGTTGAAAGAGTTCTCTTCCATCAAGGTGCTGATGGATTGCTACGACGAGCTGTGGGGAAGGAGGAAGCTGCAAGGTTGATGTTGGAGTTCCATGATGGACCTATATGTGGTGGTCACTTCGCTAGTAAGGTGACGACTTTCAAAATCTTGGACGATGGATATCATTGGAAGGGTATTTTCAAGGACTATTTGGAGTATTTGCAGAACTTGCGATGTGTGCCAAGCCTTTGCCAAGAAGTCCACTAGCACTCCTCCCTTGAGATCAGTTCCTGTGCTAGGACCGTTTGAGAAGTGGAGAAATGATCATGTGGGCCCTTTAAACAAAACACCTCGTGGCAACAGATATATCGTGGTTGCAACCGACTATCTGACCGAGTGGGTGGAAGCCAGACCATTTAAAGCCACAAGTAAGGAAGAGGTTGGTCGTTTCTTATGAGAACGGATCATCATGTGGATGTCCTCTTGAGTTGGTTTCTGATAGGGGTGGTGAATTCGTGAGAAGCATCACAACCGCTATGTTGGAACATTTCTCCATCAAACCGTGAGGTGTGATGTCCACAAATTACAAGATGCACGAATTTTTGAAATTTTTAAGAATAATAACTTGTTTGTATAACTGAAGAAGCGTTGTTACTTAAGGTTATGTCTTCCTTAACATGAAGATGACCTTATGAGCTTTTTAATAAGAAGTGGACTTCTTCGGAAGACGACCGTCTTCGGAAGAGCGTCTTCTCAGTTTTGTCTTCGAAAGACGGGAAGACGGCGGGAAGATGAGAAGGCGGCGGAAGACACCTGTCTTCCGGAAGACAGCGACCGCGAAGGCCTAACCACGAGTTTTCGGGTAAAACAGTAGGTGTACCTACTGGGTCGCACCGAATATGTAGGTAGGTCGGGGAAGACACCTAAGGTCGAGAACCCCTAATCTGCGGGAAAGATGCGTAAGGAAGCACATTAGACGCATTCCAACTTCTCGCAGCACAGCGCGCTTGAGAAGATCGATTGGAGAGAGTGAGCTTCGCAAGTAAGCTTTGAGAGAGGAATCGAGTGAGGACATCGAGATAGGAGAGAACCAGTTGGCAGCTAGGCGCAGGACAAGACCGAATTGCTGGAGCACAGAAGGCAGAAAGCGAAAGCGTTTCTGTGAGCTCCCGAGAAGCTGACATTGGAGAGTAGCGAGTAGAATCGAAGGTAGAATCAAGGCGTGGTCAGAAATTGACAGCAGGCGCAGTCGGGAGGAGTCGCATTGGAGCTAGGACAAGAGCCAGAAGCGCGCGGAGGTCAAAGGCAACTCGGGGAGCAGAAGAAGACTGTAGAGGTTTTTCTCCACGTTCTTTCCCCTTCCCACTTCTTCTCGCCTTTGTCTGGTATTCCCCGCGCTTCCTTGGTTGTGTGCAGGCAGCCTGATCGATTACCCCACCCCCCATTCTTTCTGTTGAGACATTGGGCGTGGAAGCGCTGCCCAATTTCTGTTAGACATCTCCTTGCTTCTTCCCGAGCTCAATTTGAGCTTCCCTACTCCTAGCCCTCAAATTGGAGATCCCAGCTATCAATTTCCCTACCCTACTACCTCTCTACCCTCGAAACCTGGAACAGAAGACGATTCGGAAGATGGGAACATCTTCGGAAGACGCTTCTTAAACTTGACTGTCTTCGGAAGACTGTCTTCGGAAGTCGACTGAACACAATTCGTATCAAGAGTGGATTTGTGTTGCTTTGTGTTAAGAGAGGCTTGGTACGAATCTCGAGTGGTGTGGTGAGTTGTTTTGTTATTTCGAGAAGTTGGAAGTCGGGAACTAGGCCTGTGCCTCCCGGTCTTCCGAGCTTCTCAACTCCACATCTTCCTAGAGAGACTAGAAGACTGAAAGGCTGGCAAAATGAGCGAGAAGACGTGAGGGTCCATTCGGATCTCTTCTGTCCGATCCATAGCAGCCATTCCTTCTTCTTCCTGAACTTAGAAGAGAGTCGTGAGAATACTTGCTGGCAAAATCTGGAGAGAATGGTCGAGGGTCATGTCTTCCCACCGAGCAGCAAGGTTCTTCTGAGTGCGTATGAGAAGTGAGAAGTAAGAAGAACAGAGTGCAATTGTCTTGAGTCTGTTGTGAGGATAGATTGCGCGTAGGAAGACGAAGACAGGTGAGACCAGTGAAGGGAAATCTGACTTCGGGAAGTCTTCCGAGGAAGACATTGAATCGGAAGCTGTCCCGAGTGTCTTCCCAGAGACCACTGTCACCCGCAGGAGCCCGCAACCGACTTCTAAACTTGTCATGCACTTTATGTTTCGCGAATCTTGTATCTTCTGATAGGAAGTAGGATGTAATGCAAGGTGGGTTGTCTTCTTGGTAATCCATGCGAGGCCTTGCTTAGATAGGATTGTTTAGATATAGCTCGGAAGACGAGAGCTATCTAGGAAGTACGGTTAGAATCCCGGAAGACGGAGTAGCTGTCTTCTGGAAGATTAGTTTCGTCTTCTGAGAAGTACGATGCATCCGCGAGGCTTGGTGTTACCAGCGGCAGAATTGGCTGAGGTCACTCCTTTCCTCAAGGAGTTGGGTCTCGACTTCTTCCTGTGGGATTGGAACCTCGCAGATCAAGGACTTCTGGAGGAGGTGTGGGCAGCGTTGCCACCTCGTAACCGTGTACCTGCGAAGGCAGGAGTAGCTCGAGGAAGACCATCTTCCTGGACTGAAGACTGGTGGCGCAAGGCTTTTCACAGGCCTGAATCCGAAAACCGAGGATATTGGTACGAGAAGAAGATCTTGCCTAGAATCGTGAGTTCGTGGCATGTGCCTGGGAGCACCACCTGCCTTTTCGTGGAACACAGGTAGGGGAGGAACGGTTGGAAGATGGAATCTTACCGGGAGCCGAAGAAGCGACTTCTGACGAAGTTGTTTCTGCATCTCTTTCCCAAGGAGAAAGCGCAGAAGACAAGGTACTTAGGAGATCAGGACGTGGAGTTCCTGGAATCAGTGTGGGATGACAGAGTGCCCATCTACTGGGACGCGTACATCCACAACTACGTACAGACGGAGCTAGCATACTTGGGTACCCCGGCGGGAGGACACTTGACGCCCTTCCTCTGCTACTTGTATGTAGCCATAGGGGATCTTAGGGAAGATCAGCTGGCAGGGTATGGACCAACGGAGCGACAAGAGGTGAAGGAGGAGACCTCGGAAGACGATGACTGAGAGACAGCAGCAACGCCCCCTCCCACTCTGATGCCACAGCTGAGGCTCGGCTCTCACCAGAAGACGCTTCTGGTGAGGGAAGACGAGTCTAGTGGGTCGGAAGACGCCACGCCACTGAGGAAGATGGGTCCCAGAAGTGTACCGAGGACACCCATCTCCCTCATTCATTCAGGATCGGAGTCCGACTCGGAAGAAGACCTGCTGAGTACTCGATCAGAGCAGAAGACCGCTTCTGCAACGCCTGGGAGTCTTCCGAAGACTCCAGAAGACGAAGGATGGATGTGCGCTCCTGCTGCGATGCGAGGAAGCGCAAAGAAGAGAGCCGCTCCTGCCATGAGGAGTCTTCCACCCCGGAAGATGAGAAGAGTAGCTTCTTCTCGTGCGCAGAAGATGAAGGCTATTGTGGTGGAAGAGGCTTCCTTGCCTCTAGAAGACAAGATTGACATCTCCGAGCGAGTGGTGGAGATGAACTTGTCTTCCGCAGGAAGACGACTGGAGGAGTTCAGCGCCCACTTCCAGAAGGAGATCCAGCCAGCTATGGAGTTGCTGGAGAAGAGAGCGAAGGCACAGGAGAGGCCCTTGCAACTTGGGTTCGGTCTGCGCACCTTGCTGCGATAGGGAGAAGACTAGAAGAAGACGGAGTCGCTAGAAACTAGTCTCCGCACCACGGAGAAGCTTGCAGCCAAGTACAAGGCGGAAGCAGCCGCTTCTGCCAAGGAGCTGGTGCAGCTTCGGAAGAGCAACCAGGAGTTGCAGATGCGGGTACAGCAACGTAAACAGGAAGTCACCCGAGTGCGGGAGAAGATCACCGCCCTCGCAGAAGAGCAGACCATCTGGAAGACGCAGCGAGAAGCCGCAGAAGCGCGAGCTGCAGTTGAGAAGACGCAGAGAGAAGCAGCAGAGGCCCGTGCACAGAAGATGCTGGCACAGTCGATGGAAGCGCTTCGGAAGAAGTTCAACTACACCGCGGGTAGGAAGTTACTTACCTTAGCTAGGGGATGGGACAGCGAGTTCAAAGCAATGTTGGTGGAATGCCGGGAGAGCATGTTCAGGTACTTGGATCGACAGATAGAAGGAGTGAAGACACTTTATGATCTTCCCTCGCTTCCGACACCTGCAACCGCATCTTCCCACGCTCCAGCACCATCGACTGGATCCGGAATGGAGAAGGAGGAGTTCGACCTCGCTGTGCACTTGGTGGTGACAGCGTTGGAAGCTGAGAAGACTCCAGAAGACGCCACGGAAGACAAGATGTCTTCTGGAAAATAGGAAGACGAGCCGTCTTCCCAGGTATTCCGCGTGGAGGAAGCGACTTCCCCGGATCCCTATGAGATCCCCATGGTCCCTAGTCTCGCATCCGTGCCTCAGAAGACGGAAGAAGCATCGGTCGACTCCACTTCCCAGAAGACGCTTCTGTCTTCCGAAGCAGAAGCCGAAGCCGAGGAAGACGCAGCAGCGACAGCAGAGCCAGCCAAGGACGATGAGGAGGAAGCCACCTCAGTGACACCCGAGGTAACTGCAGGGCTTTCTAGCTTATCAGAAGCCGCGTTAGGAGCTCGGATAGGAGCAGATCAAGTAGAGATTACCTCCGTGCAATCTGAGTAGTTAGTAATTTCATTAACAATTCCAAATATAATAAGATCGAACATGCTATCTTAAGGGTGGCAGTTTTTTCATGTAAAATTAGTTAGGATACCATGTGGCAGCATAGGTAGCGTAGGAAGGGCAAGGTGGATGGCCAATTCGGGTAGGAGAACCGCTTGCATGTGAGGTAGCAACCTCCTGTCAGCGCCTCTCTCTCCCTGGTGGTCGTCTCCCCTGGTTCTCATGGCAGCGACATAAGTAGGATCGCAGAGTAAGAGATAGAGTTCTGCCAGTTCTGCCAGTTCTAAAACGTTCAGTAGTCGATTCTATGGTGCAGGCAGACTAGACACATTAGAGAGAAGACACCTGATAGATAGTTCTTCGCACTACACTCGTTGTTGAAAACATACAAATAGTCTTGGAATACACAGGAGGGGTCTGCATACTCGTACCAGCAGTGGTTCGGAGATGTAGGTAGAAGTAGTGGACAGTCTAGGAACAAGGAACGGCATCCTCGTGCAGTCCTGTTAGCTAGACTGGTGTGTCGAGGAGTAGACGCAGGAAGTAGAGGGAATGAGCTTCCCAATGCCATTGTGACTTCTTCTCGAAGAATAGATTGTGGATTTGAGTGCAGAAGCTTTGTTCATGTCTTCTGGATGGTGGATTCTTTGAATTCGCTCCCAATTGTGCATGGGAAGTGTTCTTCTTGAGTGGCGGTAACCGTCAGCAGTTGTGGAAATGTAGCTTGACTCGTTCAGTAGAGCACTTGGGATCTACGTACGAACGGTCTTATGGGTAAGGGATCACAGAAAGACAGAGTAGTCAGAGCAGCGAAGTGAAGAAGAAAGAAGCCTTCTTCTCGCAACAGAAGACGACATCCTCGAGTAGAAGACGGTGCAACAGTACTCATGTTTGTTGTCTTCCTCCCCAAACTATTACAAGCAGGGATGGCTTGTTAGTTAGGATCCGGACTAGAAGCCTGTCGGAATCTTAATTTACTCTTTTCATCTTGTTTTCTCTTGTTTGGATTTTCTTATCTTCCCCATCTTCTCCCATCTTCCCCATCTTCTTACCTTCTTCTAGTGAGCTTCCGAGACTTCTATTGAGCTTCCGTGAAGGTGAATGCCGTTGTAGTGCTGCAGGAAGACCATTTCCGTAGGCAGAAGCCTGGGAAGGCTACAGGGGGCATACACCCTGTGATTAATCTAACCCGTTGGAATGTGAATGTGAGAATAAGGTGTAATGACCGTTACTAGTCGACTTCTGCGAAGCAGGGCAGCCTTCTGGAGGTGTGAGAAGACGCGCTGAACCCCCAGGAGACAAGAATCGCTTCGGGAAGACGGTATCGAGAAGACCGGAAGAAGCAACCTGGAAGCAGGAAGATCGTCTTCCCGAGCTTCTTTGTGAATAATTATGTGATATTTTAGTTGGTAGCTGTTGGTTTAGTTCTAGAGCACCATGTGGCGTGTCTGGAAGACGTGTGGTTGTGTGTGGTTTTGTCAGAAGACGGACTTTTTAGGCAAAACCCGTGTGTTTGTGTGTTTGAACAGATCCTAGAACTTAGAGCAGCGATTACTTACGTAAATCCTCTGTGGGACCGATATCTTGTATACTAAATGGGCAAAAGGAGTAATCCTGCGTCACTACACGAGGACAAGTTCTTACAAACCAAACGCTAATGGGCTAGCTGAGAAGACCAACCATACCTTGTGTACGATGCTAGCCAAGGATGCTGATATGGAGGATGCGAAGCACAACTAGACAAGAGATTACATGTAATCTTGTGGGAGTACAAGACTACTACGAAGACTTCAACGGGATATACTCCTTTTCATCTTGTTTACGGTGTGGAATCAAAGTTGCCGATACAGTTTGATCTACCTACCTTTCAAACTGTCCTAAGAAGTTAAAGAGGTTGATTGGAGCAACAGCTGAGAAGTCTAGAAGGGAGCAACTACGGGAGCTGGAGGAAGCACGAGTTGTGGCAATGGTTCAGATGGAGAACGCGCAAGAACGTCAAAAGAAGTATTACGACAAGCGTCTCGGTAAGAGAGAAATGAAGCAGTTCAAGGAAGGAGATATGGTAATGCTTTTTGATGCCATTAGGTATAAAAGAGCTTGAAAGAAGTTCCTTCCATGTTATTTTTGTCTTTTCATTGTTGAGAAGGTATGGAGTAATTTTACATACGACTTGAAAGAGCAAGGAGGACGGAGGTTTGATCGGGTGAATCACGACAAGCTCAAGCTCTTTCATCAAAGAAAAGTCACCGTTCACTCCGAGGACGGAGTGAAAACTTAGTCCGGGGGTAAATATAACACCTAGGGGTTGCATAGTAGTAAATATGTGATAAGTTATAACTTTGTGTGGTGAGTCCTCTAAATAAGTCCCAATGCTAGACCATATTCTAAGTTAGTGACAGATAACTAAGAATAGTCACAGTTAGAGTTGGAGGTATTTGAGGACAAAATATTGAAATATTCTGAATGTGAGAACCACTATTTTGTTTGGTTATGCATAAGATGACAAGGGGGTGAATAATACACTCTTGTCTTATGCGTGATTGATTTTTATTGGTTGTAGAGACTTAAGGTCAAACAATCAAGAGGGTTGTTGACCTTTTTGGCTCAATTATGTGTTAGTACTTTGTCTTATAAAGAGCAATCCGAGATTCCTTTTCAAAGATTTCTTATACTTCTAGAAGGATTCAAATTATTAGAGTAGAGTCAAAAGTAGAGACATCTATTCTTGACTTAGGACTTTTATCTTTGACTTGGTCTCGATAAACTACAGTAAATCAGATTTACAAGTAGTTATTGTGGTACATCCGGAGTAGTATAAATAGAGGGGTTGTGGAATGATCTTTCATTCTCCCTTTCTCTGTATTTGGAAGCCGTTAGGTCATATCTATAAAGGGTGTGTTTTCCATCTCGTTGTTTCCATGAGAGTTCATGTCCCGAGTGAGGAAGTGATATGAATACTTTGAGAGTTGAGTTTAGCTGAGGCCTCCTAGTTCTATGATGCGTCTCATCAAAGGCCATCAGAGATTTACCCTGGGTGAGAGACAGGACCGGTAGCAAGCTTGAGGGTCACAGGCTTGACCGTTTGTGAGTAATCTTTTGTTGTAGTGTTGGAGATGATAATTTCTCTGTACATATTACTTGAAGAACTGCGTGCAAGTCGAGGCGGAGTTCAGTAAGAGCTCACTGATCTGAAATCGTCCACTGGTATCTTCGGGCGTTGTCCTTCGTGCTTGATTGATTGGACATGCGATCCTCATTCTCAAGATCGGAAGCAGACCCTAACAACAGAACTCTAGCGGACTTGCGCTAGGTTGTGAATGCTGCGAGTAGGACTTAACGGCTTGGCCGGCAAGTCAAGATCAGATGAACCCTAAGTGGTTCTCTGAACCAAGGTTGGAACCTTGGGTTAGGACATAAGGGCCTACCTCAAGAGGACCCCGGACAAACGCTGACCTAAGAGGTCGAGTCTGGGAACGGATCGAAACATGAGTCTGAAACAGAGGTTTGAGACGTGGGTCCGAGACGCAGACAGACCGTGGTTCGGACGCTGGTCCGAACCACAGGATTCGAGTCAGGGTCTGGACCACAGATTTCCAACACTTGGAGCTCCAGGGACGTTTTAGGTCGTGGACGGAGCTCCACGTAAGAATCTCGAGGCGAGTGAGGTGTCATTGGAAAGGTCTCGTCGAGAGCTTTCCAGTGATATATAACATTCCTCGATCTGACCTCCGAGCTGGAAGTTATGGCCAAACCACAATCGGATTGTGGTATAATTTTCAGGGACCAAAGAGGAGGACGTGGCCGTCGATCCCCAGAAGTATATATGAGGTGGGCTCGATGCCTGGTTGGGCCTGGACGAGTCACCCGACCCCAGGGTTCGGCCGGTGGACTCTGGGACATGAGGTGATGGCTGGGCCGGTTCCAAGGCACGTTCTCGTCCAGACTTGGACGTCTGGACTTAGGAACGCTGTAAGGGCTGAGGCAAGACTAGGGAACGAGTCGGCGGGTTAGATCACCGTTCGGAAGCCTAGACGCAGACGGACATCACGGGCGGTTGGACCTGGAGGCACCGTTTAGGACCTTGGACTTTATGGAAAGTCCGTCCCAAGTCATCTTGTGACTTGCTCATGTTTGGGACCGACCTAGACGGGACTAGGTCGGGACTTCGGAACTGCTGAGCTTGATGATTAGGGAGACGGTCCGGCTCCAGTCCGGATCAAACTGAGATAAGGTAAGTGGTGCATGGACGCTAACTTGTGATTGTGTTTGCAGGTTAGCGGTGTAAAGTTTGCGACCTACTGAGTTAGAGCTTTCGCTGGCGCAACAAGGTGGTAGGTGCACGAAAAGTGGTATCAGAGCGTGAGGTATCCATACTTGGTGGCGTTCACATGGATTACCTCAGAGTATCATTTCAGATAGAGACTCTAAGTTCACAAGTGCCTTTTGGAAACATTTATTCCAAAAATTGGGGGTTAAGTTAAAATTTAGTACCGCCTTTCATCCGGAAACAGATGGACAAACGGAACGAGTTAACTCGATTCTGAATCAATACTTGAGGAATTATGTGAGCACGGACCAAAGTGATTGGGCGGAGTGGCTGAGTCTTGCGGAGTATTGCTACAATTCCATGAAGCATTCGGCAATCGACGAATCGTCTTTCTTGCTGACTTACAGACGTGAGCCAAAAGGACCTCTTGACTTGACTCTTGCAGGGAGTTCTACATCGGCACGACCAAGAACACGGCAAACATCAGCTGAAGAGTTGGTGGCGGCAATGCAACGACGCGAGGAGCAAGTAAAGAAGAACCTCGAGAAGGCGCAGCAACAGTACACAAAGCAGGTAAACAAGCATCGGCGGCAAATGAAGTTTCAAGTGGGCGAAGAAGTATGGTTAAGTACGAAAAACTTCACACTTCCGAAGGACATATCGGCGAAGTTTTCATCGAAGTTAGCAGGGCCTTTTGTCATTCTGAAGAATCCGCACGAAGACGTCTATACATTAGATCTTCCTCGCGAGTGGCAGTTGCATCCGACTTTCCATGTTTCTTTATTAAAGAAATAATTCAAAGATGATTTGCGATCGGAGCGCAATCAGGTTCTTAGGCCTTAACCTGATGTCGTGCAAGACGAAGCAGAATATGAGGTGGAGTCCATTTTGCGATCTCGGCGCAAATCAAACCGGATGGAGTACTTGGTCAAATGGCGTGGTTACCATTTGAAGGAAGCAACTTGGGTGCCAGAGGAAGATCTCGCACATGCGAGCAAAGTATTAGACTTCTTCAAACGACGACAAGGACAACAAGGGCGAGCGAGATCTCGACATCTCCTTCCATCGAGAAGTGAAGGAACGTCGAACCATACGAGTAGCAACTTGAGACGATTTGGGCCGATGGACTTTGTAGCCTTGTCTTGTATTTGGAAATAAAGATTTTGTTTCTGGAAATTTTGTCTAAGTGTATTGGTAGTGCATGGCTATGACTAGTTCTGATCAGATGCCTAGGATGTTGTCAAGAGGAGGAACGAAGCACACTCAAAGGAAGCGAGCTGGTTTGGATAAGCATCTAAATCAAGACTAAGTCTTGATGTCAAGACTTAGGTTTGCCGTAGCGTTGGCAAAGCAAGTATGAAATTTCATACTGGGCTTGGGGTGATCTTGCTTTGCGGTTTTCTAACTGCAAAGTAAACTTAGTCGCGCGTCTAAGTCAAATCAGATTGCGAGCGGAAAGTGAGTTTCGGGGGACCTTGTAAGTAGGTGTGAATACTTATAGTTAGCAAGTTAGAGTCTTAAGTAGAATGTTTAGAAATTGTCAACTAGTTTTATTTAGGGTAAGCCAAAAAGGTAAGGCTTTTCTCGAGACTAGTTGAAATTTTCTAAGTGTTCTAGCGACAACTTAAGACTCAAGCCAAGAAGAGAATTGCGGGTTAGCTACCAGAACGCAATTCTGACGCCCAAGGGGTTGGCTACCCATTTTGAACTTGGTGTTAACTTAAAGGATCATTGTTAATGAGGGCATCAACCTCCAAAGTGAGGGTGAGTGTCGCGACCCTCATTCTCAAGATCGGGCGTAGACGCGAACAACAGAACTCTAGCGGACTTGCGCTAGGTTGCGAACTGCGAGTAGGACTTAACGGCTTGGCCGGCAAGTCGGGATCAGATGAACCCTAAGTGGTTCTCTGAACCAAGGTTGGAACCTTGGGTTAGGACATAAGGGCTTACCCCAAGAGGATCCAGACAAACGCTGACCTAAGGGGGCGAGTCTGGGAACGGACCGAAACATGAGTCTGAGACAGAGGTTTGAGACGTGGGTCCGAGACGCAGACGGACTGTGGTTCGGACGCTGGTCCGAACCACAGGGTTCGAGTCAGGGTCTGGACCACAGATTTCCGAAAAATGACTAAGTGTTGGAGCTCCAGGGACGTTTTAGGTCGTGGACGGAGCTCCACGTAAGATCTCGAGGCGAGTGAGATATCATTGGAAAGGTCTCGTCGAGAGCTTTCCAGTGATATATAACATTCCTCGATCTGACATCCGAGCTAGAAGTTATGGCCAAACTACAATCGGGTTGTGGTATAATTTTCAGGGACCTAAGAGGAGGACGGGACCGCTGATCCCCAGAAGTATATATGAGGGGGGCTCGATGCCTGGGTGGGCCAGGACGAGTCACCCGATCCCAGGGTTCGGCGGACCGACTCTGGGGGCATGAGGTGATGGCTGGGCCGGTTCCAAGGCACGTTCTCGTCCAGACTTGGACGTCTGGACTTAGGAACGCTGTAAAGGTTGGGGCAAGACTAGGGAACGAGTCGGCGGGTTAGACCACCGTTCGGGAGCCTAGACCCAGACGGACATCACGGACGGTTGGACCGCTAGGTGTGCTGGAGGCACCGTTTAGGACCCTAGACTTTATGAGAAGTCCGTCCCAAGTCATCTTGTGACTTGCTCATGTTTGGGACCGACCTAGGTGGGACTAGGTCAGGACTTCGGAACTGCTGAACTTGATGATTAGGGAGACGGTCCGGCTCCGGTCCAGACCAAACTGAGATAAGGTAAGTGGTGCATGGACGCTAACTTGTGATTGTGTTTGCAGGTTACCGGTGTAAAGTTTGCGACCTACTGAGTTAGAGCTTTCGTTGGCGCAACAAGACGGTAGGTGCGCGAAAGATCAAGATGTGTGTGGACGTATGGTACCTTGCTGTTCGCAGATTGATTGTTGTTGTGGGATTGAGTTCCTGTTGTCGTGGTGTTCGGATTGGCTTTGGGTGTTCTTGCTGTTTTACGTCAGATTTTTGGTTACTCGTGTGCACCCGCAAGCTGTTTTTGCTGTTTTGGAGGCTCTTTTGGTGCAATCTTGTGCAATTCGAGGTGTAGCCGAGTTTTGGTGTTGTACTCGTTCTACTCTACTCCAAGCGGAGCGGAGCGGAGAGTGAGCGGGAGTGTCGAGGTGTGGGGTGCGTGTTATGAGGCTTCGAGGAGCAGAGGTGCGTGAGTGCGGAGAGCGAGGGCGGAGCGGAGTCTGAGCCTGAGCCTGAGCCCGTTGTCGGATTGAGAGTCTTCCTGGGAAGGGCGAACCTTCTGGCTGTGATATGAGCTTGAAGGCTGTGTTCAATCTACTCGGGGAAGCGTTGGGCTCTTGGCTGTGGCTGGTCTACTCACAGGATAGGCTTCAGGTCTCAAGGTGATACTGAAAACACTCATATAAGTCTCTAGGCTCTTCTGATATGTTCAGGAAGCAAAGTTCAGGCTTAACTAGCAATGATAAGATCAGATGGCGAACTTTGACACTCAGGATTGAGATATATGTGAAAGTTCAGGCTTCAGAACTCCTCCTACATGTAAATGAGGTTCTACTAGATACACATACGAAATTTCAGCTTCAGATCAATTCAGAGCACTAAGATATGAGCAGAAACTTTCTGAGTAGAGAAATTACGGCAGTTTCTGGTACCCAGACAGCTATTTCAACCTATAACAAGGAATTGGCTCAATCACTTTGAGAATTTCTTACAGGATTTGCAGTAAACAGCTTGCTGAACACTCCTGTGAAGTTGGGCCTCCTGATTCCACACAGAACTCCAGATCTCGCTCTCCAAAGTTGCTGCTCTAGATTAAGAGCTTTTCGGACCCCTTCTACTTCAGCGACCGCCCTGCATTACTCACTGACTCAATCGACATAAAAATTTGGAGACAATCGTAGCCCTGCTGACAGTGATCACAGCCACGAAGTTTTGAAGCGCTTTCCTCGATTCTGCTGCAAATGACACTCAAAACCCCAAATTGAACAAAAGTGCTTCAATTCTGACACAAATCGAACTTCAAACAGCCATAACTCCTTGTTTATTGCCTCAAATCGATCAAAATTTTCGCTGACAGTGCTTGGCTCGACGAGCTCTATCTCCCCATGCTCTCAGATTTCGAAGTGCCCTCACAAATTGCTCGAACTCCACTCTAGAGCTCTGTTTCTAAATTTAGAGTTTAACTAAAGACAAAAACAGACCAATGGGAGTTCATAGCTCCACTTGGTTGTCCTTTAGTACCCTAAACCACGTGGCAACTTAGTTTTACTCATAGGCTACCACGTCAAGCTCCCTAGAGTGCCAGCGTAAAACTTAAACTACCTAAAACGACGCGCAGCCCCGAAAATTAACTTAAATCAGCTAGAAAGCGTGCATGGGCGACACGCAAATACAACCCATGAGATTAAACCCTATCAACATGGTAATCAACCTACCAAGACTCAAAATGTATGACATCCTCAAGTGTCGACATCTATGAGGTCCTAACTCTACTCAGAGACACTAACGCTTGACAAAGAGGTGAATTATTTACAATGTAAAATAATTCACATCACGACATCCACCCCCTCCAAACCTGCACATCCTCCGGTATGTGCCAATCTCCTCAGTCTTCTGTTTGATCTTCATCATCATCGCTCTCCTCCGCCTCAATCTCATCAGACACTGGGACGTCTCCGTCTCTTGTTGTCCTCAGCTCCGACTCCAGAAAGTTGTATAACTCAACTGACCCTCCGCGTCTCTTGAACAGTTTCACACGTTTGCCAGCCACAGGTAGCTTCAAAGGAGTACCATCCAACTCACGCAAACTATAAGTGGCATTCTCATACACATCTAGCACAACATAAGGCCCGAACCATCTTCGAGAGAACTTATTGAGTGTAGAATGTTGATTCTCCAACGTGCTATCATATACCAGAACCCAATCACCAACATGTATTGGCTTCGGTCGTAGTCGGTGAGTCTTGTCAAAACGTTCCTTGTTTCTGACTCGAGCCACCTTCAACCTCTCCTGCGCATCAGCAAGATCCTCCTCTCTTCGCTCCAACTGCCTAATACGTAAAGCAAGGAGTGAAGTACGATCTATACCATCTTCCCATGGTAGCGTAGCCCATGTAGGAAAGTTCTCCTCAGCAGGCATGATCGGTTTCTGCCCCAGCATAAGTTCAACTGGCATATAGCCAGTCGTAGTACAGTGTGTAGTTCTATCAGCCCACAAAACAAACGGAAGTAGTCTCGGCCATTCTCTAGACCTACCATCACATGCTTTCACTAAAGCATGAACAATAGAAGGATGTCCTCGTTCACTCTTACCAATGCCCTCTGGATTCATAGCAGTGGTAAGCCGAAGCTTTACTCCATAACGAGCAAAAAACTCCTTCACTTCAGCGCCTCTCAACTCGCCTCTATCTGCACGTAATCTCCCAACCGATCCATAGCGACAGATGATATCTTCAAGCACGAACCGGCAGATATTCTCTGTAGTCTTCGTCCGTAGTGCTCGTCCCTCCACATAGTTGGAGAGATCCTCTCGAGCCAACACCAAGTAACGCATCCCCCATAACCCCGGTGGCATCATCACAAGATCAAGAACCCACTGAAAATGAATACTAGGTGGATAAGTAGGTACAAGCCCATCTCTGTAACGGACCTTAGAGTAGAACTGGCAGTGCAGACACGACCCAACAAAGTCCACCACGTCTTGATACAAACCCTTCCACCAGTAACGCTCCTTCAGCTTCGTGTATGTAGCCCAGACTCCACGATGTCCAGCCCACAAGGTATCATGAAACTCCTTCAGCAGATTAAGCTTTGTCGGTTGATCATCCACTACTCTAGTAAGCATCCCATCTCTTCTCTTCGGACGTTTCCACAGATAACCCTCACGTAGAAGATAACTATACGCCTTCCGTCTGATCTCCTTGAACTCTGCATCACTCCATCCTTCTCTTCTGGATAACGAACTCAGATAAAATCCAATATTGCGGAACTTTTCTGAGTAGAACCCCTCATTGAACGGCAGTGGTTCCAAGTCTGAAGTCTGCTGACCAACTTGGCACCAAATGTCTCTCTTCTCTTCATTTTCCACCTCTGCAAACATCTCATCCTCATCTGTATAACGAGCCCTAGACAACATATCTGCAACTGGATTGTCTTTCCCTGCTATATGCTTTAGCTCAGGGTTTAGACTCCGGACATAAGCAATCCATCGTAGCATTGCTATGTCTGGAGTATTGCAGTTTGCTATCATACCCAACAAAGGCAAACAATCTGTTTCTAGTATCACATGAGCTCCTATCAAGAACTCTCGATCTACCTTCATAGCAGTAACAGCTCCCCACAACTCACGCTTCACTTGAGGATAGTTACGCTGTCTATCTGTTAAGATCCGAGCTCCAAACCTTGAAACAAACCGCACACCTTCTGCATCTTCTTGGCCAACGGCCCATCCAATCGCCTTTGGACTCGTATCAACAGTCAGTATCACAGGTCTCCCGCTCTCGTAGCTAAGCCTCCTTAGTATAGGTGGAGACTTCAGAATCTCCTTCAGCTGCTCCATCGTCTCATGATGTTCTTGCCGCCAAGTAAACCTCCTTCCCTTTCTCAGAAGTGCATATAGAGGCTCGGCAATATGTGCATAATGAGGAATACTCACACGAAAGAACACACAAGCTCCTAAGAACCGTCGAACCTCAGTGATGTTGGTGCAGTCAGCTATCCTTGCTATAGCATCTACCTTCTCTGGGTTCGGACGCCTCCCAAAAGTACCACACAGATGACCTACTACCACAATCTCTGACATCCCAAAGCGAGATTTGGTACCTGATAGAGTGAGGTGTACCTCCTCCAAACGCATCAGAATCTTCTCCACATCTCGAATGTGGTCTGCAACGAACTTTCTGCAACCATCAGAAGCCACTGCTTCGTCCTTGTCCTCCACCGGACAGTCTTTCATGGGAATATCATCCAGAAATGGGATAGTGACCTCAGGCACAAACTCTCGTAACACCTTATGCATCGCATTTTGCATATGAGCTACTGAGTTTGTCGCACCCTGAGGAAGGGTACACATCCGCATCAATCCCAAAGGTGTACGCATGGTAGTCAAGTCTCTACTCTCCAAAGCAAGCTGAAATTGATCATAACCTGAAAACAGATCTCCAATAGAATAGATTGACCTTCCAGCAAACGCCTCAGCTACTTCATCAACCACAGGTCCTGTTCCAACGTTTCGAATCGTGATGTTGTTGGCAGGCTGCAAGTCTTGGATGAAGCGTAGAGCTCTTGTCTTCTTAGGTACTGTGAACCATCGGCTAGAGTACGGAGCCATAGATGGTTCAAGAATACCCATCTGCATCCTCTCCTTCAGTAACTCAATCACCTTCGGTAGCAAGGCACGAGGGACTGGAATCGGCTTCAAATCCCAAGGTACGTGAGGAACAGTGAAGATAACCATCGGAGCTATCACACTAGGATCCACACAACCTATCTCCTCAGCCGAGAAAGAAAATGCCTTACCATGGCTAACTATCATCTGTTCAAAAGCTCGTTTCTCCTCTTCAGTCAAGAAGCCACCCCCTCCTATCTGGAGCTGCTCGAGTGTCTCCTGAGTAAACTTGTGTCCTACCTGTGTAGGATCTCTAAGCATAGGCTCAGCAGCCGCTAACTCCGTCTGCTGCTGAGAATCAACAGGTAATTGGGTCGCCACAGGTCTCACCTTCCTCGCTACAGCTTTATACTTGGCGTGTACTTCCGCTTCCTGATGTAAGCCACACCAACAGACTGCATCCTTCCATCCATTCTCCAGTCTCGGATGAGGACGATATCGCAAGTACGAGATAATTTCCTCATAGACTTCACGAGAATGGATGGGGATCACCACCCTACCTCCCATCTGTTCCATCAACCTATCTACACCATCCAGCCAACAAACAAAAGACTGCACACCTACAAACTCCTCATAAACACCAGAAATCATCTCATCTTCCTTCAGAACTCCTGTACAACGCAGATTTGCTGCACACCTCTCCATCTGCCTTCTACTTTCTCAGTCAAATCCTCCATCCGTGTGAACTCACTCCAATCATCAGAAATGAAAGTCATCAACCCAGATTTCCAACTATGTACAGTGCAACTACTTTCTGAATCTTGAGCAGCCTTTCCATCAACCTCCTGTGATCCCTCAGGCTGCTCAAGCGGGATCATAGTAGCAGTAGATCCATCACTCTCGCTATCCCGTCCTACGAGAGTGGTTTCAGAAAACCCTTACCCCTACAGATAAGAGAATCCCTCAAAGTTTGACGGTTTCGTTCGTGGTTCGTACGAACGGTCAGAAACTGCACAGAACGTCTATCATCTGGACTACGGATCCTAGCATAATGAGATCCATCATCCATCACCTTGGTCTCCATACGAACCGCAGTGATATAAGACTGACCAAGAATCACAGGATATGAAGCAGAAGATTGCACGAAGAAGTGCTGATCTACATCCACATCACCTATCTTCACCTTCACGTTAGGACAAGCGCCATATAGCTCACCTTTCTGGTTGTTCGCAGCACGTAACACCCAACCATGGTTTAGCTCGATAGGCCACTGACCCCTCTCGTACACCTCCCGTGACATGATGTTGATCTCAGATCCGTGATCAACTAAAGCAGCAACAGGTTCAGCCAAACTTCCAAGACGAACTCGCGTAGCAGTTGTGGCACGAGCCCAATGTCTCTTTCTGAAATCACTTTCACTAGCTGGACTCTCCTCACCAGCTTCCTCATCGTTGAACTCAATAGTGTCGGTACCAGCAACCAACGCTTCTTGCTGATATCTCTTGTCATCAGCTTCCTGAAAATGCACCTTCCCAAACTCTGCATCATTCAGAGAAGCTCCTACTACATCTATCATCTGACTCTCTACCTGCTCGGACATCACCTGTCTCTTGCGCTTGATGATGTCGATGATCAGTTCGTGAAACTCCCTCTTTGCAATACCAAGAACTTCTCGGAGAGAAAACTCGATCCGTGCATCCAGTATCCTCTGCTCCAAGATACTCTTCAGATCAGTAGAAGTTTCAATATCAGCTGCCAACTTGTAAGCCGGTCCCTTCCCCTTCTCTTGGGCAGTAAACCGCCTACCAGCAGTCGTTGACTCCTGCTGGGATCTCTGCACATCCTCCATAGGACCTGGCGCAGGTAGAGGAGCTGCAGAAGTAGACGGGATGTCTTCAGGAAGAGCCGCTCGTCTCCTTGTGACTCTCCGTCTATCCCCAATCTCCTCAGGAACTCCAGTATCAAGTTCAGAGGCTTCTCGCCGCCTCTTCTCCTCCACAGAAGCATCTTGCCAATGAACGTGTCTATCTACATCCAAGAATGCTCTGATAGAAGCAGCATCTACAGGATCTCCCCATCCTGTGACCCTACGAATAGACTCGGCTCCCCTCTTCAGTACTTCAGAAGGAACGGGGGCAATACTCTTCTCAGCAGTCCTATCTAGCAACGTAGGACTAGAAGAAACCTCAATATGTCCAGCATATACATCAGGATTTACCGGTGGTGCCACCAATGCATGTACAGTTGCCGCCGCAGCAATCTGAGGTAGACTCCTCATGCCTCCTCGCCCAAACTGCGTGCTCAACGGCTCTCCAGTAGAAGAAAGGTGCAGCCTACCGTTCTGGTAGCGAACCACACCATCTCGCAAAGCAGCTGTGAGCTCTTGACAGTCTCCTCGGAAGTGATCAGGACTGTCACACCAAATACATCTACGAACCGGAGCTCCTCCTGGACGTGCAGCAGCAGGCGCCGGTGGCTGCTCTCTCTGCAATCCAGCTAGCTCTACCTTCAGCTCTCGCATCTGTCGAATCATGTCTTCAATCTGGTTCTGTTGACCATGGTTCTCCGCAGGTCTCTGAACAGGTGCCCTTTGTGCCGGTGCTGGCACAACTGGCATCAAAGGAACTGCAGCTGGGACAACAGGTCTGGGAGCAAGGACCAAAGGCTGCTGTACTTGAGGAGCAGCATAAGGTGGAGTGACCACTTCTGCAAGCGGACGTCCTCCCACAGCCACTCTTCCCCTCCTCTGCCTTGTAAGTACAGCCACAGCATCCTCAACTCTCCCCCAATCCATAGTAACACCTCCCTCAGCAGATCGATCGGCCAACATAAAACATAACCGATCTGCTGTAGCATCATCGGTAGCTTGCAGGAAAAGCTCTGTTCTCTTAGCATCTAGAGTTATTCACTCTAGAGTTGAGAGTTGCCGGTATCTCCGATCAAACTCTCTCAGCAACTCACTCAGACTCATCATACGACCAGGTTGCTGCTCAACCCAGTCTAAGAACGTTCTCCTAGTAACTCTCTCTGAATCCTCCTCAAGAAACTCCTCTCGAAGAGATCGCTCAAAACTCATCCAGATTCCAAGATTTCTTCTCTGTACATCCCTAACTTGGTCCCGCAACTCAGGAATGACAGCTAACTCAAAGCTTGCTATCATCTCAGCATCTGTAACCCTAACCAGCTCCATCTCTCCTCTATACTCACGCAGATATCTAGAAATATCTCTACCTTCAAACCTTCCACACCTATTCACTATCGCTTGCAAAGCCTTGGTGGATTTTAACTCACCCCCTCCAACGATCGGATGTTGTTGGACCAGGGCCGCAAGCGTCTTCAAGATCTCAGCCGTGTCCAGATCAGATGCAGACGTCGCTGTAGAAGACGCAGGTGCAGTTGACGGTGCAACAGTAGACGTTGATGCTCCAGCCCCATAGGCAGCAGCAGCAGCTCCGCTCTTGCGATCCATCTCTTCTCCTTGTAGCAACTCAACCTTCTCAATCAATCACCCCAAGAGCTCTCAGTGGAAGCACCAGATGTCGGATTGAGAGTCTTCCTGGGAAGGGCGAACCTTCTGGCTGTGATATGAGCTTGAAGGCTGTGTTCAATCTACTCGGGGAAGCGTTGGGCTCTTGGCTGTGGCTGGTCTACTCACAGGATAGGCTTCAGGTCTCAAGGTGATACTGAAAACACTCATATAAGTCTCTAGGCTCTTCTGATATGTTCAGGAAGCAAAGTTCAGGCTTAACTAGCAATGATAAGATCAGATGGCGAACTTTGACACTCAGGATTGAGATATATGTGAAAGTTCAGGCTTCAGAACTCCTCCTACATGTAAATGAGGTTCTACTAGATACACATACGAAATTTCAGCTTCAGATCAATTCAGAGCACTAAGATATGAGCAGAAACTTTCTGAGTAGAGAAATTACGGCAGTTTCTGGTACCCAGACAGCTATTTCGACCTATAACAAGGAATTGGCTCGATCACTTTGAGAATTTCTTACAGGATTTGCAGTAAACAGCTTGCTGAACACTCCTGTGAAGTTGGGCCTCCTGATTCCACACAGAACTCCAGATCTCGCTCTCCAAAGTTGCTGCTCTAGATTAAGAGCTTTTCGGACCCCTTCTACTTCAGCGACCGCCCTGAATTACTCACTGACTCAATCGACATAAAAATTTGGAGACAATCGTAGCCCTGCTGACAGTGATCACAGCCACGAAGTTTTGAAGCGCTTTCCTCGATTCTGCTGCAAATGACACTCAAAACCCCAAATTGAACAAAAGTGCTTCAATTCTGACACAAATCGAACTTCAAACAGCCATAACTCCTTGTTTATTGCCTCAAATCGATCAAAATTTTCGCTGACAGTGCTTGGCTCGACGAGCTCTATCTCCCCATGCTCTCAGATTTCGAAGTGCCCTCACAAATTGCTCGAACTCCACTCTAGAGCTCTGTTTCTAAATTTAGAGTTTAACTAAAGACAAAAACAGACCAATGGGAGTTCATAGCTCCACTTGGTTGTCCTTTAGTACCCTAAACCACGTGGCAACTTAGTTTTACTCATAGGCTACCACGTCAAGCTCCCTAGAGTGCCAGCGTAAAACTTAAACTACCTAAAACGACGCGCAGCCCCGAAAAATAACTTAAATCAGCTAGAAAGCGTGCATGGACGACACGCAAATACAACCCATGAGCTTAAACCCTATCAACATGGTAATCAACCTACCAAGACTCAAAATGTATGACATCCTCAAGTGTCGACATCTATGAGGTCCTAACTCTACTCAGAGACACTAACGCTTGACAAAGAGGTGAATTATTTACAATGTAAAATAATTCACATCACGACACCGTCGCAAGCCAGCTTGCTGGCGTGCGTGAGAGAGGTATGCAAGTTTCAGTTGTGTGGGAAATGTAAAACTAGGTGGTCACTCATCTCAACATTATTTCTGGACTTGGACACTTAACTCTGTAGTCTTAGCTTTGGCTTTACCACTAGACCAATAGCTCTTGGTGTCTTACAGGGATGCGTGCAAGTACTTATAGACTTGTATAAGGTAGTAGGAGACCTTCTCGCACGTTCCTAGAGGAGTGGTAAGACGACCCCACAATATTAGGGGGAAGCTATAGTTGTGGTAGTGTTTGCCTATACCGTAGAGATGCGTACGGAGACAGTTGGTGACAGTTGTCTTGGGTGAGCTAGTAGAGCTATCATGTTGATATTTTTGGAGCTACTAGAGGTGTGGACATCTAGTTAGTGACCTTCAGTAGCAGTTGCGACGGTTGGTGATCATATATTGTGCATGTGGTCACCGAAGAGGAGACGTCAGTGCGGGTGAGACTGAGTTTCTCTTTATGTGAATGTTTGAGGGTGGAGGGTTATCGTTTGGACTTTTTGTGGTTGGAACCCCTCCATATTATGCTTCCTGTTTGTGCGTCACGTTTGCTTGTGTTGGCGCTTGATTTCCAGAGTGAGTTCACTTCAGTGTGCTATCGATAGTGAGGATGGAGTTGCAGACCAGTCAGATTATTTTTGTTTCTCTCACGGTGCGGTTGGAGTGACGATCAACAGACTGTAAGAGTCTGCCTGTGGTGATGGAAGGTACAGGTTATCCTTACATTGATCGTCCTAGTAGGAGATAGATGAGCTCAGTAGGAGCGGGGTTAGGCAAGTGGTGGTTACGGTGGTGACGGAGATTTCAGCATTCTGGTTGGAGAGTGTGTTACCGAGATTTTCTCATCACGGAGTTCTCGGGAGATTCTGGTGGAGACTTCTCGGACAGTGGGTATACACGGAGCGGGGTGAGGTATCGATTACCTATACCATTGTCGTCTGTTGTTCTAGAGGACGAGTCAAACGCAGATAGCGCGTTTTCTGATGGTGAGTCAAGTGTCATCACACCGTTGTTGTGGGACATGGACAAGATCTATGGGTCACGAAGGGACCTCGACATTACTCGGATACATTGGGTACTATCGAGCTGGATGACTTCATCCAAGAGTTTGACAGTTGGTGCGATCTGCAGCAGATGCGGAACCCATAGCTTTTTACACCCTTCATGGCGTGGAAGGGTTTGTTTCAACACTTGGAGGGATCGCCGATGGACGATTATCATGAGTTCCGGCGAGACTACAATATGGAGATTGAGTTGTGAACATTGGTCTCTCAACTACGTTTCTTTCACTATTGACGCAGTTTCAAGAGGCGTAGCACCTACGAGTTCGGGTGCCAGTAGCAGTGGTACATCCACAGGTGGCGGAGTACCTACTACCGGCGATGCGTCCACTAGTAGTGGAGCAGGTGGTAGCATGAGCGGGATACCACCAGGGTTTAACCATGTGGTTCAGTTCTTCCAGTGTTTGAGGAAGAACTATCAGGGTGTGCGGACAAATAAGTTGAGGAGTCTGCAGGAGTTCCAGCGGAAGACTGGAGAGAGCTTACACGAGACATTTACTCGCATGAGGCGGTTGATCAGCGTTACTCAAGGAGTGACGGAAGCACAGGCAGTCCAGTTCTGGTATGTGATACTAGATCAGGAGTTGCGTAGTAGAGTCAGGATGCCACTCTTCTTAGAGACACTGCTTCGACATTAACGGTTGTCTTTGGTTTGGCTGAGCAGATTGAGCTCAACATGGTGGAGAAGAGGGTGGTGGTTGTTGGATTCAGCAAGGAGATACCACATGGGGCGACCACCCCTTCTGGAGGATCACAGGCTACGCAACAGCGTGGTGGTGATGATGGTAAGGATCATACGGAGCAGTCACAATCCCAAGGAGGTGTTGGAGGATCTGGTGGGCAGAAGCCCATGCCGTCCTTCTCTAGTCAGCAGCAAGCGGATCCTTGCTGGACGTGTGATGGTCCTCATCAGCAAAATAATTGTCCACAAAGGAGAGGTGGTTATGAGACGTCAAGGACGTCTCAAGCGCTACCTAGGCAATGTGAGCATTGCGGACGACTTGGTCAGAGTAGTGATTGTTGTTTTGATCTCCATCCTGAGCTATGGCAAGGAAAGGTTGATCGTGGACGAGACGGAGGAGCTCAAGCAGGCCGTGGTGGTCGAGCTGGAGGTAGAGGTCCAGCACCTGAGAGAGGACCGATCGATCCACCGTCTGCTACGACGTCAAAAGCAAGTATGGCTGCCCGAATTGAGTAGTTGGAGCAGAGGATAGCTAGTATGGTTATGGCTCAGCGGAGATCTGATGGAACAGAGGCTTCCACATCTTATGAAGGAGAAGGAGATGACTTCAACTTCATGATTGGTGTGGCGCAGATTGAGGCATCTACGGTAGTGACTCGAGGTGTAGTACGTGCCTCTGAGCCGCGAGGTGCGTCAGTGGAGTTGGATCCACAACGCGGAGAGGCTAGTAGACAGGCCAGGGTTCCTCAATCCTTCACTTATCGGAGACGTTGAGAACCATGTCTATGGTTCCTAAATGATCTATTGATGATGCAATGAAGTTGAAGACATCGACATCCAAGAGTGGGGGTGATGTAAGTCAACTCCCAACGTCTGTGGATGTGATGTCGAACACGATGTTGGGGACGGCTACAGTAGTTTTGCGAACCCTACTATTTTCAGCCACGGATATGAAGGCATTGGGAGTCAGCTTGGCTCTAATGTTCTAGTTGGCGGTCACGCTCAGTGAGAGCGAGGATGTTGTTACCTCTAGTGCTGAGGTGGTTCAGCGAGAGACGGTAGATGTGTCCATTGGAGTCGAGGATCAAGACAACTATCAGTGGTAATTGGCAAGCGGCGGCTGCCAGGTTAGATGAGTTACCAGCTAGGCCGGCGATTGACCGTGTTGGTTTGGCCTCAAGTGTGGTGTTGTTGGACAACAGAAGTGATATCTTATGTTTGATGACACCGTTGTCGTGTCGTGGACCGGCTCCTACCTGAAATTCAAACTTCGATGTTTGTCGCTCCAAAGACACTCATGAGAAGACAAGCTAGGCCCCAGCTTACGGATTTTGGCACAATCTCAGATCTCCATTTTCATCGCATAGATGGGTAGAGCTCCTTGTCAGCTTTCCATAGGCATCTTGTCTACTTCGTTTGGGCGCCTAGTTGAGAAGTTACAGGACTCGAAAGATGGAGAAAATAAGTTAGGCCCCAGCTTACGGGTTTTTGGCACCACTTCGGATCTTCGTTTTTATCGCACCAGTGGATAGAGCTCCTTGTCAGCATTCCATATGCACTTTGTCTACTTCGTTTGGACGCATAGTGAAGAAGTTACAGGACTCGAAAGATGGAGAAAACAAGCTAGGCCCCAGCTTACGAGCTTTTGACGCAACTTCGGATCTTTACTTTTATCGCATAGATGGATAGAGCTTGTTGTCAACTTTCCATGGGCATCTTGTTTATTTCGTTTGGACATCCAGCGAAGAAGTTATGCGATTCGAAAAAAGATAAAATCAAGCTAGGCCCCTAGTTACTTGCTGACTGGGTATTTAAGGCTTCAGGCGTTATATCAAAGACGCAATGGGCCTGCTTCTTATTATTGAGGGTTGAACTTCGTACGTACAGACTGTTGCAAGGGGGCTGCTTAAGGGGTTTGCTTGTTCCTGCGACCTGTCGGTGGATGTTTTGGAGAATTTGGAAGTCCAATACACGCGCGCAAGGTGTCATTGGGTTCAGATCTGTGCAGGCTACGCACAGGTTAAGACGGTTCTAGAAGAGACGGATCGGGGGTTGTGTTCTGGGAGAAATTGAGACGCATGAAGCAGATTTGAGGTTTTCAGTTTTCTGTGAAGGAGAGTTGGACCGTTTGGGCCGTTCCGGAGTCTAAACTTGCTGTCCTTGGATCCATCGAGATCAGAACAACGAGTTCTTCAGGAAATTGAAGAAGATACAAAGTTTCGTCGGGCGGTTTTGGAGTTGTAAGAGAAATTGGCTCGCAGGGAAGCGCTTGCGTCAGGTTTTCATCGCCTGCGACCTGAGATTGGATTGTTCTTCGCGATCGGTGAGCCAAGTTCTTCGTTCTTGGTGCCTACGCGATCAGGGAGTCTTCATCTACTCATAGGAGAAGACCGTGTGTGAATTGGATTGTTGGTTTGAGTGTGGTGAGCAAGTTTGAGCCGCAGGGAGCTGATTTACGTCAGTTTTTTGCAACCTGCGGTCAAATTTCTCGAGTGGTTTTGCAAGGGGAACTCCAAACGACTTGTTTGGAGTCTCGTTGGGTTCAGGGTAGCTAGATCTATCTGCCAGCGAAGACGGATATCAGTTTGGACGATCCGTTTGTGCGGTGTGAGCGGTTTTAAGCCGCAGGGAGGAGTTTTTGGAGGTTCGGTCACCTGCGACCGAAAATCGGCGATATCTCGGCTGTTGAGAGTAGGATCTGAAGGTTTCTTGGGTTAACGGAGTCAGCGGAGGAGACCCTATCGACATCTGAAGTCCGTTCAGCGAAAAGAGGAAGTCCACAGATAGGTCTTTTTCGGTTTCTTCGCTACGGGTTTTGCTCTTTTGAGTTTGTTAGAATTCTGGTTGATTGTATACAGCTTGTGGTAGCTAGCTTTAGCTAAGAGCTTATACATGGATGTGGTTTGGACTTGGGTTTGGATCTTGTGATACTGCTGTGGCTCTGTTTGTTAGCAAAGAGAAGTTTTTCTTGCTTTGAGCTACGTTTCGGTGGTTTTGGGTCGGGGTTGTGATTCAGGGGTTTGTTTTAAGGCTTCTGAAGTAGGTTACGGACCGCTCAGGTCTGATTATCAGTTCTTTACTGTTAGGAGAAAGAAACGGCAGTGTACATACATTTGGGAGTGTATATATCGTAGCATTCATTTTCGTGGTTGTTTTTCTCTGTCTTGTCTCTGTTTCAACACACAATATCTCCACAGTCAGGAACCTCGTGTTTTCTTGGACATCCTTCACGCAAAACGTCCGACGCGACACCGTCAGGGAAGGTGTATCGACCATAGAAAGTCTAGTTAGACTCTGGAGCCCAACCGTTGATGTTGAGGAAGACGACGTGTATTGGCTTGGGTCTGAGGAAGTCCGAGGTGGAGAGATGTCCATTCCAGCTACAGACATCTCTAAAAGGATCAAGAGGTATAGCTCTACACATGACACGTGAGATGTTGATGATGAGAGTTCGACCAGATCATCCCACGGATGGCTCCATGGTGAGAGCTAAGGTCATCGTTACGACCGCGGAGTCTTATGATGTATTGGTTGGAGGTGCTGTGTTATATCCTATGAGGTTCGTGATAGACTATTGGGCGGAGACAGCATCTTACAAACCAGGTTGGCAGTCTGGTGAGGGACGAGTGAGCCGCTTACCAGTGTGGTTCAGTGCTAGAGTTGGGACAACGGAGCCTACACCAGGGACGATGGCATCCGTTGCAGGTTCAGTTCTGTCATCACTTGGCCGGACGAGTTGTTAGAGGGCAATATCCATGCGGAGGATACTCCGGTCTTTGAGGAGATGGAGGACATGCCTAGCATGACTACGGTAGTACCATCTGTCTTGGATGTTCCACTCTAGAGTTCGAGTGGAGAGTTGCAGCAGTATGTTGATCGGTTGGTGCAGCAGGCTTGGAGTGATGTCTTTGTACCTCCAATAGAGGAACCAAAGGTTGTTCTTGCTACTGGCCCTGTGACGTTATCACCTTTGGATACGAGTCCCATTGTATGGCAGTATCCAAAGGACGGTGTGTGTGTGCTGGAGCTGTTTGGAGAGATCAGCATTTTGGCTGCGGTATTGCAAGCAGGCATGCGAGTACAACGATACTTGTATGTGGAACACTGTTAGCTATTCAAGAGCATTCTCGTATCAGTTTACAGGAGAAGATAGTAACTTGTTTTCGCGAAACAGTTTGTGACGAAGGAAAATGGTTCATAATAAAGATAAAAAAAAATTTAATAAGAACCTATATCAAAAATAGGTTCTTATTAAAAAATATATAAAGTATTTGTATTGATTAACGAGTTATAGCTCTTCGACCTGCTTCTATTTGTCTAGAAGTAATCCAAGATGGTTCGAGTGCTTGAAGAGCAAATTTGCCAAAACAAATAAAATTGCCTCTGGAAAGTTGTGTCCATCTATAAAAAGTCCTGCGCGCTAACCTTGGCCAGAAAACACGGCCTACGGTCAGCCAAAGCTGCTTTACTCAAGTTTGGGCCAAACCTGCGGATCACAGAAAAAGGCAAGGAGAGAGATGAGGTTACGAGACGCATCTCATTGCGTCATGTGGCACGTTTGGTGCAGAGATATCTTGAGTTGTTGCTCATATCAGCTGTTAGAGAATACCAGCAAGCATTACCGTCAGATATTTCGTTGCTGGGGGTGCAAGATCTCACATTTGTTGACACCATTCACTTGGTGATAGCCGAGTGGCCATGTCAAGATCACACGCGTGCTGGGAGAGGTCAGGGTTTACATGACCTGCGATCTAAGATGTTCTGAGAGATGTTATGGATCTTACAATATCTTCAGATGCATTAGGTGGATTCTCCATCGTACATCTTGGAGAACATTCCTTTGTTGGATGATGCTCGTACACAGATGATGACGAATGTGCACCAGGTGCGGTTCTGGGTCGGACCGGTAGTGTTGTTAGATGTAGCGAGAGTGGGATCTCGTGCACATCGTCCACAGTTGTAGTGGACAAATTTGTTACTGAGGGAGGTGCTCAAGCGAGCACACGATGCAGTGAGATGACCATAACACCTCACAGTTGATGACATCTTGGATGCAGGGCGACGATCTCAAGTAGTGAGAGTCGTCGATAGATCACCCATGGCAGTGGTGAACCTAGTGGGACGGTCCATGGTAGCGTTACCCACTTTGGTAAGATTTCCAGCGTCACATGCTTATAGAGATGGAGGACCTAGGCTTGTGTGGGATACTCAATTACGGCAGTTGGTGGAGCTCAATGCCGATGAGAGAGAGCGAACGATGGATTTCGCTACAGGTACGACGACAGTAGCTTTGGTGTCGGAGGCTTCACGTCGTCACGTATTGAGTCAAGCAATGGACTTGAATTGCTTGACATGGATTGTTAGCTTTGGATTGACTGAGCAACGTCGGATGCGATCGACGGGTGTTACCGCTCAGACACTTCTGAGCTCTTTGCCTATCGAGTCGATGGAGGCAAAGGCTGGGGGCGAGGCGTGTGGAGTTCGTCATCCTTGGACATCATGGGATGTCGTAAGAGAGTGTGGAGCTTGCAGCTAGGACTGTAGGAGTTTTTCACACAGTGACGGTGGAGGTTGTTGGTGGTGAGCAGAAGGAAACTGCTCCAGAGGCTGCAAGATAGTAGTCAATGACTTTGTCTTCTACCTCTAGCATGATGACAGAGGATACTTGGGAGTCAAAGATTGGACCCAAGCTTATAGGAGAAGAGAGACGAAGAGTTCAGAGATTCCTGAGGAGCTATTAAATTTTTTTGCCTTCAGTGTGAAGGATTTGGGTACCTTGAAGGGACCAGGTATAAGGATCGACTAACCTAATGACACGCCAATCTTTCGACGTCCTTACAGGTAGAGTGACATAGAGAGAGCCTTGATCCAGAGTAGGACTCAAGACTTGTTGGAGGCTGGGTTGGTGGAGATATCGCATGGAGAGTATGCATCTGCTATAGTTATGCCAGCAAAGAAAGATATGTATGGCAACTACACAAATAGACGGATGTGTGGAGACTATCATCCTATCAATCGGCAGACGAAGTCCGATAAGTATGTCATGCTGACACCTGAGGAGATCTTTGATGCAGTGGGGCATGTGAAGGTCTTCAGTACTTTGGATCTTCGAGCAGGGTATCATCAGTTGCCAATGAGAGAAGAAGATAAGTCCAAGACAACATTTTGAGGAACTGACTCTCACGACAAGGATTGTTTGTATCAGTGGCAGTTTTTACCATTTGGGTTGAAGAACGTCCCTGCTGAGTTCTAGAGGGTGATGGAAAGGATCTTAGCAAGATTGGATTTTGTCAAATGTTATATTGACAACATCTTAGTCTATAGTGCTACTGTGGAGGAGCACGAGAGACACTTACGAGATGTGTTCGAGCGGTTGAGAGCTCATGGGTTGAAGTTACACCCTGGGAAGTGTAAGTTCTTCCAAGAGTTGATAGAATATCTGGGTCACACCATCTATCCAGGTGGGTTGGGTGTTCAACAGACGAAGGTTGAGGCTATTGCACGTATCTCACGTCCCACAAATGTGAGTCGAGTTCGAGCATTTGTTGGTTTGGTGGACTTCTATCGTCGGTACGCGAAAGGGTTTAGTGCAATTGCGAAGCAATTGACCAAGTTGATGAAGGTGGACCAGGAGTGGCAGTGGAGAGATGAGCAGGAGCGAGCTTTTGTAGAGCTCAAGGATAAGTTGACATCTGCTCCCATCTTGAGGAGACCCGTTAGGGGGTGTCGTTTCCAACTGCACACAGATTGGAGTATGTTGGGATTTGGAGAAGTGCTGACTCAGCATGATGATGAGAAAAAAGGAGTTTGTGGTGACATATGTCAGTCGTTCCAACAATTCGACGGAGATGAGGTACAGTTCGTACGAGAAGAAGTGTTTAGCTGTAGTGTGGATTGTTGCACATTTCTGATGTTATCTGTTTGAGAACCTCTTTACTCTCATCACTGATCACCAGCCGCTCAAGTGATTGATGGAGTCCGACAAGCTTACAGAGAAGCTTGCACGATGGGCTCTTATCTTACAGGAGTATGACTTCCAGGTAGTACATAAACTTGGAGTTGCAAACGTAGATGTCGATGAGTTGAGTCGTAACTCATGCACGAGTCAGCAGGATCAGACTGGGGCTCGATGACATGACGAGGTTGATGAAGAGATAGTGCAAGGGTGGCATACATCTGTCTTTCTTTGTGTGTTGGCCATGAACTCTAGTATGGAGGACCAAGTCGTATCTTTCTCTGGTCAGAGAGTAGATGATGAGTCTCCAGATCTTGAGGGCGGAGATGATGTATCAGACCAGCGAGATATCCATGACGATGTGATTGTAATGGAGTATCTACGTACTGGCGTGATGATAGACACAGTAAGTGCCAAGGAGCGAGATCATGTCTTTCAACGAGCGAAGAAATTTTGACGAGAAGGACGACATGTACTTCGAGTCTGGGACGATGGAGAGTACGGATAGTGCCATATCCATCTCAGAGGGCACAGTTAGTACGACATGAGGAGTTGGGACATTTTGTAGTGAAGCTTACGCATAGCTTACTCCAAGGACAGTATTGGTGGCGTGGTATGCACGTCGATGTGGAGCAGTTTGTCGCACGATATGTGGTTTGTGATCGAGTACGAGCATCATTTAATGCTCCTACTCCACAGTTACACCCCTTACCGATTATGGGGTTGGGTTACCGTTGGAGTTTGGATTTTCTGGGACTCTTATCGTTGACCGGACGTCATCACCGGTATGTGTTGGTGATGGTGGAGTACTTCTCCAAGTGGATTGAGTTGGTGGTATTACTAGACAAGGCGAGTGAAGGGACGGCGTATGCGTTCCTAGATCGAGGGCTAAGTCGTTTTGGAGCACCAGCTGAAGTGCTGACAGATCAAGGTACAGAGTTCCTTGGTGAGTTTCAGACCTCGTGTGATCAAGCGCTGATTGATCATCGGACTACATCTCGAGATCATCCTGAGGCAGATGGTTTGGCGGAGAAGGTAGTTCAGACGGTGAAGAGAGGATTGCGCAAGTATGGCTTACAGAAGGGTCACTTGAGAGACTGGGATGTGCAGTTATCATCGTTGGTCATTGGCTACCGTTTTAGCCAACAAGCGTCTTTGGCTTCCTTCTCACCGTATTTTCTATTGTATGGCCGAGATCCAGATCTACCTTCGGCCATTCGTCGTGATTCTGCTGAGGTGCTGAACCTTGATGACCCGGATATGTGGGTGAACGTGTTCTCAGCGAGTAGAGACATTTCAGAGAGTTATGCCTATGATTTTTGAGAACATAGCGATTGCTCAGCATAGAGACACGTTGCGATATGCGACTATTCGAGGAGGAGGTTATCGGTCATCGATTTGCATGTTTCATCTTGACGATTATATCTATCTACAACAAACTACACTGACGACATTGGACGTGACAGCAGAGCGCACTATTTTACGGGTGCGTGAGGTGTTATCTTCTGGAGTACTCATGTTAGAGGGCCATGATGATGTTGTTTGAAGGACCATGTGCGTAATTGCGCTCCATGTCATCTTCCCAACTTCGATGGTATCGTTGACCCAAGCTTAGCAGTTGTACGGGCGGGCTTGAGATGTATGTTATGTGGGTCTACTGGTAGAGCAACCCGTATGTTGGTGTGTGATGGTTGTTCTAGAGGTTGGCACATGTCACGTTTGACTCCACCTCTCAGTGTCATTCCTACTGGACGGTGAGTTTGTCCTCTATGTATATAGCGGAGATAGCCGATTAGATCTTTGCGTGGTATGGATTGCAGACAGGCGACTAACGATGGGGTGATGTAGCACCCGACCTCCTGATCCTTGCACCCATGAAAGTGTATATCATGTAGTTGGGATATGGAGCTATCTAGAGTTAGAGGGATCTAATCGTCAGTTAAGGAGGCGATTGTGGTACACTTGTGGATGTGTATAAGATCGTCAGTGTTTTATGTGCATGTGTGGTGTATCTTTGACAATGATGTGTATGCACACGACAATTGTCACGTCAGTTTGGGTACCTCGGCTAGGTGGATCGAGTGCGGAGTGACGAATCCCGGTAAGACCGTTAGTGCCGTTAGGGCGAGTTGGTGGGAGAGCCGACTAGAGGTATACTTCGCAAGTAGGGCTTGGAGGTCTTAGTTCTTCAAGTTGAGCCTTCAAGCTCCATGATATGGTGGATAGTCTAGTTGAGTGTAACCCGGATTCTCTTCGAGCATAGAGTGGGTTTGGCTTGACCGTTTGTGAGTAATCTTTGTTGTAGTGTTGGAGATGGTAATTTCTCTGTATAGATTAATTGTGGTACACTTGTGGATGTGTATGAGATCATCCGTGTTTTATGTGCATGTGTGGTGTATCTTTGACAGCGATGTATGTTGTGTAGCGATGTGTATGCGCACGACAGTATAAAAGAGTGCATGTAAAGGACAACGGCTCAATCTCAATAACCGATGTGAAATAGTTATTGAGATTGATCATCTAGAGTTATGGACCATAGTCCGCTCCATGGGAGCATAGACGACGTCGTATGAACTCTCAATGATTTTGGACGAAGTAGAACCTCAGAGGTTCACATCGACCTATTTGTCCATACCACCTGCTAGTCAAATGATAAATGAAATACTTACTTTTGTTTCATATAAGTGACAACGCTAACAACAACCAGGTACTCGCTAATTAAAACAGGAACTCGAGGACAATTCTGAAATTTCAGGAACCTACCTAGTAGGAAACTGGTCAAAATAAGATATTATGCATTTAGATTGATATCAATTTTCATGGGATTCGTCGATTTCAAAAACTTATTGAATTATTGTTAGAAAAGATTTGAACAATTATGTGAGTTTTCTTATACGCAGACTATAACAAGCAGACTTTAATCCGATTTCAGACTGATTGTCAAAATATGATAATATGCAACATATCAGCTTTGAGAGAGCTTCGATTTCGATATTTTACAGAGATAAGATAATAATGGAATAAGATACTAATAACAAGATATAACATATATTTTACTAAAGACTAGAGAAAGACAACACAGAAACATATAATCTTCTTAATTTGCAAATATATGTGGATTATAAGCTATATACGAGTCTGAGCGGTCCATGAACTCCATGGATGACACGTATCTTGTAGAATTTAACTTTAGCGTAAAGAACTATACAAAGATAAGTTGGATTACAGTAAACAAATGGTTATCATAGACATGAAGTGCTGGACATTAACATAACTGAAAGAGAAATTCATTCAAGACTTTTTGAGGAAGTTCAACTACAAGGGAAGTCCATGAAGTTTATGGAGCGACAAGATAAAAAACAAAACCAAAAAGTGTACCTCTTTTCATGATTCACGTAAATAAAGTGACTTTGAAGAGTTTGTGTTACTCCTTCAGTACTATTTGATGCTTCACCATTGGCTATCTCATGTCCATCTTGATCTTCAACGATATCTTCATCTTCTTCCTTAGCTTCTTCTTCGAATGTTTTCGACTGCTATCTCTTGTTCTAGTCAGAACAACTGATTCCTTATTTGGACTACGGTTTTCTTATGCAATCAATTACTTGTAGTAATTGATTACTTGTGGTTTTGCTTCTGAGTAAGACTTCAATGTAGCAAGTCCGATGCATGCATTTCTTGTCTAGTTGGAAATAATTCCAATTGATGAATTCCTTTTGTTGCGATCAAGTTGGCATCAGTCCGAGAATGTTTTACTCCATATTTGAATCTCCCTGCGCTTGTCTTTTTTATTTTGAACTGTTGGTTGCAAGTGATATCATGAAGAGGTCAAATTGGATGAGGTGCTTCTTCAATAAAACACTTGAAGTTGTACGTTTTCTCGAGAAGAGTAACCATGAAGTGTATGCTTGTCTGATGATGTCATTGAGTTGTGACAAGATAAAAGCGTTCTTTGAGTAGAGAGTTGTAGAGAATCCACTAAACATTTGATCAACATGATCATGAGTATGTCCTACTATGAGAAAACCTACTTTTATGTTCTCGAAAATTTATCGTTAACGTCCAAATTGAAAATGAACTCCAAAAAAACATGTTGACTTTGAAGGATACTTTCCAAGTGGCTTTCAGAGTGGGACCTCTATGAGAGGTCCAAGAACTTATATTCCAGAAGTGAGAGCGACAGGAGATCAAAGGACATAAGCCTCTCACCAATGATGAAAAGATGAAGAAGTGTGATGATGATGAGATGAAAGACGTCTGGTGGATAGCAATGCAGAGTGTGACAGACAATCGTAAATTCTCTATCTCTATTCATGTTGATCAAGGATAACTTTCTATGGATGAGATGCAAAAGGAATGAGAGAGGTTTCGTGTCATGGACTGCATCCAAATGGCCGTGGTGCAGATGGTTGGTCATTATAGACTAGACTGAAGTGCAAGTGAAAATTGGTCCTGACATTTAAGAAGAACGGCTCCGTTCTTTCTTTATGACTTTTGAGAAGTTATTGATAAAAGAATTTTTTTCTATTTTTTATTTCAGATTTTGTCTTACTCACAGTCTGCATGATAGTCCATCAAGTTCATGGCTTGCTCTGACATTTTTCTCTTGAAACTCTTGTTGACTAATACATTTTCTTTTCATTTACAGAAAGACTGTTCTCATCTCAACGTTATCGAGGTGAGAGTTTTCTTGGGAAGGGCGGAACCTTCTGGCTGTGTTATGACCGTGAAGGCTGTGATATGTTTACTCACGGAAGCACTAGGCTTCTAGCTATGACTGGTTTACTCTAAGGATAGGCTTCAGGTTACAAGGTGACACTGTAAAACACTCATACAGGTCTCTTGGCTCTTCTGATATGTTCAGGAAGCAAAGTTCAGGCTTAACTAGCAATGATAAGATCAGACGGTGAACTTTGATACTCAAGATTGAGAAATATGTGAAGGTTTAGACTTCTAAACTTCTCTTACATGTAAAAGAGGCCCCACTGAGCACACACACGAAGTTTCAGATTGAGACCACATTCTGGCACCAAGATATGGACAGAAAAGTTCTGGGTAAAGATATTACAGCAATTTCTGGTACTCAGATAGCTATTTCGACCTACAACAGAAAATTGGCTCGATCACTTTCGAAGATTCTTACAGGATTTGGAGTCTACAGGATGATGAACACCCCTGATTGTACACCGTTCTCCAGATCTCGTTCTCTGAAGTTGCTGCTCTAGATTGAGAGCTTTTCAAACCCCCTCTGCTTCAGCAGCCGCCCTGAATTACTCACTCACTCAAATGACTTGAAACTTTTTGGAAAGTCGTAGCCCCGCTGACAGTGAACGCAACCATGAAGGTTTGAAGCGATTTCCTCGATTCTGCTGCCATTGACACTAAAAACCCCAAATCCAACAAAAGTGATGCAATTTTGACTCAACTCAAACTTCAAGTTGGCACAACTCCTTGTTTATTGATCCAAATCGATCAAGAATTTCATTGACAGTGCTTGGCACAACGAGCTCTATCTTCTTGTGCTCTCAGATTTTGCAATGTCCTCACCAAATGCTCGAACTCTCCTTTAGACCTCTGTTTCTAAATTTAGAGTTTTACAAAAGATAAAAATGGACCAATGGGAGTTCATAGCTCCACTTGGTTATCCTCTAGTGCCCTAATCTACGTGGTAACTTAACTTCACTCATAAGTTACCACATCAGCCCCCCTAAAGTGCCAACGTAAATCTTAAACTACCTAAAATGACACGTAACCTTGAAAGATAACTTAAACCAGCTAGAAAGTGTGCATGGGTGACAAGTAAGTACAACCCATGAGCTTAAACCCCTATCAGCATGGAAACCCTAAGTTATGTACATTGAACATCATAGACAAGTAAGAAGTCACTTGCACAAGCGCACAAATGCTTGAACAAGATAACTAGCATACTATCAGCCTACTAGAACTTAAAACGTATAACACAAGGGTGTTAATATATGCATGAAGGACTAAGAGTAACATTAAGCTAACTTCTACCGCGATTAACTCCCAAGTGTCAGAGTAGAAGCGTAACCCGTAGTCGCCAATGTCCACAGTCTCCAGAATCGACTTCTTTGACGTCTTAACTTCACTCAGAGATACTAACTCTTAACAGAGAGGTGAATTATTTACTATGTGAAATGATTCACATCACGACATCCACCCCTTCCAAACCTGCACATCCTCCGACATGTGCCAACTTCTTCAGTCTTCTGCTTGTTCTTCATCATCGTCACTCTCCTCCACCTCAGCCTCTTCGGTAACCGGGACGTCTTCGTCTCTTGTTGTCCTCTACTCTGACTCCAGATAATTGAATAGCTCAAAACCTTTTGAATAGTTTCAAAAGGCGCCTTTTGAATAGTTTCACATGCTTGCCTGTCACAGATAGCTTCAAAGGAGTAGCGTCTAGCTCTCGTAAACTATAAGTGGCATTTTCATAAACATCTAGCACAATATAAGATCCGAACCATCTTCGAGAGAACTTACGAAGTGTAGAATGCTGATTCTCCAACGTGCTGTCATACACCAGAACCCAGTCATCAACACGTATTGGCTTTGATCGTAGTCGATGAGTCTTGTCAAAACGTTCCTTGTTTCTGACTCGAGCCATCTTCAGCCTCTCCTGTGCTTCAGCAAGATCCTCCTCCCTCTGCTCTAACTGCCTGGTACGTAGAGCAATAAGTGAAGCACGATCTAAACCATCTTTCCATGGTAACGTAGCCCACGTAGGGAAGTCCTCCTCAGCATGCATGATCGGTTTCTGTCCCAACATAAGCTCAACTGGCACATTGTCAGTCGTGGTACAGTGTGTAGTTCTATCAGCCCACAAAGCAAATGGAAGTAGTCTCGGTCATTCTCTAGGCCTACCATCACATGCTTTCACTAAAGCGTGAACAATAGAAGGGTGTCCTCGTTCACTCTTACCAATGTCCTCTGGGTTCATGGCAGTAGTAAGCTGAAGCTTTACTCCATAACGAGCAAAGAACTCCTTCACTTCTACGTCTCTCAACTCGTCTCTATCTGCACGTAATCTCCCAACAGATCCATAGCGAAAGATGATATCTTCAAGCACGAACCTGCATATGTTCTCTGTAGTCTTCGTTCGTAATGCTCGTCCCTCCACATAGTTGGAAAGATCCTCTCGAGCCGACACCAAATAACGCATCTCCCATAACCCCGATGGCATCATCACAAGATCAAGAACCCACTGAAAATGGATACTAGGTGGATAAGTAGGTACATGTGTACCTACTTATCCACCTAGTATCCATTTTGTACCTACTTATCCACCTAGTCCATCTCTGTAACAGACCTTAGAGTAGAACTGTCAGTGCAGACACGACCCAACAAAGTCCACCACGTCTTGATACAAATCCTTCCACCAGTAATGCTCCTTCATCTTCGTGTAAGTAGTCCATACGATGTCCAGCTCACAAGGTATCATGAAACTCCTTCAGCAGATTAAGCTTTGTCGGTTGATCATCCACCACTCTAGCCAGCATTCCGTCTCTTCTCTTCGGACGTTTCCACAGATAACCTTCGCGTACAAGATAACTGTACGCTTTCCGTCTGATCTCCTTGAACTCTACATTGCTCCACCCTTCTCTTCTGCATAATGAACTCAGATAGAATCCAATATCGCGGAACTTTTCTGAGTAGAACTCCTCATTGAATGGCAGTGGTTCCAAGTCTGAAGTCTGCTGACCAACTTGGCACCAAACGTCTCTCTTCTCTTCATTCTCCACCTCTGCAAACATCTCATCCTCATCTGTATAACGAGCCCTAGACAACATATCTGCAACTGGATTGTCCTTCCTTGCTATATGCTTTAGCTCAGGGTTCAGACTTCGGACATAAGCAATCCATCGCAGCATTGCTATGTCTGGTGTATTGTAGTTCGCTATCATATCCAACAAAGACAAACAATCTGTTTCTAATATCACACGAGCTCCTATCAAGAACTCTCGATCTACCTTCATAGCAGTAACAGCTCCCCACAACTCACGCTTCACCTAAGGATAGTTACGTTGTCTATCTGTTAAGATCCGAGCTCCAAACCTTGAAACAAACCGCACACCTTCTGCATCTTCTTGACCAACCAATCGCCTTTGGACTCGTATCAACAGTCAGTATCACAGGTCTCCCGCTCTCGTAGCTAAGCCTCCTTAGTATAGGTGGAGACTTCAGAATCTCCTTCAGCTGCTCCATCGTCTCATGATGTTCTTGCCGCCAAGTAAACCTCCTCCTCTTTCTCAGAAGTGCATACAGAGGCTCGGCAATGTGTGCATAATGAGGAATACTCACATGAAAAAACACACAAGCTCCCAAGAACCGTCGAACCTCAGTGATGTTGGTACAATCAACTATTCTTGCTATAGCATCTACCTTTTCTGGGTTCGGACGCCTTCCAAAAGTACCACACAGATGACCCACCACCACAATCTCTGACATTCCAAAGCGAGATTTGGTACCTGACAGAGTTAGGTGTACCTCTTCCAAACGCATCAGAATCTTTTCCACATTCCGAATGTGATCTGCAACGAACTTTTTGCATCCATCAGAAGTCACAACTTCGTCTTTGTATTCCACCGGACAGCCTTTCATGGGAATATCATCCAGAAACGAGATAGTGACCTCAGGTACAAACTCTTGTAACACCTTACGCATCGCATTCTGCATATGGACCACTGAGTTTGTCGCACCCTGAGGAAGAGTACACATCCGCATCAATCCCAAAGGTGTACGCATGGTAGTCAAGTCTCTACTCTCCAAAGCAAGTTGAAACTGATCATAACCTGAAAACATATCTCCAATAGAATAGATTGACCTTCCAACAAACACCTCAGCTACTTCATCAACTACAGGTCCTGTCCCGACGTTTCGAATCGTGATGTTGTTGGCAGGCTGCAAGTCTTGGATGAAGCGTAGAGCTCTTGTCTTCTTAGGTATTGTGAACCATCGACTAGAGTACAGAGCCATAGATGATTCAAGAATACCCATCCGTATCTTTTCCTTCAACAACCTTTGGTAGTAAGACACAAGGGATTGGAATCGACTTCAAGTCCCAAGATACGTGAGGAACAGTGAAGATAACCATCGGAGCTATCACACTAAGATCCACACAATCAATCTCTCCAGCGGAGAAAGAAAATGCCTTACCATGACTAACTATCATCTTCTCGAAAGCTCGCTTTTCCACTTCAGTCAAGAAGCCACCTCCTCCTATCTGAAGCTGCTCGAGTGTCTCTTGAGTAAACTTGTGTCCTACATGTGTAGGATATCTAAGCACAAGCTCAGCAACCGCTAACTCCATCTGCTACTGAGAATCAACAAATAATTGGGTCGCCACAGGCTTCACCTTCCTCGCTACAGCTTTATACTTAGCGTGTACTTCCGCTTCCTGATGTAAGTCACACCAACAGACTACATCCTTCCATCCATTCTCCAGTCTCGGATGAAGACGATATCGCAAATACGAGACAATCTCCTCATAGACTTCACAAGAATGGATGAGGATCATCACCCTACCTCCCATCCGCTCCATCAACCTATCTACATCATCCAACCAACGAACAAAAGATTATACACCTACGAACTCCTCATAAACACCAGAAATCGTCTCTTCTTCCTTCAGAACTCCTGTACAGTGCAGATCTGCTGCATACTTCTCCATCTGCTTTCTATTTTTCTCAGTCAGATCATCTATTCGCATGAACTCACTCCAATCATCAGAACTGAAAGTCATCAGACCAGATTTCCAACTGTGTACAGTATAACTACTCTCTGAATCTTGAGCAGCCTCTTCACCAGCCTCTTGTGATCCCTCAGGGTGCTCAAGCGGGATCATAGTAGCAATAGATTCTTCACTCTTGCTATCCCGTCTTACAAGAGTGGTTCCAGAAAACCCTTACTCCTACAGATAGGAGAATCTTTCAAGGTCTGTCGGTTTCGTTCGTGGTTCGTACGAACGGTCAGAAATTGCACAGAACATCTATCATCTGGACTACAGATCGAAGCATAATAAGATCCATCATCCATCACCTTGGTCTTCATTCGAACCGCAGTGATATAAGACTGACCAAGAATCACAAGATATGAAGCAGAAGATTGCACAAAGAAGTGCTGATCTACATCCACATCACCTATCTTCACCTTCACGTTAGGACAAGCGCCGTATAGCTCACCTTTCTGGTTGTTTGCAACACGTAACACCCAACCATGATTCAGCTTGATAGGCCACTGACCTCCTTCATACACCTCCCGTGACATGATACTGATCTCAGATCCGTGATCAAGCAGCAACAGATTCAGGCTAACTCTCAAGGCGAACTCGTGTAGTAGTCGTAGCACGAGCTCAATGTCTCCTTCAGAAGTCACTATCAATAACTGGACTCTCCTTGCCACCTTCCTCATCGTCGAGCTCAATAGTGTTGGTACCAGCAACTAACGCTTCTTGCTGATAGCCCTGGTCATCAGCTTTCTGAAAATACACCTTTCCAAACTCTGCATCATTCAGAGAAACTCCTACTGCATCTATCATCTGACTTTCAACTTGCTCGGACATCATCTATCTCTTTCGCTTGATGATATCGATGATCAGTTCATGAACTCTCTCTTTGCGATATCAAGAACTTCTCGAAGAGAAAACTCGATTCGTGCATCCAGTATCCTCTACTCCAAGATGCTCTTCAAGTCAGTTGAAGTCTCAATATCAGCCGCCAACTTGTAAGCCGGTCCCTTCTCCTTCTCTTGGACAGTAAATCGTCTATCAGCAGTCGTTGGCTCCTGCTGGGATCTCTGCACGTCCTCCATCGGACCTGGTGCATGTGGAGGAGCTTGAGAAGTAGATGGGATGTCTTCTGGAGGAGCTGCTCGCCTCTTGATGACTCTCCGTCTATCTCCAATCTCCTCAGGAACTCCAGTATCAAGTTCACAGGCCTCTTGTCGCCTCTTTTCCTCCACAGAAGCATCTTGTCAATGAACATGTCTATCCACATCCAAGAATGCTCTGATAGAAGCAACATCTACAAGATCTTTTCACCCTGTGACTCTATGAATAGACTCAGCTCCCCTCTTCAGTATCTCAGAAGGAACTGGAGCAATACTCTTCTCAGTAGTCCTATCTAGCAATGTAGGACTAGAAGAGACTTCGATATGCCCAGCATATACATCAGAATTTATCAGTGATGTCATCAACGCAGTTGCTGTTACAGTCGCAACAATCTGAGATAGACTCCTCATGCCTCCTCGTCCAAACTGCATGCTCAACGGCTCTCCAGTAGAAGAAAGGTGCAGCCTACCGTTCTGATAGCGAACCACACCATCTCGCAAAGCAGCTGTGAGCTCCTGACAGTCTGCTCAAAAATGATCAAGACTGTCACATCAAATACACTTACGAACAGGAGCACCTCCTGGACGTGCAGCAGCAAGCGCCGGTGGCTGCTCTCTCTGCAATCCAGCTAGCTCTACCTTCAGCTCTCGCATCTGTCGAATCAGGTCTTCGATCTGGTTCTGTTGACCATGGTTCTCCGCTGGTCTCTGAACAGGTGCCTTTTGTGCATGACTTGGCACAACTGGCATCAAAGGAACTGCAGTCGGGACAACAAGTCTGGGAGCAAGAGCCAGAGGCTGCTGTACTTGAGGAGCAGCATAAGGTTGAGTGACCACTTCCACAAGCGGTCGTCCTCCTACAGCCACTCTCTCTCGTCTTTGCCTTGTTAGAACAGCCACGGCATCCTCAACTCTCTCCCAATCTATAGTAACACCTCCTTCAGCCGATCGATCTGCTAACATGAAGCATAATCTATCTGTCGTAACATCATCGGTAGCTTGCAAGAAAAGCTCTGTTCTCCTAGCATCTAAGGTTATGCGCTCAAGAGTTAAAAGTTGTCGGTATCTCCGATCAAACTCTCTCAACAACTCATTTAGGCTCATCATACGACCAGGTTGCTGCTCAACCCAGTCTAGAAACGTCCTCCTAGTAACTCTATCTGAATCTTCTTCAAGAAATTCCTCTCGAAGAGATCGCTCAAAACTCATTCATATTCCAAGGTTTCTTCTTTGTACATCCCTAACTTGGTCCCGCAACTCAGGAATGACAGCTAACTCAAAACTTGATATCATCTCAGCATCAGTAATCCTGACCAGCTCCATCTCTCCTCTATTTCATGTTATCGTATAACGTGTTTTTCTGTCTAGGAATACACTAGGTATATGACTGTGCAGAGGTATGTGGATTGACAAGGTTGGATCTAGATCTGGATGTTTCCACTCAAATGTTTCACTATCTACTCTTCTAACCCGAGTGACCTTGTATCCGCTCGGCTCAAATTTAAAGCTTGCTACGATCCAAGGTTACGTACAGATTGCATAAACTTGTGTTACAAACATATCTTTTGTACTCTAACTAAAAATACTCAGCTTTGTACTATCTAACTGAAGTTATTCCTCTATATCATTGGAAGCATGACTTCTGAATAGCTCCCCAGCGACGCTAATTGCTCATCAATCCAACTATCACAACTTCATAGTATAACCAGAAGATGCTATAAGATCACTCAATCAACTTGATAGAGTATCGATACAACTTTTTGTACACCATGGTCTACCAAGCATTCCAGCAAGGTAAAGCATGCATGCTCCAAGACACTACTCAGATCTCAATATAGCACCAACGGCAGTAATACCTGACAGCTCCGAGAACCCAAACATCGGCTTAAGATTCATGACGACTCCGTTCTCCTTCATCACCAAGAGCTGAAATCAGCCCCACGTCCTCCAATGTCGAGTTGTATGCAGGCATGGTAGTTTCAGCAACAACTCCTCTCCAAATTGCTCAAAAATGACCAAAATGACAATAGCAGATATCGAAAAAACCAAAATTGCTAATAACAGAAGTATCTTCGAACTTTGAGAACTCAGTCCTCTCAAACCAGTCGACCAATGATGATCAAACTTCACAGGAAGCTTGATTGGACCCTTCACTCCTACCTTGAACAATTTTCAGGTCAGAATCTTAAACCAATTCTCAGATATGGATCAAATCGTAATATGTGCTAACTTAAGAGCTTTACAGATCCAGGTACATTTGATCCAAGATTCTGAACAAACTACTCGACCATTTGAGGTGAAACTTCTCAAGTATCTTACTGATATGACATGCTTTAATCCTGGAAAGTTTCACTTAGAAATTCGACTCAAAACTTAAACAATAGCAAACTATCCATGACTATCACAGTTCGCTGTTCCCGCCTTATCACGTCTGCACTTCTCAACTTCAATCGGTCGGTTCAGAATCTAAATCGATCAAGAACCTGATGAAATTGATATCAAAACGACCAGCACGTCGTAAGCTCTCCAACCCAATAGACAGTTCCTCAAAACTCCTCACGAGTCTCTCGGAACAACCAGAAACATAGCGATAGGTACGAATTGCACCCCCCTCCACTCAATCGATCATAACGCCCTCATGCTTCCATCAAATCGACTGATTCTTCAGCCCAGATTGTAGCCCCGGTTGAGAGTTCTCCAACCATACCCTTCGTTTCGCGAATGGACCTCTTAAGCCTCCAAAAACCACAGAAATGTTGCGAGGATCAGCTAGAACACCATTGGTCTAAAATTGGACCAATAAGAGCAAAAAGATCTTTACTTTTGTCTTTTCTCCACTCAACTTTTTCCCCTAGAACGAATTTTTACTCCCAAGGAGACACAAGACATCAACAAGACTCTAAGACCTCAAAAAATCTTTCAGATACGTCGATGGGTTCTTCGCGATCCATAATTACATAGAAGCGCTCAACCAGAATAGAAACGATTGACTCGAAGACTAATACAACGTGAATATTACAACTTGGAAAAAGTACGACAAAAGAAAACGGTGAAGCTATCACTCGATTGTAATATTCTTGCCCAAAGTTTCTCACGATCCAAGCCCCATGATTGATCTTCGGTCTGCAATGACACCAGATATCGACCCAAAGGTTGAAAGGAACGTTCGATGGATAGTTGAGATCCATTGTTCCTCACAACAAAATGTACACCGTCATATCCCAAGTCTCTCCGTATGTTACGATCGGAAGGATCATCGGAAGTTGTAACTCCATCATTCTTCCCATGAATTCATCGCCAAAGTATGCAACTAACCACTGTCGAAAGTGATCGCGGTGGATGCAATGAAGCTTGATGTGAAACGGATTCGGGAAAGGAAGATCCGGAGCCGGTAACAAACCTCCGTCCATAACCACCACTCATGCAATTCTTCACTCCTCCATGCAGACCACCGAGAACCCTCACGAATCACCCGCTGAGAGAGAATGCCGTATGAACCATCGACTCGCCATTTCATACACAAACGCGGTGACAAGGACCACTGAAGTGAAAGCGCACAGATTGATGACTTGGCACGTTTCTCTATCGTATGATCATTTGAACAGATAATCACGAACGTGGCACCCATCACACAGTTCGGCGAGTTACGCGATACAGTTCACGAAACATAGAAAAGAAACACAACCTACGTTCCACGAGAATTTCACACAGGAGCCGAACCACAACACGACAACGCAGATATCTAGAAATATCTCTACCTGCAAACCTTCCACATCTGTTCACAATAGCTTGCAAAGCCTTGGTGGAGTTTAACTCACCCCCTCCAACGATTGGATGTTGTTGGACCAATATCGCAAGCGTCTTCAAGATCTTAGTCGTATCCAGATCAGATGTAGGTGTTGCTGTAGCCGTTGGTGCTACAGAAGGTGCTGCAGTAGATGTAGATGCAGCAGCCGTAGAAGTAGCAGCAGCAGTGCCCTTGCGATCCATCTCTTCTCCTTGTAGTAAACTTAACCTTCTCAATCAATCACCCCAAGAGCTCTCAGTGGAAGCACCAGATGTCGAGGTGAGCGTTTTCTTGAGAAGTGCGGAACCTTCTGACTGTGTTATGACCGTGAAGGCTGTGATATGTTTACTCACGAAAGCACTAGGCTTCTAGCTGTGGCTGGTTTACTCTAAGGATAGGCTTCAGGTTACAAGGTGACACTGTAAAACACTCATACAGGTCTCTTGGCTCTTCTGATATGTTCATGAAGCAAAGTTCAGGCTTAACTAGCAATGATAAGATCAGTGAACTTTGACACTTAGGATTGAGAAATATGTGAAGATTTAGACTTCTAAACTTCTCCTACATGTAAAAGAGGCCCCACTGAGCACACACACGAAGTTTCAGCTTGAGACCAAATTTTGGCACCAAGATATGGACAGAAAAGTTCTGGACAAAGATATTGCGGCAATTTTTGATACTCAGACAGCTATTTCGACCTACAACAGAAAATTGGCTCGATCACTTCCAAAGATTTCTTACAGGATTTGGATTCTACAGGATGCTGAACACCCCTGTGAAGTTAGGACTCCTGATTGTACACCGTTCTCCAGATCTCGTTCTCTGAAGTTGCTGCTCTAGATTGAGAGCTTTTCAGACCCCCTCTGCTTCAGTGGCCGCCCTGAATAACTCACTCACTCAAATGACTTGAAACTTTTTGGACAGTCGTAGCCCCGCTGACAGTGAACGCAACTACAAAAGTTTGAAGCGATTTCCTTGATTCTGCTGCAATTGACACTGAAAACTCCAAATCCAACAAAAGTGATGCAATTCTGACTCAACTCAAACTTCAAATTGGCATAACTCCTTGTTTATTGATCCAGATCGATCAAGAATTTCACTGACAATGCTTGGCACGACGAGCTCTATCTTCCTGTGCTCTCAAATTTTGCAGTGCCCTCACCAAATGCTCGAACTCTCCTTTAGACCTCTGTTTCTAAATTTAGAGTTTTACAAAAGATAAAAACGCACCAATGGGAGTACATAGCTCCACTTGGCTGTCCTCTAGTGCCCTAATCTACGTGGTTACTTAACTTCACTCATAGGTTACCACGTCAGCCCCCCCCTAAAGTGCCAACGTAAATCTTAAACTACTTAAAATGACACGCAAACTTGGAAGATAACTTAAATCAGCTAGAAAGCGTGCATGGGTGACAAGTAAGTACAACCCATGAGCTTAAACCCCTATCAGCATAGAAACCCTAAGTTATGTACATTGAACATCATAGACAAGTAAGAAGTCACTTGCACAAGCGCACAAATGCTTGAACAAGATAACTAGCATACTATCAGCCTACTAGGACTTAAAACGTATAACACAAGGGTGTTAATATATGCATGAAGGACTAAGAGTAACATTAAGCTAACTTCTACCGCTACTAACTCCAAGTGTCGGAGTAGAAGCGTAACTCGTAGCCACCAATGTCCACAGCCTCCAAAATCGACTTCCTTGACGTCTTAACTTCACTTAGAGAGAATAACTCGTAGCAGAGAGGTGAATCATTTACTATGTGAAATGATTCACATCACGACAACGTTTTATCGAAATGACTATTTGGCGTTGAAGAACTTGTTGAGAAGGGCAACAAAAACGTCCTTCAAAGATGAAGACTTCGTTAGAGATTTTATCGTCAGATTTTTTGGATTATGTTATGCGTGCTCGGGGTACAAGAGGGCGAAAGAAAAAGATGAAGCGATTCCTCTACGTCCGAATATCGTCCGTAGTTGGTGCAAGAAAGTGCATAATAAGCGTACAACTAAGAAGTCTATCTTGTGGACGTGAGGAAGATGTCCACTTGTGTTGAGAAGCAAAGGTTCATGCTGGCGATCACAGATATTCCGCATGGGTTTCAACTCAAGAATTGCTCACATGATGATTTGAAGGCTTTCCACGGATACGATTGAGAAGTTGATGCACTTCGTTCATCTCTCAACATCAGAGTACTAGACGATGATCGTCTTCCATAGTTTTCAACAAGCACCAGATGTTGGACAAGATCTACGTGACTATAGATGTAGAGTTTCTCCCGGTGTTTGGGTGAAGATGAACTGTAAGAATGCAGTGGATCTAGAATAACAATGAACCACGAGTATTGAGAAACATGATTCTGATCCAAAGACGGCAAAATATCTGTAGAACATTTTGGTTCAGGTGTTGGATATCCAAAGATTGGAATTCTAGCTCCAACTTGCAGTTACAAGATATTGTTGTATGATGATAAACTTCCAAACGTTATAAGAAGTACTGTGATCAGTAAACTGATAATTATTTTTTCAAAAAACGCGAATGGATCATGGATTTTTGCTCTGGTTCTAGGACTACTTTGGTATATGCATTACGGACTACTCGGCATTGTATTGCAGTGGAGCTTGATTGACATCAATTCATGTACATCCCTTCTCACGTCTTCAATATGAAAATGTTACTTTGCGCAGAACAAGGAGACTAAAAGAGGTGGTGCACATAGGTTTGATGTGTCAGCACCTTGTGGAGAAGATGCGGCTATGCTTCAAGTGAAGAGTACTTTAAAGAGATGGCAGAGGGAGAAGATATACATCTGACGCCACAGACTGAAACCGCCACTCCTTCAGATCTGGAAGTTCATCTTTGGGTTCCTGAGAGTCAAGTACCAAACGAGTCGATAGAGAATCTTGCAGCTTCTATGATTGATCATCTACTGAGTTGAGCAGATCAAACTCTTGTATCATGACATGTCATTTTATATACATATTTCTGGATTTGAAGTATTCAAGTGTGGATTACTTTTATTCATCAGTTGCGATTATTCATTTTCAAAGATCGATCATGAAGAATTATGCGAAATGCAGTGCAAATTTTTTATCAATTCGTAAGATATATATGATTTTGGATTTTCCAACAAAATTACTTCCTCGGAAGTTAAGGTTCATGAACGTGGAAACAAGAACCCATTAGCGAACAACCCATTTGGTTGTTGTTAGTGGTTGTTAAGTATAAAAAAAGAGGTATTTTAAGTAAAAATGTCACTTTTGAATTTCCAGAATCTTCTTTTACTTAAACATCAAAAAAGATATAAGTGGAAGGTGTGAGAGGAGTACTTTGAAAAGATTTGGGTAACAAAAGCTCGTAGGATCGTGCATGCTTTTACTCTTGGTAACAATCTGTAAATTTCAAATGATCATATTTCTGGTTACAGATGTCTGTTTGTTTTACTTCCAATGCATCCAAAATCAATGCATTTGGAGTTACAGTTAAGGAGCTACACGTGTTCAAAGTTGCTTGAGTTTGTTGGAGTAGTTTTGAAAAAGCTAGTGCACCCATGTAGACATTTTAATCATAGTGTTGGCTAGGAAGGTTGGTTTGGAGGATGAAATTTGTGTCCTTGGAAAGTTAACTTCAAGAGCTTTCTACTGCACTTCATTTGGAAGACACACAAGGAACTATAGAGAGTCAAACACTTGACTCTGTTTAGGACTGGAGGACAAAAGGTACGCTGAGGGTTTCGAATTTAACTTAAGCTTAGCACATCAAACTCAGATGAAATTGATACCATTTGAACGTTAACCTCATAGGATATTCGTTACGACAAAATCAAAGCATTTGAAGATAACATAAGAAGCAGCAACAAGTGAAAGTTTGAAGGGTTTTTAGGATTTCAATGAGCAAAACATCCACGTCCGCATAAGATTTTGTGTTGTAGCTTTGGCTATGAAGCTGTGCTGAGGTTGAGTCCAATATGGTTGAAAGCTTACTTCAAGGCTTTTCGACATTGCAATTTCATTGCATTTGGAGATCGGATGAGTCAAAGTGAGTTGCTTCTCTGCTCACATGAGCTTTTCGTCTCCATATCTAAGGACATTGTATGACATTCTTGGTATAGTTGGATACGTATTTGAGAGGACTTTGTACTAGTATTTGCTGTTTATGAAGTTCAACTCAAGTTGGGAAAGAAAATCTCCGTGCTCATGGAGAGTTCTTGAAGATTTTCAGTAAACTTTGATTGGTCATAATCGTGTCTAGAATGCTCAATTTTGGTTGTGTTGGATATCATTCGAAAGTATTTGGGAAGGACTGAGCAAGACCACAATCTCCTGATTTGGAGTTGGGAGGAGAAAATTGAAAGCAGTTTAGTTAGGAAACGAAAAAAGAAATTTTAAGGTTTAGCATTCTTTTGACTTGGAATCTTACCTTGTTGCATGTTGTTGTATACTCGTAACAAACAAAATACTCGTACTCGTAGAAATAACTAACTGCTCGTATATATAAAAATATAATAATAAAAGATAAATAATTCTAGAAGACAAAATAATACACATTTAACCTTGAGGTGATAAATGAACTCTATGCTGCTGACGTGACGTCCGTGTTGACTTTTACTACTATTTTGTTTTGAAGTGGATGCTTTATCATAACTAAAGGACAAAATATTGCACTATTGACACTGAGGTGATAAGTGATTAGCCATTGTTGACATGGCCAATGGCTGCTGACGTATCATTATTATTTTGTCTTGTAGTGAATACATGTTTGTCACTAAGAGACCTAAAACACATTATTGAAGTTGAAGTGATTGGTGATTGGACATTGTTTACATGAAATTTTTGCTGACTTGTCACTATTATTTTATCTTGTAGTGACTATTCTCTTGCCACTTGAAGATAAATAATACATTGTTAACCTTGAGATAGTATATGATTGGATATCGATACTGCTGATGTGGCATTTGTGCTGACATGTCATTGTTATTTTTTCATGTTGTGGATGTCTACTTCTCATTAAAAGACAAAAATTCTATGTTGTTGCACTTATGTTTTACTACGGCTGATTTGATATCTCTTCAACTTCAAACCCTCTCTAACTTCTTGTAGAAACATCAAAACAAGAAGTTCTTTGTCTTCTTGGAAACTTGTTCTCCTAGGCTATCCTCTTAACCAAGTCTATAAGTTAATTGGAACTCCTTACAATGATTTAATGACAAAAAATCTGTATCATCTTGTTGAATACTCACAAAAATACTACTGACAGAGAATCCACGTAAAATATGTCTGATCTATTGAGTTTACACATTGGATGTGAAAGTCAAAAACCCAAGACAAGAAAAAATATCATGATTATTACAAATTCTTGATCTCAAGAGATGCAATTTGTTTGTAAAGAGTGATTCCTAGCACTATCTTGATCCAGACCTAGATCACTCTATAGTCCAACATGCTAGTCTCACCACTCTTCACATGTATTACATGTGAAGAGTGGTGAGACTAGCATGTTGGATTGTAGAGTTCTAGCACTCAAGCTCTACCATCTCGCTAGAAACAAGAATCAATCCTCAAGTTCAAATTACCCATTGCAAATTATGTACACTAACACAAGGAGGATCAAATCACAAAGAGTGAGACTGCAATTCACAACCTCACAAAAAATGCAATCAAACCAAGAATGTAAACAACACAAAGAGAAGACAACAATAGCAAAAGATCAATCATAACCCTTAGACATTCATTGACAAACTTTTTCAATGTCACTTGCGCAGACTAGTCTTCGAGAGAACACTACTTAAGACCCAATCAACTATAAATGACAACTTTAAACTCTAATTGTTTCAATACTGAGTATGCTCTATCAGAACTTTTACAATTCTAAATGTTTCACGTTGATAAAAAGAATATTACGTCTGTTATACTCATGCACCTGCATATTCACCTCCTCCATCAGTTAATTTAATACTTAACCCTAATACCTAACCTAACCCTCCGGAAGGTCTGTTATACTCATGCACTTGCATATTCACCTTTCACCTCTTCCATCGGTTAATTTAATATTTAACCTTAATATCTAACCTTCCAGAAAGGTTAGGTATTAAATTAACATCTAAAATATATTAATGTTTTAACAAGTGTGGCTTGTACTTTTTGAAATGAGACACTCAAGACAAGACTTATGAATTATCTCCTACTCTTCCCCTGTTTCCTGTTGCATGATTAACAAATAATATTTATAAAATTATTTAATTTTTTTATATTTATTTAATATATATTTTTTACTTAACATCTATATATATTCCCCATAACATTGAAGCGAGTAAAAGTTCCCCGGAATTCATCCAGCATGCATATTTATGTGATGCTCCTATGTACTGACGATAGTATATAATTTTGTAACCCAGCGTGTAACTTTTTCTTCTCCTCTTCAACTTCTATATTTTCTAACTTAAAGCATAAAGAATATTCTTCTCTTTCCATTGTACAATAATACGTTGAAGAGAAGATACTGTCTTTTCAAAGAAACCACGGAAACTTTATTCAATCTCTCAACCGATACTCAACAAATAGTTCCAGAGTAAATCAAATAGTGCGAAAGCTCTGGTAGGGCTTTCACTGTAATCCTTGAAGGGATTCTTTTCTCCGGCAGGAAATGTTTTATCTTCACAATTATTTTGATTATAACCGTTTAAATTTCGTTGCTCACGGACAGCCCACCCGCTGAACGGGGTCCTCCTCCTTACCAGGCATATTTGTAATAGCAACTGGGCTTTGACGTATCTCTCTTTACCTGACTGCCTTCCTTACGTTGCTCGACTATGACCCAACCAAAATACGATTGCCTTCGTATTGTCTCTTGACCTACTCCTGAACCTGGTTGCTATGAACCTCTCAACAGAAGCGCTTCCATTCAAATCGGACGAAACAACTCCTTCAAATCTCGAGCTCAAACAACCCCCTCCGTAGAAGCTCATGCCTCGCATGGGGCTAAAGCTCCTCTGTTTAACTCCATGCGAGGCATGAGCTTCTACAGAGAAAGTCCATGTTTTCCATATTCTTCGTGGAAACTGTTTTCTTATTCTTCATCGTTCCCGATCACCCAACCCTAAACGTATCGTTGAGAAAACCTAACCTAACAATTTTCAAGGAGATTCACGTTCCAAGACACATTCCCGACGGCCAAATTTCCAACGCACAGTGTTGGACGTTTCATGAAAACAAAGGATTCCAGATACGACGCTGAAATCTCCTATAGACGTTCTTCAGTACGCACTTCACAAAAACAGTACAGTATGACGTCGGATGCCAACCACAATCTATACTTTACACTCTACAGAACAATCCACTTTTTAACTTTTAAGTACAGCAAAATTTTCTTACTTCACAACTGGACATAGACTTTAACTAGACCCTCTGAAGTAACAAGATCTTAATTTCTTGCTCCTACTCGTAAATTTGTCATCCGCAACATAACATTATACACATAAACTTTCCGGGAAGGGTTTCCATATTCCGCAGTTCACATTTACGGAATGGGAGAGCTCCTAGAACGACGCAGTCCCCCTGCACGGAAATATGGGGCTGGTTTTGGGAGCAAAATTACGGCAGATATACCACCCAACAATGCAGATGCAGATCCTAACAAGAACGCTGGCAAATTCCCCCCTCCAAAGAGTTCATCCCAAGGTCCACTGCCAACTGAAACAATCACCTGCATTGATTCCAGAGAAGTGTTAAAATATTTCAAGCAACTTTTCAGAATACTGTTGGATTGGCTACCTTGGAAGGATCTGAAATGGAATATTAACGTACCTGTGGGATAACAACTGCAAGATTCAAAACACCCATTGACAGGCCTGCAAAATGACACGCATTCACGAGTTAGAAACTCCAAAGCTGTGATACACAGTGATTAGTCTACTCTTTGTTCTAAACTAAAACGATAAACCTCTCTCTTCATGAGGAAAGTTTCGACCAGAATCGAACGACCCTTCATTCAACCAATCATCTGCAGCTTCACAATCACTAGTTAATACGACCGACTTAGCAGTGGAAAGGTATCTAGCAGGTAAGAATGAATATGGTGTACTCCTGAAAAGTTTTAGAGAGGGTTAACAGAACGTCCGCATCCCCTGCCTTCTGCTGGTTTTGAGGATTACCTTGACCTCCGCCTGACTTCTCAGTGTATGTGGCAGTCAAGGAGTATGGCACACTATATGTTACCTGCACCAAATATGAAATACATATGCGCATCAGTAATTATAACATCGATGAGCAATTTACCAACCATCCACAGCAAATCTGTCTTGCCACTTCTAGAAGAAGAAATATACACTGTCAACAACCAGTTCCATGCATTGAATCCCACAACCGGTTGACTTACAGCAAGGGGAGCTCCCAGAATTGTAAAAGCTGCCAAAGCTGAAACAACGACGGGTTGAGAAGGCCTGGTGTAGTGCGGTAGCATCGCAGATCTTCTGGCAAAATGTGTTATAACTGCGGTTCCGGCGAAGCACGCAGCCATGATGGCGTTGCCGACTCCCCAAACTCGACTAGGTCCAAGCTTCCTACACAAGGGCTCTATAATCAAGGACGTTAGTCCCAGAATTACAGACTGAAGCATAAGACCCAGCGATCCCATGTGAACACCTTCGTAGTATAGCATCGATTGTTTTGTCGTCTCCACTTTGGTTGGTTCTCCAAGGTAAACTTCACGGCCCATCCAGTCCGTATCAAAGAGGATGAAGGGAAACCAAGCTAGCCAAGTGAGGGCAGTGGTCAGCAGTATGTACCACATTGTACGTGGCAAGTCTCTAAGGGCCACGACGAGCTCCCAGAATAAAGCTTCAGAAACCTGCTCTTCCTCGTCTTCGTCATCTTCCTCTGGATCCTCAACCTTGTCTTGATTAAGATTTGACACCTCCTGATTAGACTGTCCATCGAGAGGTTTGTCAGCGAGTAGAGGAGTGGTGGAGGTGGCACCATTGGTGTCTTTGTTGTGCCTCGAACTGACAAATGGAGACCAGGGAATTTCGTCAGCAGCGGTTATACTCAGAAGCGTGGTAATGACTAGTACCACCACGCCGAGCATAAATGCAGACTTCAAGTTCGCGCACGGAGTGTCGCAAGCTTCTGTGCCTGTGAAAGGAATCCATCTCTCCCAGTTATCATAGGCGCCGGTGGCAAATCCCATGATGTTGCCCACCGCCATGAATAGAGAAAAGAAGGCATTAGCTCTTCGCGTTCGTTTTTGGTCTTTGCCTGCAGGAGTCAACGATGTCCCAGTGAGACCTTTCACACCGGAGATCGCAGGCACGCAGGAGCCCGTTGACGAAGTACACACGTCATTTAGTAGCACTTCAATCCAGAATCTTTACGGCAGAAGCTTTGTATCATGGACATAATTCTTGTAACGACAATTGCAGGAACCCACTTACTGCCCCAAAATTCGGGACTAAAACTGACTTTGTCTCGGCCCTGGAACAAGTTTATACTATCTACTCACATGCAGGAAAGAACCAGATACTAGCTACAGCCTGACACTGAACACAGGTCTTATAAGACGTCATATGAGCAGTTGCGTTAGAAGCCGCGGCCTAAAGGAAAATCAGAGCATCATCCTACACGAGTTTTATTTCTCTGGAGACCATTATTAACCATAATGTTGTAAGAGGATTGTAAGAGAAGCCATAATTGACACCGATGTGAATGTATCCTGAACTGTGCAGGCACCCGATGTACTCAAATCTCAGACAAGAATTCACAAGAAACTCCGCAGTGACGAACTACTGGGAATTCCAGATATCTTAGATAGACAAATACCTGTGTAATCAGCCAAGAGGGCACGGCAAGGACCTTGGAGGGTGTTGTTAGCCAAGTCCAAAAGCCAAAAACCCACGACGAAGACGATGATTGCCCGAGCTCTGATGGGTTGACTAAGATCATCTCCCAACAAAAACCCCAAATCGGCCGCGAAACCTATAGTAAAGGTGGCGACAACCACAAGAATGGCACCTACCACGATGAAGGGGCGACGTCGCCCATAGGAGCTGGTACAGATATCGCTATAGTGACCAACAACAGGTTGCACGAACATGCCGGAAATCGGTCCGCAGAGCCAAATCAAACTCGCCCATTGGTGAGGGATTCCGAGTTCCTGTACATAAGGAGTCAAGAGCGAAAGCTGTAGCGCCCATCCGAACTGCACTCCTACAGCTACACTCGCTACCCTCGCTAATGCCTTGAGTGGCACCCTATTCTTCACCTTCCTTCTTCCCGGCTCTGTCGCCATGATCCCTCCCGCCGATACCCTGCCTGCGTCCAGGCGTTTGGGTGTTGAAGACAAGCCCTGACACTTCTTGTCTTCTTCTCTACAGTTTCCTTCTTCATCGAAATAAACTCATGGGATCAGTTTATTACTCTTCCTAGGCCCGTAAAATATCTCGACGTCGGCGCTGGTCACCAAGGCCACAGCACGGAAAGCCGATTATCCGGTAGATAATAGTCGCACGCTCGCAGGACCAACCCCTGCCTCAATTTTCTGACCAGACAAACCCTCTTTCTTGTTCATCCTTTTGTTCAAAACCACGAATTCATTGGGGTTTATTCGAACTTCCCTATAATAACTAGACCAACAAGTGTCGCAGCAATTGCCTAACACGTGTCTTCCACGTGGCGCTCCCTTTTCACCTCTCACCTACATATATTCTGTTTGGCTTCGGAAGCTTTATCTGCGACTAATTAAAGCAGAAGGTTGAGTATAAGAGAAAAGGAAGGAATCATTCAATTGCACTCCCTCACGCATGCTGTGGCCAAGAGCCTCCGGGCCGTCAGTTTATACCGACGGATGGTTCAACACATTTTATTTGTTCCCGGGTCGAATCAGCAGTTTACTTCATATCTTAGATCCAAATAAACAATATCAAATAGCAAAAGAGAAATTCAAATACAGATTTAAATATCAAATGAATAAGAACGAGAGAAAACGTTAGAACATAGTTCTCTTCCATCTATTAAACCCCAGGTGCCCTCAGAAATAGTCCTGGTAACCAGCATGACTCCATTTTGCGTGTTCACAATATGCGAATGAAGAATTTAACAGTTAAACCTAAAAATTTGTTGCAATAATCGAATTTGTTAAGTAAGGACTTTAATGAAAGCTATCTTACGAGCTTTACAATCTAGAGTTCATTTCAGGGAAAACGGTTCTGCATCGATAGAGAAATGTTCACATGAAGTTTTCTGGTTTCTTGGAACAAAACCTATATTTTTTCAACTCAAAAGTACACGGGGAGGAAAAGGAAAATATTTCTATTTCTATTTTTATACCGGCACTAGGGGTTTAATGAAAATTATGGATAATAATGCATTAGAGAAATCTCTTCTTACTCTCTCTTACATTTTGATGTATATAATACAGCCCACTATGGTTTTCATATGTTATTCTTAAATGAATGCGCATTATAAATTTTAGAGATCCACATTTGCGAAACTTTCTTAAACTTGATTGTTCATGACTAAAATTATTTGCTAAGGTCGACCCAAACTAATATATCAACGCTTGTGGTTTGACGTTGTGGAGCTTGTTACATGAACTCTGTGTTATATCTTAGCATTGTGTGAAATAACCACGAAAACTGAATAATCTCAGTTCGAGAAGTGATCTTCGTTGTGTCGACAGCGAGCTTTAGAAATGATGATTAGTAGAGGAAGGTTATTGAGGACGGAGCAATGTGATATTTTGGCTATAAACGCCATGGTGTCCAACTATCATGGATTATTCTTATTCTGATAATACTATGCAAAGTCTATCCTTGTGGTGACTTGTCATGTTTTAGTAAAGGAGTGTTGTAACAAATAGATTTCAGAAACATTTTAAAAACTAAATGAGAAATCACCCTTGGAAGATGGATGATAGAGTAAGAGTAGCGCTTATACATACACATGAGTGAGAGTGAATGAGTAACCACCATACCACATTTTTTTTTACAACTACCTACACAAGGGAAGAAAAAATCTTTTGTTATCATCTTTCACTATACAAAAGATCCTGCAAAATGACATTCATCTTTTCCAAATTTGCGCATCCTCTGATATGTACCAAACCGTTACTAATCCTCGTAATTCTCCGTGTCATCTTTGCTCTCTTTGACGTCTTCAGACGAGGGATCTTCATCTGCACATGTGATCTATTTTGACCATAAGCTCTCAGTCTACTCCACTGTTCCTCCTCTCTTTTTAAACAATTTTACTCATTTCCTAGCAACAAGAAGCCTCAAAGGTGCACCGTATAGCTCTTGTAACGAATAAATAGCATTCTGATGCACATCTGAGATACTGTATGGACCAAACCATCTCCTAGAAAACTTTCTAACGGTAGAGTGCTAGTTCTATAGTGTAATGTCGTATATCAACACCCAATCCTCAATTTGTATTGATTTCAGTCGAAGCTTATGGGTCTTCTCAAACCTCTCTTTAGTCTCGAGTCGAGTTGCTTTCAACTTTTGTTGTGCTTCTATGAGGTCCCCTTCTCTATGTTCTAACTGTTTGATGCAAAATGTGAGAAGCTTACATGATTCATATCGTTTCCCATGGCAAGATAATCCAAGTAGAGAAGTCTTCTTTTGTTGACATAATCGGCTTCTGTCTCAACATCAATTCAACAGGCATGTACCTAATAGTAGTACAATGAGTCATCTTGTCAACTCATAAAGCAAAAGGGGTTAACTTAGATCACTCTTTATGCCTATCATCTCATGCTTTCACCAAAGCTTGAACAATCAATGGATGTCCATGTTTGCTCTTGTCAATTTCATGTTATCGCAGTAGTAAATTTGAGCTTCACATCATATCAAGCAACAAATTCCTTCGGTTCTGCACCACGTAATTCCTCTTTGTCTGCTCATAGTCTTCTTATAGAACCATATCTACAAACAATATCTTCAAGTACAAATTTACATACATCTTTTGTGATCTTTTTTCTCAATCCTCGCCCTTCTATAAAGTTGGAGAGGTCCTCACGAGCCAAGACCAAATATCTCATATCTCATAATCTCATATGCATTATCACCAAGTCAAGAACCCATTGGAAGTGAATGCAAAGCGGATAAGTAGACACAAGACCATCTCTATACTGCATCTTCGAGTAAACTGACAACGCAAGCACGAACTGACAAAGTTCACCACATCTTGATACAGATCTTTTCACCAATATCTTTCCTTCAACTTTGTGTAAGTAGCCCAAATCCTTCAATGTCTAGTCCATAAGGTGTCATGAAACTCTTTCATTAGTTGTTGCTCAGTCTGCAGATCGTCCACCACTCGTATGACATCTCATCTCTCTTTTGAGATCGTATAAAGATATCATGCTCAGTCTGTAGATCATCCACCACTCGAATGAACATCTCATCTCTCCTTTGCGATCGTATCTAAAGGTACTCATCACGTAGAAGATAGTTGTATGTTTGTCTCTTTATTTCTCTAAACTCTACTTCACTCCACCTCTCTCGCTTCTCTAGCGAATTCAGATAATATCTTATATCACAAAGTCTACTTGTGTAAAACTCTTCCCTAAACAACTGCTCCAACTATGTAACATGTCGATAAACTTGACATCGAACATTCTTTCTTTCATTTTCCTCAACTTCTGTAAACATATCATCCTCGTCTATATAGCGAGTCATTGATAAAACATATATGTTATCACATTCTCCTTATCTGCTATATGCTCTAGCTCCAAATTTAAACTCCTGATGTAAGACATCCAGCAGAACATCGTTATGGCGACATATTACAGTTGGATACCATGCCGAGCAGAGATAGAAAATCTGTCTCCAAAACTACATGAGCACCAATAAAAAACTCACGATCTATCTTCCTCGTGATGGGTCCACAACTCATGCTTCATTTGAGGATAATCCGGGTGTCTATCTGACAAGATTCTAGCCCCAAACCTAGAGATAAATCGTATGTCACTCTCATCATCTTGATCAATCGTTCAGCCAATCACCTTTGGGTTAGTATCTATTGTGACAATGATAAGTCTTTCACACTCATAGTCTACTCTTTTCAACATAGGTGGAGACTTCAAAGTCTCCTTCAACCTGTTCATAGTTTCATGATGGACCAAAGTTCATACAAACCTCTTATCTTTCCTCAATAATGCATATAGAGGCTCGGCAACATGAGCATAATGAGGAATGGATAAGCGGTAAAATACAAAAATTCTTAGAAAACATCGAACATCTATGATATTTATACAGAATATCATTCTAGCTATAACATCAACCTTCTCTAGATTTGGTCGTTTTCCAAAAGCACCACACAAGTGACCAATCACTAAAATCTTTGGCACACGAAACCTAGACTTAGCACATGACAAGGTGAGATGTACCTCCTCTAGACGTGTCAAAATATGCTATACATCTCTGATATGATTTACAACAAATCTCCTACAACCATTCGCGAGCAGTGCATCATCCTTGTCTTCCATCAAACAACCTTTCGTAAGAATATCATCTAGAAATGAGATGGTAACCTCAAGTACAAACTTTTGTAATACCTTGTGTATCGCATTTTCCATATGAGCTACTTAGTGTGTCGTTCCTTGAAGAAGAGTACACAATTCGCATCAATCCTAAGGTGTACGCATGGTGGTCAGATCTCTACTCTCAACAGCCAACTGAAGTTGATCATAGTCGGAATATAAGTGTCCAATCGAATAAATAGCTCTCCTTGCAAATACTTCAGCTATCTCATCAATCAAATGACATGTCCCAACGTTAATAATGATCACATTGTTCACAAGTTGTTGATCTTGAATGAAGCACAAGACTCCTGATGTCTTGAGTACAGCGAACCACATGCTAGAGTATGGCCCCATAGACGACTCAAGGATCTCCATCTATACTTTTCTTTCAACAACTCATATTGAGCTTAGGCAACAAGGCACGAGGAACCATAATAGGTTTCAGATCCAAGACACATGAGAGATTGTGAATATAACCATTGTCGTTATTATCTTTGGATCCATACAAGTTATCTCTTCTATTGAAAAAGAAAATGCTCTATCATCTGTTCGAAAACTACCTTCTCAGTCTCAGTCAAGAAATCACCCCCTCCTATTTGAAGCTCCCTCAACGTCTTCTCAGTAAATTGATGCCATACTCGTCTATGATCATGCAATATGGACTCAATGTCTACTAACTATACTTGATGTTGCGAGTTAGTAGGTAGTTGAGTTGCTATCGGCTTCACCTTCTTCAGTATAGTTTTGTACTTTGCATGGATTTTTACCTCATGAGGAAGTGTACACCAAGAAACTACATCTCTTCCCTCACTCTTCTACATCGAATAGAAAAAGAACCGCAAACATGCAGTAATCTCCTCATACATGTGTGAAGAGTGGATATCGATAACAATCATATCATCTTTGTCCACCATCAATCTGCTTACATCGCCCAACGAACTAGCAACCGACTATACAGACACAAAATCTTCAAACAAGCCTAAAATTACATCATTTTCATGTAGAATCCCTGCATGTCATAGCTCTGACGTCTGTTTCATCATCTACTTTTTGTATTTTCTTCCATATCCTCAACTCACGTAAACTAACTCCACCCATGACTCTCAAGCATCAACAACCCAAACTTCCAGCTATGTACACTATACATATCTTCGAACTCTTGTACATGTTTCTCTTATGTCACTTCCATCTTTTGTACTAACTCTGATGGGATCTCAACAATATGTTCTACATCCTTGTCATCTCGCTCTACAAGAGTAGACTACGAAAACCATTACATCTCTCTGTTTGAGAATCTCCAAGGATTTGTCGATTTCACTCATGTCTTGTACAAACAGTCAAAAATTGTACTGAATACTTATCATCCAGACTCGGGATTTTGACATAATGAGATCAATCATTCATTATCTTTGTCTCCATTCGAACAGCGATAATGTAAAATTGGCTTAGTATGACAAGATAAGAAGCAGATGATTGTACAAAGAAATATTGCTCAACCTCTATATCTCCAATCTTTACGCGCACACTGAGACAAACTTTGTATAACTGACCCTTTGATTGTTTGCAGCACGAAGTATCGATCCATGATTCATTTCGATTGGTCATTGTTCCTTCTCATACATCTCCTTCAAAAGTATGTTGATTTCTGACCCATGATACAAAAGTGCATGTATTGATTCAAAAAGTCCTTCAAGACGAACAAGTGTCTTCATTATTACACGTGTCCAATGCCTCTGTTTGAAGTCACTGTTTGTGCTTGACTTTTCCTCCTCGAGTTCCTCATCCTCATTCTCAACAACAGCAAGACTAGCAACCCTTGTCTCATGCTCGACATCTCTGAATCTTTCAACGTCAATAGCATCCACCACTCCAACCATCAGACTAATCACTTGCTCTACTATCACATGTCTATTCTTTTTCATGATATCAGTTATCTACTCATGAATTCTCTTTTCGCAATACCAAATACCTCACGAAGAGAAAACTCACTCTAGCATCTAGAATATGTTGCACCAGAACAGTACGCAAGTATATTGTTGTTTCAATGTCAACAACCAACTTGTAGGTTGAAGCCTTCTCCTTTTCTTGTGTTGTAAATCTCTTTTCATGTACTCTATCAATAACAGTAGCCTCTTGTGGCGAACCATGTACACCTTCCATAGGCTCTACAGCAAGTGGTGGAACTGTAGAGATAGAAGATATATCCTCCGTAGTATGAGACCTACAAGTTGGTATAGATCCAAATGGTGATGGTTCCGCTGCTCTTCTCATATAATTGTTCGAGGATCATCAAGTGCTCCTGCATTTAAGTTAGAAGCATCATGTTGTCTTTTGTCTTCTAGAATCACATCTTGTTCACTGCTTGCTTCCAAAAACATCTCTTTGTCAAGGTTCCCCATGACAAGTCGAGCACATGGTGCTGCTGATCGTTGATCTCTCTTCAGATCTGCCATCTCAACTATTAAATCTCTCAATTGTTGAGTTAGCTCTTCAATTAGGTGATGTTGATTCTGGTTCTCAACAGGTCGTTGTCTAGGACCTCTCTGTGCTAGAATAGGTACAACAGGTGCATGAGGAATCACAACATGTACTTGAGGAACAACTGGAGGATCTATTAGGAGTTAGAGAACCAGTCGTTGTTCTGACAAAGTCACTATATCTAGTTGCTCCGCTACTATCATCATACCACGACGTTGTCTTGTCAGATTTTGCGTGAAAGTTATCCAAGAAAACATGAGGTTCTTGACTGTGAAGATGTAATGTGTCGAACAAAGACAAGACAGAGAGAACAACCACGAGAACAAACGTCGCAAGGTATACCAACTCCTACTTTATATACACTTCCGATTCTTCTTCTCTAAGAATACAAAAGAGAGAAACAAACTTAAGCGGTCTGTAATCTGCACCAACCCCTCTAAAACGAGCCCCTGAATCTTAACCCAGACCCGAAACTATCGAAGCGTAGCTCAAAGCAAGAGAAACATCTCTTTGCTAACAAAAAGAGTTGCATCAATGTCACACAATTCAAACCCAAGTCCAAACAACGTCCATGTACAAGCCCTTAGCTAAAGCTAGCTACCACAAGATGTACATAACCAACTAGATCTCTAACGAACTCAAAAAGAGCAAAAATCGTAGCGAAAGAACCGAAAAAGACCTATATGAGAACTTCTTCTTTTGCCAAATTGTCTTCAGATGTCGATAAGGTCTTCTTCCTTGACTCTGTTGACCCAAGAAACCCTTAGATCTGACTCTCGACATCTGAGATATCTCTGATTTTTGATCGCACGTGACCGAACCTTCAAAAACTCCTCTCTATGACTTAAAACCGCGCACACCGTCCAAACGGATCATCTGATCTGATATCTGTCTTCTTTAGTAGGTAGATCTAGCTACCCTGAACCCAACGAGATCCCAAACAAGCCGTGTAGAGTTCTCTTCGCAAAACCACACAAGAAATTTGATCACAAGATGCAAAAAACTAACATAAATTGACTCCTTAGGACTAAAACTCGCTTACCACACCCAAACCAACAATCCAATCCACATACGGTCTTCTCCTATGCGTAGTTGAAGACTCTTTGATGCATAGGCATCAAGAACGAAGAGCTTAGTTCACCGATCGCGAAGAACAACCCAATCTCATGTCTTAGACAACGAAAAACTCACGTCAGCGCTTCCTTACGAGCCAATTTCACTCAGAACTCTCAAATCACTCGATGAAACTTCGCATCGTCTTCAATTTCATGAAGAACTTGACATTCTGATCCCGATGGATCCAAGGCTATCCTCTATTTATACTACTCCAGTTTTATCATGGTAACTACTCGTAAATATGATTTACTGTAATTTATCGAGATTAAGTCAAAAATAAAAATCATAAGTCAAGGATACATGTTTTTATCTTTGACTCTATTCTAATAATTTCAATCCTTCTAGAAGCATAAAGGAATCTTTGAGAAGAAATCTCAGATTGCTTCCTATAAGACGAAGTACTAACACATAATTGAGCAAAAAAGGTCAACAACATTCTTGATTGTTTGACCTTATTTCTATAACCAATAAGATTTTGTCACGCATAAGACAAGAAGGTATTATTCTCCTACTTGTCATCTTCTGCACAACAAAATAAAATAGTGGTTCTCACACCTAAAATATTCCAATATTTAGTCCATAAATACAACCAACTCTAACTGCGACTGCCCGTAGTTATCTGTCACTAACTTAGAGTGTCGTCTAGCATTGAGACTTATTTAGAAGACTCACCACACATAGTTATAACTTATCACATATTTAATATTATGCAACCCTAGGTGTTACAGATCACTATAGTTTTTTCTCCATCTAGTATACGTCTCAAAACAATACTAGTGTCACATCGAAGGTTTTTTTGCCAGTTGTCATTAATAAGATCCAAAACTTATACTAGATACTATTGTTGGATATAACTTGATAGAAAAACAATGAAGTTTAACACATTGCAAGTTCAAATCTAAAGTTCAGCCTTCTCTCAAACTTGCAATATATGTATAATCCTAAGATTTCTACTTACAGGTCAAATTTCAAAAAGTCTTGACGGCTAGATCTCCTTCCAAAATTAATACAATATCATAAAAATTTACATATATTTTTAATCTCAGATTCAGAACTGAAGCTACAACGCTTAAATGAACCAATTTCTTAAGCAATCTGCTTAAGAAATTTTAGCAGATTTGACCATGATGATCACCCTCCATAAATTGTCAAACTTGCTGCTCCAGATTGAAAGCTTTCATCACCCTTCCGTTTTCAATTGGAAGTAACTTTTGATCCGCAAAACATCCGGTGATGAAATTTAGAGCCAGAGCTTCAGCAATTGAAAAGCTATGAGGTCATGAAATTTGATTTCAATCTGACGGTGCACTCAGTCAATCTCACCAATCTCTCACTCTGTATAGAAAGTTATGTAGTTCTTTCACTCCACGAACTTCAGATGGTCATAACTCATGCCTTGGATCTCCAGTTCGAGCAAAATTTAGGCTCAGGTTGCTCCTCACGTTGAGAGCTCTCCACCCAAGTACTCAAATCTACAAATTCTGTGTAAAGTGCTTGTTTCCTGCAAAAGTGTTCTAGATAGATTACAACTTATCTTCACTTTTTGATGAACCAATAGGAATTAAAAGACTCAGCCTTGTCCTTTTGCACACATTGGAGAACTCTAGCAAAAATAAGAGTATTCTAAGCTCATATAAGCAAAGCTTTTCACCTCATTACTTTACAAACTACACAAATATGCACAAAACATATTTATACACATCATTTACATACTAAATATTTGCGCAACAATACAAAGCACTATAGACTTCGTTTCTCCGAACTCCCTCAATCAGTTTCTCCATTGAGAATTGTTCTTCTTTACTTTCACTCATGATCGCTCTCATTCCTTCAATCATGCTCTCAATACAACCTCACAATGGTTACACGGTATTGCTGAGTTATCAAAGGTATCACACAAGGTATTGAGGATCTCACCACCTCTCTCAAAACTTCTTCTCTGAAATTTCTAACCATCCATTCTCGATAAGCTGTCTTGGTTGACTCACGTAATGAACTTCTATCTATGTAATAAAACGAATTAGAGATAATCGATTCAAGTCCATATCTTGCTAAATCAAGATGTAGACAGTGACATTGCAAGTCGAGCCGTATGTAACGATTGGAAGTAAGACAAGGGTTGGCGTATTCTTCACTCGTGTCATGAAATTCTCTCCAAAATGCACCACCAAATAATTTTGAAAATGTACTCACTCAATATATCTCAAGTTGATCTGAAACAGATTGAGAAACAAAAATTGTGGCATTCTAAAAGTTCTCCCATCTATGTCTTGCACCCACAAAATTTCCCCACTCTCCACTATTTGCAACTCGACGACTGTTACCAGCCGCTATGCATCGCACTCAACACTCTTTGCAAGGTGACATTACTAATTCGCTATTACAAGAGGGGTGATTCACACTATTGAAATGAGAGAACCTAGCTCTGATATCATTGTAACACTCATATATTCATAAGAAGACTGAAGGTAGAATGACCAACGAGGACACTCTTCTCCTTTATATACTAGAGAGAGAAAGACAAGATAAAGTGCACATCCTTTGCATCATCCACGAGTCATCACACGGATTGATGACTTGGCACTTTCACACCACACACGCAACTACCTATCCTTGAATTTCACATGGATTGCTGATATAGCTGTTATCCAATCTCGTCAATAATTGTGCAAAGCGAGTCTTACGAATAATTGTGCAAGATGACTAGACGTAACTAATTCTCTTCTCATGACTAAAGAAGTACGGATATATCACCTCTACCACCACTAAGTGGCACTAGTCTTCGTCGTAACTAGCTATGTATGGATACATCACCTCTACCACCACTTGTAGATATGACTTCACTCTAGAGTTACGAGATTTGAACATTAGACCTTCCCATTCTAACTCACGATACTTATAGTTACTATTATGACCACTAAGGTGAAAGCATGTGATGTATTTATAGACTCTTTTTTGTTGTTTAATAAACATAAATTTGGACATTTCACAATGTGATTTGAATTCTAGAACTTTTGACATGAGAACTCTTAGACTCAAGAAACAAAGTGACATAAAATTTAACGATTTAAGTATTATTATATTATATGTTTAAATGATACGAATGTTTAGTGATGTCCAATTAAAGGACTGAAGAGTGTAATGATATGTATTTAAATGACATATGGAACTCTTAGATATGAATTAAAATATAAATATTTAGAGTGCTGTAAGTTTTAATGATATAAATATATTTAATAATAATATTATTATAAATATTAATATTAATAGATGTTACTATTTTTGACCACTAGTTATTAATAGTTTTACCACTCTTGACAAGAAAATAAATGAGTCAGATGGTTACACGACTATACTGGAACCCCCTAATTTTAATGATACGTTCAACATCATCTGTTTACGTCATTTAAACATTAAATTTTACTAATATAAACTGAATTGTCGGAATAGATAATAGGGGGTGTCATTTCATAGCTAAAAGATTCGCTCCCGGGATCGAGTTTACATCGGGATGATCCCGTGGGACAAACCCGGCCTATTTTCATGGGTAAGATATTTATTTGCCGTGCAAGTAGCCCGGGCGCTTTTCTAACTGATCTTACGAAGAGATTCCATTCTGTCGAGTGTCCGGGAGATTTTGCTCTGGTCTAGGGTTAGAATTCATTCACACCCGGGCTTCAGCAATCCGGGCAAAGCATCTTTGTTAAATATTTGGAAATGACACCCCCTATTGTCTTGAGATATTTCAATCCTATACATTGATTTAATATTTGATTTATATTTCAGAGATATGTCCTCGACTCCCGGGACAGTACGGGAGTGTCATTAGAATATTTGTCTAGTGTCCGACTCAACTCATGATCAGTAGTCATCGTCCGCCCGGGCGTGCCCATGGGATACAATAAAGAGAGAGGCAAGAACCGACTGCTAAGCTACGAAGAAATGATGATAACTTAAAATGTAATCCGAGCTGTGAGATCGGTTGTATATAAGGAGAGACTCTCGAGAACTTGTATGGAACTGCGATAGAAGAATCACTTGTAGTAGTTGTACTTCGAAGCACTAGGAGCTAACGTCGATAGAATGTAAATAGCCTTTTAACATATAGTATTAGCGATCATCAAAGTACAACAGAATCAGTGCATTAAGCAAAATCGTGAGAAATTAGTGAGTACAGATAGATGGATCGCGGAGCCAGCTCTACCTATTAGTCCCTGGTTCCATGCATGAGCTTGAAATGCCCATACGCTAAAGGACCCATGATACTAAGGAGGTAATCTGTATATGCAAACACGCCCAATGGCCAATGGCATATGAACCACTATAAGGAAAGTTTTTACATGGTTTCTTAACAATCGACGAAAAGTACTAACAGATCTAGAAATGTATCCAGATCTAGATACCTTTCTGCAGCCTATGGTTATACGAAATTTACTACTAAGCTTTGTGTCGAAAACTTTGGACGATACTGATTGACTAATAATGATAGGGTTCATCCAGTTGAGTTCCCCTACCCCGGTGAAGGATAGTATCCGCTTTTATCGGAAGGGTACGTGGTCAGATCTGATACTCTAATTATCCAGCAATTCCATTACGTACCTGTTTGGGGAGACTTGAACATCAGGGGTAGTAGGGTGATGGAACAAGGGCCAATCATTACGATGAATAATCTAACTCGTCTTCACGACATCCCTGCTTGTCAAGGAAGTTAGGGGATCGTGATATCATGTCCCAAGTTGTCAACATATATAGTTCTCGAGGTGTCTCAGCAGTATTCAGTAGATAAGGAACATGATCAGAATACAAAGCAAAACTGAATTAACTACATTGACAGGGCCGGAAGTCCCTGTAATAAGTAAGATGACTTAAGACACGACTTGCTGAACATTACTATATATCAGAAGAAACTATGCAGTGCTGAGATCAACTGAATCGGATTCCTTAACTTATACAGTGATATTCCCTAACTAGGCTCTTAGGGAATATCACATCAGTGATTTGCTGAAGGTTAAGGACGAAGTATCCATCAGAGAGATCAGAGAGAGTTCGAGATCTCTCTCACGCGAAACCTGCAGAGAGAGACTCTCAATGAAAGGAGTATATGTACAGTATAACTGTGTTTGACTTACATTGACATTAAGAAGTAGGCATACGCATAAATGAATCCTTCACAAATGTTTCGAATGTTCTCACAAAGGTGGCAGTACTAAAACTAGACAATTGGCACCTGTGTGAGGAGGTGGCCCAGTGCGAACTGCAAGGTTTGTCGTCGCACAAGGTGGTACCGTTGAGTATTAAAAGACGTTGACTCGTGTACTTACAGTTCCACTTCCACGGTGTACAAGGAAGGGCCAACGTCATTTGGCATTTCATAAATAATATGAGGCTTCCTTGAGAAATTCTGAACAAACAAGTTAAGCAGAAGCATCTGCGTGGAGGCTTCTTTGGCTATCGAACCTTGAGCAGGTACGTTCCCCGCAGTGTGGTCTAGAAGGATCCCCAGGTCGATGAAATTCGTGCCCGCTCGTACTCATAATGCGCCTATTCGCAGAGTATACGTACGTAGGATGTAAGTCAACAATTTTTCAAAAAAGCAGACTGTCCTGGAGGTCGATCTGGACTAGTGTAGAGCTTACGTATACGTAGACAGGATTCAATCGATTTCACCTCCACAAGCAACGCCTACTTGTCCACTAGACCTTTGCTGCGCTCAAGTTTTCATGGAAATCTTTCCTTTCCGTGGATGTTATCAAATGAAAAGTTAATGTGTAGTTGTTCTTACTTACCCCCTGATCAGCAAGTGAAAGTCAATCCCTGTTTGCCTTCCTTGGGTGATGGGTGGAGTAGAGCCTGGGCCTGAACGCTGTCCTCATGGATCAGGTACCAACTAGATTCTGACCGGATCCCTACGGAGGGAAGCACGTTTCCTGTTCGATGTCCGAGGAGTATATGTGGGGCAGCTCTATATATATATAAGAGAGTAGTTCGGACACTCAGACCGACAGAGGTACCGGTCATTACCATTAGCTTCAGCGCTGCACTAAGCTGCTATTCCGGGGAATGTTTGTTACTTAAGCTTGCAATTCTAGTTGCAATTGGCGTCTGATCTGAGGCACTGGCACGTTGTAAGACGAGCAGTTTGTCAGCTGTAGGAAGAATCAGCCTGATCATCATGAAGCTGCAGAAGTTTTTGAAGAAAAGCTTCAGACACTCACCATCTCCTTCGACCGATCTCAATCCTTTTGCAGGATATTTGTCTGCTGATCATGACCCTTCCATCCGGTCAAACAATCCGAAGCGCCCTGCTGCAAGTCCTGCGATTCCTTCAAGTCGTTCAAGTACTTCAAGTACTGCCACCAGCCCTTCAAATTCAAGGCCCTCAAGTCCCGCCACCAGAACTCCACCATCACTGGTTTCTTCTCCGGTTGCCTCTGTAGGTCCCCTGAAGCGATCGTCGGTTGATGAACTGTTTGAGCTTGAGAATGATAAGCTTATCGAGGCTTTCAAGATTATCGACATAAATGGAGACGGTAAGATCTCGGAGCACGAATTGGGTCTAATGTGGAAAAGGCTGGGCAAGAAAATTTCAGACAAGGAGCTGAAGTTGATGATTCGGGAAGCTGATACGAATGGAGATGGAGAACTTGACCTCGAAGAATTTGTAGCTTTTCATAGCAAAATGTTGGTTCATCCAGAGATTGACAATCCTGCTCAACATGCTGAGGATGTAAGAGTTGCATTCGCCGTGTCTGATTTATGCCGAGATGGTCTTATCTCAGCTGCTGAACTGCAAACTGTGATGAAAAGGCTGGGGAAGAGGAAAGTTACGGCCACTGAATGTGCAGCAATGATTAGATGGGTAGATTCTGATGGCGACAGTCTGATAACCTTCGCCGAGTTTGAGAAACTGATGATGTCCAGCATTTTTGCTAGAAAGTATTGATCATCACCTGCAGCAACTCCATGAGCTTCGAGCTCAAATTAAGTTCACCTTCTTCTGCCTCCATTTGGCGTGATAGACAACATGGAACCCCAGCCAAGGTCTATATCACCCTCAGGAATCCGGAGTGCCCCTTCACAGTGCTGTAAAGAGTTCTATGATATCGATGCGGATCTACTTGTGTATCATGTGTACAGAGCTCGAGCCATCTACGTACTAAAGCTAGTGAAGGTTACGAGATAAAGATCGGCTTCAAGACCAGGCCCTGATGATCGATGATGATCACAAAGCTGGCTAAGATCTCCCGATGGCGGCCGCATATATACGTACAAGTCAGACAACAAGCCCTCACATGTACACTTGCGCGGAGATTAATTCAAGCATGGACGAAATAGATGTATGCTGCACCTTGACTTCTCCGCAGAAGTTCGAAAGGAAAATGAGAGAGCTCGAATTTTTCAAGCTCCCTCATTTTGCTCCTTAGTAATTATGTCTCTCCACTCTCATGGCCAGCGGAGGCGCGCATTCGTCCTTCTTAGTAGTGAGTTAAGTACCACCTGAGACCAAACTTGTAAACTAGTTGAAGAAATTTTGAGTAGTCATTGGTGACTTATTTACCTGGCGAGAGTGACAGTGCCTAATGGGGCATGGAGCCTCGTGTGCGTTATTTAATTAGACAAGAGTACTAGTTAGACTTAACCTGCACTTTGCGAAAAAGTTGTACCGTTTTGTATGAAATGAGAATGAGTTCCAGTTAGCAGCCTACTGACACTTCCCCAATTTCTACAGATGAGCAGTTTCTTAAATGTTGCAGATAATAGTGGAGCTCGGAAACTTATGTGTATTTGAGTTATAAGAACAAGTAATCGAAAATATGCAAATATTGGTGATATTATTATTGCTGTTGTTAAAGAAGCAGTACCAAATATGCACATTAAAATTTGGCTTTACGGATCCTTTGGCCGGAAATGGCTTCTACAATTTCCGCAAAATGAACATACCCACTGTCATTCGATCGTGAGCATGCGCTTATGTAGCGGCGAGTTTGCATTTCACGTGAATTTGCAAGCATATGCATGCATGATATCGATAGATCGGAGTTTTGATAGTGAAGTATTATGAGCTGAAACATTTGCACGCTGTCAGGACCTGTGTGTTCTGCGGACGATTGTACAGCTAGTAGTCTTCGCCATCCATTGCATCCACCACGCCGCTGGGAATTCGAACCTCTGTGCATTCCTGAGTCCTCATATAATTATAGGTTCAAGACGTCAAGCTTAAGTGCTACTAAGAGCCTGCATATATGCGATATCGATTCTATGTCACTGAAAGTCCCAAGCTTAAGGTCTACAATACTAATCTACACAGAACGACCGCAAGTCAAGCTAGCGTGTCCAACATCTTTACCTTCTGCTTGAAGTTTTAAGGTAGCAACTTTTGGACCTGCAGTCGTTAGACAAGCTAAGGATCTGTTGTGTCCGATCTAACTGCGCATGCAGATCACTTCGGGAGTGTCAGGCAGGTGGTGCTCATGGTTCACATCGACGTCGATGGCTATAATTCTTGGTCCGGTTCTTTCAGTTCTAAGGTACTAGTGCCTCTTTACCCGTCGCTTCGTCATTTGGTTTGGAGAAAAGAGAGAAAAGTAGAGTGCTCCATGCCACGTAACACTCTGCGTGGTGTGGTTTGTTACAGGTCGAAACGAAACTGCACTAGATCCTTTATATATCTCTAACGAAACGCTTAAAGTTTACATTATGATGACTTCAAACATCACAGAACGGATTCTCAAACCTAAAATACTCGCGAGATAATCAGTTAATAAACCATTATACCAGTATGAGATACAACTAGCTTGCTTACTTGCTTATTCACGTCAGTAGTAAGTTGAATTTATTACCTAACCGTTCCTTGTTAGATAATAAATTAATGTCTAGATTAAATAGTGCTTTTTTAAAAATAAGTTACTGCAGTTATAGTTTTGGCAACAAGTGAGTCCAAGCTTGGTTATGGGTGGATCTCCCTGTAATTCCAAGCCCGGTAATTATCATTACAGTTATAGATAAACTTTAATGTTTCATAACAACTTAATACAGAATTTTACATAACACTTATTTTCCATACTTAACTATCTAGAATGCAGTTCTTTTTCATGATCACTGAATTCTTATCGCGATTATGCAAGTCTGTATAGTATGATGATATTATCATAATGATGTCCGGTTATAAGAACCGACACTGGTAAACAGTATGTTGTATCTTTCAATGATATTTTCCATCTGAATAAAGCAATACATTGCATTTTCAGACAAAATTAATTAATCTAGTTTAATTTGTTAATACCCCAAGACCTGCTGCCAGTATAAAAACCAAAAAAATTGATGTTCCTTTTAATTCTCCTCCAAAGTGTACTTTAGTTTAGATCGTAGATATTGTTTTGTTCCAATAAAGCACCGAAACTTCGTTTTGATATTTCTCAAATTCTCATTGTGTTCTCAGTAGTAGTCAATAGACATAGTGTAAAGCTTTGGGAGAGGTTTCAAACTGGTTTAAGTCATTACTTAACCGATTCTATTTTCCAAGCAAATTCTAGCAGCAAAACTATTGTGGATAGAATCATTTAATTTCTTTGGTTGCTAACAGCCGACCCGCATAATGAAGTTGTTGATAGGCTCACAGACGGTAGGTGGGACAGTTTTCTTGGCTTTGCAGAAAACTCACAAAAACACATAACAAAAGACGGTAAGTAGGACAATTAGAAACTATCATCAATGCTGTCACTTCTTGATGCATCAGAAAAATGATGTATGAATCTTCGAAAGTAACTCCAAACAACAACGACTCCTATGAGAATTTTAGCCTCCAGAGAAATCTCTTTGTGCAAAAATTGCAGCACCTCCAGTTGTAATCTCAGTCCTCTGTATGTCTCCAATCTCTAATTCTTCACTCATGCTTTGATATCATGTAAAGATGTATGACAACAAGAACCTAACACACATAGCACCACTCCAACAAGAGAAGAAAAGCTTCCAACAAGGAAATGAGCTCTCGTAGCCTTCTCAAAAGACGAACAAAAGAAAAAAGAGAAATATAACCAAAAGACTAACCTAGAGACAGCTCCTCTTCTTAGTATATAGAGAGAGTAAAACACATTAGGGGTTGGGTACCCATAACTTAGCTATGTAAACTCCTATGTATAAACTGTGTATATACAGATTATACATTATGTAGCTTCAAGAACTTTTACTACGTATATCAACACTTTCTAGATACATAGGCGTGAAACTCATAATCATATAATGTACACTGTCAATATTAAAACCTTTCCTAATAAGAGACCCGAAGCAGCTTTTCCAATGCCTTTACAACAGAACGACTTGTCAAGCAACACACGAACACGGAAAAGCTTTCATGATCAGTAATTCCAACTCTGTCGGGCAACCATCAGCTGAGTACCAGTTGATCTCTGGTCAACAAAAAAATCAGGAAGCCCAAGAATAATCACTGAAAGTATTTTCACGATAGTCAAGTATCGTGAGTGAGCTTCCCACGAGTGACAGCGTTAGTGGCAGGCGATTCGGAACAGGTCATGGTCGGTATCGTTTGACACCGTTAACGTTGAAGCTTCTTAAGGCACCGCGATTCTAGTCTGTATACCTGTTCACTATATATTTCGATCTGAAATGCTTTTAGTACAGTTGAACGCAGTCGTTCCGAACGTTAGCCGCGTTGTGCAACATGTGGACAACCATTTCTACCGTAACGCTGTAAAAGCTAGTAACGTTAACCGACTGTGCTAGGACCTATAGTTAGCTTCTACATTCGAAGAAGTCAAATACTCTTAGACACGACCTTTCGGGTAATTTGTATATTAATATGCAAATTGAACTAACAAATATCTCGAACCCACGCTTCCTTCTCCTTTTTGACTGTCTTCTCCTTCTAAGGCTTGCCTTCTAGAAAACAAAATAACGTCAAAGAGAACCAACAAAACAGAAGTCATGATCATTGAAAAGGATCATCTACCTTCACAGGACCTTAGTAAGCTTCCGTGGAGAGATAAGAGACAAGTAGGACGTGCCAACGACTGTGGGAACTAGTACTAGCTAGGCGTGGAAGCACATTCAAGCACTTGTGTTTCACAGCTTTCCAGGCTTCACTCATGACCATACGACGTAAAGCACTATCGGCTTTTTTTGCTGTGACAGTTATTCAACAAGTATCTCCGTAAGCTTCAAACTCGTAACAGAAGCTTAAGTAGTGTTAGAAAATTTTAAAGTTTATACATTGTCAAGCGTGTAGTGACATTAAGACGCAATTCTCACTGCATTAGTTAGATTATTTATGGTTCGCACGTAATTATGTCACTAGTGTTTAATCGAGACTGCCTCGTATAATGAGAGACGGAGTGCGTGTGCCACGTCATACATTTGGAATCTATCACAGAACAAGGAGAGATTCCCCGTAGGGCCAATTAGAGACCTCTAGCGAAAAGTTCTGGTGCATTCAAGCACAAACATGAGTATAAACTTTAAGGCTCCCGGAATCCCAGAGTCTTTATTTTACGCAGTTAGTAGTCACGACTCCGGGAGCAAAGAAAGTGAACACTAACTGACAAATACTTTTCAACATGACTTCTCATTTTATAATGGAATGTGACATATGAAGATTGAACTGAAAGTTCTTGAAAACCGTTTCTTCTATTGCTAACCATTGCTTCTCTGTTATTCGATGATCGCGAGAAAACAGAAGCACAAGTTGCTCATGCATTGTTGCCAAGAAACGTCTAAAAGACCAAACTCATAAGAACATGGACGAATGCGTATGAGAGGCGCATACTTATAGTTCTTATAAGTTCATTTCATTCATTCAAGTTTAAACTTTCAGAATCTCTAAACTCTAGACTAGTACATGACTTAGCACCATGTGTGTGGGATCGGCAAATTTTCTCTCGGTAAAGGGACTTCTGACAATCTAAAGAAAAATGAGATGCACATCCGGGTCAGACGAATCAACACCAACTTCAGATATGAAATCGAGGACGCTGCGAAGTTTTGTCTTTGAAGAAATGAGATACCGTAAACCTGAAGAGAGCCTTTGCTTTTGAAGAAATATGTGGAGACAGCGGCCAATAAGGTTTCCATTTTAGATCCCATAATGTGGACGGAAGAGTTTGTGGACTGTTGTTAGGCTCCGCACTGCTAGTTCGAGATTTCAAGCCCTACTGACTGCAGTAGGGCTTGAATGCCCGTCCTGGCCATGGATCAGCCTGGATGTTGCAGGTCTCTCCTCTCTGATGCCCGTCGTCCTGAACTAGTTACTGCATGCTTAAGTCGTCGTCTTGTTGATTGTCGGCAAGAATCTACATTCTACGTGTATGCCGTTGAGACATAGATCCATCATGAAACCGTGGAGCCAAGCAGATCGAGACTAGAGCGAAAGATCTAGAGATGCAGAAAAGGGGAAAAGGTAGAGCAAAAGAGATGATAATTTGATAAACTGTCATGATGGTTCTCTCGAGCTAAAGTCGAGTAGAATAAAGTCAAGGACATGTTAGGGAGTCCTCGTCCAGTCACTGCGAAATAAAATTCTTGTCCACGCGCGGCTTGACACCTACAACACATCGGGAACTGTAGAAGTGAAGGCTGGAATGGATTCCCTAAGCAACTAACATTTCTCAAACATTATGGGTAGCAGAACATCCTTTCGTGCATAGTGTCAGGGGATTCAGACCGCAGACGGCGGCCGTACCTTTCTGAAGAGTTGAACAAGGGACAGATGTTACAATTTTGCCGCCATGCTCTATTCTTTCATTCGGGCTTTTGTCCCATTTGACAGTCACGGCCACAACTGGGGCCTCGAAAGACGATCAAGAGTCTTTGGATCCAACCTCTCCGCGACGACGTTAGATATCGACACTGGATGGGAACTGGTTGCGGTATTCTGTGCGGTCTGAAGCACCAGAACAAGTCAAGCACAAACTTTTTGGAAGGGATCTAACTTTTTGCAGTAACCAATAGTTACTGCAACTTGTCAAATGCCCACGAACTTGTGGAAGATATTTTCCTTATTTCTCTTTGAGTTCGCTTTCTTGTTTTGGCTGACCCTGTCTCGTCATGGGTATCAACCACCTAACGCAGGAACAAACGTATCGCAAAAATTACTGGCGAAAGGAAAAGTTTCCCTGCACCTCTGTCAGAGAGATGCACCTCCACTAGTTGAAGATATTCCGTAAGTGTCTATGCTCAGTCATCATGATCAGTCCGGTCGTCAGTCATGCCGTGACTATATAATCGTAGATTTATTCTTACTTAACGTGACTATTATCCATATGTGACTGCTTCATGATCATTTTATATCTCAACGTTATCTTGGTTATGAGTAAACTAGGGTATAGAACACCTTCTGTAAGGAGATGCAGATGCATCTGATCACTCCGGAAGAGACTCTTGAGAACGCAGAGCTTCCGTTCCTTTCTGGTGTCAACAGAACCACATAAAGGCACAGAGTACTCGGGCTGCCTCGTGCAGCATCAGATACTAGGAAGAAACTTGTCTCGAACCGTGAAGGAGATTACGGACTATGTGACACACATAGTCCTGATTTTCTCGACGGACCACGTCCGCGAAGACTAGCGCAGGTTGGTGTGTGTCACTGATGCATGGTCCGATGTCAGTGCTGCCTTGCTAGCCTGTTTTCAGGCTTTCAGCATCCGTGAACAGACTTTGATCATGGAAACTTTCAACCTCTTTACTGTTACAGTGTAAAGTACCTGGATTTGGCATTATTATCGTGATCATGATCATGATCTGATGAGAGGAGGCTGATTCAAGCAAATTCCTCTCTCCTAGTGAGTTAGGCCACACTGTTTTAAACTCAATGATCATTCCAGAATGCAAACTCAGTGCTTACTCATTTTTTCTTTGGCCATACTAGCCTCGTGTTGAAATGTTCGAATAGGTTCTATACCATTTGTCTCTTTCTTTCAGTCTCCTTTGGGACTTCTACGTCGGGAGACTGAAAGTCTTTCGCGCATAGTCTTCCTACATATTTTGTGGACAGATCCGTAATAGACGGCGGCTTGAACTGGTTTGGCAACTCGATTCGGAAACCGTATGAGTATATATATGCTGCCATGCATAACTCCGCACTGGAAACAACTATTAGCATGAGAGTCCCAGTGACTGCACGTGTCGAATGTGGCGTCTGGAGGCGGTTTCTTACTGTGGCAACTGATAGACGATACAGATTTACTATATATTATATATTACGCTTCTCGTCGTGTCAACTAATAACTATAAGTTGATACCAGGAAAAGCATAATTTCTAGAATCGTCCAGTAATGCGGGAAGCGACAGGACCTGTCGAGAAGCCTTCACGAGCCCAGCTTAGAGCTTCATAGCCACAAACCAGCATGATCAGAGCTCGAAACAGCTGAATAACAAATCTGACACACATGGCATATGCATTCATGAATGAGCTAATATAATCTAGCTCCAGATGGTACAGTAGTGGCATAAATTCTGCCCCACTAGTGCAGATATTGTACAGAGCACTTGGTCTGACCATGAAAGTGCTCATTTGGTCTGTTAATGACTTGACAGCCATCAAGAACAGGTAGGCATTAGGAATATTAGGAGTGACAGTTCTGTATTGGTACAGAACTGATTGATTGTAGGTGAGGTGATCATGCCTTCTGAGAATTTTGGCCTACTCTGAACGCGACAGGACCTGTCGAGAAGCCTTCACGAGCCCAGCTTAGAGCTTCATTGCCACAAACCAGCATGATCAGAGTTCGAAACAGCTGAATAACAAATCTGACACACATGGCATATGCATTCGTGAATGAGCTAATATAATCTAGCTGCAGCTGGAGATAAAATGTAGGAGCTCGTAGTACCCCTACAGCCAACATTGCAAAAGCATCTCTACTTTTCTTCGTCCAGAGAAATTCAGCTTAGTCTTGTTGACGATTCACTGTCTCCAGTCTAGGTTGAACTCTTGCATTGTAATATATGAGGGCTGGAGATAAAATGTAGGAGCTCGTAGTACCCCTACAGCCAACATTGCAAAAGCATCTCTACTTTTCTTCAGTCCAGAGAAATTCAGCTTAGTTTTGTTGACGATTCACTGTCTCCAGTCTAGGTTGAACTCTTGCATTGTATATATGAGGGACAAAACATTACTGCCAAACATCTGGCTGATTCCTCTTCAGGACTAGGTGCTGGTACAGAATCGTGCATATGATATTTAATGTCAGAACAGCTTCCTGCTCTACCGTTGCATCTTACGGTTACCTGGATGACAGCCTGAAATATGCAGTCTGTCAAGTCTTGGTTTCAGGGGAAACCAACAACTCTCTGACTCTGTCAGCAAATCACACATGCTTTTAATTTGTCACTAGACTTTTCAGCTTGGAAGAATTGAGTGAGCGAGATCCATACAGAGCTAAGGACCAGGAACAAGACGGTATTCTGATTCGGAATAGTACAGAAGACCCATATATACCACACATATTGGACATCGGAGTCCGATTTTTTATTATCTGGCGAACCATATATATATATACGTACACTCGACAAGACTAATACTGATAATACTCGTGGGACAGACAAGAGTGCAGGCTGGCGCTCTTGACTGCCCAACAAAACCCGGAATAACGACCTTAGTCTATATATATACTCATGAACCATCGAACGTGTCAGTTTTGGTCTCCTGCTGCTGACTTGACTTCGAGTGTTCCGGAAGTGCACTAAGCTCTGCGAGATACGACGTTCCCCTGTTCTACATCGATATCTGGTGGAATTTCCATCACAGAAAACCCTAACTTCAGCTTCAAAGACCCGTATCTAGATACACTGTCCCTCCTCGAAGGAAACAACGGGAGTAGGTTGCAAATTCAGATCTAACCAGTGAAGGAGAGTTTGACATGCATCCTATCAAACAAACGGGCTGCAAGAACTCCAGGCTAAGTCTGGTTAAACCTTCCTGCTGTTAGAACAGGAATACCTATTTATTACTGTCGGACAGATGGAAGGGAAGGAACCGCTAAGTGAATCTCATGACAAGCATGGATGGGGGACCAGTTTCCCCACGTATGGACCTGGACTTGGATTGTAGTTATTCGTAGGTAATATAGTTACGCCCGTGAACTCCAGTCTCGAAATGAGCATCTCAACTGCATCAATACGACCTATACTGATGAGCAAAACTGGGGTGGAGACGGCGTTCTACCTTCACAAGGTAATCACAGTTGCTGAAATGGCTGGCGATCACACGTAGCAAGGACTCTTCCGGTCCAGGAGAACCGACGGCTTCATGCATGTGACTTCCTTCACATTCAAACATGCCGACATTGTACTGCTGGACACGCCGCCATCTCGGTAGGGGTCCGGGGTCTGACTTATATGGCCCTGCTTAGTAAATAGAACATCTTTTTTGGTAAGTTTTGTTTTGCATTTCAGAAGAACGCAGTAAAGAAATTCTTTTGTCATTTACTATAAAACCAGATATGGAGGCTGCTGGTCTTCCAGAGTTTTCCCTTTTGCCCGTTAGCAGTCGCACATATAGCACAGAAAAGAAAAGAGGACGTCAACTGAGAACGGTTTTTGATCGGGACCTTACAGAATCTGACAAGTGAAATCTGAAAGCTCTTCAGGAGATTCTAATATTTGTTTTATTTCGAATCAATCAACTTAGGAATGAGAGAGAACCATGGAGTTGAAACTGGGCCGTTTCTTGCAAGCAAGGAGTTTTTCTCTGTCACATATAGATCGAAAGTACAAAGGCAAGGGAAAGAGAAGTATTCGTTTCCTTATTTTATTCCCACGTTCGTGGTTAATATCCGTGGACGTGATGCTCCTGAATGTGAGAGCGAGTCGACCTCTTGTCGCTTTCTTATTTTAGAACTCTTGCTCATCTGTGGAGTCTTGACCCGATGTTTGCTAACCTTGGGCCCAGTCCGGAGATGTCCGTCATCGCCCGCTTGTGAGACAAGGTACCGTATTTCCAATTCTATCGCGCTTAGCTTTTTGGCCAAAAGATTGGTGTTTGTTCTTTTCCTTTTCCATTTCGTTAATATGTTTTCCTAGAAGTTAATTTGACCACAGTATACTGTGAAGACTCGGCCACCCAGATTGGCACTACTCACTATTCTGTACCATCATACAAACCATTATAACTCAGATTTGGGAAGCGTTCATCGTCATCATCGGACTTGGGAGCAGATCTGTGAGACCGTGCTCATCCCTCTACCTATCTCCGAGTGGGGCTCACCACCCTTCCAAACTACTTGTCCGCTGAGGGAGGGCGTGGGCTAAGTTTATACCAAAGAAGGAGTGGAGAACGGTGTTCGGACGTTACTATTTCGTTTATGAAGTTTCTGCCGCTAGTCTTGGCTGGCTAGTATGAACAATGTGAACGATTAAACAGAACCGATGAACAAAACATGAGAATACACTGAATGCACCAAAAAAAGAATTGATTAATTACGTAATGAAATACAAATATTTATTCGGAGATAATATTTCACATCACTTCACGGATCACAGAAGTGAAACGAAGAGAAGTCAGTTGCAGAATTTTACAAAGAAAGTTGACACAAAGTAGAAGACAACATCATACATATCTTGAAATATGAGAGAATTTACAATTGTAGCCCAAAGTACTGTTCTGAAATTCAAGATCACGAAAGAAAAACACAAGAGCAAAAAGTTTTCCAGAGAAGTGATATCCCGAGAAGTATCCCTTCTCTGATCTGAAGATGAACTACAGAAGAGAGAAAAGAAAAAAAGTGCCAAAAGTCTTAAAAACCATGCGGAGAAGATCCACATGATGACATTGAAAAGTTTTTGAGCGAGAAATACTGATACTTGTATCACTCATCAATTCCACCACGAACGGTTTACGTCGTCAAATCCGCAGTAGTTTAACATTAACCTCGGTAGACAGAACTTATCCCCAGTGAGTTTGAAGAACCACAATTAGACTATCTTCAAGTTGACAACAGTTGGATGGAAACTAAAGAGAAGTAACAGAAATATGTGAATGAGAAAAAATAAGGAATCGTTTTATTTGCCCAGTGGAAACATGTAGCACTAAGATTGAATAGAGTCAACTGCTTTGTGATACATAGCTGTATACAAAATCGTTCAAAGATTTCTATTGTGGATCATATCTGACGATGAGCTTGAGATGAAATCTCCTTGTAGTTCAGTTGGATCTTCACCGTCTCCGCTTGTTTTTCTGCTTGTTGCTCGACCCTGATGTGTTGATGAAAATCCAAAGCGGGACTAGAAGACTACACATTGCTTTTGCAGCGTCCCCAAGGAAGGATAGAGAAACATTTGGAACCTTTTCTATTTCACCTTCAAAGCCATTTAAGCATCATTTCTTGAGAACACGAACTCGAGTTAAGATCTATAGCGTACCACGGTGAATAACAAAGTAATAAAAAACAAAACCACATAGAGATTTAATGAAATAAAGAAGAATCGATAAGAATAATGCTCTAGTTGTCAAAGTTGGATGTACAAACAAAGATAAAAATGATGTACTCATTATAGTGATACATGTAGCACAAGTATAAGAAGTGATACATGTATCACAAATATATTACTTTACAAAAGAAACCAAACGTACATGTGTCCTTTATAAAACTAGAACTGCAACCTAGTAGCAGGCTATTGTTGTGATGACGGCCTTGCTATACCTTCCGTTGGTAAATCATCAAGGTTTAAAAGTGAAGCATGTGCTCTTTTGGCTTCCGACCATGCTTCCTCAGCTTCCTCAACATCAATGATCTCCTCAGCATCGTCGGTCTCCTCGTCTTCTCCATCGCCTGTCTCCTTTGTGCTTGATCATCATCGTCATCCACCTCGTAGTCAACGACCGTCGAAAGAGTCAAGTGTACAACAGAGGATGCGGTACTATGCTCGTGAGGTTGACAAACTTCAACACATTGTTCACTAGCTCGAGAACCAAACTGCTCAGAAGTCACATCAAAATCTAGAGATAAAGTGTCAATGAGAGACACGATATGATAATTCTACATCTTACTTAGCTCCACAGCAACATAGTGATGACCTCGGAGAACTAACGTGGCTGTAGTTGTGCCACTACCGGCAAATAGATCAACAATCCAATCCTCCAAATTCGGGAAGTCATCAAAAAATCATTGAATCTGTTCCATCAGTTTCTGGTAAGGATTCACCAAGGTGTCAGCATACTTGACAGCTTTCTCCAACACGTACATTTTATCAAACTTCTTGAAGAGCAAAATTATACAGCTCTCGACGTCTTGTACCCGTGAAATGGCGGTAACCAGTTGTCCAATGCTCAAAAGCGAATGCGGGATGATTTCTTTGGACTTGTCCATCGACATTGTCTTTAAACCTGCACAAAGAAATACCAGTTGAAAATAGATTATCAAAAATATATTAACATAAAATCTAACCTGTGCAGCAAGAATATATTATAAGTCAAGAGAAGTATCAGATCTTGATCTCTACACCTGCATTGCACTTCTCTTGCAACCACAATGGGTGCTTGCGTGTGACTGTAGAAGAAAACAAGATGAGAAAGGTTAGAAGAGGTGCAAGCTGAGAACTGATCAACATGTGTCTGTAGATCATCTTCTCCGAATGATACATCATCATTCTCTGCTCTAGACATCTTAAATCCATACGAATATCTACAATGGCTAGAGTATAATCTTTCCAAAGAAGGAACTGCGTAAGCTTCAGACAATCATTTGTAAAGATAGACCACTGTACTTTGTTCCTTGAGGGCAAGACGAGGAGAAATGATACATATATCACTTCTCCTAAAGCGAGTAGAAGACACAAGTCTTAGTTTGACTAAGGTGAGGAGAAGTGATACATGTAACACTTCTTCCAAGATAAGTAGAAGAGACACAACTCTCAGTTTGATCAGGCAAGGAGGAGTGATACCAAAGCGATTAGAAGAAACACAAGCCTTCCACCAAGACGAGGAGAAGTGACACAAGTATCATTTCTTCCAAGATGAGTAGAAGTGATACAAGTATCACTTCTCCCGATCTGTGTTACTTCACGGCACATTTGAGAACAGTGATAAATGTAATCTCGAATGTGATGAGAAGTGATATATGTGCCACTCCTCCTCGCGATCAGACAGAGAACAAGAAAACGACAAGACAAAAAGCAAACACACAGGAAAAGAAGCAAAGAGTCATGAGTATGTACTTGTAATCACTTTTCGCATTCCACTCAAACTCCTCTTTAGAAGTGCAGTCGTCAAGATCCACGATCACAACTTAAGGAGTAACTTACATCATGTGGTTTTGATGTTTCAATATCTTAATATTTTTAACATGAACGCGATCAAATTCACAGACTTGCACGTTCTCAAACAGAGAACCCTTGCTGAATTTCTCCGGATGTTCTTCTTGGAAGAAGAACTACATCATGTCGATAATGACTGTCTGCTTTGAAACTCGATATTCTTTGTATAGACAGTCAAGATGACGCTTGCGATTGTCAGCACTAAGAATGTCTTCCTGAAGCACCCTCTTCCAAGTAGTGCTTTTAGTGCGCACAATATCCTTCCGTCACACATCACCTTGAGATGATCTCCCATCCCCACTCGTCTGTGTTGTTTGGTTGCCAGATGTCGTCACTGCAAGTGGTGTCTCCGTGATCTTCTTCTTTTGACGACTATAGGTTGTGCCAACAGGAGGGGTTGCAAGGTTCGTTGTTGGTGTACTACTGCTCTTGCTCAACTGGAGAGTAACCTTGAGTGATCACTTTGGAAACGGAGCTTTGCAACGCGACTCGGAGACATGAGCACTAAATCCGACACTTTGTCCATGGTGCTCTCAATGAGCGTGTAAGATGTTCTTCAAGCTGTAAAATAGCAGTGAAATGGACAAGTTAGCACAGCAGAAGAGAAACAACCAAAGAAAATCAAAAGAGACAGGACGGAAGGTTATGTCTTTGTACCTTACCAGTATCTTTTCGGAGAAGAGAGAGGTAAACGCATAGCTCGTCCCCTTTCTCCACAGAGAAAGGGCTCTAAGCAAACTTCTTCAGATCCACAATAAAGACGTAAAACTCGTAAGGATCACCAACAACCAAAAATCATGAATACGTTTCTCCACCCTCCTTTTTTACGAAAACATTGTTCTTTTATCGGTTTGCAGTATAGTTTTGCTCCTTGGGGTGTTTCTATCAGTGCGTTGCTGTTGCATTCTGTGAGATCTTGGTCTTGTTGTATTGCGAGCAGTAAATTCGACTCATAGCAATATGACGCATCGATCTCAATGGGAGTTTCTTGTTCCGACCCGTCAGCCAGAGGCTGAGTCGCAACTTGTTCTCCAGATTCTCAACTTCCGTTGATAAGAAGTTCGGGAAGATCTTTATCTCAGTCTGGAATCAGTTCATTGAAGTATCCGCTTGTGCCTCCGGAACTAACTCTCGGAACCAGCTTGAGCAATGCTGAACAATGTGACCATCTCCCAGTGTTTGAAGAGCAGGCGGTATTGAATCGAAGTACTTCACGAGCCAGTCACCAACTATTCTAGGTACTGCACCATCCAAACCTCGGATTACTTGGGAGAATTGGATGGTTACTTGTCTCCTTGAAGTGAAAAAAAACGAATGGGAGAAGCACGAAAGACAGACTGGACGACAGCAAATGTTATCTTTGGCCATAAGTAGCGAATGATTGCTACAGCCATGGCAGAGCGTAACGTGCATGCACCATCAGACAAGCACAAGAATAAGTGGGAGTCTCTAATCGGTATCTACAGAAAAGTAAGGATCACTAGAACAAGTCTGGGAATCAATCTACATGTCTATGACAAAAGTCGAACGCAAGGAAGCCGGTATAGCACTCGAGTTTCCAGATGAGTGGATTGAGATGCTTGATTCGTTCTACTGGTCGAGGGCCTCAATTAACCCTTCTTGTGTGACCGAATGGTTTGAGACTCTGCCTAGTGACGAGGAGCTTGAGCCCAATTCTCCTCATCCACCGACCCCTGATCCTGAAGTTGGACAGCAGGCGCACAGTGAGTGCACTGCCCGTTGAATTTATCCTGAAGTTGGACAGCAGGCGCACAGTGCGTGCACTGCCCGTTCAAATTCAAGCAAGCATAAACGGGCTTCTAGAAACCTGGCGCCTGTAGTGGATTGTATTTCTACTCTCACTGGCCGTTTTTGTGAAGTGGAAGAACGCGAACAGAAATGGGTGGAAGAAACCGAAGATAAACGGCTCGAGGTAGCGACATATCGGTCGGGCAATTTGTGTACAATTCTTGGGCAGATGGCCCAAAGTCTGGATAGGATAGCAGGTCGTATGCCTGGCAGTGCTTGATGTAAACGCATTCTATATTCACAAGGTGAAGGGTTATAGTTGACATTTTGGACTGTGAATAGCTATCTGATGTCTGGACTGTTTGAGTTGTTATACTTCTTCCGTGTCCACTCTTGGTATGGTTGATGTTTAAACTTGTACTGTTGTGGCAGAGAACACTGAGGTCATGGCTTTCATTGTCTGCAAACTTAGTTATTGAGGTCTGCTCTTCATTCGAAGAGGAAGATGAAGGGGCGATATCAGTTGTGAATGATTTTTGGAATTCTTGGTCTCGGCTCATGCAAGTTGAATTCTCTGCTGTTGCGATCGAGGACATGGGTGATTTTGCAACTCGCTGGTGGGTTAAAGAACGTTCGTTAGTATAGTTTGATTACTATTTGCTGCATTCATATGATGATACCAGATGGGTTCAGACCCTTCGGATGTCCACGATTTGGGAGGCCAAGAAGTACAAGGATAACCAAATATTTTCTACTGATGCGAGTTGTAAGAAAATAAACAAATGTTTGTATTCATGTATAGATTTGATCGAGCCTAGCACCATTGTTGAACAAGCAAGCAAACTTCGAGATTGGTTTCATTTATTGAAACGGAAGTTTGGATTCGGATAGTTGTGAAGACGCAAACGTTCCCTGGAGCTGAATATATCTTCTCTAGATATAGCAACTTAATGTCCTGGTTGAGGAAGACTCTGTTTTACACCAAATTGAAGGATAAGGTGCAAAGTTTCCAGGACATAAAAGAGTTATGCAAAACTGAAACCTTCTGCATAGATGACATCATATACTCTGCCCATGCTCGATACAGGAAGTTTTCCACTCAGACATCCTGTTGATTTTATGACTCCCATGCTGCTCAAGCAGTTCCCGGCCGTGAACGTCCGTCTATACACGCGGTAATGATATAACTCTTCTTCACGTATCTTGGTTGGATTCAGACTTCCTAGCCAGACTGCAAGGAATAGACAAACTGGCATGTACTTTCGATCAAAGAGAACAAGCACCTGAAGGCTGACGACTGTTCGGGCCAAAATTATGAATCCCTCGAATTTCATACCTACATCGTGAGATGGTCATCAACTGCTAACTACGGTAAACCTAGAGCAAGTTGTCTGTGACATGTTGGCGTTCCAGAGGCATTTAAGACGATCTGTAAACCAAATTGATTACTGGAGGTAAAAATCGCCCCTGACGCTGAGAAATCCATGAAAAAATCAAACTGCAAAAGATCATAGAGCAACTCACAGGACTCGGAAAGCCACGGTCAGCCACAGCTACGCTACGCTCTCTACCTTCTGTGGTTTGCTGATTCTTCAGAACTGGCCAAATGCTAAGATATGATCGAAAGGAATCGACCAAATCTATCTCTCGTGGTATGCGTTATGGACAGACGACTTCAAGTTCAATGTGCCGTAAGTCAAAAATTCAGTTTCTCGAGTCAGCCACAGTCAGCCACAGCTACGCTACGCTCTCTACCTTCTGTGGTTTGCTGATTCTTCAGAACTGGTCAAATGCTAAGATATGATCGAAAGGAATCGCCCAAATCTATCTCTCGTGGTATGCGTTATGGACAGACGACTTCAAGTTCAATGTGCCGTAAGTCAAAAATTCAGTGAGCATGGAGAAGCCCTGCCAAACCATTTTTCACTTTTCTCCTGACAAATAGGATGCAACAATCAGCACCCAAACTAGTAATTACAGTCCAGTCCCTTCTGTGTCCCAGTATATACATCCTCGTTATCTTTGCTAGGAATTACAAACTCGATCTGCTCATGATGGGTTTAGGGTTAGGCTACACGCTTATGAAGATGTCCTACAGGGAGAGATCTTACTGATCCTGAGGTCATTGGACTACATTCTAGTTACTCTAGTGATAATTTATCCTAATGACTACAATCTCCACTCGTGGGCTACTTCTTAGGTTCCTCGAGCTCCAATCCACTTACAGTTACTCGCTTGCACAGATCTCGATGAATTGCAGCTTTCAGTCTGAAGCTCCTGCAATTCCTGATCCGTAAGAGCATCCTTACAACCTCCTCCACAACGAAGCAGATGTAATCGGGGTACATATGGACGATCAACTCCGAAATCTCGAGCAACGGTGTATCTACAAAATCCGCAGCTGATTCAGCTCCTCCAGTTGCAGATAAAAACGTTTTGTCATACCGATCAATCTATGAGCTGAAAGCATTGGACGTCATCAGCCGCTCGAACTCTTCAAAGTTGATCATCCCGTCGCCATCGGAATCCACTACCTCGCACATTGCAATACATTCCTCGAGAGTGACCTTCTGCTTCCCTAATTCCTTCAACACTTTGCCCAACTCCACGGCAGATATGGAACCACTCTTATCGACGTCAGCGAGGTTGAAAGCTAGTCTTATACCCCTTGAATGTTCCTCATGGTCTTCTACGCCGATGATTTTCTCGAGGGCAACAAACTCGTTAAAGTCGATCAAGCCATCGCCATCACCATCAGCGTCTTTGATCATATACCTAAGTTCCTCATCCGAGATCTTTTCACCTAAACCTTCCCACATCAAGCGTAACTCCTGCCTCGAGATCTTACCATCCCCATCCTTGTCAATAATTCCGAAGGCTTCAACAAGCCGCTCGTGCTCTCTAACGATCAGCTCGTCAACGGAAACCCTCGATCCGCCTCGAGAGCCGACGTTACTGCCAGAGGAAGAGCGCCGTGAAGAGTGATCCTGGCTACGGGACGAACTTTCATGAGAATCATCAGCGAACGGATTGACATGCTTTTGTTGATGCTCGGATTTTCTCTTTCTGTGCAAATACTTAAGCAGGCCCATATTTATTCACTCAAGATATCTATGGTACGATATTCTCTCCACCTTCACCGACCCCTGCCGCACAAGTTGTCAGCGACACCTCTTCTCTGTCCAACAAGTACTCTAGACAAGGCAGACAACCGCGCTCATGTACTGAACGTACCGAGAAGAAAATCGCTGACAGCTTCCTGCGAAGACACAACGAGAGGAAAGGAAGGAAACATCTACAAGTGCTGAGGATTTCGGTCCTTGAGACTCCGACCTCATGAATCGAACAATGATGCATTTGTATGAAAGGCAGGGCAACTTTACGAGCAGGTTCTGCTTCAATATCGACGGATGCAGTTCACGCTAATTAAAAGATTCGCTGTCCAAACTCCGGCTTCCTAGCGGCCGATGCTGAGTAGGCATGAAAACTTTTCTATAGCCATATACATTTTTTTCTCATATTGTTGTTGCTTTTATATATTGTTGCTTCTGTATTTTTCTTCTAGCTAACATACTATATTAGTTTTTTATCTCTACATATCAGGGTTCTTGTTTTTAGTGAGTTTTTTTAAGATATTTTTATTAAGAGTACCGTTTGATTAGATATCATCTTTTTTCTAGCTATGGATACTCTCTTTCCCATGAAATCGAGATTGATTTTCGATACATCATGTGATGTGCAATCAGTTATTTACTTCTCATGGGATAAAATCTCATGTGAGAAAGATGCACAAGAGCTATGATACGTCACACTGGGATGCTCAGGTTAACCGAGAGCGGAGGTCTACACGTGCAGTCATTACGGCACCGTTCTTTCTTCTTGGAGTTCCTCCTAAGTCGTGGGAGTGGTTGAGAGTCCACTCTGACAATTTTGAGATTGTTCGAGACGAATTTTCCTTGTCCGCATTTGTTTCATCGTTTACCTCGTGCTCTCATGATGAGGTGAGGTAGACATTCCGTCTATCTCTCGACATGTTGACACGGAACACCATGGAGGAGGCGGTGTGGTTACTGTTCCTCTTACTTTCTCGTTGATGTCTCCGTTATAATCGAGGTGACAAGGAGGACATCGGGAGATGACGGTTCGTCTTCGGAGATTCCGTGCTGGTGATTGAGCGGTCTTACAGGAGGAATCAGTTCGTGTGATACGAGATAGGCGTGAGTCTGTCTCTACACGTGATGTCTTATCTTTCGCTCGCATATGACGTTGTAGGATGTTAGGTCAAGTTGGAGAGTATAGTAGAGCTGCTAGAACATCGCATCTTTTGTCAGTGGCATGTCCTACACGGTTGCTTCGTTGCGTTTCTTTCACCCCACCGGGTAATCTCTCATCATCTGAGATTCAGGACTATCAGCCTGAGGAGTCACTATGTTTCGATAGATCATTGTTTGTCCAGGTCTTGTGTACAACTTCACGTCTATCTTCTGGAGGTCTGTCTAGAATGGTCTACAAACACCTACAGGATTGTTTTCAGACAGACAACCCCTCTAGTGATTTCACGGAGCTTTTCCAGGTAACGACAGTAGTAGCTCAAAGACATATTCTTCAGTCTATAGCTTAGGTACTCGGGGCAGCTAGACTTTTGACCATGATGAAGGATGATGGAGAGATTCGACCGATAACCATCGGCGAGATTCTCTTACGACTTATCAGTCGTACACATTGTCTTTCAACTTCGAGATTTTTTTCAGGATCACATTTGTCCACATTAGTTTGGAGTTGTGACGCTTGGAGGTTGTGAGTTTGTGTCTTTCGATCTTAGGGCTCTCTTGGACATCCATCTCGATTGGGTTGTCCTACAAGTGGATGTGAAAAATACTTTTAATAACATTTTTCTATCTTCTGGGAGCTCATGGATTGCGATAGATCTTTGACGGATCTCGTTTTCTTCATGCGGTCGTTTTATGGTTCTTCCTCCTCTCTTTATTACCAGCACGGTCCTGCATAGAGAGGTCACAGTCATCAGCTCCGCTACAAGTACTCGTCAGAGATATCCTCTGGATGGATCCCTCTTTATCTTAGCTCACTATAGAGCTCTCTTGACCACCGCCTTGGCTGCTCCATGTTATGTTTTTTCAGCTCTAGCTGATGATACGCACATCGTAGGTCCGGCGGACCAAGTCGTTGTTGTCTTTGATCATCTCGTCTCTCAATTGATCTTGGTAGGATTGAGAGTGAAGGTGTCAAAAAATGCAAGACTTGGTCTCTCATAGTTATATCGGCAAACTCTAGCTCCCGGAGGGATTTGTTATACTTAGAGATGGTTTACGCATCCTCTAAGTACCGGTGGGTACAGAGGACTTTGTTTCCCGGTTCTAGATGTTGTATTTGCGGAGGACGTTTTGCATGTCGAGGATCTCCCTATGTTAGAGAACCCATAAGTTGCCTTTGGTATCTATTCCTCTTCGATTTCAGTCGTCTTAGTTATTTATCCCGTACATTACCTCCATCTCTTATCTTCATCTCGTGCCTTAGAGAATTTGATAGAAGGATCATGGGGGTGTTTGGTGACATTGTAGGACCAAGGACCTTTGACTGTGTGGTAGGACCTCTCGCACGTAGACAGACATCTTTGCGGATATCATGTGACAGGGTGAGCTTATTATCCATGGAGGAGACTACGCCGATATTCTTTTTGGGTAATTGAGCTTTCTCAGTACGTTGGCTCTGTTGTCGTTTTCTCGTGCGAGATAGATCTATTCTGGAGAGCTATGTGACAGAGGTGGAGGATGAATTCTTATCCACTACAGATGTGTCTCCGTGAGGCAAGAGATAGTTTGACTCTTGAGGCATGTGAGACACACATGCGATTCGATCCGAGGTACACCACTTCTAGTAGGTTCTCCATGCGCTCTTATTGGATCCTTCCATCTCAAGGTTTACTAGAGCTCAACACCTCTCTTGTTCAGACAAGGGCGCGGGTTCTTGGTTCATAGCTCGACCTTGCATTAGAGCGGTTCGACTCGCACCGACTATCTTCTCTACAGTGATGAGGTTCCGTCTGGGCTTGATCCAGTCTGTTGCTTCGGCACTGTCCACTTACGAGTGCAGTGTCTCGCTTGACACCTCGGGTCATCACCTTGCTCGCTGTCTTCACGGTGGGGAGCAGATAGCTACCGACGATGTCATCAGAGACGTCATGTTTGTCTTAGCACGAGAGAGCGGTTACATGATGTGGAGAGAGCGTTTGTATATCCTTCAGATGGGAGGATCAGTGAGAGCTGACATGTACATGATGAGGGAGGATCAGATCTCAGTGACAGATGTGGTTGTCACGGAACCGACATAGGACTCAGTGGCGACACAGATGATCACACATCTCCCAAGATGGACTGCAAGCGTGGCGGCAGCAGCAAAGGTGACCAAATATAGGGGTATGTAGGTGAGACATCACTTCATTCTCGTAGCCTTGGAGATATACGGATCAACAGCTTTAGAGTTCGACGTCTTTCTTCGAGATTGTGCAAGAGCCTACCATGAGAGACGTCAAGGGTATCACTTTCTCTTTCTTTCTGTACTTTATTTTCTAGAAAACAGGTTTTCATTGCTCTATAGAGAGCTTTTGCAAACACGGTCCACATGAGAGCAATTGCAGTAGGTGATGCTACTTCATGTGCACCTGGTGTATGCAGGAGTATTGACTTATCGGTGTCTGACATTATAGACGTGATGGACGACTTTAGAGCTACTGAGAGCTACTGATGTTCTCCTCTTCGGAACGTTAGTTGCTTGGTCCTTCGGGTCCTTCTTTCCTTTGTAAGACTTGATGAGGTCATTCCGTTTGCTACTAGTTGCGTGTTTGTGTTATTAGCTTTATATCATAAAGAGGAAGTTATATACAGTTGTTCTTGCAGAAATCTTCTTCCTCAGTCTCCCGTAGCAACTGTCGATCTTCGTCAGTCCTTCGAAGTCAAAAATGTCTTCCTCAGTCCTCTACCGGCTGGGTTGCAGATAACGACTGTGATAAGTCAGTAACTACGTCTCAAGAGGTCGAAATAGCGATACGCAGTATACTTGAAGAGATTGTAATTGTGAGTCACCAAGAACGAGTCGAAGGGGTGCAGTCTCCGTGAGACCGTGTAGCAGTAATTTTGAAATTTTTAATCCTCACCCACAGCTACACTGACGTTCGTGTATCCAGCTTTGGCCATAGCATGGTGCAGAGCATCGACTTGAACATGTTCACCAGCTTTGGCCATAGCATGGTGCAGAGCATTGACTTGAACATCGAACATGCTGGTGTAGTTTAACAGTGTAATATTATCAAACTTCACCTCCTGAGGAGTGGACCGGAAAAGACAATAGTTGAGAGAAATGTTGAAGAAGTTGATGTAGACGAAGTAGGGGTAAGCATTGACCATGAGAGGGGATCCTGTTTGGATCAGGAAGCTGAGCATCGGGGTGATGATGCTGCCCTTCCACTCTCGGAAAACCTCAGCTGAAAGGAGCTCTAAGTCTGAAAGGATGCTCATAACATGAGGAGTGGAAACCTTCACTCTGTGATCCAGCCCCACAGTGACCAGCGCCGAGTAAAAGTTTTGCAGAGCAGGGAGTAGAGACGGTGCTGAAGCTGCAGCGTATGTCAGCACTTCGTTCCTCAGAGAGAAGAGATCATGATGATGTTCGTGGTCGGATAGGCGACTACGTTCGCTTGCACCAATTGATGAAGAGCAGCTGCTGGTGAGTTCGTCAGGGGCACGATCTGATCATTTCTTGTTGCGATAATGATCCTGATGTGCGAGCCCGCAAAGGCTGTGAGAACGTCCGGCTTGATGTCTTACGCTAACGCATTGCGTGTCGCATCTGCGCAATCGTCCACAAATTGCGAGTTGTTCACGACTTATTGAACCGGGACAGATAACAGACGACTGCCGGTAAGAGAACCGACGAAGACATTTTCGACTTCGAATGATTGACGAAGATCGACAGTTGCTAGGGGACTGAGGAAGAAGATTTCTGATTGTTCTTGCAACTATGGTCGTCACCGAAGAAGTATTCTGTACACTGCCTGAGTTCCGTCTTCTCATCTGTTGGCTATTCATTGCGTCTCGTGTTTATTTATTTTCTGTACACTACCTGAGCAACACGTTAACTCTACTCGTATTAATTACACTGCCGTGCAGTGTAATAGTGATATATCGTGATTTATCACTTCATCGGACGATCAAGATTCATGCAGAGTCGCACGACGTCAATTACCTACCTGAGTGCAGCATGACGTAATAGGTAGCACGCGCAAACGACGGGAGTGTGATTTGAGATTGCTAGATACATGGCCCCACCACCCACCACCTCTGTCTCTCTCACGACCACAACTTTTGACTCGAGTGCGGACAACAAAATGGAATACCTGTCTAGATCAAACCCACGATATGTTCCCTTTCCAGTCATTTTGGAAGTCAACGCCAAACTCGCTGTAAACAAAGGCAAACAGTAAACTGACGGTCACCCGTTTGGGGAAACCGAATAGCAGGTCCCAAAACATAAAACATATCACTGTAAAATAAAAGACGGGAGTAAAAGAGGGCGCCCGTAAACGCGTGTCAAAGAGTTTTATAGAAATCTTACGCGTTGTTTCAGCAGAGCCCGTAATGTGAGGACTTGCCAGCGAGGGAGGAAATACTTAACCTAGTGGGCAAAATGCCTTCGGATGGAGATGCGCAATCATCACCACGCAGCCTTCGGAATATACGATATGCATGCAATATCAACTTCGGGAATTTTTCCATATTGCCATTTTTAGGAAAAATATATAACTGTTAAATGAACTTTATTTTTTAGATTTAAATAGAAAAATCAAAATCTTTTAACTGTTAACTGATAGTTAGATCTGGAGAAGCAAAAAAATCCAGAAAGTACTTATATAAGTATGCTTGGGGATTTTTTCTCAGTTTTTGTTATAGAAAGAAGATATACATTATACAAAAATTTCTATAGTAAACTTAATAAAAATCAAAATTAATATATAATTATTAAGTGAAGTCATTGTGGAAACGTTAAGATAAAACTCACAAGTAAAGCACATATCAAAGCGCCTCTAAGACTACAAGCTCAGCCGTTTACTGAATAACAGAATAAAATATAATCAATACATTAATTTATTTCCTAACCAGTAATAAATTACACCCTTGCATACCCCTTTTGGGCGTTAAAGGAGATTAGAGAAGGGATTGGACAAGTGGTATGGAAAATGAAAAGTGAAAAATCTAATAGTTTAGAGTATCTCCGCCGTAACGGCCCACCGAGATCTAGTTATATGGATGCAACATGATATTCAAGCTAAGGAAAGAAAAACGAAAACGTAAAGATAAGAATTAAATCTAGTAGTACAATTGGAACGGATAGTGCAGTGGAGTCTTATCGAACCTATTAAATCAGTGTTAGATTTTAGATTTAAAAACTATTAGCTATAAATATTAAATAGAAAATACGAAGTAATCCTAAAATATATATTCTGATAATAAACATGTTATGAATAGTATATATATAGTACAAACCATGTACGGTGAAACACTCTCCAAGAACCATAAAATAGATTTCTTGTCTTGTTAAAAAATAATTTTTATTTAAAATTTAATTATCACTTAACCCTTCATGCCACTTTGCATTATTCTTTCTTTCAGAAATTAGAAGAGGTGAATATACATCCAAAGTGCAGTTCCTACCCAGAACCAGAAAAAGACAAACGTGCAAAACGCTGGTAAAATAATAAGTTCTGATTCGAGACGTAAGGACTGTTGACTTTGTGTCAGAAAAATTTTTTAAGTAAAATTTATTCTTATGAGAGAGTCCAAGTGAATCTGGACCAAGATGAAGATTATTTCGTTACCTCATGACAGGAGGTGAGACTTCCAGCTTTAGAAAAGAAACGTCAGTATGTTTGCATGGGCAGCGCGTTGTTTTTTACTGCTTGGTCTGTTGTAGGTATTTGGTAGCTGTTTTTGGCTGCTTAGCCTGTCATAGGTATTTGGTAGCTGTTTTTGGCTGCTATTTTGGCTGGTTTTTGGCTGAATATCTCTAAGCTTAGTCTTGCTCAGATGACCTGAGAAGACTGGATAAGAATTATCAGACAGGTTGCTGCTGACAACTGTTTCATATATAAACGTAAGAACCTGTAAGTAGCACGTAGTGAGGCAGTCCGCAGTTTTGTATATATGTCACCTTCTCAGAGTATTTTAATAATCTCAGTTGATAAGTTTAATTTATGACCTAACCCTTCTCAACGGAAGGGTTGGGTCATAAATTAAACGTTTGCATATTCCCCTCTTCCGAACTTGGAAGAGGTGAATATGCAAGGAAGGTAGATTACAGTCTACTTTGGAACCACACTTGCGAGGAAAAGTTAACGCCATATGTTTCCTTACAAAACCATGTAAAAAATTTCGAAATAGTACAAAACTTTACTGGTAAATTCATGGTTACATTATCAGGTATATTAAATTAAACTTAGGTATATATTAAAGTAAGAACAACTATACCGTCCCGGTGTTATACCTTCTGAAGCGCGGCGACTTGGTCGAGACTTATGGGTTCTCTCCTACTCTCCCCGTCTTTCCAGGCATGGGTAACAGATAACTTATATAAAATATTTTAATTCTTTATATGTACTTAGTACATATTTTTTACTTAACATGTATATATATTCTCAGTAACATGAAGCGAGAAAAAGTTCCCCCGGAGTTCATCCAGCATGCATATTCACCGGGCTGAAGTTGTGCTGTTGCGAGGGGTTTGTTTAACATTTATTTAAGAAATATTTTCCAGCGTCCGCCACTGGTATCTCGTCCACGACTCCGTTAACCCGGTTTTATTCCAGTGTGTACCCTTCTGGTGGAGAAAAGCTTGCTCGCTTTTATGCAGTTCTTGCGTTCTGAATATTATTTCAGCAAGCTCGGATGCATACTTGAGCAAGAACAGCTTTTTCATATTGAAAAATATACTGCAGCCAGCAGTATAGTTTATTCACAGTACCTATTTGAGAACGCAGGAACAGCTTTTTCATATTGAAAACTATACTGCAACCAGCAGATATTTCATAATCCAATTTCAGTTTCAAGAACAAGCCAACACTTTGTTTGTCACTTTTATGTGTGAAGCAGGATATCACGGTTCTATGCGCTTACGAGGCTGCTTATTCACCCATGTACACTCAAGTGTACATGGTGGTTTAATATATGTTTCTAACCCTTCCGGCGGGAAGGGTTAGAAACATATATTAATGCCTCTGTAAAATGACGCAAATTGATAATTTCACTACCGGACTTATATCTCCAGGAAGGCGTGAGCTAGCTCTTCACTTATGGGTTCTGTCTGGGTCAATTTGCTACTCTCGGAGAAACTAACATATAACATTTATAAATTATTTTAATTTTTTATTATAACTTATTATAATATATTTTTATAACACTTATATATTTTCTGATAAGAGAAAACAAAATTCACTGTACAAGGTCGTGAGGATACCTATTCACCCATGTACACTGAAGTGTACATGGGTGTCCATTAATTAATCTTTTAACCCTTCCGGCGGGAAGAGTTAGAAGATTAATTAATGTCTCCTGCAAATGGCACAATTAGACAACTAAACCTCCCGTCTTATACCCCCAGGAGCGCACCAGTCCGCTCTTCACTTATGGGTTATCTTCGGATGAGTTGGCTACTCCAGAACTAGTTAACATATAACATGTATGAATTAATTTGATATTTTATAATAGCTTATTATAATAAATTTTTATATCACTTACGCATTATCTGATAAGAGAAAACGAAATTCACTGTACAAGGTCGTGGGGAAGGATATTGTGCAGAGGAGCGGATGGCAGCTCCAGCCTACTCTGCAAGTACTACTTGCCCTGTAGAGGCCAACTACAAATCTTTATGGACATATAATAAGAAATATGGTAAGCCGTGGTATCGAAACGATAAGACGTAATAGGAAATACCCAGTGCACAGAGCCTGTGCAACGAAATGACTTTTTTCACAATTCGATGAGGAAATACTTGTCTGTCCTAGTTGAACGTAGCAGACATCAACAAGGGGTATATACTCCGATAGTATGTGCTCCTATGAAGATGACCTTTCTGCTTCAGACGGTACTTTTGCTTCAGACTTCGATTTTGCAGTCTCTTCTGGATTGTCTTTGTCCTTTGTCTGCTGATAGTACATGTGGTTGCAGTGTGCGTAGCGTCCAGACTCTCTAGAAAAGAAAATCTCGTCAATGTCCTCATGACTGATGTCTGCGGGTCTGATTAGAAAAGTCCATAAAGCATCTATGCATGTTTTTTGTATTCCGTGCTGGAGCAGCCACCTGAGAGAGGGGATGTATTGACCAGACATGAGCATCGCACGAAGACATCACGGAAAAGCTTTTATACCTGTTAAACTGGAATACCCTCTGCAGTATGTTGAAGTATGTTAGCTCCACCCGGTTTTTTGTGTCAAATGCTCCAAGTAACATGTACAGTTATTTGTCATCTGCGATCATGGACTCGTTGATGTTTTTCATGCTCGCTGTATGGTGTTCCTCTTGGTGATCTTTCAGACAGTAACCCACCATTCCTACGAATGTGTGGAATCTTTTGTTTGACAACATCTTTACGCACACTTCGTCTCTCAAAGGTTTCTGCTTGTCTCACCCAAGAGCCTGCATTACATATTTTTTGACATCAATACATGATTTTGCATAGATAGAAATGACTCCTTGGAAATGTAAGTGGAGGAGGCACGCTCCACAGAGAAGACTCATGATAGATAGTGTACATGAAGAAAATCCAAAAGCAAAGGAAACAATGATGTGTCTAGATCAGTGCCGGTCCTGCAAATCGTCATTGGCGTCTCCAGAATTGGTCTCCTTGCTCTTGCTTCTCTCCTTAACGACATTGTCGCGTGAGAAAGATGGATGGTGACGACAAACAAACCTGGACTGAAATGGGTCCAGAACAGAACATAAGTAGAGAAGTGAGCGTCCTCTATACAAGCAAGCAACAGTGGATTCAGAACTATTATCGAGACGTTTAAATAACGCAGGATATGAGAACATGCGATATCTGCCAAGACGTTTAAACAACACATGATATGAGAACATGCGATATCTGCGGTCTTGCAAGTACAGGGACAGATTATCAGTGGAATACGAGAAGAATTTGTATGGGAATGGAAGCGAGTAGAATGGAAGCGGCAAGGAAAAAAGGTCTTGCTAATCCTTACGTAGTCAAATTTCAGCAAGAATGGAAGGAGTTGTCGAGCACAAGCGACTTCTAAGTACATATATGTGCGTGTGAGCTGAAGGTTACTGTCTGGAAAGGAAATCATAAGTTGTTTCATAGACAAATAAGAGAAACATGGCATAGTAGCAGAGAAGTGCAAACAGAGAAATTCGTCTATGTATGACGCGCTGGCACGTATCTCGGTAGTATCCTAAGAACTGTCGGTAGGTGACTCATCCACTTCTTCTGCCGAATCCATTCTTTCAATAAGGCCCAAATCGTCCATACACTCGAAACAATGAAAGAGAGAAATTATGGAGGACTTATCTTGTCAGATATCGTATAGAAAAGTATCCCATACCGTCCTCTGGTGCAGGCGTCTAGCATTTTCAACAAAGTGGAGGTCATTCTCTCGCTTTCTCCTACTTGACACGGCAAAATGACGAGGTCCCCTGACCAAAAATGTTATCTCGTTTTTCCATCGACAGCCACAACGCAAGAAGCACATACAGAACCGACAGCAGGTTCTCATAACCTGCGGGGCTGCATGTTGTCGTCCGCTTCCCTTGCGCAGCAAGAAACAAGCAGAAACAAGGAAGAAACGAGAACTCCCGTCCGCTGTAGCAAGAAAATCTATGCTCTCCCTTCGTGCGCGTGATCACATGACTCCGAGATTGATACAACTCGTGTCTGAAGAATGAATGCCAAACCTCGATTAGACACTAAAGCCAACAGAAATTGTGAGAGGAAGAAACGAGAAGTCCCGTCCGCGGCAGTAATAAAAACAACAAGTAAACTGGCTGACTGCAAGAACTCCTCTCCAAATCATACCATTACCGCGCGGTTGTCATCACTGCGACAAGAGACGAGAAGTCCTCTACGCGTCCACTAACCTCCTGCTTCCCATGCGTCTGAGCAAATAAACAGCAGCAAAAATGACACGGTGAAATTGCGAGACAAGCAGAAACAAAGAACAAACGAGAACTCCCGTCCGTGGCACCAAAACTACGCTTTCTCTTTGGATGCACAATTGTCATCACTCTGAGACTGGCAGTGGGAGAAAGAAGGAAAAAACAAGAAATCTCGTCCGTGACAACGAGAAACTGCGAGCAAGAACTCCCTTCTGAGCTCTCTTTGTCGGACAAAAACAGTAGCACAGAAATTATTGCACCGCTATCTATGTAGCTATACGTACCTCCCGCCTTCACGTCTATCTATGTCTAACTACTGCTATCTTCCGCCGGAGACGTTACACCATAAAGATGATACATCCACCTCCCAGTCTATCCTACACCTCGATTTTTCTCTCCTGATACTACAGCTTGTCTTCTTCCTCCGCTCTCCGCTTCACGCCGTTTCTATGTATATTCATGGTTCCCTGTTGTTCTACGGCTGTAGTATGTAAAGAAAATTACAAGACCAGCCGAACTCGGTTACATGACATGTTTGTTCAAAATCAGCTTAGTCCATAATGATAAAGAGAACCTAAGAGTCTGCTCATATCTATGTTCTGCCGTCCATAGGTTGAACATGAAAGTGATTTACAAGTTTAGATAAACTCTTGTAACTATTTTCCAAAGGTTTCAGGGAACCTATTCTATAAGAAACGTGATTTGGATGTGAGGCTAGAAGGTAAACTCTCTAGCAAACTTTCCACAACAAAAAAATATTAGAGGTTTCCAAGTTAAAAGAATTTATTCTCTAATGAAAAAGGAATAAATCCATACTTTACTAACGGGTAGTGCATGCCATTGACACTCACGGATAACTTTGTTCAGATATTGCAGTTATTACTTGATCAGACCCATACGCCATAGTCGTTTCTTGGTCGGGTCCTTCACTTTCTCTTCTTTCTTGATCGGGTCCATGACTGATAATAGATAGTTTACGGCTGTCATGTCAAAAGTTGTTGATCACATGGAGTACTTGAGGGTGACGTGGATGTCAGATGTGTTTCACGGCTGGTAATATCTCGCATGAAAGTACATTTTGGTGTAAAATCGTCGAAGAGCAGGACAGATGACAAGGTCGAGGATGGAAGAACTCCGAGTTGCACACACTAAGGCAATTCGAGGTCATCATATCTGAGGATGTGCTTGTTGCATACTGGATCGAGGTTACATTGCCGTGTTGCAACCGAATTCAAATAGTTGATATGTGTAAGTGTGAAGAGGACATTATCCATAGTGAGAAGATGAAGCGAATGATTGATGTAGATCACATTTGCGATTTACTTCTCAACGAGACACACAAGGAGTGGTATTTTGAGGTGTGTTTGATTGATGCATCACAAGCCGAGATCAGAAATTATCTCGTTTCAGCGTAGGTGACCTTGTTGGTAAACGTTTTGTGAGCATCACTGTCAATCAGTTTTTATTGTTTTCTCATTCAGAGCAGATATGACATCTCAACAGATTTCAGAAAGGCAGATGGTTAGCTAGAATCTCGTGGAACCCAACTAGCAAAGAGAGGGTGATAGTCGATGCTCACAGACCTTATACTTATACTGCGGGATACAACAAAAGGAGTTGTTTTCCTGAACAAATATTGCTTTCTGATGGCTCTATATCCAAAGATTGTTTAATGCGCAATGACGTCGATAATGTGTGTTTGTCTGAAATGAAGTTTGCGAAAGAGGAGTGTCTAAACGTGTCTTCAACGTTGAGGAGAGTTGTGGAAGAATTGTACGAAGCTCGACGTGCTGTGGATTGCACTCTGGAGAATGTCTGTCGCACTGAAAGCACCTTGGAGGTATGCTAGCGATGATCATACGCCTATACTCACTACAACAAGGTTCTTCATAACTGAAGTTCGATGGGGCTAGGAATACAACAATGACCGAAGACTGTTTGAAGACCTCAGAGTTAGCTCTACGCGAGGGCAGACGTGGAATTTTTGGTCTGAGTTTTTGTCACATCGTGAATCACTGTACGTCACAGCCGTCCCCTTGGAAATATGTGTACGAAGTATGTTCACATCATTACACAAACGGTAGACGGTGTATGATGAGCATGCATGAATCTTGAGATTGTCACCAAACAGCAGCTACTGCGTTTGTGTTCAGATTCGAGATATTTGTCTATGATGCCACTCCAGTTGACTGTTTTTGATGAAGCGGAGGTGTTTTTGGGAGTCTCCGCTGATGAATTTATGGAATTAAATGTGAATCGACAAGAGGTTTTGTGAGTGAAAGAGTGCTGAGTTTTCCTCGAGTTAATCTATGGATTCGTGCGGCTAGTCGCAGACTAACTATTTTGAAGCTTGTTCTGTTGGACAGCGGCATTTCACAGTCGTCTGCGCCCATGAGCAAGACTACGAGTAAATGTGATGAGGAGACTCCATCGAGTTCTTCACAATCATCTGAGATTGTTTTTGTTAAGGAGATTGAGGATATGAGAAAAACCTTGGCTGAGGTGAACTTACCTACGATGAACTGAATGATATGAAGAGGACGTTGGCAGAGATGTATTGGACACCTTTTGGTCAATGATCGCTATAGGCAGCTTGCAGTATATGAATCTTTTGTTTTTTGAACTTATGCATGACTCATGGTTGTGAGGCTTCAGTCCAAAATTTTGACTAGTGTAATAAATTTTGATGTTCCCGGTGACTTTGTGTGTACAAGCGTTTAAACAAAAAGTCCTCCACTATCAATGGCTCTGTGTTCAACTCATGTGTATGCTGGTCTGTTGATCACATCACCAACATCGATTACTACCATGCTGCATTGTAAACTCAATATTGAGTAGCTTTCCAAGGCACCGTACTGTTTCAACTTTCCTTTCGTGTATCTGCCATTCTCTTTATTGGGAATTGGTGACTGTGACATGTATTACTGAAAACACCTTGGTTATAGATAATTTTGTTAGCAGTTAGCTAGAGCTATTATGGTCAAGTACGAATGAATGTGAATCTTCTCGGAATGCTTTTTGTTTGTCTTAGCTTGGATGTGCTAACCGCAGATAATGCTTGCGTACACACTAGAGCCGAAGGAACGGATGTCCAACTTGAAGGTTCAACCATACCTCCGCTCCTTTATAAGTCGAACGCTATATATGAGCTTTGCACCGAAAGTTCTTGGTATCGTTTCCATGGTCCATTTCTCATTACGTATACGTACGTCACAGAGATTGTTGTTGATGGCAATATACATTATGTGAAGTTTACAAACACCACGGTAGTGATAGCTATCATGGCGAGAACTTCTCAATGTAACGAAGAGTTTTCTCCTATTGGCAAAGTACCTTTTGTGAAGCACATTTCTATTCTGGCAAGGACATCTCTACAGTCCAAATGCAGACAGAGTTCTTTCTATCGGTATTGTATGAGAAATGGGTACTTGTCTACTCATACCTCTCTATACAAGTCTAACATGGACCAGGTGCTTCAGCCAGCGTTTGCTGCACTGAAATATGACACCACGAAAAACCTGATACCAAAGTAAATTAGGAACATTCAGATTATAATTAAAGCAGTTCAGGTTTAAAAACGAAACACCGTGCATGGTTTTACACCATGAACAATCAACCGGATGTACAAAGATTGAGTTTTCCCGAGAAGATCCATGCGAGGATTATGCTCAAGGTTTTCTTGTGCCCAGAAATTAGAAGATATATACCAACTTTCGAAATTACTTGCACAGCAGTAATGCTGTAATCCGTCCTTTACAAGTGAGACATGTGCTATTCTTTTTCTGACAAAATGAGAAGACAGTCTTCGCAGTAGGAATAATGCATGCAGGGTAGTATAAGAGTATTCCTGGTGTTCACCAGACACATTTGGCATAAAGTTTTCTCCCTCTCTGACTTCAGGTTTTGCTCCGAAGTTTCAAGATCTCTCTTGAGCTGCACCCTTTTCTCCGTTTCTGAACCAAGACGTACGAGATCTTTCTGGTGTTGAGATTTTACCTCTTGCAGTTCGTCAAAATCCTTCCTGAAGGAAGTAAACAATGCCTGACGATACTTCTCTACCTTCTCATGAGTATCCTTCAACTGAATCTCTTTCTCCTCAATCTGAGGTCTAAAGCGAGTCAACTTCATTTGCACGTCTTGGAGACATGATTCCACTTGTTTCTTTCGCCGTTGAATATCCGAAAGCGTTTTGTGCAGACTAGTCTCTTCTGCTAATATTTCCGAGTAATCTTCTGAAAATCTCTCTCGTATTCCGGTTATTTCAATCTCCAATTTTCCTCAAACAGGACAGTTCAGAGAACACCTCTTTCTCTCTGCAATAGTCCACGCCGTCTCCTCAACTTTGCCGTATAGTTTAGTCTCGTCGGAGAGTTTCTCCTGCTATCAGATTCGTTATAGGTGATTACTCAAACATCTAGAACTTGATAATTCCTTACACCACCCTCACCTCCTAGATTGCACACACACTAACTTCCTTGTCAAATCACAATATCATGCACAAATAACAGCAAGCGAGTACCCACCATAGAGCTTGGAACAACCTTCACGACTGTAATTCATTATGAAGCCAAAAATTCTTCTCTCAGTTCATGGAAGCTTATAAACTTGCCGAAGTGCCTCCTAGGCGACGTCCAAACCACTCCTGTAAAGCGGACAGCTATTCAATATCTATGATGTGTCCAAGTCTCGGATAGGCCTGTCGTCACTACATGCAACGAGCCAACAGCGTTAACAGATGTAAAATGAAGAATGTCAATCTTCCACGCTGAACATAGAGGGCAGCTAGTCTTTCTGAGTCCTTCTCCCTCGGTGAAGGTGAAGATTGTATAACATCCGCATGCAACAAGCAGGGATTGACGAAAATTCTCATAAATGAAACTGCTGGTACTGAAAATCATCTATTCTCGTGGACGTCACGATAGTGAGAGGGGCATCTGTGGAAGTGAAGGATATTATTCCAGAGAAAAAAACAATCTACAAATCCCACATATCAGTCAACAATAGAAGAGGCAAGAGAGAAAGTAGAACTGCTCCTCCAGACGCAACTTGCAAGATTGTCGTGCAGATATCACTAGAACTCAAAGATCTCCAATAGAGACCTTTACAGCAACCCGTCCATGTATCTGGACCTCTAGGTACAACTGGTAACATCCCAACTGTTACTGACACACTTGCTGGCCTTCATCCAGTCTAATTAAATTCCTAACTGCGAAGTACAGAGCAGACTTGAAGACAAGTGATCTTACTGCGTTGATTGGCAGTTCGTCAACGTCAAACCACGATGGCATATAGGCTCCATATGCGACACGATAACCTCAGATCGCAATTAGAAAACCTTCTGCTTTCCACACTGAAAGAACAAAAATTTGGAGCTTACAACATACCCTAATGAAAGTAGGTGAGAAAACGAGAAGCTACAAAGACAAAGAAGTTAGCATTTCTACACGAAAGGAGAAACGTTGCACTACAATCAACCACAAATTGGAGGTCTATTTTTTTTTGTTTGGATTTGTTTTTAGGCCTCTTTTCGCTGTGGGGCTTTCTGCAGCCGTATGCTACTGCCCTTGCACAGCGTGAGTCCCCCCGCCAGGCGGACTCGACCCCACGCCGCTGGGGCTACAGGCGGATGGGGTAGCCAACAAGCTATTGCTTGTTGGCTCTAATTTGGAGGTCTATTAAACAGAGACTCGTTACCACCGACATAATGACAGTATTCGTCTCACCTCTGAAAAATCCAGCAAAATATCGTCATGATGTAGTACTTCGGAAACAAATACATTATAAAGCCGAAAAAATGAACGGAAGTTTATTTACGAATCTGTCATAGTCGATGACTCCCGGGATCTAAAAATATAAATCACACACACACGAGAAAATCATGAGAAAGCAATCAAAATTCAGCTGGAAGAAAGTGAACCTGAAATAAAACAAACTCATAATTTACATTGACGGAGAATTGAATTGCTCAACTAACGAGCTCAATCTTTTTTTTCTTCACTATTCCTTGTCTATCCAAAGTACATGTCAGAGGACAAAAGGACTGAGAGTTGAGAACTGAGCTCCATTACAGTTGTCACGTTGTCGTGTTGTGGATTGACTAGGGTGTGAAATATGCACATATCCTTATCGTACGTGATTTGATGTTGTGAAGCCATAGAGATCTTATTGTGTCAAAAATAAGGCTCCACGTTGTAGAATTGAGAGTTTTCCTCAGGAAGGGCGGAACCTTCTAGCTGTGATATGAGCTTGAAAGTTGTGTTCAGTCTACTTAGGGAAGCACTAGACTCTTGGCTGTGGCTGGTTTGCTCAAAGGATAGGCTTCAGGTTACAAGGTGATACTGAAAAACGCTCATACAAGTCTCTTGGCTCTTCTGATATGTTCAGGAAGCAGAGTTAAGGCTTAACTAGCAACGATAAGATCTGACGGTGAACTTTGGCACTCAAGATTGAGAAATATGTGAAAGTTTAGACTTCAAAACTTCTCTTACATGTCAATGAGGTCTTACTGGATACACATATGAAGTTTAAGCTTGAGATCAATTCAGAGCACCGAGATATGAGTAGAAACTTTCTGAACAGAGAAATTATGACAAATTTCTAGTACCCAGCCAGCTATTTCGACCTATAACAGGAGATTGGTTCAATCAATTTCAAAGTTTCTTACAAGATTTGCAATACACTGCTTGCTGAACACTCCTGTGAAGTTGGGCCTCCTGATTGAACACAGAACTCGAGATTTTGTTCTCTGAAGTTGCTGCTATAGATTACACGTTTTATAGACCCCCTCTGCTTCAGCGGCCGCCCTGAATTACTCAGTAACTCAAATCACTTGAAACTTTTTTGACAGCCGTAACCTGGCTGACAATGAACACAACCACGAAGGTTTGAAGCGATTTCCTCAATTCTGCTGCAATTGACACTCAAAACCCCAAATTCAACAGAAGTGCTGCAATTCTGACACAAATCGAACTTCAATCAGCCATAACTCCTTCTTTATTCCTCCAAATCGATCAAACTTTTTGCTGACAGTGCTTGGCACGATGAGCTCTATCTCCCTGTGCTCTCAGATTTCGCAGTGTTCTCACCAATTGCCTGAAATCCTCTTTAGAGCTTTGTTTCTAAACTTAGAGTTTTACAAAAGATAAAAATGGACCAATGGGAGTTCATAGCTCCACTTGACTGTCCTTTTGTGCCTTAAATTACTTGGTAACTTATCTACACTCATAGGCTACCACGTCAAGCCCCCTAGAGTGCCAGCGTAAAACTTAAACTATCTAAAATGACACACAGCCCCGAAAAATAACTTAAATCAGCTACAAAGTGTGCATGGGCGACACGCAAATACAACCCATGAGCTTAAACCCTATCAACATGGTAATCAACCTACTAAGACTCAAAATATATAACATCTTCTAAAAATGGACTTCTGTGAGGTCTTAATTTCACTCAGAGAGACTAACGCCTGACAGAGAAGTGAATCATTTACTATGTGAAATGATTCACATCACGACAACGTGGACGATTCGTGTATTTTCTGTGAGTGGAGATAAGGATTAGTACTCCTGTCGTCATATGCAAGTTGCTGTATATGAAGTGAAGTGCTCGTAGCTTTGGATATAGAGTGTGGAGTATCCAGATCTAGTCTTGAGTGTTATCAATATCGTCGGATCAAGAGAGAAATAGTAAGAGTGACATGATGAACGGAGAGCCCTTCATTCTCCATTTCGATCCCGCAGCTATCAATTTCTCTATCCTATCGCACCTCTACTCCCGAATCTCTGGACAGAAAACGCTTCGGAAGATCTGAACATCTTCGGAAGACGCTTTTGGATGTCTGAACGTTTTCGAAATACGACTGTGTGCAATTCGTATCAAGATTGGATTGGATTGGGTTTTATGTTGAGAGAGGCTTGATACGAATCTTGAGTGACTTGGTGAGCTGGTTGTTATTTCGAGAAGCTGAAAGTTGGGAACCAGGCCTGTGCCTCCGGATCTTCCAAGCTTCTCAAATCCACATCTTCCTAGAGAGACTAGAAGGTTGGAAAGGCTGACAGAATGCGCGAGAAGACGTGAGGGGGTATATACGGGTCTCTTCTGTCCGACCCATAGCAGCCTATTCCTTCTTCTTCTTCCCGAACATAGAAGAGAGTTGTGAGAAGTCTTGCTGGCAAATCTGGAGAGAATGGTCAAAGGTCATGTCTTCCCGTCATGCAGCAAGCTTCTTCTGAGTGTGTATGAGAGGTGAGAAGTCGGAAGAATAGAGTATGAATGTCTTGTGTCTGTTGTGAGGTTAGATTGCGTGTCGGAATCAGAAGACAAGTGAGACCAGTGAAGAGAAGTCTGACCGCGGGAAGACTTTCGAGAACATCATTGAATCGGAAGCTGTCTCGGGAGTCTTCCTGGAGGTCACTGTCACAGTAGGAGCCCATGACCATCTTCGAACTCAGCGTTTCTGCGTCCAATTTCACAGAGGGAAAGTTTGAGGATGAGGGAAACGATCGATGGGCTTCTTGCAAACAAGCGGAGAAGCGCGGGGAACACTAAACCAGAGGTGAGAAGCGATGGGAAGGAGAAAGAACATGGGAAGAACCTCAAAGTCTTCTGGCTGCTTCCCGTAGTGCCTTCAGTCTTCTACGCGCTTCCGGTTCCACCTCAGCTCCAATGCAACCCCACAGAACTGCTCCTATCGTCAATTTCGAGCTACGTCCTGCTGCTTCCTCAATCGATCAGTGCTCCACCTTCTGATCGTCTGACTTTTCATAATCGTCCTTCAATGTCTGCTTTCGAGAATCTACAGAGGACTCCTTCAGCTCGATGGTGCTTCCTGCTCTCACAGAATCGTCCTCTCGCTCTCTCTCTAGCCTCGATTCGATCCTTGCTGTCCATGATTTCATTATGCTTGCTTTCCTCACTTTATTTGGTACCTCTGAAATCGATCCTCAGCGCACGATGGTCTTCGATGCGGAAAGCAGTCGCTGATTCTGTGCTAATGTGCTTCTCTTGTATCTTCCTGTGCAATTAGGAGTTTCGACCTACCTACTACCATGAGGCTACCTGGTAGGTCACCTACCCCTCTACTGGGTGGTGCGTGGTTGATGCCCATGCAGTCGCGGTCGCTGTCGCTATCTTTTGGAAGACACGCGTCTTCCGTCTTCCGTCTTCTGTCTTCCGAAGACCTGGTCGAGAACACATCTTCTCGGAAGAACTCGACTTCTTTTACAAAAAGTTCTTAACACCATCTTTCTTCTAAGCAAGATGTAATCTTAAGCAACAAGGTTATTTCAATTATACAGACATGTTATTAACTTCAAAAATTTCATAAATTCATAAATCTTGTAAATTGTGGGCAGCACACCAATCATCAACAAAATGATAAGAAACTGACTAGTAAACACAAATCAAATAGTTAAGTGACATTTTTTATCGTCAACAAAATTTCCATCTACCACAACCAAATAAACTTTATCTCTCTTGTGTCATTTGAGCATAAATACACAGAGTCAACCACAACACCTTCGATAACCTCTCTCACTGTCTCTGCATGACAAACTCACATTATTGAAGTACATAAGAATATATAATTGGATTAGCTATGTTACTTGAGTTTATCATCTACTTAGCTGGAAGATGGACTTAAGAGGGATTTTTGGATAAATGTAGACTTCTTGGAAGACGGGTATCTTCATGGAGGGCATCTTCGAGAAGACAGAAGTCAGAAAATGATGTGCGAGTCTTCTCCGTGGAGAGTTTCGTGTTATACCAACCTAGTACTAGCTGGAAGACACAGCATGTGTTAGGTGGACCTAGATGACAACCACTTAAGCAGTAGGTAGGGCCAGGCTGACATGGCACCTACCCAAAGCCCTAGGCAGCAGAAAAAAGCGCGTGGGCAGCAGGGCAGCAAAATAGAAAATACCGCATCAAGGAAAAAGATGCACAAGTATCGCTTCCTACTTCTTCCTCTCCTGAAATCGAATTCGAAGGTCCTTCTGAGAAGAGGAGACTTCAGGAGCTTGCAAGAAGAAATTGTTGTGGTTAGGTCTAGAGAACAGGCTGAGAGTTTATGAGAAGATGACTCTCCTCGAAGAGGAAGTTGCAGTGTTCAGACAGGTGATTCCAATAACACAAAAGACGCGTCCCTACCAAGAGGATGGGATCTAAGAGTGTCTCGAGGGCAAGCACTTCTCATCTTGTCATCCATCCCGGATCTGAGTCGGAGTCTCAAAAAGATACCCCCGACACTCGGTCTATCAGGAATTCAGTTCTTGAGACCTTAAAGAGTCATCCGAAAACTCCAAAAAAAACAACTGGATGGACGTCCCAACTACTATTTCTACATACGGAGTATGTAGAAATAGAGACAGAACGTTTGGAAGACATGCAGCTGATCTCTGCTAAGAGAGGAGGTCTCTCACCAAGGAGGATATTGCGAGTGGCTTCTTCCCAAGCACAGAAGGGGAGAACAACCATAACGGAAGAGATAGAAGAACCATAAGAAGACAAGGAAGCTTCCAAGGATCGATATGTCGACATGAACCAGGCTTTTGTTGGAGAAGACTGGAGGAGCTCAGTGTCTTCTTCAGGACCAAGATCCGGCTAGCCATGGAAATGGTAGAAAATTGGAGTAGAGCCTAAGAGACCCCTTCAGCCTAGATTTGGTCTTCAGAACTTTGATCCAATAGGAAAAAGCTCATACAAAGCGAGTGAAAGCCCTGGAAACCAACATCTGGACTATTGAGAGGTTAGCAACTAGGTACAAAGCGGAAGCTTCTACTTCTACTAAGGAGACGGCTCAATTTTGGAAGATCCACCAAAAGTTGCAGATGCAACTTTGACAGAAGGAGCAGGAAGTCTTGAGGATCAAGGGCAAACTAGATGACTTGGTGACCAAGAAGAAGACTTGGAGTGTCCAGTGAAAAGTTGCAGAAGTCAAGGCTCCCGAAGAGAAGAAGCAACGGCTGGAAGTAGAATACCGAACCAGGGAAGTCATGGCACAGATGGGAGAGGTTCTAAGGAAGAAGTTCAACTTCACAATAGGGAGGAAGCTTTTAATTTTAGCTTGAACTTGTGATGTTGTCTCCAAGACTAGATTGTTAGAATGCAAAGACAGCATGTTCAGATACTTGGGCAGGCAGATTGAGGACCTGAAGACAAGTCTTCCACCAGTCCTCAATCATACAGTCATGTCTTTTGGCACCGGAGGACCTTCCCATGTCGAAGATCCAGACAAAGAAGAGTTCGACCTGGATGTTCACATGGTGGTAGTCGCATTAGAAATGGAGAAGCCATCAGGAGAAGTCTCAGAAGCTAGGATGTCTTCTAGAAGACAAAGAGATGAGCCGACTTCTCAGGTGTTCAGGGTGGATGCAGTGCATACCTTCGCTTCTCGGAAGGTTCCTAGAGCTCCAAGAAGCAGCCAGGCCTCGTTGAAGAACCCCAAAGCCAAGTTGGGTACAGCTTCGCACATTTGTCTTCCGTCTTCTCGGCCGAGTACAGATGGATACATGGCAACCACTGAGACAGATGCCACCTCAGCCGCTCTAGATGTGTCAACATAACAGCACAAGACACTAGAAGCCAACTTGGACATACAGACAGGTGCGGAAGCCATGGACATCACACATGGAGTCCAAGAATAGACAAGAGATTTAGTTTTTGTCTGAGGCTTTTTATACCTTGTTGACTTTTAGAAAATTTTGGACTTAGCTGTTTTTTGTTTTGTAGCTTTTTTTGTATTTTTAGATCATTGTCCAAGCGTCAGAGTTGGGAAGAGAAGGAATAAGGAAGGACTTCCAAACTTTGAAGATTCGAAGTCCAAGGATGAGGTGATAATCTTTTAGTGGGCCCTTTTCATCTTCTAGACTATAGCTTTATTCGAGAGAGTCTCCTCCTATGTTTAGAAGGTAGTTTTACCCGGCTGTTAGTCAGCCAATGTCCAAGAAGTAGTATAAGACTTGAGATTGTTGTCTAGTTTTACACACAGTGTGTTCTACACACCCGCACCCGAGCAGAAGCACGGAAGTGCAGATAGAAGTAGAAGAGAACGGCATGCTCGTGTAGTCCTGTTTAGTCTGGTGTGTCGAGGAGTAGAGTTAAGAAGCTGAAGGGGTAGCTATCGGAAGCTGGTGTAACTTCTTCCTTTCTCAGAGATTTGATTGATTACTTGTTTACAAAAACTTTGTCTATATCTTATAGGGATTGGGTTTCATCGAATTCATACCCAGTTATGCATGAGAAGTTTTCCTGTTGAGTGGCGGTGGTTGTCAGAAGTTGTGTAGTGTCAAAGTTTGTCTCATCCAGTGGAGCACTTAGAATCCAGATGCGGACTGTTTGTGAGAGATAGATTCTCTAGGACAGAGTAGTCGAAGATGAAGACAGAAGAAGTCAGAAGCTATACCTGTGATACTTTGGCTGAGTAACAAATAGGAAGCCGAGGAGTTAGGCGATGAGAGTGTCAGCACAGGCTTGAAACCCTATAAAAGCTCATTTGGTCAAAAGGACAGTGGGTGATAATTAACTCCAGATTGCCTCGAGAGGAAAACCTAAGATACACAGAAACTTGCGGATCACTTCTTATCACATCAGAAGACGTCACCCTCAACAAGAAGACGGTGGGATTGTAAATATATGAATAGTCTTCTTCCTCATTACTACGAGCATGGATCTTGTTAGTCCGAGTTTGTCGTAAGCTTTATTTCTCCTCTTCTCCTTCATTTTCTTATTCTTTTCTATTCTTCCCTTCTCTTCTATTATCTTCTCATCTTCATTCTATCTTCTACCCGGTGTGAGCATCACTGGATGTAAAATATCGTTGTAGTGATGTCAGAAGACTGTTTCAGCAGGTAGAAGCCTAGGAAGGCTACAGGGGGCAAACACCATGTGATTGATCTAATCAGCTGAGCATTCGTAAGGGTGATTAGCATTGTGTGGTACTGTGAGTTCTGAATTTGTAATAGAGACTTAGGGACTCTTGGACGTCGTGAAGAAGCCATTCCAGAGGATGTGTCTTCAGAAGCCTCAATTGGACTTGAGGAGCGCATCATCCTCTCTACATGAGTTTGTTGTGTGGAGTAGTAATTGACATCTGTCTAGTAGAGACCAGTAATCGTCTTTCTTGTCTTCTCCGTGTACATTTGGGTTATATTTGAAATAAGGTTGTTTGTAACGTTCCAAAGCACCATTTGAGGATCTGGAAGCTACGTGGTTGTGTAGGTTAGAAAGAACTTTTGGACAAAATCAGTGTGTTTGTGAGTTTGATCAGATCTTAGAACTTAGAACAGTGTAACTAGTGTAAATCTTCTTGGAGAAAGAAATCTTTTATACTACAATGGTGAAGGAGAAATCTTAAGACATTACAAGAAGCTCCCACATACCCATCTTGGTGCAAAATGGTCTTTCATATCCATAATGGAAAAATATTTAAAATTTTCTAACTTGTTTACCATGCCTTGGATGAGTGGAACATGATATTGATCTTTCCTAGAGCTCGAATTCAACTTCTTGTAGTCAATATACGCTCTCCTTTTTGGCTTGATGTTGTCTTTATCGTCTTTCTTCGACACCAGAACGACAAGAGCTACCAAAAAGAGTTTGAAGGAACAACAATTCTCAACTTCACCATCTTATCGATTTACTTTTGTACAAGCTTTTCTTCCACAATGTTGTTCTTGAAAAGTGACAGATGTATTGGTGGATGATCACATGTGTCGATATGATGCATGACTAGATATGTAAATCCCAAATGAAGACTTGAAGGCAACTTTGCACTCCTTCATCACTGCCAAAACTTGCTCTTTCATATTAATATCAACTAAGAACTAATAACAACATTCTAAGAAAACTTTAACTTCTTTTTCTAAATAATATTTTTTGTCTCCATCTCAAACATCGAAAAGAACCAAAAGGTGACAATAGATATAACTGAAAACTCGAACCCGTTAACAACAAAAAATTCCTTGACTTTGAGACATCCGACCTCCCAACTTGGTCAACAATAGTGCACCAACTTCATAAGAAACTTTAGTGGACTTTTCACTCATACCTTGAATAATTTTTAGATCAAAACCTCAACCCAACTCTCTAATATGGATCAAACCTTAATCTATGGTAACTTCATAACTTTACTGACCTAGGGAAGTTTGAACCAAGAAATTCAATAATAATTTTAATCATATGAAATGAAAAATTTTAGAGATCTTATTGATAAGACATCAATCTTGAAAAGTTTCACTTATGGATTCGACCCATAGGTCGAATCACTTATAGTCACGATTCAGAATACCCGTCATGTCATGTCTACCACTTTCAACTTCAAATGATACATTGACGATCCAAAACGATCAAGTTTGAGCTCCATTTGATTTCAATATGACCAACTTGTCATAAGCTATCCAACCCAACCCACAACTCCTCTAAAGTCTTCACGAGTCTCAAGAAACAACTGAAAAGTCTATGTAATGTGAATCCATCCATACCTATAAATTTTAATTTTCGTCACTTTGGTTTGCGTTCCAAAATGTCCTTTACCCAAAAAGTACAGTGGCATACAGGTTTTGTTGAAATCTTAAATTGTGATCGGAATCCTAACGTGCTTCTCTTGTTCCTTAGAAAGTTTCATGATTTTCTGACTTTGTCTTGGTTGTTTTTACAAGGTTTTTCCATTTCACTTATTTGGCTCAAAGATGTAACATAACGGTTTCGAACCAAACAAAGTCACCAAGCGATACTACAGGTGACTAACATGACCCCTGATTCTTTTCCATTTTAAACTGAAAGTCAATCACAAGTGTATAAATAATTAAAGAAAAGTGATGATTTATTTCATCATTTTAACAATATTACTCCAAGCTCAGATGTGTTATTAGTATATAGAGTACTAAGAAAAAGTTCTAACATTTTGAGATTTTAGTTTTTTCTCAACAAAGTCAGTTTCGATCATCAGATCTTGATCAAATTTTCCACGTCTGCTCTCTATATTAGTTTCTACTTTGTGGACGGTCTGATCTTGAAAATTATGTTTTTGTGTTGTAATGCTGAATTTAAGATATAAGAACTTTGCAAAATTCTATTCAATAAATCTGTGAGATATCTGAAGAGTTTTAAAAATCATTTGAAGAATCTAGTATTCATAATGTACCTTAAGACATATGTCAAGAAAGTTTGGAAGGTTTTTCTCGTTAGGAACTATATTTTTGGACTACGAGAAATGTAACGAACGTGCTTTGATTTTAAAGTGGATGATGTGGCATGCAATTTCAGAATTTAAAAACATCAAACACGGCCCACGAAGGGAGAGCAACCTGTTTAAGAAGTTTCAATTCAAAAGTTTTCCGTTTGCTCTTTCAAACGACACGAAAACTTGAATTTTAAGTTTAAATTTGTTCAAAATATTATTTCCACTAAGCTAAAGATCTTTATTTTTAAATTTCAGAGATTAAAAAGTAATAGATGGAACCTTTTCAAAAACTCTTTTCAAGAAAAATTGCTTGTCTTTTCATCATTTGAACAATATTTGTTCGAACTTAGGTGTGGTATTAGTGTACATAGTGTTGTCACGGTGAGTTAGTGTTGAATTCAAGGTATATTGAAACTACAAAATATATTCAGTGAATCCGTGAAATACCTAACGAATTCTAAAAATCATTTCAAGAATATAATATTGGTAATATATTTCATTAAGACAAGTGTCTAGAAAGTTTGAAAGGTTATTTCATTAAGAACCACGTGTTTTGAAGACGAGGAATCTATTGAACTGCTTTTAAACAGGAATATGTGGTGTGTAATTTTTTCATTTGAAAACTTCAAACACGACCACGAGGTGAGAAAAACTATTTTAAGAAGTTTCATTTCTAAATTTGTTTGTCTCTTAAAATGACGTAAAAACTTGAATTTAAGTTTAGATTGGAAAGGTTATATTATTAATATTAAAGTAAAGGTGTTAATTTTCCAATTCTGGAGCTTAAAAAGTAATAGAGAGATTGTGAAGTGAAAGTTGCTTGTCTCCATAAACTGGATCCATTCATCTCATCCGTTTGCCCTCTCGAACGACGTGATTAAGTTTAGATTTGTTAAAAATATTATTAAAAAAGCTAAAAGTATTAATTTATAAATTCCAGAGCTTAGAAAAGTAATACTATGCTTAGTAGACGGAAAGAGACGACATTTAATGATGAGATTAATATGATTTTGGACGAGACTATGAGGTTTAATTCTCATATAAATTATTAAATGAAATGCCAAGTCACAATCATACTGTATTTAAATCAGTATTGTACTTAACTTAATCAGTCTTGTACTCAACTTCAATAGTTATTTTAAGGTCTCCTTCCATGTTTAAGTAGTTAGACTTAAGTTCTACTCTAACTTCCCTAACCATAAAATTTAGTACCAAGTATTTAAGGATCTCAGATTCTTATCATTCCTGGCACTTCTCTCGTGCTCCACTCTTCAAGCTCCTCACCGTCTATGTGAAAGATTTCCAACGAGTTTAATTTTCCATATAGAGATTCATATTACGCACTGTAAATCATTACGTCAGCTAGGACGCAACAAAAATGTGCATTTCTATGTCTCGTAATTTTATCTTGTTGAAGTTTAACGGTTTTATGTGCTTTCTGTTTGCCACTGCATCTTTTGTCTTTACATAGAAATGATCAACCGATCACTTCTCCTGTCTATGCTGTCGATAGGAAGTGATCGGGCCATCACTTCTCCTTCGTCTTTGACGTTGGTGGGAAGTGATCGAACGATCACTTCCCCAGGTCCGTTCTTGCTTCAGTTACTGGTCGGACCTTCTCCTGGTTTTTTTTCCTCGGACAAATTATCGTACGATCATTTTATTTTTTCATTTTCCTCACCTGGGAAGTGATCTCTCGATCACTTCTCTTGTCCACTTTTCTCTACGTTTCTCTACGAGCTTCTCAATCCTTACGATAAGAACTTACTTTTTAGTCTAACTTTAAGTTATTTTTCTGGTGTTATTTTACGCAGAACATGGCTTCTCCGTGCGTCAAGTTGAAGATATACACAAGTGTTTTTCATTTATTTGTTTTAGGTTAGAGAGAAGATATTATTCTGTTTCAAGAAACCACTCATTTAAAAATTAATTTTCAATATTTTTAATCATTATTCGATAATCAATGGTTAACTGAATCATATAGTTTAAAGCTCTGGGATAGCTTTGATTTAACTCGTTACTTAACAGATTCTGTTCTTGCAGGCAAATTCAATCAGCAAAGTCCTTCGGGAAAAGGCTAAATTTCTTGTTTCGCAAACAGCTCAGTTGCAGAATGAACTCCTTTTGCTTACTATATATATATTTATAAGGGCACCTAGGCTAAAGTTTTTGTAAGATGTTTGTGTTTCCGTCTACAGAAACATGACCGCAATTAGTAAACCACCTGTGATTGAGAAACAAGAGAAAACACCTTCATTCTCGTTTCAATCATCCCATTTACGTTTCACTGGTTACAGGAAGTAACCAGTAAATAATTTAAATTGATGACTGATATGCTTCGCTCAGACGCACTCGTAGGGTAACGGGAATCAACGCATGCGAATATTTTCCCCACGGCCTTGTAAGTTAATTTGGTTTTCTTTTCTCAGAATATGTGTAAGTGTTATAAAAATTTATTTTTATAAGCTATTATAAAAAATAAAATTATTTCATAAATATTATATGTTAATCAATCCTGGAGTAGCCAACTCATCCGAAAAAAATCCATTGGGGATATAAGTCCGGAACATTAAATGTCAAAATGCGTTATTTCCTGAAGACATCAATTAACGTTCTAACTCTTCCCGTTGGAGTTAGAACGTTAATTAATGTACACCCATGTACACTTCAGTGTACATGGGTGAATATCCTCTTATAGTAGGGGTGACAAAACTGGAGGTTACTGCCAATATTCGTTTCTTGAAACTTCACCTGTAGAATTTCACGGGTAGTTAAAGAGGTATCCCGTGATGATATAACGGAGTTTTTTGCTAAACCTGTCTTTCTCTCATCACGTATGAGTGTGTTATGTTTTGAATGTTAAAAGGATTAAAATGATTATACTGTTGCATTCCTTTATTCTCATCATGTTTTCATAACTGCGGTTATGAGTTCTGTTTAAACTTAAACGTCGATATCCGTAAGATCACTCCATAACTTTGCCACGAAAAGTATGCTTATTTGGTAAGAAAATATTCTATTTGAGATTTGACACCGCTAGTGTTCACATGGATGTGGAAGTAAAACGGAGAAGAGAATTCACGTTTTACGTTTGTTATTACGGGTTGGTGACTAGTGTTCCATGAAACAGGACAAATATCCAATTTGTGACGGAAACGCGCTTGCAGAGGGCGTTCCATCTGAAGGCAGACGTCCCTCTTGTCCGACTCACATGAGAAGCATCCGCGGTGTACGTCAGGTGCGAAAATGACTGACGTACAGGAGTTCTTGTGAGTGCGCACCCGTCAGCAAGACACACTCCTTTCGTTTCAAACCCAAAGAAATCGGAAAGTAGAAATAAAATGAAGTAAGGGTAAAATGAATTGGATGACTTGTTAGCTTAGGTCACATCAAGAAACTACTTCCTACTTACTTCTCTTCTCTTCGATGGATTTTAACCTAGTTCTCATTTCTCCTTTTTGTATGTCTTGTTGGAGAGTACATTTTCTGACCTTCTATGGCAGCGGCTTGCTTTTTCTCATTTTAGGACAAACAGCGGACATATAGATTTGAGAAAATGTATGTGTCAAACTTTATTTTTCTCTGGTTTATCGATGGACGACTCTTTGAAACAGGAGAACTCACTACATTCATGATCTGTTCATCGGACTATGACACTGGTCATGAATTTCTCATGCTATTTTTGTTCATCCAAGCATTGAAGAATGTGCAGACTATCGTGACAACATCTCGAGAGTTTTAGATAATACTCAGATAACACACATGGTGGGACGTGATTCATAAGCAGGTATGGCACATTAATACTGAATTTTTGGATACTCATATGAGAAAAAGATACAGAATGTCACATAAGAACTTTATGAAACTAGTAGACGAGATAGAATCTTTCATGCCTAGTATCAACGAATGACCTGCAGCAAGAAAGAGAATGGAACTAGCCAAATGTGTGATAATAGTGATCTATCGCTTTACACATAATGCAGAATTAAGGACTCTTAGCGACATGTATTGAATTGGAGAATCGACTATAGTGAAATACACAACGATGATTACTGATATTCTTATCAGTAGAAGTAAATTATACTCCAAGTATGTATGTAGACTAGATATCACAGAGAGTAGAAACATCATGAGCAAGTTTGAACAGATCTGGGAATCTCACAAATAATAGGTGTCATTGATGATTCTCACATAAAATTGAGACACAAACCACCACAAAAGTATCTTCCAGAACACTATAGGAATCGTCACTCTGATTACTCAGTCTTGCTACAAGGAGTATGCGATTCCGATCTAAAATTTTAGGACTTATGTTGCACCATGCCTAGCTCTACTCACGATGCTGCACATTTACGACAATCAAGTTTATATCAGTTGGTGGAAACAAAACGTATTCTTGCTGAGCTAACAATCACAATGAGTGAAGAGAATGATGCAATCGTTATACCTCCTATGTTACTTGGAGATATCGCTTATCCTACGAGAGAGTGGTTGATCAAACGATTTCATCGACTTATGCATCAAGGAGCTACACTTGAAAACAAGTTTGACAAGTACACATCAAAAGCACGAGTGAAAATCGAAAATGCATTCGGTCATCTGAAAGGAAGATGGACTATACTTCGTGACTGTCCTATGTGACTTGAGCAAGTGCCTGAAGTTGTACTTGCATGTGGAGTGCTACATAACTTTGTGATACTACAAGGAGAGTCTTTACCTCAAGATGTAGACTCGGTGGATGGACGACTAAATGCTGCACATCTGCAATCTCTTCCTGGAACTGCAGCGGACATAGTCAAGACACGAAAATGAGAGATCGTGAGAGATGCATTGTACAAGCAATTTTGTAGAACTCGTTTACATTCCAATGCATAATCACATGTAGATATGAGAGATATATGAATAAGAACTTGAGTTCTAATCCTAGATGGTGGATGCGCTAGTCCTTGAGAACCTCTTCTCAACAACTCAATTTCCATTCGACGAATCTCTAACATCTGGGCCATTAAATCGAATCTGTGATCTTCTTGTTGCACTCTTCTCTCGTTCGCTTCTTCTTGCATTTGAGTAAAGAGGTTCGGCATTGTCTTTGGAAAGACTTTTCCTCTTCTTAGCACTCATGTTTAATTTTCCACTCACACCGGGTTGAGAACATGCTTTTCTTCTCGGAGTTTCTTTGACGTTCTCAGATACGTCAATAATGTTTTCTCTTTGAGGTGATTGAGAATCATTCAAGAGATCAACAAACGACAGAAGTTCACTCGGCTGACATTCATTCTCGGAGAACACATCTGTAAGATCTTCACTGCTCAGATCAACAAAGCTATGAAGAGGAGTATCGCTACCACCATCTAAGGCTCCAGGAATATCTTGTTCTTTAGACGAAGGATCTCTAATCCGATGCATTTGTTCATAATACTCCCATGAACTTGGTCGTGCACCGGTTTTCTCTTGATTGGTTTTCTCGGTCTTATATCTTCGGACCAAGTTATCAAACTTATTCTTGAGTATTGTGTACTCGAATGATAAGTTTATCTCTTGGTTGAAACGAGTGGTTAACACTCATCAATGGTCTAGACTTACATTGCCTTGGTTACAATGCAAAAAATAAACCTCTTCATACATATCTAGAAAAAGCTTCACATGTTCATATTTTCATTCGACTTTCGGTTTTTTAGAAGTAGATTTATGAGTTGTATCTCTTGATTACACCAAACACCACACGAAATATACACTTAGTGCTCTATCAATATGCTAACACGAAAACAATTGAACAAGAACTGATAACATTATTGTTTTCTCATACCTCTCTTTGAATGCGATCGTTTTGATGAAGTTTGAGAGCATTGGATTGTCTTGTTGCTCATTTCAGTTGGTATATCAGGTTCTATCTCCAATCCTCTTTTGAAAAGTTAATCTAGTCCTGAAAAACATCAAACACACACCATAGTCCATCAAGCCATGATTTGTAATCTTTTATCTCGAATTATGAAAAATTACATCAGAATCTATTTTAGAATGGACAAAAAGAAAAATAAGCAAAAGATTATTGTAGAGCATCCTTTTCTGGTCGTTTTGATATAAAACATGACCTCTATTGATCACAAATAAGGAAGTATGATCCAACTAAAGCATGGCGGAAAGACAACCTTCTAACACTCCAAGCACATTTGTGTGATCTCGAGCTCTCGTGAGTGCTCTTGACTGTCACAAACCGGGTGTAGCATTTTCACGAAATATCTATTGGTGAACTCGACCCGATCCGAAACCTTTCCCCTTTAGTCTTTTCTTGAAACGGTGTCGAGGCGAGAGTTTCCTGGGAAGGGCGAACCTTCTAGCTGTGATACGATCGTGAAGAGGAGGATGAAAAATCACACACGAAATACAGATCGTAAGAAAAATACACCACCATGTTCTCGATCCAGCCAAGATAAAACACACGGCACGCAAGTAACTCTTCAACTCCAGATCGGTCAGACTGAAAATCTCACGCTCAGTAACTCAGAATATCAGAAAACTGCTCATGTGAAGCACCAGCACGTTCACCTAGAAGCTTCCCGTTTTCTATTCAGAAAGATACACGTACAAGTTCTTGGTCTCCTCTCTACTCGATTCTGCTCTCTACTCTCAATCCCTCGATATCAAACTCTGATCAGACAGAAAAATCTCTTCAGACGTAACCTCTGTGTAAAATTTCTCTCATCAGTTCTACTGTTTCTCTCTACTCGATAGTCTCCGCACGGTAAACTCTACACTGCTCGATGATCGGCAAACTCCGATAATTCGATACTGGTGAGAGAATTCTCTCTCTCTAGAGTACACCCCTCTGGATTTTCCTCCACCCTACGTAACCTTCAGTGTCACCTGGCAAGGGTAAAAGACGCCCTAAATAGATGGCAGCAGAAAAATAAATCACTGATAAAAAATCCACACGTAAGAAGACTATTGCACTAAACTTCACAGGTTCATCTGTACGGACGGCCACTGAGTCGGTCGTACAGTCAGCATTTGACACCTCCATCCGAAGTAACTCCACCACGACTACCTCTGGCCACCGGAATCACCTCGTTCTGACACGTGGAGCCCGAGTTATCATCATTGTCGTTTCTCGGCCCCCTTAAACTTCGAAGTGCCGTAAGTATTGCCTCAGGTATCAGTTTCACTTGATTTTTCGACCCAAGTGAATAATATTTCGAACTCTACATTTTTCTACAAAAGAATTGGTACCGACTTGGAGTATCTTTGATGCCATCTCGCTACCCCAAGACTTAGAAGGCCGCAACCGAATTCGTACTAATTATCCCGACAACCCGAAGGTGAGAGATCCATTTCGAAACCCTCTAGCATCCACACTAGGTGACTGCACTAGTGCAGGGGTAGACGGAGGCGTCCTGCATTCACGGGACGTTTAAGGGACACCTAGTGTCCCGCCCCTAGGCAACTTGGTGCCCCTCATATTCCCCCGAAGGGGCCAGCCTACTCCAAGCCGGTTGTGAGTCTGAAAGGATTTGATCCGGAGACCTCCTCCCTACAAGTTTCTCAGCTACATCACGGAAGCTGATCTCACAACTGGTTTTGAAGACCAGTTTCTAAGCTAATATGCTAGAAAGCTGCGGTATTTCGTCTTTCCTTTCCTAACACGAAGTGCCATAACTTTCTCTAGAAATGCTCTTTTTGTACATTTCGAATTTTAAACAAATACTAAATACTACAATCTACATGAGAAAAATCTAAAAGATATTTTTCGAACTCACTCAGATTTATGGTAAATTTCCCGGTATCGGAAATCTTGTAGAAGAACCCCAAGTAACTTTTCGCCTGCAACTCCGTTTGTAACTTTTGAACATACCACGGTGATCAGCGCGACGAGACCTACGCCGTGGTGTTTTCAGATTTTTGAATGCTCACTTCATCCAGAATCGACTTCTCTGAGGTCTTAACTTCACTCAGAGATACTAACTTCTAACTGAGAGGTGAATTATTCACTATGTGGAATAATTCACATCACGACATCCACCCCCTCCAATCCTGCACATCCTCTGGCATGTGCCAACCTATTCATCCTTCTGTCTTTTCATCATCATCATCACTCTCCTCCGCCTCAGCCTCTTCAGCAGCCGAGACGTCTTCATCTCTCGTCATCTTCTCAGACTCCAGAAAGTTGAACAAACCTACTGATTCTCCATGTTGTTTGAACAACTTCACTCGCTTGTCGGCCACAGTTAGTTTCAAAGGAGTACCATCCAGCTCACGTAAACTATAAGTGGCATTCTCGTAAACATCTAACACAACATAAGGCTCGAACCATCTTCGTGAGAACTTACGAAGTGTAGAATGCTGGTTCTCCAGCGTGCTATCATACATCAGAACCCAATCACCAACACGTATTGGCTTTGGTCATAGTCGGTGAGTCTTGTCGAAACGCTATTTGTTTCTGACTCGAGCCACCTTCAGTTTCTCTTGCGCCTCAGCAAGATCCTCCTCCCTTCGCTCCAACTGCCTAGTTCGTAAAGCAAGGAGTGAAGTATGATCTACACCATCTTCCCACGGTAGCGTAGCCCACGTAGGAAAGTCCTCCTCAGCAGGCATGATTGGCTTCTTGCCCAACATAAGCTCAACTGGCATATACTCAGTCGTGGTACAGTGTGTAGTCCTATCAGTCCATAAAGCAAATGGAAGTAGTCTCGGCCATTCTCTAGACCTATCATCACATGCTTTCACTAAAGCGTGAACAATAGAAGGGTGTCCTCGTTCACTCTTACCAATCCCTTCCGGATTCATGGCAGTAGTAAGTCGAAGCTTTCCTCCATAACGAGCAAAGAACTCCTTCGCTTATGCACCTCTCAGCTCGCCCCTATCTGCTCATAGTCTTCCAACAGATCCATAACGACAGATGATATCTTCAAGCACGAATCTACATATGTTCTATGTAGTCTTCGTCCGTAGTGCTCGTCCCTCCACGTAGTTGGAGAGATCTTCCCGAGCTAACACCAAGTAGCGCATTCCTCATGGTCCCGGTGGCATCATCACAAGATCAAGGATCCACGAAAAATGAATACTAGGTGGGTACGTAGGTACAAGTCCATCTCTGTAACGGACCTTGGAGTAGAACTTGCAATGCAGACACGACCCAACAAAATCCACTACGTCTTGATACAAACCCTTCCACCAATATCGCTCCTTCATCTTCGTGTAGGTAGCCCAGACTCCGCGGTGTCCAGCCCACAAGGTATCATGAAACTCCTTAAGCAGATTCAGCTTCGTCAGTTGATCATCTACCACTCTAGCCAGCATCCCATCTCTTCTCTTCGGACGTTTCCACAAATAACCTTCACGTAGAAGGTAACTGTACGCCTTTCGTCTGATCTCCTTAAACTCTGCATCACTCCATCCTTCTCTTCTGCATAATAAACTCAGATAATAGCCGATATCGCAGAACTTTTCCATGTAGAATTCCTCGTAGAACGGCAGTGGTTCCAAGTCTGAAGTCTGCTGACCAACTTGGCACCAAACGTCTCTCTTCTCTTCATCTTCGACTTCAGTAATCATCTCTTCTTCATCTGTATAACAAGCCCTAGATAACATGTCTGCAACAGGATTATCTTTTCCTGCTATATGCTTCAGCTCAAGGTTCATACTCCGGATATAAGCAATCCATCGTAGCATTGCTATGTCTGGAGTATTACAGTTTGCTATCATACCTAGCAAAGGCAAACAATCTGTTTCTACTATCACACGGGCACCTATCAAGAACTCTCGATCTACCTTCATAGTAGTAACAACTCTCCATAATTCACGCTTCACTTGAGGGTAGTTACGCTGTCTATCTGTTAAGATCCGAGCTCCAAACCTTGAAACAAACCGCACACCTTCTGTATCTTCTTGACCAACTGCCCATCCAATCGCCTTTGGACTCGTGTCAACAGTCAGTATGATAGGTCTTCCGCTCTCGTAGCTAAGTCTCCTTAGTATAGATGGAGACTTCAAAATCTCCTTCAGCTGCTCCATCGTCTCGTGATGTTCTCGCCGCCAAGTAAACCTCTTCCCCTTTCTCAGAAGTGCATACAGAGGCTTGACAATGTGTGCATAATGAGGAATACTCACACGAAAGAACACACAAGCTCCTCAGAATCGTCGAACCTCAGTGATGTTGGTACAGTCTGCTATCCTTGCTATAGCATCTACCTTCTCTGGGTTCGGCCGTCTTCCAAAAGTACCGCATAAGTGACCCACCACCACGATCTCTGACATTCCAAAACGAGATTTGGTACTTGACAGAGTGAGGTGTACCTCTTCCAAGCGCATCAGAATCTTCTCCACATCTCGGATGTGGTCTGCAACGAACTTTCTGCAACCATCAGCAGTCATAGTCTCGTCCTTGTCCTCCACCGGACAGCCTTCCATGGGGATATCATCAAGAAATGGGATAGTAACCTCAGGTACAAACTCTCGTAACACCTTATGCATCACGTTTTGCATATGAGCTACTGAGTTTGTCGCACCCTGAGGAAGAGTACACATTCGCATCAACCCCAAAGGTGTACGCATGGTAGTCAAGTCTCTACTCTCCAAAGCAAGCTGAAACTGATCATAACCTGAAAACATATCTCCAATAGAATAGATAAATCTTCCAGCAAATGCCTCGGCTACTTCATCAACCACAGGTCCTGTTCCAACATTTTGAATTGTGATGTTGTTAGCAGGCTGTAAGTCTTGGATGAAGCGTAAAGCTCCTGTCTTCTTAGGTACTGTGAACCATCGACTAGAGTACGGAGCCATAGATGGTTCAAGAATACCCATCCGCATCCTCTCCTTTAGTAACTCAATCACCTTCGGTAGTAAAGCACGAGAGACTGGAATCGGCTTCAAGTCCCAAGGTACGTGAGGAACAGTGAAGATAACCATCGGAGCTATCACACTAGGATCCACACAACCAATCTCTCTAGCTGAGAAAGAAAATGCCTTACCATGGCTAACTATCATCTGCTCAAAAGCTTGTTTCTCCACTTCAGTCAAGAAGCCACCCCCTTCTATCTGGAGCTGCTCGAGTGTCTCTTGAGTAAACTCGTGTCCTATCTGTTTAGGATCTCTCAGTACAGGCTCAGTGGCTGCTAACTCCATCTGCTATCGTGAATCAACAGGTAACTGGGTCGCCACTGGTTTCACCTTCTTTGCTACAGTTTTGTATTTGGTGTGAACCTCATTTTCTTCACGAGAGCCACACCAGCAAATTGCATCCTTCCATCCACTCTCTAGTCTCGGATGAGGACGAGATTGTAAACACGAGACAACCTCCTCATAGACTTTACGAGAGTGGATAGGGATCACCACCCTTCCTCCCATCTGCTCCATCAACCTATCTACATCATCCAGCCAACGAACAAAAGACTATACACCTACAAACTCCTCGTAAATACCAGAAATCATCTCATCTTCACTCAGAACTCCTGTATAGCGCAAATTTTCTGCATACTTCTCCATCTGCCTTCTACTCTTCTCAGTCAAATCCTCTACACGCGTGAACTCACTCCATTCATCAGAACTGAAAGTCATCAAACCATATTTCCAACTATGTACAGTATAGCTGTTCTCAGAATCTTGAGCAACCTCTTCGTCAGCCTCTTGTGATCCCACAGGCTGCTCAAGCGAGATCATAGTAGTAGCAGATCCGTCACTCTTGGTATCCCGTCCTACAAGAGTGGTTTCTGAAAACCCTTACTCCTACAGATAAGAGAATCTCTCAAAGTCTGTCTATTTCGTTCGTGGTTCGTACGAACGGTCAAAAACTGAACAGAACGCTTATCATCCGGAATACGGATCCTAGCATAGTGAGATCCATCATCCATCACCTTCGTCCCCATTCTAACTGCGGTGATATAAGGCTGGCCAAGAATCACAAGATATGAAGCAGAAGGCTGCACGAAGAAGTGCTGATCTACTCCACATCACCCAGCTTCACTCTCACGTTGGGACAAGCGCCGTATAACTCACCCTTCTGGTTGTTTGCAGCTCGTAGCACCCAACCATGGTTCAGTTCGATAGGCCATTGTCCTCTCTCGTACACCTCCCGTGACATGATGTTGATCTCTGAACCGTGATCAACTAACGCAGCAACAGGTTCAAGACTTCCGAGACGAACTCGTGTAGCCGTCGTAGCACGACCCCAGTGTCTCTTCCTGAAGTCACTATCAGTAGCTGGACTCTCGTCGCCAGCTTCTTCATCATCAACTCAACAGTGTTGGTACCAGCAACCAACGCTTCTTGCTGGTACTCTGTATCATCAGCCTCCTGAAAATGCACCTTGCCGAATTCTGCATCATTAACAGAAGCTCCTACTACATCTACCATCTGGCTTTCTACTTGTTCAGACATCACCTGTCTCTTCCGCTTGATGATGTCGATGATCAGCTCGTGAAACTCTCTCTTCGCAATACCAAGAACTTCCCGAAGAGAAAACTCGATTCGCGCGTCAAGTATTCTTTGCTCCAAGATGCCTTTGAGATCAGTAGAAGTTTCTATGTCAGCCGCTAACTTGTAAGCCGGTCCCTTCCCCTTCTCTTGGGCAATAAACCGTCTTCCAACAGTCGTTGGCTCCTGCTGGGATCTCTGCACGTCCTCCATAGGACTTGGTGCAGGTGGAGGAGCTGTAGAAGTAGACGGGATGTCTTCAAGAAGAGCCGCTCGTCTCCTTGTAACCCTCCGTCTATCTCCAGTCTCATCTGGAGCTCCAGTATCAAGTTCAGAGGCTTCTCGCCGCCTCTTCTCCTCCACTGAAGCATCTTGCCAGTGAACGTGTCTATCCACGTCCAAGAATGCTTTGATAGACGCAACATCAACAGGATCTCTCCACCCTGTGACCCTACGGATAGTCTCTGCTCCTCTCTTCAGTACTTCAGAAGGAACTTGAACAGGTTTCTTCTCAGTAGTTCTATCTAGCAACGTAGGACTAGAAGAAACTTCAATGTGACCGGCATATACATCAGGATTTACCGGTGGTGCCATCAATGCATGTACAGTTGCAGCAGCTGTAATCTGAGGTAGACTCCTCATGCCTCCTCGTCCAAACTGCGTGCTTAGCGGCTCTCCAGTAGAAGAAAGGTGCAGCCTACCGTTCTAAGTGTTATCTAAATAGATCGTATTAGATCATACTTCTAGGATCGCTTTGACCTCTCCACATCAAACTTGTTTATACTAAATTCTCAACTCCTTTCTGAGTAAATCCTTGATTCTCAAGTACCCAACATCCTAGAGTTGTCTAGCTGTCCACCTCAACGAACGAAGCAACCGGGAATAAATCTGAAACAAGCAGTTCTCGACACTTTGCAGACCATAGCACAACACCACCTTCAACAAAACTGAGTCCACCATCAACCAGCAATGTCAAACCTTACTGCTTGAGTGCAGCGGCATCTGCTTTACTCTCGGCTTGCCGGAAGAGCTCGCCGGCAACATGCCCTAAGACACTATCCCTCGCAGCTCTTGCCGTGTCCTGTCTAATGCCACATAAGCCCTGGACTTCCAGACCTCAATTATAGGAGCACTGGTGGTTTAAAGACCCGCGGTGGAGATGCTCGTCGAGTTCTTGATGACCTTTTCCTTAATTAATGTCTTGTCATTATTGGGTGCTTCTCTTCAGGTTTAGGACAGTGCTCTGAATAAAAATTTCCGGTAGCTGATAATTTTCCGATTCTTAGATTGATTGTCCAGTTTTTGAGAAATAGAACCTCCAAAAACCGGGTAGGGTATTCTCGAACCATTAGAATCCGGAACTGAAATTATTTTTTTAAATGCTTCCGGTATATTAAATTTAGAAGGTTTCAAAAGCCAGTACATACTCCAAAGTTCCAGTTAAAATCCGGATGCGGAAAAAAACGGCCGGTTTATGAAATTAAAAATTCTAACAATGTGTCCTCAGTTTCATTCTGTATGCGTGACTGTTTAGCCGATGTTATTTTTCATCTGAAAATTTATATTTACATTGTCATGTGCAAATGCTTCAAAATTTGTCTTGTGTATATTATGTGTTTTACATAAATTATATTGGCAGGAGTTGAACTTGCATCTTGATACCGGATTTCTCCACCTGTAGGGACCAGAAGACCTAACTAGCCTATCTAAAAGCAAAAATATCACGTAATGAACTGAAAAAGTTTCAAACTCAAAATTCTGCATCCTCATGTGTTAACCATGTAAAGCTCCGGGTTAGATAAGAACCGTCGATGATAACAGTGCTCTTTCAAACTTCCACTGCACCAATATTCAATCTCATAACACTATCCAAATTTTGAGTTTACAAGCAATTCCTGTACTTGGTCTTTATAACACTCTAAATACTAAATGTCTTTTCACAATGAGCTGTAGAAATACCCTAAACGTGAGCAATATCAGCCAAAACAGATAGTTGTAGATACTTACACTTTAAAGTTTCACTGTAACCAATCATCGCCCATAAGTCTCTAAATGAAGAGTCCCTGAACTCACTGTGTGCATGAGTTTTGAATTGCTGGAACTCTAACTTTGCAGAGACTGGTTGGATATAGGGGGTCCGTGATATCTCACTTATCTGTTTCTCTTCTCCAAAATGAGCACAAAGAAGTTGAAGTTCTTTAGACCCCAATCTCGCAGAGAGACCAGTTGGGAAGGCATTTGCGATGGAAACAAAATCTTGAATGCTCCAACCAAGTTGTTATTGGAAAATCTCTCCAATAACTGTAAGCAAACTGCCTCAGAGAAACTCTTTTGAAAATTGACAGCTTTCTCTAAGTCTCTCCTCAATCTATCTCTCTGTAACTGAATAGAATGGAAAAATTCTCTCGAACTTCAGAATGTAAACGTTTCAAGAAATCACCTTGGGAACCATAATCAGGCAGTAGATGATATCCAATTTCTTTAGTGATGAAGAATGCATTGAGGTTCATAGTAGGCTCAACCGTATAATGTATTCGAATGGTGACAACTTCATTACTAATCAAACCTCCTATGGTACTGACATCACAAACTTTTGCTGAAATATACGAGACAATACACTTAGAGATTGCAAAATATCATCCAAGAAGAAAGACAGTATACTATCTTGAAAGAGCTTAGCTGCTTGAACAACTCTTTACCTACCCCAAGATCTTCGACCGAATCTGTCTAGACAAAAAAACAAAATAGATTCCAGACTATCACAAAGACTACTTACAACATCCAGCGAGACAACCAACGCGTTTTGTTATAACGCTTCAGAAACTTACGTGAATCAACAAATTCCTCCAACCCTTCTTTGGTTTTTGTTGATCTCTTGAAGTAAGCAGCAACTGCATTGATTAAGTCATCGATCTCCTCACTAGGAGTTACACATGAAGTATGCCGAGAAGCTTTCAAGAGAGCTAGATTACAATGATGCGCAACACAGTGAGAAGTAAGCATAAAACGATTCACTACACGCTTCAAGCGGGTTGCCACTCCGTTCTGTATCTCCAGTCGTCACAAAAGCTCCGTCAGATGTGGAACTTACCATTTTCTCGTGTTTGGAGACCCAAAATCTTCAGAAGTGCAAGAAGAGTCTATGTGATAGCTTCAAAGTGCTTCTTTGAGAGACGAATGAGACCTAAGAATGATGTAACCACATGATCTTCTTCTAAAAAGGTTCCAAAAATCACCAAGTGTCCATGCACAGTCATATCCGTAGCCTCATCACACATGATGTCAAAAAAAAAACTACCTTGAATTCTAGTAATGATACGTTTTTGCAGAACTGAACTGATGCAACTGATCATGTCCACACATGCCTTATCATAGTGGTATATATTTTCTGTCATGTAACTAGATACAACTTTCAACATTCTGCAGAGGATAGGAACTTTGCAAATGCTATACATTCTTTCTTTACTAAATATGCTGCTAGAAATAAAGTAAGTAAAGTTCTATCACATGTCCAATTCGCAGTTTCAACAGCTTGTTGGAAAGCTTAGTTATCTTCATGAGCAGCCCAAGCTAAAGATCTGTGCAGTGTGATAGCCATATGGTCATGAAATGCAAAGACTCTAATATTGATGCCACCATGTCTAGCACAAAGAGATTTGCTTTTACCTTGACAAACCCTGCTATATACCTTACCTAGATCTCTATCAAATGTATCCATTCGAAAAGATCGTACCATGCATCATCCCAAAGTTTACATTGTGCTTCCACTCTAGAAAGAGTAGGCGCAGTAACACAAGGTTCTTTATCTTTATCTGAAGAGGACATGGAAGATGAAGAAATAGATATAAAATCAGAGAGGGTCTTCTGCTTCTGCAAAGTATTACCGTTACTTGAAATTCCTTTCCACTTACCGGAAGTCATGATGTAGTCTGACCGAAAGCGAAATCCAAATACACAGCAACCTGATTGTACAGAGTCAGAATGTCAACAAACTCTCGAAGCGGATCCACACTGCCACAGTGTTAGATTGTTCTCATATGACATGAAATTGAAGAGAACAAGGACCCAGGTGACAGATTCATGATGCACTGATGATCCGCGGCCCGTCCTTACCAAATCACCAACTACGAAAGTCGAGAGAGTCCCAGACTCCATGGACCACGACTCCACGACCTTCACAGATGACAAGACCTAACCCTGAAACTGCAATTTTGGTCTGAATCATCAGATCGACTATATCCGAGCCGTCTGTTCGATGATCAAAGAAAAAAAAATAATATATATATATATATAGTAGGAAAAAAATTTACCACCGTTCATTTCAGATCCGTTGATAATGATGATTTGTAGGTTCAAAACCGATCTGAACTACAAGCTGACTGTGTAAATCTTACAACATCCATCTGTTTGGTGAAATAAATCCTAAATAGAGGATTTCATACATGTAAAAAATCAGGCTTGCCGTTTAGCAGAGAGGACGAGATCTGGTCCAGGAACTTCTGGTCTCGTTTCGATTCTGGATTCTTCATTTTACAACCAGACTTTTCAGAATCCCAGCCGGTTGGGAATAAAAAAGTAGCCGGTTAGCCCCGAGCGATGGTTTAGGAGTTAGCTTATGCAGATATAACGCGCTTGAGAGCAAGCATTTACTGAACAAGGTAGAAAAAATATCACAATGGTTGTTTGTAAGGTGAAGTTTGAGACCCCTATTAAAGTCTCCATCAGCTGCGACTAGTAAGAGTATCTCTAATAAATTTCAGACTTTATAGAGAAATTGAACGAGCAGAAAATCTCAACGTTCCTGATCTACTCGTTGACTCTAACCTTTTGGTCACTGGATTAGAATTCTAGCATGTACCCAAAATCGTCAACCCGCAAAGCTCGGAAAGAGTGTGTCAGAGATGAAGCGTTGACTCTATCATTCATACAATTACAGGTTCTAGACACTCCGTAGAGAACGGAGGTGCGTCAGCGAACCACTAAAGCCGAAGACACTGAAGTCCCAAAATGTTGGCGCATAGTTTCCTCCTCTCCAGACTCTAGAGAGGAGTGCCAGGAAGCGTGGTCCTGTAGAAAGGTAACGGTCCTTTTGAAGACTTCTGTTTTACTCTGTGCCGGTATTTGGTTTCGTGAAGGGCAAGGACAGGAGAGTCAAAAAGTAAGAGAAGGTTTCAGATACTTTGCTTGGATCCGGATGATTTTGGCAATGCATACTGTAACCCGGAAGGTAGTCTGAGAGTAGTAGTCACAGGCAGGGGGATAGCAGGAGTTCAAATTGGTTCAGTCTTGGTGACGCGAACGACGGTTCAAAATCATATGAGAATACAGTCGTTCTACAGTCCGAGTGTGACTACAAGTGCTCCGGTGACCCAGTACCTTAGTTTGCGGGTTTGCTTTCAAAGAACTGAGAAATTTAATTTAAAAGTTGATTTGAGTATCTACCTCTTCATTCTAACTTGAAATAAAGAATCAACTTAAAATTATTCAAGAGCTTTACAAATTATGGTTCATCTCAAAATAAACTATTGAGTATTGATAGAGAAAAGTTAAAATAAAAATTTAAAAATTTTCTTGAAACAAAAAAGAATCTTTTCAAATTCAAAATACACTGAGAGAAAAATCAAATATTCTCTTTCATGCTTTTATACTCATACTCGGGGTTTACTTGCAAGAAAGTTGGAGTACTATTTTAGGTTGCATTTACGGAGGGTTTTCACTTATGCATAACTACAATTTTATGAAGATTTGCATTCCTTGAGAACTGCACGATGAATTCCACTTTCACTTGCGGAGGGTACGATTAGTTTCTCGCTTCTGTTAGAAACTCGGCAGAATAAAATAAATTTCAAAAACAGAAACCTGCAGAGAAGTTAAACTTACATGTTTGAGTGTAACTTTGGTTCTGATCATAGCAGGAAAGCAATTCGACGCGATTCATGCATTGATAGTGTCCAGGTTTGTTTACAACTTGAAAGTTTTGATTGCTGCAAGAGTTTTGCACGTAGGTACATTAGTACCATAAGTGTAATTTGTACATACTGAGGGTTTGCATTTCTACAGTTTGTTGCTTGCGAAATGAAATGAAAATGCCTTGCACTCACGAAAATTGCAATATTTTCACTTACGTAGTGTAAATTACAAAGGGGTAGAATTTTGCATTGCACCTATAGAGGGATTGCACTTGCGAAAGGACGGCGCTATGCACTGGAACTTCATAGCAGGAGACAGGATAGTCACACGGATGATGCGGGTGGCTAACAGCTGGGATCACAACACTTCGGTTAACCGGGTGATGGAGATCCGTCCGGAGAGACCCCCTAATATGTAACTTTTATTTCATTCATTCATTTCAGTATCGTGGGGTTTAACCCGCTTCTTGTTTCTTTTGGCAAGGCGTTGACATAGTTATACGTCGATTGTAAAAACCTGAAAAGGAAATTCTTTTGTCTTGTATAAAAATGGTCAGATGAAGTCGTTTTGAAAACAAAACTAAAAAGAGAAAGGAGTAACAAGAACAGACGAATGATAAGAAAAAAGAAGACAATAGGTCCGAATAAATCACTAACGTATAATCCACAATTCCACTGCAAGCGTATCTTTTTGTTTAAAACCCAGCAAAAGAAAACAAGAGTGCGTATAGCAAAACATAGCACCACAAGGCATGAGAGAGATACGTTACAGAATTACTAACACAGGCTCCTACCCAACAGTCAGTGGTACTAGAAAGCAAGGCAACTTAACAAGCTATCACACTAAAGTACATAGTAGTTTTAGCAGCGTAATATGCACGGATGCCCTAGTAAATAACAATCATTCACTTCTCTTTAGAAAGTGAACATTTATTATATTCTATATTTTGTTTTTAAATGAAGAGGTGACGGTGCACCTGAAGGACTTTACTAATGTGACAAAAGGCGATGGGAGCCACCTTGTATATAGTGAGGGAATGACCAGTGTCCCTCGATCACTAGCTGGTGGTTGGTTACCCATGCGCCTGTAGCCCGAGCTCCGTGGGGTCGAGTCCTCCTGGCGGGGACTCATGCTGTGCAAGGGCAGCAGCATACGGCTGCAGAAAGCCCCACAGCGAAAAGAGGTCTAAAAAAACCAAAACAAAAAGAACTAGCTGGTGGTTCACCCGCAGGGTCCTACACTACCAACTCTATACTTCTCGCTCGTCCTAGTCTGGTGGAGCGGATAGCCCTCGCTATAAGGTCCCGTCCACTTCTCCTGCGCGTTGAATCTATTAGGGTTGTGAAACTTCGGAAAAAATATTTTCGAATGGACGGTAGAATCTTTATCGTAACTAGGTCACGGTCATTATGTAAAGTTTAATGCGTCTAACTTTATCGCAGTTCTACATCCTATACCCGTGGACATCTAATGGATGTCAAACTTATCCTCGTCCAGAATATGTATTCAAGAATTAAATGCTTAAGCATGAGAGAGATAAAACCACTCATTTTGAAATATAACATTCAATCGACGAAGTAGTGAAGCGAGTGGCGAAAAGAAGAGTGTTTCACGGACTATCTTTTGGTTTGATTGTGACTCACATGTGCGTCAAAATGGACAGCTTATGCGAGGAGATCAAGTCTGATGTAGACTCAATTGATGCATTTCCGTGTGCGGACATTGTCGATACATTTCATGCTCAATGGTTCCTAAGAATGTTGAAGCGATGAAGAAAGTGCGCATTCGTATGAATCTCAATGACTACGAGAAAATTGTGGCGTATATCGAAGATGAAGAGAACTTTGCGGCACTACATGGAGCGGGACGAAAAACCAAAGTGAGTGCTGGAAAGTGTCTCAGCAAAGCAACAGCTTTCCGGATCATGGCTGCTCAACTTTCTGGAAAGAGTGGTTTTCTTGTTGTCACCGGTATTGAGTTGAAGAAACGATTTGAGCGGTATGTTGACATGTACACGCACAGGAGGTGGACTTACTAAGGAGGAAATGCTGACTGGTTTGACATGGAGGACAAGTTGAAAGGAAAATGTCTTCATTTTTACAGGATGAACATAGTGTTTGGTAGTCAAGCCAACATTGATCCTCCTGCTGTAATTTCAATTGGAATGTAGAGAATTATTAAGATATGACTTCTCAGTGTCAAGCAGAGAATACTCCTCTTCAGTATGATCCTGAGCTTCCTCGTTATTATCAAGATGACGATGGCGACATGGATATATCGCAGTGTAGATATGAAGGTGGTGAAAATCAAACTTTCGAAGAGGTCATGAGTCCTATTGATGAAGAGAGAACTATCAACGATGAAGAAGAAGGATCTGGTGAATCGAGCCGTGGAGCTGTTTCTTATATGTCTCCGACCCAAGAAACGTCTAAAATTCATAGAGCAGGATCCACGAAAAATATTTATATGAACAGAGTATCCGAGAGAAGGTGCAATATAGAAAAATATTAGTTGAATACCGCATGGCTACATTGGAAAAGAAGAAGATCCAATGCCCCACCTTCTGCTTAGTAATTCGCCATTGTAATCCGTTCTTGGTAGCCATTTCCGGGTACTAAGATCGAGTGTCCAGTCCTCATAGGTCGTCGCTCCCAGCTGCCAACACCAATTCGGGCTGTGCTGCAGCCCTTCCTCCAGCCTTGTACACTCCCGACCCACCTTGCTAGATCATTGAGGTTAGCCCCTGCGCGCCGCTGTGGCTCCTCCTGAAACTCGGATGCGAGAGTCATAGCCGTTCTCAGGTCCCAGCTTTTTAAAGAGACCAAAGAGGGAAGCCTGAGTCGTTTTATCTCCTTTGGCACTCCGTCCATTCTTTCCTGGCTAATTTCGCATTGTCTTCCCCACAGTTCCACCACCAGGGGGGAGGCCAGAGACCTTGGTATATGTAACTGCACCTCGTCTCCCTTGAATTGCAGCAGGCTAGAAACCTCTTCCAGCACCTCAGAATATTGTTTAACGTTGGTAGGTAGAAAACGTTTAGCCTCGGAATCAAGAGGAGCCCTTTTGGAAGTGAATGATTGCATATATATGCTCAATATATGCATCCCAGGCGCACCATGTTTGCTATGGTGTTAGGAAGAATTTCAAAGAAATAAAGAAAATTTGTTCGTCTATCTAGATGATCGCTCGGACTTAAGTAAAAATATGTGTATATATATAATATTAGTTTTAATTTAATATCTAAATTAAAACTTTTCCCTTTATACTTAGTCTTTCTTTGCTCGTTTTTCCGTATACTTTGCCGGAAAAAGATGAAAAGCCTTTCTCCTCCAATATTTCTATTTGTCGTCTGCGGTATTTATAGTTGGACAGAAAAGAAACCAAAAACCGTTTTACCAAGAATTTGTGTTCTCCACTCTTGACAGTAAACCGGAGAAGAAACATAAAACTATAAGTGCAGTATCGGGAGCAGTCTGGAGATAACAATAGAGACATTCGTACGTGACAGATGAAAATATATAATCTTGATACAGTTTAATTCATGAACAAATCCTTCTATCATAAATATCCATGCTAATATTAAGCGTAATCATCAACAATATGCATCCAAATTGCACTCAAATTTTAAGTGCTAAATTTAATAGATAAGTGTTAAATTTAATAGATATTATTAAGTTTTGAACTCTTTTGATAACTTGATTATACATGCTCATTTCAGTTATACAAAATCTATAAATGATTGATGTGAACAAAACTTTTTTGGTATAAAGATATATGACTCTTCTAAATAAAAATATTTTTGATTTTTAAAAGATTTAATTTATAACCTAACCCTCACATAGAATTAAAAAATAAATTAAAACTCTTTGCATATTCTTTCTTTCCTAACTTTGAAGAGGTGAAATATGCGAAGAAGTCATGAATATGCATGGTATTGTCCCAAAGTCCCACTAATCCACTGGAGCTAGAAAGGTAACCACCTAACTGCCCATATGGGGAAATAGACGCAGGAAGTCTTGACACTGCGCATGCATCAACACCATCTGATGCAGTTCATGCCGAACTACTCACTTTAAAAATAATAAAATAAAAATAAAATTTTTAAACCCGAGTATGACTAAAGTGCTCCTGGTGACCCGGAAGATATTATTTTGTTGGTTTGTTTTCAAAGAACTGAGAAATTTAATTTTTACAAAAAATGTTTTTAATCTCCACGTTTTCATCTCAACTTGGAATTTGTGAAATAAAGAATCACATTAAAGCTATTCACCAGCTTTACGAGTCATGATTCTTCGAAACAAACTACTTAGTACTGAGGGATGAATGTTAAGATGAAGGTTTCCAAGTTTCTTGGAGAAAAAATAGTTTTCTTCAGACTCAAAGAACACAATGAGGAAAAGAGGGATATTATGTTTTATGCTTTTATACTCATACTCGGGGTCTAAGCCTACTTGACTTCGTCGAAATAAACTAATGCCCTGGTGCCAGAACTATTTAGACACAAGAACCTTTGAAAACGAGAATAGACTCCGGTATGACAACATTCAACTGTTACAGTGCTCTAAACACAACGTAGAGTTTGTTCTTGGCACCTCCTGCATGCCCACGGGCAGATGGATGATAGAGCTTAACGAGCATTGTGCTCTCGATCAACTTCGCGTAACTTTTGCTCGCTTTCTTTTATAACAGATGTAAGTGATAGGTAGAAATTCTATACTAAGTTATTATGAAAAATCTCATTGTAATTGTTAAATCATAACCCAGCTTGGAGTTAGGGGTAGATCTAGACATAACCCATAAACCAAATGCATTCCCGTGCATTATCAAAACTATAAGTGTGAAAGCTTGTTATAAAAAGTATATAAATTTATTCTAAAAATTAATTAATTAATAAACCTATCCTGACACTGAGTCAGAAGGACTTGTTAACAGATAATAAATTAAGCTTAGCTGTACTCTTCCATCTTCAGGTGAATAAGCAAGGATGATATAAGTAGTTACCATGGTAAATCTGCAGTAGTATAAATAGAAGGGTTGTGGAGTGATCCCTCATCCTCCCTTTGCCTTGTATTTGGAAGCCGTTAGGTCATATCTATAAAGGGTGTGTTTTTCATCTCTCCGTCTTCATGAGAGTTCTCGTCCCCAATGAGGAAGAGATATGAGAATGTTGAGAGTTGGATTTAGCCGAGGCCTCTTAGTTCCATGATGCGCCTCCTCAAAGACCATCAGAGGTTTACCCTGGGTGAGAGACAGGACCGGTAGCAAGCTTGAGGGTAGCACATTTTTGGTTCCGTTGCCGGGACCTCACTAGGAGGCTTGAGAGATATGTTTCGCATGCAGTTTTACATCAGACAGAAGGACGTTATGAGAGAGCATATCAAGAGAACTCTTGGAGAGGCTAGGGCTACTGCCATGCTAGAGACCTTAGAGCCATTCGTGTATCCGGTTGTCATCTACGATGCATTTGAGGTCATCTTGTACATTCTGTACACATAGGATGTTAGAATCAGCTGAAGAGAACGTGTCGAGTGTTAGAGTTTAAATTTGAGAGTAGAGTGGTTCATATAATCTTATATGTTCATGAGGGTAGAGGATCAGATCACTCTTATCAGGTTCTTTGAGTGATAGTTCTTATCGTTGCGACTAAAAGGAGGAGAGAATAAGAGTCTGAAGGTGTAGACGATTCGCTTTCTGATCGAGTTTACAGTCACCGTCATTTTCTCTGTATTTCTCGGACGTCCTTGAAACTTCACGACGAACTGGAGAAGCTCCTGATCTATCTATTGATCCAAAGATCACTAGTTTTGGAGCTACAGAGCTCAAGATATCGCTGTCAGAAGTTCAGCTGGTAGTCCAATCGATCAAAATCTGCATGGGGTCGAATTTAAGTCGAGATCATGGAGGGTCAGAAAGAGTGGGTAGTGAGGCTTAGGAACCTTCCTCAAAATCTTGATGTCATAGTGGGTGTGGACGAACGTTCTAGAGAGTTAAAGGTCGAATTTGAAGAGAGAACGGAGAGAAACAAGCAAGACTATTCCAAGAAGAAGTTGAGGACAGAACCGTGGTGCTACTTTTGTAGAGGGTTGGGTCACTATGCAGCAAGTTGTCCTGTGAGATTCAAGAGAGAAAACCCTCGTGAAGGAAGGAGTTCTATCGATCTAGGTCTCCGAGTTGGTCCATCGTCTCCTTCGCGTGTTTTTAAAGACGAAAACATTTGCTCAAACTGTGGAATTGAAGGTTTGCCAAAGGAGCACGAGTGTGGAGACGTGATTACCTTGTTGGCATCTACGTCTAGAAGATTGAGAGAGGAGCAAGGAGTTGAAACGGAGAAGCTGCCATCTTCAGACGAAAATTTCAGCTAACGCATGATGGAGATGGTAATCCAGATGGTGGAGAAGGTGACAATGAGGATGCGACTCATGCATACGTTCGGTGAGGAGATAGCGCAGGCGATTATGGTGGAACCCTTTCCTTTCTTGCTACCGATGGTTGATTATGCTCGCATGGAGTTAGTAATGTTCATCCTATACTAGAAAACGAAGAGAGATATCGTGTTGAGGAGAGGAGAAGACATCAAGAATTTAAGATGGAGAAGCTTCCGGTTTTCTATGGAAAGGATGGTGAGGATGTAGAAACCTTTGTGCGAGATTTCAAGCGAGCATGCATAGGAAACCATGAGAGGAAGAACGAAGAGTGGGCATCACTATTACTTGATTTCCCAGAGGATACTGCATTGACTTGGTATGAGGAATACAGAAGGAACAAGATTGAGATGGATACATGGGAAAGCTTGACGGAGGCTCTAATTGAGAACTTTCTGCCGGATGAGAGCTATGAGAAGCTCATGACCGAGGTGACCTTCTTGAAGCAAGGAGATGATGAGAAGGTGAGGGTTTACGCAGAAAGGACCGAGAAGTTGGAGGCTCGTTTCAAGACTATATTGAAGAAGAGTGGTGATAATGTGGAGGCTACAATGGTGGGAATTGTGGCCATTCTTACCAAGAACTTTGTAGCAGGTCTGAAGCCTCAAATCAGAACTCAGGTGAAGTACGAGAAGCCCACCACTAAGACGAAGGTGATTGAAATTGCAGTTCGAATGGAAGAGAGTTTGGAAGATGATGACGTTCTTTTAGGAGAAGCAAAGGCGGCGAGTGTCGCAGGGATTACACTCGGTGGTAGAGCTGCTCAAAGAATCCCGACGCCTGCTATGGTTAACACATCTGCTGTGGTTGCTGTCAACCCTCCGGCGCCTAATCTTCAAGATGAACTAAGACAGATAACAAAAACGTTGGCGGATCTGAAGATCAATGTAGTGCAGTTGAAAGAGCGGAGGAACCACGGAGGAGGAGGAGGCCAACGAGGTTAAGGAGGAAATTTCAATCGAGGGCCTCAAAATGAATTCAGTGGTATCTCGTGCTACGGATGTGGTGGTCCTCATTTTCAAAGGAATTGTCCACACTCCATCCAAAATGGAGGACGGAACAATGAAGGCACAAGAGGAAATCTTGGAGGAGGAGTCCCGTCACAAAACAAAGACAAAGGAGTTGCCACAATCGATGCGGTGAAGGTGCCAAATGTTTATGAGAGAGGAGAATGCTCTTACTCTCAAGTGGAACTCTTAGCTCACGAGAGGAAGAGGACGAGGTTTTCAGAGGAACCTATAATCATTGGGGATTCTCAAAGTAGGAGCACTCGTTCCAGCACTATGTCTTCTTCTCAGAAGGAGCCTAAGAAGAAGCTGGGAATGGAGGATTTCATCATTTCAGCTGCTCAACCTAGATATGACGTAGTGGAGGATGTTGGCACGCAAAAAGCCAACATAACAGTGGGTCAATTGATCGCACTCAACCCAAGCTTGAGGAGAGAGCTTCGAGGAGGATTGAGCTCGCGAAGGACCAAGAAGAAGAAATCTAAGGACAAGATCAACGTCTCAAGTGTGAGAGTTGGTGTAGTGGATGCTCAGGCCTCTGAGGTATGCACTAAAGCATCCAAGATCGAGGCTCGTTTGAATGGACACTTTGTACATGATGTATTGGTGGACGGAGGTTCTGCTGTGAATGCGATATCTGAACGTTTGATGAAGCGATTGGGGATGAAACCCATGAGACCGGCGAGCATCATTGTTGGTATGGCAAACAAGCAAAGGGTGAGACCTCTCGGAGTCCTAGAGAAAGTAGTGGTGTCGGTTATGGGGGTACAAACTTTAATGTCTTTTCAAATTCTGAAAGATTCCAGCTATGACTTACTCCTTGGAAGACCTTGGTTGAGAGCCGTTCGTACAACTGATAGATGACACAAGGGTTACTTGAGGATAGGACCTAGCAACCATCGAGTGAAGGTGCCTCTCTCAAGTAGTGGCTGTGTAACTTCTGATTCTGATAGACCAACCAGCGACTATTGAGAATCAGAAACCGAAGATAGTGGAAGTGTCTCCGGAGTAGATACGGGTGGTTCTTCTGACGAGGAGACGTCAGAAGGTGAGGAGTTTGATATGGATTGCATCACGTCTCATATTGGAGCAATTGATTTGCTCCCTCGTCCATCTGTTGAGAAGGACCCGGACAAAACAAAATTAAGTAGAGAGGAGCTAGAGCGAAGACTAGCAACCATCAAGTTTGGTCCTAGGGTGACTTCGGAAGAGAAGAGAAGATTCTTGGAGATATTCCGGAAGTACATCCACGTGTTTGCTTTCAGCTATAAATATCTGAAGGAGGTGACATTGGAGAAGCACCGGATCGACATGGAGGAGGACGCAAGATCTGTTCGACAAAAGCAACGAAGGATCAGCCCGCTAACAGCAGTGATCGTCAAAGAAGAGATTGATAAACTGAAGGAAGCTGGGTTCATTTATGAAGTGGAGAATTCAGAATGGATATCACTCATCGTGATCGTGAAGAAGAAGAAAGGTAAGCTTCGCGTATGTGTGGATTACAAGAAATTGAACGCGGTCACGAAGAAGGATTACTACCCGTTGCCATTCATCGATGAGATCTTGGAAGAAGTCGCAGGTCATGAATGGTACAGTTTTGGAGACGGTTATAGTGGATATAACCAGATCCATATAGTACCTGAGCATCAACATCTAACGACTTTCACTACTCCGTGGGATACATTTGCGTTTCGCGTGATGCCGTTCGGATTATGTAATGCCCCAGCTACTTTTCAACGGTTCATGAACAAAGTGTTCGAACCGTTTCTTGGGAAGTTTGTTAGAGACTTCATTGATGACTTTTGTGTGTATGGACGGAAGGAGGATCACTTTGATCATCTGATCAAAGTCTTAGAGCGACTGGAGCAAGCTAATGCATCCCTGAATCCAGAAAAGTGCATTTTTGGATGCGAGGAGGGTTTGCTGTTGGGGCACATCGTCTCCAAAAATGGAATTGGAATGGATCTAGACAAGGTGAAGAAGATAGTCGAACTATCATTCCCTACTAGCTTGACCAAGTTGAGACAATTTCTTGGATGGTGGGATATTATCGTAGATTCATCTCATCTTTTTCCAATAAAGCTCAATAGTTGACCAACTACATGAAGAAGGGTGTAGTCTTCGAGCTGATACTTCAAGATCAGAAGGCTAAGGAGGCGTTTGAAGAGTTGAAGAAGGCATTGGTGATAGCCCCAATCCTCGTCAAACCTGACTGGAGTAAGTCATTCATTGTTTATACTGATGCATCCAATGTTGCGATTGGATGTACCTTGAGTCAGTTAGATGAGAATGGACACGACCATCCAATAGCTTATGCTAGTAGACAGATGGTGCAAGCTGAGAAGAACTATTATGTGACAGAGAGAGAAGGGTTGGCCGTAATCTTTGCTTTGAAGAAGTTTCGGCACTATTTGTTAGGAGGAAAATTTTCTATAGTGATTGATCACAAAACTTTGAAGTACATCTTCAATAAGCCCAACGCGGAGGGAAGGATAGCTCGATGGAAGATCCTCAGGGCAGAATATGATTACGTCATTGAGGATAGACCGGGGAGGAAGCATACCAACACAGATTTGTTGTCTAGAGCTTACGATGAATTGGGGGAAGAACCATTAGATGATACTTTTCCGGATGAAGACTTGATGACCATCACGTTGAGCAGCGAGGTGCCGGAAGAGTACAAGGAGGTGTGGAATTTCCTTTCTGACGGATCATTTCCTGAAGGTATGCGAGCGAGAGAGAGGAATGCTCTAATGAGGAGGTGTAAGCCATACACCATTGTTGAAAGAGTTCTTTTCCATCAAGGTGCAGATGGATTGCTACGACGAGCTGTGGGCAAGGAGGAAGCTGCAAGGTTGATGGTGGAGTTCCACGATGGACCTGTATGTGGTGGTCACTTTGCTGGTAAGGTGATGGCTTTCAAAATCTTAGACGCTGGATATCATTGGAAGGATATTTTCAAGGACTGTTTGGAGTATTGTAGAACTTGCGATGTGTGCCAAGCCTTTGCCAAGAAGTCTACTAGCACTCCTCCCTTGAGATCAGTTCCTGTGTTAGGTCCGTTTGAGAAGTGGGGAATTGATCATGTCGGTCCTTTAAACAAAACCCCTCGTGGCAACAGATATATCGTGATTGCAACCGAGTATCTGACCAAGTGGGTGGAAGCCAGACCCCTTAAAGCCACAAGTGAGGAAGAGGTTGGTCGTTTCTTATGGGAACGGATCATTACTAGGTTTGGATGCCCTATTGAGTTGGTTTCTGATAGAGGAGGTGAATTTGTGGGAAGCATCACAACCGCTATGTTGGAACATTTCTCCATCAAGCCGCGAGTGACAACTTCTTACAAACTGAATGTTAACGGGTTAGCTGAGAAGACCAATCATACCTTGTGTACGATGCTGGCCAAGGATGCTGATATGGAGGATGCAAAGCACAACTGGGATAAAAGATTACATGCAATCTTGTGGGAGCCGTTAGGCCATATCTATACAGGGTGTGTTTTTCATCTCTGCATCTCCATGAGAGTTCTCGTCCCCAATGAGGAAGAGATATGAGAATGTTGAGAGTTGGATTTAACCGAGGCCTCTTAGTTCCATGATGCGCCTCCTCAAAGGCCATCAGAGGTTTACCCTCGGTGAGAGACAGGACCGGTAGCAAGCTTGAGGGTCACAGGGCAAGAATATTACAATCGAGTGATAGCTTCACCGTTTCTTTTTGTCGTACCTTTTATTGTAGAACGTTTCCAGGTTGTAATATTGACGTTGTATTAGTCTGCGACTCAATCGTTTCCATTCTGGTTGAGCGCTTCTATGTAGTTACGGACCGCGAAGAATCCATCGACATATCTGAAGGATTTTTTGAGGTCTTAGAGTCTTGTTGATGTCTTGTGTCTCCTTGGGAGTAAAAACTCATTCTAGGGGAAAAAGTTGAGTGGAGAAAAGACAAAAGTAAAGATCTTTTTGCTCTTATTGGTCCAGTTTTGGACCAATGGTGTTCTAGCTGATCCTCGCGACGTTTCTGTGGTTTCTGGACGCTTCAGAGGTCCATTCGCGAAACGAAGGATATGGTTGGAGAGCTCTCAACTGGAGCTACAATCTGGGCTAAAGAATCGATCGATTTGATGGAAAGATGAGCGCGTTATGATCGATTGAGTGGAGGAGGGTGCAATTCGTACCTATCGCTACGTTTCTGGTTGTTCTGAGAGAGTCGCAAAGAGTTTTGAGGAGCTGTGTGTTGGGTTGGAGAGCTGACGACGTGCTGGTCATTTTGATATCAATTTCATCAGGAGAACAGAGTCGCGATGAGTCATAAGCCGCTGTTTGGAGTTTTGAGCTGCCAGGTACTACCGCCGTTGGTGCTATGTTGAGATCTGAGTAGTGCCTTGAAGTATGCATGCTTTACCTTGCTGGAATGCTTGGTAGACCAGGGTGTACAGCAAGTTGTATCGATACTACATCAAGTTGATTGAGTGATCTTATAGCATCTTCTGGTTGTACTATGAAGTTGTGATAGTTGGATTGATGGGCAGTTAGCGTCGCTTGGGAGCTATTCAGAAGTCATGCTTCCAGTGATATAGAGGAATAACTTCAGTTAGATAGTACAGAGCTGAGTACTTTTAGTTAGAGTACAAAAGATCTGTTTGTAACACAAGTTTATGCAACCTACACGTAACCTTGGATCGTAGTAAGCTTTAAACTTGAGCCGAGCGGATACAAGGTCACTCGGGCTAGAAGAGTAGAAAATGAAACATTTGAGTGGAAACATCTAGATCTAGATCCAACCTTGTCAATCCACATACCTCTGCACAACCATATACCCAATGTATTCCAAGACAGAAAAACACGTTATACGATAACGTGAGGTTTGAAGATGAGGTGGAAGCATCGCAGAAGAGCCATTACTCTCACAACCATTGGGCAAGAGCAACCACAGAGACCTTGGTGAAGTTGTGAGATCTAGAGGAACCTGTGGTGGCGTTGATTGATCATGGCTCAGAGATTAATCTGATGTCTAAGGAGCTGTACAAGCGTGGGAGATGACCCATAGACACCGACCATGGATGGCTTATCCGTGCTGCCAACAACCAGAGGGGAGAACTGTATGGTGCTTGTCCCAACATCAAGGTAACTGTGAGTGACATCAGTGATGTTCAGAATTTCTTTGTGCAAGACATGTCAACCTATCCTATCATTCTAGGGGAGCCTTACATTACTACTGTTAGAATGGAGACACGAGTTATGGATGATGGTTCAGCTTATGCTAGGATATGTAGTAGAGACGGCAAAAGAGCTGTTCAGTTTTTGACCGTTGCTGCAGAACATGAGAGGAATCGTGATAGCTTGGGGGACCGTCCACTACCTAAGATTATTCAGGAGTTTAGAGAGTCTAAGGGTTTTGGCAGAGTACCACTGAAGAGCGAGACTTCAACGGTACAGTAGAGATAGGATTCTCGCCTGATCCAGTAGAGCAGGAAGCTTTATCCACTAGCTTCTTAGAATTGACGTCATGTGGATCAGTGTTATAAGAAGGTTGAGAATTTGAAGAGGTTTGAGAGGCAACATGTGAAGAATGTACAGTAGTCTTTGTGGGATAGTGGAGAGTTAGCAGGAGATGAATACATATCTGGGGTGTTTGAAGAACAGTATTTGGTAGATACTATAGGGGAGTTGAAATCTATAGTAGAAACTTCTATAGATGATGCAGATAGAGTGGTGAGAGTGAGCTCCAAGGAGCTTTATGATGTAATTGATAACTTTATAGATCGGCAAGAGGTGTATGTGGAGACCAAGTACAAGTCAGTGGCAAAGAAAGTCAAACCAGTGGCTTTGCCTTTACCACTCGATTACAATCAAAAGATGGAGCAAGCTACACGAGAACCGACGCACAGAGGATCGAGAAGAATTGGACACCAGTTGACGTGGTAGCCTATGAGTGTAGATAAGTTACCAGGTAGTTTTAGGCACAAAAGGACAGTCAAGTGGAGCTATGAACTCCCATTGGTCCATTTTTGTCTTTTGTAAAACTCTAAGTTTAGAAACAGAGCTCTAGAGTGGATTTCGAGCAATTGGTGAGGGATCTTCGAAATATGAGAGCACAGGAAGGTAGAGCTCGTCATGCCAAGCACTTCCAGTGAAATTTGCGATCAATTTGAGGCAATAAAGACGAAGTTATGACCAATTGAAGTTCGAATTGTGCTAGAATTGAATCACTTTTGTTGGATTTAGGGTTTTCAGTGTCACTTGCAGCAGATTTGAGGAAATTGCTTCAAAACTTCGAGGTTGTGTTCTCTGCCAGCAGGGCTACGATTTCCCAAAAAGTTTCATATCGATTGAGCGATTGAGTAATTCAGGGCGGCCGCTGAAGCTGAGGGGGTCTGAAAAGCTCTTAATCTAGAGCAGCGACTTCAGAGGAGGAGATCTGGAGTTCTGTGTACATTCAGGAGTCCCAACTTCACAGGGATGTTCAGCATCCTGTAGACTTCAAATACTGTGAGAATATTTGAAATTCATCGAGCCAATCTTCTGTTCTAGGTTGAAATAGCCATCTGGGTACCAAAAATTACCATAATTTTCTTACTCAGAACTTTTCTATCAACATCTCGGTGCTAGAATTTGATCTCAAGGTGAAACTTCGTGTGTGTGTTCAGTAGGACCTTATTTACATGTAGGGGAAGTTTAGAAGTCTAAACCTTCATAGTTTTCCTCTCCTTGTGTGTCAAAGTTCACCGCCTAAACCTATTACTGCTAGTTAGACCTAAATTTCACTTTTGAGCATATTAGAGGATACTACACACCTGTGTGAGTGTTTACAGCCCCTGTTGTGACCTGAAAGCCAACCTCTTGAGTAAACAACCACATCCAGAAGCCCGGCGTTTTCCTAGATAGACGGATCACACTCCGACAACATACGGTTGAACTAGCATATTATTCACATAACAGCTACATGTTGTGGTGTTCGAGAATAAAATTGTGAACTATCATGTTATTGTATTGTCTACTCGACAACGCGAACCAATGAATAGCAAAAGGATGGGAAGACCCTATCAAGCCTTACAAGAGAAAGAAGGACCCGAAGGGCCAAGCAACAACCACCCCGAAGAGAAGAACACCGGGGCTCAACCTCGCTATCAATAGCTCTAAAATCATCTGTGGCATCTATAATGTCGGAGATCAGAAAGTCAGTATGTCTACAAACAACTGGTGCACCTGAAGAAGCATCACCTACTGCGATTGCCCTCCTGTGAACGGTGCCTGCGAAAGCTCTCTGTAGAGCAATGGAAACTCGCTGCCTAAAAAACGTGATGCAGAAAGAAAGAGAAAGTGGTACCCCCTGACGTCTCTCATGATAAGCTCTGACACAAGCTCTCAGAAAGACGTCGAACTCCAAGCCTGTCAATCCGTATATCTCCAAAGCTAAAGGGATGAAGCGATGTCTCACTTGCATACCCCTATACTTGGTCACCTTCGCTGCTGACGCCACGCCTGCAGCCCATCCTGCCTCATCATGTACAATCAGCTCTCACTGATCCTCCTGTCTGAAGGGCATACCAATGCTCTCTCCATGTCATGTGATCGCTCTCCCGTGCTAAGACAAACACGACGTCTCTGATGACATTGTGGGTAGCTATCCGCTCTCCACCATGAGGACATCGAGCAAGATGGCGATCTGATGTGTCGAGTGAGACACCGCACTCGTAGGTGGATAGTGCCGAAGCAACAGGTTGGACCAAGCCTAGACGGAACCTCATCGCTGTAGAGAAGATAGTCGGTGCGAGTCATGCTCTTGACTCGAGCTATGAGTCAAGAGCTTGCGCCCTTGTCTGAACAAGAGCGGAGTCGAGCTCTAGTATTACGTGAGATAGAAGGATCCACTAAGAGCTCATGGAGAACCTGCTGGAAGTGATGTCCCGTCAGAGAAGATTGTAGTCCGCGAGATCCATCGGTAGCTAAGGTATCGAATCGAAAGTGTGTCTCACGTGCCTCAAGAGTCAAACTATCTCTTGTCTCACGGAGACACATCTCTAGTAGGTAAGAACCATCCTCCACCTCTGTCGCATAGCTCTCCATTAAGTCTATCTCGCACGAGAAAACGACAACAGAGTCAAGGTGCTGAGAGGGCCCAACTACCCAAAAAAGCTGTCGAAACAGTCTCCTCCATGGATAATAGACCCACCCCGCCACATGATATCGGCAAAGATGTCTGCCTATGTGCGAGAGGTCCTGTCACACAATCAAAAGTCCCCGGTCTTATGATGTCGCCAAACACCTCCATGATCTACCTATCAAACTCTCTAAGGCGCGAGATGAAGATAGGAGATGGAGGTACTGTGCAGAGTAAGTAACTAGGACGTCGTGCAATGGAAGAGGAAAGAATACCAAAGACAACCTGAGGATCCTCGACACGTAAAACGTCCTCCATCACAATCTCCCGGCGTCGCAACTCCAAACTGATGTGGGCAAATGTGGTCCTGAAAAGTATTTCCAAGCTGAAGGACAATGGTACGACTGATAAGTCGTAAGAGAATCTCACCGATGGCTATCGATCGAATCTCTCCACCATCCTTCGTCATGACCAAAAGTCTAGCTGCCCCTAGTACCTGAGCTATCGACTGAGGAATATGTCCCTGAGCTACTGCTGCCGCTATCTGAAAAAGCTTCGTGAAACCACTAGAGGGGTCGTCTGTCTGGAAACAATCCCGTAGGTACTCGTAGACCATCCCAAACAAACCTCTAGAGGATAGACATGGAGCTGTACACAGGACCTGGGCAAACAAGGATCTATCGAGACATAATGGCTCCTCAGGCTGATAGTCTCGAGGTGAACCTCAGGTGGTGAGAGATCACCCGGTGAGAGGTGAAGGAAACGCAACGCAGTGATCGTCTCCTCAGTAGGACATGCCAATGATAAATGATGCAGTGCTCTAGCAGCTCTACTGTACTCTCCAACCTGACCTAACATCCTACAACATCGTATGCAGACGGAATATGAGACATCATGTGTAGAGACAGACTCACTCCTATCTTGTACCGCACGAACTGATTCCTCTTGTAAGGCTGTCCAATCACCTGCACGAAATCTCCAAAGATGGGCCGCCACCTCCCGATGTCCTCCTCTGCCACCTCGAGTATAACGGAGGCATCAACGAAGAAGTAGGAGGAACAATAACCACGCCGCCTCGTCCTTGGTGTTCCGTGTCAACATGTCAAGAGGTAGACGGAATACATGTCTCACCTCGTCATGAAGAGCACGAGGTAACCGATGGAACAAACACGGACAAGGGAAACTCGTCTCGAACAAACTCATAATAGTGTCATAGTGGACTCTCAACCGCTCCCACGACTCTGGAGGAACTCCAAGAAAAAGAGCTTATGATGTCATAATGATTGCACGTGTAGACCTCCGATCTCGGCTAACCTGGACATCCCATGTGATAGTATCATAGCTCTTGTGCATCTTTCCTACATGAGATTTTACCCCTTGTGAGATAAATAACTGATTGCACATCGGACATGGTGTGTCTCGAATCAGTCTCGATCTCATGAGAGAAAATACTCATAGCTAAAGAAAAGACGATATCCGGACAAATGGTACTCGTAATAGAAACATCTTCAAAAAGAAAAGAGAAAATAGAGATAAAAAAAAAAAAAAAAAAACAAAGAAAAAAAAAAAAAAAAAAAAACCCTGAACCTGATATGTAGAGATAAAAAAGAGAAGTCAGTCCATTTTGGCGTGAGGCCTGTCCGGAAGGGGCCAGGAGCTGTAACTACTGGCGGACCGAGGAAAATAATGCACAGGAAAAAATTTTAATACACCGAGAAAACACCCCAACTCAGGCTGGGTGAATAAATAAGCACTGCCTTCAATTGGTGAATATGCAAATATGCATAAAGTTCAATCCATTCTCAAACCCTCCTTTGCAGGTTTCTAAGGATCTAGTAATTTGGTAATAGATTTAAATATGATGGGACGAGTTAGGTGCTAAATTATTTTTAATTAAATATTATTTTTACTGGAGAGTGTTTCGATCTTGTATCTCATGGAGCGGGTTTCACTTGCTTCACTGATAATTACAGGTTTTCTCCACCATTTCCAACCTGTATCTAACATTTATATACAAAATGTAATTGTCTCATGAAGTAAATTCGTATTTGTAACTTAATATTTATAGAATTTGCATAGTATTAATTGAGAATTTATTTAAACCTCCATCTAGAGCACTAAGAACGTGATCACACATTGCTTTTCGAAAGGGGTATTTCATTCGTATGTGAGTTAGTCTTACGGTCGGTATTTCCTGATGGATCACTGACAACCGGTTGTATTTTTGAAACGGGTTTCAGAGTGCCGTAACTCTTTCCTAGGTTTTGAGCGTCGTTTTAGTGAAGGGTTCTGGTGCGGGAACGCGTAATCATTTTGGAAGGTCCCAAGAGCGAGTGGCACATATTAACGTCTCTCGAGACGTGAGTTTACACGATGCCAACATGCGAATTACAGAAGCCACCTGCGATCGTCTATTTGCAGCGTAAAAGGTGTATTGAGCGAATATGGATCCAAACTCCCTTTTCGGTTCAGAGAAGGAAAAAGACAAGCTATAGGAACTGCAGTTAAAATTCACTAGATCATTGGTTCTAAGATTATTTATAACCTCTTCTGGCTATATTAATAGATTCAATTTAGGTATGTGACATAATTTAGGTATCGTAGATTATTTTCATCACTAGTTTAGAACGGCTAAGGTTGGATAAGTGCGAACTGGGACTGCGAAGAACTGTGACAGTGAATCGGAAGACTGGAAGAACCGTTTAACTTATTTTAGAATATAAGGTTCCAAGAAGTACACGTACAACAAAAAGAGGATCATAACCCATAAGCTTAACACGAAAGGATAACCTCATGAGAGTACAAGTCCAAGAGTGTCAATGTCTTCACATTTATCAATCACAAGATAATTATTTATCTAAGCGTTAATTTATTAACTAACCCTTCCGAACTGAAGAGTTAGGTAATCAATTAACGTTAAACTATTTTCCTCCTCCATCGAAAGATGGAGGAGTGAATATGCAAGGAAGTCCATCATACAAGGAATTCCATCATAAAACCGTGACCTCTACATTTCGCAGAGCGAGACTCGGGATCGAGTAGTTTAATCCAAAACTAGTGAGAAACCAGTGCAAGAAGCTCTGTGCGATCACGGACTAAGCCTCACAAAGAAGTTGGTTAACCACGCCCCACCCTTTCTGGAGTAATTGCTTCCTAATAATTTCCTAATGGAATTTTCCTTAGAAATGGAAAGTATAGAGAAGTGAATGGAAACTGTTCCACAATAACTCTTGTCCTTTCTTTCTTTCCTGCACGAATTCTCGGATTTACTGCAATTTATTGAGACCAAGTCAAAGATAAAAGTCCTAAGTCAAGAGTAGATTTCTCCTCTTTTGACTCTACTCTAATAATTAGGATCCTTCTAGAAGTATAAAGGAATCTTTGAAAGGAATCTTGGATTGCTCCTTACAAGACAAAATACTAACACATAATTGAGCCAAAAAGGTCAACAACCCTCTTGATTGTTTGATCCTTAAGTCTCTACAACCGATAAAAATCAGTCACGCATAAGACAAGAGTGTATTATTCACATCCTTGTCATTTTATGCACAACCAAACAAAATAGTAGTTCTCACACTTTAGAATATTCTAACATTCTGTCCTCAAATACCTCCAACTCTAACTGTGACTACTCCTAGTTATCTGTCACTAACTTAGAGTATGGTCTAACCTTAGGACTTGTTTAGAAGACTCACCACACATAGTTATAACTATCCATATATTTACTACTATGCAACCCCTATGTGTTACAGCTCGAAGTTTCTCACGATCCAAGCCCCATGATTGATCTTCGGTCTGCAATGACATCGGACATCGACCCAAAGGTTGAAAGGAACGTTCGATGGATAGTTGAGATCCATTGTTCCTCACAACAAAATGTACACCGTCATATCTCAAGTCTCTCCGTATGTTACGATCGGAAGGATCACAGGAAGCTGTAACTCCATCATTCTTTCATGAATTCATCGCCAAAGTATGCAACTAACCACTGTCGAAAGTGATCGCGGTGGATGCAATGAAGCTTGATGTGAAACGGATTCGGGAAAGAAAGATCTGGAGCCGGTAACAAACCTCCGTCCATAACCACCACTCCTGCAGTTCTTCACTCCTCCATGCAGACCACCGAGAACTCTCACGAATCACCCGCTGAGAGAGAATGCCGTATGAACCTTCGATCCATCATTTTATACACAAATGCGACGACAAGGACCACTAAAGTGAACGCGCACAGATCGATGACTTGGCATGTTCCTCTACCGTTGTCGCGCTACTTGGCGACTACATGCTTGACTTCTACTCCGACGCTTGAGTTTAGTAGTTCTAGAAGTTAGCTCATATACTTCTAGTCCTTTATACATATGTTTGACACCTTTGCATACGGTGTTGACACTATTGTGTTATATATTTTGAGTCTTAGTAGGTTGATAGTATGTTATCTATCTTGTTCAAGCACTCCTGCGCTTGTGCAAATGATATCATGCTTATCTATGTTGTGAAAGTATATAACTTAGGGTTTCCATGCTGATAGAGGTTTAAGCTCATGGGTTGTACTTACTTGTCGCCCATGCACGCTTTCTAGATTGGTTAAGTTATCTTTTAGGGTTACGTGTTATTTTACATACCTTCGCGTGAAATTTAAGATTTACGCTGGCATTTTAGGGGCTGACGTGGTAGCCTTTGAGTGAAGTTGAGTTACCACGTGGATTAGGGCACTAAAGGACAACCAAGTGGAGCTATGAACTCCCATTGGTCTGTTTTTGTCTTTAGTTTAACTCTAAATTTAGAAACAGAGCTCTAAAGGAGAGTTCGAGCATTTGGTGAGGGGACTTCGAAATCGGAGAGCACAGGAGGGTAGAGCTCGTCATGCCAAGCACTTCCAGTGAAGTTTTCGATCGATTTGATGCAATAAAGACGAAGTTATGACCAATTGAAGTTCGAATTGTGCTAGAATTGAATCACTTTTGTTGGATTTAGGGTTTTCAGTGTCATTCGCAGCAGATTTGAGGAAATTGCTTCAAAACTTCGAGGTTGTGTTCTCTGCCAGCAGGGCTACGATTTCACAAAAAGTTTCATATCGATTGAGTGACTGAGTAATTCAGGGCGGCCGCTGAAGCCGAGGGGGTCTGAAAAGCTCTTAATCTAGAGCAGCGACTTCAGGGAAGGAGATCTAGAGTTCTACAACTAATCAGGAGTCCCAACTTCACAGGAGTGTTCAGCAAGCTGTGAACTGCAAATCCTGTAAGAAACTTCAAAATTGATAGAGCCAAACTTCTGTTATAGGTCGAAATAGCCATCTAGGTACCAGAAATTGCCGTAGTTTTCTTGCTCAGAACTTTTCTATCCATATCTCCGTGTCAGAATTTGATCTCAGGCTGAAACTTCGTGTGTGAGTTCAGTAGTACCTCATTTGCATGTAGGGGAAGTTTAGAAGTCTAAACCTTCATAGTTTTCTTCTCCGTGAGTGTCAAAGTTCGCCGCCGGATCCTATTACTCCCAGCTAGACCTGAATTTCGCTTTCAGAGCATATTACTAGATCTTACACATCTGTGTGAGTGTTTATAGCCCTATTGTGACCTGAAAGCCAACCTCTTGAGTAAACAACCACAGCCAGAAGCCCGGCGCTTTCCTAGGTAGACGGATTACACTCCGACATACTCTCTTTTTGGTGAACTCGACGTGAAACACCTAGGGTGGGAGTTTTCTTGAGAGTGTTACAGGATCAGATATCATGGCCAACCAAGGATCATCAAGTGGAGCTGCTGCTACTGCTCAGCAACCTGTTCAGTTGGATGCTGCTACGATGAAGATGTTCCAAGCTTTTTCCATGTTTATGCGACAGCAGCAGAGCACAGAGAGGAAGGAGGTATTAGCAACCAAGGCGTTGCAATCTGTGGTGCATCAGATGGACCAGTTCAAGGGTACAGATATTTCCAAGTATGTGCGATACTATGCTAGGGAGATGGAGGTGAACAAGGTACATGAGAAGGAGATGGTGGAGAACTTTGAACTTGCTGTTGTCCTTGAGATTCGTGGGCGTGTGAAGGAGCTCAAGCAGCAGCAAGGACAGAGTTGGGAGAGCTTTATGCGCGTTTTGAAGGAGGAGTACTACATTGAAGATTCAAAGAGGGTGATCAAGAGAATGTTCTTGGAGTGGGTGGTTAAGCCCAACAAAGGTTTGTCTGTAAATGAGTTGTTAAGGGAATTTGATCGTCAGTATGCTCAGCTTTCTAGGACAGAAAAACTTACACTAGAGGTGGAGAAGACCGAGCTTTTCCTACAAGCAGCGGACGTGACTATGCAAGAGAAGCTTGAGTTGTTGTTGGAAGACAAGAGTGATGAGAGAGGATTGAAAACTGACTAGAAGGAGGTTGAAGAGGCTGTTTCTTTGCTGACCAAGAGATAGAGAAGAAGGGACAAGGTGGTGGTAAGTGAAGCAGCATCTCTGATAATTCCTGTCAAGCAGTTGCTTACTAAGCCTGCTTTGGTAATTGCTAGAGAGGAAGACTCACCGCTTGATGAGTTGATTAAGGGTATGAAGGAGCTTAAGCTTAAGCTCACTAGGTTAGAAGAGAAGGAGCAGAATGTACAACCTGCTATGCAGAGACCTCAGATGAGAGAAGGCTTTGTTCTTCGTTGTATATGGTGTGATAGCCTAGACCAAGTAAGAAGAGATTGTGGGGAGTTTTCAGATGCATTAAGGAAGGATCTTATCTTCTTCAAAGATGGTAAGATCCATCTGAGAGAGACTGGGATGATTTTGGGAACCAACTTTGGCAAGGGTGGTATGAAGAGACTTGTGAATGAGATATCGGCATCACATGTTGTTTCTCTTGTGAATGCTGCTACCTGTGGAGTGAAAGTGGAGATGGAGAGAGAGAAAGGGACTACTGGGTTGTGGTCTGATGTAGTGCGGTCCGTAGCTAGAACAGAGTTAGACAAGGATGTGCTATAGAGGGTTGGCAACTCAATTCGAGAAACTACAGGATGGAATGACCCTGTGGACACTATGTCAGTGCATGCTTATGTTGCAAGAAGTCAGCATGAAGCTCTACTAGAAGAAAAACGCAGGAGAGAGGATGCAGGTGAGGCTTCTACAGCCAAACAACCTGCTACAAGGAGTGAAAGGGCTAGACCAGAGACAAGACAGGAGACAACACCTACTCGGGAGGAGACTATGGAGGATCTACCACCTACAACACCAAAGGAGAAGGAGAGAAGCAAGGAGAAGGGTAAGATGCCTGCATATAAACTTCAGTCTGACATTGAGATTGCTACAGACCTGAAGCAGGTGTTAGAGAATCGTATCTTGAATGGGAAGGTTGAGTTTACTTTGGGTGAGATTCTTGAGATTGCAAAGCGTGAGTTCCATGAGGTTATCATAGATATCATCAAGAGGAAACGTCAGATTCTGGGCGAAGCAGCTACGCTGAACGCTCTAGGGACTAAACTGTCGGAGGATGAGGAAGATGAAATTGCTGGTTATTGCTCTCAAGTATCAGAGGGAAGATCAGATCAGCACGTGAGGTTTGAAGATGAGATGGAAGCATCGCAGAAGAGCCATTATTCTCACAACCATTGGGCGTGAGCAACCACAGAGACCTTAGTGAAGCTGGGTGATCTAGAGGAACTTGTGGTGGCATTGATTGATCACGGCTCAGAGATTAATCTGATATCTAAGGAGTTGTACAAGCGTGGGAGGTGGCCCATAGACACCGACCATGGATGGCTTATCCGTGCTGCCAACAACCAGCGGGGAGAACTTTATGGTGCTTGCCTCAACATCAAGGTAACTGTGGGTGACATCAGTGATGTTCAGAATTTCTTTGTGCAAGACATGTCAACCTATCCTATCATTCTAGGGCAGCCTTACATTACTGCTGTTAGAATGGAGACACGAGTTATGGATGATGGTTCAGCTTACGCTAGGATACGTAGTAGAGATGACAAAAGAGCTGTTCAGTTTTTGACTGTTGCTGCAGAACATGAAAGGAATAGTGATAGCTTGAGAGACCGTCCACTACCTAAGATTACTCAGGAATTTAGAGAGTCTAGGGGTTTTGGCAAAGTACCATTGAAGAGCGAGACTTCAACGGTACAGTAGAGATAGGATTCTCGCCTGATCTAGTAAAGCATGAAGCTTTATCCACTAGCTTCTTGGGACTGACGTCATGTGGATCAGTATGTTATAGGAAGGTTGAGAATCTGAAGAGGTTTGAGAGGCAACATGTGAAGTATGTACATCAGTCTTTGTGGGATAGTGGAGAATTAGCAGGAGATGAATACATATCTGGAGTGTTTGAAGAGCAGTATTTGGTAGATACTATAAGGGAGTTGAAATCTATATTAGAAAGCTCTACAGATGATGTAGATAGAGTGGTGAGAGTGAGCTCCAAGGAGCTTTATGATGTAATTGATAAGTTTATAGATCGACAAGAAGTGTATGTGGAGACCAAGTACAAGTCAGTGGCAAAGAAAGTCAAACCAGTGGCTTTGCCTTTGCCACTCGATTACAATCAGAAGATGGAGCATGCTGCACGAGAACCGACGCTCAGAGGACCGAGAAGAATTGGACACCAGTTCACAAAAACAACACTGAAGGAGCTGAAGATTGGAGGTGATGGATTTCTTACCGAGTAAGAGAAGAAGAGCTTCAGGGAGATGCTATCTAGGCATTGTAAGGCGTTCGCGTTTGAGTCACATGAAGTAGGATGTGTAGATCCAAGTGTAGTTTCACCTATGGTAATCTTTACTATACCGCATGTGCCTTGGAATCTACGTCCTATCCCTGTGCCTAGAGCTCATCTGCCAAAGCTGATAGACTTGTTTAATGAGAGGATTAGGATGGGTATCTTGGAACCATCTATAGCTCCCTACTCTAGCAGATGGTTTACTGTTCCGAAGAAGAGTGGAGCTTTGAGATTCATTCAAGATATGCAGCTAGTTAACAAGGTGACTATCAGGAATATGGGTATAGGACCTATTGTAGACGAGTTTGCAGAGGCTTTTGCTGGTCGTGCTATCTATTCAATGAGAGACTTATATTCAAGGTATGATCAGTTTCAGTTATCCTCTGAAAGTAGAGACTTGACTACAATGAGGACACCTTTGGGGTTACTAAGGATGTGCATCTTGCCACAAGGTGCTACCAATTCTGTAGCACATATGATGAATGACATGAATAAAGTTTTGAGGGATTTCATCCTTGAAAAAACTATGCCATTCCTTGATGATGTGCCGATCAAAGGATGTGCTGAGGAGGAGAAGAATGAGGTAATGGATCAGAGGGGGTGCCGTAAGTTTGTTGCAGATCATATAGTTGACTGCGATAAGATATTGAGTCGACTGGAGGAGGTTCATTTGACTTTATCAGGAGCAAAGTCTGTATTTGGATAACAGGAGGTGTTAATAGTGAGACATCTATGTGGATCTTATGGTCGGAAACCTTGTCCAAATAAGGTTGATGTCATTCGAAGAATGAAAGAGACGTGTGGATCGGTTACTGAGGTGAGAAGATTTCTAGGTGCATGTGTGTTTTATCATATATGGATTCCACACTTTGCACATGTAGCAGATCCGTTGTACAAGTTGATGAGGAAGGGGCAAAGATTTCAGTGGCAAGAGGAGCAAAGCGAGTCTATGAAGAAGTTGAAGGATTTGTTGTCTTCACCACCAACTCTACGGAAGGTAACATATGAGTTGGGCAGATCCGTTATCCTTACTGTAGATACTAGTCCTATTGGCATTGGATGGGCTATAGGACAAGATGATCAGGATGGAAATAGATATGTGGTGCGTTTTGGTGCTAAGGTATTAAGTTCACGGCAGAGAGACTACCCTCAGGTCAAGAGAGAGCTATGGGGAGTAGTTACTGCGATGAAGAGTGATAAAGAATACTTGATAGGAGCACCTGTGGTTGTGGAGACAGATTGTTTACCTCTCTTGGGAATGATCACTAGCTGTACAACTCCAGATATTGCTATGTTGAGGTGGATAGCATATATCAAGTCCTTGAACCCAGAGTTTAGACATATTGCAGGAAAAGACAATCTTGTGGCAGATATGTTATCAAGGGCTAGGTACTACGGTGAGAAGGAAATGATAGATGACCAGAAGGATGTGGGAATAGAGTTCTATTCCAATGTTCTTGCTAGAAAGGATAGAAGCTATTTTGCAGCTCCATTGGAGTTATTTGAGAAAACTATGTACGATGGCGAGTGGTTGGATCTTGGGCGCTATTTGAGTTCATTGGAAAGGCAAGAAGACTGATCTGATGCAGATTTCAAGAGGATCCGTGGAACAGCTTATGGGTACTTTTTATATGGAGGACATCTATGGAAGCGCCCTAAGCTACAAGGAGGTGTACCACAGCGGGTGGTATGTGACCTAGAATTGCAGCAGAAGTTGATCAAGGAGTTCCATGAGAGTCTATGGGCCGGTCATAGAGGAGTTTGGGCTACATTTACCAAGATAAAGGAGAAGTATTGGTGGAAGGGTATGTATAAAGATGTAGTACAGTTTGTTTCATCCTGTATTTCTTGCCAGATGTATTCCAACATACGTCATCGTGATGGATTGCATCCTACTTATCCTTTAGCCATTCATTACAAATGGGTAGTGGATCTGATAACTATGCCATTTGGACTTGGACAAATGAGGTATCTAGTCTTGGCTAGAGAAGATCTATCTAACCAAGTTGAAGGCCGTGCCTTGAGGATGAAGACCACTGCTAGTGTCTGCCGCTTTCTACTTGAAGATGTTATTTGTAGGTATGGGTGTGTGGGAAAGATCACTGCAGATAGGGGCGAGCTGGATTCACAAGAAGCAGTTGAGTTCTTCAAGCGATTGGGGATCAAGTTGGCGTTAACCACTGCTTACAATCCTGAAGGAAATGGCAAGAGCGAACGAGGTCATCCTCCAATCATCAAAGCTTTGGTGAAAGCTTGCAAGGGTAAGATCCGTGAATGGCCTAGACTGCTACCGTTTGCTTTATGGGCAGACTGTACAACTCATAGTACCGTTACAGATTACATGCCAGCAGAATTGATACTAGGACAGAAACCTGTGATGCCAATTGAGGAGGTTGTGCCTACTTGGAATGTTTTGCCATGGGAAGATGGTAGAAGTACGGAGGATCTTCTTGCATTAAGGATCCACCAGTTAGAACGAGGACCTGAGGATGTTGCCAAAGCTGTGGAAACATCCTCAGGTCTTCGTTTGATAGAACGCATAGATTACGACCCAAACGAATTAAAGAAGGTGATTGGGTGTTAGTCTATGATAGTAGTCTTGATAATCAGCATAGCACTATCAGGAAGTTCTCCAAGAGATGGTTTGGACCTTATGTGGTGTGAGAAGTTTATGATAATGCCACATACTCCTTGAGAGAGTTAGATGGTGCAGTGCTCAAGATACCAGTCGCTGGAAAGAGAATCAAGCTCTTTAGGAGGAGAGGGGAGGACCAGAACGTTGCATAGTTTACGGAGGATGAAGCTGAAGACTCAATGCAGGTTGAAGATGAGTTTGAAGCCGAAGCTGAAGAGTCTTGATCTGGATGGCACATACCGAAGGATGTGCAGGTTTAGAGGGGGTGGATGTCGCGCTACTTGGCGGCTACATGCTTGACTTCTACTCCGACGCTTGAGTTTAGTAGTTCTAGAAGTTAACTCATATTACTTCTAGTCCTTTATACATATGTTTGACACATTTGCATACGGTGTTGACACTATTGTGTTATATATTTTGAGTCTTAGTAAGTTGATAGTATGTTAGCTATCTTGTTCAAGCACTCTTGCGCTTGTGCAAATGATATCATGCTTATCTATGTTGTGAAAGTATATAACTTAGGGTTTCCATGCTGATAGAGGTTTAAGCTCATGGGTTGTACTTACTTGTCACCCATGCACGCTTTCTAGATTGGTTAAGTTATCTTTTAGGATTACGTGTTATTTTACATGCCTTCGCGTGAAGTTTAAGATTTACGCTGGCACTTTAGGGGCTGACGTGGTAGCCTTTGAGTGAATTTGAGTTACCACGTGGATTAGGGCACTAAAGGACAACCAAGTGGAGCTATGAACTCTCATTGGTCTGTTTTTGTCTTTAGTTTAACTCTAAATTTAGAAACAGAGCTCTAAAGGAGAGTTCGAGCATTTGGTGAGGGGACTTCGAAATCTGAGAGCACAGGAGGGTAGAGCTCGTCATGCCAAGCACTTCCAGTGAAGTTTTCGATCGATTTGATGCAATAAAGATGAAGTTATGACCAATTGAAGTTCGAATTGTGCTAGAATTGAATCACTTTTGTTGGATTTAGGGTTTTCAGTGTCATTCGCAGCAGATTTGAGAAAATTGCTTCAAAACTTCGAGGTTGTGTTCTCTGCCAGCAGGGCTACGATTTCACAAAAAGTTTCATATCGATTGAGTGACTGAGTAATTCAGGGCGGCCGCTGAAGCCGAGGAGGTCTGAAAAGCTCTTAATCTAGAGCAGCGACTTCAGGGAAGGAGATCTGGAGTTCTACAACTAATCAGGAGTCCCAACTTCACAGGAGTGTTCAGCAAGCTGTGAACTGCAAATCCTGTAAGAAACGTCGAAATTGATCGAGCCAAACTTCTGTTATAGGTCGAAATAGCCATCTAGGTACCAGAAATTGCCGTAGTTTTCTTGCTCAGAACTTTTCTGTCCATATCTCCGTGTCAGAATTTGATCTCAGGCTGAAACTTCGTGTGTGAGTTCAGTAGTACCTCATTTGCATGTAGGGGAAGTTTAGAAGTCTAAACCTTCATAGTTTTCTTCTCCGTGAGTGTCAAAGTTCGCCGCCGGATCCTATTACTGCCAGCTAGACCTGAATTTCGCTTTCTGAGCATATTACTAGATCTTACACATCTGTGTGAGTGTTTATAGCCCTATTGTGACCTGAAAGCCAACCTCTTGAGTAAACAACCACAGCCAGAAGCCCGGCGCTTTCCTAGGTAGACGGATTACACTCCGACACGGTGCGATCACTTAAACAGATAATCACAAACGTGGCACTCATCACACCGTTCGACGAGTTACGCGATACGATTCACGAAACACAGAAAAGAAACACAACCTACGTTCCACGAGAATTTCACACAGGAGCCGAACCACAACACGACATCCACCCCTTATAAACCTGCGCATCCTCTGATATGCGCCAACACTCACAAGTTGTGGTCGGCATCACACTATATCTTCGTTATATTGACTGATGTTGTCGTTAGCAATATCTTCGTCATCCAAATCTTTTCCGTCATCATCCAAGAGATCAAACTCTGCTCCAACTTCCTCCATGCTTATCTCTTTATCTCGCTTCTTGAAGAGTTTCACATGCTTGCCTGCAATGGGAACCTTAAGCTCTGCCCCATCAAGCTCTCTTAGTGAATATGTGGCATTGTCATGTACAACAAGAACCACATACGGTGTCGTGTTGTGGACCGGCTGCTATCTGAAATTCAAACTTCGATGCTTGTCGCTCCAAAGACACTCATGAGAAGACAAGCTAGGCCCCAGCTTACGAGTTTTTTGGCACCATTTCGGATCTTTGTTTTCATCGCATCAGTGGATAGAGCTTCTTGTCAGCTTTCCATAGGCACTTCATCTACTTCGTTTGGACGCCTAGTGGAGAAGTTACAGGACTCTAAAGATGGAGAAAACAAGCTAGGCCCCAGCTTACGGGCTTTTGGCGCAACTTCGGATCTTCACTTTCATCACATAGATGGGTAGAGTTTGTTGTCAGCTTTCCATGGGCATCTTGTTTACTTCGTTTGGACATCCAGGGAAGAAGTTATGCGATTCGAAAGAAGATAAAATCAAGCTAGGCCCCTAGTTACTTGCTGACTGGGTATTCAGGGCTTCAGGCGTTATATCAAAGACGCAAGGGGCCTGCTTCTGATTATTCAGGATTCAGGAAAGAACTGTACGTACAGATCGTAACAAGGGGGCAGCTTAAAGGGGCTAGCTTGCGCCTGCGACCTGTCAACGGACGGTTCGAGAGATTTAGGAGTCCAATGCAAGCGCGCAAGGCGTCGTTGGGTTCAGATCTGTGCAGGCTACGCACTGGTTCAAACGGTTTGGGAAGAGATGGATCGGGGAGTGTGTACTGAGGGAAATTGAGACGCAGGAAGCAGATTTGAGGTTTTCAGTTACCTGTGAAGGAGAGTTGGACCGTTCGGGCCGTTCCCGAGTCCAAACTTGCTGTCCTTGGATCCAATGGGATCAGAACACCGAGTTCTACAGGAAATTGAAGACGATACCAGTTTTCATCGGACGGTTTGGAAGTTATGAGTGAAATTGGCTCGCAGGGAAGCGCTTACATCAGATTTTCGTTCACCTGCGACCTGAGGTTGGGCTGTTCTTCGTGATCGGTGAGCCAAGCTCTTCGTTCTTGGTGCCTACGCGATCAGGGAGTCTTCATCTACTCATAGGAGAAGACCGTGTGTGAATTGGATTGTTGGTTTGAGTGTGGTGAGCAAGTTTGAGCCGCAGGGAGTTGATTTACGTCAGTTTTTTGCAACCTGCGGCCAAATTTCTCGAGTGGTTTTGCAAGGGGAACTCCAAACGACTTGTTTGGAGTCTCGTTGGGTTCAGGGTAGCTAGATCTATCTGCCAGCGAAGACGGATATCAGTTTGGACGATCCGTTTGTGCGATGTGAGCGGTTTTAAGCCGCAGGGAGGAGTTTTTGGAGGTTCGGTCATCTGCGACCGAAAATCGACGATATCTCGGCTGTTGGGAGTCGGATCTGGAGGTTTCTTGGGTTAACGGAGTCAGCGGAGGAGACCCTATCGACATCTGAAGTCCGTTCAGCGAAAAGAGGAAGTCCACAGATAGGTCTTTTTCGGTTTCTTCGCTACGGGTTTTGCTCGTTTGAGTTTGTTAGAATTCTGGTTGGTTGTATACAGCTTGTGGTAGCTAGCTTTAGCTAAGAGCTTATACATGGATGTGGTTTGGACTTGGGTTTGGATCTTGTGATATTGCTGTGGCTCTGTTTGTTAGCAAAGAGAAGTTTTTCTTGCTTTGAGCTACGCTTCGGTGGTTTTGGGTCGGGGTTGTGATTCAGGGGTTTGTTTTAGGGCTTCTGAAGTAGGTTACATACCGCTCTGGTCTGTTCCTCAGTTTTGTGCTGTTTGGAGAAAGAATCGGCAGTGTACATACATTTGGAGTTGGTATATATCGCAGCATTTGTTTTTGTGGTTGTTTTTCTCTGTCTTGTCTCTGTTTCAACACACAGCATCTCCACAGCCAGGAACCTCGCGTTTTCCTGGACATCCTTCATGCAATATCCGACACGACAACGGACCAAACCATCGCTTAGAGAATTTTCTAAGCACACTGTGTTGGTTGTCCAAGCTACTATCGTAGACCAACACCCAATCTCCTCTTTTAATCTCCTTCGGTCTTAATCGGTGATGCTTATCAAATCTGTCCTTGTTTCTCAAGCGCGCCTCTTTCAGCTTCTCCAATGCGATCTCTACATCTTAAGGTCTTCTCTCTAGTTGACGAATTCTGACAGTAAGAAGATCTTCTATAGACATACCATCCTCCCAAGGTAGAACACTCCAAGTGGGTATGTGCGCCTCAATGGGCATGATAGGTTTCTGCCCCTGCATCAACTCCGCCGGCATATATCTCGTAACTGAACTATGAGTCGAACGATCAGCCCATAATGCAAACGGAAGAAATCTTGGTCATTCTCTTGCCCTCCCCTTGCAAGCTTTCACAATAGCTTTCACAATAGGAGGATGACCACGTTCACTCTTCGCATTACCCTCAGGATTGTAGGCTGTGGTGAGAGCTAACTTCACACCACATCTCTTGAAGAACCCTTTAGCCTCATCATTGTTCAGCTCTCCTCGATCAGCCGTGATCTTCCCAACACAACCATATCTACAAATCACATCTTCCAACAAGAATTTGCAGACTCCCTCTTTGGATTTTGTCCGTAAGGCTCGCCCTTCCACTTGGTTGGACAAATCCTCACGTGCCAAAACTAAGTATCGCATCTGCCATATACCAACTGGCACAATAACAAGATCTACTACCCACTTATAATGCATTGCAAGTGGATAAGTAGGATGTAACTCATCTCGATGCCGAATTCTTGAATACTCTTGACAAGTTTGGCATGTCTCCACAAATTGAACTACATCTCTGTACATGTTACGCCACCAATATCTCTCCTTCAACTTTGTAAAGGTGGCATAAATACCTCTATGTCCTGCCCACAAGCTCTCATGAAACTCCTACATGAGTAACTTCTGCATGTCAACCTTGCACACAACCCTTTGTGGCATCTTACCACCTTGCTTAGCATATTTTCACAAATAACCACCTTGTAGCAGGTAGTTATACGCCTTCCTCCTGATTTGTTTAAAGTGAGCATCACTCCATCCTGACTGTCTAGTCAACAGGCTTAGATAGCGTCCTATGTCTATCCATTCTCCTTCATATAGCTCTTCCATGAACGGTTTTGATTGCTCACACTCACCTCCTTGAGCTCTACAGAAAACAGTAATACCAACGTCTTCTGTATCTTCTATCATCTCCTCCTCATCCTCATACCTCGCACGAGATAACATATCAGCTATTGAATTGTTCTTCCCCGCTATGTGTCGGAACTCAAGATTTAAGGACTTGATGTAAGCAATCCAGCGTAGCATAGCAATATCAGGGGTGTTACAATTTGTAATCATCCCTAATAGTGGTAAACAATCTGTTTCTACTATTACTGGCGCTCCAATCAAATAGTCCTTTTCAGCTTTCATAGCTGTAACTACTCCTCATAACTCTCTCTTCACTTGAGGATAGTTTCTATGTCATTCACTCAACACCTTTGCTCCAAATCTGACTGCAAACCGATTCTCTTCTTCATCATCCTGTCCTACTGCCCATCCAATGGCTATCGGACTAGTATCAACAGTAAGTATCACTGGTTTGCTATCCTCATACCTCACACGACGAAGTACAGGTGGAGAAGATAACAATTGCTTCAATCTCTGAATCGTCTCAGTATGCCTCTCCTCCCATGCAAACCTCTTGTGCTTTCTCGACAGATCATAAAGAGGATCAGTCACATGTGCAAAATGTGGAATCCACACATGATAGAAGACACAAGCTCCAAGAAACCTTCTCACCTCTGTTGTTGAACCACAAGTATCCTTCATCTGCCGTATTGTAAACCCTCCGCGGTCCTATCGATCAACTACCCCCCGATCTCTCAACCTCCACGATCGTCATCCACAAATCTGCAACATGTCGGGCCTGTCTCTCACTCAGGGGTCACCTCTGATGGCTTTGATGGAAGCACACCATGAACTTGAAGGGAAAATGCTGAGTTCACTCATTCATACACCCACAAACTTATCAACTAAAAATCTCCTTAAACACATCAACTAAAATCCTCCATTCTAACGACGTCTCTCAAGTTCTCACATGTTAAAAATATCCCACACTCTCTATATTACTCAAGTTGTCATTACGACAATGTGAAAACAAGGATGAGGAGCTCTTCTCTACTCCTCTATTTATACATTCTAGGTTTTTACTTTGGTACCCCCGGTAACTCAGCCGTAACTACTTTTACCGGGTTTTACTAAGATATTACTTAAGGTAAAAGCATTGATCACATGGGCTTTTAACCTTTTCACATGGGCTTATTCCTTCAAAGTCAACAACTTCTAGAAGGATTCTGGAATATTCTCAAGGAATCTCGAATTTCCACCCCCTCTCTACACTAGGACCCACTAAAAGGAAACATGTGGAATCTCTTCTTGTTTTTAATGCCCACAAAGTCCACAACTTTAATCCAACCACTAATATCAAGTCAAAAAGGAGATAAGGGATACTTTCCACCTCCTTTCTACCTTTTAGACAAGATGACAAGATAGTAGTGCTCACTCTTTAGCAAATATCTGAATTCTGCCAAAAGTACAGCTAAGTTTAACCATAACTAACTTTTAGCTAGTCATGACTAACTTGATACATCCTTAAAGTACTTTGGCAGCCAATAAACATTCTCAACACTTAGTTATAACTAAACACCTTACTAATAGACAAACTTCCTACGTGTAACATAGGTCGTTACATTTTACCCCCGGACTAAATTTTCGCTCCGTCCTCGGAGTGAAGAGAGAACTTTCGTCGACGAAACAACTTCAACTTGTCATGATTTACTCGATCAAATCTCCTTCCTCCCCGCTCCTGAAGGTCATATGTGAAGTTGCTCCACACCTTATCTACAACAAAAGGACCAAAATATCTCGGAAGAAACTTCTTCCTAGCCCTCTTGAATCTGATAGCATCATACAACATAACCCAATCTCTGACTTGAAAAGGTTTTATCTCCCTCTTGCCCAACCGTTTGTCGTAACTCTTCTTTTGATACGCTTGAGCTCGTTCCATCCGGATCATTGCTACCGCTCGGGTCTCTTCCAACTCCATGAGTTGCTCCCTTCTTGATCTGACCACGTCTTCTCCTCTCGACCTCTTCAACTTTCGTTGAATAGTTTGAAAAGTATCCAATTCGAATTGGATCGGCAACTTGGACTCCACTCCATAAACCAGTCGAAATGAGGAGTATCCAGTAGAAGTCTTTGTTGTCGTTCGGTACTCCCATAAGATGGCATGTAGCCTCTTATCCCAAGTATGTTTCGCAGTTTCAACACCAGCATCTTTGGCGAGCATCATACAAAAGTGTAAGATTGGTCTTCTCCGCAAGACCATTAGCATTTGGTTTGTATGAGGTCGTTACTCGTGGCTTGATAGAAAAGTGTTGTAGCATAGCAGTAGTCATGCTCCCTACAAACTCTCCTCCTCTATCTGAGACCAACTCTAACAGACATCCAAATCTCGTGATGATCCTCTTCCATAGGAATCTACCGACTTTTGTTTCATTGGTCTCTCTCAAAGGTCTAGCCTCTACCCACTTGGTACAATAGTCAGTGGCGACTACAATGTATCTATTGCCTCGAGGTGTCTTATTAAGAGGACCTACAAAGTCAATACCCCATTTCTCAAACGGCCCTAATACTGGAATTGATCTTAACGGAGGTGTTCTAGTAGACTTTAGAGCAAATGCTTGACATACGTCACAAGTTTTGCAATAGTCTAAACACTCTTTGAAAATCCCTCTCCAGTGATAACCCGCATCCAAAATCTTGAAGGCTGTTATCTTACCAGCAAAGTGACCTCCGCAAACAGTTCCGTCGTGAAACTTGTGCATTAGCTTGAATGCCTCCTTCTGACCAACTGCTCTCCTTAGTAACCCATCTGCTCCTTGATGAAACAAAATTCCCTCCACCATGATGTAAGGTTTGCATCTCTTGATCAACGCGTTACGTTCTCGGGTATGCATACCTTCTAGAAAAGAGCCATCTACAAGGAAACTCCAGATTTCCTTGTACTCGTCCGGTATCTCCTCGATGCTTGTGATGGTCATCAGATGCTCGTCTGGAAATGAATCATCAAACGGTTCTTCTCCCTCATCATCATAAGCCCTTGACAAAAGATCAGCATTCGCATGCTTCTTCTCTGGTCTATCTTCGATCACATAATCGTATTCTGTTAGAAGGATCTTCCAACGAGCAATACGACCTTCGGCATTAGGCTTATTAAAGATATACTTTAAAGCCTTGTGATCTGTGACTATGGAAAATTTCCCTCCTAGCAAGTAGTGTCGAAATTTCTTCAATCCAAAGATCACCGCTAATCCTTCTCGTTCAGTCACGGAGTAATTCTTCTCCGCTGGAACTATCTGCCTACTAGCATAAGCTACAGGATGATCATGCCCATCTCCATCTAGCTGACTTAATGTACATCCGATTGCTACATTGGAGGCATCCGTATACAGAATAAATGCTTTACTCCACTCAGGTTTAGCAAGTATAGGAGCTGTCACTAATGCCTTTTTCAGCTCCTCAAATGCTTCCTTTGCCTTCTGATCATGCACTATCAAGTCAAAATCAACTCCCTTCTTCATGTACATAGTCAAAGCTATTGCTTTGTTTGAGAAGAAAAAGACAAACCTACGATAATATCCAACCATGCCAAGAAACTGCCTCAACTTTGTCAAGTTGATCGGAAATGGAAGATCCACAATCTTCTTCACCTTCTCAGGATCTACCGCAATCCCATTCTTGGAAATGATGTGCCCTAACAGCAGACCTTCTTCGCAGCCAAAGATGCACTTTTCTGGATTTAGAGAAGCGTTGGCTTGCTCCAACCGCTGCAAAACTTTGATCACATGATCAAAGTGGTCCTCCTTTCGTCCGTACACACAGAAATCATCAATGAAATCCCGAACAAACTTCCCTATGAATGGTTCAAACACCTTGTTCATGAACCTTTGAAACGTGGCCGGAGCATTACACAATCCGAATGGCATCACCCGAAATGCAAATGTTCCCCAAGGAGTAGTCAAAATAGTCAACTGTTGGTACTCCTGTGCTATCTTGATCTGGTTATACCCACTATAACCATCACCAAAGCTGTACCACTCATGACCAGCAACTTCCTCCAAAATCTCATCTATAAATGGTAGAGGATAATAATCCTTCTTGATAACTGCATTCAGCTTCTTATAGTCTATGCACACTCGCAGCTTACCATTCTTCTTCTTGACAATCACAATGGGTGAAACCCATTCTGAGTTCTCCACCTCATAGATGAAACTCGCCTCCTTCAACTTGTCTATCTCCTCCTTGACCATCATTGCCGTTGTGAGATTGACCCTTCTCTGCTTCTGTCGAACTGGTCTTGCGTGCTCCTCCAATTCGATTCGATGAGTCTCGAGAGTCACCTCCTTCAAATCCTTGTAGCTGAAAGCAAACACATGGATATATTTTCGAAATATATCTAGGAATCTACTTTTCTCTTCTTGAGTGACATTGATATCAAACTTCAGGGTAGAGAGTCTTCTCACAATCTCTGCCTCACTCAACTCTTCTTTGTCAAGATCTTTCTCCACTGCTGGTCGAGGCAACAAGTCAATAGCACTAAGCTGATGTAATGATTCATCTCGACCAAATCCTTCGTCCTCAGACGAGGATTCTTGATCGTAAGAATCTCCGGTATCTACTTCAGAGACACTCTGATCATCCTCCGTATCAGATTCCCAGTAGTCACTAGTGGGTCTATCAGAGTCAGAAGTCACAACTCCAATACTCGAGAGAGGAACTATCACTCTATGATCTCTAGACCCAATCCGTAAGTATCCCTTGTGCCACCTATCAGTGGTGCGCACAACTCTCAACCAAGGCCTACCTAGGAGCAAATCATAACTAGAGTCCTTTAACACTTGAAGGGACATCAACGTTTGAACTCCCATCACAGACACGACCACCTTCTCTAACACACCAAGAGGTCTTACCCGTTGTTTGTTAGCCATCCCCACGACAATGCTAGCCGGGCGAGTTGGTTCCATCCCCAACTTCTTCATCAACCTCTCCGATATGGCGTTGACAGCCGATCCTCCATCCACCAATACGTCAGAGACGTAGTGACCATTCAACCGGACTTCAATCTTTGAAGCCCTAGTGCATACCTCTGAAGCATGCACATCCACCACACCAACTCCCACAGACTTTGATGTCTTGCTCTTGGGTTTCTTCTTCTTGCTTCTCTTAGAACTCAGTCCTCCTCTTAGTTCTCTTCGTAAGCTGGGATTAAGTGCGATCAGTTGTCCAACAGTGATGTTGGCTTTCTGAGCACCCACATCTTCAACCACATCATATCCCGCTTGGGAAGATGAAATGGTGAAATCCGCCATCCCTAGCTTCCTTCTTGGCTCCCTTGGTGTACTCGAAACATTACTCGAACGAATACTTCTACTTGCTGACTCCTCCATGAAAACCGGTTCATCAGAAAATCGAGTTCTTTTCCTTTCTTGAGCTAAAAGCTCTACCGGTGCATGAGAAGATGAACTCTCTCCTTTCTCGTAGATGGGATCTCGCACGACATCGATAGTAGCCAACCCCTTGTCTCGTCCTTGTGATGGATTTCCTCCACCCACATTCATTCTGATAGCTTCGGCACCTCTTGCTCCGTTGTTAGGACAATTTCGCTGGAAATGAGAACCTCCACATGTCCAACAAGTGATTCCTCCAAAGTTACCTTGGTTGCCTCCAAAGTTACCTTGATTTCCTCGGTTGGGATTGTTGTCGTAACCTCTTTGACCTCCTCCTCCACCTTTGTTCCTCCATTCTCGTAACTGCACCATGTTTATCTTGAGATCCGCAAGAGTATCGGTGATGCTCTTCAGCTCGGCATGAAAATCAGAGGTGGCAGTAGACATCGTTGTTGGGACAAACGGTCTTGGCACCACCGTTGGAGTAGGAGCTGACGTTGAAGCAATCACCAATTGTGATGGTGCAGGTGCGATCATTGTGGCTACACTAGGAGTCGGAGTCGACACCAGAGCAGCATGATGAGGTTGGATGATATCTCCTTCATCCAAACTCTCTTCCATGTTTGTCGCAATCTTGATGACCTCCGCTTTGGTTGTTGGCTTCTCGTACCTCACTTGGGTTCGAATTGAAGGTCTCAACCCTCCCACCAAGTTCTTGGTCAACACTGCTCCAATCTCCGTCATCGTTAGCTCCACATTGTCTCCACCCTTCCGTAGGACCGTCCGAAACCGTTGCTCCAACTTATCCACCCTTTCGGCATATTGCCGAACTTTCTCGTCGTCCCGTTGCTTCAAATGAGTAAGCTCCACCATGAGCTTCTCATAACTCTCTTCTGGAAGAAATTCTTCGATGAGTGCATTACTCAACGTCTCCCATGTGTCCTCAACTGCACCAGGTGTCTTGCTCTTCACTCGGTCGTCATACCACGTAAGAGCAAAATCTTCTAAAAACTCTGGCAGTAACAACACCCATTCTTCCTTCCTTCTCACGTTGTTTCCGATGCAACCCCTTTTGAAGTCTCGTACAAATGGTTCTACATCTTCATTGTCCTCCCATGAAACACTGGTAACTTCCCCATCTTGTAACTATTCTTTCTACTCTTCTAATTTTTGTGCAATAACTACTCGCTAAAAGAGTACGAACATCACCAATTCCATTCGCGAATAATCTACCATAGGTAAAATGAAAGGAAATGGTTGTAACAACACCTCTTGTGCCATCTCTTCTCCCAAGGTAATCATGAGCCTGAGTCACATCACCGCCTTCTCCACCATCCGAATGACGATCTCCATCACAACTCAGCTGAGTCCTCTTTTGAAGTCGACAACTTCTCCGTCTCAGCTCTTTGAGTCTCGTCCAACTTCTCGACTACTGACGTAAGTAGGGCGGTCACATCGACGCACTTGTGTCCTCTGGATAGATCACCCACTCCACAACTTGGACAAGGATCTTCGCCTAGAAGATGAATTGGCGTTGGTGACGATGGACCCACTCGAAGACTTAAATCAGTAAACTCCCGCTTCCCTTTAGCTCTCTCGGTTCTGATTCTAGTTGAACAATTCACTACTTTGTGTCCCAACCCTCTACAGAAATAACACCACAAGTCGGTTTCTACTCTTCTCCTCGGAGATTCTACTTGAGGTTTAGTACTAGGGTTTTCAAACTCGACGATAATCTCTCTCGAACTTTCTCCGACACTTACTATGACATCTAAACCTTGAGGAATGTTTCTAAATCTAACTTTCCAATCTTTTGAATTTCCACTCATGTTGCATCTTCTCAACCATTAAGTGGACAAAATATCATAGAGGAAAATAATTCTACCTCACTTTCTTAACTCTTCCGAGCTTTATATTGGAAATCATGTATTATACATGCTATACACGAAATAAAATCTAATCTAAAATTAACTATCGAAGATATGATCCTCCTCACCATCGTTTGTACTAATCACAACAGACATCTTGAACTCACTCTTGTAAGGATCCAACTCTACTTCACCAGGAGCATTCGTGGCCTCCACAGTGAATGATGCTTTAAACTCGGCTTTCTTCAAATCTGTGTCAATGGTCGCGGAAGCTTCTTCGTATAGGGTAAAGAGGGCACCCCAAGTGCTATAGATGCGGGTTCGTAACTCATCTATACTTAACTTGGGCTTCTCCGTCTTTGTTCGAACTCCTAAACGTCTCTTCTTCCATCTCGTCATTCGAATTGGATTCCTCATGAAGTATCTTCAAGACCTCCTTGTATGCCGAAACGTATATCTCTTAGTTGGTAAGAGATCTCTCCAAGATTTTTGTGGTCTTCAGTAGCTCAACCTCCAAGCTACTAAATCATGAAGTTTCAACAGAAACTTCCCTAATCAGAAGAGATGGTGATGACTGTACAAATTTTCAGAGAATTGAAATTTGTATATTTTCACTTCCCTCATGGTTGTCAACCCCCTCCACTTTGAAAAATTCTTTCTCTCTCTTCAGACCTCATCTTCTCATGATTTCTTTTGTCCTGGATAGCTTATCAGCCACTCTAAAACACTGGAAAGTTTCTCAAGAAAATAAAATTCACAGAAAATCTGACAATGACTGTAAATTTTTTTCAGATAACAGAATTCCTCAACTCTCACGAATAGACCTCCTCAACTTTAAAAATTCATTGCTCCCTCTCTAGACCACCTTTTCCTATGATTTCTTTTGTCTTAGATAGGTTATCAGCCAATCTAAAACACTGGAAAGTTTCTCAGGAAAATAAAATTCACAGAAAAGTTGACAGAGACTGTACAAATTTTCCAAAGAGCAGAATTTCTAAACTCACAAATTTATCTCCTCTAATAACCTTTCTCTCCTCCTTTCTCTACAACTCTTGTTGCACCCTCTTTCAACTCTCCTCAAACTCTTTCTAAGTGAACAAGATGTAAAGAATAACTTCGAACGCGTCATATATCACTACGGGATACACGAAAGGTTCTAATGTTGCTAACATCACGTTAGCTCTCTCTCCTCCCAACGTTCTCTCCATGTGCTCTCTCATAATCTCCTTTTGTCGAATATAGACTTGAACTCTAAACATCGTTCAACGATCCCTTCAAGTGAGGTCCCGGCAACGGAACCAAAAATGTAAACCCTCCGCGGTCCTATCGATCAACTACCCCCCGATCTCTCAACCTCCACGATCGTCATCCACGAATCTGCAACATGTCGGGCCTGTCTCTCACTCAAGGGTCACCTCTGATGGCTTTGATGGAAGCACACCATGAACTTGAAGGGAAAATGCTGAGTTCACTCATTCATACACCCACAAACTTATCAACTAAAAATCTCCTTAAACACATCAACTAAAATCCTCCATTCTAACGACGTCTCTCAAGTTCTCACATGCTAAAAATATCCCACACTCTCTATATTACTCAAGTTGTCATTACGACAATGTGAAAACAAGGATGAGGAGCTCTTCTCTACTCCTCTATTTATACATTCTAGGTTTTTACTTTGGTACCCCCGGTAACTCAGCCGTAACTACTTTTACCGGGTTTTACTAAGATATTACTTAAGGTAAAAGCATTGATCACATGGGCTTTTTACCTTTTCACATGGGCTTATTCCTTCAAAGTCAACAACTTCTAGAAGGATTCTGGAATATTCTCAAGGAATCTCGAATTTCCACCCCCCCTCTACACTAAGACCCACTAAAAGGAAACATGTGGAATCTCTTCTTGTTTTTAATGCCCACAAAGTCCACAACTTTAATCCAACCACTAATATCAAGTCAAAAAGGAGATAAGGGATACTTTCCAGCTCCTTTCTACCTTTTAGCTCACTCTTTAGCAAATATCTGAATTCTGCCAAAAGTACAGCTAAGTTTAACCATAACTAACTTTTAGCTAGTCATGACTAACTTGATACATCCTTAAAGTACTTTGGCAGCCAATAAACATTCTCAACACTTAGTTATAACTAAACACCTTACTAATAGATAAACTTCCTACGTGTAACATAGGTCGTTACAGTATAGCATCCACTTTACCAAGATCAGGCTTGCCACCATCCACATAGGTGCCCCACAATCACAACTTCTCGCACTCCAAATGAAGACTTAGTACCTGATAGTGTCAAGTGCGCCTCTTCAAGTCGTGATAAGATTTTATCACAATCTGAAATGTGATCAGCAATAAAGTTTCTACACCCCTTCTGATCCATTGTCTCATCTTTCTCCTCCTCAACGCATCCCTTAATTGGAATGTCATCCAAGAAAGACATGGTCTTCTCAGGAATGAACTCACGGAGAACCTTGTTCATCCCGTTCATCATGTGCGCTACCGAGTTTCTTGCTCCTTGTGGTAACGTGCACATTCTGACCAACCCCAACAGTGTCCTCATGGTGGTGATATCTCTACTCTGTTCAGCAAGTTGAAACTGATCGTATCCAGAGTAAAGATCTCCTATAGAGTAAATAGCCCTCCCAGCAAACGCTTCAGCAAACTCTCCGACGATAGGTCCTATGCATGTATTTTTGATGGTCACTTGGTTCACAGGTTGCATATCTTGGATGAACCGTAATGCACCACTCTTCTTTGGTACTGTAAACCAACGACTAGAGTATGGTGCAAACGATGGTTTCAAGATCTTTGTAGTGACGAAGGATTTCTCCTTTTGTCCATTTAGTATACAAGATATCGTTCCCACAGAGGATTTACACAAGTAACGCTGCTTTAAGTTCTAAGATCTGTTCAAACACACAAACACACGGATTTTGCTTAGAAATCCCGTCTTCTCACAAAACCACACAAAACAACACGTCTTCCAGACACGCCAAATGGTGTTCTGGGCCCAAACAAACAACTACCAATTATAATACCACACAACTATTCACAGAGAAGCTCGGGAAGACGATCTTCCTGCTTCCAGATTGCTTCTTTCGGTCTTCTCGATACCGTCTTCCCAAAGCGATTCTCGTCTTCTGGGGGTTCAACTCGTCTTCTGGGGGTTCAACTCGTCTTCTCACACCTCCAGAAGGCTGTCCTGCTTCGCAGAAGTCGACAAGCAACGGTCGTTACACCTTATTCTCACACTCACAATTCAACGGGTTAGATCATTCACATGGTGTATGCCCCCTGTAGCCTTCCCAGGCTTCTGCCTACGGAAGTTGTCTTCCTGCAGCACTACAACGACATTCACCTCCACGGAAGCTCAATAGAAGTATCGGAAACTCACTAGAAGAAGGTAAGAAGATGGGGAAGATGGCAGAAGATGGGGGAAGATGAGAAAAGCCAAACAAGAGAAAACAAGATGAAAAGAGTAAATTAAGATTCCGACAGGCTTCTAGTCCGGATCCTGACTAACAAGTCATCCCTGCTTGTAATAGTTTGGGGAGGAAGACAACAAACGTGAGTACTGTTGCACCGTCTTCTACTCGAGGATGTCGTCTTCTGTTGCGGGAAGAAGGCTTCTTTCTTCTTCACTTCGCTGCTCTGACTGCTCTGCCTTCTGGGATCCCTTACCCAGAAGACCGTTCGTACGTAGATCCCAAGTGCTCTACTGAAAGAGTCAAGCTACACTTCCACAACTGCTGACAGTCACCGCCACTCAAGAAGAACACTTCTCATGCACAATTGGGAGCGAATTCAATGAACCCACCATCCTGAAGACATGGACAAAGCTTCTGCACTCAAATCCACAATCTATTCCTCGAGAAGAAGTCACAATGGCATTGGGAAGCTCACTCCCTCTACTTCCTGCGTCTACTCCTCGACACACCAGCCTAGCTAACAGGACTGCACGAGGTCATCCACCTTGTCCTTCCTACGCTACCTATGCTGCCACATGGTGTCCTAACTAATATTACATGGAAAAACTGCCATCCTTAAGATAGCATGTTCGATTCTACTATATTTGGAAATGGAGTTACTAACTACTCAGATTGCACGGAGGCAATCTCTACCTGATCTGCTCCTATCGGAGCTCCTAATGCGGCTTCTGATAAGCTAGAAAGCCCTGCAGTTACCTCGGGTGTCACTGAGGTGGCTTCCTCTTCTTTGTCTCTTGCTGGCTCTGCTGTCGCTGCTGCTGCATCTTCCTCGGCTTCGGCTTCTGCTTCGGAAGACAAAAGCGTCTTCTGGGAAGCGGAGTCGACCGGTGCTTCTTCCGTCTTCTGAGGCACGGGTGCGGGACTAGGGACCATGGGGACCTCATGGGGATCCGAGGAAGTCGATCCCTCCACGCGGAATACCTGGGAAGACGGCTCGTCTTCTTGTCTTCCAGAAGACATCTTGTCTTCCGGGGCGTCTTCTGGAGTCTTCTCGTCTTCCAACGCTGTCACCACCAAGTGCACAGCGAGATCGAACTCCTCCTTCTCCATTCCGGATCCAGTCGATGGTGCTGGAACGTGAGAAGACCATAAAGTGTCTTCACTCCTTCTATATGTCTATCCAAGTACCTGAACATACTCTCCCGGCATTCCACCAACATCGCTCTGGACTCGCTGTCCCATCCTCTAGCTAAGGTAAGTAACTTCCTACCCGCGGTGTAGTTGAACTTCTTCCGAAGCGCTTCCACCGACTGTGCCAACATCTTCTGCGCACGGGTCTCTGCTGCTTCCCTCTGCGTCTTCTCAGCTGCAGCTCGCGCTTCCGCGGCTTCTCGCTGCGTCTTCCATATGGTCTGCTCTTCTGCGAGGGCGGTGATCTTCTCCCGCACTCGAGTGACTTCCTGATTGCGCTGCTATACCCGCGCCTGCAACTCCTGGTTGCTCTTCCGAAGCTGTACCAGCTCCTTGGCAGAAGCGGCTACTTCCGTCTTGTACCTGGCTGCAAGCTTCTCCGTAGTGCGGAGGCTAGCTTCTAGTGACTCCGTCTTCTTCTGGTCCTCCCCCTGTCGCAGCAAGGTGCGCAAGCCAAATCCAGGTTGTAAGGGCTTCTCCTGTGCCCTCGCTCTCCTCTCCAGCAACTCCATAGCTGGCTAGATCTCCTTCTGGAAATAGCCACTGAACTCCTCCAGTCGTCTTCCTGCGGAAGACAAGTTCATCTCCACCACTCGCTCCATGGTGTCGACTTCGTCTTCCAGAGGCAAGGAAGCCTCTTCCACTGCTACGGCCTTCATTTTCTGCGCACGAGAAGAAGCTACTCTTCTCATCTTCCGGGGTGGAAGACTCCTCATGACAGGAGCGGCTCTCTTCTTTGCGCTTCCTCGCATCGTAGCAGGAGCGCCCATCCATCCTTCGTCTTCTGGAGTCTTCGGAAGACTCCCAGGCGTTGCAGAAGCAGTCTTCTGCTCCGATCGGGTACTCAGTAGGTCTTCTTCCGAGTCGGACTTTGATCCTGAGTGAATGAGGGAGATGAGTGTCCTCGGTACACTTCTGGGACCCATCTTCCTCAGTGGCGTGGCGTCTTTCGACCCACTAGACTCATCTTCCCTCACCAGAAGCGTCTTCTGGTGAGAGCCGGGCCTCAGCTGGGGCATCAGAGTGAGAGGGGACGTTGCTGCTGTCTCTCGGTCATCGTCTTCCGAGGTCTCCTCCTTCACCTCCTGTCGCTCCGTTGGTCCATACACTGCCAGCTGATCTTCCCTAAGATCCCCCATGGCTACATACAAGTAGCAGAGGAAGGGCGTCAGGTGTCCTCCCGCCGGGGTACCCAAGTATGCTAGCTCCGTCTGTACGTAGTTGTGGATGTACGCGCCCCAGTAGATGGGTACTCTGTCATCCCACACTGATTCCAGGAACTCCACGTCCTGATCGCCTAAGTACCTTGTCTTCTGCGCTTTCCCCTTGGGAAAGCGATGCAGAAATAACTTCACCAGGATGCGCTTCTTCGGCTCCCGGTTAGATTCTATCTTCCAACCGTTCCTCCCCTGCCTGTCTTCCACAAAAAGGCAGGTGGTGCTCCCAGGTACATGCCACGAACTCACAATCCTAGGCAAGATCTTCTTCTCGTACCAATATCCTCGGTTCTCGGACTCAAGCTTGTGAAACGCCTTACGCCACCAGTCTTCAGTCCAGGAAGACGGTCTTCCTCGAGCTACTCTTGCCTTCGCAGATACACGGTTACACGGTGGTAACGCTGCCCACACTTCCTCCAGAAGCCCTTGATCTGCAGGGTTTTAATCCCACAGGAAGAAATCGAGACCCAACTCCTTGAGGAAAGGAGTGACCTCGGCCAATTCTGCCGTTGGTAACACCAAGCCCCGCGGATGCATCGACATACCTGGAAGATCTGTTGCACTAAACCACAAGCACCTACTATGAGCTGAAGGCTCAGTCCTTCCCGAATGCCCACAGTCTAGCTTCTACTTCTCAGAAGACGAAACTAGTCTTCCAGAAGACAGCTACTCCGTCTTCCGGGATTCTAACAGTACTTCCTAGATAGCTCTCGTCTTCCGAGCTATATCTAAACAATCCTATCTAAGCAAGGCCTCGCATGGATTACCAAGAAGACAACCCACCTTGCATTACATCCTACTTCCTATCAGAAGATACAAGATATGCGAGAAGTAGAGTATAAGAAAGGTTCAGAAGATGGTTACGGGCTCCTGCGGTGACAGTGGCCTCTGGGAAGACACTCGGGACAGCTTCCGATTAAATGTCTTTCTCGGAAGACTTCCCGAAGTCGGGCTTCCCTTCACTGGTCTCACCTGTCTTCGTCTTCCTACGCGCAATCTATCCTCACAACAGACTCAAGACAACTGCACTCTGTTCTTCTGACTTCTCACCTCTCATACGCACTCAGAAGAAGCTTGCTGCATGATGGAAAGACATGACCCTCGACCATTCCCTCCAGATTCCGCCAGCAAGACTTCTCACAACTCTCTTCTAAGTTCGGGAAGAAGAAGGAACGGCTGCTATGGATCGGACAGAAGAGACCCGAATGGACCCTCGCGTCTTCTCGCTCATTTTACCAGCCTTCCAGTCTTCTAGTCTCTCTAGGAAGATGAGGAGCTGAGAAGCTTGGAAGACCGAGAGGCACATGCCTAGTTCCCGACTTCTAACTTCTCGAAATAACAAAACAACTCACCACACCTCTCAGGATTCGTACCAAGTCTCTCTAAACACAAAAGCAAAGCAAATCCACTCTTGATACGAATTGTGTTAAGTCGACTTCCGAAGACGGTCTTCCGAAGACAGTCAAGTTTAAGAAGCGTCTTCCGAAGATGTTCCCATCTTCCGAATCGTCTTCTGTTCCAAGTTTCGGGGGTAGAGAGGTAGTAGGGTAGGGAAATTGATAGTTGGGGTCTCCAATTTGAAGACTAGGAGTAGGGAAGCTCGAATTGAGCTCGGGAAGAAGCAAGGAGATGTCTTGACAGAAATTGGGCAGCACTTCCGCGCCCAATGTCTCAAATAGAAAGAATGGGAGGTGGGGGTGATCGATCAGGCTGCCTGCACACAATCAAGGAAGCGCGGGGAGTACCAGACAATGACGAGAAGAGGTGGGAAGGGGAAAGAACAGGGGAAAGAACCTCTACAGTCTTCTTCGGCTCCCCGAGTTGCCTTCGACCTCCGCGCGCTTCTGGCTCTTGTACTAGCTTCCAATGCGACTCCTCTTGACTGCGCTTGCTGTCAATTTCGGTCCACACCTTGATTTCTCCTTCGCTTCTACTTGCCACTCTCCACTGTCAACTTCTCGGAAGCTCCACAGAAACGCCTTCGCTCTCTCTGCTGTTTGTGCTCTAGCGATTCGATTTCACCCTTCGCCTAGCTGCCAACTTGTTCTCTCCTACCTCGATGTCTTACTCGATTCCTCTCTCAATGCTAGCTCGTGAAGCTCACTCTCTCAGTCGATCTTCTCAAGCGCGCTGTGCTGCGGGAAGTTGAATGCGCCTAATGTGCTTCCACACGCATCTTCCCCGCAGATTAGGGGTTCTCGACCTTGGGTGTCTTCCTGACCTACCTACCTATTCGGTGCGCCCCAGTAGGTACACCTACTGTCTTACCCGAAAACTCGTGGTTGGTCCTTCGCGGTCGCTGTCTTCTGGAAGACAGGTGTCTTCCGCCGTCTTCTCATCTTCCGAAGACGCAACTGAGAAGACGCTCTTCCGAAGACAGTCGTCTTCCAAAGAAGTCAACTTCTTATTACAAACAGCTCTTAAGATCATCTTCCTGTTAAGGAAGACGTAACCTTAAGTAACAACGCTTCTTCAGTTATACAAACACGTTATTATTCTTAAAAATTTCAAAAATTCGTGCATCCTGTAATTTGTGAGCACCACATACGCCCACCCTCAAATGTTTGCGTCCCCGCAAACATCAATGGTTTCTGCACTTCTGTTTACGTCCAATACTTCTTGACGCGCCACCCATTAACACGAGTGGTCATCAGTGTACCGTCCAACTCTTCCAACTGCAAGGAGCCATTGTCAAAGACCTCTAAGACACGGTAAGGTCCCATCCAGCGAAGATGAAGTTTCCCGGGAAACTTAATATGGCGGTTGTCGTAGAGAAGCACCAAGTCCCCATCCACAACAGTCACCTTCCTCAACTTGCTATCGTAGTTTACCTTACGTTGCGCTTGCACCTCGTACGTCTTCTCCAAAGCTGCATTCCTGTCTTCTTCAAACTCTACGAAGTTCAGAAGACGCTGCTCCTGGCTCTCTTCTTCTCCCATGCGTTCGGATACGGCTAACCGGTATGTTGGGACCTCTAACTCAATGGGCACAATGGGTGTCATGCCGTAAGTTAGGTAGAAAGACGTCTTCTGGGTTGTGACTTTAGGTGAAATCCTGAAAGTCCACAACACAGATGGCAGTTTCGTGTCCCAGTCATACGCATGGTTAACAGTTACCTTGTTCAGGATGTTACACAGAAGACCGTTCGACTTCTCCGTCAGCCCATTCGCTTTCGGGTTGTATGGCGTCGTCTTCCGATGCTTAATCCTGAAGTATTGGATCAGGAGGGAGATAGTCTCATTTAAGAAATGAGTACCCCTATCTGATACCAATTCCAACGGACATCCGTACCTAGTAATGATGTTATGCCAAAGGAACCTTGCTACTACTGCGGCATCGTTCTTTCTTGTGATCTCGCCTTCCACCATCTATGGGGAGTAGTTACTGCGATGAAGAGTGATAAGGAATACTTGATAAGAGCACCTGTGGTTGTGGAGACAGATTGTTTACCTCTCTTAGGAATGATCACTAGCTGTACAACTCCAGATATTGCTATGTTGAGGTGGATAGCATATATCAAGTCCTTGAACCCAGAGTTTAGACATATTGCAGGAAAAGACAATCCTGTGGCAGATATGTTATCAAGGGCTAGGTATTACGATGAGAAAGAAATGATAGATGATCAAGAGGATGTGGGAACAGAGTTCTATTCTAGTGCTCTTGCTAGAAGAGATAGAAGCTGTTTTGCAGCCTCCTTGGAGTTTTTTGAGGAAACTATGTATGATGGCGAGTGGTTGGATCTTGGACGCTATTCGAGTTCACTGGAAAGGCAAGAAGGCTGGTCTGATGCAGATTTCAAGAGGATCCGTAGAATAGCGTATGGTTATTTTTTACATGGAGGACATCTATGGAAGCGCCCTAAGCTACAAGGAGGTATACCGCAACGAGTGGTATGTGACTTGGAATTGCAGCAGAAGCTGATCAATGAGTTCCATGAGAGTTTATGGGCCGGTCATAGAGGAGTTTGGGCTACATTTGCCAAGATGAAGGAGAAGTATTGGTGGAAGGGTATGTATAAGGATGTAGTACAGTTTGTTTCATCTTGTATACCCTGCCAGATGTATTTCAACGTACGTCATCGTGATGGATTGCATCCTACTTATCCTTTAGCCATTCATTACAAATGGGTAGTTGATATGGTAACTATGCCATTTGGACTTGGACAAATGAGGTATCTAGTCTTGGCTAGAGAAGATCTATCTAACCAAGTTGAAGGCCGTGCCTTGAGGACGAAAACCACTGCTAGTGTCTGCCGCTTTCTACTTGAAGATGTTATTTGTAGATATGGGTGTGTGGGAAAGATTACTGTAGATAGGGGTGAGCTGGATTCACAAGAAGCAGTTGAGTTCTTCAAGCGATTGGGAATCAAGTTGGCGTTAACCACTGCTTACAATCCTGAAGGGAATGGCAAGAGCGAAAGAGGTCATCCGCCAATCATCAAAGCTTTGGTAAAAGCTTGCAAGGGTAAGATCCGTGAATGGCCTAGACTGCTACCGTTTGCTTTATGGGCAGACCGTACAACTCATAGTACCGTTACAGGTTACATGCCAACAGAATTGATACTAGGACAGAAACATGTGATGCCGATTGAGGAGGTTGTGTCTACTTGGAATGTTTTGCCATGGGAAGATGGTAGAAGTACGGAGGATCTTCTTGCATTAAGGATCCAGCAGTTAGAACGAAGACCTGAGGATGTTGCCAAAGCTGTGGAAAGGTTGAAGACTGCTAGAGAGAGAAACAAAGACAGATTTGATAGAACGCATAGATTACGACCCAAACCAGTTAAAGAAGGTGATTGGGTGTTAGTCTATGATAGTAGTCTTGATAATCAGCATAGCACTATCAGAAAGTTCTCCAAGAGATGGTTTGGACCTTATGTGGTGTTAGAAGTTTATGATAATGCCACATATTCCTTGAGAGAGTTAGATGGTGCAGTGCTCAAGGTACCAGTCGCAGGAAAGAGAATCAAGCTCTTAAGAAGGAGAGGAGAGGATTGGAACGTTGCAGAGTTTACAGAGGATGAAGCTGAAGACTCAATGCAGGTTGAAGATGAGTTTGAAGCCGAAGCTGAAGAGTCTTGATCTGGATGGCACATACCGGAGGATGTGCAGGTTCAGAGGGGGTGGATGTCGCGCTACTTGGCGGCTACATGTTATATTTCTACTTCGACGCTTGAGTTTAGTAGTTCTAGAAGTTAGCTTATATTACTTCTAGTCATTTATGTATATGTTTGACACCTTTGCATACGGTGTTAACACTATTTTGAGTCTTAGTAGGTTGATTACCATGTTGATTGGGCTTAAGCTCATGGGTTGTATTTGCGTGTCGCCCATGCACGCTTTCTAGCTGATTTAAGTTATTTTTCGGGGCTGCGTGTCGTTTTAAGTAATTTAAGTTTTACGCTGGCACTCTAGGGGGCTTGACGTGGTAGCCTATGAGTAAAACTAAGTTGCCACGTGGTTTAGGGTACTAAAGGACAACCAAGTGGAGCTATGAACTCCCATTGGTCCATTTTTGTCTTTTGTTAAACTCTAAATTTAGAAACAGAGCTCTAGAGTGGAGTTCGAGCATTTGGTGAGGGATCTTCGAAATCTGAGAGCACAAGGAGAGAGGGCTCGTCATGCCAAGCACTTCCAGTGAAAATTTCGATCGATTTGAGTCAATAAAGACGGAGTTATGAGCAATTGAAGTTCAAATTGTGCCACAATTGAATCACTTTTGTTGGATTTAGGATTTTCAGTGTCACTTGCAGCAGATTTGAGGAAATTGCTTCAAAACTTCGGGGTTGTGTTCTCTGCCAGCAGGGCTACAATTTCCCAAAACGTTTCGCATCGATTGAGTGATTGAGTAAATCAGGGCGGCCGCTGAAGCTGAGGGGGTCTGAAAAGCTCTTAATCTAGAGCAGCGACTTCAGAGGAGGAGATCTGCAGTTCTGTGAACATTCAGGAGTCCCAACTTCACAGGGATGTTCAGCACCCTGTAGACTGCAAATCCTGTAAGAAACTTTGAAATTGATCAAGCCAAACTCCTGTTATAGGTTGAAATAGCCAGCTATGTACCAGAAATTGCTGTAGTTTTCTTGCTCAAAACTTTTCTATTCATATCTCCGTGTCAGAATTTGATCTCAGGCTGAAGTTTCGTCTGTGAGTTCAGTAGTACCTCATTTGCATGCAAGGGAAGTTTAGAGGTCTAAACCTTCATAGTTTTCCTCTCCGTGAGTGTCAAAGTTCACCGCCGAATCCTATTACTGCCAGCTAGACCTGAATTTCGCCTTCTGGGTATATTATTAGATCTTACACATCTGTGTGAGTGTTTATAGCCCTATTGTGACCTGAAAGCCAACCTCTTGAGTGAACAACCACAGCCAGAAGCCCGGCGCTTTCCTAGGTAGACGGATTACACTCCGACAACGGGGCAAGCGGAAGAATGGGGGTAAGAGGCCACCTTGTTGTAGCGGTCGGTCTTCCCCCCTCTGGCATGCGTCGCACTTCCTGATCTCCTGAAAAGTGTCTCGATACATAGTTGGCCACCAGTATCCGGCGTCTAGCATCTTCTTCACTGTGGTTTTTAGCCCGTAGTGACCCCCAGCATCTTCGTAGTGAAGACCGGTGATCACTGATTTTATCTCTGACGGCTCGAGACATCTTCTTAGCTTCTCGTCATGTCCTTTTCGAAACAGGATACCTTGGAAGATGGCGTAAGGTCCTGCCTTGTGTAAGAAAAGAGCCTTCTGCTCCGCATCCAATCCCTCGGGATACTGTTGGTCTTCCAAGAACTTCCTCAAGTCCTTGAAGATCGACTCTTCTGTGGAAGTCGCAAAGACTTGATCAGAAGATCTAGTCTCGTCTTCTGGGAAGCAGGCGGTACGCCCCTCCTCAGATGAAAGTGTCTCTGCGAAAACTGAAAACAACTTCTCGTCAGGAAACTCGTCTTCCACTTCATCTTCTCGTCGTTCTGTCTCTAGTCTGGATAGGTAGTCAGCATTAACATGCTGTCTTCCGGGCCTATACTCAACTGTGTAAGTAAATTCCTGGAGTAGGAGAATCCACCTAGCTATCCTCCCAAACAAATTTGCTTTCTTTACAAGATGTTTCAAAGAGAAGTGATCTACATAGAAGACGAACGGGTTTGCTAGAAGATAGTGTCTAAACTTCCTACAGGAGTAAATCATGCCAAGACACTCCCTTTCAGTTGTCGAGTACTTCTTCTCTGCATCACTGAGCTGTCTTCCCGCGTAGTAGATGGGATAATCCTTCTTCTTCTCATCTTTCTGACTCAACACCACCCCGATGGCGAAAGCAGAAACATCCACATAAACGTGGAAGACTCTTTCTCAATCAGGTGGCCATAGGACAGGGGATTCCGACAGAAGCCTCTTCATTTCTTCGAATGCTTCCTGCTGCTCGGAAGACCAAACGTAGGGTTCGTCCTTCTTCAGCAACTTAGTGAGTCTTCTTGCTACCTCTGCGTACCTGTCAATAAACCTCCTGTAGTATCCTACGTTGCCAAGGAAGCTTCTCAACTATGTCAGGTTAGCAGGTGGGTGGAGTTTCATGATGACTTCCACCTTAGCACAGTAGACTTCTATTCCTCTTCCAGAAATCCTATGCCCTAGCAAGATCCCCTCTGACATACCAAAGAAGCACTTCTCAAGATGAAGAGCCAAACGATGTTCTCTACACTTCAGAAAACACTTCCGTAGAAATATCAAGTGGTCTTCTCTCGATCCAAACACACAGAAATCATCCAAGAAGATCTCCATAAAGGTGCGAAGATACTCCTTGAAGATGGTAATCATCAACCTCTGGAATGTGGCGGGTGCATTGCATAAACCAAACGGCATTTGGTTGTACGCGTACGTGCCCCATTCAGTGGTGAAAGTGGTTTTCGAATTGTCTTCTTCTCTGATTGAAACTTGGTTGTACCCAGAATACCCATCCAGGAAGCTGTAGAACTCATGTCCTGCTAACTGGTCTAACATAGAGTCGGTGAATGGTAAAGGGTGATGATCCTTCTTCGTGGCCAAGTTCAGCTTCCGGAAGTCCTGACACACTCGGATCTTCCCTATCTGCTTCTTCGGCACGATGACAATAGGAGCTACCCACTCACTGCTAAGTACTGGGAAGATGACTCCTGCCTTCAGGTACTGATCAATCTGGTCCTTCACTAGAAGCGAGTACTTGAGGTTGAGCCGATACTGCCTCTGCCGTGCAGGAACAACGCCCTCCAGCAAGTCAATGCGATGCTCTCCCAACTCTCGAGGTATGCCCTTCATGTCTTCTATGGTCCACGCGAAGACATCCTGGAACTCCGTTAGAAGTTCTCGAAAGTCTTCCAACTGCTGGCCCTCGATCACCTTGGAAAGCTTCAGCTTCTTCCCATGAGCAACCTCCATCTCTTGGAGATCATCCGGGTCTACCATTCCTTCAGTGTGACTGTACTCACTGACACCAAAGTATTCCGGTTTGGGAGCTTCTTCTGGTTCAGATTCGTCTTCTGGAAGACCAACTGTCGGATCTTCCGAAGGGAAGACGATATTCTCGTCTTCTGGAAGCTCTTCTTCCGCAATCTCGTAGCACTCAATGTATCCACAGACCACATCTTCCACTTCCTCTGCTACTTCTGTAGTACACACGTTATTCGTCACAAACTCATTATACCGTTCATCACTGTCAGAAGACGCAGCTGAGTCTTCTGAAGTGTACCCCTCGGTTGTAGACGGAGTTTCACCTTGGTGTCCAATCTTGATCCAAGGAAGCGAGACCTTACTCTTCTCACCTGGCTTGGGTGTAGGATTGGGAAATCTCAAACGATGTCTTCTCCAGTCGGTATTCACATTTGCAGCATACAGCCATGGTCTTCCTATCAACACCTGATATCCAACCTTAGCTACAGGTCGCAAAATGATGTAAGTGAGGTAAAAAGATACTCCACCAATTACCGTCAAGACATCTTTCAGTTGCCCCAAAGGTCGTCTTCTGGTCTGGTCCGCCATTCTGAGAATTCTCGGAGTAGGCTGGAACTCAGTGAAGCCTAGGGCATGCGCCGTTTCTTCCGTCATGTGTTAACTCCGGAGCCGGTACCTTCTTCAGAAGACAGCCATGGATCTCCACATCAAGTTCTGGGGCTCCCAAGTCCTCATGCTCTATTCTTAAGATCGGGGTGCTCTTGGGAAGTTTAGCTGCCCTCCTCTTCCTCGATCCTCGAAGCACAGATTGTAACAACTTCCTGTAACCAGCATTGTCATCCAACAGCTGTTGGAAGGTTACATCCGCCTTCTGATTCCACAAGTCTCGCAAGAAGTCGTACGGAGATCTTTTCAGAAGGGTGACTGGAGTTTCCAACAGAGAAGATGTAGTGGTTGCTTCCTTGGGTGGAAGACCAGAAGAGTGTCTTCTCTCGACTGGAGGATGTTCCCGTGAGACATGTGTTGCCGTAGTCGGTGTAGGAAGCTGCTGTACTATCTTCCGTCTCTTCTCCAGCTCTTCTTGCATGATCGCTTCAACCTCTTGTCTAATGTCAGGAGCAAAGTACTTCGGATCTTCTCGGTCGTAAGTAGGAGAAGACGGCCGCTCAGGAGAAGATGACCTCTCCTTACGCTGCTTCTTCTTCTTGACGTCCTTCTGACGAGATTCTGACTTCCCTTTGCTTCTGGTACTTACCTTGAACACAGCTTCATCCAAGACTTCCTCCGGAGGCCAACTATCTGAATTTGGGTCAGGATTCCAAACAGTACCATCCGTCAAAGTGAAAGATGACGCTTCTTCAGGTGTCTCCATCTTCTGAGCTGCAGTCGTCTTCTGCAGCTGAGGTTCCTTTCCTTCGCGCTTCCCGGGGTCTGGTTCGTCTTCTTCGATATGGAGACAATCCGTACAATCCCCATGATCTTCTTCTTCTACCGTGATGTGCTGTACCACTGCTAACTCGAGCTTAGAAGTTGATGCTGCTTCTGCAGGAAGCGTGGTATCTACAAATCTCATCATTTGTCGGGGTCGTAAGGTCTGAAGACAATTTCCTGTGAAATGACCGGCTTCCTTACAGTCCCCACACAAGGGCACTTGCCCAATCTGTCTTCTCGGATGAGGACAGGTGGATCACCAGTGTCCTGTCTCTCCACAATTATTGCACGCTCCAGGAAGAGGGTTGAGAGGTCGTTGTGACGAAGAAGGCTACCAGGGTGTCCTGGTCTGTACATTGCTAGCTCTATCCCTCGGTACATAACGATTATATTGGGCGGGAGGCGTAGGAGTGAAGGGTTGTATTGTCTCGATCCTATAGCAAGTTTCCCCACTGGGATCGTGCAGATATCCCTCATCGTCTTCTTCCCATCTTGCCCAGTTGACAGCTTGGTCCTGCGTACACTGATCTCTGGTGTGTCCAGAAGAGTTACAAAGGTTGCACCAAAGGTTTGGCCGGGAAGCCGTAGGCTGCTTCCGCTTGTCCTTCTGGTTCAGAAGATGAACTTTCAGGTCGGCAAACTGCTTCAGAACCTCATCGATGCGAGGATCAGGTGCAGACTGAATGATCTGAGTTTGAGGCATCTTCTGCACAACTTCCTCCCTTGCTCGCGTCTTCTCCTTCTTCTTCTTCCGCGTCTTCTTCTCTTGTTCAGATTCGGATTCTGAACTTTCGACAGTAGACTCTTCAGAAGTAGAGGCTGCTTCCGAATCACTGTTATCAGTTTCAGTGGACTTGGACTTCTTCTTGGACTTCCGGGAAGACTTCTTTGACTTCTTGGACTTCTTCGAGGTCTTCCTTTTGTCTTTCGTCATATTCCGAGTGATGCTCGAGGTTTCATACTGCTCGGCATGCTTCTGTACCTCTGCTAAATCATCACCTCCTCCTCTTCTGCAGTACAATTCTATGTCTTGAGACAATCCTCCCAAGTACCAGTCCACAGCTTGCTGAGCATAGTAGCCGGGTCTGCCTTGGTTCTGCGGGATGTGATCCAGAAGATCTTCAAACCTCTCGGTGTAATCCCGCAGTGTCTCTTTCTTCTTCCGTTCGAGTCTTTGAAGTTCTATGAGGGTCATACGATCGTAGCCCACTCCTCTGAACCTCTTCAGAAAAGTTGCCTTCCTAGTAGCCCAAGCGGCCATTACTACACCATCATCCAACGTCTTACTCATCCACTTCCTTCCCTTCCCTACGATCAAACTGGGAAATACACGGAGTCTGTCAACATCAGCGTCTTCCTTGTTGGATCTAGAGATGGTCTCGAACATCGTGATGAAGTCGTCTGCATCAGCATCATCGTCGTACGGATGGTACTTCTGCCGAGTTTGGGAAGCCATGTCGACTGCCGGCTGGTGCGACTGCCAACTTCTTTCTTCCTCAGGTCCAGGTGGTGGAGATGGTCTTCTCGAAGGTCCAGGCCTGTCTGGGTCACGAAGGTCGTCTTCTGAGTCAGAGCTACTGTCACTGCTACCTTCTGAGACGTCTGGAACAATCTCCTCCAGTCTTCCCTCACCTTGAGAAGCTCCTTCCGCACTTGGGAAGACGTCTTCCGAGTAACCAGTACCAAAATCTACTTTATACACGTGATCACCCGGTTGGCTTCTGTCTTCGCCAAAGATTATGCTCGAGATGGAAGGCTCTTCCAACTCTACCGATCGGATCTTCCTGAGCTCTTCTTCTTTCCTTTGGTGTCTCAGGGATATCCGCTGCTCTCTAGAAGCGGTTCGCTGGGGTGAGTTAACCCACTCAGGATCTTTACCCGTGCGTCTTCTGCTTCTTCCTCCGGTCGGAGGCATCCACCAGAGTACTGAGAACAGATGTCTCTATTCTTCTAACACTAGATCCGGAAGACCAAATGACTGAACAACCGATCCCAAGTTCAGAACGTCTTCTTCTCCTGCTTCTGGTTGCACTCACTGCAATCTTCCAAGATCGAGTCTTCCAAGAGCTCTTGGAAGCAGGGAAGCGGCTCCTTCCAACTTCCTCTGATGTATCTTATCAACTTCTGGTTGCGATTCCCGTCTTCTAGCAAGATAGAGTCCCACAACACATTCAACTACAGTCGAAGTTAGTTCGAAATGAAACTAACTAATGACACACAGATCCAGGAAGCTTAGAACAGAAGTTATTAAGATGAAATCTCCGGCAGCGGCGCCAAAAATGGTTCCTCACTATATGTAGTGACGAAGGATTTCTCCTTTTGCCCATTTAGTATACAAGATATCGTTCCCACAGAGGATTTGTACAAGTAACGCTGCTCTAAGTTCTAAGATCTGTTCAAACACACAAACACACGGGTTTTGCCTTCTCACAAAACCACACAAAACAACACGTCTTTTAGACACGCCAAATGGTGCTCTGGGCCCAAACAAACAACTACCAATTACAATACCACACAACTATTCACAGAGAAGCTCGGGAAGACGATCTTCCTGCTTCCAGATTGCTTCTTCCGGTCTTCTCGATACCGTCTTCCCAAAGCGATTCTCGTCTTCTGGGGGTTCACCTCCACGGAAGTCGACTAGCAACGGTCGTTACACCTTATTCTCGCACTCACAATTCAACGGGTTAGATCATTCACAGGGTGTATGCCCCCTGTAGCCTTCCCAGGCTTCTGCCTACGGAAGTTGTCTTCCTGCAGCACTACAACGATATTCACCTCCACGGAAGCTCAATAGAAGTATCGGAAACTCACTAGAAGAAGGTAAGAAGATGGGGAAGATGGCAGAAGATGGGGGAAGATGAGAAAAGCCAAACAAGAGAAAACAAGATGAAAAGAGTAAATTAAGATTCCGACAGGCTTCTAGTCCGGATCCTGACTAACAAGTCATCACTAGAAGATGGTCCTATGCATGTATTTTTGATGGTCACTTGGTTCACAGGTTGCATATCTTGGATGAACCGTAATGCACCACTCTTCTTTGGTACTGTAAACCAACGACTAGAGTATGGTGCAAACGATGGTTTCAAGATCTTTGTAGTGACGAAGGATTTCTCCTTTTGTCCATTTAGTATACAAGATATCGTTCCCACAGAGGATTTGCACAAGTAACGCTGCTTTAAGTTCTAAGATCTGTTCAAACACACAAACACACGGGTTTTGCTTAGAAATCCCGTCTTCTCACAAAACCACACAAAACAACACGTCTTCCAGACACGCCAAATGGTGCTCTGGGCCCAAACAAACAACTACCAATTACAATACCACACAACTATTCACAGAGAAGCTCGGGAAGACGATCTTCCTGCTTCCAGATTGCTTCTTTCGGTCTTCTCGATACCGTCTTCCCAAAGCGATTCTCGTCTTCTGGGGGTTCAACTCGTCTTCTGGGGGTTCAACTCGTCTTCTCACACCTCCAGAAGGCTGTCCTGCTTCGCAGAAGTCGACTAGCAACGGTCGTTACACCTTATTCTCACACTCACAATTCAACAGGTTAGATCATTCACAGGGTGTATGCCCCCTGTAGCCTTCCCAGGCTTCTACCTACGGAAGTTGTCTTCCTGCAGCACTACAACGACATTCACCTCCACGGAAGCTCAATAGAAGTATCGGAAACTCACTAGAAGAAGGTAAGAAGATGGGGAAGATGGCAGAAGATGGGGGAAGATGAGAAAAGCCAAACAAGAGAAAACAAGATGAAAAGAGTAAATTAAGATTCCGACAGGCTTCTAGTCCGGATTCTGACTAACAAGTCATCCCTGCTTGTAATAGTTTGGGGAGGAAGACAACAAACGTGAGTACTGTTGCACCGTCTTCTACTCGAGGATGTCATCTTCTGTTGCGGGAAGAAGGCTTCTTTCTTCTTCACTTCGCTGCTCTGACTGCTCTGCCTTCTGGGATCCCTTACCCAGAAGACCGTTCGTACGTAGATCCCAAGTGCTCTACTGAACGAGTCAAGCTACACTTCCACAACTGCTGACAGTCACCGCCACTCAAGAAGAACACTTCCCATGCACAATTGGGAGCGAATTCAATGAACCCACCATCCTGAAGACATGGACAAAGCTTCTGCACTCAAATCCACAATCTATTCCTCGAGAAGAAGTCACAATGGCATTGGGAAGCTCACTCCCTCTACTTCCTGCGTCTACTCCTCGACACACCAGCCTAGCTAACAGGACTGCACGAGGATGCCGTTCCCTGTTCCTAGACTGTCCACTACTTCTATCTACATCTTCGACCCACTGCTGGTGCGAGTATGCAGACCCCTCCGGTATATTCCAAGACTATTTGTATGTTTCCAACGACGGGTGTAGTGCGCTAAGACTGTCTCTGCTCTAATGTGTCTCGCCTGCCTGCCTGTAGAATCGGTGTGTATGTTCAGTTACTACAGAATTCTACAGAACTGGCAGAACTGGCAGAGCCCTTTCTCCTACGCTGCTATCCTACTTATGTTGCTGCCATGAGAACCAGGGGAGGCGACCACCAGGGAGAGAGAGGCGCTGACAGGAGGTTGTCACCTCACATGCAAGCGGTTCCCCTGCCCGAATTGGTCATCCACCTTGTCCTTCCTACGCTACCTATGCTACCACATGGTGTCCTAACTAATATTACATGGGAAAACTACCATCCTTAAGATAGCATGTTCGATTCTACTATATTTGGAAATGGAGTTACTAACTACTCAGATTGCACGGAGGCAATCTCTACCTGATCTGCTCCTATCGGAGCTCCTAATGCGGCTTGTGATAAGCTAGAAAGCCCTGCAGTTACCTCGGGTGTCACTGAGGTGGCTTCCTCTTCTTCGTCTCTTGCTGGCTCTGCTGTCGCTGCTGCTACGTCTTCCTCGGCTTCGGCTTCTGCTTCGGAAGACAGAAGCGTCTTCTGGGAAGCGGAGTCGACCGGTGCTTCTTCCATCTTCTGAGGCACGGGTGCGGGACTAAGGACCATGGGGACCTCATGCGGATCCGAGGAAGTCGCTTCCTCCACGTAGAATACTTGGGAAGACGGCTCGTCTTCCTGTCTTCCAGAAGACATCTTGTCTTCCGGGGCGTCTTCTGGAGTCTTCTCGTCTTCCAACACTGTCACCACCAAGTGCACAGCGAGATCGAACTCCTCCTTCTCCATTCCGGATCCAGTCGATGGTGCTGGAGCGTGGGAAGATGCGGTTGCAGGTGTCGGAAGCGAGGGAAGACCATAAAGTCTCTTCACTCCTTCTATCTGTCTATCCAAGTACCTGAACATACTCTCCCGGCATTCCACCAACATCGCTCTGGACTCGCTGTCCCATCCTCTAGCTAAGGTAAGTAACTTCCTACCCGCGGTGTAGTTGAACTTCTTCCGAAGCGCTTCCACCGACTGTGTCAACATCTTCTACGCACGGGCCTCTGCTGCTTCCCTCTGCGTCTTCTCAGCTGCAGCTCGCGCTTCCGCGGCTTCTCGCTGCGTCTTCCATATGGTCTGCTCTTCTGCGAGGGCGGTGATCTTCTCCTGCACTCGGACGACTTCCTGATTGCGCTGCTGTACCCGTGCCTGCAACTCCTGGTTGCTCTTCCGAAGCTGTACCATCTCCTTGGCAGAAGCGGCTGCTTCCGCCTTGTACATGGCTGCAAGCTTCTCCGTAGTGCGGAGGCTAGCTTCCAGCGACTCCGTCTTCTTCTGGTCCTCCCCCTGTCGCAGCAAGGTGCGCAGGCCGAATCCAGGTTGTAAGGGCTTCTCCTGTGCCCTCGCTCTCCTCTCCAGCAACTCCATAGCTGACTGGATCTCCTTTTGGAAGTAGGCACTGAACTCCTCCAGTCGTCTTCCTGCGGAAGACAAGTTCATCTCCACCACTCGCTCCATGGTGTCGACTTCGTCTTCCAGAGGCAAGGAAGCCTCTTCCACTACTACGGCCTTCATCTTCTGCGTACGAGAAGAAGCTACTCTTCTCATCTTCCGAGGTGGAAGACTCTTCATGGCAGGAGCGGCTCTCTTCTTTGCGCTTCCTCGCGTCGCAGCAGGAGCGCCCATCCATCCTTCGTCTTCTGGAGTCTTCGGAAGACTCCCAGGCGTTGCAGAAGCAATCTTCTGCTCCGATCGGGTACTCAGCAGGTCTTCTTCCGAGTCGGACTCCGATCCTGAGTGAATGAGGGAGATGGGTGTCCTCGGTACACTTCTGGGACCCATCTTCCTCAGTGGCGTGGCGTCTTCCGACCCACTAGACTCATCTTCCCTCACCAGAAGCGTCTTCTGGTGAGAGCCGGGCCTCAGCTGGGGCATCAGAGTGGGAGGGGACGTTGCTGCTGCCTCTCGGTCGTCGTCTTCCGAGGTCTCTTCCTTCACCTCCTGTCGCTCCGTTGGCCCATACACTGCCAGCTGATCTTCCCTAAGATCCCCCATGGCTACATACAAGTAGCAGAGGAAGGGCGTCAGGTGTCCTCCCGCCGGGGTACCCAAGTATGCTAGCTCCGTCTGTACGTAGTTGTGGATGTACGCGCTCCAGTAGATGGGTACTCTGTCATCCCACACTGATTCCAGAAACTCCACGTCCTGATCGCCTAAGTACCTTGTCTTCTGCGCTTTCCCCCTTGGGAAAGAGATGCAGAAATAACTTCGCCAGGAGGCGCTTCTTCGGCTCCCGGTAAGATTCTATCTTCCAACCGTTTCTCCCCTGCCTGTCTTCCACGAAAAGGCAGGTGGTGCTCCCAGGTACATGCCACGAACTCACAATCCTAGGCAAGATCTTCTTCTCGTACCAATATCCTCGGTTCTCGGACTCAAGCCTGTGAAACGCCTTACGCCACCAGTCTTCAGTCTAGGAAGACGGTCTTCCTCGAGCTACTCCTGCCTTCGCAGGTACACGGTTACGCGGTGGTAAGGCTGCCCACACTTCCTCCAGAAGCCCTTGATCTGCGAGGTTCCAATCCCACAGGAAGAAGTCGAGACCCAACTCCTTGAGGAAAGGAGTGGCCTCGGTCAATTCTGCCGCTGGTAACACCAAGCCCCGCGGATGCATCGACATACCTGGAAGATCTGTTGCACTAAACCACAAGCACCTACTATGAGCTGAAGGCTCAGTCCTTCCCGAATGCCCACAGTCTAGCTTCTACTTCTCAGAAGACGAAACTAGTCTTCCAGAAGACAGCTACTCCGTCTTCCGGGATTCTAACAGTACTTCCTAGATAGCTCTCGTCTTCCGAGCTATATCTAAACAATCCTATCTAAGCAAGGCCTCGCATGGATTACCAAGAAGACAACCCACCTTGCATTACATCCTACTTCCTATCAGAAGATACAAGATATGCGAGAAGTAGAGTATAAGAAAAGTTCAGAAGATGATTACGGGCTCCTGCGGTGACAGTGGCCTCTGGGAAGACACTCGGGACAGCTTCCGATTAAATGTCTTTCTCGGAAGACTTCCCGAAGTCGGACTTCCCTTCACTGGTCTCACCTGTCTTCGTCTTCCTACGCGCAATCTATCCTCACAACAGACTCAAGACAACTGCACTCTGTTCTTCTGACTTCTCACCTCTCATACGCACTCAGAAGAAGCTTGCTGCATGATGGGAAGACACGACCCTCGACCATTCCCTCCAGATTCTGCCAGCAAGACTTCTCACACCTCTCTTCTAAGTTCAGGAAGAAGGAACGGCTGCTATGGATCGGACAGAAGAGACCCGAATGGACCCTCGCGTCTTCTCGCTCATTTTGCCAGCCTTCCAGTCTTCTAGTCTCTCTAGGAAGATGGGGAGCTAAGAAGCTTGGAAGACCGGGAGGCACAGGCCTAGTTCCCGACTTCCAACTTCTCGAAATAACAAAACAACTCACCACACCTCTCAGGATTCGTACCAAGTCTCTCTAAACACAAAAGCAAAGCAAATCCACTCTTGATACGAATTATGTTCAGTCGACTTCTGAAGACGGTCTTCCGAAGACAGTCAAGTTTAAGAAGCGTCTTCCGAAGATGTTCCCATCTTCCGAATCGTCTTCTGTTCCAAGTTTCGGGGGTAGAGAGGTAGTAGGGTAGGGAAATTGATAGTTGGGGTCTCCAATTTGAAGACTAGGAGTAGAGAAGCTCGAATTGAGCTCGGGAAGAAGCAAGGAGATGTCTTGACAGAAATTGGGCAGCGCTTCCGCGCCCAATGTCTCAAATAGAAAGAATGGGAGGTGGGGGTGATCGATCAGGCTGCCTGCACACAATCAAGGAAGCGCGGGGAGTACCAGACAATGGCGAGAAGAGGTGGGAAGGAGAAAGAACAGGAGAAAGAACCTCTACAGTCTTCTTCGGCTCCCCGAGTTGTCTTCGACCTCCGCGCGCTTTTGGCTCTTGTACTAGCTTCCAATGCGACTCCTCTTGACTGCGCCTGCTGTCAATTTCGGTCCACACCTTGATTTCTCCTTCGCTTCTACTCGCCACTCTCCACTGTCAACTTCTCGGAAGCTCCACAGAAACGCCTTCGCTCTCTCTGCTGTTTGTGCTCTAGCGATTCGATTTCACCCTTCGCCTAGCTGCCAACTTGTTCTCTCCTACCTCGATGTCTTACTCGATTCCTCTCTCAATGCTAGCTCGTGAAGCTCACTCTCTCAATCGATCTTCTCAAGCGCGCTGTGCTGCGGGAAGTTGAATGCGCCTAATGTGCTTCCTCATGCATCTTCTCCGCAGATTAGGGGTTCTCGACCTTGGGTGTCTTCCTGACCTACCTACCTATTCGGTGCGCCCCAGTAGGTGCACCTACTGTCTTACCCGAAAACTCGTGGTTGGTCCTTCGCGGTCGCTGTTTTCTGGAAGACAGGTGTCTTCCGCCGTCTTCTCATCTTCCGAAGACGCAACTGAGAAGACGCTCTTCCGAAGACAGTCGTCTTCCAAAGAAGTCAACTTCTTATTACAAACAGCTCTTAAGATCATCTTCCTGTTAAGGAAGACGTAACCTTAAGTAACAACGCTTCTTCAGTTATACAAACACGTTATTATTCTTAAAAATTTCAAAAATTCGTGCATCCTGTAATTTGTGGGCACCACAATCTTCATCTGCATCTTCTCCTTCAAGAGCTCTATGAGTTTTGGTAGATGCGCTCTAGGTACGAGAATTGGCCTCAAGTCCCAAGGAGCATGTGGAACTGTGAATATGATCATTGACACCACAATGCTAGGATCTACACATCCGATTTCTGAGACTTCAAAAGCAAAAGCTTTCTCGTGCCTAGTTAACATCTCCCTAAACCTATTCTCCTCCACATGCAAAAGAAAATCTGCAGAACCAACCTTCAACTCCTTGAGCGTAGCTTTAGTGAACTTGTGACCGACTCGGCTAAGATCTCTCAAGCTTTTCTCCTTCGAAGATTGTTGGACTCGCTGGTTAGAATCACTAGGTAATGGTTGAGCAACAGATTTTACCTTCTTGTCTACCGTTTTGTACCTAGTATCAACTCTAACTTCATGATCTACGAATAACTCTATAGCTTTATAGAGCTCCCTAGAGTGCACTTTCACCACATGATCCTCATCTTCTTGCTCATGCATAGCAAGCTCATCGATGAAATCTCCCAATCCTAACTCCACATAAACACCTTCTATCTTATCATCCTCTTCAAGCACACCAACTCTCTTTAGGTCTTTTTCAATTTTTCGCCTAACCTTCTGCTCCCACTTCTGCAAGTCAACAAGTCGTGTATGTGTAGCCAATCCACTCCCAGAAAATCTCACAACTCCCGTACAAAAAACACTTTCTTTCTCTAGCGAGAGTACCTCCTCCAGTGTACCACTATGTCTTCGCTCTATAGCAGTACTTGTCAAAAATCCTTGAACTCCTCCGTGACCTTAGGCAAGGAGCCACCCCTCTGATAATCTCTGTTCCGCTCGTGGTTTGCTGATACAGTTAGAAATTGTACCGCTCTCTTGCCATCTTGACTTCTGATCCGCGCATAAGCAGATCCATCATCCAAAACCTTGGTCTCCATCCTCACAGTTGTAATGTAAGGTTGACCGAGTATCACCGAGTATGATGTACTATCTTGAACAAAGAAGTTTTGTTCAATAGTTACATCTCCAACCTTCACTCTCACATCAAGACAAGCTCCATAGAGTTCTCCTCGTGTGTTGTTTGTTGTTCTGATCATCCAACCATGATCTATATCAATAGACCATCCACCTTGCTTGTAGATGTCTTTAGAGACAATATTGATCTCTGATCCATGATCAATGAGAGCAACCATCGGATCTGTCATCTCTCCTACCTTCACCAAGGCTTCGGTAGTAGCTCTAGCCCAATGTCCTCTAGTGTAATGACTAGAGATCTTGTCATCACTATCATCCTCAAACCGAACCTTGCGGTTGATGCAGCATTGAGCTAGTTCTAACTCTTCCTCTTTTGATATTCTTGTGTCTAATGCATTAAACACAGCGATTTCTCTTGCCAATTGTCTGTTTCGTTTGATGGTGTCAATAATGACATCATGAAACTCCTTCTTGGCAATCCCAAGAACTTCTCGCAAGGTAAACTCGATCTTGGCATTGAGTACTCTCTCTTCTAGTACTCCTTTCAGATCCGTAGCAGCTTCAATATCAGACTGAAGCTTGTATGAAGGAGATTTACCTTTCTCCTTACCTCTGCTCTTCTTTGACTTCTCAGGAGTAGAAGATATGACCTCTTCCATAGTCTCCTATGGTAGAGATATAATCTCCGGTCTGAACTTTTCTCCTCTTGTTTGTCTCTTGAGAGCTGTTCTCTCTTCGCTATGGCCTGCTTCATCTCGTTTGCGCTTCTCCTCCATGAGAGCCTCATGTTGACTCTTCACCAAATAAGCATATACAAACATTGTATCCACGGGATCATCCCATCCAATAGCACCTCTGATTGCCGTGGCTGTTCTGAGCAACTCCTCCCTTGTCATTTTCTCTCTTTTGTTCGTGCTTACCGCGTGACTCCACATATCAAGAGTATCTCCATGCTTCTTAGAAGCACTTCTTTCTCATACTACCTCAACTCCATAAGTAGCAGCTTCTACCGACGCAGTAGCATGATGAGATAGATATTCCTCCAGTACTTGCTTCATTCTTCCTTTCCCGAAGTTGGTTCTAAGTATCTCTCCATTATCTTTCAGAGCAATCTTTCCTTCCTTCCAATAGACTACTCCATCTCGTAGAGTTTTGGCAAAATCACCACACTCTCTTCGAGCATGATCAGAACTATCACACCAAATGCATCTTTATACATAATCTTGCTTAGGAGCAAGTCTGGTATCATGTGCTCCTCCTTTCTCTTCCAACCTTGCTAACTTGATCTACAAGTCCCTCATCCCTTTTACCAACTCTTCCATAGTATCTCTTGGCGGTGCAACTTTCGGGGCAGGAATAGTAGGAAGTGGAACTTGAGGTACATGCACAATAGGTGCTTGCACATTGAGTACCATTGGTTGCCTACGAGGTACTATGATCGGTGGTGGTCTCTCTTCTTGTCTTATCACCACCTTCTCTCTCCGGTACTCTCGTTTGGCAAGTACACTCACTGCTTCAGAGACTTTTCTCCAGTCCGTTGTGAGTCCGTTGTCTTCCATCCTATCTTCCAGAAGCAGCTCCAACTCCCTTTGTAATTCATTGTTAGCTGCTTGCAGAAACAACTCCACCTTATCGTTCTGCAATGTGAGCTTCTCCATCCGAGACAACTGAAGGAATTGTCTCTCAAACTCCCAAAATAGCTCTGTGGCAACAAGCCCTTTGTTGGGTTTGTTTACCCACTCCATGAATGATTTCTTAGTCACTCGGTCTGCATCCTCTAAAGAATACTCTTCTTTGAGCTGAAGAGTAAATCCTTCCCATGTAGCACCATGAGATCGGATGATGTCTTTCACATGCTCTCGTAGCTCAGGTACGACAGCAAGCTCAAATGTACTCACCATCTCTCTTTCTAGCACCTTACTCAACTCCATCTCTCAAGAATAGTACTTTAGGTACTTAGATATGTTCTTCCCGTCAAACTGATCTAGCAAACCCAGAACAGATTGCAAGGCTTTAGTAGCCATTGCTTCTTTCCGTTCAGTGGCTTGCTGTTGTTGCATTACCAATGCGAATGCCTCAAGCAATAGCATATCTGACCGTGAAAGCTTGGTCACCTTTGGAGCCTCTCCAGATGTAGAAGCCTCATCTACGTAATGACCCAATCCTTCAACGTCCATGGTGACAAAACCACGCACGTACCTCTCATCCCAGACTTTCACGTCGAGTTCACCAACTATCGTATAACGTGTTTTTCTGTCTAGAAATACACTGGGTATATGGCTGTGCAAAGGTATGTGGATTGACAAGGTTGGATCTAGATCTGGATGTTTCCACTCAAATGTTTCACTATCTACTCTTCTAGCCCGAGTGACCTTGTATCCGCTCGGCTCAAGTTTAAAGCTTGCTACGATCCAAGGTTACGTGTAGGTTGCATAAACTTGTGTTACAAACAGATCTTTTGTACTCTAACTAAAAATACTCAGCTATGTACTATCTAACTGAAGTTATTCCTCTATATCACTGGAAGCATGACTTCTGAATAGCTCCCCAGCGACGCTAACTGCCCATCAATCCAACTATCACAACTTCATAGTACAACCAGAAGATGCTATAAGATCACTCAATCAACTTGATAGAGTATCGATACAACTTGCTGTATACCCTGGTCTACTAAGCATTCCAGCAAGGTAAAGCATGCATGCTTCAAGGCACTACTCAGATCTCAACATAGCACCAACGGCGGTAGTACCTGGCAGCTCAAAACTCCAAACAGCGGCTTATGACTCATCGCGACTCCGTTCTCCTGATGAAATTGATATCAAAATGACCAGCACGTTGTCAGCTCTCCAACCCAACAGACAGCTCCTCAAAACTCTTCGCGAGTCTCTCGGAACAACCAGAAACGTAGCGGTAAGTATGAATTGCACCCCCTCCACTCAATCGATCATAACGCGCTCATCCTTCCATCAAATCGACTGATTCGTCAGCCCAGATTGTAGCCCCGGTCGAGAGCTCTCCAACCATACCCTTCGTTTTGTGAATGGACCTCTGAAGCGTCCAGAAACCACAGAAACGTCGTGAGGATCAGCTAGAACACCATTGGTCCAAAAGTGGACCAATAAGAGCAAAAAGATCTTTACTTTTGTCTTTTCTCCACTCAACTTTTTTCCCTAGAACGAGTTTTTACTCCCAAGGAGACACAAGACATCAACAAGACTCTAAGACCTCAAAAAATCCTTCAGATATGTCGATGGATTCTTCGCGGTCCGTAACTTCATAGAAGCGCTCAACCAGAATGGAAACGATTGAGTCGCAGACTAATACAACGTCAATATTACAACCTGGAAACGTTCTACAATAAAAGGTACGACAAAAGAAAACGAGGAAGCTATCACTCGATTGTAATATTCTTGCCCAAAGTTTCTCACGATCCAAGCCCCATGATTGATCTTCGGTCTACAATGACATCGGACATCGACCCAAAGGTTGAAAGGAACGTTCGATGGATAGTTGAGATCCATTGTTCCTCACAACAAAATGTACACCGTCATATCCCAAGTCTCTCCGTATGTTACGATCGGAAGGATCACAGGAAGCTGTAACTCCATCATTCTTCCCATGAATTCATCGCCAAAGTATGCAACTAACCACTATCGAAAGTGATCGCAGTGGATGCAATGAAGCTTGATGTGAAACGGATTCGGGAAAGGAAGATCCGGAGCCGATAACAAACCTCCGTCCATAACAACCACTCCTGCAGTTCTTCACTCCTCCATGCAGACCACCGAGAATCCTCACGAATCACCCGCTGAGAGAGAATGCCGTATGAACCTTTGACCCATCATTTTATACACAAATGCGGCGACAAGGACCACTGAAATGAACGCGCACAGATCGATGACTGGGCATGTTCCTCTACCATGCGATCACTTAAACAGATAATCACAAACGTGACACTCATCACACCGTTCGGCGAGTTACGCGATACGATTCACGAAACACAGAAAAGAAACACAACCTACGTTCCACGAGAATTTCACACAAGAGCCGAACCACAACACGACAACGTGCTGATACGATCTCCCTTCTGATACTTGAGAGCAGTAACCAGAAATCTCATCTTCCTCATCTTTCGACAGTTTGGTCCCTAGAGCGTTAAGCGTAGCTGCTTCACCCAAAATGACGTTTCCTCTTGATGATATCTATGATAACCTCATGGAACTCACGCTTTGCTATCCCAAGAATCTCACCCAGAGTAAACTCAACCTTTCCATTCAAGATACGATTCTCTAACACCTGCTTCAAGTCTGTAGCAATCTCAATATCAGACTGAAGTTTGTATGCAAGCATCTTACCCTTCTCCTTGCTTCTCTCCTTCTCCTTTGGTGTTGTAGATAGTAGATCCTCCATAGTTTCCTCCCGAGTAGGTGTTGTCTCCTGCCTTGCCTCTGGTCTAGCCTTTCACTCCTTGTAGCAGGTCATTTGGCTGTAGAAGCCTCACCCGCATCCTTCCTCCTACGTTTTTCTTCTAGTACATCTTCATGCTGACTTCTTGCAACACAAGCATGCACTGACATAGTATCCACAAGGTCATTCCATCCTGTAGTTTCTGGAATTGAGTTGCCAACCCTTCGTATCACATCCTTGTCTAGCTCTGTTCTAGCTACGGACCGCACTACATGAGACCACAACCTAGTAGTCCCTTTCTCTCTCTCCATCTCCACTTTCACTCCACAAGTAGCAGCATTCACAAGAGAAACAGCATGTGATGCTGATATTTCATTCACAAGTCTCTTCATACCACCCTTGCCAAAGTTAGTTCCCAACATCATCCCAGTCTCTCTCAGATGGATCTTACCATCTTTGAAGAAGATCAGATCCTTCCTCAATGCATCTGAAAATTCCTCACAATCTCTTCTTACATGGTCTAGGCTATCACATCATATACAACGATGAACAAAGCCTTCTCTCATCTGAGGTCTCTGCATAGCAGGCTGTACATTCTGCTCCTTCTCTTCTAACCTAGTGAGCTTAAGCTTAAGCTCCTTCATACCCTTAATCAACTCATCAAGCGGTGAGTCTTCCTCTCTAGCAATTACCAAAGCAGGCTTAGTAAGCAACTGCTTGACAGGAATTATCAGAGATGCTGCTTCACTTATCACCACCTTATCCCTTCTTCTCTGTCTCTTGGTCAGCAAAGAAACAGCCTCTTCAACCTCCTTCTAGTCAGTTTTCAATCCTCTCTCCTCACTCTTGTCTTCCAACAACAACTCAAGCTTCTCTTGAATAGTCACGTCCGCTGCTTGTAAGAAAAGCTCGGTCTTCTCCACCTCTAGTGTAAGTTTTTCTGTCCTAGAAAGCTGAGCATGCTGACGATCAAATTCCCTTAACAACTCATTTACAGACAAACCTTTGTTGGGCTTAACCACCCACTCCAAGAACATTCTCTTGGTCACCCTCTTTGAATCTTCAATGTAGTACTCCTCCTTCAAAACGCGCATATAGCTCTCCCAACTCTGTCCTTGCTGCTGCTTGAGCTCCTTCACACGCCCACGAATCTCAGGCACAACAGCAAGTTCAAAGTTCTCCACCATCTCCTTCTCAGGTACCTTGTTCACCTCCATCTCCCTAGCATAGTATCGCACGTACTTAGAAATATATGTCCCTTTGAACTGGTCCATCTGATGCACCATAGATTGCAACGCCTTGGTTGCTAATACCTCCTTCCTCTCTGTGCTCTGCTGCTACTGCATAAACATGGAAAAAGCTTGGAACATCTTCATCGTAGCAGCATCCAACTGAACAGGTTGCTAAGCAGCAGCAGCACCTCCACTTGATGATCCTTGGTTGGCCATGATATCTGATCCTGTAACACTCTCAAGAAAACTTCCACCCTAGGTGTTTCACGTCGAGTTCACCAAAGAGAGAGTATGTCGGAGTGTGATCCGTCTATCTAGGAAAACGCCGGGCTTCTAGTTGCGGTTGTTTACTCAAGAGGTTGGCTTTCAGGTCACAACAGGGGGTGTAAACACTCACACAGGTGTGTAAGATCCTCTAATATGCTCAAAAGCAAAATTTAGATCTAACTAGCAGTAATAGGTTTAGACGGTGAACTTTGACACACAAGGAGAGGAAAACTATGAATGTTTGGACTTTTAAACTTCCCCTACATGTAAATAAGGTCCTACTGAACACACACGCGAAGTTTCACCCTGAGATCAAATTCTAGCACCGAGATGTTGATAGAAAAGTTCTGAGTAAGAAAATTATGATAATTTTTGGTACCCAGATGACTATTTCAACCTAGAACAGAAGATTGGCTCGATGAATTTCATATATTCTCACAGTATTTGAAGTCTACAGGATGCTGAACATCCCTGTGAAGTTGGGACTCCTGAATGTACACAGAACTCCAGATCTCCTCCTCTGAAGTCGCTGCTCTAGATTAAGAGCTTTTCAGACCCCCTCAGCTTCAGCGGCCGCCCTGAATTACTCAGTCGCTCAATCGATATGAAACTTTTTGGGAAATCGTAGCCCTACTGGCAGAGAACACAACCTCGAAGTTTTGAAGCAATTTCCTCAAATCTGCTGCAAGTGACACTGAAAACCCTAAATCCAACAAAAGTGATTCAATTCTAGCACAATTCGAACTTCAATTGGTCATAACTTCGTCTTTATTGCCTCAAATCGATCGAAAATTTCACTGGAAGTGCTTGGCATGACGAGCTCTACCTTCTTGTGCTCTCATATTTCGAAGATCCCTCACCAATTGCTCGAAATCCACTCTAGAGCTCTGTTTCTAAACTTAGAGTTTTACAAAAGACAAAAATGGATCAATGGGAGTTCATAGCTCCACTTGACTGTCCTTTTGTGCCTTAAACTACTTGGTAACTTATCTACACTCATAGGCTACCACGTCAAGCCCCCTAGAGTGCCAGCGTAAAACTTAAACTACCTAAAACGACACGTAGCCCCGAAAAAGAACTTAAATCAGCTAGAAAGCGTGCATGGGCGACACGCAAATACAACCCATGAGCTTAAGCCTTATCAACATGGTAATCAACCTCCTAAGATTCAAAATAGTGTTAACACCGTATGCAAAGGTGTCAAACATATACATAAAGGACTAGAAGTAATATGAGCTAACTTCTAGAACTACTAAACTCAAGCGTCGGAGTAGAAGTCAAGCATGTAGCCGCCAAGTAGCACGACATCCACCCCCTCTGAACCTGCACATCCTCCGGTATGTGCCAGATCCAGATCAAGACTCTTCAGCTTCAGCTTCAAATTCATCTTCAACCTCCATTGAGTCTTCAACTTCATCTTCAGTAAGCTCTGCAATGTTCTGGTCCTCCCTTCTCCTTCTAAAGAGCTTGATTCTCTTCCCTGCGACTGGTATCTTGAGCACTGCACCATCTAACTCTCTCAAAGAGTATGTGGCATTATCATAAACTTCTAACACCACATAAGGTCCGAATCATCTCTTGAAAACTTTCTGATAGCGCTATGCTGATTATCAAGACTACTATCATAGACTAACACCCAATCACCTTCCTTAATTGGTTTGGGTCGTAATCTATGCGTTCTATCAAATCTGCCTTTGTTTCTCTCTCTAGCAGCTTTTAACCTTTCCACAGCTTTAGCAACATCCTCAGGTCTTCGTTCTAACTGTTGGATCCTTAATGCAAGAAGATCCTCTGTACTTCTATCATCTTCCCATGGCAAAACATTCCAAGTAGGCACAATCTCCTCAATCGGCATCACAGGTTTTTGTCCTAGTATCAACTCTACTGCATGTAACTTGTAACGGTACTATGAGTTGTACGATCTGCGCATAAAGCAAATGGTAGCAGTCTAGGCCATTCACGGATCTTACCCCTGCAAGCTTTTATCAAAGCTTTGATGATTGACGGATGACCTCGTTCGCTCTTGCCATTCCCTTCAGGATTGTAAGCAGTGATTAACGCCAACTTGATTCCCAATCGCTTGAAGAACTCAACTGCTTCTTGTGAATCCAGCTCACCCTTATCTGCAATGATCTTTCTCACACACCCATACCTACAAATAACATCTTCAAGTAGAAAGCGGCAGACACTAGCAGTGGTCTTCGTCCTCATGGCACGGCCTTCGACTTGGTTAGATAGATCTTCTCTAGCCAAGACTAGATACCTCATTTGTCCAAGCCCAAACGAGACTACCCATTTATAATGAATGGCTAAAGGATAAGTAGGATGCAATCCATCACGATGACGTACGTTGGAATACATCTGGCAAGGTATACAAGATGAAACAAATTCTCATCGTAATACCTAGCCCTTGATAACATATCTGTCACAGGATTGTCTTTTCCTGCAATATGTCTAAACTCTGGGTTCAAGGACTTGATATATGCTATCCACCTCAACATAGCAATATCTGGAGTTGTACAACTAGTGATCATCCCGAAGAGAGGTAAACAATCTGTCTCCACAACCACAAGTGCTCCTATCAAGTATTCCTTGTCACTCTTCATCGTAGTAACTAATTCCCATAGCTCTCGCTTGACCTGAGGGTAGTCTCTCTGACGTGAACATAATACCTTAGCACCAAAACGCACCACATATCTATTTCCATCCTCATCATCATGTCCTATAGTCCATCCAATGCCAATAGGACTAGTATCAACAGTAAGGATAACAGATCTGCCCAACTCATATGTTACCTTCCGTAGAGTTGGTGGTGAAGACAACAGATCCTTCAACTCCTTCATAGACTTGCTGTGCTCCTCTTGCCATTGAAATCTTTGCCCCTTCCTCAACAACTTGTACAACGGGTCTGCTACATGCGCAAAGTGTGGAATCCATACGTGGTAAAACACACATGCACCTAGAAACCTTCTCACCTCGGTAACTGATCCACATGTCTCTTTCATCCTTCGAATGGCATCAACCTTGTTTGGACAAGGTTTCCGACCATAAGATCCACATAGGTGCCCCACAATCAACACCTCCTGTTCTCCAAATACAGACTTTGCTCCTCATAAAGTCAAATGAACCTCCTCCAGTCGACTCAGTATCTTATCACAGTCAGATATGTGATCTGCAACAAACTTACGGTATCGTGTCGGATATTGCGTGAAGGATGTCTAGGAAAACGCGAGGTTCCTGGGTGTGGAGATGTTGTGTGCTGAAACAGAGACAAGACAGAGAAAGACAACCACGAAAACGAACGCTGCGATATATACACTCCAAATGTATGTACACTTCCGGTTCTTTCTCCTAAGAGCACAGAACTGAAAAACAGACCAGAGCGGTCTGTAACCTGCTTCAAAAGCCCCTGAAAACAACCCTTGAATCGCAACCCCGACCCAAAACCACCAAAGCGTAGCTCTAAGCAAGAGAAACCTCTCTTTGCTAACAAGCAGAGCCACAACAGTATCACGCGATCCAAACCCAAGTCCAAACCACATCCATGTATGAGCTCTTAGCTAAAGCTAGCTACCACAAGCTGTATATAGCCAACCAGAACTCTAACGAACTCAAAAGAGCAAAACCCCTAGCGAAAAAACCGAAAAAGGCCTATCTGTGGACTTCCTCCTTTCGCTGAACGGACTTCAGATGTTGATAGGGTCTCCTCCGCTGACTCCGTTAACCCAAGAAACCTTCAGATCCGACTCCCAACAGTCGAGATATCGCTGATTTTTTGTCGCAGGTGACCGAACCTCCAAAAACTCCTTCCTACGGCTTAAAATCGCGCACACCGCACAAACGGATCGTCTAAACTGATATCCGTCTTCGCTGGTAGGTAGATCTAGCTACCCTGAACCCAACAAGACTCCAAACAAGCCGTTTGGAGTTCCCCTTGCAAAACCACTCGAGAAATTTGGTCGCAGGTTGCAAAAAACTGACGTAAATCGGCTCCCTGCTCAAATTCGCTCACCACACCCAAACCAACAATCCAATTCACTTACAGTCTTCTCCTATGTGTACATGAGGATTCCTTGATCGCGTAGGCACCAAGAACGAAGAGCTTGGCTCACCGATCGCGAAGAACAGCCCAACCTCAGGTCGCAGGTGAACGAAAATCTGATGTAAGCGCTTCCCTGCGAGCCAATTTCACTCAGAACTTCCAAACCGCCCGATGAAAACTGATATCGTTTTCAATTTCCTGTAGAAATCGGTGTTCTGATCCCGTTGGATCCAAGGACAGCAAGTTTGGACTCCAGAACGGCCCGAACGGTCCAACTCTTCTTCACAGGTAACTGAAAACCTCAAATCTGCTTCCTACGTCTCAGTTTCTCCCAGAACACAACAACCGATCCGTCTCTTCAAGAACCGTCTTAACCTGTGCGTAGCCTGCACAGATCTGAACCCGATGACACCTTGCGCGCGTGTATTGGACTTCCCAATTCTCCAAAACATCCATCGACAGGTCGCAGGAACAAGCAAACCCCTTAAGCAGCCCCCTTGCAACAGTCTGTATGTACGAAGTTCAACCCTCAAATAATAAGAAGCATGCGTCTTTGATATAACGCCTGAAGCCCTAAATACCCAATCAGCAAGTAACCAAGAGCCTAGCTTGATTTTACTTTCTTTCGAATCGCATAACTTCTTCTCTGGATGTCTAAACGAAGTAAACAAGATGCCCATGGAAAGCTGACAACGAGCTCTACCCATCCATGTGATGAAAGTGAAGATCCGAAGTTGCGCCAAAAGCTCGTAAGCTGGGGCCTGTTTTCTTCATCTTTCGAGTCTTGTAACTTTTCCACTAGGCGTCCAAACGAAGTAGATGAAGTGCCTATGGAAAGCTGACAAGGAGCTCTATCCACTGGTGCGATAAAAATGAAGATCCGAAGTGGTGCCAAAAACTCATAAGCTGGGGTCTAGCTTATTTTCTCCATCTTCGAGTCCTGTAACTTTTCCACTAGGCGTCCAAACGAAGTAGACAAAGTGCCTATGGAAAGCTGACAAAGAGCTCTACCCATCTATGCGATGGAAATGGAGATCTGAAATTGTGCCAAAAACTCGTAAGCTAGGGCCTAGCTTGTCTTACCCATAAGTGTCTTTGGAGCGACAAAAGTCAAAATTTGATTTTCATGTAGGAGCCGGTCCACGACACGACAACGGCACCCCCTCTGATCTTTTATCTCATTCTTCTCCTCCTCAACACATCCTTTGATCGGCACATCATCAAGGAATGGCATAGTTTTTTCAGCAATGAAGTCCCTCAAAACTTTGTTCATGTCATTCATCATATGTGCTACAGAATTGGTAGCACCTTGTGGCAAGGTGCACATCCTTAGTAATCCCAAAGGTGTCCTCATTGTAGTCAAGTCTCTACTTTCAGAGCATAACTGAATGTGATCATAACCTGAATATAAGTCTCCCATTGAATAGATAGCACGATCAGCAAAAGCCTCTGCAAACTCGTCTACAATAGGTCCTATACCCATATTCCTGATAGTCACCTTGTTAACTGGCTGCATATCTTGGATAAATCTCAAAGCTCCACTCTTCTTCGGAACAATAAACCATCTGCTAGAGTAGGGAGCTATAGATGGTTCCAAGATACCCATCCTAATCCTCTCATTGAGCAAGTCTATCAGCTTTGGTAGATGAGCTCTAGGTACAGGGATAGGACGTAGATTCCAAAGCACATGCGGTATAGTAAAGATTACCATAGGTGCAACTACACTTGGATCTACACATCCTACTTCATGTGACTCAAACGCAAACGCCTTACCATGCCTAGATAGGATCTCCCTGAAGCTCTTCTTCTCTTGCTCAGTAAGAAGTCCATCACCTCCAATCCTCAGCTCCTTCAGTGTTGTTTCTGTGAACTGGTGCCCAATTCTTCTCGGTCCTCTGAGCGTCGGTTCTCGTGCAGCTTGCTCCATCTTCTGATTGTAATCGAGTGGTAAAGGCAAAGCCATTGGTTTGACTTTCTTTGCCACTGACTTGTACTTGATCTCCACATACACCTCTTGCCGATCTATAAACTTATCAATTACATCATCAATTATCAACCTACTAAGATTCAAAATAGTGTTAACACCGTATGCAAAAGTGTCAAACATATACATAAAGGACTAGAAGTAATATGAGCTAACTTCTAGAACTACTAAACTCAAGCGTCGGAGTAGAAGTCAAGCATGTAGCCGCCAAGTTGTCGCGCAGTCGTTGTCCACATACAGCCGTTGTCGCACTAAGTACAACGTACCCAGTACATAAGTGAAGTACTGTGGAATCGGTATTGTAAAGTGGATTGTCCCGTAGATAGGGTGTACTGTCTTACCAGCAAGACTGTAGAAAACACGGTCCCCAACCGCACGCAGAGATGCAAACACTATAGAAGGATGTATATACTGTAGAAGGATGTGTATAGTGCAAGAGACTTTCGAACAGGAAGACATGAAACAAACTCATCATGAACGAAAGGAGAAATGATAAGTGAGGAGCTACTAATCGAGTTTGATGGGGTCATTTTGGCACCTCAACATCATATCTGCTAGAGGTATGAACTCTGGGAGATGCTGCTCTGCTTCTGAGAATGGTGCCTACTGTGTCTCGCCTGCCTCCTGTCGGTCGCTTGCTTGCTCCTCACTGTTGTCATCCTCGTTCTACTCGTTCAGCTCCCATTCGAAGTACCTGCAGCTGCAATGTGGGCAGCGCCTATTGTCAATATGAAAGAAAATATTATTTATGTCCTCGGGGGTGACCTGCTCAGACCTAATGAAGGAGTTCCACGGAGAGTCCGACCGTCTTTTCTGTATACCTGCCTGCATGATCCACCTAGGCGAAGGTGAGAATTCCCAGAAACCAACATCTGACGGAGACAATGAAATAAAGTATTCGACACCAAGTGTGAGCTTTTGTATCTGTTAAACTGGAGCGCCCTGGGCAAAATATTCATGTGATTCAGCTCTACACTATTTTTTGTATCAGCAGCTCCTAGCAACATAAACAACTCGTTAGCATCCGCGACCATACTCTTAGTAATGTTTTTCATCACAACATGATGATGCTCCAATTTCTCATCCTTTAAACAGTACCCGACCATGCCCAATAATGTGTGCAATCTTTTGTTGGAGAGTTGCTTCACGCATATCTCCGCACCAACTGGATGCTGCTGGTCTCATCCACCTACCTGCAGTAACTTCTTCTTCATCTCGACACAAGATTTACCATGGATACATATAACGCCTTGGAAATGCAGGTACATGATACTACCCTTTTCAATAGAAAATATTCTTGACTCGCACTGCTTGTGCAAGAAAGTAGAAAAGAGTGAGAAGAGGGAGGGTTCAAGGCACTTCCCGTCGGACACACTGTCACTGACAACTCCAGGATCGGCATCTTCACTCTCGCTTGTCTCCGCAGAGACACTGCCGATCCATATCCATGTGGTGGTGACAAATGAAGCGGTATCGGAATGGGTCCAGCTGAGTACAGATGCAAGGCAAATTAAAAAATCTGTAAAATGATGTGCACAGTCGAATGATTGGAACCACCTTCTCGGACAAAAAACGCAGGGTAGCTAAACATGCAAAACCGCCTATCTTGAAAATACAGCGAAATCCCGTCCTCCGAAAAAGAAAAAAAACGGTATGGGCCAGCCAAACTTGCGAGAGATAGAACGTGGACAGGACAGGGATAACAGGTCTTGTCTATCTTGACGTAATCGAACTTCTGCATGAAGTCGACGGTACTCGTAGATTATGCTAGGTTCAGATAACTGTAAGAACGGGTCAGCTGTAGTGTACGGTCGTCGAAACTGATCAACGAGACCTTACTAGAGTAGAATGAAAACCTTGGAGCAGTGTAAGGAATCAGTAGAGTCTCTAATAAGGACTTGTCTTTGATGGCAGGTAAAGAACTGAAACCGGTTGTTTCTTGTGAACTGTCATGTGTCCTCGCAGTCTCTACAGCCTCTAAGGACGCAGCCAGCTCCAGCAGCTCATCGTCCGAGGATATGGCCGGAGCGGTAATAAACTCATCATCGAGTGGAAGCGGCGTAGAAAGGAGTACAATATGTATAGCACGGAGTATTTAGAGTGAAGGTCCCTAAATGAAGCAGCACAAGCATGGACACAGACTCCAACTGGTGTCCTAGCAGTGTCAGCATAAGCAAACTGACATGCTGCGTCGTCACCGTCCAGCGGCAAAGACACATACACGATGGCACGTCAGCACTGCCGCCGGCACAACAACAGCAGCGACACCATGACGAGCGCCAGTCCCCAAAGACCATGAACGAGGAACACGGCAAACAAGCGAAAAAACATGACAGCAAAAGGCAGAAAACGAAACCGTCGGCTTGGCACTGATACCTTTCTGACGGAGACAGAGAAAGAACTTTAAGCACCAAAGCAAACTGTCAGTCGAACGAAAAGCCAGATAGCAGAAAACCAACCGGGACAGCCGAGAGGAACGAACACTGCAACACTGAAATAAAAGAACTATGAGAGAAAACCCACCGCGTGATACCGCGTGTGACTTCATCTGTCCGTCCCTCAGATAGCCCAACACCGCCACAGCAAGAACAACTGTGCAACAAGGCACATGCATAAACAGTAGAACCTCCAAAGAAACTTAGCCATAGAACCACGCAGACCACCGCTCCCCCAAAACGAAGAACGATGAAAAGCATACAGTCCCGGCACCGCCAAGAAGCAACACCGTCCACCTCTTCTCGCGGTCGACAGGAAGACTGCGAAATCCTCTATCTCGGCAGCAGGGCACCATCATAGAGAAAACATCACCCTCGAACAATACATCACATCACGATACTCCATCTCAACAAGACCCCGTCACACATCAAACAGGACGAAGACAAGAACACACGACTCAGCCCTAATCCCCAAGCCCGCAGCACTCCAAACCGCCGAGAAAGTCCGAACACGAAGAACAGCAAGGCCCCGTCCCGCAAAGACGATAACACACGATCTTGCCGTAACCCCCAAGCCACAACAAGCCACAACAAGTCCAAAATAGAGCAGCTAACCCTAACACCCAAAACCACAACCCCCCTCCCCCGCATCTTACCGAGGACGAGAATTTAAATTCTATTTTTCCAGTGTGTCACTTTCCGCTCTCCGGCCGGAACGACCACTTCTATGCACATTCACCTCATGTACACTTAATTATATCAAGTGTACATTAATGTCTTCAGAAAATGACTGCTTTGGGAAGATCTCTGTCCTTGACTTATACTCTTAGTCAGTCAGTCCTCCACTTATGGTTTATATTTAGATCTGTTAGAATTCAAAGTACAGTCAACATATATCAATTATAAATAAATTTATTTTTCACAATAACTTTTTGTATTATTCTTTATAACATTACACGGTTTGCACGATAAAGTAAACGAAATTCAATGTACAAGGCCGGGGGAAGGATATTTGCCTCTCTCCATATCTGAAAACGGAGAGATGGAATACGCAACTGTTAAAGATTTTAACGTATTATTCATCCGCTTCCCAACCCATTTCCAAACGAAGGCTTTGAACTCCATTAGAGATCTCCACCAGCATATTTTATTTAGTGTCTCACTTAATTTTGTACAGTTTTTTTTTCCAGTTTCGCGGATTGCTTCCCCCAGCGAGACTCATGTATTCTGCCGGCATTATCACAGATGGTCGTCTATTCTCAATTCTAAACTGGAAGACAACGCACGCAGTTTAGTGGTCGTAATACACGCTCCCAAGAATTTGAGAATGAAGAAGATAGTACTATATACAGAACTCTAAAATAACTTAAAAGGATTTCATAGATTTCAGTGACTACTTACCATTCACGTGCACTGATCTTCGTTGCTATTAACGCCTATCTCTCGTGGCAAGCTCTATCTGACTAGGTGCCGTACGGGAGAGCAATGAGCATCGTAATACTCGCGTTATATTCTGATCCTTTTGTTTGACCGGATATGTGTCAGTTCTGATGGTTGCCCAGAAAGAGTTGGAAATTCGTGAAAGCTCTATGGGGGTTGCTGGACAAGTCGTAGGTGTTGTAAAAGACGAGCGTTGACAAAACTGATTCCGACAGACCTGACATTGACACGATGTGACAGTGTCAATAAGCTAGAATGTTCCTGGGCCAAACATAAGTCGCAGAAAGCCACTATATATGGCACTGTCCACCGTAGGCCGCTTGATTTCCGTAACTTTGTGCAGAAATTTATTTGCTCTACCCCATGATGAATGATAAACTCGATCCACCTCTCTCCGTGAATACCTGCTTGATCAGACCCCGACCTGCAACAGACAGTTCTCCCAATATTCCTGACTGTGTTACAATATCCTGAATCCTGAATTTGTTCAAGCACCGTCCATCACGTACATTTGACATGACACAGTAACCTGGACTATCTGCTGCAGGTATTCACCAAGAAGGGTGGATCGAGTTCATATTCCTTCTGAGGTGGAGGAAGTAAATAACTGTAACGTTGTGTCTAATCCCATAAATGTGATGTATTGAGCTATATAGAACAATATTCGATACTCGAGTCGGAGGCAGAATGTGCTTAGACTAGTGTACATATTGTCGCTCTGATCATGAGCAAATATGAGTCACGTCCCTCGATGATGGCAGAACATACTGAAACTAAGACTAGAAAATCACAGAAGTTGGACTAACGCGTACGTCAGAGTACTGCGAGCATCATCCGGTACTCGTCTACATCTGCACCAAGGTACTGCATGTGCTCAGTGACACGTCGATTCTCAGAACAGCAGTTTCAGCAAATAGTAGACTACAATTTGATGGTGACCAACCAGATGATGCTGTTTTAGCTATCCAAATCCACTGCATGATCATTTGAGTGCATGAAAGAAAAGGAGCCTCGGGTCCAACTTCGAAGTCAAATTAATCCTCCTAGGCCTGTTGACCGCAGTTTGGAATCAGTTGCCGGAAATACCAGCAATTCACCAAAAAACAAGCGGCAAACCGGCCGTATACCTCAGTTCATTGTTCTGACACTGCCCAAGTGAGCCACCCAAGAGCTCGAGATTCTTGCCTTGCGACTGCATCCTGGTCCAAAATTTGACAACCTTGTATTGCTTAAAGCCTAACACTGATCATAAAAGTACGTCGTTGTTGACACACTGACTGTCGATGTAGATTGAATTTAGTATTGTAAGCCCTGTTGCTCTAGATCTACTGCTATTACATACAGATAGCGTAGGAGTGACATCTCAAGCATGAAGGAAGGCCTTGGACGGTTGGCCTTCCTTCACCGGGATGGTAGATCCAATCACGAGGAAACGGACAGTCGTTATGGACGTCTCAAGTGGATATGTTCCAGCTCATACTTCATTATATAAAATCTCCGATACATGACGTTCACGTGAATAAAAAGGCTTTCCTCTCCATTTGCTCACGATTGAGTCAGATTGAGTCAATCTGTAGAATCTACGGATCGTGTCCGATTAGCCTATCAGGCTAATAACTACAACAGGTCATACTCATTCAAGTATGAAGGCCTATAAACTTTCGCAAAATGCAGGTCAGGTCTAGTCTTGTCTAAATCTGATTGAGCTACGGAGACTCTTTAATTTCTACGGTGTAGTAACGAAAAGTAGGCTCTATAATGCTCGATAAGGTACATTACTGCCTCTCTCGCCACGTATAAGTCACCATTTATGCCTCCAAATTTCTTTGAGTAATTTACAACTCTGGTCTCAAGTGGTACTTTTAGATCTCACTAGTGAGGAAGATCAATGCACCCTTCGCTGGCCATGGTCGTTAATCAACTTCCCTCACTTCGCTTTCGCGCTTCTGTGGCTATGGAAGAACTCAGGGGCCAGCTTATATACATATCGTTCATGCTTGAATCTGAGCGCAAGCGTGGGGGCCGATTAGCATATTTACAGTCGGTGGGAAGATCTTCGCCAGATATGTGATCATTCACGATCAAGGGCAACTCTCCTAGTTTAGATCTCGTGATCTTCATAAGCTTAGCTAGAAGACCGCGCTGTACAAAATGATACATCGTAGAGCCCTTTACAGCACTGTGAACGGGCACTGTCCATGATCGGAGGATGATGTCGAGGTTTACTGTCAATCCACAAAAATGTCGTCGATCACTCCAGGTTAATGCAGTGGGTAGAAGGTGAGCAATGAGCTCGAAGGTCATGGTCGATGCTGCTGCAGATCAGTTAAAGCTTTCGAGCAAAAACGCTGGAGAACATCAGCTTCTCAAACTCGGCGAGGGTAATCAGACCGTCACCATCAGAGTCCACGCATCTAATCATTGCTGCGCATTCAGTGGCAGTAACTTTCTTCTTCCCCAACCTTCTCATCACAGTTTGCAGTCCGGCAGCTGAGATGAGACCACTCCGGCAGACATCGGACACGTTGAATGCAACTCTTACATCCTCAGCATGTTGCATAGGGCTGTCAATTTCGGGGTGAACCAGCATTTTGCTGTGAAAAGCTACGAATTCTTCGAGGTCAATTTCTCCATCCCCATTCGTATCAGCTTCCCCAATCATCAACTTCAGCTCCTTGTCTGAAATTCTCTTGCCCAGCCTTTTCCACATTAGACGCAGTTCCTGCTCCGAGATCTTACCGTCGCCGTTTATGTCGATGATCTTGAAAGCCTCAATAAGCTTTTCATTCTCAAGCTCAAACAGTTCATCAACTAACGATCGCTTCAGATGCAGGGGTCTGCTTGGAGAGGCAGCCGGAGAAGAAAACCCTGACGGTGGAGTCCTGATGGCAGGACTTGCAGGACTTGGAGCAGCGATCTTCATACTAGTAGGCTCCATGGAACGGTCTGAAGACAAGTATCCTGCGAAGGGATTGTGATCCTTTGTGGTCGTGCTCGAAGAATGTGATCCTTGTCTGCATTTCTTCGGCAGAAGCTTATGCAGCTTCATGATGATGAGCTCAAGGCTGGTATTCTTCAAGCTACTGTAATGTATCTTCGAATTCCTGCTAACAATCGACAAGTGAAGTTGTCGTATGAAAGTGCTGTAGACCTCAAATCAGACGACAAATCGTAACTAGCACAACTAGTACTTCAGTCCAGCGCTGAATGAAGCTAATGTTAGAAACCGGTACCTGAAGCTAATGATCCTTCTGTCGGAACTGTTCTCTTATATAGACCGCAGCACATGCCTCGATTGGACTAGGAGGCATGGACAGACAGGCATAGATAGGTGACGTGATTCGCCCCCTCGGGATCTGTTCCGGCCGAGAAAAGGCTCCAGGGTCCAGACTCTGAACGGCGAAACGGCGATGGACTTGGTTTTCCTTCCCCTCGCGGGTATAACGCTAAACTGTGGTGACGGATCGCGGATTGACTTTGACTCCCTGACATCAAGGGAACGAGACTTTATATCATTATCACACATATTGTCTTTACTTTATATAACCACATGAAGAATCGTCAAGATTTCTATTTTCACTTTCTGACTCAGGAAACTTGCATGTGGCAGTGAGCAACAGAGCTTGCCGAACAAGAATGAGTGCAACACAGAAGAAAAGATCTACCTTGAACGTAGCAGCTAGGCTGAACAAGCAAGGCTTCTAGATCTCCCTGTGGAGGTGATTTCCTTCTACGTCCGCCTCTGCATGAGTCGACGAGCGATCGCGAGACCTGGAAGCTGGCCATGAAAGGCCGTTGCTTTAATTTGTCAAGTACGTATTGCTGACTTACCTCCTACGAGACGTGCATTAGCAAGTTAGTAGTACGAGCGGGCACGAACTTCATTAGCTATAGCTTAGCTCCTTTTGCGTTTCTTCTACGCAGAGGAGGTACATATATATATGAATTCGGTTCCAGTCGCAGTGCTCGTTGACATCACCGTGTCCACGTGCATATGGTCACAATTTTCTCAACAACGCCATATATACAATATACGTATGAATTCGAGAATTCAGGAAGAAAGGGGTTCCAACTGCCAACTGATTTGCGCTACTCTAAGCAGAAGTCTGACTTGACGATAGTCAATCGGTCGCGAATTTCTCACCATTGCATACTCAATCAGTCCAGCGTCATCGCTACTCAACCTTATTACGTGTACACCAAACAGTGTTACTGATTCGCTCTGAAATAGTGGCAGTCAAGAACTAATGTTGGTAGCACTATTTACTCGTACCCCTTTCAGAAACAGGCTCGGGAAAATAGTTTTAGTACGTAACACTAATTACGCTAAACTGTGTAGTTTAGAAGGAATGAAAGTGAATGGATGTATTGCTCCTCAGAACGTTGGAGTGAACTGACCGCGAAGACAGGTTTACCGTAAAGATGATTCATCTAGCTATTCATTCACTTTATGTTGAAGACACCATCATAGCAAGCATCAGCGAAATATTCTTACATAAGTAAAATGTAACCTTAGCGCAAAGTTCAAGATGAATGACATCCATAATCTCCACTATTGTTTTGAGTATAGAGATTAATCGAAACAGAACAGAAGGATGGATCAGGCTCAGTCAAACTTTATATCTGACCCAAAAGTTATTCCAGTTTGTCTACAGAATTGCCTACAGAATTGTCAACCTGTTAGTACATCTTTGACCTGAGGAGAAAAGTTCTCAACTGAAGATGGTCCCCTTTCTTATGAAGAGAAGGTGCAGCGTGCTTCTTATCCATAGGCTCGATCAAGGCAAGAGGCTCGATCAACTAAGCCGATGTTTGCACTCGTCCTGATCTAACCTTTGACATTAGTGTATTATCTCAATACATGAGTAACCCAGGATTGAAACACATCACCACCATAAAGCACACAATTTGTTCTATCAAGGTTACTTTAGATCAATATTTAAAATGCAAACACTCAGTCTCAACCAATCTCTCTATTCGACTACATTGATGATGACTGGATAGATCACATCGAGTCACGATGTTCAACTTCTGAAAATTGTTTCATCTATTCTCAATGAACAGTCAGTACTGAAGCTGAGTATATGACGTTCAAGACATGTTCTTCAGAAGCAATATGACTTCTTCAACTCTTAGCTGATATCAGATTAGCTGAGAATGAGACTACTACTTTGTATTGTGATAACCAGAGTGCGAAGAAACATCCAAGTTCCATGACAGGACGAAACATATAAATATTCTGTATCACTTCATTAAAGACTAAGTTATATCCAAGATAGTAAAGTACTGTCCTACTCAAGAAATGATAGCAGATGTCTTAACTAAGGACCTATCGGCTCCAAAATTGATCTACCTCCTACCAAGACTAAGATTAAAAATTTAGTATGCAACAACTAGTTGTTGAGTAAGAGTGTTAGAATTAAGCTGTCTAAGTGTGAACTTCAGTACAACAACTAGTTCAAGATATTTGGGCTCGTGCCCTTTGACAAGCCTAGCCTGCCCTTGTATCAAAATATAAATATCTGACCTATGGAACTCTTATCTCATTATTCAATAAACAATTAACTACACATACTCTTGCATCGATTCTCTCTTCTTTTACTATACATCACTACATAAACTGAACAAACATTTACTCTGAAGAACATAGTGTTATAGCTTTTTGACTCTAGCATCTTCTATTCAAACGGAATATCTCTTGAAAATAAACTACTGCTGTGAATTAGCTTGCGCTGATGGGGTACGCCTTCTTGGTTTGAATTCTGAAGTTCTGAACGTCTCGGCTTTGACAGAGGAAGGGAAAAGATTGAGAATGCTCGTTAGGACGTTGACACGACTCGACTTAAGCGATACGGAAAGGAAACGCGTCAGAAACATCTTCATCCGCCTTCTCCTCTGGAACAATCTGGTGGAGTCAAGTTCTGGCCTGACGTCGACTTTCACGAGCCGTACTATCTGCCGAATGCGGTAACTGGCAGGAGGAGATCCCGGTAAGGGGACGAAGCCAGTCTATGTGAGTGCCTAGAATGACTTGAAACTTCCGATAGCATCCACAGTTTCACTGCGATGAGAACATACTATGGAAACGAGTGGTCAATCGGAATAAGGAATAAACGTCCAAGAAAAAGAGAACAAGGACACGCACAAGGAGAACAACACGGAGCCAACGCAGAAATCATGACGAAGGTACTGCAAGACCTTACGAAGCCATCAGAAAAAGCATACCAAGCAGGAAGAACCGGAAGGCAAATTAAAGGAATCCTAAGAAGATATTGCGGAGACGTTCACAAGAAATCTTCACCAGCCTTGTGGAGAGAGGGAAGATGAAAGTAATGGACAGACCAACCGCTAAGGACAAGAAGTCAATTACATCCGAGTACTAAACAACTTGGAAGACCAGATTACTCCAGAGTCCAAAATTCTAGCAGATCGTGAACGTTCCGACAAACCTCTGACTACCAAGTGGAACCATTGCCATGGCTGGTAAATGGTTTGTTAAAATTGGTGAAAGGCGAGTTAGTGACTAAAATAGTCGGAAATTAATCACATAGTTGATCTTGGGAAACTAAAAACAGTCAAACTGCTTTTTCTTTACCTTTTTCTTTACCTTTTTCTTTACTTTACTCTTCCATATACGGAATTTTAATTTCCTTCGACTTTACTCGGTATATTGAAAAGAGAATATATAATATTTGAAAGTCTTTATTCGTAGAGAAATAAATTCTGGAGAACAAGAACGTATATTCTTTCAAGTTTCCTTGGAACTTAATATTCTATCACAAATTACGCTTTGAGAAGAAAACGGATATTCCTTTCCTCGCTTCTAGACCCACGCCAGGGGTTTTAACCACATACATGGGTATGAAAGGAAGAAAAAGTATAGCCTTCACGGTTCGTTTATTCTTTACGTTCTCTGTCAATACTAATTCTGATTGATTACAAGTCCAACACAAAATACAAAGCTTTTCAAAAGCTTAAACCGCCGGTGTGACTACAAGTGGTCCTGGTAACGCAGTAGATCACATTCTGCGGGTTCGCTTTTAAAAACCTAATAAATTTAATCCTCATCAAAAAATTACATCATAATAATATCTCATCCCAATATGAAATCTGCGAAATAAGATTCAAATTAGAGCTCTTCACTAGCTTTCGAGTTGTGATGATCTCAAAACAAACAACTTACTAAGAAATGTTCATATGAAAATTTTAAGGTTTTTTTAACTGAAGAGAATCTTTTCTTTAGTCTCATAGTACACTGCGAGTGAAGGAAATTTATATTCCTTTTCATGCTTTTATGTCCGTACCGGGGGTTTAAATTCAATATTCGCATGTCGGACACCATTACCTAATGAGGATCACTTCATTTCCTTTCAGTTAATTTCCATTTTTTCTGCGTTCCGTGACTGCTAAAAAGCAAAAGAAAGACTCTGGGAGGGCAGGAACCTTTATATCATGTTCGTACTTTAGACGAAACATCTATTTACCGTAGTGCACACGAACAATGGCAACTAACCGTGTTCGCAGATGAAAACGATTATACAGAAGTCGCTGGGATATGAGAAGCGAATAGAGGGTGTTCCGCCGAAGTGACACCTCGTAAATCCGCGAAGGCCTGAACTCTCCCCAAAACCGCCGGTCCGACGGGACTGTAGGCAGTAATTTGTTTGTAGAAGTCAGGGGTATCATGTCCGATTTGACTACTTCGTTACTTGCAGATAAAAAGGGGCGTCTTCGGAATTTGAGGACAACAGACGCCATTCGCAAACTTGGGGAGAAACAACTGTGACTTTCAAAAATGCGAGTTAACATGAAGCATTTACAAGCGTCTACGTCAAGGAATATTCTCTCTACTTTGCACCTACAATAGCGAGGTCACCAAATACAGCTGGATAAACAACAGCTACAGGCATTCACTTCCCACGAGAATGCACCCGGACATGAAAGGACCTCTCAACAAGACTTGTCACTACTAGAACAACGAACTGCAATTGAGTTCGCTTCATCGGACTTATCCCAAGTCCGGTGAAGCGTCCGCCATACAATTTAGAAACGAAGCACGAAAATTCTGGACGCATAAATACGCCAGAAGAAGTCCGACAGAAGGATGACGAAACGGAGGGTAGCCTGAGGAAGCATCTGGAATACTAGCGCATTTGAGTACACGGTTTAGTAGTTTAAAACCTTCGGAGCGTACAAGCCTGTATAACCTGACCCCTTTCACTGAGAAAGATTGTTACCTATTCTTTTGACGGTAAATTCTATGCATGGCAAGGATTCACGATCCGATATATTTCAAGAATCGGAGCCGAATAATCTCGACACCACGCTCTGGCAGCAGCCTTCTCAGGACTGAAGCTCAATCTGAATTGTCAAATCCTTGACTCCAATGTCGTTGAAAATACTGTGGGCATGTTTTAAGATTTTCTGTTCGTCGGCATCAGGCTTCACCTGCCATATCACAAGAAATAAATTCACGCTTCGCCAGATTCTTGTGCCTACCTCCAAAGTCCTTGTTACATGGAAACCAACGTAATCATCAACCCGTGAAAATGTTCGAAGGATAGATCCGTATAACTAACTCGTCCAATCACGGGGCAGCATCCAGCAGATCAGACGAAATAACAGCGATAAATCCAAGAAGTACCTTAAGAACTAAAGTGCCAACCACGGCACCAGGAACAATATCCCAAAAACGAGCGTTGCAGCAATCTACCACCTCCTGCAGCAGTAAAACCTGCACCGACGCACGTCTCAGTTTCTTCCCTCGTCTGACATACCAGGCAAGAAACCTGGATGAAAAGTTACTTATCTCACAGATCACCGAGTGTCACAGAAGGGAGTCTCTTCCATATTGCGAGCAACACTTCCAAACACAAAGCTCCGGCACGTTCAAAACAGCGAGTAAGTACGAAACCTGTCGTTGGCACTTCATCAGAGCGGAGTTCGAAATTCCTGAGGGTGCCATCTGGAGAAGGACTCCACCAGAAGCCACGAAAAGTGGCATGGTTGTTGAGAAGACTGCAACTGCCACTAGACCAAGACACAATGTTTCTGCATATTTGACCCTGCGAACTCACTCATAAAATCAAATATGTTCCCATATGTGGAGAAAAGAACAACTTCTACCCACACACAACCAATAACGAACAGCAAAGTTAACTAATGATGAAGCAAGGAACCGCAGGTAAATGAAAGAAAGCTCTTCGTCTTTATAAAACAAAATAGGCGTTCAGAACCACCTACCCGAGTGTCAAGAGCCATGACGCCAGGACTACTCCGGCACTGCATAAATGGAGAAGGCAAGCACTCCCTAATCAAGACATGTGACAGAATCTTGGTCGACAGCACCAATTATAGAAAAAGAATGAAGCCATTCATTGGGTATAATCCCTGACGATTACTGCAAACAAGTAACGTACAAGTGCAAAAGTACTGCTTGGACAACTATCCCATGAACTTCAATCGGATCTCTTCTCGTGTACTACAACGTCAAGGTACGTATAAATATGGCATCTTACGGATCGACACGCAGCTTTATTCTACAGGGACAAAAACGAAGTTCCCAGCACCGTAACTTTACCTCCGGATGGAATCGGAAAGCACATGCAAACAGATTGAATGATTGTTAATGTCCTCGGCTTTCCTGTAAACTGTAATTCACGGAATGAAATATTAGACCATATATCTCGTTCGCAAGTAGGATACGGAATAAGATGGGACGTGTGGAACAACATGCCGATAACAGCTGAGAGAGAATTAGACATCGAAATGTTACGATCAGTTCAATGAAAAAAACACAACGGATAGATCAACAGATGCATTATGTGGTAAAGGGCGAAGTATAATACCGACACGAACGCGGGCATAACTGCGAAAGAACCAAACTCCTATAAGGTTCACAGTCAAATTTGACACCGCTGAAATGATCAAATAATGCCTGTCCCATTGCAAAAACAGAATGCACGTGAGAAGACTCGTGCGGAGACTACTACTTACCACAGAAGCTGATAGTGAAACCAAAGAAACTGAAAACAATACGCGTCACCTTTCTATGATTAGCGAGTCTGATCCTAGAATCTCTGGTAGAATAGGCTTAAATGCTGCACTAGTTTATTCTTTTCTGACACAAACTGTTTCAGAATCGTAAAGACAGAGAATCGTTCGGCTTACTTGTGCTCCGACTCGTCTTGTACAAAAGCGTGAAGCGCCTCCACGGCGAGGGAGAAGGATAAAAATAAAAGAAAGAGCTGCTCACCCACATGTCCAACACAGACAGCTTCCAGTGTTATCCTGGATAGACCTGCAACAGAATGACTTGCCTCATAAACAAATCCTTCGTGCACCCTTAAGCTAATGCTACGCTCTAAAATCCCCTCTAAACCCCTAGCAGGTTTGTTTTGGCTAATAAGAAGTACATGAGATAAACTGCATGGAGTTTTCCATATTCATTATCCAGCTACGAGCCAGTTGATAGTGAGATATTGTAGCATGGAAAAGGTCATTCCGCAGGCTTAACCCAGCCGGAAAATACCACGTAACAGGATTCTACCCTTCTATCTTTGACCCTGGCCACTGAAAAGATCCCTTCTGGATGTTTGGAAACAGCAGAAAATGACTCACCGCATTCGTAAATCCTGCGAGTACTTCCAACCTCTTATACCTGGAAAGTGATCATCACGACACGAAATCGATTAATAGTGATCTCCACGTCCTCAATAGGCGTGATGTTTTTCTGGGTTTTGCTTCATGCCAGAAATCTAGGAGTTACACTGCAGACAGGCTAGCGACATTCAACTCGCAGAACACTTACCACTGGAAGATTGAGAAAGAGAAGGACAAATGTATCGCTAATAGTCTCATGAGTGCACATGATGCACAGGAGGGGGGTTGGGTGGGGGTGGATGGTTCAATGTATGCTAAAACTGAGCATGTCTATTTAGAGGAAATTTCTAACTGGGCACAGGGAGTTGGGAATGTATAGCACTTTTCCAGAGTAAGGACCCCTTGGTGTGGAGAGCAGTATAAAAGACCTAAACTATATGGACTTCAACCTGATGTATGCGATCCTCCTAACGCATCTGAAGTGAACTAAGCATACATTGATCACATGAACCGTCAATACAGGGGAGCTGATGGAATGAACGTATGACACACAAACATGCAAAAAAAACTCGTATCATGGCGTGATCCCGATACATGAAGAAGCTGAAACGAGACAAGGTGCAGAACCACACACCCATAAGTGTAGATGTTGTCAGGAGTTTTCTTCGATCGGACCATGGCCACTAAAGAAAAAGTTAGCACTCCACACCCAAATGTCAAGTGAAACGAGTCCGAAACCAGCCCTGCAGAAGGGAAATGTCAATTGGGATTAATAGGATGGCAACTCGTCGTTAAGACTGGAAACGACTGGAAAGTACTGCTAATTACTGTGTCATAAACTCAGTGAAGACCTGATCTACAAGGCAGAAGGGACTTTATAGTCAATAAGTCGAGTATATCTGACGCGTACTAAGCAACTCTTCCGTTCATCCTACAATCTCAGAGTTCCCGGCGCTCCAGGCACACGTGACTCTGAGATCACAAACAGGTAAACTCTGATTTCACCGGATGATACTGAACTTGCTTCGTACTAAAGTGGCAAGACCAATTCCACTGCTTACAAACGGAGCTGACTGTCTAATTGATGTATTGCAAATTTAAGAACTTGTCTTATAACTCGCTGATTGCATATCGTGGCGTGTTTGTGCAGGTTTCAGCGACCTGAATGGACAACTCATTCCACTAACCAAGGATGAGACTCGAGAGGAAGTCGTCAGGTGTACCTATCTGGCTTGTGAAAAGACCAATGAGAAACTCAGTCGCAGAGTAAGCGAAATTCAGAATAATCAGCACGAGCAACTTCTTGGTGGAGGCGCTCCCATACTTCACAATTTTCCCGATAGACAAAGATGATGCATCCTGATGACTCTTATTCGCTGCGATTTCATATTCCACCTCACTGCTCACAAGTAGGTCATCCCTGCTCACTTCGTCGCTGTTTGATGACCACTTCCAGTTTTCACCTTTTTCTAAAGAAAGCAATCGATTCAGCGAGTTTGGAGCCAATGATTCCTTCGTCAGGGACAAATTTCTCGCCTGACTACCTTTTGAAGAATGATTTCTAGTAAAGATAGGAATCGATGGCTTGTCACCAGCATGAGGAGATCGGTTCAGTTTATCAGAAGAATAGTTGAAAGATGAGTTGCGCGAAAGGACTGCCCTATACTCCTTTTCAGCAGTGACTACAGGCGAGGGCGAGCTAGAGGGAACCCTGCCATACATCTGCTCTCCTCCCGGGGTTCGGAGTGCGGGAGCTCCCAGTGGAGATGGAGTAAATGGCCCTGCTTGAGGGAAAGAAAATGACCTTTCAGTATGGATTGGTGGAATGGGGCTGAAGCGAGGAGACGCAGATTGGGTCTCATCGTGTGCCCGCCGAAGGTCGTGCAAAGTTCGTGGAGGAGTCAGGGGTAATGATTCAAAACCCGAAGCCCCTCCTGAATCAGTAGGTATCTGCAGACTGCCTTGAAACTTCTCCCATGGAGTCGTCATTGTTCCTTTACGTCTCCTCAATCCCCTGGTCTAGCTAGTCCTTTTCCAATCTACGATAAGACTCTTCAGTCAAGACTCCTTACACGGTGCAGAGTCCATGACCCGCGCTTGCATTTCTCCAGATCCTATGCAACCAAACAACTATCATAAGCAGATTCGAAAACCACAGCAGGAACATATTAACATCCAGATCAACATTCAGATCAAAAAACAAAAAGCAACGTCAACCCAATGAACACGCAGGAACGAGCATACCGTCTCCGCTCCTACATTTCTCATTCACCGCCTGCCAGCATTGCGAAGTACTGCCCAGAGGATCAGAAGCTGAAGATATCTTTCGAGAAGCCTCCAGTATCTCAGCGCATAAACGTTGATCTAAGCTTGTCCTCTTTTTGCCAACTGACAAAAGTAATGCCAACAGCATGAAGCTGCTGCACAGCGAACCGATTCTTAGGTCTACACCACAGTGACCACACTCGTTGCAATAATCATGTACCCAGCGCTAGAATAACTCGATAGGAGGACCATAGGCGCGGTGACATCGAGGGTGAACGAATACGAGAAAATGGGTTGATGACACTTGGCGGAAGTCGACGCGACGCGATGCAACACATAATTAGAGTCATTGGTTCAATTTTAACCTCTCCTCGTATAAAAGGAGGAGAGAGGGAATAGGGGTGTAAAAGTTAAGAGAAAATATTCTTCAACAGCGGAGAGATAACTGGAATTAAAACTGTCACAGATAATTTTGTATATATTTTTATATATAAGCGCGACTCATTCTAAATCGCGTCTGTAACTGGACATCATGATTTTATCACTAATTTTTTCAGTTTGTATACTCAAGATAATTACTCAACAGTGGAGAATCTATTAAAAAAGTTAGACAAAACGAGTAAAGAGCCTTAAGAAAAAAACCCACGGTGTTTTCCTGCGGGTACCTCCGGAGGTGCCCGCATGAAACACTGGCCGAGGTCTGGTCAAAGTCATAACTCATTCTTGCGGGTCTAGAATCTTTCAGAAGATTCTAACTTTGACACTCCCTAATTTCTCTTTATTCCTCTGTCAAGTCTTGGCCGCGCGTAATCTTACAGCGTCGATGCATGAAGACAAACCATCAAGATATCAGATACACAAGCGCATATATATATATATATGCATCCACACTGCACTTCTAGGAAAGAGGAGGAAAATAAACTAAAATAAATATGCATCCAAACTACATTTCTGAGAAAAGAAAAAAAATGTTTACATACAACTAAAATAATCATCAGTAATTGGTTAACAATAGTCTTTAAAAAATAATTGAATGCAAAATTTAGTGTAAAACACACAATCATGAAGAAAATACGATTGGACAAGATTTGCAAATCAATATTTGTGTCCAAGTTCTATATAAAGTAAATTTAATATAAAATATACAGTGAAAATACTGCTGGACAGGATTGTGTCAAACTTCACTAAAGTTAAAAGGCTACACTTGGTACACTTTATTATGCATGCTCACTTCAGTCATATAAAAACCATAAGTGACTTCTTTGATATAAAGATCAGTGTCTCACGAATACAAATATTTTTAATTTGGAAGGTTTAAGTTATAACCTAACCCTTCCAAGACGAAAGGTTAAGATATAAATTTAAGCTTTTTGCATAGTTTGGAAGAGATGAATATGCAAGGAAGCTTACATTATAAGCTTAATAATAATGCAGCTTATTCGTTCATATCATAATATGGATTATCGACTTATTGCATCTAATAAATATTACCATAACCGCAACAATGTGCACATAGTTAACGTTATGGTCAAATATTACTGCACTGTAGTTCGTAAAAAACCACATTTGAATTATGGATGTAGTAATCAATCATGAGATTCAAAATTTGAACATATTGGATGTTGTTTTACTCCATTTTCGTTCATTTAAACAATGGGATGATAGTGTGAGTGAGCACGATACAAGTGAACAAATGTGATGTTCGGATTGCAAATGTATGATTGAGATGGTGGTTGGATTGAAAATCAGTGCAGTGTTGTGGTAGGAGAATAATAATGTGTGCTTGCGACTAGCGTGAAGTGCGTGTTTGCTCTAGCTGAGAAAGAGTGTGGGAGGAGAGATCAACTTGATAACGCATCACATCATAATGTTATGTGTTGGTCTAGACTCCAGAGGTTTTTCCACTCTTCTCCATATCATGGACAAAGAGAACTTAGAATATATTTTAGAGCATTTGGATACTAGTGTAGCTTGCAAATATTTACTTATGAAGATATGAATTGTATCTTATAGTAATACATGATGTTGGACCTATTACGATGCAATTTCTGCAGTAAGAAGATGATCGATGTTGGCTCATAATGTTTGAAGTGTGAGACGTAATGTTTATATCTTAGATGTTGTTATATGTTGGAACTACTGATTGTAGAAGAGACAACGGAAGCATGGGTCGTTGCTTGGGACACAACAAGGGAGATGTCGAGCATGGATGCAATGCATTTAAATGTTTATGAATTGAAAATGAAAAGTGCATTGTGCTCAATCATATCGTCAGATATTAATTTACATGTTGGCTCATAGCCAGGAAAGCAAAGAAGGGTCAAAGCATGTTCTCATTGAATGTGTGTAAATGCTTGTAAGCGAGAAGTTGTTCGATCCGATAGATCTTGTCTCGACTCTTACTACAGATTTTTCACTGGACCTAATAGTGATTTAGAACTAGCTTAGCAGTGAGAGTGGATTTATAGTGAAACTGCTCCTGTTGTGAGTTGTGAACATATGACTTCTAAGGCTGTTGAGCTTGTAAGAGTAGATACAATCTACAACTTTTTCTATGTGTTGAGGTGAACCTGTTCAAACCTATACCCAAGATTTGTTTATAAGATCTTTAATTGGTTAGTTAGTTCTGGTTAGTTAGGTTGTTTGCAAGCTATATTTTGGTTGCAGTTGTCGTAATATGGAAGTTGTTTTGGTTAGCAAACAGTCTTATTCAACGTTTAAGGGATTAGATTAGTTAAGAATGGCGATCTTAATTAACTATTTTGTTGTAGGAAAGAATTCAGTGTGTCAACATGGGGCCTAGTGGATTTGACACCCCCGAGACAATACATTGTCTTTGTTGTTTAAAATTTTCAGTTTTTAGATAGTCATAGGAACTTTCGACGTCTTATCTAACAAATATAACTTCATACCTAGCAAGCAACTATACTGATTTTAAAAGCAAATTCTTCAGCTTTTGTGCCTTCACCCTTCGTCTTCACTCACAAATACAAGAAAAGCTTTGTAAAGGTGCAATATGTTGTCATTGATTGATCATTTATTATAGCAATATAGTTGACAATGTCTCGATATTTCACTATGAACTTATGAAGCAAACATAATATCTACGGAGCACAGAATGTTGAGAGTGAGTACATGTATAACAAGAAAATGACACCCAATGAACAATGTATTGCATATATAAAGTTAGTGGCTAGTAGGAAAGATAATCGGCTGAAGTTAAAGCCACTCTCTTGAGAACTGAATCAAGTATACCTTCTCAAGCTTGGACCATCTAGGTGTCCCTGCAAACAAATTTGAAGTGAAAACTAGAAACGGCATGAAACTACTTCTCTCGCTACCTTCATAAATTATAGTAGAATAGACAAGAAGTTCAAAAAATTAAAAGAATTAAGTGTAAGTATATACTAGGGCCACCAGTATATACCAGGATCATGTGTGTTGTTGGATTCTATAACACAAACGTTGGTAATACGCTTTGTTTTTTCTCTCAAAAGGAGAAAATATCTTTTCCACTTCTCTCAAAAATCAAGTATTCTTTCTCTTCTTCTCCAGCAGCTTCTTTCACGTAGTATGTGATGAGCTCAATGCAATTAAGAAGAACACGAGCAGTTGGAGGATTTGCAATCTTTTTGTCATGATGTGAGTTTCATCAACTTCTGGATGGAGCAAGTGCTCCAACTCAAGCAGTGCAACAACAAGCAATAGCGACTCATTGCATTGTAGTAGTTGTTGCTTATCTTCGTAGATAATATTAGTCCATGGATTTATCACATTAGGCACCATAATTTGTTGAAAAATGATACCTCATTATCAAAATATAATGAGGATACACACACTTGGAAGACACACACATAATAAGATGATTAGAACAGGTGTACTACTGGAGTCTTATAAGCATAAGCGAGTACTTTATGCTTATAAAGAAGGTAATGACTATTAAGAAAGTATGCACAAGAGCAACACCACCTCTCTACGACAATATGACGAGTTCGCTACTTTTTGACTTCTCGAACAGATAGTCTTCTCCAAGACACTTAGAATTATTCCCACCAATTCAAATACAATCATCCGTGGAGAATCTGCTGAAGTATATTTTGCATGTCATCCACCAAACTTTCAGCAATTGTCAAGGTATTCTATCCAACTTAAAGCAACTCAATGCATTCTTGTAATCATGTTTTAGTTGTGCGAGATAACGCTAGTACTGGTTACGTTCTCTTGTCTAATAGCTCCCACTTCCTAGGAGCGTATCACTCCTTCCAGATGCACCCTTAGAGGTGTGCTAGACCTACATTTCTGCACCATCCATACATTTCTTGCACAGCTCTCATATGCAACTCTACATGGTTGCAAAACTCTCCCGATGAATATGAAATCAATGGATACAAATTAGGTGTCTAGTGAATGTATCAAGAAGTTCTTTCCTCTTCTGCATAGTAGCTGGTTGTTTGGATATCGACACCGGGTTGGAAGTCACTATACATCAATAAATGAAAACAGTCGTGAAGCTTTGACTTCACTATATGAAGTACTCAATTTTTCAACACACATGTTGCAGACCTCGACAACTGCTTGTACGTGCTTGAGGTATAGTTGGATATACACAAGAGACCATGCTGCAAGAAAGGGAGATATTTGTCTAGAGTCTTTATCAATAAGTCAAAAAACAGGTCGCAAGCCTCCTCTACGCAAAGACTGAAACCAAGAGAAACTAACATGCTTCGGATATTGCTCTTGACTATAACTATATGTATTCTTCTGATCGTTGATTCGAAGATAAAAGAGGTAAGACAACAGTACTCCAACCTCTCTCAAGTTAATAGCAACCACGAGAAGCTCAAACCGCATGCTATTTATCTTGAATGTTGAATCTACTACAATATTTCTTACTCATTTGTATGTTAAAAAAAGGATGTGCAAAAAGCGAAGCAATATAATGCTCATTATAGCCATAAAACACTTCAAAAAAACCCTTGCTCTCAAAGCAGAAATTCGGATCAGCAAGAACACATATTTTATCAGATGGTCGATATCTTTGATATATTATTGAGAGTGAACCTCGCTGATCCAGAAATTCACCTACGCTCTAGTAATGTTTAGAGGAGAGATGGCCTATCTATCGTGCAACATTTGATAAACCTCAGATTTTTTTATGTTTAATATTGCTATACTCTCGATGAAGATGAGTGCTGCACCAAGAAAAACTATCAGATGAAGTTCAAGCGTGTTTTGTTGTCATTGCGATGGATAAACAATGTTGTATCCGTTATAACCGAGACTTGAATGTTTCTTGCTTTATGCCTTCTTGCAAAGGACATAATCCACTTGATTTGTCAATTTTCAAAATCTATAACGAGTGTTATGATAGTGATAACGAGACCCTATATACTTTTAATAACATTAGGATAGATGAGGACTCAAGTTCTATAATGACGCTTGAATGTGAAAGGTCTGAAGTTGTCGATGTCTTTCATGAATATTTTGAAGATATGGACCGTGATAATAAGGTGATTTTCTTTCGAGATAAGATGAATTTCACTCATGATAGTATAATCGACACGTTCCAATATTGAGAGTCTAATAATATCATTGTTGTTTTTTAATTATTAGTTGAAGACATATGTTGTTCTTGAGATTGAAGTCGTATTTGGCTATTACTGAGAATTCCGGATATGAGAAACACACCTCCTTGTTCAAGACCACCATGTGGTGCTCTTTGAGTAAAGACATGACCAAATAAGAGAGAAAACAACTGTCTCGCTTCGAGCTCATAGAGGCACCAAGGGAAAAAAAAAGGTGGAGCGATTTGAGGATGGTGGCATTGTTTGAATAACATTAGACATGAAATATACTACTCTAGATGACACGTCAACACTTATTAAAACACTCGAAATTTTCATATCTTGATATTGAAGACAAGGTACTGAGATCTGAGAACTGATGCATATGTCCTCAACTATCAAACTGCTTGTCACATCATTATGAGCGACTATGATATTGAAGCGAGAGTCGTTCCGAAGATCTAATCTTAAGATTTTACATGTCTTCTCTTTGAACTTCTCTCATATATCTCTATTGCTCATAAATGATTCGTCTGTCTTGAGCGTTGTCTGAATGAAATGATGCATTTTTTCACGGATTCACTGTCTCTTTGACAATGCATCCATTGTTGATGCTTGTGACGGGAGAATTTTGGCAAGACTCAAGTGTTCACGGTTGGAAACAATGTCGTGCATTCAGCTGAATTGTTGCTACTGCTCGTGACGTGAGAATTTGAAAATACTCAAGTGTTAACTACTGGAAACAATGCCACACATTCAGCCGAACTTAGTTCACTTGATTAAATTGTGAAGTTGATCATCGACTCAGTGGAGATCAATCAACAATAACTCTATCTGTTATAGTAATATTTCATAGTACGTTATCGTGTCAGATTTTGCATGAAGGATGTCTAGGAAAACGCGAGGTTCCTGACTGTGGAGATGTTGTGTGCTGAATAGAGACAAGACATAAAAACAACCACGAAAACGAATGCTGCGATATATACCAACTCCAAATGTATGTACACTGTCGGTTGTTTCTTCCTAAGAACACAAAATTGAGAAACAGACCATAGCAGTCTGTAATCTGCTTCACAACCATTAAAACAAACTCCTGAATCACAACCCTGACCCAAAACCACCGAAGCGTAGCTCAAGGCAAGAGAAACTTCTCTTTGCTAACAAACAGAGCTGCACCAGTATCACACGATTGAAACCCAAGTCCAAACCACATCCATGTATAAGCTCTTAGCTAAAGCTAGCTACCACAAGCCGTACACAACCAACTAAGTCCATAACGAACTCAAAAGGACGAAACATGTAGCGAAAGAATCGAAAAAGACTTATATGAGAACTTCCTCTTTTCGTCAAACGGTCTTCAGATGTCGATAGAGTCTTCTCTTTGACTATGTTGGCCTCAAGAACTATCAGATCTGATTCTCGATAGTCGAAATATCGCTGGTTTTCGATCGCAGATGACTCAGACAGTTATTTCGACGTATAACAGAAAATTGGCTCGATCACTTTCGAAGATTCTTACAGGATTTGGAGTCTAAAGGATGCTGAACACCCCTGAAGTTGGGTCTCTTGATTGTACACCGTCCTCCAGATCTCGTTCTCTGAAGTTGCTGCTATAGATTGAGAGCTTTTCAGACCCCCTCTGCTTCAACGGCCGTCCTGAATTACTCACTCACTCAAATGACTTGAAAGTTTTTGGATAGTCGTAGCCCTGATGACAATGAACGTAACCACGAAGGTTTGAAGCGATTTCCTCGATTCTGTTGCAATTGACACTCAAAACCTCAAATCCAACAAAAGTGATGCAATTCTGACTCAACTCGAACTTCAAATTGGCATAACTCTTTGTTTATTGATCCAAATCGATCAAGAATTTCACTGACAGTGCTTGGCACGACGAGCTCTATCTTCCTGTGCTCTCAGATTTCATAGTGTGTTCACCAAATGCTAGAACTCTCCTTTAGACCTCTGTTTCTAAATTTAAAGTTTTACAAAAGATAAAAACAGACCAATGGGAATTCATAACTCCACTTGGTTGTCCTTTAGTATCCTAATCCACGTGGTAACTTAAATTTCACTCATAGGCTACCACATTAGCTCCCCTAAAATGCCAACGTAAATCTTAAACTACCTAAAATGACACGCAATCCTGAAAGATAACTTAAACCAGCTAGAAAGCGTGCATGGATGACAAGTAAGTAAACCCATGAGCTTAAATCCCTATCAACATAGAAACTCTAAGTTATGTACATTGAACAATCATAGACAAGTAAGAAGTCACTTGCACAAGCGCACAAATGCTTGAACAAGATAACTAGCATACTATCAGCCTACTAGGACTTAAAACGTATAACACAACGGTGTTAATATATGCATGAAGGACTAGGAGTAACATTAAGCTAACTTCAACCGCTACTAACTCCCAAGTGTCAGAGTAGAAGCGTAATCTGTAGCCGCCAATGTCCACAACCTCCATAATCGACTTTTCTGACGTCTCAACTTCACTCAGAGAGACTAACTCCTAGTAGAGAGGTGAATCATTTACTATGTGAAATGATTCACATCACGACATCGCGCTTAGAGCCGCAAATACCCAATCAGCAAAAGTAAACTAAGGCCTAGCTTGATTTTTCCTTCTTTCGAGTCGCATAACTTCTTCACTAGACGTCCAAACGAAGTAAACAAGGTGTCTATGAAAAGCTGACAACAAGCTCTATCCATTGATGCGATGAAAAGGAAGATCTGAAGTTGTGCCAAAAGCTTGTAAGTCGAGGCCTAGCTTGTTTTCTCCATCTTTCGAGTCTTGTAACTTCTCCACTAGACGTCCAAACGAAGTAGACGAAGTGCCTATGGAAAGTTGACAACGAGCTTTAGCCATCGATGTAAAGAAAATGAAGATCCAAAGTTGTGCCAAAAGTCCGTAAGCTGGGGCCTAGCTTGTTTTGTCCATAAGTGTCTTTGGAGCGATAACTGTCAAAATTTGATTTTCATGTGAGAGCCGGTCCACGACACGACAATGTGCCGTGATAATGATAACATTTATCACATATAATGAATCAATAATCCACTATGGTAAGAACGAATAAGTTATGTTAAGTTCGAACATATCTCTAAAATCATACATTTACTCGGCACGAATGATATCACATTTATTTGAGATTCCATGCATCCATTATAGAGTTTGCAACATATGGTTGGGAGAGATGTGTAGGTTGATTGCTCTGCTTGAGAACTCTCGAGACCATTGCCATAGGTTTTTGTTCTGTCACAATATCGTCCTACAGCTTGCTCTATGTTTGTTGCTTTTTATTTTTCGTCTATTACTCGATTAGTTTTGGCATTTTTACCTTTTGACATGATGCTTTCAATCACTCGATCTTTTCTCGCTTGTGTATGCACTCGTCCTTGACTTCCATTTGTAGGAGATTTTGATTATCGACTCAACAACAAGAGTGACTTTCATTTTGCTTCGACTGAAAGATGGTGGTTCATTTTTGAGTTGCGGTTTGAGTTCAGATGTTCGTCTTATAAGGATCTGTTGAGGTCTCTACACATGATGACGTTGGATTTGTGTAGTTGATTGCCCTCAGCAATATCTCACACACAGACTCAGTGTGAGCTTATAATCTTTTGGGCTATTGGATCTTTTGCTCATTGCAAATTGAGTTATTGGTTGTTCTTGCGATCTTGTTGCAACAAGTTTTTGACCACAACTTTGGACTTTGGGTCCAGATTTTGAATTGGACCTTATGTCCTTAGCATATTGAGGTCTTGGTTGTGGCTTATGACTTTGTGATCGAGCCTTTTTGCACTTGACGTATCGACTTCTTGGTTAAGTTGTGACTTCATTGTATTCAATTCTTGACCACGGTAGTAACTATTTGACTACTTGTGGAGACTGCTTTGGAACTTGATCCTATTCCATTGGCTTATCGATCGTAGTCATGACTACTCGATTATTCTAATTTTTGCCTTGTTGTTCGTTACGTGAAATGGTCGTGTCTTGTTACATCATTCTACTAGTCTGTCATATGTACAGTGTCATTCTGACAAAACCACTTTCACATAGAATGGAAGTGCAATGACAAAGCAAAAGATGAACACAAGACTATGCATATAAGCTTTAATCCCTAATGTCGATCACTCCCAATATATAGTTTTTCATTTTCTATGACGTTTGTTTGGAAGCAACATCAAGGACAGGCATGCTCATTTCTCATTGCACAATATTCTCATTTGTGTGCCATAGATCTTTCTAGTTATAGATCTTGTGTCTAGAAGACATTCGAGCATGTTAGTCAAGTGAAAAACATACCAACATGTACTAATCCGGATCTCAACACCAAAGCCTGAGCCGTGAAACTGAAAGAAATTCTTTCCTTGCATTCAAAAATTCGACTCGAGTGTTGGAACAACTTTTTCCTCGAAGAAAAACTGATTCTCTTAGAGAGAATGCAAACTACAGAATGATCCCACTTTCAAATCAAATAGTTTCTTCCATATTTACTCCCAGCTTGATGTGCAAGTTTAAGGAAAAGAGCTTAGTCACGTCTAGCTATACCTATAACTTGTCGGCTTCCAATCACGAGGTGTTTAGATGTGGATCTGATTATTGGTTAGATTCTTCGTGTAAAAGTCAAATTCCTCACCCCCTTGTTGAGAATTTTCTGATATGTTTCAAGTTTACGCGATGCCAATCCTTCTAAATGACATTCCCGCTGCTCCTGCTCAGAACTTTTGTATGACTTCCTTGCATTATCACCTCTTCCAAGTTCGGGAGAGGTGATAATACAAAGGGCATTTAATTTATGCTCTAACCCTTCTTGCGGAAAGGGTTAGTGTCACGTCAGTTTGGGCACCTCGGCTAGGTTGACCGAGTGCGAAGTGGCGCATCCCGGTAAGGCCGTTAGTGCCGTTAGGGCGAGTTGGAGAGAGAGCCCACTAGGGGTAAACTTCGCAGGTAGGGCTTGGAGGCCTTAGTTCTTTGAGTTGAGCCTTCAAGCTCCAGGCTATGGTGGATAGTCTAGTTGAGTGTAACCCGGATTCTCTTCGCGTTTAGAGTGGGTTTGGCTTGACCGTTTGTGAGTAGTCCTTGTTGTGGTGTTGGAGATGGTAATTTCTCTATACAGATTACTCAAAGAACTGAGTGCAGGTTGAGGCGGAGTTCAGTAAGAGCTCGCAGATCTGAAATCGGAAATCGTCCGCTGGTATCTTCGGGCGTTGCCGTTCGTGGTTGATTGTTTGGAGCTGTGATCGAGGTGTGTGGGCGCCGTGCTACATTGCTGGTCGCATATCGATTTGCTGTTGTTGGGGTCGAGTGGAGATTTCTGTCATGCAGAAGCGCTGCAGAAATTTTGCGGAATGTTCTTGAAGTGTGTTGTTGGAGCCGGATTGCGCGTTTGGGCGTAGCAGCTGAAATACTTGTCAATGTCGGGCCGGAGTGGACTCTTTGGAAGCGCATTGGAGAGACGATTCTAGCGCACTAAGTTTCGTGGAGTTTGGCCAAGGATTGAAGAAGTTATGGCATGTCGAAGTTCGCTGCCGTGAAACCCGCAAGCACTAAAAGGCTAGTTACGTCAGATTTTGGCTCAATTTCGTGGGGAAACTCGAGTTTAGTAGTTGTTTTGTGTGTGTGTGTGCATCCGCGAAGTGTGTGTGGTGCATTTGCGAATCTGTTTTGGTGGTGTTCGGGTTGGATTTGGAGGTTCTTGCTGTTTTACGTCAGATTTTGGTCACCCGTGTGCACCCGCAAGCTGTTTTCGCTGTTTTGGAGGCTGTTTTGGTGCAATCTTCTGCAAGAGGCTTCGAGGAGCAGAGGTGCGTGAGTGCGGAGGCGTGAGAGCGGAGTGCGAGAGTGCGGAGGCGGGGCGGAGCTGAGCCTGAGCCCGAGCCCGCGCCCGCCGCAAGCCAGCTTGCTGACGTGCGTGAGAGAGGTATCCAAGCTTCAGGTGTGTGGGAAGGGTAAAACCAGCTGGTCACCCATCCCAACACTATTCCTGGACCTGGACTCCTGACTCTGTAGTCTTAGCTTTGGCTTTACCACTAAACCAATAGCTCTTGGTGTCCTACAGGGATGCGTGCAAGTACTTATGGACTTGTATAAGGTAGTAGGAGACCTTCTCGCACGTCCCTAGAGGAGTGGTAGGGCGACCCCACAGTATTAGGGGGAAGCTATAGTTGTGGTAGTGTTTGCCTACACCGTAGAGGCGCGTATGGAGGCAATTGGTGGCAGTTGTCTTGGGTGAGCTAGTAGAGCTACCACGTGGATGTTTTTGGAGCTACTAGAGATGTGGACATCTAGTTAGTGACCTCCAGTGTCAGTTACGACTGTTGGTGATCATATATTGTGCATGTGATCACCGACAAGGAGTCGTCAGTCCGGGTGGGGTTGGGTTTCTCTTTATGTGAATGTTTGAGTGTGGAGGGTTATCGTTTGGACTTCTTGTGGTTGGAACCCCTTCCTGTTTGTGCGCCGCGTTTGCGTGTGTTGGCGCTTGATTTCCGGAGTGAGTTCACTCCAGTGTGCTGTCGATAGTGAGGCTGGAGTTGCGGACCAATCAGACTACCTTTGTCTCTCTCACGGTGCGGTTGGAGTGACGACCAACAGACCGTGAGAGGCTGCCTGTGGTGATGGCAGGTACATGTTGCCCTTACCTTGACCGTCCTAGTAGGGGATAGGTGAGCTCAGTAGGAGCGGGATTAGGCAAGTGGTGGTTACGGTGGTGACGGAGATTGCGACATTCCGGTTGGGGAGTGTGTTAGCGGGATTCTCTCATCACGGAGTTCTCGGGAGGTTCTGGTGGGGACTTCTCGGACAGTGGGTATACACGGAGTGGGGTGAGGTACCGACTACCTACACCATTGCCGTCGGTTGTTCCAGAGGACGAGTCAGACGCAGACAGCGCGTTTTCTGGTGGTGAGTCTAGTGTCACTACACCGTTGTTGTGGGACATGGACGAGATCTATGGGGCCACGAAGGGGCCTCGACGTTACTCGGGTACAGTTGGTACCATTGAGCTGGATGACTTCATCCAGGAGTTTGACAGTTGGTGCGATCTGCAGCAGATGCGGAATCCACAGCTGTTTACACCCTTCATGGCGTGGAAGGGTTTGTTCCAACACTTGGAGGGACCGCCGATGGACGATTATCATGAGTTCAGGCGAGATTACAGTGTTGATATCGAGTTGTGGAGACAACATTGGTCTCCCAACTACGTTTCTATCACTACTGGCGCAGTTTCGGGAGGCGTAACACCTGCGAGTTCGGGTGCCAATAGCAGTGGTACAGCCGCAGGTGGCGGAGTACCTACTACCAGCGGTGCGTCCTCAGATAGTGGAGCAGGTGGTAGTGTGAGCGGGATACCACCAGGGTTTAACCCTGTGGTTCAGTTCTTCCAATGTTTGAGGAAGAACTATCAGGGTGTGCGGACCGACAAGTTGAGGAGTCTGCAGGAGTTCCAGCGGAAGACTGGAGAGAGCCTACGCGAGGCGTTTACTCGCATGAGGCGGTTGATCAGCGTTACCCAAGGGGTGACGGAAGCACAGGCAGTCCAGTTCTGGTATGGGATACTAGACCGGGAGCTGCGTAGGAGAGTTAGAGATGCTACTCTTCTTAGAGATACCGCTCCGACGTTGGCGGTTGTCTTTAGTCTGGCTGAGCGGATTGAGCTCAACATGGTGGAGGAGAGGGTGGTGGTTGCTGGGTTCAGCAAGGAGACACCACATTGAGCGACCACCTCTTCTCGAGGATCACAGGCTACGCAACAGCGTGGTGGTGGTGGTGGTGGTAAGGATCGTGCAGAGCAGTCACGATCGCAGGGAGGTGTAGGAGGATCTGGTGGGCAGAAGCCCATGCCGTCCTTCTCTAGTCAGCAGCAAGCGGGTCCTTGCTGGACGTGTGATGGTCCTCATCAGCAGAGGGACTGTCCACAGAGGAGAGGTTATGAGACGTCAGGGACATCAGGGACGTCTCTAGCAGTACCTAAGCAATGTGAGCATTGCGGACGACCTGGTCACAGTAGTGACCGTTGTTTTGATCTCCATCCCGAGTTGCGGCAAGGGAAGGCTGATCGTGGACGAGGCGGAGGAGCTCAGGGAGGCCGTGGTGGTCGAGCTGGAGGTAGAGGTCCAGCACCTGGGAGAGGACCGGTCGGTCCACCGCCTGCTACGACGTCAGAAGCAGGTATGGCTGCTCGGATTGAGCAGTTGGAGCAGAGGATAGCTAGTATGGCTATGGCTCAGCGGAGATCAGGTGGAACAGAGGCTTCCACGTCTTATGGAGGAGAAGGAGGTGACTTCGACTTCATGGCTGATGTGGCGCAGATTGAGGCATCTGCGGCAGTGACTAGAGGTGCAGTACGTGCCTCTGAGCCACGAGGTGCGTCAGTGGAGTTGGATCCACAACGCGGGGAGGCTGGTAGACAAGCCAGGCTTCCCCAGTCGTTCACGTTATCGGAGGCGTTGAGGACCACATCTATGGTTCCTAAACGACCTACCGATGGTGCAGTAGAGTTGGAGGCATCGACATCCAGGAGTGGGTGTGATGTGAGTCTACCTTCGACGTCTGTGGATGCGACGTCGAACCCGATGTTGGGGGCGGCTACAGCAGTTTTGCGAGCCCCACTATTCTCAGCCACGGATATGAGGGCATTGGGAGTCAACTTGGCTCCAGTGTTCCAGTTGACGGCCACGCTCAGTGAGAGCGAGGATGTAGTTACCTCTAGTGCTGAAGTAGTTCAGCGAGAGGCGGTAGACGTGTCCATGGAGTCGAGGATCAGGACAGCTACCAGTGGTACTTGGCAAGCGGCGGCTGCTAGGTTAGATGAGTTACCAGCTAGGCCGACGATTGACCGTGCTAGTTTGGCACCAGGTGTGGTGTTGTTGGACAACAGAAGTTGTATCTTCTGTTTGGTGGCACCTTCAGGGAAAGTGTATCGACCTCAGAAGGTCTTGTTAGACTCTAGAGCCCAACCGTTGATGTTGGGAAAGGCGGCGTGTATTGGTTTGGGTCTGAAGAAGTCCGAGATAGAGAGATGTCCATTCCAGTTGCAGACATCTCTAGGGGGATCAGGAGGTACGGCTCTGCACATGACACGTGAGATGTTGACGGTGAGAGTTCGGCCAGATCACCCCACGGATGGCTCTATGGTGAGGGCCAAGGTCATTGTTACAGCCGCAGAGTCTTATGATGTATTGGTGGGAGGTGCTGTGTTGTACCCTATGAGGTTCGTGATCGACTATTGGGCGGAGACAACATCTTACAGACCAGGTTGGCAGTGCGGTGAGAGACGAGTGAGCCGCTTACCAGTGCGGTTCAGTACTAGAGTTGGGACGACGGAGCCTACACCAGGGACGATGGCATCCGTTGCAGGGTTCAGTTCGGTCATCACTTGGCCGGGCGAGTTGTTGGAGGACAATGCCCATGCGGAGGATACTCCGATCTATGAGGAGGTGGAGGACATGCCTAGCATGTCTACGTTAGTACCATCTGCCTTGGATGTTCCACTCTGGAGTTCGAGTGGAGAGTTGCAGCAGTATGCTGATCAGTTGGTGCAGCAGGCTTGGAGTGAAGCTTTTGTACCACCAGTAGAGGAACAAAGGGTTGTTCCTGCTACTGGCCCTGTGACCTTCACCGTTGGATATGACTCCCATTGTGTGGCAGTATCCAGAGGAAGGTGTATGTGTGCTGGAGCTGTTTGGAGGGATCAGCACAGGTTTGGCTGCGGTATTGCAGGCATGTATACAAGTACAGCGATACTTGTATGTGGAGAGAGATGAGATTGCGAGACGCATCTCATTGCGACATGTGGCACGTTTGGTGCAGAGATATCATGAGTTGTTGCCCATATCAGCTGTTAGAGGATACCAGCAAGCATTACCGTCGGATATTTCGCTGCTGGGGGCGCATGATCTCACGTTTGTGAGCACCATTCACTTGGTGATAGCCGGATGGCCATGTCAAGGTCACACGCGTGCAGGGAGAGGTCAAGGTTTACATGACCCGCGATCTAGGATGTTCTGGGAGATGTTACGGATCCTACGACATCTCCAGATGCATCAGGTGGATTCTCCAGCGTACATCTTGGAGAACGTTCCTTTGTTGGGTGATGCTCGTACACAGATGATGGCGAGTGTGCACCAAGTAAGGTCTTGGGTTGGACCAGCAGTGTTGTTGGATGCAGCGAGAGTGGGATCTCGTGCACATCGTCCACGGTTATGGTGGACGAACTTGTTACCGAGAGAGGTGCTTAAGCGCGCACACGATGGAGTGAGACGACCAGCGCACCTCACGGTTGATAGCATCTTGGATGCAGGACGACGATCTCAAGTAGTGAGAGTCGTCGATAGGTCACCCATGGCAGTGGTGAACCTAGTGGGACGGCCCATGGTAGCATTACCCACATTGGTAAGCTTTCCAGCGTCACATGCTTACAGAGATGGAGGACCTGGGCTTGTGTGGGATGCTCAATTACGGCAGTTGGTGGAGCCCAATGCCGATGAGAGAGAGCGAGCGATGGGTTTCACTACGGGTACGACGGCAGTAGCTTCGATGTCGGAGGCTTCACGTCGTCAAGTATTGGGTCAAGCAATGGACTTGAATTGCTTGACATGGATTGTTAGCCTTGGATTGGCTGAGCAGCGTCGGATGCGATCGACGGGTGTTACTGCTCGAGCACTCTTGAGCTCTTTGTCTACCGGGTCGGTGGAGGCAAAGGCTGGGGGCGAGGCAAGTGGAGTTCGTCATCCTTGGACATCATGGGATGTCATAGGAGAGAGTGTGGAGCTTGCAGCTAGAACTGCAGAAGTTTTACGCACAGTAGCGGTGGAGGTTGTTGGTGGTGAGCAGAAGGAAACTGCTCCAGAGGCTGCAAGATAGCAGTCAACGACTTCATCTTCTACCTCTAGCATGGTGACAGAGGATACTTGGGAGCCAGAGATTGGACCCAAGCTTATAGGAGAGGAGAGACGAAGAGTCCAAAGATTCCTGAAGAGCTACAGGAATTGTTTTGCCTTCAGTATGAAGGATTTGGGTACCTTGAAAGGACCTGGTATACGGATCGACTTGGCTAATGACACGCCAATCTTTCGACGTCCTTACAGGTACAGTGACATGGAGAGAGCCTTGATCCAGAGTCGGACTCAAGACTTGTTGGAGGCTGGGTTGGTGGAGATGTCGCATGGAGAGTATGCATCTGCCACAGTTATGCCAGCCAAGAAGCATATGTATGGCAACTACACAGATAGACGGATGTGTGGGGACTATCGTCTTATCAATCGGCAGACGAAGTCCGATAAGTATGCCATGCATGAGGAGATCTTTGATGCAGTGGGGCATGTGAAGGTCTTTAGTACTTTGGATCTTCGAGCAGGGTATCATCAGTTGCCAGTGAAAGAAGAAGATAAGTCCAAGACAGCATTCTGGGGAATTGACTCTCACGGTGTCGCGCTACTTGGCGGCTACATGTTATATTTCTACTCCGACGCTTGAGTTTAGTAGTTCTAGAAGTTAGCTTATATTACTTCTAGTCGTTTATGTATATGTTTGACACCTTTGCATACGGTGTTAACACTATTTTGAGTCTTAGTAGGTTGATTACCATGTTGATAGGGCTTAAGCTCATGGGTTGTATTTGCGTGTCGCCCATGCACGCTTTCTAGCTGATTTAAGTTATTTTTCGGGGCTGCGTGTCGTTTTAAGTAATTTAAGTTTTACGCTGGCACTCTAGGGGGCTTGACGTGGTAGCCTATGAGTAAAACTAAGTTGCCACGTGGTTTAGGGTACTAAAGGACAACCAAGTGGAGGTATGAACTCCCATTGGTCTGTTTTTGTCTTTAGTTTAACTCTAAATTTAGAAACAGAGCTCTAGAGTGGAGTTCGAGCATTTGGTGAGGGATCTTCGAAATCTGAGAGCACATGGAGAGAGGTCTCGTCATGCCAAGCACTTCCAGTGAAAATTTCGATCGATTTGAGTCAATAAAGACGGAGTTATGAGCAATTGAAGTTCGGATTGTGCTAGAATTGAATCATTTTGGTTGGATTTAGGGTTTTCAGTGTCACTCGCAGCAAATTTGAGGAAATTGCTTCAAAACTTCGAGGTTGTGTTCTCCTCCAGCAGGGCTATGATTTCACAAAAAGTTTCATATCGATTGAGCAACTGAGTAATTTAGGGCGGCCGCTGAAGCTGAGGGGGTCTGAAAAGCTCTTAATCTAGAGCAGCGACTTCAGAGGAGGAGATCTACAGTTCTGTGTACATTCAGGAGTCCCAACTTCACAGGGATGTTCAGCACCCTGTAGACTGCAAATCCTGTAAGAAACTTCGAAATTGACCGAGCCAAACTCCTGTTATAGGTTGAAATAGCCAGCTAGGTACCAGAAATTACCGTAGTTTTCTTGCTCAAAACTTTTCTGTTCATATCTCCGTGTCAGAATTTGATCTCAGGCTGAATTTCGTTTGTGAGTTCAGTAGTACCTCATTTGCATGTAGGGGAAGTTTAGAGGTCTAAACCTTCATAGTTTTAGATGTTTAAAATGTTCCAGGCTTTTTCCATGTTCATGCAGCAGCAACAGAGCACAGAGAGGAAGGAGGTGTTAGCAACCAAGGCGTTGCAATCTGTGGTGCACCAGATGGACCAGTTCAAGGGTACAGATATTTCCAAGTATGTGCGATACTATGCTAGGGAGATGGAGGTGAACAAGGTGCCTGAGAAGGAGATGGTGGAGAACTTTGAGCTTGCTGTTGTCCCTGAGATTCGTGGGCGTGTGAAGGAGCTCAAGCAGCAGCAAGGACAGAGTTTGGAGAGCTTTATGCGAGCTTTGAAGGAGGAGTACTACACTGAAGATTCAGAGAGGGTGACCAAGAGAACGTTCTTGGAGTGGGTGGTTAAGCCCAACAAAGGTTTGTCTGTAAATGAGTTCTTAAGAGAATTTGATCGTCAGTATGCTCAGCTTTCTAGGACAGAAAAGCTTACATTAGAGGTGGAGAAGACCGAGCTTTTCCTACAAGCAGCGGACGTGACTATTCAGGAGAAGCTTGAGCTGTTGCTGGAAGACAAGAGTGAGGAGAGAGGATTGAAGACTGATTGGAAGGAGGTTGAAGAGGCTGTCTCTTTGCTGACCAAGAGACAGAGAAGAAGGGACAAGGTGGTGGTAAGTGAAGCAGCACCTCTGATAATTCCTGTCAAGCAGTTGCCTGCTAAGCCCGCATTGGTAATTGCTAGAGAGGAAGACTCACCGCTTGATGAGTTGATTAAGGGTATGAAGGAGCTTATGCTTAAGCTCACTAGGTTAGAAGAGAAGGAGCAGAATGTACAGCCTGCTATGCAGAGACCTCAGATGAGAGAAGGCTTTGTTCATCGTTGTATATGGTGTGATAGCCTAGACCATGTAAGAAGAGATTGTGGAGAGTTTTCAGATGCATTGAGGAAGGATCTTATCTTCTTCAAAGATGGTAAGATCCACTTGAGAGAGACTGGGATGATGCTGGGAACCAACTTTGGCAAGGGTGGTATGAAGAGACTTGTGAATGATATATCAGCATCACATGCTGTTTCTCTTGTGAATGCTGCTACGTGTGGAGTGAAAGTGGAAATGGAGAGAGAGAAAGAGACTACTGGGTTGTGGTCAGATGTAGTGCGGTCCGTAGCTAGAACAGAGCTAGACAAGGATGTGCTACGAAGGGTTGGCAACTCAATTAGAGAAACTACAGGATGGAATGACCCTGTGGATACTATGTTAGTGCATGCTTATGTTGCAAGAAGTCAGCATGAAGCTCTACTAGAAGAAAAACGCAGGAGGGAGGATGCAGGTGAGGCTTCTACAGCCAAACGACCTGCTACAAGGAGTGAAAGGGCTAGACCAGATGCAAGGCAGGAGACAACACCTACTCGGGAGGAGACTATGGAGGATCTACCATCTACAACACCAAAGGAGAAGGAGAGAAGCAAGGAGAAGGGTAAGATGCCTGCATACAAACTTCAGTCTGACATTGAGATTGCTACAGACTTGAAGCAGGTGTTAGAGAACCGTATCTTGAATGGGAAAGTTGAGTTTACTTTGGGTGAGATTCTTGGGATTGCAAAGCGTGAGTTCCATGAGGTTATTATAGATATCATCAAGAGGAAACGTCAGATTTTGGGTGAAGCAGCTACGCTTAACGCTCTAGGGACCAAACTGTCGGAAGATGAGGAAGATGAGATTGCTGGTTATTGCTCTCAAGTATCAGAGGGAAGATCAGATCAGCACGTGAGGTTTGAAGATGAGGTGGAAGCATCACAGAAGAGCCATTATTCTCACAACCATTGGGCGAGAGCAACCACAGAGACCTTAGTGAAGCTGGGAGATCTAGAGGAACCTGTGGTGGCATTGATTGATCATGGCTCAGAGATTAATCTGATGTCTAAGGAGCTGTACAAGCGTGGGAGATGGCCCATAGACACTGACCACGGATGGCTTATCCGCGCTGCCAACAACCAGAGGGGAGAACTCTATGGTGCTTGTCCCAACATCAAGGTAACTGTGGGTGACATCAGTGATGTTCAGAATTTCTTTGTACAAGACATGTCAACCTATCCTATCATTCTAGGGCAGCCTTACATTACTGCTGTTAGAATGGAGACACGAGTTATGGATGATGGTTCAACCTATGCTAGGATACGTAGTAGAGATGGCAAAAGAGCTGTTCAGTTTTTGATCGTTGCTGCAGAACATGAGAGAAACCGTGATAGCTTGAGAGACCGTCCACTACCTAAGATTACTCAGGAGTTTAGAGAGTCTAGGGGTTTTGGCAGAGTACCATTGAAGAGCGAGACTTCAACGGTACAGTAGAGATAGGATTCTCGCCTGATCCAGTAGAGCGGGAAGCTTTATCCACTAGCTTCTTAGGATTGACGGCATGTGGGTCAGTGTGTTATAGGAAGGTTGAGAATCTGAAGAGGTTTGAGAGGCAACATGTGAAGTGTGTACAGCAGTCTTTGTGGGACAGTGGAGAGTTAGCAGGAGATGAATATATATCTGGAGTGTTTGAAGAGCAGTATTTGGTAGATACTATAGAGGAGTTGAAATCTAGAGTAGAAAGTTCTATAGATGATGTAGATAGAGTGGTGAGAGTGAGCTCCAAGGAGCTTTATGATGTAATTGATAAGTTTATAGATCGACAAGAGGTGTATGTGGAGACCAAGTACAAGTCAGTGACAAAGAAAGTCAAACCAGTGGCTTTGCCTTTGCCACTCGATTACAATCAGAAGATGGAGCAAGCTGCACGAGAACCGACGCTCAGAGGACCGAGAAGAATTGGGCACCAGTTCACAGAAACAACACTGAAGGAGCTAAGGATTGGAGGTGATGGATTTCTTACTGAGCAAGAGAAGAAGAGCTTCAGGGAGATGCTATCTAGGCATGGTAAGGCGTTTGCGTTTGAGTCCCATGAAGTAGGATGTGTAGATCCAAGTGTAGTTGCACCTATGGTAATCTTTACTATACCGCATGTGCCTTGGAATCTACGTCCTATCCCTGTACCTAGAGCTCATCTACCAAAGCTGATAGACTTGCTCAATGAGAGGATTAGGATGGGTATCTTGGAACCATCTATAGCTCCCTACTCTAGCAGATGGTTTACTGTTCCGAAGAAGAGTGGAGCTTTGAGATTTATCCAAGATATGCAGCCAGTTAACAAGGTGACTATCAGGAATATGGGTATAGGACCTATTGTAGACGAGTTTGCAGAGGCTTTTGCTGGTCGTGCTATCTATTCAATGGGAGACTTATATTCAGGTTACGATCAGTTTCAGTTATCCTCTGAGAGTAGAGACTTGACTACAATGAGGACACCTTTGGGGTTACTAAGGACGTGCACCTTGCCACAAGGTGCTACCAATTCTGTAGCACATATGATGAATGGCATGAATAAAGTTTTGAGGGATTTCATTCCTGAAAAAACTATGCCGTTCCTTGATGATGTGCCGATCAAAGGGTGTGCTGAGGAGGAGAAGAATGAGGTAAAGGATCAGAGGGGGTGCCGTAAGTTTGTTGCAGATCATATAGCTGATTGTGATAAGATACTGAGTCGACTGGAGGAGGTTCATTTGACTTTATCAGGAGCAAAGTCTGTATTTGGAGAACAGGAGGTGTTAATAGTGGGACATCTGTGTGGATCTTATGGTCGGAAACCTTGTCCAAACAAGGTTGATGCCATCCGAAGGATGAAGGAGACATGTGGATCGGTTACTGAGGTGAGAAGGTTTCTAGGTGCATGTGTGTTTTATCATATATGGATTCCACACTTTGCACATGTAGCAGATCCGTTGTACAAGTTGTTGAGGAAGGGGCAGAGATTTCAGTAGCAAGAGGAGCAAAGCGAGTCTATGAAGAAGTTGAAGGATCTGTTGTCTTCACCACCAACTCTACGGAAGGTAACATATGAGTTGGGCAGATCTGTTATCCTTACTGTTGATACTAGTCCTATTGGCATTGGATGGGCTATAGGACAAGATGATCAGGAAGGAAATAGATATGTGGTGCGTTTTGGTGCTAAGGTATTAAGTTCACGGCAGAGAGACTACCCTCAGGTCAAGAGAGAGCTATGGAGGGTAGTTACTGCGATGAAGAGTGATAAGGAATACTTGATAGGAGCACCTGTGGTTGTGGAGACAGATTGTTTACCTCTCTTAGGAATGATCACTAGCTGTACAACTCCAGATATTGCCATGTTGAGGTAGATAGCATATATCAAGTCCTTGAACCCAGAGTTTAGACATATCGCAGGAAAAGACAATCCTGTGGCAGATATGTTATCAAGGGCTAGGTATTACGATGAGAGAGAAATGATAGATGATCAGGAGGATGTGGGAACAGAGTTCTATTCTAGTGCTCTTGCTAGAAGAGATAGAAGCTGTTTTGCAACCTCGTTGGAGTTTTTTGAGGAAACTATGTATGATGGCGAGTGGTTGGATCTTGGACGCTATTTGAGTTCACTGGAAAGGCAAGAAGGCTGGTCTGATGCAGATTTCAAGAGGATCCGTAGAATAGCTTATGGTTACTTTTTACATGGAGGACATCTATGGAAGCGCCCTAAGCTACAAGGAGGTATACCGCAACGAGTGGTATGTGACTTGGAATTGCAGCAGAAGCTGATCAAGGAGTTCCATGAGAGTTTATGGACCGGTCATAGAGGAGTTTGGGCTACATTTGCCAAGATGAAGGAGAAGTATTGGTGGAAGGGTATGTATAAAGATGTAGTACAGTTTGTTTCATCCTGTATACCCTGCCAGATGTATTCCAACGTACGTCATCGTGATGGATTGCATCCTACTTATTCTTTAGCCATTCATTACAAATGGATAGTTGATCTGGTAACTATGCCATTTGGACTTGGACAAATGAGGTATCTAGTCTTGGCTAGAGAAGATCTATCTAACCAAGTTGAAGGCCGTGCCTTGAGGACGAAGACCACTGCTAGTGTCTGCCGCTTTCTACTTGAAGATGTTATTTGTAGATATGGGTGTGTGGGAAAGATCACTGCAGATAGGGGTGAGCTGGATTCACAAGAAGCAGTTGAGTTCTTCAAGCGATTGGGAATCAAGTTGGCGTTAACCACTGCTTACAATCCTGAAGGGAATGGCAAGAGCGAACGAGGTCATCCGCCAATCATCAAAGCTTTGGTAAAAGCTTGCAAGGGTAAGATCCGTGAATGGCCTAGACTGCTACCATTTGCTTTGTGGGCAGATCGTACAACTCATAGTACCGTTACAAGTTACATGCCAGCAGAGTTGATACTAGGGCAAAAACCTGTGATGCCGATTGAGGAGGTTGTGCCTACTTGGAATGTTTTGCCATGGGAAGATGGTAGAAGTACGGAGGATCTTCTTGCATTAAGGATCCAACAGTTAGAACGGAGACCTGAGGATGTTGCCAAAGCTGTGGAAAGGTTGAAGACTGCTAGAGAGAGAAACAAAGGCAGATTTGATAGAACGCATAGATTACGACCCAAACCAGTTAAAGAAGGTGATTGGGTGTTAGTCTATGATAGTAGTCTTGATAATCAGCATAGCACTATCAGGAAGTTCTCCAAGAGATGGTTTGGACCTTATGTGGTGTTAGAAGTTTATGATAATGCCACATACTCCTTGAGAGAGTTAGATGGTGCAGTGCTCAAGATACCAGTCGCAGAAAAGAGAATCAAGCTCTTTAGGAGGAGAGGGGAGGACCAGAACGTTGCAGAGTTTACAGAGGATGAAGTTGAAGACTCAATGCAGGTTGAAGATGAGTTTGAAGCCGAAGCTGTAGAGTCTTGATCTGGATGGCACATATCGGAGGATGTGCAGGTTCAGAGGGGGTGGATGTCGCGCTACTTGGCGGCTACATGTTATATTTCTACTTCGACGCTTGAGTTTAGTAGTTCTAGAAGTTAGCTTATATTACTTCTAGTCATTTATGTATATGTTTGACACCTTTGCATACGGTGTTAACACTATTTTGAGTCTTAGTAGGTTGATTACCATGTTGATAGGGCTTAAGCTCATGGGTTGTATTTGCGTGTCGCCCATGCACGCTTTCTAGCTGATTTAAGTTATTTTTCGGGGCTGCGTGTCGTTTTAAGTAATTTAAGTTTTACGCTGGCACTCTAGGGGGCTTGACGTGGTAGCCTATGAGTAAAACTAAGTTGCCACGTGGTTTAGGATACTAAAGGACAACCAAGTGGAGCTATGAACTCCCATTGGTCTGTTTTTGTCTTTAGTTTAACTCTAAATTTAGAAACAGAGCTCTAGAGTGGAGTTCGAGCATTTGGTGAGGGATCTTCGAAATCTGAGAGCACAGGGAGAGAGGTCTCGTCATGCCAAGCACTTCCAGTGAAAATTTCGATCGATTTGAGTCAATAAAGACGGAGTTATGAGCAATTGAAGTTCGGATTGTGCTAGAATTGAATCATTTTGGTTGGATTTAGGGGTTTCAGTGTCACTCGCAGCAGATTTGAGGAAATTGCTTCAAAACTTCGAGGTTGTGTTCTCCGCCAGCAGGGCTACGATTTCACAAAAAGTTTCATATCGATTGAGCAACTGAGTAATTTAGGGTGGCCGCTGAAGCTGAGGGGGTCTGAAAAACTCTTAATCTAGAGCAGCGACTTCAGAGGAGGAGATCTACAGTTCTGTGTACATTCAGGAGTCCCAACTTCACAGGGATGTTCAGCACCCTGTAGACTGCAAATCCTGTAAGAAACTTCAAAATTGACCGAGCCAAACTCCTGTTATAGGTTGAAATAGCCAGCTAGGTACCAGAAATTGCCGTAGTTTTCTTGCTCAAAACTTTTCTGTTCATATCTCCGTGTCAGAATTTGATCTCAGGCTGAAATTTCGTCTGTGAGTTCAGTAGTACCTCATTTGCATGTAGGGGAAGTTTAGAGGTCTAAACCTTCATAGTTTTCCTCTCCGTGAGTGTCAAAGTTCACCGCCGAATCCTATTATTGCCAGCTAGACCTGAATTTCACCTTCTGGGTATATTACTAGATCTTACACATCTGTGTGAGTGTTTATAGCCCTATTGTGACCTGAAAGCCAACCTCTTGAGTGAACAACCACAGCCAGAAGCCCGGCGCTTTCCTAGGTAGACGGATTACACTCCGACAACGGCAAGGATTGTTTGTATCAGTGGCGGTTCTTACCATTTGGGTTGAAGAACGTCCCTGCTGAGTTCCAAAGGGTGATGGACAGAATCCTAGCAGGATTGGATTTTGTCAGATGTTATATCGACGACATCTTAGTCTATAGCCCTACAGTGGAGGAGCACGAGAGACACTTACGGGATGTGTTTGAGCGGTTGAGAGCTCATGGGTTGAAGTTACACCCTGGGAAGTGTAAGTTCTTCCAGGAGTTGGTAGAGTATCTGAGCCACACCATCTATCCAGGTGGATTGGGTGTTCAACAGACGAAGGTTGAGGCTATTGCACGTATCCCGCGCCCCACAGATGTGAGTCGAGTTCGGGCATTTGTTGGTTTGGCGAACTTTTATCGTCGGTACGTGAAGGGATTTAGTGCAATTGCGAAGCCGTTGACCAAGCTGATGAAGGTGGACCAGGAGTGGCAGTGGGGAGATGAGCAGGAGCGAGCTTTTGTAGAGCTCAAGGATAGGTTAACATCTGCTCCCATCTTGAGGAGATCCGTTAGGGGGCGTCCTTTCCAACTGCACACCGATTGGAGTATGTTGGGACTTGGAGCAGTGCTGACTCAGCATGATGATGAGAAAAAGGAGTTCGTGGTGGCGTATGCCAGTCGCTCCAATAATTCAGCGGAGGCGAGGTATAGTTCGTATGAGGGAGAGTGTTTGGCGGCAGTGTGGGCTGTTGCACACTTTCGATGTTATCTGTTTGGGAACCCCTTTACTCTCATCACTGATCACCAGCCGCTCAAGTGGTTGATGGAGTCCGACAAGCTTACATGGAAGCTTGCACGATGGGCTCTGATCTTACAGGAGTATGACTTCCAGGTAGTACATAGACCTGGAGTTGCAAACCTAGATGCCGACGGGTTGAGTCGCAACCCGTGCACGAGTCAGCAGGATCAGACTAGGGCTCGCTGGCATGACGAGGTTGATGAGGAGATAGTGCCAGGGTGGCATGCATCTGCCTTTCTTTGTGTGTTGGCCATGAACTGTAGTATGGAGGGTCAAGTCGTATCTTTCTCTGGTCAGAGAGTAGATGATGAGTCTCCAGATCCTGAGGGTGGAGATGGTGTTCCAGACCAGCGAGATATCCATGATGATGTGACCGTGATGGAGTATCTACGTACTGGTGTGGTAGTAGGCACAGTAAGTGCCAAGGAGCGAGATCGTGTCCTTCAACGAGCGAAGAGATTTCGACAGGAAGGACGACATGTACTTCGAGTGTGGGATGATGGGAGAGTACGGATAGTGTCACATCCATCCCAGAGGGCATAATTAGTACGACATGCTCATGAGGAGTTGGGACATTTTGGAGTGAAGCGCACGCTTAGCTTACTCCAAGGACAGTATTGGTGGCGTGGTATGCACGTCGATGTGCAACAGTTTGTTGCACGATGTGTGGTTTGTGATCGAGTGCAAGCATCGTTTAATGCTCCTACTCCACAGTTACACCCCTTACCGATTATGGGGTTGGGTTACCGTTGGAGTTTGGATTTTGCGGGACCCTTATCGTTTGACTGTACGTCATCATTGATATGCGTTGGTGATGGTGGAGCACTTTTCCAAGTGGATTGAGTTGGTGGCATTACCAGACAAGGCGAGTGAAGGGACGGCGTATGCGTTCTTAGATCGAGTGCTGAGTCGTTTTGGAGCACCAGCTGAAGTGCTGACAGACCAAGGTACAGAGTTCCTTGGTGAGTTTCAGATCTTGTGTGATCAGACGCTGATTGATCATCGAACTACATCTCGAGATCATCCCGAGGCGGATGACTCAGAAAGAATCCAATGTCATGTAACCTTCCCATGCAGAACTCCTCTCTGAACGACTCCAAGCCTGTAGCCCGTTGATTAACTTGACACTAAGCATCCTTTCTCTCCTCTTCCTCAGCTTCTGAAAACAGGACATCCTCATCTACAAATCGAGCCTTTGACAACATATCTGCGACCACATTCTTCTTTCCTTTTATATGCTTCAGCTCTAGATTCAAGCTTCTAATATAAGCAATCCAACGTAACATTGCTATGTCTGACGTGTTACAGTTGGATATCATGCCTCGTAGAGGTAGACAATCCATTTCTAGGACTACATGAGCACCAATCAGAAACTCACGGTCTGTCTTCATCGCTGTCATCGCTCCTCACAACTCATGCTTCACCTGAGGGTAATCTCGTTGCTTGTCTGTCAAGATCCTAGCTCCAAACCTAGAGGTAAGCCGCATACCATCCGCATCATCTTGACCTATCGCCCAACCAATCACCTTTGGACTAGTATCTACTGTGACAATGATAGGTCTCTCACACCCGTAGTCTACTCTTCTCAAAACAGGTGGAGACTGTAGAGCCTCCTTCAGTCTATTCATAGCTTCTCGATGGACTGAGTTCCATACAAACCTCTTACCCTTCCTCAATAATGCATACAAAGGCTCAGTAACATGAGCATAATGAGGAATGGATAAACGATAAAATACACAAGCACCTAGAAAGCGTCGAACCTCCGTGATATTCTTACAGTCTGCTATTCTAGCTATGGCTTCAACCTTCTCCGGGTTTGGTCGCCTTCCCAAAGCACCGCACAGATGTCCAACCACTAAAATATCAGACACACCAAACTTGGACTTAGCTCCTAACATGATGAGATGTATCTCCTCCAACCGGAGGAGCAGGGTGGGTGGAGCAGCCCGTATGTTGGTGTGTGATGGTTGTTCGAGAGGTTGGCACATGTCATGTTTGACTCCACCTCTCAGTGTAGTTCCTACTGGACGGTGGGTTTGTCCTCGATGTATATAGCGGAGATAGTCGATTAGATCTTTGCGTGGTATGGATTGCAGACAGGCGACTAACGATGGGGCAATGTAGCACCCGGCCTCCTGATCCTTGCACCCATGAAGGTGTGTATCACGTAGTTGGGATATGGAGCTATCTGGAGTTAGAGGGACCTAACCGCCAGTTAGGGGGGCGATTGTGGTACACTTGTGTATGTGTATGACATCATCCATGTGTTATGTGTATGTGTGGTGTACCTCTGACAGCGATGTATGTTGTGTAGCGATGTGTATGCGCACGACAGCTGTCACGTCAGTTTGGGCACCTCGGCTAGGTTGACCGAGTGCGAAGTGGCGCATCCCGATAAGGCCGTTAGTGCCGTTAGGGCGAGTTGGAGAGAGAGCCCACTAGGGGTAAACTTCGCAGGTAGGGCTTGGAGGCCTTAGTTCTTTGAGTTGAGCCTTCAAGCTCCAGGCTATGGTGGATAGTCTAGTTGAGTGTAACCCGGATTCTCTTCGCGTTTAGAGTGGGTTTGGCTTGACCGTTTGTGAGTAGTCCTTGTTGTGGTGTTGGAGATGGTAATTTCTCTATACAGATTATTGTGGTACACTTGTGTATGTGTATGACATCGTCCATGTGTTATGTGTATGTTTGGTGTACCTCTGACAGCGATGTATGTTGTGTAGCGATGTGTATGCGCACGACATTAGAGTATAAATTAAAAGTCATACATGAGCTTTTATTGCCAGCAGATTCTTCTTTATGGGAGAAGGAGAATTGATGTGCTTGCTCTACTTATGGGTTTTTTCTTGGAAACGATCGAGATGTGCTTTGTATAGATTAGTTGTCTATATTTAAATATATTAATTTTAGTTTCTTCTAGAAATAGCAATAGTCAACTCCAACAGCTTCTACACTTCATTAAACCAATTATTGTCGTTTTTCCTCACTTCACCAAAAGTACACTTTGGTTGCATATTTGACTCATTGCATAATTCTGGTATATTTGAATTTGTACCTTGAGCCGGTTTATGTCTTCAAGTGACAACCTACTGGAAGAAAAGCCGATGCAGCCGTGCGGAAGAAGATATTAGGTGGTCGGTTCTCTACTACCATATGGTTTAGACCTTGGTAAAGTGAATTTTATCTACTACAGATTCTATGGTATTGTTTCATGTCCCTTGGAAACATACAACTTCCTTTCTAGCTTGTACCCCTCCTAGACAACTTTTCTAGAAAGAACAACTATAGCAACTTAACTTATAATAACATTATTCAGCTAAAAAAGTGTGAAAAAGATATGAGGCTATACTCTGCAGTTTAACCCTTCTCTTGCTAACTGCCACGGCTATGTATCTTTATTGAGGCATTACAATTCCTTATATTTAGCTTTAAGCTGAGCTATATCATTATTGAAAGAGAAAAAGAAAGAAAGAAAAAGACTCTATGAAATAAGTTTTAAAGTTATAAAAACTCAGTGAGTACCAGAACTTCAACTCTTATATCACAAATATCTCCCTTTTCGACCACCCTAACCTGAACCAAACTTTTGACTAAAAGAGAAAGGGCTGGTACACAATAGCAGTATTGGTTGAGGAAAGCACACTCTTTACACAATAGGGGGTGTCATTTCAGCATATTTTATAAAGATGCTTGGTCCGAACAACGCAAGTTCGAATAAGAGTTGTTTTTTGTTCGAATTCATATGTACATGCAAGAAATCTCATGAAAACGGCCGATCGTCGCTCGGTCACATATAACCTTTTTTGATGTTGTAAGTCACGCATGTGAATATGCATGCTGGATGAACTCCGGGGGAACTTTTGCTCACTTTATGTTACTGGGAATATGTATATATATGTTAAGTAAAAAGTATGTATAAAGTAGATATAAAAAATTAAAATATTTTATATAAATTATCTGTTACCCATGCCTGGAAAGACGAGGAGAATAGGAGATAATCCATAAGTCTCGACCAAGGTGCCGCGCTTCAGAAGATATAAGACCGGGATTTCATAATCATTTTTATATTAATATATACTGAAGTTTAATTTAGTACCTAACCCTTCTTGGAAGGGTTAGGTACTAAATTAACCACCTGTATATTTGCCTCCTCCATCGAAAGATGGAGGATGCAGGTGCTCTAAACAGCTCTGAATGTAAAACAACATACTTTTTTCTCGAAGCATGAAACTGTTGGACAGATTCAAGATCACAAAACGAGATGTACTCATGTATCCAAAACTATCACGATTTTTTATTGTAAAGTTAATGATTATGCATCCAAAATGAGTGAGGGAAAAAAAGACGCAAAAAGACAATCAGTTTGAAAATCTTTCGCATGATTCACCGTACATGATCATATTGGCAAAAAGGTTTTCGTCAAAAAGTAAATATCTTCTGTACAATCAGCAAACACTTGCAATGTTTTCTTATTGCACGTAGCACAGTTACAAGATAAATTTAAATCTAAATGTCCAAATTTAAATATCTAATTTAATTTAAAAATATAAATAATTATGAACTGATGTAAAACATGGACAATGAAAAGAAGAAAAATTTATAAGCGTAGTGAGTTCATACGCAACACCGTGTATTATAACTAAAGTCTCCTGGAGAAATAAATACAATTTTTTAATATGTATTAATTTATACGCTAACTCCTCCAGTGGGAAAGGTTAGCTTATAAATTAATGAGCATGCAGAATACCTCCTCCATCTGAACGTGGAGGAGGTGAATTAATAATATGCATGCTCGATGATATAAAGCTCGACTCATCAATTTACCCGGACATCGACCGGGTAGCACGCACGGCGAAGAAAAACCAGATCCACGGAAATGAGCCGGGTAGACCCGACGGACAGGCCCGCGGGTACGCCCCGATTTCGATGCGAGTCCGGGATAGAATCTTTTTACATAGAAATGACACCCCCTAGTTACTGTTCGAGTAGAACGCTCGTTATAATAGCGCAGCAGGCGAAGGGCTTTAGCCGGCGCGACTCATCGTGGCGGGTTTCTCTCACGAGTTTTGAGTGCTGTACAGCAAGCGAAGAATTGAGGTTGGGTTTTGTTAGGGTTTAAGCAAGGCCTCGTTTTCCATGCCCCAAGCAGCGTAGAAGCCCTCCAGCAGAAATCGCACGATGAGTGAGAGGGTTAGCTACGTTTGAAATATGGTCTCCACATTGCGGATGTTGTGCTCATAGGGAATTTTGCAGGGACTTACGTTTACTTATTCGCGAAACAAGTTTTGAAGATTCTTCCCCGGGGTAACTGAAGAGAATCCAGATAGTGTGTATGCATCTGGTTCAATGAGGAAAAAAGTTGATTCACGTATCAGAACGCTGGTGGAAAATGGCGTCAAGACCCGGCAGCGGTCGATTTTTATCATTGTGGGGGACAAAGGCCGTGACCAGGTACGCCATCATCTCGCGGGTTATATAAGACGCTGACTTTTGTTCGTTCTTATATTCGCCATCTATGGAGTACATGCAAACAACATATTAGAAGAAGCTGTTCCGTTCCTAGTTCTGCTTTCTTCTAAAGAGGTGCGAGTCCGCATTGAATCTTTCATTTATTTGATTCAATTGAGGATAATGTCTTTCAGGTTGTAAATTTACATTACATGCTGTCTAAAGCTGTCGTGAAGGCTCGTCCTTCCGTCCTTTGGTGTTACAAGAAAGAGCTTTTTCTCAGCAGGTTTGTTCTCTTATGCATAAGTGTCTTGGAGATGTCAATTCGTGTTACAGGAGACATCAAAGTTCTTACTAGAAACTAGCCGCATTGCAAAACCAATCTACGTGGATGTTGCCGGATACTAACATAAAGCGCTGGGTGCCAAACTTGACAACTGAACATTCACTGTGTTGACTTGGACAGTCACAAGAAGAAACGTATGAAGCAAATTAAGAAAATGATGCAAAGAGGTCTCCTCGATCCTGAGAAGGATGATCCGTTTTCGTTGTTTGTCGCAAGCACCAACATACGTTATTGCTACTACGCGGAGACACATAAAATTCTTGGGAATACCTTCGGCATGTGTGTACTCCAGGTCAGAGAAATAAGTCTATTTTGTTCTCTTCTGCGGAGACGATCTACTTTTTTCTTATAGCAGACTCCAGTTGCATATGAATCTTAAGTGTCCTTACCTGTTATGGATTTAATTTTAATTCTCATTGCATGCGTGAATTTTCTCACCAGTATTGTTCTTGCGCTTCCTGCATTTTCTGCAGTTCTAGGCTAAGAATGATGTGTTTTGGTGCAGTGCAGGACTTTGAGGCTCTAACACCAAATCTGCTTGCTCGTACTATTGAGACAGTTGAAGGAGGTGGCATCATCTTGTTGCTACTTTCTTCTTTAACTTCCCTCAGCAGCCTTTACACCATAACAATGGTTAGAAAGTTTTCACTTTGCTCTCTGCAGTGTTTCAGTCGCATACTTTCAGAACTTCGTTCCCTTTCATTTTCAATGCTGCCGCGTGCAGTGCGTCTGGATGACGACTCAAATCGTTTGGCTATGACGTCAAAATTTATGATGAGCTTGTGTGGTCGTGTTTAAAATCTGAATGATTCCTGTGTCTCAGGATGTACACGCAAGGTTTCGAACAGAAGCCCACGCTGATGTTACCGGGCGATTCAACGAGAGGTTCATACTATCACTTGCTTCTTGCAAAGCATGTGTTGTAATGGATGATGAGCTGAACATTCTACCCATATCATCTCACATCCGGTCCATCACACCTATACCCACTCTTGAGGTAAGCCCTCATCCATTATCAAAATAGTAGTAAGATGTTCGGAGCTACGTCCCCTGGTGTAAGTGCTATGGTTCTATCGGTCATGACATTACTCCGCGTAATATGCATGCGTTCCTTGACCTCGTTGTCTAGAACTGGCATTATTACAGAACCATAGTTTCAACACCGAGTTTACCTTATGCATGCAGATATTTAGGGAGTGAAAAGTTGCCATACTGGTGTCTTTCCATGTTCTCATCACAACTATATTCTTTTGTAGAAAGAACATCTCTTTTTTCGTAGACTATAATCTAAATTTTTTAATGAAATTACGGATAATCAAGTCTAATTTCATCTCCAACTGCATCCCAGGGAACATGAAGGTGGGGATGGGTCTAAATTTATGAGTTAGAGCGACTTCATTACTCACGGATAATTGGCTACAGGGTCAGGATGGTTTGACAGAGGCGGAGAAAGATTTGAAGGAACTAAAGGAATCTCTGAAAGACACATTACCAATAGGACCACTGGTCGGCAAGTGTCGTACACTAGATCAGGTAACGTTGGTGATATTGATGCGCTTTGACGTATAAATAGATGAGAGCTTGTTGTTCTGTCAAGCCCTTTGTTCCTTGTCATTCTGTCGTACGTGGAAATCTGTTTTCCTCTAACGCTTGGTCCGTTCTGTCCTTTTGTTGGTGGAACAGGCAAAAGCTGTGATAACATTTCTTGATGCAGCCTCAGAGAAGACATTAAGAAGCACAGTTGCCTTGACGGCTGCACGAGGTCGAGGAAAGTCGGCAGCGTTGGGAGTAGCAGTCGCTGGGGCAATCGCTTTAGGGTCAGAAATTTCTTTGTTCAGTAAACTTTAGGATCTGCCTTGTTGGAAGAATCAAGAGGCGTTACTTCTGACGTTTCTAGGTTGCTTATGACGGAGATTTAGTATTGGACGTACATTTCCCAGTGGGCGGAATGTGTCGGAAGCTAGTTGATTTTACATATGTTGATGAATGCACAGTGCGTAAACTTCATCCACAATCTAGTTGGTGTAGTAGGGACTGACAAGATTACAGCAAAGTAGGCGTCAGGGCTCCACCAGTCTCTTCGATCTTAGATCCGAGTTTATTTTTTCCTGCAGGTATTCCAACATATTTGTTACCTCCCCGAGCCCGGAAAATTTGAAGACGTTGTTTGAGTTTGTTTTCAAGGGCTTTGATGCTATGGAGTATAAGGTATGTGATCGGAGAAGTTATGTTTTCAGATGTTTTCGTGCCTCTTCATTCAGATTAAAGTAGTCGAGTTGAAAGTTCGATTACACGCAGTCTGTATTCTTGAGGCTTCCCATTAGGAAGTTACTTCTGTTTTCCTTACAGATCGTTAAGCAGTAAGATCGTTGAAATAAGATCATTGCTCTCATGTGAATGATTTACCTAATAAATTTCAGGTCAGGAGCTTGTTCTTCTTTATTTGACGTAGAGATGTTTAATGAACAGGAACACATTGACTATACCCTTGTAGAAAGTACAAATCCAGCTTTCAACAAGGCTATCGTAAGAGTTAATGTATTCCGTCAACACAGGCAAACCATTCAGGTACAAAAGCTCGAATTTCAGAGTTTCCAGTAACACAACAGGATCTAGTTGGTTTGAAGCTGATAATATTGGAGTTTCCTGTAGGACAATACACGCGTTGTAAGTTCTGGTTTCAGATGAGTAAACTTGCTGTCTTTATGGTTGATCACGGAATGCAGTATATACAGCCACAAGATCATCAAAAGCTGGCTCAAGCAGAGCTCCTTGTCATTGATGAAGCAGCCGCAATTCCTCTTCCGTTGGTGAAGGCTATGCTTGGGCCTTATCTTGTCTTCTTGTGCTCAACTATAAATGGGTAAGCCACTCCCTGATGAAATTTTGTCATACCATGCGGAAGTCGAAGTCATCATTGTTTGTCTGGACAACAAACAGCACTATCTGTCTTGCTGGATGTTTGAAATCGGTTGAGGTTGATGAAGGAGCCGAGTGCGTCGTCTTTTCTGAACTGAGGTTCTCATACTTCTTTTGTAACCAAAGCTCCGAGAGTACGGCCACATGCACTCTTGTCGGTGGAACTCCTTCCCACACACTGACGCTTGCAACCTTCGGCCATATGTTGCAGGTATGAAGGAACAGGACGGTCTTTGTCGCTGAAACTAATTCAGCAATTGCGTGAGCAGGGACAAAAGCTCACATCCCAATCAGCTTCTGATGATGGCGGGAGCACATCGGGTACAGTCTTGTCAGCTTCCTTCATTTATTCTGGTGCGGGTTGGTCATCCTTTGTCTTAGGTGTAGAAAGCGAAAGCCATATGTTTCTTATCATGCCTACAATACGACCAAAGGGAGAATACTTCTCGTAACCTCTGAACTCAATTTACACCAGCTGAAGCCGAGAATTCAGGTTTCGTTTGACAGCACACGAAATTGGAACAAGCTTCTGATAGTTGTTGATCACTTGCGCAGGGAGAGTGTTCAAAGAGGTAGAACTGGCTGAACCGATTCGGTATGCAGCAGGAGATCCGATTGAAATATGGCTTAATGAGATTCTTTGTCTAAATGCTGCGAATCACATTCCCCCTGTTGAAGGCAGGTATGGTTTTGTACCGAAGGGTTACTTGCCGACTCATTGTCCCTCTAACCTTTTATGTTGGCTGTGTCTTTGGGTCCCACTTTATTTCGTGACACTCTTGCGTATATTTAAGAGCATGCTGAGATCTGTTGTTTCTCCAGTTTGTACCCTTCTAGATTACTGTGTCCTGCTCATCCTTGTACCAGTGAACTGAGGTGTCAGTTCGACCGAAATTGTACTTTCTGTAACAGGTTACCACATCCGAGTGAATGTCAGCTGTACTATGTAAATCGAGATACGCTCTTCTCGTATCATAAAGCGACTGAAGTTTTCCTTCAGGTAACGGATGCCACCTTCGTTCTGTATGATGCAAGTCATAGGCCAACTGCGACTCTTAATTATTTCAAGAGTCAGCGTGTAATTCGTTCCTCAATTATTGAGTTAATCGGACCTGTTAAATTGGTTTGGTGTTGTTGCTTGACGTTCCTGTTACAGCGGATGATGGCGTTGTACGTGGCTTCACACTACAAGAATACCCCCAATGATCTACAGCTACTCTCGGATGCGCCAGCACACCACTTGTTTGTACTGCTCGGTTGGTACCTGTTTGCAACAATTTTGTAAAGATTGATGGAGTACGGTTTCTCTTGATTCCAACTGTGCCGTAGCTGTTAAAGTCTAAAGTGGTGGTTACTGTGGGAAGTGGCCTGGAGCCATAAACGGCGGCCGTTTATCTGCGCCCACGACCCGTGTCCGTATCTGATGGTTCCTGACGCAAATCTGCTCCTTCAGGTCCCGTGGATGATAGCCAAAATGGGCTTCCCGACATATTATGTGTCTTACAGGTATCAATGATCAGTATTGTCATCTCAGTGTCAAAATCTTCGTGTCTCGCACAGCTTCCACAATCCGTGTAGCCGCCATAGGTCTGATTAGGTCTGCTATACTCATGTACCAACAATAGTACGTGTTGAGTAGCTAGCGGCTTTATGGCCCCTGTCTTCACTGCATTTTAGGGGCACTTTTCCGGGACATTCTTCAGTTAGTTCGAGTCATTTTGAATTCTCGAGATCCGGATTCTTGAGCACGGTTGTATCTAACGTTCATCGTCTGATGGTTCATGGTTACGGCTACTTCCTACTCCTAGGTTTGCCTTGAGGGCTTAATATCTAAGCAGTCAGCTTTGAAAGGTTTGAGCGACGGTAATCAACCCAATGGTGATCTCATCCCATGGACAGTATCGCAACAATTCCAAGATAGCGAGTTTCCAAGTTTGTCTGGTGCCCGTATTGTCCGAATAGCAACACATCCGAATGTTTTAAGAGTGAGTTAACCCCCGTTCTTTATAGCCTTGAATTACTTTTCAAAGGATTGACGCGCTCCACCTTGGATTTCATATCGAGCCAGGTGTTTGTCCATTGTTGGTAACTTTGATCACTTTGTCTCAACTGATCAGTCTGACTTTCTGTCTGTCTCTCGCGTCAACTGTAGGCCGGTTATGGTACCGTAGCGATCGAGCTCTTAGCCAGGTGAGTTCCCCTTCTCGTCAGTATGTGGAACAGTTTCTTAACAGGTAGATATAGGTACTAGTCACAGACATCACGAACTTGTATGAAACCTGGACCGTGATTATCTAGTTAGGAGGTATGGGCTACATCCTGTTTGATTACTTGTCATTCCCACGGGTCACACGTGTCTATGGTTGCCTCCCTGGGTAATCACGTCCAGCAAAGTGGAGTCGGTTACACCAAATGTCTATTTTTCAGATACTACGAGGGACAGATAGCAGATCTTGCTGAGGAGGATGCGTCTGAACCTCTTCCGGGTAAACGACATGACAAAGTCACGGAAGCTGCCACTAAGGTGGTTTTCTTGCACGTCATTGTGGAGTCTGAGTTTACCGATCGCAAAACTTGTTTACGCATGTATCAATCTTCTAAATTCTTGTCTAGCTTACTTTTCTCTAATTATCGGAAGAATGTACCAGAATTATGGTTGTATACATGAGTGTCACATACCCAATAGGATATGTGACACTCTGCTCTCAAGGTGACAAGTGTGTATTTGACGCTCCCTTCAGTTAGACTGGCGAGAGTTCGCAGTATCATAACTTTCTATCTGACTCACGTTTACTGCGATTTGGCCCTTCAGGTTTCACTTCTTGAGGAACAAATCAAGCCAAGGGCAGATCTTCCACCTCTGTTAGTGAAACTTCAGGAGAGGAAGCGAGAAAAACTTCATTATCTTGGGGTCTCTTACGGGCTGACACAGTCATTATTCAACTTCTGGCAAAAGCTAGGTTTCGTACCTGTTTATGCCCGGCAGACACCGGTAAGCAGTACATGTCTCGGAACGCTCTTCTCTACATATTCCGAACATTCGGGTCCCCAGACTGACCTTTCCGCTAAAACAGTGGACAATGTTACCGTACATTCACTCCATCCTTTTGACTTGCGATGTACTCTCCTTATCCAACTTCACGGGTTACCTCAAGTGTATGTGGGTAGTTGTTGCATCGCGCTGCTAAACCACATACACCGGCATAATGTCCAGTTTAAAGTCTGACCCTGAGCAACGCTGCGCACATCCCAGAGTGATATTACTGGCGAGCACACCTGTGTCATGCTGAAAGCGTTGGACAATGATGAAGTGGAGGGTGGCGGATTGGGTTCGGACTCCTGGGTCACCCCTTTCAATGTTGGTGGGTGATCTGCTCTCGCTGGAAATTATATTCTGGAGTTTTCTCAATTTGCTTCAGCTCCCAGTAGTTGTTATTTGGATTCTGCGGAGGATGGATGCAACGGTACTTGTGGTCTGACATGGGCGTTTATACTTACATCATGGTGTGGTATTTGGTCGACTTCCTTGTTAAGCGCAGTGTATTTGTCACGACTCATATTTGGGTAGACCTGACTTTCAGATTTTCGAAGGCGGTTCATGGCACTTTTAGGCTTCACTTTTCGATCTTTCGCTCCTGCTCTGGCTTTGAGGTAAGTTCAGGAATTTATCTTTTCATCTGATAGATTTGTCCTCCTTGGACAAGTGAACTGTTCTATTTTGAAACTCAGTAGCAAAAGTTATCAAGAATCTGTAGCACATTGTATCCAAGTTCCGACGCGAGAGAGCAAATTTCGTTCTACTCTGACGTACCGAAGTAACTCTGTTCTTGAATAGCCAACTACTTTCTCAGTTTCTTTTTATGTTTTCACGATCAGCATCCTGAATCCGAAGTTCAAATTCGATGAGAATGAAACAATTGAGGGAGCGACGACAGAAGGCATTTTTGGGGGAAAGACTCCTCTCTTGACGGCTTACGACATGAAGCGTCTTCAATCATATGCTAACAACCTTGTAGACTATCACATGGTGAGACTGCTGTTCTTTAGTCCGCCTTGACTGCGCCCTTCTTTCTGTTCTACGTGGATTTTTTGGCTTTTGGGCTTCTTAACTTCTGAAGTGGACATTGTAGGTTCTGGACCTGATTCCAACGCTTTCAAGACTATATTTTCTCGAGAGACTACCTGTATCGTTGTCTTTAGCTCAAGCTGCTATACTGGTAGGTGTTGGTCTGCAGCATCAGAACCTTGACACTCTGGAGGTCAGTTACCTCGGGTTCACGTCGCCTACGGATTTCGCTTTGTTATTAACTAATGTCGTTATTTTTCTAGTACCGTGTTCCTTCTCCTGATCTGACTCAGCTGCTATAAAAGTTTATCAAACTTGTAGGTCTTTTCTAATTACCTTGTGTTACATTCGGTTACTGCAGGTGGAACTCAAATTACCTGCAAATCAAATTCTTGCGCTATTCAATAAAAGCATACGGAGATTGCACTCTGAATTGCATAAAGCAGCTGCGAAAGAGATTGAAGCTGCTTTGCCTCGTATCAAAGAGGTTTCTTTTGCCCTTCCCCTTAACCCCAAATTTCGTCGTTCTAATCATCTTTTATCGTCAAGTTGCTGTTTTGAGCAGTGTTAACACGGCAAAACATCTTCTGTATGTTTGATAATTATACTTCAGGTCACCATGACCCCACATGCGGAGTCATTGGACGATGATCTTCAAGATGCTGCACGAGAGGCGCAGGTGTGGAGCAATTGATTCTCTTTGCGTGCGCACGTATTCAGAATTTTCAGTTTAGGCAGCTCACAGGATTAACAGTTGTCGAAGGTGTGCTTTCAGTGGAGGGCTCTTACATTTTCACTGTTTACAAACAGGCAAATATGATGGAGAAAATGGAGTCACTACTGAACCCGGAGGATCTTCAGCAGTTTGCAATCTCAGGGAGAGAAGCTGACTTTGACGAAGCTTTGAACAAGAGTGGTGGAAAGTTGCCGAAGAGCGGATTTTTGAGCGTAAAAGGAATGGGCGAGAAGCCGAAAGAGCAGAAAAAGAAAGAGCAAAACGGGAAAGTTGGTAAGAAGAATAAAAGAGGAGACAAGCGGGAGGATAAACGGCTTCATAAGAAACCGAAGAAGTAGAAGGGACGCCTTAACAGTTTTTGCCACCTTTCTCTAGCGGTTAGATGTCAGTATCTCCTTCTGTGCGAATTCTGAGACCAGAATCTTTGCTGGTCTTGATCAGGTGTCGTCTCTAAATTGAGTCATCTGGTAAAACTTTTGAGTGTACTTTAGGCCATGAGCACGGTAATACAAACCAATTGCGTACTGTTTGCTTGTACTGGATGGATGGGGGTATCCTGAGGGGTTCAGACTTGCGTACCGCTTAAAAACTGGGAAACTTTTGTACTTGTACGTTTACCAACGAGAGTATGAAGGACGTTGAGGATTTGCCGCTTGAAGAGCTTTGAACATACTTCGAAGTAAATACTAAACAGGAGGTGAGATTTTGTCGTCCCCTTCCACTTTGAAAGGATCAAGAGCTGCGTTGTGTTAATAGGTCCATGTAACCAGAATGTAAACTGACGGAAGACGTGTTGTACAATTGAGATAGATAACGACGAAAGAAGCAAGTTGTTGATAAGAATGAGCATGTTCCAGTTTTCCCTTTTGGAAAGTGGGACTTGCTACAAGTGCCTTCTCTACGATCATCGGACAAGACTTTCGTCCATAGTTATACTTCACGAGCGCACCACTTCGGTGTTCGAATAGTCAAGAAGGCCACGTTATGATTTTGCAGGATTGGTCACTTCCACTGATTCGAACCGTCAAATGGCGATGTCACATAAATGTGTACAACAGGCAAGGATGCTGGCCGGTTTGACAAGGTTGCCTCCAATTTCGTGTCAGCGTTTTAGAGTTGTTGTACCTGTCAGCGTCATGCAAAAACCATCGGCAGTGAAGGTTCGTTGCCTACGCACACTTGACTTGAGTGGCCTCTTTCGCACTCTAAGATGGAGGGAGTTCTGGAACATGTGTCAACTCTCTACCGTTTGGATTTGCCAGATGTTAGGCTTAATTCTACATCACAATCTGTGTCAACGACAGATAGCCTACCGAAGCCCCCCCACACGCAGCGTGTTTAATACGGTCGGTACTTTCGGGGATTCAACTGTAAGTTTCCTCAATAACAGCTCGTTCTCGACTTCTCACATAAGCGATGCGTGCGTGACAGTTCACTCTTTGCTCACCGCCTCCCTTCGTTGACTGGATCTTTGAGAGGCTGCCGTCGCTCTCACATACAATTGGAGTGTCTCTCGATCAAGACAGTTTAGAAGTCTGATGACATTTCGCTTGGTGTTTCTTGCTTTAGTTGCCTGTCGAAATTCATCCGATCGTATCCTACTTGCTGAAACTTTCGTTGCTTCTTGCTTTTATCCTTCTCCGCGCTTCTCAGCTGTGAGGACAAACTCTGTGACTGCGATTCGAGAGACGAGTATTTGCTCGCCCACTTCTTTAAAGCAGAGGTGGCTGCTTCTCCTTTGCCCTTTTGGGCCTGAATGTCTGCCTTCCCTTTCTTGACGCTCTCCTGCAAACCCTTCGGACCGGCCCAAACAACACGAAATTGTCATGTAACGGTCGCATTGATACGTCCACTGCTACGTGGGGTAGAGACAGTATGGAAGAACAGAGGAGAAAACCACATCAGGTTACATTGTGAAACAGAAAAGCTAAGGCCCTGCGGACAGACAGGGCCGATGAAATAGCGGGATAGTAGCTGCGAAATGCAACAATCCAGATGCTCGAAATTGTGGCAGAAACTGTGGAGAGAAGATCTAGTGCGCTCCGGTGGTCTCATAACAGTTTTGACTTTAAATGGGGAACTATTAGATCCGTGATTCTGTGTGAGAAGTGAACGTTACGGATTTGCATTTTTCGTTGGGCCAACTTCAGCTTCTGTAGGTATCTGACTGCAATAGTGCACAAGAAAAGCGAAATTGTAGATTTCGTCGGTTCAGATCAAAGTCGGCAAAGCTGATTTCGTAACTCGGAGTCTGGCTGTTTCCAAAAATACGTGATGCTATCACGACTGAAGGCAACTGACAACTGAAGGAAGATGCTGCTCAAGTACCTCGAGTGTTCGCTGGAGCTTCGGGTTGTTTACAGTAAGTTTTCCCAGATGTTTCACGCACATATTGAAGTCCAAGTTTTCCTCTTGGACTTGTTGCAGCAGCGACTTCAGATGCTGTAGGAGAATCTTGAGCCTTCCAATTTCAGCAGCGTATGTATCTCGTTCGACCTCAGTTTCCTACAGCAGTGGCCGGTCATGACAAGCACTGCGCGTTCAGAGCGCTCTTTGAATTGCAAAATCAATGGAGCGACATCATCCTAGCACCCGATCATTTCCAAGTTGTGGGCTTACTCTTGTTCTCGTAGCGCGGAGGTCCCTGGACAGTTCGTAAAGTTCGCCATGCTTCCGTGCAGCCACAACGTCAGTCAACACATTGTATTGCGCCTCCAAACCTATCGAAAACAGAAACATTCAGAACCTTGAATCTGCTCTTGTTTTAGTTCACCTGGTAACCTGAATGCTTGTGAGAAATTGCTTTTACTTCTGAACCTCTGAGCTCGTATGGAATTTCAAGATGACATGAGCCAATAGAAGCTTGCACTGCATTAGGGAGGCTACAATACGCTTGCGATTAGTTCTACTTCTACCGTAGAAGTACACAAATTCCTCCTTTCTGCATTTGCCTTCTCCTCCATGTTCTCCATTTTGGTTTTCCACTGTGCGGGTTCTTCTCACCTGTTCGTGTTATCTTTCTATTTCTACGAGGAGGTGGTATAGAACTGTCGGAGTGCTTTAACAAACGATCAGCTTGGCAAAAACCTGCCTGTATAAACTGACTCGTGGAGGTGGCTTACTAGGTTGAATTTCAGATGCATGGATTGCAGCTCCGTCGACGAATACTGATGCGCTCGGAAGCCGTAAGATCTACACTCTACAATGTAGGTAGAATTGTGTCTTGCCTTTGACTCTCGCTTCCAGACGAACATCACCGCCGGTTCGTGGGGCGTCATAGTTTCCGCGCATCTCCAACTCTTCTACCCGCCTTTCCAGTTTCCTGCATGCACACAAAATATGTACAGGTGTGGTCCGCTCTCTTGAGACCGATTTGCAATTGCCGCATCCATTATATTACAGGCGTGAATCATTTCCATTTCCGGTACATACTTAGGTTCAATAAAACTCCAACGATCGATGATATGCATGTTCCTAACTCTCGACGACATACTGTATCTAGAGCAGAATTGGACTTCTATGCAGCAGCAGCAGCAGGTGTTCATGGAGGTCATCTGATGAGTTTCTCAAGATTGACGGTTTATATATGGTAACATGTGCGGAGTCGTAGCAAGTTCGGTTCGTCCGTCTGATATGATCACCACTTAAGTCCCTTGGCTCTTCAGATTTGCAGAAGAAGGTATGGAACCTACTATAATTTCCGATTCCAGTTTGCAACTGGCTGGTAGTAATTATCTCGTTGAGAGCCAACTTCTAAGTTGTCAGCCGCAGCTCTAGATCTGGCGGTGGCAGAGAAGTCTCGATGTACGTTCCATGCAGGTTTGCAGAAACGGATACTGCAATTTCTGTATGCCGGGGCCGGGCACAGCAGGCAGTACGTTTAAGTCTCGAGATTGATAGCAACTCCAAGGTGAGGCCAGTGGTTCAATCAATGGTTCGGTCGATCGAGCACGGAAGGACAACACAAAAATTCCACTGACTAGAGCTTGGAGCTTTACAGAGAGAAGACAGACAGAGGGACAGAGAGGGCCTCAGGATGGAGCCTACGTACATTGGAGTTGAAAGGAAATGAAACTACGGATTTATATAAACGTATTCCTACTGCGAAACCTCGATGACTATTTCTGTTCGTCTGTTTGTCGCCATCTCGTAACTAGCACATCACGTCATCTCTAGAATTATGCCTGTGTTCATTTCGTCTAAGTATTGCCTCTTCATCCGGGTGAAGCAAAGCAGCTTCCGAAAGTATAAGTTGGAGGATGTTCGCAGATGCCGAAGCCTCGGCATTACAAGTAATAATTACAGTACGTGCCACTAGCGAGTTCCAACCGTCTCGATCGAGTTTGAATTCAGGGCCTACAAAATCAGGTAGGCAAGCCCTCCTTGATAGCGATTGAGTTTTTAAATTGTACAGCAAGTTCGAACCTGCTACCTTGTAGGGCAGAGGGCGATTAAGCACCAGGACAATGCATGCAGGACGGTGATTGGGGTTAGAACATGGCGCGAAGGGTTCGGTCGGCATGTTGAACTTCAAGTTCGACAGGAGCGAAAACACTTGCTGGCAGAGGAATTCGGAGCTTCGAGAGCTGCTGAGTGAATGAATGATACCAAATGACGGACTACACCAACAGCCAACTCCACATGGATGAATCGAACACGATCATCTTGTCAAGTCGGCAGTGCTCGCTCCTTTCAACTGTAAAGCCGGATTTTGATCCGAGGCAGAAACGGACCAGGCAGTCGGAAACTTTGAAGAGGCTACTGTATCTCATCCTACCAGATTCTTACGTGCTTCACCTATACTCTCGCCGTGTACCGACATCACCAAGACCACGCACTGTTACACAAGAGTTTTGGACGTGATGTCCACTGGCAGGTTCGAATTCCATTGTCGAGGATTCGGTTGCAGTGCACCAGCTACTGTGACGACCCTCAAGTCTTACGTACGACGTACCATGAAAGGACTTAAATTGCTTGACATGAGATGAATAAGCAAATTTATCCATAATGTGGTGGTGGATCAATCAATGAGCACGGACGTGTTTACGTACCTATTCTCGGCGAGACGTCTAACGTACTCGTGCCTGTGTTCGGCGAGATGGATGGCAGAAGTGTCGAGAGCATCTTTCAAGTCGATGATTTCTCCGAGTAAACCTTCTTTGTCGCGCCACTTACAGACTTGGGGGACTCGTGCTCGGCCGAGGTACGGGGAAACGTTGACTATATCCTCAGCGAGATTCGTGAAGTAGGATTCGACAGCACCGACTTTCGGAGGCTCTGGTGTTCTGGGCTCAGTGCCAGATGCTCCTCCTCCCCTTCCTGCCTCGCTCGAGTTCGGTGGAGTTCTTGCTGGCGACGTCGACGACGACGAAGAGAGCATGGTACCTATGGCTGCCATCATCATGGCAACCACATCCGTCAACGTGACTTAACTTGTCGCCCCCGGGACCTCCTGACCTCGTCGATCGGTGCGTTTTCGACAGAGAGGGTTGGAAGAGGGGCGGCGCACCCGTTTCCCTTCCGCCCTCATACCCTCTCGTCGAAACAGCAGGCCTTGATAACGGTTCCTACATCAACCGAAACCATCGTAATCGTATAGTTTCGCCTCGCCATCCAGATCAGTCCTAGCTTTGCGGGCATGCACGCTTCGCCTAATAACTCCATCTACGCGTACTCCGTAGTGTGAATGGAGACTCTCATCGCTCAGGTAGATGTCCATATGGTGTCGGATTTGTCTCCAGACCAGCAGGCACTCGGTGGATCCTCGCTTTCTTCTTTCTGTATACTCTGCATCGACGAACAACTATGATCCACGGCGATCCGAAATATCTGTCGACGGCGGACCCATTTCTGGAACTCAAGCTACGATTTCTCACATCGATTACGAATCATAGACATTTTCCTCCAGTGGTTTTATATACTGGGTGGTATAATTGGGGTTCGGAGTCTTGTACTTTGATATGTCGAACGCTCCACACACGCGTACGTAAGTCAAACAACCAGTTTATTTCCTTCCAGGCTCGTCTTTCTCTGACATGAGTTTCTTTCATAAATTTTCTTGTAAGTTATGCAGGAAACACCTACTTACCAAAGGTGGTGTATCTATCCAACCTCAATTTCAACAGACCGAGAGCATTCTGTATCCTGTTGATAGTGAACAACCACATTCCAGCTGGCAAGCAGTGTTGGCAAGGCAGACCACTTGTGATAGCTTGTAGGGTGATGGTACCGTTTCTACTTTGATTCTTCCTGAATAGAAATTGTGCATTTCTGTTGGTAATTCATTGCTCCGGCCTATGGTCTGTCACCTCGGCCTCTACTTCAGCTACCGGCGCGACGTCTACTGCTATCGCGGCTCGACACGTATCAGATAGACCGGGGAAACCCTCTCTCTCTCGCGATCGTTGAAGAGGATATTTACCTCCTCGATCGTCCGTTGCCTGCCTGCTTGCCCCAAGTGTGTAGCGACCGACTTTATTCGGCTCGAAGGTGCCGATCCTTTTACTACTGCTGCATACTTTGCTCGAAGTTAGTGGAACATCTGTTCGAACGATTCGAACGTACTGGAATGTTACGAGTAGAGAGAAAGGAGTAGCTACGTACAGCCGGGTGTACATTACATGCGAATCAATGATGAACAGCAGATCAAATCAATTAGATATAACACATGCTAGCTTGATACACTTCCGAATCGTCGGTTGGGTTGCTAGAGTAGTCGTAGACCAAGATAGAGATGGCCTAGCTGTTCGGTCGATCGAGTCCACATCATATTCTCATCGGTTCATTCCGGTTGAAGTAAATATCATTCTATCATGATCACCGCACTGAACATCCAGATCTCTTGAGGTTAAGAGCAATTCATTCTTCGTATACTGGTTCATCAACGTTGACTGCCGATCAAGATACAACAACTCTGCTCCATGGCCAGCACGCGGCACCTACGGGCTGCAGCATGTTGAAGGATAATATAAGTTCATGTTCTTTTCTTCTGTTCAGTTGTCTCTGTGTAACACCTTTCCTAACGGCCGCTCAGTTCTTTCTCTCTCTTGTGTGTCCGTTATTATCTCTTTCTTGTGTATCTGAGTTGTAATTTCCACTGTTCTCATGTTTTCTTGTTCCTTCACTGAGACACCTCCAATGACCGAATGTGGACTGAGTTGTGATCAAAATTTTTCAGATTTTGAGACTATTTTACAGTTCCAGAGAGTTTGAAATTCGATTATGAGGGGTTTCTCGAGGCTTTTTGATGATTTCAAGGGCACCCACTTATGATGTCTTGTCAGGAAGGGCCGAATTAAGTAGGATACATCCTTTCTTGGATTTTTCGTGATGATAACAAATTATCTTAAACTCATCTTTGATCAGCATTTTGAGGGGGTTAGAGACGTTTTCTGTGAATTCTGAGGGCACTTTATCGGTAAAAAAAGACTCCGTCTTTTTCGACCAATTCTGACCTCGTTTCAAACTGTCACCATACTTGGTCTAACTTTGATCCTCTATTTGAAGGTCTTAGAGGTCTTTTTTGAGGAAACTAAATTTTTCATGGTCTACCTCTATCCCACACCTCTCATATATTATAGGTCTTACTTTCACTCTTCCAACAATCGTACCAAGTTTCGTTTCATTTGGAGAGTGTTCGGTTAAACCAGTTTCGTCACAGTATACAATGACATCAGTTACCATAACTGAGAACTTACTTTCTGATTCTCGTAAGTTGAATACTTCGAACTACCCTATTTAGAGAGCTAAGGTACAGGTCATACTTGCTGGATATGACTTGTGGAAGTTTGTTACTGGTTTACATGAGAGACCAATTGTTGCTGAAGAAGTTATCGTTTGGGACAGACGTGATCAGTTAGCACTTTCTGTTATCAAGATGATAGTGAAAGATGCTGAACTAGTTGATATCCTAGATACAGAAACTTCGAAAGCAGCATGAGATATCTTTACTAGGAAACATGAAGTGACGAAAGAGGGGAAGTTGAGTGTTCTTAAGAGTAAGCTCGCAACCTTGCAGATGCAAGAGGGTAAGAGCATTGAGGATCATTTTATGGCCCTCAAATCTCTCTTACAGGACATCAAAACCTTAGGAGGAAGAGTTGAGAGTTCAGAAGTTATTCATTCATTTTTTGAAAGTCTCCCGTCTGCTTATGAGGCATTTGTGAAAGCTATGGAGGTACGTCCTGGAAAGATTGAGATGGACGAACTGGAGAGTTTGATGCTACAAGAAGAAATCAACATCGAACAGAAGAACAAAAGAAAAGCAGCAAGTGACGAATCTGTTTTGCTGCACATCAACAAACAGAGGGGAAACTTTCAGAGGAAGAAGAAACCATTTCCTCCCAACAAAAGGTGGAATAGTAATGCTGGGCCAATCAACCAAGGAGGGGCCTCTTCTGCATATGCACAAGGTGACAAGAAGCGTAAGAATGGAACCTGCCATTACTGTGATAAACTAGGTCATTTTGCTCGTGAGTGCAGATTGAAGACAAGACACGAAGGTACTGGTAAGGGCAAAACCAGAGCAAATCTTGCTCAAGCTAAGTCTCCAGGAGAAAGTAATGAGCAGCTATTTTTTACTGCTCTATACACCAGTAAGTTAGATCATCCATGGTGGATAGATTCTAGAGCATTTAATCATATCTCTTCCATTCGAGAGTGGTTCCACAACTTTCAGGAGATCACCAGTGGACCAACAGTTGGTCTAGGAGATGGTGAGAGATACGAAGTTAAGGGACAAGGTGATATTCACCTCCAACTACCTACTGGAGCAATATTTCAAGTTGAGGGAGTTTGGTACATACTTGGTGTGGTGCATAACTTGCTCAGTGTTGGGAGGTTAGTCCAAGCTGGTTTTTACATCAACTTCAACAACAAAGGCTGCAACATACAAGATAGTCAAAGTGTAGTAGCAAGAGATAAAGTGGTAGGTCATTTATATGAGCTTGAAGCTACTTCCTTACTTGAAGTTTTGCTTATTGCTACTGTACAAGAGAAGACAGATTTGTGACACAGAAGGCTAGATCACATGAGTTCAGATAGAATGAACTTGCTGTGCAAGTTCAACCTAGTTGATGGAGTCTAGAAATTCGATTCTTTGCACAAGCCATGTGAGATCTACTTGAAGGGAAAACAGGTTCAGAAGAAGTTCCCTTCAGCAGCAAGAAGGGCTACAGCTCCATTAGACTTATTACATATAGATCTAGCAGGACCCATTGATCCTCCATCATTAGGTAGAGCTGAATATTACCTTTTGATAGTTGATGATTACTCACGAAAAATGTGGGTGAGGTTTTTGAGGAAGAAGAATGAAGCTTTCACACACATGAAAGACTTCATAACCGAGGTTGAGCTTCAGACTAGCAGGAAAATTCGAAAAATCAAGAGTGACAGAGGAGAGGAGTTTCTGTCCAAAGCAGCGGAGGCTTTCTACAAGTCCAAAGGCATCATACGATAACTAAGTGCACCTTACACAACAAAACGGAGTGATGGAGAAGAAGAACAGAGTGGTTGCTGAAGTAACCAGATGCCTACTCAAAGATGGAGGACTATCTAGGAAGCTGTGGGCTGAAGCAGTTAACACTGCAGTATACCTTCTCAACCGAAGTCCAACAAAGGTGGTGGAAGGTATGAGCCCTGAAGAGACTTTCACAGGTATAAAACCTGATATCTGAAATCTTCGAGTTTTTAGGTGTAAGGTCTATGTACTTGTGGCTAAGGAGGAAGGAGGAAGTTAGACGACTCCTCTAAAGTTTGCACTTTCATAGGTTACTCTGAACAAACGAAGGGATACAGACTACTTGACTGTAAAGAGAAGATTGTCATTAGTAGGGATGTTTTCTTTGATGAGGCAAATCATACTGCTCATCTTGAGGTAGAGAAGAAGGAGACTACCACCTCCAATGGTACTAGTCTAGCTTTCAGATTTCCTCTTTCTGATATGTTACAAGATAATTCGTCTGATGAGAATGTACCAGAAGCTGTTAGAGGTGGTGTAGATGTTGATGTTGCTCAAACAGAACATATCATGCACTCACCTGAGTTGGTAGTAGATCTTCCCACACAAGTTGCAATTCCAACTTCAATACTTGAACAAGTGCATCAACCACTTCCGAATCAAGTAAGAAGATCTACTCGAATCAGAGGATACCTGCTCGACTTGATGAGATGTGGTTGGCAGAGACGATTGATAACGCAGAACCACTGAAGTTCGAAGATGCTATGAAGTCTGAGAAGTGGACAAAGGCGATGAAGGAGGAGTTTACTGCATTGCAGAAAAATGATACTTGGTTCTTGACAACTCTTCCTGAAGGAAAGAAGTTGATTGGAACTAAATGGGTGTATAAAACGAAGTACCATGCTGATGGTACAGTTCAGAGATATAAGGCTCGACTTGTAGCCAAGGGCTATCTACAGCAGCAAGGGGAGGACTATGATGAGACGTTTACTCTTGTAGCGAAGATGAGTTCAGTTAGGCTGCTAATAGCATATTCTATGCTTCATAACTGGAAAGTATGGCAACTAGATGTGAAGAATGCTTTTCTGAATGATAAGATACAAGAGGAAGTATACATACAGCAGCCACAAAGTTTTCAGGTTGCTGAAAAAGAACAGTTAGTATACAAACTTCGTAAAGCCTTGTATGGCCTTAAGCAAGCTCCTAGAGCTTGGTTTACTAGGATAGACAGTTTCTTAAAGAAGAAGGGTTTCTCTTCTACAAAGGGAGATCCTAATTTATATATCCTAGTTACAGCAAAAGGGAGAGTAGTGTTGCTGCTGTATGTGGATGATGTAATCCTTTCAGGCAGCGATGAAGAGACTATCTCTTTAGTGAAGTTACAATTATCTACAGAGTTTGAGATGACTGACATGAGCAGACTTACCTACTGTCTTAGAGTTCATTTAGTCGAAGATGGAAAAGATCTGTACCTTGTACAAGATAAGTACATCAACGATACATTGAAAGAGTATCAGATGTAGGACTGCAAGCCAGTGCCTACTCTGATGATACTTTCGAAGGACTAGTCTACTCAGCATGGATTTGACGAAGCGGTTGATAAAACTGAATACAAGAGACTAGTGGGAAAATTGATCTATTTGGTTGTAACGACCAGACCAGATCTAGCTTATGCTGTAAGCAAGCTTGGCCAAGAGATGGAGGATCCAAGAGTTCCACATTTGAAGGCACATAAACGAGTACTCAAGTATCTGAAAGGTACTGCGTTTCATGGACTGAAGTTTACTTCAATTAATCTTAAAGTTCTAACAGGCTTTACGGATGCTGACTGGGCAGGTGATGTCATAGACCGAAAATCAAGATCTGGTTATGCATTCTTGCTTACAGGTGCAGCTGTTACTTGGCAAAGTAAGAAACAAAAAGTTTCTTCTTTGTCATCCACTGAAGCCGAATATCATGGACTGTGTAATGCAGTTCAGGAAGTCGTGTGGATAAGATGGATGCTGGAGATCTAAGAGAGGTTCAAAGAGAACCAGCTATCATTTTTACTGATAACATGAGTAGCATTGCTCTTGCCAGAAATCCAATCCATCATGCAAGGACAAAGCACATTGAGGTGCAGGTCCATTTTATTCGTGATAAAATACAAAGTGGAGAGGTATGTGCCACTTGGGTACATACTTATGACCAACTAGCAGATATATTCACTAAACCTTTGTCTAAACCTCAGTTTCATAAACTGAGAAATGGCTTTGGTATATGTGAACTGCACGGGATCTTACGAGGGGGTGTTGAAGGATAATATAAGTTCACGTTCATTTTCTTTAACACTGTTCAGTTGTCATTGTGGAATATCTGTCCTAACGGCCGCTCAGTTCTTTCTCCCTCTTGTGTGTTCGTTACTATCTCCTTCTTGTGTATCTGAGTTGTAACTCCCACTGTTCCCATGTTTCCTTGTTCTTTTACTGAGGCACCTCCAATGACCTCGGACTCTGGAGTTGATGACTGATTCATTGTCTGATCTTATGTCCCCAGCTTCAGCTGTGAGTGTGAGCTCCTGCTAACTCTCGCGGTATTCAACACAGCAGCATGCAGCAGATCGTATCAGATGACATCAGACCAGTTATTGGGCTCAATTTCCTTGAGGGCTTGAGAGCTCTCAGGATTTTACTGAGTCTCCGATCTGCGCGTAGGTCGGTCCGTCCTCCACTGCCAGTTCCAACGCTTGAAATAGCATTGCGAGGGCTACGCATTTGCTTGAGAATCATCCGAAGTGAAGTAGTGCATGTTTCTGAAGATTCCTGCAGATTTAACGGTTACCTAGCTATGCAAATGCGCATATTATAGCAACAACCTCACCGGACTTCAAAGGGATATAGAATAATTAAGTAGCAAGAAGTAACGGACAAGCCCTCAAATCGTGTTGTTATCTGACATTTCAGTTCTCAGATTATACTTCTTGATTCTACGGTTTACGTTACAGATACTTGGAATTTCCACATTGTTCAGAACGTTCCTCTCACTAAAAGCATCTCCCTGTTTCTGACTGTTATGTACAATGATCTCCTACCCGATTATCTAGTTAACGCTTCACCACCACTCTTGTGAGCATATCTCCCCTTGCTTGATTAGCTTGATCCAGATCTACCTCTCCTCTTTCTCTCATGAAGTCTCTAACGAGCGAGAAAGAGGTAGACACGGCCAATGACTGCAGCAGCTGGAAACCCGATCGAGATATTGCTCTCTGCTCATGATCAGGACCTGGCTATGGTGGTACCGTAGTTAGTTAAGCTCATCTCTGAATGAGAATCCGCACTGGGAAACTGGAATCTACTGTAGACTGTTCAACCATTAGAATATCTGAATTACCGAACAGCAGGAGCTCGCAGCTGGTCAAGACAGACGTGCTTAATTGGAAGCCGAGCAGCGAAATCGCCATTTGGCGCATGGGCCAGCAGCAGCATCTCAGAGAGTGACCCATCCCACAAAAGATCCAGGAGGTGCACGGTACAGTAGTGTGCTCAGCTTACCACTCGCATGCATGCTGCTTGTCCTTCCCAGGTCCCAGAGAACAGTAGAAATCAGAAATGAATCAGAAGCCAGCTTTTGAGACAGAGACATGTATACTCCACATGTCTGAATCCTGCGTCGTGTATATTATACATACAGGCATGATGCTAGTTAACTATTTCAAGAGCTCTACTAGAATTTCGCTACGTCCTGATGGATGAATCGGTGTGATGTGAGAGTTCGACGCTGGTCCGACAAGCCGTTCTCTAGATCTGCCTGGCATGCATTTCAAGACATTCATGAGTCCATGCACCCGTGGCCTTGTGTTGTCTGACTAACTACGGTACTACTGCTGTGACAGTATTGTTTCCTGTATGTCTCCCTGGTTCTCCGGACGAGTTTACAGTTGGGATGCAAGAGTTTTTTCTACAGCTTGTTGATGGACGTAACCCCTCCCCGAAGATTGGGAGGAGAGCTGACTGTTCGTAACCTTTCTCGAGGTTACTCGAATCTTTGAAGGTGGTGATGATAGATCGGGTGGTGTGTGCACGCTAACAAAGCGCACGAAAGCTTCGGCTGGACATATTGCAGAACTGGAAACGAGAGGATGTAGTTCGAAGTTTTGCCCTTCAGTTTGTTAGTAGCTCCCATCTTTGCGGATCCAGTGCGATCCATGAAAGTTAGTTTCTCCAGGGCTTTATCCTATACACTTGGATTCTTATAAATCTTATGATAAAGCTGAGTTTGTTTCGCGTTTCTCTCCCTGACCGATACTCGATCTCCAAACGGCAGGCAGATGTAGAATTCGTAGAACTACACACAAAACTTGGTCACTGCCGTGTACACGTAGATTGTCATCCTAGTAAGGTGGTGCTTGTTTTCTGTTGAGAGCAGACATCACTGACCACATCTTCACCTCTTCCCTCCACATAAACTCGCTTAAACCTATTCGAATTTAAAAAATCGGTTTCGTCTCACCAGCAAATTTTCAATAATATCTCGTTAAACCAGCAGGAGCAGGGAAAACTGTGGACGATACGTAGGGTTCCCTTCTCAATCCATTTCCAGTTTGTTCGGCGAAGATTCTTTTGGCTACCGACACATTGGCGCGGCACTGTTTGGAAATGACGGTAGTAGTTCTGGTGCAAACTGGTCATCTTCTGGAAAACTTCCTTGATTATCATGGAAAACTTCTTTTCAGTCAGAGTACACTCTAGTTCGATGCGAAGAGAACGAATAGACTCGGAGCGGTTTCAGATTCGCCAGTCATTTACTTGGTCGGGCCCATGCGCCAATGTCGTTACTTGATCGGGCCCTCTCGCGTAAGTGTTTACTTTATCAGGCTCATGAATGGTAGTAAGAAGTGTTCGATCGACATCGTGGCAGTTTCTTTGACGTGGATAGATGTGTATGTCAACGTGGATTGCAGTGTATGTTCAACATGGTCAGTAATCTGACGTGGTAGACTTGAAAATGCGGAGTAGTAGAATGACGCCCTGCTCTGGTCATGACTACTCATTCATCGATGCTCTCCAGCAGAATTGTGATATTTTTGAATCAGTGTGCATGTTGCTGGTTGTCCGCAACGTGGTAGTGGACACTCTCGACTGCTATTGACGTGCGTGTAGAAGGATTCAGCATTCGATGGAGACAGTGACAGAGGAATGAAACAATGATGAACTGAACTTTCTAACCGAGGATATATCTTTCACATTTCCTTTCGAGCTTAGAGTGGAGAGGGAGCACGACGAGAATATATTCCAGCGCTGAAGAGTAGAGTTTCGGACAGAAGAAGTGCGACCGCTGATCGATGTGAGAGAAAGATCATGAGAAGAGATTCGCATAGCTGCTAATAAAATCAAATTGGATTCTTCGTCCGTTAACTTTGACGAGTTTGAGTATGCACTATCATGTCTGCGCGTGGTGTTAGGTCAAGTCTGCCACAAGATGAAGTCGAAAGAAGATTGTAAAGTGCATGTGTGCAGTTATGACGCTCTCATTCGACATTGAAGATTGTCTCAGTCAAATGGAGTCTATGGAGGGAGGAGGGAGGAGAATTATGATCCTCTTGTTCATCCCAACAGTGAACTTGATCGATCGTTCCACAAGTTCATAACGAAGGACGAGACGACGAGTGGTCTCAGCACTCGATCGACTTGTGGGAGGACCGATCGATTTGAACGTGGAGCTTGATGGACAACCTAGAGGTGCGCAGACATGAAGAGTACCAAGGAATGGTGCTTGCGAGGAGCAGCTACGGTACTTGAGCGGAGGACGGAGGCTGTATCGTGCTGGAGGACTTATGTCTAGTTCAGGTGATGTGAGTTTATCGTGCCCTTTTAAGATGAGAGCACAGAAGAATAAGCTGACTAGAAGAATTAAAATCACGGTATGTGACATTACTCATTCATGTCCAGCAAGCGTACATTCTTGACGTGGACCTACCAAGAATTCTCGGTGGCTTAGTTCAGTCCTTGAAAATCGTGTGGTCGTGAACCAGAACACACCGGTTAGGGATCTTGTCGAGGAATTCCGTCAATCATTTCACAAGAAGTCCGCTTATGTGTAAATGTGACGGATGCGTGAAATCGGACGTGATTCTTTGCACGAGAATCAGAAAATATCATTTAACTTCATTCTTGGTCTATGTAGACGTATATAGAGCATCAATGAAGAAACAATTGTCGACTGGGATAATTGGGAAAGTAGTCCAAACATGTTCCGCCATGCTTTTGTTTGTCCAAGAGCTACACGGAGGATACTGCAATTTACTCAGAAATTGATAGCTATAGATGCGTGTCATTCAAAAAATAGAAAATTCCCGTGTCAAATTTTTGATGGTGTCTGCTTTGGATGGCAACAATGAAGCAATAATCTTAACATATGCTGTGGCTCCAGAGAAGTCCACCCATACGTGGACTTGGTTTTTACGATTGTTGAAGGAATTGATTTATGACATACTTTCTCCAAACACTGTGTTAATTTCCGATAGATAGAAAGGGTTAGAGTCTGCAGTCACGGAAGTTTTGCCTGATATTGTACATAGACATTGCGGTCAACATATACGGATGAACCTCCGCACTCGATTTGGCCGTGATGCAGAGAAACCTTTCCTAGCGCTTTTATATGCTAAGAGTATCGAGCAATAAGTCTCATACAAATTAAGTGTCTGATTAATATCGATAGATTCATTGGATGGTATCGGATTCATTGAAGTTCATTCTGTGTTTTTTTGCGCAGTAGGAAGTTGCTAAGTTCACATGTCGATTATTTATTGTGTCAGGTTTGAGCAGATAATGTATGGTATCGAAGAATTCAGAGAGAAAGGAGTAGCTTTGGCAACCTACTTGAAGACAATTCAACCCGAGCGTTATAGTAGAGCATGGGTTCCTCTCCCTAGATATGAGAAAGTCACATCAAACCTCGTTGAATCCGTGAACAATGTACTGAGGTCCATTCGTTTACACGCACCGTTTCGCATTCTGTTGTATATGTGGTTTTACATTATGCATCAGTTTTCTACTCGTAGATCTGCCTTGGAGCAACACAGAGGACTTCTAACGTCTTACGCGAGAGAGAGACAGCAAGATAATGAGTTAGCTTCCGAACAGCTTCTATGTTCGATATCGTCAACTTCACAGGCCAGCATTAGAGCCGTAGACGGTCGTAATTATGTTGTAAAACGTCACCAAGAAAGCAGTCGAGGAGAATGCTCATGCTTTGGGTATCAGGACATGTTATGGCCTTGCATGCATGCTATATGCTGAGACCGGAAGACGGAGATAGACTCCAGCAACAATATCGACTCGATATGATACACATGATCCTTACATGGGATATATGAGCAGCATGCATTGCCGGCTTTTACTGTCCAAGATCTCGAACCTGTGTATGGTTGTCAAGCTCCACCGATAGCTGTCAAACGGAGAAGACATAGAGTTGTAAGAATTCAGTCATCCAGTCATAGGGGTGATTCACAAGCGTAAGTTCCTTCAGTTCCTTCTGTGGTGAACGAGGGAGTCATTCTCAAGTTTTCAGCTTCAAGATTGAATAACCAATTAGACCCAATGCCACAAGAAGAGAACTCCATTGTTCTCTCACAAGGTCAGCCACCTCGATGCAATCGCCGAGCAGGAGATAATACTGTTCGGCAGCATTCAACACGTACGTATGCTTTGACGTGTTCTATATGTAGAGAAGTTGGACACAATAGACGACAGTGTCCCTCACTCAGAGCAGAAAATTGTACAAGTGTTACAGCAGAGGTGACTGCTGAAGCCGAGACACATCTAGCAGAGAATCCTCTACCACAGGAGCCGAGCATCGATCTTGGTCCAAGCTTGCAAGAGATCTCTAGTTTTGATGACAGTGAGTTTGACCCGGAAGGCTGTCTGTCTTGTTATCCTTCATGTGGGGCCGAACATACCACTCAGTCTCGTTGTCTTGATGACATGTTCGGCTCCACTGAGTTCTTTTTCTCTAATTCGGATGAAGGTTTCATGAGCGAGACTGACTTCTCAGAGTAAATCAGACGTCGGCAATTATCTATCATGTATCGTTCTTATGAGGTTAGTCTGCATTGTTTCTTGCATCGGTCATTCATAAGAACACTTGGCTACTGGGGTGATGTAAGAAGGAATAGTTTATCCGTTTGTGCTTAAGAGAAGGTGATATTCATTCTGTCTTTCGGATTCCGCCGTCGTTTTCACATGATGTCTCGTCTTTATGTTCGTTTTGGTGTTTCTCGTCTCAGCAGGTCATGGATCGTAGCGAACATGGAGCTATATGTGGCGCTGCAAATGATCCACCGGTACAGCATAAGCAGAACTTCATGCTCTGTGCAACCGAGTAAAAACATGAGTTCTTCGGTAGTGATCTTTCTCTCTTCATCTCACTGAAGGTATTTCGTGGTAGTAAACTTGAACTCCGGGGTAATCCTGCCAACTTTGACTATATTCCACCACAATATATTATATAAAGATATTCTGTAATCAGCATAATCATGACCATTGAGTAGAGTTCACATGTTCACGTGAGTTGTGCTTTGTCTAACTGAAGGTTGCAGTGTGGTGCACAAATCTGCACACTACGTGTAAAGGTAAACCGTAGTTCTAGTCACAAAGACCTGGATGTAGATGTGGACAAAAAGTATATGGGTACTGAAGACAAACATTTGAATCACGAGGACACAACCACTATTTGCTTATGTGAGTTCTACCAATCACGAGTATGAGAAGAATGAGGAGGATATGAGCAAAGTACAACAACCTTCTGTATACTCCGTGATCTTCCTGATTGCCATAGTTAATGTTGCAGAAGCGGTGGCAGCTCCTCCGTGTATTAGGGTGGGTACAAGTCCGTGTAGAAGCGCCCATTCTCATCAGGCTCAGTTAACAAGATGGATAAATAATTATCTACCGTGTCAACTCGATGGTGCTAAACCAATTTATGTTGATTGCGAATATCTCTTTTTCTTTGTCTCATAGAAAACCTCGCTCCATTTTCAGTCATCGGCAAATTCTGAGCGCTATATGGAATTGGACTGGAGTTCAGAATGAACATCGACAAAAAGTAGCTCAGGTTTGGTTAAGTTTATCCATCAATCTCTTACGGATCATCACGCAAGGCTTCCTTAGTATTAAGGTCATGTCAATCTATGCAGGTTTTGGCAATGATGGGACTACTCCATCCCATTCTCCAGCACGGAAGACTTTGTGGCCCCTTGTCCGAAGACAGCTGTAGCAGGTAAGTTTCTAAGTTCTTAAACCATCTCAGCTACAGAAGATCGGTAGCTGAGATGGTTGAGTCTCAGACCTCTAAGCGAAAGATCTGGTGTTCAAACCCTCCTGCTCTCGGTTGGAAGTGCAACAAAGTTGTTGTTGCGTAAAACTGGTCTGGGTACGCTGTGGTTACTTAGGACAGTCCGATGCCCCTTGAAGAGATAAACGGACAAGATTAAACATTTTATAAGAAATAAGTTCCCTTTAAAACCACTCTTTAGCGAAAATATTGCATGGTATCAGTTGTATCTACACTTGGAGGTTAACCGGTATACTTGTCTCGGTTGACTACTCGCCTAGTAGGAGCGCTTCCTAAATGTATGTTCTGCACGTCTTTACTGAGTTTCGTTTATTTAAGAAAGTCTACCGGAAGTATCGTATCATCTTTTCAAGTTCAGTGGTGAGAGCTGAATTATCCGTGCCAAAGAGCCGTATACTATAGATAGCTGTTGGTAAACTTACAGCTGTGTGCATGTTCTGTATGTAAGTGTTTACTGGAAGTCAGTAGGTTGAGCCTTTTGTCTTCAAACTTCTCCAGAATCAGCTGCAGTGACTGTGGCATCTGTACGAACTGCTCGTCTTCTGCTTATGCTGTCCTCACGATATTATAAGCCACGTGACTACCTTTCTCGTCGTTGTAACAAGTGCATGTCTACAAATTGGGTAATCAAAATTGAAGTATACCGGGAGCATGTGCTGTCGTTGACGACCGCTATGATTCTGGACAAGTTCTGTGGTGGGTTATGTGGCTTTACTATAGTGCAAGCGTGAAAGTAGTTCGTGTAAGAAGTCATAATTGTGTGCAAGAAAATAGAAGAATATGTATCCCTAGGGTAAAGTTTTGGCATGAAGTAACCCATGGAAACAGTCAAGGAGTTCAGAAATTGTTGTGTTGCACTTACATGGTTGCACTTAAGTCTAAGTGCAACAAAAAATGAACTCTTTTAGATCCACCTTCCGTTACTTCAGTACTTTCAAAGATAAACACATGCGCTCTAGAACTTTATCTAGTTGCAGTTCAGAATACATTGTTTTATTCTTTCACGAAAACTTGAGAATGTGTATGCGCTTAGCACCTATCGAGTGATATGTGTGCGACGAGAAGGGCCGTGCAGTCTTCGAGTGACGACTAGACTAGTACTAGAAACCTTACATCTCACTAAGGATGATACCATACCACAACTGGAGTTTTGTGTCGCATATATTTGACTGTAAACGAACTTCTTGTTCTTTCAACGTTTTCTCGGGTTGAGGTATGGAGCTACATAGTAACAAATTTTATCACTCCTTTGCTGAATACACGGTTGCTATAAAAAGTTCTACGAGGACTGCTACGTTTGTATTTCAAGAGTGTTCCTTCCGGAAATTATGAGTAAAGTTGTACTTGATAACTTGTGGAGTTGTGATCGTCCTACTTCCTTTGCTTTTCAAGTAAGGAGGTGTGGTATATCATCAAGCTCTGGGACTTCACTTCCAGCCCCAAGCCTCCTAATTCCTCTGTTCATGTACTGAATCAATGGTGGATTCTCATTGCTCACAGTCATTGAGTGAATTGAATTACCTCTACGGTCGTATCAAGTTCATACGACTAAACCAATCGAACTGCTTTCACTATGATTTTTATCCACATTCCAGTTGAGCCTACTTCCGGAAGTTCAAAGCATTTTCATGTATATCAAGTTCTGACAAAGTTTCATATATCCCGAGTTCTAAGCTGTCCCGCAGAAAATACTGCCGGTAAGCTAATTTGCAAAGGTCGGAAGAGTTATGTGGTTAGTACCTTGCTACTTCTGCGATATAAATGAGAGCGTCAATGTATGACATGAATTCACTTGCAGGTTCATGACTGTCCCTCGTACACTGACATCTCTCATAGATAAGAGGTGTTAAGGTCTGCAGTTGATTCCGTTCACATCCACGACTACCTGGAACTAGGTTATCATCAAGAATTGCACATGTCTGTAGTTTACAAGATGGACATGGTGGAACTGAAGGAGCGGAATGATGTTCCATCTCACTATTCTCCATCTAGTAAAACCATGGAGACGAATATAGCTGAACAATTGCTCACTTAACGAGATATGTCTAGTTCACTGAGCAAGACTCGCGAACAAAGCTGGAGTAGGATGACACGGTAGCAAAACACTTGCGGGCACAGAACCGTTAATAATATATCGATGGGTTCAGTCAGAGTCGAAGTTCTACAAGGTGCCAGTCACATAATCTTGAAGCTGCAACCAACAAGTACTAAGCAACTGCAAGAAGAACAGAGAGTTGCAGAAATGCATAGGATTGCCAAACAGAGATCCGTGATACGATAAGATCAGCTTGAGAGCACACAAGGACTCCATTATTCTTTTTGCTACTTCAAGTGTAGCTAACACACACGGAGCTCGCCAAAAATTCTCGAGGTTGGCCGGCGAAATACAAGTCAGACCAGCCATTTAGTCAGGATTTCCAAGTCAGCTTGCATTGTCTGTTTGTCAGCTAGCCATTGTGACGTTGTTGGTGCTCGAGGAGGATGCAAGATAACTGCCGATATGAACAACAAGTACCTTTCTCTTCTGTTCACCGTATATCATACAGGAGCATACATCCAGTCACGGCAGCAAAACTTCCACCTCTCCTGCAATCGATCATGTTCATTGAATCTACATGCTGGAGATTCAATGAACATACTGAATGAGGTGCAATCGACTCTTCATGATATTTCTGCACTTCGGATCAGATGAATTCCGCTACGAACCTCACATGGAAAGAGTATCTCAAACAGCCATACAAACATAGATAACACCTCCAAGATATTCACTATGAACCATCGACTGTTTATTCCACAAATTCACAACTGACACATACTCAGCGTTACACTTTGAGCACAATTTGAAAACTGTCCAAGAAATAAATTTGCACAGACCGCCCTACTCTACTAAGAGCTTCTCTCTCATTTATAGCTCACGGCTTGGAGTACACCTCAGCCAATGTCCGCTTCATGTTCTTAAGTTCCTCGTATGACAACTTCACTTCATGTAAAGTCCGTCGCATATTCTCAAACTCGTCTACCGATATTGCCTGCTGAACCGGACTCTGACTATTCCCTTCCTGACTACTCCTTGCTCCATCTCTACTCACTCCTTTCAAGCTCGTGTTGTATACTGCTTGGCCAATGAAACGGGTTACAGAGTCCTGCTGCCAATAATGCGAAATACCTAGAGAACGGAGTACAGATTCTTGCTTGCTCATCTTCTAAAATGATCAATTTATCACTTGCTGTGCGAATCGACACTATTACTTGATGAAAACACAACACTCGTCTTGATATTTCAGCCTCCTGACTTATCTCCAGTAGGTCGTGCAACTCGCCAGTTGATATGATCAGGAAATTACGAGCCTCATCGAAAATTGTTACTTCTAGTGGTAATCCTCTCATCAATCCATCACAAATATACAACTTGAATTGATACACGATTTGACTCTGTGCATCCGGATGATAAAACACGCCTTTTTTTCAATTGCACAAACACCGTCGGTCATTGAAAAATCAGAAGGAACAAGCTTCGTAACAAAATTTCCAAGGATAAGCTTGATCAGCTGCGTAATTCACAACGTTGTCGTGATGTGAATCATTTCACATAGTAAATAATTCATCTCTCTGTTAGAAGTTAATCTCTCCGAGTGAAGTTAAGATCTCAGAGAAGTCGATTCTGGAGGATGTTATATATTTTGAGTCCTAGTAGATTGTTTACCATGTTGATAGAGTTTTAGCTCATGGGTTGTACTTACATGTCGTCCATGCATGCTTTCTAGCTTGTTTAAGTTATCTTTCATGGTTTCGTTCTCGCGCTACTTGGCGGCTACATGTTATATTTCTACTCCGACGCTTGAGTTTAGTAGTTCTAGAAGTTAGTTTATATTACTTCTAGTCGTTTATGTATATGTTTGACACCTTTGCATACGGTGTTAACACTATTTTGAGTCTTAGTAGGTTGATTACCATGTTGATAGGGCTTAAGCTCATGGGTTGTATTTGCGTGTCGTCCATGCGCGCTTTCTAGCTGATTTAAGTTATTTTTCGGAGCTGCTTGTCATTTTAAGTAATTTAAGTTTTACGCTGGCACTCTAGGGGGCTTGACGTGGTAGCCTATGAGTAAAACTAAGTTGCCACGTGGTTTATGGTACTAAAAGACAACCAAGTGGAGCTATGAACTCCCATTGGTCTATTTTTGTCTTTTGTTAAACTCTAAATTTAGAAACAGAGCTCTAGAGAGGAGTTCGAGCATTTGGTGGGGGATCTTCGAAATCTAAGAGCACAAGGAGAGAGGGTTCGTCATGCCAAGCACTTCCAGTGAAATTTTCGATCGATTTGAGTCAATAAAGACGAAGTTATGATCAATTGAAGTTCGAATTGTGTCAGAATTGAATCACTTTTGTTGGATTAAGGGTTTTCAGTGTCACTTGCAGCAGATTTGAGGAAATTGCTTCAAAACTTCGAGGTTGTGTTCTCTGCCAGCAGGGCTACGATTTCCTAAAAAGTTTCGCATCGATTGAGTGACTGAGTAATTCAGGGCGGCCGCTGAAGCTGGAGGGGTCTGAAAAGCTCTTAATCTAGAGCAGCGACTTCAGAGGAGGAGATCTGGAGTTCTATGTACATTCAGGAGTCCCAACTTCACAGGAGTGTTCAGCAAGCTGTGAACTGCAAATCCTGTAAGAAACTTCGAAATTGATCGAGCCAAACTCCTGTTATAGGTCGAAATAGCCATCTAGGTACCAGAAATTGCCGTAGTTTTCTTGCTCAAAACTTTTCCGTTCATATCTCCGTGTCAGAATTTGATCTCAGGCTGAAACTTCGTCTGTGAGTTCAGTAGTATCTCATTTGCATGTAGGGGAAGTTTAGAAGTCTAAATCTTCATAGTTTTCCTCTCCGTGAGTGTCAAAGTTCACCGCCGGATCCTATTACTGCCAGCTAGACCTGAATTTCGCCTTCTGGGTATATTACTAGATCTTTCACATCTGTGTGAGTGTTTATAGCCCTTTTTGTAACCTGAAAGCCAACCTCTTGAGTGAACAACCACAGCCAGAAGCCCGGCGCTTTCCTAGGTAGACGGATCACACTCCGACAACGTGGCATTTTAGATGTCTTCGCATGTAGTTTAAGATTTATGCTGGCACTTTAGAGGCTTGACGTGATAGCCTATATGTGAAATTGAGTCGCCACGTGATTTGGGACACAAAAGGACAGAGAAGTGAAGCTTTGAACTCTCATTGGTCCATTTTTTTCCTTTGTGTTACTTTAAACTTAGAAGTAGGGATCTTAAGAGGAGTTCGGGCATTTGGTGAGGACATTTTGAAATCCGAGGACACAGGAAGATAAGGCTCATCGTGCCAATCGCTGTCAGTGAAATATTTGATCGATTTGGAGCAATAAAGAGATTATGTCAAATTGAAGTTCGGATTGGGTTGGAATTGCATCACAATTGATGATTTTGGGATTTTCGGTGTCAATTGCAGCAGATTTGAGAAAATCGTTTCAAACCTTCGTGGTCGCGTTAACTGTCAGCAGGGCTGTCCAGAAATTTTCATGTCATTTGAGTGTATGAGTAATTCATGACGACCGCTGAAGCAAAGGAGGTCTGAAAAGCTCTCAATCTAGAGCAGCAACTTCAGAGTTCGAGATCTGGAGAACTGTGTACAATAAGGAGGTCAAATTTCACGCTGTAGACTCCAAATCCTGTAAGAAGTTACCGAGCCAATTCTCTGTTCTAAGTCAAAATAGCTATCTGGGTATCAGAAATTGTCGTAATTTTTTTACTCAGAACGTTTGTGTTCATATCTCGGTGCTCAGATTTGATCTCGGGCTGAAAGTTAGTATGTGTGCTCAGTAGGACTTCAATTACATGTAAGAGAAGTTTTGAAGTCTAAACCATCATATGTTTCCTATTCTTGAGTGTTAAAGTTCACAGTGTGACCTTATTATTGCTAGTTCGATCTGATTTTCGTTTCTTGAACATACTAGAGGACCAAACAGACCTATGTGAGTGTTTATAGTCTCACGTTACAACCTGAACTCTATCCCTTGAGTAAACAACCACATCCAGAAGCCCAGCGCTTCCCTAAGTAACCGTATTATAGTCTTCACGATCATATCACAGCCAGAAGGTTCCGTCTTTCTCAAGAAAACTCTCACCACGACAATGTGACATGTTATGCGTCCAAAAGTCTCACATTGTCCATCACGAAGAGCTACACTCGATGATAACAACATCTCGTCCGCCATTCTTACGCTACCTCTTATGGATGAAATACTTATTGAGCTCGGACGTGTTCCAAGCCGATCTGCCCTAAGCAGTATATCCAATGTCTCTGCTCGACCTGAACTGCTAGTCACAAGTGCAATCTCGCAGTGATGTTCAATACATTCTCCACTAAGTTCTCAACTACGCAAATCGACTCTAGGGCACCGTCGATCAAACACTTTGCTTCTTGCAAATCACCATCTGTTGTTTGCAGAGTCGTGTCACAGTTCAAACACTCCTCCTTGGCAATATCTAGCTCAATATGAACTGCACTACTCGAGAATTTTGAACTATCTTCTCCAACGTCATCTCACTCAGACAATGATATCTTCTGCATCCATGAGTTTGCGTTGAACACTGCATCGTAAGTATATGGACGACGACAATCCCAGACGTGTCTTTCTTTCGTTACGGGATTAAACGAAATTTTCACTAGCCACCCACCACTCTGCATACGCTCAAGCATTGATTGTTGCTCCTCAACAGTCAACCGTATGAACATGTGAGCTTTGAGGTTTGTGAATCGTTCACCCGTGTTGTTCTATGCAACAAATCGTGACAACTTGTCAAATGCAAGAAATGTCGTATAAACACACAAAAAAATTCTATTCTTTTTGCGTCACATTTGGAGACATACCGCAAATGTGCGCTCCATCAATAGATCATTTCGGCTTTGATCCTCCACTAATGTCACATCTACATTTATATACGTCCGCTGTGACGAGCCCATTCGCGTTTGGATGAAGCACTGCAACATATCTCTCGATCTAATATGACACTAGCTGCTGTAGACATAACTGACGTTCAAATTATTTTAAGGTGTGCATCATGCGATTGCTAGTCTCTCTTTCTCGCTAAGCACTAAAGGCACACTAAAATGGTACTCGTTGTGAACGAGAACGAGGTCGCTCGGTTCTATGTATTTCTCGCATCACGTTCTTGTCAACTTTTATCAGATTCTCGTCAACTTCTATCGCGTCACTTCTTTGTATTGACATGGAACTGTTATTTCATCTTCAGAAGTCCACGTTGACACACTATGCTTACATGTGTGTAATCCACTTCCTGCTACATGTAATGGTATGCTTACGTGTATATAACCCACTTCCTACTATCAGTCATGGGCCTGATCAAGTAAGCACTTACGCGGAGGGGCCCGATCAAGTAACGAAATTGGCGCATGGTCCGACCAAGTAAATAACTGCACATTCGCACAACAAGCCACGTGGCGAAAAACAGTGTGGTGTGGGACGAAGCATGTCAAGTAAAAGACTTGATCATCAACTCGTTTATTCTCTCGGCTCGGGCTAGTGGGACCACGCCCTAAGCTCGCTCTTCTAATGCTAGCATATGACACTGAATGTGTTGGCTTCTTCAGTATCCCAGTCATCAAATGCGATTGGAATGAAACTTGACTGAGGGACCAAACTTCGTCGAGAACTCAAAGCAGCATCACTGTCATGTGTTCAACGTGTGCGTGGGCAAATGCATTGGAGATAAACTACCCGCTTTCGATTCAGTCGAGAGCTCGACTGCTGGTTACAACTTGTGCATACAGATCAGTATACGGGACACAAAATCTTTGTAGTGTTTAAGACGTCGAAGACATCACGAGCAGAACAGAACAGAATCCCCCACTTGAGTGATCACAGGATTAAGTTGAAAGAATGTCATCCAAGAGTCACGAACTTGACGGCATTAAGGACATCGATGGACTTTGTAACAGAAGAAGGGAAAGCCATGATAGGTCCAGTATAATAACTTCACCCCAGGATGTCGCCAGATGGATCAGTTGTTACCGACTGCTATACACAACAGAAACGCAAGTAAAAGCTTTTGTCGATCTCACGCAGCATATCGGTGAATGAAGGGCTGACTGCCAGTGGTCCATTAGAAGTGGTAAGGAAATGACTCTCTCTTGTACTAGATGAAAGTCGTTCTGCTCAACATTTCACAATTCTTGTTGAGGTGCTCTCGCTATAGGGTCGATCAAAGAGCAGGCTGCCGCCTACGTATCTCGGAGTGGATGGATTGACTTCTGACACTATTTACGGACCCTTGCTAGACACACATACAGATGGAAGTCCTTTTACTCAACGTTTGAACGTTCTTCTGTAGGGTCGATCGAAGAGCAGGCTAGCACTGCTCCAAGGTCTAGTTGGGAATTGGCTATAGTTGACGCCCATCTGACAGACAAGATTAAACGAATCGGTCCAAATAGACGCTCACAGTTGTGTACTTGACATCTGGGTACAGCTCTGTGGCTTCGACGTCCTCCGAGTTCAACTCGAAATTCGTCAGATCGCCCTTCACAAACGCGTAGTATCTGATGGCGTGAAGCATGTTTCCAGGAAATGGAGTTTCTGTACACATATTTACCACCACAAAACTCATGTCAACGCCAGCACCGATAAATCTTCAACTGAAATGAATTAACCACACGACGATCAAAGCATGCGTTCCAACGCCACTGACAGGAAGCAAGGTTCGCACCTTCGATGATTATAGCCAGCTCTTCTTTTGAAACTACCTTCTTCTTCAACGTTTTGCTAATCTTCTTCTCCCACAAACCGACGATATCGTTCTGAGAGAGGATGTTTTCCTTGGGTCGAATGTGGAAGCGCTTATTTTCAGCGCGGGGATCATCTATGCACTTGATCGTGAACGTTGCGATATCTTCCTCGTAGTTCAGGATCACTGTGGAAGAAATGCGACGGTCATTAGTTCCCGATCATCAGTTCTAACCCCAGAAATTTTACTATCAGTGCTGCCAATCTTTCTCTGCTTTCAGCGTCCAAGCTCTTGGAGTTGTTTCGTTCAACCATCACCTTCTCGGATCTTTTCTGTCCATTTCTAGGGTTCTTCCACTACCACTCTCCTCTTCTCCCCATTTAATTCAGGCTTCTCTCATCTCTGCATCGCCTCATGTTCATAACACTGAGATCCGTATGCAGTCGACAGATATTGAATTCAGCGTTACCTTTGGCATTTCCGTCACCCCAGATGATGACCTTGTCGCGGGGCGGTGCTCGGACATGGTCTTGAGCTAGAGTGGCAACGAACTGTGCTGCGAAGCCACCAGAAACCACGAACGTGTATGGGATACCAGACTTCTCGATTTCTCGCCGTATGTTTCTCTTGGGTCCGAACAATGCCTCGGCAGCCCTCTTCATTCCCGACACTCCCTGGACAGCCTCGAAATCAATCTCCACCCTGTCGACGTCAACCGTGAACTCAGATGGTATAAACCTCTACAAGACGTTGTACGAAACATACGCATGTCAGAGAAACCGGAGATTACCGTACGCTAACCAGCAGATGATCGCTTCTCGAAGAAAACGGTACTTGTAGTATAGTCGGAACTTCTTCAGTGAGATGGAGTTACCTTGATGGTGCCAGCTTCCTTCGCTGCTTTGAGAATCTTAACTTGATGGGAGACGGATCCTCCATCCACGGTGGAAATCACCACATCCACTTGCCGCAAGGCAGCGACTAAGCTCTCGTGGTCGTTCAGATCGCCCTGAGCATGCGAAATCAACTGTCGGTACCCAGAACTTCCAACAGAGAGGGCCAAACAGTACATCGCTTCTGCAAACTCGGGGAGCGTCCTCAAGAGAGACTCTGAGGAGCGTGCTTCATCATTCTAGTTGTTCAGGCTACAGAGTGCTACCTATTGGATTTAAAGTATCGAAGAACTCGAAGATAGTAGTATCGCCCCTCCAGAGAGAAGAACAAGTTTAATTCCAATCATTCGACAAATTCCAGTAAGAAACTGATGTAATCAAAAGTTACGCTTCTATAAGTCTCCGAGAGCTCAGCACCTCCAGTGGATTCTAGCCCAAAAGTCAGGAGTGAAACTTGTCGGGAAAATACGCTGCCTGTCTAAGATCTTATCGATGAGGCTGACACTTTGTATCCCCCTGTTGTTGACCAGTAATAAACTTCTAGTTCTTCAGGCCGAAAAACTTGTCGGGGAAAACGCAAGAAGTTTCTACTTCCTGGAATTACTACCGTCGCGTCCGTAATGTACAGCAAGAGCACACAAATTGGGTACTAAACGCTTCACATTCAACAGATATTTATCTTCGTGGGCAAACAGAACACACTTCAGTCTGCAAGTTATCCCGACCAAAAATGAGCTTAAAGTCGTTAACATTCTTGACGAAAATTAAGAACAACACTCATAGCCACAGAATGGAAAGATAGTCAGCGTTAGCTACCATCACACACCGTATACAAATTAACTCCAGCACAAGATTGCGCCAGTGCAAGAAGAACAGGCACCGAACTCATAGCTCAACGGATCGTACGAGCGCATTCTTGCAGTTGAGCGACGACACTGAACGTACCTTTAGAACCTTGACTCCAGACTCCGCAAAGGACTTGAGGAGCCGGGCCTTGGCAGGATCGGCGGGACTGGTGGATCGAACAAGGATGAAGGTCGGATGCCCAAGCTTGATGCTTGCCTGGACAAGAGGATTTCCTATGAATCCTGTCGCTCCGATAATCAGCACTTTCGACTTTGTGCCGGCCATTGTCTACTATCGATATCTGCTACCCAAAAAAAGACCGACTTTCTGCTAGGCCCAGATGTCGAATTAAAGACTATACTCTATACGCCCAGCGTATCCTTCTGGTCCTATGCTTGATTGCCTGTCCGCCTGTTCGCTCTTGCAACTCGATATTCCTACCGTACCACTGATCTGTATATCAGTCCCATCATCCCGGCCTCCATATCAACCCTCGAGCTTACATGCCCCCTGGTCTCGAAACTCAAGAGTCAAGAGCTGCCCACCTGTGTCGTCTAGTTGTTCAGGGGGATGTTGCGATGTTTCCTTCCTTCTTTTATTGTGTAGTACAGTAGGATGAAAGAAGAAGTCATGAAACAACTGTTGATGCCGATAAGAGCGGACCAACCAATTACGTCAGATGGTCCTTGAGGACTTTCGACTGTAAGATCTGGGCCCGATTGACTTATGTACTGTTTTGCGTCGCTACCGTGGTCAACGAGCTCGACTGTCGAACTTTTTGCTGACGGCAGGCTGAAGTCAGCTTTTCATAGTCAAACACACTCGTCAGCTAATATAGTTGTGGCCAAAGGAACAAATGGTTTCGCGCTGGGAAGTGAAGGCACTGGCTTGGAATATATCTTGAGACCATGTCTGGCCAGTAGTTCTCCTAACGCAGTTCCGTCCATCCAGGCAGATATCAGCTAGGCATTTCTGCTTAGTTTTGAAGTATCCGGTAGGGTTCAGGACTCAGGCGTTGAGGAAAGGAGAAAAGTTACAGAGTACGACTTTCTTCACAATGGCTTTAATAGCATACGACATCTAGCTGCCTTGAACTTGCTCATAGGTTCAATCAATAAGCTTCACTACCGTACTGCTATTTAGGTTCGCGCATAAATTAAATAATTATTAGGCTGCGCGAATGTTTAGAGAATACAAATTTGAACTGCGCGAAATCTTGGGATAATATTACTGAAACAAGTCTGACACAAGTGTAGATATATTTTTTGAAGAACATCTTTTTCCTGCCCGATTTGGAATAAAAAGTTTTAAAATTAGAAATATTAAATCAAGTACCAAAGGTGCGCGAATATAAAAAAAAATAAAAGCAGACTGCGCGAAATGTTCATACGAACCATTCTGTGTGTTCGCGCAGCTGCTGCGCGAACTTAAATAGCAGTACGGTACTTTAATACTGACAGATCCTGGAGTTAGCTCACAAGAAAGAGTCTCTGGTGCCTCACACACTGCATTTACTATCACCACCTCGTATGCTCGCAATGTGCACTGCAGAAGTTGTGGATCGCATGATGGACTTCACTATTAAAAATATATTTTCAGTTGAACGGATCTCGAGGATATTACATTGAATGGTAGGATGAAGAAAGTTGCACCGAATGGTTCAAGAGATGATCTAAAGTGACTGAAGAGTAAGAACTGCACATTCCTACGATAGGATTTCCAAGATGTTCCCAAGCTGAGAACAGAATATTCGCACAAAATGAAACTGTCCCAAACAAAGTCCGTTCCTCGCTGGAAGTTACAGTCTCTGCGATATGCAGCGTCCTATGAAGGTCCGACAAGATTCGTATATACTTTTTCTTATCAATTTTCCTCTTGCTATTTTAAACTAGTTTTGGCTTTAGGTAACGAATCTTTCAAAATTGACTCTAAGCTCCGTGGTTTAGAGAATGCTCTTCCCGCTTTCAGTTGAAGATGATATGAAAGATAAGAACTCAGTGAATCATCTGATAGGGAAGCTTTGAATTCCAATAAGTAAGTATAAGCTAACATGTCTGGATACACAGATTAGTCAGTCAGTTAAAGAATTACACAGCTTTCACATAGCAGAGAGAGTCCTTTGTGGTCACATGGGAAAGAGATGAACACAAAAATCGGAAAAGAAAACGAATCCACACATCGTTATGTCATGCTCCCGTGTCCTGTGCGACGAAGTTTGAAAGATAAAAAGTACATCACACTCAGAAAGTAAACCAAGCGCAGCCTGATGCAGCAAAGCAAAGACACTAGAATATGCTAAGAAATCCAAATAAGTCATATTACCATGTCTGGAAACCAGGTACTTCATGCCATACAGGGATCTGCTGGGAGAAGGGCTGCAGCTCATAACACCTGTATTATAGTCTATGTTAGTAACGGCAAGGATGGTTTAACCAGAACCATCTCATGCTCCATTAACACTACTTCTCATACTAATGAGATGCAAGTAGAATTTTGTCATTAGTAGATACTTACGATGACGCAATAACCAACTATGATGGCCCAATCAGATGACCTCACATTTTACTTTGAGTAAACCGTTGTATGCTTAACGTAACAGTAATCCAAGTGTCCCAGAATTCTCCGGACACAACAATACAATTAGACCGTATGCTAGGAAATGAGGTGACAAGCACATAGACCGTGACATGACTCTTTCATGTCACAGTTCACCTTCCTTTCACTGATTGCCACACTAATCTTTCCAGGATGAATGTGTTTCAGGTGGAACTTACTGGTTTCACTCTCGATGAACTTGCTGAAAATGATTCAGCTCATTACGCTTCACAGAAATTCGCGGGTTTATTGCTGAAAGGTAATGCAGAACAACAGGAATCAATCTCTATGAAATAGCTTGCTCTAGCTTAGTGCCAATCTAATCACTTCGTCCTTGGTATCTGTCTGATGAAGAATCAGCTAAATCAGCTAAATCACCTCCCTGCAATACGGAGGAGTCTGACCCCATGTCTCTCTGTGGTCGCAGAGGTACACGTTTACACAGACAAGGTCACATTCCCCTCTTGAGTGATGACAATCATCAACGTCGAAAGGATATAATCCAAGACCATGAACTTGACGGCATTAAGGACATGTTCGTGGACAGGACAGTAAACCAGAAAGTATTTCACTATAACCTCGCCCTGACACCACAAAGCATACAAAGATGGTACAAAGATGGTTCAACTGGTCGTTACGACTGTTTCACTACAATACAAATGCACGATCAAGCTTTATCCATCTCACGTAACATCAACCACTGTCACTGAAGTTGAGTGCCAGAATCATTCCTGACCAGTGAAGGATCTCATGTTAGTCCTTTTCACACTGTATAGAAACTTATAACCAGTGGTAACGAGTTTCATCGTGAACAAAGAAACTGGGCTAGGAAGTACAAATGAAATGCGTTCTCTTAACGTTCAACATTTCACTTTTCTTGTTGAGGCGATATCAGAAGACGCTGTACGGTCGATCAAAGAGCAGGCTACTCCTGCCAGATCTAGCTCCCTGTGGATTGACCGCTGAAACTATTTACGTAGTTTACGTCCACCACACACGGAAGATTTAAACAAATCGGTCCAAATAGGCGCTCACAGTCGTGTACTTAACATCTGGGTACAGCTCTGTGGCTTCTACGTCCTTGGAGTCCAACTCGAAACTCGTTTGATCGCCCTTCACAAATATGGAGTATCTGATAGCGTGAATAACGTCTCCAGGAAATGGAGTTTCTGTACACGTATCCAGGCACAAACTCACGTCAATTCCAGGCACGGTTGTCAGCTCAATAAACCTAGAACACTATATTGACCTACATGTCGATCAAAGCATGCCTTCCAACGCCCACTGATAGCAAGCAAGGTCCGCACCTTCGATTATCTTAGCCAGCTCTTGTTTCGAAACCACCTTCTTCTCCAACGTCTGGCCTATCTTCTTCTCCCACAACGCAACAACATCGTTCTGAGAGACGATATTTTCCTTGGGTCGAATGTGAAGGGATTTATTTTCAGCGCGGGGATCGTCTATGGATTTGATCGTAAACGTGGCGATGTCGTCCTCGACATTCAGGATTGCTGTGAGAAGTGCGGAGATCATCAGTTCCGGATCACCAGTTCTGTACTGTAAAATGCTAAACTATATGTGTTTGCTATCAGCGCGCTTTTGGGCTTTCACAGTTCGCCGTGTAAGCTCTTGGGAGTTGTTTCCTCCCTTTACTCATCACCGTCTTCAGTCTTTATGTTCCTTTCTGGTTCCTTTCTAGGGAAAGCTCATCAGCGTGTTGCATCTTTTATGTCGTGTAGGTTCATTTTTAGGGCTCTTCCACTATCTGCTCTCCTCTTGTCTCTCTCCATTGAAAAGATCCTCTTCTCCTTGCCAAATGTTCACAAACGAACAACAGTGTCTCAGACGCGTATCCACTCCACAAATACTGAATTCAAGGTTACCTTTAGCATTTCCTTCACCCCAAATAATGACCTTGTCGCGCGGGGGTGCTCCGACATTGTCTTGAGCTAAAGTTGCAACGAAGTAGCCTGCGTAGCCACCAGGAAGCACGAACGTGTATGGGATGCCAGATTTCTCAGTTTCTCGCCGCACACTTCTCTTGGCTCCGAACACACCCTCAACAGCCTTGAAATCTATCTCCAATCTGTCGACGTCATTTCCGAATTCGGATGGAATAAACCTCTATCATGCCATGTGAAGAACATACAGGTCAGAAATCGGCCGCAAACTAGCTAACCAGCTAATGAATGCTTCCATAACGAAGGTACTAGAGTAGCAGAAAACTCGTAACGTTTCTGCCTTCTCCATTTCAGTGAGATGGCGTACCTTGATCGTGCCAGCTTCCTTCGCTGCATCGAGAATCTTAACTTGATCCGGTATGGCTTCTCCATTTACGGTGGAAATCACCACATCCACTTGATGCAATGCAGTGACTAAGCTTTCGTGGTCGTTAATATCCCCCTGAGCATGAATGAAAACAACCGAGAAGGCTTTTACATATGATATTCAACCATCCTCCAAGCTCGAGACCTCTCGCTTACCAACAGCTACAACCATCCACCTGACATTGTCCCACTCCTGAAATTTTTCTGTCATACTACATCGAGTATGAAAACAGTCTTATGACTCTCCTTCAATGCTCAAGTGCATCTGAACTTCGACATCTGACTACAGCCAAATTGGATTATCAGAATCACCTCAGCCATCGGTACCCAGAATTTTCAACGAAAGAGGCAAACAGTTAGGAATCAGTTAAGCATCGTCGCACCAGACCGTACTTTGACGAGACATTCGTTCAAACTACAGAGTGTGGACCAAGTGGATGTACAGTATCGAGGTCTCGGAAGATAGTATAATCGTCACAGAGGAGAGAAAGTTAAATATGAACCATTGGACAAACTGCAGGGGAAAACTCATGGACTGAACACGCAATCAAAAGTCAGACATCTTAAAGAGCTGTGTACTTGTAGTGGATTCCAGCGCAAGAGCCAAGCCAAGTCAATGCGTCCGTGCTCAACCTATAACCGGCACACATTGTCGCAGCTGAGAGACAAGAATGTACTTGTACCTTAAGAACTGTGACTCCAGACTCCTCAAAGGACTTGAGGCTCTGGGCCTTGGCAGAATCGCTGGGGTTGGTGGATCGAACAAGGATGAAGGTCGGATGTCCGAGCTCGACACTGGCCTTGACGAGATGATTTCCTATGTATCCTGTTGCTCCAATGATCAGCACTTTGGACTTTGCGTCAGCCATTGTCTGCTACGCTATCTGCCAGCCAAAGACGACCTTCTGCTAGGTTTCCGTCAAGTGGCTCACTATTCTCGCAGCAACTTGCCTCGAATCAACTCTAAGCCAAGCGTAGCCTTCTAACTATATGCTTGCCTGCTCGCTCACCTTGCAACTTGATGTTCATAATAATACACCTAGGTTCACTTCCCGTCTCGGCCTCGATATAAAACCTTCGTGGGTACATCCTCCCTGGACGAGAATCTTCATCCCGTACGCGTGGCATCTGGCTCGTGTCAAGGGAAGTTGCATGTCTCCTTTTGTCTTCTTTTTCTATTCCGTTGTGTAGAGTAAAGGTAGAATGAATTATCTCATCTTCATGTAATCCAGTAGCCAGACTTGGTCTCAACATACATTACAAGCCTCTGCGGAAAGCTTCCTGCTCAAGGACGCTAAGCTTCACACTTCCCATCGTGGAACTAATCTTGGTGGTTGTTTGTGGTTAAGGTGGAAGGTCCGATAGTTAGTTCGGATGGATACACGGTAAGAGTGTCAGTAGCCATACTTTAGGCACGAGAGAATTCTGCTCTTGATGGCGGAGGCGAAGAAATCCAACTTCTGCTGGCTTCTGGGTATGACTTCGCTTATTTCTTAGCAAAGTGGAAGTTTACTGTTACCAGTCTTGATGGTGTTCCAAGCGGCCTCTCCATTGTCTGTTGCCGCAAGCGTTCTTGCAGTTTGTCGAGTTGAGTGTACGTAATTCCTGTCCACCTCTCAACTTCGGACTAAAGTTAGAAGGGTTTCTACACTTAGTGGGAGAAAATATGCATCAGTCCAGAGGTTCTGCGGTATCCTACTTATGATCTTACAGACCTCTGCGTGAGCAAATCCAGTTTACCTTCTACTTATACTGTAGGTCTTCTCCTTTTCTTTGACTTACGCTTCTACATCCAGCTTCTGCGTCCGGCATAGAGTGATGGCAGAGTGGATTACCTTTTTCTTCTCTTTTTCTCTTTTTTTTCTCTCTTTTTTCTTTTAATTTTTTAATCTTTTCCTTTTAATGAAAACCGAACGGAGCTAGGGGCATCCACCCCTCTCCCCTCGTGAATCAGCGAAAATGGCTTGTTGGAACAAGTGTTTTCGAGGCTGGTGGCCTCTTTCCTCGCTTTGTCACTGGAATACCTACTACTCGACTTCTTATTGCTCTGCCTACTTTGCTTATTATTATCCTCGCTCTCGTGGTTACAGACCTTTTTTTTCTTGTGATTATGTCTAATCCAGTTTCTTTGGCTTCTCCTGCTCGACACGTGGTTACTGCCACGCTGAGCGTCCTTCCGGTGGTTCTTTTTTTTCTTGTCCGTCTGGCTCCTGACGGTTTGCATCTGCCTCGCGATCTCCCACTCCATCTTTCTATCGTTCTTTCGAGACTCCTTCGCAGTGGAGCTCGTCTTTCTTCTTTTGCACTTGCTGCACCGATTACATTCGTGATGCAGATCCTCGTCGCTATCTTGCTCTCTCCCCCTACCCGTCGTTCCCTCTTTTTGTATCATCAGTGCACCGACATGATTTGAATTTGACAGTGGAGGTTGCTCGAATTGGGATTATCGATACGATTTTCGTTAACCTTCACCGTCTTGTCCATTCTGATCCTCCTCATTCCACTTGCTCTTCTTTTAATCTTCATCATTGTGGTTTTGCTTTCGCATGTATCCTTGGACGTTCGTCTTGCTAACCTGTTGGCTTGTAGAATATGTGACTTCTTGCTGCAGGCCGTTATCGAATTGCCGTCCGACTTCCATCGGCCCTTCTCTTCTCGTTGCCCATGCTCTGACACTCGAATTCTTTCCAGATGATGCTGGAAAAAAGACGCTTTGCATCTATTTCATAGGGTGATTAGTTCATGCGTAACCTGCTTCTCGTTCTTCTTCCTTTTTGAGTTCGAGTCAAGGTCTCTCTTCTTGTAAGTCTCTTTCTTTCTCTTTGAAAAGTTGGTCATTGATTGGTCCAGATCTGCGATAGAATTTCCATCGTTCCAATCTGCTTTATTGCTTTCCTTCCTCTGTTTGCTTCGTCAATTGCTTCCATAAGAGTGGCAAGGCGGGTGGCACCGTTCACTATTCCTTGAGTGATCATAAACCACTGTTGTCATTTCCTTTGAGCTTTGTGACACTCCCAGAAATAGTGTATGAAGGATTCTTTTTCTCTGTTACGCATATTCCACTCTGTTTTTGCATTTTTGTCATTCTTTGTGTCGTCAGAAATCCTTGCTGCATAAGCTTCCATGGGAGCAAGCACAGAAAAGGCTATGCTCCAGAGAGAAGAGAGAACAAGTAACGAGGTCCGAAGAAATATGGTTAACATCCAGAGGAACCGACAAGCGTCACCGAGCACACTGCATCCCCCACTCAGCTTCACTCGCCAATCTACAAAAATCACAAGCGAGGGAGTCAGAACGGCCACTGAGCACAAAGTGGAAAGTGAAGGACTCGGAGGGAAAGCAAGAGGTCCATTTACAGGAAGAGAAATGAGGAAGAGAGTGAAAGGGAAGATAGGCTCGATGGGGATGAGGATAACACTATCGATGTGAGTAATGCTGAAACTGATAAAATGCATGAGACATGTGAGAAATTGTTCAGAAGTATTTCAGACCCGTTTGCTGTTGATTTTCTGTTTGGTTTTTTTTTGACACAGTCTGTGTATGTATTATTCTTCTACTCGTTGGAATAACATTAGTAGGAAAGAATCGATGACATACATCGAGCATAATGCATTATCCCTATCATCATTGCGAACAACATTGGCAGTTGTGATGAGAAACTCTTGCGAGCCAAGTTGGTGATCGGATGGGTTCAACTCCCATCGCAAGATCCCTTTCTAATTCCATCAGCACAGACCAACGTTAACAACCCGGAGCTACTGGCCACGGACACGATGATGTAGTTCAAATCTGCGATCTTACTTCACTTCGAGTACTTCCCCAGCACGACGTTATCCTCGTCCTTCCTGCTCAAGCTTCTGCTCGCAATGATTCTTGGCATACGATTCTTTGTGAAAATAATGATTGCATCGTTGAAGTATGATCATGAGAGTTCTCTTTCTCAAGCTATCTACTTGTTCAAGAACGATGAGAACTATGCTAGCAATAAAACTCCCATTGTTCGTCTTGTTGGACATTCGTTTTACTTCCATGTCATCAAAGTAGCTCTGTTCTAATCACTTAGATGTATAAGTCGCGGAACACTCTTCAGGTGCGAAGTCGTCTTAGTGTGGCTTACAGTAGTGTGGCAAACATAGTGTGACTTACATTTTCTTACATATATTGAAAGTGAAAACGTTCTTATAGTTTTACATTTTCCTCTGTTTTGGTCTGACAGGCCTTGTAATTGCTCAATATCTTGAAAGTAAAAACGTTCCAACTATAAGAATAAGAATTATCATTCTTCGACTCTTCTTTGGATTACGATTCTTTGACTCTAAACCGGAGGAAAACCGTGTAAATTATCTCTTGCTATTGCATCAGTTCGGTCTTGTATGATGCGATGGATAATCTCAAGGGTTAGTGAATCATTTCCTTCAAATCCTTTCCTTCTTTAAGAATACGCGAATTCGTGGTTAGAATTGAATGCCCACCGATGTATCTCTTCTGTTCCTTTGGGTTTAGGAGGACCTCTTATAGGTACGAATCGAGCAAATAAGAATCTCTACATATCCTTTTTAATTAAAAATGAAAAGAAAGAAGAATTTAATTTGTAAAAAAAAGAAAAAGAATTTAATTCATAAATGTTAAATTATGTATTTTAAGTAGACAAGTAGTAAACATGTGCACATAGGACAAAGAAAATATTCAACACAACAACTTACATGGAGCAACTGAAGAAGAAAGGTTTCATTTATTAGTTTAAATTGTGTATTTAACAACATTAATAAATCACAAGGAGGAGGAAAACCATCAGGATGTTAGACCACCGAAATAGTTCCGTCGAGTAAAATTAAGACCTAAAGGCACTGAAGTAAATAGTTATTTATGTTGAAGTGAACGAAAAATTATTTTGAATCACCAGAGAAGTTCGTTAAAGGAAATGTTTAAAATTTAAGACAAAATTCCTGATGAATCTTTAAGTATCTCCAATCGAGCTGAGCTTTTGTCAATAAGATATATGTAGCATATACATCATATTGACCTAATTTCAGCTTGTTTTGAGATGATCGAGAAAACCACAAACGCTAAAGATAACCCATTTGGGTACCTTTGACGATATTCTGTAAAAAAAGACGACTTCTCAAGTATCTTAGAACGACACGAAATTCTGTCAGTATGATATACATAGCATATACATCATATTCTCAAAATTTCAGTTCGTTTTGACATGTTCGAGAAAACCACAAACGCTAAGGACAACCCATTTGGGATACTTTGACGACATTCTGTAAAAAAAGATGAGTTCTCAAGTATCTCATAACGACATGAAATTTTGTAAGTATGATATACATAGCATATACATCATATTTTGAAAATTTCGGCTCGTTCTGACATGTTCAAAAAAACCACAAACGCTAAAGACAACCCATTTGGGGTACCTTTGACGACATTCTGTAAAAAGAGACGACTTCTCAAGTATCTCATAACGACATGAAATTCTGTCACTATGATATACATAGCATATACATCATATTCTAAAAATTCTTGTTACACATTCGTTCTCGACCTCCTCTGGGACCAGTAAGTATTTGAGTTTACAAATTAAATTCTACGTTCTTTTTTTCCAAATTAAATTCTTTTTTTCTTTTTCTTTTTATGAATTAACACTTTTTGCAACCGAACAAATATATTACGCTGGCTAGCACTGAACTTATTAATTAATCGTATGTATGTCTATTTTCTTCTATTGTTTGAACGTGAATTAATTATTTTTTCAAGAAATAAATTAATTATTCGTATGTATGTCTATTTTTCTTTCTTCCTGCATAAAATAACCTTGAATATGTAACCCATTAGTTTATCATAATAAATCCATTCACCGTGATACTTCAGTCATTGCTTTATGTCACTTCAGATCTAAATTACCCATTACTTATCGTTATCATATAGTTTTGGATTACTCATTCATTTTCTGTAGCGGATAGTTTTGATCAAGACTTTGCACACAGCTCTCCTTTTTTTGTTTACGGTTCCTCAGTTCATCAATCTAGATTCCAAGTGAAAGCTTAACAACATATCGTACTATCCACAGTTTATTCAACTATATTTATAATTATTCAGATGACAAAGTCAGTTTCTGATGACCTCATGGGGCTGCCATGTTACTACTATAAGCAGAGGGAGGGAGGAATGTGCGAACGAACAGAACGGACTGCAATGGGGTTGCTATGCGGCAACCAAATATATGCGGAGAGAAGTTCTTCCATCGCTGCCGGAAAGGTTGCCGCTTGGTCGCTTGCATCTATTCATGTCCCAACCCACAACCATTTGTTACGTGTCCATTGATTTACTTTTCCCGGTTTTCTTTGTTCTTGCTCCTTGATAATTATCGATGTCTCCATTGCTTTTCTCCTCTTCTTGTGTCTTGATGTACATTCTAATATTCTAAACTGTAAACTAAACTCCCTCACATTTCTTGTTTTCTTTTCAAGCTTGTTGTTTAGCCTGTTTTATCACATAGTTTACTCGACCTGTTTAGCCTGTTTAGTCATACAGTTCTCTCGTTCTGTGTAGAAATTCATGAGCTGAACAACAACCACCAGCTAGGGGTTTCTTGTCGCTCTTCATCACTGTCTTCTCTACAGGTTGGGTCTCAAAAACATAACAACAGGCCCATGTACAAGATCAAATTTTCTAATTCTCAATCACTAGAAACGCCTTTTGTAGTTAACATAAACATTCTACTACTACAAAGACTTGCACATAAAGCCCAATACCAAACCGAGGAAATTACATCAAACATCCATGCGAACATGAAAAGAGAAGACGTTCGAAGGCACCGGCTTTGGATGGACAAGAAAGCTGAAGGAGGCATTTTACATCTCATCATTGTCGTTCATTGATATCCACATACATACATATAAGAAGTCGCTAAGGAAGCGACATAACATTCTTCTGCCGTGCCCACGCACCTCTCGGAGAGGACATTCATCCCTGAACTTCCTATGCACCTATCAAACCATTAAATCCAAGGAACCCCACACTCCTCGCAGTCAAGTGGACATGGAAATTCTGCATTTACAACTTCCAACAAACAAAAATTGATCCCATTGAGTTCTCTCACAGCGAAAAGTTGCATAATCAAGTCTTTGACAACCAGCCTCTGCTCGACATGACCCACCGCAACAAAACTTTCAATGATGCACATTGACAGCTCAAAAATAGATAAGAATGGCACATCTTCATCCACATGATTAGCATCGATATGCCACTTCATGCAAACTCGATGCCAGTCAAGGAACTACTCCTCCAACTCCACTGACGAAATTCACTTCGGCGTGGACAAGTTCTCGCCTCTGATCTGCCAATCATATGAGCTCAAGAGTTTAATGAGTCTTACTGATCTCAGAATGGATTCCCAAACTGAGGACTCAGAATCAGAGTCCAGTCTCCACATAGGTCGACCTACATGACAACAAGCGGTTCTAGTAAGACAGGTAAGTATCTCACAACCAACAAAAAATAGTAGAAAAGTATGGATATCTTTTATAACGACAAGTTCTAGTACACATCCATCGAACAGCAGCTCGACTCGAAGCGAAGTGATTAGTCTCGCAGCTCAGGTAGCGACCAAAGTGTGTGTCCTCGACCGTAAGTCTCTGTTTCACGACGGATAGCATCAATACAGGCTCACAGTCAGTCTAGAATTCCGAAAGAACGCATCCATCATGTTATACTCTTCAAGAGGAGAAAATTCATGACGACGAGAAAATTCACGAGGCAATCTCACGACGAGAATATTCACGAACGACTTCTCAAGTATCTCAATTGAACACTGCAAACCTCGCTCTCTGACTTTCTCGAGGGAAGTCGTTTCTCCCTTACGATAAAACCTTCAGCAGATGGCTGCTGCTCGTATTCACAAGCAGTGCTCCTGTTGTAGAAGATGACACTGAAGACGTTATCTGACTTCAAGTACTTGATTGTTCCGGAGTTAATGATTGGTAAGGAGACAATGGAGCGTAATCACATCACGCAAAGACAAAAGGAAGACTAGAGATCGCGTCTCTGTTGTCGTGTTGTGGATTGGCTAGGGTGTGAAACCACCACATATCCTTCGTACGTGTTTGGTGTTGAGGAGCCACTAGGACCTTATCGTGTCAAAAGATAAGGCTCCACGTGGACGATCCGTGTACTCTTCGTTGAGTGGAGATAAGAGTAGTACTCTTGTCGTCGCATGTGAGATTGATGTATAAGAAGAGAGGTGCGCGGAGCTTGAGATATAGAGTGTAGAGTATCCAAGTCTAGTGTGAGTGTGATCAGTATCATCGGATGAAGTAAGCGGCAGTGCGATAGTAGGCATGAACGGAGACCCCTTTCGTGCTGCTGATCTTTCACTTGCGCATCCATTCGTTATTAAGATCCATTGTCTGCAGCGAGATCACTTTCGAGTATTTATGATAGCTCATTGGGGAGAGTCGTTTATGGCTGCGGTGATGGCTACTCCGGATCCTATCGTTCTTTCCATTGTCACTTACGACGATGTTTGAGATCTTACTGTCTACATCTTGCTCTGATGTAGTATGGATCCTCCATTGGATCTGAATTTTCCAGCGAGAGTTTCGTTCAACACTTGGGTCGAAATACGATGTTACAGTCGACCAAAGGTGGCACATCGTGAGTTTGTCGTGAGGAACTTCGGTGAGGAATATTACAACCAGATAATAGCTTCATCTGTTCCCTTTGTAGTTCTGTTTATTGTCAACCGTTTTAGAGTCGGGATTCTGACTCTCTATTGAGCATAATTTGTACTTCGTGTTTACGTGCTTTGTGGCCGACGGCATCGTCAACGGCACGTGTTTGTAGTTTGTTCAATATAAACTTTGAGGCCTAAATGGTACTCTTGGATAAAAATTCGTTCTTTGTGTGTTTGTCATGTGAGTGAAGACAAAACCCTTTTGTCAACTTGTTTCTCATTGGTCGAAAGTTTGACCAATCACCTTCTACCAAGTTCCTTTCACGTTTTCGAGGGTTAGAGGCACTTCCCGTGGTCCATTCGCGGAGTGTGAGATATGGTTGGAAAGCTTGAGAGACGAGGATGCCGGTAGACTCAATGGTTGCTGGATTTGAAGCGCGGATGAGAAAGTTTTGATCAATTGAAGCAGAGGGGGTCAAATTCGTAACCAATTTCATTTCCGTGAAGTCTTTCTCACTTTCTGGGAGTTCTGTGAGGTTGCTGAAGATGAATTCATTTTTTTATTAGCTAAACCCTTTCTTACTTTGCCTTATTTAGACTCATCTTTTATTTGACTATTGCTGGAAAGCTCTTGAGATGGGCTTGTCGATGGACTCCGAGATCAATCGATTCCAAGCCGGAGTGAAAAAGTTATGGTCAGCTGAAGTTGGGTGTCTCAAATCGGAGGTTATGATAGTAGGCGACTGTAAACATGAGACATTGAGAGAGATATGGAGAGTTTGAGGTCGAATTTCGCTATGAAACCTTCCAAGGTCTGAGAAGGTACAGTCAGCTACCTACCTGTGAAATTTCAGACCATTTGGATTATTGGGTTGAAGAGAAACGTTGTTTTTGTGCACAAGGATCTGCATATCACCTTGTGTCATTGACAAAAAGGGCTTGGATCATTCCGAGAGTTTGGTTGAGGATCTGCTGGTGAAATTTTACAGAGTGGTAGTGATAGTGACACATTAGCTTCCTGAGAAGTTTGAGCTGTTTTGATTGAGCGATTTGTGAGGAATCGAACAGCAAAGTTCTGTCGAAATAGTATCATGTTATACAAACAGCGATGAGGGCTTGATCGTTCCGAGAGTTTGGTTGAAGATCTGCTGGTGAAATTTTATAGAGTGGTAATGATGGTGACACATTAGCTTCCTGAGAAGTTTGAGCTGTTTTGATCGAGCGGTTTGTGAGAAATCGAACAGCAAAGTTCTGTCGAAATAGTATCATGTTATAAAAATAGCGATAAGGGCTTGATCGTTCCGAGAGTTTGGTTGAAGATCTGCTGGTGAAATTTTACAGAGTGGTAGTGATGGTGACACATTAGCTTCCTGAGAAGTTTGAGCTGTTTTGATCGAGTGGTTTGAGAGGAATCGAACAGCAAAGTTCTGTTGAAATAGTATCCTGTTATAGAAACAGCAAACTTTGGAAGGGCATAGATGCCAACTCAGAAATGATCTCTCTGCATGTAATACCTTAATAGAGAGATTATTCTACAGACTATCTGCTGGCCTTGGTTTCATCTCGTTCTGAGCTGTGGTTGAGGAGTGACAGCGAGGTAAAGTTGAGAGGTTCTTGCTCCGAAAGGCGCAAGAGTTAAGATTCTTTGAAGAACAGGTCGACCTGGAGGTTTTGCCAGTGCTTCAGAGCACTTGATCATGGGTATGGAGAGTTGTTGACTGTATTTCCTGTGTTTGGATCCTCTCCATACCCGCATGCATGTTTGTACGCCCAGTTGGTTTTGATTGGATTTGTGTGCGGGCGTTGCGCTTAGGTTTCTTTTCTATTATGAGTGCTGGTATTTCTCTTGTGGTGAGGCTGGAGTGATGACCAGCAGACCCAAGAGTGCTTGCGGTGATGGCAGGAACAGGTTGCCCGTGCTTGTTACCCCGGTTCTATTCCTAGTCGAGTAAGAGAGAGATCTGCCGAGAGGACGTGAGGATATCGTAGCGAGAAAGGTTCAAAGTGTACTTGGAGATCAGAGAGAGGTTTGGGTGGTCACTGGTTCTGAGTCACGGAGTGTGACACGTACTCTCTACAGCTAGATACCCGGTGTATTCCCAGATAAGAAAGCACGTCACACGACACCGTCTGCACTCTTCTTTGTTCGTCTCTCCTTCAAGGTACAAGCTTGCATCCTTTACGGAACTATTGTCTGGCACTCCGAAGTCGAGGGCGCGAGTGGACGTTTAATAACTAAATTTCGAAGCTTGTTAAAACATGCACTCCGAAGCAGATTATAAAATGGACGATCCTCCGTAGATAGCTTAAGTCACAAGCAGGTCAAAAAAAGACTTTATCTCTACAGACAACTTAACTCCGAAGCAGGTTGCAAAAATGGACGATCCTCTATAGATAGCTTAAGTTCAAAGCAGGTTAAAAAAAGACTGATCCTCTGCAGATAATTTAAAGCTTTACTCCGAAGCTAGTCCTAACTTCACAAAGCTAATGACCATCGGAAATCTCACCCAACAGGTACAAGCAGCAGGAAACGTCCTATGAATATATAGAGTAAGAGAAGAGTCATCATATAATGTAATTGTCATCAAATAATCATTCTTGTATACTCGTCCGCCCCACCCTTGTTTCCCTTGCCAGGATTACAACCTGTTTTACCTCTCCGTTAGAGGAAAGCTCCCCCACCCAAAGAATAAAAGAAAGTACCAAAAAGCATACTATGGACCCTGTTAGAAAACAAGCCGAACTGTAGAACTATCACCCTAGAACTAGAAAACATAACGAACTGTAGAATGTATATACATTACATGTAAATATTTTCACAATTGTCACATCTAGTCCATAATCCTTTATGGACTAGATGTGACAAAAACTATACTATGGACAAAGTAAATTGAAAAACATAGAATACAAAGTAACATAGAATATAAAACATAACCCCATCCGTTTACAAAAAATTCCGAATCCAACAACCTAAACTTCGATCCCAACAGTTGTACAAGAAGCTCGAGTTGACTCCCAACATCTGTACAAAAAGGTCGGTGCCGTTATCTTAAAACATCAGAAGGACCACGGGTAGTCCATGTTGGTTGTTGTGTCCGACTCGAAATTGCTCGAGTACACTCCTCAATATGTTTGGAGAAGGCATGGAAACATTTCTCCATTTTAGTTATAAACAATTCATTATCTGACTCATGCAACAACAAAGACTCAAACTGCACGAACTTGATTCGAGCTTGGCCTATCAGAGTTTCAACCAAAGACGGAGTATCCTCGTCAGATACTACAACCTGCGGATCAAAGTCAAGAACGACCTCCTCCACATGCCGGAAGAAAAAGACCAGTCATGTCTTCGCTGCGTCTTGTCATACTCTAGAAATGTATTTGTCATAGCATTGAAAGTATGAACAAGGTGTTTGCATAGAAGATAGCCACAATTTAAAAATTGGGGATAACTACAAACTCATTTCTCCAAGGAAACTGTATACATCATATGCACATCCTCTGATACCTCCGCAGACAAACATCTTCTCCATACTAGTCTAAAATCTTTCCATCAAGAAGGATAGAAGCGTCTATTATGTATCTGACTCAACTGAACTTGTAAGTCAAATATCAAAGTCCTAGCCAGAATCTCACAGAGTCTATCAAGTCTAGGACAATTGCAAGAGTACTTATAATCATATTTCAACTTACCTAGTGACTCTCAATGACGTTTTTTGTCCGTGAAAAGCTAAGCACGGGTTTGGCAGAACGATTAAACAACACCCACCTATCAGACTTATACCACTCGTTCCAAAGATATGCCCAGAAATGAACAACTTATCTGGAATAACATCATGTGTAAGCTTCCTCAGCACACTTTGCATAATGTTCTTCCGCAGAGAGATAGATATTAGACCCAACAGGTATCAAGGGATGCACATTTGTAAACCAAGTACATATTTCTCTCCTACAATTCACAGGGACGACATGACCACGAACATCCGCAGGGATAGTCCACGATGGATCAACAAATGAGAGAACTGAAGCAGCATAACTAGAATCATAATGACTTACATTCTTATTTACCTACATGATACGTGCTTCCACTGCCGCTTATGCATGTAGGAGACAGAGCTGAACAAATGTTTTCACACGAACTGACTGCAACGCTCCTATTTGACTTTGATCTTTGTCAGTGAGTATAAAGAGAGACCTCCGTCTTTTTTCTAACAATGCACGAAACCACTTCACCAACACTAAACTCCGAGTGCGTTCACCTTCACGAACAGAGCAAGAGCTTTTCCTCTTGTCTCCATACTTACGGAAAAAAAACATATACGATAAAAGAAGGTCAAAACCCCTCACGTTCGCATTCATTGTGAATAGTTCAAATCTTACTGCATTCGTCTTAAACATACTATCTATTACCACTTCTGTAACAGTGTCTTAATGATTGAAAAAAGGTGTAGTGAATGCAAACATTGAACATTCTCGTACAACAGAGGCATGAAGCCATTAACCTTGTACGTGTTTGTTTCAATCAACAAAGACGTAGAGTGTAGTTAATCACCCACATTGCGAATGTAAGTACACTGCTGCGATATGATAATTCATCTGACTTCTCGTTATCATACTAGGGTCTATAAGTTTTTGCAAGCAAAGAGTCATGTATAGTTCAGACTTTCGCATGTGACCTTTAACAGCGGACTCCAGAAATGCCAAGGCCGCTCTCGGCATAGCCGTATCTCAAAAAGTCAGATGTTCATGTACCATCAAATGCTGACAAAGTACAACACAAGACTTTTATTCAAGTCCACATCCACTTTCACTGAACCCTTGCATGAGAACCGAGAAATAGCTTTACGTTTACCTGGTTGCCGTCTAAAACCAGATGAAGTCCCACTAGAATCCAGATCATCCGCCTTCTTCCTCCATGCAACACGATCATCTCGACTGATACATGCTAATGACGCACTGCAATGTGCAGAGAGGCCGGGTCCTCGGAAGAGCGGACGTACTAAACAGACCAGTAGAAACTCGACCCTGTCTCTAAATCGGATTGAAAACATTCATCACTAGGTTACTATATCGCTCTTGCAGTAAAACAAGATCACTCGCTTTGAGAACTGACGTTTTTGTATCAAACTCGAACTCCGAGAGAACTTCCTCGGACAGTGAAATATCAATGTACAAGACAACCGATCCATTACTTACATGTTCGTCCTCAAAGATTGAGGATACAACATCCAAAAAGTCGTCTGAAGTACACTCCACAGTTTCTACGACATTCAAATCAACCGCTCCGTCATCTACATAGTTCTCGATGTCATCGGACCTTTTCAGTTTAGCCACACATTTGTTGCACCTCTTGTAGGTTCGCGGTGCAAGCGGATTTGAAACATTTCGCTCTCGGATAAAATTAGTGATGGATAAGATTCTATCGCATCTACGACATATTTGCATCTCCCTCTCCATGTTTGCACCCAAAATTCGATCCGGACAAAAGAACTAGCAAATCTAAAAAAAGAATCAGGTTTAGGGTTTAGGTTTCATACGAGCAATCCCACTAGAAGGTATCTGATACTGTCTTACATGCATCCTTCGAGAAAAGGAGAAGATAAAAGAAGATACATGTTCAAGCTAGCTACAGCAAGCAGTCTGCCCGCGTCACTTTAGGTTTAGGGTTTAGGGTTTACCTGTTTCGAATCACATTTCCTGCATAGAAATAGAACGAAAGTCAGACGAGGAATGATGGACAAATCGAAGAAAAACAAGACATTACGATTGCAAAGTGATAATATCTGTCTCAACAGAAATCAGTTTTTGCCTCGAAATTTAGTCTCAACCCTAATCGCGGGAAAAAACGCAGCAACACATCTCACATGGAAAAAATACTTGAACTCCTTTGCAGAGATGATTCAAAAACAAACCAAGATGCGTAGAAGACTCGTCGAGACATGTGAGATACGCGGGATCGTCAAGCACCACCATGAGTCTTCAAGCCCGTCAAGCACTCTCGCTCGCATGCACGATTTTCTGATTCTCGCAGTCTTGTGACTCTAGCACGAGCCCTCTCGCTCTCTCTGACTATTTCCGCAGAACCATAGAGCACTCTCGCTCGCATGCACGAGCGAGTTAGCACCAACGAAAGATTTCTGCAGTTGTGTGTCTCTAGCACGGGCTCGGCCCTCTCGCTCTGTTGAAAGATTTCCGCAGTCCTCTGGCTCTAGCACTTGCTCTCAAAGCTCTGTTGAATGATTTCTACAGAACCGCTCACATGTATGATGGTCGCTCGCTCTCTTGGAAGATTTCCACAGATCCGTCAAGCACACCGCTCGCATGCACGATGCTCTCGAAAGATTTTCAAAGAATCGTTAAGCACACTATTCGCACGCACAATGCTCTCTATAGATTTTCAAAGAACTGTCAAGTACACTGCTCTCACGCACGATGCTCTCGAAAGATTTCTGTAAAATTGTCAAGCACACCGCTCGCATGCAATATTCACACACCGCTCGCATGCACCATGCGGCTCTCAAAAGATTTCCAAAGAATCATCAAGCACACCGCTCGCACGCACGATGCTCTCGAAAGATTTCCGCAAAACTGTCAAGCACATCGCTCGAAGATTATCGTAAAATTGTCAAGCACACCATGCAATCGAAGACTACCGAAAGTCCTATGGCTCTACCACACCAGCCTTAAAGCTCTCTCAATGATCTCCGCATGCAATCAAAGATTACCGCAGTCCTGTGGCTCTAGCACCAGCTCTAATTGAAGTTTTTTGCAGTTGCAATCGGAGTGCAAGTCACCAGTCTTGTGACTCTCTCGAGTGATATTGCAGCCCTCTCGCTCTCTCGGACGATTGTCATAAAACGAGCCCTCACGGCAAATGGCTAGTTGAAGACGCACCGACAACAGCTAGTGACTCAGCAAACGACATCGACTAGTGACCGACGACATGTGACGTGACACTACGCGATCAGTGACTCAGCACGACGCGGCGAAGTGACGACGAGACGTCGTGACAGTCAATGATACTTAATGATAATTAACCCGTAAGTGTTAAGGTGGCATTAATCAGTCACTTTGTAGCACCACTTGACGGTCCAAAGCTGGCTATCCGGGAGTTCTGCTGTTTGGATCTTCTTCCTTTCCGACTTAGACTACTAAAGTGACCGCGGACCTCACTATTTACTCCCTTGTTACTTGTTTGTCTTTTATGAGTTAAAGTGTTATCTAGTTCTCTTTTCTTTTATTATGTTATTTTGTATGAGTTTCATTTGATATCTAGACATTGATGTTTTCTTTAGTTTCTTTTATGATATCAGAGCGTTGGATTACTCCCGACAGCATGCATAATAGTATAGACGGTAGAGACCTAGCGAAGATAAGAGGGCAATTAAGGGACCCTTAAAGAATTCATGTGACTAGAGTTCGTTCTGATTTGCGTAGTGCAAATCAGAACGAGCTCTAGTTCACATGAATTCTTTAAGCATGATGGTCATCCTGTTCAACACGAAGGGTTGAGCGAGATTCGATGGAACTTTTTTCACGCATTAGAAGCACAAGATGACGCTTAATCCTTGTCCATTTTATGAGAATTATAAATCGTAAATTTTGTTTCATCTTCCTCAACCAACGAAGAGCAATTCTTCCACTAAATTGCAATACTTACAAAATAACATTATGTAGCAAAACATTTTCTCATCTCATGTCATCTCAGCACTACACCATCTTATGATAAGATCAAGCTTAGAGCTTTTACATCCATCTCCATTATCGAGCATCAAATAAAGCTTTTGGGTTAGACAAAATTTTAACTTCTAGGTGGTGAAGTTGTTTGTCTTTTTTATTCACCTCCTCACTATGAAAATATCATAACAACATCCGTTTAAACTTGGTTGACATTTGACAATCATGAACAGTCAATACACCACAACTTCACTTTTAGACCAATTGATTGACCAGATCTACTTGGTTCTAATGCCTTAAGGCATTTAAGCATAGCTCTCGTGATCCAACTCAATCCATTGTTTAGTTAACGAGCATGTAGCTCTTTATCGTCTCAAGAAACATCTACACACAACTCATATAACTTGAAAGTAACTAAGGCATCTCAAAACTTCAAAGTTTTTGGTTCAGAAACTTGGATACAAAACAAAATTTTGTTATAAATAAGACAATATGAATGCAAACAAGTGATTCTAACGGACAAAGATCTCATATGTTTTGTTTTTAAAATAACCTTTTGAACTCATATCTACTAATTATATAGAATGGGTGAAGATAAATTTTGGCTTAAACCAAACACACAATTTGCAATCACAATGTAAACTGGAAATTCATATCCTTTGATCCCGAACCAATAAGACTTACTTCTTGTCAAACAAAGCTTTCAATGAGCAAAAAGTAAACACAACACTAAATGAAGCTATGTGCTCAGTGAACCAATAATATGCTCATTGACATCTTATTGGTTTTTAAGCTTGCGACTCATCCAATGTGATTACTTATTTGACGAAAGTTGTTGATTGCACTTTCTTCACTTTGAATTTCTTGACCACTCATGCACTCTTTTACGCATAAGTTTTCTCATGTTGAGCATAGATACTTCACACACAATGCATCCAACAACATCAATTGATTATCATGAATCTATTGGTTGGGCTACTCTTGCCTCGAGTAATGCTACGTCCTCATCTCGTTCAAAAGTTTGTAATATATGTATATTTATTTCCTTCATGTGTCATGTTGTTCTATGATCTAGATCTTCTTTCAATGCTTTATTCTCAACTTTCACTTGTAGAAGTCAAACCCTTAGTTGTTTCAGCAACGTTTCCAGCTTGTCCATTGCTATTAATTCAAACTCTTTTGTCATCGGTGCAACACAGAGATCAAGCTTGAACCTCTCTGACATTTGTAACACTGTTTAGCTTTCTTCTCGAGAAAAACCATGAAACCTTAATGCTCATACTAACATTAGAAGTTATAAAGTAGATGATATCAAATTCCACTCATGCACTATCAGCTAGGAGTAAATATAACAAACTGATTATTTTTGCTTCTCTGATCTAATGATTCAAAACTAGTGACTGTCCCGGATAGATCTAATTTTCAAAGAAAATTTCACCTTGTCTTTGTTCACAAGATTAAAATCTGATAGTCTCAAGTGTCCATATCAATGTTTGAGCACCAAAACACTCATTACAAATCATGTTTGACAAATTGACTAACCAACTTATGATATGAGAGCTTACTGATGACCATAGGTATGTATCATCAAAGATTCTGAGTCAACTCTTTCTAGGATTTCCAACTCCTTGTAATAATATGATAAGAGGATCTCAAGATTTAGATCCAGAGTCTAAGTTTCCTCGTGTAAAATACTGAAGATAATGTGAACACATAACTATCTCTATATTGAATGTGTCTATATATCTCTATATGTGAACCTTCTTCGATCTCCCACGTACAGAAACTCAAATTCATTATTCATAATCTATCATATTGAGAGGCTTTACTCTCCTTCTGAATCGTAATATGATATCAGAGCGCGATGTGAGTTTAGATTGTGAAGCTGACACATGATTTCGATGTTAATATGTCGAACAATCAGAAATGAGAGAATTGTCATCGCTATATGTAGTAAGGATCCTTTGATTCTGATAGAAGAGGATGGTTGACTGTTGTTGTAACCTTGCAAAGTACATCACGTTTTAACAAATAATTTGTTGTGGCAAGAGATTCATGCGGAGTCTGGCCAAAGCAATATGAAGCAATAACAGCAAGAACATTCAACAAAAAGTAGACACAAGTGGCTTGTTACGCCATGTAAACCAAAATGAGATCAAGATATTAGACGTGCAAAAGTGAGGTTACAAATAGACACTGAAGGCATTCCAGAATGTCCCATCTCAAGCCATAGAAAGTACGCGATCTTCAGCCGATGAAAATACGAAAAGGTCACGCTCGATAGTCTGGCTACAGATCGATTGATTTCAGTCGCTAACCAGACGCTTCGGATCTACATTGTTTCTACATGTATATACGTTGAATGGCGTTCCGAGCAACAGGCAAATTAATAACATGAGTTTCTTGATTAGGACGGAGGGTGATATGATCTCGCGATCATTAAATCGGAAAAAAACTTTGTTTCTTTCTGAGTATGAATCACTCGTGATTGTGCGACGAAGGAGAGAAGAAGATTTAATTTAAATCCGGACTTCAATTAAGGAAAGACTTTGAGCACCGGCTCTATGGACTTAGTCTTCATCCAATTTTACAACAACTACTCCAATAATGACGACATGTTCTATCAGATGGTAAGCCTCTAGCAAGAATGGACGAGCATTGTATCTTCATCTTAGGTGTATATGGGTCTGCCGCATCATCTGACGCTACTGGAAATGGCTACAACGACCAAAACACTCCAGAATGTTTCTAGAACCTTTAAAAGAGTCTAATGAAATCTTATTCATTGCAGTTCAAAGGAGGTTCGTATAAATCTCTAAGTTCTCTTGTATCTCTAAGTAAAAGTATATGTTAAGAACAAGAAAGTAAAGTTTCCTCGGAAAGATTTCAGTCCGAGTATCTACTTTTTGTTGGGAATTTCTGTTAACAAAAATGTTAGCAAAGCATACATGGACATTAGCTGTTATGACACCTCGTTGAAGATTAAGACTCTAGAAGGCAAAAGAAGGAAAAAGATTTTAAGCATGTGAGCATTCTTTATATGGATTGCCGATCAAATTATAGATAGCACTAAGGATGAAAAGAGATCTTCAAAAAAATAAAATGTTTAACCTCGAAGACAGATTGAGAGTACATAAATCATTTATTTTCATACATGATAGTGCGCTAGAAAGCTTGAACAACATATATGAGTTATTGAAGAGGACAAGAGAAAAGAAAAGAGCAGATATGACATAAACACGAAACCGATCGTGACCAATAAATAAAATATCATAATAACAGCAAAGAAGAAGAATTCTAGAAATTCTCAGATGAGTTCCAACTCCTATGAAAAAATGACATCTTCCTCTACTACTCATTCTCATTCTCCGATGATAAGTAAAGTTAGCAGAATGAGTTATAACATCTGAAAAATGCAGATGGAAATGGTGTTAATCAAAAAAGAATATTGGAGAATAGTTTTTGATAGTGAAACTAAACCTTAACAACTGCGTCAACTTTGAGTTGAGATATTAGAGATGACAAGCTAGAGCGAGTATCATATTAAATATCTCGAAACAATACATATGCCATGTGTATTGGTTAAAAACATCCGAAGAGGTATGAGACTCGATGAAAAGAAGGTTCTAAACCTCGTCAAATGTATATCTTTTGCAACTGAATAGTGCAATTCAAGCGCTGTCGAGGTGAGAGTTTTCCTGAGAAGGGCGGAACCTTCTTATCGATTGGATCTTCTATATGTTCAGAAAACAAAAATCAAGTCGAACTAGCAATAATAAGATCCACAGTGAACTTTAACATTCAAGAATCAGAAACATATGATGGCTTAGACCTCAAAACTTCTCCTACATGCAAATAAGGCTCTACTGAACACACATACGAAGTTTCAGTCTGAGATCAAATTTGAGCACCGAGATATGGTCAAAAGCGTTTTGAGTGATGAATTTACGATAATTTCTGGTACCTAGACATCTATTTTGACATAGAACAAAGAATTAGCTCAATAACTTTCGATGATTCTTACAAGATTTGGAGTCTACAGCATGCTGAACATTCCTGTGAAATTTGACCTCCTGATTGTACATAGTTCTCCAGATCTCGATCTCTGAAGTTGCTGCTCTAGATTGAAAGCTTTTCAGACCCCTTCTGCTTCAGCGGTCGCCTTGAATTACTAACTCACTCAATTGACATGAAAATTTGTGGACAGTCATAGCACTGCTGACAATGAACGTAATCCTGAAGGTTTGAAGCGATTTTCTCAATTCTGTTGCAATTGACACCGAAAATTCCAAAATCAACAAAAGTGATGCAATTCTGGTACAATCCGATTCAATCTACCATAACTCCTTCTTTATTGCTCCAAATCGATCAAGAATTTGACTGATAGTGACTGGCACGACGAGCCTTATCCTCTTGTGTTCCCAGATTTCAGGATGTCCTTATCAAATGCTCGAACTCTTTTGAAGACCCCTCCTACTACGTTTAGAATTACACAAGGACAAAATTGGATCAATGGGAGTCCATAGCTTCACTTCTCTGTCCTTTTGTGTCCCAAACCATGTGGTGACTTAATTTCACACATAGGCTACCACGTCAAGCCTCTAAAATGCCAATGTAAACCATTAAACTACATGCGAAGACATGTAAAACGACACGTAATCCTAAAAGATAACTTAAACACGCTAGAAAGTATGCATGGGCGACATGTAAGTATAACCCATGAGCTTAAACTCTATCAACATGGTAAACAACCTACTAAGACTCAAAATATATAACATTCTCCAAAATCGACTTCTCTGAGGTCCTAACTTCGCTCAGAGAGACTAACTTCTAACTGAGAGGTGAATTGTTTCACATAGTGAATAATTCACCTCTCAGTTAGAAGTTAGCGCGACATCACGACAGCGCTAAAATTGCAAGAAGAAAAGAATCTCACTGAACATATTACTAAGTTCTAGTCCCTTGTATAACAAATGGTTGGGTCTGGTAAGCCGCTAGATGATGTATCTAGCACTAACTTTACTTAACTATTTGTTTGATTCTTATTTTGAGAAAAAAAAGTCTTGAGTGTCTAACAAACGCTCACACTAGAAGCAGTCATTAGTAGGTTGTTGCAACACGGAACTATCATACAACACCACACAAAAAAAACAGTCAAGAAGTAATGCAAGTTCTTCTACAAGCAAGTTATTTTCACAATTCTAGCCTAATAAATTAAAAAGAAATATATTTAAAGGTTTGATTAAGTTTAAGCACAACTTATGAGTTCTAACTAATAATACGAGTCCTAGAAAATCCTTACAGAAAAATGTTACTATTGCAGGAAAAGTTTGTCATCAAATAAAAATATGTAGGAAAAATTCAAATAATGTTAGAAAAGAAAAAAGAGTATAATCTAACCAGCACGTCACTTCGTCAAACAAACCAAACATATTTTATTCAATAAATGATCAACGTTCAACGTGGACCATAGACTCTAGAGCTATGGGTCACATGACTAATAAGAAAGCAGGGCTGACAAACTATCAAACATTGTCAAGAAAAAGTCATGTATATTTGAGTAATGACACTAATTGTCAGATAGTTGGTAAATGAACCATAATATCTGAAAAGTTAATCTCTTCTATAGAGAAAAAAAAAGTATGGATATTTTGTATATCTTGAGTTTAACTAAAAGCGTATTATTTGTTGTTAAATTAATTGACTTGGATCAGTAGAGTTCGATAGTCAAAGATTCTTGAGGAACAATCAAGCAAGTTGCATAATATATATAGGTAAAAGAGTTAAAGATCTATATATTAACAACTGAGGATGTCTAATTCACTAACCTTATAGAAAAAGAAGTTAGTTCGAAATATCCTTCTATACAAATGTTGTGGGATCAAAGATTGGATCATGTAAAATTCTAGAAATTAAGCCAACTTGCTAATCTAAATTGGTACAAGAGCTTGATATAAAACAAGTCAAATATATTCCTTCTTGTAAGATATGTATCCAAAAAAAAGAACATAGGAATAAGTTTCCTAAGACGTCAATAAGTAAAACCTCTGTGGTTTAGAACTTATGAGTTCTGACCTTTTTGATCCGATGAGGACTAAATCTCTTAGTGAGAGTGAGTATTTTGTCACATTTATAGAAGATTTTTCTCATATGAAGTTTGTTTATTCTCTGAAGAAGAAATATGTAGTTTTTGAGAAGTTTCAGAGATTTAAATCTTACAGAAAAGCAGACTGGAAAACATCTAGAAATAGTAAGAAAGAATAATGAGAGAGAATATGTTTCTCGAAAGTTCGATCAATACTGCTTGGAACATGACATTAATCAACAATTTATAGTACCATATACTCTTGAACAAAACGGGAAAGAACATGATGTTAGTTGAGTCTGCGAGAAGTACGCTTTATCAAGCCTAGTTACCTCATAAGTTTTGAGCTGAAGCAATATCTACAACAATTATATTATGAACAAGGTTCAAACTATATTCGTTAAAGAAAAAACTCCACAAGTAGTATGGAGTGGAGACAAATCAGACATTAGTAACCTTAGGGTGTTTGTTACCCAAACATCTTGAGGTTATGCACATATACTTGATGAGTGACTAACAACATTTTGATTCAAAAACCAGACCAGGGATTTTCTGATATATCTTGATAGGTGTTACAACTTGATGACTATATGATCCAATTAAAATAAATTTATTTGTAAGTCGAGATGTAATCTTCAACAAAACTTATATTTTAGAAAACAAGCATGTGGAAGCTTTACCTGAAAACTCTTCAAGAACGAGTTCTGAACCATTTCCGATTCTAAAAGATAGGGGAGAATGATATATATATTGATCTTCTAGAAGGAAATGATTCTAACAAAGAGATAACAGAACCAAAATTATCTCTTAGTGAACTTGAAACTAATGATGAGGAACCTCAACCTCAACTTGAAGAGAAGAATCCGGAAAAGATGATCAAGAGATCGAAGAAGAACTAGAAGAATAATCTATTCTTCGTCGGTCAACCAGAGAAAGAAGACCATCTAAAAGACTTATATATTGATCTTCTAGAAGGAAATGATTCTAACAAAGAGATAACAGAACCAAAATGATCTCTTACTGAACTTGAAACTAATGATGAGGAACCTCAACCTCAACTTGAAGAGTATAATCCTGAAAAGATTATCAAGAGATTGAAGAAGAACTATAAGAATAATGTATTCTTCGTCGGTCAACCAGAGAAAGAAGACCATCTAAAAGACTTATATAATCGTTATCGCAAATAGAGATACATCAACTAGTGTCTCTTCAAGAAGTGGTGAAAAGTGAATATAATCCGCAGTGGGAGAATGAAATTTAAGCAGAATATGATTTTCTCATGAAGACAAAAACTTGGACACTTATAAAAATACTAGAAACAAAAAGTTGTGGGGTGTAAGTGGATCTTGAAGATAAAGTTGAAAGCCAATGGAACTGTTGATCGCTTCGAAGCTAGACTTCTGACAAAGGATATTCACAAGAAGCTGAAGTGGACTATCATGACACATTTTCACTAGTTGTGAAAATTACATTGATTCGTGCTTTAATGACACTCGCAGTTAAGAAAGACTATGAAAATCATCAAATCGATGTTAAGACAACATTCTTGAATAGATATCTGCAAGAAGATATATATACCAGAAGGTTTTAAAGCATATCAAAATTCAACATCATTTCGTGTGGAAAAACTCATAGTAAAAAGATCACTCTTGAGTACTGCTTGATACAAGAGATGACAGCTGATATACTTTTGAAAAATTTAGGAAAGAACAATATAATTATTTTTGCCAAAAACTTGGAGTATGATCAGAGACTATGACACTAAAAATTCTAGTGAAGATGATAAGGTTGATGATAATCTTAATCTTTCTAAGAAAAATAAAATAATTTAAATAATTTATAGTTATTTGTTCAAGTTAGAGTATTGAAAATAATGTGAACTTAGAACTATTTCTATAGTGAACGAACGTGTCTGTTCAATAGACAGACATGCGTTGACTTTCTTAGGTCTCTCACGTACAGAAACTCAAATTCATTATTCATAATCTATCATACTGAGAGACTTTACTTTCCTTTTGCATAATATACTAACACTATCATAAAATACGGGTTCGGAAGAGACACGTACACGATTATGTGCAAGGTTCTTTATCAAATCTAGAAAAGTAGAGCTATATTTCCCAAAATCCAACTAACTTGTTGTGTTGACTATAACACAACAAGGTATCTATTTTTTGTGTTGACTATAACACAATAAGATATCTATTTAGTTTATAACTCTGAGCAAAACCAGTACGTGTTCGAGCCACACTCCACTATATTGCAGTCCCTTCATACTTTGTTTATATCTTACGTGAATTCAGCAGAAGTCTGTCTATTTCAGACATGTACGACTGTTTTCAAAGAGCTGATATCATGTTCTATAAATTCAGAAACTCATCAAGAAAGCAAATTGAATCAGCTGATGGGAACTCCTTGGTCAGCACGCTCTCAAGTAAATTCTGAGAGCACCTGCATATTCACCTCCTCTATTTTCCGATGAAAGAAATAAATATACAGGAGGTTAATTTAATATCTAACCCTTTCCGCAAAAGGGTTAGGTATTAAATTAAACTTCAGTGTATATTAATGTATTAATGACTATGGAATTCTGAAATGCGACATTCAAGTCAAGATTTATGGGTTATGTCTTACTCTCCTCATGTTTCCAAGCATGGATAACAGATAATTTTTATAAAATATTTTAGTTATTTATATCTACTTAATATATGTATTTTACTTAATATATATATCTATATATTCCCGATAACATGAAGCGAGCAAAAGTTCTCCTGAGTTCATCCAGCATGCATATGAGATCAACATTCACCTTGATACCCTTCAGTGTCCTTTAACCATAAACTCTAGATCTAAAGGTTTCCTTCCTCACGCGAACCAGAAATTTCAGATCGCCACCCTCTAGTCAGTCAGACCTCATATCACATCATTTCTTCCATGGTCAAATAATTCCACCTTCCCGATACCTCCAGATTTGAACTCAAATACCTTGCTAAATATTACCTCTCGTTCTCGCTCGCTCCTTCTTCCCGCAACCTTCTCTACTCTGCTTGGGGTTTCTGAACTCCTTCCTTTTCTGCTTCCACCTTCGCCTCATGCTTAATCCTCGCCATTTTGTGACCTTAATTAATTTAATGGGACCTGAAAGGTTAGGGTTACCATTTGTTCTTCGCATTTTGTGTATTGAGGTTAAAAGGCCACGTTGGAATTCTCTGTTAAATTTAGCACGATATTACACATACAATAGAACATCTGTATCGTCATACGATCTCTTATTTAAATTATATTTTTGACCATACGACAAACCACAAACAAGCATAAATACAAATAATTATTTTGAGTTTATTATATTTATATAGTCATTTCATTACTGCGATGGTGAAAAAAATGTGACTATAAAAACTAAAGGTGAAATAAAATACAGTATATGGTTTACAGTGTTTTTCATTTCACAATCTGCATGATGAAATTAATCGATTATAGAATATCAGTGCACGATGTCTAATAACGTTTAATATTTTATTATCTTTGACTGAGTTAAATCTATAGTCATAGTCTATTCTTCTTTTTTGTTACTGAAATGTGTGAATCTAAACATTGTGATAATGACAGTAACAATAACGAGTTATAGATGAAAATTAGTTGGAAGAGGAATTGTGTTTACTTCGTGTTGCTGACCACAATGAAGTTTTACTGTACATACCTAGCCTCTCGTACTGTATTAAAGACTCATCGCGTGTAAAAGAGAAATTTGATATGTACATGATGATATACCTTTGGAACATTTCTGTTCACACATGTAGTAAAGATTCCGGTGTATCGACCTTCTCAAAAAAAAAAGCTCACACACTAAAATGATGAGAGATATTACTTCGGTTGACACATGAATGAAAGCATGAGACGGGTAAAGCATACAACTCCCTCCTATCCTAAAAATAACTGAATAAAGTATCTCCAGTTACCGACATAAGCATAAAAAAAGTAAAAATTGACAATAGCAAAAGAAACGTGGACTATGCAGATCCTCAGAGTGGTTTATTAGAGCGTAAGATTTTTATCGCGTCGAAAGTTTACTGTGCACTTTGACACATGAGCAAAAATATATGAATAAATTACATAGTAGAGTAGTCTTTTAATTATCTAACGCAAGTAATAAATAATTCAGGTGAACACTCGAATGCTAGACCCAAAAAAGGTTAAATTTGCATGCTTTGAGGTTTTCACCAAAAGGAAAAAAGAAGATAAGTGAGGAAAGTTTCCGAAAGGAGATTGGGTCTGACTAGAGAAGAGGAGGATGGCATGAGTCAGATATCATAAATAACTTGATTCAACAATTCGTGCAACATATGCCTCTTTCAAAATGGATTCGTACATCATTACAATAAATTTTCTAAACGTTCATGCAATGAGACTTGATTTTTTTGTTTGTCAAGTAAGAAACAGGTTAGGCCTGCGACGTCATTGTTTATGCATTCTTTCCTAACAATGCTTTCTACCGCGAGATGTTGCTTCTCTTGCACCGACTGAACCCTCACGGGAGCAGGACTTGACCCCATGCTGCAGCGGCTACGGGCGGATAAATACATTTTTACATCACTACAAAAGATTTTCCAAACGTTCAATGAAATGCGACTCAATGAGTTTTTTCACTCCTCTAACCTTAAGTGGATAAAGAGTTTTCTTATTAAATAAAGTTCTTACCTGAAGTTCATAACCTCTTCATTCACCCGGCATATTCATTTGGGGAGCGTGAATTTCTGTGAAGGATGCAAATATCTAGGTGTTTAATTTATTACCTAATCCTTCTGGCAAGAAGAGTTAGATATTAACTTAAACTCACATTGAATTAATATATTAATAACTATATCTTCTTGGACTTGTACCATTTGAAACACAACAATAGACTCATGACTTATGGTTTATCTCTTTTTTTCTTTGTATTTTCATGCATGGGCTAACATTTAACATTTATATAAATTTATAATTATATTATTATAAATAATAGGCTAATGATTAACATTTATTATATACTTTTTATTTAATATTAAATAATTTTTTGATAACAACAAGCGAGCGAAAGTTCCCTTCATTCATCCAGCATGCATATTCACCTCTTCCAAAGTTCTGAAGAGGGGAATATGCACTGGCAGTAATAAATTAAACTGATGATTAATTAATGATTTGAGATTAACAAGTTACCGCACTTGTGTCCTCCAAGGCAAGTCTGGATTCTCTACACTTACGGGTTAAGTTTAGCTCTTATCGCCCTATTGGTTTAGCTAATATATAATAATTAGAGAATATTCGATTATTTTATCTACTTGGTATAGAATTATTATCTGCATATATATCTTTTCCTATATCATTAAGAGAGCAAAAGTTCTCCAGAAGTTCATCGAGTATGCGTATTAAGTTACAACTTATATTTACACAAGAAATGTTGAAAAATGTTTCTGAAAGTTTTGCACTATTTTATTCTAGTTTTCTTATCTTTCGCACAACAATATATGAGAGAAATTAAATTGCTTGTAATAAAACTTGCTATAGTGCTTTTGGTGTAAATGTGTGAGCAATGGTTGCATCTCGATCTTGTGTCAAACTCGTCAAAATTCTCAACTGATAAAGTTCTATGTCAATGCAATTGTGTTTAAGGTGACCTTCTTTTAGGTTATTGTTCTTTCAGTCGCTTATGTTTACATATCGATGGTTCTTAAATAGTCGGTTCTAGCAGTTTCTTTTTGGTGCTCGGACCTCCAATTTTATCCCATTCTTTCTTGGCTGTTCGGCCCTCCATCCTTGCTATTTACTTCTCGCTTTCGACACTTGTTATTTCCAACCAGTTCTTGCTTTCCTCATGTGTTTGAGTCAAATAGTTTATTGCATCAAGCTTTCCTTTCATAGATCCGATGTCTTCTTAGTCGGACAATTGTATCAACCTCATAAAGATGTTGTGTAAGATTTGTGCTCTAAGCGCCATATTGAGATTTGCCTAGGAGATGTTTGGAAATTTTATTGGGTTAGAATATTCAAGTACAATAGGGGACAAGGCCTTAGTAGTAAAACTCAATTCATCTCTGTTCTTATATCTCTAGTACTTTTTTCGCATTTTTGAAATACTTGTGACATCTTTGCAATCACATTGAAAATGAATCCATAGTCTTTATCCTTGTCTTGCTTATTCTTATGTAGAAACTATCTTCAAGAAGCAGCGATGTATGATGTATCGATATTTAGCTAATTCTGCCGGTTGGAAAGAGAAGACTCAGTTGTCATAGTATTTTCAATCAATACTGCAGCAGACTTGGGAGGAGCTCGAGGAAGAGCACGTTGGTTTTCTGTCGTGATCCTTGCATTTGCTATGTGGTTTTTGTCTGTGTATCTTGAGCATTGATTTTCTGTTGATGTATGTATCATTTTTATGCTGTTATCATGAATGTTAAGATTTCTCTATTTTTATTTCAAGTGCAAGACGTTTCTAGCGCTTTGGTTGGCTTGAGCCTCCTCCGTTCTGAGGGTGAACCTTTGCTAGGATGGCTAGTTGGTTGGATTCGACTCCCAACGAGGATACATTGTCTTTTTTATCTTGTAGTTTGCAACTTAAATTCAATAGACTTTCTATGTGATTGTAACTATAACTTGTAAAATTGTGATTAGTAGATATATGTTATAGGCCATGTTCATTAAACCTCAATCCGATATCATTTCTCCAAGTACATAACATGTGAAGGATTTTTGTACTAAATAGCCAATCTTCATAAACCCATAAGAAAATATAGACTAATTATTTAAAGTATTGACAATGAGAGAACATGCAGTCTCATGTAGCAAGTAAGGCCACGTTGTCAAAGAAAAGTTTTGATCATAAATATAAAACATATGTTAGATGAAGTGAAACATATAACCATTGGAGTTCATAAAAGTATCCTCATTATTTGTTGTGTAGGCACATCTACTTACCACACTCATGGTGACTATAAGCAAGTAAGGTTGAGAGAAGTTCAACTTTATACTGGAGTGTCACTTTGGAGCACATAGAGTATCGTCAGACCAGCTTTTCACAAAGAACTTACCAGCGAGGATGGTAAAGGGGCGAGGATGTTCATAAATTGAAGACTGTTAACTTAGAAGTGGCATAACTTTTTCCACGAAAGTTCATAAGCGACAAGTTAGATATCATTGAATTGGATTTCTCATACAAACGTGTGTGTAATTTTAGAGAATTGTGTAAAGACCACATACCATTGAGTCTGGTAATTTTATGAATATTCATAGAAATAACGCATTTATGATATTTGGAGTAGAAATTTGACTGACACGTTGTTGTTCATGTTTCTTGATCCTATTTCACGTCTAACAATACAACAAAGTTTGTGCATTTGTGCTATAATTCTGATAGTGACACAATGTCGTGACAAGCAATATGACATTAACTGAGAGCTTATCATCATGTATCACCTCGTCTAGCACAATGTCTCGTGCAATCATCTGTTGTATTTATGTCTCAAACGCACGAGCTTCACTCAATCACGACCTATTATTGATCTCAACGTACATCATGTTCACCATCTCTATCACCTCATCATGATCCACGTCGAAGCATACACATTGTAAATCATTTTGAGTAGAATCATACCTAAGGTCAACGTACACGACGAAGTTGCATACAAATTCCTCCTCATTAAGATCGACTAAACAACTTACGTCTAGCCCTTTCAACTATCAACACAAAACGAGAATGAAAAAGTTAGAAGAGAGCACTCAAGACCATCATTGGTTTTGTTCAAGTTCGTAAAATGTTTGACAAACACTTCAGACTATCCCTCATCTTTCAACCTTACCCATCGATCAAGTGTCACATCAATCCAACCTATCTCGTGGTGCTTCTCGTACTAGACATGAAGAAATGAGTCTTAGATACCGAAGCCAATCCACCCTCTTTATACACAGAGGTTAGCTAATCATAGTCTAGATGAGTGCACGATTCCATGATAAAGTCGATGGATAACATCTAGAACGTTATTGTATATCTTCATCTCGACAAATGTCTAATTGTATGTACGTGTGTCTATCGAAACATATTAACTTCAAAGATCAACAAAAGATGGATAGCTGGAAAAGTAGGAGTAAAAAAGTAGTGCTCATATCCATGGTGAACATATCGCACACAAAAGGTCTGGTTGAATAACTTGTGTAATCTAGAATGCGCTACAAATCCATAAAGATGGAGCACATACTCATCGACAAGTTGATGATTGATCTTTTGGATTGTCCACCTGAATATGAAATCTTATGAGATTTGAATTTGACACAGTGACATGAGGGATCTCTTATACACAGAAAACATCTGAAAAAGTCATGCATTGCAATATCCACGGCATGGGTGCTATTGTGTCCTATTCATTTGTGACTACATGCTCGTCTTATGCAAACACACATTCAAATCATAAACGTAAGCATATGCGAAGAAACTAGAGGAAAATGTATTTGAGTCTTGTGGAATCCTAGAGCATGCAACATGTCAGGATTAGCATCAAAATCATCAACTACTATCCTCGTATTTCCTCTCTCTAGAACACCCTCCACTAGGATTATGTCTAGATTGTAAAGCACATTGTTTGTCTCTTTGCACCATTAGTAGTACAAAAGATATTGTCCCCAAGAGATTAGAATCAAACGGTTGTAACTTGCAGTAAAACTGATCATAACTTTGTCTTGGAGGTCAAACTCTATGTTCTCTCTTTAAACTGAACCAAAACCCACAAAAAATACTGAGCATGCATCTCTTTGTCACATAGCTCTTCTAAGCTACTTAATAACTCGACCTCACTAGAAAATTGATTCAAAACACCTTCAATGAAAAGTAGATGTTGACCTCCGGTACGTCAGCTTCTGATACGTTAACCTCTAAATGTTGATCTTCTAGCTTCGACCTCCACTCTCATTGTGAGATTTGCGTCAATATCTACACTATATACTTGAACTCAATCGGTGCCATGAACACCTTCATCACTCAAAAAATATGTCATTAGCTCTATGTTGGATACAGAGTTGGATCTGTACACCCTCAACGGTCTTATCGATCAACATCCCTCAATCTCTCAACCTCCACGATAGTCATCGATCAATCTGCAACATGTCGGGTCTATCTCTCACTCAAGGGTCACCTCTGATGGCTTTAATGGAAGCACACAGTTAACTTTAAGAGAGAATGCTAAGATTAATCTTTCACACACTCATAAACTCATAAACTAAAATTGTTCATTCTAACGACATCTCTCAAGTTCTCACCTTCTAAATCTTACACTCTTTCTATATTTGTCAAAATGTCATTACTACGATGTGAAATAAAGGATGAAGAGCTCGTCTCTACTCCTCTATTTATACATTGTAGGTTTCTACTTTGATACCCGTTGGTAACTCAGCAGTAACTATTTTTATCGAGTTTTACTAAAATATTACATAAGATAAAAGCATTAATCACATAAGCTTCCAATCTTTTCACATGGGCTTATTCTTTAAAAGTCAACAACTTCTAGAAAGATTCTGAAATATTTTCAAGAAATCTCAAATTTCCACCCTCTTCTACAGTAGGTCCTACTAAAAAGATGACATGTGAAATCTCTTCTTGTTTTTAATGCCCACAAAGTCAATAACTTAAGTCCCATCACTAATATCAAGTCAAAAAGAAGATAATTGATCTTTTCCACCTCCTTTTTATCTTTTAGACAAGATGATAAGATAGTAGTGTTCACCCTTTAGGAAATGTTTGAATTCTGTCCAAAAGTATAACTAAGTTTAACCATTATTAACTTTAGCTAGTCATGACTAATTTGATACCTCCTTAAAGTACTTTGGTAGCAAATAAACATTCTCCACACTTAGTTATAACTAAACATCGTACTAATAAACAAACTTCATATGTGTAACATAGATCGTTACAGATCTTTGTAAGACGTATGTCCCTTGTCACTAGTTCCAAGTGTGACTTGTAACGACATATGTTACACATAAGAAATTTGTTTATTAGTAAGATGTTTAGTTATAACTATCTGTGGAGAATGTTTATTTGTTGCCCAAGTACTTTAAGAAGGTATCAAGTTAGTAATGACTAGTTGTGCTTTTGGGCAGAATTCAGATATTTCATAAATAATAATCTTGTCATCTTGCTTAAAAGGTAAAAATGAGGTGGAAAATATCTCTTATTTCTTTTTTGACTTGATATTAATTGTGAGACTTAAGTTACTGATTTTGTGAGCACTAAAAACAAGAAAAGATTCCACATATCATCTTTTTAGTGAGTCTTACTGTAGAAGGGATGGAAATTCAAGATTCTTTATGAATATTCTAAAATCATTCTAAAAGTTGTTGACTTTGAAAGAATAAGACCATGTGTAAGAAGCTCATGTGATTAATGCTTTTACTTTAGATAATATCTCAGTAAAACTTGGTAAAAATAGTTATGATTGAGTTACCAAAGACACCAAAGTAAGAATGGATGCAACAAGAGTTTTAGAGAAAAGAGAAGAAAGAAGTTATTAGAAGAAGAAAATTCGAGAGTTTATGAATTCTACACTCTAGAAAATTTATACATCCACTGTCAAATTTTATGTGGTTTCTTTTCTCTGTGAAAATTTCCAAGATTGTTGCTTGATTGATAAGCTATCAAAGACAACAGAAATCATGATAAGAGGTGATCTAGAAAAAGAGATATGATATTTCAAAATTGAGAAGGTTTATTTGTGAGAGTTTAGAAACTATACTCTTTGGAAATTTTGTAAAGTCATTGGCAGTTTTTCTATTTTTGTATATTTTTTTGTGAAAAACTATGATTGTAGCGTGGCTGATACACTATTACTGACAACAAAAATCATGAGAATAAGAGGTCTAGAGAGAGATATATAATTTTTAAAAGTTTAGAGGATTAACATTCATAGATGAAGTCAAAACATACAAATTTTAATTCTTCTGAAATTTATACAATCATCACCATTTTTTTATTATTAGAGATTTTTTTGTCCAAGCTTCATGAATTAGTAGCTTGGAGGTTGGGTTATTGGAAGTCACAAAAAGCTTAGAGAGATCTCATACCGACTAAGAGATATACGTTTCGGTATACAAAGAGATCTTGAAGATATTTCATGAGGAATCCAGTTCAGATGCAGAGGGAGAAGAAGAGACATTTAGATATTGAATAAAGAGTTTCTCCGCCATGAATTTCTCATAACTCTCTTTTGGAAGAAACTCTTTGATGAGTGCGTTACTCAATGTTTCTCATTGTCTTCAACCGGATCATATGTTTTGCGCTTCACTCGATCTTCATTCCATGTAAGAGTAAAATCTTCTAAAAACTCTAGCAATAACAACACTCAGTCTTTTTTGGTCCTCATGTTGTTTTTTTATGAAACCTCTTTTGAAATCTTGAACATATGACTCTACATCTTCATTATCCTTCTCATGAAAAACGGGTAGCTTCCCAGTCTTGTTACTATTCTTTATACTCTTCTAATCTTCACGCAATAACGACTCGCTAAAAGAGTAAAAACATCACCAATTCTATCAAAAAATAATCTACCATAGATAGAATGAAAGGAAATGGTTGTGACAACACTTCTTGTGTCATTTCTTCTCCCAAGGTAATCATGAACATGAGTCACATTATCACATTCTCCATCGTTGGAATGACGAAGATATTATCTTTGAACTTTCACTCATGTTGTTGCTCCTTCTCAATCATTGAGTGACAATATATCTTTGAAGGAAACAAATCTACATCATTTACTTAACTTTTTTGAGTTTTATATTGGAAAATCAGGTATCATATATGTTATACATCAAACAAAATCTAATCTAAAATCAGTTGTATAAGATAATCATCTCATGACCATCGTCATTACTAATCACATCAGACAACTTAAAGTTACTCTTGTAAAAACCAACTCTACTTCATTAGGAGCATTTGTGTCTTCTATAATGAATGATGCTTGAAACTCCACCTCCTTCACATATGCTCCAATAGTCCCAAAAGTTTCTCGATATAGAATTAAGATATCACTCCAAGTGCTATATATGTGTATTTGTAACTCATTTACACTTAACTTTCGCTTCTCCGTCTCTTCTCATAACTTCTCATAACTTTCTTCCAAAAGAGAGTTATGAGAAGTTCATGATGGAGCTCACTCATTTGAAGCAAAGAGACAATGAGAAAGTTTGATACTATGCTGAAATGGTGGATAAGTTGGAGTAACGGTTTTGGATCGTCTTACGAAAGAGTGGAGAGAACATAGAGCTAACCATGGAAGAGACTGGAACAATGCTGAGAAAGAACTTGATGGGAGGGTTAGAGCCTTCAATTCAAACCCAAGTGAGGTACGAGAAGCTAGCAACCAAAGCGGAGGTCATCAGGATTACGAGAAATAGGAAGAAGAGTTTAGATGAAAGGAATCTCATCCAATCTCATCATGCCGCTCTAGTGTCAACTTGGACTCATGATGTAGTCATAATGGTAGCATCTGTACCATCACAAATGATGATCGCTTCAACGTTAGCTTCTACTTCAGCAATGGTGTCAAGATCATTTGTTTTTACAACGATATCTACTATGTCACGTCAGTTTGGTAACTCGGCTAGGTTGACCGAGTGCAAAGTGGCGGACCCCGGTAAGGCCGTTAGGGCAAGTTGGTGAGAGTGTTCACAAGGGGTATACTTCGCAGGTAGGGGCTTGGAGACCTCAGTTCTTCAAGTTGAGCCTTCAAGCTCCTGGCTATGGTGGGTAGTCTTGAGAGTGAGATCTGGATTCCTGCGAGCACAGAGTGGATTTGGCTCGACTGTAGTGATTGTCTAGTGCCTGTTGGCAGGTGGAGTGAGTACATACCTTGTTATCACTTGAAGAACTGAGATTGCGAGGCCTGGTTGAGAGATTTCAGGTCGCGGATTGCTGCCGGTGGTATCTCCGGATTTGGCAGATCGTTGATATCTTCGATTTGCGGGTGCGCGCGTCGTGGAGTGGCTTGTTTTGGTGTTGTGATCAATCGCTGTGTGTATGGGTGTCGTCTGAACCTGTTCGAGGTCGATTTGGTGGTGAGGTAGTGCGGAAGCGCTGCTGAAATTTCGCGAAATGGTTTGAAGTGACCTGTTTCAGACTGAAGTGCGCATTTGGACGTGGTAGAGAAATAGTCGACAATGTCAGGCCAATGTGGGCTCGTTGGAAGCGCGCTGGGAAGACGGTCCTAGTGCAAGAAGATTCACGAAGTTTGGTCGAGCCGTTTTTGAGTTATGAGAAGTCGAAATTTCTGGTGACGAGTTTTGTGACGGGTTTTAGGTCAGCAGAAGTGCGTCGGGGAGTGTCAGATTGTATTGGGTCGATAATTTTTGGATCTGAGGAGTGCAGTAGATGCGCACCGGGAAGACGATTCCAACGCAACCAAAATCATTCGATTTGGTGAAGGATCGACGAAGTTACAAGCCGAAGAAGGTCGCAGGTTGGTCAAAATCTGACGTAAATCCCGTCTGCGAGTTCCAAATTGGCTGATTTCGAGTTGCTATTTCGGGTGTTTTCTCGTCGTACTCGTCCTTCTTTATGGTGTTTGGCCCGGGTACTCTTCTCCAAGCGGAGCGGAGCGGAGAGTCGAGGTGTGGAGCTGCGTGTTAGGAGGCGTTTAGAGGCTTCGAGGAGCAGAGTGCGAGAGTGCGGAGGCGGAGCAGAGCCTGAGCCTGAGCCTGCGCTCGCCGTAAGCCAGCTTGCTGACGTGCGTGAGAGAGGTATTCAAGTTCTAGCTGTGTGGGAAGGGTAAAACCAACTGGTCACCCATCCCAACATTATTTCTGGACCTGGACTCCTAACTCTGTAGTCTTAACTTTGGCTTTACCACTAGACCAATAGCTCTTGGTGTCCTACAGGGATGCGTGCAAGTACTTAGGGGCTGGTTTAAGGTAGTAGGAGACCTGCTCGCACATTCCTAGAGGAGTGGTAAGGCGACCCCAGAGTACTAGGGGGAAGCTGTTGTTGTGGTAGTGTTTGCCTATACCGTAAAGAAGCATATGGAGGCAGTTGGTGGCAGTTATCTTGGATGAGCTAGTAGAGCTATCACGTTGATATTTTGGAGCTACTAGAGGTGTGGACGGCTAGTTAGTGACCTTAGGTGCAGGTTATGACAGTCGGTGATCATATATTGTGCATGTGATCACCGAAGAAGACGTGTTAGTCCGGGTGGGGCTGGGTTTCTCTTTATGTGAATGTTTGAGTGTGGAGGGTTATCGTTTGGACTTCTTGTGGTTGGAACCCCTCCATATTCTGCTTCCTGTTTGTGCGTCGCGTTTGCTTGTCTTGGCGCTTGATTTCCAGAGTGAGTTCACTCTAGTGTGCTGTCGGTAGTGAGGCTGGAGTGATGACCAGTCAGACTACTTTTGTTTCTCTCACGGTGCAGTTGGAGTGACGACCAACAAACCGTGAGAGGCTGCTTGTGGTGATGGCAGGTACAAGTTACCCTTACCTTGACTGTCCTAGTAGGGGATAGGTGAGCTCAGTAGGAGGGGGGATAGGCAAGTTGTAGTTACGGTGGTGACGGGGATTTTGACATTCTGGTTAGAGAGTGTGTTCGCGAGATTCTATCACCACGGAGTTCTCGGGAGGTTCTGGTGGGGACTTCTCGGATAGTGGGTATACACGGAGTGGGGTGAGGTACCGACTACCAACACCATTGCCGTTGGTCGTTCCAGAGGACGAGTCAGACGCAGACAGTGCGTTTTCTGGTGGTGAGTCTAGTGTCACCACATCGTTGTTGTGGGACATGGACGAGATCTATGGGACCACGAAGGGGCCTCGACGTTACTCGGGTACAATGGATACCATTGAGCTAGATGACTTCATCCAGGAGCGATCTGCAGCAGATGCGGAACCCACAGTTGTTCACACCTTTCATGGCGTGAAAAGGTTTGTTTCAGCACTTAGAGGGACCGCCGATGGACGATTACCACGAGTTCAGACGAGACTACGGTGTTGAGATTGAGTTGTGGAGACAACATTGGTCTCCCAACTACGTTTTTATCACTACTGGTGCAGTTTCGGGAGGCGTAGCACCTACGAGGTTAGGTGCCAGTAGTAGTGGTACATCCACGGGTGGCGGAGTCTCTACTACCAGCGGTGTGTCCACTAGTAGTGGAGTAGGTGGTAGTGCGAGCGGGATACCACCAGTGTTTAACCCTGTGGTTCAGTTCTTCCACTGTTTGAGGAAGAATTATCAGGGTGTACGGACCGACAAGTTGAAGAGTCTGCAGGAGTTCCAGCGGAAGACTGGAGAGAGCCTACGCGAGGCGTTTACTCGCATGAGGCGGTTGATCAGCGTTACCCAAGGGGTGATAGAAGCACAGGCAGTCCAGTTCTGGTATGGGATACTAGATCGGGAGCTGCGTAGGAGAGTCAGGGATGCCACTCTCCTTAGATACACCGCTCCGACATTAGCGGTTGTCTTTAGTTTGGCTGAGCGGATAGAGCTCAACATGGTAGAGGAGAGGGTGGTGACTGCTGGGTTCAGCAGGGACGCATCACATGGGGCGACCTCCTTTTCTCGAGGATCACATGCTACGCAACAGCGAGGTGGTGGTGGTGGTGGTAAGGATCGTGCTGAGCACTCACGATCCCATGGAGGTGCTGGAGGATCTAGTGGGCAGAAACCCATGCCGTCCTTCTCTAGTCAACAGCAAACATGTCCTTACTGGACTTGTGATGGTCCTCATCAGCAGAAGGATTGTCCACAAAGGAGAGATAGTTATGAGACATCTGGGACGTCTCAAGCGGTGCCTAGGCAGTGTGAGCATTGCGGACGACCAGGTCACAGTAGTGACCGTTGTTTTGATCTTCATCCTGAGCTACGGCAAGGGAAGGTTGATCGTGGACGAGGCGGAGGAGCTCAGGGAGGCCGTGGTGGTCGAGCTGGAGGTAGAGGTCCAGCACCTGGGAGAGGACCAGTTGGTCCACCGCTTGCTACGACGTCAGAAGCAAGTATGGCTGCTCGGATTGAGCAGTTGGAGCAGAGGATAGCTAGTATGGCTATGGCTCAACGGAGATCTGGTGGAACAGAAGCTTCCACGTCTTATGGAGGAGAAGGAGGTGACTTCGACTTCATGGCTGGTGTGGCGTAGATTGAGGCATCTGCGGCAGTGACTCGAAGTGCAGTACGTATCTCTGAGCCACGAGGTGCGTCAGTGGAGTTGGATCCACAACGCGGGGAGGCTGGTAGACAGGTCAGACTTCCTCAATCATTCACGCTATCAGAGGCATTGAGGACCACTTCTATGGTTCCTAAACGGCCTACCGATGGTGCAGTGGAGTTGGAGACATCGACATCCAAGAGTGGGGATAATGTGAGTCAACCCTCGACATCTGTGGATGTGACGTCGAACCCGATGTTGGGGGCGGCTACCGTAGTCTTGCGAGCCCCACTATTTTCAGCCACGGATATGAGGGCATTGGGAGTCAGCTTGGCTCTAGTGTTCCAGTTGGCAGCCATGCTCAGTGAGAGCGAGGATGTGGTTACCTCTAGTGCTGAGGTGGTTCAGCAAGAGGCGATAGATGTGTCCATGGAATCGAAGATCAGGACAGCTACTAGTGGTACTTGGCAAGCGGCGACTGCTAGGCTAGATGAGTTACCAGCTAGACCGACAATTGACCGTGCTGGATTGGCACCAGGTGTGGTGTTGTTGGACAACAGAAGTGGTATCTTCTGTTTGGTGGCACCTTCAGGGAAGGTATATCGACCACAGAAAGTGTTGTTAGACTCTGGAGCTCAACCGTTGATGTTGGGGAAGGCGACGTGTATCGGTGTGGGTCTAAGGAAGTCCGAAGTAGAGAGATGTCCATTCCAGCTACAAACATCTCTAGGGGGATCAGGAGGTACAACTCTACACATGACACGCGAGTTGCTGACGGTGAGAGTTAGACCAGATCATCCCACGGATGGTTCCATGGTGAGGGCTAAGGCTATCGTTACGGCCGCGGAGTCTTATGATGTATTGGTTGGAGGTGCTGTATTATACCCTATGGGGTTCGTGATCGACTATTGGACGGAGACAGCATCTTACAGACCAGGTTGGTAGTCCGGTGAGGGACGAGTGAGCCGCTTACCAGTACGATTCAGTGCTAGAATTGGGGCAACGGAGCTTACATCAGAGACGATGGCATCCGTTGTAGGTTTCAGTTCGGTCATCACTTGGCCGGGTGAGTTGTTAGAGGGCAATGCCCATGCGGAGGATACTCCGGTCTTTGAGGAGGTGGAGGACATGTCTATCATGTCTACATTAGTACCATCTGCTTTAGATGTTCCACTCTGGAGTTCGAGTGGAGAGTTGCAGCAGTATGCTGATCGGTTGGTGCAGCAGGCTTGGAGTGAAGCCTTTGTATCGCCAGTAGAGGAACATCGAGATGTTCATGTTACTGGTCCTGTGACCTTAACACCGTTGGATACGACTCCCATTGCATGGCAGTATCCAAAGGAGGGTTTGTGTGCACTGGAGCTGTTTGGAGGGATCAGCACAGGTTTGGCTGCGGTATTGCAGGCAGGCATACAAGTACAGCGATACTTGTATGTGGAGAGAGATGAGGTCGCAAGACGTGTCTCATTGCGTCACGTGGCGCGTTTGGTGCAAAGATATCCTGAGTTGTTGTCTATATCAGCTGTTAGAGGATACCAACAAGCATTACCGTCAGATATTTCGCTGCTGGGGGTGCAGGATCTCACGTTTGTTGACACCATTCACTTGGTGATAGCCGGGTGGCCATGTCAAGGTCACACGCGTGCTGGGAGAGGTCAGGGTTTACATGACCCGCGATCTAGGATGTTCGGAGAGATGTTACGGATCTTACGACATCTCCAGATGCATCAGATGGATTCTCCAGCGTACATCTTGGAGAATGTTCCTTTGTTGGGTGATGCTCGTGCACATATGATGACGAGTATGCACCAAGTTCGGTCTTGGATCGGACCGGCAGTGTTGTTAGATGCAGCGAGAGTGGGATCTCTTGCACATCGTCCACGGTTGTGATGGACGAACTTGTTATCGAGGGAGATGCTCAAGCGCGCACACGATGCAGTGAGACGACCAGCGCACCTCACAGTTGATGGCATCTTGGATGCAGGACGACGATCTCAAGTAGTGAGAGTCGTCGATAGGTCACCCATGGCAGTTGTGAACCTAGTGGGACGATCTATGGCAGCGTTATCCACTTTGGTGAGCTTTCCAGCGTCACATGCTTACAGAGATGGAGGACCTGGGCTTGTGTGGGATGCTCGGTTATAATAGTTGGTGGAGCCCAATGCCGACGAGAGAGAGAGAGCGATGGGTTTTCCTACTGGTACAACGGCAGTAGCTTAAGTGTCGGAGGCTTCACGTCGTCAAGTGTTGGGTCAAGCAATGGACTTGAACTGCTTGACATGGATTGTTAGTCTTGGATTGGCTGAGCAGCGTCGGATGCGATCGACGGGTGTTACTGCTCGGACACTCCTGAGCTCTTTGCCTACCGGGTCGGTGGAGGCAAAGGCTGGGGGCGAGGCGCATAGAGTTTGTCATCCTTGGACATCATGGGATGTCGTAGGAGAGAGTGTGGAGCTTGTAGCTAGAACTACAGAAGTTTTTCGCACAGTAGCGGTGGAGGTTGTTGGTGGTGAGCAGAAGGAAACTGCTCCAGAGGCTGCAAGATAGCAGTCAACGACTTCGTCTTCTACCTCTAGCATGGTGACAGAGGATACTTGGGAGCCGGAGATCGGACCCAAGCTTATAGGAGAGGAGAGACGAAGAGTTCAGAGATTCCTGAAGAGCTACAGGAATTGTTTTACCTTTAGTATGAAGGATTTGGGTACCTTGAAGGGACCGAGTATACGGATCGACTTGGCTAATGACACGTCAATCTTTTGACGTCCTTACAGGTATAGTGACATGGAGAGAACCTTGATCCAGAGTAGGACTCAAGACTTGGTGGACGCTGGGTTGGTGGAGATGTCGCATGGAGAGTATGCATCTGTCACAGTTATGCCAGCAAAGAAGGATATGTATGGCAACTACACGGATAGACGTATGTGTGGAGACTACCGTCCTATCAATCGGCAGACGAAGTCCGATAAGTATGCCATGCCGACACCTGAGGAGATATTTGATGCAGTGGGGCATGTGAAGGTCTTCAGTACTTTGGATCTTCGAGTAGGGTATCATCAGTTGCCAGTGAGAGAGGAAGATAAACCCAAGACTGCATTCTGGAGGATTGACTCTCACGGCAAGGATTGTTTGTATCAGTGGCGGTTCTTACCATTTGGGTTGAAGAACGCCCCTGCTGAATTCCAAAGAGTGATGGATAGGATCCTAGCAGGATTGGATTTTGTCAGATGCTATATTGACGACATCTTAGTCTATAGTGCTACAGTGGAGGAGCACGAGAGACACTTACGAGATGTGTTCGAGCGGTTGAGAGCTCATGGGTTGAAGTTACACCCTGGGAAGTGCAAGTTCTTCCAGGAGTTGGTAGAGTATCTGGGTCACACCATCTACCCAGGTGGGTTGGGTGTTCAACAGACGAAGGTCGAGGCCATTGCACGTATTCCACGCCCCACAGATGTGAGTCGAGTTCGAGCATTTGTTGGTTTGGTGAACTTTTATCGTCGATACGTGAAAAGATTTAGTGCAATTGCGAAGCCATTGACCAAGCTGATGAAGGTGGACCAGGAGTGGCAGTGGGAAGATGAGCAAGAGCGAGCTTTCGTGGAGCTCAAGGATAGGTTAACATCTGCTCCCATCTTGAGGAGACCCGTTAGAGGACGTCCTTTCCAACTGCATACTGATTGGAGTATGTTTTGATTAGATCTTTGCGTGGTATGGATTGCAGACAGGCGACTAACGATGGGGCAATGTAGCACCCGGCCTCCTGATCCTTGCACCCATGAAGGTGTATATCACGTAGTTGAGATATGGAGCTATCTGGAGTTAGAGGGACCTAACCGCCAGTTAGGGGGGCGATTGTGGTACACTTGTGTATGTGTATGACATCGTCCATGTGTTATGTGTATGTATGGTGTTCCTTTGACAGCGATGTATGTTGTGTAGCGATGTGTATGTGCACGACAGCTGTCACGTCAGTTTGGTAACTCGGCTAGGTTGACCGAGTGCAAAGTGACGGACCCCGGTAAGGCCGTTAGGACAAGTTGGTGAGAGTGTCCACAAGGGGTATACTTCGCAGGTAGGGGCTTGGAGACCTCAGTTCTTCAAGTTGAGCCTTCAAGCTCCTGGCTATGGTGGGTAGTCTTGAGAGTGAGATCTGGATTCTCTGCGAGCACATAGTGGATTTCGCTCGACTGTAGTGATTCTCTAGTGCCTGTTGGCAGGTGGAGTGAGTACATACCTTGTTATCATTGTGGTACACTTGTGTATGTGTATGACATCGTCCATGTGTTATGTGTATGTATGGTGTTCTTTTGACAGCGATGTATGTTGTGTAGCGATGTGTATGCGCACGACAACTACCACCTTAGAATTTTATGCCAAGTTGAAGAGAATTACTGCTAACTTGATGATTTCAAGATAAATATGGTGTAGCTACAAGAATGGAGGAACAAAGATGGAAGAGGAGGTGAAAGAGATTACGACAATAATCATAATTGAAGAAATCAAGATAACTTTGGAGGAATCACATGTCAAACTTGTTGAAGTTCTCATTTTAACAGAATTGTCCTAACAACATAGCAAGAGGTGCTGAAATTATCAGAGTGAATATTGATGGAAGAAAGTCATCACAAGCCGAGACAAGAGAGTGGTTACTATTGATGTAGTGCGAGATCTCATCTATGAGAAGGGAGAGAGCTCAAACTCTTCTCAAGTGAGATATGAGGTGGTTGAAGATGCAGATGCTCAGAAAGTCAACATCACAGTTGGACAACTGATTACACTCAACCTTAGTTTACTAAGAGAATCAGAGGAGGACTGAGTTCTAAGAAAAGCAAGAAGAAAAATTCCCAGAGTAAAACATCAAAGTCCATGGGAGTTGATGTGATAGATGTGCATGCTTCAAAGGTATGCTCTAAAGCTTCAAAGATTAAAGTTTGATTGAATGATCACTACGTCTCTAACTCGTTGATTGATGGAGGGTCAGTCATAAATGCCATATCAGAGAGATTGATGAAGAATTTGAGGATGGAACCAACTCTCTCGATTAGCATTTGTTGGAGATGACTAACAAGCAATGGGTAAAATCTCTTGGTGTGTCAGAGAAGGTGGTTGTGCTTGTGATGAAAGTTCAAGTGATAAAGGGCTATAGTTACGATTTACTCTTAGGTAGGTCTTGGTTGAGAGTTGTGCGCACCACATATAGATGACACAAGAGATATTTACGAATTAGACATAGAGATCATAAGGTGATAGTACCTCTCTCGAGTGTTGGAGTTGTGACTTTTGATTCTGATAGACCCACTAGTGACTATTGAGAATATGATACGGAGGACGATCAAAGCGTCTCAGAGATAGATACAGGAGATTCTTACGTTCAAGCATCCTCGTCAGATGATGAAAGATTTGAACGAGATGAATCATTGCATCAGTTTAGTGTTATTGATTTGTTATCTCGTCCAACAATGAAAAAGACCTTGACAAAGAAGAGTTGAGTGAGGCAGAGATTGTGACAAGACTCTCTTCCTTGAAGTTTGATATAAATGTCACTCAAGATGAGAAAAGTTGATTCTTATATATATTTCAAAAATATATCCATGTGTTTACTTTCAATTATAAGGATTTGAAGCAGATGACTCTAGAGACTTATCGAATCAAAATGGAGGAGAATTCAAGATCAATCCGACAGAAGCTGAGGAGGGTCAATCCTACAACAACAATGATGGTCAAAGAAGATATATTCAAGTTAAAGATACGAGTTTCGTCTACAAAGTGGAGAACTCAAAATGAGTCTTCCTCATTGTGATTGTCAAGAAGAACAATGATAAGTTGTGAATGTACATAGACTATAAGAAGTTAAATGTAGTTACCAAAAATGATTATTATCCTATGTCATTTATAGATGATATTTTGGAGAAAATTGCTAGTCATGAGTGGTACAACTTTGGTGATGGTTATAGTGAAGATAACCAAAATCAAGGTAGCATAGGAGTACCATCAGTTGACTACATTCATTATGCTTTGAAGAACATTTGTATTTCAAGTGATGTCATTCGGATTGTATAATGTTCCGATCATATTTCAAAAATGAACTCGATTTCTCAAAGATAAGCTATGATCTATGTTTTACTATCGATCACCTTAGAAATAAATAAATAAAGAACTAAGGGTTTCTTTTACTCATGTCATATATTTGGTTAAGATATATATATATATTATATAAGTTTATAAAATAAGAGAAATAAATGATAAAGAGATGGAATAATATGAATATGGTTACCACATGGATCTATTGATATTTGCTCATCGTCTCTAGCCATCTGGTATGTTCGTTACTAAAAAATGATAAACATAAATCAGAACACAACTGTGTGTCCGGCTCATTGTCCTAAAAATTTCATGACCTGACCTGTGTATATCTAGGTAACAAAAATCCAGAGATCTTCATCGTAATCGTCAAGACCTCCGGATATCATCTAAGATCTCCAGAACGTCTAAGATTTATCTTAGGTGGTATAATTATAATGATTATGCCACGCAGATCTGAGACACTCTGTCGATCCGCAAGTCCATATCCTTCCCCAAGGCCTTGTACAGTGAATTTCGTTTTCTCTTATCAGGATATGTGTAAGTGTTATAAAAATTAAATTATTTTATAAATATTATATGTTCATCTGTCCCGGAGTAGCCAACTCATCCGGAGAGAACCCATAAGTGAAGAGTGGGCTGATGTATTCCTGGGGTATAAGTCCGGAGCCCTAATTGTTATATCGCGCCGTTTGTCGAGGACGTTAATTAATATTCTAACCCTTTCCATCGGAAGGGTTAGAATATTAATTAACGTACACCTCATGTACACTTCAGTATACATGATATGAATATCCTTCCCCACGGTGTTGTACACTGAATTTCGTTTTCTCTTATCAAAATATGTGTAAGTGTTATAAAAATATATTCTTATAAGCTATTATAAAAAATTAAATTAGTCCATATAATTATTATATGTTAATCTGTCCCGGAGTAGCCTCATCCGGAGAGAACTCATAAGTGAAGAGCAGGCTGGTGCGTTCCTGAGGATATAAGTCCGGAGTCCTAATTGTTATATCGCGTGTTTGCCGAGGATGTTAATTAATATTCTAATCCTTCTCATCGGAAAAGTTAGAATATTAATTAACGTATGAATAATATCCTCCTTCCTGGATATAACAATCCAACGATAGTAATCAACTAAGATTCTAGTTCGCAAAACTGAAATAAATACTTATTAAGTTAAAAAGCGCTACGGTACTCTAGTTCCTGCCTTGACCGTAAGAACATATCATTCCTCACGGACTTGTACAGTGAGGAAGTCGGGGATGCAGTGTAAATGTAAATACTTTTGTTTTATTGAGCTACAGTGAAGGGGGGGGTGCAGTGTAAATTTAAATACACTTGTGTTACTGGGGTGCAGTGTAAATTTAAACACACTTGTTTTACTGGAGTGCGGTGAAGGAAATCGAGGGTGCCGTATATACAGTGAAAATCGCGCTCGGTTTCGTGAAAACATCCAAGTCAAATTGTGTTTAAATTTAAATTTACTCCAAAACATTCAAGTCAAATGTAATGTGCTAAATTTAATATATTAAAATTTAAAATTTAATTTAGACTTCTCTTGTGAGCGGAACACATTGCTTGTGAAAACCAAAAGAACCCATAAGTGCAATGAGAATACCTTGAACGTATGGAGCTATAAGTGAAGTCCTTTTTACAAGTAGAGTCAATGATTAAGATATAATTTAAAGCTAACCCTTCCTTAAAAAAAAGTTAGCTCTAAATTATACCCCATGTACACTGTATAAGTGTACATGGGTGAAATATACAGCCTTATTAACAATCCAACGATAGTTTATCAACTAAGATTATAGTTGGCAAAACTGAAATAAATACTTATTTAAGTTAAAAAGCGCTACGGTACTCTAGTTCCTGCCTTGACTGTAAGAACACCAAATAATTTCCAACAACTTACAAACAAGGACAAGTTTGCAACTTAAATGCAAATACTGTAGTCTCTTGTCATTTGTAGGTGATTGACAAAATCAGAGTCTATGTCCGCTCCTCCGGAAAGCGCCTCTACTCTATATGAGTCGGTAGACCATACCGTGGTCTAGAGCTCCAAAGCCACAAGTGAAGTTGCTTCCTGTGACAACCCGTTTAACTGAACGGCCACGTGGCTGCACATTGACTACCGCCATGAGCTCCATAACCTCCACGTTATATTCTCATGCAGTCGCTGATAGCTAATCTTTCCAAACTGGGAATACTGGAGCTCGTGAACTCTTTACCAGCCAAAAATACAGAAGGAGCTTGTGCATCACCCAACGTACGTACCTAACGATCTGTGATCTCTTATGGGTCAGTGATGGTACTGCACCCACTCCAGTAGTCAGAATAAACAAGGGAAGATATGACTGTTTGTTGTCGTATAGGGAGGATGTTTACAAACAGGAGATGCGTCCATGAGAGGAGATCATCCAAGAAGAATGAATACTGGACCGCCACGTGTCCGTGTCCCCAAATTCCTGTAAGCTTCCTGGTTCTTTCCCCCGCTCTCGTTACAACAGTTCCCGAGGCTGCCCAAGAGAGCGAGAGTCGAACGACAGAAGCATGACCTTGGGCGGGACGCAGAAATTTAAATCTAGCTGTGTGTGTGCGAGAGAGAAATATTCCTGTTCTCGATAGTACAGACTAAACTGACAGATCCATGTCTCCTTCTTCGTCTGCAAGATGAGATGGCGAGTACGTCAGGATTACTGAAAACTGGACTTTCCTAGGGATGTTGCAAGATTTGACGTGGTAAGGTCTATATTTACATTTATTACCGCACACTTGAAGGATGTCGTTGTCCCTTGGTCTCGGGTGGTCTTGTGCTCGAATCCATTATGACGTAGCGAGCAGTCGTTAGAGAGGGATGACAAACACAGACGTCAAGCGGCGATATCAGCTTCAAACCAGTAAGAGCAAGTATGGAACTTGTCTAGGAGCTGCAGATTTCGCTTATCAGTGCCTTTGTCCCACTGAGCGAGGACAGATGCGGCTCGAGAGTCAGAAGGAGGTGGTAGCTCCTCAACGGCCCGGCACTGTACTTCTCGTTAGAGCGGCCAGGTGCACACTCGCTTCTTATAGTGGGGGAGTTGTAGAGCTTCTGTCTGCAGCCATTCCTTACCTCCAGTGAAGCTCCACTATAATTGTAGTTTTCGCCCCAGCCCTCTCCGTGCATGATGTTGCTGAGAGGTATGAAGCAGTGGAGCTTGGATGGGGATCTGGATCCTGCATAAAGTAGAACAATGCATTGTAGAGGCCGGTTGCTGGAAATTTATGTTTCGTCAGCCGCCGAACAGAGGTGAAGTGAGGGCGTTTGCGCTGGGAAGAACTCATCGCTGTTAGTGTGAAGGTTCTGCGTTCATATCCTGAATATGCACTGTTCTTGAGCATATGATCCAATAGCACGTTCGGAGTTGCATGATTTAAGCAAGTACGGACACCAGAAATGGTCTCCAAAACTGGCCTCATGTGATTTTTTCCCTAACCGTACACGAGTACATGACAGTGCTTACCGAAATATACAGTGGTAAGAAATTGCAGAGCGAGAACCTGTCCACTGGGTGGAGTGTATGTAGGCATCTCAATGACGGACGAGGGTTAAGCCTAAAATGTAGGCAGGGGTTTTGGGACGGCTGATCGTAGTCCGATCAGTCGGTCTGATATGAATCGGTCTTATGTTTGACAGCAAATCGGCGGATTGTGCCTAAAGGTTCGATACTCTAAACACATGTAAAATGCTCATGGTTCAGGAACTCGTACTATTTGGCTTGATCCTCTACAGCTGACGTCACGTCCTTCACTATTTTGGTGCAGATAACAGTCCCTGCTCTGGACCAACGTCAGAGAATACGAGTTTTCTGAGTAGAGCTCTCAGTAGCGGATTTGGACTGTACGTCTATTAGATTAGGACCCCAATGAATGTTATCTGCCCGCAGTTTCCACTACCCTGTATTTCTGCTACCCACTTTCATGCTTGTCTTCACTGTGATCTTGGAATGGGCGGTTCCAGTACAAGCGTTAGTGATGCGTTTTATGGACTGAAAATACTTGAAAGTTATTGATCCGGAATAGCGATGTTCCAAATCGACAGTAAAACGATGGCTGCCAAACCCTCCTGGTAGTGTAGCCAAGAAGTGTGGAGAGATCTCGTTGTGTGCTGCTCAGTTTACCCGTTTTACGTTTATTGTAGTCGACATCTAACTCAGAGCGTGACTCCATTCAGGAAAGGCTTTTCGTAATGGCTGCAAAACGGGTAGTCGTGGCTGCAAAACGGAGCGACTATCCTGACCATGTGACTGACAAACTGCCTTACGAGGAGTTGCGGCTTAAGAGAATTGAAGAAAACAGAAAGCGATTGAAAGTGAGTTCACAATTGGTATTTTTCTTTCTGTTTCTGTGGTTTACATGTTATACTCTTGAGTTGCCCTGGACAGTTGGCGCACCTAGTGTTCAGGCCTGCAAGACTTAGGGATAAGCTATTTGAAAATCTAAACCCGGTGCAGTTTTCTTCCGTTTTCATCCCCCAGTAAATACAGTAATGAAGGCAAAGATTGAATCAACTTATTGTCAAATTTCCTCGGTCTCCTGAGCTTCTCTTTCACTGCAATTAAAGAGCATCTTATGTTCCATGTTCTTTCCTTCGCTCTTATATCTACAATTCACGTGTGTAACATCCCACCATAGTATGTGCTCTGTAGTTGAGAGTTCTCAGCATCGCCGGGAGAAAATTGCTGGGAGGTATCTTTTCGGCTAACGACAGTTCAAGAGCGAGTGTACCAGTGTACAGTCGGTATATGAACAAGCTATTACTAATAAATGCTGGAGGATCCCAGGTTGCAGCATGTTTACGAATTACGGTTATAATTGCAGTGTATCCGTGTCTGTGCTGTAACAGAGCCGTGATGGCCAACTTTGGGCCACCTTAACTCTGAATTTAAGTTACACCCTTTAGGAACACATACAGATGTACGGGACGATATCTTTGTGTAGAGCCTAGCGTCGCGTATGAGCCTTTGATGTCTGAATTCTAAGTTTCATTGCGAGCTTCATGTTACGGAGTTCAGTTTTTGCGTGCTACCTCTGTTTATGCGTGTAGTTCTTGATTCGAACTGCTGTATATCTCATGATGCGAGTATATAAGTTTCATGATAATCTTGAAGTGTGTTGTAAGAGGAGATATGTGTTGCGATGATGTTCTCTCTTACGCACCTTCAGTCCGACGAGTAGGTACAGGCTGGAGCAGCCAATGAACAATAGTTCCTGAATGGTTGGTCTTTGATTCAGGATATTGGCTTGTTCGAGCAAGCGAGTCTATTCAGGAAGAACCCTTCAAAGGCCACAACTCCAAAGAAAACAGTGGTGAGTTGGGGTACTCGATCTATTCTATGCTGCAGTTGTTCATGAGTGTACAGCATTGCATCCCAGCACTTATTGCTACCCTTGCCTTCGTTAGCAGTAACTCTGAATTATGATGTGCGTCTGTGGTGTTTCCAGAGGAGATCGACTTTTGTTCTGGAGAAGTCTGTCGTTGAAACAAGACGTTCACCTAGATTGACTAGGAATCCTTCTATTAGCTACAAGGAGGTATTAAGTATTATTTCATCGTCCGCCAGCTCGTGATCAGATGTGGATCCGACTTTTCATTTGATGACTTGAATAGATCTTCGGTTGAGGTGTTTTTGCATCGAGCTGAAACCGTCATTCTCAGGGAAATATCACAAAGTGCTTTTGCTCGGAGCTGCAATCATATAGTCTCAATGAGGAGTCGGTAAATTGTCGTCGATGCCTGTCGGTTGGAGCTCGTTGAGCACCGCAATGGACAGGGCTTAGATTGCCTGCGTAGGAGTGGGATGGTCATCGTTTCGAGTTGCTTTTCTTAGGAAATACGTATCTGTATTTTGCAACGGGGACTGACAGAAAGTCACGGCCTCGCGTATATCGCTCTCTATGAGTCACTAGACCCTTAGCTCGAGACGCTCGGTTTGAAATGTCCTTATTATAACCGAAGTAACAGACGGGCAGACCTCGTCTAAACGTAGTATCAGTATCAGTTACTGTTTTCTCAGAAAACTACTTTACCGTGTACCATTATATATCTGGTAAAGGTGCATTTAACGACTGGGAACACGATGATAACGTCGGTTTTCTTGGCTTCGTATGCAGGCAAAAGTGGTTGTGCTAGAGGAAGGGTGTCGCCGGAGGTAACTGCCTTCTAAATGCCACCTGCTCCTGGTTGTTGTACAATATTACCCATTTTCACATTGAAGCTCAATCAGAATCCAGTGTAATCTTACAGCTGTAATCGCATTCCGAAAGTTCATTTAGAACCTTCTGCAGCTGGACATGAATTTTAACGCATGGTTGATGTCTCGTAGTAGGGGCGTAGGACGAGTATTGAAACGGGGTATTATCTCATCACCGGCCAAAACCGAGGCTGCTTTGAGGGCTACGAAAGTCTGTACTGAATACCCATCATTCGTCAAGGCCATGCTAAAATCTCACGTCTCAGGCGGCTTTTGGCTGGTATGTTAGCTACACCAATGTAAGAATCCAGCTGCGGCTAGCTATAAGTGGATTTGCAGAAGTTGAAGTCTGTTAATAGTTCATATACGGATTATATTGGATCGTTGAGTGATGCACGCTGGCCTGACTGTAGCTAAGGTTGTTCGTATACATCACAGGGATTGCCGCATGCTTTCTGTAAAATGCATTTCAGCACAGATATCTTGGTTACCTTGGAAGATGAAGATGGGTTAGAATGGGAAACCGTATACTTGCATAATAAATCCGGCCTCAGCGGTGGATGGAGAGGCTTCTCCGTTGATCATGGTCTGGAGGATGGGGACGCACTGGTGTTCGAGCTCGTCAAGCCCACCAGGTTCAAGGTCGTTACTTACATCTCAAGTCCTTTCCTTACCATAAACACATGATCAAAATACACACACATGAATCACGAATTCACTGCACCCTTTCCTACGTTATACTCGGCCTGTCATGGAAGAATATATATATCCTCTGTTATGTTTCTGTACTACAGGGATCAAGTCAGTTTAGTTGTCAGTTGAGTACTCTTACGCTCTTACCAAAGACTCCGATGGACACCGATGGACAGGTGCACATCACAAGGGCATCTGACAGAGAGACCGACCTGGATCAAGAAGCTGAATTCCGCAAGAGGTCATACCGGTATGCTCTGAAGGAGAACAAGGAGAACGAGCATGTAAATTCACCTCTGCATAAGATTTTGAAAAGGGAGCAGTTGATGACTGATCATGTCGGAAAATCCATCTCACCGAATCGTGCGAAGTCTGTGAAACCTAGTCGCAAGCGCAAGCTGGATTTGTCGGGGTCAAGCGCCAGGGATTCAAGTGGAGGCCGGGAGCATAGGCAAGTCGAGTCCGAATCAGTGGAAGTTCTGAGCTCTGAGGATGGATGCCCCGACTACGCCGGTTTGACAGCCGAAAGCAGTGGCCAGTCAGAATCAGCCCGGCGGATCGTCCGGAATCGAGGACCTGCCACTAAAGGAGTAGCGAAGTCAGCAATATCCCAAGATATCAGAGCCCCCAAAAGTAGGATTCAACGAGCAACAGGACACCAACCTCAGAAAACTAACAGCGACACTCGAAAGAGAAAGGTGCCTCAAGATAATCCAACTCCAGCTGTGGACCAAGAGAAAGGCGTGGTTTTCACGAAGAAGGCGCGGGTCACCAAGAAGGAGGTTGAACAAAACCTTAACGTTCAGATGGCGAAAAAAAACACTCCTAAGCTGCCTCCTGGAACCAAACTTAAGGCGGTAGGCTTTTGTAGCATAGCGGGAAACTGTAGCTCGGCTAGGAAGCTCCCCGGGAGGGCTTCAAAGTACAGCTTCTTCAGCCCCGGGAAACGTGCTACAACCAAAGCGCACTAACTGTGTCTTGACGCGCCTGGGTGAAGGATCTGTTACTTAACAATCTGTCAGTGAATGGTTAAAGAGTGCAAAATTTACCGTGTCAGTGTCCTTATCAGATTCATTGAAAGCCATGCAACTGAATCTCCAATCCTTGATTCCTTGTAGAAACAGCTTACTGTTGGAAGTCGCTTATGTTGATCAGTTTCTGAACAAATAGAAGATGCAGATACGTCACTGAGGAAGGGGGTTTGGCTAGCAGAGATCGATCTCCTGTTGAGGTACATAAGGGTCCGAACCGCGTTGAGAATGCATTCTGGTACTGATAATAACATCTGCGTAGACCAATGGCAAGAGAGTCCTGAAAGGTGGCAGGGCTTCACCGGACCTCTAGAAAGTGGAGCATCTGACTAGGCGTGAGACCCGGTGCGTGTAGTAGCGACGATGATGCGCGGGGATTTGAAGAAATCAGTCTTGGAGTCCCGCAACCTTCTAAGCTTATTGGGCCGTTCGAAACCATATCTCGAACAAATTCCCACTAGGAACCCCCAGGTTTGACACGCATTGTTTACCTTTGAATAGGTAATGAATGAATGATGCTCCCCCTAGTACGAAAATACGACGCTGGATCATCTGGGGGTTGTCCTACTTTACAACTTATGTATAGCACAGGCCATGAGATGTTGGTTTTTAGTTTTTGGAGAGGAGAGGACTTTAGGACTGAGAAATCACGATTTTGTGGCTTAAACAGGGTAGAAGTTGAGAATATAAAATTGGATGAAGAAAATTAGAATATACCTTATGAAGGAAAGTCGAGACGCGTTGGGTAACTATCATCGTTTAATGTTTTGGTGTTTTAGATTTATGTTTAAATTCAAACGGTGAGATGATTCGAACCTAAACAGCGAACTATTAATTTTTCAAATTTAAAGCAAGTCGAAATAGTGGTATATCAGTTTTCTGAATTTAGACTAGGCCAAAACAATGGTTTTTCAATCTTCTGAACTTGAACCGAGCCTAAAACAATTGCAAATCAATTTTGAAACAACCCCGTTTGAACTGTGGTTCATCAAGTAGACAGTTGTGCGTGGCGGAAAACCGATGGTTTATCAGATATTGCTCATTCAAAAAGTACAAGAGAAGAAAGACAAAGCAGATACAAAATTAACTTCTTGGAAACCCTATTCGCCTGTAGCCAGGGTGGCGTAAGGTCGAGTGGTAGAAAACTGACAGTAAAACTTTACTATTACCAGCAAAAAGTTAGCGAATCCGTTAGTTTTTAACTCAGGTTATGGTTGAGAGCATAGGAAGTCACGATTTGATGAGGGTGGGGAGGAAGCACAACAAATATATGGAAGTTTACGGATTTTGCTAGTTTCAGAAATGTGGAAATGCAGATACTAACGAAATCAGTAACTCTTACCTAGATAGCTCTTTGAGAAACTATTGTTGCGAGATCACACAATCACAGAGATCTGTAAAGTTAATGAATTTCGATGAAAGTTAGCGAAATTCATTTTAATGAATTTCGCTAACTTCCATCTTGTAAGACTATGTTCATCTATAGTATCTTGTAAACTATACTCAATGTTTCTTTTGGTAAAGGTTGTACTCTATGGGTCAAACAGATTACAAGTTACAAGTTAAGTATAAAACTATTGTGCAACGTGTAAGTTTCAACTTCGTAAAGTCTTCAACCGATTATATTTTGTCCTCTGAGTTCACATCAACATGAAACTTCGATTCACACAAAAAATATTCATAGAGTACATTTACACAAGATTGAGATCATATTCATTCACAAAAAAAAAAATGCTCTAGAATTCTCAAGGGCATTTTTGTTTTTTTTTTCGTTTTCGTTTTTGTTTTTGAATTCATCAGATCTTCAATTGACAGTCTCTCATACTTCTCAAGTCCAAATCGACTGAAAATCAAGACCATTATCATCAGCTCGACCAGATATCTCCAATCTTATCTTGAACTCCTTCAGATAAAATCTACAGCAAAATTCATGACTATTTGAAGATGAATACTTAAAAATCAACTCCTCGAACTTCAATCAATGTTATCTTGCTTACTCTGACTCAAATCAGTTGTTCGTTGAATCCAAAGTTATCAACTTGTCGAAAGCTTTCCAAACACACTTCAATCTTCTTCGGATCACTCACACAATGTTTTCTATGGCTGTTTGAATATGTATACTAAGAAATTGATTACTCAAACTTCAATCGCGTATAGATCTATCCTCATGACCTCAAATTGATATATTTTTTATTTAGTGTGCAAGCCAACGAGAATAGTTTCCAGTGCTATCTGAACTCGTGGAGATCACTGCTGAAGCGACCGTGAGGTCGATTTGAAACCTAGAGGTACTTTAGAAATTTTATCAAAATAGTCGACCAATGAGAAAATAAAGATGTTTATCTTTGTCTTATAGTGACATACATAGTCATCTTTGGTCATATAAATGTTTAGAGCTCAACTAAATCATTTACAACTATAAAATACTTGTCGACATAACTAAAAGTCTTGAGAAGGAAGTCTACATACTTGGTGCAACTTATCCGTTACAAGAAATACCAATGTTGGATGTTTACATAGTATACTAAGATACAATAGACCTTCCAGAAGTATGTAAAAATGAACATACTGAAGCATCTTAACATGTGTCTTGTTGCCTCTACAATAGACACACGTGTACAACAAAGTACACCAAAAACACCGTTGTAACCACCTATTTAGAGTAACATGGCATGATCGACGTGTATGCAAAGAAATAGGTGTTCCATGAAATTTATACATGATAGAATCATGTACAACACTCTTTTGGAATTTCAGCACGAAATTCATGCAAGTATTAAACATATGTAAACTGAAATGATGTGTTTAGTTTCAGAAACAGGACTGGATCTGAGCACAAGGATCGTTCATGAGAGTTTCGGCCGCTGTATTGAGACATGGATCATAATGAAGTTGCTAGCCATATATCCTCCCCAGCTCCTTCTTACGTTGCGGCTCGGGCATCATCTCTCAGCGGACCGCTCTGATATCACATTGAAATTCATGAAGAGAAAATAGTCTTTTTGTAATAGCTTATGAAGAGTACTCATAGTTTCAGTATGCGAGACGTAATAAGGTCCATGAGTCTGTTTGTTGATCAGACACGTTGGTTTAAGTAAAGTACTAGTTAGGTGTTCACATTCATTTCAATGATTCTTATACGTCAAATCTCAGCAAGATGTTTGTGGCACTAACCATTGTAATCAAACTACATGCATGCTTTCTTTTCATCGGAATTACAAAACTGAATCCTAATCCATCAGGAAGAATGCTGCGATTTACTCTGCATGAGCTGTCCAGTAAGTAATATGGAAGAAAAATTCCACCAACTTAGAAGTCAAGTCTAGAATTTCCTCGACTATCAAGTATACCCAAATGTCACAACTATTGTCTCTTTTAGATCAGCAGTACAAACCTAGCTAGTTACAAAGCTCTGCTGCGTCAATACTAGAGAAGACCAGACTGCCTCTGCATAATACTTGTGAATAAATAAATATGCATGTTTTTGAGCTTTCGACTTGGAGAAAGAAAGAGGACAAATGATAAAATAGCGAGAAAACTTTGGATGGAGATTTGCTCCGGCACAAGGAGAAGAGTCATACTTGGTCCGGATAACAGAAAAATATTTTCTGCTTTACTGTATAATAAAATTATTATAAATTTTAAGTATACATTTCATATAGTATAATGTAAAAAAGTAATAATTATCATAATTATTAAATATTACAGATTGTGAAGCAAACTTTTTTCTAAACGTAGTCCATAAGGATAGCATGTAAGATACGACTAAAAAAGTATAATTTCGAGATTGTATCGCATAATAACATAAATGTTACTTTTAGCATTAATTTCTTGCCTGCCCTTTTTGTGGGAAGGGTTAGGTAATAGATGGACTAGAGTGACACATTTTCCATCTTAGAAGAGGGTGAATATTGAAATGGTCAATTGAGTTATTAGGCGATTCTTCTGTTGATTAACGTGATTAAAGGTGAGGAATTACTTTTAGATCCGTTACCTATGAACGGTTTGATGAAGTGTGAGGAGGGTAACATGTGGAATCATTGTCATGTTAGGAATCCTGGTTCAGATCCTTGTCAAACTCTTATTTAGCCTTCCAGTCACTTGGAGTAAATCAGATTTTCAAACTCATGAAGAACCTGAAAGAAGTTTTTTCTACGTAAAGATACAGTTAGTAAATAAATATGCATGCAAAGTGCACTTTGGGCAGACGGAAGGAAGAAGACAAGCTTATAAAACAAGAAAAAATAATTTTTAGACAATAATTGGCTATGATAGAGTTGAGCTTAAAAATAAAAAATGTATAGTCATTTGTCTAACATTGTTTGAAAGTGTAAAGGGAAGATATTTTTTCACGAGTCTTCGCGTGAGGAAGTAAGAAGGTCTGAGCTATGAATATAGGATATTTTTGCTATTTTGAATCATGGTAGTACGAACCTGTAAAAAATACTTTTTTCTACTCAAGAAGGAGAGCATGTACTATATCGTAGAGAAAACATGTACCATAATCATACACAGTGGATTGTCCCAAGGACAACAGCTTGGGTTTGGAGACGGTTAGGTTTCGATTCGTATCCTGAACCGCTATATAAGACAAGAAGGTAAAAATAACTCTATAACTTAGAGGAAATACTTATTTTTGATAATTCATTCATCAAGAGAAGCATAACTCATTTTTGGAATGATTTAGAGGAGTATGTTTAATATCTAATTTTCAATAGAACCATCCAAAACAACACCTCACTGGTTTAGAGTGTAAAATAAATCACATATAAAGTTAATGACATTAAAATACAAGAAATGAACAGAGCTCAAGTGAAAATATGCATACAAAATGTGTTTTCCGGCAAGTAAGGAAAAACCTACAAGCTGTGGTTATTGGGTAGAATAGAGCTTTGAGTCAATGTTACTGGATGCTGGATTAGAGTGCATGCCACTGTGACTTTGGGGACTGTTATCGGAAACACTCGCTTTCTGTTATCAGAAAGAAAAAAAGTGTTATGTGAAAATTGTACACAAAGTTGCGAAAAATATCAAAAATTCTCTCTAAATATGAAATGATAGGTGCACCTAGAGTTACAGGATAGTCCAGAGAGGCTGGTAGCAATTAAACATCAATTTGGCTGAGAGCGACCCTTCATTTATTACCTAACCCTTCCCAACGGAAGGGTTGGGTAATAAATGTAGATATTAATTTTAATCATCAAGAGGATAATATTTATATTCCACCTATGTATTTGGATGATTTTGTGAAAACAAGATATACGTATTTATAGTTAACGAGTGTATCGAGAACTAGACTTATTGATACATGTATGTGTATTAAATTACAATATTATAAAGGTTTTGCATACGAGATTTTACATATCAGAGAGTCTAGATTTTAGAAATTCCTCTTGGAATGCATGAATCTTCATGATTATTTAAAGAATATATATACAAATAGATAGATCCTGCATTTGTTTGAACTGAAAGAGGAACGATGTTTATAGAATGTATGTTCGTTGATTGAGACTCAGAGCTGTTATCTTTGATATTACTTCACGTCCATTTGATATTGTTCATAGTATAATTGAATAACAATAACAAAAAGGGATGTAATCCTTTCATTGTCTAGGTCTTCAAATGATTAATACTTACATTTTTCTCGTTCACGAAAAAGAATATCTGATATCTGTTTGAGACCGGAAAGATTGTAGAAAATATTCGACCAAAACGTTAATGTTGAAGGTTTATTTGGTAATAAGCTTACACTGGAAACTGCTATGTTTTTCTTACCATGGTTGCAGATGGGATGAAAATAAACTTGTAATGTCATATGTGAGCTCCCTTTTTTATTTTATATTCAGCTACAACAAATCAACAAAACTTACTGGGTTTCCATACTAGTTATTTATTGTGCAATTTCGAGGATCACTATGGTATTAATTCTTTTTCCACTTCCAGCCCACAGTTTTTCGTTTGTTTGTGTTTGGACGAAGCAACAAGTGGAAGGTCTACTATGGACGAGATCCGCTCCAACGTCTACCACGTCGGGTCGAGCACCTTATCCTTTGGTTCCCTGTGCGCTCGGGCGTTTACATGCCCACAAACACGGAGCGCCAGTGCAGGTACAAAGAATTGAGACGCTGAGCGAAATTTGAAATATCTTCTTCGGAACATCAGACGTCTCTGGGTTAAGGGATGGCAGCCTTGGCGGTTAGTAGCTTAGCGTCGGCCATGAGTAATGTCTGCTTAGGAGCACCATCATCGTCTTCAAGCTTGAGAACTGGTTCTTCATCCTCTCCGAGTGTCTCGCTCGACCTTTCCTCTACAGGCTACAACGTATGCCACGCCTCTTCCGTCTCTTCCCGGCCCTTTCTTCTGCTTGCCGCCTCGTCTGTCTTCTCCTTGTCCTTCTTTTCAGTTTCAAGGTTGCTCGAGAAGACTGACAAGAATTGTTGACTAGAATTTCTTCATTCTTACTTTCACTCGGCTGTGGTACAGAGGATTCAAGGTTTCTCTTACGTGAGCATAAGATGTGCTCGTGTTGGAGGTGTTGAGGTGCCAAATTCCAAGAGGATAGAGATCTCCCTCCAGTACATTCACGGAATTGGCAAGACCACCGCCCGACAGATTTTGCTTGATGTTGAGTTGGAGAACAAACATACCCGAGAGCTTTCCGAGGTGGAGCTTACTAAACTTCGTGATGAGGTGTCCAAGTATATGATCGAGGGAGATTTGGTATGTACTTGGTTTTCTTGAGCTGTAGATATCCATATGTTGATATTTGCAAATTTCTAATCTCTTCGGAAGCATTATGGCTGGCGAGTGCCATGGTTTAAGCCATAAATCTGCTCGTGTGAAGGTTGGTAAGTTCGATTTTGACCTTTCAGGATCAAATAGATATTTCGGAATCGCGATTTGTGTACTGTTGTGATAGATATCTACGGGGATTGAGCGATGGAACTTTGCAATAGCTGCAGGGATCACAGGGACAACTTACACTCGCCGTGACAAATTATGTTATGGGTTTTTCTGTTGACTGCAGCGTCGATTCAACAATCTTGCCATCAAGAGGTTAAAAGATATTCAATGCTACCGGGGAAAGAGACACATAATGGGTCTTCCTTGCAGAGGACAGCATACTAAATGTAATGCCCGTACGAGGAGAGGCAAGAAGGTTACAATAGCTGGAAAGAAAAAGGCTCCTGGAAAGTAAGCGTTGTTAGTATAGAGTTAACATTATCACCTGCTCTGCTTTGGATTATAATGTTTTTGGAGTCTTATTTGAACTGTAAAATAAAGCAGTTTACTGTGAAACATGTTTCATTGCTTCTACATGTAATGGTAAACTGGACCATGGCCTTACTACTGTATATGAGAAGTAAAGGTAGAATACCGATGATATTCATAGTGAACCGCTCACGACAGCTGAAGCAAAGACAGAAAATACAGGGTTTAGTACATGGTACTCAAATGTACTCGAAACCGTTCTCATCGGAGTGTATTTAGTTGACAACTTGGCGTTTTCTCTTTCTCACGTAGTGCCTTTCCCAAACCTCCTTCAACCTGCAAGCTCTTCCGTTGGTATGTTCCGCGATATCTTTGCAGACATTCAAATTTCAGTTCCTTCTCAATAGAGAGAACGCGCTTTGTTGAAAGCTAGAAGCGCCGCGCCGTCTTGCAGCTTGCAGATGATGATATTACATCCTGACCGCAAGATGGGGAACCAGTTGTGCTCTGCTCAAAATGTTTATTTCAGTTTGTTTTAGCGGCTTCGGAACAGTACTAACAGCCCCGGGTATTGATGGACTGTTTGCTGATCATGGTCCCCAGAGTAATGTTGTGATTTCAAGATTTGCGTTCGGCTTTGATCGAACTCCCCGAATAACAGTCAAATCGACTTTGTAAAGTGTTCTCTTTCAGATTTCCAGTTTTCTACCTCACACACTACTGAAAATCGGGTACTCATTTGTCTGATGTACAGTCTCGTGCATACACTTGGCCTCTAGTCGCTCCGCTTGAAACGGCCCAACAGTTTAGTCAGACTCCACTCCGCTTACGCTCGGGTTGACGTTTCCTGGTAAGGAAGAATGCTGTATTTGCACCTCTTATTTCTCTACAGATTCTGCTACTTGATCGTCTGGAGGTTCCCCATCGAATCTACGGTTTCCGGAATACTTCTCTGTAATCTCCTGACGAGCGCGACTCTTACTTCGAGCATTTCGTGCACTGTCGATGGCACCAGTGGCGATATGCCGAAGCTACCCCTAAGATTTTACACTCATTCCAACCGCTTCTAAAGAACAGCGTTCATGACAGACCACTACAGAAGCGGTTGATGGTTTCCTGCCCCAAACCTTTGGCCTTCTCCTCCGGGGTAGAGTCCAGCGAGTAGACGAGTGGTTTCTCTTAGTTCAGGCGGAATATCTAGACTCTGCCATTCTAATTTGGAGATAAGATAACCATGCTGGTGTTTTAAAACTGACTTTGTTGGTCCTCCGTTGAAAAATGGTTGATAAATGTTGGTCCTCCTTTGAGGCTGAGAAAGAAGGGGTATCCAAATACTTATTTGAGTGACAGGGCTTTACAACTTTCGTGCATGAATTCGCACGAGTGACGCGTGATGAACAATGCAGGGGAGTTTTGCTCAGCGTGAGTCCAGCTGAAAGTCGTGCGCAGCTCGCTAAAGCCCGATTGACACTTACTACACTAGTCGTATGCTTGAACTCAGAAAGCAACTGCTCCAGGAGGACGAGAGTGACACTGGCTTCGTTGCTCACCAGAAGTTTCTTCGAATTTCCTACAGGTCTTTTCTCACATCAAGAAGAGCTTTTACTTGATTGCCCCAGCGGCAATCTCCATCGCGAGATATGAAGGTGATGTGAAGTCCGAAGAAATCCCAGGTAGGTTTATTCTCACTGGTCTCAACTTATACCCGTGCAACAGCTCTTGTCGAGTAGACAAAATGCGTTCAGGGTAAGATATTCATACAGGGCATCCTCTCCCCACACAATCGTATTGTTTCTGTTGGCAGCAGAGTAGTCGTATCCTGCAACCGCACCGGCCTATCTCCTCAGCAGACCAGAAAGATTGGGAGCCATCGTGTTTGCCCCTCGCTGTTGCTTTTGAATAGTTTCTCCAAAGACTTGATGTCACCTGCTCTGAGGCTTCAGCGAATGCACCCATGGATTTGTGTTGATCATCTTTGGGGAGGATCATCTTTAGTGACCCCCACGTTCATAACCAGAAATTCCTTCTGTAAGTACTAGAGGGCTGGGGTCACTACAGTTCAAGTCCCCACGAACACCAGATTTAAACCCAGCGCTTGCCCCTCATTCCTCTGCATGAACGTCATCCATTGTTGAGAATCATTGACATTTGTCATACCGACTGAACGATCGACAGACCCACAAGCTCGAAACTTGTCGAGTCAGACGTAGAATATTTCTACACCTTGTCGACTCGGATGAGCAATGCCACACTATGGACCTGCAGAGTCCACAACGCAGCACTCAGAGTTAAATTCCATTAAGAGAGAGGAATGTTCTGAGCCTGTTTATCTATTCCAGTTTCCATCAAAACCATTGCAACTTAAAGTATCCATAGTTATCTACAAACGGGGGGATATTTTATCTTCTGGGGGGATAATTATCTTCTATAACGGGGGGATTTTATCTTCTGCTTACTGTCGGGGTAGATTATATTTGCTTTGCTTTCCCTAAACCCCTAAATCCCAGACTCAAGATTAAGAAAACTGAATCCAGAACGTGAAAACCTTTGTACCTACTAGAATCTTCGCCCTCTTTACCGGACTGCCTGCTGAATGAGTAACAACTCGCATTCCATTATTGTTTTGTGACGACTTCCAAAACTAACATGACAAGCACATAATAACACTCGCAGCTTTTAGCTTTTAGCTTTTCTAGTGGAATGACACACAGCACTACATTTGCCTTTGGGCTACAGAACATCGAGTTCACTGTTTGATTCAGCTTACAGTTTGTTATTTGCTAATGATCCTTACATTTGAAGCTTCTGGGGCTCTCTCATTGTGAGTAATCAAGAAACCCCACACTCGAAGTAGATGGAGTCTGGTGTTTCACTGGCGAATTGTCTCTTTCTCAGGTAACGCAAATTTTCATCAACATTCTTTCTGTCTATCTATGATGGGGCACACGCCCACAGTGCCCCACACTAAAATTAGCATGAATACCTTCATCACTGGGAAGAATACAAGGTGCAAGCACATCACTCTCAAGGTACCCGTAGTTTAGATTACGTTCGAAAGCAACGATCTGTACTGATCGTTCGTGGAGAAGAATAATTAAGACATATGCCTTGTTTTGATTACTAACTATCGAGTCTCTCTCTCCTGAGCATGCAGGAGGTTAACTGATATTTGTCGGGACGTGCAGCTCTGGCTGTTAAGAGTTGGTTGCTGAAGGCGTGCACTTTCCTGTTTGTGTCGCGTGCTTGAACTCCGACCGCGCGTGGGCAAAGGCCGGACAACTGTCGCCCTTTCCCAGTCTCCCCAGCTCCAGGTACTGAACTCCAACTCAGGACTTACGTGGTAAGTGCTTCAATTGCCACGAGTGCGGGTGTGTAAAGCTGTTTCAAAGACTCCTCTGTACAAGTTTCCCTTTGAACATCGTCATTCATGCTACATGGTCCCCATAGATTTCTTCTTCCGGATCTTTCTTTCTGTCCTCATTGGAGCCTAAAACAGTTTGGACTGTTGGAATGTCCTGCTCCTCAATATAACCAGACCAGACCAGATCACCTCTTCGGGACCTCCATACCTTAGAAATGCCACCAGGATTAGCGAGGAAACCTATTATGCCTGTTTGGAATCGATGCACAACAACAAAGCATATTGCAGGACACGGTTTTGCTCCTCGAGAAAGCCAGACCACTGTGTGTCCTTGGAAGCACCTTCTGGATCTTCTTACCTAACATATGCCACCAGGACCCAAAGAGGAAACTATCACGGCTATTTGGAATCGATGCACTGATATCAACAAAGCATGTTGCTGGACACGGTTTAGTAGTCTGAACACCTTATACTCAACCTGACATGCATAAATCAACAACTCCTCAAAACCTGTCGCTGTCCATCCGGCGGCTGGACAAGCTAAGAGCAAATTTGTTAGCAAATTTGTTACACCTAAACTAACAAGTGTAGGTGTAAATGCAATTTTATCTGACAAAGGACTTACAGGAGACGTGCCACTAACAACATATTAGCCTAGTTTCATGACATCAAGCAGAGCAAGGGAAAGAATCCGTTGAAGAAGATGAGAGTACAAGACCTTGTGGGCAGATTCTCCAACTTTATTTCCGTATACAATTCAAATTTGTTCGTTATCAATCAGAGTCGAAATCAAACCAACCGAAAAGTAGGAAAGTATTCATACAGTTCCCAGAGTTGGTCTCAGCTAAGATCTTGCGTCCTTTTTATTCTCTGCCAGTTCGAGTATCTCTCTGACAAAAAGCTGGAAACGATACTGAAACGGAAGTTCAATCCTCTACTACCCGATCATCAACGGGCTCTGTTCTAATTCAAACTGCTCATAGAATCAATGGGCTACGTTCTAATTCAAACCGCTCACAGAATCCGTACTGTCTCTATATCTTTTGCTGATGCTATACATGAGCGATTCAGTTGAAATCGGATGTTATTGTACCGTCTAGATCTAACAACGACGACGACGACGAGAGACAAAATTGTGGGAACCGCATCAGGCATTCGAGCTCTCCTTGAGGTATGCAATCAGATCTGCTCGTTCTTGTGGCTTCTTCAAGCCAGGAAACACCATCTTCGTGCCTGGAATATACTTCTTAGGATTGAGAAGGTACTCATACAAAGTCTCCTCTGTCCACACCACCGCCTTGGTCTTGTTAGCAGCAGAGTACGAGTAGCCCACAGTCGTACCGGAAGTTCTCCCGAGCAATCCATGCAGATTCGGGCCCTGCTTGTGTCCCGCTGCCTTGTCCACGGTGTGGCATTGAGCGCACTTGGTCTTGAAGATCTTCTCTCCGCCCTTGGGGTTCCCTTCTGGCGCTTCTTTGTATGAAGCCATGGTTGATCTCGGACCGACTGATCGAGGACACTATGACAACGCTCGAGACGCTTGAATGCAGATCGAAACAAGCAGCACCAGATCTTAACGTCGCCTTCTCCCGTCAGGTGCTCGAACGAAAACCCTAGAGAACAAACACCCGACGAAGAACCTTAAGAGTCACGACCTCCGACTTCTATCTTACATATGTGGCACACTACCGTAGCGTGGTCACAGGTACAAGAAGGCGGAAGCTTGGTGAAACACACTTACCATCCTCCTCTTGTCTTTTCTGTTTTTTTTCTGGTTTTACTTGTTTTAGGGAACGTTTTGCGGTGGAGCTTTGTCCTGCCGGTGGCAAGGGCTCTCGCATTGTCTCAGCATTCAGCGGTACGAGTTTCGACCTCCGGACCACTCTGGCTAGGATCATGATTAGCGACCACCAAGGTAATGCCACTTGTCGTCATTGGGTTGCTTGGAATACCGTATATTCTGCATTATAGTTTCTCCTTTGTTATTTGCTTTTTTACTGTAAGCATATCCAAGGGAGGGAGGTATAGAAGCTCTCATATATTCCAGCTTTCATGTTTCTGATGTCTTTATTGTTTTGATACTCATGCTCTTATTTTTAACCTTTTTCTTTAATTTTATGTGATTTCGTAATATTCGTAATTATTGTTAGAGAAAGGGAAAAACAAGGACATAAAGGGATTATTTATATTTTAATTGAAGAGGAGGTTGTCTTCTAGATACTCGATGAGGGTATTTCGGATGTTCTTTGCATTACTATCGTTGTTTGGACGTTCATTGCATTATCTCAGCGTCCGTTTTGTACTGTAAAGAGTTATACATTAAGTTAATGTTATTACTATTATTGATGATGTTGTTTTTGCACTCTTTGAGGCCATAGTCTCATATATTCTCATATATGGTAGAGAATTAATAATAGATATTATTGATCTTTAAATAAAGGTAAAGTAATCTTTACTGTTAATGGGTGCAGATGCTCTCAGTGCTGTTTTGGTCGTCCTCATATGCTAAAGCATCTTCGTGTTCATTACTCCAATCACCTCCATGCTATACCGGTCTTTTTCCCGGCGTGAATATTGATACCCGGTGAAAACTTTCCGTGTCGGATTTCTTCCCCGACCGGATTTTCGCGTTGTTGGAAGCCGCAGATTTCCAGTATTTGCGGCAAATTACCGCGTGGTTCTGCGGCCTAGTGTCCGGTGGACACTAGCCCGCAGGACCACGCGCCCCCTACGTTTCGTTGATGCCACGTGTGTCACCTACTAATTTTCCACGTGGCGGATCCGCTGACCTTTTTCCTTCATCGTAAACAGTTCGAACCACTGTGGTGTATCTGGCCCTTACGTGGTGCTACAAACCTTGCTTATTTTATTCAAATCTAGAGGCCCTTTCCCGAAACCCGCAAATAACGGATTCTTTTCTCGGACCTCAAGTCCATTTTGAATGGTTACTTAACAATTATGTAAACTATCGAAAAGCTTCAATGTAAGGCTTTTTGCAGAGACAAACATTCAGTAATATCTTTGTTTTCCACGACGAAGTGGACGCAAGAATCTTGAGAAGCTCTGCAACTCAACAAAAGAAGTTCCTAATGATTACAGGGGGACCATTTTGGCTGCACATGTCATACGGTTTCTGGTTTTGTTTCGGTTCTGGTCTCGGACGGCCTTTACATAAGCTTTGGGCAGAGTCGACCATGACTGATACTATGCCAGACGCTAGGCCATTAGCAGTTTGGGTTATAAAAGTTATGATCTTTCTAACCAAAGTCCATTCATTGATTATAATTAATGTTAGCATGCGGATCATTTCTATATTCATCTTTTGAGATGGATTTTCCTTTTGGTTTCTGAAACCATCCACTTAAGACCGATTACACAGCCACATCGGTTTGTAATATCCGTATTTTGCCCCGAACTCTTGTAAAGCGACAATAGACCCGAACCACTCAACTGATAGGTCAAGATGTTACGAGAAGTATCCAGACTCAAATGTCCTTTGGACGTAAAATGTCCTTTGTCCAAGTTTACGTAAAGACCCCCTAAAGCGGACCTCTCCGGAGAATTTGCTCCTCGTGCAAGCAGATTGATTCTTAACGTGCATTGTAGGCTTCGTCACACTGTAGGAACAGTGTGTCTCGGTGCTTGACTCTTTGCTTGCACACAGTCTACCGTGATCCTCTGTGTGTGTGCGGGGGCTGGAAAGCCGCTCTTCCTCTCAGTTTCGCGACGTGCATTCCCCACGTCCAGAGACAGGGAGTCACCGACTACGGTTTGACCTCACGCTACTACCACGGTTCGCTTGTGTCAACTACGCCGTCTACATGGAAGTTCTCTGTGCATAGCCGTCTCTTCTCAACAGGACTCTCAAGTACAGCGGCTACGAGTAAGCAGCAACGACAGGAGACGATGTGCCCTAGTTTGTTCTTTTTATCAGTTCGAAGTTGTCATTATCAAGATAGAAACATGACCGTCATGGAGGAGGAATATCCCGTCACCATCTCCCTGAGTCAGCACACCTGGAGCAAACAGGTCCTGAAGATGATGCAACAAGGAAATGAGTTGATGCTGACATCTTTTGACTCGCGATTGATGATCTTTTCCGTAGATTAGGGCGCTTGTTTCGCTGGCAAGAAGCTTGTACTCTGAAATATGATCGAACTTTCGTACCAAGCACTGCCACCACGAGCGACTCGGTTATTTCTACGGAGTTATGGTAGTAAGTTTTTAAAACTTTCATCAACGGTGAACAACGTTTAACATCAACGTTTAACGTACCTCATAGAGAGAAAGTCGTCCTCCATGTTACCCTGGTGGTAACATGGAGGACAGTTTTCATCTTTCCTAGAGAAGATGGATCGAAGCGATAAGCTACACTCGTAATAACGTTGCAAGTACTTCTTCTGAGCTAGTCACTTCAGGTCATGCTCTGTAGTGGGATTGAGTGCTCGCACTAAAGGACCAGAATCCTCTGAGTACAAGCGTTGAGCGCTAGCTGACTCTTCGTTGAGGCTAAAGTCTAAAATTCAATCCACAATCTCTACTATACTGTACCACGAAATTCTCTCATGAGCAGCTCCTTCAAATTTAGTATGCCTCAAGTTGAGGCTTCACGTTCGTTGCATATAGAGTCTCCTCATGTTCAGTCCTCATCACTTATTCTAACGCTTTTGTTTCGAGTCCATTTGGGTCTCTCGAGCTCTCATCATCCAGAATCACGTTTCTGAGTGTGTTGCCTCTCGCATTCTAACATGGTTTCAAACGGGGGAAGCTGTAGTGCCATCCGCACCGTAGCGGTCTTGCTTTTGTGTGCGTTAATCTTGACTGAAAGTGCAGCAGCTGCCACAGTCACAGTTGGGGGAAGTAGCGGTTGGACATTAGGCTACAACTACAACACTTGGGCTGCCACTACAAGAGTCAGGCCTAACGACTCCCTTTGTAAGTAGGATGGTGACCTTTTCTGTTTCCAGATCCTTTGAGTAATGTGACTTCCTTCTTCGAGTTATATTCCAGAAATTCGAGGTCTGTGAGTTTGAAAGTTCCGTCATGGTACTACCAACTCCAGCTACTTACGTTGAAGATCCTCATGACGAAGCGTTATGGGCTATCAGAGTTCATCTGGAGCATCAGATGAATTAATGATCTGCTGTGTGTTTCCAATGTGCTGCAGTTTTCAAGTATGATCCCAGGCTACACAACGTGTTGGTAGTAAGCAAAGCTGATTACGACGCATGCAAGACCACAACTCCGTGGTCCAAACGCACGACCGGACAGGATTTCGTTAAGTTCACCCAGCCAGGAACTTATTATCTTATCTGTGGAGTTGGCACGCACTGTAAAGCAGGAATGAAGGTGGCAGTCAGTGTCAGATGGTAGAGATTTCCGTCTCTACAGACTGGAGACAATTGTCTCTCGTAGGGTTACCTTCACATGAACGACACCTTCAAACCAAGTTCAACTTCACAGATGAACTCTACATTCGTTTTTTAGTACAGGCCTAGGGGAACGGGCAACGGATGAGAACGGCCCCAACCTTGCTCTCTAGCTTATGCTCAGACTTATGAGTTTAGCTGGTCATGTTGCAAGTTACGTTCTGAGATGTTTTGACTTTGGTTCCTCAGAACAGTTACCAGGACGAGAACTATGACGCACGTACAGTAACTACATCGTCTTAGATGTTTCAGAAGAATAAATCAGCATGTTGTATAAAGCTGTAGGTCGCTGCTGTGGGTTGAAAGCAGACATGTACGTAGACTCTAGTTTCGAGGTTTTGGAGAGGACTACGGTTTTCCCTCCCTATAATAGCGTGAACATTTACAAAAAACAGTTGGCCTTTTGAGAGTCGGCCATTTTAACGCTATTCGAGTGCAGTTTCCACAAGTCAAACCGAGCTGGACATATGGGTGTCGGCCATTTTGACTATTTTCTTGTTTTTTCGTTCTCCATCAAGCTTACATAAAACTGTGCTGGCCACCGGGGAGTCGGCCGTTTTAACTTCAGTTCTTGTATTTAGATGACCGAAACCGTGTGCAAATGGCTTCCTGTTCTTCATAGAGTAGCCTTCTGTCAATCGATGCCACATCTACTACCGGTTTTCCTTTTAGTTGTTTCGGTTCATTACAACAACCTCCGGGTGGCATGTCTAGATCGATCTTCTCGAACTTGTTAGCTTCACCCTTGAGCAACTTTGAGCGAAATCTAGGGGAACAGTGCAACTGCAGGGTACCGGTGATCCAGAAGTTTGTACTAAACTGAGGCCTGCTCGTTCCCTGTCTCACTGTAAGTCAAGTGAGTGCGTGGACTCAGTCTGATAATGTGTTGATATGGTGATACAGACATGAATGAGGCGAAATGTTGCTTTAAGATGTGATCATTTCTACAACACTAAGTCTTGAAAACTTGCTTATTTGTCCTGTAATAGGTCTTTTTCATCAGTATCTACAGGGACTCAAACGTCACACAATATTGAAGAAAAGAGTACTAGTTGAACCCGAGGAGTGAGGAGGTTGATGCATAAAATCGTCCATGCTAATAGTAGACTCAAGCATCTCCCCAACAAGTCCTTAAAGGGAGTCCAGTCAAGGAAAAACCTTTCCTGGACCACTGCTTATCTTTATAATAGTTTGTAGTTTAAAATATCCTTGTGTATCAAAGTTATGCTATTTAAAGATCCATTTAGGGACTGCAATGGGAATATTTCACCTTTAAAGGTAAAGATCTTTTACTTTTAATCCCTAAATAGAGATGAAGTGGTATTTATCCCTATACGAGTGGAGATGCTCTAAGTATGAAGCAGAAAATTCAGCTCCGGAGAAATGATGACATTGTAGCTTTCGTCACTTACATAAGTGCGAGGAATATTCCTCGTATCTATGTTAAATGTAGGAGTTTCGTACTACATTGTAAGTGTTAACTTGCTACTATTCCTCACGTAATTGTTGAGCTAACTGAGCATCACTCCTTTACGAGTGGATGTGAAACTCGTGTAGCAGATGTGCTTGAGTCACAGCACTCTTCTCGCTCTTCGCTTCCCTCTAGTGCATCCACCTGACCAGCCAAAATCGACTAATTACAGTGCCTAGTGAGCAGCCTAGCCTAGGAAACGTCACGGCGACCTAAGACGAGACGCGACTCCACTTTTTACGTGAAGAAGCGAACCTAAACCTACTTACATGTTATCGGTCGACTACCGGTGCTTCGGATAGAAGGTATAGGGAACAGTTTTCTTTTTCTTTTGAAACGAGAGTTCTCTTTCTCAAGGAGAAGAACGCAATCACTGACAAAAAGAAGCTCTTCATTTTGGGTTGACATGCCCGCACTAGGTGGTTCCATGCAACCTAACTCATATATAGACCACTTTTGCAGTGGGGTTTTAGTGCGCTGGATACCGTTGCCCCTTTGCACAGGCTGAGCCTCTCCGCACTATAGCCCCATCCGGCTATGGGGACAGGTTTGTAGCAGGCGGGTCGTTCAAAGCACTCTCACATACTTTTCTGCTGAAGAATTTGTACTCGGATGGTGTCATCCGCGATGACTTTCTGCTCTCGTCCCCTGTCAGGTATGTAATATCTTCTTCTTCGTCTACGCGCACGGTGAAAACAGCACGACCTCTGCCAACAGCAAAGGCTGAACCCTCGAACGTTAACGGTGGTTTCTAGGTAAGCAAATCATGCAGCTGAAATTGTTATAGAGTTCCGAATGGCCATTACTGTCACCCCATAGCCAGTGATGATTTCGATCAATTGCATCTTGAGTCGAAATATTTCAATAAATGGCAGCCCATGCATTATTACCCCGAATAGAATGCGTCCCTTCCTCACTGGGCTCAGAACAAACGGGTATGCAGCTAGTGAACAACGTGACCAGCGGATGCAACAGGCAGCTCTGAAGATTAGTGACTAGTATAAGATTCTAGCAGGTGTTTCAAGTATTCGTCTGCATGCATTAATCCGAATAAAATTACTTCTATGGACTTAACCTGTTGTATGGATTGCGACCAATCAGGCTCAAAGGTCATCCCGAACCCGATTGAGACATACTCCTTCTGAACTAATCTACAAAAGACCGTGCGAGTATGGAACTAGCGCTGTCCGTGCCCAGAACCTTAACTGAGACAATAGCACGTCAAGAATCGAACCTGGTCACAGTGAGGCACAAGGTACATGCTGCTTAATTACTTACAAATGCTTTGCACGCATATGAATAAGATCTACTGTAAGACTTACCAGTTACTTTGTGGCTCATACGGAAGGTTACATTCTGACGTGGAAGAAATGAAAATTGTACAACTACGAAAGTGGACTCTGTAAACTATAATAATACAACTATGAGAGTGGACTAGTTTCCCTTTATTCAGGAATAAAGGGAACTGTTACACCAATCGAACTTGAGAACTTTTTACTAACGTGTCACGTCAGTCCACGTTAAAAACAATAGTGGACCTGCTATCATTCATGATCAAGAAAATATAGAGCCTACAGCTGCAATGCAGCAACCTTGTTTTCTTCGGCATTTTTCCTGAAAGTAGTTGCAATAGAGAGTTCGGGGATTACATATATATCCTGATTCGGGATCCCCAGAGTGTAAAACCTTCAGGTATCACGGTTTGCTCATGGTTAACGTAACTTCAGATTCAGCGCATGCCTTCTCAATCTTATATGTACACGGCGTCCAAACTGCTCATTCTCAATAGCTATCTTTCTTGTCTGCATTTCTTATCATTCCAGTAAGGGACTACATATTCTGTATGTACTGCTTGTACATAGGTCAAGGTGTTTCTTGTCTTGTTTAAATGCTATGCCGAGAAAGAAGCGAATCAAGGCTTACGTTTGCTCTTGTTTTGTGTGTCTTCGCTGAAAGTGACGGAGCTGTCTGTCTGTATATGGTTCGGGGAAAGCGAGGCTTCGACACGGCTGTCAAACTAAAAGACGTGTGTGCCGTCACAACCAGAGAAACTTTCTACGCAAGTGAGGGTGATGGTACTGGAGTGGTACCGGTGCTAGTAGATATGACATTGTTACCAAAACTAGCTATTACATTGTACAGACCACATGACTTTATGCTATTGGACCTTTTGTGATACTAACTTGCAGTTGTACATCCCAAATTTCCTTGCCAGCAAATCCGCACCAAAACATCATAAACACTTCCCTCCTTTGACCTGTTAAGGAAGATGGACGTGAGAAAAGCTTTCGCATTTTTGTCATCCATGGACTCTAAGGCTTACGTTTCATGGAAGGCCGATATTTCGACCACCGTTTTGGATTAAACCTACATAATGAAAGGATACTATCAAAGGTACCTGACAGGAACGCCACTGTTTTCAGCTGGCGGTATAACTGTAAATAAAGCACTGCGATTCCTGGAAGGAAGCAGGAAGCCGTCCGTATTTCGCCCTGACTTCTAACAGGGTAACTGTTAAGTTTAAGATATCACGATCACTCTGTCTCTGTTTCCCTCCTGGACCGTCGAGTTTGCTAGATATCACGTTATCGAATCCTCGGCCGAGGACAAGGTCTGTCTAAGATCAATCATATCATGTTACTGACGGTTACATTCCGGCTTCAAGTCTTGTGGGGTGCAGGTTTCAGAGGAATGAAATATTAACTTAGTGCATACCAGGACATCCTCACCAGATACTTGTCAAGTACAGTTAGACCCAGCGTATCTGAACAGGCCAACTGTAGACGGCTACTGTCCAGAGCATCTTGTTCCTCAAACTACTAGTACTACAAATGTGGAAATTTCAAAGATCATCCCCGTAGGGTGTCAGAAGTGTCCACTTTTCCAGGTGAGATGTGGAGCAGTAGTAGTCAGTATTCGTTAGTACTACTCAGGTGGGCATTCGCCCCTTGGAACTTACGATCGCTCGGAAAATATATTCGTCGTACTTTTAGTTTTGGTATGTACTTCTGCGTTTCGTATTCTCCTTTTCTCTGGAGAATGAGTATTAAGCTGTCTGAAGCCTAAGATTTCTGAATCAGCATATCAATTGCAAGATTCAATCCTTTGTTGTACGTTCGAGTGTGTATCAGTATCAGTATCATGTTACAAACTTACAAGCAGTCTCGTTTCACGGAAAACGGGTTTACATACCTACGAAGGAGCGTCACATATATTTCGTAAGCACATACTTACTCGGCAAAAGTGGTTACAAAAAACGGGAGAGTAAGAAAACACATGTACTGCCAGACTTGAGAAGGAAACGGTAGTAGACACAGTCTCTGCTAGAGAGAAAAAGGGGGAAAGTGAATAGCGTGATAGTGTGAAAAGTAATTATCCTAAACTGGATATTGTGAAACTACACAAGGGGAAGACACCCCTCGACTCTTTACTGTTTCTCTTGTATATTAGGAGGACCCATCTGGTCCTCTCATTTATTATTCGTTTATCAGACTTTGCCTTTGGCTTGGAGTATTAGAGTCTCTCTCTCGTTTACTCTCTCACACATTCGGTGTATGCTTTCCAGTTAAGAGTCTCAGAGTAAGTTACCTTAGTTTCTTACATGATATCAGAGCCAATGTTGTTAGATGATCTATTAAGATAACATAGGTTCTCTCTAAGCTTAGACATTAGAAACCAAAGTGATCAAGGGACTCCTTGATCGTTGCATGGAGGGCGCTCCCCGCACAGACCAGTGCGGTGCGAAAAAGGACCAGTTTAGTTCTCGCGATCAAGACTGCACTATTCAACACAAAAGGATGGGCGGTATTCGATGACATTTTTTCATCTTTTGGAAGCATAAAATAACCCTCCGACTCGATTCAGAATATATACTCGACGTGATGGATGGCACAATCTCACGACCTGGAGCAACAAGTCCCGGCGGAACAGTGACACCAGCTATCGGACCGGGCAGCATTGCAGAATGAGACAAGAAGAACAAAAATGCCTTAACTGCAATCAACGAGTGGTGTGCAAACTCAGCCGCCGGTCACATACTCGCTTGCACAACAGCGAATGACGCATGGACAACTCTGACCGCAAACTTTGCTGATCAAGATCATGTCACCCGCATGCACCTAAGAGAAAAGTTCAGGCTTCTCAGAATGAAGCCAAATGATTGAGTGATGACCCACATCAACAACTTTAAGGCCCTCGTGCAGCAACTTGCATCTTCTGGAGTTATAGTAGACGGACAGGAACAAATCCTCACACTGACGGACAGCATGCCACCCAACTATCAGACTTTCCTGCATGCAATGCACACGAACCCGAACCTTTCTCTACAAGATCTGATCTCCTTCTTAATCGAGGAGGAGCTCATGTCTCGGAAGATGTCTGTCAAATCTTCCACCGCCTTGTTCGCTGGACGTCGACAGCAAGGACAAGGACGAAGCAGCAACCAAGGCGGATGGAGTCAACCTCGTCGTCGGCTCCAAGTAGGCAGCGTCAAATGCTTCGGTTGCAGCTCAATTGGACATCTTTTTAACGAGTGCTCCAACCAAACAAGCAGCAGTAACCAACAGCAGCACAGCGGTAATAGACAACAAGACTGAGGACAAAATCAAGAAACCGTCATAAATCGCACAACAACACGTAAGATCCTCATGACAATCAAATCCAATGGACTAAACGCATTATCACAGGTGGACAACATGTGGTACGTGGATACTGGTGCAACACATCACCTGACCTATGATCGACGTCAGTTCATTAAATACACTCCATACTCAAAAGAGCATCGTCAAAATGATAAAATTTTGTTGAGAGACAGCACTACAGTATACATTGAAGGCATTGGGACTGTTGAAATCAAGCTGCTGAATGACGAACAAGTACTGATCCGTGACGTGCTGCATGTGCCCTCATTGCACAAGAACCTCTTCTCGGCACGTCAATTCGACTCCAAGGGAGATTGGTGCTTAATCAGAAATGACATATGTTACCTCGAAGATAAGTACTCTCGAAGCTTATGCTCATGTCTATTATCAAACGATCTGTATTTGCTTGGAAATTCGATATTAGTAACTGAGCAAACAACACTCTTGCACATCGTCACGCGTGAAAGAGACACTCTATCATCTTGTCACAGTCCAAGATCATGCATGCGCGTCAGACCCAGCAAACGTGAAATTTATCCTCCCAATCATGCAATTATTCATTCACCAACCAAGCACTCCTATCTACGCTCCTTGCGACCTCGACATAATCTCGGAGTCCCCACGGAGCAAAAATGTACAATACAACCCACGATCTTTGCAGTCTCTCCCCCTTCGAACTTGAAATTTCGGAAATCTCTCACGAAGCCTTTGACACGCAACCGTCTAGATAGTCATCAAACAGCTGATGCGTGTGCTCTCCCACCTCATGAGAGGGCACATGCATCCAAGAGACACCTCCTGACTCGCACACATGCGAATCAAGGGCTCCAAGGTGCGGAGAGATCCTCGATCGCGAATCAAGGTCCCCTCGGACCAAAGATCTTTAAGGAGCACGAACCTCCACGCGGGGTCGCGTATCTCAAAGGGCACACCCCCCCATGTCATGGCTCTCCACAGACACTTACTCGACTACGAGGCATGGGGGAATAATTACTCCCACGCGCGGCCAAGTCCTTCAGGGGGCACGGTCTCCGACGGACACTCTCCCAAGTACGGGGCGTGGGAGTAATTATTCTCACGCGCGGCCAAGTCGCACGAAGGACTATTACCCCCACGGGTCGTCAAGTCCCCAGGAAGGCACGGATCCCTCACGAGAGGTCGTGGCTCCCAAGGGACACTGGACCGTCTACCAACTGGGTGGAACGCGTCCTTATGCAGGGGCACAGCTCCACAAAAGGCGGACAAAGATTTTCTGCGGAGGTGCGCTTCCGCCACCTGGACGGATCGCGCACCCACAAACAGCGGACCGGGTCCCCTCCACGAGACACTCCCTTCTCTTCCTCGATCAGGAGGTCGAGTCTTACCATCAGACCCATTGTCAGCGGGTCCGGTGGTAAGACTCGACCGGTCCGCAAGTTAAGACTGTCGTGCGCATACACATCGCTACACAACATACATCGCTGTCAGAGATACACCACACATACACATAACACATGGACGATGTCATACACATACACAAGTGTACCACAATGATCTGAATAGAGAAATTACCATCTCCAACACCACAACAAGGATTACTCACAAACGGTCAAGCCAAACCCACTCTAAGCACGAAGAGAATCCGGGTTACACTCAACTAGACTATCCACCATAGCCTGGAGCTTGAAGGCTCAACTCAAAGAACTAAGGCCTCCAAGCCCTACCTGCGAAGTTTACCCCTAGTGGGCTCTCCCACCAACTCGCCCTAACGGCACTAACGGCCTTACCGAGACGCGCCACTTCGCACTCGGTCAACCTAGCCGAGGTGCCCAAACTGACGTGACAGCTGTCGTGCGCATACACATCGCTACACAACATACATCGCTGTCAGAGATACACCACACATACACATAACACATGGACGATGTCATACACATACACAAGTGTACCACAATCGCCCCCCTAACTGGCGGTTAGGTCCCTCTAACTCCAGATAGCTCCATATCCCAACTACGTGATACACACCTTCATGGGTGCAAGGATCAGGAGGCCGGGTGCTACATCGCCCCATCGTTAGTCGCCTGTCTACAATCCATACCACGCAAAGATCTAATCGACTATCTCCGCTATATACATCGAGGACAAACCCACCGTCCAGTACGAACTACACTGAGAGGTGGAGTCAAACATGACATGTGCCAACCTCTCGAACAACCATCACACACCAACATACGGGCTGCTCCACCAGCAGACCCACACAACATACACCTCAAGCCCGCGCGTACAACTGCTAAGCTTGGGTCAACGGTACCATCAATGTTGGAAAGATGACATGGCGCACAATTACGCACATGGTCCTTCCAAACAACACCATCACGACCCTCTAACATGAGTACTCCAGAAGGTAACACCTCACGCACTCGTAAAATAGTGCGCCTTGCGGTCACATGCAACGTCGTCGGTGCAGTCTGCTGTAGATAGATATAATCGCCAGGATGAAACCTGCAAATCGACGGCCGATAACCTCCTCCTCGGATAGTCGCATATCGCAACGTGTCTCTATGCTGAGCAATCGCTAGGTTCTCAAAAGCCATAGGCATAACTCTCCGAAATGTCTCTACTCGTTGAGAACATGCTCTCACCCACATATCCGGGTCATCAAGGTTCAGCACCTCAGCAGAATCACGACGAATGGCCGAAGGTAGATCTAGATCTCGGCCATACAATAGAAAATACGGTGAGAAGGAAGCCAAAGACGCTTGTCGGCTGAAACGGTAGCCCATAGCCAACCATGGTAACTACACATCCTTGTCTCCCAAGTGGGTCTTTTGCAAACCATACTTACGCAATCCTCTCTTCACCGTCTGAACTACCCTCTCCGCCAAACCATCCGCCTCAGGATGATCTCGAGATGTAGTCCGATGATCAATCAGCGCCTGATCACACAAGACCTGAAACTCACCAAGAAACTCTGTACCTTGGTCTGTCAACACTTCAGCTGGTGCTCCAAAACGACTCAGCACTCGATCTAAGAACGCGTACGCTGTCTCTTCACTCGCATTGTCTGGTAATGCCACCAACTCAATCCACTTGGAGAAGTGCTCCACCATCACCAACACATACCGGTGGTGACGTACGGTCAACGGTAAGGGTCCCGCAAAATCCAAACTCCAACGGTAACCCAACCCCATAATCGGTAAGGGATGTAACTGTAGAGTAGGAGCATTAAACGATGCTCGTACTGTAACGACCTATGTTACACATAGGAAGTTTGTCTATTAGTAAGGTGTTTAGTTATAACTAAGTGTTGAGAATGTTTATTGGCTGCCAAAGTACTTTAAGGATGTATCAAGTTAGTCATGACTATCTAAAAGTTAGTTATGGTTAAACTTAGCTGTACTTTTGGCAGAATTCAGATATTTGCTAAAGAGTGAGCACTACTATCTTGTCATCTTGTCTAAAAGGTAGAAAGGAGGTGGAAAGTATCCCTTATCTCCTTTTTGACTTGATATTAGTGGTTGGATTAAAGTTGTGGACTTTGTGGGCATTAAAAACAAGAAGAGATTCCACATGTTTCCTTTTTAGTGGGTCCTAGTGTAGAGGGGGGGTGGAAATTTGAGATTCCTTGAGAATATTCTAGAATCCTTCTAGAAGTTGTTGACTTTGAAGGAATAAGCCCATGTGAAAAGGTAAAAAGCCCATGTGATCAATGCTTTTACCTTAAGTAATATCTTAATAAAACCCGGTAAAAGTAGTTACGGCTGAGTTACCGGAGGGTACCAAAGTAAAAACCTAGAATGTATAAATAGAGGAGTAGAGAAGAGCTCCTCATCCTTGTTTTCACATTGTCGTAATGACAACTTGAGTAATATAGAGAGTGTGGGATATTTTTAGCATGTGAGAACTTGAGAGACGTTGTTAGAATGGAGGATTTTTAGTTGATGTGTTTAAGGAGATTTTTAGTTGATAAGTTTGTGGGTGTATGAATGAGTGAACTCAGCATTTTCCCTTCAAGTTCATGGTGTGCTTCCATCAAAGCCATCAGAGGTGACCCCTGAGTGAGAGACAGGCCCGACATGTTGCAGATTTGTGGATGACGATCGTGGAGGTTGAGAGATGGGGGGGTAGTGATCGATAGGACCGCGGAGGGTTTACATTTTTGGTTCCGTTGCCGGGACCTCACTTGAAGGGATCGTTGAACGATGTTTAGAATTCAGTTCTATATTCGACAAAAGGAGATTATGAGAGAGCACATGGAGAGAACGTTGGGAGGAGAGAGAGCTAACGCGATGTTAGCAACGTTAGAACCTTTCGTGTATCCCGTAGTGATATATGACGCGTTCGAAGTCATTCTTTACATCTTGTTCACTTAGAAAGGGTTTGAGGAGAGTTGAAAGAGAGTGCAACAAGAGTTGTAGAGAAAGGAGGAGAGAAAAGTTATTAGAGGAGATAAATTTGTGAGTATAGAAATTATGCTCTCTGGAAAATTTGTATAGTCGCTGTCAACTTTTCTGTGAATTTTATTTTCCTGTGAAACTTTCCAGTGTTTTAGATTGGCTGATAACCTATCTAAGACAAAAGAAATCATAGGAAAAGGTGGTCTAGAGAGGAAGCAATGAATTTTCAAAGTTGAGGGGGTCTATTCGTGAGAGTTGAGGAATTCTGTTATCTGAAAAAAATTTACAGTCATTGTCATATTTTCTGTGAATTTTATTTTCTTGAGAAACTTTCCAGTGTTTTAGAGTGGCTGATAAGCTATCCAGGACAAAAGAAATCATGAGAAGATGAGGTCTGAAGAGAGAGAAAGAATTTTTCAAAGTGGAGGGGGTTGACAACCATGAGGGAAGTGAAAATATACAAATTTCAGTTCTCTGAAAATTTGTACAGTCATCACCATCTCTTCTGATTAGGGAAGTTTCTGTTGAAACGTCATGATTTAGTAGCTTGGAGGTTGAGCTACTGGAGACCATAAAAATCTTGGAGAGATCTCTTACCAACTAAGAGATATACGTTTCGGCATACAAGGAGATCTTGAAGATACTTCATGGGGAATCCAGTTCGAATGACGAGGTGGAAGAAGAGACGTTTAGGAGTTCGAACAGAGACGGAGAAGCCCAAGTTAAGTATAGATGAGTTACGAATCCGCATCTATAGCACTTGGGGTGCCCTCTTTATCCTATACGAAGAAGCTTCCGCGACCATTGACACAGATTTGAAGAAAGCCGAGTTTAAAGCATCATTCACTGTGGAGGCCACGAATGCTCTTGGCGAAGTAGAGTTGGATTTTTACAAGAGTGAGTTCAAGATGTCTGTTGTGATTAGTACAAACGATGGTGAGGAGGATCATATCTTCGATAGTTAATTTTAGATTAGATTTTATTTCGTGTATAGCATGTATAATACACGATTTCCAATATAAAGCTCGGAAGAGTTAAGAAAGTGATGTAGAATTATTTTCCTCTATGATATTTTGTCCACTTAATGGTTGAGAAGGTGCAACATGAGTGGAAATTCAAAAGATTGGAAAGTTAGACTTAGAAACCTTTCTCAAGGTTTAGATGTCATAGTAAGTGTCAGAGAAAGTTCAAGAGAGATTATCGTCGAGTTTGAAAACCCTAGTATTAAACCTCAAGTAGAATCTCCGAGGAGAAGAGTAGAAACCGACTTGTGGTGTTATTTTTGTAGAGAGTTGGGACACAAAGTAGTGAATTGTCCAACTAGAATCAGAACCGAGAGAGCTAAAGGGAAGCGGGAGTTTACTGATTTAAGTCTTCGAGTGGGTCTATCGTCACCAGCGCCAATTCATCTTCTAAGCGAAGATCCTTGTCCAAGTTGTGGAGTGGGTGATCTATCAAGAGGACACAAGTGCGTCGATGTGGCCGCCCTACTTACGTCAGTAGTCGAGAAGTTGGACGAGACTCAAAGAGCTGAGATGGAGAAGTTGTCGACTTCAAAAGAGGACTCGGCTGAGTTGTGATGGAGATCGTCATTCGGATGGTGGAGAAGACGGTGATGTGACTCAGGCTCATAATTACCTTGGGAGAAGAGATGGCACAAGAGGTGTTGTTACAACCATTTCCTTTCATTTTACCTATGGTAGATTATTCGCGAATGGAATTGGTGATGTTCGTACTCTTTTAGTGAGTAGTTATTGCACAAAAATTAGAAGGGTAGAAAGAATAGTTACAAGATGGGGAAGTTACTAGTGTTTCATGGGAAGGACAATGAAGATGTAGAACCATTTGTACGAGACTTCAAAAGGGGTTGCATCGGAAACAACGTGAGAAGGAAGGAAGAATGGGTGTTGTTACTGCCAGAGTTTTTAGAAGATTTTGCTCTTACGTGGTATGAAGACCGAGTGAAGAGCAAGACACCTGGTGCAGTTGAGGACACATGGGAGACGTTGAGTAATGCACTCATCGAAGAATTTCTTCCAGAAGAGAGTTATGAGAAGCTCATGGTGGAGCTTACTCATTTGAAGCAACGGGACGACGAGAAAGTTCGGCAATATGCCGAAAGGGTGGATAAGTTGGAGCAACGGTTTCGGACGGTCCTACGGAAGAGTGGAGACAATGTGGAGCTAACGATGACGGGGATTGGAGCAGTGTTGACCAAGAACTTGGTGGGAGGGTTGAGGCCTTCAATTCGAACCCAAGTGAGGTACGAGAAGTGTGAAGCCTTGGATTTTCACTTTGCTAAGAATTTTTTGATTTTTGATAAGTAACACAATAGAATGATTAGTATAGATGATAGATAAGATAGATTCAGCATAGAATAGAATTTCTACGCCGAAGGATGATGCTGAGTAGAAATACAGAAGTCATGACAGATATATATTTGAGGAGATAACTTGGTTGTATTCTACGGACGAAGAGCTTTCCACGGATACCTCATTTGCTAAGAATGGATATCGGACGACGAAGTTATGGCCTTGGAAAGAAGAATTAAAACGAGACAGGAGTTAGCGCAACTTCGCGCTCGAGAATCGAGAGGGACTTCGCACGTGAGGAGACGAAGAGAAAAGCTATAAGTAAGAATCAAAAAGCATTTTCACTTTACTATTTCCAATCGCGGGTTTACTGAAGTGCTCCGCTTTCATCAATCGGAAGAAAGAGGGCGAAGACAAACTTCGGCGAAGGGTTAGGTTTTATCGGTGCAGTCTGTGGTGGTTACAACGGCGACCTCCGAAGTCGACGTTTCCACGATTAGGTATCAACTTCGACGAAGAAGTGTCGTAAGCATAGAAGATCGAAGGTACTTCGGACCTTCAGCGAGGATGCGAGGAATGCAGACAGCGAAGCGACCGAAGTTGAAGACTATAGCGACGAAGTGGCCGGACTTCAGTCCATATCGAGAACAACTCGAGGAGATGGGGTTGGCGTTCTTGCTAGAGAACTGGGGTGTGATCTCTTCGGATCTGTTACAGGAGATACTCATTTGCAGAGGACATTCCTCTGAAGATCTTCGGGCGAGGCCGAACAATTGGACTCTGAACCACTGGAACTTCGTCCTAGGAATCGATGACGCAGGAGTACCAGGTGACTTAATGTATGACAGTACTTGCAAGCCGACTTCGGACGAAGTGGCGAAGTATGGTGAACTCTTCTCAAAGTCACCGGTGGGATCGAACGGATTCAAAGTACACACCTACATCGATCCTTTCAAGCGGGATGTGGCGATCGCCCTCAACACCATCTTCAAACCGCAACGTACTTCTTATCTGGCCAATTGGCAGATTAACTTCATCGAACAGATCTTCGGGGGTAGGAAAGCGTATTGGGCGAAGATCTTCCACGATCATGTACAGAAGCTCTTCAACACTTTCGACGAAGGCGGGTCGACGTACTTTGCAGCCTTCGCAGTATTCTTCTACAAGGGAATGAAGTTGCTGTCACCTGAAGAAGAGGAGAAGTTCGACCGAAGAACGATCTCGGAAGATGAGCGGGTAATGGAAGCTACTCCTCAGAGAGAAGAAGAAGTGACAACACCAGTGACAACTTCGGCGGGACCTAGTACTCGGACGAAGAGGAAGATCGACGAACTTACACCAGGGGGCGCGACTTCGAGGAAGAAGAAGAAAGCAAGAAGAACGACGATAACGACTTCGGACGAAGGAGTCGATGGCGCTAAATCACCGGCGAAGTCATCTTCAGTCGAGATATTGGGAATAGTGAGACCGGGAGGAGACCAAGCAGAATCAAGTGTGCGCAGGGTACTCTCGAAGGAGCAAACAACAGAGAGGGAAGTTCCAGAACTTCGGACTTCGCCTAGACCAGAAGCAGCGACAACTTCGGCCGGACCAAGTGACTCCAATATCGGGAAGGAATTGAAGATGTTTGAGCAGACTCTTGAATTCCTAAGTGGTACAGCGTTGCCACTCATTGCACAGATGGATCATCAACGACATATCTATGAGAAGGAGACGAAGGAACCAATTTCATTGAGTGACCTTCTCGACGCTGTGCACTTCGGGCGGTATGGATGGTTGAAGGAGAAGGATGCTTTTATGGCGAAGTTAGAAGAGACTTCGGCCGATGTCAAGAAGTATATGTCACAACGCGAGGCGTTACTCATACAACAGTCACACGAACAGACGCGATACTTGGATGAGATTCAAGAGGTAGAGACGAAGTTGAACCTTATGACTTCACGCTTTCACGATCTGAAGTCTGAGAGAGATGCCATGTTGGAACAGCTTGCGACGAAGGATGAACAGTTGGTTGCAAAGGATGAGGAGCTAGCGAAATCAGAGAAAGCGAAAGAGATAGCTGAGGCGAAGACCGAAGAACTTCGAACGAAGGTGGATGCGGTCACAACGACATACTTCGTCGCCGAACTTGACGCGACAGAGCTGGAGCTACTCCAGCGACTTCGGGCAGAGTTAACGATAGCACCAGATCCTTCGGCGAAGAGTAGGATAGTTAGACTAGCGGAGAGAATCATTCGAGATTTGAAAGAGCTTAGGGAGACAGTTAAGTTTACACTATGCAGTTTAGGACAGAAGTTATAGTTAGGTAGAGTAGATACTGCGGTTCCGCCAACTGGGGAGTCGTGATCAAGCGGTCTAGATGTGATCATCTTTTTGTAGAAATGAGATCCGCCATCTTAGGGCGAAGGGCTATATAAGCGATGTAAGTTTCAGTCATTTTACCTTTTCCATGTTTTCAGTGTTTGTTTCTTAATTTTCGATTGCGCAAGATTGCGGAGTGTGAGTGTGAGAAAAGTGGGCGAAGGCAAATTTACCTACGAAGGACGTAGTTTGCTGTCGCAGGTGTAATTCTGATTGACGAAGGCCTTTGTTATTTACATTGGACGAAGAGACTTCAGTGGAGAATTTGACCGAAAGTGACTTCGGCCGAAGTTGAAACTGTATACTTCGAAGGTGTTTGAACGAAGATCTGAGAACATATTAGTTACTGTGAAGTGGAGAAGCATAAGTTAAATTGTAAGAAGAGTTCGGATGATGGTGGCTTCGTCTTAAGTCTGCCTTCTTCAAATAAGTGGGATTCTTAAGAGTGAGGATTTAGTTGGAAGAACATTTCTTAGGAAGAGTAGGTTTATTCTTTGAACCTTGATGTGAAGTCTGTATTCTTCTGTCTTTTCAGAAGAAGACTAGTAACATTTCAGCAGTATTTTGCTACCTCATTTACTCATACGTCTATATTCTCGAATCTTTTATATGTTGTTGAAAAGGTCCCTGATCAAAGAACTATTTCATTGTTGTTTGTATTCGATTTATCAGGTTTGTACTTGGGTTTGGTTTCTTATCAGACTTAAACTCTCATCCGGATATTATTCCATTCCGTGAGAATAACAGAAAACCATCTGAATTATCATTGTGACGTTGTAGTACTATGTTTTGTGTAATTGTTAACTGTATCTTCGTGGGAACGATCCTTTATTTACTATTTCCGATACTTTGTGTTTCTCTGGGTTGTTACAAGAAGCCAGCAACCAAAGCGGAGGCTATCAAGATAGCGACAAATATGGAAGAGAGTTTGGATGAAGGAGATATCATCCAACCTCATCATGCTGCTCTAGTGTCAACTCCGACTCCTGGTGTAGTCACAACGATCGCACCTGCACCATCACAATTGGTGATTGCTTCAACGTCAGGTCCTACTCCAACGGTGGGACCAAGAACGTTTGTCCCAACAACGATGTCTACTGCCACCTCTGATTTTCATGCCGAGCTGAAGAACATCACCGATACTCTTGCGGATCTCAAGATAAACGTGGTGCAGTTACGAGAATGGAGGAACAAAGGTGGAGGAGGAGGTCAAAGAGGTTACGACAACAATCCCAACCGAGGAAATCAAGGTAACTTTGGAGGCAACCAAGGTAACTTTGGAGGAATCACTTGTTGGACGTGTGGAGGTTCTCATTTCCAGCGAAATTGTCCTAACAACGGAACAAGAGGTCCCGAAGCTATCAGAATGAATGTGGGTGGAGGAAATCCATCACAAGGACGAGACAAGGGGGTGGCTACTATCGATGTCGTGCGAGATCTCATCTACGAGAAAGGAGAGAGTTCAAACTCTTCTCATGCACCGGTGGAGCTTTTAGCTCAAGAAAGGAAAAGAACTCAATTTTCTGATGAACCGGTTTTCATGGAGGAGTCAGCAAGTAGAAGTACTCGTTTGAGTAATGTTTCGAGTACACCAAGGGAGCCAAGAAGGAAGCTAGGGATGGCGGATTTCACCATTTCATCTTCCCAAGCGGGATATGATGTGGTTGAAGATGTGGGTGCTCAGAAAGCCAACATCACTGTTGGACAACTGATCGCACTTAACCCCAGCTTACGAAGGGAACTCAGAGGAGGACTGAGTTCTAAGAGAAGCAAGAAGAAGAAACCCAAGAGCAAGACATCAAAGTCTGTGGGAGTTGGTGTGGTGGATGTGCATGCTTCAGAGGTATGCACTAGGGCTTCAAAGATTGAAGTCCGGTTGAATGGTCACTACGTCTCTGACGTATTGGTGGATGGAGGGTCGGCTGTAAACGCCATATCGGAGAGGTTGATGAAAGTTGGGGATGGAACCAACTCGCACGGCTAGCATTGTCGTGGGGATGGCTAACAAGCAACGGATAAGACCTCTTGGTGTGTTAGAGAAGGTGGTCGTGTCTATGATGGGAGTTCAAACATTGATGTCCTTTCAAGTGTTAAAGGACTCTAGTTATGATTTGCTCCTAGGTAGGCCTTGGTTGAGAGCTGTGCGCACCACGGATAGGTGGCACAAGGGATATTTACGGATTGGGCCTAGAGATCATAGAGTGATAGTTCCTCTCTCGGGTGTTGGAGTTGTGACTTCTGACTCTGATAGACCCACTAGTGACTACTGGGAATCTGATACAGAGGATGATCAGAGTGTCTCAGAAGTAGATACCGGAGATTCTTACGATCAAGACTCCTCGTCTGAGGACGAAGGATTTGGTCGAGATGAATCATTACATCAGCTTAGTGCTATTGACTTGTTGCCTCGACCAGCAGTGGAGAAAGATCCTGACAAAGAAGAGTTGAGTGAGGCAGAGATTGTGAGAAGACTCTCTACCCTGAAGTTTGGTATCAATGTCACTCAAGAAGAGAAAAGTAGATTCCTAGATATATTTCGAAAATATATCTATGTGTTTGCTTTCAGCTACAAAGATTTGAAGGAGGTGACTCTCGAGACTCATCGAATCGAATTGGAGGAGCACGCAAGACCAGTTCGACAGAAGCAGAGAGGGTCAATCCTACAACGGCAATGATGGTCAAGGAGGAGATAGACAAGTTGAAGGAGGTGAGTTTCATCTATGAGGTGGAGAACTCAGAATGGGTTTCACCCATTGTGATTGTCAAGAAGAAGAATGGTAAGCTGCGAGTGTGCATAGACTATAAGAAGTTGAATGCAGTTACCAAGAAGGATTATTATCCTCTACCATTTATAGATGAGATTTTGGAGGAAGTTGCTGGTCATGAGTGGTATAGCTTTGGTGATGGTTATAGTGGGTATAACCAGATCAAGATAGCACAGGAGTACCAACAGTTGACTACTTTCACTACTCCTTGGGGAACATTTGCATTTCGGGTGATGCCATTCGGATTGTGTAATGCTCCGGCCACGTTTCAAAGGTTCATGAACAAGGTGTTTGAACCATTCATAGGGAAGTTTGTTCGGGATTTCATTGACGATTTCTGTGTGTACGGACGAAAGGAGGACCACTTTGATCATGTGATCAAAGTTTTGCAGCGGTTGGAGCAAGCCAACGCTTCTCTAAATCCAGAGAAGTGCATCTTTGGCTGCGAAGAAGGTCTGCTGTTAGGGCACATCATTTCCAAGAATGGGATTGCGGTAGATCCTGAGAAGGTGAAGAAGATTGTGGATCTTCCATTTTCGATCAACTTGACAAAGTTGAGGCAGTTTCTTGGCATGGTTGGATATTATCGTAGGTTTGTCTTTTCCTTCTCAAACAAAGCAATAGCTTTGACTATGTACATGAAGAAGGGAGTTGATTCTGGCTTGATAGTGCATGATCAGAAGGCAAAGGAAGCATTTGAGGAGCTGAAAAAGGCATTAGTGACAGCTCCTATACTTACTAAACCTGAGTGGAGTAAAGCATTTATTTTGTATACGGATGCCTCCAATGTAGCAATCGGATGTACATTAAGTCAGCTAGATGGAGATGGGCATGATCATCCTATAGCTTATGCTAGTAGGCAGATGGTTCCAGCGGAGAAGAATTACTCCGTGATTGAACGAGAAGGATTAGCGGTGATCTTTGGATTGAAGAAATTTCGACACTACTTGCTAGGAGGGAAATTTTCCATAGTCACAGATCACAAGGCTTTAAAGTATATCTTTAATAAGCCTAATGCCGAAGGTCGTATTGCTCGTTGGAAGATCCTTCTAACAGAATACGATTATGTGATCGAAGATAGATCAGGGAAGAAGCATGCGAATGCTGATCTTTTGTCAAGGGCTTATGATGATGAGGGAGAAGAACCGTTTGATGATTCATTTCCAGACGAGCATCTGATGACCATCACAAGCATCGAGGAGATACCGGACGAGTACAAGGAAATCTGGAGTTTCCTTGTAGATGGCTCTTTTCCAGAAGGTATGCATACCCGAGAACGTAACGCGTTGATCAAGAGATGCAAACCTTACACCATGGTGGAGGGAATTCTGTTTCATTAAGGAGCAGATGGGTTACTAAGGAGAGCAGTTGGTCAGAAAGAGGCATTCAAGCTAATGCACGAGTTTCACGACGGAAATGTTTGCGGAGGTCACTTTGCTGGTAAGATAACAGCCTTCAAGATTTTGGATGCGGGTTATCACTGGAGAGGGATTTTCAAAGAGTGTTTAGACTATTGCAAAACTTGTGACGTATGTCAAGCATTTGCTCTAAAGTCTACTAGAACACCTCCGTTAAGATCAATTCCAGTATTAGGGCCGTTTGAGAAGTGGGGTATTGACTTTGTAGGTCCTCTTAATAAGACACCTCGAGGCAATAGATACATTGTAGTCGCCACTGACTATTGTACCAAGTGGGTAGAGGCTAGACCTTTGAGGGAGACTAATGAAACAGAAGTCGGTAGATTCCTATGAGAGAGGATCATCACCAGATTTGGATGTCCGTTAGAGTTGGTCTCGGATAGAGGAGAAGAGTTTGTAGGGAGCATGACTACTGCTATGCTACAACACTTTTCTATCAAGCCATGAGTCCCTATGACATCCCATGATGTCCAAGGATGACAAACTCCATGTGCCTCGTCCCCAGCCTTTGCCTCCATCGACCCGGTAGGCAAAGAGCTCAAGAGTGTCCGAGCAGTAACACCCGTCGATCGCATCCGACGCTGCTCAGCCAATCCAAGATTAACAATCCATGTCAAGCAATTCAAGTCCATTGCTTGACCCAATACTTGACGACGTGAAGCCTCTGACACCGAAGCTACTGCCGTCGTATCCGTAGTGAAACCCATCGCTCGCTCTCTCTCATCGGCATTGGACTCCACCAACTGCCGTAATTGAGCATCCCACACAAGCCTAGGTCCTCCATCTCTGTAAGCATATGACGCTGGAAAGCTTACCAAAGTGGGTAATGCTACCATGGGCCGTCCCACTAGGTTCACCACTGCCATGGGTGACCTATCGACGACTCTCACTACTTGACATCGTCGTCCTGCATCCAAGATGCTATCAACCGTGAGGTGCGCTGGTCGTCTCACTCCATCGTGTGCGCGCTTAAGCACCTCTCTCGATAACAAGTTCGTCCACCACAACCGTGGACGATGTGCACGAGATCCCACTCTCGCTGCATCCAACAACACTGCTGGTCCAACCCAAGACCGCACTTGGTGCACACTCGCCATCATCTGTGTACGAGCATCACCCAACAAAAGAACGTTCTCCAAGATGTACGCTGGAGAATCCACCTGGTGCATCTGGAGATGTCGTAAGATCCGTAACATCTCCCAGAACATCCTAGATCGCGGGTCATGTAAACCCTGACCTCTCTCAGCACGCGTATGACCTTGACATGGCCATCCGGCTATCACCAAGTGAATGATGCCAACAAACGTAAGATCCTGCGCCCTCAGCAGCGAAATATCCGACGGTAATGCTTGCTGGTATCCTCTAACAGCTGATATGGACAACAACTCAGGATATCTCTGCACCAAACGTGCCACATGTCGCAATGAGATGCGTCTCGCAATCTCATCTCTCTCCACATACAAGTATCGCTGTACTTGTATGCCTGCCTGCAATATCGCAGCCAAACCTGTGCTGATACCTCCAAACAGCTCCAGCACACATACACCCTCCTCTGGATACTGCCACACAATGGGAGTCGTATCCAACGGTGATAAGGTCACAGGGCCAGTAGCAGGAACAACCCTTTGTTCCTCTACTGATGGTACGAAGGCTTCACTCCAAGCCTGCTGCACCAACTGATCAGCATACTGCTGCAACTCTCCACTCGAACTCCAGAGTGGAACATCCAAGGCAGATGGTACTAACGTAGACATGCTAGGCATGTCCTCCACCTCAAAGACCGGAGTATCCTCCGCATGGGCATTGCCCTCCAACAACTCGCCCGGCCAAGTGATGACCGAACTGAACCCTGCAAGTGATGCCATCGTCCCTGGTGTAGGCTCCGTCGTCCCAACTCTAGCACTGAACCGCACTGGTAAGCGGCTCACTCGTCCCTCAACGGATTGCCAACCTGGTCTGTAAGATGCTGTCTCAGCCCAATAGTCGATCACAAACCCCATAGGGTACAACACAGCACCTCCCACCAATACATCATAAGACTCTGCGGCTGTAACGATGGCCTTGGTCCTCACCATAGAGCCATCCGTGGGGTGATCTGGCCGAACTCTCACCGTCAACATCTCACGTGTCATATGTAGAGCCGTACCTCCTGATCCCCCTAGAGATGTCTGCAACTGGAATGGACATCTCTCTATCTCGGACTTCTTGAGACCCAAACCAATACACGCCGCCTTTCCCAACATCAACGGTTGGGCTCCAGAGTCTAACAAGACCTTCTGGGGTCGATACACTTTCCCTGAAGGTGCTATCAAACAGAAGATACCACTTCTGTTGTCCAACAACACCACACCTGGTGCCAAACTAGCACGGTCAATCGCCGGCTTAGCTGGTAACTCATCTAACCTAGCAGTCGCCGCTTGCCAAGTACCACTGGTAGCTGTCCTGATCCTCGACTCCATGGACACGTCTACCGCCTCTCGCTGAACTACTTCAGCACTAGAGATAACTACATCCTCGCTCTCACTGAGCGTAGCCGCCACCAGGAACACTGGAGCCAAGTTGACTCCCAATGCTCTCATATCCGTGGCTGAGAATAGTGGGGCTCGCAAAACTGCTGTAGCCGCCCCCAACATCGGGTTCGACGTCGCATCCACAGACGTCGAGGGTGGACTCACATCACACCCACTCCTGGATGTCGATGCCTCCAACTCTACTGCACCATCGGTAGGCCGTTTAGGAACCATAGATGTGGTCCTCAACGCCTCCGATAACGTGAACGATTGAGGAAGCCTGGCCTGTCTACCAGCCTCCCCGCGTTGTGGATCCAACTCCACTGACGCACCTCGTGGCTCAGAGACACGTACTGCACCTCTAGTCACTGCCACAGATGCCTCAATCTGCGTCACACCAGCCATGAAGTCGAAGTCACCTCCTTCTCCTCCATAAGACGTGGAAGCCTCTGTTCCACCTGATCTCCGCTGGGCCATAGCCATACTAGCTATCCTCTGCTCCAACTGCTCAATCTGAGCAGCCATACCTGCTTCTGACGTCGTAGCAGACGGTGGACCGACCGGTCCTCTCCCAGGTGCTGGACCTCTACCTCCAGCTCGACCACCACGGCCTCCCTGAGCTCCTCCGCCTCGTCCACGATCAGCCTTCCCTTGCCGCAACTCGGGATGGAGATCAAAACAACGGTCACTACTGTGACCAGGTCGTCCGCAATGCTCACATTGCCTAGGTACTGCTGGAGACGTCCCTGATGTCCCTGACGTCTCATAACCTCTCCTCTGTGGACAGTCCCGCTGCTGATGAGGACCATCACACGTCCAACAAGGACCCGCTTGCTGCTGACTAGAGAAGGACGGCATGGGCTTCTGCCCACCAGATCCTCCTACACCTCCCTGCGATCGTGACTGCTCTGCACGATCCTTACCACCACCACCACCACGCTGTTGCGTAGCCTGTGATCCTCGAGAAGAGGTGGTCGCTCCATGTGGTGTCTCCTTGCTGAACCCAGCAACCACCACCCTCTCCTCCACCATGTTGAGCTCAATCCGCTCAGCCAGACTAAAGACAACCGCCAACGTCGGAGCGGTATCTCTAAGGAGAGTATCATCTCTAACTCTCCTACGCAGCTCCCGGTCTAGTATCCCATACCAGAACTGGACTGCCTGTGCTTCCATCACCCCTTGGGTAACGCTGATCAACCGCCTCATGCGAGTAAACGCCTCGCGTAGGCTCTCTCCAGTCTTCCGCTGGAACTCCTGCAGACTCCTCAACTTGTCGGTCCGCACACCCTGATAGTTCTTCCTCAAACATTGGAAGAACTGAACCACAGGGTTAAACCTTGGTGGTATCCCACTCACACTACCACCTGCTCCACTACCTGTGGACGTACCGCTGGTAGTAGGTACTCCGCCACCTGTGGCTGTATCACTGCTACTGGCACCCGAACTCGTAGGTGTTACGTCTCCCGAAACTGCGCCAGTAGTGATAGAAACGTAGTTGGGAGACCAATGTTGTCTCCACAACTCGATCTCAACACTGTAATCTCGCTTGAACTCATGATAATCATCCATCGGCGGTCCCTCCAAGTGCTGGAACAAACCCTTCCACGCCATGAAATGTGTAAACAGCTGTGGGTTCCGCATCTGCTGCAGATCGCACCAACTGTCAAACTCCTGGATGAAGTCATCCAGCTCAATGGTACCAACTGTACCCGAGTAACGTCGAGGCCCCTTCGTGGCCCCATAGATCTCGTCCATGTCCCACAACAACGGTGTGGTGACACTAGACTCACCACCAGAAAACGCGCTGTCTGCGTCCGACTCGTCCTCTGGAACAACCGACGGCAATGGTGTAGGTAGTCGGTACCTCATCCCACTCCGTGTATACCCACTGTCGGAGAAGTCCCCACCAGAACCTCTCGAGAACTCCGTGATGAGAGAATCCCGCTAACACACTCCCCAACCGGAAGTCGCAATCTCCGTCACCACCGTAACCACCACTTGCCTAACCCCGCTCCTACTGAGCTCACCTATCCCCTACTAGGACGGTCAAGATAAGGGCAACCTGTACCTGCCATCACCACAGGCAGCCTCTCACGGTCTGTTGGTCATCACTCCAACCGCACCGTGAGAGAGACAAAGGTAGTATGACTGATCCGCAACTCCAACCTCACTACCGACAGCACACTGGAGTGAACTCACTCCGGAAATCAAGCGCCAACACAAGCAAACGCGGCGCACAAACAGGAAGCAGAATATGGAGGGGTTCCAACCACAAGAAGTCCAAACGATAACCCTCCACACTCAAACATTCACATAAAGAGAAACCCAGCCCCACCCGGACTGACGTCTCCTCGTCGGTGACCACATGCACAATATATGATCACCAATTGTCGTAACTGACACTGGAGGTCACTAACTAGATGTCCACACCTCTAGTAGCTCCAAAAACATCCACGTGGTAGCTCTATTAGCTCATCCAAGACAACTGCCACCAACTGCCTCCATACGCGTCTCTACGGTGTAGGCAAACACTACCACAACTATAGCTTCCCCCTAATACTGTGGGGTCGCCCTACCACTCCTCTAGGGACGTGCGAGAAGGTCTCCTACTACCTTATACAAGTCCATAAGTACTTGCACGCATCCCTGTAGGACACCAAGAGCTATTGGTCTAGTGGTAAAGCCAAAGCTAAGACTACAGAGTCAGGAGTCCAGGTCCAGGAATAGTGTTGGGATGGGTGACCAGCTGATTTTACCCTTCTCACACACTTGAAGCTTGGATACCTCTCTCACGCACGCCAGCAAGCTGGCTTGCGGCGGGCGCGGGCTCAGGCTCAGCTCCGCTCCGCCTCCGCACTCTCGCACTCCGCTCTCACGCCTCCGCACTCACGCACCTCTGCTCCTCGAAGCCTCTAAACGCCTCCTAAGTAGAATAGAACAGGTACAACACACCAGAAGAGGCTCGGCTCCATCTCGAATTGCAGAAGATTGCACCAAAACAGCCTCCAAAACAGCGAAAACAGCTTGCGGGTGCACACGGGTGACAAAAAATCTGACGTAAACAGCAAGATCACCCCAAAACCAACACGAACACCACTACAACAGGTTCGCGAATGCCCAATACCCACTTCGCGAATGCACACACCCACAACACAACTCCTAAACTCGAGTTCCAACACGAAATTGCACCAAAATCTGACGTAACTAGCCTTTTAGTACTTGCGGGTATCACGGCAGCGAACTTCGACATGCCATAAATTCTTCAATCCTTGGCCAAACTCTACGAAACTTAGTGCGCTAGAATCGTCTCTCCAATGCGCTTCCAAAGAGTCCACTCTAGCCCGACATTGACAAGTATTTCAGCTGCCACGCCCAAACGCGCAATCCGGCTCCAACAACACACTTCAAGAACATTCCGCAAAATTTCTGCAGCGCTTCCGCATGACAGAAATCTCCACTCGACCCCAACAACAACAAATCGATCTGCGACCAGCAATGTAGCATGCGCCCACACACCTCGATCACAACTCCAACAATCAAGCACGAACGACAACGCCCGAAGATACCAGCGGACGATTTCAGATCAGCGGGTTCCTTCTGAACTCCATCTCGACCTGCACTCAGTTCTTTGAGCGATCTGAATAGAGAAATTACCATCTCCAACACCACAATAAGGATTACTCACAAACGGTCAAGCCAAACCCACTCTAAGCACGAAGAGAATCCGGGTTACACTCAACTAGACTATCCACCATAGCCTGGAGCTTGAAGGCTCAACTCAAAGAACTAAGGCCTCCAAGCCCTACCTGCGAAGTTTACCCCTAGTGGACTCTCCCACCAACTCGCCCTAACGGCACTAACGGCCTTATCGGGACGCGCCACTTTGCACTCGGTCAACCTAGCCGAGGTGCCTAAACTGACGTGACAAGACCGTCACCGATCTTAACTTGCGGGAAGTGAGAGAACAGATCTGTCCAGCATGTCAGCACGGCAAGCAATCACGCACTAAATTCCCACTTGCAGAAACCACCCGAGCAATAGAACCCCTTGAGTTGATACATTCAGACATAAGCAGTCATATTTCTCCCTGCACATATTCTGGCTATGAATATTTTTTAACTTTCATTGACGGTTATTCTAGTCACACCGTTCTTCGGCTACTCCATTGAAAGAGCGATTGTTTTCAAGCTTTCAAAGAATTCCATGTCTTTGTCAAACGGCAAACTGGTCACAAGCTGAAAACACTCTGTCAGACAACAATGGTGAGTACCTATCCACATATTTTGAAGCATACTGCACTGAGTTTGGCATCCAGCGCCAACTCATTGTTCTACACACGTCTCAACAAAATGACGTTGCTGAACAGAAAAACCGCACTCTTCTTAATTCTGTCCGTACTATGCTGCATGAGTCAGACCTGCCAAAACCTTACTTGGGAGAAGCTATCAACTGTGCCAACTACATCCAGAATAGGTGCTCGACAAAAGCACTTCCTCCTAAGTTGACACCATTTGAGTTGTGGCACAACCGCAAGCCTGATATCTCCCACCTACGTTTTTTGATGCATTACATATTCCCATGTCCTAGTTGATCTTCGCTCTAAGTTAGATGATCACTCTCATGCTTGCATCTTGCTAGGTTATAATGCACGCAGCAAAGCATACCGTCTACAACGTAAATCTGACGGCCATGCTTTCACTTCAAGAGATGTCATCTTTGACGAATCTTCTTTCCTTCATGTACTCTCATCTGTTCTCCCTGATAATTTGATCCTAACAGAAGAATTTTCTCAGAATAGCATTGAGTTCTATAACAACCACCCAGTACCTTCCGCACTAGCTCCCACTCCAGTTTCAGTGGGAGCTCATCCTCCTCCCTCAGTGCTCTCTCTCCCTTCCGCGCCGTCTCTCATTCCTCCTATCACTGGTCCACTTGTATCTCTCATCACACCGTCCAGTTCTGGAGGAGGAGGAGATTGTGGAAGAGGCCATCAACACCAACTCCGATTGTGAGTCCATCCAGCTCACAGTCGAACTAGAACACTCCATCTACTGCATTGACAATCTCTCGATCTCTAACGTCACCAACAAGCCATCACCGTGATCAGTCCCCGGTAGCTGAAAACATAAGTCAGTATCATCCCTATCTCAAGAGGACATCACCAAGCATCCAGCAATGTTGGCCATTGCAGGAGATCCGACTCCATGAGACTTCACCAACTGAATCTTCACAAGAGGAGATTCTCTCACTCACAAGTATTCTCGTTCCTCTAGTGTTGAGACAATCAACAAGACAATCAGTGCCTCCAAGGCGTGATCATGCTGAAGGTTACGAAAACCCCATTGCTCCTCCAAAACAAAGAAAGCCGAGGAAACAGAAGGGCGCACTAATGATAACACTCTCATCGGTCCTCATGGAGCCTGTGTCCTACAGAGATGCACTTTCTTCTCCAATGCAGAATAGTGGGAGAAAGCCATACAGGAGGAATTGGAATCGTATCATGCTAAAGGAACATGGATGTTCACTGACCTACCACATGACAGACATCCCATCACCAACAAGTGGACGGTTAAGCTAAAGTTGAACTCCGATGATTCCATCTCTCGATACAAAGCACGTCTGGTGGCTCGTGGATTCACTCAAATCTAAGGCTTTGACTACACTGACATCTTTTCTCCGGTGGTAAGAGTTCAATCGGTACGTTTGATTCTGACTATATCTGCACAACATAATTTACATGTGCATCAGATGGAGGTTAAGACAGCTTTCTTGAATGAAACACTCAATGAGGAGATATACATGAATGTTCTGGAAGGAGTCACTGCTCCGATAAAAAGACAAGTGTGCTTATTACTATGCAAACTATACGGATTAAAACAATCCTTAGGAGAATGGTATCTAATAATCGATGGTTTCTCATATTCCTCTGGTTTACCAAGTTTGGTGCCGATGAGAATGTTTACTACTTACATCAGGGCAACCAGTTAATGATTTTGGTCATGTATGTTGACGATATCATCATAGCAAGCAGTAGCATGGCATTGATGATCAAAATAAAAAGACAACTCAGTTCTAGATTTCAGATGAGCGACATTGGAGAAGTACATCATTGTTTGAGCATAGAGATAAACAAGGATAGATCAATAAGATGGATAAGACTCAGTCAATCGCTATCTCACCCAAAAGCTATGTCAATTCAATCTGGAGAACTGTAAGCCTGTCAATACTCTCATGACTCCAAGTGAAAAACTTCCTGCTCGTGATCCTCCCACCAATGAGGAGGAGACTGCTTTATGCGCCAACTATCCATATCAAAGTGCAATCGGATCCATCAACTGGGCAACTGTATGTACAAGGCCTGACTTGTCATATATCATAAGCTCATTATCTCAGCATATCGCAAGTCTCCGGCCCAACTCACATCACTTCAATGAAGAGAGCTTTCAGATACATCAAAGGTACTTTGGACTATCATCTTGAGTATAGATACTCTCCTAATCCACGCTCCCTTTTCGAATATTGTGATGTTGACTGGGGAGGTGATGTTGAATCACGACGTTTCACTTCTAGAAATTGTTTTTTGCCCAAGGAGCGATCAGTTGGTCATCCAAGCGACAACAATCTGTGGCGTTGTCAAGTACGAAAGCTGAGTACGTAGCATTAAGTACGTGTTCTTCAGAAGCGATCTGGCTACGACAACTACTCATAGATATTGGACTGAAGGATGAACCGCCAACGATCTTATTTTGTGATAATCAAAGTGCTATTGTCCTAGTTGACACGATTAAATTTCATGATTGGACAAAGCATATAAATATTCGGTATCACTTCATAAAGGATCAAGTCACTCTCAAAAGAGTTTTAGTTCAGTATTGCCCAACGGCTGATATGATAGCTGATATTCTTACTAAGAGTTTACCAGCTCTTAAAGTAGAATATTTATTACCAAAACTCGGATTGTTAAGGACTAGTCATAGAGTGAGAGTGATAGAATACTGTGTGACTAGTAACTATACTAAACTGGATATTGTGAAAGGGCACAATGGATAGACACCCCTAGACCCTTTACTATTTCTCTTTGTATATTAGGAGGATCCTCTTGGTCCTCTCATCATTATTCATTTATCAGACTTTGTCTTTGGCTTGGAGTATTCAGCTCTCTCTCTCGTTTCCTCTCTCGCACATTCTGTGTATGCTTTGTTAAGAACCTTAGAGTAAATTATCTTAGTTTCCTACATAACTATAAGAATAATAGATACAGAGGCTGATATGTACAAGTTTTATTGTCTATAGAGCTAAAGCCAGAGGCACAAGCAAACTAGAACCAATTATCTCATAACAGATCTGGGCATGGAGCTACTGTATACTACTTGTCATCCAACAGGCCTAGTGACAAGCAGGAGAAACAAGGCAAGTGGATTGTTAGTTTACTGCTACTTTGGGTCTTGGCATAGGGAGCTTAACTGGCCTGCAGTATATGATCTCTCAACAATATAGATCTCTCAACGGTCTCCAGCAGTCATTTCAACTGCGCATGATTACCTTTCAAGGCCTTGCAATTGTATATGTGAGATGAGTATCAGTTGAGTCGTGAACTTTCTACTCAATTTGATCATATACAGACGAGCAGGCTTTGCGTATATGGCATCCACCGAAGTGAGTGATTTGATGGTATATATATGCAGTGTACATAAGACCTGCAAGTAAAGCTGTCATGCGGAAACCGATACTCACGAAGAACAAATTTATACAGTTCGATTATTTGCATCTCACTGAAATATTGTGCATGTTATGGCAAAGTCAATTATATTTGGACCGGAAGTGTACTTTCACTCAAAGCGTGGAGCTAGCGGGGATGGCTATCAGTGGACGCTCATCAAATGCCTCCTTGAGCTCTGAATCAGTGTTTCTGCTTCAGTAACGTAAGCTAGAATGCAGCAATGTAGATTGCGAAATCTAGACTCCCCAAGGTAGAAACACTGGGTAGATTGTAGATTGGCACCTTGTCTGGTTAGATCTTAACTCATGGTTAGATTTTAACGTTAACTCTGGAAATGTGCATGAGCGAATCTATGTGAGCAGATGGTCTCGGTCCTGGATGGATGAAATCTCACATTGTCTATTTTCTCGACGAGGAACAATCTGTCTGCAGCCATATTTAACAATATTTAACATCACGTAGAGAACTCACGAATGCACGAGAGCAAATCACTGAGGACGGGAAAACAGATATGAGTTCTACTTAAAAGCGAGAGGCGCTTTAACCTCGAATACAGTAGGCACTTTAACGTCTATTTCGTTTCCGTAATTTGAATTCTCATAACGGGCTCTCGAGTTAAACTAACCACACAGGGTGCCAATCTACAATCGTCCCGAAAAAATCCTTTTCAGAAAGGCATTAGCTAGAAAACATAAATCTAGAGTGAAATCATCCAGATGAGATGTACAATCTTAGATTCGAAATATACTATACGATGTAAAATAAACTAGCATTTATAAAACGGAATATTAAATCTATACGCTGCCAGAACTCGAAGTGTCATAGAGGAAGCAGCTGTTAATTCTCGCTATATTTTGGATCAATATACACTAAACCCTAATTAAACACCTTATCTAGTTCACATGAACCATAATTTAATCTTAAAAAGAAAATGTGCGACCCTAAAACAGCGGCCAGCCGCACTCGTTTTAACTCTGTGAAAAACAAACGATGATCTTGAAACAGCGACCGAGCTCGAGGTCATACTCATTGAAACCCTTCCGAGAGAAACCGGTATCAGGTCTTCGAACAGGACCTCGCATCATGTCTAAACTCTTAGACTAATAAAACAAGGGCGATGTAACACCTCTCCAGTATTGCGTTCCTAGATAATGACATCTGGATATTGGTTTCTGGATTCTATATTTCTAGGTTTGGTGTTTCTGTCGGAGAAGTGCTTGTACCAGAACCAGATTCGGCTTCGGCTTTAAAAACCTATTTGCTTTCGTAAATGCTAATCAAACTCGTTAGCGGTTGTTACTAAGTAGTACTGTAAGATTTTGCATGATGATAGCTCCAAAGGTTGAGTAAACACTGAAAACTAAAGACCTACAGACACAGTTCTGTGCACATCCTGAACTAACTTCGATACTGTTAAATGAATCACATGAGAGATGAGCATACATTGCACATACCGCTTTTTCGAAGAAGGATACAACTCCACTGACAGAGAACTGGCATTGAATATACGACTGGTCCAGGATCAAAACAATCTAGTGCAGAGCCGTAGCTGATATAAACAGATGCTAGAATATTACCGTCTAACTGTATATATTGTAACACTTTGCAGCTAAAAACGTGGTCCGCTCCCTTGTCAACTTCAACCATGTGAAACTCTTACTGGTAGTCTTAGAAATCTCCACGCAATGAGGAATGATACAACAGAGACGGCCGTGATTCAGCTGACAAACATGAATGAACGAGGTGTATGCGGATCTAGAACTATCATGATAAGCGGATTCAACCAGATTTCTAAGATGTGTAGGAGAATTAGGCTGACTGTAGACGAGTAATTTCCGGAGCCAATGTTCTGCTCCTGGCGTTTCCCATCTCTTGGGCTCTACGTATCCCTGCATTTTAACTTCCATCTTTACTGCCTCGAAGGTCGCCGTCGTCCAGTCGATGTCGACAGGGGATCATACTGCTACATTTTCCCCCTGTCCACGGCAGAGATTTATAGAACTTTATCCTTCGAACAGAATAATCACACGCACGATCACAGTTCTACAGCATTGGTTACGACATAAATTATTCCTGATACTTGGATCACGATTCTGCCCTTGGAGGCGAAAGAAAAGCTATGTCTGACCAGGAGCTGCGAGTCCATGGCCAGTCACAGTGCATGAAAACTATACCGGTTCCCTGAATCCACGCAGGATGCGTTGGGAGGACTATTTCTGCGACAAACATCGACTGTGGAGATACTTATATTCACCTCAGGAATCTCTGATCGACGTACGTAGCTAGTGACATGTACAGTTACCAGATCCGGTTCGCCACTCCATGCCGTTTCACATGGCCAGTTCAAGGTTTTGAGATCACTGCTGCTGCCACCTAGATATCAAGCAGTTGTGGAGTTTGAAAGTAACGAAAGTTGTAACATCTACGTGATCAGTCAACGTAGGAAGGTTATAACTGTCCCTCAACCGAAGCGAAGAGGCAGTGAAAGCAAGACAATAATTTCTGTATAGTTTAAGCTGATCATTAGCGAGTACTATGCTAGCGCTAGTGAAGATCTCGACATTTTACCTCTTGGACTAGCATTTGACTCTACTGTACCTAGGTCCTGTGCTCACTCCTATGGAGTCAGAGGGGAGTGAAGTCGGTTGTGATGGTACCAGTTGGAAGGTGTTCGTAGCAAGAAGCATATTCCACTCGAACTCACGGTTGACGTTCCCCTATAGACAGCCATGAATCATTGACAAGATGTGTACGTGGATCTCGCAAGTCTCCCGTCCCCCGATTGTGCATCATTTCATTCGTCAACTTGAACATGTGCCTTCAAACAGGCTCCGAAGTCGCCGTAAATCATGCATGATCAAGTCATTCGAGTCAGCTGAGGCTAGCTATATTCCAGCAATTCGAATGCTAACGCCACTTGCAGTCGAACTATATAAGACTACTGGTCTTGGGTAAGTACGTAACTGTATCTGCTTGTGCTGACATTATATATTACCTATTCCGGACGCGCGTGATCATACCGTTGGCTACATGTCCGAATATTTAATTGTAAACTCAGAAGCGAGAATTCGAACACACATTTCTACTGAACCTAACCTTGACTATTGTCCGCATTACAGCTTAATTTTGTTACTGTATCTAGATCTAGCTAGAGTACTAGTGGAGACATAAGATCTATAGACTCGAAGCGATCGAGCAAGCAAGGATCATGTCTTGAGTGGTAGCCGTCGCCCCGATTGCTGTAGAGGTAACACCAGCATTAGAAGCCATGGTGGAAACAACTTCAATCAACGACAAGGGAGATTAAATGATTAGAGAGGCACTCGGCTCAAACTCTACAGCATAGCGCTCAAGATTAAAAACCATGGAAAACCTCACCAGATTGCAACATAAGCGAAGAGAGAGTTAACTCAGTGACTGTCTCTGGTGCATATGCATCTTGAGTGGTGACTCTAGTAGTCAACATGTGCACCAACAGTAATAACTTGGAGTGTCAACAGTCGGCCACTAGTGGACTGGATCTAGATTCAACATCATGAGGGTTGACGACGTGATCACAAGCAAACCCAAAATCTGGAACCTCCTACTACCTGCGCATGCATGCGACGCGGGGTCTATTCTAGATCTGCGCCCAGCTGAAACTCGATCGACCGGTAGGACCAAGCCTATAGCTACCCGGCCGGTAGTTGTTAGAAATTCAGTGAGTGTTGTGAAATTCCTTAATTTCTGTACCTGATTTACCCACTTGCTATTTGAATCTGTTAAAAATAATGTATAGGTTTTTAACAATGTATAGGTTTAGACTTCAGTAACTCTTACTACTACCAAGTTCAGTCACCTCTAGTATATCAACCTGAGTCTGATCTCTCTATGATTCACTGAGCTCTTGTCTATAGGTTAGAGTATATAAACAACCCTTCTCTAGAGGGAGATGATGAGTTTTCTTATCTCTTTACTGATATATCTCATCTAAGAGAGAATAGTCACTACTTTTGATTCTCAAACATGGTATCATAGCATAAGCAAAGAGATTGAGGAATGAGAGAGTGAAAAAGATATAGAGTGTGCACACCAGTTACACTTTGGCAAAATCTTGATCAACACAACTTTGATTGTGTTTTTCAAGGCATTAAAGATCAAATTTGACTTTTTTGAGATTTTCGCTGTGCTTGATTGGGTTGCAAGATACAATATACAGACACAACTTCTCTAGAAAGTTCTAAATTTTTCTCAACTATTTGATATTCTATCGATGGCTAACGTCAATGATAAGTTGCTTCATGATCATCATAAGTTGGAAGTACCAACTATCCAATATGAAGGTTCAAACCATCTTTCAGAATTATGACTTGTGAGACATTGTGCTAGATGATGAAGAGAGACTTCTTTGATCACCAACAGTTGTCAAATTTTGAATTAATCGAAATCAACAACACTTGTCATCATCAAGATGACTATCAAAGACTCTGAAGTCTTAGATAACTTGGAGGTTAAAACTTCAAAAGAGGTTTGGGATACATTCATCAAAAAAGCACAAAAGAGCAACTCGTGAGAGGAAGAGAATGTTTCGCAAGAAGTTGAATACTTTGCAAATGATTGCATGAAATTCACTAGAAGAGCATTTGAATACAATAAAAGATCTGACACAACAACTGAAGAATCTTGGTGGTGCTATAGATGATTACGACTTGGTATTGATAGTGCTCCAAAGTTTACCAGAACCATACTAGCATTTTGTCAAAGCTATGGATGTATGTAAGAAGCTTGTCACATTCGGAGAACTACAGACAATAGCTTTGCAAGAAGCTATGAACATCGATATCAAGTTCACTAAAGCAATTACCATTGATGTTGCTTTCTTCCTTAAGAGGAGAAATCAGAAACGTAATGGACCTCAAGATTCACAATCTAGACACAAAGAGCATTAAGAGAACAAGCAAGGAAGTTCTACACAAGATTCAGAGTGCAAGTTTAGTAATCAACAAACAAAAACCAGAGAATTGTAGCTACCATACGGAACGTGGTCACTTCGCATATGAGTGTCGGAAAAAAACATTTGATCAACGTTCAAACACCAACCAAGATAACTTTGTACAAACATCTGATCATGACGAGAAGCTTTTATTCAGTGCCATATACAAACGTTCATGACCAACAATGGTGGATTGATTATGGAACATCGAATCACATCACACTGAAGGAGTGGGTTCAAGATTCCCATCCTTTAAAAAGACTAGAGATACGACTGGGTGATGGTAAGGGATATCAAGTCAAGGAGAAAAGAACATCCATATCAAACTTCCTTCAGGTCAGATCAAAACCATTGGAGGTGTTTGGTTTGTACATAGTGTAATACACAATTTGTTAAGTTTTGGTAAACTTGTTGCAAATGGATTTCAACTCTCGTTTGATGCACAAGGCTGTTCCATTCTCGACCAAAGATCTGTGGTAGTCACAGAGCTGAAGTTTGACCACTTGTATGAATTACAAGCTTTACCTTGGGTTGCTCTAGTTCTAACTACTGTAACAAATATGAGTAAATTATGACATCTTCTACTTGGACACTTACAGTATCATAAAATACGAAAGTTGTTCTATGAGGACTTGGCCTTTGGTATTTCCAAATTGGTCTCTTTGAACACCGCTTGTGAAGTTTATCTCAAATCTAAGCAGACATGAAGAAAGTTCTCCAAATCTACTACAACACGAGCAATCAAAATCCTTCAACTATTACATATAGATCTCTATGGGTCTATTGAAACTATTTCACTAGGAGGTTCTAAGTATTTCATGTTGGATTGAGATTTCTTCTTGTTCAGAAAGTCTAAAGCACTCTCATATCTTCAACAGCTTGTAAACATAGTGGAACAACAAAATGGACAGCTAGTGAAGAATATACAAAGTGATAGAAGAGGAGAGTTCACTTCTAAGGCTAAAGAAAAATATTTTGATGAGAAGAGGATACTACGACAGTTGACAACGACATACATGTCTCATCAAAATGGAGTAATTGAACGGAAGAATAAAGGTATTGTGGAGATGATAAGAAGTCTTCTCAATGAGCAAGATCTACCAAAAGATCTTTGGGCTGAAGTTGTGAATAATTGCGGTTTACTTTATGAACAGAAGGTCAACAAATGCGGTTCATAACAAAAATCCATTCAAAGTTTTCACAAGAAAGAAACTAGACCTCTCTAACCTACAAATTTTTGGGTGTAAAATATATGCTAAAACTCTTCAAAAGTTGCCTCAAAAGTTGATGATAGATCTCATATCTGTACATTCATATGATATCCACAAGAGAGAAAGGATATAACTCTTGAGTGCTGCAATAGTCGAGATGTAGTATCTTTAGAGGTCTCTTCACCTCTAAATTCACAACATCATTTTTCTAATCTACCACCTCTCTCAATCCGACACCTATTTCAGAGAATCGTGAAGAAGAAGCTCAACAAGAACCATCATCTGCACAAGTTGAAGTAATTGATTCAAGTTCAACTACAATATATTCGCTTCTAGTACACCACACAACTCCATTTTCAAATTTTGCTACTCAACTAAGGAGACCTATCAAAATATAGAAGTTTCTTGCAAGGCTAGAAGATTGTACTGTCATGGCTGAAGCTCAAGGTGATGGAGAAACTATTTCATCCAAGAGGCTTTCAGTAAAGATCAATGGAGACGTGTAATGGAGGAAGAATATGATGCATTACTAAAAAATGAAACATGGAGCCCAGTTCCTCTTCCATGTAACAAGAAATCATTTTACTGTAAGTGGGTTTATAGGATCAAGAGACATGCGGATGGATCTATTAAGAGATATAAGGCTCTACTTGTTGCAAAAAGCTACTTGTAAACTACATGAGAGGATTTTCAAGAGACCTTCACACCTGTGATAAAACTCAACTCCGTTCGAGTTCTTTCTGCCCTGCCCTGGATGTCAAGAATGCATTTCTTAATGTGATTCTTCAAGAAGACATCTACTTGCAGCAACCACCTAGATTTGTTCGTACAAGAAGTGAACAATTAATGTGCAAGCTACATAAGAGATTGTATAGTCTCAAACAAGCTCCAAGAGCTTGGTACCCAAGAATCGACACCTTCTTGAAGCAGCAAGGCTTCTCGATTACTAGAGGTGAGTCAAAATTTTATGTTTTGATTACTTTTCAAGATATTGTGTTATTATTACAGTACGTGGATGACCTGATACTATCTGGAAGTATTCAAGGAAGAGTACAAAATGTTTAACAAGCTTTACTGCAAAAGTTTGATGTGAAGGATCTAGGACTTCTCAACTTTTGTCTTGGAGTTTAATGTTTTGGAAGACAAGGACATGTTATACCTCATTTAAGCAAGATACACAAAAAGTATACTTCGGGGTTTTCAGATGGAGAAATGCAAGCATGCGCCTACTTCCATGGTTATCTCTAAGGAGTGACAACATTCTTTTGTTGCATGCAGATGCAACGGAATTCAAGAAACTGATTGGGAAGTTGATTTACTTGGTTGTCACTACTAGATCAGATCTCTCGTATGCAGTCAACAAACTCAGTCAAAATATGAAATATCTCACAATAATGTATATGAGAGCATCAAAGAGAGTTTAGTGCTATCTCAAGAGAAATACTAATTATGAGTTCAGATATAGCTCAAATAAGTCTCTTAGACTTGTCAAATTTTCAGATGTTGATTGGGCAGGCGATTCTTCAGATCGTATCACAATGTCTAGATTTGCATTTATGCTTGGAGGAGGTGCCATCACTTGGCAGTGTAAAAAGAAGCCAACTCTTGCTTTATCCTCTTCTGAAGTAAAATATCGTGACCTGCTCTGTGTAACGTAGCAAGAGAGATCATTTGACTAACATGGACGTTGGAGGATGTAGGTGTGAACCAGGACACTCCAACAATAATTCGGACTGATAGCATGAGTGCAATAGTATTGACAAAATATCCAATGCATTATGCTAGAACAAAACATACTGAAATGCAAGTCCACTTCATTAGAGAAAAATTAATTTTAGGAGAGATGATTACTAATGAATAACAATGGATGACCAAACTGCTGATATATTCACCAAACTTTTGTATTAAGACAGGTCTCAAAAATTGAGACTTGACCTTGATGTATATTGACTATCACTAAAATTTTAAAAAAAAGTATTAAAGATAATGTCTAGGTTCAAACTTCAATCACTCTTAGTACTACGAAGTTCAATCATCTCTGGTATATCAACTTCAGTCTCATCTCTCTATGATTCACACTTAACTCTTATTTACCTCTTGTCTACAGGTTAGAGTATATAAAAAACCCCCTTTACTAATATATCTATGTGAGGCTACGATCAATTTAGTACGGTCCCCATCAATCGTTTGCAACCATCTAACGTACGTACTTACCTACACCCATTATATTCCAGCTGCAGGTGATCTCAACCACGCGCACGTACCTTCAGGAGTCCAATGAATTACAGAGAACCGCATGCCATTGCCAAGGAATCAAACAATCTCGGGTCGTCTAGATCTTCAGCCGAAGACGTGGATTAGATTTGAAAACGGTTCCATTGAAGAATTAGAGATTAATTACACCAACCTGGGGCCCCATGGACATCAAGCGAGCAATTTTATCTATAAATATCATTGTGGCCAACGGAATTTCATGAAATCTTGAGGACAAAGACAATGAGAAGTCAAAACAGCAAACCGGGCCGCGCAGTATGGACGTACTACTGTGAACAGAGATCCTTATATTACATTAAATCGCGAATGTGCGATACTAGCGAGGATCGGGGGCTGGGGTGCCTGAGCAACGACAGAGCGGGCGGTGGGGTCGATAATAGGAATAGCGGGCCGGGTGGTGGCCTAACTGTACATGGGTGGCTCCCTTAGCCCTGATTTAATAAAATCTCCCTCGCCTTGGCGGGTTCTTCATAAAAAACAAAAAACAAAAACCAAAAACCAAAAAACCAAAAACAAAAAACAAAAAACAAAAAAATCGCGAAGTAGCGTTAGGGTCACATCGATCAAGCATCAAGGGATTTTTCTCATGATCGTGACGGACTTCAAGTCACGTGCAAAGTATTAGAGAAAAGACGGTGCGTACCAGTGTTCGGGAAGGTTTCTGTCGAAAATCGGTAAAATTCCGGTGGATGGAAGGGAAATTTCGGAAATCTTACATTTTCGCCGGAAATTTTGTCTAGTTTCCACTAAAATCTCAACTTTTTCTCTCGGAAATTTTCCGGCAGATTTGGGTAAAGACCGGTAATGTCGATTTTGAACCGGAAATGACACAACGTAACGCCGGTACTCCCCGAACATTGGTGCGTACATGTACATTCCATCTTTTGACTCAAAGCTTCCTCCAGAATCCTCCTCCGGACCCTCTGAGGCCGCGTCTTGGGCCACGAGTCGAAGTGGGGATCTTCAGTCTCACAGTGTCGTTCTAAATTTAGTTCTACGAATAGCTATAGTTAGCGTTCCACGTTCATAGGGACCCACTAGCTACAGTTATGTTCAGTTCCTACTTAAGTATGTGATGATGCTCGATCGATCTAGGAATAGCTAGTTGGATCCGGATATGAATGGGGATCATGAATGTTGACTCTCTAGCTAGTCCTCTGCTGCTGCTTCAGCAGGTACGTACTGTTTTCAGTAAGCTAGCCACGTACGTACATTCCTCGCTACATGGAGCATGCGCGTGCAGGAAACTGCTCAATTGCAAGATCTTCCGCTGATCATTAGAATGCACGACCAAGACTTTCCCGTCGTCTGAACCCTTCGACTGTTACCCCGCTCATATGAATTCTTTGCTTCTAAGGTTCCAAAGAATATAAACTGTGAACCAACTGAATAAATCTGTGGTATACGTACATATATAAACTGTGACGATTTTGGTGATCCCCTCATTCGTACAGCCACAGCTACGTTCTTGCAATGCAACACAGTGATGTTTAAACATTGACAAGTTGATTAAAGAATGGAAGCATTTTCGGTCGCCAGAGAATTTTTATGAACACTGAGTTACATTTCTCATTCTAGATCTAAGGTCTTTAATTGATACCTCGAGCGCTATTTATGCTTACGTATCCTGCTCCTGGACTTGTTTTCCTCCTTCTTCGAATTCCTCTGAAACTACGAGTCACGTTCATCTTGGCCTATGAACATTTATCATACTCACCTTCAGGATGATAACTGTTTACCCTTGCTGTGAGGTTAAAAGTCGGAATCTTCAGAGAACTGCTCTTGTATCTTACTTCACTCAGTAACCTCAAGTTCGAGTCATTATCTCATCAACTAACTGAGTGTTCGAGAGCCCAGATCAGTGATCACAGGAGGACATGTGCAAGATCTTCGAAGTCTTGATCATAAAATACGACTGGGAGACGGGTAAAAGGGAAAAGAATCAAGATAAATGTATTGTATTCGCTTGACAGCAACAGGCATATGTGCATGGACCTTCAATCAAATTAACAAACCTGGAATTTAAGTTTCGCATTAACAAAAGGAGGTAGCAAAGCAGACTAGAGAATCTGTGCTCGAGCTCTACAGAAGTCATATATATGATAGCAAATTGTCTTTTAAAATTCCTCGGATACTTACAAGTTTCACGAGAAGTAAAAGCATTCAACGATTCATCTGTTGAAACTGGACCTCCTCTTGAATAATTTTGTAGCTCATTTCGACTTGAGAATCTCTACTTGACGGGAAAATCTGGTCATCGGCACACTGGCAGAGTGACTGGAGAGTTGTGACGGAGTGCTTAACTTGATTAGGTTGAGAAACTGGTTGCGGTTAACGTTGTAGCAGCACAAGGTCATGCACGATCCTATCCCGTATGTCAGCTGCAGATCGCTTAATTTTACCGGTACAAACATTGAAGTACGTTCCTCAAGAACAGATATCGCCAGCCCTGTCAAGAGACTTTATCCGCTTTTTATCCTTTCCGGTTGGTCGTCATAGTAGACATAGTATTCGAGGTTTGATCTCAATGATTGAAATCAATGAGATCAAACCTTTGCAGGTAAAGCGACTGATACAAAGTTAACAGAAAGTTTGTGTGGGTGGAAGAATCGTAAGGTTGGTGGCACTTCGGAGTGAAACTTGAACAAGTTGAGTTCAACCTGCCACCTGCAGACCAGAGGAATTCAAAGCCAAAGCTGTAGATACAAGTTGGAAGGAATGGCCGGAGCTCACGCGATCGCCTGCAACATGGACATATCGTATCAGACTGCGAACGATACAAGCAAACATTCTTGAGCTCAGATCTAGATACCTTGGCACTACTTAATTATAACGGCATGCACAGCAGTGATCACAGGCTCCTTTAATTTGCTAGCTTCTGTAGCTAGCTCTTTCTTCTTCCCTTTCTTCAAGTGCTGCTTAGAAGTGTAAATGCGTTGAACTCGCAGCTAGCTTGGCAATGCCTGCTCAGCATTCTCGAGCTCGACGATCGATGTGGTCACCAGAAGAAAACATGGGCTGTGGAAGATCGTTGTGCTTTAAGCAAAATGAAACAGCATGGTATCTTCGATTCAGTCGTTGGAACAGTAAATCGAGTCTCAAGAAAAATTAAGACCAGGATCTGCTCAGGATCTGGCCTCTGTTCATGTTGTAGCTTGCACATGCATGTCAGTGAAGAATAATAGCCACTACCTATACCTTCAAGGACCGTCATTTATTACGGTGGGTCCTGCTTAATTTCATTCTTCAACTGGAAAAGATAACATCTCGTCTTTTGAGGACACTGTCATTGACAGATCGATGAGATCGACTAGAGCACAGTTGGTGGATGGATATTCGATTCAAACGGTCCTTTGTTCGGCCGGGAAACAGCACATTTTCAGGTACGTAATCTCAGTTTACAATTTTATATGTACTTACGTACTTCGAATTCAAACCTATTCTATTCAGTTTGGATAACAGTGGTGCACTGCCATGTGCGATGCAACCATTACGTAAATGCGTGTAAATATGACACTGTCGATTCCATGCTCATCTGCTGAGCTGATTGCACCAGAATTTCGGGATTCGCAGGATTCGATTCGAATTCGTTTCATTCTAAATGAGAGATTCGGACAATGTTCATGATATATATATATCTCTCCTGCAGCTGAATTCGAAGATTCTGGATTACATGTTGACGAGTATCAATCTGAATGAGTTGATTACAACGAGTGGACGGGTACCAAGGAGGACAAGTACGTCGAAGTGTCGAGCAGTACAGCAGGCTGCAGATTCTAGTTCGAATTCGGGCCGGGTTCAGCAAGCGCTTTGGAGAAAGAGCTTGAAGCGCTGGTGATCGTCCGATCATCGAGTTCGCTGACACCTACTCACGTGTGATACACACATGATTGCGTCGCGTGTGTCCCTCGCGTGTGATATCACTGCTGACCAAGCCCGCAGCTGTGGCACAGTTGCGCTAATTACGTCTCGTCTTATACGTGCGAGTTAATTAGTGATCGGCCCCAGCAAGCCCGCAGCTGTGGCACAGTTGTGCTAATTACGTCTCGTCTTATACGTGCGAGTTAATTAGTGATCGGCCCCAGATTCGTGGTCGCATGTAACCGGGTTCCCGCTGATTACCGCAGTCTCCGAGGCTCGAACTGCAACTGCGACCGTGGTTACGGTATCAACTGCACGGTTGAAACGGCGTGATCACGGTTACGGTCTCAACTACACAGTCACCGACCTCAAAGCACAGTAATGGGTTCTCCGTCCATTTTCCGTTCATTTTGAATTAGGCACAGTTTCACAAGAAACTCGTCCGTTCTCCGTTCATTTTGAATTAGGCACAGTTCAACAAAAAATTGTCAGGTTTCTCAGATGTGCTCAGAAACGTGGTGGTCTTGATAGTCCTTGTGATAGTCTCACAATGCGCGAAATGTGAGCATCAGTAACACACACGCAGTGTTCGTTAACCTCGAGCTTTCGTTAATACAGCTTTGATATTGCGTCTGATCGCTTGATATTGCGCCCCATAAGTCTGATCATCAGTGTATTGCGTTTTGAAGTCTGATCTGCAGTGATGTTTTGTTCTTCTGCGACAGTGAGCAGCTACGGGAGACGTAATTTACAGTACTTGGTGGACTGCTTGGAAACTAATATGTGTTGCTCTCATCTGTTACTGAAGGTTTCGGTCTTAGCGTATGCAGAAAGTGGATTCAGGACATATGACGGATGCGACAGATGCAGCAAAAAGTTATGTGGGTTATTTTGTTCGAGATGTAAAAGTGAACGTCTGTCGTCGATAAAATGTTTCAGATTGCAGCTTCTGGTAGCGGATGAAAGTGCCAACGCGTGGGCCATAGCATGGGAAGCTGGGAGAGATTTTCTAGGCATAAGTGCCTCGGCTTATAGTCTACTGGAATTACGTGGAGATGACAATGTTTTGATGGAGCGGATCGTTGGTCAGCATTGGTACTGTCATTTCACCATTGTGACAAGTAAAGTTGTTGGAGGAAAATATATTCGGATCGACCAAGCACAGCCCTGTGGAAAACGACAGTTATTCGGTGTCTCTTCATCTCTTCCAGATTCAGAAAGGCGAATGTCTACTACTCGAATTGTCATTCCTACCCAGTGTGTTATACCAGGGTCGAGCACAAGCACCACACCGGAGCAGGAGATCAACTTTCGTGGAGAGGAGACACATAAAGTACCTGCAGAAGAGAGACAGAGAGATAAAGTAGCGAATTCTCATGATTATAAGAGTGGTTTTTTTGTGGGGTTTTCAGTGGGATCTATGGCCGTGTTATTATCGATGGTTATGTTTGCTTTTGCTATATTGAAGTGGTGGCGGTGACCTTTCGTGATGGACTGTAATATGTGTTACGCATACAGTCAAAATGTATGGTTATATTTTTAACATTTTGAATGAATAGATGGCAGTCTTCGCGTATACACATTTCTTCGTCTATTATGTATCTTCTGCGTCATGTTATCTCCCTGTAGTGTTTACCGAAACTCTAGAAATGAATGTAAAACACGAGAGAGCTTGAGCAGCGCGCTCAGTGCGTGAAATGATCGGTCGCACTGAGCGCATCTAGTCGCGCGCTACACAGTGCGACAAGTGTAGTGTCGCAGTGCGACAGTACACAGTGCGACATGTGACACTACGACATGTGACACTACACAGTGCGACAAGTGTAGTGTCGCAGTGCGATAATTATCGCAGTGCGATAATTGTTCGGTCGCACTGAGCCCTCAGTGCGATAATTGTTCGGTCGCACTGAGCCCTCAGTGCGACCGACCATTTGAAAACGATTTGACACCATCATCTTCGACGCCGAGATGTCCTCAACAGAAAAGGTCTTTTCAGCATCGACGCAGTTTGCGAACAGGCAGCTCTTCTTCTCAACATTTCAAACAGCTTTCACTAAGATGACTAACTTCTGCTCAGTGCGATATATCTCAGTGCGATACATTCACGATCGCATTGAGCTGTTGGGGTTGTTACTTAAGTGCGACCAGTCAGTGATTCGCACTCAGTGCGATCTTGGACAGGTCGCACTGAGCGAGCGAGGTTAACTGCTTGCCTTTGGCATAAGGGTACTTTGAGAAGAGTTTAAGTAAAAACATAGAGTAACCAAATGATAAAACAAGACACTTTATTAACTTACTCCAGTTTCTCCCTACATAGATTAACCAAGTCAGAAAACAGATTAACCAAGTAAGAAAACAACACTTTATTAAATGGATTTCAGTTTCTTCATAAATTCAGTCGCTTGAACGATAGTGCAAGAACGCCAAATCAAATTGATTTCCTCCTCTGACATAGCGCCCCAGTAGTTCTTAAGAGCAGGATAAGGATCTCTTCCAAAAGCCTGTCTATACTTGGCAGCTACATAACCTGGGGTATCTTGGGTGCTGTTTGCCCATGATTTCAACCATGGTAGGAGTACATTCATGAGATAATCATCTCTGTCCATGTCACCTGACTCAGGCATGAAAGAAGGGGGATGGATTGCGTTGAATGGATGATTAGTACTATTCTTCTCAGGAGAGTCATCTATCAACAACACATCTCGTGTACACAAGTTAAACGCGAACAGTCGAGAAAAATCCTTCAGATACAAGTAATTACCACTAGCAGCTTCTCTGATAGTCTTGAAACGACTACACATGGGTTGTGCGAAGATTCTGCAGATCTGCATTATACAATAATGAGACAAGGTAAATAGAAAAAAAAGTGAAACAAAGGGAAGATATGTATAGTACGATCACTATTAACAGAAACAAAGTGAAAAGAAAATGGAAACATTGTGAAGATCTGTATCCTACAACCAAGAAACGGAAGCATAATACAAATAGCAATGAGTTTGTTTGCAGTTACCTGGCCTGAAGCGATCCCTGTAGGCAAGTACTTTTTGGTCTCCATGGATCGAAGGAGGGCGTTGCAGTTGGTAAGAGTTTTGGATGTCCATATCAGCACTTGAAAATCCTGACAGCATATCTCCATGAACTCTTTAACTCCTTTTCGTGCCACATAGAATAAATCCTTTTTGGCACTCTGAACTTGGTAACCTCTCTCCTTAGCTCCTTGAAGCTCTAAGTCATTACGTCCGGTTCTTATCAACAAACCGTTCAGATCTAGAATCAGTGTCTTCCTTCTGATCACACTAGGATCTGTCAATCTGGGATAGAAGAGTTTAGAAGAACGAAGGCGAGTGACATCGTTCTTTAACCTCTCCAACTCCTCATCCTGTAGTTGTATGCGGTCGTACATGTCTTGTTCTCTCTGGATCGCTTCTGTTATTCGGAGGTTTACACTTTCTTCTTCCTCTCTTTTCATCGCAAGTCGAACATCTAAATCCTCCTCCTCCCTTCTCTTGTTCAAAAGAGTCTCTGATTCCCCTACATGGCATGGATGTAGAAAGTTTAGAAGCAAATACATCACCAAAAAGCCTGTAACCGGGTCCGCGCACAGTGCGACGGAGAGCTCTCGTCGCACTCTCAGTGCGTCGGTGTGTATTGGTCGCACTGAGCGCGCGAGGTTTACGCGGCGCATAGTGCGACGAGAGCCCCGTCGCCCTGTGCGCGCGTAGTGCTACGGCCGCGCGCTCAGTGCGACAGGAACACAGTCGCACTGAGCGCGAGTCCGCAGTCTTGCTTGCTAGCAAGACCGCTCAGTGCGACAGCGTTCTAGTCGCACTGAGCGCGAGTCCGCAGTCTTGCTAGCAAGACCGCTCAGTGCGACAGGAACACAGTCGCACACATAAATCTTCAGTGCGACTGGAGATTATTGTCGCACTGCGCACCTGCCACATAAATCTTCAGTGCGACGTGCGATTAATTGTCGCACTGCGCACCTGACCTTAAGGCCGCGCTCAGTGCGACCTCAGGCCCTTCGCACTGTGCTATCTTGCATGTATGACCTATGTACAACATCACCAAACAAGGATTTCCCTGAACTCTACACACTTAAACAAGGATTTCATTGAACACTACACACTTCACTGAAGCAAGAGATATGAACCAAAGTAACTCAGAGAAGCACATAATACAGACACAAATAACCAGAAAACACAACCAAATAATACACAAAGATACCCTAAACATAGATAGCCGAAGTCACTCAAAGGAGAAAATAGACTTACCTCTATCATCGTGGACGTGGCCAACACCAAGCTCATCCACCATTGGATTGGGAGTACTCTCTTGTACTTCGTGCTCAATGGAGAATACTAACGCCTCCTCTCTCAAGATATCCAAGTGTCGCATGAGATGGGTTAAAGCCATCCCACAGAAAGTCTCTACGGAGACTCCTTTCCTCTGTTCTCGTATGTGCTTCTGCAGATGTAACACTTCTGCCTCCAGATTCTCGAACATGAATAAGGACCAATCATAATCCTTTTCTTCTCCTTCCACTTTAGATTTGACGTACAAAGCAAGTTGACCTGTAACAGCTTTAGGCCTTCTTCTCGCCAAGAGAACCGCATTCAAACACTGAAAAGCAGATCTCCATCCCTCGTATGCACATTCTCTTGCAAAGTATCTTTTCCCCACTTTATCATACTCAGGAAACCAATCGTCTATTCGAACATGTCTCACGAATGGGGGTAAGATCACTGATCCTTCAGGAATAACAAAGGCTTCCCGGATTAAGTCAAGGGTCAACTTGAACTCTCTATCCCCAATTTTGGCCATTCGTGTTGCTGCATTATAGGATTGGATGAAAGCCATACAAACTCCAATCTGACATAAACAAACATTACACATTACAATAAATATAGTGTATAACCAACCATCACCCAATAAAAGGAAGCACTTTAAGTCAAGAAGGGACTAATGGTAGATTACTTACGTCAGGCCGAGGAAAGTCGAAGGAGAAAGCGATCAATAATCCCAACTTCTCTAGATCGTCCTCGTCTATTTCGCTCAAAGCTTGACTAATACTTTCTTTATCCATCCATTGCCAAACGATACGTCTCTGAACATCGTGTTGAGAAGTAAACGTAATTAAGAAGGGTCCTTCTTCTCGCGGTGCCATACTTGCACCTCCTTGCACCTCGTTCCTTCACTGCGGGCTGGTTCGCCCCTAAACTCCTGGCTCCAAGAGATCACTCTGAAAATAAAGCGAATATGTCAGTTAATATAGGAATGAGAAAACGAGCCAAATATCGAAGAGAAAACAGCACGACGCACTCGCGCGCACAGTGCGACGGGGCTCTCGTCGCACTGTGCCCCGAGTTAACCTCGCGCGCTCAGTGCGACCAGTACACACTGACGCGCTGAGAGTGCGACGACAGCACACTGTCGCACTGTGCGCGGAGGGCTCTCGTCGTCGCACTGTGCGCGGAGGGCTCTCGTCTCGCCTAAACCCTTTCACTTCTAAACTTTGTACATCGCATTCATATAATATTGTCCGATAGAAGAGCACAAGCCAACAACATAAGGAATCGAAACTCCAAGTGGTCGGACCAACAAGGAATGAAAACTCCAACTGAAGATCGCTAATACTCCATGTGGTCGATCGGTAGTTGCCTCTGGGCGGAAGCAAGTGCGTTCAGTGCGACTAGGCGGAAGTGCAGAGTGCGAAAGTAGTGCGGAAGCGCGTTTAGTGCGGAAGCGCGTTTAGTGCGACAGTGGGCGGAAGCGAGTTGTAGTGCGACGATGAGGTTCAGTGCGAAGCTTGTGAACTTTAGGAACCAGTGCGAAGCTTTTGAAGTAGTGCGACTGCGCGGAAGAGTGTAAAACAAGGAAGCTTTTAAAATAGTGCGACCAGCGGAAGAGTGTTAAACAAGGAAGAGTTTAGATGCGGTGTAAATCGCGATCAGTGCGATGGTGGGTGAAAAACCTAATTTCAGAACTAAATAAGTGGTCGCACTGAGCCTAGACTTGTAGCCGCGCTCAATGCGACACGTAGCAGAAACCTAAAAAAGTACGAAAGAACTCAGTGCGATCATAGCTCTCAGTGCGATTGAGAGCATATCGCACTGAGAGAACACTTGTCGCAGTGCACTCTCAGTGCGACAAGTATACTGACGCACTGAGAGCTCAGTGCGACCGCTGTATAGTCGCACTGAGCGACAAGTGTAGTCTTTAAACACTTTACCGCACTGCAGTCAGTGCGACCAGTGTATAGTCGCACTACAGTTAGTGCGACCGCTGACTTGTCGCACTTAGCGACAAGTGTGGTATTTAGTGTAATGTTCAGTTTTTAGTTCTTGTTCTAGTTAGTTTTTGAAATGTTTAGTTTATGAGTTTTTAGAGGTTCATATATCATCCACAAATTAAAGGAACAAATTAGAGTCACCCTCCAGGGAGTTGAACCCTGACAGGCCAAATCGACCTGGTCCGACAGGGTGTCCTGCACAGAACAAAACATATAACACAAAAGCCACAAGCAAAAAGATACGAAATTATCGCAAATACAATGAAGGACCACTAGATGCCCAGGTATGTTGTTGTCCACGAGATCGTCACCACTAGATGCCCAGGTATGTTGTTGTCTACTTTCGCACTCTGCACTTCCGCCTAGTCGCACTGAACGCACTTGCTTCCGCCCAGAGGCAACTACCGATCGACCACATGGAGTATTAGCGATCTTCAGTTGGAGTTTTCATTCCTTGTTGGTCCGACCACTTGGAGTTTCGATTCCTTATGTTGTTGGCTTGTGCTCTTCTATCGGACAATATTATATGAATGCGATGTACAAAGTTTAGAAGTGAAAGGGTTTAGGCGAGACGAGAGCCCTCCGCGCACAGTGCGACGACGAGAGCCCTCCGCGCACAGTGCGACAGTGTGCTGTCGTCGCACTCTCAGCGCGTCAGTGTGTACTGGTCGCACTGAGCGCGCGAGGTTAACTCGGGGCACAGTGCGACGAGAGCCCCGTCGCACTGTGCGCGCGAGTGCGTCGTGCTGTTTTCTCTTCGATATTTGGCTCGTTTTCTCATTCCTATATTAACTGACATATTCGCTTTATTTTCAGAGTGATCTCTTGGAGCCAGGAGTTTAGGGGCGAACCAGCCCGCAGTGAAGGAACGAGGTGCAAGGAGGTGCAAGTATGGCACCGCGAGAAGAAGGACCCTTCTTAATTACGTTTACTTCTCAACACGATGTTCAGAGACGTATCGTTTGGCAATGGATGGATAAAGAAAGTATTAGTCAAGCTTTGAGCGAAATAGACGAGGACGATCTAGAGAAGTTGGGATTATTGATCGCTTTCTCCTTCGACTTTCCTCGGCCTGACGTAAGTAATCTACCATTAGTCCCTTCTTGACTTAAAGTGCTTCCTTTTATTGGGTGATGGTTGGTTATACACTATATTTATTGTAATGTGTAATGTTTGTTTATGTCAGATTGGAGTTTGTATGGCTTTCATCCAATCCTATAATGCAGCAACACGAATGGCCAAAATTGGGGATAGAGAGTTCAAGTTGACCCTTGACTTAATCCGGGAAGCCTTTGTTATTCCTGAAGGATCAGTGATCTTACCCCCATTCGTGAGACATGTTCGAATAGACGATTGGTTTCCTGAGTATGATAAAGTGGGGAAAAGATACTTTGCAAGAGAATGTGCATACGAGGGATGGAGATCTGCTTTTCAGTGTTTGAATGCGGTTCTCTTGGCGAGAAGAAGGCCTAAAGCTGTTACAGGTCAACTTGCTTTGTACGTCAAATCTAAAGTGGAAGGAGAAGAAAAGGATTATGATTGGTCCTTATTCATGTTCGAGAATCTGGAGGCAGAAGTGTTACATCTGCAGAAGCACATACGAGAACAGAGGAAAGGAGTCTCCGTAGAGACTTTCTGTGGGATGGCTTTAACCCATCTCATGCGACACTTGGATATCTTGAGAGAGGAGGCGTTAGTATTCTCCATTGAGCACGAAGTACAAGAGAGTACTCCCAATCCAATGGTGGATGAGCTTGGTGTTGGCCACGTCCACGATGATAGAGGTAAGTCTATTTTCTCCTTTGAGTGACTTCGGCTATCTATGTTTAGGGTATCTTTGTGTATTATTTGGTTGTGTTTTCTGGTTATTTGTGTCTGTATTATGTGCTTCTCTGAGTTACTTTGGTTCATATCTCTTGCTTCAGTGAAGTGTGTAGTGTTCAATGAAATCCTTGTTTAAGTGTGTAGAGTTCAGGGAAATCCTTGTTTGGTGATGTTGTACATAGGTCATACATGCAAGATAGCACAGTGCGAAGGGCCTGAGGTCGCACTGAGCGCGGCCTTAAGGTCAGGTGCGCAGTGCGACAATTAATCGCACGTCGCACTGAAGATTTATGTGGCAGGTGCGCAGTGCGACAATAATCTCCAGTCGCACTGAAGATTTATGTGTGCGACTGTGTTCCTGTCGCACTGAGCGGTCTTGCTAGCAAGACTGCGGACTCGCGCTCAGTGCGACTAGAACGCTGTCGCACTGAGCGGTCTTGCTAGCAAGCAAGACTGCGGACTCGCGCTCAGTGCGACTGTGTTCCTGTCGCACTGAGCGCGCGGCCGTAGCACTACGCGCGCACAGGGCGACGGGGCTCTCGTCGCACTATGCGCCGCGTAAACCTCGCGCGCTCAGTGCGACCAATACACACCGACGCACTGAGAGTGCGACGAGAGCTCTCCGTCGCACTGTGCGCGGACCCGGTTACAGGCTTTTTGGTGATGTATTTGCTTCTAAACTTTCTACATCCATGCCATGTAGGGGAATCAGAGACTCTTTTGAACAAGAGAAGGGAGGAAGAGGATTTAGATGTTCGACTTGCGATGAAAAGAGAGGAAGAAGAAAGTGTAAACCTCCGAATAACAGAAGCGATCCAGAGAGAACAAGACATGTACGACCGCATACAACTACAGGATGAGGAGTTGGAGAGGTTAAAGAACGATGTCACTCGCCTTCGTTCTTCTAAACTCTTCTATCCCAGATTGACAGATCCTAGTGTGATCAGAAGGAAGACACTGATTCTAGATCTGAACGGTTTGTTGATAAGAACCGGACGTAATGACTTAGAGCTTCAAGGAGCTAAGGAGAGAGGTTACCAAGTTCAGAGTGCCAAAAAGGATTTATTCTATGTGGCACGAAAAGGAGTTAAAGAGTTCATGGAGATATGCTGTCAGGATTTTCAAGTGCTGATATGGACATCCAAAACTCTTACCAACTGCAACGCCCTCCTTCGATCCATGGAGACCAAAAAGTACTTTCCTACAGGGATCGCTTCAGGCCAGGTAACTGCAAACAAACTCATTGCTATTTGTATTATGCTTCCGTTTCTTGGTTGTAGGATACAGATCTTCACAATGTTTCCATTTTCTTTTCACTTTGTTTCTGTTAATAGTGATCGTACTATACATATCTTCCCTTTGTTTCACTTTTTTTTCTATTTACCTTGTCTCATTATTGTATAATGCAGATCTGCAGAATCTTCGCACAACCCATGTGTAGTCGTTTCAAGACTATCAGAGAAGCTGCTAGTGGTAATTACTTGTATCTGAAGGATTTTTCTCGACTGTTCGCGTTTAACTTGTGTACACGAGATGTGTTGTTGATAGATGACTCTCCTGAGAAGAATAGTACTAATCATCCATTCAACGCAATCCATCCCCCTTCTTTCATGCCTGAGTCAGGTGACATGGACAGAGATGATTATCTCATGAATGTACTCCTACCATGGTTGAAATCATGGGCAAACAGCACCCAAGATACCCCAGGTTATGTAGCTGCCAAGTATAGACAGGCTTTTGGAAGAGATCCTTATCCTGCTCTTAAGAACTACTGGGGCGCTATGTCAGAGGAGGAAATCAATTTGATTTGGCGTTCTTGCACTATCGTTCAAGCGACTGAATTTATGAAGAAACTGAAATCCATTTAATAAAGTGTTGTTTTCTTACTTGGTTAATCTGTTTTCTGACTTGGTTAATCTATGTAGGGAGAAACTGGAGTAAGTTAATAAAGTGTCTTGTTTTATCATTTGGTTACTCTATGTTTTTACTTAAACTCTTCTCAAAGTACCCTTATGCCAAAGGCAAGCAGTTAACCTCGCTCGCTCAGTGCGACCTGTCCAAGATCGCACTGAGTGCGAATCACTGACTGGTCGCACTTAAGTAACAACCCCAACAGCTCAATGCGATCGTGAATGTATCGCACTGAGATATATCGCACTGAGCAGAAGTTAGTCATCTTAGTGAAAGCTGTTTGAAATGTTGAGAAGAAGAGCTGCCTGTTCGCAAACTGCGTCGATGCTGAAAAGACCTTTTCTGTTGAGGACATCTCGGCGTCGAAGATGATGGTGTCAAATCGTTTTCAAATGGTCGGTCGCACTGAGGGCTCAGTGCGACCGAACAATTATCGCACTGAGGGCTCAGTGCGACCGAACAATTATCGCACTGAGGGCTCAGTGCGACCGAACAATTATCGCACTGCGATAATTATCGCACTGCGACACTACACTTGTCGCACTGTGTAGTGTCACATGTCGTAGTGTCACATGTCGCACTGTGTAGCGCGCGACTAGATGCGCTCAGTGCGACCGATCATTTCGCGCACTGAGCGCGCTGCTCAAGCTCTCTCGTGTTTTACATTCATTTCTAGAGTTTCGGTAAACACTACAGGGAGATAACATGACGCAGAAGATACATAATAGACGAAGAAATGTGTATACGCGAAGACTGCCATCTATTCATTCAAAATGTTAAAAATATAACCATACATTTTGACTGTATGCGTAACACATATTACAGTCCATCACGAAAGGTCACCGCCACCACTTCAATATAGCAAAAGCAAACATAACCATCGATAATAACACGGCCATAGATCCCACTGAAAACCCCACAAAAAAACCACTCTTATAATCATGAGAATTCGCTACTTTATCTCTCTGTCTCTCTTCTGCAGGTACTTTATGTGTCTCCTCTCCACGAAAGTTGATCTCCTGCTCCGGTGTGGTGCTTGTGCTCGACCCTGGTATAACACACTGGGTAGGAATGACAATTCGAGTAGTAGACATTCGCCTTTCTGAATCTGGAAGAGATGAAGAGACACCGAATAACTGTCGTTTTCCACAGGGTTGTGCTTGGTCGATCCGAATATATTTTCCTCCAACAACTTTACTTGTCACAATGGTGAAATGACAGTACCAATGCTGACCAACGATCCGCTCCATCAAAACATTGTCATCTCCACGTAATTCCAGTAGACTATAAGCCGAGGCACTTATGCCTAGAAAATCTCTCCCAGCTTCCCATGCTATGGCCCACGCGTTGGCACTTTCATCCGCTACCAGAAGCTGCAATCTGAAACATTTTATCGACGACAGACGTTCACTTTTACATCTCGAACAAAATAACCCACATAACTTTTTGCTGCATCTGTCGCATCCGTCATATGTCCTGAATCCACTTTCTGCATACGCTAAGACCGAAACCTTCAGTAACAGATGAGAGCAACACATATTAGTTTCCAAGCAGTCCACCAAGTACTGTAAATTACGTCTCCCGTAGCTGCTCACTGTCGCAGAAGAACAAAACATCACTGCAGATCAGACTTCAAAACGCAATACACTGATGATCAGACTTATGGGGCGCAATATCAAGCGATCAGACGCAATATCAAAGCTGTATTAACGAAAGCTCGAGGTTAACGAACACTGCGTGTGTGTTACTGATGCTCACATTTCGCGCATTGTGAGACTATCACAAGGACTATCAAGACCACCACGTTTCTGAGCACATCTGAGAAACCTGACAATTTTTTGTTGAACTGTGCCTAATTCAAAATGAACGGAGAACGGACGAGTTTCTTGTGAAACTGTGCCTAATTCAAAATGAACGGAAAATGGACGGAGAACCCATTACTGTGCTTTGAGGTCGGTGACTGTGTAGTTGAGACCGTAACCGTGATCACGCCGTTTCAACCGTGCAGTTGATACCGTAACCACGGTCGCAGTTGCAGTTCGAGCCTCGGAGACTGCGGTAATCAGCGGGAACCCGGTTACATGCGACCACGAATCTGGGGCCGATCACTAATTAACTCGCACGTATAAGACGAGACGTAATTAGCGCAACTGTGCCACAGCTGCGGGCTTGCTGCTGACATTTGATGAACTGACTTCATGCGGCCGCTAGTAGCTAGGGTGCTGTAGCTACCGAATGCAAATTAAAGAACCATTGAATGCCGTACAAAATCAAAGCAGACGTCTCTATGAGCGGACGTGCATCTTAGCACCGATTTACCGTCACTCGTCTTACAACAGATCTAGTATGCACATCTTCTCGAGCTCCTAAAAGCAACTAAGTGAAAAGCACACTAGATACTAGACACTAGATACTCCCGCGAAGTAATCTTAATGTTACCCTCTCCTGATTAATATGAGCTCAGCCTGGCAGAGTGAACTTATCAGGTCCCGGTCGAGATGGGAGCAACATAGTTCCCAAACGTTCATAGTAAAACTCTGAACGTTTCTGGTGTACCCCTTCCCGGCCGGGGGAGTATAAAGATCATAAAAAAGCAGGTGCATCCGGATGCAGTTTTGTATATAATATACGTGCACCTTGTTTACTAGTCACTGTGGAGTCTATCAGCTGAATGTATGTGTGTGCGGATATGGAGATTCTCCCGTTCACAAGCAGGGAATCAATGATCCTTCACCTTGTTGATCGACAAGGAAGCCCTCACTCGCAGCCAGCTGATTCATACGCACTATCAGATTCACTATGCACTATGAGATTCTTTTGGATAAGATTATCGTTCAGCACTTCTCCATCTGCACATAAAACAGTGAAAAGATCGATGAATAGTATCTAGAGAGATGAACCTTAAGTAGGCTAATTAAAACGCACTTAATTATAACGATAAAAGACAACAGTACCCTCTGAACCAACAAAGAAAACGATTTAATAAGCAGAATAGTAGTTACCTATTAGGGGTTGTCACAGTTAAACGTAAAGATTTTTCTACGGTGGACGGAGAAAAGCAGTAAGAAACAACTTTGTCTAGGATCGTGGTTCACAGGGAGGTGAGATTTTGAGTAGAAAGAACCCATTTTTTCGTTAATTATTTTTCTCATTGACACCGAAATATTCATAACTTACGTGGATACATTATTTTACTGACACAGCTCACGGTTGAAACGAACTGCAAGTGAATATGCATGCAACTTCAGTTTCGGTGCAGGGAGGCGCGTCCGGACAAGCGGACAAATCGGCTGAAAATAGTGGCAAGGGGTTGGCAGCGGGAGGCTTCTAGTCGGTTTTTGAAACACGACCGCGGCGCGTTTAATATTTTGCGCGTCTGAGGTGCAGCCGTTTAGGTTACTGGCGATTTGGAGGGGTGTTGGGGGTTCTCGTTCTCGCGTATGATTTTCATCTTGTGGCAGTTCTCGCTCGATGTTCTCTTTTCTAGCCCGTCCGCGGTGCTGGCTACGCTTGAGGTTAGTGGCGAGTTCGGGGGTCTTGTTCTGCGTGTAGTCAGCTTCTCGTCTGCATGCGTCTTTTTGCATTAGAGGTCTGTTTGTCCTCTACGTTTTGGAATTGGCCGCGACTTCTTTTCGCTCTGTCGGCTTCTCGAATTGGATGGGAAAAATTCGACAATTCCAGCACTCTTTGTGCTTTGGTCATGCTTGTATCGGCGGGACTGACGTCAGATGAGGGACGATGCGGTGGACGGGAGTGTCGTGTTGCTGCTGGTTGCGATCTTCTACACGGTGGAAGGTTTTCATTGCCGTCTTTCGGTTCATGTTTTTCTTTCGTTGCTTCTTTTCATGCTCGAACGAGCGCGCGACTGTCGTTCTTCCGGCCGTCGCTCTGCGCTCACGGTTTCTTTTGGTTTCTTATACCGTTTCCTGTGGGTGTTGCTCTTATTACTGACAGAAGTTCCCGAGATGGTGCAGGTTCTGCTGCCTGCAGGGACTGTCGACTTCCAGTTCTTGTCGGCATCACTTCGCAGTCTCTGGCTTCCTTTCTTTCATTCTTCTGTTTCTTTTTGGCTTTCGCAGCTTTGTTTCGTGTCGGTGATTGTCTTTCAGCTGCCGTTGTGCTGTCGTCGTCGTAGTTTTGTTACTGGGCTCTGGACATCATGTCCAACTGCGACGGTGTACGTTCTCGTTTCCTCGCTGCTTTGTCTTTCTTTCATGGTTACAGGTACTTCACTCTCCCTGTCTTGTTTTCGACTCGATGATGAGAGAGCAAGTGTTGTGATGGCCGCCGTGGATCTTGACGTGGTACCAGACCGAGAGTCCGTTTCCGAGAATGCACTTAGTCCTGTGTCAGTGTCTTCTGTTGGCGAGTCCTGTTACACTACAGATGTTCTGTACATTCCTGACGGTTATTTGTCACCTCTTCCATCTCTGGATGACCTACTGTCCTCTCGTGCTACAGTCCTAGCTTTCCATGAGGGAGTTGTTCTTTTTCAATTTAATTGCTTTTGTATTTACTTAGACTTGTTGTTCTCATCGCATCCACCACACTTTCTTCTGGATAGAGATTTTGTAAAGGTGGGCCGCTCCTTCTCGGCTCTGTCCGGGCCGTTCATGTATTTGGGAACTAGTGACGACGGGTACTGGGTAGTCTTGAGAACAGGTTCTTTCGCATGTTCTCTTATCCTAGGTATTACATAGATGAGCAGCAACTTTCTGCGCCCTACTGTTCATCTAATCTATCGTTCTCGTAAGCTGCCATGTGTTTGCTCTATACTGCATCCTGAGTGCTTTCGATACATCTGCCCTCATTTTCCAGAGCCGAGCCGCTTGAATGTTTCTTCGGAGGCAAGCGAGAGCGAAGAAATCAACGCCCCCTAGCTACAGGACATTAGAGCTATCTGTTACAGAATGCCGAACTGGGGGGATCTAGATTTGTGTTATTTCTCCATGTTGCAGGAGTTTCTTCAGTCCCAGTGCTCTTCTGGCATTTTCTCAGTGGAACGGGGGGGGCGCACTGCTGCACCTTCACTACCAAGGTGTCATAGCCATATCTGCGAAGTCATGCCAGGAGGTGAAAAAGCGGATTATGTCTACCTTGGGCTGGAGTCATCGACGTCCTGCAGGCGCTGAGATCTGCGTAAAGGGACTAACTAACAAGGGGTTGCATACTTACATCGGGATGATTGGGTATTTTATGAAGGACGAGGCCGAGGATCACCATCACATCCACATGAAAAACATCTCTGAGAGTATGCTGATAGATGGCAAAGAGTTGTATACGCTTTTGGGTGCTTGTGATACTAAAAACCGTGTTGAGTTGAGTTATGCTAATATCCTAGCGCGTGCACTGCAGTATAATAAGTATAAAAGTACTTATCCTCTCTCAGCTACTTTCAGCAGCTGTCTTCGAGGAATGATCGAGTCTGGAAAGTATTCACGTTCGCAGAGTTAATTCGTTATGGAAATCTTTTGTGCATCCGGAGCAGGTAACACCTGAGGATATCTAGAATATCTTCTTTTGACAAGAGCAGCGCAGGTGTGCTCATTGTATAGGCAGGTACATGGACGCAGTCGAAGATACAAGTGCAGTCCAAAATGGAGGCGAAGATGGAGCTGGAGTCGAAAATGAACACCAAGATGGACGCAGAGGTGTGCCTGCTGGAGTAGCCCCCCCAGATCTCAGTGCGGGGCGTCGCGATCGATGCTGCCCCTTCCTGACTATGTTCCATTAGCGGACGCCTTTCTTAAGCCAAGTGGGTCAGAGAGAGCGCGCAATACAGTCTTACTCGATCTGACATAGTCTATTACTGTATTTCGATGCAACTTTACTTTCTGCTCGACTCCGAAGATATATACGTTATTCTGCCTTTCCACTGTACAGCAGACCCCAGCAGTCGTTTACACTTGGAACTCTGCTTTGTGCTCGGCTCGATATGCAGTAGTGTACTTTTTTCCCGTTTTGCAGTCCACACACTGCGTAGCAGTAATATAGAGTTTTTAACTTAGGTTGCCGGTAGAATGGTGACCGACCTGACGAGAAGTAGTTTTCTGCGGAGTAGTAACTTAGGTTGCTGCTACTGTGGTGGCCCAGTGGCTATGAGAAGTATTATTCTCGTATAGAGTGTATACGTTTGAGAACATCAAAATAAAGTTATAGCGGACCCACTGTCGTCTTTTTTCCTTCACAGCGTTTCCTTTTCCTTCACTTGTTGCAGCGGAGGCGTAAAAAGAAAAGAAGCAAATCGGTTTTCCTTCACAGCATTTCCTTCACTTGTTGCAGCCGAGGTGTAAAAAGAAAAGAAGCAAAAGACCCCTTTTGCCGTCAAATATTTTCCGTTTAATTTATGTTTGGAGCACCTCCCAAAAAGAACCCCGTGAAGGGTGAATATGCATGCTTCGAAAAATGCTCGGGTGAGAGTTTCCTGCTAACAACTCCGGAAATACTCCCAGAAAACACATGCAGATCTCTGAACGAAGTAATAACTCTTGGAATCTCTTGGAAAGGTTCAAAGTTTAGCTCCTATGCTGTATACATTTGAAAGAGAGACAAATGAGACATAGTCCATGATGACATTTGAAAGAGAGATAAAGGACACACAGTCCATGGTGACAATATTTGACGAGTGTTGAGTCATGATTGCATGTTACAACTCAGTTCACTAACATAACGTCATTGATCTCGAGATATGGTGGTGGATGAGCAATTCCTTCAAAATCAAATATGACATCTTGTTTTCTATGATCAGCAATTTCTAGTGCCAATATTTCTTCCTTGTCAGGATTCTTCCTCAGTATGGAAAAAAACTTATATCTCAGTTGAGATGTCGATCTGTAATTGACATTTGCATGAATTCGCTCACGAGGATACAACAGCTGCATTTGAGATATAAGATCAGTACAAATAGAACCATTAATAGTTACATTGTATAACTATTCAAACTCAATGAATAGTTCAACATTTTCATGGAATTTGTGGAAGAAAACAGATTAGATACGAACTTTCCAGTTCCATTCTGTACAATGATTTTGCATCGTCCTCAAGTACAATTTTATAACCGTTAGATCTGAAAATTTCTCCATTGACAAGTACAGCTTTCAGTCGTCGGACCTCATCTTCGAACACACAAGAATTAAAGTCAGTCAGTACATGTTTTTCTGACCAATACTTACATAGATAGGTCTTTAAACCTCGAGATATTTTTTTCTTTTTCATTCGAGATCCTCCTATGCCTATACCTTTCTGCAACAAGTATGAAACATGTAGTGTCGCAAGATTACTCCTTTTGCTCATTTAGTATACAAGATATCGTTCTCACAGAGGATTTGCACAAGTATCGCTGCTCTAAGTTCTAAGATCTGTTCAATCACACAAACACACGGGTTTTGCCTAAGCCCTTCCTTGGTGGTGTCGCGTCTTCTGACCCACTGGAGTCGTCTTCCCTCACCAGAAGCGTCTTCTGGATGAGTACCTGGCCTCATCAGAGTGGGAGGGGGAGTCATTGCTGCTGCTCGATCGTCTTCTCCCGAGGTCTCCTCCTTCGTCTCGTGCTGCCCCATTGGTCCATATCTCGCCAACTGATCTTCTGTTAGGTCCCCCTGGCCACGTACATGTAACAGAAGAACGGAGTAAGATGTCCTCCTGCCGCGATGCCTAAATACACTAGCTCTGCCTGCACATATGCGTGGAAGAAAGCGCCCCAGTTGACATCCTCTTCGACACACACTGCTTCCAGGAACTTCACGTCCTGATCTCCAAGGTACCTCGTCTTCTGTGCCTTCCTCTTGAGAAAGAGGTGAAGGAACAACTTCACTAGAAGACGCTTCTGCCTCCCGGTAAGATTCAACCTTCCATCCGTTTCTTCCCTGCTTGTCCTCCAAGAAGAGACAAGATGTGCTCTTAGGCACATGCCACTTCCCTGAAATCATGGGTAAGATCTTCTTCTTGAGTCAATAACCTCGGTTCTCAGATTCTGGTCTGTGAAAGGCCCTGCATCACCACTCCTCTGTCCAGGAAGATGGTCTTCCACGAGCTACTCATGCCTTCGTAGATAGAAGGTTGCGAGGCGGTAATGCTGCCCAAACCTTCTCAGGAGATCTTGGTCGGCGAGGTTCCAATCCCACAGGAAGAAGTCGAGACCCAACTCCTTGATGAAGGGTTTGATCTCGGCCAACTTTGCTCCTGGTAACACCAACCCTCGAGGATGCATCGACATACTTGAAACTCTGTTGCACTAAGCCACACGTACTTAAGGTGAGCCGAAGGCTCAGTCCTCTCAAGTTCTCACAGTCTAGCTTCCACTCTCAGAAGACGAATCTAGTCTTCTAGAAGACAGCTACTTCGTCTTCCGGGATTCTAACAGTGCTTCCTAAGCTCCTCTCGTCTTCCGAGCTATATCTAACCAATCCTAACTAAGCAAGGCCTCGCATGGATTCCTAAGAAGACAACCCACCTTGCATTTCATCCTACTTCCTAACAGAAGAAACAAGATATGCGAGAAGTAGAGTGTATGAAAAGTTCAGAAGATGGTCACGGGCTCCTGCGGTGACAATGGTCTCTGGGAAGACTCCCGAGACAGCTTCCGATTCAGTAACGTTCTCGGAAGTCTTCCCGAAGCCAGGCTTCCCTTCACTGGTCTCACCTGTCTTCTGCTTCCTACATGTAATCTAACCTCACAACAGACGTAAGACATTCGCACTATGTTCTTCCGACTTCTCACCTCTCATACACACTCAGAAGAAGCTTGCTACACGATGGGAAGACATGACCCTCGATCATTCTCTCCAAATTCTGCCAGCAAGACTTCTCACAACTGTCTTCTAAGTTCGAGAAGAAGAAGGAATAGGCGGGGTCGGACAGAATAGACCCGTAACGGACCCTCACGTCTTCTCGCGCATTCTGCCAGTCTTTCCAGTCTTCTAGTCTCTCTAGGAAGATGTGGATTTGAGAAGCTCGGAAGATCGAGAGGCACAGGCCTGGTTCCCAACTTTTAGCTTCTCGAAACAATAAACAACTCACCAAGTCACTCAAGATTCGTACCAAGCCTCTCTTAACACAAAAGCAAATCCAATCCACTCTCGATACGAATAACACACTGTCGTCTTTCGAAGACTTCAGACATCCAGAACCGTCTTCTAAAGATGTTCAGATCTTCCGAAGCGTCTTCTGTTCAGGGATTCGGGAGTAGAGGTGCTGTAAGGTAGAGAAATTGATAGCTGCGGGACGAATTTAAGAATGACGGTCAAGGAAACTCGATTATAGTTCGGGAAGAAGCTAGAAGATGACTTTCAAAAATTGGGCAGCGCTTCTGCGCCCAAATTCACATAAGGAAAATGCGGGATGAGGAAACGATCGATCGGTTTGTCTGCAAACAACCGGGGAAGCGCGGGGGATACTAAACAAGAGGCGAGAAGCGGTGAGAAGGGAAGAGAACATGAGAAGAACCTCAAACAATCTTCTGTCTGCTTCCCGTAGTGTCTTCAGTCTTATGCGTGCTTCCGGCTCCGACCCCAGCTCCAGTGCGACGCCACAGAGCTGCTACTGCCGTCAATGTCTTGCTACTCCTCAGTCGAACAAGACTCCACCTCTGATTCTTCTCAGTCGTCCTTCAATGTCTGCTTCCGGGAGTCTACAGAAGACTCCTTCGGCTCGATGCTGCTTCCTTCTCTCAGAATTTCGTCCTCGCTTTCTCTCTAGCTGCGAATCGATCCTTGCTCTACTCGATTTCACTCTGTTGGCCCTCCTCACTCAATTCGATCACCTCCTAATTCGATGCGCCACCTCCTAACTCGATCTTCTGAGGTAATGCCTTCGATGCGAGAAGCGGTGATGTTTATGCGCTAATGCGCTTCGTTCGTATCTTCTCGCGCAGTTTAGGAGTTCTTCGACCTACTTGACCTTCCTGACCTACCTACTACCTTGGTGCTACCTGGTAGGTACACCTACTTCTTTACTGGGTAATACGCGGTTAGGCTTCTGGGGTCGCTGTCTTCCGGAAGATACGTGTCTTCCGTCTTTCGTCGTCGGAAGACACAACTGAGAAGACGCTTTCCGAAAGACGGCCGTCTTCCGAAAAAGTCAACTTCTTGTTGCGAAAGAGATCGTAAGATCATCTTCCTTCTAAGAAAACCGTAATCTTAAGTAACAAAGCTTCTTTAGTTATACAAACAAGTTATTAATCTTAAAAATTTCAAAAATTCGTGAATCCTGTAAATTGTGGGCACCACATACGCCCACCCTCACATGTTTACGTCCTCGCAAACATCAGCACTTCAGCACTTTTGTTCACGTCCAGTGCTTCTTGACACGCCACCCATTTACACGAGTGGTCATCAACGTACCATCTAACTCTTCCAACTGCAAGGAGCCATTGGTGAAGACCTCCAAGACTCGATAAGGACCCATCCAGCGAAGATGAAGCTTCCTAGGGAACTTAAGATGTCGATTGTCGTGCGGAAGAACCAAGTCCCCATCTGCGACAGTCACCTTCTTCAGCTTGCCATCATAGTTCACCTTACGTTGTGCTTGCACTTTGTACATCTTCTAAAAAGTTGCATTTCTGTCTTCTTCGAACTCCACAAAGTTCAGAAGATGCTGCTCCAGGCTTTCCTCTTCTTCCATGCGTACGATTACGGCTAACCTGTAAGTAGGGACCTCTAACTCGATGAGGACAATAGGTGTCATGCCATAAGTTAGGCAGAAGAGTGTCTTCTGGGTCGTGACCTTGGGTGAAATCCTGAAAGTCCATAACACAGATGGTAATTTCGTGTTCCAATCATACGCATGGTTAACAGTTACCTTATTCAAGATATTACAAAGAAGACCATTTGACTTCTCTGTCAGTCCGTTAGCTTTCGGGTTGTATGACGTCGTCTTCCGATGCTTTATCCTGAAGTGCTAGATCAAGAGGGAAATAGTCTCATTTAAAAAATGAGTACCCCTACCTGATACTAGTTCCAGCGGGCATCCGTATCGGGTGATAATGTTGTGCCAGATGAACCTGGTTACCACTGCGGCGTCGTTCTTCCTTGTGGCTTCGCCCTCCACCATCTTGATAGCATAGTCGGTAGCTATCAAAATGTATTGTGCTCGTGTCCTTCTAGCCACCGGGGCGATAGACCCAACAAAGTCGATTCCCCACTTTTCAAAAGGAGCAAGCGGGAGAATGGGAGTAAGAGGCCACCTAGTAGTAGCTGTTGGTCTTCCCACCCTCTAGCACGCATCACATTTCTTGATCTCCTGAAAAGTGTCTCTGTATATGATCGACCACCAGTAACCGACGTCCAACATCTTCTTCACCGTGATCTTCAGTCCATAGTGACCCCCAGCATCTTCGTAGTGAAGACTCGTGATCACTGGCTTAATCTCGGAATACTCAAGGCATCTCCTTAGCTTCTCGTCATGTCCCTTGCGAAACAGGACACCCTGGAAGATGGCGTAGGGACCTGCCTTGTGTAAGAAGACAGCCCTCTGCTCGGCATCCAATCCCTCGGGGTACTGTTGGTCTTCCAAGAACTTCCTTAAGTCCTTGAAGATCGATGTGGAAGTCGCAAAGACCGGATCAGAAGACCTAGTCTTGTCTTCTGGGAAGCAGGCGGTACGTCCCTCTTCAGATGAAAGTGTCTCTGCAAAAACTAAAAACAGCTTCTCGTCAGGGAACTCGTCTTCCACTTCATCTTCTCGCTCCGTCTCCAATCTGGATAGGTAGTCAGCATTAACATGCTGTCTTCTAGGCCTGTACTCAAGTGTGTAAGTAAATTCTTGGAGTAGAAGAATCCACCTAGCTATCCTACCAGACAAATCTGCTTTCTTCACGAGATGTTTCAAAGAAAAATGATCCACATAGAAGACAAACGGGTTAGCTAGAAGATAGTGCCTACTACAAGAGTAAATCATGCCAAGACACTCCCTTTCAGTTGTAGAGTACTTCTTCTCTGCATCACTAAGTTGTCTTCCCGCATAGTGGATGGGATAATCCTTCTTCTTCTCATCTTTCTGACTCAATACCACCCCTACGAAAGCAGAAACATCCACGTAAATGTGGAAGACTCTCTCCCAATCAAGTGGTCTTAGGATAGGGGATTCTGACAGAAGTGTTTTCATTTCTTTCAATGCTTCATGTTGCTCAGAAGACCAAATGTAAGGTTCGTCCTTCTTCAGCAACTTGGTAAGTCTTCCTGCTATCTCTGCGTACCTGTCAATAAACCTCTTTTAGTATCTTACGTTGCCCATGAAGCTTCTCAACTGAGTCAGGTTAGCATGTCGGTGAAGTTTCATGATAACTTCCACCTTAGCACAGTCGACTTCTATGCCTCTTCCAGAAATCCTATGTCTTAGCAAAATTCCTTCTGACATACCAAAGAAGCACTTCTCAAGGTGAAGAGCCAAACGATGCTCTCTACACTTCAAAAAATACTTTCTCAGAAATATCAGATGATCTTCTTTCGATCCAAACACACAAAAATCATCCAAGAAGATCTCCATGAAAGTACGAAGATACCCCTTAAAGATGATAATCATCAGTCTCTAGAATGTGACGGGTGCGTTGCATATACCAAACGGCATTTGGTTGTACGCGTATGTGCCTCAATCAGTGATAAAAGAGATTTTCGACTTGTCTTCTTCTCTGATTGAAACTTGATTGTACCCAAAATACCCATCCAAGAAGCTGTAGAACTCATGTCTTGCTACCTGGTCTAACACAGAATCGGTGAAAGGTAAAGGACGATGATCCTTCTTCGTGGCCAAGTTCAGCTTCTGGAAGTCCTGACACACTCGGTTCTTACCTGTTTGCTTTTTCGGCACGATGACAATAGAAGCTACCCACTCACTGCTAAGTACTAAGAAGATGACACCTGCCTTCAAGTACAGGTCGATCTGATCCTTCACCAGAAGCGAGTACTTGGGGTTGAGCCGATACTGTCTTTGCCGTGTAGGAACAATGCCCTCCAGCAAGTCAATGTGATGCTCTCCTAGCTCTCGAGGTATGTCCTTCATGTCTTCTATGGTCCAAGCGAAGACGTCCTAGAACTCTGTCAAAAGTTCTCTAAAGTCTTCCAACTGTTGGCTCTCGATCACCTTGGAAAGCTTGAGCTTCTTCCTAGGAGCAACCTCCATTTCTTGAAGATCATCAGGGTTCACCAATCCTTGAGTGTGACTGTACTCACTGACATCAAAGTACTCCGATTTGGGAGCTTCTTCCAGTTCATATTCGTCTTCTGGAAGATCAGCTAACTAGTCTTTTGAAGAGAAGACAGTACTTTCATCTTCTGGAAGACTAATTAACTGATTCTGTGAAGAGAAGATAGTACTCTCGTCTTCTAGAAGCTCTTCTTCCGCAATCTTGTAGCACTCAATGTATCCACAGGTCACTTCTTCTGCTATCTCTGATGCTTCTGTAGTACACAAGTTATTTACCACAAACTCATCATATCTTCCATCAATGTCAGAAGACGCAGCTGAGTCTTCTGACGTGTACCTCTCAATCATAGAGGGAGTTTCATCTTGATGTCCAATCTTCATCCAAGAGAGTGAGACTTTGGTCTTCTCGTCCGGCTTGGCTGTAAGATTGAGAAACCTCAAACGATGTCTTCTCCAATCAGTATTTACATTTGCAGCATACAGCTGAGGTCTTCCTATCCAACCTTAGCTACAGGTTGCAAAATGATGTAAGTGAGGTAAAAAGATACTCCCCCAATTACCGTCAAGACATCTTTCAGTTGTTCCAAAGGTCGTCTTCTGGTCTAGTTGTGGTGTCCACAAATTACAGGATGCACGAATTTTTGAAATTTTTAAGAATAATGACTTGTTTGTATAACTGAAGAAGCGTTGTTACTTAAGGTTACGTCTTCCTTAACAGGAAGATGATCTTAAGAGCTGTTTGTAATAAGAAGTTGACTTCTTCAGAAGACGACCATCTTCGGAAGATCGTCTTCTCAGTTGCGTCTTCAGAAGACGAGAAGACGGCGGAAGATGGGAAGACGGCGGAAGACACCTATCTTCCAGAAGACAGCGATCGCGAAGGACCAACCACGAGTTTTCGGATAAGACAGTAGGTGTACCTACTGGAGCGCACCGAATAGGTAGGTAGGTCAGGAAGACACCAAGGACGAGAACCCCTAATCTGCGGGGAAGATGCGCGAGGAAGCACATTAGGCACCTTCCAACTTCCCGCAGCATAGCGTGCCTGAAGAAGATCGATTGAGAGAGTGAGCTTCGCGAGCTAGCATTGAGAGAGGAATCAAGTGAGACATGAGGTAGGAGAGAGTAAGTTGGCAGCTAGGCGAAGGGTGAGATCGAATTGCAGGAGCACAAACAGCAGAGAAAGCGAAGGCGTTTCTGTGGAGCTTCCGAGAAGCTGACAGTGAAGAGTGGTGAGTTGAAGCAGAGGTGGAATCGAGGTGTGGACCGAAATTGACAGCAGGCGCAGTCGTGTGGAGTCGCATTGGAAGCTAGGACAAGAGCCAGAAGCGCGCGGAGGTCGAAGGCAACTCGGGGAGCCGAAGAAGACTGTAGAGGTTCTTCCCCTTGTTCTTTTCCCTTCCCACTTCTTCTCGCCTTTTCTTGGTACTCCCAGCGCTTCCTTGATTGTGTGCAGGCAGCCTGATCGATTACCCCACCCCCATTCTTTCTATTGAGACATTGGGCGCGGAAGCGCTACCCAATTTCTGTCGAGACATCTCCTTGCTTCTTCCCGAGCTCAATTCGAGCTTCCCTACTCCTAGTCCTCGAATTGGAGACCCCAACTATCAATTTCCCTACCCCCCTACCTCTCTATCCCTGAAACTTGGAACAGAAGACGATTCGGAAGATGGGAACATCTTCGGAAGACGCTTCTTGAACTTGACTGTCTTCGGAAGACCGTCTTCGGAAGTCGACTGAACACAATTCGTATCAAGAGTGGATTTGCTTTGCTTTTGTGTTTAGAGAGGCTTGGTACGAATCCTGAGTGGAGTGGTGAGTTGTTGTGTTAATTCGAGAAGTTGGAAGTCGGGAACTAGGCTTGTGCCTCCCGGTCTTCCAAGCTTCTCAACTCCCCATCTTCCTAGAGAGACTAGAAGACTGGAATGCTGGCAAAATGAGCGAGAAGACGCAAGGGTCCATTCGGGTCTCTTCTGTCCGATCCATAGCAGCCGTTCCTTCTTCTTTCCGAACTTAGAAGAGAGTTGTGAGAAGTCTTGCTGGCAGAATCTGGAGGGAATGGTCGAGAGTCATGTCTTCCCATCATGCAGCAAGCTTCTTCTGAGTGCGTATGAGAGGTGAGAAGTCAGAAGAACAGAGTGCAGTTGTCTTGAGTCTGTTATGAGGATAGATTGCGTGTAGGAAGACGAAGACAGGTGAGACCAGTGAAGGGAAGTCTGACTTCGAGAAGTCTTCCGAGAAAGACATTGAATCGGAAGCTGTCCCAAGTATCTTCCCAGAGACCACTGTCACCGCAGGAGCCCGCAACCATCTTCTGAACCTTTCTCATACTCTACTTCTCGTATATCTTGTATCTTCTGATAGGAAGTAGGATGTAATGCAAGGTGGGTTGTCTTCTTGGTAATCCATGCGAGGCCTTGCTTAGATAAGATTGTTTAGATATAGCTCGGAAGACGAGAGTTATCTAGGAAGTACTGTTAGAATCCCAGAAGACGGAGTAGCTGTCTTCTGGAAGACTAGTTTCGTCTTCTGAGAAGTAGAAGCTAGACTGTGGGCACTCGGGAAGAACTGAGCCTTCAGCTCATAGTAGGTGCTTGTGGTTTAGTGCAACAGATCTTCCAGGTATGTCGATGCATCCGCGAGGCTTGGTGTTACCCACGGCAGAATTGGCCGAGGCCACTCCTTTCCTCAAGGAGTTGGGTCTCGACTTCTTCCTGTGGGATTGGAACCTCGCAGATCAAGGGCTTCTGGAGGAGGTGTGGGCCGCGTTACCACCGCGTAACCGTGTACCTGCGAAGGCAGGAGTAGCTCGGGGAAGACCGTCTTCCTGGACTGAAGACTGGTGACGGAAGGCGTTTCACAGGCCTGAGACCGAGAACCGAGGATATTGGTACGAGAAGAAGATCTTGTCTAGGATTGTGAGTTCATGGCATGTGCCTGGGAGTACCACCTGCCTTTTCGTGGAAGACAGGCAGGGGAGGAACGGTTGGAAGATAGAGTCTTACCGAGAGCCGAAGAAGCGACTTCTGGCGAAGTTGTTTCTGCATTTTTTCCCCAAAGGAAAAGCGCAGAAGACAAGGTACTTAGGAGATCAGGACGTGGAGTTCTTGGAATCAGTGTGGGATGACAGAGTGCCAATCTACTAGGGCGCGTACATCCACAACTATGTACAGACGGAGCTAGCATACTTGGGTATCCCGGCGGGAGGACATCTGACGCCCTTCTTCTGCTACTTGTATATAGCCATGGGGGATCTTAGGGAAGATCAGCTGGCAGTGTATGGGCCAACGGAGCGACAGGAGGTGAAGGAGGAGACCTCGGAAGACGATGACCGAGAGGCAGCAGCAACGCCCCCTCCCACTCTGATGCCACAGCTAGATCTTCTCTAGCCAAGACTAGATACCTCATTTGTCCAAGCCCAAATGGCATAGTTACCAGATCCACTACCCATTTGTAATGAATGGCTAAAGGATAAGTAGGATGCAATCCATCACGATGACGTACGTTGGAATACATCTGACAAGGTACACAGGATGAAACAAACTGTACTACATCCTTATACATATCCTTCCACCAATACTTCTCCTTCATCTTGGCAAATGTAGCCCAAACTCCTCTATGACCGGCCCATAGACTCTCATGGAACTCCTTGATCAGCTTCTGCTGCAATTCCATATCACATACCACCCGTTGTGGTACACCTCCTTGTATCTTAGGGCGCTTCCATAGATGTCCTCCATATAAAAAGTACCCATAAGCTGTTCTACGGATCCTCTTGAAATCTGCATCAGACCAGCCTTCTTGTCTTTCCAATGAACTCAAATAGCGTCCAAGATCCAACCACTCGCCATCTTACATAGTTTCCTCAAATAACTCCAACGAGGTTGCAAAACAGCTTCTATCTTTTCTAGCAAGAGCACTAGAATAGAACTCTGTTCCCACATCCTCCTGGTCATCTATCATTTCTTTCTCATCGTAATACCTAGCCCTTGATAACATATCTGCCACAGGATTGTCTTTTCCTGCAATATGTCTAAACTCTGGGTTCAAGGACTTGATATATGCTATCCACCTCAACATAGCAATATCTGGAGTTGTACAGCTAGTGATCATTCCCAAGAGAGGTAAACAATCTGTCTCTACTACCACAGGTGCTCCTATCAAGTATTCCTTATCACTCTTCATCGCAGTAACTACTCCCCATAGCTCTCTCTTGACCTGAGGGTAGTCTCTCTGCCGTGAACTTAATACCTTAGCACCAAAACGCACCACATATCTATTCCCATCCTCATCGTCTTGCCCTACAGCCCATCCAATGCCAATAGGACTAGTATCAACAGTAAGGATAACAGATCTGCCCAACTCATATGTTACCTTCCGTAGAGTTGGTGGTGAAGACAACAGATCCTTCAACTTCTTCATAGACTCGCTTTGCTCCTCTTGCCACTGAAATCTCTGCCCCTTCCTCAGCAACTTGTACAACGGATCTGCTACATGTGCAAAGTGTGGAATCCATATATGATAAAACACACATGCACCTAGAAACCTTCTCACCTCAGTAACTGATCCACACGTCTCCTTCATTCTTCGAATGACATCAACCTTGTTTGGACAAGGTTTTCGACCATAAGATCCACATAAGTGCCCCACAATCAACACCTCCTGTTCTCCAAATACAGACTTTGCTCCTGATAAGGTCAAATGAACCTCCTCCAGTCGACTCAATATCTGATCACAATCAGCTATGTGATCTGCAACAAACTTACGGCACCCCCTCTGATCCATTACCTCATTCTTCTCCTGCTCAGCACATCCTTTGATCGGCACATCATCAAGGAATGGCATAGTTTTTTCAGGAATGAAGTCTCTCAAAACTTTGTTCATACCATTCATCATATGTGCTACGGAATTGGTAGCACCTTGCGGCAAGGTGCACATCCTTAGTAACCCCAAAGGTGTCCTCATTGTAGTCAAGTCTCTACTCTCAGAGGATAACTGAAACTGATCATAACCTGAATATAAGTCTCCCATGGAATAGATAGCACGACCAGCAAAAGCCTCTGCAAACTTGTCTACAATAGGTCCTATACCCATATTCCTGATAGTCACCTTGTTAACTGGCTGCATATCTTGGATAAATCTCAAAGCTCCACTCTTCTTCGGAACAGTAAACCATCTGCTAGAATAGGGAGCTATAGACGGTTCCAAGATACCCATCCTAATCCTCTCATTGAGCAAGTCTATCAGCTTTGGCAGATGAGCTCTAGGTACAGGGATAGGACGTAGATTCCAAGGCACATGCGGTATAGTAAAGATTACCATAGGTGCAACTACACTTGGATCTACACATCCTACTTCATGTGACTCAAACGCAAACGACTTACCATGCCTAGATAGCATCTCCCTGAAGCTCTTCTTCTCTTGCTCAGTAAGAAATCCATCACCTCCAATCCTCAACTCCTTCAGTGTTGTTTCTGTGAACTGGTGCCCAATTCTTCTCGGTCCTCTGAGCGTCGGTTCTCGTGCAGCTTGCTCCATCTTCTGATTGTAATCAAGTGGTAAAGGCAAAGCCACTGGTTTGACTTTCTTTGCCACTGACTTGTACTTGGTCTCCACATACACCTCTTGTCGATCTATAAATTTATCAATTACATCATAAAGCTCCTTGGAGCTCACTCTCACCACTCTATCTACACCATCTATAGAACTTCCTACTATAGATTTCAACTCCCCTATAGTATCTACCAAATACTGTTCTTCAAACACTCCAGATATGTATTCATCTCCGGCTAACTCTCCACTATCTCTCAAAGACTGCTGTACATACTTCACGTGTTGTCTCTCAAACCTCTTCAGATTCTCAATCTTCCTATAACATACTGATCCACATGACGTCAATCCTAAGAAGCTAGAGGATAAAGCTTCCTGTTCTACTGGATCAGGCGAGAATCCTAGCTCTACTGTACCGTTGAAGTCTCGCTCTTCAATGGTACTCTGCCAAAACCCCTAGACTCTCTAAACTCCTGAGTAATCTTAGGTAGTGGACGGTCTCTCAAGCTATCACGATTCCTCTCATGTTCTGCAGCAACGGTCAAAAACTGAACAGCTCTTTTGCCATCTCTACTACGTATCCTAGCATAGGCTGAACCATCATCCATAACTCGTGTCTCCATTCTAACAGCAGTAATGTAAGGCTGCCCTAGAATGATAGGATAGGTTGACATGTCTTGTACAAAGAAATTCTGAACATCACTGATGTCACCCACAGTTACCTTGATGTTGGGGCAAGCACCATAGAGTTCTCCCCGCTGGTTGTTGGCAGCACGGATAAGCCACCCATGGTCGGTGTCTATGGGCCACCTCCCACGCTTGTACAGCTCCTTAGACATCAGATTAATCTCTGAGCCGTGATCAATCAATGCCACCACAGGTTCCTCTAGATCTCCCAGCTTCACTAAGGTCTCTGTGGTTGCTCTCGCCCAATGGTTGTGAGAATAATGGCTCTTCTGCGATGCTTCCACCTCATCTTCAAACCTCACGTGCTGATCTGATCTTCCCTCTGATACTTGAGAGCAATAACCAGCAATCTCATCCTCCTCATCCTCCGACAGTTTGGTCCCTAGAGCGTTAAGCGTAGCTGCTTCACCCAAAATCTGACGTTTCCTCTTGATGATATCTATGATAACCTCATGGAACTCACGCTTTGCTATCCTAAGAATCTCACCCAAAGTAAACTCAACCTTCCCATTCAGGATACGATTCTCTAACACCTGCTTCAAGTCTGTAGCAATCTCAATGTCAGACTGAAGTTTGTATGCAGGCATCTTACCCTTCTCCTTGCTTCTCTCCTTCTCCTTTGGTGTTGTAGGTGGTAGATCCTCCATATTCTCCTCCCGAGTAGGTGTTGTCTCCTGCCTTGCCTCTGGTCTAGCCCTTTCACTCCTTGTAGCAGGTCGTTTGGCTGTAGAAGCCTCACCTGCATCCTCCCTCCTACGTTTTTCTTCTAGTACAGCTTCATGCTGACTTCTTGCAACATAAGCATGCACTGACATAGTATCCACAGGATCATTCCATCTTGTAGCTTCCCGAATTGAGTTGCCAACCCTTCGTAGCACATCCTTGTCTAGCTCTGTTCTAGCTACGGACCGCACTACATCAGACCACAACCCAGCAGTCCCTTTCTCTCTCTCCATCTCCACTTTCACTCCACAGGTAGCAGCATTCACAAGAGAAACAGCATGTGATGCTGATATCTCATTCACAAGTCTCTTCATACTACCCTTGCCAAAGTTGGTTCCCAACATCATCCCAGTCTCTCTCAGATGGATCTTACCATCTTTGAAGAAGATCAGATCCTTCCTCAACGCATCTGAGAACTCCCCACAATCTCTTCTTACATGGTCTAGGCTATCACACCATATACAACGATGAACAAAGCCTTCTCTCATCTGAGGTCTCTGCATAGCAGGCTGTACATTCTGCTCCTTCTCTTCTAACCTAGTGAGCTTAAGCTTAAGCTCCTTCATACCCTTAATCAACTCATCAAGCGGTGAGTCTTCCTCTCTAGCAATTACCAAAGCGGGCTTAGTAGGCAACTGCTTGACAGGAATTATCAGAGGCGCTGCTTCACTTACCACCACCTTGTCCCTTCTTCTCTGTCTCTTGGTCAGCAAAGAAACAGCCTCTTCGACCTCCTTCCAATCAGTCTTCAATCCTCTCTCGTCGCTCTTGTCTTCCAACAACAGCTCAAGCTTCTCCTGAATAGTCACGTCCGCTGCTTGTAGAAAAAGCTCTGTCTTCTCCACCTCTAGTGTAAGCTTTTCTGTCCTAGAAAGCTGAGCATACTGACGATCAAACTCCCTTAACAACTCATTTACAGACAAACCTTTGTTAGGCTTCACCACCCACTCCAAGAATGTTCTCTTGGTCACCCTCTCTGAATCTTCAGTGTAGTACTCCTCCTTCAAAGCTCACATAAAGCTCTCCCAACTCTGTCCTTGCTGCTGCTTGAGCTCCTTCACACGCCCACGAATCTCAGGGACAACAGCAAGCTCAAAGTTCTCCACCATCTCCTTCTCAGGCACCTTGTTCACCTCCATCTCCCTAGCATAGTATCGCACATACTTGGAAATATCTGTACCCTTGAACTGGTCCATCTGGTGCACCACAGATTGCAACGCCTTGGTTGCTAACACCTCCTTCCTCTTTGTGCTCTGCTGCTGCTGCATGAACATGTGAAAAGCTTGGAACATCTTCATCGTAGCAGCATCCAACTGAGCAGGTTGCTGAGCAGCAGCAGCACCTCCACTTGATGATCCTTGGTTGGCCATGATATCTGATCCTGTAACACTCTCAAGAAAACTCCCACCCTAGGTGTTTCACGTCGAGTTCACCAAAAAGAGAGTATGTCGGAGTGTGATCCGTCTACCTAGGAAAGCGCCGGGCTTCTGGCTGTGGTTGTTTACTCAAGAGGTTGGCTTTCAGGTCACAACAGGAGCTATAAACACTCACACAGGAGTGTAGGATCCTCTGATATGCTCAAAAAGCGAAATTTAGGTCTCACTGGTAGTAATAGGCTTAAGCGGTGAACTTTGACACTCAAAGAGAGCAAAACTATGAAGGTTTAGACCTCTAAACTTCCCCTACATGCAAATGAGGTACTACTGAACTCACAGACGAAGTTTCAACCTGAGATCAAATTCTGACACGGAGATATGAACAGAAAAGTTCTGAATAAGAGAATTATGACAATTTCTGGTACCTAGACAGCTATTCAGACATAGAACAGAGAATTGGCTCGATGAATTTCAAATCTTCTCACAGTATTTGAAGTCTACAGGATGCTGAACATCCCTGTGAAGTTGGGACTCCTGAATGTTTGTAGAACTCCAGATCTCCTTCTCTAAAGTTGCTGCTCTAGATTAAGAGCTTTTCAGACCCCCTCTGCTTCAGTGGCCGCCCTGAATTACTCAGTTACTCAAATGATTCGAAACTTTTTGGACAGTCGTAGCCCTCCTGACAGTGAACGCAACCACGAAGTTTTGAAGTGATTTCCTCAATTTTGCTGCAATTGGCACCGAAAACCCCAAAATCAACAAAAGTGATGCAGTTTTGGCACAATCCGAACTTCAATTGGGCATAACTCCTTGTTTATTGATCCAAATCGAGCAAAAATTTCACTGACAGTGCTTGGCACGACGAGCTCTCTCTTCCTGTGTTCTCAGATTTCGAAGATACCTCACCAATTGCTCGAACTCTCCTCTAGAGCTATGTTTCTAAACTTAGAGTTTTACAAAAGACAAAAATGGACCAATGGGAGTTCATAGCTCCACTTGACTGTCCTTTTGTGCCTTAAACTACCTGGTAACTTATCTACACTCATAGGCTACCACGTCAAGCCCCCTAGAGTGCCAGCGTAAAACTTAAACTACCTAAAATGACATATAGCCCTGAAAAATAACTTAAATTAGCTAGAAAGCGTGCATGGGCGACAAGTAAGTACAACCCATGAGCTCAAACCCCTATCAGCATGGAAACCCTAAGTTATGTACATTGAACATAATAGACAAGTAAGAAGTCACTTGCACAAGCGCACAAATGCTTGAACAAGATAACTAACATACTATCAGCCTACTAGGACTCAAAATAGTATTAATACCGTATGCAAAGGTGTCAGACATATATATAAAGGACTAGAAGTAATATGAGCTAACTTCTAGAACTACTAAACCTAAGCGTCGGAGTAGAAATATAACATGTAGCCGCCAAGTAGCGCGACAACGGAGAAGCTTACAGCCAGGTACAAGGCGGTAGCAGCCGCTTCTGCCAAGGAGTCGATGCAACTTCGGAAGAGCAACCAGGAGTTGCAGGCGCGAGTACAGCAGCGCGATCAGGAAGTTCTCCGAGTGCGGGAGAAGATCACTGCCCTCGCAGAAGAGCAGACCACTTGGAAGATGCAGCGAGAAGCCGCAGAAGCGCGAGCTGCAGTGGAGAAGACGCAGAGGGAAGCAGCGGAGGCTCGTGCGCTGTGGTGCCCACAAATTACAGGATGCACGAATTTTTGAAATTTTTAAGGATAATGACTTGTTTGTATAACTGAAGAAGCGTTGTTACTTAAGGTTACGTCTTCCTTAACAGGAAGATGATCTTAAGAGCTGTTTGTAATAAGAAGTTGACTTCTTTAGAAGACGACCGTCTTCGGAAGATCATCTTCTCAGTTGCGTCTTCAGAAGATGAGAAGACGGCGGAAGATGGGAAGACGGCGGAAGACACCTATCTTCCAGAAGACAGTGACCGCGAAGGACCAACCACGAGTTTTCGGGTAAGACAATAGGTGTACCTACTGGAGTGCACCGAATAGGTAGGTAGGTCAGGAACACACCAAGGACGGGAACCCCTAATCTGCGGGGAAGATGCGTGAGGAAGCACATTAGGCACCTTCCAACTTCCCGCAGCATAGCGCGCCTGAAGAAGATCGATTGAGAGAGTGAGCTTCGCGAGCTAGCATTGAGAGAGGAATCGAGTAAGACATCGGGGTAGGAGAGAGTAAGTTGGCAGCTAGTCGAAGGGTGAGATCGAATTGCGGGAGCACAAACAGCAGAGAAAGCGAAGGCGTTTCTGTGGAGCTTCTGAGAAGCTGATAGTGAAGAGTGGCGAGTAGAAGCAGAGGTGGAATCGAGGTGTGGACCGAAATTGACAGCAGGTGCAGTCGTGTGGAGTCGCATTGGAAGCTAGGACAAGAGCCAGAAGCGCGCGGAGGTTGAAGGCAACCCGGGGAGCCGAAGAAGACTGTAGAGGTTCTTCCCCCTGTTCTTTTCCCCTCCCACTTCTTCTCGCCTTTTCCTGGTACTCCCAGCGCTTCCTTGATTGTGTGCAGGCAGCCTGATCGATTACCCCACCCCCATTCTTTCTATTGAGACATTGGGCGCGGAAGCGCTGCCCAATTTCTGTCGAGACATCTCCTTGCTTCTTCCCGAGCTCAATTCTAGCTTCCCTACTCCTAGCCCTCAAATTGGAGACCCCAACTATCAATTTCTCTATCCCCTTACCTCTCTATTCCCGAAACTTGGAATAGAAGACGATTCGGAAGATGGGAACATCTTCGGAAGACGCTTCTTGAACTTGACTGTCTTCGGAAGACATCTTCGGAAGACTGTCTTCGGAAGTCGACTGAACACAATTCGTATCAAGAGTGGATTTGCTTTGCTTTTGTGTTTAGAGCGACTTGGTACGAAGCCTGAGTGGTGTGGTGAGTTGTTGTGTTATTTCGAGAAGTTGGAACTCGGGAACTAGGCTTGTGCCTCCCGGTCTTCCAAGCTTCTCAACTCCACATCTTCCTAGAGAGACTAGAAGACTGAAAGGCTGGCAAAATGAGCGAGAAGACGTGAGGGTCCATTTCGAGTCTCTTCTGTCCGACCCATAGCAGCCGTTCCTTCTTCTTCCCGAACTTAGAAGAGAGTTGTGAGAAGTATTGCTGGCAGAATCTGGAGAGAATGGTCGAGGGTCATGTCTTCCCATCATGCAGCAAACTTCTTCTGAGTGCGTATGAGAGGTGAGAAGTCAGAAGAACAGAGTGCACATGTCTTGAGTCTGTTGTGAGGATAGATTGCGCGTCGGAAGAAGAAGACAGGTGAGACCAGTGAAGGGAAGTCTGACTTCGGGAGGTCTTCCGAGAACGACATTGAATCGGAAGATGTCCCAAGTGTCTTCCCAGAGGCCACTGTCACCGCAGGAGCCCGCAACCATCTTCTGAACTGTCACACCACAAGTATCCCATTATTTGTGTGTATGCTTATATACATTTCATTAGGTACGACTATCTTAAAGGTTACTCTAGTTTGAAGATCTAAATTTAGAGTGATCAAAAGTAGCCATAACTAGCTGAGATAGTTATAACTAAGTTGAGGAAACTATTAGAGGTTCCACTATGGCACTATAGGACAAGTGCGGAGCTCTATATATGATTTCCAAAAGTATGCAACTTTGTTGACCATCGCTGATTGGATGCATGATGAAAAGTCATGCACAAAGATCTAAAGATGCTCCTCAAAAGACGTATTAGTGTGTTGTCGTCTTTCGATTGGATAGCGTGGAAAGTTAACACTTTACAAAAGCTAAAGTAGGAGAATCTCTTACTTTAGTAAAGTAGAACAAGTAATGTGTGTGCTATTCTTAAGTCTTAGTAGCCTTTAGAAGTTTTACTATTTTGGATTGCGCACTTACCATGAGGTAATGTAACTTAGTGAAAGTTACCACGGTAAGAAGTTGTAGAGTATATAAGGAGGAGTTGAGAAGGTGGAAGACACTCTCATTTTCCTGTCTGTAAGTAAAGTGAGCATTGGAGACCTTGGGAGTCTTTGAGTATTTTGCGATGTAATGTGAGAGCGGGATTAGAACTTGTTTGCAGGAACGCTATTAGAGAGACCGATGTGACCATACGGGTCAGAGAGTTGAGTGAAGTGAGCATGGGTGTACTTAAATAGGGTGCACTAGTAATCCTAGTCATCTGAGGTACCCCTGGGTGAGAGACAGGCCGGCTTACATTTTGGTTCCGTTGCCGGGACCTCGATACAAAGATTCGTATTTAGTCGTTAGTACAGTTTATGTCTGTTTTTGAGCATGAGTTCAGAACCTTTGTACATACACCATGTTATAGAGGGCAAGATAAGCTTTCCAATAAGCTTGATATCTCCGAGAGATCAATTGTGAGGAGAGAGTTATGTCTTTCGGAAGTTAAGGAGGTTTTTCGGTATCAAATAGTGAGCTCTCGGGAAGGAGTTTACAGTCAGTTTCATATTTTCAATTTTTAGAGTTAGACCTTGAAATCTTCCATGCTGATAGCTTGCAAGATAAGCTATCTAGGCACCCAAATCATGCGTGAATTGATCGAGTAGAACTGGAGTTATGGCATTCGAAGTGAAGGGTGGTCAAATCTGCTATATCGCTTGTTGAAGCAAAAGAGTGAAAGAATTTCAGAATTCTTGAGAGGGTTATGTTCGATCTCTGAGGCTCAGGGTTGACAAGTTAAGCTTCTACTTAGTAATGTGAGAGATTGCTAAGTGAGAAGATAGTCGAGTGATCAAAACTGTCAAACAAGCTATATAGCGAGAGAGATGTATGACGGATCATCGTCATGGAAGGACAGCAAGAGTGGAAATTGAGGTTGAGCAAGATCCCTCAAGGCTATGCGGTGATAGTTACCGCTGATCTGGCGAAAGGAGAATTTCGACTAGAATTTGAGGAAGAAGCAGAGAGTAGTCGTAAGAACCAGGAGAAGAACTCGAGGTGCTTTTTGTGTGGAGAAGAAGGACATAAAGTGAGCAAGTGTCCTACGAAGAATAGACTTTTGCGTGAGCGAAGAGGGTTGGTCGACTTAAGCTTACACATAGGCCCTTCTTCCCCTAGACAAGACGTCATTGATCCTACAACCTTTTGTCCTAGATGTGGAGTGGACGGGATTCCAGTTGAGCACGAGTGTAGCGCAGTGGTTGCTTTGCTAGAAACTGTAGCCGAAGGTCTCGAGAGAAGGTTGAGTGTAGAAACGGAACAAGTGAAGACCTCTAGCGAGGATGGAGATAGTCTGTCACACGAGAGATAAGATGACCATGAGGATCAAACTTATTCCAACCTTTGGAGAGGAGAGAGCTCAACGGGGAAATTGTGGATTGCGGTGAAGTGCGATCTTCACATCCGCAAGCAGTTCCTTGAGTAAAAAAGAAGAGAAGAATGGGAAAACTTCCGGTGTTTTACGGAAAGGATGGAGAAGACGTGGAAGGATTTGTGAGAGACTTCAAAAGAGCATGCATTGGCAATGGAGATCGAAACAAGAGCGAGTGGGTAGGGTTGATACCTGAATTTCTTGAGAATTCTGCATTGACATGGTATGAGGATAGGAAGAAGAGAAGCGTAGTGGGGACTCCAGTTGATACTTGGGAAGTATTGACGGAGGCCTTAATTGAAACTTTTCTTCCCGATGAAAGTTACGAGAAGTTAATGGTAGAGGTAACTTACCTCAAACAAGGAGAGAAAGAGAAAGTAAGGACTTACGCCGAGAGGGTGGAGAAATTAGAACAAAAGTTTCGGGTGGTTTTACGAAAGAGTGGAGATGTAGTAAAACCAACGATGGTGGGCATTGGAGCAATGCTCACAAAGAATTTTATTGGGGGATTGAGGCCGGAGATTCGAACACAAGTGCGGTAGGAGAGACCAACTTCGAAGGCTGATGCAGTGAAGATCGCAATCAGGATGGAAGAGAGTCTGGATGGAGACGACTTGCAACCAATGACTGTTGGGGCAGCATGTGGAGATGTGCAAAGGCCGATCATGCCAACTCTGACGCCTGCGAGTGTTCCAACTGTTCGATTTCAGAATCTGACTCCGATAGCTCCTACTAGTGCAGTTACAGTCACTGTACCATCTCGATCTGTTACTCCTGACTTTCGTGATGAGTTGAAAAGTTTGACAGAGTCTCTGGCAGATTTGAAGATCAATATGGTGAATTTGTTGCAACACCGGAGTCCAAATGTTGGAGGGGGCTCACGAGGTTATGGGAACTATCAGTCTAGAGGTGGACCACCGCAAGGATCACCAAGTAACTACACGAACCAAGGATGTTTTACGTGCGGAGGATCACATTTCCAACGTAATTGTCCAAGTCGTAATGGTGGAACGGCGGATGGAGCTTCAACTTCACAAAGCAAGGACAAGGGTGTAGCATGCATTGACATCTTGGAGCCACGAGATGTACGAGAAGGTTTTCAATCTGTAGAGCTGTTGGTTCAAGAGAGGAAGAGGATGAGGACGCATTTCGACGAGGGAGAACCAGTCGTGATGGAAGATTCTCCAAGTCAAAATACTCGGAGTAGCAAATCTTCTTCAAAAACCAAAGAACGGCGGAAGAAATTGGGAAATACTGATTTCACAATTTCGATGGAGCAATCAAAATACAACGTGGTGGAAGACGTGGGTAAGCAACGAGCAAACCTTACTGTGGGACAGTTGATTGCTCTAAATCCTTCGGTGAGGAAAGAACTTCGTAGCGGTCTAAGCTCCCGACGAGGTCGGAAGAAGAAGGTAAATCCTTCTACTGTCGGTGTGAGTGCTTTAGATGCTAGTGAAGGAGAGGTGTGCAACAAGGCATCAAAAGTAGAGGCTCGTATCAATGGGAGAGATGTCTCGGATGTTCTAGTCGATGGAGGATCGGCAGTAAATGCCATCTCAGAACGACTCATGAGGAAGTTGGATCTAGTACCAACTCGTCCTTCTAGTATCACGGTGGGCATGGCTAACAGACAGCGAGTTAGACCATGGGAGTGCTGGAAAGAGTTTGTGTGTCAGTAATGGGAGTGCAGGTAAACATGACATTTCAAATCTTGAAAGAGTCAAGTTATGAAATGTTACTCGAAAGACCTTGGCTTCGAGCAGTACATGCAACGGATAACTGGCACAAAGGTTATTTACGCATCGGACCGAATCACCACCGGATCAAAGTTCCATTGCTCGGAGATCAAGTTGGGACGTCGGAATCAGATCGACCCACATCGGACTACTGGGAGTCAGAAGTTGTTGATACTACTTCTGATGTAGGTACCAGTTCTTCAGATTCAGAATCTGAAAATACATCGTCGGAAGAGGAGAGAGAAGAACGAAATGTGGGTGTGAATGTAGTGGATCTTTTTCCTTCTCCGGAAGTGCAAAGAGATCGAGACAAAGAACCGTTGACTCCAGAGGAGGTGGAGAGAAGAATTGCCACCTTACGCTATGGATCGAAGGTTACTAAAGAGGAGAAGAGTTGTTTCGAAGAGATCTTTCGCAAATACATTCATGTATTTGCATTTAGTTACAAGGATCTGAGGGAGGTCACATTGGAGCAACATCGTATCGAGTTAGAGGAGGAAGTCAAACCGGTGCGACAGAAGCAACGAAGAGTGAGTCCTCCAATTGCGGATCTGGTGAAAGAAGAGATCGAGAAGCTGCACACTGCCGGGTTCATTTACGAGGTGGAGCATTCTGAATGGGTATCACCCATTGTGATCGTAAAGAAGAAAAATGGCAAATTGAGGGTGTGTGTTGATTACAAGAAGCTCAATGCGGTCACAAAGAAGGATTATTATCCTCTACCTTTCATTGACGAGATCTTGGAAGAAGTGGCGGGAAACGAATGCTACAGCTTTGGAGATGGTTATAGCGGATATAACCAGATCAAAATTGCACCAGAACATCAACACCTGACCACTTTCACTACTCCGTGGGGTACGTTTGCATTTCGAGTCATGCCATTTGGTCTGTGTAATGCTCCTGCGACGTTTCAAAGGTTTATGAACAAAGTGTTCGAACCTTTCTTAGGAAAGTTTGTGAGAGATTTTATAGATGACTTTTGTGTTTACGGGAGTAAGGAGAAGCATTTTGAGCACCTTGTGAAGGTCCTAGAATTTTTAGATGTAGCAAATGCATCTCTCAATCCGGAGAAATGTATTTTTGGGTGTGAGGAAGGGTTACTCTTGGGTCATATCATATCCAAGGACGGCATTGCCGTTGATCCAGAGAAGGTGCAGAAGATCTTAGAGCTCCCTTTTCCTAGTACTCTCACTAAGCTACGACAGTTTTTAGGTATGGTGGGGTATTATCGAAGGTTTATACTCTCGTTCTCACATAAAGCATATGCTTTGACAGCATATCTGAAGAAGGGAGTAGATTACGTGTTGATTTTAGGAGATGAAGAAGCTCTAGCCGCCTTTGAGGAACTGAAGAAAGCTCTTACTTCAGCTCCAATCTTGGTTAAGCCCGATTGGAATAAACAGTTTATTCTATATACGGATGCTTCAAATATAGCAGTAGGATGTACTCTAAGTCAGTATGATGTTGAAGGTAGAGATCATCCTATTGCATATGCTAGTCGGCAAATGGTCAAGGCAGAGAGGAATTATTCTGTGACAGAGAGAGAAGGATTAGCAGTGATCTATGCTCTGAGAAAATTTCGACATTATCTCATAGGAGGCAAGTTCACTATCGTTACAGATCATAAGGCATTGAAGTACATCTTCAATAAACCTATGGTCGAAGGACGATTAGCAAGGTGGAAGCTCTTATTGTCAGAGTACGACTATGAGATTTGCGATCGACCAGGGAAGAAACACGCGAATGCAGATTTGCTATCTAGAGCTTACGATGGCGATGGAGAGGAGCCGGTGGATGACACCTTTCCTGATGAAGATTTGATGGTCTTGATGAGCAACTCTATTATCCCAATAGAATATCAAGAAATTTGGGATTTTGTTACGGAAGGTGTCTATCCATATGGGATGCGGACCAGAGAGAAGAAGGCGTTGGTGAAACGAAGTCAACCTTACTCGGTGGTGGAAGGTGTGTTATTCCGTGAAGGAGTTGATGGGGTCCTGAGAAGAGCTGCGAGCAAGGAGGAGTCTCTACGACTCATGGAAGAATTCCATGACGGTCCAGTATGTGGAGGACATTTCGCAGGCAAGTTGACGGCTCATAAGATACTCGACGCAGGATATCACTGGAGGGGGATGTTTAGAGATTGCTTGACGTATTGTAAAACCTGTGATGTTTGTCAAGCTTTCGCTATTAAATCTAGTGTTTCCACTCCTCTTAGATCTATTTCGGTTCTCGGACCTTTCGAGAAATGGGGAATAGATTTTGTTGAGCCTTTGAATCGCACCCCTCGCAACAATAAGTATATTGTTGTAGCCACAGATTATCTTACGAAGTGGGTAGAAGCTAGACCTCTTGTAACTATTGGAGAAGTTGAGGTGGGTAGATTTCTGTACGAACGGATCATTACTAGGTTTGGATGTCCTCTGGAGTTAGTTTCTGATAGGGGTCGAGAATTTGTGAGTGGTATGACTACTGCTATGTGCACCCACTTCTCCATTTCTCAGAGGGTTACTACTTCATATAAACCTAGTTCAAACGGGTTGGTAGAGAGAACAAACTTTACCTTGTGTCAAATGTTAGCAAAGGATGCTGACATGGAAGGGGCCAAACACAACTGGGACAAGCGTCTTCATGCGGTTCTATGGGAGTATCGTACAACAGTGAAGACGTCTACGGGATATTCACCTTTCAAGATGGTGTATGGGTTGGAATCAAGATTACCAATCCAGTTCGACCTAACCACCTTTCAGACCTTGCAAGCTGGACTGAAGAGAAAGGGTGGTCCAATAGTTGAGAAAGAGAGGGGAGAAACCTTGTTGGAGCTGGAGGAGAATAGAGACGACGCAACTCAAAGAATTGAGATGGCTCAGCTACAACAGAAGAAGAGCTATGACAAGCGCTTGGCGAAGAACAAAACGAAGTTACAGCCATTTCAAGAGGGTGAGTGGGTGATGTTATGGGATGCTATTAGGCACAAGCGAGTTCAAAAGAAATTCTTACGTCGATATTTTGGACCTTTCATCATCTCCAAAGTGTGGAGTAATGGCACCTACGATCTTCAAGAAAGGAGTGGTACGTTCTTCGACCGAGTAAACCACGACAAGCTAAAGAAGTTCCATCAACGTGATACTTCACTCCGAGGACGGAGTGAAAATTAAGTCTGGGGGTAAATGTCACACCACAAGTATCCCATTATTTGTGTGTATGCTTATATACATTTCATTAGGTACGACTATCTTAAAGGTTACTCTAGTTTGAAGATCTAAATTTAGAGTGATCAAAAGTAGTCATAACTAGCTGAGATAGTTATAACTAAGTTGAGGAAACTATTAGAGGTTCCACTATGGCACTATAGGACAAGTGCGGAGCTCTATATATGATTTCCAAAAGTATGCAACTTTGTTGACCATCGCTGATTGGATGCATGATGAAAAGTCATGCACAAAGATCTAAAGATGCTCCTCAAAAGACGTATTAGTGTGTTGTCGTCTTTCGATTGGATAGCGTGGAAAGTTAACACTTTACAAAAGCTAAAGTAGGAGAATCTCTTACTTTAGTAAAGTAGAACAAGTAATGTGTGTGCTATTCTTAAGTCTTAGTAGCCTTTAGAAGTTTTACTATTTTGGATTGCGCACTTACCATGAGGTAATGTAACTTAGTGAAAGTTACCACGGTAAGAAGTTGTAGAGTATATAAGGAGGAGTTGAGAAGGTGGAAGACACTCTCATTTTCCTGTCTGTAAGTAAAGTGAGCATTGGAGACCTTGGGAGTCCTTGAGTATTTTGCGATGTAATGTGAGAGCGGGATTAGAACTTGTTTGCAGGAACGCTATTAGAGAGACCGATGTGACCATACGGGTCAGAGAGTTGAGTGAAGTGAGCATGGGTGTACTTAAATAGGGTGCACTAGTAATCCTAGTCATCTGAGGTACCCCTGGGTGAGAGACAGGCCGGCTTACAGAACCTTTCTCGTACTCTACTTCTCGCATATCTTGTATCTTCTGATAGGAAGTAGGATGTAATGCAAGGTGGGTTGTCTTCTTGGTAATCCATGCGAGGCCTTGCTTAGATAGGATTGTTTAGATATAGCTCGGAAGACGAGAGCTATCTAGGAAGCACTGTTAGAATCCCGGAAGACGGAGTAGCTGTCTTCTGGAAGACTAGTTTCGTCTTCTGAGAGTGGAAGCTAGACTGTGGGCACTCGAGAAGAACTGAGCCTTCAGCTCATAGTAGGTGCTTGTGGTTTAGTGCAACAGATCTTCCAGGTATGTCGATGCATCCGCGAGGCTTGGTGTTACCAGCGACAGAATTGGCCGAGGCCACTCCTTTCCTCAAGGAGTTGGGTCTCGACTTCTTCCTGTGGGACTGGAACCTCGCAGATCAAGGGCTTCTGGAGGAGGTATGGGCCGCGTTACCACCGCGTAACCGTGTACCTGCAAAGGCAGGAGTTGCTCGGGGAAGACCATCTTCCTAGAGAGAAGACTGGTGGCGTAAGGCGTTTCACAGGCCTGAGACCGAGAACCGAGGATATTGGTACGAGAAGAAGATCTTGCCTAGGATTGTGAGTTCATGGCATGTGCCTGGGAGTACCACCTGCCTTTTCGTGGAAGACAGGCAGGGGAGGAACGGTTGGAAGATAGAGTCTTACCGGGAGCCGAAGATGCGACTTCTGGCGAAGTTGTTTCTGCATCTTTTCCCCAAGGGAAAAGCGCAGAAGACAAGGTACTTAAGAGATCAGGACGTGGAGTTCCTGGAATCAGTGTGGGATGACAGAGTGCCAATCTACTGGGGCGCGTACATCCACAACTATGTACAGACGGAGCTAGCATACTTGGGTACCCCGGCGGGAGGACATCTGACGCCCTTCTTCTGCTACTTGTATGTAGCCATGGGGGATCTTAGGGAAGATCAGCTGGCAGTGTATGGGCCAACGGAGCGACAGGAGGTGAAGGAGGAGACCTCGGAAGACGATGACCGAGAGGTAGCAGTTACGCCCCCTCTCACTCTGATGCCACAGCTGAGACCCGGCTCTCACCACAAGACGCTTCTGGTGAGGGAAGACGAGTCTAGTGGGTCGGAAGACGTCACGCCAGTGAGGAAGATGGGTCACAGAAGTGTACTGAGGACACCCATCTCCCTCATCCATTCAGGATCGGAGTCGGACTCGGAGGAAGACTTGCTGAGTACCCGATCGGAGCAGAAGACAGCTTCTGTAACACCTGGGAGTCTTCCGAAGACTCCAGAAGACGAAGGATGGATGGGTAATCCTACTGCGATGCGAGGAAGCGCAAAGAGGAGAGCCGCTCCTGCCACGAGGAGTCTTCCACCCCGGAAGATGAGAAGAGTAGCTTCTTCTCGTGCGCAGAAGATGAAGGCCGTAGTGGTGGAAGAGGCTCCCTTGCCTCTGGAAGACGAAGTAGACACCCTCGAGCGAGTGATGGGGATGAACTTGTCTTCTGCAGGAAGACAACTGGAGGAGTTCAGTGCCTACTTCCAGAAGGAGATCCAGCCCGCTATGGAGTTGCTGGAAAGGAGAGCGAGGGCACAGGAGAAGCCCTTACAGCCTGGATTCGGCCTGCGCACCTTGCTGCGACAGGAAGCCAGCCAGCAGAAGACGGAGTCTCTGGAAGCTAGTCTCCGCACTACGGAGAAGCTTGCAGCCAGCTACAAGGCGGAAGCAGCCGCTTCTGCCAAGGAGTCGATGCAACTTCGGAAGAGCAACCAGGAGTTGCAGGCGCGAGTACAGCAGCGTGATCAGGAAGTTCTCCGAGTACGGGAGAAGATCACTGCCCTCGCAGAAGAGCAGACCACTTGGAAGATGCAGCGAGAAGCCGCAGAAGCGCGAGCTGCAACAAAGAAGACGCAGAGGGAAGCAGCGGAGGCTCGTGCGCGGAAGATGCTAGCTCAGTCGGTAGAAGCGCTTCGGAAGAAGTTCAACTTCACCGCGGGTAAGAAGTTACTTACCTTAGCTAGGGAATGGGACAGCGGGTCCAAGACGAGGTTGGTGGAATGCAGAGATAGCATGTTCAGGTACCTGGATAGATAGATAGAAGGAGTGAAGACATTTTATGATCTTCCCTCACTTCCGACACCTGCAACCGCATCTTCCCAAGCCCCAGCACCCTCGACTGGATCCGGAATGGAGAAGGAGGAGTTCGATCTCGCTGTACACTTGGTGGTGACAGCGTTGGAAGACGAGAAGACTCCAGAAGACGCCCCGGAAGACATGATGAAGACAGGAAGACGAGCCGTCTTCCCAGGTATTCCGCGTGGAGGAAGCGACTTCCCCGGACCCCTATGAGATCGCCATGGTCCCTAGTACTGCATAGGTGCCTCAGAAGACCGAAGACGCACCATTCGACTCGTCTTCCCAGAAGACCATTCCGTCTTCCGAAGTCGAAGCCGAGGAAGACGCAGCCGCAGAAATAGCAGGGCCAGCGAAGAGCGAGGAGAGGGAAGCTACCTCAGTGGTACCCGAGGTAAGTGCAGGGCTTCCCAGCCCATCAGAAGTCGAGGTAGTAGCTCCGGTAGGAGCAGATCATGTAGAGATTGCCATAGAGCAATCAGAGCAGTTAGCAAACTCAATCGACACTTCCAGATTTAGTAGGATTGGACATGCTATCTTAAGGGTGGCAGTTTTCCATGTAAAAATAGTTAGGACCTCATGTGGCAGCATAGGTAGCGTAGGAGTAACACAGTGGAGGGCTAATTGGAAAGAGGGACCGCATGCATGTGAGGTGACAACCTCTTGTCAGCGCCTCTCTCTCTCTCCCTGGTGGTCGCCTCCCCTGACTCTCGAGGCAGATGGTTAAGTAGGATAGCAGGGTAGGAGAAAAGCTCTTTGAGAGCTCTGCCAGTTCTGTAGAATTCGGCAGTAACTGAACATACACACCGATTCTACAGGCAGGCAGGCGAGACACATTAGAGCAGAGACAGTCTTAGCGCACTACACTCGTTGTTGGAAACATACGAATAGTCTTAGAATATACAGGAGGGGTCTGCATACTCGCACCAGCAGTGGTTCGAAGATGTAGATAGAGGTAGTGGACAGTCCAGGAACAGGGAACGGCATCCTCGTGAAGTCTTGTTGGATGGGCTGGTGTGTCGAGGAGTAGACGCAGGAAGTAGCGGGAGTGAGCTTCCCAATGCCATTGTGACTTCTTCTCGAGGAATAGATTGTGGATTTGAGTGCAGCAGCTTCGCTCATGTCTTCTGGGTGGTGGAATGTATTGAATTCGCTCCCAATTGTGCATGGGAAGTGTTCTTCTTGAGTGGCGGTGAATGTCAACAGTTGTGGAGTGTAGCTTGACTCGTTCAGTAGAGCACTTGGGATCTACGTACGAACGGTCTTCTGGGTAAGTGATCCCAGAAGACAGAGCAGTCAGAGCAGCGAAGTGAAGAAGAAAGAAGACTTCTTCCCGCAACAGAAGACGACATCCTCGAGTAGAAGACGGTGCAACAGTACTCACGTTTGTTGTCTTCCTCCCCAAACTATTACAAGCAGGGATGGCTTGTTAGTCAGGATCCGGACTAGAAGCCTGTCGGAATCTTAATTGTCCTTTTTCATCTTGTTTTCTCTTGTTTGGATTTCTTCTTCTTCCCATCTTCCCTCATCTTCCCCATCTTCTTATCTTCTTCTAGTGAGCTTCCGATACTTCTATTGAGCTTCCGTGAAGGTGAATGTCGTTGTAGCGCTGCAGGAAGACAACTTCCGTAGGCAGAAGCCTGGGAAGGCTACAGGGGGCATGCACCCTGTGATTTATCCAACCCGATGGAATGTGAGTGTGAGAATAAGGTGTAACGACTGTTACTAGTCGACTTCTGCGAAGCCGGACAGCCTTCTGGAGGTGTGAGAAGACGAGCTAAACCCCCAGAAGACGAGAATCGTTTCGGGAAGACGGTATCGAGAAGATCGGAAGAAGCAACCTGGAAGCAGGAAGATCGTCTTCCCGAGCTTCTCTGTGAATAGTTGTGTGATATTTTAGTTGGTAGTTGGTTGTTTGGGTCCAGAGCACCATTTGGTGTGTCTGGAAGACGTGCTGGTTTGTGTGGTTTTGTGAGAAGACGGGCTTTTTAGACAAAACCCGTGTGTTTGTGTGTTTGAACAGATCTTAGAACTTAGAGCAGCGTTACTTGTGCAAATCTTCTGTGGGAACGATATCTTGTATACTAAATGGGCAAAAGGAGAAATCCTTCGTCACTACATATAGTGAGGAACCATTTTTGGCGCCGCTGCCGGGGATTTCATCTTAGTAACTTCTGTTCTAAGCTTCCTGGATCTTTGTGTCATTAGTTAGGTTCGTTTCGAACTAACTTCGATTGTAGTTGAATGTGTTGTGGGACTCTATCTTGCTAGAAGACGGAAATCGCAACCAGAAGCTGATAAGATACATTAGGGGAAGTTGGAAGAAGCCGCTTCCCTGCTTCCAAGAACTCCTTGGAAGACTCGATCTCGGAAGTTTGCAGTAAGTGCAACCAGAAGCAGGAGAAGAAGACGTTCTGAACTTGTGATCGGTTGTTCAGTCATTTGGTCTACCAGATCTAGTAGTAGAAGGATAGAGACATCTGTTCTCAGTACTCTGGTGGATGCCTCCGACCGGAGGAAGAAGCAGAAGACGCACGGGTAAAGATCCTGAGTGGGTTAACTCACCCCAGCGAACCGCTTCTAGAGAGCAGCGGATATCCCAGGGACACCAAAGGAAAGAAGAAGAGCTCAGGAAGATCCGATCGGTAGAGTTGGAAGAGCCTTCCATCTCGAGCATAATCTTTGACGAAGACAGAAGCCAACCGGGTGATCACGTGTATAAAGTAGATTTCGATACTGGTTACTCGGAAGACGTCTTCCCAAGTGCGGGAGAAGCTTCTCAAGGTGAGGGAAGAATGGAGGAGATTGTTCCAGACGTCTCGGGAAGTAGCAGTGACAGTAGCTCTGACTCAGAAGACGATCTTTGTGATTTAGACAGGCCTGGACCTTCGAGAAGACCATCTCCACCACCTGGACCTGAGGAAGAAAGAAATTGGCAGCCGCACCAGCCGGCAGTCAACATGGCTTCCCACACTCGGCAGAAGTACCATCCGTACGACGATGATGATGATGCGGACGACTTCATCACGATGTTCGAAACCATCTCTAGATCCAACAAGGAAGACGCTGATGTTGACAGACTCCGTGTATTTCCCAGTTTGATCAAAGGGAAAGGAAGGAAGTGGATGAGTAAAACGTTGGATGATGTTGTAGTAATGGCCGCTTGGGCTACTCTGAAGGCAGCTTTTCTGAAGAGATTCAGAGGAGTGGGCTACGATCGTATGACCCTCATAGAGCTTCAGAGGCTCGAACGAAAGAAGAAAGAGACATAGAGGGATTACACCGAGAGATTTGAAGATCTCTTGGATCACATCCCTCAGAACCAAGGAAGACCCGGCTACTGTGCCCAGCAAGCTGTGGACTGGTACTTGGGAGGATTGTCTCAGGATATGGAATTGTACTGCAGAAGAGGAGGAGGTGATGATTTAGCGGAGGTACAGAAGCATGCCGAGCAATATGAAACCTCGAGCATCACTCGTAATATGACGAAAGACAAAGGGAAGACCTCGAAGAAGTCCAAGAAGTCCAAGAAGTCTTCCCGGAAGTCCAAGAAGAAGTCCAAGTCCACTCAAACTGATAACAGTGATTCGGAAGCAGCCTCTACTTCTGAAGAGTCTACTGTCGAAAGTTCAGAATCCGAATCTGAACAAGAGAAGAAGACGCGGAAGAAGAAGAAGGAGAAGACGCGAGCAAGGGAGGAAGTTGTGCAGAAGATGCCTCAAACTCAGATAATTCAGTCTGCACTTGATCCCCGCATCGATGAGGTTCTGAAGCAGTTTGCCGACCTGAAAGTTCATCTTCTGAACCAGAAGGACAAGCGGAAGCAGCCTACGGCTTCCCGGCCAAACCTTTGGTGCAACCTTTGTAACTCTTCTGGACACACCAGAGATCAGTGTACGCAGGACCAAGCTGTCAACTGGGCAGGATGGGAAGAAGATGATGAGGGATATCTACACGATCTCAGTGGGGAAACCTGCTATAGGATCGAGACGATCCAACCCTTCACTCCTACGCCTCCCGCCCAATATAATCGTTATGTACCGAGGGATAGAGCTAGCAATGTACAGACCAGGACACCCTGGCAGCCTTCTTCATCACAACGACCTCTCAACCCTCTTCCTGGAGCGTGCAATAATTGTGGAGAGACAGGACACTGGTGGTCCACCTATCCTCATCCGAGAAGACAGATTGGGCAAGTGCCCTTGTGTGGGAACTGTAAGGAAGCCGGTCATTTCACAGGGAATTGTCCTCAGACCTTACGACCACGACAATGGTGAGATTTGCAGATACCACACCTCCTGCAGAAGCTGCATCATTTTCTAAGCTCGAGTTAGCAGTGGTACAGCACATCACGGTATAAGAAGAAGATCCTGGGGATTGTACGGATTGTCTCCATATCGAGGAAGACGAACCAGACCCCGGGAAGCGCGAAGGAAAGGAACCTCAGCTGCAGAAGACGACTGCAGCTCAGAAGATGAAGACACCTGAAGAAGCGTCATCTCTCACTCTCTCCGTACGACTTCTTGCGAGACTTGTGGAATCAGAAGGCGGATGTGACCTTCCAACAGCTGTTGGATGACAACGCTGGTTACAGGAAGTTGTTACAATCTGTGCTTCGAGGATCGAGGAAGAGGAGGGCAGCTAAACTTCCCAAGAGCACCCCGATCTTAAGAATAGAGCATGAGGACTTGGGAGCCCCAGAACTTGATATGGAGATCCATGGCTGTCTTCTGAAGAAGGTACCCATTGATTCCGGCTCCGGAGTTAACATCATGACGGAAGAAACGGCGCATGTCCTAGGCTTCACTGAGTTCCAGCCTACTCTGAGAATTCTCAGAATGGCGGACCAGACCAGAAGACGACCTTTGGGGCAACTGAAAGATGTCCTCACGGTAATTGGTGGAGTATCTTTTTACCTCACTTACATCATTTTGCGACCTGTAGCTAAGGTTGGATATCAGGTGTTGATAGGAAAACCATGGCTGTATGCTGCAAATGTGAATACCGACTGGAGAAGGCATCGTTTGAGATTTCCCAATCCTACACCCAAGTCTAGTGAGAAGAGTAAAGTCTCGCTTCCTTGGATCAAGATTGGACACCAAGGTGAAACTCCGTCTACAACAGAGGGGTACACTTCAGAAGACTCGGCTGCGTCTTCTGACAGTGATGAACGGTATAATGAGTTTATGGTGAATAACGTGTGTGCTACAGAAGTAGCAGAGAAAGTGGAAGATGTGGTCTGTGGGTACATTGAGTGCTACGAGATTGCGGAAGAAGAGCTTCCAGAAGACGAGAATACCGTCTTCTCTTCGGAAGATCCGATAGTTGATCTTCCAGAAGACGAGAATACCGTCTTCCCTTCGGAAGACCCGACAGTTGGTCTTCCAGAAGACGAATCCGAACTAGAAGAAGCTCCCAAACCGGAATACTCGGTGCTAGTGAGTACAGTCACACTGAAGGAATGGTGAACCCGGATGATCTCCAAGAGATGGAGGTTGCTCCTGGGAAGAAGCTGAAGCTTTCCAAGGTGATCGAGGACCAACAGTTGGAAGACTTTCGAGAACTTCTAACGGAGTTCCAGGATGTCTTCGCGTGGACCATAGAAGACATGAAGGGCATACCTCGAGAGTTGGGAGAGCATCGCATCGACTTGCTAGAGGGCGTTGTTCCTGCACGACAGAGGCAGTACCGGCTCAACCCCAAGTACTCGCTTCTGGTGAAGGACCAGATTGACCAATACCTGAAGGCAGGAGTCATCTTCCCAGTACTTAGCAGTGAATGGGTAGCTCCCATTGTCATCGTGCCGAAGAAGCAGACAGGGAAGATCCGAGTGTGTCAGGACTTCCGGAAGCTGAACTTGGCCACGAAGAAGGATCATCACCCTTTACCATTCACCGACTCTGTGTTAGACCAGGTAGCAGGACATGAGTTCTACAGCTTCCTAGATGGGTATTCTGGGTACAACCAAGTTTCAATCAGAGAAGAAGACAAGTCGAAAACCACTTTCACTACTGATTGGGGCACGTACGCGTACAATCAAATGCCGTTTGGTTTATGCAACGCACCCGCCACGTTCCAGAGGTTGATGATTACAATCTTCAAGGAGTATCGTCGCACCTTTATGGAGATTTTCTTGGATGATTTCTATGTGTTTGGATCGAGAGAAGACCACTTGATATTTCTGAGGAAGTGTTTTCTGAAGTGTAGAGAACATCGTTTGGCACTTCACCCTGAGAAATGCTTCTTTGGTATGTCAGAGGGGATCTTGCTAGGACATAGGATTTCCGGAAGGGGTATAGAAGTCGACTGTGCTAAGGTGGAAGTCATCATAAAACTCCACCCACCTGCTAACCTGACACAGTTGAGAAGCTTCCTTGGCAACGTAGGATACTACAGGAGGTTTATTGACAGGTACGCAGAGGTAGCAGGAAGACTCACTAAGTTGCTGAAGAAAGACGAACCATACATTTGGTCTTCTGAGCAGCAGGAAGCATTCGAAGAAATGAAGAGGCTTCTGTCGGAATCCCCTGTCCTACGGCCGCCTGATTGGGAAAGAGTCTTCCACATTTATGTGGATGTTTCTGCTTTTGCCATCGGGGTGGTGTTGAGTCATAAAGATGAGAAGAAGAAGGATTACCCCATCTACTACGCGGGAAGACAACTCAGTGATGCAGAGAAGAAGTACTCGACAACCGAAAGGGAGTGTCTTGGCATGATTTACTCCTGTAGGAAGTTTAGACACTATCTTCTGGCAAACCCGTTTGTCTTCTATGTAGATCACTTCTCTTTGAAACATCTTGTAAAGAAAGCAGATTTGTCGGGCAGGATAGCTAGGTGGATTCTCCTACTCCAGGAATTTACTTACACAGTTGAGTACAGGCCCGGAAGACAGCATGTTAATGCTGACTACCTATCCAGGTTGGAGACAGAACGACGAGAAGATGAAGTGAAAGACGAGTTTCCTGACGAGAAGTTGTTTTCAGTTTTCGCAGAGACACTTTCATATGAGGGGGGGCGTACCGCCTGCTTCCCAGAAGACGAGACTAGATCTTCTGATCCTGTCTTTGCGACTTCCACAGAAGAGTCGATCTTCAAGGACTTGAGAAGGTTCTTGGAAGATCAATAGTATCCCGAGGGAATGGATGCGGAGCAGAAGGCCGTCTTCTTACACAAGGCAGGGCCATATGCTATCTTCCAGGATATCCTGTTTCGAAAGAGACATGACGAGAAGCTGAGAAGATGTCTCGAGCCGTCAGAGATAAAAGCAGTGATCACAGGTCTTCACTACGAAGATGCTGGGGGTCACTACGGATTGAAGACCACAGTGAAGAAGATGCTAGACGCCGGATACTGGTGGCCAACTATGTACCGAGACACTTTCCAGGAGATCAGGAAGTGCGATGCATGCCAGAGGGTGGGAAGACCGACCGCTACAACAAGGTGGCCTCTTACTCCCATTCTTCCGCTTGCCCCGTTCGAAAAGTGGGGAATCGACTTTGTAGGTCCTATCGCCTCGGTGGCGAGAAGAACACGAGCAAGGTACATCTTAATAGCTACCGACTATGCCACCAAGATGGTGGAAGGCGAGGCCACGAGAAAGAACGATGCCGCAGTAGTAGCAAGGTTCCTATGACATAACATCATCACTAGGTATGGATGTCCGCTGGAATTGGTGTCAGATAGGGGCACTCATTTCTTAAATGAGACTATCTCCCTCCTGACCCAATACTTCAGGATTAAGCATCGGAAGACGACGCCATACAACCTGAAAGCGAATGGGCTGACGGAGAAGTTGAACGGTCTTCTGCGTAACATCCTGAACAAGGTAACTGTTAACCATGCGTATGACTGGGACACGAAACTGCCATCTATGTTGTGGGCTTTCAGAATTTCACCTAAAGTCACTACCCAGAAGACGCCTTTCTACCTAACTTACGACATGACGCCCATTGTGCCCATTGAGTTAGAGGTCCCAACATACCGGTTAGCCGTATCCGAACGCATGGGAGAAGAAGAGAGCCAGGAGCAGCGTCTTCTGAACTTCGTAGAGTTTGAAGAAGACATGAATGCAGCTTTGGAGAAGACATACGAGGTGCAAGCGCAACGTAAGGTAAACTACGATAGCAAGTTGAGGAAGGTGACTGTTGTGGACGGGGACTTGGTACTTCTCTATGACAACCATCATATTAAGTTCCCCGGGAAACTTCATCTTCGCTGGATGGGACCTTACCGTGTCTTAGAGGTCTTCGACAACGGCTCTTTGCAGTTGGAAGAGTTGGACGGAACACTGATGACCACTCGTGTTAATGGGTGGCGCGTCAAGAAGTACTGGACGTAAACAGAAGTGCAAGAACCACGGATGTTTGCGAGGACGCAAACATGTGAGGGTGGGCGTATGTGGTGCCCACAAATTACAGGATGCACGAATTTTTGAAATTTTTAAGGATAATGACTTGTTTGTATAACTGAAGAAGCGTTGTTACTTAAGGTTACGTCTTCCTTAATAGGAAGATGATCTTAAGAGCTGTTTGTAATAAGAAGTTGACTTCTTCAGAAGACGACCGTCTTCGGAAGATCATCTTCTCAGTTGCGTCTTCAGAAGATGAGAAGACGACGGAAGATGGGAAGACGGCGGAAGACACCTATCTTCCAGAAGACAGTGACCGCGAAGGACCAACCACGAGTTTTTGGGTAAGACAGTAGGTGTACCTACTGGAGCGCACCGAATAGGTAGGTAGGTCAGGAAGACACCAAGGACGAGAACCCCTAATCTGCGGGGAAGATGCGTGAGGAAGCACATTAGGCACCTTCCAACTTCCCGCAGCATAGCGCGCCTGAAGAAGATCGATTGAGAGAGTGAGCTTCGCGAGCTAGCATTGAGAGAGGAATCGAGTAAGACATCGAGGTAGGAGAGAGTAAGTTGGCAGCTAGTCGAAGGGTGAGATCGAATTGCGGGAGCACAAACAGCAGAGAAAGCGAAGGCGTTTCTGTGGAGCTTCCGAGAAGCTGACAGTGAAGAGTGGCGAGTAGAAGCAGAGGTGGAATCGAGGTGTGGACCGAAATTGACAGCAGGCGCAGTCGTGTGGAGTCGCATTGGAAGCTAGGACAAGAGCTAGAAGCGCGCGGAGGTCGAAGGCAACTCGGGGAACCGAAGAAGACTGTAGAGGTTCTTCCCCCTGTTCTTTTCCCCTCCCACTTCTTCTCGCCGTCTTCCCAGGTATTCCGCGTGGAGGAAGCGACTTCCCCGGACCCCTATGAGGTCGCCATGGTCCCTAGTACTGCATCTGTGCCTCAGAAGACCGAAGACGCACCATTCTACTCGTCTTCCCAGAAGACCATTCCGTCTTCCGAAGTCGAAGCCGAGGAAGACGCAGCCGCAGAAACAGCAAGGCCAGTGAAGAGCGAGGAGAGGGAAGCTACCTCAGTGGTACTCGAGGTAAGTGCAGGGCTTCCCAGCCCATCAGAAGTCGAGGTAGTAGCTCCGGTAGGAGTAGATCATGTGGAGATTGCCACCGAGCAATCAAAGTAGTTAGCAAACTCAATCGACACTTCCAGATTTAGTAAGATCGGACATGCTATCTTAAGGGTGGCAGTTTTCCATGTAAAAATAGTTAGGACCCCATGTGGCAGCATATGTAGCGTAGGAGTAACACAGTGGAGGACTAATTGGGAAGAGAGACCGCATGCATGTGAGGTGACAACCTCTTGTCAGCGCCTCTCTCTCTCTCCCTGGTGGTCGCCTCCCTTGACTCTCGAGGCAGATGGTTAAGTAGGATAGCAGGGTAGGAGAAAAGCTCTTTGAGAGCTCTGCCAGTTCTGTAGAATTCGGCAGTAACTGAACATACACACCGATTCTACAGGCAGGCAGACGAGACACATTAGAGCAGAGACAGTCTTAGCGCACTACACCCGTTGTTGGAAACATACGAATAGTCTTGGAATATACATGAGGGCTCTGCATACTCGCACCAGCAGTGGTTCGAAGATGTAGATAGAAGTAGTGGACAGTCTAGGAACAGGGAACGGCATCCTCGTGCAGTCTTGTTAGCTAGGCTGGTGTGTCGAGGAGTAGACGCAGGAAGTAGCGGGAGTGAGCTTCCCAATGCCATTGTGACTTCTTCTCGAGGAATAGATTGTGGATTTGAGTGCAGTAGCTTCGCTCATGTCTTCTGGGTGGTGGAATGTATTGAATTCACTCCCAATTGTGCATGGGAAGTGTTCTTCTTGAGTGGCGGTGAATGTCAACAGTTGTGGAGTGTAGCTTGACTCGTTCAGTAGAGCACTTGGGATCTACGTACGAACGGTCTTCTGGGTAAGGGATCCCAGAAGACAGAGCAGTCAGAGCAGCGAAGTGAAGAAGAAAGAAGCCTTCTTCCCGCAACAGAAGACGACATCCTCGAGTAGAAGACGGTGCTACAGTACTCACGTTTGTTGTCTTCCTCCCCAAACTATTACAAGCAGGGATGGCTTGTTAGTCAGGATCCGGACTAGAAGCCTGTCGGAATCTTAATTGCCCTTTTTCATCCTGTTTTCTCTTGTTTGGATTTCTTCTTCTTCCCATCTTCCCTCATCTTCCCCATCTTCTGATCTTCTCTAGTGAGCTTCCGAGACTTCTATTGAGCTTCCATGAAGGTGAATGTCGTTGTAGTGCTGCAGGAAGACAACTTCCGTAGGCAGAAGCCTGGGAAGGCTACAAGGGGCATACACCCTGTGATTTATCCAACCCGTTGGAATGTGAGTGTGAGAGTAAGGTGTAACGACTGTTACTAGTCGACTTCTGCGAAGCCGGACAGCCTTCTGGAGGTGTGAGAAGACGAGCTAAACCCCCAGAAGACGAGAATCGCTTCGAGAAGACGGTATCGAGAAGACCGGAAGAAGCAACCTGGAAGCAGGAAGATCGTCTTCCCGAGCTTCTCTGTGAATAGTTGTATGATATTGTAATTGGTAGTTGTTTGTTTGGGTCCAGAGCACCATTTGGCGTGTCTGGAAGACGTGTTGTTTTGTGTAGGTTTTGTGAGAAGACGGGATTTCTAGGCAAAACCCGTGTGTTTGTGTGTTTGAACAGATCTTAGAACTTAGAGCAGCGTTACTTGTGCAAATCCTGTGTGGGAACGATATCTTGTATACTAAATGGGCAAAAGGAGAAATCCTACGTCACTACACTAGTCCGCCATTCTGAGGATTCTCGGAGTAGGCTAGAACTCAATGAAGCCTAGGGCATGTGCAATTTCTTCAGTCATGATGTTAACTCCGGAGCCGGGATCAATGGGTACCTTCTTCTGAAGACAGCCATGGATCTCCAAATCAAGTTTTGGGGCTCTCAAGTCCTCATGCTCTATCCTCAGGATCGGGGTACTCTGGGAAAGTTTCGCTGTCCTCCTCTTCCTCGATCCTCTAACGACATACTGTAACAGCTTCCTGTAACCAGCGTTGTCATCCAAAAGCTGTTGGAAGGTTACATCCGTCTTCTGATTCTACAAATCTCGTAAGAAGTCATAAGGGGATCGCTTCAGAAGAGTGACTGATGTTTCCAACAAAGAAGATGTAGGGGTTGCTTCCCTGGATGGTAGACCCGAATGGTGTCTTCCCTTGACTGGAAGTTGTTCCCGTGAGACGGGAGCTACCGTGGTCGATGGTGGAAGCTGCTGTACTGTCACACCACAAGTATCCCATTATTTGTGTGTATGCTTATATACATTTCATTAGGTACGACTATCTTAAAGGTTACTCTAGTTTGAAGATCTAAATTTAGAGTGATCAAAAGTAGTCATAACTAGCTGAGATAGTTATAACTAAGTTGAGGAAACTATTAGAGGTTCCACTATGGCACTATAGGACAAGTGCGGAGCTCTAAATATGCTTTCCAAAAGTATGCAACTTTGTTGACCATCGCTGATTGGATGCATGATGAAAAGTCATGCACAAAGATCTAAAGATGCTCCTCAAAAGACGTATTAGTGTGTTGTCGTCTTTCGATTGGATAGCGTGGAAAGTTAACACTTTACAAAAGCTAAAGTAGGAGAATCTCTTACTTTAGTAAAGTAGAACAAGTAATGTGTGTGCTATTCTTAAGTCTTAGTAGCCTTTAGAAGTTTTACTATTTTGGATTGCGCACTTACCATGAGGTAATGTAACTTAGTGAAAGTTACCACGGTAAGAAGTTGTAGAGTATATAAGGAGGAGTTGAGAAGGTGGAAGACACTCTCATTTTCCTGTCTGTAAGTAAAGTGAGCATTGGAGACCTTGGGAGTCCTTGAGTATTTTGCGATGTAATGTGAGAGCGGGATTAGAACTTGTTTGCAGGAACGCTATTAGAGAGACCGATGTGACCATACGGGTCAGAGAGTTGAGTGAAGTGAGCATGGGTGTACTTAAATAGGGTGCACTAGTAATCCTAGTCATCTGAGGTACCCCTGGGTGAGAGACAGGCCGGCTTACATTTTGGTTCCGTTGCCAGGACCTCGATACAAAGATTCGTATTTAGTCGTTAGTACAGTTTATGTCTGTTTTTGAGCATGAGTTCAGAACCTTTGTACATACACCATGTTATAGAGGGCAAGATAAGCTTTCCAATAAGCTTGATATCTCCGAGAGATCAATTGTGAGGAGAGAGTTATGTCTTTCAGAAGTTAAGGAGGTTTTTCGGTATCAAATAGTGAGCTCTCGGGAAGGAGTTTACAGTCAGTTTCATATTTTCAATTTTTAGAGTTAGACCTTGAAATCTTCCATGCTGATAGCTTGCAAGATAAGCTATCTAGGCACCCAAATCATGCGTGAATTGATCGAGTAGAACTGGAGTTATGGCATTCGAAGTGAAGGGGGGTCAAATCTGCTATATCGCTTGCTGAAGCAAAAGAGTGAAAGAATTTCAGAATTCTTGAGAGGGTTATGTTCGATCTCTGAGGCTCAGGGTTGACAAGTTAAGCTTCTACTTAGTAATGTGAGAGATTGCTAAGTGAGAAGATAGTCGAGTGATCAAAACTGTCAAACAAGCTATATAGCGAGAGAGATGTATGACGGATCATCGTCATGGAAGGACAGCAAGAGTGGAAATTGAGGTTGAGCAAGATCCCTCAAGGCTATGCGGTGATAGTTACCGCTGATCTGACGAAAGGAGAATTTCGACTAGAATTTGAGGAAGAAGCAGAGAGTAGTCGTAAGAACCAGGAGAAGAACTCGAGGTGCTTTTTGTGTGGAGAAGAAGGACATAAAGTGAGCAAGTGTCCTACGAAGAATAGACTTTTGCGTGAGCGAAGAGGGTTGGTCGACTTAAGCTTACACATAGGCCCTTCTTCCCCTAGACAAGACGTCATTGATCCTACAACCTTTTGTCCTAGATGTGGAGTGGACGGGATTCCAGTTGAGCACGAGTGTAGCGCAGTGGTTGCTTTGCTAGAAACTGTAGCCGAAGGTCTCGAGAGAAGGTTGAGTGTAGAAACGGAACAAGTGAAGACCTCTAGCGAGGATGGAGATAGTCTGTCACACGAGAGATAAGATGACCATGAGGGTCAAACTTATTCCAACCTTTGGAGAGGAGAGAGCTCAACGGGGAAATTGTGGATTGCGGTGAAGTGCGATCTTCACATCCGCAAGCAGTTCCTTGAGTAAAAAAGAAGAGAAGAATGGAGAAACTTCCGGTGTTTTACGGAAAGGATGGAGAAGACGTGGAAGGATTTGTGAGAGACTTCAAAAGAGCATGCATTGGCAATGGAGATCGAAAGAAGAGCGAGTGGATAGGGTTGATACCTGAATTTCTTGAGAATTCTGCATTGACATGGTATGAGGATAGGAAGAAGAGAAGCGTAGTGGGGACTCCAGTTGATACTTGGGAAGTATTGACGGAGGCCTTAATTGAAACTTTTCTTCCCGATGAAAGTTACGAGAAGTTAATGGTAGAGGTAACTTACCTCAAACAAGGAGAGAAAGAGAAAGTAAGGACTTACGCCGAGAGGGTGGAGAAATTAGAATAAAAGTTTCGGGTGGTTTTACGAAAGAGTGGAGATGTAGTAGAACCAACGATGGTGGGCATTGGAGCAATGCTCACAAAGAATTTTATTGGGGGATTGAGGCCGGAGATTCGAACACAAGTGCGGTATGAGAGACCAACTTCGAAGGCTGATGCAGTGAAGATCGCAACCAGGATGGAAGAGAGTCTGGATGGAGACGACTTGCAACCAATGACTTTTGGGGCAGCATGTGGAGATGTGCAAGGGCCGATCATGCCAACTCTGACGCCTGCGAGTGTTCCAACTGTTCGATTTCAGAATCTGACTCCGATAGCTCCTACTAGTGCAGTTAGTCACTGTACCATCTCGATCTGTTACTCCTGACTTTCGTGATGAGTTGAAAAGTTTGACAGAGTCTCTGGCAGATTTGAAGATCAATATGGTGAATTTGTTGCAACACCGGAGTCCAAATGTTGGAGGGGGCTCACGAGATTATGGGAACTATCAGTCTAGAGGTGGACCACCGCAAGGATCACCAAGTAACTACATGAACCAAGGATGTTTTACGTGCAGAGGATCACATTTCCAACGTAATTGTCCAAGTCGTAATGGTGGAACGGCGGATGGAGCTTCAACTTCACAAAGCAAGGACAAGGGTGTAGCATGCATTGACATCTTGGAGCCACGAGATGTACGAGAAGGTTTTCAATCTGTAGAGCTGTTGGCTCAAGAGAGGAAGAGGATGAGGACGCACTTCGACGAGGGAGAACCAGTCGTGATGGAAGATTCTCCAAGTCAAAATACTCGGAGTAGCAAATCTTCTTCAAAAACCAAAGAACGGCGGAAGAAATTGAGAAATACTGATTTCACAATTTCGATGGAGCAATCAAAATACAACGTGGTGGAAGACGTGGGTAAGCAACGAGCAAACATTACTGTGGGACAGTTGATTGCTCTAAATCCTTCGGTGAGGAAAGAACTTCGTAGCGGTCTAAGCTCCCGACGAGGTCGGAAGAAGAAGGTAAATCCTTCTACTGTCGGTGTGAGTGCTTTAGATGCTAGTGAAGGAGAGGTGTGCAACAAGGCATCAAAAGTAGAGACTCGTATCAATGGGAGAGATGTCTCGGATGTTCTAGTCGATGGAGGATCGGCAGTAAATGCCATCTCAGAACGACTCATGAGGAAGTTGGATCTAGTACCAACTCGTCCTTCTAGTATCACGGTGGGCATGGCTAACAGACAGCGAGTTAGACCATTGGGAGTGCTGGAAAGAGTTTGTGTGTCAGTAATGGGAGTGCAGGTAAACATGACATTTCAAATCTTGAAAGAGTCAAGTTATGAAATGTTACTCGAAAGACCTTGGCTTCGAGCAGTACATGCAACGGATAACTGGCACAAAGGTTATTTACGCATCGGACCGAATCACCACCGGATCAAAGTTCCATTGCTCGGAGATCAAGTTGGGACGTCGGAATCAGATCGACCCACATCGGACTACTGGGAGTCAGAAGTTGTCGATACTACTTCTGATGTAGGTACCAATTCTTCAGATTCAGAATCTGAAAATACATCGTCGGAAGAGGAGAGAGAAGAACGAAATGTGGGTGTGAATGTAGTGGATCTTTTTCCTTCTCCGGAAGTGCAAAGAGATCGAGACAAAGAACCGTTGACTCCGGAGGAGGTGGAGAGAAGAATTGCCACCTTACGCTATGGATCGAAGGTTACTAAAGAGGAGAAGAGTTGTTTCGAAGAGATCTTTCGCAAATACATTCATGTATTTGCATTTAGTTACAAGGATCTGAGGGAGGTCACATTGGAGCAACATCGTATCGAGTTAGAGGAGGAAGTCAAACCGGTGCGACAGAAGCAACGAAGAGTGAGTCCTCCAATTGCGGATCTGGTGAAAGAAGAGATCGAGAAGCTGCACACTGCCGGGTTCATTTACGAGATGGAGCATTCTGAATGGGTATCACCCATTGTGATCGTAAAGAAGAAAAATGGCAAATTGAGGGTGTGTGTTGATTACAAGAAGCTCAATGCGGTCACAAAGAAGGATTATTATCCTCTACCTTTCATTGACGAGATCTTGGAAGAAGTGGCGGGAAACGAATGCTACAGCTTTGGAGATGGTTATAGCGGATATAACCAGATCAAAATTGCACCAGAACATCAACACCTGACCACTTTCACTACTCCGTGGGGTACGTTTGCATTTCGAGTCATGCCATTTGGTCTGTGTAATGCTCCTGCGACGTTTCAAAGGTTTATGAACAAAGTGTTCGAACCTTTCTTAGGAAAGTTTGTGAGAGATTTTATAGATGACTTTTGTGTTTACGGGAGTAAGGAGAAGCATTTTGAGCACCTTGTGAAGGTCCTAGAATTTTTAGATGTAGCAAATGCATCTCTCAATCCGGAGAAATGTATTTTTGGGTGTGAGGAAGGGTTACTCTTGGGTCATATCATATCCAAGGACGGCATTGCCGTTGATCCAGAGAAGGTGCAGAAGATCTTAGAGCTCCCTTTTCCTAGTACTCTCACTAAGCTACGACAGTTTTTAGGTATGGTGGGGTATTATCGAAGGTTTATACTCTCGTTCTCACATAAAGCATATGCTTTGACAGCATATCTGAAGAAGGGAGTAGATTACGTGTTGATTTTAGGAGATGAAGAAGCTCTAGCCGCCTTTGAGGAACTGAAGAAAGCTCTTACTTCAGCTCCAATCTTGGTTAAGCCCGATTAGAATAAACAGTTTATTCTATATACGGATGCTTCAAATATAGCAGTAGGATGTACTCTAAGTCAGTATGATGTTGAAGGTAGAGATCATCCTATTGCATATGCTAGTCGGCAAATGGTCAAGGCAGAGAGAAATTATTCTGTGACAGAGAGAGAAGGATTAGCAGTGATCTATGCTCTGAGAAAATTTCGACATTATCTCATAGGAGGCAAGTTCACTATCGTTACAGATCATAAGGCATTGAAGTACATCTTCAATAAACCTATGGTCGAAGGACGATTAGCAAGGTGGAAGCTCTTATTGTCAGGGTACGACTATGAGATTTGCGATCGACCAGGGAAGAAACACGCGAATGCAGATTTGCTATCTAGAGCTTACGATGGCGATGGAGAGGAGCCGGTGGATGACACCTTTCCTGATGAAGATTTGATGGTCTTGATGAGCAACTCTATTATCCCAATAGAATATCAAGAAATTTGGGATTTTGTTACGGAAGGTGTCTATCCAGATGGGATGCGGACCAGAGAGAAGAAGGCGTTGGTGAAACGAAGTCAACCTTACTCGGTGGTGGAAGGTGTGTTATTCCGTGAAGGAGTTGATGGGGTCCTGAGAAGAGCTGCGAGCAAGGAGGAGTCTCTACGACTCATGGAAGAATTCCATGACGGTCCAGTATGTGGAGGACATTTCGCAGGCAAGTTGACGGCTCATAAGATACTCGACGTAGGATATCACTGGAGGGGGATGTTTAGAGATTGCTTGACGTATTGTAAAACCTGTGATGTTTGTCAAGCTTTCGCTATTAAATCTAGTGTTTCCACTCCTCTTAGATCTATTTCGGTTCTCGGACCTTTCGAGAAATGGGGAATAGATTTTGTTGGGCCTTTGAATCGCACCCCTCGCAACAATAAGTATATTGTTGTAGCCACAGATTATCTTACGAAGTGGGTAGAAGCTAGACCTCTTGTAACTATTGGAGAAGTTGAGGTGGGTAGATTTCTGTACGAACGGATCATTACTAGGTTTGGATGTCCTCTGGAGTTAGTTTCTGATAGGGGTCGAGAATTTGTGAGTGGTATGACTACTGCTATGTGCACCCACTTCTCCATTTCTCAGAGGGTTACTACTTCATATAAACCTAGTTCAAACGGGTTGGTAGAGAGAACAAACTTTACCTTGTGTCAAATGTTAGCAAAGGATGCTGACATGGAAGGGGCCAAACACAACTGGGACAAGCGTCTTCATGCGGTTCTATGGGAGTATCGTACAACAGTGAAGACGTCTACGGGATATTCACCTTTCAAGATGGTGTATGGGTTGGAATCAAGATTACCAATCCAGTTCGACCTAACCACCTTTCAGACCTTGCAAGCTGGACTGAAGAGAAAGGGTGGTCCAATAGCTGAGAAAGAGAGGGGAGAAACCTTGTTGGAGCTGGAGGAGAATAGAGACGACGCAACTCAAAGAATTGAGATGGCTCAGCTACAACAGAAGAAGAGCTATGACAAGCGCTTGGCGAAGAACAAAACGAAGTTACAGCCATTTCAAGAGGGTGAGTGGGTGATGTTATAGGATGCTATTAGGCACAAGCGAGTTCAAAAGAAATTCTTACGTCGATATTTTGGACCTTTCATCATCTCCAAAGTGTGGAGTAATGGCACCTACGATCTTCAAGAAAGGAGTGGTACGTTCTTCAACCGAGTAAACCACGACAAGCTAAAGAAGTTCCATCAACGTGATACTTCACTCCGAGGACGGAGTGAAAATTAAGTCTGGAGGTAAATGTCACACCACAAGTATCCCATTATTTGTGTGTATGCTTATATACATTTCATTAGGTACGACTATCTTAAAGGTTACTCTAGTTTGAAGATCTAAATTTAGAGTGATCAAAAGTAGTCATAACTAGCTGAGATAGTTATAACTAAGTTGAGGAAACTATTAGAGGTTCCACTATGGCACTATAGGACAAGTGCGGAGCTCTAAATATGCTTTCCAAAAGTATGCAACTTTGTTGACCATCGCTGATTGGATGCATGATGAAAAGTCATGCACAAAGATCTAAAGATGCTCCTCAAAAGACGTATTAGTGTGTTGTCGTCTTTCGATTGGATAGCGTGGAAAGTTAACACTTTACAAAAGCTAAAGTAGGAGAATCTCTTACTTTAGTAAAGTAGAACAAGTAATGTGTGTGCTATTCTTAAGTCTTAGTAGCCTTTAGAAGTTTTACTATTTTGGATTGCGCACTTACCATGAGGTAATGTAACTTAGTGAAAGTTACCACGGTAAGAAGTTGTAGAGTATATAAGGAGGAGTTGAGAAGGTGGAAGACACTCTCATTTTCCTGTCTGTAAGTAAAGTGAGCATTGGAGACCTTGGGAGTCCTTGAGTATTTTGCGATGTAATGTGAGAGCGGGATTAGAACTTGTTTGCAGGAACGCTATTAGAGAGACCGATGTGACCATACGGGTCAGAGAGTTGAGTGAAGTGAGCATGGGTGTACTTAAATAGGGTGCACTAGTAATCCTAGTCATCTGAGGTACCCCTGGGTGAGAGACAGGCCGGCTTACAGTACTATCTTCCGTCGCTTCTCCAGCTCTTCTTGCATGATCGCTGCAACTTCTTGTCTAGTGTCAGGAGCAAAGTACTTGGGATCTTCTCTGTCGTAAGCAGGAGAAGAAGGCTGCTCAGGGGAGGGTGATCTCTCTTTACACTGCTTCTTCTTCTTGATCTCCTTCTTATGGGATTCTGACTTCTCTTTGCTTTTGGTACTCACCTTGAATACTGCTTCATCTAGGACTTCTTCTGAAGGCCAGCTGTCTAAATCCGAGCAAGGGCTCCACAAAGTGTCGTCCACCAAAGTAAAAGATGACGCTTCCTCAAGTGATTTCGTCTTCTGAGCTACAATCGTCTTCTGTAGTTGAGGTTCCTTTCCTTTGTGCTTCCCGGGGTCTGGTTCGTCTTCCTCTATATGTAGACAATCCGTACAATCCTTAGGATCTTCTTCTTCTATCGTGATGTGTTGTATCACTGCTAGCTCGAGTTTAGACATGCGGACCAGACCAGAAGACGACCTTTGGGGCAACTGAAAGATGTCTTGACGGTAATTGGGGGAGTATCTTTTTACCTCACTTACATCATTTTGCGACTTGTAGCTAGGATTGGATATCAGGTGTTGATAGGAAGACCATGGCTGTATGCTGCAAATGTAAATACCGATTGGAGAAGACATCGTTTGAGATTTCCCAATCCTACACCCAAGCCAGGTGAGAAGACCAAGGTCTCGCTTCCTTGGATCAAGATTGGACACCAAGGTGAAACTCCTTCTACGACAGAGGGGTACATTTCAGAAGACTCAACTGCGTCTTCTGACATGGATGAACGATATGATGAGTTTGTGGTGAATAACTTGTGTACTACAGAAGTAACAGAGATAGCAGAGGAAGTGATCTGTGGATACATTGAGTGCTACAAAATTGCGGAAGAAGAGCTTCTAGAAGACGAAGATACCGTCTTCTCTTCAGAAGATCCGACTGTTGGTTTCTAGAAGACGAAAATACCATTTTCCTTTCAGAAGATCCAACAATTGGTCTTCCAGAAGACGAATCCGAACCGGAAGAAGCTCCCAAACCGGAATACTTTGGTGTCAGTGAATACAGTCACACTGAAGGAATGGTAAACTCGGATGACCTTTAAGAAATGGAGGTTGCTCCTGAGAAGAAGCTGAAGCTTTCCAAGGTGATCGAGGACCAACAGTTGGAAGACTTTAGAGAACTTCTGACGGAGTTCCAGGATGTCTTTGCTTGGACCATAGAAGACATGAAGGGCATACCTCGAGAGTTGGGAGAGCATCGCATTGACTTGCTAGAAGGCGTTGTTCCTGCACGGCAGAGGCAGTATCGGCTCAACCCCAAGTACTCGCTTCTGGTGAAGGACCAGATCGATCAATACTTGAAGGCGAGAGTCATCTTTCCAGTACTTGGTAGTGAGTGGGTAGCCCCTATTGTCATCGTGCCAAAGAAGCAGACAGGTAAGATCCGACTGTGTCAGGACTTCCGAAAGCTGAACTTGGCCACGAAAAAGGATCATCAACCTTTATCATTCACCGATTTTGTGTTAGACCAGGTAGCAGGACATGAGTTCTACAGCTTCTTGGATGGGTATCCTGGGTACAACCAAGTTTCAATCAGAGAAGAAGACAGGTCGAAAATCACTTTCACTACTGATTGGGGCACGTACGCGTACAATCAAATGTCGTTTGGTTTATGCAGCACCCGCCACATTCTAGAGACTGATGATTACGATCTTCAAGGAGTATCTTCGCACATTTATGGAGATCTTCTTGGTATAATTTCTGTGTGTTTGGATCGAAAGAAGACCACCTGATATTTCTAAGAAAGTGTTTTTTGAAGTGTAGAGAACATCGTTTGGCTCTTCACCTTGAGAAGTGCTTCTTTGGTATGTCAGAGGGAATTTTGCTAGGACATAGGATTTCTGGAAGAGGTATAGAAGTCGACTGTGCTAAGGTGGAAGTTATCATGAAACTTCACCCACCTGCTAACCTGACTCAGTTGAGAAGCTTCCTGGGTAACGTAGGATACTACAGGAGGTTTATTGACAGATACGCAGAGGCAGCAGGAAGACTTACCAAGTTGTTGAAGAAGGACGAACCTTACATTTGGTCTTCTGAGCAGCAGAAGCATTCGAAGAAATGAAAAGGCTTCTGTCAGAATCCCCTGTCCTAAGGCCACCTGATTAGGAGAGAGTCTTCCATATTTATGTGGATGTTTCTGCTTTCGTCATAGGGGTGGTATTGAGTCAGAAGGATGAGAAGAAGAAGGATTATCTCATCTACTATGCGGGAAGACAACTCAGTGATGCAGAGAAGAAGTACTCTACAACTAAAAGGGAGTGTCTTGGCATGATTTACTCCTGTAGAAAGTTTAGGCACTATCTTCTAACCAATCCATTTGTCTTCTATGTGGATCATTTTTCTTTGAAACATCTCGTGAAGAAAGCAGATTTGTCTAGTAGGATAACTAGGTGGATTCTTCTACTCCAGGAATTTACTTACACAGTTGAGTACAGGCCTGGAAGACAGCATGTTAATGCTGACTACCTATCCAGATTGGAGACAGAACGACGAGAAGATGAAGTGGAAGACGAGTTCCCTGACGAAAAGTTGTTTTCAGTTTTCGCAGAGACACTTTCATCTGAGGGGGGGCGTACCGCCTGCTTCCCAGAAGACGAGACTAGATCTTCTGATCCAGTCTTTGCAACTTCCACAGAAGAATTGATCTTCAAGGACTTGAGGAAGTTCTTGAGAGACCAACAGTATCCCGAGGGATTGGATGCGGAGCAGAAGGCTGTCTTCTTACACAAGGCAGGTCCCTATGCCATCTTCCAGGGTATTCTGTTTAGGAAGGGACATGACGAGAAGCTAAGGAGATGCCTTGAGCCTTCAGAGATTAAGCCTGTGATCACGGATCTTCACTACGAAGATGCTGGGGGTCATTACAGACTGAAGATCACAGTGAAGAAGATGTTGGACGCCGGTTACTGGTGGCCGACCATGTACAGAGACACTTTTCAGGAGATCAGGAAATGTGATGCGTGCCAGAGAGTGGGAAGACCAACAGCTACTGCTAGGTGACCTCTTACTCCCATTCTTCCGCTTGCTCTTTTTGAAAAGTGAGGAATCGACTTTGTTGGGTCTATGGTCCCGGTGGCTAGAAGAAAGCGAGCACGGTATATTTTGATAGCTACCGACTATGCTACCAAGATGGTGGAAGGCGAAGCCACAAGGAAGAACGACACCGCAGTGGTAGCCAGGTTCCTCTGGCACAATATTATCACTCGATACGGATGTCCGCTGGAATTGATATCAGATAGAAGTACTCATTTCTTAAATGAGACTATTTCCCTCCTGACCTAGTACTTCAGGATAAAGCATCGGAAGACGATGCCGTACAACCCGAAAGCTAACGGACTGACAGAGAAGTCAAATGGTCTTCTATGTAATATCCTGAATAAGATAACTGTTAACCATGCGTATGACTGGGACACGAAATTGCCATCTGTGTTATGAGCTTTCAGGATTTCACCCAAAGTCACGACCCAGAAGACACCCTTCTACCTAACTTATGGCATGACACCTATTGTGCCCATCGAGTTAGAGGTCCCTATTTACAGGTTAGTCGTAACCGAACGCATGGAAGAAGAGGAAAGCCAGGAGCAGCGTCTTCTGAACTTTGTAGAGTTCGAAGAAGACAAGAATGTAGCTTTGGAGAAGACGTACGAAGTACAAGCGCAACGTAAGGTGAACTATGATGGCAAGCTGAAGAAGGTGACCGTCGCAGATGGAGAGTTGGTTCTTCTCTACGATAATCGACATCTTAAGTTCCCTGGGAAACTTCATCTTCGCTGGATGGGTCCTTACTGAGTCTTGGAGGTCTTCACCAATGGCTCCTTGCAGTTGGAAGAGTTAGATGATACGTTGATGACCATTCGTGTAAATGGATGGCGTGTCAAGAAGTACTGGACGTGAACAGAAGTGCTGAAGCGCTGATGTTTGCGGGGACGCAAACATGTGAGGGTGGGCGTATGTGATGTCCACAATTTACAAGATTCACGAATTTTTAAAACTTTTAAGATTAATAACTTGTTTGTATAATTGGAGAAGCGTTGTTACTTAAGATTACGGCTTCCTTAGAAGGAAGATGATCTTACGATCTTTTTCGTAATAAGAAGTTGACTTCTTGTAGTGACGAAGGATTTCTCCTTTTGCTCATTTAGTATACAAGATATCGTTCCCACAGAGGATTTGCACAAGTAACGCTGCTCTAAGTTCTAAGATCTGTTCAAACACACAAACACACGGGTTTTGCCTAGAAATCCCGTCTTCTCACAAAACCACACAAAACAACACGTCTTCCAGACACGCCAAATGGTGCTCTGGACCCAAACAAACAACTACCAATTACAATATCACACAACTATTCACAGAGAAGTTCGGGAAGACGATCTTCCTGCTTCCAGATTGCTTCTTCCGGTCTTCTCGATACCGTCTTCCCGAAGCGATCCTCGTCTTCTGGGGGTTCAACTCGTCTTCTCACACCTCCAGAAGGCTGTCCTGCTTCGCAGAAGTCGACTAGTAACGGTCGTTACACCTTATTCTCACACTCACATTCCAACGGGTTAGATCAATCACAGGGTGTATGCCCCCTGTAGCCTTCCCAGGCTTCTGCCTACGGAAGTTGTCTTCCTGCAGCACTACAACGACATTCACCTTCACGGAAGCTCAATAGAAGTATCGGAAACTCACTAGAAGAAGGTAAGAAGATGGGGAAGATGGGAGAAGATGGGGAAGATAAGAAAATCCAAACAAGAGAAAACAAGATGAAAAGAGTAAATTAAGATTCCGACAGGCTTCTAGTCCGGATCCTGACTAACAAGCCATCCCTGCTTGTAATAGTTTGGGGAGGAAGACAACAAACGTGAGTACTGTTGCACCGTCTTCTACTCGAGGATGTCGTCTTCTGTTGCGGGAAGAAGGCTTCTTTCTTCTTCACTTTGCTGCTCTGACTGCTCTGTCTTCTGGGATCCCTTATCCAGAAGACCGTTCGTACGTAGATCTCAAGTGCTCTACTGAACGAGTCAAGCTACACTTCCACAACTGCTGACTGTAAACCCTCCGCGGTCCTAACGATCAACTACCCCCCGATCTCTCAACCTCCACGATCGTCATCCACGAATCTGCAACTGTCGGGCCTGTCTCTCACTCAGGTGTCACCTCTGATGGCTTTGATGGAAGCACACCATGAATCTTGAAGGGAAAAATGCTAAGTTCACTCTCATTCATACACCCACAAACTTATCAACTTAAAATCTCCATAATCTCATCCACTAAAATCCTCCATTCTAACGACGTCTCTCAAGTTCTCACATGCTAAAAATGTCCCACACTCTCTATATTACTCAAGTTGTCATTACGACAATGTGAAAACAAGGATGAGGAGCTCTTCTCTACTCCTCTATTTATACATTCTAGGTTTTTACTTTGGTACCCCCGGTAACTCAGCCGTAACTACTTTTACCGGGTTTTACTAAGATATTACTTAAGGTAAAAGCATTGATCACATGGGCTTTTTACCTTTTCACATGAGCTTATTCCTTCAAAGTCAACAACTTCTAGAAGGATTCTAGAATATTCTCAAGGAATCTCGAATTTCCACCCCCCTTCTACACTAGGACCAACTAAAAAGGAAACATGTGGAATCTCTTCTTGTTTTTAATGCCCACAAAGTCCACAACTTTAATCCAACCACTAATATCAAGTCAAAAAGGAGATAAGGGATACTTTCCACCTCCTTTCTACCTTTTAGACAAGATGACAAGATAGTAGTGCTCACTCTTTAGCAAATATCTGAATTCTGCCAAAAGTACAGCTAAGTTTAACCATAACTAACTTTTAGATAGTCATGACTAACTTGATACATCCTTAAAGTACTTTGGCAGCCAATAAACATTCTCAACACTTAGTTATAACTAAACACCTTACTAATAGACAAACTTCCTATGTGTAACATAGGTCGTTACATTTTACCCCCGGACTAAATTTTCGCTCCGTCCTCGGAGTGAAGAGAGAGCTTTCGTTGATGAAACAACTTCAACTTGTCATGATTTACTCGATCAAATCTCCTTCCTCCCAGCTCCTGAAGGTCATATGTGAAGTTGCTCCACACCTTATCTACAACAAAAGGACCAAAATATCTCGGAAGAAACTTCTTCCTAGCCCTCTTGAATCTGATAGCATCATACAACATAACCCAATCTCCGACTTGAAAAGGTTTTACCTCCCTCTTGCCCAACCGTTTGTCGTAACTCTTCTTTTGATATGCCTGAGCTCGTTCCATCCGGATCATTGCTACCGCTCGGGTCTCTTCCAACTCCATGAGTTGCTCCCTTCTTGATCTGACCACGTCTTCTCCTCTCGACCTCTTCAACTTTCGTTGAATAGTTTGAAAAGTATCCAATTCGAATTGGATCGGCAACTTGGACTCCACTCCATAAACCAGTCGAAATGGGGAGTATCCAGTAGAAGTCTTTGTTGTCGTTCGGTACTCCCATAAGATGACATGTAGCCTCTTATCCCAAGTATGTTTCGCAGTTTCAACACCAGCATCTTTGGCGAGCATCATACAAAGTGTAAGATTGGTCTTCTCCGCAAGACCATTAGCATTTGGTTTGTATGAGATCGTTACTCGTGGCTTGATAGAAAAGTGTTGTAGCATAGCAGTAGTCATGCTCCCTACAAACTCTCCTCCTCTATCTGAGACCAACTCTAACGGACATCCAAATCTCGTGATGATCCTCTCCCATAGGAATCTACCGACTTCTGTTTCATTGGTCTCTCTCAAAGGTCTAGCCTCTACCCACTTGGTACAATAGTCAGTGGCGACTACAATGTATCTATTGCCTCGAGGTGTCTTATTAAGAGGACCTACAAAGTCAATACCCCATTTCTCAAACGGCCCTAATACTGGAATTGATCTTAACGGAGGTGTTCTAGTAGACTTTAGAGCAAATGCTTGACATACGTCACAAGTTTTGCAATAGTCTAAACACTCTTTGAAAATCCCTCTCCAGTGATAACCCGCATCCAAAATCTTGAAGGCTGTTATCTTACCAGCAAAGTGACCTCCGCAAACAGTTCCGTCGTGAAACTCGTGCATTAGCTTGAATGCCTCTTTCTGACCAACTGCTCTCCTTAGTAAGCCATCTGCTCCTTGATGAAACAGAATTCCCTCCACCATGGTGTAAGGTTTGCATCTCTTGATCAACGCGTTACGTTCTCGGGTATGCATACCTTCTGGAAAAGAGCCATCTGCAAGGAAACTCCAGATTTCCTTGTACTCGTCCGGTATCTCCTCGATGCTTGTGATGGTCATCAGATGCTCGTCTGGAAATGAATCATCAAACGGTTCTTCTCCCTCATCATCATAAGCCCTTGACAAAAGATCAGCATTCGCATGCTTCTTCTCTGGTCTATCTTCGATCACATAATCATATTCTGTTAGAAGGATCTTCCAACGAGCAATACGACCTTCGGCATTAGGCTTATTAAAGATATACTTTAAAGTCTTGTGATCTGTGACTATGGAAAATTTCCCTCCTAGCAAGTAGTGTTGAAATTTCTTCAATCCAAAGATCACCGCTAATCCTTCTCGTTCAGTCACGGAGTAATTCTTCTCCGCTGGAACCATCTGCCTACTAGCATAAGCTATAGGATGATCATGCCCATCTCCATCTAGCTGACTTAATGTACATCCGATTGCTACATTGGAGGCATCCGTATACAGAATAAATGCTTTACTCCACTCAGGTTTAGCAAGTATAGGAGCTGTCACTAATGCCTTTTTCAGCTCCTCAAATGCTTCCTTTGCCTTCTGATCATGCACTATCAAGTCAAAATCAACTCCCTTCTTCATGTACATAGTCAAAGCTATTGCTTTGTTTGAGAAGGAAAAGACAAACCTACGATAATATCCAACCATGCCAAGAAACTGCCTCAACTTTGTCAAGTTGATCGGAAATGGAAGATCCACAATCTTCTTCACCTTCTCAGGATCTACCGCAATCCCATTCTTGGAAATGATGTGCCCTAACAGCAGACCTTCTTCGCAGCCAAAGATGCACTTCTCTGGATTTAGAGAAGCGTTGGCTTGCTCCAACCGCTGCAAAACTTTGATCACATGATCAAAGTGGTCCTCCTTTCGTCCGTACACACAGAAATCGTCAATGAAATCCCGAACAAACTTCCCTATGAATGGTTCAAACACCTTGTTCATGAACCTTTGAAACGTGGCCGGAGCATTACACAATCCGAATGGCATCACCCGAAATGCAAATGTTCCCCAAGGAGTAGTGAAAGTAGTCAACTGTTGGTACTCCTGTGCTATCTTGATCTGGTTATACCCACTATAACCATCACCAAAGCTGTACCACTCATGACCAGCAACTTCCTCCAAAATCTCATCTATAAATGGTAGAGGATAATAATCCTTCTTGGTAACTGCATTCAGCTTCTTATAGTCTATGCACACTCGCATCTTACCATTCTTCTTCTTGACAATCACAATGGGTGAAACCCATTCTGAGTTCTCCACCTCATAGATGAAACTCGCCTCCTTCAACTTGTCTATCTCCTCCTTGACCATCATTGCTGTTGTAGGATTGGCCCTTCTCTGCTTCTGTCGAACTGGTCTTGCGTTCTCCTCCAATTCGATTCGATGAGTCTCGAGAGTCACCTCCTTCAAATGCTTGTAGCTGAAAGCAAACACATGGATATATTTTCAAAATATATCTAGGAATCTACTTTTCTCCTCTTGAGTGACATTGATACCAAACTTCAGGGTAGAGAGTCTTCTCACAATCTCTACCTCACTCAACTCTTCTTTGTCAGGATCTTTCTCCACTGCTGGTCGAGGCAACAAGTCAATAGCACTAAGCTGATGTAATGATTCATCTCGACCAAATCCTTCGTCCTCAGACGAGGATTCTTGATCGTAAGAATCTCCGGTATCTACTTCTGATGCACTCTGATAATCCTCCGTATCAGATTCCCAGTAGTCACTAGTGGGTCTATCAGAGTCAGAAGTCACAACTCCAACACCCGAGAGAGGAACTATCACTCTATGATCTCTAGGCCCAATCCGTAAGTATCCCTTGTGCCACCTATCAGTGGTGCGCACAGCTCTCAACCAAGGCCTGCCTAGGAGCAAATCATAACTAGAGTCCTTTAACACTTGAAAGGACATCAACGTTTGAACTCCCATCACAGACACGACCACCTTCTCTAACACACCAAGAGGTCTTACCCGTTGCTTGTTAGCCATCCCTACGACAATGCTAGCCGGGCGAGTTGGTTCCATCCCCAACTTCTTCATCAACCTCTCCGATATGGCGTTTACAGCCGACCCTCCATCCACCAATACGTTAGAGACGTAGTGACCATTCAACCGGACTTCAATCTTTGAAGCCCTAGTGCATACCTCTGAAGCATGCACATCCACCACACCAACTCCCACAGACTTTGATGTCTTGCTCTTGGGTTTCTTCTTCTTGCTTCTCTTAGAACTCAGTCCTCCTCTGAGTTCTCTTCGTAAGCTGGGATTAAGTGCGATCAGTTGTCCAACCGTGATGTTGACTTTCTGAGCACCCACATCTTCAACCACATCATATCCCGCTTGGGAAGATGAAATGGTGAAATCCGCCATCCCCAGCTTCCTTCTTGGCTCCCTTGGTGTACTCGAAACATTACTCGAACGAGTACTTCTACTTGCTGACTCCTCCATGAAAACCGGTTCATCAGAAAATCGAGTTCTTTTCCTTTCTTGAGCTAAAAGCTCCACCGATGCATGAGAAGAGTTTGAACTCTCTCCTTTCTCGTAAATGGGATCTCGTACGACATCGATAGTAGCCACCCCCTTGTCTCGTCCTTGTGATGGATTTCTTCCACCCACATTCATTCTGATAGCTTCGGCACCTCTTGCTCCGTTGGTAGGACAATTTCGCTGGAAATGAGAACCTCCACACGTCCAACAAGTGATTCCTCCAAAGTTACCTTGGTTGCCTCCAAAGTTACCTTGATTTCCTCGGTTGGGATTGTTGTCGTAACCTCTTTGACCTCCTCCTCCACCTTTGTTCCTCCATTCTCGTAACTGCACCACGTTTATCTTGAGATCCGCAAGAGTATCGGTGATGCTCTTCAGCTCGGCATGAAAATCAGAGGTGGCAGTAGACATCGTTGTTGGGACAAACGGTCTTGGTCCCACCGTTGGAGTAGGAGCTGACGTTGAAGCAATCACCAATTGTGATGGTGCAGATGCGACCGTTGTGACTACACCAGGAGTCGGAGTTGACACCAGAGCAGCATGATGAGGTTGGATGATATCTCCTTCATCCAAACTCTCTTCCATATTTGTCGCTATCTTGATAGCCTCCGCTTTGGTTGCTGGCTTCTCGTACCTCACTTGGGTTCGAATTGAAGGCCTCAACCCTCCCACCAAGTTCTTGGTCAACACTGCTCCAATCCCCGCCATCGTTAGCTCCACATTGTCTCCACTCTTCCGTAAGACCGTCCGAAATCGTTGCTCCAACTTATCCACCCTTTCGGCATATTGCCGAACTTTCTCGTCGTCTCGTTGCTTCAAATGAGTAAGCTCCACCATGAGCTTCTCATAACTCTCTTCTGGAAGAAATTCTTCGATGAGTGCATTACTCAACGTCTCCCATGTGTCCTCAACTGCACCAGGTGTCTTGCTCTTCACTCGGTCTTCATACCACGTAAGAGCAAAATCTTCTAAAAACTCTGGCAGTAACAACATCCATTCTTCCTTCCTTCTCACGTTGTTTTCGATGCAACCCCTTTTGAAATCTCGTACAAATGGTTCTACATCTTCATTGTCCTTCCCATGAAACACTGGTAACTTCCCCATCTTGTAACTACTCTTCTACACTTCCAATTTCCGTGCAATAACTACTCGCTAAAAGAGCACGAACATCACCAATTCCATTCGCGAATAATCTACCATAGGTAAAATAAAAGGAAACGGTTGTAACAACACCTCTTGTGTCATCTCTTCTCCCAAGGTAATCATGAGCCTGAGTCGCATCACCGCCTTCTCCACCATCCGAATGACGATCTCCATCACAACTCAGCCGAGTTCTCTTTTGAAGTCGACAACTTCTCCGTCTCAGCTCTTTGAGTCTCGTCCAACTTATCGACTACTGACGTAAGTAGGGCGGCCACATCGACGCACTTGTGTCCTCTTGATAGATCACCCACTCCACAACTTGGACAAGGATCTTCGCCTAGAAGATGAATTGGCGCTGGTGACGATGGACTCACTCGAAGACTTAAATCAGTAAACTCCCGCTTCCCTTTAGCTCTCTCGGTTCTGATTCTAGTTGGACAATTCACGACTTTGTGTCCCAACCCTCTACAGAAATAACACCACAAGTCAGTTTCTACTCTTCTCCTTGGAGATTCTACTTGAGGTTTAGTACTAGGGTTTTCAAACTCGACGATAATCTCTCTCGAACTTTCTTCGACACTTACTATGACATCTAAACCTTGAGGAAGGTTTCTAAGTCTAACTTTCCAATCTTTTGAATTTCCACTCATGTTGCACCTTCTCAACCATTAAGTGGACAAAATATCATAGAGGAAAATAATTCTACATCACTTTCTTAACTCTTCCGAGCTTTATACTGGAAATCGTGTATTACACATGCTATACACGAAATAAAATCTAATTAACTATCGAAGATATGATCCTCCTCACCATCGTTTGTACTAATCACAACAGACATCTTGAACTCACTCTTGTAAGGATCCAACTCTACTTCACCAGGAGCATTCGTGGCCTCCACCGTGAATGATGCTTTAAACTCGGCTTTCTTCAAATCTGTGCCAATGGTCGCGGAAGCTTCTTCGTATAGGATAAAGAGGGCACCCCAAGTGCTATAGATGCGGGTTCGTAACTCATCTATACTTAACTTTGGCTTCTCCGTCTCAGTTCGAACTCCTAAACGTCTCTTCTTCCACCTCGTCATTCGAACTGGATTCCTCATGAAGTATCTTCAAGACCTCTTTGTATGCCGAAACGTATATCTCTTAGTTGGTAAGAGATCTCTCCAAGATTTTTGTGGTCTCCAGTAGCTCAACCTCCAAGCTACTAAATCATGAAGTTTCAACAGAAACTTCCCTAATCAAAAGAGATGGTGATGACTGTACAAATTTTCAGAGAACTGAAATTTGTATATTTTCACTTCCCTCATGGTTGTCAACCCCCTCCACTTTGAAAAATTCTTTCTCTCTCTTCAGACCTCATCTTCTCATGATTTCTTTTGTCCTGGATAGCTTATCAGCCACTCTAAAACACTGGAAAGTTTCTCAGGAAAATAAAATTCACAAAAAATCTGACAATGACTGTAAATTTTTTTCAGATAACAGAATTCCTCAACTCTCACGAATAGACCCCCTCAACTTTGAAAATTCATTGCTTCCTCTCTAGACCACCTTTTCCTATGATTTCTTTTGTCTTAGATAGGTTATCAGCCAATCTAAAACACAGTAAAGTTTCACAGGAAAATAAAATTCACAGAAAAGTTGACAGCGACTGTACAAATTTTCCAGAGAGCATAATTTCTATACTCACAAATTTATCTCCTCTAATAACTTTTCTCTCCTCCTTTCTCTACAACTCTTGTTGCACCCTCTTTCAACTCTCCTCAAACCCTTTCTAAGTGAACAAGATGTAAAGAATGACTTCGAACGCGTCATATATCACTACGAGATACACGAAAGGTTCTAACGTTGCTAACATCGCGTTAGCTCTCTCTCCTCCCAACGTTCTCTCCATGTGCTCTCTCATAATCTCCTTTTGTCGAATATAGAACTGAACTCTAAACATCGTTCAACGATCCCTTCAAGTGAGGTCCTGGCAACGGAACCAAAAATGTAAACCCTCCGCGGTCCTAACGATCAACTACCCCCCGATCTCTCAACCTCCACGATCGTCATCCACGAATCTGCAACTGTCGGGCCTGTCTCTCACTCAGGTGTCACCTCTGATGGCTTTGATGGAAGCACACCATGAATCTTGAAGGGAAAAATGCTAAGTTCACTCTCATTCATACACCCACAAACTTATCAACTTAAAATCTCCATAATCTCATCCACTAAAATCCTCCATTCTAACGACGTCTCTCAAGTTCTCACATGCTAAAAATGTCCCACACTCTCTATATTACTCAAGTTGTCATTACGACAATGTGAAAACAAGGATGAGGAGCTCTTCTCTACTCCTCTATTTATACATTCTAGGTTTTTACTTTGGTACCCCCGGTAACTCAGCCGTAACTACTTTTACCGGGTTTTACTAAGATATTACTTAAGGTAAAAGCATTGATCACATGGGCTTTTTACCTTTTCACATGGGCTTATTCCTTCAAAGTCAACAACTTCTAGAAGGATTCTGGAATATTCTCAAGGAATCTCGAATTTCCACCCCCCCTCTACACTAGGACCCACTAAAAAGGAAACATGTGGAATCTCTTCTTGTTTTTAATGCCCACAAAGTCCACAACTTTAATCCAACCACTAATATCAAGTCAAAAAGGAGATAAGGGATACTTTCCACCTCCTTTCTACCTTTTAGACAAGATGACAAGATAGTAGTGCTCACTCTTTAGCAAATATCTGAATTCTGCCAAAAGTACAGCTAAGTTTAACCATAACTAACTTTTAGATAGTCATGACTAACTTGATACATCCTTAAAGTACTTTGGCAGCCAATAAACATTCTCAACACTTAGTTATAACTAAACACCTTACTAATAGACAAACTTCCTATGTGTAACATAGGTCGTTACATGACAGTCACCGCCACTCAAGAAAAACACTCCCCATGCACAATTGGGAGCGAATTCAATGAACCCACCATCCAGAAGACATGGACAAAGCTTCTGCACTCAAATCCACAATCTATTCTCCGAGAAGAAGTCACAATGGCATTGGGAAGCTCACTTCCTCTACTTCCTGCGTCTACTCCTCGACACACCAGCCTAGCTAACAGGACTGCACGAGGATGCCGTTCTCTGTTCCTAGACTGTCCACTACTTCTATCTACATCGTCGAACCATTGCTGGTGCGAGTATGCAGACCCCTCCGGTATATTCCAAGACTATTCAACGACGGGTGTAGTGCGCTAAGACTGTCTCTGCTCTAATGTGTCTCGCCTGCCTGCCTGTAGAATCGGTGTGTATGTTCGGTTACTACAGAATTCTACAGAACTGGCCGAACTGGCAGAGCCCTTTCTCCTACTCTGCTATCCTACTTATGCTGCCACCGTGAGAACCAGGGGAGACGACCACCAGGGAGAGAGAGGCTCTGACAGGAGGTTGTCACCTCACATGCAAGCGGTTCCCCTGCCCGAATTGGTCATCCACCTTGTCTTTCCTACGCTACCTATGCTGCCACATGGTGTCTTAACTAATATTACATGGGAAAAACTGCCATCCTTAAGATAGCATGTTCGATTCTACTATATTTGGAAATGGAGTTACTAACTACTCAGATTGCACGGAGGCAATCTCTACCTGATCTGCTCCAATCGGAGCTCCTAATGCGGCTTCTGATAAGCTAGAAAGCCCTGCAGTTACCTCGGGTGTCACTGAGATGGCTTCCTCTTCTTCGTCTCTTGCTGGCTCTGCTGTCGCTGCTGCTGCGTCTTCCTCGGCTTCGGCTTCTGCTTCGGAAGACAGAAGCGTCTTCTGGGAAGCGGAGTCGACCGGTGCTTCTTCCGTCTTCTGAGGCACGGGTGCGTGACTAAGGACCATGCGGACCTCATGGGGATCCGAGGAAGTCGCTTCCTCCACGCGGAATATTTGGGAAGACGGCTCGTCTTCCTGTCTTCCAGAAGACATCTTGTCTTCCGGGACGTCTTCTGGAGTTTTCTCGTCTTCCAACGCTGTCACCACCAAGTGCACAGCGAGATCAAACTCCTCCTTCTCCATTCCGGATCCAGTCGATGGTGCTGGAGCGTGAGAAGATGCGGTTGCAAGTGCCGGAAGCGAGGGAAGACCATAAAGTGTCTTCACTCCTTCTATCTGTCTATCCAAGTACCTGAACATGCTCTCCCGACATTCCACCAACATCGCTTTGGACTCGCTGTCCCATCCTCTAGCTAAGGTAAGTAACTTCCTACCCGCGGTGTAGTTGAACTTCTTTCGAAGCGCTTCCACCGACTGTGCCAACATCTTCTGTGCACGGGCCTCTACTGCTTCCCTTTGCGTCTTCTCAGCTGCAGCTCGCGCTTTTGCGGCTTCTCGCTGCGTCTTCCATATGGTCTGCTCTTCTGCGAGGGCGGTGATCTTTTCCCGCACTCGGGTGACTTCCTGATTGCGCTGCTGTACCTGCGCCTGCAACTCTTGGTTGCTCTTCCGAAGCTGTACCAGCTCCTTGGCAGAAGCGGCTGCTTCCGCCTTGTACCTGGCTGCAAGCTTCTCCGTAGTGCGGAGGCTAGCTTCCAGCGACTCCGTCTTCTTCAAGTCTTCCCCCTGTCGCAGCAAGGTGCGCAGGCCGAATCCAAGTTGTAAGGGCTTCTCCTGTGCTCTCGCTCTCCTCTCCAGCAACTCCATAGCTGGCTGGATCTCCTTCTGGAAGTAGGCACTGAACTCCTCCAGTCGTCTTCTTGCGGAAGACAAGTTCATCTCCACCACTCGCTCCATGGTGTCGACTTCGTCTTCCAGAGGCAAGGAAGCCTCTTCCATCCTTACGGCCTTCATCTTCTGCGCACGAGAAGAAGCTACTCTTCTCATCTTCCGGGGTGGAAGACTCCTCATGGCAGGAGCGGCTCTCTTCTTTGCACTTCCTCGCATCGCAGCAGGAGCGCCCATCCATCCTTCGTCTTCTGGAGTCTTCGGAAGACTCCCTGGCATTGCAGAAGCAGTCTTCTCCTCTGATCGGGTACTCAGCAGGTCTTCTTCCGAGTCGGACTCCGATCCTGAGTGAATGAGGGAGATGGGTGTCCTCGGTACACTTCTGGAACCCATCTTCCTCAGTGGCGTGGCGTCTTTCGACCCACTAGACTCATCTTCCCTCACCAGAAGCGTCTTCTGGTGAGAGCCGGGCCTCAGCTGTGGCCCGGCTCTCACCAGGCCACAGCTGGAGTGGGAGGGGGCGTTGCAGCTGCCACTCGGTCATCGTCTTCCGAGGTCTCCTCCTTCACCTCCTGTCGCTCCGTTGGCCCATACACTGCCAGTTGATCTTCCCTAAGATCCCCCATGGCTACATACAAGTAGCAGAGGAAGGGCGTCAGGTGTCCTCCCGCCGGGGTACCTAAGTATGCTAACTCCGTCTGTACATAGTTGTGGATGTACGCGCCCCAGTAGATGAGCACTCCGTCATCCCACACTGATTCCAGGAACTCCACGTCCTGATCTCCTAAGTACCTTGTCTTCTACGCTTTCTCCTTGGGAAAGAGATGCAGAAATAACTTCGCCAGGAGGCGCTTCTTCGGCTCCCGGTAAGATTCTATCTTCCAACCGTTCCTCCCCTGCATGTCTTCCACGAAAAGGCAGGTGGTGCTCCCAGGCACATGCCACGAACTCACAATCCTAGGCAAGATCTTCTTCTCGTACCAATATCCTCGGTTCTCAGACTCAGGCCTGTGAAACGCCTTACGCCACCAGTCTTCAGTCCAGGAAGACGGTCTTCCCCGAGCTACTCATGCCTTCGCAGGTACACGGTTACGCGGTTGTAACGCTGCCCACACCTCCTCCAGAAGCCCTTGATCTGTGAGGTTCCAATCCCACAGGAAGAAGTCGAGACCCAACTCCTTGAGGAAAGGAGTGGCCTCGGCCAATTCTGCCGCTGGTAACACCAAGCCCCGCGGATGCATCGACATACCTGGAAGATCTATTGCACTAAACCACAAGCACCTATTATGAGCTGAAGGCTCAGTCCTTCTCGAATGCCCACAGTCTAGCTTCTACTTCTCAGAAGACGAAACTAGTCTTCCAGAAGACAGCTACTCCGTCTTCCGGGATTCGAACAGTATTTCCTAGATAGCTCTCGTCTTCCGAGCTATATCTAAACAATCCTATCTAAGCAAGGCCTCGCATGGATTATCGAGAAGACAACCCACCTTGCATTACATCCTACTTCCTATCAGAAGATACAAGATATGCGAGAAGTAGAGTATAAGAAAGGTTCAGAAGATGGTTGCGGGCTCCTGCGGTGACAGTGGTCTCTGGGAAGACACTCGGGACAGCTTCTGATTCAATGTCTTTCTCGGAAGACCTCCCGAAGTCAGACTTCCCTTCACTGGTCTCACCTGTCTTCGTCTTCTTACGCGCAATCTATCCTCACAACAGACTCAAGACAACTGCACTCTATTCTTCTGACTTCTCACCTCTCATACGCACTCAGAAGAAGCTTGCTGCATGATGGGAAGACATGACCCTCGACCATTCCCTCCAGATTCTGCCAGCAAGACTTCTCACAACTCTCTTCTGAGTTCGGGAAGAAGAAGGAACGGCTGCTATGGATCGAACAGAAGAGACCCGAATGGATCCTCGCGTCTTCTCGCTCATTTTGCCAGCCTTCCAGTCTTCTAGTCTCTCTAGGAAGATGGGGAGTTGAGAAGCTTGGAAGACCGGGAGGCACAGGCCTAGTTCCCGACTTCCAACTTCTCGAAATAACAACACAACTCACCACACCACTCAGGATTCGTACCAAGTCTCTCTAAACACAAAACCAAAGCAAATCCACTCTTGATACGAATTGTGTTCAGTCGACTTCCGAAGACAGTATTCCGAAGACAGTCAAGTTTAAGAAGCGTCTTCCAAAGATGTTCCCATCTTCCGAATCGTTTTCTGTTCCAAGTTTCGGGGGTAGAGAGGTAGTAGGGTAGGGAAATTGATAGTTGGGGTCTCCAGTTTGAAGACTAGGAGTAGGGAAGCTCGAATTGAGCTCGGGAAGAAGCAAGGAGATGTCTTGACAGAAATTGGGCAGCGCTTCCGCGCTCAATGTCTCAAATAGAAAGAATGGGGTGTGGGGGTTATCGATCAGGCTGCCTGCACACAATCAAGGAAGCGCGGGGAGTACCAGACAATGGCGAGAAGAAGTGAGAAGGGGAAAGAACAGGGGAAAGAACATCTACAGTCTTCTCCGGTTCTCCGAGTTGCCTTCGACCTCCGCGCGCTTCTGGCTCTTGTCCTAGCTTCCAATGCGACTCCTCTCAACTGCGCCTGCTGTCAATTTCGATCCACACCTCGATTCCACCTTCGCTTCTACTCGCCACTCTCCACTGTCAACTTCTCGGAAGCTCCACAGAAACGCCTTCGCTCTCTCTGCTGTTTGTGCTCTAGCAATTCGATCTCAACCTTCGCCTAGCTGCCAACTTGTTCTCTCCTACCTCGATGTCTCACTCGATTCCTCTCTCAATGCTAACTCGCGAAGCTCACTCTCTCAATCGATCTTCTTCAAGCACGCTGTGCTACGAGAAGTTGGAATGCGCCTAATGTGCTTCCTCACGTATCTTCCCCGCAGATTAGGGGTTCTCGACCTTGGGTGTCTTCCTGACCTACCTACCTATTCGGTGCGTCCCAGTAGGTACACCTACTGTCTTACCCGAAAATTCGTGGCTAGTCCTTCGCGATCGCTGTCTTCTGGAAGACAGGTGTCTTCCGTCGTCTTCTCATCTTCCGCCGTCTTCTCGTCTTCTGAAGACGCAACTGAGAAGACGCTCTTCCGAAGACGGTCGTCTTCCGAAGAAGTCAACTTCTTATTACAAAACAGCTCTTAAGATCATCTTCCTGTTAAGGAAGACGTAACCTTAAGTAACAACGCTTCTTCAGTTATACAAACAAGTTATTAATCTTAAAAATTTCAAAAATTCGTGCATCCTGTAATTTGTGGACACCACATACGCCCACCCTCAAATGTTTGCGTCCCCGCAAACATCAGTGGTTTCTGCACTTCTGTTTACGTCCAGTAGTTCTTGACGCACCACCCATTGACACGTGTGGTCATCAGTGTACCGTCCAACTCTTCCAACTGCAAGGAGCCATTGTCGAAGACCTCCAAGACACGGTAAGGTCCCATCCAGCGAAGATGAATTTTCCCGGGGAACTTAATATGGCGGTTGTCGTAGAGAAGCACCAAGTCCCCATCCACAACAGTCACCTTCCTCAACTTGCTATCGTAGTTTACCTTACGTTGTGCTTGCACCTCGTATGTCTTCTCCAAAGCTGCATTCCTGTCTTCTTCAAACTCTATGAAATTCAGAAGACGCTGCTCCTGGCTCTCTTCTTCTCCCATGCGTTCGGATACGGCTAACCGGTATGTTGGGACCTCTAACTCAATGGGCACAATGGGTGTCATGCCGTAAGTTCGGTAGAAAGGCGTCTTCTAGGTTGTGACTTTAGGTGAAATCGTGAAAGCCCACAACACAGATGGCAGTTTCGTGTCCCAGTCAAACGCATGGTTAACCGTTATCTTGTTCAGGATGTTACACAGAAGACCATTCGACTTCTCCGTCAGCCCATTCGCTTTCGGGTTGTATGGCGTCGTCTTCCGATGCTTAATCCAGAAGTATTGGGTCAGGAGGGAGATAGTCTCATTTAAGAAATGAGTACTCTTATCTGATACCAATTCCAGCGGACATCCGTACCTGGTGATGATGTTATGCCAAAGGAACCTTGCTACTACTACGGCATCGTTCTTTCTTGTGGCCTCGCCTTCCACCATCTTGGTGGCATAGTCGGTAGCTATTAAGATGTACCTTGCTCGTGTTCTTCTCGCCACCGGGGCGATAGGACCCACAAAGTCGATTCCCCACTTTTCGAACGGGGCGAGCGGAAGAATGGGGATAAGAGGCCACCTTGTTGTAGCGGTCGGTCTTCCCACTCTCTGGCATGCGTCGCACTTCCTGATCTCCTGAAAAGTGTCTCGATACATAGTTGACCACCAGTATCCGGCGTCTAGCATCTTCTTCACTGTGGTCTTCAACCCGTAGTGACCCCCAGCATCTTCGCAGTGAAGACCTGTGATCACTGATTTTATCTCTGACGGCTCGAGACATCTTCTCAGCTTCTCGTCATGTCCCTTTCGAAACAGGATACCCTGGAAGATGGCGTAAGGTCCTGCCTTGTGTAAGAAGACAGCCTTCTGCTCCGCATCCAGTCCCTCGGGATACTGTTGGTCTTCCAAGAACTTCCTTAAGTCCTTGAAGATAGACTCTTCTGTGGAAGTCGCAAAGACTAGATCAGAAGATCTAGTCTCGTCTTCTGGGAAGCAGGCGGTACGCCCCCCCTCAGATGAAAGTGTCTCTGCGAAAACTGAAAACAACTTCTCGTCAGGAAACTCGTCTTCCACTTCATCTTCTCGTCGTTCTGTCTCTAGTCTGGATAGGTAGTCAGCATTAACATGCTGTCTTCCGGGCCTATACTCAACTGTGTAAGTAAATTCCTGGAGTAGGAGAATCCACCGAGCTATCCTACCAGACAAATCTGCCTTCTTTACAAGATGTTTCAAAGAGAAGTGATCTACATAGAAGACGAACGGGTTTGCCAGAAGATAGTGTCTAAACTTCCTACAGGAGTAAATCATGCCAAGACACTCCCTTTCAGTTGTCGAGTACTTCTTCTCTGCATCACTGAGCTGTCTTCCCGCGAAGTAGATGGGATAATCCTTCTTCTTCTCATCTTTCTGACTCAACATCACCCCGATGGCGAAACCAGAAACATCCACATAAATGTGGAAGACCCTTTCCCAATCAGGTGGCCGTAGGACAGAGGATTCCGACAGAAGCCTCTTCATTTCTTCGAATGCTTCCTGCTGCTCGGAAGACCAAACGTATGGTTCGTCCTTCTTCAGCAACTTAGTGAGTCTTCCTGCTACCTTTGCGTACCTGTCAATAAACCTCCTGTAGTATCCTACGTTGCCAAGGAAGCTTCTCAACTGTGTCAGGTTAGCAGGTGGGTGGAGTTTCATGATGACTTCCACCTTAGCACAGTCGACTTCTATACCTCTTCTGGAAATCCTATGTCCTAGCAAGATCCCCTCTGACATACCAAAGAAGCACTTCTCAGGGTGAGGAGCCAAACGATGTTCTCTACACTTCAGAAAACACTTCCTTAGAAATATCAAGTGGTCTTCTCTCGATCCAAACACACAGAAATCATCCAAGAAGATCTCCATAAAGGTGCGAAGATACTCCTTGAAGATGGTAATCATCAACCTTTGGAATGTGGCGGGTGCATTGCATAAACCAAACGGCATTTGGTTGTACGCGTACGTACCCCAATCAGTGGTGAAAGTGATTTTCGACTTGTCTTCTTCTCTGATTGAAACTTGGTTGTACCCAGAATACCCATCCAGGAAGCTGTAGAACTTATGTCCTGCTACCTGGTCTAACACAGAGTCGGTGAATGATAAAGGGTGATGATCCTTCTTCGTGGCCAAGTTCAGCTTCCGGAAGTCCTGACACACTCGGATCTTCCCTGTCTGCTTCTTCGGCACGATGACAATGGGAGCTACCCACTCACTGCTAAGTACTGGGAAGATGACTCCTGCCTTCAGGTACTGGTCAATCTGGTCCTTCACCAGAAGCGAGTACTTGGGGTTGAGCCGATACTGCCTCTGCCGTGCAGGAACAACGCCCTCCAGCAAGTCGATGCGATGCTCTCCCAACTCTCGAGGTATGCCCTTCATGTCTTCTATGGTCCACGCGAAGACATCCTGGAACTCCGTTAGAAGTTCTCGAAAGTCTTCCAACTGCTGGCCCTCGATCACCTTGGAAAGCTTCAGCTTCTTCCCAGGAGCAACCTCCATCTCTAGGAGATCATCCGGGTTTACCATTCCTTCAGTGTGACTGTACTCACTGGCACCAAAGTATTCCGGTTTGGGAGCTTCTTTTGGTTCAGATTCGTCTTCTGGAAGACCAACTGTCGGATCTTCCGAAGGGAAGACGGTATTCTCGTCTTCTGGAAGCTCTTCTTCCGCAATCTCGTAGCACTCAATGTATCCACAGACCACATCTTCTACTTTCTCTGCTACTTCTGTAGTACACACGTTATTCGCCACAAACTCATTATACCGTTCATCACTGTCAGAAGACGCAGCTGAGTCTTCTGAAGTGTACCCCTCCGTTGTAGAAGGAGTTTCACCTTGGTGTCCAATCTTGATCCAAGGAAGCGAGACCTTAGCCTTCTCACCTGGCTTGGGTGTAGGATTGGGAAATCTCAAACGATGTCTTCTCCAGTCGGTATTCACATTTGCAGCATACAGCCATGGTCTTCCTATCAACACCTGATATCCAACCTTAGCTACAGGTCGCAAAATGATGTAAATGAGGTAAAAAGATACTCCACCAATTACTGTCAGGACATCTTTCAGTTGCCCCAAAGGTCGTCTTCTGGTCTGGTCCGCCATTCTGAGGATTCTCGGAGTGGGCTGGAACTCAGTGAAGCCTAGTGCATGCACCGTTTCTTCACTCATGATGTTAACTCCGGAGCCGGAATCAATGGGTACCTTCTTCAGAAGACAGCCATGGATCTCCATATCAAGTTCTGGGGCTCCCAAGTCCTCATGCTCTATTCATAGGATCGGGGTGCTCTTGGGAAGTTTAGCTGCCCTCCTCTTCCTCGATCCTCAAAGCACAGATTGTAACAACTTCCTGTAACCAGCGTTGTCATCCAACAGCTGTTGGAAGGTTACATCCGCCTTCTGATTCCACAAGTCTCGCAAGAAGTCGTACGGAGATCTTTTCAGAAGGGTGACTGGAGTTTCCAACAGAGAAGATGTAGTGGTTGCTTCCTTGGGTGGAAGACCAGAAGAGTGTCTTCCCTCGACTGGAGGCTGTTCCCGTGAGACAGGTGTTACCGTAGTCGGTGTAGGAAGCTGCTGTACTATCTTCCGTCTCTTCTCCAGCTCTTCTTGCATGATCGCTTCAACCTCTTGTCTAATGTCGGGAGCAAAGTACTTCGGATCTTCTCGGTCGTAAGTAGGAAAAGACGACCGCTCAGGAGAAGATGACCTCTCCTTACGCTGCTTCTTCTTCTTGACGTCCTTCTGATGAGATTCTGACTTCCCTTTGCTTCTGGTACTTACCTTGAACACAGCTTCATCCAAGACTTCCTCCGGAGGCCAACTATCTGAATTCGGATCAGGATTCCAAACAGTACCATACGTCAAAGTGAAAGATGACGCTTCTTCAGGTGTCTCCATCTTCTGAGCTGCGGTCGTCTTCTACAGCTGAGGTTCCTTTCCTTTGCGCTTCCCGGGGTCTGGTTCGTCTTCCTCAATGTGGAGACAATCTGTACAATCCTCAGGATCTTCTTCCTCTACCGTGATGTGCTGTACCACTGCTAACTCGAGTTTAGAAGTTGATGCTGCTTCTGCAGGAGGCGTGGTATCTGCAAATCTCACCATTTGTCGTGGCCGTAAGGTCTGAGGACAATTCCCTGTGAAATGACCGGCTTCCTTACAGTTCCCACACAAGGGCACTTGCCCAATCTGTCTTCTCGGGTGAAGACAGGTGGACCACTAGTGTCCTGTCTCTTCACAATTATTGCACGCTCCAGGAAGAGGGTTGAGAGGTCGTTGTGATGAAGAAGGCTGCTAGGGTGTCCTGGTCTGTACATTGCTAGCTCTATCCCTCGGTACATAACGATTATATTGGGCGGGAGGCGTAGGAGTGAAGGGTTGTATCGTCTCGATCCTATAGCAAGTTTCCCCATTGAGATCGTGTAGATATCCCTCATCGTCTTCTTCCCATCCTGCCCAGTTGACAGCTTGGTCCTGCGTACACTGATCTCTGGTGTGCCCGGAAGAGTTACAGAGGTTGCACCAAAGGTTTGGCCGGGAAGCCGTAGGTTGCTTCCGCTTGTCCTTCTGGTTCAGAAGATGAACTTTCAGGTCGGCAAACTGCTTCAGAACCTCATCGATGCGGGGATCAGGTGCAGGCTGAATGATCTGAGTTTGAGGCATCTTCTGCACAACTTCCTCCCTTGCTCGCGTCTTCTCCTTCTTCTTCTTCCGCGTCTTCTTCTCTTGTTCAGATTCGGATTCTGAACATTCGACAGTAGACTCTTCAGAAGTAGAGGCTGCTTCCGAATCACTGTTATCAGTTTCAGTGGACTTGGACTTCTTCTTGGACTTCCGGGAAGACTTCTTCGACTTCTTGGACTTCTTCGAGGTCTTCCCTTTGTCTTTCGTCATATTCCGAGTGATGCTCGAGGTTTCATACTGCTCGGCATGCTTCTACACCTCTGCTAAATCAACACCTCCTCCTCTTCTGCAGTACAATTCTATATCTTGAGACAATCCTCCCAAGTACCAGTCCACAGCTTGCTGAGCACAGTAGCCAGGTCTTCCTTGGTTCTGAGGGATGTGATCCAAGAGATCTTCAAACCTCTCGGTGTAATCCCGCAGTGTCTCTTTCTTCTTCCGTTCGAGCCTCTGAAGCTCTATGAGGGTCATACGATCGTAGCCCACTCCTCTGAACCTCTTCAGAAAAGCTGCCTTCAGAGTAGCCCAAGCGGCCATTACTACAACATCATCCAACGTCTTACTCATCCACTTCCTTCCCTTCCTTACGATCAAACTGGGAAATACACGGAGTCTGTCAACATCAGCGTCTTCCTTGTTGGATCTAGAGATGGTCTCGAACATCGTGATGAAGTCGTCTGCATCAGCATCATTGTCGTACGGATGGTACTTCTACCGAGTGTGGGAAGCCATGTCGACTCCCGGCTGGTGCGACTGCCAACTTCTTTCTTCCTCAGGTCCAGGTGGTGGAGATGGTCTCGAAGGTCCAGGTCTGTCTGAATCACGAAGGTCGTCTTCTGAGTCAGAACTACTGTCACTGCTACCTTCCGAGACGTCTGGAACAATCTCCTCCAGTCTTCCTTCACCTTGAGAAGCTTCTTCCGCACTTGGGAAGACGTCTTCCGAGTAACCAGTACCAAAATCTACTTTATACACGTGATCATCCGGTTGGTTTCTGTCTTCGCCAAAGATTATGCTCGAGATGGAAGGTTCTTCCAACTTTACCGATCGGATCTTTCTGAGCTCTTCTTCTTTCCTTTGGTGTCTCAGGGATATCCGCTGCTCTCTAGAAGCGGTTCGCTGGGGTGAGTTTACCCACTCAGGATCTTTACCCGTGCGTCTTATGCTTCTTCCTCTGGTCGGAGGCATCCACCAGAGTACTGAGAACAGATGTCCCTCTTCTTCTACCACTAGATCCGGAAGACCAAATGACTGAACAACCGATCACAGGTTCAGAACGTCTTCTTCTCCTGCTTCTCGTTGCACTCACTGCAATCTTCCAAGATCGAGTCTTCCAAGAACTCTTGGAAGTAGGGAAGCGGCTTCTTCCACTCTCCCTGATGTATCTTATCAACTTCTGGTTGCAGTTCCCGTCTTCTAGCAAGATAGAATCCCACAACACATTCAACTACAATCGAAGTTAGTTCGAAACGAATCCAACTAATGACACACAGATCCAGGAAGCTTAGAACAGAAGTTACTAAGATGAAATCCCCGGCAACGGCGCCAAAAATGGTTCCTCACTATATGTAGTGACGAAGGATTTCTCCTTTTGCCCATTTTGTATACAAGATATCGTTCCCACAGAGGATTTGAACAAGTAACGCTGCTCTAAGTTCTAAGATCTGTTCAAACACACAAACACACGGGTTTTGTCTAGAAATCCCGTCTTCTCACAAAACCACACAAAACAACACGTCTTCCAGACACGCCAAATGGTGCTCTGGACCCAAACAAACAACTACCAATTACAATATCACACAACTATTCACAGAGAAGTTCGGGAAGATGATCTTCCTGCTTCCAGATTGCTTCTTCCGGTCTTCTCGATACCATCTTCCCGAAGCGATCCTCGTCTTCTGGGGGTTCAACTCGTCTTCTCACACCTCCAGAAGGCTGTCTTGCTTCGCAGAAGTCGACTAGTAACGGTCGTTACACCTTATTCTCACACTCACATTCCAACGGGTTAGATCAATCACAGGGTGTATGCCCCCTGTAGCCTTTCCAGACTTCTGCCTACGGAAGTTGTCTTCCTGCAGCACTACAACGACATTCACCTTCACGGAAGCTCAATAGAAGTATCGGAAACTCACTAGAAGAAGGTAAGAAGATGGGGAAGATAAGAAAATCCAAACAAGAGAAAACAAGATGAAAAGAGTAAATTAAGATTCCAACAGGCTTCTAGTCCGGATCTTGACTAACAAGCCATCCCTGCTTGTAATAGTTTGGGGAGGAAGACAACAAACGTGAGTACTGTTGCACCGTCTTCTACTCGACGATGTCGTCTTCTGTTGTGGGAAGAAGGCTTCTTTCTTCTTCACTTCGCTGCTCTGACTGCTCTGTCTTCTGGGATCCCTTACCCAGAAGACCGTTCGTACGTAGATCCCAAGTGCTCTACTGAACGAGTCAAGCTACACTTCCACAACTGCTGACAGTCACCGCCACTCAAGAAGAACACTTCCCATGCACAATTGGGAGCGAATTCAATAAACCCACCATCCAGAAGACATGGACAAAACTTCTGCACTCAAATCCACAATCTATTCCCCAGAAGAAGTCACAATGACATTGGGAAGCTCACTCCCTCTACTTCCTGCGTCTACTCCTCGACACACCAGCCTAGCTAACAGGACTGCACGAGGATGCCGTTCTCTGTTCCTAGACTGTCCACTACTTCTATCTACATCGTCGAACCATTGCTGGTGCGAGTATGCAGACCCCTCCGGTATATTCCAAGACTATTCGTATGTTTCCAACGACAGGTGTAGTGCGCTAAGACTATCTCTGCTCTAATGTGTCTCGCCTGCCTGCATGTAGAATCGGTGTGTATGTTCGGTTACTACAGAATTCTACAGAACTGGCCGAACTGGCAGAGCCCTTTCTCCTACTCTGCTATCCTACTTATGCTGCCACCGTGAGAACCAGAGGAGGCGACCACCAGGGAGAGAGAGGCGCTGACAGGAGGTTGTCACCTCACATGCAAGCGGTTCCCCTGCCCGAATTGGTCATCCACCTTGTCCTTCCTACGCTACCTATGCTGCCACATGGTGTCCTAACTAATATTACATGGGAAAAACTGCCATCCTTAAGATAGCATGTTCAATTCTACTATATTTGGAAATGGAGTTACTAACTACTCAGATTGACGGAGGCAATCTCTACCTGATCTGCTCCTATCGGAGCTCCTAATGCGGCTTTTGATAAGCTAGAAAGCCCTGCGGTTACCTCGGGTGTCACTGAGGTGGCTTCCTCTTCTTCGTCTCTTGCTGGCTCTGCTGTCGCTGCTGCTGCGTCTTCCTCGGCTTCGGCTTCTGCTTCGGAAGACTGAAGCGTCTTCTGGGAAGCGGAGTCGACCGGTGCTTCTTCCGTCTTCTGAGGCACGGGTGCGGGACTAAGGACCATGGGGACCTCATGGAGATCCGGGGAAGTCGCTTCCTCCACGTGGAATACATGGGAAGACGGCTCGTCTTCCTGTCTTCCAGAAGACATCTTGTCGTCCGGGGCGTCTTCTGGAGTCTTCTCGTCTTCCAACGCTGTCACCACCAAGTGCACAGCGAGATCGAACTCCTCCTTCTCCATTCCGGATCAAGTCGATGGTGCTGGAGCGTGAGAAGATGCGGTTGCAGGTGCCGGAAGCGAGGGAAGACCATAAAGTGTCTTCACTCCTTCTATCTGTCTATCCAAGTACCTGAACATGCTCTCCCAACATTCGACCAACATCGCTTTGGACTCGCTGTCCCATCCTCTAGCTAAGGTAAGTAACTTCCTACCCGCGGTGTAGTTGAACTTCTTTCGAAGCGCTTCCACCGACTGTGCTAACATCTTCTTTGCACGGGCCTCTGCTGCTTCTCTCTGCGTCTTCTCAGCTACAGCTCGCGCTTCCGCGGCTTCTCGCTGCGTCTTCCATATGGTCTGCTCTTCTGCGAGGGCGGTGATCTTCTCCCGCACTCGGGTGACTTCTTGATTACGCTGCTGTACCCGCGCCTGCAACTCCTGGTTGCTCTTCCGAAGTTGTACCAGCTCTTTGGCAGAAGCGGCTGCTTCCGCCTTGTACCTGGCTGCAAGTTTCTCCGTAGTGCGGAGGCTAGCTTCCAACGACTCCGTCTTCTTCAAATCTTCCCCCTGTCGCAGCAAGGTGCCCAGGCCGAATCCAAGTTGTAAGGGCTTCTCCTGTGCCCTCGCTCTCCTCTCCAGCAACTCCATAGTTGGCTGGATCTCTTTCTGGAAGTATGCACTGAACTCCTCCAGTCGTCTTCCTGTGGAAGACAAGTTCATCTCCACCACTCGCTCCATGGTGTCGACTTCGTCTTCCCGAGGCAAGGAAGCCTCTTCCACCACTACGGCCTTCATCTTCTGCACACGAGAAGAAGCTACTCTTCTCATCTTCCAGGGTGGAAGACTCCTTATGGCAGGAGCGGGTCTCTTCTTTGTGCTTCCTCGCATCGCAGCAAGAGCGCCCATCCATCCTTCGTCTTCTGGAGTCTTCAGAAGACTCCCAGGCGTTGCAGAAGCAGTCTTCTGCTCTGATCGGGTACTCAGCAGGTCTTCTTCCGAGTCGGACTCCGATCCTGAGTGAATGAGGGAGATGGGTGTCCTCGGTACACTTCTGGAACCCATCTTCCTCAGTGGCGTGGCGTCTTCCGACCCACTAGACTCATCTTCCCTCACCAGAAGCGTCTTCTGGTGAGAGCCGGGCCTCAGCTGTGGCATCAGAGTGGGAGGGGGCGTTGCAGCTGCCGCTCGGTCATCGTCTTCCGAGGTCTCCTCCTTCACCTCATGTCGCTCTGTTGGCCCATACACTGCCAGCTGATCTTCCCTAAGATCCCCCATGGCTACATACAAGTAGTAGAGGAAGGGCGTCAAGTGTCCTCCCGCCGGGGTACCTAAGTATGCTAACTCCGTCTGTACATAGTTGTGGATGTACGCGCCCCAGTAGATGAGCACTCCGTCATCCCACACTAATTCCATGAACTCCACGTCCTGATCTCCTAAGTACCTTGTCTTCTGCGCTTTCCCCTTGGGAAAGAGATGCAGAATTAACTTCGCCAGGAGGCGCTTCTTCGGCTCCCGGTAAGATTCTATCTTCCAACTGTTCCTCCCCTGCCTGTCTTCCACGAAAAGGCAGGTGGTGCTCCCAGGCACATGCCACGAACTCACAATCCTAGGCAAGATCTCTTCTCGTACCAATATCCTCGGTTCTCAGACTCAGGTCTGTGAAACGCCTTACGCCACCAGTCTTCAGTCCAAGAAGACGGTCTTCCCCGAGCTACTCCTGCCTTCGCAGGTACACGGTTATGCGGTTGTAACGCTGCCCACACCTCCTCCAGAAGCCCTTGATCTACGAGGTTCCAATCCCACAGGAAGAAGTCGAGACCCAACTCCTTGAGGAAAGGAGTGGCCTCGGCCAATTCTGCCGCTGGTAACACCAAGCCCCGCGGATGCATCGACATACCTGGAAGATCTGTTGCACTAAACCACAAGCACCTACTATGAGCTGAAGGCTCAGTCCTTCTCGAATGCCCACAGTCTAGCTTCTACTTCTCAGAAGACGAAACTAGTCTTCCAGAAGACAGCTACTCCGTCTTCCGGGATTCTAACAGTATTTCCTAGATAGCTCTCGTCTTCCGAGCTATATCTAAACAATCCTATTTAAGCAAGGTCTCGCATGGATTATCGAGAAGACAACCCACCTTGCATTACATCCTACTTCCTATCAGAAGATACAAGATATGCGAGAAGTAGAGTATAAGAAAGGTTCAGAAGATGGTTGCGGGCTCCTGCGGTGATAGTGGCCCCTGGGAAGACACTCGGGACAGCTTCCGATTCAATGTCTTTCTCGGAAGACCTCCCGAAGTCAGACTTCCCTTCACTGGTCTCACCTGTCTTCGTCTTCCTACGCGCAATCTATCCTCACAACAGACTCAAGACAACTGCACTCTATTCTTCTGACTTCTCACCTCTCATACGCACTTAGAAGAAGCTTGCTGCATGATGGGAAGACATGACCCTCGACCATTCCCTCCAGATTCTGCCAGCAAGACTTCTCACAACTCTCTTCTAAGTTCGGGAAGAAGAAGGAACGGCTGCTATGGATCAAACAGAAGAGACCCGAATGGACCCTCGCGTCTTCTCGCTCATTTTGCCAGCCTTCCAGTCTTCTAGTCTCTCTAGGAAGATGGGGAGTTGAGAAGCTTGGAAGACCGGGAGGCACAGGCCTAGTTCCTGACTTCCAACTTCTCGAAATAACAACACAACTCACCACACCACTCAGGATTCGTACCAAGTCTCTCTAAACACAAAACCAAAGCAAATCCACTCTTGATACGAATTGTGTTCAGTCGACTTCCGAAGACAGTATTCCGAAGACAGTCAAGTTTAAGAAGCGTCTTCCAAAGATGTTCCCATCTTCCGAATCGTTTTCTGTTCTAAGTTTCGGGGGTAGAGAGGTAGTAGGGTAGGGAAATTGATAGTTGGGGTCTCCAGTTTGAAGACTAGGAGTAGGGAAGCTCGAATTGAGCTCGGGAAGAAGCAAGGAGATGTCTTGACAGAAATTGGGCAGCGCTTCCGCGCCCAATGTCTCAAATAGAAAGAATGGGGGGTGGGGGTTATTGATCAGGCTGCATGCACACAATCAAGGAAGCGCGGGGAGTACCAGACAATGGCGAGAAGAAGTGGGAAGGGGAAAGAACAGGGGAAAGAACCTCTACAGTCTTCTTCGGTTCCCCGAGTTGCCTTCGACCTCCGCGCGCTTCTGGCTCTTGTCCTAGCTTCCAATGCGACTCCTCTCGACTGCGCCTGCTGTCAATTTTGATCCACACCTCGATTCCACCTTCGCTTCTACTCGCCACTGTCAACTTCTCGGAAGCTCCACAGAAACGCCTTCGCTCTCTCTGTTGTTTGTGCTCCAGCAATTCGATCTCAACCTTCGCCTAGCTGCCAACTTGTTCTCTCCTACCTCGATGTCTCACTCGATTCCTCTCTCAATGCTAACTCGCGAAGCTCACTCCCTCAATCGATCTTCTTCAAGCGCGTTGTGCTGCGAGAAGTTGGAATGCGCCTAATGTGCTTCCTCACGTATCTTCCCCGCAGATTAGGGATTCTCGACCTTGGGTGTCTTCTTGACCTACCTACCTATTCGGTGCGTCCCTGTAGGTACACCTACTGTCTTACCCAAAAATTCGTGGTTGGTCCTTCGCGGTCGCTGTCTTCTGGAAGACAGGTATCTTCCGTCGTCTTCTCATCTTCTGCCGTCTTCCCGTCTTCTGAAGACGCAACTGAGAAGACGCTCTTCCGAAGACGGTCGTCTTCCGAAGAAGTCAACTTCTTATTACAAAACAGCTCTTAACATCATCTTCTTGTTAAGGAAGACGTAACCTTAAGTAACAACGCTTCTTCAGTTATACAAACAAGTTATTAATCTTAAAAATTTCAAAAATTCGTGCATCCTGTAATTTGTGGACACCACACTTCTTCGGAAGACGAACGTCTTCCGAGAAGCGTCTTCTCAGTTGTATCTTCCGAAGACGGTGGAAGACGACGGAAGACAAAAGACGGAAGACACGTATCTTCCGAAAGACGGTAAACGCGGAAGCCTAATCACGTATTTCTAAGTAAAGAAGTAGGTGTACCCACCAGGTAACACCTAAGAGGCGGGGAGGTCAGGTATGTCATCTAGGTTGAGAACCCCTAAATTGCACGAGAAGATGCGAAGGAAGCGCATTAGCGCAGAACACTACCACTTCCCGCATCGAGGTTGCTTTGACCTAGAAGATCGAATTGGAAGGTAATCGAGTTGAGTGAAGACAGCAGAGTGGAATTGGATATAACCAGGATCGATTCACAGCGAGGAAGAAGACGAGGGCAAATCGCTGAGAGTAGGAATCACATCGAGCTGAAGGGGTCTTCTGGAGACTCCCGGGAACAGACATTGAAGGACGGCTGAGAAGAATCGAAGGTGGAGTCTTGTTCGATTGAGGTGTAGCAAGAAATTGACCGCGGAAGCAACTTCTGTGGAGTCGCATTGGAGCTGGGGTCAGAGCCGAAAGCGCATAGAAGGTTGAAGACAGCTCGGGAAGCAGCAGAAGACTGTTGAGATTCTTCTCATGTTCTCTTCCCTTCCCGCCGCTTCTCGCCTTTTGCTTGGTATCCCCGCGCTTCCCCGGTTATTTGCAGGCAACCCGATCGATTGATTCCCTCTCCACCTTTTTCCTTCTGAGACATTGGACGCGGAAGCGCTGTCCAATTTCCGACAGCCATCTTCTTGCTTCTTCCCGAGTGCAATTCGAGCTTCTCTACCCATCGTCTTCAAATTAGAGATCACAGCTATCAATTTCTCTACCCTATCATCCCTCTACTCCCGAAACCTTGAACAGAAAACGCTTGAGAAGATCTGAACATCTTCGGAAGACGTCTCTGTAGCCTGACTGTCTTCAGAAGACGAATGTGTGCAATTCGTATCAAGAGTGGATTGGCTTTGTTTTGGTGTTAAGAGAGGCTTGGTACGAATCTCGAGTGGCTTGGTGAGTTGTTTGTTATTTCGAGAAGTTGGAAGTCGGGAACTAGGCATGTGCCTCCCGATCTTCCAAGCTTCTCAAATCCACATCTTCCTAGAGAGACTAGATGACTGGAAAGGCTGACAGAATGCGCGAGAAGACGTGAGGGTCTGTTACGGGTCTCTTCTGTTTGACTCATAGCAGCATATTTCTTCTTCTTCCTGAACTTAGAAGAGAGCTGTGAGAAGTCTTGCTGGCAGAATCTGGAGAGAATGGTCGAGGGTCATGTCTTCTCATCATGCAGCAAGCTTCTTCTTAATGTGTATGAGAGGTGAGAAGTCAGAAGAACAGAGTGCGAATGTCTTGAGTCTGTTATGAGGATAGATTGCGTGTAAGAAGTAGAAGACAGGTGAGACCAGTGAAGGGAAGCCTGGCTTCGAGATGTCTTCCAAGAAAGATAATGAATTGGAAGTTGTCCCGGGAGTCTTCCCAGAGGCCACTGTCACCGCAGGAGCTCGCAACCATCTTCTGAACCTATTACACACTCTACTTCTCGCAAATCTTGTATCTTCTGTTAGGAAGTAAGATGTAATGCAAGGTGGGTTGTCTTCTTAGGAATCCATGCGAGGCCTTGCTTAGTTAGGATTGTTTAGATATAGCTCGGAAGACGGGAGTTATTTAGAAAGCACCGTTAGAATCCCAGAAGACGGAGTAGCTGTCTCCTGGAAGACTAGATTCGTCTTCTGAGAGTGGAAGCTAGACTGTGAGAACTTGAGAAGGACTAAGCCTTCGGCTCATAGTAAGTACGTGTGACTTAGTGCAATAGAGTTTCAAGTATGTGTTACCAGCAGCAGAGTCGGCCGAGGCCAAACTCTTCATCAAGGAGTTGGGTCTCGACTTCTTCCGGTGGGATTGGAACCTCGTCGACCATGATCTTCTGGAGGAGGTTTGGGCAGCCTTACCGCCTCACAATCATGTACTTGCGAAGGCAGGAGTAGCTCGAGGAAGACCATCTTCCTGGATCGAAGATTGGTGGTGCAGGGTCTTTCACAGGCCAGAATCTGAGAACCGAGGTTGTTGGCTCAAGAAGATCTTACCCATGATCTCGGATAAGTGGCATGTGCCTGGAAGCACAACTTGTCTCTTCCTGGAGGACAGACAGGGAAGAAACGGCTGGAAGGTTGAATCTTACCGGGAGCCGAGAAGCGTCTTCTGGCGAAGTTGTTCCTTCACCTCTTTCCTAAAGGGAAAGCGTAGAAGACGAGGTACCTTGGAGATCAGGACATGGAGTTCCTGGAAGCAGTGTGTGCCGGAGAGAATGTCAACTGGGGTGCGTTCTTCCATGCTTATGTACAGGCAGAGCTGGTGTACTTAGGTACTGTCACACCACAAGTATCCCATTATTTGTGTGTATGCTTATATACATTTCATTAGGTACGACTATCTTAAAGGTTACTCTAGTTTGAAGATCTAAATTTAGAGTGATCAAAAGTAGTCATAACTAGCTGAGATAGTTATAACTAAATTGAGGAAACTATTAGAGGTTCCACTATGGCACTATAGGACAAGTGCGGAGCTCTAAATATGCTTTCCAAAAGTATGCAACTTTGTTGACCATCGCTGATTGGATGCATGATGAAAAGTCATGCACAAAGATCTAAAGATGCTCCTCAAAAGACGTATTAGTGTGTTGTCGTCTTTCGATTGGATAGCGTGGAAAGTTAACACTTTACAAAAGCTAAAGTAGGAGAATCTCTTACTTTAGTAAAGTAGAACAAGTAATGTGTGTGCTATTCTTAAGTCTTAGTAGCCTTTAGAAGTTTTACTATTTTGGATTGCGCACTTATCATGAGGTAATGTAACTTAGTGAAAGTTACCACGGTAAGAAGTTGTAGAGTATATAAGGAGGAGTTGAGAAGGTGGAAGACACTCTCATTTTCCTGTCTGTAAGTAAAGTGAGCATTGGAGACCTTGGGAGTCCTTGAGTATTTTGCGATGTAATGTGAGAGCGGGATTAGAACTTGTTTGTAGGAACGCTATTAGAGAGACCGATGTGACCATACGGGTCAAAGAGTTGAGTGAAGTGAGCATGGGTGTACTTAAATCTTTGTAATTAGGGTGCACTAGTAATCCTAGTCATCTGAGGTACCCCTGGGTGAGAGACAGGCCGGCTTACATTTTGGTTCCGTTGCCGGGACCTCGATACAAAGATTCGTATTTAGTCGTTAGTACAGTTTATGTCTGTTTTTGAGCATGAGTTCAGAACCTTTGTACATACACCATGTTATAGAGGGCAAGATAAGCTTTCCAATAAGCTTGATATCTCCGAGAGATCAATTGTGAGGAGAGAGTTATGTCTTTCGGAAGTTAAGGAGGTTTTTCGGTATCAAATAGTGAGCTCTCGGGAAGGAGTTTACAGTCAGTTTCATATTTTCAATTTTTAGAGTTAGACCTTGAAATCTTCCATGCTGATAGCTTGCAAGATAAGCTATCTAGGCACCCAAATCATGCGTGAATTGATCGAGTAGAACTGGAGTTATGGCATTCGAAGTGAAGGGGGGTCAAATCTGCTATATCGCTTGCTGAAGCAAAAGAGTGAAAGAATTTCAGAATTCTTGAGAGGGTTATGTTCGATCTCTGAGGCTCAGGGTTGACAAGTTAAGCTTCTACTTAGTAATGTGAGAGATTGCTAAGTGAGAAGATAGTCGAGTGATCAAAACTGTCAAACAAGCTATATAGCGAGAGAGATGTATGACGGATCATCGTCATGGAAGGACAGCAAGAGTGGAAATTGAGGTTGAGCAAGATCCCTCAAGGCTATGCGGTGATAGTTACCGCTGATCTGGCGAAAGGAGAATTTCGACTAGAATTTGAGGAAGAAGCAGAGAGTAGTCGTAAGAACCAGGAGAAGAACTCGAGGTGCTTTTTGTGTGGAGAAGAAGGACATAAAGTGAGCAAGTGTCCTACGAAGAATAGACTTTTGCGTGAGTGAAGAGGGTTGGTCGACTTAAGCTTACACATAGGCCCTTCTTCCCCTAGACAAGACGTCATTGATCCTACAACCTTTTGTCCTAGATGTGGAGTGGACGGGATTCCAGTTGAGCACGAGTGTAGCGCAGTGGTTGCTTTGCTAGAAACTGTAGCCGAAGGTCTCGAGAGAAGGTTGAGTGTAGAAACGGAACAAGTGAAGACCTCTAGCGAGGATGGAGATAGTCTGTCACACGAGAGATAAGATGACCATGAGGGTCAAACTTATTCCAACCTTTGGAGATGAGAGAGCTCAACGGGGAAATTGTGGATTGCGGTGAAGTGCGATCTTCACATCCGCAAGCAGTTCCTTGAGTAAAAAAGAAGAGAAGAATGGGGAAACTTCCGGTGTTTTACGGAAAGGATGGAGAAGACGTGGAAGGATTTGTGAGAGACTTCAAAAGAGCATGCATTGGCAATGGAGATCGAAAGAAGAGCGAGTGGGTAGGGTTGATACCTGAATTTCTTGAGAATTCTGCATTGACATGGTATGAGGATAGGAAGAAGAGAAGCGTAGTGGGGACTCCAGTTGATACTTGGGAAGTATTGACGGAGGCCTTAATTGAAACTTTTCTTCCCGATGAAAGTTACGAGAAGTTAATGGTAGAGGTAACTTACCTCAAACAAGGAGAGAAAGAGAAAGTAAGGACTTACGCCGAGAGGGTGGAGAAATTAGAACAAAAGTTTCGGGTGGTTTTACGAAAGAGTGGAGATGTAGTAGAACCAACGATGGTGGGCATTGGAGCAATGCTCACAAAGAATTTTATTGGGGGATTGAGGCCGGAGATTCGAACACAAGTGCGGTAGGAGAGACCAACTTCGAAGGCTGATGCAGTGAAGATCGCAACCAGGATGGAAGAGAGTCTGGATGGAGACGACTTGCAACCAATGACTGTTGGGGCAGCATGTGGAGATGTGCAAGGGCCGATCATGCCAACTCTGACGCCTGCGAGTGTTCCAACTGTTCGATTTCAGAATCTGACTCCGATAGCTCTTACTAGTGCAGTTACAGTCACTGTACCATCTCGATCTGTTACTCCTAACTTTCGTGATGAGTTGAAAAGTTTGACAGAGTCTCTGGCAGATTTGAAGATCAATATGGTGAATTTGTTGCAACACCGGAGTCCAAATGTTGGAGGGGGCTCACGAGGTTATGGGAACTATCAGTCTAGAGGTGGACCACCGCAAGGATCACCAAGTAACTACACGAACCAAGGATGTTTTACGTGCGGAGGATCACATTTCCAACGTAATTGTCCAAGTCGTAATGGTGGAACGGCGGATGGAGCTTCAACTTCACAAAGCAAGGACAAGGGTGTAGCATGCATTGACATCTTGGAGCCACGAGATGTACGAGAAGGTTTTCAATCTGTAGAGCTGTTGGCTCAAGAGAGGAAGAGGATGAGGACGCATTTCGACGAGGGAGAACCAGTCGTGATGGAAGATTCTCCAAGTCAAAATACTCGGAGTAGCAAATCTTCTTCAAAAACCAAAGAACGGCGGAAGAAATTGGGAAATACTGATTTCACAATTTCGATGGAGCAATCAAAATACAACGTGGTGGAAGACGTGGGTAAGCAACGAGCAAACATTACTGTGGGACAGTTGATTGCTCTAAATCCTTCGGTGAGGAAAGAACTTCGTAGCGGTCTAAGCTCCCGACGAGGTCGGAAGAAGAAGGTAAATCCTTCTACTGTCGGTGTGAGTGCTTTAGATGCTAGTGAAGGAGAGGTGTGCAACAAGGCATCAAAAGTAGAGGCTCGTATCAATGGGAGAGATGTCTCGGATGTTCTAGTCGATGGAGGATCGGCAGTAAATGCCATCTCAGAACGACTCATGAGGAAGTTGGATCTAGTACCAACTCGTCCTTCTAGTATCACGGTGGGCATGGCTAACAGACAGCGAGTTAGACCATTGGGAGTGCTGGAAAGAGTTTGTGTGTCAGTAATGGGAGTGCAGGTAAACATGACATTTCAAATCTTGAAAGAGTCAAGTTATGAAATGTTACTCGGAAGACCTTGGCTTCGAGCAGTACATGCAACGGATAACTGGCACAAAGGTTATTTACGCATCGGACCGAATCACCACCGGATCAAAGTTCTATTGCTCGGAGATCAAGTTGGGACGTCGGAATCAGATCGACCCACATCGGACTACTGGGAGTCAGAAGTTGTTGATACTACTTCTAATGTAGGTACCAATTCTTCAGATTCAGAATCTGAAAATACATCGTCGGAAGAGGAGAGAGAAGAACGAAATGTGGGTGTGAATGTAGTGGATCTTTTTCCTTCTCCGGAAGTGCAAAGATATCGAGACAAAGAACCGTTGACTCCCGAGGAGGTGGAGAGAAGAATTGCCACCTTACGCTATGGATCGAAGGTTACTAAAGAGGAGAAGAGTTGTTTCGAAGAGATCTTTCGCAAATACATTCATGTATTTGCATTTAGTTACAAGGATCTGAGGGAGGTCACATTGGAGCAACATCGTATCGAGTTAGAGGAGGAAGTCAAACCGGTGCGACAGAAGCAACGAAGAGTGAGTCCTCCAATTGCGGATCTGGTGAAAGAAGAGATCGAGAAGCTGCACACTGCCGGGTTCATTTACGAGGTGGAGCATTCTGAATGGGTATCACCCATTGTGATCGTAAAGAAGAAAAATGGCAAATTGAGGGTGTGTGTTGATTACAAGAAGCTCAATGCGGTCACAAAGAAGGATTATTATCCTCTACCTTTCATTGACGAGATCTTGGAAGAAGTGGCGGGAAACGAATGCTACAGCTTTGGAGATGGTTATAGCGGATATAACCAGATCAAAATTGCACCAGAACATCAACACCTGACCACTTTCACTACTCCGTGGGGTACGTTTGCATTTCGAGTCATGCCATTTGGTCTGTGTAATGCTCCTGCGACGTTTCAAAGGTTTATGAACAAAGTGTTCGAACCTTTCTTAGGAAAGTTTGTGAGAGATTTTATAGATGACTTTTGTGTTTACGGGAGTAAGGAGAAGCATTTTGAGCACCTTGTGAAGGTCCTAGAATTTTTAGATGTAGCAAATGCATCTCTCAATCCGGAGAAATGTATTTTTGGGTGTGAGGAAGGGTTACTCTTGGGTCATATCATATCCAAGGACGGCATTGCCGTTGATCCAGAGAAGGTGCAGAAGATCTTAGAGCTCCCTTTTCCTAGTACTCTCACTAAGCTACGACAGTTTTTAGGTATGGTGGGGTATTATCGAAGGTTTATACTCTCGTTCTCACATAAAGCATATGCTTTGACAGCATATCTGAAGAAGGGAGTAGATTACGTGTTGATTTTAGGAGATGAAGAAGCTCTAGCCGCCTTTGAGGAACTGAAGAAAGCTCTTACTTCAGCTCCAATCTTGGTTAAGCCCGATTGGAATAAACAATTTATTCTATATACGGATGCTTCAAATATAGCAGTAGGATGTACTCTAAGTCAGTATGATGTTGAAGGTAGAGATCATCCTATTGCATATGCTAGTCGGCAAATGGTCAAGGCAGAGAGAAATTATTCTGTGACAGAGAGAGAAGGATTAGCAGTGATCTATGCTCTGAGAAAATTTCGACATTATCTCATAGGAGGCAAGTTCACTATCGTTACAGATCATAAGGCATTGAAGTACATCTTCAATAAACCTATGGTCGAAGGACGATTAGCAAGGTGGAAGCTCTTATTGTCAGAGTACAACTATGAGATTTGCGATCGACCAGGGAAGAAACACGCGAATGCAGATTTGCTATCTAGAGCTTACGATGGCGATGGAGAGGAGCCGGTGGATGACACCTTTCCTGATGAAGATTTGATGGTCTTGATGAGCAACTCTATTATCCCAATAGAATATCAAGAAATTTGGGATTTTGTTACGGAAGGTGTCTATCCAGATGGGATGCGGACCAGAGAGAAGAAGGCGTTGGTGAAACGAGGTCAACCTTACTCGGTGGTGGAAGGTGTGTTATTCCGTGAAGGAGTTGATGGGGTCCTGAGAAGAGCTGCGAGCAAGGAGGAGTCTCTACGACTCATGGAAGAATTCCATGACGGTCCAGTATGTGGAGGACATTTCGCAGGCAAGTTGACGGCTCATAAGATACTCGACGCAGGATATCACTGGAGGGGGATGTTTAGAGATTGCTTGACGTATTGTAAAACCTGTGATGTTTGTCAAGCTTTCGCTATTAAATCTAGTGTTTCCACTCCTCTTAGATCTATTCCGGTTCTCGGACCTTTCGAGAAATGGGGAATAGTTTTTGTTGGGCCTTTGAATCGCACCCCTCGCAACAATAAGTATATTGTTGTAGCCACAGATTATCTTACGAAGTGGGTAGAAGCTAGACCTCTTGTAACTATTGGAGAAGTTGAGGTGGGTAGATTTCTGTACGAACGGATCATTACTAGGTTTGGATGTCCTCTGGAGTTAGTTTCTGATAGGGGTCGAGAATTTGTGAGTGGTATGACTACTGCTATGTTGTCGCGCCCCTCATTCTCAAGATCGGGCGCAGACGCGAACAACAGAACCCTAGCGGACTTGCGCTAGGTTGTGAACGCTGCGAGTAGGACTTAACGGCTTGGCCGGGAAGTCGGGATCAGAAGAACCCTAAGTGGTTCTCTAAACCAAGGTTAGAACCTTGGGTTAGGACATAAGGGCCTACCCCAAGAGGGCCCCAGACGAACGCTGACCTAAGGGGGCGAGTCTGGGAACGGGCTGAAACATGAGTCTCAGACATAGGTCTGAGACGTGGGTCCGAGACGTGGGACCGAGACGTGGGTCCGAGACGCAGACGAACCACAGGGTTCGACCCTGGGTCTGGACCACAGGTTTTCGGAAAAACTGCTAAGTGTTGGAGCTCCAGAGACGTTTTAGGTCGTGGACGGAGCTCCACGTAAGATCTCGAGGCGAGTGAGGTATCATTGGAAAGGTCTCGTCGAGAGCTTTCCAGTGATATATAACACTCCTCGATCTGACCTCCGAGCTGGAAGTTATGGCCGAACCACAATCGGGTTGTGGTATAATTTTCAGGGACCAAAGAGGAGGGCGGGGCCGCCGATCCCCAGAAGTATATATGAGGGGGGCTCGATGCCTGGGTGGGCCAGGACGAGTCACCCGACCCCAGGGTTCGGCGGGCGGACTCTGGGGGCATGAGGTGATGGCTGGGCCGGTTCCAAGGCACGTTCCGATCCAGATTTGGATGTCTGGACTTAGGAACGATGCAAGGGCTGGGGCAAGACTAGGGAACGAGTCGGCGGGTCAGACCACCGTTCGGGAGCCTAGACCCAGACGGACATCACGGGCGGTTGGGCCGCTAGGTGTGCTGGAGGCACCGTTTAGGACCCTGGACTTTATGGGAAGTCCGCCCCAAGTCATATTGTGACTTGCTCATGTTTGGGACCGACTTAGGCGGATCTAAGTCGGGACTTAAGATTGCTGAGCTTGATGATTAGGGAGACGGTCCGGCTCCGGTCCGGACCAAACAGAACTAAGGTAAGTGGTGCATGGACGCTAACTTGTGATTGTGTTTGCAGGTTAGCGGTGTAAAGTTTGCGACCTACTGAGCTAGAGCTTCCGCTGGCGCAACAAGACGGTAGGTGCGCGAAAAGTGGTATCAGAGCCGATGCTTCGGTGAGCGAGAACTTGAGGTAGCGGCTGAAGGCTGGACGCTTGAGGAGGGACGCAAGACACGAAGCGGATCAGCGTTTCTAGGTGAATACTTGGAGCGATTGCCGAAGAAGGACAGAGTTCCAGGAGGAAGACCAAGAGACGGGGAGCGGCGACTGACACCGGGACCAGATCGACTCGAGCTAGCCCCGAGGCACAGTCAGGGGACGATAACCGACAACCTTCGCCCCAACGTCGAGGAAGCCCAGTTCCAGCTGTGGCACCGCTGCAGCAAGATGGAGTCTTGCCAACGGTGCCCAACGATGCAGGCGCGGGAAGTCAAGGAGCCTTGTATGCGGAACTCATCAAAATGATGAAGACCATGCAGGAAGAGATGGCCTCAAGGGATAAACGTATCGCTGAGCTTGAGGCAGGCCAAGGAAGTTCCTCGTCTACCAGGAAGCTTTGTAAGACGAATTTGCCGACTCCGTTTACAGGTATAGGACGGGCTCACAAGGTTAAGGATTTCTTAACCGAGTTAGACCTATACTTTGAAGCGCATCAGGCTCAGGAGTCAGACAAAGTGAGAGCGGCGGTTACGTTCTTGAAGGACCATGCGCTTCTCTGGTGGACCGCATACAGGGATGAGCATGCCTTGACCGTCTCGGCGCTCGGTCGGAAGGAGTTCAAGGAGTTGCTCGCAAGACGATTCACTCCGGAGTATCAAAGGATTCGGGATGGTGTCGAGCTAGTTAGGCTGAAACAGACGGGGACCTTAAGTGCTTATGTGCGCGAGTTTAGTGCCAAACTAGACTCGTTCTCCAAGTGGACTGAGGAGACCAAGATATGTATATTCATTGGGGGACTCAAGTCTAGCTCGGAGAAGGCTCTCTTCCGGATGCCAGAGCTACCTGCGACTAGTGCCGAACTTTTGAAGCTAGCGGAGCGAATTGGGGACGATGAAGTCCAGCAACAAAAACCTTTTGAACCACGCAGCACGGACAAGTTCCAGAAGAAGAACAAGGGCTTCAAGCGACAATGGGATGGGGGTGAGAAGGATCGGAAGGATACTTCTGCCCCGGCAGCAAAGCGGCAGCAAACAGGAGTAAAACCTAAGGGGCAGACACCTCAGAAAGGCAATGGCGCTAAGTTTACTTGCTACAACTGTGGCGAGGCGGGTCACATTGCTAAGGGGTGCACGAAACCTAAGGTTAGTAACTGTAGCATGAATGCATTTGTTGCAAAGGACTTGTTGGAGGGCCAGATGACTGTGACCTTGAGAACCACGAAGAAGACGCCAGGACTGATGTATCTACAAGCCAAGGTTGCTAACCGTGATGTTACTTTTCTTGTGGACACAGGAGCGACTCACTCCTTCATAAGTCCAAAGTTGGTGAAGAAGTTGGGCTTGTCTACCTCCAAGGCAGACAAGCCTATTCAGGTACGCTTTGCCAAGGGCAAGACGTACCAAACTTCTGAAGTGGCCTTGGACGTACGATTTGCGTGTGGGAAGTTGGAGTTCACAGAGAACTTCACGGTGTGCGAGATGGATGATATCCATGCGGTTTTGGGGAACACTTTCTTGGACAGGTTTGAAGTGGAACTTAGACGGAGACCTTTGAGGTTGAATGTCAGAGTTAAAGGGCGGAAGCTGGGAGTGAGGCTGATCCGGAAGGCGCGGAAGATTGATGACTTTGCAGTGAATTTGATCAAAGGTAAACAGATGGACTTCAACGACGGGGTCATGTGTTTGATGCGGGTTGCAGATTTGATGGCGGGTGATAGGCAAGAGGAAACATCAGGGGACGCGACTAAACTTCCGAAGATGCTTCGCGAAGTGATTAAGGAGTTTGAGGATGTCTTGACGGACGAGTTACCTGCTGAGTTACCTCCAAGGCGGGTGGTGGATCACAAGATCGAGGTCTTGCCAGGATCAGAACCACCTTCCAAAGCCCCTTATCGACTCAATCAGGTGGAACTCTTTGAGTTGAAACGACAACTCGGCGAGCTATTAGCGCGGGGATATATTCGAACCAGCAAGTCACCTTATGGAGCCCCAGTTCTTTTTGCAAAGAAGAAGGATGGGAAGTTACGACTCTGCGTAGATTATAGTGCACTCAATAAGGTGACGGTGAAGAATAACTATCCCTTGCCAAGGATAGATGACCTCTTTGATAGGTTAGCGGGTGCGAAGTACTTCAGCAGGATAGACTTGAAGTCAGGATATTACCAGATCCGGATAGCTGACCCAGATGTTGAGAAGACCGCTTGTCGAACCAGATACGGATCGTTTGAATTCGTGGTGATGCCATTTGGACTCTGCAACGCCCCTTCGACGTTCACTACATTGATGAACATAATTTTTCGCGAGGAGATGGATGAGTTTGTCATCGTTTACATCGACGACATCTTGATCTACTCCAAAACCTTGGAGTCGCACGCGGAGCAGCTAAGGGTGGTGTTGACGAAGCTGCGGGAGCATAAGCTGTTTGCCAACGTTGACAAGAGTGAGTTTGGTTTGGAGCGCATTAACTTCTTGGGACATGTAATTAGTGCAGAAGGAGTCGGCCCGGATATGTAGAAGGTGGATGCGATTGTGACTTGGGAGCCTCCGACTACAGTGAAGGGGATACGGCGATTCTTAGGATTGGCGCAGTTCTACCGCAAGTATGTGAAGGGGTTTTCAAAGATCGCGAAGCCGCTGACGGACTGGACGGGCAAAGACGCACAGGTAAGTTGGACCAAGGAGGTGGATGATGCGTTTCAGACGATCAAAGCTATTTTGTCAAAGGCACCAGTTTTGAAGCTGCCGGAGTTCGACAAACCATTCGAAGTGCACACGGACGCGAGCGACTATGCGATTGGCGGAGTGTTGGTGCAGGATGGAAAACCTGTAGCATATGAAAGCAAGAAGTTATCTGGGACAGAGAGTCGATGGCCGACTCACGAGAAGGAACTGTTCGCGGTGGTTCATTGCTTGAGGAAATGGCGGCATTACTTGGGACTTCACAAAACCCAAGTGTATAATGATAACATTTCGCTCAAGTACTTTGAGACGCAAGATCGGGTGACGCCAAAGCAACTACGATGGCATGATACCTTGGCGCTCATGAACGTGGAATTAATCCACAAAGCGGGAAAGGACAATGTGGTTCCTGACGCCTTAAGGAGGAATATCTTCCATCGTCAACACAGATTTTGCGAGCTATGTATCCTAAGGAGTCAGACTTGGAGAGACGAATACGTGAAGGTTACATGGGCGATGACCAAGCGAAGGAGTATCTGGAACAGCTCAAGCGAGGAGTGAAGTTGCAGACCATGCAGCTAAGGCATGGGTTACTCATGTTCAAGCAAAGTCGGGTTTATGTGGGACAAGGAAAACTTCGGACTAAGTTACTCAAGGAATGTCATGATGCGCCCTTATCAGGACATAAAGGAGAAAAGTCCACATTAGCAGTGATAGCTAAAAAGTTTTATTGGCCCCACATGAAAGACGATGTTGCCCACTTTGTGAAAACATGTGTAACCTGTCAAGCGAACCGCGTTTCTTATGAGAAGAAACAAGGGTTGCTTCATCCTTTGCCGATTCCAGTCCGACCTTGGGAAAGCATTAGCATGGACTTCATTACCTCTCTGCCTGACTCAAATGGATACAATGCAATTTTTGTGATAGTTGATCGGTTTAGCAAACTAGCGAAGTTTGCTCCGACCTTGGACACTGCAACAGCGTTCACGACTTCTCGGTTGTTCCTAGATACTTGGTGGCGTTCACATGGATTACCTCGGAGTATTATTTCAGATCGGGACTCTAAGTTCACAAGTGCCTTTTGGAAACACTTGTTCCAAAAATTGGGGACTAAGTTAAAATTTAGTACCGCCTTTCATCCGGAAACAGATGGGCAAACGGAACGAGTTAACTCGGTTCTGAATCAATACTTGAGGAATTATGTGAGCGCGGACCAAACTGATTGGGCGGAGTGGCTCAGTCTTGCGGAGTATTGCTACAATTCCACGAAGCATTCGGCAACCGGCGAATCGCCTTTCTTTCTGGCTTACGGACGTGAGCCAGAAGGGTCTCTTGACTTGACTCTTGCAGGGAGTTCTACATCGGCACGACCAAGAACACGGCAAACATCAGCTGAAGAGTTGGTGGCGGCAATGCAGCGGCGCGAGGAGCAAGTTAAGAAGAACCTCGAGAAGGCGCAGCAACGGTACATGAAGCAGGTAAACAAACATCGGCGGCAAGTGAAGTTTCAAGTGGGCGAAGAAGTATGGTTAAGTGCGAAAAACTTCACACTTCCGAAGGATATATCGGCGAAGTTCTCATCAAAGTTCGCGGGACTTTTTGTCATTGTCAAGAATCCGCACGAAGACGTCTATACCTTAGACCTTCCTCGCGAGTGGCAGTTGCATCCGACTTTCCATGTTTCCTTACTAAAGAAACACTTCAAGGATGATTTGCGACCGGAGCGCAAACAGGTTCTTAGGCCTCAACCTGATGTCGTGCAAGGCGAAGCAGAATATGAGGTGGAGTCCATTTTGCGATCTCGGCGCAAATCAAACCAGATGGAGTACTTGGTCAAATGGCGTGGTTACCATTTGAAAGAAGCAACTTGGGTGCCAGAGGAAGATCTCGCACATGCGAGCGAAGTATTGGACCTGTTCAAACGGAGACAAGGACAACAAGGGCGTTAGCAAGATGAGGACATCTCCTTCCAGCGAGGGGTGAAGAAACGACGGACCATACGAGTAGCAACTTGAGGCGATTTGGGCCGATGGACTTTGTATTTTGACTTGTGTTTAGAAATAAAGATTTTGTTTCTTGAAAAATTGTCTAAGTGTATTGGTAGTGCATGGCTATGACTAGTTCTGATCAAATGCCTAGGATGTTGTCAAGAGGAGGAACGAAGCACACTCAAAGGAAGCGAGCTGGTTTGGATAAGCATCTAAATCAAGACTAAGTCTTGATGTCAAGACTTAGGTTTGCCGTAGCGTTGGCAAAGCAAGTATGAACTTTCATACTTGTCTTGGGGCTTGGGGTGATCTTGCTTTGTGGTTTTCTAACTGCGAAGTAAACTTAGTCGCGCGTCTAAGTCAAATCAGATTGCGACCGGAAAGTGGGTTTCGGGGGACCTTGTAAGTAGGTGTGAATACTTATAGTTAGCAAGTTAGAGTCTTAAGTAAAATGTTTAGAAGTTGTCAACTAGTTTTGTTTAGGGTAAGCCAAAAAGGTAAGGCTTTTCCCGAGACTAGTTGGAATTTTCTAAGTGTTCTAGCGACAACTTAAGACTCAAGCCAAGAAGAGAATTGCGGGTTAGCTACCAGAACGCAATTCTGACGCCAAGGGGTTGGCTACCCATTTTCAACTTGGTGTTAACTTAAAGGATCATTGTTGATGAGGGCATCAACCTCCAAAGTGGGGGTGAGTGTCGCGCCCCTCATTCTCAAGATCGGGCGCAGACGCGAACAACAGAACCCTAGCGGACTTGCGCTAGGTTGTGAACGCTGCGAGTAGGACTTAACGGCTTGGCCGGGAAGTCGGGATCAGAAGAACCCTAAGTGGTTCTCTAAACCAAGGTTAGAACCTTGGGTTAGGACATAAGGGCCTACCCCAAGAGGGCCCCAGACGAACGCTGACCTAAGGGGGCGAGTCTGGGAACGGGCTGAAACATGAGTCTCAGACATAGGTCTGAGACGTGGGTCCGAGACGTGGGACCGAGACGTGGGTCCGAGACGCAGACGAACCACAGGGTTCGACCCTGGGTCTGGACCACAGGTTTTCGGAAAAACTGCTAAGTGTTGGAGCTCCAGAGACGTTTTAGGTCGTGGACGGAGCTCCACGTAAGATCTCGAGGCGAGTGAGGTATCATTGGAAAGGTCTCGTCGAGAGCTTTCCAGTGATATATAACACTCCTCGATCTGACCTCCGAGCTGGAAGTTATGGCCGAACCACAATCGGGTTGTGGTATAATTTTCAGGGACCAAAGAGGAGGGCGGGGCCGCCGATCCCCAGAAGTATATATGAGGGGGGCTCGATGCCTGGGTGGGCCAGGACGAGTCACCCGACCCCAGGGTTCGGCGGGCGGACTCTGGGGGCATGAGGTGATGGCTGGGCCGGTTCCAAGGCACGTTCCGATCCAGATTTGGATGTCTGGACTTAGGAACGATGCAAGGGCTGGGGCAAGACTAGGGAACGAGTCGGCGGGTCAGACCACCGTTCGGGAGCCTAGACCCAGACGGACATCACGGGCGGTTGGGCCGCTAGGTGTGCTGGAGGCACCGTTTAGGACCCTGGACTTTATGGGAAGTCCGCCCCAAGTCATATTGTGACTTGCTCATGTTTGGGACCGACTTAGGCGGATCTAAGTCGGGACTTAAGATTGCTGAGCTTGATGATTAGGGAGACGGTCCGGCTCCGGTCCGGACCAAACAGAACTAAGGTAAGTGGTGCATGGACGCTAACTTGTGATTGTGTTTGCAGGTTAGCGGTGTAAAGTTTGCGACCTACTGAGCTAGAGCTTCCGCTGGCGCAACAAGACGGTAGGTGCGCGAAATATGTGCACCCACTTCTCCATTTCTCAGAGGGTTACTACTTCATATAAACCTAGTTCAAACGGGTTGGTAGAGAGAACAAACTTTACCTTGTGTCAAATGTTAGCAAAGGATGCTGACATGGAAGGGGCCAAACACAACTGGGACAAGCGTCTTCATGCGGTTCTATGGGAGTATCGTACAACAGTGAAGACGTCTACGGGATATTCACCTTTCAAGATGGTGTATGGGTTGGAATCAAGATTACCAATCCAGTTCGACCTAACCACCTTTCAGACCTTGCAAGCTGGACTGAAGAGAAAGGGTGGTCCAATAGCTGAGAAAGAGAGGGGAGAAACCTTGTTGGAGCTGGAGGAGAATAGAGACGACGCAACTCAAAGAATTGAGATGGCTCAGCTACAACAGAAGAAGAGCTATGACAAGCGCTTGGCGAAGAACAAAACGAAGTTACAGCCATTTCAAGAGGGTGAGTGGGTGATGTTATGGGATGCTATTAGGCACAAGCGAGTTCAAAAGAAATTCTTACGTCGATATTTTGGACCTTTCATCATCTCCAAAGTGTGGAGTAATGGGACCTACGATCTTCAAGAAAGGAGTGGTACGTTCTTCGACCGAGTAAACCACGACAAGCTAAAGAAGTTCCATCAACGTGATACTTCACTCCGAGGACGGAGTGAAAATTAAGTCTGGGGGTAAATGTCACACCACAAGTATCCCATTATTTGTGTGTATGCTTATATACATTTCATTAGGTACGACTATCTTAAAGGTTACTCTAGTTTGAAGATCTAAATTTAGAGTGATCAAAAGTAGTCATAACTAGCTGAGATAGTTATAACTAAGTTGAGGAAACTATTAGAGGTTCCACTATGGCACTATAGGACAAGTGCGGAGCTCTAAATATGCTTTCCAAAAGTATGCAACTTTGTTGACCATCGCTGATTGGATGCATGATGAAAAGTCATGCACAAAGATCTAAAGATGCTCCTCAAAAGACGTATTAGTGTGTTGTCGTCTTTCGATTGGATAGCGTGGAAAGTTAACACTTTACAAAAGCTAAAGTAGGAGAATCTCTTACTTTAGTAAAGTAGAACAAGTAATGTGTGTGCTATTCTTAAGTCTTAGTAGCCTTTAGAAGTTTTACTATTTTGGATTGCGCACTTACCATGAGGTAATGTAACTTAGTGAAAGTTACCACGGTAAGAAGTTGTAGAGTATATAAGGAGGAGTTGAGAAGGTGGAAGACACTCTCATTTTCCTGTCTGTAAGTAAAGTGAGCATTGGAGACCTTGGGAGTCCTTGAGTATTTTGCGATGTAATGTGAGAGCGGGATTAGAACTTGTTTGCAAGAACGCTATTAGAGAGACCGATGTGACCATACGGGTCAGAGAGTTGAGTGAAGTGAGCATGGGTGTACTTAAATCTTTGTAATTAGGGTGCACTAGTAATCCTAGTCACCTGAGGTACCCCTGGGTGAGAGACAGGCCGGCTTACAGTACCCCGGCAGGAGGACATCTTACTTCATTCTTCTGTTACCTGTACGTGGCCAAGGGGGATCTCACGGAAGATTAGTTGGCGAGATATGGGTCAACAGGGCAGCATGAGACGAAGGAGGAGATCTCGAGAGAAGACGACCGAGCAGCATCGATGACTCCCTCTCCCACTCTGATGCCGTAGATGAGGTCCGGTACTCATCAGAAGACGCTTCTGGTGAGAGAAGACGACTCCAATGGATCGGAAGACGCGACACCACCAAGGAAGATGGGTCCTAGGAACGTTGTCGTGTGACGTGCTTTCTTATCTGGGAATACACCGGGTATCTAGCTGTAGAGAGTACGTGTCGCACTCTGTGACTCAGAACCAGTGACCACCCAAACCTCTCTCTGATCTCCAAGTACACTTTGAACCTTCACGCTACGATATCCTCACGTCCTCTCGACAGATCTCTCTCCTACTCGACTAGGAATAGAACCGGGGTAACAAGCACGGGCAACCTGTTCCTGCCATCACCGCAAGCACTCTTGGGTCTGCTGGTCATCACTCCAGCCTCACCACAAGAGAAATACCAGCACTCCTAATAGAAAAGAAACCTAAGCGCAACGCCCGCACACAAATCCAATCAAAACCAACTGGGCGTACAAACAGGCATGCGGATATGGAGAGGATCCAAACACAGGAAATACAGTCAACAACTCTCCATACCCATGATCAAGTGCTCTGAAGCACTGGCAAAACCTCCAGGTCGACCTGTTCTTCAAAAAGAGTCTTAACTCTTTCGCCTTTCGGAGCAAGAACCTCTCAACTTTACCTCACTGTCACTCCTCAACCACAGCTCAGAATGAGATGAAACCAAGGCCAGCAGATAGCCTGTAGAATAATCTCTCTATTAAGGTATTACATGCAGAGAGATCATCTCTGAGTTCGCATCTATGCCCTTCCAAAGTTCGCTGTTTCTATAACACGATACTATTTCAACAGAACTTTGCTGTTCGATTCCTCACAAACCACTCGATCAAAACAGCTCAAACTTCTCAGGAAGCTAATGTGTCACCATCACTACCACTCTGTAAAATTTCACCAGCAGATCTTCAACCAAACTCTCGGAACGATCAAGCCCTTATCGCTGTTTTTATAACATGATACTATTTCGACAAAACTTTGTTGTTCGATTCCTCACAAACCGCTCGATCAAACCGGCTCAAACTTCTCAGGAAGCTAATGAGTCACCATCACTACCACTCTGTAAAGTTTCACAAGCAGATCCTCAACCAAACTCTCAGAATGATCCAAGCCCTTTTCGTCAATGACACAAGACGATATGCAGACCCTTGTGCACAAAAACAACGTTTCACTTCAACCCAATAATCCAAATGGTCTCAAAGTTCACAGGTAGGTAGCTGACTGTACCTTCTCAGACCCTGGAAGGTTTCATATCGAAATTCGACCTCAAACTCTCCATATCTCTCTCAATGTCTCATGTTTACAGTCACCTACTATCATAACCTCCGATTTGAGACACCCAACTTCAGCTCGCCATAACTTTTTCACTCCGGCTTGGAATCGATCGATCTCGGAGTCCATCGGCAAGCCCATCTCAAGAGCTTTCCAGCAACAGTCAATTCATCTCCAGCAACCTCACAGAACTCCCAGAAAGTGAGAAAGACTTCACGGAAATGAAATTGGTCACGAATTTGATCCCCTCAACTTCAATTGATCGTAACTTTCTCATCCGCGCTTCAAATCCAGCGGACATTGAGTCTACGGGCATCCTCGTCTCCCAAGCTTTCCAACCATATCTCACACTCCGCGAATGGACCACGGGAAGTGTCTCTACCCTCGAAAACGTGAAAGGAACTTGGTAGAAGATGATTGATCAAACTTTCGACCAATGAGAAACAAGTTGACAAAAAGGGTTTTGTCTTCACTCACATGACAAACACACAAAGAACGAATTTTTATCCAAGAGTACCATTTAGGCCTCAAAGTTTATATTGAACAAACTCCAAACACGTGCCGTTGACGATGTCGTCGGCCACGAAGCACGTAAACACGATGTACAAACTACGCTCAATAGAGAGTCAGAATCCCGACTCTAAAACGGTTGACAATAAACGGAACTACAAAAGGAACAGATGAAGCTATTATCTGGTTGTAATAATCCTCACCGAAGTTCCTCACGACAAACTCACGATGCGCCACCTTTGGACGACTGTAACATCGTATTTCGACCCAAGTGTTGAACGGAACTCTCGCTGGGAAGTTCAGATCCAACGGAGGATCCATACCACATCAGAGCAAGATGTAGACAGTAAGATCCCAAACAGCGTCGTAAGTGACAATGGGAAGAACGATAGGATCCGGAGTAGCCATCACCGCAGCCATAAACGACTCTCCCCAATAAGCTACCATAAATACTCGAAAATGATCTCGCGGCAGACAATGGATCTTAATGACGAATGGATGCGCAAGTGGAAGATCAGGAGCACGAAAGGGTTCTCCGTTCATGCCTACCACTCGCACTGCCGCTTACTTCATCCGATGATACTGATCACACTCCACTAGACTTGGATACTCTACACTCTATATCTCAAGCTCCGCGCACCTCTCTTCTTATACATCAATCTCACATGTGACGACAAGAGTACTACTCTTATCTCCACTCAGCGAAGAGTACACGGATCGTCCACGTGGAGCCTTATCTTTTGACACGATAAGGTCCCAGTGGCTCCTCAACACCAAACACGTACGAAGGATATGTGGTGGTTTCACACCCTAGCCAATCCACAACACGACATCCACCCCCTCTGAACCTGTGCATCCTCTGGTATGCACCAACCTAATCATACGTTGTGGTTGGCATCATACTACTTCTTCCTCATCTTCTTCTTCGGGAGTCTCCCCCTCGAGCTCTACGCTCTCATCTAGACATCGAGTTTGATCTTGAGAGAGATCAAACTCGATACTGATCTCCTCAACGTCTGGGTCTTCACCTCGTCGCTTAAAGAGTTTTATCCGTTTTCCTGCAATCGGAACTTTAAGCCGTGCACCATCCAACTCACGTAGTACGTATGTGGCGTTGTCATGAATACGAACAACCACGTAAGGCCCAAACCAGCGTTTAGAAAACTTTCTCAACGCTCTATGTTGGTTATCCAAGCTGCTATCATATACCAACACCCAATCCTCTTCCTGGATCTTCTTAGGTCGTAGTCGATGTCGCTTATCAAATCTGTCTTTGTTCTTCAAACGAGCTTTTTGTAACCGTTCCAGAGCTAGCTCCACATCCTCTGGTCTCCGCTCCAACTGACGAATCCTAAGAGCGAGAAGATCCTCTCTAGAGAGATTATCTTCCCAAGGTAGAACACTCCAAGTAGGTATTTGCTCTTCGATAGGCATGATCGGTTTTTGCCCTTGCATTAGTTCTGCTGGCATGTATCCGGTCACCGAGCTATGAGTTGTACGATCGGCCCATAGAGCAAATGGTAGAAGCCTTGGCCATTCTCTCACCCTTCCGTTGCAAGCTTTCACAATCGCTTTCCTGATGGGAGGATGACCGCGCTCACTCTTCGCATTTCCTTCTGGGTTGTAAGCCATGGTAAGAGCTAACTTGATTCCCCGCCTCTTGAAGAACATATCAGCTTCGTGAGCATTCAGTTCTCCGCGGTCTGCTGTAATCTTCCCAACACATCTGTATCTGCAGATCACATCTTCAAGTAGAAATCTGCACACCCCTTCTGTAGTGTTTGTGCGCAGAGCGCGTCCTTCGACTTGGTTCGATAGATCCTCCCGTGCCAAAACCAAGTATCTCATCTGCCATATCCCAACCGGCATCGTAACCAGATCTACTACCCACTTGTAATGCACTGCAAGTGGATACGTAGGATGAAGCTCATCTCGATGCCGGATGTCAGAGTACATCTGGCAAGTTACACACGTCTCCACAAATCGCACTACATCTCTGTACATGTTACGCCACCAATATCTCTCTTTGAGTTTGGTAAAGGTGGCATAAATACCCCGATGTCCAGCCCATAAGCTCTCATGGAATTCTTGAATGAGCTGGGTTTGCATCTCTTGCTTACACACAACCCGTTGCGGCATCTCGCCACTCTGCTTGGCGCGCTTCCACAGATAGCCCCCTTGTTGTATGTAGTTGTAAGCCTTCCTCCTGATCTGTTTGAACTGAGCATCATTCCATTCTGGTTGCTTGGTCAGTGAACCAAGATAACGCCCAATGTCTAACCATTCTCCTTCGTATAGCTCCTCCATGAATGAGTTTTGATGTTCCTTCATTCCCTTCTGAGCTCTACAAAAGACGGTCGTGCCTATATCCTCTGTGTCTTCTGTCAAATCCTCTTCATCCTCATATCTGGCCCTAGACAACATATCTGCTACCGGGTTATCTTTTCCCGCTATGTGTCTAAATTCTGGATTCAACGACTTGATATAGACAATCCATCGCAACATAGCGATATCAGTGGTGTTACAATTCGTAATCATCCCTAACAGTGGCAAACAATCGGTCTCCACTATCACCGGTGCTCCAATCAAATAGTCCTTCTCAACTTTCATCGCAGTAACTACCCCCCATAGCTCTCGCTTTACTTGTGGGTAGTTTCGCTGTCGCTCACTCAACACTTTGGTTCCAAATCTGATTGCAAACCGGTTTCCATCCTCATCATCTTGTCCCACTGCCCATCCAATGGCTATCGGACTTGTATCAACCGTGATTATCACGTGTTTGCCATCTTCATAACTCACCCTTCGTAGCACAGGTGGAGAAGACAACAACTGCTTCAGCTTCTGCACCGCTTCGATATGCCTCTCCTCCCATCTGAACTTCGTGCTCTTCCGTAACAGACCATAGAGTGGATCTGATACATGAGCAAAATGAGGAATCCACACATGATAAAACACGCAAGCTCCTAAGAACCTTCGCACCTCTGTTGTTGAGCTACATGTGTCCTTCATCCGCTGTATGGCATCCACCTTGTTAGGATCAGGTTTGCGACCAAACCATCCGCATAAGTGCCCCACAATCACAACCTCTCGAACTCCAAACGAAGACTTAGCACCAGATAGTGTCAAGTGAACCTCCCCGAGCCGTGATAAAATCTGATCACAATCTAGAATATGATCAGCCACAAATTTTCGACACCCCCTCTGATCGACTCTCTCATCCTTCTGCTCCTCTACACATCCTTTGATTGGAATGTCATCTAAGAAAGGCATGGTCTTCTCCGGGATGAAGTCTCGAAGAACTTTGTTCATCCCGTTCATCATGTGTGCAACAGAATTTGTTGCCCCCTGCGGCAATGTGCACATCCTCACCAAACCCAACGGTGTCCTCATAGTAGTGACATCTCTACTCTTTTCAGCAAGCTGAAACTGATCGTATCCAGAGTAGAGGTCTCCTATCGAGTAAATGGCTCTACCAGCGAATGCTTCAGCAAACTCCCCCACAATAGGTCCGATCCTCGTATTTCTGATGGTCACCTGATTCACCGGTTGCATATCCTGAATGAACCGTAGCGCTCCGCTCTTCTTCGGCACTGTAAACCAGCGGCTGGAATACGGTGCAAACGATGGCTCAAGGATTCTCATCCGCATCTTCTCCTTTAGAAGCTCCATAAGCTTAGGCAGATGTGCCCTAGGTACGGGAATTGGTCTCAAGTCCCAAGGCGTATGCGGTACCGTAAATATGATCATCGGTGCTACAACGCTTGGATCTACACACCCAATATCTGAAGGCTCAAAAGCAAATGTTTTCCCGTGCCTACTTAACATCTCCTTGAACTCCTTCTCCTCAGCAGGTAGAAGAAAATCTGTAAAACCAACCTTCAACTCCTTAAGCGTAGCTTCTGTAAACTTGTGACCTATCTGATCAGGATACCGTAAGCTCTTCTCCTTTGAGGCTTGTTGAACTCGTTGGTCAGAGTCGCTAGGTAGCGGTTGTGCAACCGGCTTCACCTTTTTATCCACCGTTTTATACCTGGTCTCAACTCTGACTTCAGGTATCTTGAATGACTCTATAGCCGAGTAAAGCTCCATAGAACGTATGTAGACAACTTGGTCTTCATTCCCTTGTTCAGCCTTACGAAGTTCTTCCAAAGGATCATCCAAATCCATCTCCATGTAAACGCCCACTATCTTATCCTCCTCACTAAGCACACCAACTCTTTTTAGATCTTTTTGGGTTCTTTGCACAGCTTTCTTCTCCCATTTCTGAAGATCAGCAAGCTGTGTATACACAGCAAATCCACTCTCCGAATATCTCACCACTCGTGTACAAAAGGCACTATCCTTCTCCAACGAGAGTACCTTCTCTTGTGTATCGGTACCACTATACTCTCGCTCTATAGTGGCCCTCTGGAAAAATCCTTAAACTCTTCAGTGACTTTGGATAGAGATACGCTCCGCAAGTAATCTCGGTTACGCTCATGATTAGCAGACACAGTCAAGAACTGTACCGTTGTTTTGCCATCCTGACTCCTGATCCGAGCATAAGCAGAACCGTCATCCAACACCTTAGTCTCCATCCTTACAGCTGTAATGAATGGTTGACCAAGAATAACCGGATAGGAAGTAGTATCTTGAACAAAGAAGTTTTGTTCAAGTACCACATTCCCTATCTTCACCTTCACATCCGGACAAGCACCATAGAGTTCTCCTCGTGTGTTGTTTGCTGCTCGGATCATCCAACCATGATCTATATCAACAGGCCATCCACCCTGCTTGTAGATGTCCTTAGAGACAATATTGATCTCAGATCCATGATCGATGAGAGCAACCACCGGATCTTTCATCTCTCCTACATTCACTAAGGTTTCAGTAGTGGCTCTTGCCCAATGCTCTCTAGTGTAATGACTAGAGATCTTATCGTCCTCTTCCTTATCCACATCAAACCGAACTTTACGAGTGTTGTAAGAATGAACCAACTCTCGCTCCTCTTCCTCTGTAATCACTGTGTCTAGAGCACTGGACACTGCGGTCTCTCCCGTCAATTGTCTCTTCCGCTTGATAATGTCAATGATGACATCATGAAACTCCTTCTTCGCAATCCCGAGGATCTCTCGCAAGATAAACTCAATCTTTGTATTGAGCACCTTCTCCTGCAACACCTCTTTCATGTTGGTTGCTGCTTCAATGTCTGATTGCAGCTTATACATGGGAGCTTTGCCCTTCTCCCTACCCTTATCCTTCTCTGCACTCCCAGAAGGTAAGACGTCATCCATAGCTTCTTCTCGTAGAGGTGTAGTCTCCTGTCAGGGTCTATCTCCTCTTAGTTGCCTCTTGGGAGCCGCTCTCTCCTCACTTGGACCAGCCTCGTCTCTCCTACGCTTCTCTTCCATGATAGCTTCATGTTGAGCCTTGGCTACGTAGGCATGAACGGACATAGCATCTACGGGATCATCCCATCCAGTAGCACTCCTGATTGCTGTGGCTGTTCTGAGCAACTCCTCCCTTGCCATTTTCCCCTTTCTGTTCGTGCTCACAGCGTGACTCCACATATCAGTTGTATCCTCATGTTTCAAAAAGGCACTCTCCTTTTTGCTAATCACCTCGACTCCATAGGTAGAAACTTCTATCGATGCCACATCATGCATTGTTAGATGATCCTCCAAAACTTTTTTCATCCCTCCTCTACCGAAGTTGGTCCTCAGAGTCTCTCCGTTGTCTCTCAAGGCGATCTTTCCTTCCTTCCAGAAAATTATACCTTGCTGCAAGGCATCAGTGAAACTCCCGCATTCCTTCCGTTGATGGTCGGTGTTGTCACACCAAATACACCTCTGAACATATCCTTGTTTTGGTGCAGGTCTCCCTTCAGGTGCCCCATCCTTCTCCTCCAACCTTGTCAACTTGATCTGTAAGTCTCTCATCTTCTTCTCCAAATCTTCCATTGCTTGATTCCGCTGTGGTACAACCGTAGTGATAGGAATAGTAGGAAGTGAAATAGTAGGTAGAGGAGCAGTCTGCACTGTTGGTTGCCTTCGTGGTATCACAATAGGCGGTGGTCTTGGTGCTTGAGTCACAACCACCTTCCCTCTTCGATATTCTCGCTTCGCAAGTACTCCCATTGCTTCGCTAACGTTCTTCCAATCAGATGTAAGACCATTGTCTTTCGTCCGATCTTCCAACAGCAACTCTAACTCCCTTTGTAGCTCGCTGTTGGTTGACTGTAAAAATAGCTCCACTTTGTCATTCTCAAGTGTGAGCTTCTCCATCCGAGATAGTTGAAGAAACTGTCTCTCAAACTCCCGAAGTAGTTCGGTAGCAACTAGTTCCTTGTTGGGTTTGTTCACCCACTCCATGAATGACTTCTTAGTCACTCGATCTGCATCCTCCAAAGAGTATTCCTCCTTCAACTGAAGAGAAAACTCCTCCCAGTTAGCCCCATGAGCTTGAATGAGCCCCTTCACATGTTCCCGTAACTCCGGGACAACAGCGAGCTCAAACGTCCGTACCATCTCCCTCTCTGGTACCTTACTCAGCTCCATCTCTCGAGAATAGAACTTCAGGTACTTGGAGATGTTTCTCCCTTCAAACTGATCCAATGTCCCCACCACCGAATGCAAAGCCTTGGTAGCCATCGCCTCCTTCCGCTGAACAGCTTGTTGTTGATCCATGTACAGAGCAAATGCTTGGAACATTTGCCCTATAGCAGGATCAAGCTGCAGCGGAATCGTGCCCGAAGGGTTTCCAACTCCTTGTCTCTCGGCCATGGTAAAGTTCTGCGAAGAACTTCACTAACTCTCCACCCCAGAAGTTTCACGTCGAGTTCACCAACTGTCGTGTGACGTGCTTTCTTATCTGGGAATACACCGGGTATCTAGCTGTAGAGAGTACGTGTCGCACTCTGTGACTCAGAACCAGTGACCACCCAAACCTCTCTCTGATCTCCAAGTACACTTTGAACCTTTCTCGCTACGATATCCTCACGTCCTCTCGACAGATCTCTCTCTTACTCGACTAGGAATAGAACCGGGGTAACAAGCACGGGCAACCTGTTCCTGCCATCACCGCAAGCACTCTTGGGTCTGCTGGTCATCACTCCAGCCTCACCACAAGAGAAATACCAGCACTCCTAATAGAAAAGAAACCTAAGCGCAACGCCCTCACACAAATCCAATCAAAACCAACTGGGCGTACAAACAGGCATGCGGGTATGGAGAGGATCCAAACACAGGAAATACAGTCAACAACTCTCCATACCCATGATCAAGTGCTCTGAAGCACTGGCAAAACCTCCAGGTCGACCTGTTCTTCAAAAAGAGTCTTAACTCTTTCGCCTTTCGGAGCAAGAACCTCTCAACTTTACCTCGCTGTCACTCCTCAACCACAGCTCAGAATGAGATGAAACCAAGGCTAGCAGATAGCCTGTAGAATAATCTCTCTATTAAGGTATTACATGCAGAGAGATCATCTCTGAGTTCGCATCTATGCCCTTCCAAAGTTCGCTGTTTCTATAACACGATACTATTTCAACAGAACTTTGCTGTTCGATTCCTCACAAACCACTCGATCAAAACAGCTCAAACTTCTCAGGAAGCTAATGTGTCACCATCACTACCACTCTGTAAAATTTCACCAGCAGATCTTTAACCAAACTCTCGGAACGATCAAGCCCTTATCGCTGTTTTTATAACATGATACTATTTCGACAAAACTTTGTTGTTCGATTTCTCACAAACCGCTCGATCAAACCGGCTCAAACTTCTCAGGAAGCTAATGAGTCACCATCACTACCACTCTGTAAAGTTTCACAAGCAGATCCTCAACCAAACTCTCGGAATGATCTAAGCCCTTTTCGTCAATGACACAAGACGATATGCAGACCCTTGTGCACAAAAACAACGTTTCACTTCAACCCAATAATCCAAATGGTCTCAAATTTCACAGGTAGGTAGCTGACTGTACCTTCTCAGACCCTGGAAGGTTTCATATCGAAATTCGACCTCAAACTCTCCATATCTCTCTCAATGTCTCATGTTTACAGTCACCTACTATCATAACCTCCGATTTGAGACACCCAACTTCAGCTGGCCATAACTTTTTCACTCCGGCTTGGAATCGATCAATCTCGGAGTCCATCGGCAAGCCCATCTCAAGAGCTTTCCAGCAACAGTCAATTCATCTCCAGCAACCTCACAGAACTCCCAGAAAGTGAGAAAGACTTCACGGAAATGAAATTGGTCACGAATTTGATCCCCTCAGCTTCAATTGATCGTAACTTTCTCATCCGCGCTTCAAATCCAGCGGACATTGAGTCTACGGGCATCCTCGTCTCCCAAGCTTTCCAACCATATCTCACACTCCGCGAATGGACCACGGGAAGTGTCTCTACCCTCGAAAACGTGAAAGGAACTTGGTAGAAGATGATTGGTCAAACTTTCGACCAATGAAAAACAAGTTGACAAAAAGGGTTTTGTCTTCACTCACATGACAAACACACAAAGAACGAATTTTTATCCAAGAGTACCATTTAGGCCTCAAAGTTTATATTGAACAAACTCCAAACACGTGCCGTTGACGATGTCGTCGGCCACGAAGCACGTAAACACGATGTACAAACTACGCTCAATAGAGAGTCAGAATCCCGACTCTAAAACGGTTGACAATAAACGGAACTACAAAAGGAACAGATGAAGCTATTATCTGGTTGTAATAATCCTCACCGAAGTTCCTCACGACAAACTCACGATGCGCCACCTTTGGACGACTGTAACATCGTATTTCGACCCAAGTGTTGAACGGAACTCTCGCTGGGAAGTTCAGATCCAACGGAGGATCCATACCACATCAGAGCAAGATGTAGACAGTAAGATCCCAAACAGCGTCGTAAGTGACAATGGGAAGAACGATAGGATCCGGAGTAGCCATCACCGCAGCCATAAACGACTCTCCCCAATAAGCTACCATAAATACTCGAAAATGATCTCGCGGCAGACAATGGATCTTAATGACGAATGGATGCGCAAGTGGAAGATCAGGAGCACGAAAGGGTTCTCCGTTCATGCCTACCACTCGCACTGCCGCTTACTTCATCCGATGATACTGATCACACTCCACTAGACTTGGATACTCTACACTCTATATCTCAAGCTCCGCGCACCTCTCTTCTTATACATCAATCTCACATGTGACGACAAGAGTACTACTCTTATCTCCACTCAGCGAAGAGTACACGGATCGTCCACGTGGAGCCTTATCTTTTGACACGATAAGGTCCCAATGGCTCCTCAACACCAAACACGTACGAAGGATATGTGGTGGTTTCACACCCTAGCCAATCCACAACACGACAACGTGCCTAGGAAGACCACCTCCTTCCCGATCATTCACTTTGGATCGGAGTCCGACTTACCGGATGAGCCACTGAGTACCCGAGTTGCGCAGAAGACCGCTTCTGCAACACCAGGGAGTCTTCCGAAGACTCCAGAAGACGAAGAATGGATGGATACTCCTACTACGATGCGAGGAAACGCAGTAAAGAGGACCGTTTCTGCCATGGGGAGAGATCTTCCACCCCGGAAGATGAGAAGAGTAGCTTCTTTCTGTGCGCAGAAATAGAAGATCATAGTGGTGGAAAAGACATCCTTGCCTCAAGAAGACAAGGTCGACACCTCCGATGAGATTATGGAGATGAGTCTGTCTTCCGTGGGAAGAAGACTGGAGGAGTTCAGTGCCTTCTTCCACTCAGAGATCCAGCCAACTATGGAGTTGATCGAGAAGAAGGCGAAGGCTCAGGAGAAGTCACTACAGCCTGGATTCGGTCTACGCACCCTGATGCAGCAGGAAGAAGGTCAGAAGAAGGTAGAAGCGCTGGAAGCCAACCTCCGCACCACGGAGAAGCTCCCAGCGAAGTACAAGACGGAAGCAGCTACTTCTGCCAAGGAGCTAACGCAGCTAAAGAAGAGCAATCAGGAGTTGCAAGCGCGTTTACAGCAGCGTGACCAGGAGGTTCTGCGAGTGCGGGGTAAGATCACCGCCCTTGCAGAGAAGAAGACGACATGGAAAACACTGCGAGAAGCCGCAAAAGCGCAGACTGCATTCGAGAAGACGCAGCGGGAAGCAGCAAATGCTCGCGCGCAAGGGATGTTAGCTCAGTCGGTAGAAGCGCTTCGAAAGAAGTTCAACTTCACTGCGGGTAGGAAGCTTCTTACCTTAGCTAGAGAATGGGACGACGAGTCCAGAGCGATGTTGGTAGAGTGCAAGGAGAGCATGTTCAGGTATTTGGATCGACAGATAGAGAGAGTGAAGACACTCTATGGTCTTCCCTTGATTCCGCCACCCGCAACTGCATCTTCCCAAGCCCCAGCACCATCGACTGGATCCGACTTGGAGAAGGAGGAGTTCGACCTCGCTGTCCACTTGGTAGTGACAGCGTTGGAAGTCGAGAAGACCTCAGAAGAAGCCCCGGAAGACAAGAAGAAGAGCTGTCTTCCCAGGTATTCCGAGTGGAGGAAGCGACTTCCCCGGACCCCTATGAGGTCACCATGGCTCTCAGTGTCGGACTAGTGCCTCAGAAGAGCGAGGAAGCACAAGTCGACCCAGCTTCCCAGAAGACACTTCAGTCTTCCGAAGCAGAAGCAAAAGCAAAAGCAGAAGCAGCAGCAGCAGAGCCAGCGACGAATGTTGAAGAGGAAGCCACCTTAGTGACACCCGAGGTAATTGCAGGGCTTCTCAACTTATCAGAAGCCGAGTTAGTAGTTCAGATAGGAGTAGATCCAATGGAGATTACATCTGAGCAATTAGAGTAGGTAGCAAAGCGCAGAAGACAAGTTGACTTGTCCAAACTTAGTAGGAACTGAACATGCTATCTTGGGAGGTGGCAGTTTAGTGTAATATTAGATAGGTGACTATGTGGTAGAGTAGGCAGCGCAAGAGTAGTAAGGTGGATGGCTAATTAGGAAAGGGAACCGCTTGCATGTGGGTTGGCAGCCTTCTGACAGCGCCCATCTCTCCCTGGTTGTAATTGAAGATTGGAGGAGAACTTCCTCTGCATCTCAAGACAGATGCATAAGTAGGATGACAGAGTAGGATTTTGGACACACTATACACACTTGAGAGGCGCACTAAGTACATTAGTAATTGTTGTGTACTGTGCACACACACACTACATCCGATGTTAGAGACATACGAATAGATTGGGATTATGCATGCTCGCTACCCGTAGTGGTTCGAAGATGTAGATGGAGGTAGTGGACAGTCTAGGAGCAAGGAGCGGCATCCTCGTGTAGTCTTGTTGGCTAGACTGGTGTGTCGAGGAGTAGGAGCAGAAAGTAGATGGAGTGAGCTTCCCAACACCAATGTGCCTTCTTCTCGGAGAATGGATTGCTGATTTGAGTGTAGAAGCTTTGTCCATGTCTTCTGGGTGGTGGATTTCCTTGGATTCACTCCCGATTGTGCATGAGAAGCGTTCTTCTTGAGTGGCGGTGATTGTCAGCAGTTGTGCAGATTCGCAGCTTGGCTCGTCCAGTGGAGCACTTCGGATCTACGTACGGACGGTCTTATGGATAAGAGATCCCAGAAGACAGAGTAGTCAGAGCAGCTAGAGAAGAAGAAAGAAACATTCTTCCCACAGCAGAAGACGACATCCTCAAGTAGAAGACTGTGCAACAGTACGCACATTTGTTGTCTTCCTCCCCAAACTATTACAAGCAGAGATGACTTGTTAGTCAAGATCCGGACTAGAAGCCTGTCGGAATCTTAATTTCTTATTCTTATCTTGTTTCTCTCTCGTTTGGATTTTCCCTTCTTCTCCATCTTCTCTCATCTTCCCCATCTTCTTACCTTCTTCTAGTGAGCTTCCGAGACTTCTATTGAGCTTCCGTGAAGGTGAATGTCGTTGTAGTGCTGCAGGAAGACCATTTCCGTAGGCAGAAGTCTGGGAAGGCTACAGGGGGCATACACCCTGTGATTAATCTAACCCGTTGGAATGTGAGAGAGAGTAAGGTGTAAAAGCCGTTGCTAGTCGACTTCTGCGAAGCAGGAGCAGTCTTTTGGAGGTGTGAGAAGCCGAGCTGAACTCCCAGAAGCCGAGAATTGCTTCGGGAAGACGGTACTGAGAAGACCGGAAGAAGTGACCTGGAAGCAGGAAGTGTCTTCCCGAGCTTCCCTGTGAATAGTTGTGTGATATTTTAGTTAGTAGTTGTTTGTTTAGGTCCAGAGCACCTTTTGGAGAGTCTGGAAGACGTGTGGTTTTGTGAGAAGACGGGATTTCTAGGCAAAACCCGTGTGTTTGTGTGTTTGAACAGATCTTAGAACTTAGAGCAGCGTTACTTGTGCAAATCCAAACAAGTCGTTTGGAGTTCCCCTTGCAAAACCACTCGAGAAATTTGGCCGCAGGTTGCAAAAAACTGACGTAAATCAGCTCCTTGCGGCTCAAACTTGCTCACCACACTAAAACCAACAATCCAATTCACACACGGTCTTCTCCTATGAGTAGATGAAGACTCCCTGATCGCGTAGGCACCAAGAACGAAGAGCTCGGGTCACCGATCGCGAAGAACAGCCCAACCTCAGGTCGCAGGTGAACGAAAATCTGATGTAAGCGCTTCCCTGCGAGCCAATTTCACTCAGAACTTCCAAACCGCCCGATGAAAACTGATATCGTCTTCAATTTCCTGTAGAACTCGGTGTTCTGATCCCGTTGGATCCAAGGACAGCAAGTTTGGACTCCGGAACGGTCCGAACGGTCCAACTCTCCTTCACAGGTAACTGAAAATCTCAAATCTGCTTCCTGCGTCTCAATTTCCCTCAGTACACACTCCGCGATCCGTCTCTTCCCAAACCGTTTGAACCAGTGCGTAGCCTGCACAGATCTGAACCCAACGACGCCTTGCGCGCTTGCATTGGACTCCTAAATCTCCCGAACCGTCCGTTGACAAGTCGCAGGCGTAAGCTAGTCCTTTAAGCACCCCCCTTGCAACAGTCTCTGTACGTACAGTTTTCTCCTGAATACCTGAATAATAAAAAGCAGGCCCCTTGCGTCTTTGATATAACGCGTGAAGCCCTGAATACCCAGTCAGCAAGTAACTAGGGGCCTAGCTTGATTTTACCTTCTTTCGAATCGCATAACTTCTTCCCTGGATGTCCAAACGAAGTAAACAAGATGCCCATGGAAAGCTGACAACGAGCTCTACCCATCCATGTGATGAAAGTGAAGATCCGAAGTTGTGCCAAAAGCCCGTAAGCTGAGGCCTAGCTTGTTTTCTCCATCTTTCGAGTCTTGTAACTTTTCCACTAGGCGTCCAAACGAAGTAGATGAAGTGCCTATGGAAAGCTGACAAGGAGCTCTATCCACTGGTGCGATAAAAATGAAGATCCGAAGTGGTGCCAAAAACCCGTAAGCTGTGGCCTAGCTTATCTTCTCATGAGTGTCTTTGGAGCGACAAGCATCGAAGTTTGAATTTCATGTAGGAGCCGGTTCACGACACGACAACGTGTCGCTCCGTCTTCGCATGAGTTCACGCACCTCTGCTCCTCGAAGCCTCTAAACGCCTCTTAATACGCACTCCATACCGTGACACCTCCGCTCACTCTCTGCTCCGCTTGGAGTAGAGTAGAAACTCGAGCCAACCAACACAAGAAGGACGTGCAAGAAGAAAAAAACTCAAAATAGCAACTTCGGAGATCAAAAACACACTCCACAAGGTCAAAATCTGCCAAATTGGCACTCGTAGACGAGATTAGTTCAGAGTTTGGACCACCTGCTACTTTCTTCTCCTTGTAACTCCTTCGATCCTTCATCAAACTGACTGATTTTTTCTGTGTTAGAATTGTCTTCTCAGTGCGCACTACTGCACACTTCAGCACCAGAAATTGCGCGTCTATCCGACGTCCACCGACGTACTTCTACTAATCTCAAATTGATCTCAAAACTTGTCACTGGAAATTATGGCAGCACTTCCACACTACCTCATCACAAAATCCGACCAAGAACTGATCTAAACAGTACTAATCCGTATAGCGATCAACCACTCGATCAAAAGAATCACTCCACGCACGTGCGCACCCGCAAATCAAAGATACCAATAATCTGCAAACTCCAGAGATATCACCGACAGAATCCATGACCTGAAAGCTCTCAATCAGACCTCATAATTCGAGTTCGAGTTCTTTGAGTGATAAACGATATAACTCACTCCACCATGTCAATCGGCACTAAACAACCACTAAAGTAGAGCCAAATCCACTATCTGCTCGCAAAGAATCCATATTACACTCACCAAGACTATCCATCATAGCCAAGAGCTTGAAGACTCAACTCGAAGAACTAAGAACTCCAAGCCCTACCTGCGACGTATACCCCTAGTGAGCTATCCCACGAACTCGCTCTAATGACACTAACAGCCCTACCGGGATTAGTCACTCCGCACTCGATCAACCTAGCCGGGGTGCCGAACTGACGTGACAGATATCAATGTACATCTACTCATGACTTGTAGTTGTGTCTGAGACTTGTGTCTACAAAACTGTCGCTAAAGTTACCTTAGTCATCTAACTCTTCCATTCATGGATATATATTAGATGAAGAACTACTATAACGAAGACGCTTTAGACCTCAAAGATACTTTCGATCATTTTTCCAAAGATTTTCTTCAATCAAAGAAGTGTTGGAAGCATCAAAACATACTACAGTTACTAAGATAGCTCTACAAAAAGACATAAGAGATCTGTTCCTGAGGTTGAGGTATGAAATAAAAATGTCACAGTAACATATTTCTCTTTTCTGTCGGACCTTCTAATTACATGCAGTTAACAGAAAATTTGTCAAAGCTAAATTTATTGTTTTGATTTTTATTGTGTTCATCATACTGTGACTAATTTCTCCATGTGATAATGTTTGTAGATCATTCCAAAATATGCATAACTTTCATCGAATTTGATTGATGTTATATGCATGTTTGTACTCGACGTCCCAAAGAAAGAAGATATGTATGCGAAAGTGAATAAGTACATTTTTTGACAAGAATACAAACAAGCAGTCGAGACGTATCTACAAAAGACACAGGAGATTGAAATTAGGAATAAGCTTCACATGATCGCCTTTGAAGCTTTAGGATCACAAAAGATTCTCCTGACAGGACCTTTGATAGAGAAAAATGATGAGAGAGAGTTGGAACTGTCCAATTTACGTCTCTGACGTTTTTAAGATGTCATGAAGAGATGTTAATTCTCTTGCTGTACTTCAGGGTACAAATGAAATGAAACGTTCACAAGAAGTTTTTGGTAATATCTAGATCAACGATCAGAAACATGACTTCTTTTCTTTCCTTGTATATATTTCTAGATTCTCTTACCGTGTAGAATCTCTTGAGACAAGTTGCAAAGTCTTGAGATATGATGTACACAGTCATACTGATTCTTTGTACTTTCAAGTACTGCAAGTTACCCAGACTGCAGAGCTCTTGGATATGTATGCTGTCAAAGAGTTCTTTATCTTGCATAAACGTGAATTGAAATCTTAAGATAACCTCTGATTTGGATTTTCAGTAGGAATATAAACTGTGGAAGCATGGTCTATTGATCCTTTAGAACTTTCAGAATATGAATACAGAGGTGATAGAAAAGGTATCACAAGGATAACTCGCTTGTGGAAGCCAAGTGTTCATAGTGACGTTGCTTTTTCATCCTTCGATATCGGCTCTTCCTTTCATTAAGTGTTGGAATGTTCACCACCAATAAGGATTCATTTGCTCATGGTTAATCTTCTCTTGGTAGTTTGTTCTATCCAGTTTCTTATACCAGTATGAACTAGAAAGAACGATTGTGTATAAATGATGCTGCAACGACTGGTGTGTTTCTCAGATTAGTTTGTGACAGTCCAGTAAAACGCGTATGTAGCTCGTCTCCAAAGTACGTTCGTCTTCGTTGTGTACAGGGTGATCGAATACCTGCTTGACAATATGAAAAAGTGTACATAGAAAAATGCCATTCATCTTCTCTGTGTGCAGGGTGGTCGAAGACCAGCTTGACAATATGAAAATGTGCACAGAGCAATATGCATAGCATAGTAAGTTCTGAAAATCTCAGGTACTGCCACTTTACCTCAGCGAAATATCCAGAACAATACAGGAGATAACTAATAACAAGATACAAAATTGAATCAATATGTCGGGACTGTTATGAGATATGTGAAAATTTCAACCTTTCGAAGTTTTCCAATCCAGGACTATCGTCAATTCCCTTGTATACATATACTTACCAAAAGTATTTACCGAGCCCCTCGGCTCTTTCATGATCAACGCTTAATTTGATATATATATTCTCGCAGATGTTCACATTGCATGAAAGTTGAGTAGCAGCTAGCAAACACACACGTTACCCAACTCTGGACTGCTATACCCAAAGTACCAATGATCATAATCATGTGATCAACAAGATCCGTCATGTTATACATAAGAAGAAGCCCAAGAAGATGCAAGAACACTGTTAATTAACTACATCATTATGTACTAGAACACTTACTTATATTAGTACTGATAGAGATTCACGGTTAGGATGAGTTACAAGCCCTGGGTTTCTTGGAACAAAAGAGCATATTTTCTTCAAGCGCAAGTACATTAATATTGCGAAGAAAACGAATATTCTCTTTTAGGCTTTTATACCCATACGGGGGTTTAATGCCAACTTTTACCAATCATTTACGTCTAATGTGGAACACCTTTCTAGGTGGCTGTTCTGCTCGTCTGGATCCAAGACTTAGTTTCTGTGTCTTTTTTTGGAGCTTTCGTCAGACCTACTTCAGTTGGTGGTGTGGAATTCAGAGCATATTCTTCATTGGAGAATTAACTTGCAAATTGCAAGGTCTCCTGCACAGATTCTGAAATGTTCATACTTCTCATGTGTCTTGATCTAACTCTTGATAGATGAACAACGTGCCTGACTTCAGTTGAAACGTTTCACAACATTCCAGGATCATGATCAGACTTCTAGCATCTAGCCGACTTGACCAGCAGAAGGACTTTGGACCAGCTGATCATGATCATGAATAATAGAAAAGATCATTTGCGACGTCCTAGAGCTCTAAAATTTACACTGAAGTTTACGTTCACATATGTACCGCTCGGATCAAACTTCAAAGCATCACAAGACTTTCAGAAGTGAAAAGAAATTTAAAGTAAAGTAAAGTACAGGTGGGTTTAATTTGCATATGCATGCTTCCACTGTCAAGAGGAGCCGAGCCGCACTGATCATTTGCTTCTGGCAATGGTTAACGTTATTGCTGGTTAATTTATAGTTTTCAGACGTGCAGTGCACTGAAACTGTAAACCTCCTGTAACTTATAATATATGCTTCTGTGATTATTAAGGATGTAGGCTACTGAAGATTCATTGGAAGTGTTATGATCACCAATCTGGTGAACACAGCACGCATGTGATACAGGTCTAGACATCGATCTCCGAGTTATAGACGTGAAGACGTCTTACTGTGCAGAAGCAGATGCTCTGAACTCGCTCCCCATCTCTAGATCTGTTTCTCGTTGTTCTACAGTACCGTGGTTGTCTTGTCGTGAGATGTATCTGATAGGTCTGGATTTCCATCCTCTGACTGCTGCTTCTGCTCTCCCTGCGCTCTATTCTGTTCGTTCCCGGAAGTGACGCCTGCAACGTACATAACAAATGCTGTTTCTTTTTACTTGAAAGCGATTACGTTTAACTTGGAGAATTCTACCTATATTTGGTAGCTAATATGATCGGACGCATGTCATCGATATCCCGCTTGGATTCTGAAGTGAGAAAGCACGTCCCATATGCATACCACCTTATAGCCAGGTTCCATGTGGATACCATCGTACCTATGATAAGATATGTCTTCATTTGAAAGTGTCTTAGAAGATAATAAGAACTGATTCCATGTTCATCCATAAAAGAGATCACTCACATGGTTCCAGTCTAATATATGATAATCTAAGAGATAAAGATATGATTTTATCGCTTCTTGTTTCTTGTAGAGTTTACAATTGATGAAGATATAGATTGAAACTGAACTCTTTTTTCTCTCATTTCTTCTCTATGATGATTGTCTGTGATCAATTTTCTCTATCATTCTTGTTGTCATGAGTGGTCTGATGTAGATTTCACCAGCAGTATTGGACAGTGGATGGTTCTTCTGAGGAGATTTCTGGATGTAACAATTTTTCTAACAATGTTGATATTTTATGTTTTACGTATATGATCTTGTCTCAATAGCAAGTTTTTATGTATCCTCCAAGAATGATCGTTTGTCCGTGGTACATCAAACCGCGGTCTGGAGAATGGTTTGCGTGGTACTTTGACGATATTCCTGCATCAGATCTAGTATGTTTAAAAGAAAATTTCCATGTTAGTTCTAACAGATTTCTTCGTATTTGTGATATGTTACGAGACGGTTTCTGTAGAAATATTCTGCCAGGACTACGCTCAGTATCAAAAAGATTGCTGATGGTTGGGAGACAGATTGGAGTGAGTCTTCATAGATATGCTACCGGTAACTTACTTCTTGGGATAAGAGAATTATTTAGATTAGCCAAATCCATCATTGTTAAAATTATATGGAGGTTTACACAAGCACTATGTAAGAAGGGGCATTTTTATATTAGATGGTCCATTGGAATTTGGAAACGATACATATGGATCGTGTCAAGAAGGGTTTTCAGAACTTTCAAGGGGTTACCCAGCTGTTGTAGGGCTATCAGTGCCATACATTTCTTGATAGAGTTGTCACCTGGGACAAACTCCAGTGCATAGAGAGTCTTACAAAAAAAAATCAGAGTTACATTTCTTAGACGTATTTGCAGGATGGTCTGTGATAGTCGTTTGCTGAAAAACTCAGGATTGTTTGCCGATGTGGAATTTTGAAAGGAGAAATTGAATGGATCTATCTACTGACTACGAGGTGACATGGATATTGATGAATACATTGTTGTAGATGCAGGTTATCCTATGTTGCCATGGTTGATTCTTCTTTATCCCGGGGTAACAGAGAGAAAGCGTGAATTAAACTTTCGTCAGTCATCATCTCGTATGGTTGTTGAACGTGCTTTTGTTGTCTGAAGGGAACTTGGAGACTGTTTTCACGAATTATTTACCGTCCACATATAGTGCATTTGGATTCTATGGTGTTTGTTGCATGTATATTGCATAATATGTTGTTGGATGGAGACGACACCGTGGAACCCACGGTTTGGACAAACCAACGAGGACATCCTCATGGATACAATGTACAAGTATCTTACAACAATCAGCTCCCTTCTTCAACATCTCTACGAGTAGCTTGTGGATAAATAGAAAAGCATATGCTTGACAATTTTTGAAGTTTATATTGTATACATAGACTCCACTACTACGTATCATCAGAAATATTTATTTTGTGTAACGCACGAGCATACTGTAATTAAAAGAGAAATATAAATTTTGTGTAACACACGAGCATACTGTAATTAAAAGTGAAAATTTTTGAGACTTTCTTCGAATGAATTGGGGATGAAATACTTAACGTAATGATCTTCTCTACCAAACCATGATCAACGTCAGAGTTCTAAAATGATAACGTAACAAAAGGTTAGTTCACTTTCAAACTCATTGAGATCCTCAAGATGGAGATCGACAAGTAGAAGTTCTTAGTTGCAGAAATGCATCTGCAACTCTTCCCATGTTGGCTGCAGTTGCCAATCCTATCTCTTTGTATGATTCAGACTGGTGCTCCAACACAGTCAAATGCCGTTCACGAAAATTAACATCACGTTGCAGTGCTTCTTCTGCATGAAGATTGCGTCTAACACGGTCTCTCTCTCAGTGCCTCAATCAACTTTTCATTCTGAAAACTCTCAATACCTTTTTGACGATTCATAATCCTTCGTTTCTTTCTCTACCTCCGGAAGCATCTTTCTCTAGCATAAGGTCTCCTTGTGCTGCTTGAGATGGAAGAAGATCTGTCATAATGGAAAAGGTAAGAGTAGAAGGAATTTAAGAAATAATAGGCTCGTACATGCGTTCTTGTTCGCCTACTGATACATAAAGCATAAAAATCGAACATGTTAAAAATTACAAATCTGTTCCAAAGTAATCACAACAATTTTAGCATTCAGGATTTCATGTTCGATTTACGTCAAAGTGAACTTGACTCAAGTCCGATAAGTAATTTGAGGGTCGTGATCTTTCTGTTGACTGAAACGTGAAGGAAAGATCGAGTAATTTAAAAGGACCTAATTTAAGCATTCATTAAGGCCAAATACCCATAAAAGTTTATAGCGCTACGTACCAGCCGCTATATTCGAATCCAGTGAACCTTTTCAGAATCAGATATGTACAGAGGAACGTGGAGAAAGGTGAAGGCTCCTAACCTTTACACAGAAGTAATGATATAATACTCAAACCATTGAAATATTATCTCAGTTTACCAGTATAAATCGATTATCACAATTTAAGAGAAGCATATTTCATTGAACAAAAGTAACATGACTGCAGTACACGTGAACACATGCGAGGTAAATGAATTCGAATATGTGGAAGATGTTTACTGAATGGAAACTCATTTCTCACGTTGTACACTATTAAACTTGTTTCTGACTGAAAGGAGTCACTATTAATATCGTTATCATTCGGAAAAATTAAGGATACTTAAAGGGAATTTATATAAGTCATAATAATATATATTATGCAATCTGAAACCTTAACTATATATAGTCTTTGCCCTCAAGCTATAGCACTCATATAATCGATTGAATTATGAATATGGTTTGATAATAGTCTTGATCGATGTCATTACGATTTCGCTTAAAACACTGAGAAGTTCACCAGTACAACTTTAGGAAAAATTAAATTACAAGGTTCAGTTCAGTTACAACACAGTAACAATATTGATAATGCGATGTTTTATACATCTTATTCTACAAAATATTATTTATTATAATAGTTACTGTTTGGAATTGAAACAAACGTCGAAACTAAATGTTAAAGACAACAAGACTTAGTAGTCAAACTAAATTAAACCAATCAACAAGATATAACAAAATCTCGAGTATCTGCTTTATAGAGTAGTAAATTAGTAAAATTCTAACTAATAAAAAGAGTTTTATAGTTACCCAAGTAACGTTTATCCAGGGCTGACTGTACCATAGAAGGGATCCATTGATTACTTTCACTGTTCTGCTTTTCTGGCTTTTCCCTCACGTGTCCATCTCTTTTTGCAAGTTGCATTCGTAACGTTGACAAAGCATACATTAAATCGCTTCCCACTTCCCAGGTCAGGGGATTATACTATATTTGCTTTTTGACTTCTTGACTAGTAGACGTAAGTCTCCATGGTGTCAGAGGTGAGAGACTTCAAGCAGTCTCCGTCTAAATTTAAGTTCCTGTTTTGATCGACAAGCTAATGTTTTGTGCAGATAATAGTCCTGATGTCATACAGCATTAGCTGCTAGCCATCCATCAGGCTTAGCAATTCACATGAAGTCTGAAAAGCGTACTAGTTATTAACTTCTGCGTTCGCTTTTGGCAGTCTCTAAAAAGCCTACTTTGCACTTTGTGGAGGTAAGCTAATTAGGAGATGACTTGTGATTGAGCCAGATGCTGCAAGCCTCGAGACCTCACCTACAAAAGCACTGGATCATACGCTACTCGCCACGGCGTACGGTATTCTAGAACTATGTGGTTGTAGTCGATCGAGCCGGCAAAAGCTTTTCAGAACCCCCGTGATGGTGCAAATTCGCGATCGTATCTGGCCATGGATGACCGCTCACCAAACAATCTGCGTTTTGTGGGAAACTGCAGCAACTAGTACTGCTGTGAATTCCTGACCATCACGAACGACTCAAGTCGCGATGTGTATGGACATTGGATTCATATGCTACGGTACGCTCCTGATAACGATCTGCTTTACGGTGTAATTGCTGATTATTTCCGAGCCTTGAGTTTCGAATTCCGTGTGCCTCCTACCCTCATGAATTGAAGTAAAAGGCTCTGATATTACAGTAACGTCGGATAAGAACATAATCTACCTTTCTGCTCTTATCTGATCTGACAGCCTAATTAATATCATGAATAATATGTAAGGATGCAGAATACGATAAATATTTAGGTCTTTCTGCCTCCAACAGGCTGTCAGGTCATCAGATGGGAAGAAGATCAAACTCAAATCTGAAGTAGTTGAACGAGCTATCTATATATATGAAGGCAGAACAGTTGAACACTGTGAGGTTTTACAGTTCTAAGAAAACCTGATTCAACATAATTACATATTTGACGAGAACCTCCAAAACAACCTTTAGAAATTAAACTCTCTACTACGCGACATCAAGTCCTCTCCACTATGTCACGATTCTGCAGCTTTAATTAGCAACCTCGAGCTCGTTTGAACCTTCTGGCAGCAACACGCTCTTGTACATAAGAAAATGAGCTGAAGTCTTCCACATTTATTATCAGCTTCGGAATCCGTCATTGTAAAACCGAAGAAGCTGTAGCTAGTCTGGGTCCAATGCACTGAACCCACGGTGACTTGGTCAAGTGATGAATATGGAAGCACGAACTGAACTACTCCAGATCTAGATCCATGTATCTGAACCAAGTATGCAGGGTTATCACGAACTACTTAAAGCGGTTTCAAATTGCTGACCATATGCATGACCTTGTACATACTTAGAACTATGTTCAGTAATTTAAGCGTCCCATGGCCACTATCTAGCTGCACCTGGGGTATGGGAGGGTTCAAATCTGCAGCAGCAAACTCGCATTGATCTGAAATTTCCACTACGTTAACTACTTCCGTTTAGTTTGTTATCCATGCCAGTGGCCGAATTGGCTCTAGAGAATAATGCGCGAGTTCGAGGTCACAAAGCTGACCTTACAGGCTCTTAACTTGACTCACTTCATCAACAGATTAACCAGCTGTTCTTGAGTAGACTGTTGAATGAGCTCGCATATTATGTTCCGCTATTACCGTCTAGTCCTCAGGCCTGAAGGACGCGTCTAACTGATCAGGGAGTACGTACATTAATATTCGGCATATTAATATTGTCATGGCACGGCTCTCTCTCTCTCTTTCTCCATACAGATGCCATCTTCAATAATAGTCGACGTCATCTGAGAAGACCTTTAAATTTGAGAAGATCTGGTCAAACGACTACGTCAACATGAGAAGAGATTACGGTCTACATTTGCCAACCACTTATGTTAATAGACAGCTCTTGCAACTGCAGGGCTATACAGATTACCAACGTCACGGGAAGGAGACATTTGAGGGCTCCACGCATAATATAGTTCTTGTGTACAATAGACAGCTCTTGCAACTGCGGGCTGTGTATTAATATGCAGATTACCAACGTCACGGGAAGGAGATACTTGAGGCCTTCACGCATAATATAACTGTACTGAGCTAAGAAGGAAAATATCTTCAAGCATTGTAAATAAAAAACTCACTGTCCGACGAGAAACTTCATGGGCCTGGAAGGAGCAAATTGCTAGCCTAAGATACTAAAAACATCAATCCGACTTCAGATCTAAGCTGGGTCCCCCGTTGCGGATGGTGTAGACCATTCGGATAGAGTGGTAGTCGAATTTGGAATACTCCTCTAGAGACCCTTAAGCTTGAGAAGGTAGAAATTATTTCTTGAAAGTACAGAATTTGGGTTAGCGAGCCCAACAAAAAGAAAGTACAGAGTCTAGAAAAACCCTCGAGGGAACTAGAAGTTTCCGTGAAACCAAGCTTAAGTGCGGACTGCATGCATGGCGTCGGACAAAAGTTGTAGGATGCATGCATATAACTCGACGAGCTAAGCAGTACACAGTGCTCAGAGGCTCGTAGGAGATCTAGAGGCACTGCTTCCAGCTATAAGAAACCTCTTTTCTGGTACCTACTTGTCAGGGTTCCAATTGAGCTAGCGGTGGGCACACAACACCCAAAACCTGAAAAGGCACATTGTATATCGTGTCATCCCATGCTTTATGAAAGATTTGGCTCCCATATCAAAAGCATTTATGTCACTTGTTGGTCTTTGGGTTAGCGAGCCCAACAAAAAGTCGAGGACACGCAATTAACGCTGGCACTTCTTGGAAGCTTTAGCCTGTAACTCAGCGATTGTGTTAGAGGGAGTCGGGGGCTCGGAGCAAATCACAACACGTCGACCGAAATCATGACTCATGTGGACCAACAAAATGGTCCCAGCCATTAACAGGTCCACTGAGCTTAACGCAGCTTGTTGTAACAGTACAAGTTGTGCTTATCGTGTGCACCTTTTGCCCGCCTCCATTTTCTCCTTCACCTGATCTACTGAGCCGAGCTCGAGGAATAAGACATGCGGGTAGGTTCTCTACGGACGTGCTGCAATGCAGAGTGCATATGCATGTCTCAGATTCTGTCTTGGATTCAGGAGTTCTAGCTAGCCTAAGGCCCACTTCTGATCGATCTGCCCAGATTATATATGCAAGAACCAATTCACTGCAGCAGCATGTTCGACAAGTCAGGTATCTCTCGGTCGATGGTCATCAGCTGCTAGAGTTTTGCTCCGAAGTAGTATATGTAGCTTGTTGTTCATCTGAAGTTCTTAACGAGGGGATGAGGAGAAGCTTCGTGGCGAGAGCCATAGTTCTGCTCCATCGGCGCTATCCGGCTATCTGCCTGCAGTCATGCCTGACACGAAATCATGCCACGACACGCTAGACAGATTCAGCAAAGATCTGTTCTTGATCGGATCAGCCTAAGCAGCGTCCCACGGTGACAAGGAGAACACGAAGAATACTAGCATACCTGAAGGCTTGTTCCTGAATTTAGGGCTCAGGATAGTTTAGGCAGCACTTTCTGTGACTACCGTAATCGTTTGCGTGTCAGAGCACAGACCGATCAATAGACCTACCGGAGCCATCAAACACCTGAAATCCTTACGGGAGCCTTGAGGTCACAACTGGTACCCCAGTTTATAGCAGTACTGATTTGATCTTTCAGTCTTCAGATTCGGACAAAACAATCTTGAAGCTGTGACAGCGTTACCATAAATTGCGCTTATAGTACTGTAGTTTTACCAACGTGATATTAAGTTCTCGCAGCTTTTGTGATACATGATCTGGACGGCTAGAAGCTTACGTAAGTTTACGTTCAAGTAAAGTATAAACAGCTGTTGAAGCCCCCCATGCCACAACTGAGTCCAGTAATTTAACAGTTTCTGCACACTGCTAGTTAATTAATAATCAATCCGCTTAATATTTGTGTGAGAGATACCTTGTCAATGAATTCAAGAAGTTAATTTACTATTCTTAATACTAAATTAACAGCGTGAATACAGTAACTGAGTTTGTTACAGTAACTGAGTATCGCAAATTAAATACTTCTTGATATATTCGTGTTGCGAGCTTCTGTTGTTCACCAAATTTTAATTCCAGAATGTATTATTAACTTTTAGTATAATCCAAATTCATCAATGAAGGACTATTCAGTTGATAGCTTTTACATTTTTATCTTGCATGAATGATATTGGTACAATCGAAAGAGCTTGCTTTCTTAACATTTTGACCTTTAATATTCCCACAACCATATTAACATGAAAACTGTTTGGCAATGAGTGTTTTCAGTTTATACTCCACCTTGGCTAAGCAAACAGCACTGGTACCATGTAACTGATAACCCTGATCTTATTTTACCTCACCAGGAGTTTGTCTATCTATTTATTATCTTCACGAGATCTCGTGAAGAGTATGTCAGCTTCTGGGTTCTCTACAAACTTTTGGAACGTGAATGGAGCATAGACTGAAAACCTGCAGAAGAATTATAGTAAAAGCGGTACATCTCATAAAAATCATGATGTTTCACGGTACGTGCACATGTCTCAGCAGTGTTCGCCTAGATTATATCCGCTTACCAACGTGAAAGACACATGCATGTGCATTCATGACATTGTCGCAACTTACAACTTACGTCTACTCTGTGCAGGTCTGCAAGAGAAATAGTGTTGGAAGTTTATATGCACTAGGTGGTTCCTCTTCACACTCATGGATTGTAGAGTGTGAAGAGGAAGTTCACGGCAAAGTCAGAGAATAGACCTGAGCATCTATTGCTTCAGTATTAAACTACTGCCGCCCCTGGTCCTTGGTTCGAGAGTTCAGTAGCAATCTACACTCGACGCCGATTTTGCACAGTCCCAGTCTTTATACATTTTGCAAACATTCACAGTATTCAAACTCTTGTCTTACATCATGCAATTATTATTTATACCGGTTGATGGCAGTTGCAGGGAATGTATGTTTATCTGATGCACGTACCTGGACGTGAACGAATTCGAGGTCGCTGGGTACTGTACTCTGTAGTGACACATTCTATACGTTCTTCCCCGCCACTAGCATGGCAGTTGCCCCCGTCTGTGCGTGCAGCTGCCAGCTGACATAAAGCGATATTTAGTGACGAGAACTGTTTGTCCTAGCCTTCTTGCCTCGCAGTGAGAGGTTGACTGATATTATCCTCTGAGTCTCTTTCCAGTTCGGGGGAAAACCTTTACATCTTCATTTTTGTTGTTTTGTTGTTTCTTAAATTTTTTTAAAGTATTTTCTTGCTCAGTGCATATAAGAGATGGATACTAGATCCGAACTTCAAGATTGAAAGATGAATTACGTATCTAGAGCACACAAAAGCTCGAAGAGATGGATAACTTTAAGAATCTTGGGTTAATCCATTATTGAACAGCAAGAATTCTACTACCTTGTGACCAGAAAAACACACATATCTAAGATGACAAAAAACACACATTTATATTCCTAAGTGTAGAGACGGCAAATCAGTCTTCTCAAAGAGATTAATATAATATTTCTCTTGACAAGGTCGATTGCTAACAAAACAGAATTATGTATCCAATCTCCAAGCACTAGATCAAGACGTTAGAATCTTCTTCCAGTAATTGAAGCATTGATTCAACTATCCTTAGGTTAGAGAGTGTGGAGACGGAAGAGAAGTCCTCGAAGGGAGCCAAGTACCAGATTTCCTCGACCTAGCAAGACATAGTACTAGAACTATATATATGTATACATTTACAACCTTCAAGCACGAGATCCGAACGCTAGAACTTACTCGAAGTTCCAATGACGGCAACATGGATTTCACTAGCTTGAGGTCAGAGAGTACACATAACAACAACACAGATTCTACTACCTTGAGATCAAAGAGCAAACGATCTAACGAGGGAGCTAGTAACACATCTGGACATAAACAAGGCATAGAACGACAGCAAGGATTCCACTACTTTGAGATCAAAACGCACAAGAGACTACCAAGAAGACCAAGCAATCCTCAAGAAGAGTTCGCTAGTTGACTTTGTTAAACATAGGTATATGTAAAATATGATATATCCTATTCTAAAAAGGAAAAATCTAAAAGTTTATTTTTGTAAAATAGATTATTTTTGTAAAATAGATTATTTTATAATTCTTTTTAAGTTTTTGAGTAAAAAAGTTCTTGAAAATTCAAAAATGATATTTTCACTTTAAAAATACATCTTCTTTTAAGTTCATTATAGCTAATTAAGAATAAAATGAGATATTTGTTTATAGCTTGACTTGCAGGTCTCGGGTCTCAAACATCAGCCGTAAAATACCTGGACATCCAAAGGACGATAGACCATAATTCACTTTTGAGATATTTTACGGAAAACAGAATGAATGTTTGAACCGTCATCATAAGGGTACTTTATGATGTCCACGTTCGTATATGGTACTTTTCAAACATGACTGTACTAATGTTAAGATACAACCATAATATAAAATGTGAATTAGTATGCATCATCTTGACATCTTCACAATTAATTGATCTTAAGCAGGAGAGATTTTTTACTTGAAGATTAAGCAGGAAAGACTCCGAGTTGAAGGATAGTGGAGCATTTTATTAATCAGTCGCAATTGGAGATTCTATCAAACTTGCACAAGCTTCTTTTGTCCACGATGTAAGCTTCAAAAGAGAACGATGAGATGTCAAGAGTGAGTTTGGGACACTGATTGATCAACTCGAGAGTGGTGGAGGCATGGCCAAGATAAGCTCTGTTCACAAGAAATCAACGAGTCAGTTTCGTATCAAACATGTGCACTATGAGAAGATAGTCCATTACCTAAAAGATTTTTAATATTTTGCAACATTGCATGATGCGTTCGATGGACTAAGGTCAAAGGGAAGGTTGTTAAAGAACCAAACCAAGTGAATACTTTCCATTATAGAAGATACATCAGTAAAGGGATCAGTCGACTCATCATCTCCCAAGAGGGGGTTGTTATATACTCTAACCTATGGACAGAGGTTAGTCACTAGTCAGTCACTAGTCATAGAGATGTGCCTATAGAGGTGACTATAGAGATGACTATAGATGTGACTTATAGAGGTGACTATAGATGTGACTTATAGAGGTGACTATAGACTAGACATTATTTTTAACACCCCCTCTTAATGTCAGTGGTACTGAATATACACCAAGTTCAAGTCTCAATTTTTTAAACCTGTCTGAAGACAAAGGCTTGGTGAATATATCAGCAGTTTGATCATCAGTTGTTACCCATTGAGTAACAACCTCTCCCGAAATTATTTTCTCCCTGATGAAGTGGACTTGCACTTCAATGTGCATTGTTCTAGCATGGTGCACTGGATTTTTTGCCAATGCTATTGCACTCATGCTATCAGTCCAGATTACTGTTGGAGTGTCTTGTTGACACCTACATCTTCCAACATCCATCTTAGCCAAATGGCCTCTCGTGCTGCATTACACAGGCCACGATATTCTGCTCCAGAGGAGGATAAAGCAATAGTTGGCTGCTTTTTACACTGCCAAGTAATGACACCTCCTCCCAGCATAAATGCGAATCCAGACATTGATTTACGATCTGTAGAATCACCTGCCCAATCAGCATCTGTAAATCCAACAAGTCCAAGTGACTTATCTGAGCTATATCTGAGCCCATAGCTGATAGTTCCCCTGAGGTAGCGCAAAACTTTCTTTGCTGCCCTCATATGCATAAGTGTGGGAGCTCCATATTCTGACTGAGTTTGCTGATTGCAAACGAAATATCTGGTCTTGTAGTGACAGCCAGATAAATTAACTTCCCGATCAGCTTCCTGAACTCTGTTGCATCTGCCTGCTCATCATCAACATAAGAACTTTGCCACTCCTTTGAGATAACCATAGGAGTAGGCGCAGGCTTGCACTTCTCCATCTAGAAATCCTGAAGTATACTTTCTGTGTATCTTGCCTGAGAGAGGTATAACATTTCGTTGTGTTCCAGAAACTGAACTCTGTCGTGCGCATACACATCGCTACACAACATACATCGCTGTCAGAGGTACACCACACATACACATAACACATGGATGATGTCATACACATACACAAGTGTATCACAATCGGTGGAGTCAAACATGACATGTGCCAACCTCTCGAACAACCATCACACACCAACATACGGACTGCTCCACCGGCAGACCCACACAACATACACCTCAAGCCCGCGCGTACAACTGCTAAGCTTGGGTCAACGGTACCATCGATGTTGGGAAGATGACATGGTGCGCAATTACGCACATGGTCCTTCCACACAACACCATCACGGCCCTCTAACATGAGTACTCTAGAAGGTAACACCTCACGCACTCATAAAATAGTGCGCCCTGCGATCACGTCCAACGTCGTCGGTGCAGTCTGCTGTAGATAGATATAATCGCCAGGATGAAACCTACGAATCGACAGCCGATAACCTCCTCCTTGGATAGTCGCATATTGCAACGTGTCTCTATGCTGGGCAATCGCTAGGTTCTCAAAAGCCATAGGCATAACTCTCCGAAATGTCTCTACTCGTTGAGAACATGCTCTCACCCACATATCCGGGTCATCAAGGTCCAGCACCTCAGCAGAATCACGACGAATGGCCGAAGGTAGATCTGGATCTCGGCCATACAATAGAAAATACGGTGAGAAAGAAGCCAAAGACGCTTGTCGGCTGAAACGGTAGCCCATAGCCAACCATGGTAACTGCACATCCCAGTCTCTCAAGTGGCCCTTTTGCAAGCCATACTTGCGCAATCCTCTCTTCACCGTCTGAACTACCCTCTCCGCCAAACCATCCGCCTCAGGATGATCTCGAGATGTAGTCCGATGATCAATCAGCGCCTGATCACACAAGGCCTGAAACTCACCAAGGAACTCTGTACCTTGGTCTGTCAGCACTTCAGCTGGTGCTCCAAAACGACTCAGCACTCGATCTAAGAACGCATACGCTGTCCCTTCACTCGCCTTGTCTGATAATGCCACCAACTCAATCCACTTGGAGAAGTGCTCCACCATCACCAACACATACCGGTGGTGACGTACGGTCAACGGTAAGGGTCCCGCAAAATCCAAACTCCAACGGTAACCCAACCCCATAATCGGTAAGGGGTGTAACTGTGGAGTATGAGCATTAAATGATGCTCATACTCGATCACAAACCACACATCGTACGACAAACTGTTGCACATCGATGTGCATACCACGCCACCAATACTGTCCTTGGAGTAAGCTATGTGTACGTTTCACTCCAAAATGTCCAAGCTCCTCATGGGCATGTCGTACTAACTGTGTCCTCTGGGATGGATGTGGCACTATCCGTACCCTCCCATCATCCCACACTCGAAGTACATGTCGTCCTTCTCGTCAAAATCTCTTCGCTCGTTGAAGGACACGATCTCGCTCCTTGGCACTTACTGTACTTACTACCACACCAGTACGTAGATACTCCATCACGATCACATCATCATGGATATCTCGCTGATCTGGAACACCATCTCCACCCTCAGGATCTGGAGACTCATCATCTACTCTCTGACCAGAGAAAGATACAACTTGGCCCTCCATACTAGAGTTCATGACCAACACACAAAGAAAGGCAGATGCATGCCACCCTGACAGTATCTCCTCATCAACCTCGTCATGCCATCGAGCCCCAGTCTGATCCTGCTGACTCGTGCACGAGTTGCGACTCAACCCATCGGCATCTAGGTTTGCAACTCCAGGTCTATGTACTACCTGGAAGTCATACTCCTGTAAGATCAGAGCCCATCGTGCAAGCTTCCCTGTAAGCTTGTCGGACTCCATCAACCACTTGAGCGGCTGGTGATCAGTGATGAGAGTAAAGGGGTTCCCAAACAGATAACATCGAAAGTGTGCAACAGCCCACACTGCCGCCAAACACTCTCCCTCATACGAACTATACCTCGCCTCCGCTGAATTATTGCAGCGACTGGCATATGACACCACGAACTCCTTTTTCTCATCATCATGCTGAGTCAGCACTGCTCCAAGTCCCAACATACTCCAATCTGTGTGCAGTTGGAAAGGACGCCCCCTAACGGGTCTCCTCAAGATGGGAGCAGATGTCAACCTATCCTTGAGCTCTACAAAAGCTCGCTCCTGCTCATCTCCCCACTGCCACTCCTGGTCCACCTTCATCAACTTGGTCAACGGCTTCGCAATTGCACTAAAACCCTTCACGTACCGACGATAAAAGTTCGCCAAACCAACAAATGCTCGAACTCGACTCACATCTGTGGGACGTGGGATACGTGCGATAGCCTCAACCTTCGTCTGTTGAACACCCAATCCACCTGGATAGATGGTGTGACCCAGATACTCTACCAACTCCTGGAAGAACTTACACTTCCCAGGGTGTAACTTCAACCCATGAGCTCTCAACCGCTCAAACACATCCCGTAAGTGTCTCTCGTGCTCCTCCATTGTAGCACTATAGACTAAGATGTCGTCAATATAACATTTGACAAAATCTAATCCTGCTAGGATTCTGTCCATCACCCTTTGGAACTCAGCAGGGGCGTTCTTCAATCCAAATGGTAAGAACCGCCACTGATACAAACAATCATTGCCGTTGTCGTATTGTACATAGGTCTATACAGTGAAAAGTATTGCAGAGAGACTTTTTTCTATATTATGTAAAGGAAGGTGCCCTGCAGCTTAACAAGCTAGGCAGGAGCTAAGCTGGGGCTATGCTTGACAAGCTGCCCCCAAGCTTGGGTTAGAATATAACCCCTAAAGGAGTCGAGAGACACCAGAATGCAAAGCTCGACGAGGAGAGCGACCTCATGCTTCTAGTTTTGACAGAAAGTGTTTTAAGCAATAGTTAGTACGAGTTTTAGGCTGTGAAATATGTGAAAGAGGGAAATCTGTCGATTCTGGTTCGTGACTCGAACTCAGAATCGGATAGCGTGAGCGTGTAGGTGTTCACAAATACTATAGTTTTGACTCCTTGTTCATTAAAAACGGAGTTGTATAGAGAAGTTAGTGTAGGAAAGACTAGTAAAGATCTTACAGAAAAATTTCTTCAGGTAAACATATGTACAAAAGTTTTTACCTTCTTGAACGGAACCAAAGGCCATCCCAGTGATAGGGCGCCTGCCTAGGAGGGAAGTGGTCTCAGGATCAATCCCCCCTGACCTCTGGTTCCTATTCCGGCATGTTGGCCTCCTGGAAGGGAGTCTATGTTGGATATGCAGCCACGTCCTGCATATCTAGGGACGGGAGACCGGTATCTCTCTTAATCGTGGGCTTCCTGGCCTAAGCCTCCGCATGCCATCCTGAATATACTATGGGAGATACCTGGTGTGCATATGAGGGGGCTGTGAGCCCTGTGGGGTAGCCTCATAAGTGTTGGGGCTTCGGCCTACATTGGATGGCTTGTAGTATATTCAGGGTGGCATCAAGATGGCATCGAGGGCACGGGAAACTTTTGCTGAATATTATGCACGCATAAGGACAGCAGAGGAACAGCTTTAGATGGGGCCTTAAAATTAAAGCGAAAGATTACACCGGAAGCGGAAAACTACAGCGGAAGCGGAAGATTATCGCGGAAGCTTGAAGCGGAATATTACAGCGGAAGCGGAAAACTACAGCGGAAGCGGAAGATTACCGCGGAAGCTTGAAGCGGAAGATTACAGCGGAAGCGGAAAACTACAGCGGAAGCGGAAGATTATCGCGGAAGCTTGAAGCGGAATATTACAGCGGAAGCGGAAAACTACAGCGGAAGCGGAAGATTACCGCGGAAGCTTGAAGCGGAATATTACAGTGGAAGCGGAAAACTACAGCGGAAGCGGAAGATTATCGCGGAAGCTTGAAGCGGAAGGTTACAGCGGAAGCGGAAAACTACAGCGGAAGCGGAAGATTATCGCGGAAGCTTGAAGCGGAATATTACAGCGGAAGCGGAAAACTACAGCGGAAGCTTGAAGCGGAATATTACAGCGGAAGCGGAAAACTACAGCGGAAGCGGAAGATTATCGCGGAAGCTTGAAGCGGAATATTACAGTGGAAGCGGAAAACTACAATGGAAGCGGAAGATTACAACAGAAGCTTGAAGCGGAAGATTACAGCGGAGGCGGAAGGAGGAGAATTAGAGTTTAAGAGGGGGGCAGCTTAGCTAAGGCCCTGCTTCTGATAAGTGACTACGCTGATAAGGACAGCAAGGGGCAGCTTAAGCTGGGGTCTTTACTTTTAGGTAAAATACCTGCGGCGACTTGGGATCGAGAGGAGAGTTTTTTTTTGCAAAGGAAGGTTTTCTGAGAGAGCGGAAGCGGAATACGGAGGAGAAGCTAAGAAGCTGGGGGAAGATCAAATTGCTGACAGATTGAATTGGGAGAGCATTGTAAGAGAGAGAGGCATGAGTTTTAGGCTTGGACGTTGTTTAAATAAACTATTTTGGGGAGAAATTACTCTCAGGAGACAATTCTATTGAGAGATCGTTTGGAAATCTACAGGGGACTTTTGATCGACGTTGGATCAGATTTCTGAGAGTTTCAGTTGGGGCAAGGAGAGGAATAAGATTCAGGGGTCCGAATTTCTCTATTAGGTTCAGATTGAGACGTACTGGGTAGACTTTTGGCTTGACGGGTGAAGACAGGTGCGCAGGAGAGGAAGAGAGAGATTTTCTGTACAGTTGGAGAAATTGGTGGTGCAGACGACACTGTAATAAAGTTAAATGAATCTTGAGAGACCTATGTGTGTACCCAGGGTGTGTTTGAGTGCTTGTTTTTGTAATTGGTGAGCACAAGGAGCAGTGTTTCGAGATCACATCGTCAGCAGCAACCTATTTTCTTTTCTGGTCATTTTTCTCTGATCGATCACAGTCAGGAGGTCCGCCCTCCCCAAGAAAGACTCTCAACTCGACATCTGGTGCTTCCACTGAGAGCTATTGGGGTGATTGATTTGGAGAATTGACTGAATTGAGAAGATGGATCACAGTGCTGCCGTACAAGGTGTAGCTGCTGCTCAAGGTGCTCCTGTTCAAGGGACTCCTGGTCAAGATGGAATTGGCTCTCAAGGAGGGCCTACAGCGGTTCCAACAGCAACAACACAGCCTGCTGTAGACACGTCTCAGATTCTTCAGGCGTTGGCTGCCTTGATTCAGCAGCAGCCTGCAATTGGGGGAGCTGAGCAGAAGTCCACAAGAGCATTACAAGCAATTGTTGGTCGGTGTGGACGATTTGATGGAAGAGATGTTACTAGGTACCTACGGGAGTATGTGGGTGAGATGGAGTTGGTCAGGGCACCTGAAGTTGAGGTAATTCTGAGCTTTGAGTTGACTGTTGTCCCTGAACTGAGAGAGAAGGTGAGAAATTTACAGAGAAGACATCTAGGTGGGTGGACTTTGTTTGAGCGTGCATTGAGAGAAGAGTTTCTAGAAGAGGACTCTGAAAGAGTCACCAGAAGAACTCTCATGGACTGGATAGAGCGTCAGCCTGGACGTTCCATGGGATTGAATGAGGTAATTCGTGAGTTTGAGAAGAGATACTCTCAGCTTTCTGGTCTAGAAAAGTTGACGCTGGATGCTAGGAAGACGGAGTTGTTCTTGGGGGCTCTGGATGAGTTCACAGCAGATAGGCTTTGTTTCATGTTGGCTGATCGAGGGACTGAAGGGGGAGTTACATCTGATTGGAGGAGAGTGGAAGAAGCAGTATCTACCCTTGCTAGGCAACGTCGTGGTAGGATGGTGTTACAGCTAGAAACCTTACCAGAGCAGCAGAGAGTAGCTCCTCCAGTTCATGTAGCTCCTCCTACAATACCTCAGGCACCTATAGTGGTTCCTCAGGCACCTATAGTGGTTCCTCAAGCACCTATAGTGATACCTCAAGCGCCTGTAGTACCTAATCCAGCACAGAGAGGACCTAGACAGCAGCAGCGACCTGTTGAGAATCGAAATCAACATAACTTGATAGAAGAACTCACTCAACAGCTAAGAGATTTGAGGGTTGAGATGGCAGACCTGAGGAGAGACCAACGACCAGTTGCACCTGGTGCTCGACCTATAGGAGGAACCTTTACCAGGAGATGTATTTGGTGCGACAGTCCAGATCATCTCAGAGGAGACTGTCAAGACTTGGCGGTTGCCTTGCGAGAGGGCGTAGTCAACTATCAGAATAACAGGTTGTACTTAACCGCCACAGGGCAGCCTCTGAACACATATTTTGGGAGAGGAGGAATGAGGAGTTCTCTTCCAGCACTTACTGGTGCGAATACTACAGCGATGATTGCGGGTTCTGCAGAGGCTGATGTGTATACTGGGAGAGTTGAGGTACGCTCTAATCCAACTATGGTTGAGCAGGCTGTTGAGGTTCCGGTTGAAATGATGAAGAGAGGTGCTGAAAGCATTAGGAGAGCTACTGGATGGAGAGACCCAGTGGATGCAACTTCTATTCGAGCATTTTTAGAAGCGAGCAGTGAACAGGATGCCATGATGGAAGACAAAAGAAGACGGGATGCTTCTGATTTAGATGCAGGAGTACCAGAGGACAGTGACCGTCGGAGAGTTACGAGGAGGAGAGCAGCGGAACCATCACCATCTGTACCAGCTGGTAGATTTCCTGCTGCAGAGAATATACCTTCTACCTCTACAGCTCCACCACCTGCAGTAGATCCTATGGAAGGTGTACAGGATTTGCCACAAGAGCCTACTGCTGCGGATAGAGTGCGAGGGAAAAGGTTTACAGCACAGGAAAAGGGAAAAGCTCCAGCTTACAAGTTAGCGGCAGACATTGAAACAACAACAGACTTGCGTGCTGTTCTGGAGCAACGCATTTTGGATGCTAGAGTTGAGTTTACTCTTCGTGAAGTGCTTGGTATCGCAAAGAGAGAGTTTCATGAGTTGATAATAGACATCATGAAGAGAAAGAGACAGGTGGTGTTGACTGAACAAGTGAGTAGTCAGATGGTTGGAGTAGTAGATGCTATTGGTGTTGATCCGTTCAGAGGTGATAAGTATGAGGCATGGGTTGCTGGTCCTGCTGTTATTGAGAATGAAGATGAAGAGTATGAGGAGGATAGGTCAAGCGCGGACAGCGATTTCAAAGAAAAGCATTGGGCAAGAGCGACAACTGAGACGCAGGTTCGACTTGGGGGACTTTCTGAACCAGTACCTGCACTTGTGGATCACGGGTCGGAGATCAACATCATTTCCAAAGAGGTGTATGAGAAGAGGCAGTGGCTAATCGAAAGGAATCATGGTTGGGTACTTCGTGCAGCAAATAATCAGAAGGGTGAGTTATACGGAGCTTGTCCTAATATGCGTGTGAGGATTGGAGATGTAGAGGTTGATCAGCATTTCTTTGTACAGTCATCTGCCTCCTATCCTGTCATACTGGGCCAACCATACATCACCGCTGTTCGAATGGAGACAAAGGTGATGAATGATGGGTCTCATTATGCCAGAGTTCGGAGTCCTGATGATAAGTACTCAGTACAGTTTTTAACGGTTCGTTCAAGACATGAGCGGAACCGACAAACCCTTAGAGATTCTCAGACGAAGAGATGTAAGGGTTTTCGCAGTCCACTCCTGTAGAGCGGGAAGACAGGGGTGTAGAACCTACTGTTGAGATCCCATCAGAGCTGGAAGCGAGACATGTACAAAGGTCTGGAGACAAGTGTGGTGTACAGAGTTGGCAGTCCGGATTGCTGATGTTTGAGGCAGATGGCTGGAGTCGATTTACAAGAGTTGAAGATATGAGGAAAAATACAAAAAGATGGATGGTGAACCAGGTATCAGAGTTGTGGCGTGTAGGAGTTCTACCTGAAGACGAAGTAGTTTCTGGCTTGTTTGAAGAGTTTATGTCTATACAGTCAGTTATTGGTTGGTTAGACAATGTGAGTAGATTGATGGAGGGGGAAAATAGTGTGGTGGTGATCCCTATCCACTCTCGACGCATATATGAGGAGATTGCTACATACATGCAGTTCTTTCCTCATCCGATGCAGAATAATGAAGGGAGAGAAGCAAGTTGTTGGTGTGCACTCCCTCAAGAAGCAGATGTCCATGCGAAGTACAAATCTGTACTGAGAAAGGTAAGACCGGTAGCAGCTCAACTACCTACTAACTCTCAACAGCAAGTACAGTTAGTGGGGACTGAGCCTATATTGCGTGATCATAGACGAGTAGGACACCAGTTTACTGAGAAGACATTGAAGGAGCTCCAGATAGGAGGGGGTGATTTCTTGACTGAGGACGAGAAAACCGTGTTTGAGCAGATGATAGTGAAGCATGGTAAAGCATTCTCTTTTTCAGCAGAGGAGATAGGTTGTGTGGACCCAAAGGTTATAGCGCCTATGGTTATATTCACAATCCCTCATGTGCCTTGGGACTTGAAACCGATCCCAGTTCCTCGTGCTTTGTTGCCTAAGCTCATCGAGTTGTTGAAAGAGAAGGTACAGATGGGGATACTTGAGCCGTCTATGGGGCCATATTCTAGCAGGTGGTTCACTGTACCCAAGAAGTCAGGAGCTTTGCGTTTTATTCAAGACTTACAGCTTGCGAATAACGTAACCATACGTAACGTTGGGACGGGTCCTGTGATTGAAGAGGTAGCAGAGGCATTTGCAGGGAGAGCTATTTATTCGATAGGAGATCTATATTCTGGTTATGATCAGTTCTAGCTGGCTGTGGAGAATAGAGATTTAACTACTATGCGTACGCCCCTGGGATTGATGCGGATGTGTACTCTTCCACAAGGAGCGACGAACTCGGTGGCTCATATGCAGAATGCGATGCATAAGGTACTGAGGGAGTTTGTGCCTGATGTTACCATTCCGTTTCTAGATGATATTCCTATAAAGGGTTGCGCGGTTGAAGACAAGAATGAAGTAGTACTTGCGAATGGATGTAGAAGGTTTGTTACAGACCATATCAGGGATGTAGAACGTATCTTGACTCGACTGGAGGAGGTGCATCTCACCCTGTCAGGAGCTAAGTCCAAGTTTGGTGTGTCTGAGATTTTAGTGGTTGGACATCTGTGTGGTGCTTTTGGAAGGCGACCAAACCCCGAGAAGGTTGAAGCTATAGCTAGGATGGCAGACTGTAAAAATATCACGGAGGTTCGACGCTTTCTAGGTGCTTGTGTATTTTATCGTTTATCCATTCCTCATTATGCCCATGTTGCTGAGCCTTTGTATGCATTATTGAGGAAGGGTAAGAGGTTTGCATGGACCTCAGTCCATCGAGAAGCTATGAATAGGCTGAAGGAGGCTCTACAGTCTCCACCTGTTCTAAGAAGAGTAGACTACGGATGTGGGAGACATGTCATGGTCACAGTAGATACTAGTCCAAAGGCGATTGGCTGGGCAATAGGTCAAGATGATGCGGATGGTATGCGGTTTACCTCTAGGTTTGGAGCTAAGATCTTGACAGACAGGCAACGAGATTATCCTCAGGTGAAGCGTGAGTTGTGGGGAGCGGTGACAGCGATGAAGACAGACCGTGAGTTTTTGATTGGTGCTCATGTAGTTCTAGAAACGGATTGTCTACCTCTACTAGGCATGATATCCAACTGTAGCACGCCAGACATAGCGATGTTACGTTGGATTGCCTATATTAGAAGCTTGAACCCAGAGCTGAAGCATATAAAAGGAAAGGAGAATATGGTCGCAGATATGTTGTCAAGAGCTCGATTTGTAGACGAGGATGTCATGATTTCAGAAGCTGAGGAAGAGGAGAGAAGGGATGCTCAGTGTCAGGTTAATCGACGGGCTACGAACTTGGAGCCGTTGATGTTTAGAGAGGAGCTTTACACAGGTAGACTTCGTGACATAGGGTATTATCTGAGCTTGTTGGAGAGGCAAGAGAGATGGAGCAAAGTAGAGTTCAGAGAGATAAGGAAACAAGCTTACAACTATCTTCTGCATGATGGGTATCTTTGGAGACGGCCACAGAGGAGAGATGGGATGTTCATACGAGTAGTGGACGATCTGCAGACTAAGCAGCAACTGATGAAGGAGTTCCATGATACTTTGTGGGCCGGACATCGAGGGATTTGGGCTACCTACGTCAAGTTGAAGGAAAGGTATTGGTGGAAAGGTCTGTACCAGGATGTGATGAACTACGTCAGTTCCTGCTTACACTGCCAGTTCTATTCGAAGATGCGGTATAGAGACGGTCTCGTGCCAACTTATCCGCCTTGTATTCACTTCCAGTGGGTTCTCGACTTGGTGGTAATGCCTCTAGGGTTATGGGACATGGGTTTGGCTCGTGAAGACCTGTCCAACTTTGTAGAAGGACGAGCTTTAAGGACGAAGACCACAGAAGAGATATGTAAGTTTGTTCTTGAGGATATTATCTGTAGATATGGGTATGTAGGAAGGCTACGGGCAGATAGGGGAGAACTACGTGGTACGGAAGCGAAAGAGTTTTTTGCTCGATATGGTGTGAAGCTCAAGCTTACTACTGCGATGAATCCAGAAGGGATTGGCAAGAGCGAGCGAGGACATCCATCGATAGTACAGGCTTTGGTGAAGGCGTGTGATGGTAAGCATAGAGAGTGGCCTAGGTTACTCCCTTTTGCTTTATGGGCGGATAGAACAACTCATTGTTCTACTACAGGGTACATGCTTGTTGAGTTAATGCTAGGACAAAAACCGATGATGCCAGCAGAAGAAGACTGTCCTACCTGGGCTACCTTGCCATGGGAGGACAATGTGGACCGTGTGCAGCTTCTCTCACTACGAATCAGACAGCTAGAATGTAGAGAGGAGGATCTCTCTGAAGCGCAGCGACGGTTGAAGACGGCTCGACTTGGGAACAAGGAGAGGTTTGATAAGACTCATAGACTACGACCAAAACCAATACAAGTTGGGGACTCGGTGTTGGTATACGACAGCACATTGGAGAACCAACACTCTACAGTTCGAAAGTTTTCGAGAAGGTGGTTTGGCCCTTACCTTGTCTCTGATGTACATCAGAATGCTACTTATTCCTTGCAAGAGCTAGATGCCACGCCTTTAAGGCTTCCAGTTGTAGGGAAACGAGTGAAGTTATTCAAGAAGAGAGGGGAGACTGTGGAGCTAGCTGAGTTCTTAGGTTCAGAGCAGACAGGAGCAAATGAAGACTTTTCTGAGACGGTCGAAGAGAGCGAGGACGATTCGGAGGACCACGAGGATCGGTGACGGATTGGCACATACCAGAGGATGTGCAGGTTTGGAGGGGGTGAATGTCGTATTGTACATAGGTCTATACAGTGAAAAGTATTGCAGAGAGACTTTTTTCTATATTGTGTAAAGGAAGGTGCCCTGCAGCTTAACAAGCTAGGCAGGAGCTAAGCTGGGGCTATGCTTGACAAGCTGCCCCCAAGCTTGGGTTAGAATATCCCCCCTAAAGGAGTCGAGAGACACCAGAATGCAAAGCTCGACGAGGAGAGCGACCTCATGCTTCTAGTTTTGACAGAAAGTGTTTTAAGCAATAGTTAGTACGAGTTTTAGGCTGTGAAATATGTGAAAGAGGGAAATCTGTCGATTCTGGTTCGTGACTCGAACTCAGAATCGGATAGCGTGAGCGTGTAGGTGTTCACAAATACTATAGTTTTGACTCCTTGTTCATTAAAAACGGAGTTGTATAGAGAAGTTAGTGTAGGAAAGACTAGTAAAGATCTTACAGAAAAATTTCTTCAGGTAAACATATGTACAAAAGTTTTTACCTTCTTGAACGGAACCAAAGGCCATCCCAGTGATAGGGCGCCTGCCTAGGAGGGAAGTGGTCTCAGGATCAATCCCCCCTGGCCTCTGGTTCCTATTCCGGCATGTTGGCCTCCTGGAAGGGAGTCTATGTTGGATATGCAGCCACGTCCTGCATATCTAGGGGCGGGAGACCGGTATCTCTCTTAATCGTGGGCTTCCTGGCCTAAGCCTCCGCATGCCATCCTGAATATACTATGGGAGATACCTGGTGCGCATATGGGGGGGCTGTGAGCCCTGTGGGGCAGCCTCATAAGTGTTGGGGCTTCGGCCTACATTGGATGGCTTGTAGTATATTCAGGGTGGCATCAAGATGGCATCGAGGGCACGGGAAACTTTTGCTGAATATTATGCACGCATAAGGACAGCAGAGGAACAGCTTTAGATGGGGCCTTAAAATTAAAGCGAAAGATTACAGCGGAAGCGGAAAACTACAGCGGAAGCGGAAGATTACCACGGAAGCTTGAAGCGGAAGATTACAGCGGAAGCGGAAGATTACCGCGGAAGCTTGAAGCGGAATATTACAGCGGAAGCGGAAAACTACAGCGGAAGCGGAAGATTACCGCGGAAGCTTGAAGCGGAATATTACAGCGGAAGCGGAAAACTACAGCGGAAGCGGAAGATTATCGCGGAAGCTTGAAGCGGAATATTACAGCGGAAGCGGAAAACTACAGCGGAAGCGGAAGATTACCGCAGAAGCTTGAAGCGGAATATTACAGCGGAAGCGGAAAACTACAGCGGAAGCGGAAGATTATCGCGGAAGCTTGAAGCGGAAGGTTACAGAGGAAGCGGAAAACTACAGCGGAAGCGGAAGATTATCGCGGAAGCTTGAAGCGGAATATTACAGCGGAAGCGGAAAACTACAGCGGAAGCTTGAAGCGGAATATTACAGCGGAAGCGGAAAACTACAGCGGAAGCGGAAGATTATCGCGGAAGCTTGAAGCGGAATATTACAGTGGAAGCGGAAAACTACAATGGAAGCGGAAGATTACAACAGAAGCTTGAAGCGGAAGATTACAGCGGAGGCGGAAGGAGGAGAATTAGAGTTTAAGAGGGGGGCAGCTTAGCTAAGGCCCTGCTTCTGATAAGTGACTACGCTGATAAGGACAGCAAGGGGCAGCTTAAGCTGGGGTCTTTACTTTTAGGTAAAATACCTGCGGCGACTTGGGATCGGGAGGAGAGTTTTTTTTTGCAAAGGAAGGTTTTCTGAGAGAGCGGAAGCGGAATACGGAGGAGAAGCTAAGAAGCTGGAGGAAGATCAAATTGCTGACAGATTGAATTGGGAGAGCATTGTAAGAGAGAGAGGCATGAGTTTTAGGCTTGGACGTTGTTTAAATAAACTATTCTGGGGAGAAATTACTCTCAGGAGACAATTCTATTGAGAGATCGTTTGGAAATCTACAGGGGACTTTTGATCGACGTTGGATCAGATTTCTGAGAGTTTCAGTTGGGGCAAGGAGAGGAATAAGATTCAGGGGTCCGAATTTCTCTATTAGGTTCAGATTGAGACGTACTGGGTAGACTTTTGGCTTGACGGGTGAAGACAGGTGCGCAGGAGAGGAAGAGAGAGATTTTCTGTACAGTTGGAGAAATTGGTGGTGCAGACGACACTGTAATAAAGTTAAATGAATCTTGAGAGACCTATGTGTGTACCCAAGGTGTGTTTGAGTGCTTGTTTTTGTAATTGGTGAGCACAAGGAGCAGTGTTTCGAGATCACATCGTCAGCAGCAACCTATTTTCTTTTCTGGTCATTTTTCTCTGATCGATCACAGTCAGGAGGTCCGCCCTCCCCAAGAAAGACTCTCAACTCGACACCGTGAGAGTCAATTCCCCAGAATGCTGTCTTGGACTTATCTTCTTCTCTCACTGGCAACTGATGATACCCTGCTCGAAGATCCAAAGTACTGAAGACCTGCACATGCCCCACTGCATCAAAGATCTCCTTAGGTGTCGGCATGACATACTTATCGGACTTCGTCTGTCGATTGATAGGACGGTAGTCTCCACACATCCGCCTATCCGTGTAGTTGCCATACATATCCTTCTTGGCTGACATAACTGTGGCAGATGTATACTCTCCATGCGACATCTCCACCAACCCAGCCTCCAACAAGTCTTGAGTCCTACTCTGGATCAAGGCTCTCTCCATGTCACTGTACCTGTAAGGACGTCGAAAGATTGGCGTGTCATTAGCCAAGTGGATCCGTATACCAGGTCCCTTCAAGGTACCCAAATCCTTCATACTGAAGGCAAAACAATTCTTGTAGCTCTTCAGGAATCTTTGGACTCTTCGTCTCTCCTCTCCTATAAGCTTGGGTCCAATCTCCGGCTCCCAAGTATCCTCTGTCACCATGCTAGAGGTAGAAGACGAAGTCGTTGACTGCTATCTTGCAGCCTCTAGAGCAGTTTCCTTCTGCTCACCACCAACAACCTCCACCGCTACTGTGCGTAAAACTTCTGCAGTTCTAGCTGCAAACTCCACACTCTCCTATGACATCCCATGATGTCCAAGGATGACGAACTCCACGTGCCTCGCCCCCAGCCTTTGTCTCCACCGATCCGGTAGGCAAAGAGCTCAAGAGTGCTCGAGCAGTAACACTCGTCGATCGCATCCGACGCTGCTCAGCCAATCCAAGGCTAACAATCCATGTCAAGCAATTCAAGTCCATTGCTTGACCCAATACTTGACGACGTGAAGCCTCCGACACCGAAGCTACTGCCGTCGTACCCGTAGCGAAACCCATCGCTCGCTCTCTCTCATCGGCATTGGGCTCCACCAACTGCCGTAATTGAGCATCCCACACAAGCCCAGGTCCTCCATCTCTGTAAGCATGTGACGCTGGAAAGCTTACGAAAGTAGGTAACGCTACCATGGGCCGTCCCACTAGGTTCACCACTGCCATGGGTGACCTATCGACGACTCTCACTACTTGAGATCGTCGTCCTGCATCCAAGATGCTATCAACCGTGAGATGTGCTGGTCGTCTCACTCCATCGTGTGCTCGCATAAGCACCTCTCTCGGTAACAAGTTCGTCCACCACAACTGTGGACGATGTGCACGAGATCCTACTCTCGCTGCATCCAACAACACTGCTGGTCCAATCCAAGACCGCACTTGGTGCACACTCGCCATCATCTGTGTACGAGCATCACCCAACAAAGGAACGTTCTCCAAGATGTACGCTGGAGAATCCACCTGATGCATCTGGAGATGTCGTAAGATCCGTAACATCTCCCAGAACATCCTAGATCGCGGGTCATGTAAACCCTGACCTCTCCCAGCATGCGTATGACCTTGACATGGTCATCCGGCTATCACTAAGTGAATGGTGCCAACAAACGTAAGATCCTGCGCCCCCAGCAGCGAAATATCCGACAGTAATGCTTGCTGGTATCCTCTAACAGCTGATATGGACAACAACTCAGGATATCTCTGCATCAAACGTGCCACATGTCGCAATGAGATGCGTCTCGCAATCTCATCTCTCTCCACATACAAGTATCGCTGTACTTGTATGCCTGCTTGCAATACCGCAGCCAAACCTGTGCTGATATCTCCAAACAGCTCCAGCACACATACACCCTCCTCTAGATACTGCCACACAATGGGAGTCGTATCCAACGGTGATAAGGTCACAGGGCCAGTAGCAGGAACAACCCTTTGTTCCTCTACTGGTGGTACAAAGGCTTCACTCCAAGCCTGCTGCACCAACTGATCAGCATACTGCTGCAACTCTCCACTCGAACTCCAGAATGGAACATCCAAGGCAGATGGTACTAACGTAGACATGCTAGGCATGTCCTCCACTTCCTCAAAGACCGGAGTATCCTCCGCATGGGCATTGCCCTCCAACAACTCATCCGGCCAAGTGATGACCGAACTGAACCCTGCAACGGATGCCATCGTCCCTGGTGTAGGCTCCGTCGTCCCAACTCTAGCACTGAACCGCACTGGTAAGCGGCTCACTCGTCCCTCACCGGACTGCCTACCTGGTCTGTAAGATGCTGTCTCCGCCCAATAGTCGATCACGAACCCCATAGGTTACAACACAGCACCTCCCACCAATACATCATAAGACTCTGCGGCTGTAACGATGGCCTTGGTCCTCACCATAGAGCCATCCGTGGGGTGATCTGGTCGAACTCTCACCGTCAACATCTCACGTGTCATGTGTAGAGCCGTACCTCCTGATCCTCCTAGAGATGTCTGCAACTGGAATGTACATCTCTCTATCTCGGACTTCTTCAGACCCAAACTAATACACGCCGCCTTTCCCAACATCAACGGTTGGGCTCCAGAGTCTAACAAGACCTTCTGGGGTCGATACACTTTCCCTGAAGGTGCCACCAAACAGAAGATACCACTTCTGTTGTCCAACAACACCACACCTGGTGCCAAACTAGCACGGTCAATCCCCGGCCTAGCTGGTAACTCATCTAACCTAGCAGCCGCCGCTTGCCAAGTACCACTGGTAGCTGTCCTGATCCTCGACTCCATGGACACGTCTACCGCCTCTCGCTGAACTACTTCAGCACTAGAGGTAACTACATCCTCGCTCTCACTGAGCGTGGCCGCCAACTGGAACACTGGAGCAAAGTTGACTCCCAATGCCCTCATATCCGTGGCTGAGAATAGTGGGGCTCGCAAAACTGCTGTAGCCGCCCCCAACATCGGGTTCGACGTCGCATCCACAGACGTCGAAGGTAGACTCACATCACACCCATTCCTGGATGTCGATGCCTCCAACTCTACTGCACCATCGATAGACCGTTTAGGAACCATAGATGTGGTCCTCAACGTCTCCGATAACGTGAACGATTGGGGAAGCCTGGCCTGTCTACCAGCCTCCCGGCGTTGTGGATCCAACTCCACTGACGCACCTTGTGACCCAGAGGCACGTACTGCACCTCTAGTCACTGCCGCAGATGCCTCAATCTGCGCCACACCAGCCATGAAGTCGAAGTCACCTCCTTCTCCTCCATAAGACGTGGAAGCCTCTGTTCCACCTGATGACCGCTGAGCTGTAAGCCGGCCTGTCTCTCACCCAGGGGTACCTCAGATGACTAGGATTACTAGTGCACCCTAATTACAAAGATTTAAGTACACCCATGCTCACTTCACTCAACTCTCTGACCCGTATGGTCACATCGGTCTCTCTAATAGCGTTCCTGCAAACAAGTTCTAATCCCGCTCTCACATTACATCGCAAAATACTCAAGGACTCCCAAGGTCTCCAATGCTCACTTTACTTACAGACAGGAAAATGAGAGTGTCTTCCACCTTCTCAACTCCTCCTTATATACTCTACAACTTCTTACCGTGGTAACTTTCACTAAGTTACATTACCTCATGGTAAGTGCGCAATCCAAAATAGTAAAACTTCTAAAGGCTACTAAGACTTAAGAATAGCACACACATTACTTGTTCTACTTTACTAAAGTAAGAGATTCTCCTACTTTAGCTTTTGTAAAGTGTTAACTTTCCACGCTATCCAATCGAAAGACGACAACACACTAATACGTCTTTTGAGGAGCATCTTTAGATCTTTGTGCATGACTTTTCATCATGCATCCAATCAGCGATGGTCAACAAAGTTGCATACTTTTGGAAAGCATATTTAGAGCTCCGCACTTGTCCTATAGTGCCATAGTGGAACCTCTAATAGTTTCCTCAACTTAGTTATAACTATCTCAGCTAGTTATGACTACTTTTGATCACTCTAAATTTAGATCTTCAAACTAGAGTAACCTTTAAGATAGTCGTACCTAATGAAATGTATATAAGCATACACACAAATAATGGGATACTTGTGGTGTGACAGAGCCATAGCCATACTAGCTATCCTCTGCTCCAACTACTCAATCCGAGCAGCCATACCTGCTTCTGACGTCGTAGCAGACGATGGACCGACCGGTCCTCTCCCAGGTGCTGGACCTCTACCTCCAGCTCGACCACCACGGCCTCCCTGAGCTCCTCCGCCTCGTCCACGATCAGCCTTCCCTTGCTGCAACTCGGGATGAAGATCAAAACAACGGTCACTACTGTGACCAGGTCGTCCGCAATGCTCACATTGCCTAGGTGCTTCTTGAGACGTCCTTGATGTCCCTGATGTCTCATAACCTCTCCTCTGTGGACAGTCCCTCTGTTGATGAGGACCATCACACGTCCAGCAAGGACCCGCTTGCTGCTGACTAGGGAAGGACGGCATGGGCTTCTGCCCACCAGATCCTCCAATACTTCCCTGAGATCGTGACTGCTCCGCACGATCCTTAACACCACCACCACCACGTTGTTGCGTAGCCTGTGATCCTCGAGAAGAGGTGGTCGCTCCATGTGGTGTCTCCTTGCTGAACCCAGCAACCACCACCCTCTCCTCCACCATGTTGAGCTCAATCCGCTCAGCCAGACTAAAGACAACCGCCAACGTCGGAGCGGTATCTCTAAGGAGAGTAGCATCTCTAACTCTCCTATGCAGCTCCCGGTCTAGTATCCCATACCAGAACTGGACTGCCTGTGCTTCCGTCACCCCTTGGGTAACGCTGATCAACCGCCTCATGCGAGTAAACGTCTCGCGCAGGCTCCCTTCAGTCTTCCACTGGAACTCCTACAGACTCCTCAACTTGTCGGTCCCACACCCTGATAGTTCTTCCTCAAACATTGGAAGAACTGAACCACAGGGTTAAACCTTGGTGGTATCCCACTCAACTACCACCTGCTCCACTACCTGTGGACGCACCGCTGGTAGTAAGTACTCCGTCATCTGCGACTGTATCACTGCTACTGGCACCTGAACTCGCAGGTGCTACGCCTCCCGAAACTGCACCAGTAGTGATAGAAACGTAGTTGGAAGACCAATGTTGTCTCCACAACTCGATCTCAACACTGTAATCTCGCCTGAACTCATGATAATCGTCCATCGGCGGTCCCTCCAAGTGCTGGAACAAACCTTTCCACGCCATGAAGGGTGTAAACAGCTGTGGGTTCCGCATCTGCTGCAGATCGCACCAACTGTCGAACTCCTGGATGAAGTCATCCAGCTCAATGATACCAACTGTACCCGAGTAACGCCGAGGTCCCTTCGTGGCCCCATAGATCTCGTCCATGTCCCACAACAACGGTGTGACGACACTAGACTCACCACCAAAAAACGCGCTGTCTGCGTCTGACTCGTCCTCTGGAACAACCGACGGTAATGGTGTAGGTAGTCGGTATCTCACCCCACTCCGTGTATACCCACTGTCCGAGAAGTCCTCACCAGAACCTCCCGAGAACTCCGTGATGAGAGAATCTCGCTAACACACTCCCCAACTGGAATGTCGCAATCCTCGTCACCACCGTAACCACCACTTGCCTAAACCGCACCGTGAGAGAGACAAAGATAGTCTGACTGGTCCGCAACTCCAGCCTCACTATCGACAGCACACTGGAGTGAACTCACTCCGGAAATCAAGCGCCAACACAAGCAAACGCGGCGCACAAACAGGAAGCAAAATATGGAGGGGTTCCAACCACATGAAGTCCAAACGATAACCCTCCACACTCAAACATTCACATAAAGAGAAACCCAGTCCCACCCGGACTTACGTCTCCTCGTCGGTGACCACATGCACAATATATGATCACCAACTGTCGTAACTGACACTGGAGGTCACTAACTAGATGTCCACACCTCTAGTAGCTCCAAAAACATCCACGTGATAGCTCTACTAGCTCATCCAAGACAACTGCCACCAACTGCCTCCATACGCGTCTCTACGGTATAGGCAAACACTACCACAACTATAGCTTACCCCTAATACTATGGGGTCGCCTTACCACTCCTCTAGGAACGTGCGAGAAGATCTCCTACTACCTTAAACAAGTCCATAAGTACTTGCACGCATCCCTGTAGGACACCAAGAGCTATTGGTCTAGTGGTAAAGCCAAAGCTAAGACTACAGAGTTAGGAGTCCAGGTCCAGAAATAGTGTTGGGATGGGTGACCAGCTGGTTTTACCCTTCCCACACAACTTGAACTTGATACCTCTCTCACGCACGTCAGCAAGCTGGCTTGCGGCGGACTCGGGCTCAGGCTCTGCTCCGCTCTGCCTCCGCACTCTCGCACTCCGCTCTCACGCCTCCGCACTCACGCACCTCTGCTCCTTGAAGCCTCTAAACGCCAGCGAAAACAGCTTGCGAGTGCACACGGGTGACCAAAATCTGACGTAAAACAGCAAGAACACCCAAATCCGACTCGAACACCACCACAACAGATTCGCGAATGCACAAGACACACTTCGCGAATGCACACACACACAACAAAACTCCTAAACTCGAGTTTCAACACGGAATTGCACCAAAATCTGACGTAACTAGCTTTTTTGCACTTGCGGGTGTCACGGCAGCGAACTTCGACATGCCATAACTTCTTCAATCCTTGGCCAAACTCCACGAAACTTAGTGCACTAGATTCGTCTCTCCAATGCGCTTCCAAAGAGCCCACTCCGGCCCGACATTGACAAGTATTTCAGCTGCCACGCCCAAACACGCAATCCGGCTCCAACAAGACACTTCAAGAACATTCCGCAAAATTTCTACAGCGCTTCCGCATGACAGAAATTTCCACTCGACCCCAACAACAGCAAATCGATCTGCGACTTGCAATGTAGCATGCGCCCACACACCTCGATCACAGCTCCAACAATCAACCACGAACGACAACACCCGAAGATACCAGCGGATGATTTCAGATTTCAGATCAGCGAGCTCTTACTGAACTCCGCCTCGACCTGCACTCAGTTCTTTGAGTAATCTGTATAGAGAAATTACCATCTCCAACACTACAACAAAGACTACTCACAAACGGTCAAGCCAAACCCACTCTAAACGCGAAGAGAATCCGGGTTACACTCAACTAGACTATCCACCATAGCCTGGAGCTTGAAGGCTCAACTCAAAGAACTAAGGCCTCCAAGCCCTACCTGCGAAGTTTACCCCTAGTGGGCTCTCTCACCAACTCGCCCTAACGGCACTAACGGCTTTATCGGGATGCGCCACTTCGCACTCGGTCAACCTAGCGAGGTGCCCAAACTGACGTGACAACTCCAAGACAAAAGTTGAGAAGTCCTAGATCCTTCATATCAAACTCTTGCATTAAAGCTTGCTGAATCTTCTTTACTCCTTCTTGATTGCTTCCGGATATTATCAGGTCATCCACGTACAGTTACAGTAACACAATACCTTGAGAAGTAATCAAAACATAGAAGTTTGGATCACCTCTTGTAGGAGAGAAGCCTTGCTGCTTCAAGAAGGTGTCGATTCTTGTGTACCAAGCTCTTAGAGCTTGTTTGAGGTCATACAATGCCTTGTGCAGCTTGCACACTAACTGTTCACCTCCTTGACGAACAAAACCGGGTGGTTGCTGCAAGTAGATATCTTCTTCAAGAATGCCATTAAAGAATGCATTCTTAACATCCATTTGTAGATACTTCCAACCATGTTGTTTTGCAAGAGCATAAAGAACTCGGATAGAGTTAAGTTTTACCACAGGTGTGAAGATCTCTTGAAAATCTTCTCCTGCAGTCTGCAAATAACCTTTTGCAACAAGGCGAGCCTTGTATCTCTCAATAGTTTCATCCGCATGCCTCTTGATCTTATAAACCCACTTACAGCCAAGTGCTTTCCTGTTTGCTGGAAGAGGAACTAGGCTCCAGGTTGCATTTTTGAGTAGTGCTGAGACACTGTTAAGAATGTACACAATGGCGGCGAAAAAGATGGTACTGCAACTGAAAATATATCAGAGACAAATGACGAGGTGAATTACAAGATGCTATCGCTGCTGAACCTATAGAGGTTGAAGATATACTCATCAAAGAAGATGGAAATCTAGAGAGAAGATGACCCAAACCAAAAAGTCTTCCAGTTGCCAATCATTTATCATATTGATTATAACGTTCAGTTTTAGAGAACTTTGCTCAATGTTGGGAGCTGCAGTATTGGGGTTGTGCTGATAGCGGCCGAGAGAATGTGCTGATAGTTGTTGGCTCGAGCACTTGTTGTTATACGTTCCATTTTGAGATAGTTTTACTTCGTGAATAAAAAGTCACAATGTTTAGCTCTGATCTATCTTGTATGAATGTTTGGGACATAAGGTATGCTATCAATCACTGAATCTCTGCATTTTGATTTATGTGTCCATGCTTGAACAGCTGCATTATGATTTATCGTAACAAGAATTGCCTTATCAGTGCGGGATTGCTTGCAATTGCAGTCTGAGATGTATTGACTGCATCCTGCGATATTGTGGTGCATGAAATTTTAGGCGTTGGAGCATAGTGAGTTGTTTCATTTTTCTCAGAATGAAAACTTAGTGTTGTTATCTTTGTAACAAGGACCAACCTTTAACGACATTTACTCGTGCTCGTGAAGGGCACAACCCGCTCGACTTGGTTATTTTCAAACATGTAAAAGTCTATTACAACAAAGTCAAGTGAAGCGAGAGTAGTATAGTAGTAGAAGAAGATGTGAGCTTCTTAGTTACGATCGATTGTGAGGTGTCGGACATGCTTGACATAGTGAAAGAGTGCTTTAGAACAAATTGAAGATAACATTATTTTTTCCGTTTGATTGTTCGTCTAATCGAGGAATCTGCAACAGATGAGTTCACGAGCTGAAATTCAGCAACACTAGTGCTCTATTCTCGTCTTAGCTAAAGATTAACGTCATTCCAGATTTAGAAATTGCTAATGAATACTATTGGGACGTTCAAGCTAACGATAACATTCAAAATGACCCCTTGGTGTGCATCACACTGCGACCGAATTATGTATCTACAAAAAGAAGGTACATCATCCTCATAGTACACTCAGGAAAAAAAACAAAAAATCAATAGGTTTGAGTGCAGAGATATTGTGCGAGTTATCATAGATATTGTCTCGCAAGTAATCCTCTTAACTGTCAACACTTGTTGATGTGAGAAGCTCACATACTCCGCTGCAGACTCACAAATAGCTTGAATGAGCGAACTAGCAGTCCATAGAACGAGCAGTCGATACAACGCGTAACACAAACAAACGATAGAACGAGCAATCGATACAACGTGCAACACAAGCAGCAGACAAAATGATAGAATGAGCTTGATACAACATGCAACACAAGCAGTCCTTAGAACGATAAACGAGCTCGTGAATTTTGAATTTTACAATCATAAAAACCAACATCATCCAACCGAAACTGTGTTCACCTCTAACTTCACGTTCCATTTTATTTGGTTTTCTCGTCGTCAACCTCTTCAACCTCGCTAACCTTCGTGGTCAACCTCGCTTCAATAGACCATGAACTGTCATAGTGACCAGACTAGTCATCTAACATCTCACTAATCTTGTATTAACTTCAGTACGAGCGAGAGAGCATTGTTTTGAGAAATGATGACATCACTGTAGAGTTCTTTATATCCATCAACTGACATAATGTCATTTTTATCTGTGGACAGAAACAACTTGTCTGTATGTAACAGCTGCCGTTGTCATAGATGGAGACAAGCCATACTTCAGAAATTGATCGCAATGGCCGTGATGTGAATTCGTATGTAAAGCACGTTATCGTGTCAAATTTTACGTGAAGCTTGTCTAGGAAAATACAAGGTTCATGGCTGTGGAGATGTGTGTAGAACGGAGACAAGACAAGAGAAACAACCACGAGAACAAGTGTATACCAACTCCTACTTTATATACACTCCTGATTCTTCTCCTCTAAGAATACAAAATAGAGAAACAAACCTGAGTTGTCTGTAATCTGCACCAACCCTTCTAAAACGAGCCGATACAAATCTTTTGCTAAAACTAGCTACCACAAGCTATACATAACCAACTAGATCTCTAACAAACTCAAAAGTACGAAAGCTATAGCGAAGTAACCGAAAAAAGTCTATCTAAGAATTTTCTTCTTTCACCAAACGGTCTTCAGATGTCGATAAGGCCTTCCTTCTTAACTCTGTTGGCCTCAAGAACTCCCAAATCTGACCCCCGACAACCAAGATATTGTCGTAAGTCATCAAATCACCAGAAAATCCTTCTTGTGGTTTAGAATCACGCACACCGTCCAAACGAATCGTCTGAGATCTGTCTTCTTTGGTAGGTAGATCTAGCTACCTTGAACCCAATGGAACTTGAAACAAGTTGCTTCGAGTTTTCCTGACGAAACCACGCAAGAAATTTGGTCCCAGGAAGAAAAAACTGACGTAAATTAATTCCCTGCGGCTCAAACTCGCTCACCACAGCCAAACCAACAATCCAATCCACACACGGTCTTCTTCTATGCTTAGATGAAGACTCCCTGATAGTGTAAGCACCAAGAACAAAGAACTTAGCTCATTGATCGCGAGAACAACCCAACCTTAGGTAGCAGACGATGAAAAACTGACGTAAGCGCTTCCCTGCGAGCCAATTTCATCCAGAACTCTCAAATCGTCCGATAGAACTTCGTATCTTCTTCAATTTCCTGAAGAACTCTATGTTCTGTTTACGATGGATCCATGGACATCAAGTTTGGACTCCAAAACGGCCCCTACGGTCCAACTCTCCTTCACAGGTCATTGAAGCACTCCAAAACTTTTCTCTACGTCTCAAATTTCTCCAGAACACACTCCTTGATCCGTCTCTTCACGAATCGTCTTAACCAACGCATAACATGCACAGATATGAACTCAATGACACCTTGCGTGCATGCATTGGACCTCTCAATTCTCCAAATCATTCATCGACAGGCAAAAACAAGCTAGCTCTAAAGCTACCCCCTTACGTCAATCGCGTACATGCAAGTTTTTCCAGATTATGAGCAAGCAAGCCCTTTGCGTCCTTAGTATAGCACCAAGATTTCACGCACTTACCGTCTTGTTGCGCCAGCGGAAGCTCTTGCTTAATAGGTCGCGAGCTTTACACCACTAACATGCATATCACAAACACAAGTTAGCATCCATGCACCACTTATCTTAACTCTGTTTGGTTCGGACCGAAGCCGGACCGTCTCCCTAATCACCAAGCTCAACAATCCCTAAGTCCCGACCTAGACCCGCCTAGGTCAGTCCAAACATGAGCAAGTCACAATATGACTTGGGGCGGACTTCCCATAAAGTCTAGGCTCCTAAACGGGTACCTCCAACACACCTAGCGGCCCAACCGTCCGTGATGTCCGTCTGGGTCTAGGCTCCCGAACGGTGGTCTAACCCGTCGACTCGTTCTTTAGTCTTGCCCAGCCCTTACATCGTTCCTAAGTCCAGACGTCCAAGTCTGGACCAGAACGTGCCTTGGAACCGGCCCAACCATCACCTCATGCCCCCAGAGTCCATCCGCCGAACCATGGGATCGGATGACTCGTCCTAGCCCACCCAGGCATCGAGCCCCCCTCATATATACTTCTGAGGATCGACGATCCCGCCCTCCTCTTCGATCCTTGAAAATTATATCACAACCCGATTGTGGTTTGGTCATAATTCTCAGCTCGGAGGTCAGTTCGAGGAGTTCTACATATCATTGGAAAGCTCTCGCCGTGACCTTTCTAATGGTATCTCACTTGCCTCGAGATCTTACGTGGAGCTCCGTCCACGACCTAAAACGTCCCTGGAGCTCCAACACTTAGTCATTTTTCGGAAACCTGTGGTCCAGACCAAGACTCGAACCCTGTGGTTCGGACAAGCGTCTCGGACCCACGTCTCGGTCTCACGTCTCAGACCTATGTCTCGAATCATGTTTTGGTCCGTTCTCAGACTCGCCCCCTTAAGTCAGCGTTCGTCTGGGGTCCTCTTGGGGTAAGCCCTTATGTCCTAACTCAAGATTCCAACCTTGGTTCAGAGAACCACTTAAGGTTCATCTGATCCCGATCTCGGCCAAGCCGTTAAGTCCTACTCGCAGCGTTTACAACCTAGCGCAAGTTCGCTAAGGTTGTGTTGTTCGCGTCTGCGCCCGATCTTGAGATTGAGGGTCGCGACACTCATCCCCACTTTGGAGGTTGATGCCCTCATCTATAATGATTCTTTAAGTTAACACCAAGTTCAAAACGGGTAGCCAACCCCTTGGCGTCAGAATTGCGTTCTGATAGCTAACCCGCACTTCCCTTCTTGGCTTGAGTCTTAAGTTGTCGTTAGAACACTTAGAAAATTCCAACTAGTCTCGAGAAAAGCCTTACCTTTTTGACCCACCCTAAACAAAACTAGTTGACAATTTCTAAACCTTCTACTTAAGATTCTAACTTGCTAACTATAAGTATTCACACCTATTTACGAGGTCCTCCGAAACTCACTTTCTGGTCGCAATCTGATTTGACTTAGACGCGTGACTAAGTTTACTTTGCACTTAAAAGACTACAATGCAAGATCACCCTAAGCCCCAAGACAAGTATGAAAGTTCGTACTTGCTTTGCCAACGCTACGGCAAACCTAAGTCTTGATTTAGATGCTTATCCAAACCAGCTCGCTTCCTTTGAGTGTGCTTCATTCCTCCTCTTGACAACATCCTAGGCATCTGATCAGAACTAGTCATAGCCATGCACTATCAATACACTTAGATAAATTTCAAGAAACAAATCTTTATTTCCATAAAATACAAGACAAAGCTACCAAGTCCATCGGCCCAAGTCGCCTCAAGTTGCTACTCATATGGTTCGTCGTTCCTTCAGCAAGATGAGGACATCTCCTTCACTGGAAGGAGATGTCCTCATCTTGCTAACGCCCTTGTTGTCCGTTTCTCTGTTTGAAGAGGTCCAATACTTCACTTGCATGTGTTAGCGCTTCTTCCGGCACCCAAGTTACTTCTTTCAGATGGTAGCCACGTCATTTGACCAAGTACTCCAGTCGGTTAGATTTACGTCGTGATCGCAAAATGGTCTCTACCTCATATTCTGCTTCGCCTTGCACGACATCAGGTTGAGGTATGAGAAACCTGTTTATGCTCCGACTGCAAATCATCCTTGAAGTATTTCTTTAATAAAGAAACATGAAAAGTTGGATGCAACTGCCACTCAGAAGGAAAGTCTAATGTATAGACATCTTCGTGCGGATTCTTGACTATGACAAAAGATCCCGCAAACTTCGATGAAAACTTCACCGATATCTCTTCCGGAAGGTGAAGTTCTTTGCACTTAGTCATACCTCTTTGCCCACTTGAAACTTCACTTGCCGCCGATGTTTGTTTACTTGCTTCGTGTACAGTTGCTGCGCCTTCTCGAGGTTCTTCTTTACTTGTTCCTCGCGCCGCTGTATTTCTGTCACCAACTCTTCAGCTGATGTTTGTCGTGTTCTTGGTCGTGCCGATGTAGAACTCCCTCCAAGAGTCAAGTCAAGAGGCCCTTCTGGCTCACGTCCGTAACCCAGCAAGAAAAGTGATTCGCCGGTCGCTGAATGCTTCATAGAATTGTAACAATACTCCGCAAGACTGAGCCACTCGGTCCAGTCACGTTGGTCCGTGCTCACATAATTCCTCAAGTATTGGTCCAGAACCGAGTTAACTCGTTCTGTTTATCCATCCGTTTCGAGATGAAAAGCGATACTAAATTTTAACTTAGTTCTCAACTTTTGAAACAAATGTTTCCAGAAGACACTTGTGAACTTAGAGTCTTGGTCTGAAATAATACTCAGATCTTCATTTTTCATCGCATCAATGGATAGAGCTCCTTGTCAGCTTTCCATACGCACTTCGTCTACTTCATTTGGACGTCTAGTGGAGAAGTTACGAGATTCGAAAGATGGAAAAGCAAGCTAAGCCCTAGCTTAGGAACTTTTTGCACAACTTCAAATCTTCATTTTCATCACATCAATGGATAGAGCTCATTGTCAGCTTTCCATAGACACTTCATCTATTTCATTTGGACGCCTAGTGGAGAAGTTACGAGACTCGAAAGATGAGAAAAGCAAGCTATGCCCTAGTTTGCTATTGCCGACTGGGTATTTGTGGCTCCTGGCGCTATACTAAGGACGCAAGGGGCCTGCTAGCTCATTATCTGAGAAAACTTGTATGTACAGTGATTGACGTAAGGGGGCAGTTTAAGGGGCTAGCTTGCACTTACGACTTGTCAGCAGACGTTTCGGGAGATTTGGAGGTCCAATGCAAATGCGTAAGACGTCGTCGGATTTAGATCTATGCAAGCTATGCACTTGTTAAGACGGTTCGTGAAGAGATGGATAGGGAGTGTGTTCTGGGAGAAATTGAGACATAGGAGAGAGTTTTGGAGTGCTTCAGTTATCTGTGAAAGAAAGTTAGACTGTTCGGACTGTTTCAGAGTCCAAACTTGCTGTCCTTAGATCCATCGAGATCAGAACACCGAGTTCTTCAGGAAATTGAAGACGATACTAAGTTTCATCGGATGATTTGAGAGTTCTGAGTGAAATTGACTCGCAAGAAAGCGCTTACGTCAGTTTTTCATCTCTTGCGACTTGAGATTGGGTTGTTCTTCGCAATCGGTGAGCCAAGCTCTTCGTTCTTGGTGCCTATGAGATCAGAGAGTCTTCATCTGCATAGGAGAAGACAATATGTGGATTGGATTGTTGGTTTGGGTGTGGTGAGCGAGTTTGAGCCACAGGGAGTTGATTTACGTCAATTTTTTGCGTCTTGCAATCAAATTTCTTGCATGGTTTTGCGAAGAGAACTCCTCATGACTTGTTTGGAGTCTCGTTGGGTTCAGGGTAACTAGAGCTATCTACCAGAGAAGACGGATATCAGATCAGACGATCCGTTTAGACGGTGTGCGTGGTTTTAAGCCGCATGGAGGAGTTTTTGAAAGTTCAGTCTCTTGCGACCGAAATCGACAATATCTCGACTGTAGAGAGTTGGATTTGAAGGTTTCTTGGACCAATAGAGTCAGAGAAGAAGACCCTATCGACATCTGAAGACCGTTTGTCGAAAAGAGAAAGTTCTCAGATAGGTCTTTTTCGGTTCTTTTGCTACAGTTTTTACTCTTTTTGAGTTCGTTAGAGATCTAGTTGGTTGTGTACGGCTTGTGGTAACTAGCTTTAGCTAAGAGCTTGTACATGGATGTTGTTTGGACTTTTACCCAAGTCCAAACAACAATCATGTGATACTGGTGCAGCTCTTTTTATTAACAGAGAGATGTTTTTCTTGCTTCAACTACACTTCGATAGTTTTGGATCTCGGTTGAGATTCATGGACTCATTTTAGGTGGTTTTGAAGCAGATTATAGACCGCTCTGGTCTGTTTCTCAGTTTTGTGTTCTTAGGGAGAAAGAACCGGCAGTGTATATATGTTGAGAGTTGATATATATTACGATGCTCATTTTTATCTTGTTTCTGTCTTTCTTGTCTCTGTTCAACACACTGCATCTCCACAGTCAGGAACCTCGTGTTTTCCTGGACATCCTTCACGTAAAATGTGACACGATAACGTGTATCTGTACAAGACGGAATGACGGCGGCCGAGACAAAATTGAGCTTGTCCTCCTCCATCTCAAATTGGTCAGTGCACCACGGCCCAACACATCCATCAATTCTCTTAGGCCCTGGCCACTTCTTCGTTATCAGTAATAGCTTCTCCACCCGTATAGAGATAATGACCTCTTTATCTTTAATTTACGGATGAAGAGTGAAATATTTTATTTTTAATGAAAGAATTTCTCCATCACACTCTTTAAATGAATCTCTAAAAAATATCAGAAATTTAAACTATACGTCGTTAGAAAATTTCAAGAAAAACTTTCTGCCGTCTCGTGTCCTGTCAGTTTTTTTCTTTTTTTGACCCGCCCGAAACCTAAGGAGATCCTCTGTCATAGGCCGGACATAGTGAGGGGTGAGCGCTCGCCGCGCCTGGAAAGCACAGCGGAATCAGAGAAAGGGAAGTAAGAATAGAGGCTAGCTTACTGGTAATTTTGATCGAGTTTCGTGTGAGATAAACTAATATCAAACCTCGAGGCTGGCTACGTTTGAGTTTTTATTTTTCTATTTTGAATATAGTGTTCTTTTATTTACCTACGTAGAAAAAAACTAAATATTTAAGTATAAAACGAATATATAGAAAATTTTCTATGTTAATGTTAAAAAAGAAAAAGATATCAGACTTAACTAATCTTCTTCTTTCGAAGAAGACTTGGGAGGAGGTGCTCGAGGATGACGATCTGTTTCGCATACGACTCTCCAAGCGATCCTTTTGACTTAGCCAGTTGGTTAGGAGTCTCCGTTAACGGGAGTCTTTCCACACGGGACTGTTACCCGTACTTGTTGGGGTAAAATCTTTTCAAAACTACCAAAAATAATTCTTCAAAAAATTTGATATGGAGTTAAAAAAGTTTTATTATAATTTTTAAATTAAGAAAATATGATAATTTTTAGAAAATTCTGTAAATTAAAAAGTAAAATAAAGATCAACGGTGGAAAAGTTTTCCCCTAACTGGCTCCCTGACTGGTTAAGGGAGCCTTCAAAGACACGCGGTGGAGATGTCTAATCGCTCTAGAAACACTCGAACTAAGGTCAAAGGCTCCCTGTTCCTGGACAGAAAGGACGTTTGTTTGAACAGAACGGCCATCATCCCCCGTTGTCTAATCATATGTCGCTAAATATAACCAATCCAGTAAGTGCTCGAAAGCCTGGTAAGCTCACGCCAGTCACATGATTGCAGTCTCAACCCGAGTTTAGACATACATGCAGGAAGAAAAGGGGCAGAGCTGGTTGGCATTAATACAGTAGAGCTTCCAAGTTCCCAGTAATGCATACTATCTTTCACCCGTCTTTCTACAGCAATCGATGAAAACGGAAGAATCTTTCATGCATGAGAAGAAGGAGGCAGGACACCACCGCTTGAGTCCTGGGAACGGGAAGAGGAATAGCAAACGTCGTGCAACCGTGAAGCCCTGCAGTGTCAGTCTATGGGGGGTGAGGGGATAGCCGGGGATAGCCGGGGATAGTCTCCTCGCGGGCCTCGTGGCTGGAGGGGATGGTCGGGTATGGTCTCCTCGCGGCTTCGGGCGCGCGGCGTGTATTTGGGTGGCTCCCTTAGCCGGTTATTAATTTCGATTGGTCGGCCCACCGCGGTCGTTTAATAAAAAGAAAGAAAAAAGAAAAGAAAAAGTTATGGGGGGTGAATAAACAAACTGGTTTCTGCGGGACCAGAGGAATATCCGCGTGGTGGCTTTCTCTCGCTTGGAACAAGACAAGTTCGGACCATCCTTTCCCACTTCCGGTGATATCATCTGGTTCTCCAGCAATCCAGTCGAAGTACTGCTGAGTTGACCCCCGCGACTTAGACTTAGTTTGCCCTTAGATCTCTTGTGTATGTTCTTGCGTTGAGTTCTGAATCAGTTCGAATGAGACGACTTCAAATGAGGAGAATGCTACGCTGACAAGCTGGAAAGAAGGTTCCCAATTTGCTTATAATGGAAAAGGTGCAGGTCTGAAACCCAAGTTTCATGCTATTTGAGCTCACGATCCAAACCCCACGGACGTTGGATTCAGTCCAGACATGATACTAACCTTCTCAGAGTTGGAACATGCTGATACAGTCGTCCGGGCAAAACCGGACGGAATTGGTAGGAAGAAGGGAAAGAGAAACACGCGACACAATGGGTAGAGGACTTTTGCTTGAAGTTAGTCGACGATACTGGAAAGTTCACGTTGGCATTCTCATGATCAGTGTGATCCGGGAGAGACATCCAAAGTAAAAGGGGAAGTTGTCATATTTTGCTCCGAGGACAGAGACTGCGAGCACAGTCCAGGATCGCTCCTGACTATCTATCACAGCGTTCAATCATTCATCTATAAAAAGCACTCGTATAATCATTGGCGAGGTAAGCAAAGTTTGTCACGAAATGGTAGCTTTCGATAAGCTTTTCCTACCTTTCTCTGCAATGACTACACTGATATGAACTCGGGATAATCGTTCTCGTTTTCGAGCAATCTCCTCAGTTGCAGAAATCTTTATGGTGTCTAGAGGAAGATACCTCCGGGCATGAAAGTCTCTTGGTTTGAATCGACTATGAAATGAGTCTTCGTTCCCTTCTATAAAGTCTATAGAACAACTTCAAGTCCTAAACCTTTTAAGTTGCGAAATGGATCCAGTCAGTGTGATTATTAGGTGTGTCAAAGTTACGAGAGAAATATTCTTCAGCGGAGAAGAAAAGAGTCATAAAATCGCAACAGATCGCATTTGTGACTAGACACCACGATTCAATAAATAATTTTTCAGTTTTTACACTCAAGATAATTACTCAGAGTAATAAATATTTCATTACAAAAAAATAAACAAAACGAGTGAATAGCCGTTAGAAAAACACCCGCAATGTTTTTCTACAGATATCTCTTGAACTGTCTGTAAAAAGCTTCTGCAAAAGTCTGGCTGAAATCGTAATTCTCTTGCGGATTCAGAAACGTTACTAATTTTGACACCTCCATTTTCTCAAATAACTGAAAAAGTACTCGAATCAACCAACGAGATGAAGATTATATAACCCCACAGTATTCAAGATGTTCTGTGGGAATCTTTCCCTCCTAGAAAAATTATATTACGCTTTCCTGGGCACTGGCTGAATTTTGTTTCAGCAGGTTCCCTTCCATGGTCCGAGCACTACGGTGGCTTGATCGTAACCCAGTTACAACAGTATAGCCTATAGAAACTCTTGAAAGTTGATAGTAAGGGAGTTGAGTAATCTCTAGATCTCTCTAAACTGCGTATATTCTTGGTCTTAATCGCCACCGAGACTGCCACCGAGCATTGGGAGTAGTCAAAGTTGGAACTTTCTCTGTATATTTTTCTCCAGCGAGGTGGAGTTATGACTTCGGCTAGAGATTGACTGGAGATTTCTACTAGCACCTCTGGAAGTGCTCACAAGAAATTACTCGCGGTGTCTTTTTACTCGTGTTTCATCCGTTTCGATAGTGAATTGTTGCAATGAGAAATTGGATACTTAGTCTATGCATTCCAACCATCAGAGGCAAAAAATCATTAATCAAGACCTGGTTCTAACAATTGAAAATATAACTTCTCGATGAATCGCGCTCGTGAAAGAAGTTGCCCGAACTTCTCTTATGGCAGTTTTCTTTTCGGATGTAAGAGAATCTTTTTGTTTAACTTTGACTCTCCCTATTAGCTAGTTTGCAGCATCATCCGTCCGTAGCCGAGGCGGTGTAGAGTCGAATCCTTTTTCCAGGAGAGCAACAGCTTTTTTGCAACTCCACCGTGAAAAAATATCTAAATCATGACGTCGTGTGCCTCACTCTCTTCTTACTTCACGAAAAGAAATAAAGAACTATGCTTGCAATGGAATTGCAGGACTATGTGTTAGTGATTTTTTTCTATTTTTTTCTTTCTCATTTTTACAATAGAGATTTTTTTTTTTCCATTTTTTGATTTTCACAATTATCCTATCCAGACGTTCTCACCACTTCTTTTATTTTTCCTATTTTCGGAACGACTTTATTCATCTATTTCGCTACACGACAAAAAAACTCTCCTTTGCTTTCTGTTCAAAATAATTTACATATAGCTATGCTAACGCATTGCAAAAGAACACGAGAGAATAACTTAGCGCTTTTCTCTCCACAACTCCAACTGAAACGTCTCGTCCCCATTGTCGCCTTTTCACTAGTCACTGAACCGAGCCCATTCAGTCTAGGATTTAGCAGTGTTACAACCCCAGCTCAACACTGAGCTGGGCCGCCACTTTGCATTGAAACATTGTACAGCAAGTTTCTCAGTCTATATAGTAATTTGTATGATGATGAGAGTCATGATCAGCGTACAGTCTTCCTTTCAAGAACGTAGAACCACGTCACAAGTATTCACTACTCGTAACGTGACGACCAGTTCAACTTGGCTGTTTCCTATTCCAGAGTAAGAAGCGAGTCTTTCCACAGATTTCCTTCACTTAGCTCATGGATGAATAAATATTAGGCAACGTAATACCGATCCAGTAGTAACGACAAAAAATTCTTTTTCTCTTAAATTCTGTTGGACATTAGAGAACCCGACAACTACAGGAGAATGGGGTGCCAACTTGTTTGTGACAAAAGGAGTGGCATGCAGTTTCCATGGCAAATGCAGTGCGAGTCTTCCAAGTGAACTTCCTTCCCTAGCTTAAGTTAACGGACTTGTATTAGGCCAACAATGTACCATGCTGGAAATCCTTGACGAACTTGATATACATTCGACATTGGAGGATAAGTTTATTGCAAGTACTTCAAAAATATTTCGAAAAAATAATAGTTTGTTTTTATTGTCTGTACAGTCAGTAGATTAGTCTCGGGAGAATTATGTATTACACTTAATTAGGTACTATAAGTACTCAGGAGAATTATATATTATTTATAATTATATACTATATACACCTTATTAAAAGAAAATATTTTATCATTTTATCAAAAGAGGATAAATATCATATCAAGATTAAATCACATAGTACGCATTTAAGATTTACTCATGTAGTACGCATTCTGAACCATTTTTGCTTAACTTCACACAGTAACTCTCGGTCAACCGGAACACATATACTATACTTATCTAAATTTGTTCACGTATGCATTTTCAACCGTCTTTGCTAAACTTGACTTGAACAATTCTTGATCATCCGGAATTATCCTTTCCAGAAGATTGACTGAATATATATGCATCCAACGTGCAGAAACAAGAAAATGGAGGAAAAAAATAAAAGTTCAAATAGACAAAAAATAATCATGTGATTTGCTTACATCAGCCTTACAGATGAGTGAAAATGCAGTGTGCGAAAAAAATAAAAGTTCAAACAGACAAAAAATAATCATGTGTTATTGACTTACAGCAGCCTTAAAATATAAATGAGTGAAAAATGCATGCGGAGAAAACGCGCAAAGTCACGAAAAAATAGCAATTTATAGTGAAATGACCTTTGATTTCTATCAAAGGTCACTTCACTATAAATTTAGATGTCACATGAGCACCTTCAGTTAGATCTCACCTGGGCACTTGGTACTTTCAGTTAAACCCATAAGCGAGTCACCGAAACGGAACCTTCCTTTGGTATAAATAGTTATCAAAGCTATCACTTTCACGAATAGAAGTAAGTCAAACTTATATGTATCTTCAATTCTGTGATGGATTATTGACTAAATGAATTAATAATTAATCTATTGATTTATTATTAACCTTTTCTGATGAAAATTTAGGTAATAATGAAAACAAGATACCTTCTTCCATCTTTGGATTGAAGCCAGGCTCAATATACACAGAATCAGAAGATATGCATGCAAGATGAACTTCGGGGAATTTTTGCTCATTTATTGTTATCTGGAAAATAACAGAATTTAATAAAAGTTCTCTAATGTCCAACATGACATGTATGAACTTTTACTTTCGTATGAGTTCTCTAATGTTTAAGAGAGAAAGATGTTTTTGTCGTTACTACTGGATCGGTGTTACGTTGCGTTCGTATGCAATGAAATTCTATATCAAATTGATGAGAAGAATACAAGACACTTATAAATATTAACTGTTAATCCGAACCTGAAAATGCAAAGAGACCTGAACATAAACTATAAGATATGAGTAGCAAAAGAGAGTGTTAGAAAGCAGGTGAAAGCTTTTATATCTATTGAATTGCAAGGCTCTAGACAAAATATTCATCTACGTCAACTCGAAACGGTTTTTCATGTCCACTGCATCTAATAGCATAAAAAATTCCTTATCATCTGAAACCATACTCTCAATAATGTTTTCATCACAGAATGCTGCTGCTGCTCATCCTTTAACAAATGTATGCAAGCCTTTGTTTGATCTAGCTGTTTAACATATACCTCGTCGCCAATGGGTCGCTCTTGATTCCAGTCGAATGTCTTTATAATATGTTTTCATCTCCACAAAAGATTTTACGTAGATGCATATTACACAGTGGAAGTGCTATGGAAAAGATTCTCCATCTCGTTCGACTGAAAAGATTTTTGATAAATATTATTTATGCAAAAACGTAGAAAGAAGAGAGAACAGCGAAGGGTCAAGATCACTCTCCATCCTGCAGACCGTCATGGTTAACTCCAGAGGTGGACCTCCTAACTCTCGTCTATTTCCCGAGAGACAGATTCTTGATCTAGATCCTTGTAATGATGGTACATAAAACTGTGTCTGAAAGGATCTAGCTGCATACAGATGCAAGGTAGACAATGTTGTTTGGAAATACAATGAATAGTGGAGAACCGAGTAAAATAGGCTGGATACGCGAAGATATGATACCGTTTGCTTTGGAGATAAAGCGCAAGCTGGTCTGTAGAGTAAGAGAAAAAGTGAAACGGTCCGGCCAAGCTGACAATCGGGGCGGTATGGAACGGACAAGGGTGAAAGTTTTGGACGTTTGGTGTGATTTCTGACAACCGCAACTCTAGGTAAATATATCTCCGTGTAAGCTGAAGGGCATCATCGTGGAAACTGATCATGGGAGTTCTGAATTTTTGAAGAAAGAAAATCTGAAAGCAGTGGGAGGTATAAGGAGGTACACGAAGTCTACTTCTTGCAGCGGGACAAATTCAGAACGGTGTTTAGGCTCAGATTCCTCGGATTGTCCGGGCTGAGATTGCTCTCATTCGATGGAAAAAGACGTCCGCCTTGAGCAAGAGTTTCATCTGCTGACTGTATAGCGATAAGAAGAGGAAGCTCATCGTCCATAGACTTCAACATTATTCAAGCTAGAAGTAGTGCAAAGTAAACACTTCATCGTGGAGCTTATGCTATCGGAAATGAAAAAAGAAAGACAGATTAGGTGCGACACCTCAATGCATTCATTTGCTGAACTGGATACAGCAAACCAACGGTCATGGAAAGAGAAAAAGAGATGAAAGGATGTGGGCGAGGTAGAATATTTCCCCTACAATAGTGGGCAGATGATCGAGATCGAGCCCATGACAAATATTGCAGTCGTGGCAAGATTATTTTTTCTCTCTGTCATCCAACACGTCATCTTGATTAGACCCACAAACCGCAAGCACCCTACGGTAGCAAAGCATCGGCATCCGAGCGAAAGTGAGCAACGTGTAGGAGCCATCTCCAAACTGTCCATCAAGTCGAGCGCACAAGCAAGAGAGAGCAAAGCAACAAGCACCGTGCAAGTCAGAAAGAAATGGCAAAAGTAAAGAAGCTCTCAAACGTTCTTCGCCAAGAAGAAATCTCTAATGGACAAAATATGTGAGAGATTGCTCGTAGTCTGACTGTTGCAAAATATAAGACGAGAGCCTCCAAAATAAGCAGCCGCTTCCATTCCCCAAGAAAGTCTAAACAAACCGAACAGCCAAAGTAGTTAGTTTCTGCCACCCACTATCTATCAGGAAGTCATATTTTAGGACTCCAAAGTTGCAGCTTGTCTTCTTCCGTCTTCGGCAATGTACACTTTGGACGTATATTTATCTCAACTGAAATAAAGAATCAATTTAAAACTACTCACTAGGCTTTGCCTATGATTCATCTATAAACAAACTACTGAGGATTGAGAGAGAAATGTTAAAAGGAAGATTTGGAGGTTTTTTGGAGTAAGAAAGAATCTTTTCTTAAACCCAAAATACAATGGGAGAAAATAAGAGTTATTCCCTTTCACGCTTATATACTCATACTCAGGGGTTAAGAAAATAAATATCTTGTGAGTGAGTTTCAGAAAACTTTAGCTGTAACGTGATAAGGTCCAGAAGGAAGTTTGTTGAGCTTATTAAATAAGAGATCGGAAATTCTAGCGTAAATTTCTCTGAACCGACCGATCAGAAAATGAAAATTTATCATTTAGAGATGTACGGATGTTAAGATCTAACAAGTATATTGTGAAAATTTTATTTGTAACTTGATATGTAAATGCCTATGGTATTTGTTTATGATATGAAATCATGGAGAAATATTTCAGAATAAGTAATGAAACTTCATCATCAACTGACCTAGAATCTTTAGCTCGGAAATTTGCTTTGTAACCTGATATGTAAATGCCTATGGTATTTGTCTATGATATGAAATCATGGAGAAATATTTCAGAATAAGTAATGAAACTTCATCATCAACTGACCTAGAATCTTTAGGTCGGAGGTTCATTTGCAGACAAGAAAAAGATAATTCTCAAAATCAATACGATAAGTTGACCGACTCATTATTGTTTGTCAGCTAGTGTTAGAATACGCTAAATTAGCACTTTGCAACACTGGATGAGGCCAAGGAAGAAGTCAAATGCAACGGTAGCAAATGTACGTAGTCTAAAACTTCCTGGACTGTTCTGTGAGTACAAAATGTTCCGGTGAAACTAGGAGGGAATGGTTTAAACTTGCTACATCACCGAACAAACTGTTGGTCTCAAGTCCGGTTTAGGAATCCAATCTGTATGTAGCTGGGCGGTGTCAGGGCTGTCAGCTTTCCCGAAATCACATCATGTTGTGATGTGTTCCAAACACCTCCTTTCCAAGACTGCGGCTGCAATTTGGAGTGTGCGGAGTAGATGCGACTTGTGTCGGCTATCCCTAATATGCATGCAACTTCAACTTTCTGGGAACTTTTTTTCTCCTTTTGTTAACAAGATATTATATAAATGTTAAATAAAATATATATATTAAGTAGATTTAAAAAATTAAAAAATTTCATAAATGTTATTTGTTAGCCCATGCCTGCAAACACGGGGAGAACAGGAACAAACCCATAAGTCTTGTCCGGATCGGCGCGCTTCAAGAAGTACAAGTGCGCGGGACTGTAGTCATGAATCCGTAACATTAATTAGAGGTTTAATTTAATACCTAACCCTTCCAGCCGGAAGGGTTAGGTATTAAATTAAACATGCATGTCCCCCTCTTCCGAACTTGGAAGAGGGTGACTATGCATGCTTAGAAAACTTAATATGATAGTGACGCTGCAAACGCGCCTATATATATATATATTGGTTATTGTTGTATCTGTTGAAACTGAAGACAACTAACTAAGATTACCTAGGCCAAATGTTTTATAAAAGATAAAATAGATATCATACCAACGGCAAAAATTGAAAGAAAAATATCAGATATTAAATGTTAGAAAACATTGATCTAAATAAATGAGAAAAAAACGTAGTGATTAAAGTTACTGGCTGATTCGTTCTCACTCACCATACCATGTAAATATCAGGCATCTACCAAACTTCCGAGGAAGATATTGCGCATGCGTTCCAAGTTACACTAGTAGTTTTAGTGCAGTTTAAAATGTTACTACGGTCAAATAAAAGAGTCAACTGCGATATCATCAAGTTCAACAGATACAACAATAACCAATATATATATATATAGGCGCGTTTGCAGCGTCACTATCATATTAAGTTTTCTAAGCATGCATAGTCACCCTCTTCCAAGTTCGGAAGAGGGGGACATGCATGTTTAATTTAATACCTAACCCTTCCGGCTGGAAGGGTTAGGTATTAAATTAAACCTCTAATTAATGTTACGGATTCATGACTACAGTCCCGCGCACTTGTACTTCTTGAAGCGCGCCGATCCGGACAAGACTTATGGGTTTGTTCCTGTTCTCCCCGTGTTTGCAGGCATGGGCTAACAAATAACATTTATGAAATTTTTTAATTTTTTAAATCTACTTAATATATATATTTTATTTAACATTTATATAATATCTTGTTAACAAAAGGAGAAAAAAAGTTCCCAGAAAGTTGAAGTTGCATGCATATTTAACAGGAGTTAAGAGTGGTTATAGTTTTCCTTTTCTGTTTGATTTGCTTTTAGTCCTCTTTCGCTTTGATTTGCTTTTTAGTCCTCTTTCTGCAGCCGTACGCTGCTCCCCTTGCATAGCCTGAGACACTCTGCACGAGGACTCGACCCAACGCCGCCCCGGCTATTGGCGGTTTCTTTGTGGCTATGAATAATCGTAAATAACTGTAAGTTAATAAGTAATCCCTCTCTTGGCATTTTTTCATTGTGGCGAGCTTGGCCCGATCGCCAGTTTTTGGTAGGGTCAGTGTCCGGTAGTTCTAACTTAAAGAATGGCTAGGAAGTGGCCGTCACTCCCCGCCCACGAGCGATGATACATTCTTTTGAATTTTGTATTTCTGAACATACGCTGATAACTCATATATACTGCACTCCACGCATCTGTATTAAGTGATGGAACTTCAGACGTATGCGTGAATGTCATTAACTTCCCATATCAAGAAAAAGGGAAGGGTTTAGGGTTTAGGGATAAAAATAAATTTAGAAAATGCATAGAAGATGTAGAAAAGAAGAAGATTCAAGAACAGTACCTAGGAAAAATATCTTCTTGTTAATTATTCTGCAGGGATACGAGGAACAAGCAAATTCGGCTTCCGATTTATTTAATGGAAGCAAAAGATGCTTGTACATCCGTACCTCGTTATAGTCACCTTCGTTACAGTAACAATTGCCTTAGACTCACAAATCTCCCGGGGACGGATCTTTTCCAACGTAAACACAATCTTTGTAATCACTACGATTAAGTTATATGTGAGGACTTTCTTTCTGAAAAGTTTCCAAATGTATGTGACTATAAGTAAGATAGTATCAGTGAGAGTAACAGACCTGCTATATCTTGTACATGTCAGTTCGGATGTTTGAGCTCTGTGGTTTTTTTCTAGTGTCAATAAGAACACTTGAAACCTGATACTTTGACTAATATTCACATGTGAGAAACTTCTTTGGAGAAATGTAACTATGAACTTATAGTCAAATCTGGAGTTTACAAAGTGTATGTAATAACACGTAAATCACTACAAATCCCTTATACTCATAAAAACATCGGGCATGACGAGTGATATTGTTCGAATAAGATCACCAAACTAAGCTCATAAGTTATGCTGACATGTTGGAACTTGGAAGAAGAACGTCCACAAGGAGGAGGTGGTCACGACCAAAGTTCATGAAAGATTTCATGCAATCAGATATGATTTTATCCTTCCGTAGCAAAGTTCCAGAATCCAAACGCATTATTGCACAACCTGAAGGTTCTACTTGACATGGTATCTGCCCAAAATGTAGCCTGATCTGCAGAAGTAGTTGCTGTAGGCTGTAGCTAATCCTGGTTTCTGGAGGAACATGTTCTCACTGTCACTCCTTTGCAGCTCTTAAATGAGCCGACACGATACTCAGAAGGCGCGGTCTCTCAAGAACGTAACTCCTGAACAAACAAGCGCCCAACTACAAAAGTTGTTCGCTTGAATGGGTATACGAAACTGCTGCTAGCTTCAAACTAGTGGGAGCGGGAGCAGTAGCAGAACCTTGGCGTTCTTCTTGCATTAGGGCAAGCTGCTTGGTGCAGATTTACAATCTTGAGAGAAGCCATGGCCCGAGAGTCAAGAAAGCCTTTGTATACTTGTCGCATAAGGCGGCGGATTGTGGCCTGAGAGACGAGCTTGTATTAGCCCTAACGTCAGAAAGCACGTGCAGTAGCAGAGTTTCTGTGTCCAACCGAAACTGTGTCTGTACATAACGATTTTAGAAACAGTGGACACGAGCAAGAGCAGCCTCAAGTCAATAGTTGAAGCTCCCACGCACGTGTAGGCAAGGCTCTCTCGATTCTAGTATATAGTGGAGAACCGAAGGCAAATGAAGGTGGAACTGGAGGTCGTATGCGCTCATGTGGAGCAACTTAATCGCTCACGAGCCATTCGACGGTGTTACTCCTCCTCACCTTGGCTGCATTAGCTCGTTGAACACCGTATGGAACTAGACACTTGAACTAGTGATATGGTCGTTCAGCCGAGCGGGCAAGGGGGAGATGCAATGACACACGGCGAGGTGGAAGTAGAGGGCACTTGGACTCGAACATCCCCATTTGTACCGGTGGGAATGGTAGAGAATGAAAGAGTGCCTGATGTCCAGCCCTCCGTCCTCGTCGCTCCATCTCATCATGTGCGACCCACGGGGTCGTTAGGAAATGCGGAAAAGGATCTCTCTTCATGCAGAGATGATCTGTTCGAACCATTTCGCATGTTCCGAAATGATCGTGACACTTGTGTCTTGGGAATGTTACATAATGACGAGCAAGCGTCTAGAATTTCTTGTTCTGACCCGAGAACTTCCTTTTCTGGGCGCATTCAGTCGGAACGTGTATCGTTCGGTTTGGAGCAATATCGGAGGTCGATCGACTTCTCGGAACTAGCTCGACGATCATTGGACTTGGCTGAACTCGCTCGCAAGTCCATAGATTTTTCTGGCTCTGAACAGGAGCAAGCAGGACTAGAAGTCAATTTGAAAGATTTCGGGGCTAAAACTCCAAAATCGAAAGGCACAGCGACCTTCAGGCGCCTTCTCGGCTACGCAGATGCTTTCGATTGCTTTCTGATGATACTGGGAACGATCGGTGGGATCGGGGATGGAATGATTCAGCCGATTTCGTACTACATCACCAGTGGGTTGGTGAACACGTTTGCTAGCGGCTTGAGTAGTGTGAGTCATGAACTATTTCAGCACGAGATCAACAAATTCTCTGTTTACTATCTGTATCTAGCACTGGGTGCTTTGGGTTCCAGCTTCTTGGAGATGGCATGTTGGATGCTCACCAGCGAGAGGCAGGTGTCTCGTTTGCGATCTTTGTACCTGAGATCAATCCTCCGGCAAGATGAAGTATTTTTCGACACTTCGGGTGCCAATTCGGCTGAGGTTGTCAACAGCGTGGCTAATGATACTTTGGCAATCCAAGATGCTATGAGTGAGAAGCTGGGCCAATTTATTGCCAGTCTGTCGCACTTCGTCGGAGGCTTTACCATTGCATTTATCTTAGTTTGGAGACTGGCACTTATCACTCTACCTTTCACACCGCTGCTCATCATACCAGGAATGATTTTCGGCAAAAATCTGGCCCAGGCGTACTCGAGAGTGCACAAGAGCAACATGGAAGCAGCCACCGTTGCCGAGCACGCCATCTCGTCCGTCCGCACGGTGTACTCGTTCGTCGGCGAGCAGAAGGTGTTGCAAACGTTTACCAAGAAACTAGAAGTCACCCTCAGGGTTGGAATGAACGTCGGATTCTGGAAAGGTTTGGCCATGGGAGCAAATGGAATCACCTTCGCCATATGGGGATTCATGACCTGGTATGGAAGCAGACTGGTAATGAACCATAGTGCCAATGGAGGCGATCTCCTTTGCGCTGGTCTGGCGTTCGTGAATGCAGCCATTGCTCTGGGTTCTGCTGTCCCAACCCTGACATACTTCATGGAGGGTCGAGCGGCTGCTAATAGAATTCTGTCCATGGTTGACAGGGTTCCGGACATAGACCCTGACGATACGGGAGGCAAGGTCCTGCCCAAACTCAAGGGAAAGCTCGAATTTAGTAACGTTTCCTTCATTTACCCGTCGCGTCCGGAGAGTCCAATTCTCCAAAGGTTTTCGCTCAAGGTTCCGGCTGGGAATACAGTGGCTCTTGTGGGTGAGAGTGGGTCGGGAAAGTCGACAGTGATCAGTTTGATCGAGCGGTTCTACGATCCTTTAGAGGGTCAGGTACTGATCGATGGCATGAACATCAAGTGGCTGCAGCTCAAATGGCTTCGCACGCAAATTGGACTCGTCAGTCAGGAGCCTGCATTGTTTGCAACCACAATCAAGGAGAATATTATGTTTGGCAAGGAAGGAGCTACGATGGAAGAGGTAGTATCAGCCGCCAAAGCGGCAAACGCACACAAGTTCATCGAAGCTCTGCCCAAGGCTTACGACACGCATGTAGGAGAACACGGAGTGCAGATGTCGGGCGGTCAGAAACAGCGGATTGCCATAGCTCGAGCGATATTGAAGAACCCATCAGTTCTGCTGCTCGACGAAGCAACGAGCGCACTGGATGCCGAATCAGAGAGAGCTGTCCAGACCGCTCTCGATGCTGCGTCGATCGGGCGGACTACTCTCGTCGTGGCCCACCGGCTGTCAACAGTGAAAAACGCTGATCTCATCGCGGTCATGCGCAGTGGGAAAGTTGTCGAACTCGGTCCGCACAGGGAATTGCTCGACATCGAGGGCGGAGCATACGCTGCACTGGTCAATCTGCAGGAGATCAAAGTTGATCACGACAAAGAAGCAGCCAAGCAGGAAACGGCCGATGCGGGTGAAAGTATTGTCGAAGCTAGGGCTCATCGTCTCACTTCAGGCCAAGACGTCCATCGCCGATCGCAGTCGAATGCCTCGACGGTTACCCCACAGGAGATCGCAGATGTTATCACCGCTCAACATGTCCACGAAGGAAAGGAGAAGTCGCAGGCGCCGCAGCAGCAGTACAAGGCCCCTTCCTTGACGAGACTGCTGGCACTGAGCAAACCCGAATGGAGGCAAGCAGCTCTCGGATCAGTCGGAGCCGTAACGTATGGTATTATCCAACCTTTGTTCGCCTTTTTTCTTGCGAACATAGTGTCCGTGATGTTCATGACTGATCACGAGCAGCTCAAGAAAGCGGCCATCCGCAGTTCGCTCATTTTCTTCTCTCTGGGAGTGGCATGCTGCACTGCCAACCTCATGCAGCACTACTACTTCGCCGAAATGGGCGAGCGACTGTCCAAACGAGTGCGAGAAAACATGCTGCTGAAAGTTCTGACTTTCGAAATGGGATGGTTCGATAAAGATGAGAATTCTAGTGGTGCAGTGTGTTCAAGGATTTCATCCGAGGCGAATGTGGTGCGGTCGCTAGTGGGAGATCGGATCTCGTTGATCGTCCAGACCGTGACGGCCATCATCTTCGCTTGCGCTCTGGGACTCGTGTTGACATGGAGGCTAGCTTCGGCGATGATTGCCATCACACCCATTACCATCATGAGTTTCTACGCAAAGAAAGTGCTTCTGCAGAAAACGTACAGTCTCACACGTGAGGCTCAGGGAGCTGGCAGCCAAGTGGCGAGCGAGGCTGTCAGTCACCACCGCACTATTGCTGCCTTCGCGTCGCAGGACAAAGTCGTTGCCATGTTCGAGGCGATACAACGCGGACCTCACAAGGAGTCTCGCAAGAGGGCGCTGATTGCAGGCACTGGGCTCGGCATAGCGTCCTTCACAATGTACGCAATTTGGGCTTTTGATTTCTGGTGGGGAGGGGAGCTCGTGTTTCGCGGGCAGCTCTCGTACACTCACCTCTTGGAGTGTTTCTTCGTTCTCATATCTGCCGGCAAGATGATTGCGGTTGCAGGCAGCATGACCTCGGATCTCGCCAAAGGAGCCAACTCGGTTAAAGCAGTGTTCGACATTCTGGACCGGAGGACCGAAATCAAGCCCGATGCTGAAGAAGGTCTGAAGCTCGACAGAATCGAGGGGAATGTAGAACTGAAGGGAGTGCATTTCAGGTATCCAGCTCGGCCCGGCGTTCTCATTTTCCGTAACCTGAATCTGCAAGTTCCAAAAGGCAAGCATGTCGCCATGGTAGGACAGAGTGGGTCCGGCAAATCGACCATAATCGGTCTGATTGAACGATTTTACGATCCCCAAGAAGGTCAAGTGCTGATTGACGGACACGATCTAAGACGACTGCACCTTCGGACGATCCGGACCCACATAGCGCTGGTCAGCCAGGAGCCGACACTGTTTGCCGGTACCATCAAGGAGAACATTCTTTACGGGAGGAAAGACGCAACGGAGGCGGAGATAGTGGAAGCTGCCAAAGCTGCAAATGCGTACTCATTCATTTCGTCTTTGGAAGACGGGTTTCAAACGTTGACGGGAGAGCGGGGTGTGCAGCTGTCGGGTGGACAGAAGCAACGAATTTCTATAGCTCGGGCCATTATCAAGAATCCTGCGATTCTGCTGCTGGACGAAGCAACTAGTGCTTTGGACACACTGGCAGAAAAGGCCGTTCAAGACGCCCTGGACCGGATCATGGTGGGCAGGACCAGCATAGTTGTAGCTCATCGGCTTTCGACCATCAGGAACTGCGACAGTATCGCCGTCATACAGGATGGCACCATAGTCGAGCAAGGCAGACACGAGGAACTATCGTCTAAAGAAGGAGGAGCATACTCGGCCCTTCTAAATCTCCAAGGACACTCTCAAAGTCCTTAGTTAGTTTAGGGGAATCCGTCGACGATTCTCAGAAGGATTCCGGGACTATCATGTGTACATGTACTTGTAGTCAGTTCGTCCGAGTCCCGATATCTTGTTCATATGTAGAGATGTCAATTTTGCCTCCTAGTCCAGCAACTGCAACCAACTCAGTCCTTTGTACAGATCCTTTAATCAGTCGAGCAGGGCACGAGTTACTAGATCGATCGGTACTAAATGTAATTTAGTTTATGTAGTACTAGTGTATATAGCAGTTCCCAGTTTTTGCGATGATCCAATCCGAGTGCAAGATCATAAGGAGAATCATCGCTTTTCTAGACGTAAGTGCGGGAATAGAGATTTTGAACGGTTTTTTTCTACTTTGCCGTTCGACCGATTCATGTCATCTAAACCCCTAGCCGATCAGAGAAGTCTGTAGACATTAGTTGCACCCGTGGGTGAGAGATAGATATCAAATTGGTGCCTAGTTAATTCCCTCATCACCAGACTTGTAGAAACGGTGTTGTGTACACATCATGTGCATATGTAGAAGTGGAGAGATGTAAACCTCCCACACTCTTAATTAGGAGATGCGGAGCATCACCTACACAGTACAGATTAATTAGTTCGAGCTTTGATTAGCATGTAGACTAACGGGAAACTTTAGCTCATTTTCGTTCCTGCGCAGTGGTAGGGTACTTATACTTTCGACCGCCTTTACAGAGGAATACTTAGTACGATTCGACGAGACATTTATCTTCTGCACTACGTACTTGAGAAGTAGGCAATCGTGATTACTCAATTCCTCACATTCTCTGCCTCATCTCTACAGCAGAACCATGGTGCTCGAGCGAGCTAGACGGACAAGTACAGCAGAGGACAGGAGAGCCTAGAAACTGACTCAGTGACCTCGCAGGATAGATAAAATGTGATAAAGTTTCCTACATTCTATAAAGCTAATTCGATGCTTCCTAGCACGGAATCGATGGTCATTTCAGGATTGCCTTTCCACTGACTAGAATGGTTGATCCTCATTCTAACTACACTTTTTACAGTCAACGTGTCCATGGTGCTAAGAACTGTTCTTCAATGTTAAATTCTATGAAAGTGAAAAAGGCTGAGTATTGCTGCTACTGCAAGTTTGCATGGGAATCACGTACAAGAAGATCGAGAGAAGCGGAACAATGAAGTAAAGAATGCATGACCCTGTCAAATCATTCTCATATAGCTAGCGCTTTGAGATCCCGATGAAGTTAAGAACATAATGAGAGTTCAGTCTCATATTAAACTGTTTCACGTGTGTTTCGCTACACGAGGCAGGGGTCTGGGCAGCCACCTTCCATCCGCTTATCACAAACACTGGTGGGACAATCTGTTTCGCGCTTCGTTCCCCTTCCCCCAAACCCTCTACTCTCCACTCATTCCTCGAACAGTACTGCTACTTCTCGTTTGATAACAAAATCCAGGGAAGATGTACTGCAAACTGCAAGTTTAAGAAATCTATCAGCCTGAGGCAAAGTACGGGCTATATATGCTGGCCATTTGATGAAACTGCCTGAAGCTAATGACGCCAAAGAGACCGTGCTTGAAACAGGGAAGGAAAGTGTGCTCTTCTCGTCAATCCTTGCTGCATGATATTCTTTCTCTTGTACGCACACGTCACGTAAACGAAAGGGACTTGGCAGCTTTGAAGATTTCCAGTCACAATCTTCGTATAGTGTACAACATTAAAGGAGACTTTAAACTCAGGAAAGGATAGTTTTGCACTGACCATGAATTCAGGTATTTGTGAAGTGGATGAAATGGCAAGTCTATCGTACAGCTGAGCCTAGTCCCACAAGTTTTCAGGAGGTGACGATCGCTTCTGGTTTCCATACTCCACAAAAGGTTGGGATAATTACTTGGTCACACCCTCTGTAAACTGTTTTCTTTTGGTCAATTCTACGACTTTTTCAAGTTCTCTTGGTCACATTGCAGTCTCCTGATCGGTATCTGGAACTCTTCGTGTTCATTGGATCATCACTAATTACATGTTCGAATCATTAAAAAAATTAAAATAAACTTTGAAAATATCAAAACTCATAAATGAAAATATTCGTTCATTTAGTTAAGACCGATTCACAAATGAATCACAGACCACTTGGATGGACCATCACAAATGACAGTTTGGAGTCATTCAGGCTAATTAAAAAGTTTGATTAATCATAAATAGTAAATTACCAGATCTTGTCATTCTGGATTGCATATGTCTAGTCACAGATAACACATTACATCATCTTCACGTCGGATTCCACATTAGACTCACTATCGAGAGAACTCCATGCGGTGTGACCAAGAGGACTTGAAAAAATCATAGACGCAATCAAGAGAAAATAGTTTTCAAGGGGTGTGACCAAGTAATTATCTCCAAAAGGTTTGTTAGATATATAACCCCTCTGTAACGTTTTCGCCAGCGATAGGCAACTTTTTGCCTCAGTAGAGGTTAACGCATTAGCTTGGAAATCACTTCCACAATGTCTCAATCTGGAGTAGTTTTCAGTTACAAACTGAAAACTGTACTGCAAGTCTCTCAAAATATGAAAGCTTTATATATCTCTCAACCGAATACTGTCGTCCTGTTAGAACTGATGATATATGATCAGCCTGTTGGAACTGATAAAAGAAGAGAACTTAAAACATTCATTATTGTCTCTCTCAACAACAGAGTACTATGAGCATGTTAGAGTTGATAATGAGAAAAACTTAAACAGAAATATTCAGAGATGTTCAAAAAGTACATATTTAACTTACAACAGTTACTTCGGATCTGGTACACCCTGAGAGGGACTCGTCTCATTATTGCTATACAAAGAATGTGTGTTAATATACTGAATATACATATTAACTGTTGTCACATCAAAATGACTTATGTACTAGGTCTCCGATCCCTCTCACGTAAAAGTCTTATTACTAGTCACCTCTTAGTTTCTTTGCTAATATACTTTTACTTTCCGCGCGCAAGAGTTTAGGTGTGACCTCCAAGGATACTTGTCAAATAAAGAAATCTCATCAAAGGTTTAATTAATTAATGGAGGAGTGACTGGTGGGTCAAATGTTTGTGGCACTCAGTGCAACAGTAGCAAATTTCCGCCTGTGACGAGACATGCAGTTCCTGACAGAAGGACGAAGAGGGTATAGTGTCTCAAGTTTAAGTCTGACATTGCTGCATATACTGGGCGATTCAGTATTGTTCGCACCTGAAAAATGAAGATATGAAAGTCTTTATACGGCATTAAGATCAAGGGATATATCATGGTACTGGCACTCCCGAGTTGTGTCTTACAGAGTAATACTGTAACAACTGAACCCGACCTGCTGATCCTCATAGACGACCCGAGTATTGCAGGGGTGGTGTAATCCGTATGAGAACACAAAGCTCCACGGGGAGATCACCTATTAAAATCGAATAAGAAAATTAAAAGTAATAACTTAACGAAGAGTTATGTTCTAATTTGGAATGTTATCATGAGCCCGTTGAATAGGATCTTATGTCTTCTCTGGATCCATTCGAACCATCACGAAGCTTGCAAGCGAGCAGCTATCAACTGGCAAAGGATAGACACTTTTGCCCGGCAGGAGTCGAAAGATGTTGCTCCCTTTGATAGAAAACTAGTATGCTTTCCGAAGTATGCATGATCCTACAGTAACACAAGCAGTGTTAAGTTTTGAGTCCCAGCTATTACAAACTCCCCTTAGGCTAGTCATTTCGAGGGAAAACATGACAATTCTCAGCAGTAATGGACCTCTGTATCTCTAGTTCAGCAATCACATGCATTACACACCCCGAGTTTAGCAGATACCATATTAGTTCACACATGCAATGCTTTTATACACGGGTTTAGCACATATTCATGTGCATGGCTTAGTGTCGAGTTTGAGGGGAAAGAAATTTAGAGAACAGGATCTCGTAAGTACAACAGATATTGTTGTTGCTTTCTTAGTTTGTCTTATTGACCTTGTATTGAGGCCACTCAAACCATGGGGTTGAGGTTCTAAAGTCACTGATGTAAAATATTTCCAACATTAAGTACCAGTGCCAACAGATCTGGAGTTGTACATCTTTCCTGTTTGTGTACTAGTGCCAACAGATCTACAGATGGTACATAAAAGTTGTACACCTTTGCCGTAATTTTCACAAACGACATCGACTTTTAACTGTTTTTCGTTAATTAGTCACGAATTAGCTAGTCTACCACCATCCATACAGAATAACTGTCACGAAGCAATGACAATATCTATCATATACACATATATCCTACCAATACTAACTCCGTTTTCATTTTATTTTTGGTTTATAAGTTTTCATCTTCGCCTGCATAACTCCCGCCCTGTGGACTTCATTCTGCGGCTAAAGTAAATGATTTCACAATCCGTATCATGTACAGAAGTTCGCAAATGATGATAAACAGTGCTTCATAAGAACCCTGCACGCTGTTCTTCAGAATTTCTGACTGACCAACCTATTCACATAGGGTCCACTAGGATAATTAGGTCGTTCCATAGCATGCGCACCCACTGCGCCTCAACGATAACTACTACCAGACCAGCAATTGCAAGCCTAGCGTGTTGTGGGTTCCCGATGGCCACCCGGGAACTGTAGGGCGATAATCACTAGGTCCAGAATTCGTTCTCTTCTGCACCATATGGAAAATTCTAGCTGTTTCCATGATAGTAATAAATTTCTGACCCCAATCGGTTATGGACAGTAGCTTGGTTCAAATGGATGTAGATCTTTTCAGGCACGTAGTTAAATTATAACCCCATTAGGATCCCGGTACGGTGGATATACTAAAATCTCACCTTCGGAAGTATGATACACAGAAAAACTGATTATCAGTGTCCAATTTCTTGATGTAAACTCGTGGAAACAAGTCCACATGGTTCTCTGGGCTTGAACTTCTACTTCGTTCCAACATGATAAGATCTCTTGTTTGATCACCTTGCTAGCTTCAAAAGATCATATATACTTGAATAGTAATTTGTGCACACTCAATGGATGAGTAGTTAATTGGAAACTATGACTGGATTGTGCTGATCCTGAATCCCACCAACGTTTGACTCCACTTTCAACGTTCTTGAAAGTGGAGTCAAAGTTTGTGGGTACTTCATTCTTGTGTACGTTGGCAACGCGTGCTGATGTTAAATTTTGAAGAATTCATGAGCGTGTGTTGATTCAGATGTTTGAAACAGCACTTGTCTGATTTGTTTTAGACCAACGACACAAAATGAAAAGTTGTGGGCCGGCAAGGAGAGGACATGCCGTGGCTTGGTCTATAGCTAACGTTCTCCGACTGAAGTGGAGCTACGTTTGCCTCGAGGATCCTGACGACAATGCATGGTACAAACCTCCAAACAGTTTGAAAGGACATGCAGCGACAGTACAAACCTCCGATCAGTTTGAATGGGACATACAGCGTGGTTAAGAATCTTAACTTGGGATATGGATGGAAGAGACATACGTTTACGTAAGTTCCCCTCTCTTTTGTTTCCCGACCTTCAGTTAGGTAACCATTCTGTTAGTCTTATATCTTAGAGCCTCACATCTCCACTGCAAATGTAAGATATGGTACACATTACTATAGACTTACTGAAAGAACAAGGCACGCGCAGTAACATGTCAGCCTTCGAAACCGACAGTATCCCGCAACGTGATCTTGCATGTAACTGCATATCCCAGCTCAGGCTGAGCTCGAGGGTGGAGTTGCTGGCGCCGAAGATGATGCAGCCCTGACAGATTAGGTCGATCCCAGTTTCAGAACTTTTAACTACGGGCTCACAATTGCAAGGACTTCGAATCAAAGGGACAAAAACCCGATCTCCCTCTCCAAGTTCTGGATAAAATTCAATTTAGCTCTTAATTAGGGGAACTTTTAGTATAATGTTATGGATCTCTCTCCAATGGCCGTAACATAGTTGCCCCTATCGATCCACCAGTTTAACCAGTTTTATGTAACATTTGTAGTTCCGCAAGACAAGCCACATGTTGACAGTGCCTGACCAACTTTAACAAAGCAAACAAAGCCGATGGCTCCCGGTGAAGACATGTACAGACTCGAATATTGTTGCATTTGTGACATAGACAGATGGGCTGGCAAGAATAGTGGTCCAAAAGGACATACCTTAGATGGAAAGAAAACTTCCCACGGATATACTGAAGCAGGAGGGCTAAATACCGAAGCAGTCGTCACTACACACGCACACGCTGAGCTAAAACTCTACACCTGAACATATCCGTACTCTTGGCACCCTCAATCTCCACTCGCTGATGAAAGGAAGAACTATACTGCGGTGGTTGCGCCTTTTCCACTCACTGACCTATGGATCGGAAAACATCCCCATACTTACGGCCTCCTTGATGGATACAGAGTGTGGTGGAGGATGCATTTCCATCACGCTCAGTGATGCATTACATGGCACACCTTTGCGTTCCAGTTTCTCACAAGTTAGCGCGTTTGCCCTGAATTTCCTACTAGTGTACTTTCAGGGTACACTGGTCACCAACCGGAATAGGGAGATGCAAATAAAGTTCTCACATCCATGTTTACACTAGTTGTGGGTTCGCATTTACGTACAAGTGAGGATTTCCCTACAAAGGGTCGTCACTTGTACGTCATCATTTTTAATTTCTAACCGGATACATCGAATAGCAAGTGAAACGGAAAGTGAAGTGACTGAAACGTGACTCAGGACATTTTAACCTTGACGTCAGTCGCCATGAGTTTCAATGAGGGAAGTAATATTTTTGTGACGGAAACACAAACGCACACTTGTGTATGCAGCTTTAGTGGCCGGCCCGCAATAATGACAATCACAGTTCCTGGTGGAGAGAGGGAGTAAGCTAAATAATATGCAAGAACATGCACTTCTGGACGAGGAAAAGAAAAAGACAAGCGTTGGTAAGAGGAGACGGGGCAGAGTGAACTTTTACACTGGGACACTTCTGGAAAGGTAAGGTAAGGGGAGATGAGGCAGTTTTACACTGGAAGACTTCTGAAAAGGGTTTTGATTCTTTTGAACCTGAACCTAAACTATTGTCTGACAGAGCACGGGTAATTACGGAGTCATATGGACAATAGAAGCTAAGGTTGAGCCCTAAATTAAGTTCAGTTACATTGGCTGTACAGCCAGTGTAACGGCCTTTTGATTGTAGGTAATTGCAGTAGCAGACTGCAGAGATCAAACTATGTACATTTCCGTAGTTAAGTCAGTCAGAGTCAAACTGCTTTTTATCATGAACCTCCACGTATATATATAGTGGACGTGAGAGGCATGATGGCAGTGTTTGTACATGTGATGAAACCTTCATAATAAAATATAGAAACATTTCCTGTGTGACTCTGCCCATTACGAATAATAAGGAATTTCTCCAGTGTACGTATTCGGGTCCTTCCGAATTATCTGTCTGACGATGCAAATGTCACGAATCATGATTATGAAGCACACGCGGGTTTTGCCTTGTCCAGTCAGTTACTTCCAAACCTTGACTGCAGCAGATGACTGACCTGGTTAGTAGATTCTACATGCATATGAAACTAGTCATTTTGTAAAGCTTAAGTCATGATTGATGATTCCCTTACTAATACTCAGTTGAATTCCTCTTCTCTTTGTTGAGTAAGTAGGTCATGAGAAGTGGATGGACTGGCGGTCCCTGGCCTCGACCAGCCTGGCCGACAGTCGTCATTGGCTGGCCGGCTGGCCAGTCACGACATCTGAATTGTGGAAAAGCATCTTCCTTCCTTTAGCCTCAGCCAAAGCAGAGGAGTCGAAGAAGCCGCAAAATTTGGTTACAGTCGGAGTCCGAGTTCCTTCGTGAATACTCTTCCGGAACAGATCTGAGACACGTTTTCTGATTTCTATGAGTTCAGAGAGAGGAGATGAGATGGGGACGTTGAACTGACTGGGTCCCTAGCTTGCATCTAACTCCTCCACAACTCATACCTCTGCAGTCCGCCATCTGCAGAGGTCCTCAGAAAAGTAACCATCGCCATGATCATGACTGCTAGCGTTGTATCGTGCTATTTCTCTCGACTCGTGATCAACCGTGTTTCACCAGGAGTCAACCTTTTTCCGGCCTGGACCCTACCTGATCTCATCTCATTTTCCTCATGTTCCATCTAGAGCTCCTTCACCATATCGAGTTGTCGTCCGATCGTGCCATCGTTCCATCCTTCTCGGTACATGCTTGGTTCCTCCAGTCCGTAATTGTCATTAGCATCTCCGAGCATTTTGTGCATCTGGTGAAATTGTACACCGTCTGAGTCAGATCACACTTGGAAGTTAGGGTTGAGGACTGAGCTGCTAGCGATTTCCGATCGATGGTAGCTAAACCGAAGAAGAACCTTCTATCAGGACAATGTGGAGAAGGTCCTCCGATTGCTCCAGAAGGCTGGAAGTGGAGATGTGGGCTACGGGCGCAAGATATGTATTTCACAGCTCCGGATGGCACGCGATTCCGTTCCAGACGGCCTCTCAACGACTATCTGAAGACCGTGCCTAATCCTCCTGCTCCCACTGACTTCTGTTGGTCCATCACTCCTGAAGGTAACTGAAACCTTTGATTCCCTCTAATTATGATTGACTGTATTTTGATCGGGGTGAGAAAGCTGGTAGCTTAGACTGGACTGTTCTTTGGGTTGATTGTCCTTGCTTTTTGTGTTTGACGTGCAGTCTTAGACCACCCTGCTTTGCAAGCATACAAGACTGAAACGCCGCCGACAAAGAGTGTCAACTTTAAGAAGAAGAAGAAGGCCAAACCATCGAGAAAGACTGGGGGAGAGTCCAAAGTCAGAAAATCCAGAAAGTGATACAAACTAGCAGAACAGCGGTAGGTACAAAACTCCATCCACGGAGACGAAGAATAGATGCCGGAGTTTGATTGTGGAGCGTATGCAACTGGTCATGTTGTCAGCTGTACCAGTTTATCTTCGAGTTCGTATCCGACTAATCTTAATGTACAACCCTGTTGCACATGCTGACCATCCTACTAATGCCGAGTCTGTGTGATCATCTTCACAGAAAGGTTCGTGAGTGCGAGCTCGTACAGACTTCAGGCATTTAATTTAAGGATAGATGCTTCCGGATACGGGGACGGGAACTAGTTTCATCGACAATGTCTGTTGAAACCTGGGAGCCCAAGCCTCTGTCTGCGTTGTCAGGAATCTCATGCCCCCTGAGTACTTAAAACTCATAGGTTCAGTTCATGGCAGTGCTCTTTGTCAAGTCCTCAGGCAGTTAAGAATTTTCAGATGCTATTTTTCTTCCATTTATGAACCATTAGCTCAATGCTCGGTTTCTTCATTTTGTTTGGTTCTCAGTGTGACAGAGTTTATGGATGCAAGTATGCGGAATCGAATCGTGAGGTCTTCTACAAATTGCCATGTTTTCTCCTGCAGGGTTTCCCTTGGTGCTCACACATAAGCAGCCAGTACCTTATAAAAGTGAAAGAATGTTAGGGTTTTAGTGCTAACACGTGTCTGTCTTAAACTAATCACTCAAACTGCTCGAATTGGATGAATTGGATGAATTTTATTCACTTTGTTCAGTTAAGCAACACATAAACGAAATGGATAGTTCCGGAGCCTCCTCCTTCATAACTGGTAGTCAGTTAGGTTGTAAAGCTTTGCGACGTATGTATAACCAAGTCCAAATTTCAGGTTCTTTCATCTTCCTTCCTGATAACGAAACTGCGGGATTGTGGCTACATTCAGTGCTATGTGCTGCTAACTCGGTAAGGGTCGGGTGGTGACTGCGCTCAAGCGGAGTGCACTGCTGTACGCTATGTCTATGCTATGGTGGGGTGAACTGGTCTAGGGATACGTGTATGGGACATTCCTTTTGTGCGATTTTCCCACTCCTGCTGACTAGGAGAACTCAAACAGCGGGCCGGGCAGAAGTAATACTGTGAGCACTATGCAGTGAGGAGAGAAAATTAAAGGATCCGGAGGGTTAGGATCTGCTCCGGTTGTGGCGTCAAGACCACTAGTCAGCAGAGCGAACTAACCAAAGGTTAGAAAATAAACAGTTGCGTTAGAGTCTGAAAAGTATTAGTTCAGATGCTACTCGTGGGCCGATAAATAAGAGAGCAATTTCTACAGACATGAGGCGAATATCGACAGTGTGTTCCAATTCTTACGGGAATAAGAATCTGGCAGTGAAGGACAACGAATCAGAGACGAAACGAGGTCGAGATCGACATGGAGCAATGAAGAATCTAAGAAACGAATTCCATGTACGTAGGAAAGACGAATGGATACTTTTCATAGACTGTTCACGACTCTATCGCTTTTTTGGTTGGTCTTACTACAGCTAGGGAATCTTACTGTGGATGGTATGGCGTTGTAAGTCGAGCTGTAGGTCCAGTCATGAGCATTGATAAGTTAATGCTGGTAATCAGTGGCTGTCACAAGGGCGTTGATTAGTTAATGCTGGTGATCCGTGACTGTCACGGTCCGATCTCGCTGCAAGCTGTTAGAGAAGTCCTTCAGTTTCTTCGGCTATTCTCCCCGCTTCGCGATCAGGAAGGGAACAGTAAACAGTGTTACAAACTTATGCGGGAATGAATGTAGCATTTGCGATGGAAACGGGAAAACGAGAATACCCATAATCATTCTAGATTACAGCTAAAAAGTCTAACGGGTTACAAGTAGGCATCGTCACATGGTGCCTCTTGAGTTCCATTGATATTTTCTTAGCATTTATTTCATGGCAAGGCTGTAAGTTCGTTACTTGGTACATACTTAGTCTCTTCCTTCAATCGATATTCATTCATTCAGGTAATGTTCATTGCAGTGTAGTAGTAGAAGGGTTTTCCATATGATCGTGAAGTGCCGGAAGGTTACTTTAGTAAAGGCATACTTGTCTTTTACAGTCTTTTACAGTCTAGAATGAGTATGATAAGTCAGTCCCCATTTCTTCCAACAGTTGTTGTTTTGAAGCACAATGTCAGGTGCAGCGTCACGAGTGGTGTTGTGGAAGTGCTGCCTCACAGCTCCAGCGGTTCAACGGTTCAACATGTTATGGATCCACTGTCGTTATCACATGTCGATATTAGATTAGGATTGATAGAGAAATTTGATGGAACTACTTACGTTCAGTGGAAGTTATTTATACGTAGATATGTTGTTCAACAAGATTTGTGGTCTATCACCAGCGGTGTTGTTCTTATTCCCAAGATTGCAGAATGGGAGAAAAGAAAAGGGACAGCATTCTTTGCAATGTTATTTTCTCTTCATACATCTAAAGCAAGTCATTCATAGTAGGAGTGTTCGAGTTCGATGAACATACCATCTACAAAATACATAAAGAAAAGCAGAAAGCTAGTCTTTCATCATTGTTTACTCATCTAGAAATATTGTTGCATCAGGCAGCAACAATATTTCTAACAACGTTGCCAGTGGTGGTAATGTTATTTCGGTAACTCAAAGCAGCTTGAGTTCATTTCACAATTTGTACGAGAAATCATGTCGGTAAGGCAATTGATATATAGAATATATCCGCACAGGCAGTATGGTTATTGATATTTTCACTAAACCACTCCCCAGACCTACTTTTGAGTTTTTCAGATCTAAACTAGGAGTACTGCCTAATCAAAACTTGTCAAGCACTTATTAATCTGAGGAGGAGTGTTAGATTACAACTCAACAAGTCTATCCAAGAATGCGATAACCGATTACAAGATCTGGTGCCTCTTGAGTTCCGTTGATACTTTCTTGGCAGTTATTTCTTGGCAAGGCTGTAAGCTAGTTACTTGGCACATACTATATAGTCAATCTCTACCCTCATTCGATATTCATTCAGACAATGTTCATTGCAGTGTAGTAGTAGAAGGGTTTTTCGTATGATCGTGAAGTGCTACCTTAGTAAAGGAGTGAGAATGAAGTTTTCCCTATCGAAGATATACCGGTTCTGGACAGTCTATAATGAATATGATAAGTCAGTTCTCATTTCTTCCAAGTTGTTGCTTTGAAACACAATGTCAGCTGCAACATCGACGAGTGGGGTTGCTAGAGGTGCTTCCTCACAACAGGAAAAACAGGTGACGCAATGAATAGCCAACGGATGGAAAGACCCCATCAAGCTTTACAAAGGAAAGAAGAAGGACCTGAAGGGTCAAGCAACCAACGTCCCGAAGAGAGAAAGAACACCGGGGCTAAGCTTCGCTATCAGTAGTTCTTAAGTCGCTTATCGTTCATAAAATATTACACCGGTAAGTCAAGCTCCTGCATACAACAGGTGCACATAGTAGCATCACCTACTGCAATTGCTCTCTTGTGGACTACGTTTGCTAAAGCTCTCTATAGACCAATGGAAACTCGCTTTTTAAAAAATATAGTGCAAAGAGAAAGAGAAAGTGATATCCCTGACGTCTCTCATGGTAAGCTTTGGTACAATCTCGAATAAAGATATCGAACTCTGAGGTTGTCGATCCGTATATCTCCAAGGCTAAATGGATGAAGGGATATCCCACCTGCATACTCTTATACTTGATCACTTTTGCTGCTGATGTCACGTCTGCAGTCCATCTTGAGAGATGAGTGATCACTTATGTCACTGACTCCCGTGTCGGATCCGTGACAACCACATCTACCACTAAGATCTGATCTTCTCTCATCATATACATATCAGCTCTCACTGATCCTTCCGTCGGAAAGACATACCAATGCTGTCTCTACGTCATGTAATCGCTCTCTCGTGCTAAGACAAACACAACGTCCCTGATGGCATCATGGGTAGCTATCCGCTCTCCACCGTGAAGACAACAAACAAGGTGTCGACCCGAGGTGTTGAACGAGATACCGCACTCGCAGATGGATAGTGCCAAAGCAACAGACTGGACCAAGCCTAGACGGAACCTCATCGCTGTAGAGAAGATAGTCGGTGCGAGTCGAAACGCTCTAATGCAAAGTCAAGCTATGAGTCCAGAGTCTACGTCCTGTCCAAACAAGAGCGGATTCGAACTTTAGTATCCCGTGAGATGGAAAGATCAACTAAGAGCGAATGAAGAACCTGCTGGAAGTGATCCGTCAAAGAGGACTGTAGTCTACGGGATCCATCTGTAGCTAAGATATCGAATCGAGAATGTGTCTCATGTGTCTCAAGAGTCAACTATCTCTTGTCTCACAGAGACACATCTGTAGTAAGTAAGAACCATCCTCCACCTTTGACACATAGCTTCTAGAATGGGTCTATCTCGCACGAAGAAACGACAACAGAGCCAAGGTGTTGAGAAGGCTCAACTACCCAAAAAGACTACCGGAGCAATCGCTTCCATGAATAATAAGCCCAACCCGTCATATGATACCGGCAAATATGTTGTCTATATGCGAGAGATCTTGTCACACACTCCGGTCCTAAGATGTCACCAAAAACCTCCATGTTCCTCCTATCAAACTCTCTAAGGCGCGAGATGAAAATAGGAGATAAAGATACTGTGCGGAGTAAGTAATCCGGACGATGTGCAATGGAAGAGAAAATGATATCAAAAGTAACATGTGCATAGAGAGATCTTTGATATGCAAAACGTCTTCCGTCAGGACAACATCTTAGAACCGAGAGACGAAGTCCTCAGTACCCACTGGTACTCCAGGATACGTAAACCATCTCTAGGTGTAACAAATCTCTCCGAGAGCTGGAGGTCCGACAATATACTTAAGGGAGACCAAGCCTTACACTTTGACACCTTCACTCTCAGCCCTACCAATATCAATTGAGAGACAAGATGATCAAAGACATCACAGACTTGGTCCGCCAGACTTACGATATGTGTGTCATCAACTAAAGATGGAAAAACACAACCTGGAGGAACCAAGGTGGTGACCAAGAGAGCCTTATAGTGAGCTAAGGCAAAGAGAGGTCCACCCAAATGATCTCTCTGATGAGTACTGTAACGACCTATGTTACACATAAGAAGTTTGTCTATTAGTAAGGTATTTAGTTATAACTAAGTGTTGGGAATGTTATTTGCTGCCCAAGTACTTTAAAGATGTATCAAGTTAGTCATGACTAGCTAAAGTTAGTTATGGTTAAACTTAGCTGTACTTTTGACAAAATTCAGATATTTCCTAAAGAGTGAGCACTACTATCTTGTCATCTTGTCTAAAAGTAGAAAGGAGGTGGAAAGTATCCCTTATCTCCTTTTTGACTTTCCACCTCCTTTCTACCTTTTAGACAAGATGACAAGATACTAGTGCTCACTCTTTAGCAAATATCTGAATTCTGCCAAAAGTACAGCTAAGTTTAACCATAACTAACTTTTAGCTAGTCATGACTAACTTGATACCTCCTTAAAGTACTTTGGCAGCAAATAAACATTCTCAATACTTAGTTATAACTAAACACCTTACTAATAGATAAACTTCCTATGTGTAACATAGATCGTTACATTTTACCCTCGGACTAAATTTTCGCTCCGTCCTCGGAGTGAAGAGAGAACTTTCGTCGATGAAACAACTTCAACTTGTCATGGTTGACTCGATCGAATCTCCTTCCTCCCAACTCCTGAAGGTCATATGTGAAGTTGCTCCACACCTTATCTACAACAAAAGGACCAAAATATCTAGGAAGAAACTTCTTCCTAGCCCTCTTGAATCTGATAGCATCATACAACATAACCCAATCTCCGACTTGAAAAGGTTTTACCTCCCTCTTGCCCAACCGTTTATCGTAACTCTTCTTTTGATACGCCTGAGCTCGTTCCATCCGGATCATTGCTACCGCTCGGGTCTCTTCCAACTCCATGAGTTGCTCTCTTCTTGATCTGACCACGTCTTCTCTCCTCGACCTCTTCAACTTTCGTTGAATGGTTTGAAAAGTATCCAATTCGAATTGGATCGGCAACTTGGACTCCACTCCATAACCAGTCGAAATGGAGAGTACGCAGTAGAAATCTTTGTTGTCGTTCGGTACTCCCATAAGATGGCATGTAGCCTCTTATCCCAAGTATGTTTCGCAGTCTCAACACCAACATCTTTGGCGAGCATCATACAAAGTGTAAGATTGGTCTTCTCCGCAAGACCATTAGCATTTGGTTTGTATGAGGTCGTTACTCGTGGCTTGATAGAAAAGTGTTGTAGCATAGCAGTAGTCATGCTCCCTACAAACTCTCCTCCTCTATCTGAGACCAACTCCAACGGACATCCAAATCTTGTGATGATCCTCTCCCATAAGAATCTACCGACTTCTGTTTCATTAGTCTCTCTCAAAGGTCTAGCCTCTACCCACTTGGTACAATAGTCAGTGGCGACTACAATGTATCTATTGCCTCGAGGTGTCTTATTAAGAGGACCTACGAAGTCAATATCTCACTTCTCAAATGGTCCTAATATTGGAATTGATCTTAACAGAGGTGTTCTAGTAGACTTCAGAACAAATGCTTGACATACGTCGCAAATTTTGCAATAGTCTAAACACTCCTTGAAAATCCCTCTCCAGTGATAACCCGCATCCAAAATCTTGAAAACTGTTATTTTACCAGCAAAGTGACCTCCGCAAACATTACCATCGTGAAACTCGTGCATGAGCTTGAACGCCTCCTTCTGACCAACTGCTCTCCTTAGTAAGCCATCTGCTCCTTGATGAAACAGAATTCCCTCCACCATGGTGTAAGGTTTGCATCTCTTGATCAACGCGTTACGTTCTCGGGTATGCATACCTTTTGGAAAAGAGCCATCTGCAAAGAAACTCCAGATTTCCTTGTACTCGTCCGGTATCTCCTCAGTGCTTGTGATGGTCATCAGATGTTCGTCTGGAAATGAATCATCAAACGGTTCTTCTCCCTCATCATCATAAGCCCTCGACAAAAGATCAACATTCGCATGCTTTTTCCCTGGTCTATCTTCGATCACGTAATCATATTCTGTTAGAAGGATCTTCCAATGAGCAATACGACCTTCGGCATTAGGCTTATTAAAGATATACTTTAAAGCCTTGTGATCTGTGACTATGGAAAATTTCCCTCCTAGCAAGTAGTGTCGAAATTTCTTCAATCCAAAGATCACCGCTAATCCTTCTCGTTCAATCACGGAGTAATTCTTCTCCGCTGGCACCATCTGCCTACTAGCATAAGCTATAGGATGATCATGCCCATCTTCATCTAACTGACTTAATGTACAGCCGATAGCTACATTGGAGGCATCCGTATATAGAATAAATGCTTTACTCCACTCAGGTTTAGCAAGTATAGGAGCTGTCACCAATGTCTTTTTCAGCTCCTCAAATGCTTCCTTTGCCTTCTGATCATGCATTATCAAGTCAAACTCAACTCCCTTCTTCATGTACATAGTCAAAGCTATTGCTTTGTTTGAGAAGGAAAAGACAAACCTACGATAATATCCAACCATCCCAAGAAACTGTCTCAACTTTGTCAAGTTGATTGGAAATGGAAGATCCACAATCTTCTTCACCTTCTCAAGATCTACCGCAATCCCCTTCTTGGAAATGATGTATCCTAACAGCAGACCTTCTTCGCAGCCAAAGATGCACTTTTCTGGATTCAGAGAAGCGTTAGCTTGCTCCAACCGCTGCAGAACTTTGATCACATGATCAAAGTGGTCCTCCTTTCTTCCGTACACACAGAAATCATCAATGAAATCACGAACAAACTTTCTTATGAATGGTTCAAACACCTTGTTCATGAACCTCTAAAACGTGGTCGGAGCATTACACAGCCCGAATGGCATCACTCGAAATGCAAATGTTCCCCAAGGAGTAGTGAAAGTAGTCAACTGCTGGTACTCCTGTGCTATCTTGATCTGGTTGTATCCACTATAACCATCACCAAAGTTGTACCACTCATGATCAGCAACTTCCTCCAAAATCTCATCTATAAATGGTAGAGGATAATAATCCTTCTTGGTAACTGCATTCAGCTTCTTATAGTCTATGCACACTCGCAGCTTACAATTCTTCTTCTTGACAATCACAATGGGTGAAACTCATTATGAGTTCTGCACCTCGTAGATGAAACTCGCCTCTCTCAACTTGTCTATCTCCTCCTTGACCATCATTGCTGTTGTAGGATTGACTCTTCTCTACTTCTGTTGAACTGGTCTTGCGTTCTCCTCCAATTCGATTCGATGAGTCTCGAGAGTCACCTCCTTCAAATCCTTGTAGCTGAAAGCAAACACATGGATATATTTTTGAAATATATCTAGGAATCTACTTTTCTCCTCTTGAGTGACATTGATACCAAATTTTAGGGTAGAGAGTCTTCTCACAATCTCTGCCTCACTCAACTCTTCTTTGTCAGGATCTTTCTCCACTACTGGTCGAGACAACAAGTCAATAGCACTAAGCTGATGTAATGATTCATCTCGACCAAATCCTTCGTCCTCAGACGAGGATTCTTGATCGTAAGAATCTCCGGTATCTACTTCTGAGACATTTTGATCGTCCTCCGTATCAGATTCCCAGTAGTCACTAGTGGGTCTACCAGAGTCAGAAGTCACAACTCCAACACCCGAGAGAGGAACTATCACTCTATGATCTCTAGGTCCAATCCGTAAGTATCCCTTGTGCCACCTATCAGTGGTGCGCACAGCTCTCAACCAAGGCCTACCTAGGAGCAAATCATAACTAGAGTCCTTTAACACTTGAAAGGACATCAATGTTTGAACTCCCATCACAGACACGACCACCTTCTCTAACACACCAAGAGGTCTTATCCGTTGCTTGTTAGCCATCCCCACGACAATGCTAGTCGGGCGAGTTGGTTCCATCTCCAACTTCTTCATCAACCTCTCCGATATGGCATTTACAGTCGACCCTCCGTCCACCAATACGTCAGAGACGTAATGACCATTCAACCGGACTTCAATCTTTGAAGCCCTAGTGCATACCTCTGAAGCATGCACATCCACCACACCAACTCCCACTGACTTTGATGTCTTACTCTTGGATTTCTTCTTCTTGCTTCTCTTAGAACTCAGTCCTCCTCTGAAAGCTGGGATTAAGTGCGATCAGTTGTCCAACAGTGATGTTGGCTTTTTGAGCACCCACATCTTCAACCACATCATATCCCGCTGTCGTGATGTGAATCATTTCACATAGTAAATGATTCACTTCTCTGTCAGACATTAGTCTCTCTGAGTGAAGTTAAGACCTCAGAGAAGTCCATTTTAGGAAGATGTTATATATTTTGAGTCTTAGTAGGTTGATTACCATGTTGATAGGGCTTAAGCTCATGGGTTGTATTTGCGTGTCACCCATGCACGCTTTCTAGCTGATTTAAGTTATTTTTCGGGGCTGCGTGTCGTTTTAGGTAGTTTAAGTTTTACGCTGGCACTCTAGGGGGTTTGACGTGGTAGCCTATGAGTGTAGATAAGTTACCACATGGTTTAAGGCACAAAATGACAACCAAATGGAGCTATGAATTCTCATTGGTTCATTTTTGTCTTTTGTGTAACTCTAAATTTAGAAACAGAGGTCTAAAGGGGATTTCGAGCAATTTGTGAAGACACTTCGAAATCTGAGAGCACAGGGGGATAGAGCTCGTCGAGCCAAGCACTGTCAGCGAAAAGTTTGATCGATTTGGAGCAATAAAGAAGGAGTTATGGCTGATTGAAGTTCGATTTGTGTCAGAATTGCAACACTTCTGTTGAATTTGGGGTTTTGAGTGTCATTTGCAGCAGAATCGAGGAAATCGCTTCAAAACTTCGTGGCTGTGTTCAATGTCAGCAGGGCTACGACTGTCTCCAAATTTTCATGTCAATTGAGTAAGTGAGTAATTCAGGGCGACCGCTGAAGTAGAGGGGGTCCGAAAAGCTCTCAATCTGGAGCAGCAACTTCAGAGAGCGAGATCTGGAGTTCTGTGTGGAATCAGGAGGCCCAACTTCACAGGAGTGTTCATCAAGCTGTGTACTGCAAATCCTGTAAGAATTTCCCAAAGTGATCGAGCCAATTCCTTGTTATAGGTCGAAATAACTGTCTGGGTACCAGAAACTGCCGTAATTTCTCTACTCAGAAAGTTTTTGCTCATATCTTAGTGCTTTGAATTGATCTGAAGCTGAAATTTCGTATGTGTATCCAGTAGAACCTCATTTACATGTAGGAGGAGTTCTGAAGTCTGAACCTTCACATATTTCTCAATCCTGAGTGTCAAAGTTCGTCAGCTGATCTTTTCATTGCTAGTTAAGCCTGAACTTGCTTCGTGAACATATCAAAAGAGCTTAGAGACTTATATGAGTGTTTTTCAGTATCACCTTGAGACCTGAAGCCTATCATGTGAGTAAACCAGCCACAGCCAAGAGCCCAACGCTTCCTCGAGTAGATTGAACACAGCCTTCAAGCTCATATCACAGCCAGAAGGTTCGCCCTTCCCAAGAAGACTCTCAACCTGACATCGCTTGGGAAGATGAAATGGTGAAATCCGCCATCCCTAGCTTCCTTCTTGGCTCCCTTGGTGTACTCGAAACATTACTCGAACGAGTACTTCTACTTGCTGACTCCTCCATGCAAACCGGTTCATCAGAAAATCGAGTTCTTTTCCTTTCTTGAGCTAAAAGCTCCACCGGTGCATGAGAAGAGTTTGAACTCTCTCCTTTCTCGTAGATGGGATCTCGCACAACATCGATAGTAGCCACCCCTTTGTCTCGTCCTTGTGATGGATTTCCTCCACCCACATTCATTCGGACAGCTTCGGCACCTCTTGCTCCGTTGTTAGGACAATTTCGCTGGAAATGAGAACCTCCACACGTCCAACAAGTGATTCCTCCAAAGTTACCTTGGTTGCCTCCAAAGTTACCTTGATTTCCTCGGTTGGGATTGTTGTCGTAACCTCTTTGACCTCCTCCTCCATCTTTGTTCCTCCATTCGCGTAATTGCACCACGTTTATCTTGAGATCCGCAAGAGTATCGGTGATGCTCTTCAACTCAGCATGGAAATCAGAGGTGGCAGTAGTCATCGCTGTAGGGACAAATGGTCTTGGCACCACCGTTGGAGTAGGAGCTGACGTTGAAGCAATCACCAATTGTGATGGTGCAGATGCTACTGTTGTGGTTACACCAAGAGTCAGAGTCGACACCAAAGCGGCATGAGGCGGTTGGATGATATCCCCTTCATCCAAACTCTCTTCCATATTTGTCGCAATCTTGATGACCTCCGCTTTGGTTGCTGGCTTCTCGTACCTCACTTGGGTTCGAATTGAAGGTCTCAACCTTCCCACCAAGTTCTTGGTCAACACTGCTCCAATCCCTGCCATCGTTAGCTCCACATTGTCTCCACTCTTCCGTAGGACCGTCCGAAACTGTTGCTCCAACTTATCCACCCTTTCGGCATATTGCTGAACTTTCTCGTCGTCCCGTTGCTTCAAATGAGTAAGCTCCACCATGAGCTTCTCATAACTCTCTTCTGGAAGAAACTCTTCGATGAGAGCGTTACTCAACGTCTCCCATGTGTCCTCAACTGCACCAGGTGTCTTGTTCTTCACTCGATCTTCATACCACGTAAGAGCAAAATCTTCTAAAAACTCCGGCAGTAACAACACCCATTCTTCCTTCCTTCTCACGTTGTTTCCGATGCAACTTCTTTTGAAGTCTCGAACAAACGGTTCTACATCTTCATTGTCTTTCTCATGAAACACAGGTAGCTTTCCCATCTTGTAACTACTCTTTCTACTCTTCTAATCGTCGTGCAATAACTATTCGCTAAAAGAATACGAACATCACCAATTCCATTCGTGAATAATCTACCATAGGTAAAATAAAAAGAAATGGTTGTAACAACACCTCTTGTGCCATCTCTTCTCCCAAGGTAATCATGAGTCTGAGTCGCATCACCGTCTTCTCCACCATCCGAATGACGATCTCCATCACAACTCAGCCGAGTCCTCCTTTGAAGTCGACAACTTCTCCGTCTCAGCTCTTTGGGTCTCGTCCAACTTCTCGACTACTGACGTAAGTAGGGCGGCCACATCGACGCACTTCTGTCCTCTTGATAGATCACCCACTCCACAACTTGGACAAGGATCTTCGCCTAGAAGATGAATTGACGCTGGTGACGATGGACCCACTCGAAGACTTAAATTAGTAAACTCCCGCTTCCCTTTAGCTCTCTCGGTTCTGATTCTAGTTGGACAATTCACTACTTTGTGTCCCAACCCTCTACAGAAATAACACCACAAGTCGGTTTCTACTCTTCTCCTCGGAGATTCTACTTGAGGTTTAGTACTAGGGTTTTCAAACTCGACGATAATCTCTCTCGAACTTTCTCCGACACTTACTATGACATCTAAACTTTGAGGAAGGTTTCTAAGTCTAACTTTCCAATCTTTTGAATTTCCACTCATGTTGCACCTTCTCAACCATTAAGTGGACAAAGTATCATAGAGGAAAATAATTCTACATCACTTTCTTAACTCTTCCGAGCTTTATACTGGAATTCATATATTATACATGCTATACACGAAATAAAATCTAATCTAAAATTAACTATGGAAGATATGATCCTCCTCACCATCGTTTGTACTCATCACAACAGACATCTTGAACTCACTCTTATAAGGATCCAACTCTACTTCACTAGGAGCATTCGTGGCCTCCACAGTGAATGATGCTTTCATCTCGGCTTTCTTCAAATCTGCGCCAATGGTCACGGAAGCTTCTTGGTATAGGATAAAGAGGGCACACCAAGTAGTATAGATAAGTGTTCGCAACTCATCTATACTTAACTTTGGCTTCTCCGACTCCGTTCGAACTCCTAAACGTCTCTTCTTCCACCTTGGCACCCGAACTGGATTCCCCATGAAGTATCTTCAAGACCTCCTTGTATGCCGAAACGTATATCTCTTAGTTGGTAAGAGATCTCTCCAAGAATTTTATGATCTCCAATAGCTCAACCTCCAAGCTACTAAATCATGAAGTTTCAACAGAAACTTCCCTAATCAGAAGAGATGGTGATGACTGTACAAATTTTCAGAGAACTGAAATTTATATATTTTCACTTCCCTCATGGTGGTCAACCCCCTCTACTTTGAAACATTCTTTCTCCCTCTTCAGACCTCATCTTCTCATGATTTCTTTTGTCCTGGATAGCTTATCAGCCACTCTAAAACACTGGAAATTTTCTCAGGAAAATAAAATTCACAAAAAATCTGACACTGACTGTAAACTTTTTCCAGAGAACAGAATTCCTCAACTCTCACGAATAAACCCCCTCAACTTTGAAAATTCATTGCTCCTTCTCTAGACCACCTTTTTCTATGATTTCTTTTGTCCTAGATAGCTTATCAGCCACTCTAAAACACTGTAAAGCTTCTCAGGAAAATAAAATTCACAGAAAATCTGACAGCGACTGTACAAATTTTCCAGAGAATAGAATTTCTAAACTCACAAATTTCTCTCCTCTAATAACTTTTCTCTCCTCCTTTCTCTACAACTCTTGTTGCACCCCCTCCTCAAACCTTTTCTAAGTGAACAAGATGTAAAGAATGACTTCGAATGCGTCATATATCACTACGGGATACACGAAAGATTCTAACGTTGCTAACATCGCGTTAGCTCTCTCTCCTCCCAACGTTCTCTCCATGTGTTCTCTCATAATCTCTTTTTGTCTAATATAGAACTGAACTCTAAACATTTTCAATGATCCCTTCAAGTGAGGTCCCGGCAACGGAATCAAAAATGTAAACCCTCCGCGGTCCTATCGATCAACTACCCCCTCGATCTCTCAACCTCCACGATCGTCATCCACGAATCTGCAACATGTCGGGTCTGTCTCTCACTCAGGGGTCACCTCTGATGGCTTTGATGGAAGCACATCATGAACTTGAAGGGAAAATGCTGAGTTCACTCATTCATACACCCACAAACTTATCAACTAAAAATCTCCTTAAACACATCAACTAAAATCCTCCATTCTAACGACGTCTCTCAAGTTCTCACATGCTAAAAATATCCCACACTCTCTATATTACGACAATGTGAAAACAAGGATGAGGAGCTCCTCTCTACTCCTCTATTTATACATTCTAGGTTTTTACTTTGGTACCCTCCGGTAACTCAGCCGTAACTACTTTTACCGAGTTTTACTAAGATATTACTTAAGGTAAAAGCATTAATCACATGGGCTTCTTACCTTTTCACATGGGCTTATTCCTTCAAAGTCAACAACTTCTAGAAGGATTCTGGAATATTCTCAAGGAATCTCGAATTTCCACCCCCCCTCTACACTAGGACCCACTAAAAAGAAAACATGTGGAATCTCTTCTTGTTTTTAATGCCCACAAAGTACACAACTTTAATCCAACCATTAATATCAAGTCAAAAATGAGATAAGGGATACTTTCCACTTCCTTTCTACCTTTTAGACAAGATGACAAGATAGTAGTGCTCACTCTTTAGCAAATATCTGAATTCTGTCAAAAGTACAGCTAAGTTTAACCATAACTAACTTTTAGCTAGTCATGACTAACTTGATACCTCCTTAAAGTACTTTGGCAGCAAATAAACATTCTCAACACTTAGTTATAACTAAACACCTTACTAATAGACAAACTTCCTATGTGTAACATAGGTCGTTACAGAACACGAACATGAAGGTTTCAAGCGATTTTCTCAAATCTGCTACAATTGACACCGAAAATCCTGAAATCACCAATTGCGATGCAATTTCAGTCCAATCCGAACTTCAATTTGGCATAACTCTCTCTTTATTGCTCCAAATCGATCAAAAATTTCACTCACAGCGACTAGCACGACAAGCCTTATCTTCATGTGTCTTCAGATTTCAGAATGTCTTTACCAAATGCTCGAACTACTCTTAAGATCCCTACTTCTAAGTTTAGAGTAACATAAAAAGACAAAAATAGACCAATGAGAGTTCATAGCTTTACTTCCCTGTCCTTTTGTGCTCCAAACCATGTGGCGACTTAATTTCACACATAGGCTACCACGTCAAGTCCCTAAAGTGCCAGTATAAATCTTTAAACTACATGCGAAGACATGTAAAACGATACGTAATATTGAAAGATAACTTAAACAAGCTGGAAAGCATGCATGGACGACATGTAAGTACAATCCATGAGCTTAAACTCTATCAACATGGTAAACAACCTACTAGGACTGAAAATATATAACATCCTCTAGAATCGACTTCTCTGAGGTCCTTACTTCACTCAGAGAGACTAATTCTTAACAGAGAGGTGAATTATTTACTATGTGAAATGATTCACATCACGACAATGCTTTCTGTAGTATATGTCAAGAGCGTCGACCTTTGTGCAGCAAGTGACGGATTTCGGTGGAGTTGGCCCTGAGTGTGTCAGAGCATGGCCCCAGAAACTCTCTTTTTGTCTCGATGCACAAGAATACACTTGTACAACAAGCGCGCGTTAATTTTCTTGAGGCTGCTACGCTTTCTCGATTGTAAATGTTGCCGTTCATTCTCGTGGTGGACTCTGGGATGAGTGTATGCGTACATATAAATTCGCGAGGTTTGTAGTTCTGTTCAACAATATCATCAAGGTTTCTCACTACGCATTCGGTGATCTAATCACAGAAAAACGGCTGTCTGGTCTCTTCACAACATCGGATTCTAGAGCTCATGCTGCGAACCGTGTATCATGTACATTCTCTCCATTCTTTAGACAAATTTCATTTGTTGGTTTGCTGCGACGACTCTTGACTGGTATCGGAGGTCCTTATTATGCATTCTTGCTATCTTCTTGTTGGCGATGGGTTTACGTTATTAACAGATCACCATCAGTATCGAGCGGGACTACATACCTTCAATTGTAGAATCGGATTTTGAATGTCTTTCTGTGTTTCATTCTTGGAACAATATTTGAGTGAGAAGTTTGTAGTTCCATCCGGATCTTGGTCTTCATGTCGACATGATTATCAAGATTCATGGAGGGTAGAGCAAGTTCATCACATGCAAGTCAAGGTATTCCTTGCTCGCATAACCCTAACTCCATAATCGGTATTCCATCCATGACCCATCCTCTTCTGCCGTCGGAGTTCATATTCGAGACGAGTTTACACGATGTCGTCTGCACTGAAAATATACCTGTTGATTATGAGCTTCCAACTTGAGGACGAATGAGTTTAAGCTCTTCTTCGCAGCTAATCTACCTCCGTTGTCCCGCGTGAGTCATCTTAAAGACGATAGATCAGATAACCCCCTTGTCGAATGTGTTGAGAGAATTGACAAGTCGTTGCTTTGATAGAGTGTAAAAAGATAGAATGGGAGGAATTTGAGTCGCAAAATGAGAGGGACCACATTGTTACATCTGATGCAAAATGAAGTCGAATTCAAGAAGACATGAGTCAGCGAGGGATTTTTGTTGAGGCTGTAAAGTTGAAGACGAAGTGGGAAAATTTAATGGGCGCTTATAAGAAAGTCAAGGGTTGGAATGCAAGAAGTGTACCCCGTATCAGTCAGTGAAACAAAAAACAAGTTGCCATCAGATTTTTCAGACAATTGTATAGACCTGTTTGAGTCGTTCTATGATGAGAGAGCTTGTATGTCACCTCTTGCATTTCCGAAAGCAATCATGTATCCCAACAGAGCAGTCCGGGTGCGCAAGAAGGTTCATATGAGAATCTGAATCAAGTTATCGAAGAGGAACGAGTCCAAGCTTCTGCCACTGCTAGTGAGAGTCTTCCAGTCAAGTCGAATAGGGATCAAGCGGAAAAATTCAGGTTTCAAGTCTTCTAGTGGACTAGTGGATTCCATGTCTGATTTCAATGATAGTATAGTGGACCTTTGAAGAAGCTCTGAAGAAAGTCAGGTTAGAGAGCCAGCGTGGAAAGAAACGCCTGAAATTTCTTCAAGACAGTGAAGAACGGCATACTGTAGCTGCATCAGTTCGTAGTCATGAACTGTGTTAGGTGAAATGTGAAATGGCTGGAGCACTTTCTTGCATTGCGGATAAGTTTTCAACCCATATCGGTCGTCGCTCTTGAGAGGAGAGAGAAGAGTAAATGATAGTTTCAATGTATTTCTTTGAGCTGTGATGGCTTCTTTCATTTCTCTCTCTTTCTGACGGGAGTTTGAATCCATAGTATAAATTTAGTTCTAATAGTGGAGTCGCATGACTAGTTGGCAACTTTCAGCTGTCTGTACATGCGTTTGTAGAGATGTTGCAGCTCTTCCTTGTGATCATATCATCGTGCATGTGTGCGGAAGTAATGTTGGAACTAACTTCCTTCATGGACGAAGACGAAAAAATTCATCTCTGGAGTTTGAAGAACTGTCAAGGGCGTGGATACATTATATTTCGACGGCTCATTTGCTTATAGCACAAGCTGTTGATGACGATGAGGTAACTCGATGGTGGGTGAAGGAACGTTCATTGATTTGATTTGATTACTTCTTGTGGCACAGTTATGATGATAGTAGATGGGTAAAAATTGTACGAATGTCGAAACTTGTTTTCATATCACTTGTTGATGAGCTCGCTCCGCACATCCGAGAAGAAAACACTCAGTTTAGACGTGCTATCTCAATGGAAGTGTGCGTGGGAGCTGCTTTGTATCGTTTCGCCACGGGGGCTAATTATTTTCATGTGGCTGAAAGGTTTGAGATAGGTGAATCTACTGTGCAAGAGATTATGTGAGATGTTGTGAATGCGGTGGTATTTGTACTTGGACCAAAGTACTTGACTTGGTGTACTGGGGTGGGATGAAACGAGTGTCTCTGGGTTCTATCATCGCTGTGATCTGCCAAACTGCTTGGGTGCTATTGATGACACCCACATTCGCATTCAAGCTCCAAAAGATCAGCTATGGCTCTCGATTTCTACAACCGTAAGAGATACCACTCTATTGTTCTCCAAGCATTATGTGATACTGACGGTAGTTTTCTCGATATACATGTAGGGTGTCCCGATCCACAAATGATAAACGTGTCCTTCGTGTCTTTAGTTTTTTCCAGAAGGTAGTGGATGGAGAAATCATCACAGAGTCTGTTCTTAGGATTAATGATGGTCTCCAGTTAAAACCTTATGTACTTGAGGATTCAAGATACACAATGTCACCTTGGCTGATTATGTCTTATAGTATCAATCCTTGTTCTACAGACTTGCAGATATTATACATTGAATGTTACACTAGAGGCCGTATCGTCATTGAACAGACATTCGAGGTTCTGAAAGCGAGGTTTAGAATTTTAACAACCGGGATTTGGACTGCACGACTCGTCCACGCTTGTTGTGTGTTGCATAATATTTTAGTTCACAACCGGGTCCATTCAACTGGTCGTTGCGATATGAACTCTATACCAGTATTTCCTACATGTGTAAACATCTTTAGAGCAGGAGATACAGATGGGGAAATCCGTTCTGCCCTTGCAGAACTTTTAGCTCTCGATGGATTTTAACTTTCTTCATGGAATTCGTTGCAGCTTTGTCGAAGACAAGAGGTAAATACTCGACTCATTATACACTTTCATTAATATTTCTGCAACTCTACATTACAAGCTGTGGTCTTCAAAAGAGACTCGGTGGCTAAGCTCGGAAGCTTCAGGTTGAGGTTCAACTCCTCAGTTAGCCTCTTAAAAAATTTAATTCATAATTCTCCACACGTCTCGAGAACCGACAAGTCGAGTGATTGAAGGTGATAGATCACTAGAGTTTCGGAACCTGCTGAAGTTTCATTCTTGAGCAATCCGGTCGAAGGCACCAGCTTCAGACTCTTACAGATGAAGTTCCTGGTAGCACTGTTTGTCCTTGTTTAAGCCTCTACTGAGATCCAATGAATGCTTACGAGCGGCGAAGTACAGTCAATCTAGCTTGCTACTGGGAAGAGAAGCGGCATTTCTTCGCTCACAGACTAGTTCTCAAATTTTTTCATCAGCAGTCCACATTGAGTTCACAACGCATGCAAAGTTTTAAGCTCTTCTTTCGACATACTTTGTCTATCCAACTACTGCCGAGATAGGAGGCAAGGATCCAAGAGCGGTGTTCAGCAAGCTTGATGCCATACTGCTATTTGATCTCCAACTGATTATGGCTGGCGGTCGTGGGACTGTTCTCCAAATCATCACGATAGTTGTGTGTAGAGCTGCAAAGTATCTCAAATTACACGTAGACTCTAACTTTCATTTATTATGATACACGTAGACCCTAAACTGCTATTGTGTATTCCTACGGTGCGATCTCCACTTTCAGTTTAGTGTAAAGTCTTACTTATTTTCGAAAAAAGATTAGCATTAGACTTGTAAGAAAAAAACAAAAAATATAGCAGTTCCACCATGTTCGACCTGTAGTGCGGTGGGGCTATAACTTTGAATGAAAAGACGTCCGTTGACCCCCTGCCATCCGGAATTTTGGCTGTGCACAGAAGAATGGAACAGGCAAGAAGAATGGGCATCTTCCATGTTTGCCTTCATGACTCACTTTGACTTCCGGAAGGAAGCAACAACAGCGCGAACGGAGATTTCGAAGGTGGGACGGGGAGATGGATGGAGAAATACTCCGGAACGTTTCAGGATGTCCACAAACAGACTGCAGAGACCGCCGAATCCTGGCGACTATCATTTCACTTGCAAGTTTCGGGGAGTACCGGCAAATAGAGTAGTGAGCGTCGATTGAAAAATGTGCATTTCCGAAGGTACACACAAAAGCGTCGTAAAATTACCGGTAAGAAACTGAAAACCCTTGCTCTAATACTCGAAAAGTGATGTAATTACCGGTAAAGTGCCGGTAAACAGCCAGTTCACTCGATAAACCAATGGGCCATAACTTTCTCTGACCACTTGCGCAGGTAGTCAGAGAAGAGAAGCGCCATGGCCTTCTATATCACGTAAAACAGAAAGTGGAGAAGTAAGTAATGTCCAAGGAGTAGGTGGAGTTCCGTCACTAAAGTAAGGTCGAGAGTTGGGACCCTTTCTGGCTTGGGCTGACGGTTAGCAGCCGACGGGTCCACACGCAATGAACGAAAAGTACAAAGGAAATTTAAAGTGAAGGGAGGCCGAAGATCTAGAGTACGCAACTCAATTGTCCTGCTGAACATGTTTCAAATGTCGAAGGTTTTATGAATAAGGTGCATGAATAAGTTGTCTGGTAGCACATGTCCATTTCCTTGTCGTCAGAGATGTCTGAGTGCGCCGGTGGCAGATTCTTATCGAACCGTTTGTTTTTTCCGCATAGAGTTCCATAGATTTTCCAGCCCAGTACACATCCAAAACCAAGTCCCCTCCAGTGTGTTAGAGCATTGACAGGCTCCAGGAGAGGAGCCAAACACTCAAAAGGGAGAGAGGCAAAGGTTCACCAAGAGAAATGACGGAGGGGCATATACCCTCTTGAATATACATGGGGGTTACAATGGGGTTGGGTCCCCATAACCTAGACTATACCTTAACTGTCTATACAACTAACTATTCTACCCTAACTGTCTATACAACGAACTACAACCATAAGTTTGACTATACTGTGCAGCCAATATATACCACACGTGGGTTAACTAAAGCTTGCACGTGTATTAACACAGGGCATCCTTTTAAAAGCTCACAAGTAAAATTGATGGAACTCCTTTCATACTGAGTTCCATATATAACAAAGTACCATAACCCAGCAACGTTTAACCCGAGCGGACCAGCACATCGAGTTGTTGGTGGCCTAGATTTCCACTGTTCTCTATATACAATTCTTTTTCCATTCTAAATACAACCAGATGAAGCAGAAGGGCATGTAACTTTCTCATTCACCCATGCTCTGGCTATGAAATCGAAGGAGTTAGGGAAAGCTACCTGCATTACTTCAAAACGTGTCCATCTGTTTTCAGGTTGCATTACTAGAAATACAAAGCATAATGTTGCTATCGAAGTCAGTACTCGGAGAGTGGTCGCTGGGTTGTATGTTACAACAGTACTGCTTCATGGGAATGTTGGAAAGAGCCAGCCTAGCACCACATTGCCTGGGATGAGAACTTGGAACTTGGTACTTGAAGTTACTCTAATTCCAAGAGAAGACTGAAGTCGACGGAAATTTCAGAGCTAAGTGGTGAGTACTATTTGGGGACATTGCACCAGTATGGTCACTTTTAGACAAGAAACGAGAGAGCAAGACTAACATACGACACTTTTCGAATTAGATTCGACCGGATCCAGAAGATTCATACTGAAGAAATTGAGCATTTTCAGTAGTACCTGATCAATTCTGACAAAGAAAACCAGACAGTAGTTTGTCGCTTCATGGGTGACAAGCAGAGAAGGCATTGCATGTCCGCAATGGAAACAGAGGGTGAAGCAAGGGAGTGAAATAAAATATACCTGAAACAGGGGAAAGTGGTTGGTGCCCTGACAACGACAACTGGCTTGGAAAGTACGAGCTCATCTTCAGGGGTACCTTGGAGAGCTCGCTCCTAAAGAGATCGTTGTCTGTGTCCTGCACGTGGGTGAGCACACTGTCAAGCTCCTGCTTTGTTGTTGGCCTTTAAACTTGCCGATCTATAGCAAGCTTATATCTGAACAGTGCACGCATTTCATCCACCATACTACTGCCAATTCCATTTATGATTCTTCATTGTATGATCTGAAAGATCACCCGTAGCCTAGCAGCTCCTGTGGCTTTTAGACCCCAAACATCCATGCGTAGTATCCTTTCCTTCTCCACAATGGAGCCAGCTATGGGTCTCAACGACTTCTCGGAACGGATCGCACGGAGAGGAAACACACAGAAAGGAGCGGAGACAGAGTAAAGTCGAACAAACAAGTTTCACTGAGGCCGACCTCCAAGAGCTCAAATAGACACGTATGTATTACCACCGTTTGACAGGAAAAACTCAATTTTGGATGCTTTCTTTGTGGTCGAAACTCATACCAGAAGCACTTTTCCTGAAGAAACGAACGAGCAGCCCTCATCCTCGATCTCCGAAGTTTAGTTTTCCCTGGCAGAATCAACGCACATGCAGAACTTGGCAGCGAAGGTGGGTTAGACTATAGCTTACAGAAACTGGAACAAAACAAGTAGATGGTTGACAGGGTACAGAATCTGACTTCAGTAGATGCAGCTCTATCTCCTACTTCCACCGAATCTCCTCTCTGGAAACCCATCTACACACAGCAAGCAACGTGGACCTCGAACTCTGAGGCTAAGGAAAAGCCGCCTTACGTTCATTTGTTCGAAGTTGTTGGGCTCCCAGAATTCTCTCATCAGTCTCGTGTATTCAGCTCTGCACTCCCTCACTTGAATTGCCTCGCATGGAGTCGCCCACTGCCCTTCTTTTCTACCATCTTCAACCCAGTTTGTGTGGCTTAGGTTGACTTCTCTTATAGCCGAATTGATTCGTAGTGCGCCGAGAAGCTCTCTGTAAGCTCCATCGTTCAAGCCCTTGCAGCTGCACAGATCCAGTTTCCGGAGTTTTGTGTTTCTACGCAAGGAGCGGAATACAGCTTCCAAGTCTGGTATAACGCAGCCATCCAGCGCCAGATGCTCCAGAACATCATTCGTCTCAAGGGATTTGGCCAGAGCAGAAACCGCTTCCTTATCAATCTCATGACCAAACAAGAGAAGTTTTATCTTCCTCAGGCTCCGGTTGATCTGCGTGGCACGGAAGACATATTCTACGCCTGGTCGCGCATGAACGGAAGGATCGTGAATTCTCAGTACTTCCAGCTTTGAAGAGGCCTCCACCAGTGCTCCCAGCTCCTTCCATGCTGCTGAATCGAACCCCTCTTGCATGTCCTCAAGTTGAAGATTTTTGAGAACTGCGTTTTCTTTCAGAGTTGTGAAAACCTCCTGCCACTCTTTGCTACTGATACAGATACCAACTAAATCAACTGTCTCCAGGTTTCTGTTGGCAGAGACAGTCAATGAAACAATCTGTTTGGGCATCCGCTGGAACTCGTCGTCTAATGACATCATTTTGAGCTTCCTCAAACTCTTCTTGAGGCAAAGCAGGCACGTAGAATCCAGCAGATTCCACAGGAATACGCCAAGTGATCCAACTCTCCCAGCAATCTCAACAGCGTTGAAAGAGTCATGTCTTGTAAGAACTTGAGCCCACCTCTCCGCGTCTTCGTCATCATCACATCTCCATTCAACGTTTGGCATTTCCTGGAGGTTTGGACACGCTCGAAGAATTGCGCGAACTATGTTAAACACTCCATCTTCGGTTGGATTCAAGTAGAGACCAACGTTCCTGAGAGTCGGATGACCACTCGACACCAGTGACTCTAAAGTATGACGATTCAAACCACTACCGACGATGTGGAGGGTTTCGAGGGTCTGATTGTTCTCCAGAAATCTTCCAAGGACTCTGCAACCCTCCTCGGCCTCTAAAATCTCGTGCCCATCCAAATTCAGCTCCAGAATTTCCTGGCTCGATTGCAGGGGCTCCAAAAGCTCTTTCAGTTCTCGGAGGTTGAGATGAAATCGGGGTAGTTTGTGGGAATTCCCCAGGTTCAGTGCTTGCAAGGTCGGGCAGCTGCCTAGTGCTGCCATGAGCATCAATCGGATGGTAGCAACCCTCTCTGCAGACAAATCTGCCCAATTCTGGTCAGCATCCTTACGTTCATGCTTGGCCCCGAATAATGTGCCGAAGCTCAGACTCTGCAGATCTTTCAGCTCGAGAGAGTGTGGCGCCTTGTCGGAACCCAGCTCGAGTATGAATTTCCTCACTGGGGGAGGAATTGGTGATGCATATACTTGCGGCTCGAGTAAACTTCTTTTCAGAACAGGGGAACGTACATGATTAACGTGACTGGCGATGGGGTTGCCATTACATTCTGAATCCTGAACAGTTTGCATGACTTTCGGTTCCAGCAGCTCCGGTCCAACTTCAAGTATCTCCTCTGGTCCAGTTATAAGACTTTCTCTACTTCGAGTCGCAAGCTCTGCCTTATGTCGATCGCCAGGGCACCTGGCTCAGCAGTTCTTCTCCATGATTACGTTTGCCTCCTCTAACTACCAAGAGCACGAAATCACTGTGCTTCTCCTTTCATCAATCTTTCTGCACTGCTTTATCCTCCAGTTACTCATCAACTGATCTGACTCATGTCAAGTAGAGTTGTTTTCCCTGAAACCATCTTGCAGTTGAAACTGACTATGAGTCGTACAGTAAGTAGGAGATTTAAGTATCGCAGTGAAAGAAGTGCAGTTGCAGTCTGATTCTTGATTCGAATAATTGTTTGGTAAGATTTGTCCAGTCAATAACTATAATCAGTGAATGAATTAGCCTTTGTGCTTTGCCTTTCTCTTTCCATACCTCACTGTGTACAGGACAGTTACAACGTAATTTCATGTAGTTGCAAATTCTGTGTGCGAAACTAAATCTCAAAACTTTAGATATTATTTTATTCATTTAAGAGTTCTATTTCTACTGAGAAACTACTTGTCCGTTTTAGACATGCATGTCCTTCACTTTCAGAAGGGTGATGACGTACTCCGAGTGTTGGCCTGACTTAATCAAGGTGAAAAGAGCAACGTGTTACCCTACTGGGCTACGGCACCAAAAGTGGTCAGCAATCGATGGTCTTATGTTTCTAGCAACACCTCGATCTTCTCTCCTATGTAAAGTCATGCACATGAAACAACTTGTTTGGTGGACAGGCAGGGCGGTTTCTGGTTCTCGTATCAGCAGATTCGTGTAGATCATGCTTAGGAGTCAGGACCACATAGAGATATGATGGAATCTGGTAAGGCTACCCATCAGACCATGGGCAAGCGGACGATGACTAACATGATCATATCTAGTTCGGGTATCAGTTACTATTCCGCACAAAGATACTAACAATATATAGGTTCAAAGATAAATGGTGAGTTTACCGAAATCTGTGGAAGTCTTGGATTTACTCGAATCAGTGGATTTATCTGTTGCCACAGTTTGTTGAATCAGTTACCAACTACCATCAGTAATGACATAACTGAAACTGATTATGTACAGGGAACAGTCATTTGATTGGACTGTCATTCCACAGTTACAAATGCAGTTCCATGTAGTAACTGTTACAATGCGTACGCAACTATATCCCAAACCTTGGGATATTATGTTTTTCGCTCCAAGAATTCTTTTTGCTTCTGATCCTGAAAGAGTTCCGCCCACTGCATGGAAGAGGTCCAAATGTGTGATGTTCCTCCTATACCATATGAATACCCTGGTGCTCCTTCCACCTAAACAAGAAGACAATTTAATTAGACTTGGATAAACAACTCAACTAATATATCCACCCGATTTTCTAAATAATGAAGCGGAAACTAACAATACACAAATATGTACGGAGGTTCACGGAAGCACTTCTATAATACTGTATATAAGCCCCGTCCTTTTGAAACTGAGTTAATTCTATGCAGTTTCCAGTACTGTTGGTGTACTTATATTTTTTTGGAAAAAGGCTACGGTACGCAAGCAAGCTTGTACTTCTGGTGTTAGTTTGTGATGACTGGACAAAAGTAGTCACTGTTACATTATAATTCCATCGATGTTACTCTTGTATGTTGTCAGTCCCGGTCCTCATTCATTCAGACACTTAGGGAATACCATATATAACACAGTCGTACTCAGACACTAACTTCATTCATGCAAACAGGGTTCACAACAGCATTTTGGATATATGATTGTGAAGTGCAGAAATGAAAACGTTAGTAAACTTTTAAGGAGGATCTAATTTTTCCTACCGAGCATGATATTTGTTCTTGATTGTCTTGAGTGAGAGTGATACATGAAGCGGCCCAATATGTAATGAAACCATTTCCGTCACTTTAAATTAATTGATGGTTTTTTTTGGCTTGGGATTGATAAAGAAGTTTGATAGAACTAATTATGTTCACTGGAAGTTCTTGACTCGCAGATCATTAATGACCATGCTCATGTTCTTAAAACTATAGATTTGGATAAAAATATCAGACAGTGCTCATATTTTACAAGGATGTTTTCTTTCTACTCACCCAAGATCTATGTGACTATGAAATCGATATGACTAAATATGCTTCAGGTGTCATGGAAAATCAGTTGTCTACGAGAAATATGAACTTTTACGTGACATTCCAAGCATCTCTACTTTTATTGGCTTCATCAACCAAAAAGATCTTTGATGAATGATTCGAAACAACATTGTAAAAGGCAGCATTCTTAAGTTATTATTTCTCTAATCTATAATTTAGAAACATGCTCACTTATGGTAGATCACAAATCTTGTTGAATAAGTATATCTAGGTATTGGTTGCTAAGTCCTCCAATCAAACATAATTAGTTCTATCAAACTTCTTTGCCACCAAACTGGCATCAATATGCTGACGGGCGTTGAAGTTGTAGCTTGTTGTTGTGTCAACAACTCTATTTGAAAACACTGGTACTGACATTATAAATTTAAGAAACTAGAGAGAAGTGATAATTCATGTATCATGCTCACTCAAGACAGTCTAGAACGTATAGCATGTTCATACTGGTATGACACCCTGACCGGAAACAGCAATACAGCAAGATTCGACTGTGGTGACTACATCGTCTTGGAGTTTTGCATGGTCGACTGTATCTTGTTGGTAAACTTAACCTTCTCTTTTGGTGCGAAAGACCATTGGGCAGGGGTGCTTTAAGAGATGAGATGCTCGTTCTCGTATCAGTTGGAGTATTACTGCAACCAGCACAGTGACCCATGAGTATATATATACTCGGTGAATAAACATGAGAAGACAACATGGATTCCACGAAAGCCAGGCGTCGCATTAACTTAACAGACAGGTCAAGGAATGTAGAAGGTTCTGCTCTCAGTTGGACATTTCTTCTCGGGCGGCGGGACCAGTGAGTGGTGTCATCCGTGACGCAAATAGCTCTTAATACACCTACATGAGATAGGTGAGGAAATAGTATTCTAAAGACCTTGCAGGCATCATCCCGTTGGCGATCACTGCATAATTTGTTGGACCGTTGAAGCTGGACCTTGCTGTTGTGAGATAGATGATCAGATCGGGAGAGAGAGCGGACGGCGAGAGCCTAGGCCGGAAGAGTGAGTAGGATCAACTTATCGTTGATCGTTCAACGTGGAGACGGGAGCGGGAGGGTAGCGGAGAGAGGACGTGCGGGGAGGGGGAGTGCAGAGAATGTAATTTGAGAGGGTGGAGTGTGTTGGGTTGAGTTATTGTCGATTTTTTAGATTTTTGTTTTTGTTTTTATTTTTATTTTTGTTTCAAAATTATTTTATTTTGTAAAAAAATGAGTGAATATTAAATATTTTTGAAGATTTTTGGGTTATAAAATTTTTGCCTAAAGTTTTGGAGAGATTTTTGAGAGTTTTTTCTATTACATATAATGTGTTTTTTATTTTTATAGATCAAGAATTTTTATTTTAGTGGATATTTTTGAGATGTTCTTATTACTAGTACCGTTTGGTTGGATATCGTCTTTTTTCTAACTATGGGTACTCTTTCTCTCATGAGATAGAAATTGATTCGAGACACATCATGTCTAATGTGCGATTGCAAAGGATAAAATTTCATGTGAGAAAGATGCACAAGAGCTATAATTAGACTACATGAGATTTCCAAGTTAGCCGAGAGTGGAGGTCTACACGTGCATTCATTATGACACAGTTAGCTTTTCTCCCTGGAGTTCCTCTTGAGTCGTGGGAGTGATTGAGAATCCACACTGATACTATTCTGAGATTTTTTGAGATGAGTTTTCCTTGTTCGTGTTTGTTTCATCGATTACCACATGCTCTCCATGAAGAGATGAGGTAAGCATTTCGTCTATTTCTCGAAATGTTGACACGGAACACCAGGGATGAGACGGTCTGATTATTGTTCCTCTTACTATCTCGTTGATGTTTCCGTTATACTCGAGGTGGCAGAGTGAGACATCTGGAGATGACGGTATGTCTTCGGAGATTTCATGCTAGTGATTGGACGGTCCTACAGGAGAAATCAGTACGTGCGACAGAAGATAGGAGTGACTCTATTTCTCCACGTGAGGACTCATCTTCCGTCCGCATACGACGTTGTAGGATGTTAGATCAGGTTGGAGAGTATAGTAGAGCTGCTAGAGCGTTGCATCATTTGTCAGTGACATGTTCTATTGAGGAGATGGTCACTTCGTTGCGTTTCCTTCACCCTCCACCGGTGACCTTCCACCACATGAGGTTCAGGACTATCAGACTGAGGAGTTATTGTGTCTCGATAAATCCTTTTTTGTCCAAGTCTTGTGTACAACTCCACGTCTAAGAACCTTAGACTGTAGGTGAAGAACATTATGAAACTGCACAAGGAATCTTCTGGAGGTTTGTCTAGGATAGCCTACGAGCACTTACGAGATTATTTTTAGACAGATGATCCTTCTAGCGGTTTCATTGAGCTTTTTTAGGTAGCGGCAACTGTAGCAACATATTCCTCATTCTATAACTCAGGTACTAGGGGTAGCTAGACTTTTGGTCATGATGAAAGATGATGGAAAGATTCTATCGATAGTCATCGGTGAGATTCTCTTACGACTTTATTAGTACCATTGTTCTTCAGCTTCAAGATATTTTTCAAGATCACATTTGTCCATATCAGTTTGAAGTTACAATGCTTGGAGGTTGTGAGTCCGTGTCCTTCGGCATTAAGACTCTCTTGGATATCCATCCTGTTGTCTTACAAGTGGACGTAGAAACTATTTTTAATAACATTTATCGCGCTTTCATCTTTAGGGAGCTCATGGATGACAGTGGATCTCTGATGAGTCTCGTTCCCTTCATGCGATCGTTCTATATTTCTTCCTCTTCTCTTTATTACCAGCACGGTCTTTCGATAGAAGAGTTACAATCATCAACTCCACTACAGATACTGTAAACCCTCTGCGGTCCTATCGATCAACTACCCCCCGATCTCTCAACCTCCACGATCGTCATCCGTGAATCTGCAACATGTCGGGCCTGTCTCTCACTCAGGGGTCACCTCTGATGGCTTTGATGGAAGCATACCATGAACTTGAAGGGAAAAATGCTAAGTTCACTCATTCATACATCCATAAACTCACCAACTAAAATTCTCCATAAACTCATCAACTAAAATCCTCTATTCTAACGACGTCTCTCAAGTTCTCACATGCTAAAATATCACACACTCTCTATATTACTCAAGTTGTCATTACGACGATGTGAAAACAAGGATGAGGAGCTCTTCTCTACTCCTCTATTTATACATTCTAGATTTTTACTTTGGTACCCTCCGGTAACTAAGCCGTAACTACTTTTATCGAGTTTTACTAAGATATTACTTAAGATAAAAGCATTAATCACATGGGCTTTTTATCTTTTCACATGGGCTTATTCCTTCAAAGTCAACAACTTCTAGAAAGATTCTGAAAGATTCTCAAGGAATCTCAAATTTCCACCCCTCCTCTACACTAGGACTCACTAAAAGGAGACATGTGGAATCTCTTTTTGTTTTTAATGCTCACAAAGTCCACAACTTTAATCCAAGCACTAATATCAAGTCAAAAAGGAGATAAGGGATACTTTCCACCTCCTTTCTATCTTTTAGACAAGATGACAAGATAGTAGTGTTAACTCTTTAGGAAATATCTGAATTCTGCCAAAAGTACAGCTAAGTTTAACCATAACTAACTTTAGCTAGTCATGACTAACTTGATACCTCCTTAAAGTACTTGGGCAGCAAATAAACATTCTCAACACTTAGTTATAACTAAATACCTTACTAATAGACAAACTTCCTATGTGTAACATAGGTCGTTATATTTTATCCCGGACTAAATTTTCGCTCCGTCCTCGGAGTGAAGAGAGAACTTTCGTCTATGAAACAACTTTAACTTGTCATGGTTGACACGATCAAATCTCCTTCCTCCCAATTCTTGAAGGTCATATGTGAAGTTGCTCCACACCTTATCTACAACAAAAGGACCAAAATATCTAGGAAGAAACTTCTTCCTAGCCCTCTTGAATCTGATAGCAACATACAACATTACCCAATCTCCGACTTGAAAAGGTTTTACCTCCCTCTTGCCCAATCGTTTGTCGTAACTCTTTTTTTGATACGCTTGAGCTCGTTCCATCCGGATCATTGCTACCGCTCGGGTCTCTTCCAACTCCATGAGTTGCTTTCTTCTTGATCCGACCACGTCTTCTCTCCTCGACCTCTTCAACTTTCGTTGAATAGTTTGAAAAATATCCAATTCGAATTGGATCGGCAACTTGGACTCCACTCCATAAACCAGTCAAAATGAGGAGTACCCAGTAGAAGTCTTTGTTGTCGTTCGATACTCTCATAAGATGGCATGTAGTCTCTTATCCCAAGTATGTTCCGCAGTCTCAACACTAGCATCTTTGGCGAGCATCATACAAAGTGTAAGATTGGTTTTCTCCGCAAGACCATTAGCATTTGGTTTGTATGAGGTCGTTGCTCGTGGCTTGATAGAAAAGTGTTGTAGCATTGCAGTAGTCATGCTCCTTACAAACTCTCCTCCTCTATCTGAGATCAACTCTAATGGACATCCAAATCTTGTGATGATCCTCTCTCATAGGAGTCTACCGACTTTTGTTTCATTATTCTCCCTCAAAGGTCTAGCCTCTACCCACTTGATACAATAGTCAATGGCGACTAAAATGTATCTATTGCCTCGAGGTGTCTTATTAAGAGGACCTACAAAGTCAATACCTCATTTCTCAAACGGCCCTAATACTAGAATTGATCTTAACGGAGGTGTTCTAGTAGACTTTAGAGCAAATGCTTGACATACGTCACAAGTTTTGCAATAGTCTAAATATTCCTTGAAAATTTCTCTCCAATGATAACCAGCATCCAAAATCTTGAAAACTGTTATTTTACCAGCAAAATGTCCTCCGCAAACAGTACCGTCATGAAACTCGTGCATTATCTTGAACGCCTCCTTCTGACCAACTGCTCTTCTTAGTAACCCATCTGCTCCTTGATGAAATAGAATTCTCTCCACCATGGTGTAAGGTTTGCATCTCTTGATTAACGCGTTACGTTCTCGTGTATGCATACCTTCTAGAAAAGAACCATCTGCAAGGAAACTCCAGATTTCCTTGTATTCGTCCGGTATCTCCTCAATGCTTGTGATGGTCATCAGATGCTCGTCTGGAAATGAATCATCAAACGATTCTTCTCCCTCATCATCATAAGCCCTCGACAAAATATCAGCATTCGCATGCTTTTTTCCTGGTTTATCTTTGATCACGTAATTGTATTCTGTTAGTAGGATCTTCCAACGAGCAATACGACCTTCGGCATTAGGCTTATTAAAGATATACTTTAAAGCCTTGTGATCTGTGACTATGAAAAATCTCCCTCCTAGCAAGTAGTGTCAAAATTTCTTCAATCCAAAGATCATCGCTAATCCTTCTCGTTCAGTCACGGAGTAATTCTTCTCTGCTAGAACCATCTGCCTACTAGCATAAGCTATAGGATGATCATGCCCATGTGCATCTAACTGACTTAATGTACATCTTATTGCTACATTAGAGGCATCCGTATACGTAATAAATGCTTTACTCCACTCAAGTTTAGCAAGTATAAGAGCTGTCACCAATGCTTTTTTCAGCTCCTCAAATGCTTCCTTTGTCTTATGATCATGCACTATCAAGTTAAAATCCACTCCCTTCTTCATGTACATAGTCAAAGCTATTGCTTTGTTTGAGAAAGAAAAGACAAACCTACGATAATATCCAACCATGCCAAGAAACTGCCTCAACTTTGTCAAGTTGATCGGAAATGAAAGATCCACAATCTTCTTCACCTTCTCAAGATCTACCGCAATGCCATTCTTGGAAATGATGTGCCCTAATAGCAGACCTTCTTCGCAGCCGAAGATGCACTTCTCTGGATTTAGAGAAGCTTTGGCTTGCTCCAACCACTGCAAAACTTTGATCACATGATCAAAGTGGTCCTCTTTCTTCCGTACACACAGAAATCGTCAATAAAATCACGAACAAACTTCCCTATGAATGGTTCAAACACCTTGTTCATGAACCTCTAAAACGTGGTCGGAGCATTACACAGCCCGAATGGCATCACTCGAAATGCAAATGTTCCCGAAGGAGTAGTGAAAGTAGTCAACTGCTGGTACTCATGTGCTATCTTGATCTGGTTATACCCACTATAACCATCACCAAAGCTGTACCACTCATGACCAGCAACTTCCTCCAAAATCTCATCTATAAATGATAGAGGATAATAATCCTTCCTGGTAACTGCATTCAACTTCTTATAGTCTATGCACACTCGCAGCTTACCATTCTTCTTCTTGACAATCACAATGGGTGAAACTCATTCTGAATTCTCCACCTCATAGATGAAACTCGCCTCCTTCAACTTGTCTATCTCCTCCTTGATCATCATTGCTGTTGTAAGATTGACCCTTCTCTGCTTTTGTCGAACTGGTCTTGCGTTCTCCTCTAGTTCGATTCGATGAGTCTCGAGAGTCACCTCTTTCCAATCCTTGTAGTTGAAAGCAAACACATGGATATATTTTCGAAATATATCTAAGAATCTACTTTTCTCCTCTTGAGTGACATTGATACCAAACTTCAAGATAGAGAGTCTTCTCACAATCTCTGCCTCACTCAACTCTTCTTTGTCAAGATTTTTCTCCACCGCTGATCGAGACAACAAGTCAATAGCACCAAGCTGATGTAATGATTCATCTCAACCAAATCCTTCGTCCTCAGACAAGGATTCTTGATCATAAGAATCTCCGGTATCTACTTCTGAGACACTTTGATCATCATCCGTATCAGATTCCTAGTAGTCACTAGTGGATCTATCAGAGTCAGAAGTCACAACTCCAACACCCGAGAGAGGTACTATCACTCTATGATCTCTAAGCCCAATCCGTAAGTATTCCTTGTGCCACCTATCAGTGGTGCGCACAGCTCTCAACCAAGGCTTACCTAGGAGCAAATCATAACTAGAGTCCTTTAACACTTGAAAGAACATCAATGTTTGAACTCTCATCACAAACACGACCACCTTCTCTAACACACCAAGAGGTCTTACTCGTTGCTTGTTAGTCATCCTCACGACACTGTTAGTCGGGCGAGTTGGTTCCATCCTCAACTTCTTCATCAACCTCTCCGATATGACATTTACAGCCGACCCTCCATCCACCAACACGTAAAAGACGTAGTGACCATTCAGTCGGACTTCAATCTTTGAAGTCCTAGTGCATACCTCTGAAGCATGCACATCCAAGACACCAACTCCCACAAACTTCGATGTCTTTCTCTTGGGTTTCTTCTTTTTGCTTCTCTTAGAACTCAGTCCTCCTCTAAGTTCTCTTCGTAAACTGGGATTAAGTGCGATCAGTTGTCCAACAGTGATGTTGGCTTTCTGAGCACCCACATTTTCAACCACATCATATCCCGCTTGAGAAGATGAAATGGTGAAATCCGCCATCCCCAATTTCCTTCTTGGCTCTCTTAGTGCACTCGAAACAGTACTTGAGCGAGTACTTCTACTTGGTGATTCTTCCATGAAAACTAGTTCATCAGAAAATCGAGTTCGTTTTCTTTCTTGAGTTAAAAGCTCCACCGGTGCATGAGATGAGTTTGAGCTCTCTCCCTTCTCATAGATGGGATCTCGCACTACGTCTACAGTAACCACTCCCTCGTCTCGTGCTTGTGATGTATTTCCTCCACCAACATTCATTTTGATAGCTTCAGCACCCCTTGCTCCGTTGTTAGAACAATTTCATTGGAAATGAGAATCTCCACAAGTCCACCATGTGATTCCTCCAAAGTTACCTTGGTTGCCTCCAAAGTTACCTTGATTTCCTTGGTTGAGATTGTTGTCGTAACCTCTTTGACCTCCTCCTCCACTTTTGTTCTTCCATTCTCGTAACTGCACCACATTTATCTTGAGATCCGCAAGAGTATATGTGATGCTCTTCTACTCGGCATAAAAATCAGAGGTGGTAGTAGACATTGTTGTTAGGACAAACGGTCTTGGCACCACCATTGGAGTAGGAGCTGACGTTGAAGCAATCATCAATTGTGATGGTGCAGATGCTATCGTTGTGGTTACACCAAGAGTCAGAGTCGACACCAGAGCGGCATGATGAGGTTGGATGATATCTCTTTCATCCAAACTCTCTTCCATATTTGTCGCAATCTTGATGACCTCTGCTTTGGTTGTTGGCTTCTCGTACCTCACTTGGGTTCGAATTGAAGATCTCAATCCTCCCACCAAGTTCTTGATCAACACTGCTCCAATCCCCGTCATCGTTTGCTCCACGTTGTCTCCACTCTTTTGTAAGACCGTCCGAAACCGTTGCTCCAACTTATCCACGACTTTCGGCATATTATCGAATTTTCTCGTCGTCCCGTTGCTTCAAATGAGTAAGCTCCACCATGAGCTTTTCATAACTCTCTTCTGGAAGAAATTCTTCGATGAGTACATTACTCAACGTCTCCCATGTGTCCTCAACTGCACCAGGTGTCTTGCTCTTCACTCGGTCTTCATACCACGTAAGAGCAAAATCTTCTAAAAACTCTGGCAGTAACAACACCCATTCTTCTTTCCTTCTCACGTTGTTTCCGATGCAACCCCTTTTGAAGTCTCGTACAAATGGTTCTACATCTTCATTGTCTTTCCCATGAAACACTGGTAACTTCTCCATCTTGTAACTACTCTTTCTACCCTTCTAATTTTCGTGCAATAACTACTCGCTAAAAGAGTACGAACATCATCAATTCCATTCGTGAATAATCTACCATAGATAAAATAAAAGGAAATGGTTGTAACAACACCTCTTGTGCCAAGGTAATCATGAGCTTGAGTTGCATCACCGCCTTCTCCACCATCCAAACGACGATCTCCATCACAACTCAGTCGAGTCCTCTTTTGAAGTCGACAACTTTTTCGTCTCAGCTCTTTGAGTCTCGTCCAACTTCTCGACTACTGATGTAAGTAGGGCGGCCACATCGACGCACTTGTGTCCTCTTGATAGATCACCACTCCACAACTTGGACAAGAATCTTCTCCTAGAAGATGAATTGACGCTGGTGAAGATGGACCCATTCGAAGACTTAAATCAGTAAACTCTCGCTTTCCTTTGGCTCTCTCTGCTCTGATCTTAGTTGGACAGTTCACTACTTTATGTCCCAACCCTCTACAAAAATAACACCACAAGTCGATTTCTACTCTTCTCCTCGGAGATTCTACTTGAGGTTTTGTACTAGGATTCTCAAACTCAACGATAATCTCTTTCGAGCTCTCTCCAACGCTTACTATGACATCTAAACCTTGAGGAAGGTTTCTAAGTCTAACTTTCCAATCTTTTGAACTTCCACTCATGTTGCACCTTCTCAACCATTAAGTGGACAAAATATCTTTGAGGAAAATAACTCTACATCACTTTCTTAACTCTTTCGAGCTTTATACTGAAAATCGTGTATTATACATGCTATACACAAAATAAAATCCAATCTAAAATTAAGAGTCTAAGATAATATCCTCATGACCATCGTCTGTACTGATCTTAACAGACATCTTAAAGTCACTCTTGTAAAGATCACACTCTACTTCGTCAGGAGCATTTGTGACCTCCACAGTGAATGATGCTTTGAACTCAATCTTCTTCGCATCTGCGCCGATGCTCGCAGAAGCTTCTTGATATAGAGCAAAAAGGGCACCCCAACTGCAATAGATGCGTGATCGCAACTGCTCTATACTTAACTTTGACTGTTCCGTCTTCGTTCTAGCTCCCAAACGTCTCTTCTTCAACCTCGGCACTCGAACTAGATTTCTCATGAAATATCTTCAAGACCTCCTTGTATGTCGAAACATATATCTCTTAATCGGTAAGAGATCTCTCCAAGATTTTGTGATCTCCAGTAGCTCAACCTCCAAGCTACTAACTAATGAAGTTTCAACAGAAAATCCCCTAATCAAAAGAGATGGTGCTGACTGTATAAATTTTCAGAGAACTAAAATTTGTATATTTTCACTTCTCTCATGGTGAACCCCCTCTACTTTGAAAAATTCTCTCTCTCTCTTCAGACATCATCTTCTCATGATTTTTGTTTCTTCTAATAGCTCATCAGACAAGCTACAATCCTGGTAGTTTTCACAGGAAAATAAAATTCACAGAAAATCTGACAATAACTGTAAAAATGTTCCAGAGTTCCTCAACTCTCGTGAATAAACCCCCTCAACTTTGAAAATTCATAGCTCTCTCTCCATACCACTTTTTCTCCTGATTTCTGTTGTCCTAGATAGCTTATCAGCCAATCTAAAACACTGGAAAGTTACTCAAGAGAATAAAAAACACAAAAAATCTGACAGCGACTGTACAAATTTTCCAGAGAGCTGGATTCTTAAACTCTGAAATTTTTCTCCTCTAATAACTTCTCTCTCTCCTCCTTTCTCTACAACTCTTGTTTCATTCTCTTTCAACTCTCCTCAAACACTTTCTAAGTGAACAAGATGTAAAGAATGACCTCGAACGCGTCATAGATCACTATGGGATACACGAAAGATTCTAGCGTTGCTAACATCACGTTAGCTCTCTCTCCTCCCAACGTTCTCTCCATGTGCTCTCTCATGATCTCTTTTTGTCGAATATAGAACTGAACTCTAAACATCTTCAACGATCTCTTCAAGTGAGGTCTCGACAACGAAACCAAAAATGTAAACCCTCCGCGGTCCTATCGATCAACTACCCCCCGATCTCTCAACCTCCACGATCGTCATCCGCGAATCTGCAACATGTCGAGTCTGTCTCTCACTCAGGGGTCACCTCTGATGACTTTGATGGAAGCACACCATGAACTTGAAGAGAAAAATGCTAAGTTCACTCATTCATACACATAAACTCACCAACTAAAATTCTCCATGAACTCAACTAAAATCCTCCATTCTAACGACGTCTCTCAAGTTCTCACATGCTAAAATATCACACACTCTCTATATTACTCAAGTTGTCATTACGACGATGTGAAAATAAGGATGAGGAGCTCTTCTCTACTCCTCTATTTATACATTCTAGGTTTTTACTTTGGTACCCTCCGGTAACTAAGCCGTAACTACTTTTATCGAGTTTTACTAAGATATTACTTAAGGTAAAAGCATTAATCACATGAGCTTTTTACCTTTTCACATGGGCTTATTCTTTCAAAGTCAACAACTTCTAGAAGGATTTTGAAATATTCTCAAGGAATCTCGAGTTTCCACCCCCCTCTACACTAGGACCCACTAAAAAGAAGACATGTGGAATCTCTTTTTGTTTTTAATGCCCACAAAGTCCACAACTTTAATCCAACCACTAATATCAGTGGGTCCTAGTGTAGAGTGGGGGTGGAAATTCGAGATTCCTTGAGAATATTCCAGAATCCTTCTAGAAGTTGTTGACTTTGAAGGAATAAGCCCATGTGAAAAGGTAAGAAGCCCATGTGATTAATGCTTTTACCTTAAGTAATATCTTAGTAAAACCCGGTAAAAGTAGTTACGGCTGAGTTACCGGAGGGTACCAAAGTAAAAACCTAGAATGTATAAATAGAGGAGTAGAGAGGAGCTCCTCATCCTTGTTTTCACATTGTTGTAATGACAACTTAAGTAATATAGAGAGTGTGGGATATTTTTAGCATGTGAGAACTTGAGAGACGTCGTTAGAATGGAGGATTTTAGTTGATGTGTTTAAGGAGATTTTTAGTTGATAAGTTTGTGGGTTTATGAATGAGTGAACTCAGCATTTTCCCTTCAAGTTCATGGTGTGCTTCCATCAAAGTCATCAGAGGTGACCCCTGAGTGAGAGACAAGCCCGACATGTTGCAGATTCGTGGATGACGATCGTGGAGGTTGAGAGATCGGGAGGGTAGTTGATCGATAGGATCGCGGAGGGTTTACAGTTCACTGTCAGCAGGACCACGAAAGTTCAGAAATTTTGAGTGAGTGAGTAATTCAAGGCGACCGCTGAAGCAGAGGGGGTATGAAAAGCTCTCAATCTAGAGTAGCAACTTCAGAGTTCGAGATCTGGAGAACTATGTACAATCAAGAGGTCAAATTTCAGAGGGATGTTCAGCGTGATGTAGACTCCAAATCCTGTAAGATTCATCGAAATTTATCGAGCCAATTCTTTGTTCTAGGTCAAAATAGCCGTCTGGGTACCAGAAATTGTCGTTATTTCTTTGCTCAGAACATTTCTGCCCATATCCCGGTGCTCAGATTTGATCTCAGGCTGAAAGTTCGTATGTGTGCTCAGCAGGGCCTCATTTACATGTAGGAGAAGTTTTGAAGTCTAAACCGTCACATGTTTCTTTATTCTTGAGTGTTAAAGTTCACCGTCTGATCCTATCACTACTAGTTCGACCTGCTTTCCGTTTCCTGAACATACTAGAGGACCCAACAGACTCGTGTGAGTATTTGTAGTCTCACGTTACAACCTGAAGTCTATCCCTTGAGTAAACAACCACAGCCAGAAGCCTAGCGCTTCTCTGAATAGCCGTATCTTAGTCTTCACGATCATATCACAACCAGAAGGTTCTGCCCTTCTCAGAAAAACTCTCACCACGACATTTGGTGCTTCCACTGAGAGATCTTGGGGTGATTGATCGTGGAGGTTGAGATTCTTATAAAAAGAAGAGATGGATCGGAAGAGCGGAAGCGTCGTTGCTACCTCTACGGCTGTTGCATCTACGTCCACTGCAGCACCTTCTGTAGCACCTCTGACTGCAGAGACATCTACATCTGATCTGGATATGACTGAGATTTTGAAGACGCTTGCGACCCTAGTCCAACAACATCCGATCCTTGGAAGGGATGAGTTAAAATCCACCAAGGCTTTGCAAGCGATTGTAAACAGATGTGGAAAGTTTGAGGTTGGAGATATTTCTAGATATCTGCGTGAGTATAGAGGAGAGATGGAACTGGTTAGAGTTATTGATGCTGAGATGATAGCCAGTTTCGAGTTAGCTGTGATTCCTGAATTGCGAGACCAAGTAGGGATGTGCAGAGAAGAAATCTTGGTATCTGGATGAGTTTTGAGCGATATCTTCGAGAGGAGTTTTTTGAAGAAGATTTAGAGAGTTACTAGGAGAACTTTTCTGGATTGGGTTGAGCAGCAACCTGGTTGTATGATGGGCTTGAATGAGATGCTGAGAGAGTTTGATCGGAGATATCGACAACTTTCAACTCTAGAGCGCATAACTTTAGATGTTAGAAGGATAGAGTTTTTTCTGCAAGCTACCAATGATGCTACGGCAGATGGGTTATGCTTCATGTTGGTTGATCGATCCGCTGAAGGAGGAGTTACTATTAATTGGAGAAGAGTCAATGATGTTGTTGCTGTACTAACGAGATAGAGGCATGAAAGAGTGACCGTGAGAGAGCGTCCGCTTGCAGAAATGATCTCTCAACCTCGTGCTGCTCCTCAAGTACAGCAACCTTCGGCTCCGGCTCCTAGATCTGTTGTATCAGCTGCAGTTCCTTTGATGCCAGTTGTGCCGGTTTCTGCACAAAGGACACATATTCAAAGACTTGCGGAGAACCAGGTCAGCACAACCAGATTGAAGATTTGATCCGGCAGATGCGAGAACTGAAGGTAGAGCTAGTTGGCTTGCAGCGAGAGCAGCCACCGGCGCCTGCTGCTGCATGTCAGGAGGTGCTCCTGTCTGTAGATGTATCTGATGTGACAGTCTTGATCATTTTCGAGGAGACTGTCAAGAGCTTACGGCTGTTTTACGAGATGGTGTGGTTCGCTACCAGAACGATAGGCTGCACCTTTCTTCGACTGGAGAGCCGTTGAACACGTAGTTTGGACGAGGAGACATGAGAAGTCTGCCTCAGATTGTCACGGCTGCAACTGTAAATGCGTTGATGACACCACCGATAAATTCTGATGTATATGCTGGACATATCAAAGCTTCTTCTAATCGTACGTTGCTAGATAGAACTGCTGAGAAGAGTAACGCTCAAGTTCCTTCTGAAGTACTGAAGAGAGGAGCCGAGTCCATCCGTAGGGTCATAAGGTGGAGAGATCTTGTTGATGCTACGTCTATCAAGGTATTCTTGGACGTGGATAGACACGTTCATTGGTAGGATGGTTCTGTGGAAGAAAAGAGACGGGTTGAAGTCTCTGAACTTGATACTAGAGTTCCAGAGGAGACTGGAGATAGACGGAGAGTCACCAGGGGATGAGCAGCTCCTCCTGAAGACATCCTTTCTACTTCTCAAGCTCCTCCACCTGCACCAGGTCCAATGGAGGACGTGCAGAAGTCTCAACAGGAACCAATGACTGCTGGAAGACGGTTTACTACCCAAGAGAAGAGGAAGGGATCGGCTTATAAGTTGATGGCTGATATCGAAACTTCTACTGATCTCAAGAGTATCTTGGAGCAGAGAATACTAGACGCGCGAATCGAGTTTTCTCTTCGGGAGGTTCTTGGTATTGCAAAGAGGGAGTTTCATGAATTGATCATCGACATCACCAAACGAAAGAGACAAGTGATGTCTGAGCAAGTAGAAAGTCAGATGATAAGTGTGATATGAGCTTTTGTGAATGATGCAGAGTTCGGGAAGGTACATTTTCAGGAAGCTGATGACATAGAGTATCAGCAAGAAGCGTTGGTTGCTGATACCAACACTGCTAAGTTCGACGATGAAGAAGCTGACGGTGAGAGTCCAGCTACTGATAGTGACTTCAGAAGAAGACATTGGGCTCGTGCTACGACTGCTACACGAGTCGTCTTGGGAGCATTGAACCTGTTGTTGCGTTAGTTCATCATGGTTCTGAGATCAACATCATGTCACGAGAGGTGTATGAAAGATGTCAGTGGCTTATCGAACTGAACCATGGTTGGGTGCTCCGTGCGATAAACAACCAGAAAGGTGAGTTATATGGCGCTTGTCCTAACATGAGGGTGAAGCTAGGTGATGTGGAGGTAGATCAGCACTTCTTCGTGTAGTCTTCTGCTTAATATCCTGTGATTCTTGGTCAACCTTATATCACTGTAGTTCGAATGGAGACCAAGGTGATGGATGACGGATCTCACTATGCTAAGATTCGTAGTCCAGATGATAGACGTTCGCAGTTTCTGACCGTTCGTACGAACCACGAACGAAAACGACAGACTTTGAGAGATTCTCCTATCTGTAGGAGCAAAGGTTTTCAGAAACCACTCTTGTAGGACGAGATAACAAGAGTGATGGATCTGCTGCTACTATGATCCCGCTTGAGCAGCCTCAAGGATCACAAGAGGCTGGTGAAGAGGTTGCTCAAGATTCAGAGAGTAGTTACATTGTACATAGTTGGAAATATGGTTTGATGACTTTCAGTTCTGATGATTGGAGTGCGTTCACGCGAGTAGAGGATTTGACTGAGAAGAATAGAAGACAGATGGAGAAATATGTAGTAGATCTGCGCTGTACAGGAGTTTTGAAGGAAGACGAGATGATTTCTGGTGTTTATGAGGAGTTTGTAGGTATACAGTCTTTTGTTCATTGGTTGGATGATTTAGATATGTTGATAGAGCAGTTGTGATCTCCATCCACTCGCGTAAAGTCTATGAGGAGGTTGTCTCGTGCTTATAGTCTCGTCCTCATCCGAGACTGGAGGGTGGATGGAAGGATGCAATCTGCTGGTGTGACATCAAATACAAAACTGTAGCGAAGAAGATGAAACCAATGGCGACCCAGTTATCTGTTGATTCACCACAACAGATGGAGTTAGTTGTCACTGAGCCTGTGCTTAGAGATCTAACACAGGTAGGACACAAGTTTATTCAAGAGACACTCGAGCAGTTCCAAATAGGAGGGGGTGGCTTCTTGATTAAAATGGAGAAACGAGCTTTCGAGCAAATGATTGTTAGCCATGGTAAGGCATTTTCTTTCTCATCTGAGGAGATTGGTTGTGTGGATCCTAGTGTGATAACTCTGATGGTTATCTTCACTATTCCTCACGTACCTTGGGACTTGAAGCCGATTTCAGTCCCTCGTGCCTTGCTACCGAAGGTCATTGAGTTACTAAAGGAGAGGATACGGATGAGTATTCTCGAACCATCTATGGCTTCGTACTCTAGCCGATGGTTCACTGTACCTAAGAAGACATGAGCCTTACGCTTCATACAAGACTTATAGTCAATCAACAACATCACGATTCGAAACGTTGAGACAAGACCTGTGATGGATGAAGTAGCTGAGGCATTTACTGAAAGATCAATCTATTCTATTGGAAATCAGTTTTCAAGTTACGATCAGTTTCAGCTTGCTTTGGAGAGTAGAGACTTGACTACCATACTTACACCTTTGGGGCTGATGCGGATGTGTACTCTTGCTCAAGGCGCGACAACTCAATAGTCCATATGCAAAACGTGATGCATAAGGTGTTACGAGAGTTTGTACCTGAAGTCACTATCTTGTTTCTGGATGATATCTTCATGAAAGGCTATCCGATGGAGGAGAAGGACGAAGTTGTGACTTCTGATGGTTGCAAAAAGTTCGTTGCAGATCACATTCGAGATGTAGAAAAGATTCTGATGCGTTTGGAAGAGATACACCTCACTCTATCAAGTACCAAATCTCGTTTTGGAATGTCAGAGATTGTGGTGGTGGATCATTTGTGTGATACTTTTGGGAGACAATCGAACTCAGAGAAGGTAGATGCTATAGCAAAGATAGCAGATTATACCAACATAACTGAGGTTTGATGATTCTTAAGAACTTGTGTGTTCTTTCGTGTGAGTATTTCTCATTATGCACACATTGTTGAGCCTTTGTATGCACTTTTGAGAAAAGGGAAGAAGTTTACTTGGCGGCAAGAACATCACGAGACGATGGAGCAGCTGAAAGAGATTCTGAAGTCTCCACCTATACTAAGGAGGCTTAACTACGAGAGCGGGAGACCTGTGATGCTGATATTGATACGAGTCCAAAGGCGATTGGATGAACAGTTGGTCAAGAAGATGTAGATGGTATGCGGTTTGTTTCTAGATTTGGAGCTCGGATCTTAACAGATAGACAGCGTAACTATCCTCAAGTGAAGTGTGAGTTGTGAGGAGCTGTTACTGCTATGAAGATAGATCGAGAGTTCGATTTGAGCTCGTGTGGTTTTAGAAACAAATTGTTTGTCTTTGTTGCGTATGCAAACTGCAATACACCAGACATAGCAATGCTACGATGGATTGCTTATATCCGGAGTCTGAATCCTGAGCTAAAGCATATAGCAGGGAAGGACAATCCAGTTGCAGATATGTTATCTAGGGCTCATTATACAAATGAGAATGAGATGTTTGCAGAGGTCGAGAATGAAGAGAAAAGAGACGTTTGGTGCCAAGTTGGTCAGCAGACTTCAGACTTAGAACCACTGCCGTTCAACGAGGAGTTCTACACAGCAAAGTTCCGCGATATTGGATTCTATCTGAGTTCATTATGCAGACGAGAAGGATGGAGTGATGTAGAGTTCAAGGAGATCAGACGAAAGACGTACGATTACCTTCTATGTGAAGATTATCTGTGGAAACATCCGAAGAGAAGAGATGGGATGTTTGCTAGAGTGGTGGGTGATCAATCGACAAAGCTGAATCTGCTTAAGGAGTTTCATGACACCTTGTGGGCTAGACACCGTGGAGTTTGAGCTACGTACACGAAGATGAAAGAGAGATACTGGTGGAAGGGTTTGTATCAAGAAGTGGTGGAGTTTGTTGGGTCATGTCTGCACTGCCAGTTCTACTCTACGGTCCGTTATAGAGATGAACTTGTACCTACCTATCCACCCAGTATTCATTTTCAGTGGGTCTTTGATCTTGTGATGATGCCGCCGAGACTGTGGAGAATGCGCTATTTGGTGTTGGCTCGAGAAGATCTCTCCAACTATATGGAGGGACGAGCACTACGAACGAAGACTACAGAGAACATATGTAGATTCGTCCTGGAAGATATCATCTGTCGTTATGGATCTATTGAGAGATTACGAGCAGATAGGTGCGAGTTGAGAGGTGCAGAAGCGAAGGAGTTCTTTGCTCGTTATGGAGTAAAGCTTTGGCTTACTACTGCCATGAATCCAAAGCGCATTGGTAAAAGTGAACGAGGACACCCTTCTATTGTTCACGCTTTAGTGAAAGCATGTGGTGGTAGACCTAGAGAATGACCGAGACTACTTCATTTGCTTTGTAGGCTGATAGAACTATACATTGTACCACGACTTACTATATGCCAGTTGAGCTTATGTTGGGGTAGAAACCCATCATGCTTGCTGAGGAGGACTTTCTTACGTGGGCTACGCTACCATGGGAAGATGGTATAGATATATTTCACTCCTTGCTTTACGAACTAGGCAGTTGGAGCAAAGGGAGGAGGATCTTGCTGAAGCGCAAGAGAAGTTGAAGGTGGCTCGAGTCAGAAACAAGAAACGTTTTGACAAGACTCATCGACTATGACCAAAGCCAATACGTGTTGGTGATTGAGTTTTGGTGTATGATAGCACGCTGGAGAACCAGCATCCTGCACTTCGTAAGTTCTTCGCGAAGATGGTTCAGGCCTTATGTTGTGCTAGATGTGTATGAGAATACCACTTATAGTTTACGTGAGCTAGATGGTACTCCTTTGAAACTATATGTGACCAACAAATTAGTGAAATTGTTCAAACAACGTGGAGGATTAGTAGAGTTGTTCAATTTTTTTGGAGTTCAAGCAGAGGATGACAAGAGACGAGGATGCCTCGGCTACTGAAGAGGTTGAGGCGGAGGAGAGTGACGATGTAACTTTCGATGAATCTTACAGGATTTGGAGTCTACATCACGTTGAACATCCTTGTGAAATTTGACATCTTGATTGTACACAGTTCTCTAGATCTCGAACGCTGTAGTTGCTGCTCTAGATTGAGAGCTTTTAAGACCCCCTCTGCTTCAGCGGCCGCCTTGAATTACTCACTCACTCAAATGATATGAAAATTTCTGAACAGTCATAGTCCTGCTGACAGCGAACGCGACCATGAAGGTTTGAAGTGATTTTCTCAAATCCGCTGTAATCGACACCGAAAATCCCAAAATCACCAATTGATGCAATTCTGACGCAATCCGAACTTCAATTTGGCATAACCCTCACTTTATTGCTCCAAATCGATCAAAAATTTCACTCACAGCGACTGACACAACGAGCCCTATCTTCTTGTGTCTTCAGATTTCAGAATGTCTCTACCAAATGCTCGAACTACTCTTAAGACCTCTACTTCTAAATTTAGAGTTACATAAAAGACAAAAATGAACCGATGGGAGTTCATAGCTTCACTTCCCTGTCCTTTTGTGTCCCAAGCCACGTGGTGACTTAATTTCACACATAGGCTACCACGTCAAGCTCCTAAAGTGTCAGCATAAATCTTTAAACTACATGCGAAGACATGTAAAACGACACGTAACCTTGAAAGATAACTTAAACAAGCTAGAAAGCATGCATGGGCGACATGTAAGTACAACCCATGAGCTTAAACTCTATCAACATGATAAACAACCTACTAGGACTCAAAATATATAACATCCTCCAGAATCGACTTCTCTGAGATCTTAGCTTCACTCAGAGAGACTAATTCCTAACAGAGAGGTGAATTATTTACTATGTGAAATGATTTACATCACGACATGCATCCCCTCTAAACTTGCATATCCTCCGGCACGTGCCAACCTCTTCATTCTTCTGTTATCGAGCCAATTCTCTGTTCTAGGTCAAAGTAGTTGTCTGGGTACCAGAAATTGTCATAATTTCTTTGCTCAGAACATTTCTGCTCATATCTCAGCTTAAATTTGATCTCAGGCTGAAAGTTCGTACGTGTGCTCAATAGGGCTTCATTTACATGTAGGAGAAGTTTTGAAGTCTAAACCATCACATGTTTTCCTATTCTTGAGTGTTAAAGTCCACCGTCTGATCTTATCACTACTAGTTCGACCTGATTTTCATTTCTTGAACATACTAGAGGACCCAACAGACCTGCGTGAGTGTTTGTAGTCTCACGTTACAACCTGAAGTCTATCCCTTGAGTAAACAACCACAGCCAGAAGCCTAGCGCTTCCCTGAGTAGTTGTATCTTAGTCTTCACGATCATATCACAGCCAGAAGGTTCCGTCCTTCCCAAGAAAACTCTCACCACGACAGCTATAGAATTGAAATCCCAAGAAGACGAGTATAGTCCGATATAGAGTCTTATTCTCAATCCTGCGTGACCTTAAACTGATGCGGCTTCTGACACCGCATAAGCGACAGTGCGATGGGGCTCTTATTTGGACGTCTTCTTCGAGAATCCTCAGATGATAACTGCACCGGCGAACAGACCGGAGTACCTTGCTAGCAAGTGCATTCGTGTGGATAAGCATGCTCAACCACCTTTGGGGAATTTTTGTTCGATATTTGTTATCAAAAATATATATAATTATTATAATTAATTTATATTAAATTTTATTCAAAATGTCAAGTAATACATAACTATTAAATGGTAAGGAACGTTCCAGAGAAACCATTAGTGAAGCAAATACCACCGCGCCTCCAAAAATATATAAGTATTAACAATATAATCCTGTTAAATTATTGGTTAAAAAATATTTTAATAAATTAGGCTTGCTGCACTCTTGTAACTTCAGATTTGGATAAAGTTTCGGGGAGAGAATTTGTCTCTCGCTTGAGGGGTTTACCTACATGCTGCAGTTCTTTTGTGTTACTTTACTGAGGAAAGCTGCGATTACACAGTACAACAAATATTTTAGTTTGTAAATATATCTATTTACTGATTATCAAATGTTTTTGTTTGAACTTTTATTTCCATATTTTGTCACAACTCAGACGATTCTTCTAAATACCACAACCCACTACTACTAGCTTTCAGAACCTACATCTAACGATCAGTATAAAAGAATATCTCTACTGACGAAGTGTTTAAGGTTTAGGATTTTAAATTAGACTGTAGAATCAAAATCTTTAACCTTAAATAATATGAAGAATAAAGAATAGTTATGAATTTTACTGATATAGATCACGATTATTTGATCTCGACTAGTTGCTCATAAGAGACTCCATTATATCTAGTTTCAACTCAGATATCACATATACGTCAAAGTACTTTAGATAGTTTGGTCCAATGGAATCATAGTAGTTATTCATCTTTTATTCATCAATTATAAAAGAACTAAAAAGTTGTAGTTATGATACATAGAACGCCATTCAACGCAGTTGGTGGATATGATAGTGTATAGTTTCAACAAGTAGTGTAATTTGTCTTTTTCTGTTTTTAATTTGTGTTAATATGCTCTTTGTCTACTTATGCAGAGCTTCTTTGAGTGAGGGGAGACTCAGTCGTTACAATTGCAATTAGCTCTAGAAACTGGACTTTTCAAGTTGAAGAGTTTGGTAGACTAGAGCAAAACTCTGAATTGATGCTTCAACATGAGTAACAATTGCAAGCACATTATACATTATCCTCTCCATGAAGACGAAATCCTTGAGCCTTGAGCCTTGAGCCTTGAGCACCGCTCAGATGTCGGATCGCGGCTTCCTATTCATGATCAGTGACACTACAGCGATAAACGAGAATTACGTGAAGCTTTAGGGTTTAATCATGACAGTACCAAGGAATTAGATTAGTCAAGGTGGACTCACCCTGTGTTCTCCACAGGGACAGTCACGCGTCCATATGCCTAACCATCGATCGACTCTCAGCTCCAGTCAAACCTCACACTCCTATCAGGAGCTAGCGCAAGGTGAGGTACGAGCACCACGCGTGGGCAAAAAACGACTCGATCTATCTCTCCTGTCACCAGAAACGTCTGTCCGTGGGAATTCGAATACTGATCTTGCAATTGGCAGGTCCAATTGTATGGCTTGGAGAGAATTCATAAGTACCACGGTCCACGAACAGATACTAATCAGTAAGCCTGCAAGCTAGATAGATGACTTACCTTGCTGTGATTATATGTACGGCTCATCATCAGTATACTCGGGCCCTTACTGAGACTTTTGAGAGCATGAACTTTCAGTGAACTCAACCAAGAGCATGTACTTTCAGTCAACTAAGTGCCAAACCAAAAGTGCCGAAGAATCTGAGTCGAATCGGATCCATCCATACCAAAAATTGACATTGCGAAGTTAGTGCGGCCCGTGAGAGTGTACTAATGGGCGAGGTGAGCTCGTATATAACAGAAGTGTTCGAGCTTCCACCTATCCAGGTCGGTCTACAAAAACCTCACCTTCAAACTGGTTCGAGCAAATTAAAGCAGTGGCGTTAAAGCTCGAAAGCAATGGCCGCAATCAATAGGCGCCGGCAGGAAGGTCGTCGGCACGAGAAGCATGTAAGCGGCGCAGCTTGGCGATATACATTCCACGAGAGTCTTGCAACTCACCAACCACAACCACCTTCACGATTCTGGCCAGGCTACCGTAGGACAGGTCAGCCACGTAAATGAGATAACACAAGCGCTCGATCCGGCTTATCAGTATTCTCCGTCATGTCGAACATTCGCTCGACTCATCTTGAGCAGAATCTGGTTCTGAACTTCAAAAGTCCCACCTATTCATAGACACTGGGATTCCTCTCCGACTTCAACCGATGCATCTGCAGGTACGCCCTGGCACGGGAGCAAAAAGTACTGTTGATCAACTGTCGACCTGCACAGAGTATCGTGTTTGAGTCCGTTGGAAGGCGACAGTGGATCGATATGGTTCACAATCTTCCATAACTTTCTGCAGAAGCTACGGATCGGTCATCACGACATCCGTGTACACTGAAGAAGAAAATTGCGTTGCGAATAAGGAAGAAGAAGGTTGAGCTCTTGAGCCGATCGGATCTCTCGAAAGACCAATGTAGCAGCAGCGTGCAACAGTTTCGAAACAGTAGCTGATTCCGATGTGGTCCGTTCCATCCCGGCCCGTTCACCTCTCACGTCTGAAGCAAGTTGCGTACGCGTGCATCGGGGAACAGCTCGTGGGTCGATGGACTTTTGGGAGAGAGAAAGACAAAAGACCCGCACACTGTGGAACGAGCGAACAGCTGGTGCCTCTGCAGGCAGGCTTGTCAGCAAGGAAGCAAGTTCAATCATAGCCCAACGAGCGATCGAGAACGAGCGCAGGTGCCACGGTAACAGTGGTGTACAGAGCTACTGCTCTATGTCGCTTGATGATTCTCAAGGGCTGGGTAATAAAATAAGCGGTAAATCTCATGAACGAGCGAGCGGAGAGGGAGCACGATCGGTTCGAACCTTTGCATCCACGGCATTCCAAGCAAGCGGTCGGGCGGAATATTCTCTCTCTCTCGGACCAAAAAGCTGTTCACTGTCGTAGAAGATAGACACCGAGTCATCACTGGCAGAACACGAACTCTTCCTTATCGATAGATCTCATGATTTCTCGGTCTGCCTCTAACGCCTTTTCGGCTCGTGCGGAGGTCTCGTAAAAGCACTTTAAAATAGACTCGATCGAAAAGCTAAGCAGAGGACTTCAAGAGAGGTGGTCGATCGTCACATAAGATTGAGCACGAGAAGTTTCTCGATATATTCACTGACTCGTTGATTTGTGTGGTATATAGATCCATACCGACCGACCGACCGACCACACACTCATCCGAAAGAACTATACATAATGGCTCCTGAAAGAATTGTTGGAGTGGCTCTCGACTACTCTCTCCCAGCCAAGTACGCGCTTACATGGGCTCTGAACAACATCGTGAGAGCAGGCGACCACGTGCTCCTGCTGATCGTCCAGAAATTCGAGCAGGAAGTTGGTTTGTCGAACTTGTGGGAGGAGAACGGATCTCCTATGATCAGTTTGACGGATCTCGTAAACCCCACTGTCAGCAAAACCCACTACCACTTGGCACAAGATGAGGCTTTTTGCGAGCTGCTCAAGACAGCTTCTGAGGAGAAGCAGCTGACAATCGAGGCGAAGATCTACTACGGCGATGCTCGCATAAAACTGACCCAAGCTGCCGAGGAACTGAAGCTGGCCTGCTTGGTGACTGGAAACCGTGGACAAGGAAACGTCAAGCGTATGCTTCTCGGAAGCGTCAGCGACTATGTCGTCCACCATGTCCGCTGTCCTGTGGTCGTTGTCAAGCAAATGGACGAAAAGAAGTGATTATACGGACCCTTCTGCTCAACTCGTCGTCAACATCAGAGTCACCCGCTGAGTGTCCTTTTGTCGATGTTAACGAGGAAAGTTGTGATTAGCGCTAAGCTGGTTTCATTACCGCTCACTTAGCTCTGATATCAACATCCCCTGAAACGAAACCTGCAACGAAATCGGACAGCTCAAATCTGACAATTCAAGCTCTGGTTCCAATTTCGCTCAACTTAACGAAACCTGCAGCAGCGGGCGAAGGCGAAAGGAGTGATGCGTGCGTGCTCGATCGGACTCCGACTTACGTGATCGACAAGCTTATGAAGGTTGGATGATGAAATGGACATCGGTTGTGCTAGTTAGAGCCTTATTAGTCATACGATAGTCGAAGGTCAGCGCTTAACTAGCATTGGTCACAGAAAGAAAAATATATTTTGCTAGGTACATGTGCCATGGTTTACAACTTGTATATATATACCTTTCTACTAAATCTGACACTGGCCCAAGAATTAATGTGTTTCATGAACACAAATTTTCTACAAGTTTCTCTTGGTGCAGACTGCTCGAGACTACTATCTTACCTTGCTTATCTGTTGAAGCTGTTGAATCTGTTGAGACCTGAATCCTAACAAGGTGCAGCGCCATTACTAGCTAGATCTATGCATTTGCTTCAGAGATTGAAGTAAACGGAAGGGTACGAAAGAAACGTTACGGTTGACTGTATTGAGAGAGATCTTGATCTCATTGTGGATGACAGAATATAGCTTTACTTCAGTTGGACCAGGTTAGATTCTATTTACCACATGAAGTACGCTATCGATTTCCCCGATTCGGATTTGGTCTCCTTTACTTCCTTCCTAAATCATCACTATCCTGTCCAAGACATATAACATGTTAAAGAACCAAACCAAGTGAATACTCTCCACGGTAGAAGTTATATCAGTAAAGGGAAGTTATATCAGTAAAGGGATCACGACTCATCATCAACAGAAGAACTTTGCCACTCCTTCGAGATAACCATAGGAGTAGGCGCAGGCTTGCACTTCTCCATCTAGAAATCCTGAAGTATACTTTCTGTGTATCTTGCCTGAGAGAGGTATAACATTTCGTTGTGTTCCAGAAACTGAACTCCAAGACAAAAGTTGAGAAGTCCTAGATCCTTCATATCAAATTCTTGCATTAAAGCTTGCTGAATTTTCTTTACTCCTCCTTGATTACTTCCAGATATTATCATGTCATCCACGTAAAGTAACACAATACCGTGAGAAGTAATCAAAACATAGAAGTTTGGATCACCTCTTGTAGGAGAGAAGCCTTGCTGCTTCAAGAAAGTGTCTATTCTTGTGTACCAAGCTCTTGGAGCTTGTTTGAGGCCATACAATGCCTTGTGCAGCTTGCACACTAACTGTCACCTCCTTTACGAACAAACCCAGGTGGTTGCTGTAAGTAAATATCTTCTTCAAGAATCCATTAAGAAATGCATTCTTAACGTCCATTTGTAAACACTTCCAACCATGTTGTTTTGCAAGAGCACAAAAAACTCGAATGGAGTTAAGTTTTACCACAGGTGTGAAGGTCTCTTGAAAATCTTCTCCTGCAGTCTGCAAATAACCTTTTGCAACAAGGCGAGCCTTGTATCTCTCAATAGTTCCATCCTCGTGTCTCTTGATCTTATAAACCCACTTACAGCCAAGTGCTTTCTTGTTTGTTGGAAGAGGTACTAAGCTCCAGGTTGCATTTTTTAGTAATGCATCATATTCTTCTTGCATAGCACGTCTCCATTGATCTTTACTGAAAGCCTCCTTGAATGTAATTGTTTCTCCATCACTTTGAGCTTGTTCTTCATCGTTCTTTGAAGTAGGTGTCAACCAAGACACTCCAACAGCAATCTGGACTGATAGCATGAGTGCAATAGCATTGGCGAAAAACCCAGTGCACCATGCTAGAACAAAGCACATTGAAGTGCAAGTCCACTTCATCAGGAAGAAAATAATTTCAGGAGAGGTTGTTACTCAATGGGTAACAACTGATGACCAAACTGCTGATATATTCACCAAGCCTTTGTCTTCATACAGGTTTCAAAAATTGAGACTTGAACTTGGTGTATATTCAGTACCATTGACATTAAGAGGGGTTGTTAAAGATAATGTCTAGTCTATAGTCACCTCTAATGGTCACATCTATAGTCATCTCTATAGTCTCTCTATAGTCACCTCTATAGGCACATCTCTATGACTAATGACTGACTAGTGACTAACCTCTTGTCCATAGGTTAGAGTATATAACAACCCTCCTCTTGGGAGATGATCAACTAATGAAGAGTCTACGACGTGATAGAGGAGGAGAGTTCACTTCCAAGGCTGCTGACAAATATTTTGCTGAGAAGGGGATACTGCGGCAGTTGACTACAGCTTACACACCTCAGCAAAAATATCATCTCCCAAGAGGAGGGTTGTTATATACTCTAACCTATGGACAAGAGGTTAGTCACTAGTCAGTCATTAGTCATAGAGATGTGCCTATAGAGGTGACTATAGAGAGACTATAGAGATGACTATAGATGTGACTATTAGAGTTGACTATAGACTAGACATTATCTTTAACATAACACACTGCATATGGAAAACATAAGGTACAAACTCATAGCACAAATATCCTTCCCACAGCCTTGTCATCTAACTGTTGTTATCGGAAGAGGTAAGTGTTATGTAGAAATTGTTTACTAAGTTATTGTGAAAAGTTAATTCGTTTGTAATTAAATGATAACTAGCCTGGAGTTGCGGTGAGATGTAGATATAATCCATAAATGAAGAGTGGACTCACGCACTGCAAAACTATAACTGGGAAAGCTTGCTAAAAGAAAGACATCAATTTAATCCAAATATTATTTTATTGTATCCTTAAAAAAGAAAAAAGAGGTTAGAGAATGAATTAATAAAAAACCCTCAGGCCTTCTAACTGTACAGTAAGTGAATCTTCTTACTATCAATCGTAACAACATACTAACACAGGCGACGAATCGTACACTAAAGTATAAGCGTTTCTGTTCTAAGTTTCATTACACGAATTGTGATCTACTTTATAATCAATTTTTATGAGAGTTGTGCAAGGGATACTTTTGACCCATACTTCATCAATTTAGAGAAGTGGTTGGAAATCGATTCAGACGAGGACGTGGTTGGATGTATGCATAGTGTCGTCACACCGTTGTTGTGAGACATGGATGGGATCTAAGGGATCATGAAAGGCCTCGACGATACTCGGATACAGTAGGTATCATTGAACTGGATGACTTCATCCAGGAGTTTGACAGTTGGTGCGATCTGCAACAGATGTGAAATCCACAATTGTTCACACCTTTCATGACGTGGAAGGGTTTGTTCCAACACTTGGAAAGACCACCGATGGATGATTATCATGTGTTCAGGCGAGACTACAGCGTGGAGATTGAGTTGTGGAGACAACATTGGTCTACCAAACTACGTTTCTATCACTATTGGTGCAGTTTAAGGAGGCGTAGCACCTACAAGTTTGGATGCCAGTAGCAATGATACATCCACGGGTGACGGAGTATCTACTACCAACGGTGTGTCCACTAGTAGTGAAACAGGCCGTAGTATGAGCGAGATACCACTAGGATTTAATCATGTGGTTCAGTTCTTCTAGTGTTTGAGGAAGAACTATCAGGGTGTACGGACCGACAAGTTGAAGAGTCTATAGGAGTTTCAGCGGAAGACTGGAGAGAGCCTACGTGAGGCGTTTACTCGCATGAGGCGGTTGATCAGTGTTATCCAAGGGGTGACGGAAGCACAAGCAGTCCAGTTCTGGTATGAGATACTGGACTGAGAGCTGCGTAGGAGAGTCAGAGATGTGACTCTTTTTAGAGACACCGCTCCGACGTTAGCGGTTGTCTTTTGTCTGACTGAGCGGATTGAGCTCAACATGGTGGAAGAGAGGGTGGTGACTGCTGGGTTCAGCAGGGAGGCACCACATGAGACGATCACCTCTTCTCGAGGATCACAGACTATGCAACAGCGTGGTGGTGGTGGTGGTAAGGATCGTGCTGAACAGTCACGATCTTAAGGAGGTGTTGAAGGACCTAGTGGACAGAAGCCGTCCTTCTTTAGTCAGCAGCAAGTGGATCCTTGCTGGACGTGATATGGTCCTCATCAGCAGAAGAACTGTTCACACAAGAGAGGTGGTTATGCGACATTTGGGACGTCTCAAGTGATGCCTAGGCAATGTGAGCATTGCAGGCGATCAAGTCACAATAGTGATCGTTGTTTTGATCTCCACCCCGAGCTACGATAAAGGAAGACTGATCGTGGACGAGACGGAGGAGCTCAGAGAGGCAGTGGTGGTCGAGTTGGAGATAGAGGCCCAACACCTGAGAGAGGACCAGTCGGTCCACCACCTACTACGACATCAAATGCGAGTATGGTTGCTCGGATTGAGCAGTTGGAGCAAAGGATAGCTAGTATGACTATGGCTCAGCGGAGATCTAGTTCAGGAATATAAGCCTCCACGTCTTATGAAAGATAAGGAGTTAACTTCAACTTCATGGCTGGTGTGGCGCAGATTGAGACATCTGAGTAGATGCGTCGGTGGAGTTGGATCTACAACACGGAGAGGCTAGTAGACATGTCAAGCTTCCTCAGTGATTCACGTTATCGGAGGCGTTGAGGACCACGTCTATGTTACTAGACGACCTACCGATGATGCAATGGAGTTGGAGACATCGACATCCATGAGTGGGATGATGCGAGTCAACACTCGACGTCTATGGATGCAACGTCAAACTCGATGTTGGAGGCAGCTACAACAGTTTTGCGAACCCTATTATTTTCAGCCACGCATATGAGGACACTGGGAGTCAGCTTGGCTCCAGTGTTCCAGTTGACGGTCACGCTCAGTGAGAGTGAGGATGTAATTACCTCTAGTGCTGAGGTGGTTCAGTGAGAGACGATAGTTGTGTCCATGGAGTCGAGGATCAAAGCAGCTAGCAGTGGTACTTGGCAAGCGACGGCTGCTAGATTAGATGAGTTACTAGCTAGGCCGGCGATTGACCATGCTGGTTTGGCACCAGGTGTGGTGTTGTTGGACAAAAAAATTGATATCTTTTGTTTGGTAACACCTTCAGAAAAATGTATCGATCGCAGAAAGTCTTATTAGACTCTAGAGCCCAACCATTGATGTTGAGAAAAACGACGTGCATTGGTTTGGGTTTGAAGAAGCTCGAGGTGGAGAGATGTTCATTCCAGCTGCAGACATCTCTAGGAGGATCAGGGGGTACAGCTACACATGACACGCGAGATGGTGAAGATGAAAGTGCGATCAGATCATCTCATATATGGCTCTATGGTGAAAGTCAAGGTCATTGTTACGATCGCAGAGTCTTATGATGTGTTGGTTGGAGGTGTTGTGCTATATCCTATGGGGTTCGTGATCGACTATTGGACGGAGCCAGCATCTTATAGATTAAGTTGGCAGTCCGGTGAAGGACGAGTGAGTCGCTTATCGATACGATTCAGTGCTAGAGTTGAGACAACGGAGCCTACATCAGAAACGATGACATTTGTTGTAAGATTCAATTCGGTCATCACTTGGTCGGACGAGTTGTTAGAAGACAATGCCCATGCGAAGGATACTCTAGTCTTTGAGGAGGTGGAGGACATGCCTAGTATGACTACCTAGTACCATCTGCCTTGGATGTTCCACTCTGGAGTTGAGTTGAGAGTTGCAGCATTATGCTGATCGGTTGGTGCAGCAAGCTTGGAGTGAAGCCTTTGTACCGCTAGTAGAGGAACAAAAGGTTGTTCCTGCTATTGGTCTTGTGACCTTATCACCGTTGGATACGACTCTCATTGTATGACAATATCCAGAAGAGGGTGTGTGTGTGTGCTAGAGCTATTTGGAGAGATCAGCCTATGTTTGACTACGATATTGCAGACAAGCATATGAGTACAGCGATACTTGTATGTGGAGAGAGATGAGATTGTGAGACCGCATCTCATTACGTCATCTGGTACACTTGGTGCAGAGATATTCTGAGTTGTTGTCCATATCAGCCGTTAGAGGATACCAACAAGCATAATCGTCGGATATTTCGCTACTAGGGGCACATGATCTCACATTGATTGGCACCATTCACTTGATGATAGCCGGGTGGCCATGTCAAGATCACACGCGTGCTGAGAGAGGTCAGAGTTTACATGATTCATGATCAAGACTCTCTCAATGTCACTATATCTATAAGGATGTCGAAAGATTGAAGTGTCATTAGCCAAGTCGATTCTTATACCTGGTCCCTTCAAGGTACCCTAATCTTTCAACTGAAGGTAAAACAATTCTTGTAGGTCTTCAAGAATCTTTGAACTCTTCGTCTCTCTTTTTCTATAAGCTTGAGTCCAATATAATCAGTTGTCGGTGAGAGAAGAAGATAAGTCCAAGATAACATTTTGGAGAATTGATCTTCACGCCAACGATTGTTTGTATTAGTGGCGGTTCTTATCATTTGGGTTGAAGACGCTCCTGCTGAGTTCCAAAGGATGATGGACATGATCCTTGGGAGATTGAGTTTTGTTCGATGTTATATTAACGACATCTTAGTCTATAGTGCTACAATGAAGGAGCACGAGAGACACTTACGAGATGTGTTCGAGCGGTTGAGAGCTCATGGGTTGAAGTTACTCAAGGAAGTGTAAGTTCTTCCAGGAGTTGGTAGAGTATTTGGACCACACCATCTATCCATGTGGGTTGGATGTTCAACAGACAAAGGTTGAGACTATCGTATGTATCTCACGTCCCACAGATGTGGGTCGAGTTCGAGCATTTGTTGATTTGGTGAACTTCTATCGTCGATACCTGAAAGGGTTTAGTGCAATGACGAAGTCATTGACCAAGCTGATGAAGATGGATCAAGAGTGGCAGTGAGGAGATGAGCATGAGCGAGCTTTTGTAGAGCTCAAGGATAAGTTGACATCTGCTCTCATCTTGAGGAGACCCGTTAGGAGACGTCTCTTCCAACTGCACACTGATTGAAGTATGTTGAGACTTGGAGCAGTGTTGACTCAGCATGATGATGAGAAAAAAGAGTTTGTGGTGACGTATGTCAGTCGCTCCAATAATTCAGCGGAGGCGAGATACAATTCGAATGAGAGGGAGTGTTTAGATGTAGTGTGGGTTGTTGTACACTTCTGATGTTATCTGTTTGAGAACCCTTTTTACTCTCATCACTGATCACCAGTAGAGCGGAGTAGGAGTAGAGAAGAGCTCCTCATCCTTGTTTTCACATTGTCGTAATGACAACTTGAGTAATATAGAGAGTGTGGGATATTTTTAGCATGTGAGAACTTGAGAGACGTCGTTAGAATGGAGGATTTTAGTTGATGTGTTTAATGAGATTTTTAGTTGATAAGTTTGTGGGTGTATGAATGAGTGAACTCAGCATTTTCCCTTCTAGTTCATGGTGTGCTTCCATCAAAGCCATCAGAGGTGACCCCTGAGTGAGAGACAGGCCCGACATGTAGCAGATTCGCGGATGACGATCGTGGAGGTTGAGAGATCGGGGGGTTAGTTGATCGATAGGACCGCGGAGGATTTACAGAACTCTAGTATGGAGGGTCAAGTCGTATCTTTCTCAAGTTAGAGAGTAGAGTCCTCATACCATGAGAGTGGACATGATGTTTCAAACTGATGAGATATCTACGACGATGTGATCGTAATGGAGTATCTACGTACTGACGTGGTGGTAAGCACAGTAAGTGCCAAGGAGCGAGATTGCATTTTTCCAATTCCACGAGCGAGGAGATTTCAACAAGAAGGACGACATGTACTTCGAGTGTGGGATGATGAGAGAGTACGGATAGTGTCACATCCATCCCAAAAGGAACAGTTAGTATGATAAGTCCATGAGGAGTTGAGACATTTTGCGATCAAGCGTACGTATAGCTTACTCCAATGACAGTATTGATAGCGTGATATGCACATCGATGTGTAACAGTTTGTCGCATGATGTGTGATTTGTGATCGAGTACGATCATCGTTTAATGCTCCTATTTCACAATTACACCCCTTATCGATTATGGGGTTAGGTTATCATTGGAGCTTGGATGTTGCGAGACCTTTACCGTTGATTGTACGTCACCACCGATATGTGTTGGTGATGGTGGAGCACTTCTCCAAGTGGATTGAGTTGGGGACATTACCGGAAAGGCGAGTGAAGAGACAGTGTATGCGTTCTTAGATCGAGTGTTGAGTCATTTTGGAGCACCAGCTGAAGTGCTAACAGACCAAAATACAGAGTTTCTTGGTGAGTTTCAAGCCATGTGTGATCAAGCGCTGATGATCATCGGACTACATCTCGAGATCATCTTGAGGCGGATAGTTTGGCGGAGAGAGTTGTTCAGACGATGAAGAGAGAATTGCGAAAGTATGGCTTGCAGAAGGGCCACTTGGGAGACTGAGATGTGCAGTTACAATGGTTGACTATGGACTATCAGTTTAGTTGGCTAGCGTCTTTGGTTTCCTTCTCATCATATTTTCTATTCTATGACCGAGATCCATATCTACCTTCGGTCATTTGTCATGATTCTGCTGGGGTGCTGAACCTTGATGACTCGGATATGTGAGTGAGAGCATGTTCTAAACGAATCGAGACATTTCAGAGAGTACTTATGACTTTTGAGAACCTAACGATTGCTCAGCATATAGACACGTTGTGATACACGACTATTCAAGGAGGAGGTTATTGTTCATTGATTTGAAGGTTTCATCCTGGTGATTATATCTATCTACAGCAGACTACACCGACGACGTTAGATGTGACCACAGTGTGTACTATTTTACAAGTGCGTTGTCGCGCTACTTGGCGGCTACATGTTTGACTTCTACTCCGACTCTTGAGTTTAGTAGTTCTAGAAGTTAGCTCATGTTACTTCTAGTCCTTTATACATATGTTTGACACCTTTGCATACGGTGTTGACACTATTGTGTTATATATTTTGAGTCATAGTATGTTGATAGTATGTTATCTATCTTGTTCAAGCACTCCTGCGCTTGTGCAAATGATATCATGCTTATCTATGTTGTGAAAGTACATAACTTAGGGTTTCCATGCTGATAGAGGTTTAAGCTCATGGGTTGTACTTACTTGTCGCCCATGCACGCTTTCTAGATTGGTTAAGTTATCTTTTAGGGTTACGTGTTATTTTACATGCCTTCGCGTGAAGTTTAAGATTTACGCTGGCACTTTAAGGGCTGACGTGGTAGCCTTTGAGTGAAGTTGAGTTACCACGTGGATTAGGGCACTAAAGGACAACCAAGTGGAGCTATGAACTCCCATTGGTCTGTTTTTGTCTTTAGTTTAACTCTAAATTTAGAAATAGAGCTCTAAAGGAGAGTTCGAGCATTTGGTGAGGGGACTTCGAAATCTGAGGGCACAGGAGGGTAGAGCTCGTCATGCCAAGCACTTCCAGGGAAATTTTCGATCGATTTGAATCAATAAAGACGAAGTTATGACCAATTGAAGTTCGAATTGTGTCAGAATTGAATCACTTTTGTTGGATTTAGGGTTTTCAGTGTCACTTGCAGCAGATTTGAGGAAATTGCTTCAAAACTTCGAGGTTGTGTTCTCTGCCAGCAGGGCTAAGATTTCCCAAAAAGTTTCGCATCGATTGAGTGACTGAGTAATTCAGGGCGGCCGCTGAAGCTGGAGGGGTCTGAAAAGCTCTTAATCTAGAGCAGCGACTTCAGAGGAGGAGATCTGGAGTTCTGTGTACATTCAGGAGTCCCAACTTCACAGGGATGTTCAGCACCCTGTAGACTTCAAATACTGTGAGAATATTTGAATTTGATCAAGCCAATCTTCTGTTCTAGGTTGAAATAGCCAGCTGGATATCAGAAATTGCCGTAATTTTCTTATTCAGAACTTTTCTGTCAACATCTCGGTGTCAAAATTTGATCTCAGGCTGAAACTTCGTGTGTGAGTTCAGTAGTACCTCATTTGCATGTAGGGAAAGTTTAGAAGTCTAAACCTTCATAGTTTTCTTCTCCGTGAGTGTCAAAGTTTGCCGCCGGATCTTATTACTGACAGTTATACCTGAATTTCGCTTTCTAAGTATATTACAAGATCTTACACACCTGTGTGAGTGTTTATAGCCCTGTTGTTACCTGAAAGCCAACCTCTTGAGTAAACAACCACAGCCAGAAGCCCGGCGTTTTCCTAGGTAGACGGATCACACTCCGACATACTCTCTTTTGGTGAACTCGACGTGAAACACCTAGGGTGGGAGTTTTCTTGAGAGTGTTGCAGGATCAGATATCATGGCCAACCAAGGATCATCAAGTGGAGGTGCTGCTGCTGCTCAGCAACCTGTTCAGTTGGATGCTGCTACGATGAAGATGTTCCAAGCCTTTTCCATGTTTATGCAGCAGCAGCAGAGCACAGAGAGGAAGGAGGTATTAGCAACCAAGGCGTTGCAATCTGTGGTGCATCAGATGGACCAGTTCAAGGGGACAGATATTTCCAAGTACGTGCGATACTATGTTAGGGAGATGGAGGTGAACAAGGTACCTGAGAAGGAGATGGTGGAGAACCTTGAACTTGCTGTTGTGCTTGAGATTCGTGGGCGTGTGAAGGAGCTCAAGCTGCAGAGTTGAGAGAGCTTTATGCGCGCTTTGAAGGAGGAGTACTATACTGAAGATTTAGAGAGGGTGACCAAGAGAACGTTCTTGGAGTGGGTGGTTAAGCCTAACAAAGGTTTGTCTGTAAATGAGTTGTTAAGGGAGTTTGATCGTCAGTATGCTCAGCTTTCTATGACAGAGAAGCTTACACTAGAGGTGGAGAAGACCGAGCTTTTCCTACAAGCAGCGGACGTGACTATTCAGGAGAAGCTTGAGCTGTTGCTGGAAGACAAGAGTGAGGAGAGAGGATTGAAGACTGATTGGTAAGAGGTTGAAGAGGCTGTTTCTTTGCTGACCAAGAGACAGAGAAGAAGGGACAAGATGGTGGTAAGTGAAGCAGCACCCTTGATAATTCCTGTCAAGCAGTTGCCTACTAAGCCTGCTTTGGTAATTGCTAGAGAGGAAGACTCACCGCTTGATGAGTTGATTAAGGGTATGAAGGAGCTTAAGCTTAAGCTCACTAGGTTAGAAGAAAAGGAGCAGAATGTACAGCCTGCTATGCAGAGACCTCAGATGAGAGAAGGCTTTGTTCATCGTTGTATATGGTGTGATAGCCTAGACCATGTAAGAAGAGATTGTGGGGAGTTTTCAGATGCATTGAGGAAAGATCTGATCTTCTTCAAAGATGGTAAGATCCATCTGAGAGAGACTGGGATGATGTTGAGAACCAACTTTGGCAAGGGTGGTATGAAGAGACTTGTGAATGAGATATCAGCATCACATGTTGTTTCTCTTGTGAATGCTGCTACCTATGGAGTGAAAGTGGAGATGGAGAGAGAGAAAGGGACTACTGGGTTGTGGTCAGATGTAGTGCGGTCCGTAGCTAGAACAGAGCTAGACAAGGATGTGCTACGAAGGGTTGGCAACTCAATTAGAGAAACTACAGGATGGAATGACCCTGTGGATACTATGTTAGTGCATGCTTATGTTGCAAGAAGTCAGCATGAAGCTGTACTAGAAGAAAAACGCAAAAAGGAGGATGCAGGTGAGGCTTCTACAGCCAAACGACCTGCTACAAGGAGTGAAAGGACTAGACCAGAGGCAAGACAGGAGACAACACCTACTCGGGAGGAAACTATGGAGGATCTACCACCTACAACACCAAAGGAGAAGGAGAGAAGCAAGGAGAAGGGTAAGATGCCTGCATACAAACTTCAGTCTGACATTGAGATTGCTACAGACTTGAAGCAGGTGTTAGAGAATCGTATCTTGAATGGGAAGGTTGAGTTTACTTTGGGTGAGATTCTTGAGATTGCAAAGCGTGAGTTCCATGAGGTTATCATAGATATCATCAAGAGAAAACGTCAGATTTTGGGTGAAGCAGCTACGCTTAACGCTCTAGGGACCAAACTGTCGGAGGACGAGGAAGATGAGATTGTTGGTTACTACTCTCAAGTATCAGAAGGGAGATCGTATCAGCATGTGAGGTTTGAAGATGAGGTGGAAGCATCGCAGAAGAGCCATTACTCACACAACCATTGGGCAAGAGCAACCACAGAGACCTTGGTGAAGTTGGGAGATCTGGAGGAACCTGTGGTGGCATTGATTGATCACGGCTCAGAGATTAATCTGATGTCTAAGGAGTTGTACAAGCGTGGGAGGTGGCCTATAGACACCGACCATGGATGGCTTATACGTGCTGCCAACAACAAGAGGGGAGAACTCTATGGTGCTTGTCCCAACATCAAGGTAACTGTGGGTGACATCAGTGATGTTCAGAATTTCTTTGTGCAAGACATGTCCTATCCTATCATTCTAGGGTAGCCTTACATTACTGCTGTTAGAATGGAGACACGAGTTATGGATGATGGTTCAGCCTATGCTAGGATACGTAGAAGAGACGGCAAAAGAGCTGTTCAGTTTTTGACCGTTGCTGCAGAACATGAGAGGAATCGTGATAGCTTGAGAGATCGTCCACTACCTAAGATTACTCAAGAGTTTAGAGAGTCTAGGAGTTTTGGCAGAGTACCATTGAAGAGCGAGACTTCAACGGTACAGTAGAGAAAGGATTCTCGCCTGATCCAGTAGAGCAGGAAGCTTTATCCACTAGCTTCTTGGGATTGACGTCATGTGGATCAGTATGTTATAGGAAGGTTGAGAATCTGAAGAGGTTTGAGAGGCAACATGTGAAGTATGTACAGCAGTCTTTGTGGGATAGTGGAGAGTTAGCAGGAGATGAATACATATCTGGAGTATTGGAAGAGCAGTATTCGGTAGATAATATAGGGGAGTTGAAATCTATATTAGAAAGCTCTACAGATGATGTAGATAGAGTGGTGAGAGTGAGCTCCAAGGAGCTTTATGATGTAATTGATAAGTTTATAGATCGACAAGAGGTGTATGTGGAGACCAAGTACAAGTCAGTGGCAAAGAAAGTCAAACCAGTGGCTTTGTCTTTGCCACTCGATTACAATCAAAAGATGGAGCAAGCTGCACGAGAACCGACGCTCAGAGGACCGAGAAGAATTGGGCACCAGTTCACAGAAACAACACTGAAGGAGCTAAGGATTGGAGGTGATGGATTTCTTACTGAGCAAGAGAAGAAGAGCTTCAGGATGCTATCTAGGCATGGTAAGGCGTTTGCGTTTGAGTCGCATGAAGTATGATGTGTAGAGTGTAGTTGCACCTATGGTAATCTTTACTATACCGCATGTGCCTTGGAATCTACGTCCTATCCCTGTGCCTAGAGCTCATCTGCCAAAGCTGATAGACTTGCTTAATGAGAGGATTAGGATGGGTATCTTGGAACCATCTATAGCTCCCTACTCTAGCAGATGATTTACTGTTCCGAAGAAGAGTGGAGCTTTGAGATTCATTCAAGATATGCAGCCAGTTAACAAGGTGACTATCAGGAATATGGGTATAGGACCTATTGTAGACGAGTTTGCAGAGGCTTTTGCTGGTCGTGCTATCTATTCAATGAGAGACTTATATTCAGGATATGATCAGTTTCAGTTATCCTCAGAAAGTAGAGACTTGACTACAATGAGGACACCTTTGGGGTTACTAAGGATGTGCACCTTACCGCAAGGTGCTACCAATTCTGTAGCACATATGATGAATGGCATGAACAAAGTTTTGAGGGACTTCATTCCTGAAAAAACTATGCCATTCCTTGATGATGTGCCGACCAAAGGGTGTGCTGAGGAGGAGAAGAATGAGGTAATGGATCAGAGGGGGTGCCGTAAGTTTGTTGCAGATCACATAACTGATTGTGATAAGATATTAAGTCGACTGGAGGAGGTTCATTTGACCTTATCAGGAGCAAAGTCTGTATTTGGAGAACAAGAGGTGTTGATTGTGGAGCATCTATGTGGATCTTATGGTCGGAAACCTTGTCCAAACAAGGTTGATGCCATTCGAAGAATGAAGGAGACGTGTGGATCGATTACCGAGGTGAGAAGGTTTCTAGGTGCATGTGTGTTTTATCATATATGGATTCCACACTTTGCTCATGTAGCAGATCCGTTGTACAAGTTGTTGAGGAAGGGGCAAAGATTTCAGTGGCAAGAGGAGCAAAGCGAGTCTATGAAGAAGTTGAAGGATCTGTTGTCTACACCACCAACTCTACGGAAGGTAACATATGAGTTAGGCAGATCTGTTATCCTTACTGTTGATACTAGTCCTATTGGCATTGGATGGGCTATAGGACAAGATGATCAGGATGGAAATAGGTATGTGGTGCGTTTTGGTGCTAAGGTATTAAGTTCACGGCAGAGAGACTACCCTCAGGTCAAGAGAGAGCTATGGGGAGTAGTTACTGCGATGAAGAGTGACAAGGAATACTTGATAGGAGCACCTGTGGTTGTGGAGACAGATTGCTTACCTCTCTTGGGAATGATCACTAGCTGTACAACTCCAGATATTGCTATGTTGAGGTGGATAGCATATATCAAGTCCTTGAACCCAGAGTTTAGACATATCGCAGGAAAGGACAATCCTGTGGCAGATATGTTATCAAGGGCTAGGTATTACGATGAGAAAGAAATGATAGATGATCAGGAGGATGTGGGAACAGAGTTCTATTCTAGTGCTCTTGCTAGAAGAGATAGAAGCTGTTTTGCAGTCTCGTTGGAGTTTTTTGAGGAAACTATGTATGATGACGAGTGGTTGGATCTTGGACGCTATTTGAGTTCACTGGAAAGGCAAGAAGGCTGGTCTGATGCAGATTTCAAGAGGATCCGTAGAATAGCTTATGGTTACTTTTTACATGGAGGACATCTATGGAAGCGTCCTAAGCTACAAGGAGGTATACCGCAACGGATGGTATGTGACTTGGAATTGCAGCAGTAGCTGATCAAGGAGTTTCATGAGAGTCTATGGGCCGGTCATAGAGGGGTTTGGGCTACATTTGCCAATATGAAGGAGAAGTATTGGTGGAAGGGTATGTATAAGGATGTAGTACAGTTTGTTTCATCCTGTATACCTTGCCAGATGTATTCCAACGTACGTCATCGTGATGGATTGCATCCTACTTATCCTTTAGCCATTCATTACAAATGGGTAGTGGATCTGGTAACTATGCCATTTGGGCTTGGACAAATGAGGTATCTAGTCTTGGCTAGAGAAGATCTATCTAACCAAGTTGAAGGCCGTGCCTTGAGGACGAAGACCACTGCTAGTGTCTGCCGCTTTCTACTTGAAGATGTTATTTGTAGATATGGGTGTGTGGGAAAGATCACTGCAGATAGGGGTGAGCTGGATTCACAAGAAGCAGTTGAGTTCTTCAAGCGATTGGGAATCAAGTTGGCGTTAACCACTGCTTACAATCCTGAAGGGAATGGCAAGAGCGAAAGAGGTCATCCGCCAATCATCAAAGCTTTGGTAAAAGCTTGCAAGGGTAAGATCCGTGAATGGCCTAGATTGCTACCGTTTGCTTTATGGACAGACCGTACAACTCATAGTACCGTTACAGGTTACATGCCAGCAGACACCTATTATTAGGACAAAAACCTATGATGCCGATTGAGGAGGTTGTGCCTACTTGGAATGTTTTGTCATGGGAAGATGGTAGAAGTACGGAGGATCTTCTTGCATTAAGGATCCAGCAGTTAGAACGAAGACCTGAGGATGTTGCCAAAGCTGTCGAAAGATTAAAGATTGCTAGAGAGAGAAACAAAGGCAGATTTGATAGAACGCATAGATTACGACCCAAACCAGTTAAAGAAGGTGATTGGGTGTTAGTCTATGATAGTAGTCTTGATAATCAACATAGCACTATCAAGAAGTTCTCCAAGAGATGGTTTGGACCTTATGTGGTGTTAGAAGTTTATGATAATGCCACATACTCCTTGAGAGAGTTAGATGGTGCAGTGCTCAAGATACCAGTCGCAAGAAAGAGAATCAAGCTCTTTAGGAGGAGAGGGGAGGACCAGAACGTTGCAGAGTTTACGGAGGATGAAGCTGAAGACTCGATGCAGGTTGAAGATGAGTTTGAAGCCGAAGCTGAAGAGTCTTGATCTAGATGGCACATATCGGAGGATGTGCAGGTTCAGAGGGGGTGGATGTCGCGCTACTTGGCGGCTACATGCTTGACTTCTACTCCGACGTTTGAGTTTAGTAGTTCTAGAAGTTAGCTCATGTTACTTCTAGTCCTTTATACATATGTTTGACACCTTTGCATACGGTGTTGACACTATTGTGTTATATATTTTGAGTCATAGTATGTTGATAGTATGTTATCTATCTTGTTCAAGCACTCCTGCGCTTGTGCAAATGATATCATGCTTATCTATGTTGTGAAAGTACATAACTTAGGGTTTCCATGCTGATAGAGGTTTAAGCTCATGGGTTGTACTTACTTGTCGCCCATGCACGCTTTCTAGATTGGTTAAGTTATCTTTTAGGGTTACGTGTTATTTTACATGCCTTCGCGTGAAGTTTAAGATTTACGCTGGCACTTTAAGGGCTGACGTGGTAGCCTTTGAGTGAAGTTGAGTTACCACGTGGATTAGGGCACTAAAGGACAACCAAGTGGAGCTATGAACTCCCATTGGTCTGTTTTTGTCTTTAGTTTAACTCTAAATTTAGAAATAGAGCTCTAAAGGAGAGTTCGAGCATTTGGTGAGGGGACTTCGAAATCTGAGGGCACAGGAGGGTAGAGATCGTCATGCCAAGCACTTCCAGGGAAATTTTCGATCGATTTGAGTCAATAAAGACGAAGTTATGACCAACTGAAGTTCGAATTGTGTCAGAATTGAATCACTTTTGTTGGATTTAGGGTTTTCAGTGTCACTTGCAGCAGATTTGAGGAAATTGCTTCAAAACTTCGAGGTTGTGTTCTCTGCCAGCAGGGCTAAGATTTCCCAAAAAGTTTCGCATCGATTGAGTGACTGAGTAATTCAGGGCGGCCGCTGAAGCTGGAGGGGTCTGAAAAGCTCTTAATCTAGAGCAGCGACTTCAGAGGAGGAGATCTGGAGTTCTGTGTACATTCAGGAGTCCCAACTTCACAGGGATGTTCAGCACCCTGTAGACTTCAAATACTGTGAGAATATTTGAATTTGATCAAGCCAATCTTCTGTTCTAGGTTGAAATAGCCAGCTGGGTATCAGAAATTGTCGTAATTTTCTTATTCAGAACTTTTCTGTCAACATCTCGGTGTCAGAATTTGATCTCAGGCTGAAACTTCGTGTGTGAGTTCAGTAGTACCTCATTTGCATGTAGGGAAAGTTTAGAAGTCTAAACCTTCACAGTTTTCTTCTCCGTGAGTGTCAAAGTTCACCGCCGGATCCTGTTACTGCCAGTTATACCTAAATTTCGCTTTCTGAGTATATTACAAGATCTTACACACCTGTGTGTGTGTTTATAGCCCTGTTGTTAGCTGAAAGCCAACCTCTTGAGTAAACAACCACAGCCAGAAGCTCGGCGCTTTCCTAGGTAGACGGATCACACTCCGACAGCGTGAGGTGTTACGTTCTGGAGTACTCATGTTAGAAGATCGTGATGATGTTGTTTGGAAGGACCATGTGCGTTGTCGTGTCAGATATTGCGTGAAGGATGTCGGCAGCACACGTGGAACACGATGAACACCGAAGCGTAGCTCAAAGCAAGAGAAACTTCCCTTTGCTAACAAGCAGAGCCACAGCAGTATCACGCGATCCAAACCCATGTCCAAACCATATCCATGTACAAGTTCTTAGCTAAAGCTAGCTACCACAAGCTGTATATAGCCGACTAGAACTCTAACGAACTCAAAAGAGCAAAACCCGTAGCGAATAAACCGAAAAAGATCTATCTGTGGACTTCCTCCTTTCGCTGAACAGACTTCAGATGTCGATAGGGTCTCCTCCGCTGACTCCGTTAACCCAAGAAACCTTCAGATCCGACTCCCAACAGTCGAGATATCACCGATTTTCGGTCGCAGATGATCGAACCTTCAAAAACTCCTCCCTGCGGCTTAAAACCGCACACACCGCACAAACGAATAGTCTAAACTGATGTCCGTCTTCTCTGATAGGTAGATCTAGCTACCCTGAACCCAACGAGATTCCAAACAAGCCGTTTGGAGTTCCCTTTGCAAAACCACACGAGAAATTTGGTCGCAGGTTACAAAAACCTGACGTAAATCGACTCCCTACGGCTTAAACTCGCTCACCACACCCAAACCAACAATCCAATCCACACACGGTCTTCTCCTATGAGTAGATGAAGACTCCCTGATCGCGTAGGCACCAAGAACGAAGAGCTTGGCTCACCGATCGTGAAAAACAATCCAATCTCAGATCACAGGCGAACGAAAATCTGATGTAAGCGCTTTCCTGCGAGCCAATTTCACTCAGAACTCCCAAACCGTCCGATGAAAACTCGTATCGTCTTCAATTTCCTGAAGAACTCGTTGTTCTGATCCCGATGGATCCAAAGACAGCAAGTTTGGACTCCGGAACGACCCGAACGGTCCAACTCTCCTTCACAGATAATTGAAATCAAATCTGCTTCATGCGTCTCAATTTCTCTCAGTACACATCTCCCCGATCCGTCTCTTCAAGAACCGTCTTAACCCACACGTAGCCTGCACAGATTTGAACCCAACGACGGTATCGTGTCGGATATTGCGTGAAGGATGTCCAGGAAAACGCGAGGTTCCTGGCTGTGGAGATGTTGTGTGCTGAAACAGAGACAAGACAGAGAAAAAACAACCACGAAAGCGAATGCTGCGATATATACCACTCCCAAATGTATGTACACTGCCGGTTCTTTCTCCTAAGAGCACAAAATTGAGAACCAGATCAGAGCAGTCTGTAACCTGCTTCAAAAGCCTTTAAAACAAACCCTTGAATCACAACCCTGACCCAAAACCACCGAAGCGTAGCTCAAAGCAAGAGAAACTTCTCTTTGCTAACAAACAGAGCCACAACAGTATCACGCGATCCAAACCCAAGTCCAAACCACATCCATGTATAAGCTCTTAGCTAAAGCTAGCTACCACAAGATGTATACAGCCAACCAGAACTCTAACGAACTCAAAAGAGCAAAACTTGTAGCGAAGGAACCGAAAAATATCTATCTCGGAACTTTCTCCTTTCGCCAAACGATCTTCAAATGTTGATAGGGTCTCCTTCCCTGACTCCGTTGGCTCAAGAAACCTTCAGATCCGACTCCCGATAGTCGAGATATCGTCGATTTTCGGTCGCAGGTGATCGAACCTTCAAAAACTCCTCCCTGTGGCTTAAAACCGCTCACACCGCACAAACGGATCGTCCAAACTGATATCTGTCTTCTCTGGTAGGTAGATTTAGCTACCCTGAACCCAACAAGACTCCAAACAAGTCGTTCGGAGTTCCCCTTGCAAAACCACTCGAGAAATTTGATCGCTGATTACAAAAAACTGACGTAAATCGGCTCCCTGCGGCTCAACCTCGCTCACCACACCTAAACCAACAATCCAATCCACACACGGTCTTCTCCTATGAGTAGATGAAGACTCCCTGATCGCGTAGGCACCAAGAACGAAGAGCTTGGCTCACCGATCGCCAAGAACAATCCAATCTCAGGTCGCAGGCGATGAAAACCTGACGCAAGCGCTTCCCTGCGAGCCAATTTCTCTCACAACTCCCAAACCGCCCGATGAAACTTTGTATCGTCTTCAATTTCCTGAAGAACTCGTTATTCTGATCCCGATGGATCCAAGGACAGCAAGTTTGGATCCGGAACGGTCCGAACGGTACAACTCTCTTTCACAGGTAACTGAAAATATCAAATCTGCTTCCTGCGTCTCAATTTCTCCCAGAACACAACCCCCGTTCCGTCTCTTCCCAAACCGTTTAAACCAGTGCGTAGCCTGCACAGATCTGAACCCAACGACGCCTTGCGCGCTTGCATTGGACTCCTAAATCTCCCGAACCGTCCGTTGACAGGTCGCAGGCGCAAGCTAGCCCCTTAAGCACCCCCTTGCAACAGTCTCTGTACGTACAGTTCTCTCCTGAATACCTGAATAATAAGAAGCAGGCCCCTTGCGTCTTTGATATAACGCCTGAAGCCCTAAATACCGAGTCAGCAAGTAACTAGGGGCCTAGTTTGATTTTACCTTCTTTCGAATCGCATAACTTCTTCTCTCGATGTCCAAACGAAATAAACAAGATGCCCATGGAAAGCTGACAACGAGCTCTATCCATCTATGCAATAAAAGTAAAGATCCGAAGTTGCGCCAAAAGCTCGTAAGCTGGGGCCTAGCTTGTTTTCTCCATCTTTTGAGTCCTGTAACTTCTTCACTATGCATCCAAACGAAGTAGACAAAGTGCCTATGGAATGCTGACAAGGAGCTCTATCCACTGGTGCGATAAAAACAAAGATCTGAAGTGGTGCCAAAAACCCGTAAGCTGGGGCCTAGCTTATTTTCTCCATCTTTCGAATCCTGTAACTTTTCCACTAGGCGTCCAAACGAAGTAGACAAAGTGCCTGTGGAAAGCTGACAAGGAGCTCTACCCATCTATGCGATGAAAATGGAGATCTGAAATTGTGCCAAAAACTCGTAAGCTGGGGCCTAGCTTGTCTTCTCATGAGTGTCTTTGGAGCGACAAGCATCGAAGTTTGAATTTCACGTAGGAGCCGGTCCACGACACGACATCCACCCCCTCCAAACCTGTACATCCTCCGATATGCACTAGAGATACCAACCAAGGAGTGGACCGGCACTCAAACCATCTTGTCATCTTCCCTCCCATCTCAGTCAACTTCATCCTCAAGTCCGCAACTCGATCGTCATCTTGAAGTTGCTACCCTGCCATGATCCTCCCTAGATCCATGCTCATCGACCTTCACCTCGAACCTCTCATCCAATCACCCCCTCTAGATCTACACATCTTCAATATGCGAAGACATAGAAAGAATAACTCATCATATCATAGAAATGTCTTGCATCCGTCCTGTAGAACCTCACAGTTGAGGTTTGTAACCTAAGTGTCGTAGTAGACATCCCCCATCCTGCCAATCATCACTCGTATTCTGATTGTAATCCTCAACCTCAAGTCTGTACATGTCATCGTATCTAATCCTCTCTTCTTTTTTGTTTTTCTGAAAAAAAAGAACCACACCGCTGCAACCAGAATCCTCAAACGCAACCATAATCATCTCGCTATACAATGATATCCTCCTCAACCATCATCCTCCTTGATCCATCTTCTGAAAACCCTTACAAACTTCCAAGCATCATTCTCTCAACACAATTCACCTTCAACAATGGCTTCTCCCCTGTAAGCCATCCTTACCCATCATCCTATACCCGTAGCCTCGAGAGCATCCGTCCACTCTCCTTCAACCTCAGCAAGTCTGTCCTTGATGATGCCAATGATGACATCATGGACTCTCCTTGTAGCTGCACCCAAGACCTCTCGTGATAAGAACCCAACCTGTGCATCTCGAATGTGCTTCTCCCAACCTCCCTTCACATCCATCACTGCATCAATATCTGATTGTTGTATGTTTGCAACCAGATCAACCATGTCCACTGTCTGCACCGCAACCATCTCCTCCGGTTGTGAAGGATCACCCTCCATTGCCTGTTCAGGAAGAATAGTTTCCTGTTGAATCTTATCCTCCTGAGCTAGCCTCCCTGAAGAAGTATCTTGTTGGTCTTTCTTCTCGCACTGCATCGTGGATGCAATATCCAACCTGAGCTCATTTAGATCCTCGTGCTCACCCAACCCATCTCTATGGAGATCATGCTCAATCTCCTTCACCCTAGCATCATAACTTGTAGCTTCGATAGCTACAACTGCATGTGCCGTAAGATAATCATCCACAAATTTCTTCATGCCTCCTTTACCAACGTTGGCTTGAAGGAGAGTACCCGAACTTGTGAATGCAACCTTTCCATCCTCCCAAGAAATAACCTCACGTTGCAAAGACTTTGCAAAGTCGATGCAATCGTCCCGTTGATGGTCAGTACCATCACACCACATACACTGATGTACCCAAGCTGGTTTGGGTACAAGCTCCATCTCAGTCGATGATCCCTTATCCTCCAACCTAGTAATCTTAGCTTGTAGATCTTGCATCTTTTGCCGTAGGTCATCGATGGTTGGATCCTTCTCCTCTACAACCACAACTGGAAGTTGAACCTCAGATACTACCTGAACTGGTGTAGTAGTCAGCACTGCAGGTGTCAACCTTGTAACCCTTTCTCTTGTACGTCTCCGGACAAGAAGCTCAACAGCTTCATGCACAACCTCCCAATTTCTTGTTAACCCTTCTTCGTCCTCTCCATCCTCCAGAAGTAGCTCCAACTGTTCTTGCCATGGTTCATCCGCAGCTTGAAGAAACAGCTCCGTCTTGTAGCTCTCCAAGGTTAGCTTGTCCACCCGAGGTAGTTGAGAGAATTGTCTCTCAAACTCCTCTAACAGCTCTGTAGGCTGCAAACTCTTGCTGGATCCGTTGACCCATTCCAGAAATGATTTCTTGGTTACTCGATCTGAGCTTCCCAAGAAATACTCCTCCATCAGCGCTTGTGAAAACATATCCCAGTTCCTCTCAAAACGCTTTGTCAGACCCTTCACATGCTCCCTTATCTCAAGCACCGCAGCGAGTTCGAATGTCTCGATCATCTCCTTCTCCGGTACTCGATCCAAATCCATCTCCGTCTTGTAACATCTCAAGTACTCAGAGATGTCTCTCCCACCAAAAAGATCAAACTTGTCGATCACCTTTCGAAGCGCCTTCTTCCCCAAAGCCTCCTTTTGTTATTTCCCTTGCTCTTGTCGCATAAACAAAGTGAAGGCTTGAAACAGTCGTGCAGTTGCTGCATCCAACTGCATCCCCGGTATACCCTCTAATCCGTCCATCCCGTCCATAGTCATGGCTCGTCCCATCCTCCCATCCTCCCATGATCCCAATGGTCTACAAATCCATCATCCCCAGGTCCACAGCATCCTCCTGAACAACCAAATCCATCTTCATCCTCGTTCATGATTGTTGATCTCTTCTGTCCAGTTCAAACACAGAAATCTCCACCCCAGACCTTCACGTCGAGTTCACCACCGTATCGTGTCGGATATTGCGTGAAGGATGTCCAGGAAAACGCGAGGTTCTTGGCTGTGGAGATGTTGTGTGCTGAAACAGAGACAAGACAGAGAAAAAACAACCACGAAAGCGAATGCTGCGATATATACCACTCCCAAATGTATGTACACTGCCGGTTCTTTCTCCTAAGAGCACAGAATTGAGAACCAGACCAGAGCAGTCTGTAACCTGCTTCAAAAGTCCTTAAAACAAACCCTTGAATCACAACCCTGACCCAAAACCACCGAAGCGTAGCTCAAAGCAAGAGAAACTTCTCTTTGCTAACAAACAGAGCCACAACAGTATCACGCGATCCAAACCCAAGTCCAAACCACATCCATGTATAAGCTCTTAGCTAAAGCTAGCTACCACAAGCCAACACAGCCAACCAGAACTCTAGCGAACTCAAAAGGACGAAACCTGTAGCGAAGGAACCAAAAAAGACTTATCTGGGAACTTTCTCTTTTCGCCAAACGATCTTCAAATGTTGATAGGGTCTCCTTCCCTGACTCCGTTGGTTCAAGAAACCTTCAGATCTGACTCCCGATAGTCGAGATATCGCCGATTTTCGGTCGCAGGTGACCGAACCTTCAAAAACTCCTCCCTGTGGCTTAAAACCGCTCACACCGCACAAACGGATCGTCCAAACTGATATCTGTCTTCTCTGGTAGGTAGATCTAGCTACCCTGAACCCAACAAGACTCCAAACAAGCCGTTCAGAGTTCCCCTTGCAAAACCACTCGAGAAATTTGGTCGCAGATTACAAAAAACTGACGTAAATCGGCTCCCTACGGCTCAACCTCGCTCATCACACCTAAACCAACAATCCAATCCACACACGGTCTTCTCCTATGAGTAGATGAAGACTCCCTGATTGCGTAGACACCAAGAACGAAGAGCTTGGCTCACCGATCGAAGAACAATCCAGTCTCAGGTCGCAGGCGATGAAAACCTGACGCAAGCGCTTCCCTGCGAGCCAATTTCTCTCACAACTCCCAAACCGCCCGATGAAAACTGGTATCGTTTTCAATTTCCTGTAGAACTCGGTGTTCTGATCCCGTTGGATCCAAGGACAGCAAGTTTGGTCGACAACCGAGCAAGTTTGATCGACACAGAGCATGGATGGGTCATAAGAGCAGCCAACAACACGAGAGGAGACTTGTATGGAGCTTGTCCAGACATCAGAGTGCGCGTAGGTGATGTTGCTATCGAGCAAAACTTCTTTGTTCAGGAAGCTACATCATATCCGCTCATTCTGGGCCAACCTTTCATCATAGCGACCCGGATGGAGACAAAGGTACTGGACGACGGATCTGCGTATGCTAGGATCCGAAGTCAAGATGGGAAGAGAGCGGTACAGTTCCTGACTGTACCGTCCAACCACGAGCGCAACCGAGATCGTTTGAGGGAGAAGCCGCTTCCAAGGGTGAGTGAAGAGTTCAAGGATTTTCGTTGAGTACCACTATAGAGCGGGATTGTGGTGGTGCGCAAGAGAAGGTACTCTCGCTTGATGGAGATAGTGCCTTTTGTACATGGTTTGTTGGGTTTTCAGATTGTGGGATTGCTATTTACAAGAGGATAGAAGAGTTGAGAAGAAAAGAACAAAAACATTTGCGTGGTGTTGAGTTGATGTTGAAAGAGTTGGGTGAGCTAGAAGGGGATGAATGGATTTCTGGTGTTTATGAAGAGGATGGGTTGGAGGATCCTTTGCGAGAGATCATGTCTATTGGATGGGAGGATATGGATAAGGTCGTGCAGATTCATTCAAGGGAGGTCTATTCGATGATCGAATCATTCCGTGCACCGGAGGTTCGAGTTGAGACAAGGTACAAGACAGTGGATAGGAAGGTAAAGCCAGTTGCTGGTCCTTTGCCGGAAGACACCAACCAACAGATGGATCGAGCTTCAAAGGAGAAGAGTTTGAGAGATCCTGTAATGATAGGACACAAGTTCACGGAGAAGACCCTTGAAGAGCTGAAGATTGGATCTGATGAGTCTCTTCTACCGGAAGAGAGGATGTGCTTCAAGGAGATGCTTTCAAGACATGGGAAAGCATTTGCTTTTGAGCCACATGAGATTGGGTGTGTAGATCCGTACGTTGTTACCCCGATGGTTATCTTCACGGTACCGCATGTGCCATGGAACCTGAGACCAATTCCAGTACCGCGGGCTCACTTGCCCAAACTAGTGGAGTTGCTGAAGGAGAAGATGCGGATGAAGATCTTGGAGCTGTCGTTTGCACCATATTCAAGCAGATGGTTTACAGTACCAAAGAAGAATGGGTCGCTGCGGTTCATCCAAGACATGCAGCCGGTGAACGCAGTAACAATCAGAAATGCTGGGGTGGGACCGATTGTGGATGAGTTTGCAGAAGCGTTTGCAAGAAGAGCGATTTACTCGATGGGAGATCTTTACTCAAGGTATGATCAGTTTCAACTAGCGGAGGAGAGCAGAAGCTTCACGACAATGAGGACACCTTTGGGGTTGGTTAGGATGTGTACTTTACCACAGGGAGCTACCAACTCGGTAGCACACATGATGAACGGGATGAATTGAGTTCTAAGAGACTTCATTCCTGAAAAGACGATGCCGTTCTTGGATGACATCCCCATTAAAGGATGTGTGGAAGATGAGAAGGATGAAGCATTAGATCAGAGGGGGTGTCGGCGATACGTCACTGATCACATCGCAGACTGTGAGAAGATCCTATCTCGACTTGAGGAAGTTCATCTTACGTTGTCAGGTGCGAAGTCTACTTTTGGGGTTAGAGAGGTTTTGATTGTTTGTCATTTGTGTGGATCGTTTGGTCGGAAGCCAGATCCGAACAAGGTGGATGCGATTGGAAGGATGAAGGAGGTTTGCAACTCGCTGACAGAAGTAAGAAGATTTTTGGGTGCTTGTGTATTCTACCACATTTGGATTCCTCATTATGCGCATGTGGCGGATCCGTTGTATGGATTGTTGCGTAAGGGTCATAAGTTCAGATGGGAGGAAGAGCATACTGATGCGGTAAGGAAGCTGAAGTCTTTACTATTATCTCCTCCAGTTCTGGGAAGGATTGATTACAAGGGTGCTAGGCCGGTGGTTCTTACTGTGGATACAAGTCCAGTTGCAATTGGATGGGCAGTCGGACAGGATGATGAGGATGGAGAAAGGTTTGCGGTTAGGTTCGGAGCGAAGGTGTTAAGTGCTCGACAACGTGCTTATCCGCAAGTGAAGAGAGAACTGTGGGGTATTGTTTCAGCTATGAAAACTGAGAAAGAGTATTTGATTGGAGCAGTAGTGGTGGTTGAAACTGATTGCTTGCCGTTGTTAGGGATGATCATGAATTGTTCAACTCCTGATATTGCGATGTTACGATGGATCGCATATATCAAGTCGTTGAACCCGGAGTTTAGACATATCGCAGAGAAAGATAATCCGATGGCGGATATGTTATCTCGAGCTCGGTATGATGGGGAGGATGAGATGGTAGAAGACATTGACGACGTGGGTACAGAGTTCAATTCGATTGCACAGACAGGAAGAGAAGATGAGTTGTTTGTTGAAGGGTTGTATGATGGTGATTTACTTGATATCGGGAGGTACTTTAGTACGATGGTTAAGCAGACAGGTTGGACGGATGAGAGGTTTCGGCGAGTTCGAAGGAAGGCCTACAACTTCATGTTGCAGGATGGGTTTCTTTGGAAGCGACCGAAGCAGAAAGGTGGGGTACCGCTACGGGTGATTTGCAACAAGGAAGATCAGCAGAAGTTGCTCAAGGCGTTCCACGAGAGTCTTTGGGCTGGACATCGAGGGATTTGGGCCACTTTTACAAAGATGAAAGAGCGATATTGGTGGAAAAACATGTACAGGGATGTTGTATCTTTTGTGGAGTCTTGTTTGACATGTCAGATGTATTCGAACATCCGACATCGTGACGGATTACATCCGACTTATCCGTTGGCAATCCACTTCAAGTGGGTGGTAGACTTGGTGATTATGCCGGTTGGATTATGGCAGATGAGATACTTGGTACTTGCTAGAGAAGATCTTTCAAATCAAGTCGAGGGTAGGGCGCTTCGGACGAAGACAACTGAAGGGGTATGTAAATTTCTCTTGGAAGAGGTTGTTTGTCGGTATGGATGTGTGGGAAAGATCACTGCAGATCGGGGAGAGTTAGATGCACATGAGGCTTGTGAATTCTTTACAAGGTGTGGGGTGAGGTTATCACTGACAACTGCTTACAACCCCAAAGGGAATGCCAAGAGTGAACGTTGTCGGAGTGTGATCCGTCTACCTAGGAAAGCGCCGGGCTTCTGGCTGTGGTTGTTCACTCAAGAGATTGGCTTCCAGGTCACAATAGGGCTATAAACACTCACACAGATGTGTAAGATCTAGTAATATACCCAGAAGGCGAAATTCAGGTCTAGCTGGCAGTAATAGGATTCGGCGGTGAACTTTGACACTCACGGAGAGGAAAACTATGAAGGTTTAGACCTCTAAACTTCCCCTACATGCAAATGAGGTACTACTGAACTCACAGACGAAATTTCAGCCTGAGATCAAATTCTGACACGGAGATATGAACAGAAAAGTTTTGAGCAAGAAAACTACGGCAATTTCTGGTACCTAGCTGGCTATTTCAACCTATAACAGGAGTTTGGCTCGATCAATTTCGAAGTTTCTCACAGGATTTGCAGTCTACAGGGTGCTGAACATCCCTGTGAAGTTGGGACTCTTGAATGTACACAGAACTGTAGATCTCCTCCTCTGAAGTCGCTGCTCTAGATTAAGAGCTTTTCAGACCCCCTCAGCTTCAGCGGCCGCCCTGAATTACTCAGTTGCTCAATCGATATGAAACTTTTTGTGAAATCGTAGCCCTGCTGGCGGAGAACACAACCTCGAAGTTTTGAAGCAATTTCCTCAAATCTGCTGCGAGTGACACTGAAAACCCTAAATCCAACCAAAATGATTCAATTCTAGCACAATCCGAACTTCAATTGCTCATAACTCCGTCTTTATTGACTCAAATCGATCGAAATTTTCACTGGAAGTGCTTGGCATGACGAGACCTCTCCCCCTGTGCTCTCAGATTTTGAAGATACCTCACCAATTGCTCGAACTCTCCTCTAGAGCTCTATTTCTAAACTTAGAGTTTTACAAAAGACAAAAATGGACCAATGGGAGTTCATAGCTCCACTTGACTGTCCTTTTGTGCCTCAAACTACCTGGTAACTTATCTACACTCATAAGCTACCACGTCAAGCCCCCTAGAGTGCCAACGTAAAACTTAAACTACCTAAAACGACAAGTAGCCCCGAAAATTAACTTAAATTAGCTAGAAAGCGTGCATGGGCGACAAGTAAGTACAACCCATGAGCTCAAACCCCTATCAGCATGGAAACCCTAAGTTATGTACTTTCACAACATAGATAAGCATGATATCATTTGCACAAGCGCAGGAGTGCTTGAACAAGATAGATAACATACTATCAACATACTAAGACTCAAAATATATAACACAATAGTGTCAACACCGTATGCAAAGGTGTCAAACATATGTATAAAGGACTAGAAGTAACACGAGCTAACTTCTAGAACTACTAAACTCAAGCGTCGGAGTAGAAGTCAAGCATGTAGCCGCCAAGTAGCGCGACATCCACCCCCTCTGAACCTGCACATCCTCCGGTATGTGCCATCCAGATCAAGACTCTTCAGCTTCGGCTTCAAACTCATCTTCAACCTGCATTGAGTCTTCAGCTTCATCCTCCGTAAACTCTGCAACGTTCTGGTCCTCCCCTCTCCTCCTAAAGAGCTTGATTCTCTTTCCTGCGACTGGTATCTTGAGCACTGCACCATCTAACTCTCTCAAGGAGTATGTGGCATTATCATAAACTTCTAACACCACATAAGGTCCAAACCATCTCTTGGAGAACTTTCTGATAGTGCTATGCTGATTATCAAGACTACTATCATAGACTAACACCCAATCACCTTCTTTAACTGGTTTGGGTCGTAATCTATGCGTTCTATCAAATCTGCCTTTGTTTCTCTCTCTAGCAGTCTTCAACCTTTCCACAGCTTTGGCAATATCCTCAGGTCTCCGTTCTAACTGTTGGATCCTTAATGCAAGAAGATCCTCCGTACTTTTACCATCTTCTCATGGCAAAACATTCCAAGTAGGCACAACCTCCTCAATCGGCATCACATGTTTCTGTCCTAGTATCAATTCTGCTGGCATGTAACCTGTAACGGTACTATGAGTTGTACGGTCTGCCCATAAAGCAAATGGTAGCAGTCTAGGCCATTCACGGATCTTACCCTTGCAAGCTTTTACCAAAGCTTTGATAATTGACGGATGACCTCGTTCGCTCTTGCCATTCCCTTCAGGATTGTAAGCAGTGGTTAATGCCAGCTTGATTCCCAATCGCTTGAAGAACTCAACTGCTTCTTGTGAATCCAGCTCACCCCTATCTGCAGTGATCTTTCCCACACACCCATACCTACAAATAACATCTTCAAGTAGAAAGCGGCAGACACTAGCAGTGGTCTTTGTCCTCAGGGCACGGCCTTCGACTTGGTTAGATAGATCTTCTCTAGCCAAGACTAGATACCTCATTTGTCCAAGTCCAAATGGCATAGTTACCAGATCAACTACCCATTTGTAATGAATGGCTAAAGGATAAGTAGGATGCAATCCATCACGATGACGTACGTTGGAATACATCTAGCAAGGTATACAGGATGAAACAAACTGCACTACATCCTTATACATACCCTTCCACCAATACTTCTCCTTTATCTTGGCAAATGTAGCCCAAACTCCTCTATGACCGGCCCATAGACTCTCATGAAACTCCTTGATCAGCTTCTGCTGCAATTCTAGGTCACATACCACCCGCTGTGGTACACCTCCTTGTAGCTTAGGGCGCTTTCATAGATGTCCTCCATATAAAAAGTACCCATAAGCTATTCTACGGATCCTCTTGAAATCTGCATCAGACCAGCCTTCTTGCCTTTCCAATGAACTCAAATAGCGCCCAAGATCCAACCACTCGCCATTGTACATAGTTTCCTCAAATAACTCCAATGGAGCTGCAAAACAGCTTCTATCCCTTCTAGCAAGAGCACTAGAATAGAACTCTGTTCCCACATCCTCCTGATCATCTATCATTTCTTTCTCATCGTAATACCTAGCCCTTGATAACATATCTGCCACAGGATTGTCCTTTCCTGCGATATGTCTAAACTCTGGGTTCAAGGACTTGATATATGCTATCCACCTCAACATAGCAATATCTGGAGTTGTACAGCTAGTGATCATTCCCAAGAGAGGTAAGCAATCTGTCTCCACAACCACAGGTGCTCCTATCAAGTATTCCTTATCACTCTTCATCGCAGTAACTACTCCCCATAGCTCTCTCTTGACCTGAGGGTAGTCTCTCTGCCGTGAACTTAAAACCTTAGCACCAAAACGCACCACATATCTATTTCCATCCTTATCATCTTGTCCTATAGCCCACCCAATGCCAATAGGACTAGTATCAACAGTAAGGATAACAGATCTGCCCAACTCATATGTTACCTTCCGTAGAGTTGGTGGTGAAGACAACAGATCCTTCAACTTCTTCATAGACTCGCTTTGCTCCTCTTGCCACTGAAATCTCTGCCCCTTCCTCAGCAACTTGTACAACGGATCTGCTACATGTGCAAAGTGTGGAATCCATATATGATAAAACACACATGCACCTAGAAACCTTCTCACCTCGGTAACCGATCCACATGTCTCCTTCATCCTTCGGATGGCATCAACCTTGTTTGGACAAGGTTTCCGACCATAAGATCCACACAGATGTCCCACTATTAACACCTCCTGTTCTCCAAATACAGACTTTGCTCCTGATAAAGTCAAATGAACCTCCTCCAGTCGACTCAGTATCTTATCACAGTCAGCTATGTGATCTGCAACAAACTTACGGCACCCCCTCTGATCCATTACCTCATTCTTCTCCTCCTCAGCACACCCTTTGATCGGCACATCATCAAGGAATGGCATAGTTTTTTCAGGAATGAAATCCCTCAAAACTTTATTCATGCCATTCATCATATGTGCTACAGAATTGGTAGCACCTTGTGGCAAGGTGCACATCCTTAGTAACCCCAAAGGTGTCCTCATTGTAGTCAAGTCTCTACTCTCAGAGGATAACTGAAACTGATCATAACCTGAATATAAGTCTCCCATTGAATAGATAGCACGACCAGCAAAAGCCTCTGCAAACTCGTCTACAATAGGTCCTATACCCATATTCCTGATAGTCACCTTGTTAACTGGTTGCATATCTTGGATAAATCTCAAAGCTCCACTCTTCTTCGGAACAGTAAACCATCTGCTAGAGTAGGGAGCTATAGATGGTTCCAAGATACCCATCCTAATCCTCTCATTGAGCAAGTCTATCAGCTTTGGTAGATGAGCTCTAGGTACAGGGATAGGACGTAGATTCCAAGGCACATGCGGTATAGTAAAGATTACCATAGGTGCAACTACACTTGGATCTACACATCCTACTTCATGTGACTCAAACGCAAACGCCTTACCATGCCTAGATAGCATCTCCCTGAAGCTCTTCTTCTCTTGCTCAGTAAGAAATCCATCGCCTCCAATCCTCAGCTCCTTTAGTGTTGTTTCTGTGAACTGGTGCCCAATTCTTCTTGGTCCTCTAAGCGTCGGTTCTCGTGCAGCTTGCTCCATCTTCTGATTGTAATCGAGTGGTAAAGGCAAAGCCACTGGTTTGACTTTCTTTACCACTGACTTGTACTTGGTCTCCACATACACCTCTTGCCGATCTATAAACTTATCAATTACATCATAAAGCTCCTTGGAGCTCACTCTCACCACTCTATCTACATCATCTATAGAACTTTCTACTATCGATTTCAACTCCCCTATAGTATCTACCAAATACTGCTCTTCAAACACTCCAGATATGTATTCATCTCCTGCTAACTCTCCACTATCCCACAAAGACTGCTGTACATACTTCACATGTTGCCTTTCAAACCTCTTCAGATTCTCAACCTTCCTATAACATACTGATCCACATGATGTCAATCCCAAGAAGTTAGTGGATAAAGCTTCCTGCTCTACTGGATCAGGCGAGAATCCTATCTCTACTGTACCGTTGAAGTCTCGCTCTTCAATGGTACTCTGCCAAAACCCCTAGACTCTCTAAACTCCTGAGTAATCTTAGGTAGTGGACGGTCTCTCAAGCTATCACGATTCCTCTCATGTTCTGCAGCAACGGTCAAAAACTGAACAGCTCTTTTGCCGTCTCTACTACGTATCCTAGCATAGGCTGAACCATCATCCATAACTCGTGTCTCCATTCTAACAGCAGTAATGTAAGGCTGCCCTGGAATGATAGGATAGGTTGACATGTCTTGCACAAAGAAATTCTGAACATCACTGATGTCACCCACAGTTACCTTGATGTTGGGGCAAGCACCATCGAGTTCTCCCCGCTGGTTGTTGGCAGCACGGATAAGCCACCCATGGTCGGTGTCTATGGGCCACCTCCCACGCTTGTACAGCTCCTTAGACATCAGATTAATCTCTGAGCCGTGATCAATCAATGCCACCACAGGTTCCTCTAGATCTCCCAGCTTCACTAAGGTCTCTGTGGTTGCTCTCGCCCAATGGTTGTGAGAATAATGACTCTTCTGCGATGCTTCCACCTCATCTTCAAACCTCACATGCTGATCTGATCTTCCCTCTGATACTTGAGAGCAGTAACCAGCAATCTCATCTTCCTCATCCTCCGACAGTTTAGTCCCTAGAGCGTTCAGCGTAGCTGCTTCACCCAGAATCTGACGTTTCCTCTTGATGATATCTATGATAACCTCATGGAACTCACGCTTTGCAATCCCAAGAATCTCACCCAAGGTAAACTCAACCTTCCCATTCAAAATACGATTCTCTAACACTTGCTTCAAGTCTGTAGCAATCTCAATGTCAGACTGAAGTTTATATGCAGGCATCTTACCCTTCTCCTTGCTTCTCTCCTTCTCCTTTGGTGTTGTAGATGGTAGATCCTCCATAGTCTCCTCCCGAGTAGGTGTTGTCTCCTGCCTTGCATCTGGTCTAGCCCTTTCACTCCTTGTAGCAGGTCGTTTGGCTGTAGAAGCCTCACCTGCATCCTCCCTCCTGCGTTTTTCTTCTAGTAGAGCTTCATGCTGACTTCTTGCAACATAAGCATGCACTGACATAGTATCCACAGGGTCATTCCATCCTGTAGTTTCTCTAATTGAGTTGCCAACCCTTCGTAGCACATCCTTGTCTAGCTCTGTTCTAGCTACGGACCGCACTACATCTGACCACAACCCAGTAGTCCCTTTCTCTCTCTCCATTTCCACTTTCACTCCACACGTAGCAGCATTCACAAGAGAAACAGCATGTGATGCTGATATATCATTCACAAGTCTCTTCATACCACCCTTGCCAAAGTTGGTTCCCAGCATCATCCCAGTCTCTCTCAAATGGATCTTACCATCTTTGAAGAAGATAAGATCCTTCCTCAATGCATCTGAAAAATCTCCACAATCTCTTCTTACATGGTCTAGGCTATCGCACCATATACAACGATGAACAAAGCCTTCCCTCATCTGAGGTCTCTGCATAGCAGGCTGTACATTCTGCTCCTTCTCTTCTAACCTAGTGAGCTTAAGCTTAAGCTCCTTCATACCCTTAATCAACTCATCAAGCGGTGAGTCTTCCTCTCTAGCAATTACCAAAGCGGGCTTAGCAGGCAACTGCTTGACAGGAATTATCAGAGGTGCTGCTTCACTTACCACCACCTTATCCCTTCTTCTCTGTCTCTTGGTCAGCAAAGAGACAGCCTCTTCAACCTCCTTCCAATCAGTCTTCAATCCTCTCTCCTCACTCTTGTCTTCCAGCAACAGCTCAAGCTTCTCTTGAATAGTCACGTCCGCTGCTTGTAGGAAAAGCTCGGTCTTCTCAACCTCTAGTGTAAGCTTCTCTGTCCTAGAAAGCTGAGCATATTGACGATCAAACTCCCTTAACAACTCATTTACAGACAAACCTTTGTTAGGCTTCACCACCCACTCCAAGAATGTTCTCTTGGTCACCCTCTCTGAGTCTTCAGTGTAGTACTCCTCCTTCAAAGCTCGCATAAAGCTCTCCCAACTCTGTCCTTGCTACTGCTTGAGCTCCTTCACACGCCCACGAATCTCAGGGACAACTGCAAGTTCAAAGTTCTCCACCATCTCCTTCTCAGGCACCTTGTTCACCTCCATCTCCCTAGCATAGTATCGCACATACTTGGAAATATCTGTACCCTTGAACTGGTCCATCTGGTGCACCACAGATTGCAACGCCTTGGTTGCTAACACCTCCTTCCTCTCTGTGCTCTGCTGCTGCTGCATGAACATGGAAAAAGCCTGGAACATCTTCATCGTAGCAGCATCAAACTGAATAGGTTGCTGAGCAGCAGCAGCACCTCCACTTGATGATCCTTGGTTGGCCATGATATCTGATCCTGTAACACTCTTAAGAAAACTCCCACCCTAGGTGTTTCACTCTTAAGAAAACTCCCACCCTAGGTGTTTCACGTCGAGTTCACCAAAAAAAGAGAGTATGTCGGAGTGTGATCCGTCTACCTAGGAAAGCGCCGGGCTTCTGGCTGTGGTTGTTCACTCAAGAGGTTGGCTTCCAGGTCACAATAGGGCTATAAACACTCACACAGATGTGTAAGATCTAGTAATATACCCAGAAGGCGAAATTCAGGTCTAGCTGGCAGTAATAGGATTCGGCGGTGAACTTTGACACTCACGGAGAGGAAAACTATGAAGGTTTAGACCTCTAAACTTCCCCTACATGCAAATGAGGTACTACTGAACTCACAGACGAAATTTCAGCCTGAGATCAAATTCTGACACGGAGATATGAACAGAAAAGTTTTGAGCAAGAAAACTACGGCAATTTCTGGTACCTAGCTGGCTATTTCAACCTATAACAGGAGTTTGGCTCGATCAATTTCGAAGTTTCTCACAGGATTTGCAGTCTACAGGGTGCTGAACATCCCTGTGAAGTTGGGACTCTTGAATGTACACAGAACTGTAGATCTCCTCCTCTGAAGTCGCTGCTCTAGATTAAGAGCTTTTCAGACCCCCTCAGCTTCAGCGGCCGCCCTGAATTACTCAGTTGCTCAATCGATATGAAACTTTTTGTGAAATCGTAGCCCTGCTGGCGGAGAACACAACCTCGAAGTTTTGAAGCAATTTCCTCAAATCTGCTGCGAGTGACACTGAAAACCCTAAATCCAACCAAAATGATTCAATTCTAGCACAATCCGAACTTCAATTGCTCATAACTCCGTCTTTATTGACTCAAATCGATCGAAATTTTCACTGGAAGTGCTTGGCATGACAAGACCTCTCCCCCTGTGCTCTCAGATTTCGAAGATACCTCACCAATTGCTCGAACTCTCCTCTAGAGCTCTATTTCTAAACTTAGAGTTTTACAAAAGACAAAAATGGACCAATGGGAGTTCATAGCTCCACTTGACTGTCCTTTTGTGCCTTAAACTACCTGGTAACTTATCTACACTCATAAGCTACCACGTCAAGCCCCCTAGAGTGCCAACGTAAAACTTAAACTACCTAAAACGACAAGTAGCCCCGAAAATTAACTTAAATTAGCTAGAAAGTGTGCATGGGCGACAAGTAAGTACAACCCATGAGCTCAAACCCCTATCAGCATGGAAACCCTAAGTTATGTACTTTCACAACATAGATAAGCATGATATCATTTGCACAAGCGCAGGAGTGCTTGAACAAGATAGATAACATACTATCAACATACTAAGACTCAAAATATATAACACAATAGTGTCAACACCGTATGCAAAGGTGTCAAACATATGTATAAAGGACTAGAAGTAACATGAGCTAACTTCTAGAACTACTAAACTCAAGCGTCGGAGTAGAAGTCAAGCATGTAGCCGCCAAGTAGCGCGACAACGTGGTCATCCACTCATTGTGAAGGCTTTGGTGAAGGCTTGCAACGGAAGGGTGCGCGAGTGGCCTCGACTCTTACCATTTGCGTTATGGGCAGATAGAACGACGCACAGCTCGGTGACAGGTTACATGCCAGTGGAACTCATCACAAGTCAGAAGCCTATCATGCCGATTGAAGAACATGTTTTGACATGGAGTGTGTTACCTTGGGAGGACAATTTGACTAGAGAAGAGCTTCTTGCTATTCGAATTAGGCAGTTAGAGAGAAGACCAGAGGATATCCAAACTGCTTTGGATAGGCTGCGAGAAGCACGGTTGAAGAACAAGATCAGATTTGATCAGCGACATCGTTTGAGACCCAGGGAAATCAAAGAAGGTGATTGGGTGTTAGTCTATGACAACAGTCTAGACAACCAGAAGTTTTCCAGAAGATGGTTTGGTCCGTATGTGGTGAAGAAGGTTCATGACAACGCAACTTACGCCCTGCAAGAGTTGGATGGAACGAGCTTGAAGGTACCAGTGGCAGGTAAACGTGTCAAGATTTTCAAAAAGAGAGATGAGGAGGTCAATCTAGCAGATATCTTGACGGAGTTTCAGTTTGAGGATGAGGATTATGCAGAAGATCTTGAAGGTGATGTTGGTTACGATGGGAAGTAGGACGATAAGCCGGTCCACTCCTTGGTTGGTATCTCTGGTGCATACCGGAGGATGCACAGGTTCAGAGGGGGTGGATGTCGTGTCGTGGACCGGCTCCTACTTGAAATTCAAACTTCGATGCTTGTCGCTCCAAAGACACTCATGAGAAATAAGCTAGGCCCCAGCTTGCGGGTTTTTGGCACAATCTCAGATCTCCATTTTCATCGCATAGATGGGTAGAGGTCCTTGTCAGCTTTCCACATGCACTTTGTCTACTTCGTTTGGACGCTTAGTGGAAAAGTTACAGGACTCGAAAGATGGAGAAAATAAGCTAGGCCCCAGCTTACGGGTTTTTGGCACCACTTCGGATCTTCGTTTTTATCGCACCAGTGGATAGAGCTCCTTGTCAGCTTTCCATAGGCACTTCATCTACTTCGTTTGGACGCCTAGTGGAGCAGTTACAGGACTCGAAAGATGGAGAAAACAAGCTAGGCCCCAGCTTACGGGCTTTTGACGCAACTTCGGATCTTTGCTTTTATCACATAGATGGGCAGAGCTCGCTGTCAGCTTTCCATGGGCATCTTGTTTACTTCGTTTGGACATCCAGAGAAGAAGTTATGCGATTCGAAAGAAAGTAAAATCAAGCTAGGCCCCTAGTTACTTGTTGACTGGGTATTTAAGGCTTCAAGCGTTATATCAAAGACGCAAGGGGCCTGCTTCTTATTATTCAGGAGAGAATTGTACGTACAGAGACTGTTGAAAGGGGGCTGCTTAAGGGGTTTGCTTGTTCTTGCGACCTGTCGGTGGACGTTTTGGAGAATTGGGAAGTCCAATACACGCGCGCAAGGTGTCATCGGGTTCAGATCTGTGCAGGCTACGCACAGGTTAAGACGGTTCTTGAAAAGACGGATCGGGGGTTGTGTTCTGGGGGAAATTGAGACGCAGGAAGCAGATTTGGGGTTTTCAGTTACCTGTGAAGGAGAGTTGGACCGTTCGGACCGTTCCGGAATCCAAACTTGCTGTCCTTGGATTCATCGGGATCAGAACAACGAGTTCTTCAGGAAATTGAAGACGATACAAAGTTTAATCGGGCGGTTTGAGAGTTGTGAGAAAAATTGGCTCGCAGGGAAGCGTTTGCGTCAGGTTTTCATCGTCTGCGACCTGAGATTGGGTTGTTCTTCGCGATCGGTGAGCCAAGCTCTTCGTTCTTGGTGCCTACGCGATCAGGGAGTCCTCATGTACGCATAGGGGAAGACTGTAAGTGAATTGGATTGTTGGTTTGGGTGTGGTGAGCAAATTTGAGCCGCAGGGAGCCGATTTACGTCAGTTTTTTGTAGCCTGCGACCAAATTTCTCGAGTAGTTTTGCAAGGGGAACTCCAAACGGCTTGTTTGGAGTCTTGTTGGGTTCAGGGTAGCCAGATCTACCTACTAGCGAAGACGGATATCAGTTTAGAAGATCCGTTTGTGCGGTGTGAGCGGTTTTAAGCCGCAGGGAGGAGTTTTTGAAGGTTCGGTCACCTGCGACCGAAAATTGGCGATATCTCGACTATCGGGAGTCGGATCTGAAGGTTTCTTGGGTCAACGGAGTCAGGGAAGGAGACTCTATCAACATTTGAAGATCGTTTGGCGAAAGGAGAAAGTTCCCAGATAGGTCTTTTTCGGTTCCTTCGCTACAGGTTTCGTCCTTTTGAGTTCGTTAAGGACTTAGTTGGTTGTGTATGGCTTGTGGTAGCTAGCTTTAGCCAAGAGCTAGTGTGTGGATGTGGTTTGGACTTGGGTTTGGATCGCATGATACTGTTGTTAGCTCTGGTTCTTGCTTTGAGCTACGCTTTGGCGATTTCAGACTAGGGTTGCGTTTCAAGGGTTTGTTTTAGGGCTTCTGAAGTAGGTTACAGACCGCTCTGGTCTTTTCCTCAGTTTTGTGCTGTTTGAGACAGTGTACATACTTTCAGAGTGGTATATATCGCAACATTCCTTTTCGTGGTTGTTCTTCTCTGTCTTGTCTCTGTTTGGCACACAGCATCTCCACAGCCAGGAACCTCGCGTTTTCCTGGACATCCTTCACACACAAAATATCCGACACGATACCGTTTGAACCAGTGCGTAGCCTGCACAGATCTGAACCCAACGACGCCTTGCGCGCGTGTATTGGATTTCCTAATTCTCCAAAACATCCATCGACAGGTCGCAAGAATAAGCAAGCTCCTTAAGCAGCCCCCTTGCAACAGTCTCTGTACGTACAGTTCTCTCCTGAATACCTGAATAATAAGAAGCAGGCCCCTTGCGTCTTTGATATAACGCCTGAAGCCCTAAATACCCAGTCAGCAAGTAACTAGGAGCCTAGCTTGATTTTACCTTCTTTCGAATCGCATAACTTCTTCTCTGGATGTCCAAACGAAATAAACAAGATGCCCATGGAAAGCTGACAACGAGCTCTATCCATCTATGCGATAAAAGTAAAGATCCAAAGTTGCGCCAAAAGCTCGTAAGCTGGGGCCTAGCTTGTTTTCTCCATCTTTTGAGTCTTGTAACTTCTTCACTATGCGTCCAAACGAAGTAGACAAAGTGCCTATGGAATGCTGACAATGAGCTCTATCCACTGGTGCGATAAAAACAAAGATCCGAAGTGGTGCCAAAAACTCGTAAGCTGGAGTCTAGCTTATTTTCTCCATCTTTCGAATCTTGTAACTTTTCCACTAGGCGTCCAAACGAAGTAGACAAAGTGCCTGTGGAAAGCTGACAAGGAGCTCTACCCATCTATGCGATGAAAATGGAGATCTGAAATTGTGCCAAAAATCCGTAAGCTGAGGCCTAGCTTGTCTTCTCATGAGTGTCTTTGGAGTGACAAGCATCGAAGTTTGAATTTCACGTAGGAGCCGGTCCACGACACGACAACGGCTTGCACGTTTGCATTGGACCTCCAAATCTCTTGAACCGTTCGTTGACAGGTCGCAGGTGCAAGCTAGTCCTTAAGCTGCCCCCTTGTCACAATCTCTATACGCACGAAGTTCTGTGATAATAATGAAGCAGGCCCCTTGCGTCTTTGATATAACGCCTGAAGCCTCAAATACCCAGTCAGCAAGTAAACTAGGGCTTAGCTTGATTTTTCTTTCTTTCGTGTCGCATAACTTCTTCACTAGACGTCCAAACGAAGTAAACAAAGTGCATATGAAAAGCTGACAACGAGCTCTACCCATCTACGCGATAAAAGTGAAGATCCGAAGTTGTGCCAAAAGTCCGTAAGCTGAGGCCTAGCTTATTTTCTTCATCTTTCGAGTCCTGTAACTTCTCCACTAGGCGTCCAAACGAAGTAGACAAAGTGCCTATGGGATGCTGACAAAGAGCTCTATCCACTGATGCGATAAAAGAGAAGATCCGAAATGATGCCAAAAGTCCATAAGCTGAGGCCTAGCTTGTTTTCTCCATCTTTCGAGCCCTGTAACTTCTCCACTAGGCGTCCAAACGAAATAGACGAAGTGCCTATGGAGTGCTGACAAGGAGCTCATTCAACTGATGCAATGAAAGTGGAGATATGAAATGGTGCCAAAAGCTCGTAAGTAGGGGCCTAGCTTGTCTTCTCATGAGTGTCTTTGGGACGACAAGCATCGAAGTTTGAATCTCATATAGGAGCCGGTCCACGACACGACATCCACCCCCTCCAAACCTGTGCATCCTCCGATATGCACCAGAGATACCAACCAAGGAGTGGACCGGCACGCACTTCGTCATTCCCATCTTGTCATTCTCTCTCCCATCTCAGTCAACCTCATCCTCAAGTCCGTAATTTGATCGTCATCTTGAAGTTGCTACCTTGCCATGATTCTCCCTAGATCCATGCTCATCGACCTTCACCTCGAACCTCCCATCCAATCACCCCCTCTAAATCTACACATCTTCAATATGCGAAGACATAGAAAGAATAACCCATCATATCATAGAAATATCTTCCATCCGCCCTGTAGAACCTCACCGTCGAGGTTTGTGACCCTAGTGTGTAATAGACATCCCTCATCCTGCCAATCATCACCTGTATCCTGAATGTAACTCTCAACCTCAAGTCTGTACATGTCATTGTACGTATCCAACTCTTCTTTTTTTTGTTTTCTGAAAAAACAAAGAACCACACTGCTGCAACCAAAATCTTCAAACGTAACCATAATTATCTCGCTGTACAATGATATCTTCCTCAACCATCATCCTCCTTGATCCTTCTTCTGAAAACCCTTACAAACTTCCAAGCATCATTCTCCCAACACAAATCACCTTCAGCAATGACTTCTCCCTTGTAAGCCATCCTTACCCATCATCCTATACCCGTAGCCTCGATAGGATCCGTCCACTGTCCTTCATTCTCAGCATGTCTGTCCTTGATGATGTCAATGATGACATCATGGACTTCTCTTGTAGTCGCACCCAAGACCTCTCGTGATAGGAACTCAACCTTAGCATCTCGAATGCGCTCATTCCAACCTCCCTTCACATCGTCATCATCCCAATATCTGGTTGTTGTTTGCATGCAATCAGATCAACCACATCCATCACTGTACCAATATCTGGTTGTTGTATGTCTGCAACCAGATCGACCATGTTCATTGTCTGCACCCCAACCATCTCCTCCGGTTGTGAAGGATCGTCCTCCATTGCCTGTACAGGTAGAATAGTTTCTTGTTGAACTTTATCCTCCCCAGCTTGCTTCCCTGAAGAAGTCTCTTCTTGTCTCTTCTTCTCGCTCTGCATCGTGGATGCAGTATCCAACCTGAGCTCGTTTAGATCCTCGTGCTCATCCAAACCATCCCTATGGAGATCATGCTCAATCTCCTCCACCCTAGCATCACAATTTGTAGCTCCGGTAGCTACAACTGCATGTGTCGCAAAATAATCATCCACAAACTTCTTCATCCCTCCTTTATCAACGTTGGCTTGAAAGAGAGTACCTGTACTTCTGAACCTAACCTTTTCATCCTCTCAAGAAATAACCTCACGTTGCAAAGACTCTGCAAAGTCGATGCAATCATCCCGTTGATGATCAGTATCATCACACCACAAGCACTGATGTACCCAAGCTGGTTTGGGTACAAGTTCCATCTCAGTCGATGATCTTTTATCCTCCAACCTAGAAACCTTAGCTTGTAGATCTCGCATCTTTTGCTGTAGGTCCTCGATGGTTAGATCCTTCTCCTCTACAAACATAACTGGAAGTTGAACCTCATATACTACCTGAACTGGTGTGGTAGTCATCAATACATGCGTCGGCCTGGTAACGCTTTCTCTTGTATGTCTCCAAACAAGAAGCTCAACCGCTTCAGGCACAACCTCCCAATTCCTTGTCAACCCTTCTTCTTCCTCCTCATCTTCCAAAAGTAGCTCCAACTGTTCCTGCCATGGTTCATCCGCAGCTTGAAGAAACAGCTCTGTCTTGTAGCTCTCCAAGGTTAGCTTGTCCACCCGAGGTAGTTGAGAGATTTGTCTCTCAAACTCCTTTAACAGCTCTGTAGGCTGTAAACCCTTGCTGGATCAGTTGACCCATCCCAAAAATGATTTTTTGGTTACTCGATCTGAGTTTCCCAAGAAATACTCCTCCATCAGTGCATGTGAAAATGTATCCCAATTCCTCCCAAAATGCTTTGCTAGACCCTTCACACGCTCCCTTATCTCAAGCACCGCAAAGAGTTCGAACGTCTCGATCATCTCTTTCTCGGGTACCTGATCCAAATCCATCTCCATCTTGTAACATCTCAAGTACTCAGAGATGTCTCTCCCACCAAAAAGATCGAACTTGTCGATCACTCTTCCAAGCGTCTTCTTCTCCAAAGCCTCCTTTTGTTGGTTCTCTTGCTCTTGTCGCATAAACAAAGTGAAGGCTTGAAACAATCGTGCAGTTGCTGCATCCAACTGCATCCTTGGTATATCCTCTGATCCGTCCATCCCGTCCATAGTCATGGCTCGTCCCATCCTCCCATCCTCCTATGATCCCAACTGTCTACAAATCCATCATCCCAGGTCCACAACATCCTCTCGAACAACCAGATCCATCTTCATCCTCGTTCATTATTGCTGATCTCTTCTGTCTAGTTCTAACACACAAATATCTCCACCCCAGACCTTCACATCGAGTTCACCACCGATGTCGTGTCGGATATTGCGTGAAGGATGTCCAGAAAAATGCGAGGTTCCTAGCTGTGGAGATGTTGTGTGTTGAAACAGAGACAAGACAGAGAAAAACAACCACGAAAATGAACGCTGCGATATACACCAACTCCAAATGTATGTACACTACCGGTTCTTTCTCCTAAGAGCACAGAACTGAAAAACAGACCAGAGCGGTTTGTAACCTGCTTCAAAGCCCTTAAAAATAACCCCTGATTCTCAACCCTGACCCAAAAACACCAAAGCGTAGCTCAAAGCAAGAGAAACTTCCCTTTGCTAACAAGCAGAGCCACAGGAGTATCACGCGATCCAAACCCAAGTCCAAACCACATCCATGTACAAGTTCTTAGCTAAAGCTAGCTACCACAAGCTGTATATAGCCAACCAGAACTCTAACGAACTCAAAAGAGCAAAACTCGTAGTGAAGAAACCGAAAAAGACCTATCTGTGGACTTCCTCCTTTCGTCGAACAGACTTCAGATGTCGATAGGGTCTCCTCCGCTGACTCTGTTAACCCAAGAAACCTTCAGATCCGACTCCCAACAGCCGAGATATCACCGATTTTTGGTCGCAAGTGACCGAACTTTCAAAAACTCCTCCCTGCGGCTTAAAACTGCACACACCGCACAAACGGATCGTCTAAACTGATATCCGTCTTCTCTGGTAGGTAGATCTAGCTACCCTGAACCCAACGAGACTCCAAACAAGCCGTTTGGAGTTCCCTTTGCAAAACCACACGAGAAATTTGGTCGCATGTTGCAAAAAACTGACGTAAATCGACTCCTTACGGCTTAAACTCGCTCACCACACCCAAACCAACAATCCAATCTAGGTCGCAGGCGAACGAAAATCTGATGTAAGCGCTTTCCTGCGAGCCAATTTCACTCAGAACTCCCAAACCGTCTGATGAAAACTCGTATCGTCTTCAATTTCCTGAAGAACTCGTTGTTCTGATCCCGATGGATCCAAGGACAGCAAGTTTGGACTCCGGAACGGCCCGAACGGTCCAACTCTCCTTCACAAGTAACTGAAAATCTCAAATCTGCTTCCTGTAGATTTGAGATTTGAGATTTGAGATTTGAGATTTGAGATTTGAGATTTGAGAATCTGCTTCCTGCAGATATCGTGTTGACATTGTAGAGATGGTAATTTCTCTGTTGAGATTTATTGTGGTTCACTTGTGTATGTGTATGATATCTCTATGTGTTATGTGTATGTGTGGTGTATCTCTAACTGCGTAGATGTGATCCCTATCAAACTCAGCTGATGATAGCCAATGTACTTACCAAAAGTCTAGGGAAGGAGAAACATGTACTGTGTGGACAAGGAATGGGATCGTCGACGAGTTCCAAAACAGCAGATCGCACATGAGGAGGAATGTCAGACATGAATTAACATGTACGTTTGAAGATAGAAGAGAACATGCCATCATTAGATGATCTAATGTAAGTAGTCTCTTAATAGAAATCCCAAGCATGTAGCATATGCTTCTGTCAGACAACCCACGATCTCTCTAGGAGTTTCGCATCCATACCATGTATATAGACTCAATGGAGTCTAAATGGAATACAGCCCTTGAGCGATTCACAGCATTGCTACATGTTCTCCAAGCTATTCATACCTAGTATTGTTGTCTCTAATTCATCCATGTACAATTCCAGCTGCACTGCTTGCAATATCCTTCCTGGCTGGGTTGGGGTTCTGATTGGTGTTTCATACAAGTCTGATCCAGAAGGAAAGTGTCAATGAATAATATTACATAGAATGTTGCGAATCTACTCTTGACGTTTCTTACTTCTTTCTCTGGCTGAAACTAGTTGTTGGAGTCAAGTTAAAGGAGTTCCTCTCCAGTACTGAATACCGATGTACAGCTTTCCTGTGTGATTTGGCTTGGCATCACATTGAAATACATTTCTAACCCAAGTGATTTCCAGAATGAGACTCTCATAAGGAAAGGTTTTGAGATTTCTCAAAACCATTGTTCTAGTGGTTAACGTTTTTGGGATTAATGATCAATACGATTTTGTATAAGCTCATACCACACCGCATGGTTCTAAAGCCTGATCCCGTGAATATATAATATTCACCTCTTCCATCTTCGGAGAGAGAGGATTCAGAGGAATATCCAAGGTGGTTTGTTTTATCACCTAATCTTTCTGGGAGAAGGGTTAGGTGATAAATTAAACTTCTAATAAAATATGTTTCTTATTGCACAATAAATCACACTTATGTTTCCTAAAGCAGGATTTTAAAATTTACATACTTTACAGGTTTCTTTGCCACTTCTAGCATGATTCCAACATGTGGCTTATCTTTATAAAAAAATATATTTCTCTCCTAAGATAAGTTCATAATTACAATTTAGTATTTATAAAATTTTCATTGATAATGCATAGACAACAATTTATTCAACCTTGATTAAAAAAATAAAATGTGACTTAGGCATTTCATAACCACGTCCTATCTTGTGCATGTCAACTGCATCTTAAGATTTTTGTTCACCTCTCCACTCTCTTCCTTTGCTGTTCTCTTCTTTTTTGTCTCCTGAGAACTCTCTTAGACTAGGTTGTATGCATATTTAAATGTTCCAGACTTACAATATGTGAGTTTATATTTTCCAAAACACGTGTAAATACTTAAGTTCCATGTTATGTAAGATATTTATTACATTTGCCTAGTATCATATTCTAAATATTGCTAGAAAATGATGACCTTACGATCGTGTATTAAGTATCCCCACTAACCAGGATGCATTCATCCATTTTTCTTGAAATCTCGCAGCCACAACCGCAGGCCCATTTTTTGCAGCGGATTGCCTACCTTTATGCTTCCACATTCTATTTTCTTGGATGGATTGTTGGGACCCAGCTATGTTCTTTGGCGGAATGGCTATAGTTGTCGGTTCGCTTCTCACAATCTTCTCCTTTCGTAGATTCTCCCGAGAGCAAATGGCCAACACGCGGACCCGCTGTCATCGACACAGCAAAAGACGATGCTTGCTTCTTGGTTTTGCAGCCGATTCTTTGGCTTCGTGCTTGCATGTCTCGTCTTCTTTTCTTCTTCGTGCATTGTCATCTCCGCTACGGTGACAGAACGGCTATAGTAAGTTTCGCTCATCATCTCGCTTTGCAGATTCTGACAAGGACCGACTGATGGATTGCTGCTCCTGTTTCGCTCACCATCTCGCTTTGCAGATTCTGACCAAGGACTGACTGATGGACTGCTGCTCCATACAACAATTGACTTCTGGAGAGTATGCACCTTGATGATATGGTTCATGATATCACCGTCTTGTATTCTCCGATTTGACATTTGTGTTCACTGTATTCTAATTTGGTTGCTATCAATGATGAGAAATGTTCCTCTTTATGGTGTGGTCTTCCATCATCATGTCTGATACTGAAGACGAGAGTCCAGATGTGGTATTGGATAGCACTCTTTCTCCATCTCTTTCCCCAATTCAGCTACCAACACCCCATACACTTTTGATTCTCTCACTTAGCTATAGATCCACCCAGATTTCTTTTCTTTACTTCTAAGCGGCTCATGGTCAGTTTTGATGACTCTGTGCTACTACTCACTAGATCATACACCTACTTGGTACTAGATTTCTCAGAGAAGCCTCTCTCCTTTTTAGTGAAGTTTGACTATGTACAAATAGCAAGAACTTGTTAGACACAACACTCCATTGTAGACTTTGGTCGGGTCTTTTATCTCTTTGGTTACTTCTCAGATAAATCGTGTCTATACCTCCAGGACCGCAGGTACCACTTGTACTTCACCCATGGTCACGATTTTATGAATTTCATAATGCACAGTCTATATCGTACGAGTTCTCTTTTCTGTATCTGCAAGGACTGGATCCGTCTCGAAATTGATATATTTACTGACATTATCCGCAAACAATCAAGGCAAAGAGGTCCAAGATTGAGACATCCATGATGCTATGTAGGACTAGAGTCTACTTAGACTTGGATTTATTTTCACTCCTCTCAGATTTTCTTCATGCTAAATGTTTGTCTAGGTTATTCTCTGTGGAGAGGGGTCGGAGCCTCTTACACCTCAATTTCCAAAGTGTAATCTGTTTGTATGTAAAGTCGACATTAAAGATATTAAAGATATCTGTAAAGATTAAAGAACACTTGGTAGAGTGTTTGAGTTGGGACAAGGACAGACTGATTGAGAGCGAAGTGTGCCTGAAGCTCCTCTCCAACAAAAATCTGCATACCTTCATTGGAATGGTTGGCTCATGGTACTTGTTGAGCGCAGCGGACATGTAAAACAGCCATATACCTAATGTATTCCTAGATAAAAAAATACATTAGACGACACCGTTCCCTCGAGTTGATCAAATATCATACACTGTTTTGAACTGTACTTATGAGGTTATCTTCTACGTCTGCTTATTATAGACACATGATGTAAAAGGACCGTGTTTTATAAATATATTTTTGTGCCACTGTACTTCTCTATGCATGTGTATGCAATAGACCGAAGAAAATTCAGACCAAAAAATTTACGTTGGAACAAAAGAGCAAGTGTTGCGCTAGAGTACCCCTCTAAAAAGACCCCAGCGCTTACGAGCCCTCTCCAGGCCCTCGGAGTCATCATGTCAAGCTTTATTTTCCACGAAACTCAAAAATATTTTGACCGAATGCGGTATGACACCCCTTTCTAGTATGACACCCCTTACTGTCTTCGTCTGTAAATATTTTAATTTTTATTAAATTTATTTTAAAATAAATATTATAGTATAATTTAAATCTGATTATACAGCACCAACTTGGAATATGTGATTTAAAAATTCAAAGTAAAGCTATTCAGTATTGAAAAAAAACTTTTAAGAAGAAGATTTCGGGGTCTCTTGGAATAAAAAGAAATATTTTCTTCTGACGAAAAGAACACTGGAAGGAAAATGGAAATTTCTCTTTCCGTTAGTCGTCTTCAGCAAGTCGCCCTTTCACCCTGCGACATGCTGAAGGGTCATCCTTGTTTCTAGTACCGTCCAAGCAGAGCGCGGGGTCTGTGGTTAGGTTACACTATGTCGGACGGGTTCTGCAGGGTGTGGTGGAGTCCGAGTAAGAGCTAAGCTCCATATATAGCGAGAAAACTCTAAAGTTAAACCCCAAAAAGTTTTCAAAAGAGATTATAATCGAAGGACTATGGCAGTTCTAACTGAGTACATATCTCAGATTCTGTCACTGCGTGCATGCAGGGGTTTGAATTTTCTGTAACCCCTTTACGGACTCTCCGACTGAAATGTTTCCGAAACGACAACGTTTGCGAAAGTGCATCTTCCAGTTCGGACAAGTTTCTGGACAATTCACTGGAACACTTCAGCCACAAGGGCAAGGATGATCTTGCGTACCAAACAATATACTGCAATAACTTGTAATTATCAGGCATTACACCGGACTTGTGTGTCATGCAGTAGGGTGCGGTCTGTTACAGTACTCGTGTATCAAAGAGCCGATCACCGTGAGGCTACTCATCATGGTCTGGCGGTTTCGAGGGCAATGACTACCTTTCCGCATCACCGTGATACCTAGCCTACCTAGCTGAGGATCGTTGTCAACTCCAAAGCAGGCTGGTCAGTCATAGCGGCCGGCCTTCTCCGTCTTCATCTTCGTGCAGTCCGATCCTTTGGAATGATGGGATCTGAGTACGGCCCGGTCTACTAGGCTTCTTTCATTTTCTAGTCATCTCTATGACGAAAGGAATTCCATGGACTAACGTTCAGCACAGAGTTGGCGGACAGCAGGAGCAGTAGATCTCGTCGATACGAATGACCGACTAATTTCATGAACGTCGTAGTAAGTGTTAGATGATTGTAGGTAGCGGTCCCACAGTTTGAAGTTCGTATTCTCTGGCGGAAGCAGCCGATGAAACCATTGTGTCTGTCAAATTCGTGATTTACGTTATTCAGCTGTGTGACTTTAACAGATGGGTCCATAAATTCTTGGCAAACTTCGTTACGATTGTCAATCGAGTTGTGATAGTGGTAGTAGTGTAGTCTCCAGTTCTCGTACGTGGTTACGTCGTTCACTGTCATGCCTTCTTCTGGATACACTAGATCTTCCGCTCGGTGAACTCCGGTAGACAAGGCGTATTTCGCTTGTACGGCGAACTTCTGATCGAAACATCCCTGCGGCTCCGTGATCCCTGTGCGCCTGTATGTCAACTTCTCCATTGCCCATAAACTGCAAACAAGACAACGACCGAAGACATGCTTAACTGCAACAGCAAGACCAAACTGAGCATAGTGAATATGTAGTCTGCTACGACTGTGACTACCATTACGTACATTAACTGAACACTAGTACTACACCCTCCAACCGAACTCTCGTGCCTGATCACAAGACTTCGATCGAGCAATTTCTGACGGCCGTGGAAGTTAGAGACTTACAGCCGTGTCCATGAAGTTTTTACAGAGGTGGTCCATTGGTTTATAGTGGGGTTAACATCAGTAGTAGTAAATATTTACGGCCCTCAGTAGTAGTAGCACGCCCAGAAGAGAGACTTACTTGCTTTGGTACGACCAAGGGAATACGTTTCGTACAAATGACTATGGAAGTTTAGAAACTACGAGCTAGAACTAACGACTGGAAGTGTAGAACCAGGAATGTGGAGAAACTGCCACAGTCGACGTACCGAAACAGAGGTCCTCCCTCCGGATTCCAGCTTCTCTGGGTGAACTTGAGATCAAACTTCAAAGAAGTTAACTGGAATCTCCTAGTTTCTAGACAACTAAGTGATACTGTTATTGAACCCAAGAAAAGGAGTAGAAAGTGTTCAGATGTTAATTTGACTCTCCTTGCTGAGATTCCGAGCACACAGCATCTTAGAGCAAGTAATATACTCAGCGTTGTCATCGACCGTGAATGTTTATGATCCTTACGTTTATGCAGGCTATAGGACAGGAAATTATTCTTATGCCCTGTGCTCGATCGAGTTTGCTCTCTTGCAACTGTTCCGTTCGCCAGCTCGTGAGCTCTACTTGTAACTTTGAACAACCTTCCATTCTGTATCCACTCAGAATCCCGGATATTGTCACTTGATTCGACTCATATTCCTTGAGTGCGTGTTCCGGGCACTATGCTCTTGGTAGAACCAAGACGATATGGATGGGGTCTTTCAAGTCGAGTCGAACAAGAGAAATTCAGTTGCAGTGTGAATATCTAGAGGGACGCATGTAAGATAATCCTCATACCTGGAGATATTCTGATCGGGGCTGGACGTGATATTGCTCAGGCACACTCGGTGGTCCATAGGCCTCTGAACGAACACAACTTGGGTAGCCCTACGCCAGTTTCTGGAGGTCAGTCATGAGGTAGTCGAAGCCCAAGTACCAGGGTACATGCACGAACTCGTCCACATCAAAGAAGAAAGTCCAGTTCGCCAACGATTTGGACCGGAACAAACAATCGTTGACCACCAGAAACTGATTATAGTAGTAGGTATCATACCGCACCTCCTGCCTGATGTTCATCACCGTTACTCTCCCGAGCTTCACCCATGGATCTAGTATTCTACGAACGTCACTATGAATTCCTCCGGCATCGTATAGGATGAAATGAGATCGAGGTCCGAACATCATCATATGATAGGAGAGCCATTCTCGCATTCTCTGAGGACTGATTGTGCCAAAGAGGGGCGATCGTATTTGTAAGGTGCTTCGAAGACAGAACCATCGTACTCGCCTGGTTGTTCTGTCAGGGTCACAAATCGCACGTCCTCTAGCCCTGTATTATCCCAGCTTCCGTGGGTGGCGACCACCCTTAACTGACCACCAGTTCCATCACTTCCCACTGCCGAACCGAATGTGCAGTGTACAACCACAACTGTGTACTGCTTACGGAATCCCCAGTCGGGTAACAATTTCGTAGCATTGCCCGAGACTTTGGTCGATGAGCCTTGTGACTGCCAGTAGCACTCAAAGCCAGGATTGCCGTGCACATGGAGTGTTTTCGGGCCCAGACCCACGACGGCGAAAGAGTTCGAGTTGCCCCTGTAAGCTCCGAACTGAACGAAGAGGAACGAAGCAGATCCCATGGCAGTGAACTTCCTGGGAACTCCATAGCTCTCGTCGTGCAACTTTTCGTCCTCTCTGTCGTCTACAATTGCTGGGGTTTCCCATTCTCTCAGAATCTGTGGCTGCTGCACTATGGTTGGATCTTTCGAAAATTTTGACTTTGTCTCAGAACTTGCTTTCATTCCACTCACATCTATGGTAGCGAACATTTGCCTCATGTGCGCCTGCTTCTCGTGCTCCAGTTGCTGTGCCTGCAGTTCTGCCTCACTGTTGCAACGACGTTCGGAAAGATCGAACGAGGCCAGACCTTGTAATGGCAAGTATAATAACGTCAGCATTACTGCAGCCAGGGCCAAGATGGTGAACAAACCAACTACGATTTTCATCTCCAACAATCCGTTCGTCAGCTTCCAGCTATGAGACGATGGGCCCAGGCTAAATTTCCCTTTCACCATTGTCTGCAAAAAGCCTTGGCAGAGGCAGAGAGTTGATGAATTCCACCGTTTTGAATTCCACCTCCAGTAAGGATATCGATCATCAAATCCTCCAGAATCCCGTCCGTGAGAATCGAAGATGCTGTCATAGAATTCCCTTGCAACTCGATGCTCAGAAGAACTGCGACTTGATGATCTCCGATCCACCTGTGTTGAACCCGTGAAGGTATACTCACGTATGCTTTTCATTGATGGCGTACGCAAGTCGAAACCAAAAGCGAGCGACGCCTTCATGATTCCACTGCTGACGGCAGCAATCTCAATCTCAAAGTCCTAAACTCATAGAGCCGAAGCATCGACCAGGTGGTACGCAGAGACACCATGCTGGAGCTCGCTCGAACTGGAGCTGAAATTGTTGTTGTATATCTTTGTCGAACTTGACATAAGCACGGATGGTGAGCAAGTCACCTACACAGAGAGCCAATTCAACATGCGACGAGTTCTTCAGAAATGAACATGTCCTAGCCAGGGAATCCAGCCCCGAGCTGTAGGAGGCGGTCCATGCGTGCATCATGGCCTCACACTTGCCTCCACACACACGTTTGTAGACACTGGAGCTACCGTAGCAAGGGATACCGGCGACTTGGAAACGTCAATATAGTCGCCTGCCCCGGCCCTAGCTACTAGTCCGAACTGCTACAGATGAAAGGTCACAAGAAATGTTCTACCCCGCACCGATCCGGAAACCAGACAAAAATCCCGTGCACGCCTGAACGTCTAGATCTCCTCCACTTGTTGACCCTGCTCATGATCTATAGTTCCTCCAGGGCCCAGGCTTCAGAGACATGGAGTTGCCATGTGTGAGTAGCTAGTTGCTCTGGTCGACGCATCTAACCTCCTCCTCACTTGCCGCTATACACGGGTGTAGTACGTAAGAGATCCAATACTTAACTAGCCGCTGCAGCAATCTGCTGCATGATCTGCAGATATTTACAGGCCCACTACTTCTTGAGTGAAGTCATGTTTGTGAAGACTATAAGACTCACCTTTGCCGTCCAGTCCCTCTCATTTCTCTCATCCTGCTCCTTTCTTGGAGGCCTTGGAACACTTTCGTCGCCGGCTTGAGCTCGAGGAATCCATCTGTGGATTGAAGTTTTGACTCGTGTTCAACTATCAAGCTGGTCGAGTGAAATGTCTACCCACGTTTTCAGAGATATTATTGTCAAGCCACCGGTACCCATGTTACACTAACGGAGCTCAGGACGGTTGACTTCAGTATATAGAATTGTCATGGATAAATGGAATGAATCTGCTGAATGAACCATGGATGAACAAGAGGTAGTATATAAGCAGAAGGGTGTTTGAGTATTTGAGTATGTAGTCACTACTACTACTTCTTTCATTCTCATCCCTATTGGAATATACATTACCTAGGGTATTATCTTTGTATCTCATGTTAAATATCATTAGAGGTCACAATTAAATATCATCAGAGATCACATCCTATTGGAATATACATTACCTAGGGTATTATCTTTATATCTCATGTTAAATATCATCAGAGGTCACATCTAAACTCTTTAAATAAATCACTCTGATGCGACAGTAGTTATGTATCAGTAGTATATCAACCCACATTTTTTGTACAGTAGATCTGAGTAGAAGCCAGATTTGAAGTCTAAGTAAAGTGTGCCCATTCATCTTAGGATATTTCTGTTTAAGTTCTTTATGATCCGTTCTAACAGGTTGGTAGTATTATGTTGAAGAGATAAAGTTCTCATATTCTGAGAGACTTGGATTGCAATTTTCAGTTTTGTAACATGTCCATCTTCGAAATCTCATTGGCATACTTTAGTTCATTATCAGAATCTGAAATGTTGAGTTCACCCGCTCGCTGCCCTTGAGAATATGCTCGTTACATTTCTTTTTCTCGTCACTTCAAGTTTAACCGGATCCCGGTAGGTACTAACCTATGCAGACAGTAAGATCCCTCTACAACTGAGTCCCCAAACAAGTGAACTTCACGCCGTAGAAAAATGGTCTCCTAGCTAGAATATGGTACATTCTGTCCTCCGTAGTGTCAACTGGAAGTTCACGTCCTCCAAGCTAGTCGTCTTTTTCCACGTGATCAGCAATAAGCATGAAAGAGACGCTGGGGAGGAGCAGATAGAAGGGACGTTTAAAAGCACGTGCCATCTTCCCGTGAAGAGTTTGTGGACATCATGCATAGTCTTGCAAGTGGTGCCAAGAGACACAATTACACTGCACGTATGCTGGAGTGTTATACCGACATATCCTCAGTCTAGAACACCCCTCTCTTCGTAAGTAATGATCCGTCTTGTGTGTGTTAGTCGAGCTTTAGTCTTACATGGACTAAATTTCTTTCTGCAAAGGAAAATATGCATCCTACATGAACTTCTGGGGAACAGTTGTCCCCTTGCTGTTATCGAAAAACATTTAAATGTTAAATGAATTTTTTATATTAAGTTTAAATAATATAGTATTTATAAATATTAGATGTTAGATCAACCTGGATGCGGGACATAACCCATAAGGAGAGGAAACTAGAATGTGCTTCCAACGATATATGTCCGGGGGCTGGAAGCTAAAGACCAAGAAATAATGCAGATTTAATTTATTATCTAACCAATCGTCTGATACTTCAACACTTTTCACAGACAAATACTCCATATATCCCAAGGTAAAAGTTTCATGCACAACGATATGATAACCTTTAGAAAATAATCTTGTCTGTTACAAATTGATAATGTGTAAGGAACCAAACCTTTGAGCATCTTAGAGACTTCAAAGATAAATAAGAGCTTTATAAGCTTTCCACAAGTTTTCTCCTATTTTTTCTTGCAATTACATTCATTTACCAAGTTTTGAGTCAATCGAAATTTCAAGAGTTTGACCAAAATAATCGTAATGAAATAAAATTTCAAACTTGATTTTATTTAAATTTTTAGTATAAAATTTTATATTTATAAACTATTAAAGGAAAAAATAGACAGAAATGGATCCATTCTGTGACTGTAGTACACAGTATTGCCGACGGTCCACCTGTGAGTCGACCACTGACGGATTGTCGAGACACTTGCTGGTGAACATCCGTCGGCGCTCGTCATCTGCAGGCGAGGATTGCCGGCAGATGACGAGCTGCTAGCGGTCCATCACACAAAATCCGTCGGTGAAGGTCGTCCGTTGGTGATCGTCATAAGCTGACTGACAATCACCGGTGAACGACAATCCGTCGACGGTCTGCCAAGTAGAATCGATCAGCAAGGACCACCGATTTTATCCCCGGCGAACATCCACCGGTGAAAGATGAACGACCACTGACAAGAGGCGGTCCGCTGAGGTGCACAGCTGGGGACGTCCGCTGGCGATCCATCTCACATTTACTACTTTGTGCAATGAAAGTACAGATATGTTCAATCATAGAGATACAGAAGATAATACTCAAAATCTGAAGATGAATGTCACACATGAGTGAACTTCTTATAATTTGCTGCTTAACCTCTTGGACAAAGTTCATTCTCAGATTGAGGGCAATGTGCTTACTGCACACTACAAAGAAACTACAAACTTCTAATCTATCTTCTCCAGATTACTCCACAGGCACACAGTCCTGACGTCATAAACAATTACTAACTTTCTGCTGCGCACAGAGTACTGCAAACTTCCAAAAAGAAGCAGAAGATCAAAATAACAAAACCTCGCGAAGCTCACACACCGACCGAGAATCCTACGCAGATACTAGAGTGAATGAACAAGGCGCACATTCTAAACAGAACTCTATCTTTTACTCGGAATTGGATTTACTCCCCAGCATTCCAAACTTCCAAACTTCAGAACTTCACATTCTATATGCAGAAGCGACGAGGTTGAGTTTTCTGGATCTTCACTTTACTAACATAAAGAAAAATCTTAGATAACATCACGCACAAAACTCAAGTCCCTAGAGCGTAACTTTGAATCGACAAGATTCTACTCTAACACACTTTCTTATCTCTATCTTCAAAGCTTCTGGAATCTCCTTACTCTATCTTTTGATCTACATCGCTTCCTATCTTCTATTCTACCTCCTCTCTGTGTGACATCACCGTGTCTCCCAGCAACTACCAAAATATCCGACATGTCAGAACGTGGAGCCGTCTTAGCGTCGAGAAGAAGATGCGTGCACGGAATCTATCACCTCTCTATGCACTTCAAGTGTTCCGAGAGACAATTTGAGAGCAATGGGTTGGTCAAATAAGCATCTTGTCATCGGATAACTTTACACCAAACTGCTGGGGTCGGAGACGATGAAGGAACAAATGATAAATGTAGAGCTGATCTCTTATACACTTCCAATGCTGCTCTCTCTCCAAGGCTGCTCTCTCATCATGTCTAGTAGTATAACCTAACATAGATCGTCGCAATGCGTCCATAGGTCTATCCACATCCAACATTGTCGTGTCATGGATCGGCTTCTACATGAAAATTAAAATTTAAGGCTTTATGTTTTCACTCCGAAGACGCTATGGAGAGAAATAGATGTGTTTGGTTTGACGATGTTGATGTATCTAGCAAGGTTTGATGACCTCATTGGATCACAATCACAATAACAAAGATCTTTTTATCGAACATCGCTACCTCAAAATCCATCCACACTCAAAGTATATACACGAAATGATGAGTGCGTCCTCATTGGTCAGTGATCTCTAGAATAGATCAGACCACAATAGAGAAACAAGACGAGTCATTGATATGCACTCGCACGTGGAGGTACAAATATGTCTTCACACACAAACACTCCCACTCCTGCACAACTACCCAAGGAGCTCTATCCCACAATCCATCTACAAACCCAAACAGCAACTTCCACACTAAAGGAGATCTCACTAGACACGTCATAAGATGAAGAGAACTCACGGAAGACTTCAACTTTATGTCCTCTCTGTGTGACGTCACTGTGTCTCTACCAAAATATCTGATCTGTTAACACATCGACGGGGTGAGAGACGGTGATGAAACAAACAGTAATCCTAGAGCTGACTCCTAAACACCTCCAAAGATGCTCTCTTATCATCATGTCTCGGAGTACAACCTAAAATAGATCTTCACAGTGCGACCATAGCTCTATCCACATCCAACGCTGTTGTGTAATGGATCGACTTCTACATGAATCTAAATCAAAATTTAAGACTTTATGTTTTCACTCCAAAGATGCTCATGGAGAGAAATAGTGACTTTGGATTTATTTTTGAATCATATTCTCACTACACCGAGTGGTAGAGCTCATTGTAAGGTTCTCATGGGCACTTCATCTACTTCGTTTGTATGTTTAAAAGCTATGTTATGGGATTGAAAAGATGAGAAAAACAAGCTAGACTTTAGTTTGTCAACGCTGATTGGGTAATTACGGTTTCTAAAGCTATGATAAAGACGCAAAGGGTCTGCTTGGTCATATTCTAGAGAGTTCATGTATTGTGAAAACCAACATAAGGGATGTGCTTAAGGGATGAGTTTGTATCTAAGACTTATCGGTGGACGTTTTGAGAGATTGAGAGATCCAATGCATGCACGCAAGGTGTCATTTGATTCAGATTTATGCATGTGACATATAAGATAAAACGATTCATGAGGTGGATCTTGTTGTGTGTTCTAGGAGAAATTGAAACATAGAGAAAAAGGATTAAAATACTTCAGTTGTATGCGAAAAAGAGTTGGACCGTTCAGATCATTTCGAAGTCCAAACTTGGATCCATCGGATCACAACATCGAGTTCTTCGATACTCATAGTCGAGGTTTAATACCTATCGTATTTTAGAAAGTTTTCCGGTTATTTTTCTAAGGTATTGAACTTAGCTGAAGGGCACTGGTGCTTGATTAAAGCTAACTCATGGTACCATAATGAAGATCAGTTCCAAATCATCTGCCGCTTGCCTAAGTAAGTATACGGGCAGCCTACAGTGGCACTCTGCGACTGTTCAGTCGTTTGAGTCAGCACAAAATTGCGCATTCACAAAACGCGGCTCGGAAAATAGCGACGGCAGTTGCCTCTGCCGTCAACAGAGGCAAAGGCTTGAAGGCAGCTTTAGCAGTAGTCCTTCCCGGACTTCACCTTTTGTAGAAGCACCGGTTATCTCATTCGGTCAAAACTCGTACTTGTCTCTAGTTTCCAGGTTCGAAAAGTTCGGACTTGTCTCTGGTTTCAGCTCTGTAGAAGTCAGCGGGAACAAGTCGTTCGCAGTGTCAACCTTGAATCCTTGCTTCATCGTAATCCTGAACGCGGCAAACGACCAACTACTTAATTCGATCACAATTGCTCACTTCATCATCGCTTCGCAGCACTCCTCTTAACGTAGTTTTCTTTTCGATCGCTCTCCTTGACGGATTCAGTGCAAACGCATCTACTTACACTCGTGACACACTTAACTTTGGCAGGATACAGAGTCAGAAATTAGACAGCTCCAAAAGCTGCACCGTCTTCATATACAGTACGCAGCTGTAGCACAGTGAGTTTCAACTCGAGTTCGAATACAGAATTTGTTACCAGCTTCAAGTATGGATCATTTCCGTCATCTCACTCTTCTGGTGTGTATGTTCGTTGCGGCCATCAATGGTGTAAGGGGAAGTAATCCTGAGCTGACCACAGATTTCTCAGTACCGTCTGGGGTCAATGCATCGGCAACTTCTTCACATACACTGGCTTCAGAGGCGGAGTGTCGACAGCACCTGGAGAGACAGGATCGAAGAGAACAACAGTTGTGGAATTCCCAGCTCTTGAATGAGCTTAAACTACGAGTGTAGACTGAAGATGGGGAGAAGGCTCCTCTACCCTTAGATTTTCGCTAAAGGTTTGTATGAAGGGGTGCTCATTGACATCTACGACAAGTCATGACATGGTCTTAATTGTGAGTAAGCTTGAGAGAACATGTCCATTTATTATGGAATATGTCTACAATTTTGTCTAAATGATCACTATAAGAACCAAAGTGCTTGCACCTCCATTGGCGATTTATGAGATGCATTTGTTTACTGGCATTTTCAGCTTCTCAAAAGTGCGTGCATTTGTTTCTGACCGGTTTTGCTCTAGCTCCTCTGCAGTGATAGCTCGTATGCAGGATGTACAGAAAAAATACGGCACACCGAATTATCTGTTACTCATCAGAAGATCCCGCAGGTTGGAAGATTTCAAGTACACAACTTCACCACGTATGTTTCCAAAAGCTCATCAGCGATGATCGTTCGCACGTATCGGTTCCGCGCATTCCTACTCAGTTTCACTTCTGCATCTCTTCTTCTACTCATGCATAGATCCGAACAGGATCAAATACTAATGCCACTTCCATTCGTGACTTGCGTTCACCACTATGTTCTTCTCTTCATACGAACGACACCAAACACATATGTAACCGTTAGCTTCTGATCCTGTTTAAATCCATGCATGCGTAGACACCAACGCAACACAAACGCTAACTCCAATAGTTGCACTTTCAAGTCAAGAGTCACTGCAATGCTCTCGACTCGGCTCTACACCAACCCCTTTATGTCAACAGTTAGCAGACACTAGTTTCAACACAAATTGTTATCAGTTTTACGTTCCCACAATTCGCTGACCACTGGGAGTACAAATGTCTGACCACGAACTGGAAGGAAGGTTGATAAAGTACACAGGTTGCATGCTTTCTCTAAATTTGCTTGATTACACCCCCAGTAGGTTCCGTGAGCTTGATCATACTCCTCTTTAACGATGTATGGTTTGATCACACCCCTAACTGGATATTGCCTGTAAACCAGTCACTTTTTGATGTTTCTCACACGTGAGTAACATCACATGTGAGACTGCACATATTAAAAGAATGAAACCAGTCACTTTTTGATGTTTCTCACACGTGAGTAACATCACATGTAAGACTGCAAATATTAAAAGAATGATAATATGGATAGTCTAACGTGTCTTTAATGTTAAATATTTTGACTCACAGTGATATGTAGTAAAAGTTGAAGATACTAAAATGATGAAGCAAAAAATAAAATGACTGGTTCTACTGTCAATAACACGTCAAGGGTACGATCAAGCAACCAAACGTTAAGAGGGGTATGATCAGGCGAAACGATCGTATTGGGGGTATGATCAAGCCAATTTCTGCGGGCTTTCTCATCCATATACGAACACAACTCTGTTTGTTTATACAGTAGCAAGCAAAATGACTAACGTATTCCATTCATGCTTACTCAATCACGTCCAAAGGTATCAACGACCAAGAAAATATGTCATATTGTTCAAAGACTCAAAAAGTATACGCCAGGTCCAACAAAGCACTACTGTTAAAGTAACAATGTAGGTGAACTAAAAGATACAGATGGAACAGAACACTGAAAGCTCTACAGGTGACACTCTTCACATCTACTCAAATTTTCCAGGCGGTTCTGCTGTGCAGGAGTCTTGGCTAGCCGACCCACGACCGTTTCACTATACCGACCAGGCTCTTCATGTTACAGATGAACTTATTGTGGAGATATATAGATATAAACTTTCTTGGAGCCATTCCTGATCAACAAGACCATTCTTATCTTCCATCCTTTGCCCCATAAGCCTTGGTAGTGTGCTCCCTCCCCCATACTCAAGGACCACAAAAGCATACAGAAAGGTAACGCACACAAGAGTTGGCATAGGGCACACACAACATACACTGAAGAATGTGATATATCAGGACGATTACCCCTTTGGAAGGGTTAGAAGACGAGAGATACAAGACTAGAAACTAATGACAGTAGACTTGAAGGAACTAACTGTGCCTACTCTGAATTATCTACATGGTGCGATTAGTATCTGGAGACAAACCGTCCTATATATCGTGTTCAACGATCTCCTGCTCATGTCCCAGTTCCTCTGAATCAAATTTCACCTTTTTTACAGCTGTACTAACTGTATTGCTGTTCAAGCTCCCCATGAGTCTTTCTTCAAATGTCCTTAAACCATCGTCACCAATGAATTTTCTCTCAGACGGCAAGAAAAGCTTATTTCTATAAGGATCAACACTTCTGGCAGCCTTTGGTACAGCGCGTTCGGAACGATCTCCCAGATTATAGAGATCCTCTAAGTCAACTGGATCCATTAATTCGGTATCAGAATCAGAATCTGAGAAGTTCCTTACTCGGAACTTGTCTCGACGATGAACCCTTACATTTCTGAATTCCAACATCTTGCCCTGATACTCTTCGCCAGTCTCTATGTCACGGAAAAAATCTTGGACATCCCGGTTGACTCTGTCGTGCCATAACCACCGTAGGTGAGCTAAGATAGGACAGGATATATATTGATACACGGGTAAAGCAGCTTCAGAGAAAACAGTGACTTCGCCCGCACATTAAAGGTAACCCCAAAATAGTTTTGAACCCATGTAAGTACAAGGTGAGTAACGAAGAGTGGTAACATAGCAGAGGACAGGATATATGTGCAAATGGTGGAGCAGAGGCACCAAAACCTTCAGGCTTACATTTATTCTCTTTCAATACGGAGCAAATGGATAAATACGGAGCAAATGGTGCACGGATAACGCAAACTGGTTTCCCATGAAAACCTGAAGTTGCAAAATAAAGTAGCTTAACTTATAGGGTCATATCGAGTACCTCACGATAGGTGACCGGCTAGTATCCAGAATCTGAAGGCCGTCCATCGACCGCACACGGCTGAGAGCGACGTAGGCCTGTCCCTCCGCGAATATCCCGGAAAGTGCCACCCGCGCGTAGTCCAAAGTCATTCCTGTTCGAACCGGTTTCTTTTCAGAAACAGCTTTAACTGAATCGTGACGACATTCAAACTAAGCTAAAGCCACTGTCATCGCAGTAGCACATTTTTAGCCAACAACTGACCCAATAAAAGTACTGAAACTGCTATAGCTCCTGAGTAGAACGTTGAAATCCCATCAGTTAGCAATTAGAAAAGATAAGTGAGACTTATATAAGAACGATAACATCTTCGAGCGCAACGAGGGATTGAATGTTCACTGCGTCTTTGTAGTAGACAGTTTCTCTTTTGCAGTGGTCAGTGAGCAATCTTGTTCCATCCAAGGCCTATTTGAAACATACAATACAAGCTCACTTTATACCTTGGCATTTGTGAATTGTGATGGCCCACGCCAGCTTCAAAGGTATCTGCAGGACACAGAAAACTCATCACTAGCGGTTTTACAATCCATTCCTGTCAAAGGAAGTACTTTCTGTACCATGGGACTAATCTATTAAGGCAGTATTTGAATCATGATTGACCTTGACGTAGCAAATCTATGATCTTCAACGACGTCCTCACTAGAACCTGACAGGAAAGCAAAGCTGCGGTCAAAGGGAGCTTACCTGGACTCTCGTACATTCACCAACAGTTAAAACTTCGAAAGTAAATGCCATCGGCACGACGTCAATGGTTTGCCCGTTCCTAAACTTTACTCGAGGTATCATCTCGAAGTTGCTGTCATCGAGACTTTTCAACAAGTCAAACACTGAGTTCTTCCTCATGCCTTTACCGACCTTACCGGCCTTCTGAAGCTCTGCTGCAAGCTCGTCAAGAGCCTCTCCCCGATGAGTCCATCCAACGACGACGCCACGAGAACCATTGACCAAGGACAACTTATCGCTACCTGGACGCTTGAAGTTGCGAGTCAACATCACCTGCAACAACGTCCTGCCATCAAGAAAAGTTCTTTGGAAACAACCAGACATCCAAAATGCTTGCTTCTGATCCCGCCGATTGCCCTGAAGATTACAACTGAAAGTATGCGTCCTACATACTCGATGGTGTGTCAAGAACTTATAAGCTTCCACTCAATATACGTCTTCCCCAGTGTTCACACGTTCCGGGAACGAGGTAACCAGAGCGCTGAGTTAAGAGGTTCGTGGATTTAAAAAACGCCAATGTGTTCCTTGGGCACACTGACTCACCGCGTACCTGTGCCCCAGTCTTCAAACGTAGGACTTGGTCAGCGACGCATGCTTGCCAGAAGCCATGATGTTGGAGCATGCGTTTATGCTTCTCATGACGCCGAAGAACTGCTTGTACATTGATCAATCCTGCGGGTTTGAGTAGCAACTTCTCTTCGACAGTTTCAAACGTATCAACACTTATGATGACCTCTTCTCTGGTTCGAAGGTTTGTCAACTCCTTCTCGTTCAACTCTTTGACCTCCCTGTTCCTGAGTAAAAAACTGGCAGTACTATTAGTAGTGCCCTCCAAAGTTGCCACAGACTTCACATGAGCAACACCAATTTGCAAAAGAAGCCATGTGTGGTCCTCAATTAACTGATATTGCTTTCAGCATTATAATACTTCACGACTAGCATGCTTCAAACCTCGTTCCGGGTGCTTCCAACACTAGGGCAGTACATGAACGAACTTCACACGAGAAAGGTGAAATTGCCAGCAGTACGAAAGGTGGAAGTGGCCAAGAAGTTACATTTCTTCAAACACAGCCTACCTGGGGTAGAGCTGCGTAGGCTTAATGCCATATTCACATTTCAATTCCCTGGAGCACTTTTGGACTATGTCCTCAAGGGAGTCTGGGTTCACCCCCGTTCTAATATCTTGAAGCAGTCTGACAAAGTGGTCATTCTCATTCTGCACCGCTTGAAGAAAGATTTGGCGGTCAGTCAAGTCAAACGTGATATACAGATAAGTATGAGAGTAACCCAATCATGGAAAGTATAAAGCGTAGAACTGGAGCATGACCTGTAAAGTAGGCATGAATATTCACTCTGGCTTATAGTAGGGCTCTGGCGACAAAGTTTGAACGTCTGAACGGAAAGTTTGATGCAAAGTTCGGAAATACGATTCGAGATATCCGGATGATAGAGCTGGATAAAGTAAGCACGAAAGAGACTCTCATAAGTTTAAGAGACCTGGCGAAACATCGTCTGAAGCACCACAACCTCCAGCTCAGCTCTCTTCCAAGCTGGAGCTTGGAATGCCAGGCCTCTGTTCCTCAACTCGTCCCACAGCGGCCTCCTATTGCGATCTTGATATGCATCAGCAATCGGCAGCAGTTGAAAGAAATCTCCCGCAAGGATGACCTGCCCAAAACAAGAATATGTTTACATAAAATGCTTAATGCCAATAACTGCTGTACACATTCGACCAGACAGTAGAAAGAGGACATGACAGGTCCAACGGCAGATAACGCAGAGTTTCAAGACAGACTACTCTATAGCACATGGGTTACTGGCAATCTGACAAAAGGGCCACTTCCACCAAACGGACGATTTGTTTTCATGAAAGCTTCGGCACAGCGATAACTAGGTTAGGAGCATCTAGGTCATACGATAAAACTAAGATTTAAACCCTCCAGACAAGGTACGGCTGCAATCAAAGAGAGAAACAATCAACTCATGAAAATTGTAAATCTGCGCCCGTATCATATGATGATCACAGGGAAGTTATATTCAGTCAAAAATTGCAGAGAGAAGAGATCAGGCTTCTGAACAGAATCAACTCCGTGGATTAGCACACACTAACAAGCTAAATCTGCCACAGACTCTATCCTTAAACAGGATGTGCTGACCTGAATACCTCCAAAAGGCCGATACGGCTCTTCCGTCGGTCTTTTCCTGGCCTCCGACGTCAGATCATCCAGAGCGTCCAACTCCTCCTCTGAAGCCTTACGAACTTCAGTGATGGTTTGTTCCAAGTACTCGAAAAATTCCGCACTTATCATTGATACCTCGTCAATAATCAGCACCTTACAATTTCGCCACTTCGCCTTCAAATCTCTGCGGTACATGCGTGCAAAATCGCGGATCCTGCGTGGCACCCCAATGCCAGTGGCCGAGTGAAGTGTTGTTCCTCCTATTGCTATAGCTGCACAAAGATAGGCAGTTCAGTGATTGCTTCATATCCAAGCGATTTCTAAATGCGAGAGAAAGCAGACCAGGTTCACAGACAAGAAGATACTGGAAGTGAAAGTGCATACTTTTCCCAACCCCTACACAGAGCTCTAACCTTTGAACTGCCCTTCAAGTTTCAACTGTATTGCAGGTTGCCTTACCAGCGATACCCGTGGTCGCTGTTACAGCCACGCTGCAAGTGAAGCATGTACAGTAGACAACTGAACCTAAGATGGGACCAGGCTGGGGAGCCCGATGAGCTGTGCCAAACTTCTTCTTAAGTCTCGCAATCACGTACTTAAGCACGAAAGTCTTGCCCGTTCCACCGGCACCTGTGAAGAAAACACTCTACACATGGGCAGCTCAAATTTCAGCATGCCGTTCAAATAATTCAGTAATGTTTCCTCTGTTCTCTGGACTATTAAAACCCCAGGAAGACTCGCCCGAAAGCAGTCATAGAAACCACTCGCAAAAGTGGTTTCTCCTACTGCTTCCAGATAAGCTTTCAAATAAAACCTTTCTTCCCATTTTGCAGTAGGTAGATCCTAGTTGTTGTATTGATCCACAGAAAACACGAGCAATACCAATAGAAGAGTAAGCACCCAGAAGCAAAACTATGGCGTGAGCTGGGGAGAACGTGTATTTGGGCAGAACTGGTAACAGTCCATTAAAACGTTCGGTAACAACTAAGAGGATCCTAGCTCGGTGCAGTGCTCTGCGAACGTATAGGTTTTGTCGCAACCAACTGTCCAGTAAAATTTAAGAAAGGCAGAAACGCCGATAGTGGCCTAAACATACTGAAATGGTCACTTGTGACGATGGGAGAAGAACTTGAAGTGCGGATTATACCTTTCCATCATCGACTAGCTTGATGACACGTTGCTGCCCAGGTGAGAATGGTTTGCGTTTATTTAAGCGTTTTCTCCCTTGAGTTCTGACATCTTTACCTCTGATCAGCTTTTCTTGGCAATCAAGCTTGTCGTGGACTTCAGTAGAACCTTCGGCCAGAATATGCTCGTCGGTGAACTTACATTCAAGATGATCCTGCTGAGGAAGCCTGCCGGCAAGGTTGCAGGTGTCAGTACCTTCCAACTTCGGGTGTGCTCTGGCACCAATCACATAAGCTTCTGAGCTACTGCTTTGGAAAACCTGTTGCACTGCGACCTGCTCAGAACAACCCACCAAGTCACTCTTTTGGTCCAGTACTGCTTCCTCGTTACCATCTTCGGCAACTTCGTAACAGCTATCCAGCAGGGTCCAGTCGAAATTCATTGATATCGACTAGAAACGTAACAAATGTGTCCTAAAATTCAAGCTCCATTGCATTTGCACCGCCTTATAGATCCACTCATCTGCACGGTTCTCAGGTTCAAAGTAATTCCTGGTCACATAACGTTGTAAAGATAACATTCACCACTTGTGCAAACCCTTTCTCGTGCACTTGTGACGGACTCTTTCTCAGAACCCTGTCCAAGTTCCAAGCCGACTCTCTGTGTAAACTCCTCCATATCTCACCTCCAAAGATGTGACTAAGGCTTACTTCGTGTCTCAACTGGTTTCCCTCCTTCAAGTTAACGAAGTACCCCTAGCTGTCAAGAGTCATCTCCAACCTCTGATGCTCCAAACTCGTCACCGCATGTGATATTCTGCACGGGTTTCTGTCCAAGGACTAAAGAGACCAATAAGGTGCCCATCCATATAAAAGTTACCACTTCACCAACATCTTGAACATCAAGAAGGGCCACTTGCAGCAATCCTCAATGTCGCTGTTTTGACTCTCGAGCTATGACGAGTATCTCTAGATGGTGCGAGCGGCAACTGAGAGACGGCAGCAGTTTTTCGCCGTCTCGTACCCGATTGTCCGTGTGAAGGAGGGCGCCAACGTCTTAATTACGTTAATCAGGAAATCACTTCGGCACAACCCCATCGCACAAGACTGTGATCCGCTTCTTTCGCCTGTTCGAGCTCTGTCTCGACCAGAGCAGGAGCACTAGGCATGCATACATTTGAAACGAAATAGCAGTTTGAAGAGTACTCGATAACAGGCAGGAGTCAATTCAGCTTCGGGTTGCCTTTCCAGCTCCGTTGACACTCTGAAAATTCAAATCCACCCAACTTCCCATCAAACGCGGAGAGAGCGAAACCGAAACATGTTCGCCACGCAGAATTCCATCCCGCGAGTCCGTCCTTGTCTCCGAGTGAGTGAACACTGGACAGACACCGACAGACACATGCTACAAGGGGTAGACGTCACGATCACGGAGCGATATAAAGTGTTTCCGACCTATCCATGAATCCGTGGCTATGGCCGCTTTCTGTACTCTCCGCAAAGCTCTTTAGCGGTCCATCTAAATCAGTGCCTTGTCCTAATGGCTAAAACGCTCCGCTGCCGCCTGCCTGAACTTTGACTCAGACCAGACTAACACCACCCTACCAAGAACTTCTGTGACTGGTTACGCGAACTGCGTCGGATTGATGGTGCAAGTACAGTACGTACAGCGTAGTGTCATTGCCCACTGTCGGGCTGGCGCTTCAGAATTTGCTTGATCAGGCGGACCAGAGACTGCCCAACAAGCGTGGAAGTCGTAGATACCGAGGTGATTGTAAAGAATGACTTCCGATGATTTTACGCGCGAAACTGCGTGTTCGAAGTCGAAAACAAATGTTCTCGCGACAACGAAGCACCTCTCTAACGTACCCTCTAGTCTTTTCACATTTTGACGGGTTCTCACGCGCAGTTTAATTAGATTCAGTCATCGACATTCGTACCTGCGAGTAGGTTGATTGCCATTTTGTGCTGCCAGGATGGTTATCGTTTCAATTACTAGGGAAGCTATTTCCTAAACCAGAAACTCTTGTTGGATGCGACAAGAACAAAAATCTTAAGACTGCTACCGGACTTAGAGAAAACAAGCACACTAAATTACGTCAGGATTTAAACCACAACTACCTCTAATCACTTTTGACCTTTGTTAAGTAAGTTTGGCACTGGCGGGCCCCTGAGAGATTTGCGCAACGCCGTCATCATCGCAGTACATGATGAAACTTTGTGATCTTCGTAGCGAAATGAGCAGAAGAGAAAGGGCTTCAAAATGAGTCCATGATGAGCTCAGGAGGAATATGGATGGCTTCAAACGTCAAGTGAATCCTGAATCACTGAGAATCACAGAAATAGAATATTCTGAATTTTGATTTTTGAAATGTTCTACTACCCAGCATATTTTGTTATAATCACTTACCTCTCGCGTTACATGATCCAGCGAGCTCTTTTGAGATAGGGAGCTCAACTGGGGCCTTGATCTCTCACACTCTGACTGAGAGAAGAAAAAAGCTACAGTGAAAAATGTCCGTCGTGTGCGAAGTCAAGTCTTTTATACCACTAGTAGTGGTTTAAGGAAAACAAGCACCCTAAATTACAGCCAGATGCCACATAAAAGTTATTCAGCATTCAAACCCTCGACCTCTCTTTTCCCAACGAGGTCATTGACTGATGTGTTATAGCATCATCTTGATAATAGAGAGATCAGATACGTATATAACCAGTAAAGTCTCATCCTTCCTTATGTGTCATACATCCTGCTTGGCTTGCACTGCCAGTACATTAATGCTCTGTCATTAAAATTTCATGTGTTAAATGTACTTTAATGTCTCAAAATGTGGAGTGGCTAGAGGCTCTTTTCTAATCGGGAGCCTCTAGTCCCCTCAACATTTTGACACATTAATGTTTGGAATTCACATTGCAAAATAACAATAACTGCAAGACGAGAGCTTTAATGCACTTACAGATAAGCGTACGTCGAGCAAGATGCAAAGAATAGAGAAAGAGGTGGAAAAAACCATTTATATACGTAACTGACAGAGTTTGTACCAACGTGGTGTGATAATGTACAAGTAAGAATACTCAAGTGGGAGATGGAGGTGGAGGGTTCAGATTTTTGAAAGAAAGTTTTGTCGGCCAAAGACCGCAGTTTAAGATACATGTTTTTCTCTAAGTGCAGTCGAAGGTCGCGGTCTTAAAGTTCTTGAGAATAAAATGAGTCCTAGAATTTCGGGTTTAGGAGATGGAGCATCCACGAGCAAGGGTCGTGTCGTGTGAGTGAGATAACTTTTCCAGAAGTAACATGAGATAATGGATTGGAACCCTGGCGAGATTGGAAAATAGTTCGAGTCATGTTCAGTTGTCGCTTCAAACTTGAAGTGTCAAAAGATGAAAGTGTCGTGTTGTGGTGCGGCTCTTGTATGAAATTCTCGTAGAACTTAGATTGTATTTTCTTTATGTTTCATGAATCTTATCTCGTAACTTGTTGAACGGTGTGATGGATGATACGATTGCAATTATATGTTTGAGTGATCGTATGATAGTGAAGCGTGTGAAATCAAAAATTTATGTGTGTTCACTTCAGTGGTTCTTGTCAGTGCATCTAGGTATAAGATGATGAGTCGAAAGTTTCTCAGACATTCTTCCTTGCTTGATATTTCACGAGTTTTTCTCAGTTCTTACATGGAAGGTGAGGAGCTACGAGAGTTGTACTCATGGACGAAGAATTGATCCGAACTACGGATCTTTCATTCTCGAGTCCATTCCATAGATCATCTTCGACAATGCTTCGTCGTCTACTTTGGAGAAGAGTTCATGAGAAGGGTGATGGACTTGCCTCCTCTAGTGATCTTAACAATCATTGGGAGCTAACTGTGTATATTTTACTTTAACGAATGAATGGATTTGAACTTTCCAGTCACTGTTCCTTTCAACGTCTAACTTGATATCTGATGTCACTGTCGGTGAAAGATCAATCATCTTACGTGGATCACGAGAAACTTTAATGAGGAGTATTATAATCAAGTGTAAGCTTCCTCGTTTCCTTTCATTGTAGCTTTCATCGTAGATCAATTTAATGTCATTATCTTGACCTTGTCTTGAATCTCGTGTACTTTCGTGTCATTATTATCTCTATCGCTCGATGATGATGATTATCCTATGTTAAGGTTGGGATCTGAAGTATTTTGGTTTAAGCTTTGAAGGTGAGAGAGTGTTTTAGAGTTGCAACTCGATCTATAATGCCAAGTAGGAGTTAAACTGATCTCTAATCTTCTTTCTCATTGGTCCATTTTTTATCAATCAAGTTCATCCAAGTTCATCCAAGTTTCAAGGACGGTTTTGGGATTTCGGAGGCTTTCTTGGAAGTCATTCAAAGAGTGGTAGGTCTCGCTCAGGAGAGCTCTTGAGCTAAGCTACAATCTGGAGAGGGAGATCGATCAATTTGGAACTTTGAGGAGAGTGTTGTGATAGTTTAAAGTCAAGGGGTTGAATCAATACTCCAAGTCACTTTTTTAGTGTCTCGAGAGTTTGAGACATGATCTTTCAGTATTGTCAAAGAGATTGGATAGTGGACGTTGTGTTGGTTGCACTGATATAAAATAGTCATACATTTGGGTTGGATAGATCTTGAAATGATCGATTGGAGTTGGTTGTAACCGTTGAGAGACAAATGTAAAATCGTTTTGCTTGGGTTCGAGGATTGAGTTGTCTCATGAGCATGAGAGCAAATCTCTAAGTGAAAATATCCAAGATTTGGTTGTGTCTCATCAACATACAACATGTGAAATTTTAGCACATTTGATTTAGAGAAGATGTTGGGGTTGTGGATTTTAGCCACCGGGTTTGTAAAGCTTCTAAGTTAGCACAGACAAAAGGTTTGGTCCATTTCAAACAATTAGTTTGAGGTGTAAAGCGAACACTTCAGTACTAGTGTGGGGTTAGAGAGAATTTCTTGTGAAGTTCGAATCCAATTGGAAGTTTGAGTTGGGAGCAATAAGTTACCAGAGTTCAGATTACAGCATGACGCGTTTCCAAGAAGAAGAGTGATTTCACCTACATCTCTTGGTTGGCTTTGAACAAATGACTAGGGGACTGGAGGTGGAACTTCTTGGAGGTACTGCAAGTGAGACAAGGAAGCTATGTTATAAATTTGACACGGAGATCATAATCAACGAAGACCTTACAGTATGAAACTTGTGATACCATATTGTAACCTTACATCTTTCTCTTTGGTTTATCATGTATAACTTGGATTCAAAAGATTTAACAAATATAAGTAGAATTAAGACGAGTTATCAAGTCAAGCTTGACTACAGCTCAACGTAAGATCTCGAGGCAAGTAAGATATCATTGGGGAGGTCTCGTCGTGAGCTTTCCAGGGATATACAGAACTCCTTGAATTGACATTGGAGTTGAGAATTATGATCGATCTTGCGATCGGGTGGTGGTATAATTTTCAAATTCCAAAGAGGAGAGCAGAGTCGCAGATCTCCAGAAGTATATATGAAGGGGGACTCGATGCTTGGGTGAGCCAAGATGAGTCACCTGATCTCAGAGTTCGACGGATAGACTATGGGGGCATGAGGTGATGACTAGGTCAATATCAAGGCGTGTTCCAGTCCAGACTTGAACGTCTGGATTCAAGAACGACCCAAGGGCTGTGGCAAGACTAGAGAACAAGACGGCGAGTTAGACCATCGTTCGAGAGCTTGGATCCTGACGAACATCAGGACGGTTGGGCTGCTAGATGTGCTGGAGGTGTCATTTAGGACCCTAACTTTATGAGAAGTCCACCCCAAGTCATGTTGTGACTTGCTCATGTTGGAGCCGACCTAGCTAGATCTAGGTCGAGACTTAAGAAATGTTGAGCTTGAGAGTTAAGGAGACAGTCCGACTCCAATCCGGACCAAACAGATAAAAGATAAGTGATGCATAAATGCTAACATATGATTGTGATTTGTAGGTTAACGTTATGAGTTTTGTGATCTACTGAGCAAGAGCTTCCGCTGGCACAACAAGGCGGTAGGTGCGCAAAAAGTGGTATCAGAGCCGATGCTTAGAAGAAGTTTTGCAAAGAAGAAGGATGAGAAGTTACGACTTTGTGTAGATTATCATGCACTCAATAAAGTGACAGTGAAGAATAATTATCCCTTGCCAAGAATAACATTAAACACTCTAGCTTGTTTAATAGATTATCGAACGCTGTCGTGTTGTATGTGGGCATGTACAGTGAAAATTAGTTGCAGAGAGATTTTTTTCTCTATTGTGTAAAGGAAGCTGCCCTGTAGCTTATCAAGCTGGACAGGAGCTAAGCTGGGACGATGCTTGACAAGCTGTCCCCTAGCTTGGATTGAAATATCACCCTGAAGGGGTCGAAAAGTTCCAGAATGCAGAGCTCGTTGAGGAGAGCAACTTCATGCTTCCGGTTTTGACAGAAAGTGTTATAGGTAATAGTTAGTATAAGTTTTAGGCAGTGAAAGATGCAAAAGAGGGAAATCTGTCGATTCTAGCTCGTGACTCAGACTTATGATCTGACAGCTTGAGTGTGTAGGTGTTCGCGAGTACTATAGTGTTGACTCTTCATTCACTAAAAATGGAGTTGTACAAAGAAGTTAGTGTAGAAAGAGTTAGTAAAGACTTAACAGAAAATTTTCTTCAAGAATAGGAATATGTACAAACTGTTTTACCTTTGTGAGCGGAAGCACAGGCCATCCTACTGATAGTGCGCCTACCTAGGAGGAAAGTGGTCTCAGTATCAATTCTTTCTGGTCTGTGTTTCTTATTCCGGCATGTTGACCTCTTGGAAGAGAGTCTATGTTACGTCTTGCATATCTAGGGACGGGAGACTGGTATCTCTCTTAATCATGAGCTTCTTGACCTAAGCCTCCCGCGACTGCATATCTAAGGACATGAGACTGGTATCTCTCTTAATCATGGGCTTCCTGGCCTAAGCCTCCGCATGTCATCTTGAATATACTATGGGAGATACCTGGTGCGCATATGGAGGGATTGTAAGCCCTGTGGGGTAGCCTCATATGTGTTGGGACTTCGGCCTACATTGGATGGCTTGTAGTATATTCAAGGTGGCATCAAGATGACATCAAGAGCACGAGAAACTTTTATTAATCAAGCTAAGTAATCAAGGGGTCGCCTTAGCAAAGGAAGCTATGAAACCTTTATTAATAAAGGAGTCTGCTTAGCAAAGGAAGCTATGAACTGCTTAACAAAGGAAGTTGTGTATGCATAAGGACAGCAAGGGGCAGCTTAGCTAGGGGCTGCTTCTGATAAGTAGTTGTGCTTATAAGGACAGTAGGGGGCAGCTTAGCTGGGGGTTTGTATTTTAGGTTAATCAACCTGCGGCGGTTTTCGATGAGGACTCTTTTATCGAAAACTAACAGAGGAGAGAGGAGACGAGCGCAGGAGAGAGAAGAGAGATTTTTGACAATTGAAGACCTTGATGGTGGAATCGACACTGGAATAAATATTATTGAGCCTTGAAAGACTTATGTGTGTATCTAGGTGTTTGATTTGTATTTGGTGGACGCAAGAGACAGAATTTGGAGTTCTCATAGCCTACAACAATCTGTTTTTCTTTTGATTTTTCTCCTGATCGATCACAGTCAAGAGGTCCGTCCTCCCCAAGGAAGACTCTTGCCACGACATCTGGTGCTTCCACTGAGAGCTATTGGGGTGATTGATTTGGAGAGTTGATTAGATTGAGAGAGAAAATGGATCACAGTGCTGCCGTACAGTGTGTAGATGTTGCTCAAGGTGCTCTTGTTCAGGGGAGTCATGGTCAAGATGGAATTGGCTCTCAAGGAGGAACTACGGTGGTTTCAACTGCAACAGCACAACCTGCTATAGACACATCTCTGATCCTTCAAGCGTTGGCTGCCCTGATTCAACAGCAGCTTGCAATTGGAGGAGCTGAGCAGAAATCCACAAGAGCGTTACAAGCAATTGTTGGTCGATGTGAGCGATTTGATGGAAGAGACGTAACTAGGTACCTGCGAAAGTACGTGGGTGAGATGAAGCTGGTCAAGGCACTTGAAGTTGAGGTAATTTTGAGCTTTGAGTTGATTGTTGTCCCTGAGCTGAGAGAGAAGATGAGAAATTTACAGAGAAGATATCTAGGTGGGTGGACTCTGTTTGAACGTGCACTAAGAGAGGAATTTTTAGAAGAGGATTCTGAAAGAGTCACAAGAAGAACCCTCATGGACTGGATAGAGCGTCAGCCTGGACATTCCATGGGATTGAATGAAGTAATTCGTGAATTTGAGAAGAGGTACGCTCAGCTTTCTGGTTTAGAGAGGTTGACGTTGGATGCTAGGAAGACGGAGTTATTCTTAGGTGCTCTGGATGAGTTTACAGCAGACAGACTTTGTTTCATGTTAGCTGATTGTGGAGCTGAGGGGGGAGTTACATCAGATTGGAGAAGAGTGAGGGAAGCTGTATCTACTCTTGCTAGACAACGCCGTGGTAGGATGGCACTGCAGCTAGAGTCCTTGCCAGAACAAAGAGTAGCTCCTCAAGTTCCAGTAGTTCCTCCTATAATACCCCAGGCACCTATAGTGATCCCTCAAGCACATGTTGTGGTTCCTCAAGCGCATGTAGTGCCTATCCCAACAGAGAGAGGACCTAGACAGGAACAACGATCTGTCTAGGTCCTCAATTGAAGAACTCACTCAACAGTTGAGAGATTTGAGAGTTGAGATGGCTGATTTGAGAAGAGACCAACGATCAGTCGCACCAGGTGCTTGACCTGTAAGAGGAATCTTTATCAGGAGATGTATTTGGTGCGATAGCTCAGATCATCTCAGAGGAGACTGTCAAGACTTGGCGGTTGTCTTGCGAGAGGACATAGTCAATTATCAGAATATCTAACTGCCACTGGGCAACCTCTGAACACATACTTTGGAAGAGGAGGAATGAGGAGTCACTTCTAGCACTTACTGGTGCGAACACTACAACGATGACGGCGGGTTCTGCGGAAGCTGATGTGTATACTGGAAAAGTTGAGGTGCGCTCTTATCCAACTATGGTTGAGCATGCTGCTGAGATTTCGGTTGAAATGATGAAGAGTGGTGCTGAAAGCATTAGGTGGGAACACTACATCAATGATGACGGGTTCTGCGGAAGCTAATGTGTATAATGAAAAAGTTGAGATGTGCTCTAATCCAACTATGTTGAGCATGCTGCTGAGAATCCGGTTGAAATGATGAAGAGAGGTGCTAAAAGCATTAGGAGGGCTACTAGATGGAGAGACCCAGTAGATGCAACTTCTATTCGAGCGTTTTTAGAAGCGAGTAGTGAACAAGATGTCATAATGGAAGACAAAAGAAGACGGGATGTTTCTGATTTAGATGCAGGAGTACCATATGACAATGACCGTCGAAGGATTACGAAGAGGAGAGCAGCAGAACCATCACCATCTGTACCAGCTAGTAGGTTTCTTGTTGTAGAGAATGTACCCTATATCTCTACAGCTCCACCACCTGCAGTAGATCCTATGAAAGATGTACAGGATTTGCCACAGGATGCTACAGATAGAGTACGGGGGAAGAGGTTTATAGCACAGGAAAAGAAAAAAGCTCCAGCTTACAAGTTAGCAGCGGACATCGAAACAACAACAGACCTGCGTGCTGTTCTGGAGCAACGCGTTTTGGATGCTAGGGTTGAGTTTACTCTTTGTGAGGTACTTGGTATCGCAAAGAGAGAGTTTCATCAGTTGATAATAGACATCATGAAGAGAAAGAAGCAGGTGTTGATTGAGCAAGTAAGCAGTCAGATGGTTGGAGCAGTAGATGCTATTGGTGTGATGAGTTCAGAGATGATAAGTATGAAGCATCTGTCATTGAGAATGAAGATGAAGAGTTTGAGGAGGATAGGTCAAGTGCAGACAGCGATTTCAAAGAGAAGCACTAGGCACGAGCGGCAACAGAGACGCATGTTTGACTTGGAGGACTTTCTGAACCAGTATTTGCGTTTGTGGATCACGGATCAAAAATCAACATCATTTTCAAAGAAGTGTATGAGAAGGGACAGTGGTCAATCAAAAGGAATCATGGTTGGGTACTTCGTGCTACAAATAATCAAAAGGGTGAGTTATACGGAGCCTGTCCCAATATGCGTGTAAGGATTGGGGTTGATCTTTGTATGGATCTCAGTCTATCGAGAAATTATTAATAGACTGAAAGAGGCTCTAAAGTCTCCATCTGTATTGAGAAGAGTAGACTACGGTGTGGAAGACCTGTCATTGTCACAGTAGATACTAGTCCAAGATGATTGGCTGGACTATAGGTCAAGATGATGCGGATGGTATGCGGTTTACCTCTAGGTTTGGAGCTAGGATCTTGACAGACATGCAACGAGATTATCCTTAGGTGAAGCGTGAGTTGTGAGGAGTGGTGACAGCGATGAAGACATACCGCAAGTTTCTGATTGTGTGCTCATGTAGTCTTAGAGATAGATTGTCTACCTCTACTAGGCATGATATCCAACCGTAACACGCCGGACATAGCAATGTTACGTTGGATTGTCTATATTAGAAGCTTAAATCCAGAGCTGAAGCATATAAAAGGGAAGGAGAATGTGGTTGCAGATATGTTGTCAAGGGCTCGATTTATAGACGAGGATGTCATGTTTTCCGAAGTTGAGGAAGAAGAGAGAAAGGATGCTCCGTGTCAGGTTGATCGACGGGTTACAAACTTGGAGCCGCTGATGTTTAGAGAGGAACTTTACACAAGTAGACTTCGTGATATAAGGTTCTGAGTTCGTTGGAGAGGCAAGAGAAGTGGAGCAAAGTAGAGTTCAGGGAGATAAGGAAACAAGTTTACAACTATCTTCTACATGATGGATATCTTTGGAGACGGCCGCGAGGAGAGATGAGATGTTCATACGAGTAGTGGACGATCTGTAGACTAAGCAACAACTAATGAAGGAGTTCCGTGATATCTTGTGGGCCGGACATCAAGGAATTTGGGCTACCTATGTCAAGTTGAAGGAAAGGTATTGATGGAAAGATCTGTATCTAGATGTGGTGAACTACGTCAGTTTCTGCTTGCATTGTCAGTTCTACTCAAAGATGCGGTATAAAGACGATCTCGTGCCAACTTATCCGCTTTGCATTCACTTCCAGTGGGTTCTCGACTTGGTGATAATGCCTTTGGGGTTATGAGGTATGCGATATTTGGTTTGACTCGTGAGGATCTCTCCAACTTTGTGGAAGGATGAGTTCTAAGGACGAAGACCACAGAGGAGATATGTAAGTTTGTTCTTGAGGATCTTATCTATAGATATGGATATGTAGGAAGACTACGGGCAGATAGGGAAGAACTACGTGGTAAAAGCGTTTTTTGCTCGATATGGTGTGAAGCTCAAGCTTACGACAGCGATGAATCATGAGAGGATTGGCAAGAGCGAACAAGGACATCCATCAATAGTTCAAGCTTTGGTGAAAACGTGTGACGGTAAGCATAAAGAGTGGCATAGGTTACTCTTTTTTGCTTTATGGGCAGATAGAAAAACTCATTGTTCTACTATAGAATACATGTCTGTTGAGTTAATGTTAGAACAGAAACCGATGATGCCAGCAGAAGAAGACTTTCTTACCTGGGCTAGCTTACTATGAGAAGACAATATGGACCGTGTACGACTTCTCTCACTACAAATCAAACAGCTAGAATATAGAGACGAGGATCTCACGCAATGAAGGTTGAAGGCGGCTTGGGAACAAGGAGAGGTTTGATAAGACTCATAGGCTTCGACCAAAACTGATACAAGTTGAGGACTGGGTGTTGGTATACGACAGTACATTGGAGAACCAACACTCTACAGTTTGGAAGTTTTCGAGGAGATGGTTTGACCCATACCTTGTCTCAGATGTACATCAGAATGCTACCTATTCTTTGCGAGAGCTAGATGGCACGTCTTTAAGGCTTCCTGTTGCTGGAAAACAAGTGAAGTTATTCAAAAAGAGAGGAGAGACAGTGGAGCTAGCTGAATTCTTAGGTTCTGAGGAGACAACAAGTACAAATGAAGATCTTTCTGAGACGATCGAGGAGAGTGAAGACGATTTGGAGAATCACGAGGACCAGTGATTGATTGGCACATACCAGAGAATGTGTAGGTTTGGAGGGGGTGAATGTCGTGTTGTACGTGGGCATGTACATTGAAATTTAGTTGCACAGAGATTTTTTCTCTATTGTGTAAAGAAAGCTGCCCTGTAGCTTATCAAGCTGGGCAGGAGCTAAGCTGGAGCGATGCTTGACAAACTGCCCCCTATCTTGGATTGAAATATCACCCTGAAGGGATCCAAAAGTTCCAAAATGCAGAGCTCGTCGAGGAGAGCGACTTCATGCTTCCGGTTTCGACAGAAAGTGTTCTAGGTAATAATTAGTATAAGTTTTAAGATGTGAAAGATGTAAAAGAGGAAAATCCATTGATTCCAGCTCGTGACTCAGACTTATGATCTGACAGCTTGAGTGTGTAGGTGTTCGCGAATACTATAGTTTTTACTCTTCATTCACTAAAATGGAGTTGTACAGAGAAGTTAGTGTAGAAAAAGCTAGTAAAGACTTTACAGAAAATTTTCTTCAAGAATGGGAATATGTACAAACTGTTTTACTTTTGTGAACAGAAGCACATGCCATCCCAATGATATCATTTCCTCCTGGCTTGTGTTTCCTATTCCGACATATTGGCCTCCTAAAAGAGAGTTTATGTTGGATATGCAGCCACGTCTTGCATATCTAGGGACTGGAGACCGGTATCTCTCTTAATCATGGGCTTCCTGGCCTAAGCCTCCACATGCCACCTTGAATATACTATGGGAGATACTTGGTGCGCATATGAGGAGGTTGTAAGCTTTGTGGGACAGCCCTATAAGTATTGGGCTTCGGTGTAATAAGTAGAGCTCTACTTATCAACTAGAGGGGAAATTGGTTTGATAGAAGTCTTTGATATAAGAATTAGTTACGGCTAAGTTGGCCGGAGAATACATGCAGCAAATAGTACTTCTACCAATAGGCGAGTGCGCCAAAAGTCCACCGAGAAACTTCCAGAAGGAAGTTTCTAGAAGGAATTTTCGAGAACTTTCCAGCCGGGAAGCTTCCAGAAGGAAGTTTCTAGAAAGAAGCTTCTAGAACTTTTTAGCGAGCCTCTTACGTGACTCATTCTGAACCCTCTAGATGTTGTTCTAGATCTAAGGCTGTCTAAGGCTGCATGTAAGCCACATCAGCGATCCGTGTGAAAGATCAGCATTGACCAGAAGCTTATCATGTACTATTCCGTAAACGCAGTATTTCGTAATGTCCGTAAAGACTGCGAATGCACCAATACGGACATTCGAGTTTTGAGTTCACTCTAGATCCCATCTTACAATGATATCAGAGCAAGGAACTCTAAGAGAGCGGATTATCCTTCTTAGAAGGACCTTTGATCGAGGTACCTGGCAATTGGAACTCTGAGTGCGCCGAAAGAGTCAAGAGAGCTATGTGATGGATGGGAGTAGATATCCAACTCTAGAATTATCATTCTTGAATCCTTCCCACATCAAGCTTCTGTATCTGCGTCGTGAACATTTTCGAGTGTATCTTGTCTATCATTTCGATGAGGATTTCATAAGTCAAGTGATGAATTCGTCAGTCTTGGTGATTCTTCCAATAGTGACATATGCAGCCAGTTGGGATTTGACCGTCTACATCTTGATTTAATGAGCATGGATCTAAACTTACCCGCTCTTGTTCTCTTCAACACGTGGGTGGAGATCCGCTATGTCTGTAGACCGAAATCGTTACATAGAGAGTTTGTGATTAGAAATTTTGGTGAGGATTTCTACCGCGAGATAATCGATTCTCCTGTCACTTTTGTAGTACCTGTAGTGTACGAACATTTCCGAGTGACCGTCATAACTCTATACTAGGAAAAGCTTGAAACTTTCGTGTCGTTGGAGAGAGAGAGAGAGCGATCATGGAGCCGCAACCTCCAAATCTAGAGTTGGTGATGCAGGGCATGCTGACCGAATTTCGGGAGATGAAGATGACGATTGAAGCACTACAGAACAAATGTTGAACCTCGGGGTCAGAGTATGACAGACGTTGGAAAGGGAGGATCGTCTCAAGGAGTACCGGTGGTGGGAGAGCAAGCTGCACCAAGGGAACCCGTGACACAAATCGTTAGAACTCCAGTCGACGATGAAGGTGCTCTATTACTACGGATGAAGAAGACATGTAACACTGAATCGTACAAAGATCAACGAATCATGGGAGTAGTCGAGAATTGTATTCTCGGATGAATCGATATTTACGACTTTTCAGTACGCAAATCACGAATCACGTAGCGGGAGTGTTGCGTTTGGATATTTGAATGATAATGCTCTCATGTGGTATGATGCAGGGGAGAGATCGGTGTTGGCAGAAAGGAGAACAGTAACATGGACTGCAATGCAAGAAGATCTGTAGAAGAATTTCCAATCCGTGGATTCTGTGTAATGAACGAGGATGTGGGGATTGAAACTGAAGGGAAGCCTTCAAGAGTATGTAGAAGCTTTCCTCGACTTGCAAGTTGCAATCACTGATATGAGTCTAGCGGAGGCTCTTGATAATTTTGAAGAGGGGGTTGAAAGAAAAAATCTGACATGAAGTATGGTGCAAAATCCACTCACGGTTTTTGAGATCATCGCTTGCGCTCAAAGAATTGCTGGAGCATTAGGAGGAGAAGTGATGATTCCATCAAATCACCAGAATTGATCCAAAATCTCGTATGCAAACGGTCCGACACTCATGGAGCTACGCAACATCCGCTATCAGCCACGACAGTTTCAAGGTGGAGATCGTCGAGAGCGGCAAGAAGAAAGACGTCAAGGAGCTCTTAGAGGAGAAAGTATCAAGAATGCTGCACCTCAACCCGAGCAACGTCGATGTTACAACTGTGGACGATTCGGTCACATAGCTACAAACTGCTGAAATCATTTTCCTCGAGATCCAAAACCTCCATATCGTCGACCTCTGAATCATCTAAACGAGACGGAAGAAAATGAAGAAGTCGAGACAAGACTGGAAAATGAAGAACACCGTAAATGCACCCGCGGCCTTACTGAAGCAAGGAGGGAGAAGAAAGACGAAGGAAGGAGAAGGAGATTGACAAAAAATAATGCGCAATTGATTGTCACAAATGGAGTCTTGGAAGGGACCCATGTGAGAGTACTAATCGATCTTGATGCAACAGAGAACTTTTTGTCTCGATCGATTGTTATGAAGTTGAGAATGGAGTTAGAAAGTGATGATAGTGAAGAGGTGGAACTACCCAATGGACAAACTGAGAAGATTGAATCTCTACCTCGAAAGATTGAACTTACTTTAGACGAATATCACGAAGACATTGAGTGACGAGTGATCAAATTAACCCGTTATGATGTCATATTGAGTATGCCGTGGATGGAGCAGTATAATCTTGAAGTGGATTGGCGAAGAAAAGTGGTGAAAACCAAACAGTGGAAAATCTTCGGAGATAGAGTGAGATCTCGAAGACAGAACTTGCCTTTGTATGTAATAGGTACGAGTGCTATACGTAATAGCGATGTTTGTTTTCTGGGTTTAATAAGAGAGGTCCCGAGTGCACGGCTCGAGAGACAGATTCCAGAAAGTTTGACAAATGTGATAGCAGAACATGAGGTTGTCTTTCCCGATGATCTTCCTTCAGTGCTACCACCAAAATGAAGGATTGACCACAAAATCGAGGTGATTCCAAGGAGCACCTCTCCTTTTAAGGCCCCATACAGACTAGCACCACATGAATTGGAGGAGTGCAAGGCACAAATCGAAGAGATGTTGCAGAAAAACTTTATCCAGCCCAGCGTGTCATCATATGGAGCTCCAGTCCTTTTTGTGAAGAAAAAGGATAACAGCCTACGTATGTGCATCGATTATCGAGCACTCAATCAACAAACGGTGAAGAATAAGTATCCACTACCTCGGATGGATGACTTGTTCGATCAACTCGAAGGAGCAAAGTACTTCACGAAGCTAGACTTACGGAGCAGGTACAACCAGATTCTAATTGTTGATGAAGATGTGGAGAAGACTTCCTTCCGAACAAGGTATGATCACTTCGAATACTTAGTGATGCCATTTGGTCTCACAAATGCACCAGCCACCTTCATGGGCTTGATGAATGACATATTCCGCCCATACTTAGACAGATCAGTCGTTGTATTTCTTGACGACATTTTAGTCTATAGCAAAACTATGAAGGAACATGTGCACCATTTGAGAGAGGTTCTCCAAGTACTCCGCCAAAATAAATTGTACGCCAAAATCTCAAAATGTGAATTTGACAAGACGGAGGTGGATTACTTAGACACAGAGTGAGTGCAGAAGACATACAAGTAATGGCAGATAAAATAGCTGTCATCCAACAATGGAAGGTTCCAGAAGGTCATACTCAACTTAAGAGCTTCCTAGGATTGACAGGATTTTATCGTAGATTTGTTAAGCATTTTACCAAGCTTGCACAACCACTAACTGCCCTGTTAAGCAAAGGAAAGAAATGGATGTGAGGAACACGACAAGAAGTAGGTTTTCAAGCACTGAAGATCGCACTACTACATGCTCCGATCCTCAAGTGGTACGACCCGAAGAAACCTATCTAGTTAGCAACGGACGCATCAGGCACGGCAGTAGGAGCGATGTTACAGCAAGAATGGAAGGATGGTTGGCATCCAATTGTATACTTCTCTCGGAAGTTGTTACCAGCAGAACAAAACTACCACACCATCGAAAGAGAAGAATTGGTGATAGTTCTCGTCACGAAGCATTGGAAGCACTATCTAGGGGAGAAGACTTGTGGTCGAGATAGACCACAAACCTTTAGTCTATTTGGAGACGCAGAAGGATCTCTGTCACGTCAGTTTGGCACCTCGGCTAGGTTGACCGAGTGCGAAGTGGCGCATCCCGATAAGGCCGTTAGTGCCGTCAGGGCGAGTTGGTGAGAGAGCCCACTAGGGGTATACTTCGCAAGTAGGGCTTGGAGGCCTTAGTTCTTCGAGTTGAGTCTTCAAGCTCCAGACTATGGTGGATAGTCTAGTTGAGTGTAACCCGGATTCTCTTCGTGCTTAGAGTGGGTTTGGCTTGACCCTTTGTGAGTAATCTTTGTTGTAGTGTTGGAGATGATAATTTCTCTGTTCAGATTACTTTGTACACTTGTGTATGTGTATGACATCGTCCATGTGTTATGTGTATGTGTGGTGTATCTCTAACAGCGATGTATGTTGTGTAGCGATGTGTATGCGCACGACATCTCTCAAAAAGACAAATCCGTTGGACAGAATGGAGACAATGATTCAACATGACCATCATGTATGTTGAGAGCAAGAAGCAAATTGCTGATGCATTAACTCGTATGCCTATGGTGCATAACATAGTCTCTGAAGTCAAGGTGAATTCTGACTTCTAGACAAAACTGATCGAGGACACAAGATCGGATGCACAGATTGTAGCAGCAAAACCTTCAAGAACCATCACCCGCAACCATGGTTTGATATTCCATGAAGAGAAGTTATGGATCCTAGATGGTCTAGAACTACGTACCATCATACTAATTTAATGTCACGATTCAGCCATTGCAAGACACATGGGGGCAGAAAAGACATTGGAAGGAGTCCAACGAGTATTCTATTGGTCCAAGATGGCAGAGGATGTTGCAGTATACATTTGGAGTTGTGCAATGTGTCAACAAAATAAGACTACAAATCAAGCACCCTCCGGTCTTCTTCAACCTCTCCTGATCTCTCCAAAACGTTGAGAACATGTTAGTATGGACTTAGTGCGTGAACTACCCATGACCAGCTCAGGTTTTGACTCCATAGTCATCTTCGTCGATAAGCTCAGCAAGATGATCCACCTCCGACCAACCACGAAAGACGTCTCAACACCACAACTTGCTCAGTTATATTTGAACACCATTTTTGCTCAGCACGGTCTATCGCGAGTGTTTATAACAATAGAGGTCCTCAGTTTACTAGCCTGTTTTGGAGAACCCTATTTGGTCTGTTCAAGACCAAACTTGCCATGTCTACTGCTTATCCCCTACAAACCGATGGACAAACTAAAAGAGACAATTGCACCATTGAAGACATGCTACGAGCCTTTACTCTAGAGGAGCAAGCGAGTGAGACATCTTACTCTCTTTGGTAGAATTTACCTGCAAAAACTTCCTCAATGCATCTATCCGTGAAACATCTTTTTATCTCATGTACGGCGAACATATTCTCACACCAGCAAGTTTGATACGGTTCAACACGACGTCATCAATCAACACCAAAATGATGCTGTCAATGAATTCTTTGCACGAATTCAACAAGAAGTGAAAAAAGCTAAGGTGAAACTACAAGTTGCTCAGAATTGACAAAAGTAATATGCCGATGGACACCGTCGGCATGAAAAGTTCACGATTGGTGATCAAGTTTGGTTATCCACAACCAACCTTATTCTGATCGACAGTCGTAAATTCAACCCTCGCTTCATCGGCCTTTCTCTGTTGTCCGTAGAATTGGAGCAGTGGCATATCAACTCGAACTTCCACCCCTTATGGAGATTCATCCGGTTTTTCATGTGTTTTTATTACGGCGATATACACCACGACCTCCTCAATTTGGCAATTCGCAAGAGTCACGACCTCTCCCTCAAATTATCGATGGCGAGGAAGAGTTTGAAGTGAAACGCATCTTAAAGAAACATGTTCGTGAGACTCGTCATCAACGGGTAGATTATTTGGTAAAATGAAAAGGCTATCCATTACATGAAGCAACATGGGAACCTGCAACCAATCTTGCACACGTCCCACTCATAGTGAAAGCTTCCGAACAGCAGTTGAGCAACGAGGACGTTGTTTTTTAAAAGGGGGGAGGTTTGTAATAAGTAGAGCCCTACTTATCAACTAGAGGGGAAATTGATTTAGTAGAAGTCTTTGGTATAAGAATTAGTTACGTCTAAGTTGACCGGAGAATACATGCAGCAAATAGTACTTCTACCAATAGGCGGGTGCGCCAAAAGTCTGCAAGGAAACTTCCAAAAGGAAGTTTCTAGAAGGAAACTTCGAGAACTTTCCAGTGAGCCTCTTACGTGGCTCATTTTGAAAAAAACAAAAAAAAGGGATAATAAAAAAACAATTGTACAAAACAAAAAAATTGATTCATAAAAATCTCCTTAAGTTTTTTGATAATTTCTTTTTTTTCAAAAAGAAAAAGACCGTCTAGATGTTGTTCTAGATCTAAGGCTGCATGTAAGCCACATCAACGATCCGTGTGAGAGATCAACATTGACCGAAAGCTTATCATGTAATATTCCTCTGACTACATAAAGACTGCGGGCATTCGAGTTTTGAGTTCACTCTAGAGCCCATCTTACATTCGGCTTACATTGGATGGCTTGTAGTATATTCAAGGTGGCATCAAGATGGCATCAAGAGCACGGGAAACTTTTATTAATCAAGCTAAGTAATCAAGGGGTCGCCTTAGCAAAGGAAGCTATGAAACCTTTATTAATAAAGGAGTCGGCTTAGCAAAGGAAGCTGTGTAACCTTTATTAAAAAAGAGGCCAATTTAGCAAAAAGGACTGTGTACGCATAAGGACAGCATGGGGCAGCTTAGCTAGGGGACTGCTTCTGATAAGTAGTTGTGCTTATAAGGACAGTAGGGGCAGCTTAGCTGGGGGCTTGTCTTTTAGGTTAATCAACCTGTGGCGGTTTTCGACGGGGACTCCTTTACAGAAAACTAACAGAGGAGAGAGGAGACGCACGCAGGAGAGAGAGGAGAGATCTTTGACAATTGAAGACCTTGATGGTGGAATTGACACTGAAATAAATATTATTGAGCCTTGAAAGACCTATGTGTGTGTATCTGGGTGTTTGATTTGTATTTGGTGGACGCAAGAGGCAGAACTTGGAGTTCTCATCGTCTGCAGCAATCTGTTTTTCTTTTGATTTTTTCTCCTGATCGATCACAGTCAGGAGGTCCGTCCTCCCCAAAGAAGACTCTTGCCACGACAACGCAAAGTACTTCAACAGGATAGACTTGAAGTCAAGATATTATCAGATCCGGATAGCTGACCCAGATGTTGAGAAAACTGCTTGTCGAACCATATATGGATCATTTGAATTCATGATCATGTCATTTGGACTCAACAATATCCCTTCGACGTTCACTACATTGGTGAACATAATTTTCCGTAAGGAGATGGACGAGTTTGTCATCGATTACATCGATGATATCTTGATCTACTCAAAAATCTTGGAGTCGCATGCGGAGCAGCTAAGGATGGTGTTGACGAAGCTACAGGAGCATAAGTTATTTGCCAACGTTGACAAGAGTCAATTTGGTTTAGAATGCATAAACTTCTTGAGACATGTCATAAGTGCAGAAGAAGTCGGTTTGGATATGTAGAAGGTGGACGCGATTGTGACTTGGGAGCCTCCGACTACAGTAAGAGGATGCTGCGATTCTTAAGATTGATGCAGCTATATCGTAAGTATGTGAAGGGGTTTTAAAGATCATGAAACTGTTGACGGACTGGATCGAAAAAGATGCACTAGTAAGTTGGACCAAGGAGGTGGATGATATATTTCGAACTATCAAATCCATTTTGTCAAAGGTGGCAGTTCTGAAGCTGTCGGAGTTTGACAAACTATTCGAGGTGCACGGACTATGCGATTGACGGAGTGTTGGTGCACGATGGAAAACCTATAGCGTATGAAAGCAAGAAGTTATCTAGGACGGAGAGTCGATGACAGACTCACGAGAAGGAACTATTTCTGGTGGTTCATTGCTTGAGGAGATGGCGACATTAGTTAGGACTTCACAAAATCCAAGTGTACAGCGATAATATTTTGCTCAAGTATTTTGAAACACATTACTTAGGACTTCACAAACTCCAAAGCAACTATAGTGACATGATACCTTGACGCTCATGAATGTGAAATTAATCCACAAAGTGAGAAAGGACAATGTGGTTCTAAACGCCTTGAGCCATTAGGAGGAATATCTTCCATCGTCGGTATAGATTTTACGAGCTATGTATTCTAAGGAGTCAGACTTGGAGAGACGTATACGTGAAAGTTACATGGATGATGATCATGCATCAGTGATCATTCACCGATGATCGTCTATCAACAGATGATGAGCGTCGGTAGACGATCATCGACGAGTGTCTCGACGATCCGTCGGCACATTACCCGATGCTCCGTCTTCCACCGGCGGTCGGATCATTGGCGGAACGATGGACCAAGCTAAGATCGACGATTGTAGTGCTACTAGGCAAACCGTCGACAAAAGTGTGGACCACCGTCACGGAGTAGTTCCATTTCTGTCTATTATTTCTATTAATAGTTTATAAATATATAATTTTGTATTAAAATTATAAAATAAAATGAAATTTCAAAATTTCCTATCAGTGCGATTATTGCAGTCAAACTCTTGAAATCTCGGTTGGATCAAAAATTAATATTCTTCTCTCTAAATTTTTTTTTCTAGATTTTGAGTTATTTTTTAAATTTTTGTTGTAATAAAAGTTCCTTTCAATAAATTTCTGTAGGCTTCATTACATTTTATTTCATTTTTTGGATCTATATTACTCTACACTATGTTTTATAAAATATTTGACTGTCTCCAGGGAGATCTAGACAAGGTTCAGAAATATAGAGTTTAACATGTGACCGCACACATAAGATGCAGCCTGTATTTCTTTAGAAAGTAAAAGAGAGCTGGCATTGACCTTGCATATTCACCTCCTCCACTAAACTTTCGAAGGAAGAGGCAAATATATATGCAAGGGTTTAATTTATCATCTAACGTTTCAGGTAAGAATTAGATAATAAATTAAACCCTTGCACGTTTATCTTTCTGAAGGGTTAAGTAATAAATTAAAGTTATAATAAATTAATGTATAAATAGTTATTAGTTCTGGGACTTGTGAATTCAGAAGCGCAAAAGTTTACTCATGCCTTATGGTTTATTTTCGAGGTTTCTTGGTTTAGATTAACAGTTAATACTTATAAATATTTTGATTTTCTTATCAACTTGATATAAAATTTTCGTTTAATATTTATATATTTTCCTCATACCAACAAGCAATCAAAAGTTCGCAAAGTTCATTGTGCATGCATATTTGACACTTCCTTTTGGTTATAAGTCCATATATAAAGAGATTGAGAGCGGATAGAGTCCACAGCCCTTTGGGGGCAAGACTCTGACTCCAATTTGTTCAAATTTAATGTACAGAAAACAAGAAGTTGAATATATATACGTTCAGAAGTAAACCTAAAATAGATACAGATTTTTGTATTAGAGCTGTGCTTCAATGTAAAGGTACCTTTACCTTCGAATTCAGGTAAAGGTGCTGAATGTATGTTCAGTCTAAGGGAGCTCGAGCTCGACTCCACTAGATCTACTAACGAACTGTGGAATAGAATGTACGGGAAACGGAACTGCTCTGACTGGAATGCTAGGTCAAGTACCTTCACTGTACATGCCCCTGGACTACACACCCTTTACTGTAATATACATACATGTACATTTATATACACGAGTAGATACGATTACTATGTACAACTCGAAAATGTATGTTCCATTCTAGGTAGGAATCAAACTGGAATCTATGAGCATTTTCTCCAGTAGCTCAGAAAGGGCTGTGTGGTTTTCTTTTGAGGCTTACGTCAGGACCATAAAGCCTCACATAATTTTACAAATGCTACATTTATAAAACTATGCGAGGCTTGGGGTGGAGTACCCATTCTCTACCATAAACTGCTGTCTAGGTCTGAGGTTGAGATGACTTTTGTAGATGCTCATGAACTTCGCCAGAAAAGCTGCATACCAAAACAACATTCATAATTAGCTATATAAGGGCACACCGTTCCTGAGATTCTAAATGATTAGTGACTTGGGACCGCTCAGGCCAAATCATTTTGTTGACGATTCCTTTAAATCTTCAAACGGATCCGGAATAAATGGTATCTTTAGACATCTATCTGAATATGAGAAGCCAAGAGTGGTGAGGAATTTTACCTTCTAACTGGTACAGAGGATTTGGCAATACTGGTCCTGTTACCATTCTACCCTCCTGACAAAATCAACTTCTAAACTTGTTAGCGACCACAAACTCAGAAAGAACTGAGCAACATTCAGACTGGCTACCCTCTCTCTAACATGTACTCAAAATACAATCGAGATACCTTTTAAGAATACATCTGGAATCAATCGTGCTGCATGCCTAGAGCATAGACTTGGTGCTTTAAGATATCAACCACCATCGAATAAAGTAAGATCACTCTGCTCGACAAGTAACGAGTTTCTCTACGTATCCAACCAACTAAGAGAAGGCAAGGACTTACGTAGAAGCTTGCCCACTGACAGACTAATCGCTTCAGCTGCACATCAACTCGTAGTAGCAGTTCCTCCAAGAGTTTCTGCATGTGAAGCAAATTTGAAGTCAGTGCTCTGATGCTGACAAAGATGGAGTTCAGTTTCAGGAACGACAGATTCTTTTTTGAAAGAGTAAACTACTCTAAGATGTGGAGAGGGACAGATCTGAATATCGATATTCAATCAGCAGTCCTACCAACCTACAACTTGCAGTACTTAGTAGTATTGAAACAAAATCTCAGCCGCTCTGGGGACGCTAAGTGACCTGAAGGATGAGCACCGGTGGAACAGAGTCCTCAATTAAACTCTGCATCTTCGCCCGAGCATCGTAAAGTCTGGAGACAAACGGCAAGGAATGAACTGAGCTCAAGGAAACTTACGGCGGATTGAACATGGCAATTCTACCTGTTGGCCGATCAGTTAGATGATCATTCCAGACTCTTTCCTTCAGTTAACTCGTATGAAGGCTCATATATAGTATAGCCCTCTCGAGCATCTTTTTACAACTTTTGCTCCAGCCCAGTAAATGGTGAACGTTAACACAAAACGGTTCCTTCATTATCTACTACAGATCTATATATGAAGAGATTGCACAACTTAGGCAACAGACGAGCAAGGAATGACCAGTGGTTTACTTTTTTGGAGTAGGCTCTCGAACCATATTAACAGCAATCTTCGTGACATCCTCCTCCCAGTATCCTATCTGGACTGCTTGATCATTAGTGAATGGATACCTGTGTCCAGCAAGTACAAACCACAAGTCCACATCAATCCTCAGTGTCCGCCAAAAGGGAGTCAAAGACAGTTTATATATGCGTGACCAGTGGATTTATATTTTCAAGCGCACTGAACAGAAGTTTTCCCAAGTTTAGAAAGTACATACTGGGAAGCTTTGCAGGCTTCGAGTGATACAATTGCTTGACGGAGATTTCGTCTGCAGTGATCCGCGATTCGTGCTGCAAGAGCTTTTGGTAAAGTTATATCTTCTTTCTTCGCTATGTTGTTGAGGACACGAGTTATCTGCAAACCAGATCAAGCCGTAAGGAAGTCTGTATATATATTCACGTATGCAACACATGACAACCCACTGTCAGACAATCATGAGACTAGTGAAAGCAATCGAGTAAGTACGTGGGAAATTCTCACGAAATTCTAGCTTGCAAGTAAACACAGTTTTAACTCAGTCGTACCTCCTCGTAAACTGGTGCTTCAACGTCAATAACCTGACAGCGTGATCGTAGGCCATCATCCAAGCAATCCCTCAAATTACAACAGAGGATGAGCTTGCAAGTATCTCCATATCTATCCATGAGGCGGCGCAGTATATGCTGAGCATCCTTCGATAGCTTCTCCGCATTGTGGATAACCAACACTAACAGGGCAGAACATTTGGTGTTAACTTACAATGCTTCGAACCTTTGCTTATGTGTGGTGACAAATCCCCTAGCGAAGTCTGCTTGCTGTTACAAAAAGTTCTACACTACACTATTAACTGCAATAGGTAAATGCCAATCAGATATAAATGTGAAGCAGATAATGCTCAGCTGCAGGACGGAATTAATGAAGCTTAATACCTTTATATCCGAATTCAGTTCGACAGACAACTGGGCTGTTGATCACTCTCTCTGTACTCAGATTCAACTCCTTGATAATGGTCGGCAGAACATCCTTGTCATAGGCTCCAACGCTGCTCAGGTTGATTTCCACGTGATACTTGCTTGTATTGATGGGAACATTGATCTTCGGTGTGGGTGCTCCCTGCATGCTCCGGATCCAGGTCGATCAGGACTTAGCCACACTAAATTACTAGTTCTTAAGCTGTGACAGGATTTAAAGCAAATATCTTGAGCAGACGACAAGAGTACCATTGTACTGACGACGAATATTAACCTCGATTGTATACTTATATCCGCCGTGTGACGTACCAGCTGCTAACTCAGCTCGCAAATGACTCTAGCTAGTTATAAGAAGGCTTAAACTGAAGATACAGACGTGTTATGCTGGGCAGATAAAAGTACCTGTACACAGAAAGGTCTATCCTCGGATATTGCCTGCGAGCGATGAATCAATTGGCGTTACCACAAAGTGAATACATGTACGTACAGACAGAAAAATATCACGAACACCAGTTTTACTGAAGCGAACTCGAAGCTTGACAAGAGAAAGATCACGATCTTCACTGACATGTCCACTCACCCTGATTTCACCGAATATTTCGTTGAGCATGGCTACCACAAGAGCCTTCTTGCCTGCTCCTGGAGGTCCTTGTAATAATAGGTGTGGGCAATTTCCGTGTGAAATCTATAAATACAGTGCCAAGAGAAAGAATCAAGTTAAGACCGATACCCGGAGAAAATTTCGGAAGCAACTTGGGCTGAATTACTTGTAATACTGATCATGATCAACCTCTCCAGAATTGTGGATCCGGTCACTCTGATACTTAGTTTCCAATCGACTATTTCCAGCGGGTATTGGCCAGGGCTTCAGAAGATAATTCTTGCATACCTATCGTCCGCAGACGGATCAGAAGCCATAATTACGTCTACTTTATCTAGGCCTAGCTATAGAATAATAACTGGAAACGAAAAATGTGATCGAAGCTCTATGATCACGAAACCATTAAAGAAACGTTTTTCCACATACCAGCTGCTTCAAATACATAGCCTGGTGCGTATGACAGTGAAAACCAGAGAGGGACGTGGGCCTATGCTTATCGGCCCATAAAAGACGGACTCCATTGTTCAAAGAAGATGAATATCCGCTATGCGCAGGAGCGACGATTCTTCTTCGAGACACAGGCCCAGAACGGACTCTGTTTGCGCAGCCTATGAGGAAACATGTACAGCTAAGGAACTTATCCTTCTCATAGCCTGTGACAGGTACTTGGGCCTTCTTCTCGGTGCTGCAGTCGTTCGGTGCAGGCGAATTACCTCTGCTGGAACTGCTGCTACTTGAAAATGAAAAGCTTGACCAGGACGAGCTTTTCATGCGGGGTGTCATGGTCAGTACGAATCTAGAAGGTCCTTATCCCGGCTTTGCATGTAGACTCAAACCCTTTATTTTGCCACCAGCACAGAACGCTACTGAACTAACCGCTCAGAATATATGCCGCCTGCAGCCTGGCTTGCCCTGAGCGCGAGTGTTCCAGACACTGCTGTAGGTAGGAGGCAGAAAACTGAGTCTTTGTTCCACACACGCCGAAGCCAAACGCTGGATCTGACTACTTATAGATGGAATCACGCAAGGCTAGATCTCTCGCGACAAAGATTCCATTGGTCATGAAGCTTGGCCGACTTTTAAAAGACAGATATCCGTGTTGGACTCAGCGGTTGGTACTCGTCTGTACTTGTTACTTTCACAAGAGCCTTCTGTAGATCTCCACACCTCTGGATGGACGACAGCGGATCCATTGCACGGCACAACGACCCAAATTATCGCTACCACCAATGTAGGAGCTAGAGCAAGAAACAGATGGCGACGGAATCAACAAAGCTGCCAAATAATTACACAGCGTTTCAGCACATTCGAGATTTTGACTGCCAGCAGGAGTCCACGTCTTCCATAACCCTATACGTGCTTCCACTAAACGTCTTTAATTTCGAGGGGCGGAGATTCTCGAACTTTCTCAGACTCGTTTCCTGAACCTGAAAAGGTGCATGCTGCACCCCCTTAGGCTATCGCACACCCTTCCTTTCCAGTATGGGACGCTCCAAATTCTTTCTCGTTAATGTGAGTAGAACTACCATCAGACTCCTTTAACTCTTTGTACTCTAACTCGAACTAGGACTCTGACGCATATGCATGTCAACTTCGAACGACGGAATAAGCTAAGCAGTTGTGACCAGGGTAGAACTACTTCAAGTCTATGAATATGTTAGTAAGTCCAAGTGACATCTTGACATCCTGACGCTGGAATTAGTGTGTGAACTACTGGAAATGAACGTACTGCTTAGCTTTTACAACCAACAAACTGGTACTGTAACAAGAGTTTGATGGGAAGTGTAGTGAGAACACTCAGGAATCTCGTAATATCCGAACCATCATTACACGTTGAATCCAGGACGTAATTTAGCTGCGTTATTATCGTAACAATCTGAAAACGGGCACAATCGAACATGTACTTCGGAACATTCATGGTCCTCATGGGCGACCCGGGTACTCGCGAGCGGGGTATTGCATAGGATGGTGAATCCGTGCAAGAGCAAAAAGCTCGACGGCGAAAACAGCTCTTAAAAAGAAGACAAAGAAAAGGTCATGCACAGAGAATAAATAAGAATAATGATATTTCGAATTCACCCCTGAACACGGGATTGGTGCACAAATTTACCCGACTTTCACTGTAGGACAGAAATTAAATTCGAAATTCTCTCGACTGTCATACTACCACGACCAAGATTGTCGAAACGAAACTGAAGCTGTGATAAGCCGTGGAGTTTTTTGCATGGCCCAAAAACGGCCGGAGTCAGATCAGGGTAATTGCACTCACCCGCAGGCATGTGAAATGTGGGGCACAGAGCATGGAATTTGCACTAGACTACACAGGCACGGCCTAACAAGAGTGGCTGCGCTGCTAGAATTTCGTCCTTGATAGGGGGAGCAGAGATTTTGTACATATGGACAGTCTCTTGAACTTCCTCCTTCAAAGGTATATTTTATAGCGGTACTGAAAGGTTATTGCCATTGTTTCGAGACCTTGGAAATCGTGAGGGTATTGTAATTCCGAACAGGTATAAGAAGATAACATTTAATAAAATCATCAAGAGATATGACAAGAAACTGTACTTTCACAATACTTTCGTTTATATTAAAACACAGCCATTACCACAACAGTCACATTTTCCAAACTACTCAGCTATACGTTCCCTCACTTACATGGGAGCTTTCAGATAGAGAGGACCACGCAAGAGAAGTTGAGTGCACAGTAACAAGTCATGAAGCAGATCGCAACAAGGGAGCAACCGCCTCAAGACTTCCTATCATAGCTTCTCCAACACAAAACACTAGCACTGTGGTAGCCAACACAGCTGCTCTTGATTCTCCATTACTCGAGTGATTAATTGGGCGAAGCGGCTTGCCTACACGCTGCTCGATGGTTATCAGGCTCCCTTGCTGAAAACTGAAGCCACGAGGAGTGTGGTTCTTATTTTTTGAAAAATAATAACCACATTGCTACAACCAAAATCCTCAACCGTAACTATCATTGTCTCGTTGTACAATGGTATCCTCCTCAACCATCATCCTCCTTGAGCTCTTCTTCTGAAAATTTTTACAAGCTCCCAAGTCTCATCCTCTCAACCCTAATCACATGTAAACTTTCACAACTTCTCAAGCATAATCACCTTCAACAATTGCTTCTCCAGTGTAAGCCATCCTTACCCCATCATCGCGGAACTCACAAAGGCATGAACAAAGCAAAACAAATGCAACTGGAGAAATCATACCGAACCCAGGAGGGAAAAGCGTCTAACCTTGGGATTTGACACAGGCATATAATATCTAGAGTCTATAACGGTGTAAAATGCTCATGTGCTATGTTCCATTGGACGATTGCAGGTGATTGCACGCAATGTCAGTGTGCACAGTAGTGAACTTCACAACATTTGTAGTGAAGTATTAGCCCAGTTCAGACGAGCATTATTGCCATATTCGAGGAAAATATTTCTCCCATATACTGAAACCGGTAGTATACACCATGGTAAAAACCAGAGCCCAATCACATCCATATCGAAAATTACAGAAGTTTTGTAATATTATCAACCAGAGAAAGCGTCGATCGTGGGTTTAGGGTCTACACTCTAATGCAACTCTTTTGCTTCTCTACTTTCCTTTCTGTGCTGGATAAGGTGTCAAATCGGTTGTTGTTGAGCAGATCTTCAACAGAGCAATGCTGATCCAGTCAGCTTTCATACTCTTCCATCTCATCTCTGGTCACTTCCGACTCGGCAAGAGAAGAATCGAGCGAGCCATGCCATCAGTTCAGTCGGTTTCGTCGCTTGTGCAGAGGTTCAGGCGAATCAAAAGACGGAAGCTTGCTTTGCTAGAGGAGTCTGCCGTTTGAGTGGAACCTGGCATTCATGAGGCACGCGTGACAGTTCTCAGCCCGAGACTCCCCATTAGTGTCAAGCTCCTGACGAGCTCGAGACGACATCTTAGCGCTGAAAAAAATGTCATCAACCTCCTCGTCGTTGTGCTCTTGTATGCTTCTCCTGCACTCCGACATTCGTTCCTCTTTCCGCTTTCACGTGACAGCAGTACATTTCGCACATTTTTCTGGTCCTGCCGCGGCCAGTTGCTTCCTGCTTCTTTTCTGGTTGCTTACTGATCGTTTCTTGAACAGACGCACACTATAGACTTCAAGTTAGCGGACATTCTGCCCCTATTTGCTTCTTAATATCTACTTCATCGGGTTTCGCTGGCTACCTCAATGTGAGCGTGAGTCTTGATTATATCTGCCATTCTCATGGACGAGTATGTGATTTCATCATTACTGTTACAAGTTATGCACACCGTCTCTTCTTTCCTTTTTTTACTGTTGCGCTCTCACTGAGCGCTAGGCTCTTGTCAAATCGTTGTCCGATGATTTTCAGCTTAAATTTTCACTTTCTTTCCACTGCAAAACGCTAGTATAAATCTTATTCCAGGTGTGGACTGTATAGACCCGCTCTCAGTGTTTTCTGGTTTCCTTGCCTCTTATATCGAGAATGTTCATTCAGCGGCACTGTATATCTAGAGCTAGCGTTATAAATAGTCAATGAACATGTCATGGCACTGTATATCTAGAGCTAGCTTATAAATAGTCAATGAACATGTCATGGAAGACTTCTGTCTGCTGTCTGCCTGTCTTCTCATAAAGCGTTTTTGCAGGATGGTATCGCTGCTGTACGAGAGATGGAGAAAAAGAGAGGAATTTCAGTTGTTGCGTTCAGTTAAGATCGATGCGTTGGATCCAGTGTCTGTCATACTGACCGCCCAGCGTGAGCAAAGCTCAAAGTGTACGTGTGGAGTACTTTCTTGCTACTTGTACAGTGCAGCTGAGCTGAAATTTTGCAGCTTGCTATTGTGGCTGGTCGAGCACCACGCACAACTCTCTTTGTGCTCTCTACGTAGCCAACACCGAGCCTGCGGGCCAGTGAATGAATCTTTTACTCACTTGAAGTAATGATCCATGAACTATAGCGCTTTTCCTTCTCTCTAGTTTAAAGCGATAAAAGAAAAAGAAGACCCTCCTATAGCAAGTATTTATACTTGCTTCGCTTTCATGAAGTCACTTCAAAGTCCTCCCGTTCCCGGCGTGTGATGTGAGGAATTGTACGATCCCAATGCAGTGGATTCAATATACTATCATGATCATGACCTTCGAAACTTTCTAGCGCACTGATGTCGGAAGGTCCAGACCGATGAAGGAAGGAAGAATACATGTCAGTCAGTCACTGAGTACAGATGAGATGAATTTGGGAGAGATGTTTCACTGAGGACGAACGCCTGACGGTAAGTGAAGATGTGTCTTGGTACTTCCTAGATGAATCGTAAATTATCTAGGGACTTGTTTCAGATGTTCTGATAGACAAACTGTGGTAGATGAACTATCGATTAAACAGTCCATGACACATGTGACCGAACTAAACTTTAGAAGATTTTCTAATTTATAGTTGTGTCGTTTTTGGATGCAGGTAGAACAAAGAGACAAGATCTCAAGGTCAACCACCTATCGAAATATGATTGCACATAACAGCAGAGTAGACTTTGTACATCTTCAAGTGCACGAAGACATCGAATATACTGAAGCAGAGCACATAGAAGCAGAACCATGTGCTATGAAGCAGAGCACTCTGTTCAAGCAGACTAACATCGTGTGGATGTCATATCTAGTGCTCACCCAGAGATATGTCACACATCGAGTTTACCTTCTAGTCACGAATATATATATAGACAGGCATGTAAGCTACATACTTGCTTAGATAAAGGAAAAGTTTCGAAGGAAAAGTTTCGATTGATACGCAGAATGCTGTATTTTCTACTTCAGTTGCTAACGATTTCTAACGGTTCTTTCTTTTCTGCATGCTTGCTTGCTTTCTCTCTTTCCAAATGAGACTTTGAGCAGTGAGCACATCACAGTAGTAAAGTACGCTGGCACATCCTCGTACAGCTCGCTTGCGATGATATCAATGTGAATATGGTCACAGACCTGTGTTTCTGACCAGACTCCTCCTACTCTCAAAATGCTAGTAAACATGGTAATTTTAGCAACTAAATCTCTCAGGGAGAGGAGTAAACGGGTTCGACAGAAAGCTACTGGATGACTACAGTACAGTAAGTTACAGAAGTCTGCGTACGTCTACCGGTAGAAGACAGATAACTCACCTGCGTATGGGTGCCAATTTGTTCGTTTGTTGTATCACGTGCTATCATTCTGCTGAGCTCCGCTATTGACATAAGCATACCTTCTCTGTCACATTTGGCATGTCGTCATCTCGTCCGAATACTGACTAGTTCATAGCCTGACGGTTTCCGACTAAAGCGTATTTGCAGTCGCATTTCACAAGGATCGAGCTTTGACATATTAACCAGTATAGAACAGGTTTGTAATGCTAGTTCCTGCTTCTCAGGCAAGTGAATGTCTGTAACGGAGGAAGTGCAGCCACGGTCACCCCCGTGAACTCCAAACCCTTTCCTGCTCTAGAAGGACTCGGGCTCTCCTTCGCCATTCCAAACCCTTTCCTGCTCTGGAAGGACTAGGGCTCTCTTTCGCCATGCTGCAATACCCATCGCAAACTCTCAACGCTCTTCACACTCATCCTCGCGGCTCTGAGCTTCGGTGCATCGTTCAAGGTACTTTTGATGTGGGCCTCGTGGACTCTAGCAACAAGCAATTCACCCAGACGCTGCAGCAAGGTGACTTGTTTGTTTTCTCCAAAGGTTTACCTCACTCCAAGGTTTCCTGCTCTCTCTAATCTCGGAGTCTCCTTCGTCATGCGGCAATACCCACCGTAAACTCTCAACCCTCGCGGCTCCGAACTTCTGTACCTCGTTCAATTCAACGATAGACCTTGCAAGATATTGTCGATGTGTACCTCGTGGACTAGTAACAAGCTTTTCATCCAAACGTAGCAGCAAGGTGACCTGCACGTTTAGCGAAAGGTCCTTATCTCCGTCCTACGGAAAGGTCTCCACAACATACTTGACACTGACGAGCTCGATCCAGCAACGTGGTGGAGGGATCATTGCTTCTTGGAAGGGTTAAGTTATGAATTTATGTGAAAAATTTAAAAATGTTAATACTCGTGCAAAGCACACAGTTTATACCAAGTCATGGATCAGTTTACAACCTTAGCTTATGGGTGTGGGTTTAGGGTTTAGGGTCTAGTTCAGGGTCTGCAGTCACCACGTATAATCAAGGTAGACTAAGTTCAGTAATTTATTTTAATTATTTAGTTAATAAAGTAAATTCAAAAAGATATTGTTCTTTATTCTCCTCTTGTCTAAAATCAATTTTTCAAAACCAGAGTATCACACTTGTCGTCATTTCTCGTTCCAGAAGTTCATCTTGCTAGCACATTTAGGGTGAATATGCTAGCAAGACTAAATGCCCGTCGGTGTTACAACCTTCATGTTTCAATACAAGCCTTGAGAGGAGACGAGAAGACGGTCGCCTGCAATCTCACACTCCCTTTGAGAACCATCGACACGGTGCGGCGCCCTTCTCCGTCGGGTCATCATTGAAGCTTACCTTCTTCAATAATGCAATCTCAAACTAACGTCCAGCATATCACGCAGGCTGGAAATCTTTCATTGTCACATCATCCATCACAAAAGGACCGGTTCTTCCATCTTCAAAGGCGTTCTGACCCGGTCCCAGTTTTTTGCTGCTTTCGGAGGCCAATGCTAGGTCATCACACATACACATTCTCCTGCAGCTCTTCCGCTGTAGTCTGCCTACAGTTGAGATAGCCATCTTCGATGACTTCTCCAGATCTAGAGGCTGCGAAAGAATTATCACTTAGTCTAGATTGTTAGCTTCAGTGAGAGATTGCTTTACCTGTAAATACAAGGAGGACTTTCGCTGAGCTTCAAACCTACTTCCATAGTTCCTTCTTGACAGACATCCTAAATCCTGCAGGTAAGTAGAGCATATGCTGGCTCTACGTTCGTTCCTCAGATGATGTTAGTGTTGGTATCAATCCTAAAAACTCATAGCTCCAACTGAAGATATTCTCAACCGAATGAAGAATGACCAATAAGTCGGGAAGCTGCAGATGGATGATCAATTAGTGTGGTGGCGGAAATACATCAAACTATAAAACCCTTGTCGGTCATATACCATGGAGTAGAGAAATCATGCAGAAGCTCCACATCGCACTGTCGATACTCTTTGGGAAATAGCACTGCAATTTGCTTTGTTGGAAGTACCACTCAACTTCCGCCCGCACCATGCAAAATGCGATACATAAGATATTACAGGAGTTTGTACATAAAGTTATCATTCCATTTCTAGATGATATTCTTATAAAAGGTTGCGCGGTTGAGGACAATGATGAAATAGTACTTGCGAATGGATGTTAGAGATTTGTTGCAGATCATATCAGAGATGTAGAGCGTGTTTTGACTCGTCTGGAGGAGGTACATCTCACCTTGTCAGGAGCAAAGTCCAAGTTTGGTGTGTTTGAGATCTTAGTGGTTGGTCATCTATGTGCTGCTTTTGGAAGATGACCAAATCCGGAGAAGATTGATGCTATAGCTAAGACGGCAGACTATAAAAATATCACGGTGGTTCGACGCTTTCTAGGAGCTTGTGTATTGTACCGTTTATTATATGCCCATGTTGCGGAGCCTTTGTATGTAATATTGAGGAAAGGTAAGAGGTTTGTATGGACTTCAGTACATCAAGAAACAATGCATAAGTTGAAGGAGACTCCGAAGTCTCCATCTGTGTTGAAAAGAATAGACTAGGGGTGTGGAAGACCTATCATTGTCATAGTGGATACTAGTCCAAAGACGATTGACTGGGTCAAGATGATGTGAGTGGTGTGCGATTTACCTCTAGGTTTAAGGCTAGAATCTTGACAAACAGGCAACGAGATTATCCTCAAGTGAAGCGTGAGTTGTGGGATGTGATCACCGCGATGAAGAGATATCGTGAGTTCTTGATTGGTGCTCATGTAGTTTTAGAGACAGATTATCTATCTCTGTTTGGCATGATATCCAATTGTAACACACCGGACTAGCGATGTTGCATTGGATTGCATAATAAAAGTTAAGGAGAATGTGATAGCAGATATGTTGTCAATGACTCGTTATATAGACGAGGATGGTATGTTTTCAGAAGCTGAGGAAGAAGAAAGAAAGGATGTTCGGTGTTAGGTTGGTTGACATGTTATAGACTTGGAGCCATTGTTGTTTAGGGAAGAGCTTTACATAAGTAGACTTCGTGACATAAGATATTATCTGAGTTCGTTGGAGAGACAAGAGAGGTGGAGCCAAGTAGAATTCAGAGAGATAAGGAAACAAGCATACAACTATCTTCTACGCGATGGATACTTTTGGAAAAGATCATAGAGAAGAGATGAGATGTTCATACGAGTAGTGGACGATCTACAGACTAAACAACAACTAATGAAAGAGTTCCATGATACCTTGTGGGCTGGACATCGAGAGATTTGAGCTACTTACATCAAGTTGAAAGAAAGATATTGGTGAAAATGTCTGTATCGAGATGTGATGAACTACGTCAGTTCTTGCTTGCATTGTCAGTTTTACTCAAATATGATATAAAGATGATCTTGTGCTAACTTATTCGCCTTGCATTCACTTCCAGTGGGTTCTCGACTTGGTGTGTAATGCCTCCAAGGTTATTGGATATGCGATATTTGGTTTTGACTCGTGAGGACCTCTCTAACTTTGTAGAAGGACGAGCACTGAGGACGAAGACCACGGAAGGTATATGTAGATTTGTGTTTGAAGACATTGTCTGTAGATATGGATCTATAGAAAGACTACGAGCAGAAAGAGGAGAATTCCGTGGTGCAGAAGTGAAGGAGTTCTTTGCTCGATATGGTGTGAAGCTCAAGCTTACGACTGCAATGAATCTAGTGAGAATTGACAAGAACAAACGTCGACATCCACCATTGTTCAAGCTTTGGTGAAGGCATGTGACGGTAGACATAGAGAGTGCCCTAGGTTACTCCTTTTTGCTTTGTGAGTTGACGTGACGACTCACTGTTCTACTACTGGATACATGCTTGTTGAATTCATGTTGGGAGAGAAACAGATGATGCCAGTAGGATCTTCTGATCCAGTCTTCGCGACTTCCACAGAAGAGTCGATCTTCAAGGACTTGAGGAAGTTCTTGGAAGACCAACAGTATCCCGAGGGATTGGATGCAGAGCAGAGGGCTGTCTTCTTACACAAGGCAGGTCCTTATGCCATCTTCCAGGGTATCCTGTTTCGGAAGGGGCATGACGAGAAGCTAAGAAGATGCCTCGAGCCGTCAGAGATAAAGTCAGTGATCACAGGTCTTCACTACGAAGATGCTGGGGGTCACTACGGGCTGAAAACCACAGACGCTAGACGCCGGATACTGGTGGCCAACCATGTACCGAGACACTTTTCAGGAGATCAGGAAGTGCGATGCATGCCAGAGGGTGAGAAGACCGACCGCTACAACAAGGTGACCTCTTACCCCCATTCTTCCGCTTGCCCCGTTCGAAAAGTGGGGAATCGACTTTGTGGGTCCTATCGCCTCGGTGGCGAGAAGAACACGAGCACGGTACATCTTAATAGCTACCGACTATGCTACCAAGATGGTAGAAGGCAAGGCCACAAGGAAGAACGATGCCGCAGTAGTAGCAAGGTTCCTTTGGCATAACATCATCACTAGGTACGGATGTCCGCTGGAATTGGTGTCAGATAGGGGTACTCATTTCTTAAATGAGACTATCTCCCTCCTGACCCAATACTTCAGGATTAAGCATCGGAAGACGACGCCGTACAACCCGAAAGCGAATGGACTGACGGAGAAGTCGAACGGTCTTCTGTGTAACATCCTGAACAAGGTAACTGTTAACCATGCGTATGACTGGGACACAAAACTGCCATCTGTGTTGTGGGCTTTCAGGATTTCACCTAAAAGTCACCACCCAGAAGACGCCTTTCTACCTAACTTACGGCATGACACCTATTGTGCCCATTGAGTTAGAGGTCCCGACAGACCGGTTAGTCGTATCCGAACGCATGGGAGAAGAAGAAAGCCAGGAGCAGCGTCTTCTGAATTTCATAGAGTTTGAAGAAGACAGGAATGCAGCTTTGGAGAAGACATACGAGGTGCAAGCGCAACGTAAGGTAAACTACGATAGCAAGTTGAGGAAGGTGACCGTTGTGGATGGGGACTTGGTTCTTCTCTACGACAACCGACATCTTAAGTTTCCCGGGAAACTTCATCTTCGCTAGATGTGGTCTTCGACAATAGCTCCTTGCAGTTGGAAGAGTTGGACGGTACACTGATGACCACTCGTGTTTATGGGTACCGCGTCAAGAAATACTGGACGTAAATAGAAGTGCAGAAGACACTGATGTTTGCGGGGACGTAAACATGTGAGGGTGGGCGTATGTGGTGCCCACAAATTACAGGATGCACGAATTTTTAAAAATTTTTGAGATTAATAACTCGTTTGTATAACTGAAGAAGCGTTGTTACTTAAAGTTACGTCTCCCTTAACAGGAAGATGATCTTAAGGGCGGTTTGTAATAATAAGTTGACTTCTTCGGAAGATGACCGTCTTCGGAAGAGCGTCTTCTCGGTGCTGTCTTCGGAAGACGGGAAGACGGCGGAAGATGAGAAGACGGCGGAAGACAACCATCTTCCGGAAGACAGCGACCGCGAAGGCCTAACCACGAGTCTTCGGGTAAAATAGTAGGTGTACCTACTGGGTCGCACCAAATAGGTAGGTAGGGCGGGAAAGACACCTAATGTCGAAAACCCTTAATCTGCGGGGAAGATGCGCAGGAAGCACATTAGGCACATTCCAACTTCCCGCAGCATAGCGCGCTTGAGAAGATCGATTTTGAGTGAGCTTCGCAAGTAAGCTTCGAGAGAGGAATCGAGTGAGGACATCGAGGTAGGAGAGTATCAGTTGGCAGCTAGGCGAAGGGCGAGACCGAATTGCTGGAGCACGGGAGGCAGAGAGCGAAGGCGTTTCTGTGAGCTCTCGGGAAGCTGACATTGGAGAGTAGCGAGTAGAAATCGAAGGTGGAATCGAGACGTGACCAGAAATTGACAGCAGGCGCAGTCGTGAGAAGTCGCATTGGAGCTAGGACCAGAGCCGAGAAGTGCGCGGAGGTCGAAGGCAACTCGGGGTGCAGAAGACTGTAGAAGTTCTTCCCCACGTTCTTTCTCTTTCCCACTTCTTCTCGTCTTTGTCTAGTATTCCCCGCGCTTCTTTGGTTGTGTGCAGGCAGCCTGATCTATTACCCCCACCCCTCCATTCTTTCTATTGAGACATTGGGCGCGGAAGCGCTGCCCAATTTCAATCAGACATCTTCCTACTCCTTCCTAAGTTCAATTCGAGCTTCCCTACACCCCGTTCCCAAATTGACGATCCCAGCTACCAATTTCCCTACCCTACTACCTCTCTACCCCCGAAACCTGAAACAGAAGACGATTCGGAAGATGGGAACATCTTCGGAAGACGCTTCTTAACCTTGACTGTCTTCGGAAGTCGACTGAACACAATTCGTATCAAGAGTGGATTTGCTTTGCTTTTGTGTTTAGAGAGACTTGGTACGAATCCTGAGTGGTGTGGTGAGTTGTTTTGTTATTTTGAGAAGTTGGAAGTCGGGAACTAGGCCTGAGCCTCCCGGTCTTCCAAGCTTCTCAACTCCACATCTTCCTAGAGAGACTAGAAGACTGGAAGGCTGGCAAAATGAGCGAGAAGACGTGAGGGTCCATTTCGGGTCTCTTCTGTCTGACCTATAGCAGCCATCCCTTCTTCTTCCCGAACTTAGAAAAGAGTCGTGAGAAGACTTGCGGGCAGAATCTGGAGAGAATGGTCAAGGATCATGTCTTCCCACCAAGCAGCAAGCTTCTTTTGAGTGCGTATGAGAGGTGAGAAGTCAGAATAACAGAGTGCAATTGTCTTGAGTCTGTTGTGAGGATAGATTACGTGTAGGAAGACGAAGACAAGTGAGACCAGTGAAGGGAAGTCTGACTTCGGGAGGTCTTCCGAGAAAGACATTGAATCGGAAGCTGTCCCGAGTGTCTTCCCAAAGGCCACTGTCACCATAGGAGACCGCAACCATCTTCCGAACCTGTTATGCACTTGATGTTTCACGAATCTTGTATCTTCTGATAGGAAGTAGGATGTAATGCAAGGTGGGTTGTCTTCTTGGTAATCCATGCGAGGCCTTGCTTAGATAGAATTGTTTAGATATAGCTCGGAAGACGAGAGCTATTTAGGAAGTACTGTTAGAATTCCGGAAGACGGAGTAGCTGTCTTCTGGAAGACTAGTTTCGTCTTCTGAGAAGTAGAAGCTAGACTGTGGGCACTCGGGAAGAACTGAGCCTTCAGCTCATAGTAGGTGCTTGTGGTTTAGTGCAACAGATCTTCCAAGTATGTCGATGCATCCGCGAGGCTTGGTGTTACCAACGGCAGAATTGGCCGAGGCCACTCCTTTCCTCAAGGAGTTGGGTCTCGACTTCTTCATGTGGGATTGGAACCTCGCAGACCATGGACTCCTGGAGGAGGTATGGGCAGCGTTGCCACCTCGTAACCGTGTACCTGCGAAAGCAGGAGTAGCTCGAGGAAGACCGTCTTCCTGGACTGAAGATTGGTGACGCAGGACTTTTCACAGGTCAGAGTCCGAGAATCGAGGATATTGGTAAGAGAAGAAGATCTTGCCTGGAAGCACCACCTGCCTTTTCGTGGAAGACAGGCAGGGGAGGAACGGTTGGAAGATCGAATCTTACCGGGAGCCGAAGAAGCGACTTCTGGCGAAGTTGTTTCTGCATCTCTTCTCCAAGGAGAAAGCGCAGAAGACAAGGTACTTAGGAGATCAGGACGTGGAGTTCCTGAAATCAGTGTGGGATGACGGAGTGCCATCTATTGGGGCGCGTACATCCACAACTATGTACAGACGGAGCTAGCATACTTGGGTACCCCGGCGGGAGGACACTTGACGCCCTTCCTCTGCTACTTGTATGTAGCCACGGGGGATCTTAGGGAAGATCAGCTGGCAGGGTATGGACCAACGGAGCGACAGGAGGTGAAGGAGGAGACCTCGGAAGACGATGATTGAGCGGCAGCCGCAACGCCCCCTCCCACTCTGATGCCACAGCTGAGGCCCGGCTCTCACCAGAAGACGCTTCTGGTGAGAAAAGACGAGTCTAGTGGGTCGGAAGACGCCACGCCACTGAGGAAGATGGGTCCCAGAAGTGTACCGAGAACACCCATCTCCCTCATTCATTCAGGATCGGAGTCCGACTAGGAAGAAGACCTGCTGAGTACCCGATTAGAGCAGAAGACTGCTTCTGCAACGCCTGGGAGTCTTCCGAAGACTCCAGAAGACGAATGATAGATGGGCGCTCCTGCTGCGATGCGAGGAAGCGCAAAGAAGAGAGCCGCTCCTGCCATGAGGAGTCTTTCACCCCGGAAGATGAGAAGAGTAGCTTCTTCTCGTGCGCAGAAGATGAAGGCCATCGTGGTGAAAGAGGCATCCTTGCCTCTAGAAGACAAGGTCGACACCTCCGAGTGAGTGGTGGAGATGAACTTGTCTTCCGCAGGATCGATTATCCCGACCCCCCTATTCTTTCTATTGAGACATTGGGCGCGGAAGCGCTGCCCAATTTCTGTCAGACATCTTCCTACTCCTTCCTAAGTTCAATTCGAGCTTCCCTACACCCCGTTCCCAAATTGACGATCCCAGCTACCAATTTTCCTACCCTACTACCTCTCTACTTCCGAAACCTGGAAAGAAAGACGATTCGGAAGATGGGAACATCTTCGGAAGACGCTTCTTAACCTTGACTGTCTTCGGAAGTCGACTGAACACAATTCGTATCAAGAGTGGATTTGCTTTGCTTTTGTGTTTAGAGAGACTTGGTACGAATCCTGAGTGGTGTGGTGAGTTGTTTTGTTATTTTGAGAAGTTGGAAGTCGGGAACTAGGCCTGTGCCTCCCGGTCTTCCAAGCTTCTCAACTCCACATCTTCCTAGAGAGACTAGAAGACTGGAAGGCTGGCAAAATGAGCGAGAAGACGTGAGGGTCCATTTCGGGTCTCTTCTGTCCGACCTATAGCAGCCATCCCTTCTTCTTCCCGAACTTAGAAAAGAGTCGTGAGAAGACTTGCTGACAGAATCTGGAGAGAATGGTCAAGGATCATGTCTTCCCACCAAGCAGCAAGCTTCTTCTGAGTGCGTATGAGAGGTGAGAAGTCAGAAGAACAGAGTGCAATTGTCTTGAGTCTGTTGTGAGGATAGATTGCGTGTAGGAAGACGAAGACAAGTGAGACCAGTGAAGCGAAGTCTGACTTCGGGAGGTCTTCCGAGAAAGACATTGAATCGGAAGCTGTCCCGAGTGTCTTCCCAGAGGCCACTGTCACCGCAGGAGACCGCAACCATCTTCCGAACTTGTTATGCACTTGATGTTTCGCGAGTCTTGTATCTTCTGATAGGAAGTAGGATGTAATGCAAGGTGGGTTGTCTTCTTGGTAATCCATGCGAGGCCTTGCTTAGATAGAATTGTTTAGATATAGCTCGGAAGACGAGAGCTATTTAGGAAGTACTGTTAGAATTCCGGAAGACGGAGTAGCTGTCTTCTGGAAGACTAGTTTCGTCTTCTGAGAAGTAGAAGCTAGACTGTGGGCACTCGGGAAGAACTGAGCCTTCAGCTCATAGTAGGTGCTTGTGGTTTAGTGCAACAGATCTTCCAAGTATGTCGATGCATCCGCGAGGCTTGGTGTTACCAGCGGCAGAATTGACCGAGGCCACTCCTTTCCTCAAGGAGTTGGGTCTCGACTTCTTCCTGTGGGATTGGAACCTCGTAGACCAGGGACTCCTGGAGGAGATATGGACAGCGTTGCCACCTCGTAACCGTGTACCTGCGAAAAAGCAGGAGTAGCTCGAGGAAGACCGTCTTCCTGGACTGAAGATTGATGGCGCAGGGCTTTTCACAGACCAGAGTCCAAGAACCGAGGATATTGGTATGAGAAGAAGATCTTGCCTAGGATCGTGAGTTCGTGGCATGTGCTTGGAAGCACCACCTGTCTTTTCGTGGAAGACAGACAGGGGAGGAACGGTTGGAAGATCGAATCTTACCGGGAGCCGAAGAAAACGACTTCTGGCGAAGTTGTTTCTGCATCTCTCCCCCAAGGGGAAAGCGCAGAAGACAAGGTACTTAGGAGATCAGGACGTGGAGTTCCTGGAATCAGTGTGGGATGACGGAGTGCCCATCTATTGGGGCGCGTACATCCACAACTATGTACAGACGGAGCTAGCATACTTGGGTACCTCGGCGGGAAGACACTTGACGCCCTTTCTCTGCTACTTGTATGTAGCCATGGGAGATCTTAGGGAAGATCAGTTGGCAGGGTATGGGCCAACAGAGCGACAGGAGGTGAAGGAGGAGACCTCGGAAGACGATGATCGAGCGGCAGCCGCAACGCCCCCTCCCACTCTGATGTCACAGCTGAGGCCCGGCTCTCACCAGAAGACGCTTCTGGTGAGGGAAGACGAGTCTAGTGGGTCGGAAGACGCCACGCCACTGAGGAAGATGGGTCCCAAAAGTGTACCGAGGACACCCATCTCCCTCATTCATTCAGGATCGGAGTCCGACTAGGAAGAAGACCTGCTGAGTACCCGATCAGAGCAGAAGACTGCTTCTGCAACGCCTGGGAGTCTTCCGAAGACTCCAGAAGACGAAGGATGGATTGGCGCTCCTGCTGCGATGCGAGGAAGCGCAAAGAAGAGAGCCGCTCCTGTCATGAGGAGTCTTCCACCCCGGAAGATGAGAAGAGTAGCTTTTTCTTGTGCGCAGAAAGTGAAGGTCATCGTGGTGGAAGAGGCATCCTTGCCTCTAGAAGACAAGGTCGACACCTCCGAGCGAGTGGTGGAGATGAACTTGTCTTCCGCAAGAAGACGACTGGAGGAGTTCAGTGCCTACTTCCAGAAGGAGATCCAGTCAGCTATGGAGTTGCTGGAGAAGAGAGCGAAGGCACAGGAGAGGCCCTTACAACCTGGGTTCGGCCTGCGCACCTTGCTGCCATAGGAAGAAGGCCAGCAGAAGACGGAGTCGCTGGAAGCTAGTCTCCGCACCACGGAGAAGCTTGCAACCAGGTACAAGACGGAAGCAGCCGCTTCTGCCAAGGAGCTGGTGCAGCTTCGGAAGAGCAACCAGGAGTTGCAACCAGGAGTTGCAACCAGGAGTTGCAAGCGCGGGCTGTAAACCCTCCGCGGTCCTATCGATCAACTACCCCCCCGATCTCTCAACCTCCACGATCGTCATCCACGAATCTGCAACATGTTGGACCTGTCTCTCACTCAGGGGTCACCTCTGATGACTTTGATGGAAGCACACCATGAACTTGAAGGGAAAATGCTGAGTTCACTCATTCATACACTCATAAACTTATCAACTAAAAATCTCCTTAAACACATCAACTAAAATCCTCCATTCTAACGACGTCTTTCAAGTTCTCACATGCTAAAAATATCCCACACTCTCTATATTACTCAAGTTGTCATTACGACAATGTGAAAACAAGGATGAGGAGCTCTTCTCTACTCCTCTATTTATACATTCTAGGTTTTTACTTTGGTACCCCCGGTAACTCAGCCGTAACTACTTTTACCGGGTTTTACTAAGATATTACTTAAGGTAAAAGCATTGATCACATGAGCTTTTTACCTTTTCACATGGGCTTATTCCTTCAAAGTCAACAACTTCTAGAAGGATTCTGGAATATTCTCAAGGAATCTCGAATTTCCACTCCCCCTCTACACTAGGACCCACTAAAAAGGAAACATGTGGAATCTCTTCTTGTTTTTAATGCCCACAAAGTCCACAACTTTAATCCAACCACTAATATCAAGTCAAAAAGGAGATAAGGGATACTTTCCACCTCCTTTCTACCTTTTAGACAAGATGACAAGATAGTAGTGCTCACTCTTTAGCAAATATCTGAATTCTGCCAAAAGTACAGCTAAGTTTAACCATAACTAACTTTTAGCTAGTCATGACTAACTTGATACATCCTTAAAGTACTTTGGCAGCCAATAAACATTCTCAACACTTAGTTATAACTAAACACCTTACTAATAGACAAACTTCTTATGTGTAACATAGGTCGTTACAGTACAACAGCGTGATCAGGAAGTCCTGCGAGTGCGGGAGAAGATCACCACCCTCGCAGAAGAGCAGACCACTTGGAAGACGCAGCGAGAAGCCGCAGAAGCGCGAGCTGCAGTTGAGAAGACGCAGCGGGAAGCAGCGGAGGCTCGTGCACAGAAGATGCTGGCACAGTCGGTGGAAGCGCTTCGGAAAAAGTTCAACTACATCGCGGGTAGGAAGTTACTTACCTTAGCTAGAGGATGGGACAGCGAGTCCAAGGCGGGGTTATTGGAATGCAGGGATAGCATGTTCAAGTACTTGGATAGACAGATAGAAGGAGTGAAGACACTTTATGGTCTTCCCTCGCTTCAGACATCTGCAACCGCATCTTCCCAAGCTCCAGCACCCTCGATTGGATCCGGAATGGAGAAGGAGGAGTTCGATCTCGCTGTGCACTTGGTGGTGACAGCGTTGGAAGACGAGCCGTCTTCCCAGATATTTCGCATGGAGGAAGCGACTTCCCCGGATCCCAATGAGGTCTCCACGGTCCCTAGTCCCGCACCAGTGGCTCAGAAGACGGAAGAAGCACCGGTCGACTCCGCTTCCCAGAAGACGTTTCTGTCTTCCGAAGCAGAAGCCGAAGCCGAGGAAGACGCAGCAGCAGCGACAACAGGGCCAGCAAGAGACGATGAGGAGAAAACCACCTCAGTGACACCCGAGGTAACTGCAGGGCTTTCTAGCTTATCAGAAGCAGCGTTAGGAGCTCCGATAGGAGCAGATCAGGTAGAGATTGTCTCCGTGCAATCTGAGTAGTTAGTAACTCCATTGACAATTCCAAATATAGTAAGATCGAACATGCTATCTTAAGGGTGGCAGTCTTTCCATGTAATATTAGTTAGGATACCATGTGGCAGCATAGGTAGCGTAGGAAAGACAAGGCAGATGACCAATTCGGGCAGGGGAACCGCTTGCATGTGAGGTGACAACCTCCTGTCAGCGCCTCTCTCTCCCTGGTGGTCGCCTCCCCTGGTTCTCACGGCAGCGACATAAGTAGGATAGTAGAGTAGGAGATAGAGTTCTGCCAGTTCTGTAGAATCCTGTAGCAACTGAACATACACACCGATTCTACGGGCAGGCAGACGAGACACATTAGAGCCGAGACAGGATAGGTAGTTCTTTGCACTACACCTGTTGTTGGAAACATACGAATAGTCTTGGAATACACAGGAGGGGTCTGCATACTCGTACCAGCAGTGGTTCGAAGATGTAGATAGAAGTAGTGGACAGTCTAGGAACAAGGAACGGCATCCTCGTGCAGTCCTGTTAGCTAGGCTGGTGTGTCGAGGAGTCGACGCAGGAAGTAGAGGGACTGAGCTTCCCAATGCCATTGTGACTTCTTCTCGGGGAATAGATTGTGGATTTGAGTGCAGAAGCTTTGTCCATGTCTTCTGGATGATGGGTTCCTTGAATTCGCTCCCAATTGTGCATGGGAAGTGTTCTTCTTGAGTGGCGATGATTGTCAGCAGTTGTGGAAATGTAGCTTGACTCGTTCAGTAGAGCACTTGGGATCTACGTACAGACGGTCTCCTGGGTAAGAGATCCCAGAAGACAGAGTAGTCAGAGCAGCGAAGTGAAGAAGAAAGAAGTCTTCTTCCCATAGCAGAAGACGACATCCTCGAGTAGAAGACGGTGCAACAGTACTCACGTTTGTTGTCTTCCTCCCCAAACTATTACAAGCAGGGATGGCTTGTTAGTCAGGATCCGGACTAGAAACCTGTCGGAATCTTAATTTACTCTTTTCATCTTGTTTTCTCGTGTTTGGATTTTCTTATCTTCCCCATCTTCTCCCATCTTCCCCATCTTCTTACCTTCTTCTAGTGAGCTTCCGAGATTTCTATTGAGCTTTCGTGAAGGTGAATGTCGTTGTAGTGCTGCAAGAAGACTATTTCCGTAGGCAGAAGCCTGGGAAGGCTACAGGGGGCATACACCCTATGATTAATCTAAGCCGTTGGAATGTGAGTGTGAGAATAAGGTGTAACGATCGTTACTAGTCGCCTACGAAGCAGGACAGCCTTCTGGAGGTGTGAGAAGACGAGCTGAACCCCCAGAAGACAAGAATCGCTTCGGGAAGACGGTATCGAGAAGGCCGGAAGAAGCAACCTGGAAGCAGGAAGATCGTCTTCTCGAGCTTCTCTGTGAATAGTTGTGTGATATTGTAATTGGTAGTTGTTTGTTTAGTTCCAGAGCACCATTTGGCGTGTCTGGAAGACGTGTGGTTTTGTGTGGTTTTGTGAGAAGACGGGATTTCTAGGCAAAACCCGTGTATTTATGTGTTTGAACAGATCTTAGAACTTAGAGCAGCGTTACTAGTGCAAATCCTCTGTGGGAACGATATCTTGTATACTAAATGGGCAAAAGGAGAAATCCTGCGTCACTACAAGTTACAGCTTCCGGTGATCTTTTCGATCGTAACATACGGGGAGACTTGAGATATGACGGTGTACATTTTGTTGTGAGGAACAATGGATCTCAACTATCCATCGAACGTTCTTTTCAACCTTTGGGTCGATGTCCGGTGTCATTGCCGACCGAAGGTCAATCATGGGGCTTGGATCGTGAGAAACTTCGAGCAAGAATACAATCGAGTGATAGCTTCACCGTTTTCTTTTGTCGTACCTTTTATTGTAGAACGTTTTCAGATTGTAATATTGACGTTGTATTAGTCTGCGACTCAATCGTTTTCATTCTGGTTGAGCGCTTCTATGTAGTTACAGACCGCGAAGAATCCATCGACGTATCTGAAGGATTTTCTGAAGTCTTAGAGTCTTGTTGATGTCTTGTGTCACCTTGAGAGTAAAAATTCGTTCTAGGGGAAAAAGTTGAATGGAGAAAAGACAAAAGTAAAGATATTTTTGCTCTTATTGGTCCACTTTTGGACCAATGGTGTTCTAGTTGATCTTCGCGACGTTTCTGTGGTTTCTGGAGGCTTCGGAGGTCTATTCGCAAAACGAAGGGTATGGTTGGAGAGCTCTCAACCGGGGCTACAATCTGGGCTGAAGAATCGATCGATTTGATGGAAGGATGAGCGCGTTATGATCGATTGAGTGGAGGGGGGTGTAATTCGTACCTACCGTTACGTTTCTGGTTGTTCCGAGAGACTCGCGAAGAGTTTTAAGGAGCTTTCTGTTGGATTGGAGAGCTGACGACATGCTGGTCGTTTTGATATCAATTTCATCAGGTTCTTGATCGATTTGGATTCTGAACCAACCGATTGAAGTTGAGAAGTACAGAAGTGACAAGACGGGAACAGCAAACTGTGATAGTCATGGATAGTTTGCTATTGCTTAAGTTCTGAGTCGAATTTCTGAGTGAAACTTTCCAAGATTGAAGCATGTCTTATAAGTAAGATACTTGGGAAGTTTCACCTCAAATGGTCGAGTACTTTGTTCAGAATCTTGGATCAAATGTACCTGGGTTTGTAAAGCTCTGAAGTTAGCACAGATTACGGTTTGATCCATATCTGAGAATTGGTTTAAGATTTCGACCTGAAAATTGTTCAAGGTAGGAGTGAAGGGTCCAATCAAGCTTCCTGTGAATTTTGATCATCATTGGTCAATTGGTTTGGGAGGATTGAGGTCTCAAAGTTCAAAGATACTTCTGTTATTAGCAATTTCGGGTTTTTCGGTATCATCTATTGTCATTTTGGTCATTTTTGAGCAATTTGGAGAAAGGTTTGTTGCTAAAACTGCCATGCCTGCATACAACTTGACATTGGAGGGTGTGAGGCTAAATTCAGCTCTTGATGATGAAAGAGAACGGAGTCGTCATGAATCTCAAGCCGTTGTTTGGGTTCTCGGAGCTGCCAGGTATTACCGCTGTTGGTGCTATATTGAGATCTGAGTAGTGCCTTGAAGCATGCATGCTTTACCTTGCTGGAATGCTTGATAGGCCAGGGTGTACAGCAAGTTGTATCGATACTCTATCAAGTTGATTGAGTGATCTTATAGCATCTTCTGGTTGTATTATGAAGTTGTGATAGTTGGATTGATGGGCAGTTAGCGTCGCTGAGGAGCTATTTCAGAAGTCATGCTTCCAGTGATATAGACGAATAACTTCAGTTAGATAGTACAGAGCTGAGTACTTTTAGTTAGAGTACAAAAGATCTGATTGTAACACAAGTTTATGCAACCTATACGTAACCTTGGATCTAGCAAGCTGTAAACTTGAGCCGAGCAGATACAAGGTCACTCGAGCTAGAAGAGTAGATAGTGAAACATTTGAGTGGAAACATCCAGATCTAGATCCAACCTTGTCAATCCACATACCTCTGCACAGCCATATACCCAGTGTATTCCTAGATAGAAAAACACGTTATACGATAGCTGGTGAACTCGACGTGAAAGTCTGGGGTGAGAGGTACGTGCGTGGTTTTACCACGATGGACATTGAAGGGTTGGGTCATTACGTAGATGATGCTTCTACATCTGGAGAGGCTCCAAAGGTGACCAAGCTTTCACGGTCTGATATGCGATTGCTTGAGACATTCGCGTTGGTAATGCAACAACAACAAGCCACTGAACGGAAAGAGACAATGGCTACTAAAGCCTTGCAATCTGTTGTGGGGTTGCTAGATCAGTTTGACGGGAAGAACATATCCAAGTACCTAAAGTACTATTCTCGAGAGATGGAGTTGAGTAAGGTGCCAGAAAGAGAGATGGTGAGTACATTTGAGCTTGCTGTCGTACCTGAGCTACTAGAGCATGTGAAGGACATCATTCGATCTCATGGTGCTACATGGGAAGGATTTACTCTTCAGCTCAAAGAAGAGTATTCTTTAGAGGATGCAGACCGAGTGACTAAGAAGTCATTCATGGAGTGGGTAAACAAATCCAACAAAGGGCTTGTTGCCACAGAGCTATTTCGGGAGTTTGAGAGACAATTCCTTCAGTTGTCTCGAATGGAGAAGCTCACATTGGAGAATGACAAGGTGGAGTTGTTTCTGCAAGCAGCCAACAATGAATTACAAAGGGAGTTGGAGCTGCTTTTGGAAGATAGGATGGAAGATAATGGACTCACAACTGACTTCAATATCAGACTGAAGCTTGTATGAAGGAGATTTACCTTTCTCCTTACCTCTGCTCTTCTCTGACTTCTCAGGAGTAGAGGATATGACCTCTTCCATAGTCTCCTCTGGTAGAGACATAATCTCCGGTTCTGAACTTTTCTCCTCTTGTTTGTCTCTTGAGAGCTGTTCTCTCTTCGCTAGGGCCTGCTTCATCTCGTTTGCGCTTCTCCTCCATGAGAGCCTCATGTTGACTCTTCGCCAAATAAGCATGTACAGACATTGTATCCACGGGATCATCTCATCTAGTAGCACTCCTGATTGCCATGGCTGTTCTGAGCAACTCCTCCCTTGCCATTTTCTCCCTTTTGTTCGTGCTTACCGTGTGACTCCACATATCAAGAGTATCTCCATGCTTCTTAGAAGCACTTCTTTCTCGTACTACCTCAACTCCATAAATAGCAGCTCCTACCGACGCAGTAGCATGTTGAGATAGATACTCCTCCAGTACTTGCTTCATTCCTCCTTTCTCGAAGTTGGTTCTAAGAATCTCTCCATTATCCTTCAGAGCAATCTTTCCTTCATTCCAATAGACTACTCCATCTCGTAGAGTTTTGGCAAAATCACCACACTCTCTTCGAGCATGATCAGAACTATCACACCAAATGCATCTTTGTACATAATCTTGCTTAGGAGCAAGTCTGGTATCATGTGCTCCTCCCTTCTCTTCCAACCTTGCTAACTTGATTTGCAAGTCCCTCATCCCTTTTACCAACTCTTCATAGTATCTCTTTGCGGTGCAACTTTCGGGACAGGAATAGTAGGAAGTGGAACTTGAGGTACATGCACAATAGGTGCTTGCACATTGGGTACCATTGGTTGCCTACGAGGTACTATGATCGGTGGTGGTCTCTCTTCTTGTCTTACCACCACCTTCCCTCTCCGGTACTCTCGTTTGGCAAGTACACTCACTGCTTCAGAGACTCTTTATAGCATCTTCTGGTTGTACTATGAAGTTGTGATAGTTGGATTGATGGGCAGTTAGCGTCGCTGAGGAGCTATTTCAGAAGTCATGCTTCCAGTGATATAGACGAATAACTTCAGTTAGATAGTACAGAGCTGAGTACTTTTAGTTAGAGTACAAAAGATCTGTTTGTAACACAAGTTTATGCAACCTATAAGTAACCTTGGATCTAGCAAGCTGTAAACTTGAGCCGAGCAGATACAAGGTCACTCGGGCTAGAAGAGTAGATAGTGAAACATTTGAGTGGAAACATCCAGATTCAGATCCAACCTTGTCAATCCACGTACCTCTGCACAGCCATATACCCAGTGTATTCCTAGACAGAAAAACACGTTATACGATACCGTGTATACCACTGTCCGAGAAGTCCCCACCAGAACCTCCCGGGAACTCCGTGATGATAAAATCTCGATAACACACTCTCCAACTAGAATGCCGAAATCTCCGTCACCAACGTAACCACCACTTGCATAACCTCGCTCCTACTGAGCTCACTTATCCCCTACTAGGACGGTCAAGGTAAGAGCAACATGTACTTGCCATCATCACAGGCAGCCTCTCACGATCTGTTGGTCGTCAATCCAACCGCACAGTGAGAAAAACAAAGATAGTCTGACTAGTCCGCAACTCCAGTCTCATTATCGACAGCACACTAGAGTGAACTCACTCTAGAAATCAAGCGCTAACAACAAGCAAATGCGGCGCACAAACATGAAGTAGAATATGGAGGGATTTCAACCACAAGAAGTCCAAACGATAACCCTCCACACTCAAACATTCACGTTAAGAAAAATCCAACCCCACCCAGATTGACGACTCCTCTTCGGTGATCACATGCACAATATATGACCGCCAACTGTCATAACTTGTACCTAAGGTCACTAACTAGATGTCCACACCTCTAGTAGCTCCAAAAATATGGCCGGGGTAGCTCTACTAGCTCACCCAAGACAACTGTCACCAACTGCCTCCATAAGCGTCTGTACGGTATAAGCAAACACTACCACAATAACAGCTTCCTCCTAGTATTACGAGGTCGTCCTACCACTCCTCTAGGAACTTGTGAGAAGGTCTCCTACTACCTTAAACAAGTCCATAAATACTTGCACGCATCCCTAGAAGGCACCAAGAGCTATGGTCTAGTGGTAAAGCCAAACCTAAGACTACAGAGTTAAGTGTGCAAGTTCAGAAATAGTGTTGGGATGCGTGACCTATTGGTTTTACACTTTCCAAAAGGTTCCCTGAGAGTTCCCTAAGAGTTTTAGTTGAGACAAAGAGAGGAATAAGATTCAAGGGTCTGAATTTCACTATTAGGTTCGGATTGAGATGTACTTAGTAGACTTTTGGCTGAGAACTGATTGACGAGAGAGAGAGAGGCACGCAGGAGAGGAAGAGAGAGATTTTCTTTACAGTTGAAGAGATTGATGATGCAGTGACACTGAAATAAAGTTGTTTGAATCTTGAGAGGTCTATCTGTATACCCAATGTGTGTTGGAGTGCTTGTTTTTGTAATCGGTGGATGCAAGAAGTAGGATTTTGGAGATCTCATCATCGACAACAACCTATTTTCCTTTCTGGTCGTTTTTCTCTGATCGATCACAGTCAAGAGGTCCGCCGTCCCCAAGAAAGACTCTCGACTCGACATCTGGTGCTTCCATTGAGAGTTATTGGGGTGATTGATTAGAGATTTGACTAGATTGAGAGGGAGAATGGATCACAGTGCTGCTGTACAAGGTGCGGCTGCTGCTCAGGGTGCTCCTGTCCAAGGGACTCCTGGTCAAGATGGAATTGGCTCTCAAGGAGGACCTACGGTGGTTCCAGAAGCAGCACAACCTGTCATAGACACATCTCAGATTCTTCAGGCGTTGGCCGCCTTGATTCAGCAACAGCCTGCAATTGGAGGGGCTGAGCAGAAATCTACGAAGGCGCTACAAGCAATTATTGGTCGATGTGGGCGATTTGATGGAAGGGATGTTACTAGGTACTTGCGGGAGTATGTGGACGAGATGGAGTTGGTTAGGACACCTGACGTTGAGGTAATTTCTAAGCTTTGAGTTGACTGTTGTCCCTGAACTGAGAGAGAAGGTGAGAAATTTACAGAGAAGACATCTAGGTGGGTGGACTTTGTTTGAACGTGCATTGAGAGAAGAGTTTCTAGAAGAGGACTCTGAAAGAGTCACCAGAAGAACACTTATGGATTGGATAGAGCGTCAGCCTGGACGTTCCATGGGATTGAATGAGATAATTCGTGAGTTTGAGAAGAGGTACTCTCAGCTTTCTGGTCTAGAGAGGTTGACGCTGGATGCTAGGAAGACGAAGTTGTTCTTAGGTTCTCTGGATGAGTTCACAGCGAACAGACTTTGTTTCATGTTGGCTGATCGAGGAGCTGAAGAGGGAGTTACATCTGATTGGAGGAGAGTGGAGGAAGCAGTATCTACCTTGCTAGACAACGTCGTGGTAGAATGGTACTGCAGCTAGAGACCTTGCGAGAGCAGAGAGTAGCTCCTCAGGTTCCTGTAGCTCCTCCTACAATACCTCAGGCACCTATAGTGATTCCTCAAGCACCTATAGTGGTTCCTCAAGCGCCTGCAGTACCTATCCCAGCACAGAGAGGACCTAGACAGCAACAGCGACCTGCTGAGAACCAAAATCAGAATAACTTGATAGAAGAGCTCACTCAACAGCTGAGAGATTTGAGGATTGAGATGGCAGACTTGAGGAGAGACCAACGACCAGTTGCACCAGGTGCTCGACCTGTAGGAGGAACCTTTACCAGGAGATGTATTTGGTGTGGTAGCTCAGATAATCTCAGAGGGGACTGTCAAGACTTGGCGGTTGTCTTGCGAGAGGACGTAGTCAACTATCAGAATAACAGACTGTATCTAACCGCCACGGGGCAGCCTCTGAACACGTATTTTTGGAGAGGAGGAATGAGGAGTTCTCTTCCAGCACTTACTGACGCGAATACTACAACGATGATTGCGGGTTCTGCAGATGCTGATGTGTATACTGGGAAGGTTGAGGTGCACGCTAATCCAACTATGGTTGAGCAGGCTAATGAGGTATCAGTTGAAATGATGAAGAGAGGTGCAGAAAGCATTAGGAGAGCTACTGGATGGAGGGACCCAGTGGATGCAACTTCTATTCGAGCATTTTTAGAAGCGAGTAGTGAACAGGATGCCATGGTGGAAGACAAAAGAAGACGGGATGCTTCTAATTTAGATGCAGGGGTACCAGAGGACAGTGACCGTCGGAGGGTTACGAGGAGGAGAGCAGCAGAACCGTCATCATTTGTACCAGCTGGTAGATTTCCTGCTGCAGAGGATATACCTTCTACCTCTACAGCTCCACCACTTGCAGTAGATCCTATGGAAAGTGTACAGGATTTGCCACAAGAGACTACTACTACAGATAGAGTACGGGGAAAGAGTTTTACAGCACAGGAGAAAGGAAAAGCTCCAGCTTACAAGTTAGCGACAGACATCGAAACAACAACAGACTTGCGTGCTGTCTTGGAGCAACGCATTTTGGATGCTAGAGTTGAGTTTACTCTTCGTGAGGTGCTTGGTATCGCAAAGAGAGAGTTTCACGAATTGATAATAGACATCATGAAGAGAAAGAGACAGGTGGTGTTGACTGATGGTTGGTGCAGTAGATGCTATTGGTGTTGGTGAGTAGTCAGATGGTTGGTGCAGTAGATGCTATTGGTGTTGACGATTTCAGGGATGATAAGTATGAAGTATGGGTTGCTGGTCCTGCTATTATTAAGAATGAAGACGAAGAGTTTGAAGAGGATAGATCAGACGTAGACAGCGATTTCAAAGAGAAGCACTGGGCAAGAGCGACAACGGAGACACAAGTTTGACTTGGGGGACTTTCTGAGTCAGTACCTGCACTCGTGGATCATGGGTCGGAGATCAACATCATTTCCAAGGAGGTATATGAAAAGAGGCAGTGGCCGATCGAAAGGAATCATGGTTGGGTGCTTCGAGCTGCAAATAACCAAAAGGGTGAGTTATACGGAGCCTGTCCCAATATGCAGATAAGGATTAGAGATGTAGAGGTTGATCAGCATTTCTTTGTACAGTCGTCTGCCTCCTATCTTGTCATACTGGGCCAGCCATACATCACCGCTGTTCGAATGGAGACAAAGGTGATGAATGATGGATCTCATTATGCCAGAGTTCGGAGTCCTGATGATAAGAGTACAGTTTTTGACGATTCGTTCAAGACACGAACGGAACCGACAAACCCTTAGAGATTCTCAAACCAAGAGATGTAAGGGTTTTCACATTCCACTCCTGTAGAGCGGGAAGACATGGGTGTAAAACCTATTGTTGAGGTCTCGTCAGAATTGGAAGCGAAACATGTACAAAGTTTTGGAGACAAGTGTGGTGTACAGAGTTGACAGTCTGGATTGCTGATGTTTGAGGCAGATGGGTGGAGTCTATTTACAAGAGTTGAAGATATGAGGAAAAATATAAAAAGATGGATGGTGAAACAGGTATCAGAGTTGTGACGTGTAGGAATTCTACCTGAAGACGAAGTGGTTTCTGGTTTGTTTGAAGAGTTTATGTCTGTACAGTCAGTTGTCGGTTGGTTAGATAATGTGAGTGGATTGGTGGAAGGAAAAAATAGTGTGGCGGTGATCCCTATCCACTCTCGACGCATATATGAGAAGATTGCTACATACGTGCAGTTCTTTCCTCATCCGATGCAGAATAATGAGGGGAGAGAAGCAAGTTGTTGGTGTGCACTCCCTCATGAAGCAGACGTCCATGCGAAGTACAAATCTGTACTGAGAAAGGTAAGACCGGTAGCAGCTCAACTACTTGCTAACTCCCAACAGCAAGTACAGTTAGTGGGGACTGAACCTATATTGCGTGATCAATGGCGAGTAGGGCACCAGTTTACTGAGGAGACATTGAAGGAGCTCCAGATAGGAGAGGGTGATTTCTTGACTAAGGTCGAAAAGACAGTGTTTGAACAGATGATAGTGAAGCATGGTAAAGCATTCTCTTTTTCAGCAGAGGAGATAGGTTGTGTGGACCCAAAGGTTATAGCGCCTATGGTTATATTCACAATCCCTCGTGTGCCTTGGGACCTGAAACCGATCCCAGTTCCTTGTGCTTTGTTACCTAAACTCATCGAGTTGTTGAAAGAGAAGGTACAGATGGGGATACTTGAGTAGTCTATGGGGCCATATTCTAGCAGGTGGTTCACTGTACCCAAGAAGTCAGGAGCTTTGCGTTTTATTCAAGACCTACAGCTTGCAAATAACGTAACCATTCGTAACGTTCGGACGGGTCCTGTGATTGAAGAGGTAGCAGAGGCATTTGCAGAGAGAGCTATTTATTCGATAGGAGATCTATATTCTGGTTATGATCAGTTCCAGCTGGCTGTGGAGAGTAGAGATTTAACTACTATGCGTACGCCCCTAGGATTGATGCGGATGTGTACTCTTCCACAAGGAGCGATGAACTCGGTGGCTCATATGCAGAATGCGATGCATAAGGTACTAAGGGAGTTTGTGCCTGATGTTATCATTCCATTTCTAGATGATATTCCTATAAAAGGTTGCGCGGTTGAAGATAAGGATGGAGCAATACTTGCGAATGGATGTAGGAGGTTTGTTGCAGATCATATCAGAGATGTAGAACGTATCTTGATTCGACTGGAGGAGGTGCATCTCACCCTGTCAGGAGCTAAGTCCAAGTTTGGTGTGTCTGAGATTTTAGTGGTTGGATATTTGTGTGGTGCTTTTGGAAGGCGACCAAACCCCGAGAAGGTTGAAGCTATAGCTAAGATGGCAGATTGTAAAAATATCACGGAGGTTCGACGCTTTTTAGGTGCTTGTGTATTTTATCGTTTATCCATTCCTCATTATGCTCATGTTGCTGAGCCTTTGTATGCATTATTGAGGAAGGGTAAGAGGTTTGTATGGACCTCAGTCCATCGAGAAGCTATGAATAGGCTGAAGGAGGCTCTACAGTCTCCACCTGTTCTGAGAAGAGTAGACTACGGATGTGAGAGACCTGTCATTGTCACAGTAGATACTAGTCCAAAGACGATTGGCTGGGCAATAGGTCAAGATGATGCGAATGGACTGCGGCTTATCTCTAGGTTTGGAGCTAGATCTTGACAGACATGCAATGAGATTATCCTCAGGTGAAACGTGAGTTGTTGGGGAGGGGTGACGGTGATGAAGACAAACCGTGAGTTTCTGATTGGTGCTCATGTAGTCTTAGAAACGGATTGTCTACCTCTACTAGGCATGATATCCAACTGTACCACACCAGACATAACAATGTTACATTGGATTGCCTATATTAGAAGCTTGAATCTAGAGCTGAAGCATATAAAAGGGAAGGAGAATATGGTCGCAAATATGTTGTCAAGGGCTCGATTTGTAGATGAGGATGTCATGATTTCAGAAGCTGAGGAAGAAGAGAGAAAGTATGCTCAGTGTCAGGTTAATCGACGGGCTACGAACTTGGAACCATTGATGTTTAGAGAGGAGCTTTACACAAGTAGATTTCGTGACATAGGGTATTATCTGAGCTTGTTGGAGAGGCAAGAGAGATGGAGCAAAGTAGAGTTCAGAGAGATAAGGAAACAAGCTTACAACTATCTTTTGCATGATGGGTATCTTTGGAAACGGTCACAGAGGAGAGATGGGATGTTCATACGAGTAGTGGACGATCTTCAAACTAAGCAGCAACTAATGAAGGAGTTTCATGATACTTTGTGGGCCGGACATCAAGGGATTTGGGCTACCTACGTCAAGTTAAAGGAAAGGTATTGGTGGAAAGGTCTGTATCAGGATATAGTGAACTACGTCAGTTCCTGCTTGCATTGCCAGTTCTACTCAAAGATGCGGTATAGAGACGGTCTCGTGTCAACTTATCCGCCTTGTATTCACTTCCAGTGGGTTCTCGACTTGGTGATAATGCCTCTGGGGTTATGGGGCATGGGATATTTGATTCTGGCTCGTGAGGATCTCTCCAACTTTGTAGAAGGGCGAGCTTTGAGGACGAAGACCACAGAGGGGATATGTAAGTTTGTTCTTGAAGATATTATTTGTAGATATGGGTCTGTAGGAAGGCTACGGGCAAATAGGGGAGAATTACGTAGTACGGAAGCGAAAGAGTTTTTTGCTCGATATGGTGTGAAGCTCAAGCTTACTACTACGATGAATCCAGAGGGGATTGACAAGAGCGAACAAGGACATCCATCAATAGTTCAGGCTTTGGTGAAAGCGTGTGATGGTAAGCATAGAGAGTGGCCTAGGTTACTCCTTTTTGCTTTATGGGCAGATAGAACAACTCATTGTTCTACTACAGGGTACATGCCTGTTGAGTTAATGTTAGGACAGAAACCGATGATGCCAGCCGAAGAAGACTTTCCTATCTGGGTTTCACGCACCTACTGCCTTGTTGCGCCACGAAAGCTCTTGCTCAGTAGGTCGCAAACTTTACACCGCTAACCTGCAAACACAAATCACAAGTTAGCGTCCATGCACCACTTATCTTAGTTCTGTTTGGTCCGGATCGGAGCCGGACCGTCTCCTTATTCATCAAGCTCAGCAATCCTAAGTCTTGACCTAGACCCGCCTAGGTCGGTCCCAAAACATGAGCAAGTCACAAGATGACTTGGGGCGGACTTCCCATAAAGTCCAGGGTCTTAAACGGTGCCTCCAGCACACCTAGCGGCGCAACCATCCGTGATGTCCGTCTGGGTCTAGGCTCCCGAACGGTGGTCTAACCCGCCGACTCGTTCCCTAGTCTTGCCCCAGCCCTTACATCGTTCCTAAGTCTAGACGTCCAAGTCTAGATCGGAATGTGCCTTGGAACTGGCCCAGCCATTACCTCATGCCCCCAGAGTCCGCCCGCCGAACCCTAGGGTCGGGTGACTCGTCCTGGCCCACCCAGGCATCGAGCCCCCCTCATATATACTTCTGGGGATCGGCGGCCCCGTCCTCCTCTTTGATCCCTGAAAATTATACCACAACTCGATTGTGGTTCGACCATAACTTCCAGCTCGGAGGTCAGATCGAGAAGCGTTATATATCACTGGAAAGCTCTCGACGAGACCTTTCCAATGATACCTCACTCGCCTCGAGATCTTACGTGGAGCTCCGTCCACGACCTAAAACGTCCCTGGAGCTCCAACACTTAGTCATTTTTCGGAAATCTGTGGTCCAGACCCAGACTCGAACCCTGTGGTTCGGACCAGCGTCTGAACCACGATCCGTCTGCATCTCGGACCCACGTTTCGGACCCACGTCTCAGACTCATGTTTCGGTCGGTTCCCAAACTCGCCCCCTTAGGTCAGCGTTTGTCCGGGGTCCTCTTGGGGTAGGCCCTTATGTCTTAACCCAAGGTTCCAACCTTGGTTCAGAGAACCACTTAGGGTTCATCTGATCCCGACTTCCTTGCCAAGCCGTTAAGTTCTACTCGCAGCGTTCACAACCTAGCACAAGTCCGCTAGAGTTCTGTTGTTCGCGTCTGCGTCCGATCTTGAGAATGAGGGTCGCGACACTCACCCCCACTTTGGAGGTTGATGCCCTCATCAACAATGATCCTTTAATTAACACCAAGTTCAAAATGGGTAGCCAACCCCTTGGCGTCAGAATTGCGTTCTGGTAGCTAACCCGCAATTCTCTTCTTGGCTTGAGTCTTAAGTTGTCGCTAGAACACTTAGAAAATTTCAACTAGTCTCGGGAAAAGCCTTACCTTTTTGGCTTACCCTAAACAAAAGTAGTTGACAACTTCTAAACATTCTACTTAAGACTCTAACTTGCTAACTATAAGTATTCACACCTACTTACGAGGTCCCCCGAAACTCACTTTCTGGTCGCAATCTGATTTGACTTAGACGCGCGACTAAGTTTACTTTTGCAGTTAGAAAACCGCAAAGTAAGATCACCCCAAGCTCCAAGACAAGTATAAAATTTCATAATTGCTTTGCCAACGCTACGGCAAACCTAAATCTTGACATCAAGACTTAGTCTTGATTTAGATGCTTATCCAAACCAGCTTGCTTCCTTTGAGTGTGCTTCGTTCCTCCTCTTGACAACATCCTAGGCATCTGATCAGAACTAGTCATAGCCATGCACTACCAATACACTTAGACAAATTTTCAAGAAACAAAATCTTTATTTCCAAACACAAGTCAAAGTTACAAGTCCATCGGCCCAAATCGCTTCAAGTTGCTATTCGTATGGTTCGACGTTTTTCACTCCTCGCGGGAAGGAGATGTCCTCATCTTGCTAACGCCCTTGTTGTCCTTGTCGTCGTTTGAAGAGGTCTCAAGTTGCTATTCGTATGGTTCGACGTTTCTTCACTCCTCGCGGGAAGGAGATGTCCTCATCTTGCTAACGCCCTTGTTGTCCTTGTCGCCGTTTGAAGAGGTCTAATACTTCGCTCGCATGTGCGAGATCTTCCTCTGGCACCCAAGTTGCTTCCTTCAAATGGTAACCACGCCATTTGACCAAGTACTCCATCCGGTTTGATTTGCGCCGAGATCGCAAAATGGACTCCACCTCATATTCTGCTTCGTCTTGCACGACATCAGGTTGAGGCCTAAGAACCTGTTTGCGCTCCGGTCGCAAATCATCCTTGAAGTGTTTATTTAATAAAGAAACATGAAAAGTCGGATGCAACTGCCACTCGCGAGGAAGGTCTAATGTATAGACATCTTCATGCGGATTCTTGACAATGACAAAAGGTCCCGCGAACTTCGATGAAAACTTCGCCGATATTTCCTTCAGAAGTGTGAAGTTTTTCGTACTTAACCATACTTCTTCGCCCATTTGCAACTTCACTTGCCGCCGATGTTTGTTTACCTGCTTCGTGTATCGTTGCTACGCCTTGCTCCTCGCGCCGCTCATTGCCGCCACCAACTCTTCAACTGATGTTTGCCGTATTCTTGGTAGTGCCGATGTAGAACTTCCTGCAAGAGTCAAGTCAAGAGGCCCTTCTGACTCACGTCCGTAAGCCAGCAAGAAAGGCGATTCGCCGGTTGCTGAATGTTTCGTGGAATTGTAGCAATACTCCGCAAGACTGAGCCACTCTGCCCAATCACTTTGGTCCGCGCTCACATAATTCCTCAAGTATTGATTCAGAACCGAGTTAACTCGTTCCGTTTGCCCATCTGTTTCCGGATGAAAGGCGGTACTAAATTTTAACTTAGTCCTTAATTTTTGGAACAAGTGTTTCCAAAAGGCACTTGTGAACTTAGAGTCTCTATCTGAAATAATACTTCGAGGTAATCCATGTGAACGCCACCAAGTATCTAGGAACAACCGAGAAGTCGTGAACGCTGTTGCAGTGTCCAAGGTCGGAGCAAACTTTGCTAGTTTGCTAAATCGATCAACTATCACAAAAATCACGTTGTATCCATTCGAGTCAGGCAGAGAGGTAATGAAGTCCATGCTAATGCTTTCCCAAGGTCTGGCTGGAATCGGCAGAGGATGAAGCAACCCTTGTTTCTTCTCATAAGAAACGCGGTTCGCTTGACAGGTTACACATGTTTTCACAAAGTGGGCAATGTGGGGCCAATAAAACTTTTTAGCTACCACTGCTAAGGTGGACTTTTCTCCTTTATGGCCTGATAAGGGCGCATCGTGAGATTCTTTTAACAACTTGCTCCTAAGTTTTCCTTGTCCCATGTCTTTTAACAACTTGCTCCTTTGCTTGAACATGAGTAAACCATGTCTTAGCTGTATGTTCTGCAACTTCACTCCTCGCTTGAGTTGTTCCAGTTACTCCTTCGCTTGGTCATCGCCCATGTAACCTTCCCGTATTCGCCTCTCCAAGTCTGACTCCTTTGGATACATAGCTCGCAAAATCTGTGTTGACGATGGAAGATATTCCTCCTTGCGACTAAAGGCGTCAGGAACCACATTGTCCTTTCCTGCTTTGTGGATTAATTCCACGTTCATGAGCGCCAAGGTATCATGCCACCACAGTTGCTTTGGCGTCACCCGATCTTGTGTCTCAAAGTACTTGAGCAAAATATTATCAGTATACACTTGGGTTTTGTGAAGTTCCAAGTAACGCCGCCATTTCCTCAAACAATGAACCACCGCAAACAGTTCCTTCTCGTGAGTCGGCCATCGACTCTCTGTCCCAGATAGCTTCTTGCTTTCGTACGCTACAGGTTTTCCATCTTGCACCAACACTCCGTCAATCGCATAGTCGCTCGCATCTGTGTGCATCTCGAATGGTTTGTCGAACTCCGGCAGCTTCAATACTAGCGCCTTTGACAAAATAGCTTTGATCGTCTGAAACCCATCATCCACCTCCTTGGTCCAACTTACCTGTGCGTCTTTGCCCGTCCAGTCCGTCAGCGGCTTCGCGATCTTTGAAAACCCCTTCACATACTTGCGGTAGAACTGCGCCAATCCTAAGAATCGCCGCATCCCCTTCACTGTAGTCGGAGGCTCCCAAGTCACAATCGTGTCCACCTTCTGCATATCCGAGCCGACTCCTTCTGCACTAATGACATGTCCCTAGAAGGTAATGCGCTCCAAACCAAACTCACTCTTGTCAATGTTGACAAACAGCTTATGCTCCCACAGCTTCGTCAACACCACCCTTAGTTGCTCCGCGTGCGACTCCAAGGTTTTGGAGTAGATCAAGATGTCGTCGATGTAAACGATGACAAACTCATCCATCTCCTCACGAAAAATTGTGTTCATCAATGTAGTGAATGTCGAAGGGTCATTGCAGAGTCCAAATGGCATCACCACGAATTCAAATGATCCGTATCTGGTTCGACAAACGGTCTTCTCAACATCTGGGTCAGCTATCCAGATCTGGTAATATCCTGACTTCAAGTCTATCCTGCTGAAGTACTTTGCGCCCACTAACCTATCAAAGAGGTCGTCTATCCTTGGCAAGGGATAATTATTCTTCACCTTCACCTTATTGAGTGCACGATAATCTACGCAGAGTCGTAACTTCCCATCCTTCTTCTTTGCGAAGAGAACTGAGGCTCCATAAGGTGACTTGCTGGTTCGAATATACCCTCGCGCTAATAGCTCACCGAGTTGTCTTTTCAACTCAAGGAGTTTCACCTGATTGAGTCGATAAAGGGCTTTGGAAGGTGGTTCCGATCCTGACAAGACCTCAATCTTGTGATCCACCACCCGCCTTGGAGGTAACTCAGCAGGTAACTCGTCCGTCAAGACATCCTCAAACTCCTTAATCACTTCGCGAAGCACCTCCGGAAGTTTAGTCGCGTCTCCGGATGTTTCCTGTTGTCCGCCACCCGCCATCAAATCTGCAACCCGCATCAAACACATGACCTCGTCGTTGAAGTCCATCTGTTTGTCTTTGATCAAATTCACCGCAAAGTCATCAATTTTCCACGTCTTTCGGATCAGCCTCACTCCCAGCTTTCGTCCTTTAACTCTGACATTCAACCTCAAAGGTCTCCGTCTAAGTTCCACGTCGAACCTATCTAAGAAAGTGTTCCCCAAAACTGTATGGATATCATCCATCTCACATACCGTGAAGTTCTCTGTGAACTCCAACTTCCCACACACAAATCGTACGTCCAAGACCACTTCAGAAGTTTGATACGTCTTGCCCTTGACAAAGCGTACCTGAATAGGCTTGTCTGCCTTGGAGGTAGACAAGCCCAACTTCTTCACCAACTTTGGACTTATGAAGGAGTGAGTTGCTCCTGTGTCCACAAGAAAAGTAACATCACAGTTAGCAACCTTGGCTTGTAGAAACATCAATCCCGGCGTCTTCTTCGTGGTTCTCAAGGTCACAGTCATCTGGTCCTCCAACAAGTCCTTTGCAACAAATGCATTCATGCTACAGTTACTAACCTTAGGTTTTGTGCACCCCTTAGCAATATGGCCCCCCTCGCCACAATTGTAGCAAGTAAACTTTGCACCATTGTCCTTCTGAGGTGTCTGCTCCTTAGGTTTTACTCCTGTTTGCTGCCGCTTTGCTGTCAGAAGAATCCTTCCGATCCTTCTCACCCCCATCCCACTGTCGCTTGAAGCCCTTGTTCTTCTTCTGGAACTTGTCCGTGCTGCGTGGTTCAAAGGGTTTTTGTTGCTGGACTTCGTCGTCCCCAATTCACTCCGCTAATTTCAAAAGTTCGGCACTTGTCGCAGGTAGCTCCGGCATCCAAAAGAGAGCCTTCTCCGAGCTTGACTTGAATCCCCCGATAAATATACATATTTTGGTCTCCTCAGTCCACTTGGAGAATGAATCTAGCTTAGCACTGAACTCAAGCACTTAAGGTCTCTGTCTGCTTCAGCCGAACTAACTCAACACCATCCCGAATCCTTTGATATTCCGGAGTGAATCGTCTTCCGAGCAACTCCTTGAACTCCTTCCAACCAAGCGCCAAGACGGTCAAGGCATGCTCATTCCTGTATGCAGTCCACCAAAGAAGCGCATGATCCTTCAGGAACGTAACCGCTGCTCTCACCTTGTCTGACTCCTGAGCCTGATGCGCTTCAAAGTATAGGTCCAACTCAGTTAAGAAATCCTTAACCTTGCGAGCTCGTCCTATATCTGTAAACGGGGTCGGCAAATTCATCTTACAAAGCTTTCTGGTAGACGAGGAACTCCCTTGGTCTGTCTCAAGCTCAGCGATACGTTTATCCCTGGAGACCATGCCTTCCTGCATGGTCTTCATCATCTTGATGAGTTCCGCATACAAGGCTCCTTGACTTCCTGCGCTTGCATCGTTGGGCACCGTTGGCAAGACTCCATCTTGCTGCAGCGGTGTCGCAGCTGGAACTGGGCTTCCTTGACGTTGGGGCGAAGGTTGTCGGTTGTCGTCTCCTGACTGTGCCTCGGGGTTAGCTCGAGTCGATCTGGTCCCGGTGTCAGCCGCTCCCCGTTTCTTGGTCTTCCTCCTAGAACTCTGTCCTACGTCGGTCATTGCTCCAAGTGTTCACCTAGAAACGCTGATCCGCTTCGTGTCTTGCGTCCCTCCTCAAACGTCCAGCCTTCAGCCGATACCTCAAGTTCTCGCTCACCGAAGCGTCAGCTCTGATACCACTTTTCGTGCATCTACTGCCTTGTTACTGCCTCTTGCTCAGTAGGTCGTAAACTTTACACCGCTAACCTGCAAACACAATCACAAGTTAGCGTCCATGCACCACTTACCTTAGTTCTGTTTGGTCCGGACCTGAACCGGACCATCTCCTTATTCATCAAGCTTAGCAATCCTAAGTCCTGACCTAGACCCGCCTAAGTCGGTCCCAAAACATGAGCAAGTCATAAGATGACTTGGGGCGGACTTCCCATAAAGTCGAGGGTCCTAAACGGTACCTCCAGCACACTTAGCGGCCCAACCGCCCGTGATGTCCATCTAGGCTCCCAAACGATGGTCTAACCCGCCGACTCGTTCCCTAGTCTTGCCCCAGCCCTTACATCGTTCTTAAGTCTAGACGTCCAAGTCTAGATCAAAACGTGCCTTGGAACTGACCCAACCATCACCTCATGCCCCCAGAGTCCACCCGCCGAACCGTAAGATCGGGTACTCGTCCTGGCCTACCCAGGCATCGAGCCCCCCTCATATATACTTTTGGGGATCGGCGGTCCCGCCCTCCTCTTTGGTCCTTGAAAATTATACCACAACCCGATTGTGGTTCGGCCATAACTTCCAGCTCGGAGGTCAGATCGAGGAGTGTTATATATCACTGGAAAGCTCTTGACGAGACCTTTCCATGATACCTCACTCGCCACGAGATCTTACGTGAAGCTTGGTCCTCTTGGGGTAGGCCCTTATGTCCTAACCCAAGGTTCCAACCTTGGTTCAGAGAAACACTTAGGGTTCATCTGATCCCGACTTTCCGACCAAGCCGTTAAGTTCTACTCGCAGCAATCAGAACCTAGCGCAAGTCCGCTAGAGTTTTGTTGTTCGCGTCTGCGCCTAATCTTGAGAATGAGGGTCGCGACACTGGGTTACCTTACCATGGGAAGAAAACGTGGACTGTGCGCAACTTCTCTCACAACGAATCCGACAGCTAGAATGTAGAGAGGAGGATCTCGCTGAAGCGCAACGACGGTTGAAGGCGGCTCGACTTGGGAACAAGGAGAGGTTTGATAAGACTCATAGACTACGATCAAAACCGATACAAGTTGGAGACTGGGTGTTGGTATACGACAGCACATTGGAGAACCAATACTCTACAGTTCGAAAGTTTTCGAGAAGGTGGTTTGACCCTTACCTTGTCTCAGATGTACATCAGAATGCTACCTATTCCTTGCAAGAGCTAGATGGCACGCCTTTAAGGCTTCCAGTTGTTGAGAAACGAGTGAAGCGATTCAAAAAGAGAGGGAAGACTGTGGAGCTAGCTGAGTTCTTAAGTTCAGAGCAGACAAGAGCAAATGAAGACTTTTCTGAGACAAATGAAGACTTTTCTGAGGTCACTACTACGAATTCGGTGGCGGTCCTCTAAGTCCTGGGGTAGCGAGATGACATCAAAGATACTCCAAGTCGATACCAAATCTTTTGTAGAAAAATGTATATCTCGTCATATTATTGGAGGACTAAGCTCACCTTCGGGTTGTCGGGGTCACTAGTACGAATTCGGTTGCTGCCCTCTAAGTCTTGGGGTAGCGAGATGGCATCAAAGATACTCCAAGTCGATATCAAATCTTTTGTAGAAAAATGTACATCTCGTCATATTATTCACTTGGGTCGAAAAATCAAGTGAAACTGATACCTGAGCCTATACTTACTACACTTCAAAGTTTAAGGGGGCCGGAAAGTGGTGACAATGGTGATAACTCGGGCTACATATGTCAGAACGAGGTGATTCTGGTGGCCAGAGATAGTCGTGGTGGAGTTTCTTCGGGTGGAGATGTCAAATGCTGACTGTATGGCCGACTCGGTGGTCGTCCATACAGATGAACTTGCGAAGGCTTAGTGAACTAGTCTTCTTACGTGTAGATTTATTATCAGTGATTTATTTTTCTGTTGCCATCTGTTTAAGACATCTTTTACCCCTGCCAGGTGACACTGAAGGTTACGTAGGATGAAGAGTGGAGGAAAACCTGGAGGGGTGTACTCTAGAGGAGAGAATTCTCAAGCATTGTCGAATTATCGGAGTACCGTGTAGAGACTATCGAGTAGAGAATCGAAGAGCTAGGAGAGGATTTTACAGAGTTTACGTCTGGAGAGATTTCTGACTAATCAAAGTTTTGACATCTAGGGATTGAGAGTAGAGAACAAAAGTCGAATAGAGGGGAGATCAGAAACTTGTACGCACATTTTTCTGAACAAAAAACGGGAAGCTTCTAGGTGAACGCGTTGGTGCTTCACAAGAGCAATTTTCTGATATTCTAAGTTACTGAGCGTGAGATTTACAGTCTGAATGATCTGGAGTTGAAGATTTACTTGCACGCCGTGTGTTTTATCTTGACCGGATCAAAATCGTGGTGGTGTGTTTTCTTGCGATCCGTATTCCCTGTGTAGTTTTTGCCTTCCTCTTCACGATCGTATCACAGCTAGAAGGTTCTGCCCTTCCCAGGAAACTCTCGTCTCGACATACAATCTGGTGCTTCCACTGAGAGGCTTCTTAGGATGATTTATCGTGAAGTTGAGTTCTAAGATGAAGAAGAAGATGGATCAGAAGAGCGGTGTCGTATTATACGTAGGTCTATACAGTGAAAAGTATTGCAGAGAGATTTTTTTTCTATATTGTGTAAAGGAAGCTGCCTTGTAGCTTAACAAGCTAGGCATGAGCTAAGCTGGGCTATGCTTGGCAAGCTGCCCCTTAGCTTAGACTGAAATATCACCCTGAAAGAGATCGAAAGGCATCAGAATGCAGAGCTCGACAAGGAGAGCAACTTCGTGCTTCCAGTCTTGACAGAAAGTATTTTAAGTAATAGTTAGCACGGGTTTTAGACTGAGAAATATGTGGAAGAGAGAAATCTGTCGATTCTAGCTCGTGACTCGAACTCAGAATCTGATAGCGTGAGCGTGTAAGTGTTCACAAATACTATAGTTTTGGCTCCTTGTTCATAAAAAACGGAGTTGTATAGAGAAGTTAGCGTAGAAAATGCTAGTAAAGACTTTACATGAGAATTTCTTCAGGAAAACATATGTACAAAAGGTTTTACCTTCTTGAACGGAACCAAAGGCCATCCCAGTGATAGGGCGTTTGCCTAGGAGGGAAGTGGTCTCAAGATCAATCCCCCCGGCCTCTGGTCCCTATTCCAGCATGTTGGCCTCTTGGAAGGGGGTCTATGTTGGATATGCAGCCACGTCCTGCATATCTAGGGGTGGGAGACCGATATCTCATTTAATCGTGGGCTTCCTGGCCTAAGCCTCCGCATGCCATCCTGAATATACTATGGGAGATACCTGGTGCGCATATGGGAGGGCTGTAAGTCTTGTGGGGCAGCCTCATAAGTGTTGGGGCTTCGGCCTACATTGGATGGCTTGTAGTATATTCAGGGTGGCATCGAGATGGCATCGAGGGCACGGGAAACTTTTGCTGATTATTATGTACGCATAAGGACAGCAGGGGAGCAGTTTAGCTGGGGTCTTAAAACTGAAGCGGAAGTGGACATTTTTCTGAGAAATGTTTCTTAGAGAGCGGAAGCGGAAGATTACCGCGGAAGCTTGAAGCGGAAGATTACAGCGGAAGCTTGAAGCGGAAGCGGACATTTTTCTGAGAAATGTTTCTTAGAGAGCGGAAGCGGAAGATTACAGCGGAAGCTTGAAGCGGAAGATTACCGCGGAAGCTTGAAGCGGAAGATTACCGCGGAAGCTTGAAGCGGAAGATTACAGCGGAAGCGGAAGCGGACATTTTTCTGAGAAATCTTTCTTAGGGAGCGGAAGCGGAACTCTGTACGCATAAGGACAGCAGGGGTCAACTTAGTTAGGGTCCTGCTTCTGATAAGTGATTGCGCTTATAAGGACAGCAGGGGGGCAGCTTAAGCTGGGGCCTTAACTTTTAGGTTAAATACCTGCGGTGGCTTGGGATCGGGGAGAGTTTTTGCAAAGGATTTTTTCGGAGAGAGCTGAAGCGGAAGGAGGAGGATTAGGGATTGGAGGATCGAAGGACACGCAAGAGAAGTTAGGAGGCTGCGGGAAGATCAAATTGCTTACAGATTGAATTGGGAGATCATCGTAGAGAGAGGGGCATGAGTTTTAAGCTTGAACGTTGTCTAATAAATTGTTCTGAGGAGAAATTACTCTCAGGAGGTAGTTCTATTGAGAGAGATCGTTTGAAAATCTACATAGGACTTTCGATCGACGTTGGATCAAATTTCTGAGAGTTTCAGTTGGGGCAAAGAGAGGAATAAGATTCAGGGGTCTGAATTTCACTATTAGGTTCGGATTGAGATGTACTTAGTAGACTTTTGGCTGAGAACTGATTGACGAGAGAGAAAGAGGCACGCAGGAGAGGAAGAGAGAGAGATTTTCTTTACAGTTGAAGAGATTGATGATGCATTGACACTGAAATAAAGTTGTTTGAATCTTGAGAGGTCTATCTGTATACCCAAGGTGTGTTGGAGTGCTTGTTTTTGTAATCGGTGGACGCAAGAAGCAGGATTTTGGAGATCTCATCATCGGCAGCAACCTATTTTCCTTTCTGGTCGTTTTTTCTTATTGGTCACAGTCATGAGGTCCGGCCTCCTCAAGAAAAGCTCTCAACTCGACAGCGGAAGCGCTGCTGCTATCTCTATGGCTGCTTCACCTACGTCTATTGCAACACCTTCAGTAGCACCTGCAACGACAACATCTGATCTCGATACAGTTGAGATTCTGAAGACGCTTGCGGCCCTGGTCCAACAACATCTGATCGTTGGAGTGGATGAGTTAAAATCCACCAAGGTTTTGCAAGCTATAGTGAATAGATGTGGTAGATTTGAGAGTAGAGATATTTCTAGATATCTACGTGAGTATCGAGGAGAGATGGAACTGGTTAGAGTTATTGATATAGAGATGATAACTAGTTTTGAGTTAGCTGCAATTCTTGAGTTGCGAGACCAAGTTAGGGATGTACAGAGAAGAAATCTAGGTGTTTGGATGAGTTTTGAGCGATCTCTTCGAGAGGAGTTTCTTGAAGAGGTTTCAGAGAGAGTTAATAGGAGAACATTTTTGGATTGGGTTGAGCAGCAACTGGTCGTATGATGGGGTATGAATGAGATGCTGAGAGAGTTTGATCGGAGATACCGACAACTTTCAACTCTAGAGCGCATAACTTTAGATGCTAGGAGAACAGAACTATTCCTGCAAGCTACTGATGATGCTACGACAGATCGGTTATGCTTCATGTTGGCTGATGAATCATCCAACTCAATGGTACACACTGTACTCGAGTATTGTTCGAGGCCCCTCTGTGGTCTCATAGATCTCGTCCTCCGGAACAACCGACGACAATGGTGTAGGCAGTCGGTACCTCATCCCACTCCGTGTATACCCACTGTCCGAGAAGTCCTCACCAGAACCTCCCGAGAACTCCGTGATGATAAAATCTCGATAACACACTCTCCAACTAGAATGTCAAAATCTCCGTCACCACCGTAACCACCACTTGCATAACCTCGCTCCTACTGAGCTCACTTATCCCTTACTAGGACGGTCAAGATAAGAGCAACATGTACTTGTCATCATCACAGGCAGCCTCTCACGATCTGTTGATCGTCAATCCAACCGCACAGTGAGAGAAACAAAGATAGTCTGACTAGTCTGCAACTCCAGTCTCACTATCGACAGCACACTAGAGTGGACTCACTCTAGAAATCAAGCGCTAACAACAAGCAAATGCGGCGCACAAACATGAAGTAGAATATGGAGGGGTTTCAACCACAAGAAATCCAAACGATAACCCTCCACACTCAAACATTCACGTAAAGAAAAACCCAACCCCACTCAGATTGACGACTCCTCTTCGGTGATCACATGCACAATATATGACCGCCAACTGTCATAACCTGTACCTAAGGTCACTAACTAGATGTCCACACCTCTAGTAGCTCCAAAAATATCGCCGGGGTAGCTCTACTAGCTCACCCAAGACAACTGTCACCAACTGCCTCCATAAGCGTCTGTACGGTATAAGCAAACACTACCACAACAACAGCTTCCCCCTAGTACTACGGGGTCGTCCTACCACTCCTCTAGGAACGTGTGAGAAGGTCTCCTACTACCTTAAACAAGTCCATAAGTACTTGCACGCATCCTTAGAAGGCACCAAGAGCTATGGTCTAGTGGTAAAGCCAAACCTAAGACTACAGAGTTAAGTGTGCAAGTTCAGAAATAGTGTTGGGATGCATGACCTATTGGTTTTACACTTCTCAAACAATTGAAACTTGCATACCTCTCTCACGCACGTCAGCAAGCTGACAGCGACGGGCTCGGGCTCGGGCCTCGCCTCCGCCTCTGTCTCTGCACTCTCGCACTCTACTCTCACGTCTCCGCACTCTCGCTCACTCTTTGCTCCGCTCCGCTTGGGTAGGAAAAACTCAAGCCAAACAACACAAGCAGGATGTGCATGAAGAGAACAACCCAGAAACAGTAACTTCGAGGTCGAAAACACACTCCAAAAGGTCAAAATCTGCCAAATTGACACTCGCAGGCGGGTTTATGTCAGATTTTGAACCACCCGCGACTTTCTTCGGCTTGTAACTCCTTCGATCCTTCACCAAATCGAATGATTTTTGGTGCGTTGGAATCGTCTTCTCAGTGCGCACTTACGACAATCTTCAGCACCAAAAATTATCGATCCACATCAACCCGACGTCCACCGACGCACTTCTGCTGATCTCAAATTGATCACAAAAACCCGTCATAGGAAATTCTAGCAGCGCTTCCGCACTATCTCACCACCAATTCTACCAAGAACAGGTTCAAACAATAGCAATCCACACAGCGATCGATCACCCAACCAAAAAGAACCACTCCGTGCACGTGCGCACTCGCAAATCAAAGATATCAACGATCTGCCCACTCCGAAGATACCATCGGCTGAAATCCGCAACCTAAAAGCTCTCAATCAGACCCTGCAATCTGAGTTTTTCAAGTGATAAACGGTATGTACTTACTCCACCATGCCAACGGACACCAAACAATCACGAAAGTCGAGCTAAATCCACTCTTTGCTCGCAACGACTCCAGATTGTACTCACCAAGTGCAATCTGAGTAGTTAGTAACTCCATTGATAATTCCAAATATAGTAGGATCGAACATGCTATCTTAAGGGTGGCAGTTTTTCCATGTAATATTAGTTAGGACACCATGTGGCAGCATAGGTAGCGTAGGAAGGACAAGGTGGATGGCCAATTCGGGCAGGGGAACCGCTTGCATGTGAGGTAGCAACCTCCTGTCAGCGCCTCTCTCTCCCTGATGGTCGTCTCCCCTGGTTCTCATGGCAGCAAAATAAGTAGGATCGCAGAGTAGGAGATAGAGTTCTGCCAGTTCTGTAGAATTTGGTAGCTACTGCATACACATCGATTCTATGGTGCAGGCAGACGAGACACATTAGAGCAGAGACACATGATAGACAGTGCTTCGCACACTACACCCGTTATTGGAAACATACGAATAGTCTTGGAATACACAGGAGGGGTCTGCATGCTCGCACCAGTAGTGGTTCGAAGATGTAGATAGAAGTGGTGGACAGTCTAAGAACAGGGAACGGCATCCTCGTGCAGTCCTGTTAGCTAAGCTGGTGTGTCGAGGAGTAGACGTAGGAAGTAGAGGGAGTGAGCTTCTCAATGCCATTGTGACTTCTTCTCGGGGAATAGATTTTGGATTTGAGTGCAGAAGCTTCGTTCATGTCTTCTGGATGGTGGGTTCCTTGAATTCGCTCCCAATTGTGCATGAGAAGTGTTCTTCTTGAGTGGCGGTGACTGTCAGCAGTTGTGGAAGTGTAGCTTGGCTCGTTCAGTAGAGCACTTGGGATCTACGTACGAACGGTCTTATGGGTAAGGGATCCCAGAAGACAAAGTAGTCAGAGCAGCGAAGTGAAAAAGAAAGAAGCCTTCTTCCCGCAACAGAAGATGACATCCTCGAGTAGAAGACAGTGCAACAGTACTCACGTTTGTTGTCTTCCTCCCCAAACAATTACAAGCAGGGATGGCTTGTTAGTCAGGATCCGGACTAGAAGCCTGTCGGAATCTTAATTTACTCCTTTCATCTTGTTTTCTCTTGTTTGGATTTTCTCATCTTCCCCATCTTCTCTCATCTTCCTCATCTTCTTACCTTCTTCTAGTGAGCTTCCGAGACTTCTATTGAGCTTCCGTGAAGGTGAATGTCGTTGTAGTGCTGCAGGAAGATCATTTCCATGGGCAGAAGCCTGGGAAGGCTACAGGGGGCATACACCCTGTGATTAATCTAACCCGTTGGAATAAGGTGTAACGACCGTTGCTAGTCGACTTCTGCGAAGCAGGACAGCCTTCTGGAGGTGTGAGAAGACGAGCTGAACCCCCAGAAGACGAGAATCGCTTCGGGAAGACGGTATCGAGAAGACCGGAAGAAGCAACCTGGAAGCAGGAAGATCGTCTTCTCGAGCTTCTCTGTGAATAATTGTGTGATATTTTAGTTGGTAGTTGTTTGGTTAGTTCCAGAGCACCATTTGGCGTGTCTGGAAGACGTGTGGTTTTGTGTGGTTTTGTGAGAAGACGGGATTTCTAGACAAAACCCGTGTGTTTGTGTGTTTGAACAGATCCTAGAACTTAGAGCAGCGATTACTTGCGTAAATCTTCTGTGGGAACGATATCTTGTATACTAAATGGACAAAAGGAGTAATCATGCGTCACTACAATCAGTGAGGACGTATTCATCATTTCGTGTATATACTTTGAGTGTGGATGGATTTTGGGATAGCGGTGTTCGACAAAGAAATCTTTGTTATCGTGATGGTGATCCAATGAGGTCATCAAACCTTGCTAGATACATCAACATCTTCAAACCAAACACACCTATTTCTCTCCATAAACGTCTTCGGAGTGAAAACATGAAGCCTTAAATTTCGATTTTCATGTAGAAGTCGATCCATGACACGACAATGTTGGATGTGGATAGACCTATGGGCGCATTGCGACGATCTATGTTAGGTTATACTACTAGACATGATGAGAGAGCAGCCTTGGAGAGAGAGCAGCATTGAAAGTGTATAAGAGATCAGCTCTACATTTATCATTTGTTCCTTCACCGTCTCCCACTCCAGCAGTTTGGTGTGAAGTTATCCGATGACAAGATGCATATTTGGCCAACCCATTGCTCTCAAATGTCTATCAGAACACCTGAAATGCATAAGGAGGTGACAGATTTCGTGCACGCATCTTCTTCTCGACGCTAAGACGGCTCCACGTTTTGACATGTCGGATATGTTGATACTTGATGAGAGACACGGTGATGTCACACTGAGAGGAGATAGAATAGAAGATAGGAAGCGATGTAGATCAAAAGATAGAGTAAGGAGATTACAGAAGCTGTGAAGATAGAGATAGGAAAGTGTGTTAGAGTAGAATCCTGTCGATTCAAAGTTACGCTCCAGGGACTTGGATTTTGTGCGTGATGTTATCTAAGATTTTTCTTTATGTTAGTAAAGTGAAGATTCAGGAAACTAAACCTCGTCGCTTCTGCATATAGAATGTGAAGTTCTGAAGTTTGGAAGTTTAGAATGCTGGGGAGTAAATCCAATTCCGAGTAAAAGATAGAGTTCTGTTTAGAATGTGCGTCTTGTTCATTCACTCTAGTATCTGTGTAGGATTCTCGGTCGAGGTGTGAGCTTCGCGAGGTTTTGTTATTTTGATCTTCTGCTTCTTTGGAAGTTTGCAGTACTCTGTGCGCAGCAGAAAGTTAGTAACTGTTTATGATGTCAGGACTGTGTGCCTGCGGAGTAATCTGGAGAAGATAGATTAGAAGTTTGTAGTTTCTTTGTAGTGTGCAGTAAGCACATTGTCCTCAATCTGAGAATGAACTTTGCCCAAGAGGTTAAGCAGCAAATTATAAGAAGTTCACTCATTTGTGACATTCATCTTCAGATTTTGAGTATTATCTTTTGGATCTCTAAGATCGAACATATCTGTACTTCCATTGCACAAAGTAGTAAATGTGGGATGGATCGCCAGCGGACGTCCCCCACTGCGCACCTCAGCGGACCGCCTCTCGTCAGTGGTCGTTCATCTTTCACCGGTGGATGTTCGCTGGGGATAAAATGGGTGATCCGTAGGAGGACAGTCCTTGCTGATGAATTCTACTTGACAGACCGTCGTGGATTGTCGTTCACAGATGATCATCCGTCAGCTTATGACGAGCACCAGCGGACGACCTTCACCGATGGATTTGGTGTGACGGACCGCTAGCGGCTTGTCGTTCGTCGGCGATCCTCGCCTGCAGATGACGAGCGCCGGTGGATGTTCACCAGCAAGTGTCTCGACGATCCGTCGGTGGTCGACTCACTGATGGATCGTCGGCAGTATTGTGTACTACCGTCACGGAATGGCTCCATTTCTGTCCATTTTTCCTTAATAGTTTATAAATATATCATTTTATACTAAAAATTTAAATAAATAAAGTTTAAAATTTTATTTCATTACGATTATTTTGGTCAAACTCTTGAAATTTTGATTGAATCAGAACTTGGTAAATGAATGTAATTGCAAGAAAAATTAGGAGAAAACTTGTAGAAACGAGCTTATAAAGCTCTTATTTATATTCGAAGTCTCTAAGATGCACAACGGTTTGGTTCCTTACACATTATCTATTTGTAATAGACAAGATTATTTTCTAAAGGTTATCATATCGTTGTGCATGAAAGTTTTACCTTGGGATATATGAGATATCTGTCTGTGAAAAGTGTCGAAGTATCAGACGATTGGTTAGATAATAAATTAAATCTGCATTTATTTCCCGATCTTTAGCTTCCTGCCTCCCGCACATATATCGTTGGAAGCACATTCTAGTTTCCTCTCCTTATGGGTTATGTCCTCCATCCAGGTTGATCTAACATTTAATATTTATAAATGCTATATTATTTAAACTTAATACAAAAAAATCATTTAGCATTTAAATATTTTCTCATAACAGCAAGGGGACAACTGTTCCCCAGAAGTTCATGTAGGATGCCTATTTTCCTTTGCAGAAAGAAATTTAGTCCATGTAAGACTAAAGCTCGACTAACACACACAAGACGGATCATTACTTACGAAGAGAGGGGTGTTCTAGACTGAGGATATGTTGGTATAACACTCCAGCATACGTGCAGTGTAATTGTGTCTCTTGGCACCACTTGCAAGATCATGCATGACGTCCACAAACTCTTCACGGGAAGATGGCACGCGCTTTCAAATGTCCCTTCTATCTGCTCCTCCCCAGCGTCTCTTTCATGCTTATTGCTGATCACGTGGAAAAAGACGACTAGCTTGGAGGACGTGAACTTCCAGTTGACACTACGGTGGACAGAATGTATCATATTCTATCTAGGAGACCATTTCTACGGCGTGAAGTTCACTTGTTTGGAGACTCAGTTGGAGAGGTCCGACCTTACTGTCTGCATAGATTAGTACCTACCGGGATCCGGTTAAACTTGAAGTGACGAGAAAAAGAAACGTAACGAGCATATTCTCAAGGGCAGCGAGCGGATGAACTCAACATTTCAGATTCTGATAATGAACTAAAGTAGTGCCAATGAGATTTCGAAGATGGACATGTTACAAAACTGAAAACTGCAATCCAAGTCTCTCAGAATATGAGAACTTTATCTCCTCAACATAATACTACCAACCTGTTAGAACGAATCATAAAGAAACTTAATCAGAAATATCCTGAGATGAATGGGCACACTTTACTTAGACTTCAGATCTGGCTTCTACTCAGACCTACTGTACAAAAATTGTGAGTTAATATACTACTGATACATAACTGCTGTCACATCAGAGTGATTTATTTAATTGCTGTCAGAGGATCTCTCCCTTTCAAAGTCTTGTCACAAGTCACCCTTTTTTGTTTTTTTTACCTTCCGAAGAGTTTAGATGTGACCTCTGATGATATTTAATTGTGACCTCTAATGATATTTAACATGAGATACAAAGATAATACCCTAGGTAATGTATATTCCAATAGGGATGAGAATGAAAGAAGTAGTAGTAGTGACTACATACTCAAATACTCAAACACCCTTCTGCTTATATACTACCTATTGTTCATCCATGGTTCATTCAGCAGATTCATTCCATTTATCCATGACAATTCTATATACTGAAGTCAACCGTCCTGAGCTCCGTTAGTGTAACATGGGTACCGGTGGCTTGACAATAATATATCTGAAAACGTGGGTAGACATCTGACTCGACCAGCTTGATAGTTGAACACGACTCAAAACTTCAGTCCACAGATGGATTCCTCGAGCGCAAGCCGGCGACGAAAGTGTTCCAAGGCCTCCAAGAAAGGAGCAGGATGAGAGAAATGAGAGGGACTGGACGGCAAAGGTGAGTCTTATAGTCTTCACAAACATGACTTCACTCAAGAAGTAGTGGGCCTGTAAATATCTGCAGATCATGCAGCAGATTGCTGCAGCGGCTAGTTAAGTATTGGATCTCTTACGTACTACACCCGTGTATAGCGGCAAGTGAGGAGGAGTGTTAGATGCGTCGACCAGAGCAACTAGCTACTCACACATGGCAACTCCATGTCTCTGAAGCCTGGGGCCTGGAGGAACTATAGATCATGAGCAGGGTCAACAAGTGGAGGAGATCTAGACGTTCAGGCGTGCACGGGATTTTTGTCTGGTTTCCGAATCGGTGCGGGGTAGAACATTTCTTGTGACCTTTCACAATTATTTCTGTAGCAGTTCGGACTGGTAGCTAGGGCCGGGGCAGGCGACTATATTGACGTTTCCAAGTCGCCGGTATCCCTTGCTACGGTAGCTCCAGTGTCTACAAACGTGTGTGTGGAGGCAAGTGTGAGGCCATGATGCACGCATGGACCGCCTCCTACAGCTCGGGGCTGGATTCCCTGGCTAGGACACGTTCATTTCTGAAGAACTCGTCGCATGTTGAATTGGCTCTCTGTGTAGGTGACTTGCTCACCATCCGTGCTCATGTCAAGTTCGACAAAGATATATAACAACAATTTCAGCTCCAGTTCGAGCGAGCTCCAGCATGGTGTCTCTGCGTGCCACCTGGTCGATGCTTCGGGTCTATGAGTTTAGGACTTTGAGATTGAGATTGCTGCCGTCAGCAGTGGAATCATGAAGGCGTCGCTCACTTTTGGTTTCGACTTGCGTACGCCATCAATGAAAAGCATACGCGAGTATACCTTCACGGGTTTCAACACAGGTGGATCGGAGATCATCAAGTCGCAGTTCTTCTAAGCAACGAGTTGCAAGGGAATTCTATGACAGCATTTTCGATTCTCACGGACGGGATTCTGGAGGATTTGATGATCGATATCCTTATTGGAGGTGGAATTCATCTACTCTCTGCCTCTGCCAAGGGTTTTTGCAGACGATGGTGAAAGGGAAATTTAGCCTGGGGCCATCGTCTCACAGCTGGAAGCTGAAGAACGGATTGTTGGAGATGAAAATTGTAGTTGGTTTGTTCACCATCTTGGCCCTAGCTGCAGTAATGCTGACGTTATTATACTTGCCATTACAAGGTCTGGCCTCGTTCGATCTTTCCGAACGTCGTTGCAACAGTGAGGCAGAACTGCAGGCACAGCAACTGGAGCACGAGAAGCAGGCGCACATGAGGCAAATGTTCGCTACCATGGATGTGAGTGGAACGAAAGCAAGTTCTGAGACAAAGTCAAAATATTCGAAAGATCCAACCATAGTGCAGCAGCCACAGATTCTGAGAGAATGGGAAACGCCAGCAATTGTAGACGACAGAGAGGACGAAAAGTTGCACGACGAGAGCTATGGAGTTCCCAGGAAGTTCACTGCCATGGGATCTGCTTCGTTCCTCTTCGTTCAGTTCGGAGCTTACAGGGGCAACTCGAACTCTTTCGCCGTCGTGGGTCTGGGCCCGAAAACACTCCATGTGCACGGCAATCCTGGCTTTGAGTGCTACTGGCAGTCACAAGGCTCATCGACCAAAGTCTCGGGCAATGCTACGAAATCGTTACCCGACTGGGGATTCGGTAAGCAGTACACAGTTGTGGTTGTACACTGCACATTCGGTTCGGCAGTGGGAAGTGATGGAACTGGTGGTCAGTTAAGGGTGGTCGCCACCCACGGAAGCTGGGATAATACAGGGCTAGAGGACGTGCGGTTTGTGGCCCTGACAGAACAACCAGGCGAGTACGATGGTTCTGTCTTCGAAGCACCTTACAAATACGACTACCTCTACTGTGGATCGCCCCTCTTTGGCACAATCAGTCCTCAGAGAATGCGAGAATGGCTCTCCTATCATATGATGATCTTCGGACCTCGATCTCATTTCATCCTATACGATGCCGGAGGAATTCAAAGTGACGTTCGTAGAATACTAGATCCATGGGTGAAGCTCGGGAGAGTAACGGTGATGAACATCAGGCAGGAGGTGCGGTATGATACCTACTACTATAATCAGTTTCTGGTGATCAACGATTGTTTGTTCTTGTCCAAATCGTTGGCGAACTGGACTTTCTTCTTTGATGTGGACGAGTTCGTGCACGTACCCTGGTACTTGGGCTTCGACTACCTCATGACTGACCTCCAGAAACTGGGTCGTAGGGCTACCCAAGTTGTGTTCGCCCAGAGGCCTATGGACCACCGAGCGTGCCTGAGCAATATCACGTCCAGCCCCGATCAGAATATCTCCAGGTATGAGGATTATCTTACATGCGTCCCTCTAGGTATTCACACTGCAACTGAATTTCTCTTGTTCGACTCGACTTGAAAGAGCCCATCCATATCGTCTTGGTTCTACCAAGAGCATAGTGCCCGGAACACGCACTCAAGGAACATGAGTCGAATCAAGTGACAATATCCGAGATTCTGAGCGGATACAGAATGGAGGGTTGTTCAAAGTTACAAGTAGAGCTCACGAGCTGGAGAACGGAACAGTTGCAAGCGAGCAAACTCGATCGAGCACAGGGCATAAGAATAATTTTCCTGTCCTATAGCCTGCATAAACGTAAGGATCATAAACATTCACGGTCGATGACAACGCTGAGTATATTACTTGCTCGAAGATGCTGTGTGCTCGGAATCTCAGCAAGGAGAGTCAAATTAACATCTGAACACTTCTACTCCTTTTCTTGGGTTCAATCACAGTATCACTTAGTTGTCTAGAAACTAGGAGATTCCAGTTAACTTCTTTGAAGTTTGATCTCATTTTCACCCAGAGAAGCTGGAATCCCGAGGGAGGACCTCTCTTACGGTACGTCGACTGTGGCAGTTTCTCCACATTCCTGGTTCTACAGCAAGAATCAGGAATGTGGAGACACTTCCAGTCGTTAGTTCTAGCTCGTAGTTTCTAAACTTCCATAGTCATTTGTACGAAACGTATTCCCTTGGTCGTACCAAAGCAAGTAAGTCTCTCTTCTGGGCGTGCTACTACTACTGAGGGCCGTAAATGTTTACTGATGTTCACCCCACCATAAACCAATGGACCACCTCTGTAAAAACTTCATGGACACGGCTGTAAGTCTCTAACTTCCATGGCCGTCAGAAATTGCTCGATGCTCGATGGAAGTCTTGTGATCAGGCACGAGAGTTCGGTTGGAGGGTTTAGTACTAGTGTTCAGTTAATGTACGTAATGGTAGTCACAGTCGTAGCAGACTACATATTCACTATGCTCAGTTTGGTCTTGCTGTTGCGGTTAAGCATGTCTTCGGTCGTTGTCTTGTTTGCAGTTTATGGGCGATGGAGAAGTTGACATACAGGCGCACAGGGATCACGGAGCCGCGGGGATATTTCGATCAGAAATTCGCCGTACAAGCGAAATACGCCTTGTCTACCGGAGTTCACCGAGTGGAAGATCTAGTGTATCCAGAAGAAGGCATGACAGTGAACGACGTAACCACGTACGAGAACTGGAGACTACACTACTACCACTATCACAACGCGATTGGCAATCGTAACGAAGTTTGCCAAGAATTTATCGACCCATCTGTTAAAGTCACACAGCTGAATAACGTAAGTCACGAATTTGACGACACAATGGTTTCATCGGCTGCTTCCGCCAGAGAATACGAACTTCAAACTGTGGGACCGCTACCTACAATCATCTAACACTTACTACGACTGTCATGAAATTAGTCGGTCATTCGTATCGACGAGATCTACTGCTCCTGCTGTCCGCCATCTCTGTGCTGAACGCTAGTCCATGGAATTCCTTTCGTCATAGAGATGACTACAAAATGAAAGAAGCCTAGTAGCCCGGGCCGTACTCAGATCCCATCATTCCAAAGGATCGGACTGCACGAAGATGAAGACGGAGAAGGCCGGCCGCTATGACTGACCAGCCTGCTTTGGAGTTGACAACGATCCTCAGCTAGGTAGGCTAGGTATCACGGTGATGCGGAAAGGTAGCCATTGCCCTCGAAACCGCCAGACCATGATGAGTAGCCTCACGGTGATCGGCTCTTTGATACACGAGTACTGTAACAGACCGCACCCTACTGCATGACACACAAGTCCGGTGTAATGCCTGATAATTACAAGTTATTGCAGTATATTGTTGGGTGCGCAAGATCATCCTTGCCCTTGTGGCTGAAGTGTTCCAGTGAATGGTACAGAAACTTGTCCGAACTCGAAGATGCACTTTCGCAAACGTTGTCGTTTCGGAAACATTTCAGTCGGAGAGTCCGTAAAGGGGTTACAGAAAAGTCAAACCCCTGCATGCACGCAGTGACAGAATCTGAGATATGTACTCAGTTAGAACTGCCATAGTCCTTCGACTATAATCTCTTTTGAAAACTTTTTGGGGTTTAACTTTAGAGTTTTCTCGCTATATATGGAGCTTAGCTCTTACTCGGACGCCACCACACCCTGCAGAACCCGTCCGACATAGTGTAACCTAACCACATACCCCTCGCTCTGCTTGGACGGTACTAGAAACAAGGATGGGGCGAGAAGAAGCGAAATCAGAACTTGCTCAATCGACAGCTGAGTCACAGCTCTCTTACACCCTTACACCCTTCAGCAAGTCGCAGGGTGAAAGGGCGACTTTCTGAAGACGACTAACGGTCACTAACCGACGGAGAGAGACAAAGACAGACAAAGACAGACGCGGAATCGTGTTCTATTTTTTTCCTAGGCTTTGTGGTAAAGACGAAATCGCAAAAAGTCTTGCGAAATCCGACTTTACGCAGTATGTTTTTATTTTCCTGTGATCAAGTTGTAAATATCATTAACATTACTTTCTTTTTCCTAAGTTACTTTTACCTGAAATTCTTTTGTCAATGAATTTATTCGACCAAATGTCTTATCCAGTAAATAAGAAAAATTTTATTCTTGATCTGTTGTTAGTCAACGAACCTCAGTCGCCAACGAAAGTTTCTCCCATCTCTCAGTAGAGAAATGCGAGGATTGAAGATGCACCTCCATGTTGGAAGGTGGAAAATTTCTCCATCAAACTAACCCATGATAGGTCCATTAGCATTTAATCACCCCTACCTAAGTTTCGTGAGTCTAACTTAATACTTTATTAAGGGGTTTTCAGTGTTAGAATAATTCTTTACCAATTTTAGGTTAAGTTGAAGATTTCAGATTAGGTTTCGACCATAATACTTGCTTTGCTTGCGTCAATTGGATTTGCACCAACGGGTGAGTTCCTATTCTATTGTCAGTGATTTCTGGGTTCAAGGTCTGATGTACAGCTCAAGAGCTTGAGAATTATTGTGATCCCTTGCTTGGAATATCGATAATGAAATTGCTCCTTAAATTCTTACCAAAGGAAACGATCAGAACCTGAAGTAACTTTTAGCAATTATTACTTGGTCAGACCCATATATCATAGTTTTTACTCGTTTACTTGGGCGGGGTTCACTGAAGATGTGACTGTCACGTCACCCGCATGTTGTCCACGTCTAGAGTGTGAGGCGTATATGAGAGCTCTGATGTGGCTCATGGCATAGTATGCTTTAGTCTTAATGTGGCAAAGTAAACTCATAGAATATTTATACCAATAATTTCCCAGGTAAGAGCTTCTGAAGAAAGAAAGGAATATGAGATGTCTTCTGTTCCAAACGAAGTTATAAATGGGAAACGAACTTACAAACGAGATTATAATGAGAAAAGAGTTATTTTCTGTTCCAAACAAACTGATAGTAGATTAGAGCTTCTATGAAGAAAAAAAAAGATGAGTTGTTTACGGACATGAGGACTTAAAAAAAAAAAATTTACAAAAAAAGGACCCTAAAAATATAACAAAACGGATATACTTAGGTCTGGAATGACATTATAGCTAATACTTACTGCTGCAGAAACGTTTAACATCCTTTTCGAGGTTTATCGTAAAGTTTAATTTCCTAGTTTAAACGAGGTTTGAGTTCACTAAAAAAATTGGTCAGGTGAATTTCATTTCATAATAATTAGTCTGAGTTTACAAAGGATAAATTTTTACATAAGTAACCGTCTAAAGATATAAAAGTTTTGTCTACCATTTTCGTTGACGGTACGAAGCTTTTACGTCTGTTTAGTATAAACAAATTTTACGTCGATAACAGTAAAGCTGTAAAGGTAAGTACTACCGGTATTCTTCTTGCCCTAGGAGAGCCACGTCACTGGATGTTCGAGGGGAAAGGGTTCCCTCTCTTATTTTGTTGTTTGATTTGCTTCTAAACCAAGAAACGATTTGGGTTTATGCGCAAAGAACTGAGAACTGCAGTTTCTGTACGTTTCTTAGCGTATTGCGTACGTATCTTTGGGCCAAATACAATGTAGCGTATCTGATTCGCTTTGTATCGTTATATGACTTTCCCGAAATTGACAAGAAACTACCTCCATCTGAGAGTCACTAAATCTGGTCTGGATAACCAAGAACTTAAATACCACTAGTGAGTATGGTTTCTTGTTTTAGAAGGTCTTTTTAGTTTTGCTTGTATTTGGTTCAAAGACATATTCGCAATACGTCTGACAAAGAGCACACCCCTTATAAGTTTCTGCACTGACGTTTGAATTTGAAAAAGTTTTTGAAACAAAGACATATTCGCAATACGTCTGACAAAGAGCACACCCCTTATAAGTTTCTGCACTGACGTTTGAATTTGAAAAAGTTTTTGAAAATAGCAGTTGCTCGAAAACAACAGTGCAGTTGCTCTGAGAAAAAAGTATTGCCAAAAAGTTGCATTTTGCATGCGTGTAAGAGGGGTGGAGCAAGCCATTCTCTTCCGAAGTTCACTCATTCTGTATACTGGAAGCGGAGATGTGGGAGAGACAAGGGTGCTGCCAGTTAAGGAGTTAGCTCGCTGATTTTTGAATTTGGGCTGGATATCTTTCTTCAGAGTGATTTCTAAAGTTGGACATTTGGATATCTTGACTGTGTTATCTTACTTCCATGTCAGTTTACAAAGTAATGTTCTGTAACCTGCAGTCTCATTTATGAGCTGTAGGGCTGTTTACTCATGTTAGTTTTGAATCATTCATTACTTTATGAATAATCACACATAAAATTGCTAGTTTTGTAACTTGTTTAAGCTTCACACGTTTGTATTGATCATACTAGGTTTATATTTTATTGTTGAGCCTACTAGATATTGTATACTTTGTAGTTATTCCAGAGTTTCAAATGAACCTTAGAAACAAACGTTTACCTATGTGTTTATCTTTCATAATTTGGTTTAGTATAAGCACATGTTAATATAACTCTACGAACGCACATAAGTTTCCAAAGAAACATATTTTGCCGATAATATAATATAGAGTTAAATTATTGTATATATTTCCTACGGGGTAAGTTTGACCGTTGATACAAAACATTGACATCCGGTTTTCAAGGACGGAGTTGGTCCACTGTTTAGAAGAGAAAGCTTTTGTTTGCACCGAGAGTTCATTTTAATGTAACGGTGAAGGATATGTCTGATGTAAGGGCAGATTGCCTGACCAAGGAGAAACCTTCTCATCATTTATCTTTATGTTAAAGCATTTTCTAAGGCTGCCATGCTTCCTTATTTTAAACATGCCAATAAAAACTCTTTAACCCAAAATCTAACCGTCCGTGGAACAGTTTATCAAGTAGCGAATTTTGTATCAAGCTCATGCTCTTTAAACCAGCATTTAAGCACTGCTGTGGGAAAATTTCACTTTTAAATATAAAATTTCTTCACTCTTTATCTATAAAACAGAGAGAAAGAAGTTTTTTATCGCTATACAGGTGGAGATGCTCTTAGAGGAGACGTTAAGCCTTAAAAAGTGATTCTCTTACAGCTTAGATCCCGTGATAGAATTAGGGTTTGAAGTTAAAAAAAAAATTAAAATATACATGTATACATGGAGGTGGAACGAGATTAAAAACAATTAGTCTGATGGTCACTGATTATCTCCTGAGGTACCCAAGGAGGTCCGATGGTAAACCTCTCAACTCGAGTTCCAGGAAAACAAATAATATTCCTCCGAAACTTCCATGTTTGACATTAGAGGGTATCATTTCTTTGGAGAAGTAAGATGAAGTGGGCTCAGTTCCATCGCGGGCTATGCATCAGCCAATTCCGGAGGGCAGTTGAAGTGGGTTAGATCGCAACGTTATGGAGAAGATTCACCAATAATAACAATGAAAATAATCAGTATGTAAACAAGATAGAGTAAATAAGCAGGTTCACTCACTAGACTGGATTGCTATTCCCAACATAGTTTATCACTCATAGTTTATCCCGTATCTCTCTCGCCAACCTAGTCCGTGACAGTCTAGAATAACCCGAGAAAGAACACGGAAAAGTCCATAATGATAACTCGCAGATATTTAATTTCTCATGAAAACTTGGAAATGACACATCCTATATTAGCCAAGGTTTTGGTTTACCTTTGGCCTCATCCGACGAAGAAGCGTATCTCCGCCGAACTAAAGATTCAGTTTCTCGCTACGTAAGCTCAAAAGCTCTATAAACAAATGAACAAAGTTCAGAGAGGTGAAGGGAATTTAAGGATGCATCCGCGTCAACCCGTGATTCTCACTGAACACCAATCATTCCATGAAGAAAGTGTGATAAATTACCAATTACTGATAAACAACCGTTTGCATTATGAAAACGAGAAGAATTCGAGAGAGGTCTTTACTTGAACATTCTCATTTTCTAAAGTTTAACTAATATGCATGTTTTGCTTCTTGAGTTTGAGAGCGGAGAGAAAGATAAAGATAGTGACAATTCATGTAGATTGGTTCTGATCATGCTAATCGATTCACTTAACACACATAAGGTTTCTTGTATACTGATACTATGCTCTATTATAGAAAATATATATATATATATATACAAAAATTTTAGTATAAAATAAAATCAATAAATATTATATTAACAGAGGAGAGTGATGCAAGGAAAGAAGGACATGACTCATAAAGAAGTATATTACTTCGCAAAAAAAGTAGAAGTTAGAGATCTAATAACTAATTATATTTTAGAATATATATATTTAATTTATTACCTAACCAAATATGCATACAACGTGGAGTTCTTATTGAGCCTACCATAAATACTCGTATAAAATACCCATATGTTATATTGAAGACAAGAGCTCTAACTGAAAATCAGTAAGAGTTCTTGCATTGTCACATGCTAGTTAGTCAAAAATGAACTTCAGATTTAGTGACATCCATAGCCTGTTGTTTCTTACATCGTTATTCCAAACCATCCATAGATTTATCTCCCTCTCCGTTCCCACTGGCTAGGATCCAAACGGCTAGGATATCAATGACTTGTCGCCACAGCCTGCACGCACATACAATCGTATTGTAGGTAGCATTTGCGTGGGAGCAAGATGTTGATCAACTATCGATCTATCGACCTAGACATATAGAACGGAATTTGAGTAGATGGAAAGAAGATAGCAGATGATAGAGTTCACGGTCTCTCATGATCCATAACTTTCTGCAGAAGCGATGGATTCGTGGAACATTGAGAAATGATTGCGTTTCTGTGAGAAAGTTAGTTTGAGTTCTTGAACACTTGGATCGAGCGGATGAAATGAACCAAAAAGAATCCAACAAACATACAACCGTTTCCACTACTAATAATACAAACCAGTACCGTGCGACCCGTTTCATTCCACTTTCCTAGTTACATGTATTTTTCATTTCTTAAACCACAAGTTCACTAGATTAGCAGTTTAGACCAATTCTAGTTGTGTTTAGCTCAGATGGACTAACCCTCCAATTCTACGTAACTCTGTCAACATTTTATTTGTGATCCGGAGATAACAATTTATGGCGCAAAATGTGCAGGACAAAGAGCTCTTTCCAATGAGTCCATGATGAGCGAAATGTGACAGTGAACGGTCTTTTTTTTTTCCAAAGTCTGGATCATTATCAGTCACAAAATCACGTTCTGACAAAATTCAAATGTTGAAAAGTTCTGAAACAAATGTGGCAAATGTGGTTAAGGGTGTCTACAATCAAGTGCAGAAGAACACTGAGACGAGTTGTGATGTTTTATACAGCTTCGGGAAAGACATTGGACTCCCTACCAACGACATCAAGAAATTATAATAGTCGACCGGTAGCCAGAAACAAATTACTGTCTGCAGAGAAAATGTTTCTTGGTGGTTCGATCCAACACCTCTTTTCGATCTGAAAGGAGCTCTGGTAGGGATCCGGAGCTCATTCAAGGTAAACTCTCTCATTTTCTATCTCACGGTCTTTGATTTCAGCTTCATGTATGTAATTATTTTGTCCTATTTATTAGAAATTTGTGTCTTTCGTTGTAGCTATACATAGTAAACAATTGATGTTCTTATGCCTTGTAGTAAGAGAGTTTTTAGCTTACTACTCTGATCACCACCAACTTGTTTAGTAGGTTGTTTTGGCCATCTGTGACCTAAACCTTTAGGTCTGTGGTTGGATATTTCATCTAAAGTCCGCTCTACTATTTTCTTAGCATTTGCAGCAAGACTTCCTATGAATTCTTCATTAAACTTCTTAAAGATACATAACGGTAGAGTATGCATAACATCGTATGTGAGATCCAGAGATAAGTCAAACCCATATAAATCATAAATTTGCCATGGTTCAGAACTGAAAGCAATTCCTCCGGCTCTTCACGCGTTGTCACTCTCACTTTGATCTGCTTCTGTGAAACGCTTAAAATGAAATAATGTCTCATCTATTGAACGCTTTTGCGGTGGATACTTTGACTGCTTTCTGTTATGAGGATAAACAACATTATCAACACCGAGGACAGACTCCATGTGATCTTTCGACAATCAACATACCCACCATCTTTAAATCCCCCGATCTTACATCGTGCGAGATGATCTCCTGCAAAGTTCATCAACACAGCACGCATGGTTATTGTGAGAGGAACAACATAATTTATATTTGAGGAGAACCATTGCTCTAAAGTACTTGTAGGAATAACATTACTTGATATTTCAACTCTCTCTATAAATGCTCTTCTAGTTCTTGCAAGAAAGGATCTAAGAATGTTATCAACAGCTGAGAATTCTTCTGTTCAACTAAACGTCGTGAGCTTGTCGATATGAACAAAGACAGGAATGGGTTGATTGAGAATATTCTTTTCACAGATATTTTTTTCACAATTCAAAATAACCACTTCAACTGTCCAGCAGTTTCTTTGTGTTGTGGAAGAAGATTGGCATCCATCCCAGTGTCCTTGAAGTGCGACATTCAAAGAACATCCCTATATCACTGGAAACAAGCATGGCAATAAGATTTCAAAGATGCCATTGTAACATACAAACATCCAAAATAAACTAACCGGAACTGTTTAACTTAGAAAGCAACCTGATATATTCGAAGGTCTACTCTTTACCTTGACAGTATGTAGATCTGCTTAGATTAATGCACTGCACAATGAGCAAAGAAATTCGTATCTCCTTGCATATTGGTTGTAATTATCTTTGGTTGAAAGCTCATGATACAAGGGGAGAAGGCTCTGTAGTTCTTTCTACATGTAGTTTGGGACATACAACAAGTAAATAATACTTTTTGAAATGGATTCCAAATGTCTTTGTACAACCGAGTCTTAGATCCATGCCAAAACTCAGATATGATAGGCAGGACATCATCAACTTCTTTTTCAATCCAATCTGCACGTGCTCTCCACAAGGTTAAAAGATCATACACAAACGATCTACAAGCAAATAATTCTTTCAGAACTCTCATGAATGGAATGTAATCGAAAATCAAACAATCTCTTCGTCTTGATCCACACTGCAAACAAAACATACAGTTTATACCTAATGAAGAACAGACACATTTTTTCGTCGAGTCAGATCCATCAATCTAGTCTGCATTACAAGGGAGAAATAATTGAGGAGAGTGTGATTTGGTTTCAGACCTCGTACATATTGTCCATCGTGATGGTTCAATCATTCCTAACACATTATAAATTTGTTTGAGTGCTCTGAACGATGAACAAAAGCTCCAAGTCTGCGAACCTCTTTGCAGCTAGGACCCATCACAACACACAATTTACTTACCGATATACTTTCTGCATCTTGCATTAAAAAGCGTGGGTTATTTGCAAAATCGGTTTCATAACAAGATGCAGGAAGTGGAGAACTGAAATTACTAAATAGAAGTTTAAATTCCTTATCTTGCATTTGCAACAAAATCCCACTATCATCGAGCAGTGATTGTAATAAGAATATCTTTCTTGTCATAACATGTTCTAATGACAATTACAGCTCTGCATTCGAATTGAAAACATTCTCAGTCTGAGATATTGATTCAACCTGATGAGCATGGTGATCATTTTCTTTGCTTGTCGCAGAACGAGGAGGGGTTGTATGCTCAGATGTAGAATAATCAACATAAGAGACGTCCTCAAGTTCCGATGAAGGAATCCTCATCAAGGCAGTTTTAAACTGTAGACATGAAGCATGTCTATAAAACGTTGAATGTGAGACGTACTTTCCACCACAAAGAGGACAACTGTTAATGCTATCTCTCAGTTCTATGATTCACTCCACTTGTACTACAGATGGTCGCAGTGGAAATGTCAGCATTGGTATTCACGTCGCTTGCACCTACGCTAGTGCTAACATCCACATCTGTGGTATTCACAATAGTAATGCTCGGCGAATGTTTATAGAACGTACTTTTAGATATGAGTTTGAATCCTTGAGGATGACCAACACACTTCTTACATTCACATTATTGTAAGTCTGCTTGTCTTTCATCCAAGGATACCTCATATGACTAAGATTACTACTGCATCATAATTACAAATATTCACTTACACTCATACTTACTTCACTCAACTCTCTAACATGTACGATCACATCGTTTCTTCTAATAGCGTTCTTGCAAATAAGTTGTAATCTTATGCTTGACTTCACATCGCATAATACTCAAGGACTCCCAAGGTCTCTAGTGTTTATTTTACTCATAGATAAGAAACTAAGAGTGCCTTCCACTCTCTCAACTCCTCCTTATATATTTCACAATTTCTTATCGTGGTAACTTTCACTAAGTTACATTATCTTATGATAAATATGAAATCCAAAATAGTAAAACTTCTCAAGGCTGCTAGGACTTAAAAATAGCACACACATTACTTGTTCTACTTTACTAAAGTAAGAGATTCTCCTACTTTAGCTTTTCCAACGTGTTAACTTTTCATACTATCTAGTAGAAGACTACAACAAACTAACACGTCTTTTGAGGAGCATCTTCAGATATTTATGTATGACGATTTTGTCATACATCCAATCAACGATGGTTACATATTTTTGAGAAGCATATTTGAAACTCTGCACTTGTCATGTAGTGTCATAGTGAAACCTCTTAGTTATAACTATCTCAGCTAGTTTTGACTAGTTTTTGTAACTCTAGATTTGGATCTTCTAACTAGAGTAACCTATAAGGTAGTCATACCTAACGAATGTAATATAAACAAACACACAAATAACGAGATACTTGTGGTGTAACATTTATCTCAGACTTAATTTTCACTTTGTCCTCAGAGTGAAATATCTCACTGATAAAACTTCATCAACTTGTCTTGGTTCACCTCAATCGAAGAAAGTATCGCTCCTTTCTTGAAGATCATAGGTGTCATTACTCCACATCTTGGAGATGATGAAAGACCCAAAATACCGACGTAGAAACTTTTGAATTCACTTGTGTCTAATAGCATCTCATAACATTACTACTCATCCTTTTGAAATCATTGTAACTTCGTTTTGTTCGTCACCAAGCGTTTGTCATAGCTCTTCTTCTATTGTAGTTGAGTCATCTCAATTCGTTGAGCTACATCGTCTTTGTTTTCCTCCAACTCCAATAAGGTTTGTCTCCTCTCCTTCTCAGCTGTTGGACCACTCTTTTTTTTCAATCCAACTTATAAGGTTTGAAAAGTGGTTAAGTCGAACTGGATTGATAATTTGGATTCCAACCAATATATCATCGTGAAAGGAGAATATCTCACAAAAGTCTTCATTGTTGTACGGTACTCTCATAAAATCGCATGAAGACGCTTGTGTCGGTTGTGTTTGACCCCTTCTATGTCAACATCCTTTGCTAATATTTGATACAAGGTAAAGTTTATCCTCTTGACCAAACCGTTTGAACTAGATTTATATGAAGTAGTAACCTTTTGATGAATGGAGAAGTGTGTGTACATAGCAGTAGTCATATCACTCATAAATTCCCGACCCCTATCAAAAACTTAATCCAAAGAACATCCAAACCTAGTAATGATATGTTCATAGAGAAATCTACACCTCTCAACTTCTCCAACAGCCACAAGAGGTCTAGCTTCTACCCACTTTGTAAGGTGTGGTGCCTACAGTGTGCAAGTTTTGAGATTTTTTTAAAATTTTAAGTTAATGTCATGTCTATATAATTGAATTAACATTGTTATTTAAATTTTACACTCTCCTTAGTAAGAAGATGAACTTAAGACGGATTTTTTAGAAGAAGTCAACTTCTTCCGAAGCTGGAAGATGTCATCTGGAAGACGAGATCCAGAAGACAGCGTGTGAAGTCTTCTAGGGAAGACCAGGACTATAACTGAAAGAAGCACCAACCTAGCATCAACTGGGTGAACCAGTAGGTGTTTCGTGTACCTGAAGGACAACCACCTAAGCAGTAGGTAGGACCAGAGCTGATATGGCATTTACCTAAAGCGCGGACAACTGGGGAGTAGACATGGAAGCTATCAGATCAAGAGAAGAGACGCAGAAGCGTCATATTTTTTTCTTCTTCCTTACTCAAATTCAAAATCGAGGAAGACACTGGAGACACGGGCAGAGAGATTGAGGACAATCGTCTTCCTGCAAGAAGGGAGCTCGAATTAGAAAAAGGTAGGATTTTTTAAAGATCGTCAATAACTAAACTAACGAATAGCAAAAACCATGTGAAAAGAATTAGTTATTATGTACATCATGTAGATCTGTTTGCTAATGTAATTAGACATGCACTTAGGTTATGTCACATAGATACCACATAAGAACGAGATAGACTAGCTAGATCTTTTACAAATGACATCCAGGCAAGGAAGCCACTTCCCAAAGGTACGTAAGAAGGCCCTAGTTGAATCTTAGACAGCGCTCGGATAGATTTCTAACATCTTCGGCAAAATTACCCACGAAAGTAAATAATGTTTTTATTATTATCCGGTTATTTTCACTCGGATGTTAGTTTTGTTTAACCAAATTAATGGATAATTTTCCCATATCTGACATTTTCTGTCGGAAAAAGAAAAAGCCGGAAAATCTCTTCTCAACTACAGTACCGATCGAGAATTTTAGCCAGCGGACAAGACAGCCGATACTGTCCAAGCGCTGCCGAAAGCGAAAATCGCAGATGGATTGCAGCCAACGTACGTAGGTCTAAAGTGGACCTAAAATAGATTATAATCCGACGGTCCTCAAGACGTTTATCCGACGGTCTGGTGGCTCTTGGAGTTCTTAAACCCTTTGGATAACAGGTCACTGGACGAGCAGTCTGAAGGACGCTCACAGCAGTCTTGCACATGGACGTTCACCTTTGCACTTCCTTTAAAAGACGGAGGAAGTTAAACTGAAATCTTAACTCTTTTTATGGAAAAACAGGAAACTCTGATTATATGTAATGGATGAAACTACACTACTCACAATAATTAAAATGGTAAATTGTTTAGTGTTAGTGTGAATATAGTGTGAACTACATCATATTTTGTAAAGTCGTTTTGTGCAAGAGGACAAAATTAATGTGGTTATATATGGATTATAATGACGTATTTTACCTAGCTATTATAATCAATTTAGATGATATGTTTTCTAACATTGATTGGATACTTTAACTACTTAAGTCTCTTACTGTCTTATCACAATTTCAGTTTTTAAATATTTTGAGCGCTTGTTTCTTCGCATTGGCATCAACTAATCTAATTAGTAGGAGTGTTCTTTCTTTGCGTTGTGTTCAGAATTCTCTCAATGTTGAAAGTTGAAACTAAAGACTTAGTCTGTATATTCATCACATATTCATTTTAGTATGCAGTCCGGAATACCCACATTATATGATGAATATTCATTTTATTTAGTCCCGGAATATTCTCACTATAAATATTTTTTTGAAATAATGTAGTGTGAATGATAATGTGGGGCACACTGATTGTATGTATTATCCTTCAAAATGCGAGTTAATAAATACTGTAGTCCACATTAATTGCTATAAACTTTAAAGTACCTTCATCTTAAAAGCCCGAGTATGCCTACAAGTGAGCTATAAATGCTCCGGTAACCCAGAAGACTTTATTTTGCGGGTTTACATTCAGAGAATTGAGAAATTTAACTAATTACGCAGAAACGTATTTTAACTATTACACAGAAAATACTTTTGGTGATTACTTCTTCATCCCAACTTGGAATCTGTGAAATAAGAATCAACTTAAAGCTATCCACCAGTTTTATAAGTTATAATTCATCTCCAAAAAACCACTGAATAGTTAAAAGAAAATAATTAAGAAGAATGTTTCAGGGTTTATTGGAACAAAAAATAATCTTTTCTTTAGACTCAAAGAACACGGTAAGGAAAAAGAATATTCTCTTTCATGCTTAAAACTAGTACTCGTGGTTCAAGTTGAAATTTGTGTATCCATATTTTGAACTTTCAGTGGATAGAAATTCATTCGATCATTTCACTCTCTGTTGAGTTTTATAACTTCTACAATGAAGATCTAAGGTTTGACTTGTTTAACATGAAGTATTGTGACAAATGGACGTGCTAGTAAAATAAAGCTCGTCTTAGAACAAATAAAACAAATGCTATTCCTCACGGACGTGATAACTTAAAAAAACCCCTTCAAGGACGTGAAAAGTAGTGCAGGACGGGCAAATTTCCCCTGAATCTGGTAAGGGGCTCACACCCTGCCACGTAGCTCTTGCATCAAAACTAAATATCCCTGAAAGAATCTGCCGTCCCATTCCATAAAGAATGTGAACCCCGAGACTAAAAGTCCGTTAAAAGTCGCGTCAACGGATAAGAACGAGCGCCATGGAATACCATGTTATTACGGACTGCAGGCCGTTCAATGCTTACCTTGTACCGTTGACCCGTTCAAACAATGGGTAGTCAAACCCTAGTAAACTAACGTCTCAAATTCTCAATCCTTTCTCCCCTATAAAGGTCACCGATCCTTGTGTCCTTAGACATCGAGATTCGAGACTCGAGAACAAGAAGTTGGTCCCTCCTATTTTCCTCCTCTGTCGTCGAACGCGACCTGCATGATAGCAGTGCTCTTTGCTGACTTTCCAGGAAAGCCATAGATCTAGACTAGCATTTTCTTCCGTGAGAGTTTCAGTGAACGCTCAAGTTCCCAGTTCGTTACGGCAGGGACTACGTTACACCCCGCTGCAGGTTGTCCAGCTTCAGAGATCCATAATGAAATTCCTCAGTGCGCGCAACAAGAGGAAGAATATCCCAGCTCCTGTACGGGATTTAAATCCTTACGGCGACTTCCTGTCAGCTGAGTCATCTTCCCACTCTAGGAACAGCACTTCGGCTCACGCTTCGGCAGCTACTGCTCGACGGATGGAACTGAAACGTCCTCAGACTGTTATCGATGCATTGTTCGAGCAGCAGCATCAGGAGCTGATTGAGGCTTTCAGGATAATTGACAAGAACGGGGATGGTAAAATCTCGAAAATGGAGTTGAGGGCAATGTGGGCGAGATTGCATGTGGAGGTTACACACAAGGAGCTTGAGTTCATGATTTGGGAGGCTGATGCTGACGGAGACGGGGAAATTGATATGCAAGAGTTTGTCACGCTGAACAGAAAACTTGGTTTAGGACTTCAAGATCCAGAAGACTATGCTGAGGAACTGCAACTTGCCTTCATCATGGCGGACGTGAATCGCGACGGCCGGATTTCAGCTGCTGAGCTTCACAATCTGATGAAAGGGTTGGGAACGAAGAAGTTCACCGTTGCAGAGAGTTATGCCATGCTGAGATACGTGGACTCCGACCATGATGATCTAATCAACTATGCGGAATTTGAGAGGTTGATGACATCGAGCATATTCGCGGGCCGGAAACACTGAGCCACTGCAAATCTCCGTGATGGACTAGAAACATCCATCTTCTTCTGAATCGACTGATTCGAGTCTGAACGTGGGCTCAGACCGTCCGCTCGAGAAGATAGCATTCCATTCCTGAGATTCAGATATTTCAGAATCTGTGTTCTACAAGCTCCGAAAGTCCCCTGAGCCAGGTTTCTAACCAACTCACGAAGCAGTTACCTTATGAGGCCTACCTCAGTGTCTGTAGACTCCGATGACTGACGCGAATCAGCGATCTTTAATTTCTTCAGCGTGTCCATGTCCATTCGAAGCTGAGGAAATGAAGTCCAGGAGCTGCAGCTCGACTCTATTGGGCTAGGAAGCTGCAAGGAGGTTCTTCTGATTTCGACCTTGACGTGATCAAACAAGGAGGCATAAATCAACCTTGGATTTAACTGTTTGCTGCAGCTGCAGGTTTCGAACGCCATAGGTTGAGCCGAAGCAAGCAACATCGTTTAACTACGGAAGACCTGTGACCTGCAAGAATCATTCTTTGTCTTACTCAAGCACGCAAGCGGATTGATTGGACCTGGTCTTCGTCAAACAATGATTGTTGACAAAAGATATACCGATAAGTAGTATCTTGTTGAGACCTAGCATGATGTGTTAATACAGGACGCAGTACAAACTCCTAGTGCTACCATGTACACTATGTAAATAGCCCTTACTGTAGTCCCTTCATGGACAATGAGTTCATGGGTACCCAACCCATTCATGTCTTTTTCCCTCCCTATATATGTATATTTCGGAGACGGGTGCTGCCCTTCCGTTACTTATTTTGGTTACACTTGGTCTCTTCCTCGTTTCTTCTTCTTGTGTGGTAGCTAAGAGAGTTCCTTTATATCTTGGAACGCTTCCTCCTCTTTCTGGAATTTCCTTCCTTGCAACTTATAGAATGATGAATGAATAAGTAATATACATCCCAAGCGAGGTGGAGAAGTTTGGAATGGAAAGGAACAAATGGATGTTAACATTATCAGGAGTGGAAGAGGTGACTATGCATTGTTTAGTCTTTTTAGAAACACTCTCGTTCCCGTGTCAAAGTGGAACACGTGAGTGTGTGAGAGAAAAAGTTGAGAATCCTTAGTTCTTGCTTCCGTGTGCACCTTCGACTTTACGGTCCAAAATAGACCCCAAAACGTCCCGCAAGAAGTGATGGGGCAGGAAAAATAGGACAGATAGTCCGTGGACTGATAAGGCTCTTGGGAGAGCAATGGAGGAGATGACGGCAAATTCTATCTAGTGTAGCTTTCTGTAGATGGAACGGAGTGACACTGATTTCAACTATAATGAATTGTCATGTGAAAACCATGTCGAGGAAGAGGATTGGGGCTATAGCACATGCATGGCATACGGGCGAAAGAGGAACCATAAAATCGTAAGCACACAGCAGCGAGAAGGTGCGAGTAAAGCATAAAGATGGGACCTGGACGAATTAAAAATCATTAAAAATAAACTAAACCTAGCGTGCGTGGCTATGTTCCTTCCCAACAATCTCAGAGTACGAGCATGCTTATTATTCACAGCTTAATTTTAATAATTCTTGTCGTTAACAGGCTGCTACAGTCGTAGTCTCGGAGCTGCGTTGGTCCGTCTTATGGGGTTATGTTTGGACCGTCCTGTAACTGTAGTTGTAGTTATCATCTAACACTTATATATGAATGTAAGTTTTCTTTACAATTTAGTTATAATTTTCATCTAAATAAAACAATTAAATCTTTTCTAATAACAAAAGGAAAACACGAGTTCTCCAAAAGTAGTTAGCATGTTTATTCCCTTCCCCGCAGTCTCAGAAATGAGACGTGAAATAGAAATAGACCCCCAATAAGATCACGTAAGTGGAAGCCTTGGTAACTGACTTAGTAAATTTTATTGCTCTGGGAGAGAAAAGTGGAGTATGTTATCGAGTAGGCGATTTACATTTTCGCAGTGAGACCCAATACTCTTCCAGCCTGAAAATGCTGTACAGTTATATCTCATTATAATCATACGCAAGGTGCTCGTGTTTTGTGTGATAATAAAGATTTATGTTAATATACATATACTTATAAATATAACATAAAACTCGAAAACGTGAATATAAGTTTATAGTTATGTCTTTTAAAGGATATCTCAAGAATGTGATATCTACTTTAGGGTCCCAAATAGCCTTGAAATAGGGTTGTAAAGTTAAGGTCAATTAAAACTCAACAAAAGTTCTCAGATACAGTGGGGCGTGATCACAAAGAGTCAGCACTTCCCTTGCAGATCCTTTACACTTGCAGAGCCACAAATGCTTGGCGTTGTCCTACACTCTTAAGAAACGACCCCAACGATAGTGTCCTCGCTGTCATACACAGAGAAACGAGGACACCATGCATCTTTTGTGGACATGCACGCAATCACAAGCGATTTGGAAGTGGGCCAGAGAGCTTTTTGTGTATGTATTACCTCCCACCAACGGATGGAAGCCTCGAGTGAATCATGTGCTTCTAGGTGATCATTTTCCGGAGAATTCCGGAGAGCCTTTGCATGGTGGGAACACTTACGAGGTATCACCATATGGAATATCTGGACAGCAAGAAACGCATTCATCTTCTCACAGCAACCCTGGGACTTCAGTCGAATAGTGGCTACCATCTGGAGCACTCTTATGGTGTACATTCGGGAGAAATGGAAGAGTGCATACACTAAAGCCAACCAGTTTGCACAGGAGAAACGCAATAACTGGCTTCAGAGACACTCACACACTTGAGGACATCAACGCATCCAGGTGACTTACGAAGGAAAATACCTTCACAGTGCTCTAAAACCACCTGACCTACGGAGCCCACGTCACGCCATGCCGCCAAACTGGTTAGTTAACTTCATCATTCCTCATCAGGCATGAAGCCTTGCGGGCGCTTCATGTCCTTCGTGGTTGTGGACCCATCCTGTTGGCAGGCCTCCATGTTCTTTCCTGCGTTTCCCTCTGTGTAAATTATCTTTGCCCTGCGGGTTTCTCCATGTCCAAATAAAAAAGAAAAAGTTTTCAGATACGGTAATATTTTCATTTGTTTTGGAATACTTTGATAACGAGATATATAGCCTGCAACTAAGAGCACAAAGAGCACAAAATGTCTGATTTGCTGGGATAATGGTTAGGTATTGGCGGTCAGAGCATAAATTTTCAGCCATATAAGTGCAATCTCTCTGATGAAAGTATTATACATGGATGTATGGAAGTTCAGACGAGAAATCTTAGAGAACAAAATGATAACAAAACGAGAACAGAAATCCACGATCATAAAGAATACGATGCACATCTTCGCAGAACTGTCAGCACGAAACAGGGTTTACAATCCGTACGTCATGAATGGTAGCTATACCTGGACTGGAATACTATATGTAATCACGTACTTACTTACAGCGTGATAGCGATTATAAAGACTGAGTTTATGTCTGAAAAAACAAATCCCATGAGATTAGTGACTAAATATGTATCCAAAGTGCTCTTTTGGCTTGAGGATGAAAAAAGTAAATTTGGAGAAGAGGAAAATCTAAAAGTGCGATTGGACCAGCAATACAATGGGGTGTCATGGAACTTGTGTACCCATTAATTAATGTCAGATTGTAAGAGGTGTTAACTGAAATTTTATAAATATGAAAGAAAAATATTTAATATTTCTAGCAAATATATTTTAAAAATAGATGTTATATGTTAATTCTAAACTACATGCTCGAACTTGTGAAAAAAACCTATAAGTCATGCGAGTTCAGTCGCGCACCAGGAACCATAAGACCGGTCTGCTGTCCTCTCAGAAAATAAATTTTATGTAAATTTTATTTTCTGTAAATTTTATGTAAATTTTATGCTAAATTTTATGTAAAATTTAGCATCTAACCCTTCTTACCGGAAGATTAGGTGATAAATTAAACAGCTTTGCATATTGTCCTCTTCAGAAGATGAAAGGGAGATAATCCGTGACCATCAGACTAACTGTTTTTAATCTCGTTCCACCTCCATGTATACATGTATATTTAAATGTTTTTTGGAAACTTCGAACTTTGCCTGTAACTTCAAACCCTAATTCTATCACGAGATCTAAGCTGTAAGAGAATCACTTTTTAATGCTTAACGTCTCCTCTAAGAGCATCTCCACCTGTATAGCGATAAAAAACTTCTTTCTCTCTGTTTTATAGATAAAGAGTGAAGAAATTTTATATTTAAAAGTGAAATTTTCCCACAGCAGTCCTTAAATGCCGGTTTAAAGAGCATGAGCTTGATACAAAATTCGCTACTTGATAAACGGTTCCACGGACGGTTAGATTTTGGTTAAAGAGTCTTTATTGGCATGTTTAAAGTAAGGAAGCATGGCAGCCTTAGAAAATGCTTTAAATTAAAGACCCCTATAAAGATCAATGATGACCAAGGTTTCTCCTTGGTCAGGCAATCTGCCCTTACATCAGACATATCCTTCACCGTTACATTAAAATGGACTCTCGGTGCAAACAAAAGCTTTCTCTTCTAAACAGTGGACCAACTCCGTCCTTGAAAACCGGATGTCAATGTTTTGTATCAACGGTCAAACTTACCCCGTAGGAAATATATACAATAATTTAACTCTATATTATATTATCGGCAAAATATGTTTCTTTGGAAACTTATGTGCGTTCGTAGAGTTATATTAACATCGAATAATGTGCTTATACTAAACCAAATTATGAAAGATAAACACATAGGTAAATGTTTGTTTCTAAGGTCACTTTAATTGATAATTATGAATGAATGAATGAATATCAAGCCCGGAAGACCCAAAGAGTCAAAAGACAGATAAAAAAACAATACAAAGTCAACATGTGAGCCTAGGAAACCCTAGGAGATCGTATCAATGCAAAAGAGCATTGGTACGACAAGAAACTATATCTCTAATATAAAGCTCTAGTGGGAGAGCTGACATCTGTAAAAGTGTATAGAAATCACTAGCAACTATCTTATGTCTACATCTAATCTCATCATACAAAGGACATACAATGAATACATGATCCTCATCCTCTATGTGATCTAAATCACAAAGTCTACAAAGCCGTTCACTCCTAACAATGTTTAGCCAACGTCCTTCCTCAATGCCAAGTCTATGAGAGCTAATGCGGTGCTGAGCGATGATATGTCGAAGAGAGATTGAAATAGGTGCCCGGAGGTACTCTTGTTCACAATACACCAACATGGGGTTGACATGCTACTGATAGTAAGCCATCTTGGTCTTGGGTTGAGACCATATAGCGTGTAAAAACCTTTTTTGAATCAACTCCCGAAGAGCAATAGGTGGAAGGTCAAAATCACGCTCAAAAATGTTCCATCTTCCACACCAAGCCACCACATCAGCATACCAACCAAATGAGAATGTAGCTCTTAGAGCTTGACAAGGTAATCTCGTCTCTCCAAGGGATCTCACTCTTGAGACATAAATGATAGTCAAGTAAAGAGCTTCTGCTTCCACGGATAAGCAACCAGATTCAGCAAGGAGCATAGCATATGGTGTTTGGCATCTTACACCAAGCTCCACTTGTAAGAACACTTTTTGAACCTTCTCGATACGTTCCCAAGCTCCTTTCCTTGCACCAGGCCCCCACACTTGAACACCATAAAGTATCACAGGCAAAACCAAACTCCTGAAGAGAAACTTTCTCAAATCCCATGCTAAGAGATGAGCACGTCGACAACGATTCAAAAGAGAATACAAAGCTTTGTAATCAGCTTCAACTCTCTTATGAATGCACAAAGCCCAACTGTAGTTATGAGAGAAATCAATGCCCAAGTACTTGTAACTCTCCACTTGTTGTAAAACTTGGCCCTTGTAGAGAAAAGAATGTCACACTTTTGAACCCACTACCATCACCTTGGACTTCGAAAGGTTCACTTCCATCTGCATGTTGTTGCAAAAGACCTCAAGAGCATCCAAATGTCGTTGTAAACTCAAAGGATCACGTGATAGAAGGATGATATCATCAACATAAATCAATGCTTGAATGATATAGATTCCCAACTTCACACCTTCTCCTCCAAATTCAGCAAGATATTTCTCCACGTCATCGATGAAGATACCAAATAGAGTAGGGGAGAGAGGACAACCTTGAATGACTCCAATAGTGCTAAAGATCTCCTTTGATTGTGTCGAGGTAAGCTTCACATAAACTCGTTCATAGAGTTTAGAAACCGCTGCCATCATGTCTTTAGGAACACCAATGGCAACAAGTCTGTCCCATAAGAGCTTCCTAGGCACCCTATTCAAAAGCTTTTGTGTAGTCGATAAAAGCAGCATAGAGAGATTTACCATTTCCTTTTGACTTCTCCCAAGCAACACGAAGACAAAGAATATGATCAATGGTGCTAAAGGTAGGACGAAAACCTGCTTGTGAACGAGCTCTCACATTGGATCCTTCTGCCCAAACACTGAGTTTTCTCTCTAGCAAGCTCCCATACAACTTGGCAAAGATGTTGCCCACCATGATAGTTCTATAGTTGGTAACATCATCCTTCTTGCCCGACTTGTGGATGGGAATCACTTTGCGCATGAACCAACTCTTAGAGAAACCATGTACAGCAGCATCATTCAGAAGCTTGGTAAGTATAGGAATGAGAGAATCACCTCCTCATTGTAGTAGCTTTCCAGAAAGTCCTTCTAGATCCTCAGATTTTCCACTTGCAAGTCGTACTTCGTCCATTGAAAAGGTCTGCGGTAGTCCTTCACTTTGTGGCATACATGGTGCATGTGGAGAGAAGTAAAGTTGCTCAACGTAGGACATCAAAGCTGAAGGATCAAGACTTGGTGAACTTGGACGAGATGCTAAACGTCTCCAAAAAGCTTTGGGATCCTTCTGAAAATCAAAAGCAAGTTCCAAGCCTTTCTTTCTCAAGAAAGCTCTCTTCTTACGTTTGATCAACTGCTTGTACAAGGTTGTTGCTTCCAAGTCACAAGCCTTGTCTAGAGCCTTTAACCGAGCAAGTTTGCACTCTTCATCAAACCAGCCATTGCAAGGGTTACCTTTGAGCTTGTTGCTTGAGTGTTGAGAGAAAAACCGAGTTGCAATTTTCTTCAAGACATCCGTCAATTGTGTATCTCGTTGGTCAAGATTGTGGCTCCATTGTGTAATAGATATCAAATTCTCTAGAGCAGTTTGATAAAGATGTCTTTTCCGATGATCAAGACGAAGTCTAGAGATAGTGTTGCTCCCATCAAAACCTTTCAACTTGTAAGATGCAAATGAGCTAGACAAGGATAGTGAGAACAGTAGAGGAGTGTGATCAGATTCAGGTTGTAGATCCAAAACTTCAAATGCTGAAATGAGTGAACTATCAAGAGATGAGGAGAGGAGGTAGTCTACTATGCTTGATCCAGAGGTATAGACGTATGTTTTCATGTTAGAGCTAGGAAAACGGGATGTACCGTTCAGAATTTTCAAACTACAGATTGCTCCAAAAGTCAAGAAGTGTTCTTTCATGTCATTGGTGGATGTATCTAAGGAGGCACGGGACCATGTAGGATCATCATCTTCTTCAAGAATAGGGGAGTGGTCAAGAGCATAGAATTGTGTGAATTGGCAAGTGTGAACTCTAGCATTGAAATCTCCCACCACAAAGACCTTGCCCTTCTCTTGATATCTCAAAACATCAATAGAAAGACGATGGAAAGGTTGGCTCGTGCTACATGCTCTAGTCTGATAGATAGACATGTTCAAAGGTGCAAAATAGCAGATTGCGATATAACATGAAGATCTACTTTCTCCACCAAATCGAATCCAATGATATTGTCCACCCACATCCTGAAGAACCACTTCAACAAGCTGATCAAAATGAGATCTGACGTAAGTTGCAATACCTCCAAAACCACGTCCTTTATGTTGCTTGCGTTTGTTCTAAGTAGAGCCGATCAAAGTAAAACCATCCAACTCATGTACATTGTTTCCTTCATGTTCCCATGTCTCCACCAAGTTGATGATATCAGCCTTGTTCCAAATTGGTAAAGCGCTTGTGTACTTTGACTTAGTAAGCCCATGAATGTTCCATATCATAACTCTAAGGGTCGAAAATTGCTATTTGGAAGCATCTCGTCTCTTTTGTGTAACAACAGCACATCCATCTCTTAAGAAAGCAATGAACCCTCCTTGTTGAGCCTCTTTTACATTCACAAGCTCCTTCCCCTTGGCTTCAGCTTGTAGCGGTGTGAGATCAGGATCCAGACAGATCTATCTCCCCTTATAATACAATATATAATATATATTTACTTGACTTTCTCATTATAAATTTCACTAAAAGTGAAAACTAATTAATGTCATCTAAAACAAGGCTTTAGAATTTCAAACATCAGAACGTAGATTATTACGAAACCCAAATAGACTTCATAGAAACGGTTCAGTCAGGTTGAATTAATTAAGTTTCTCTAATGGTTATGTTTGAAATAGTAAGATTCGAAATAGAATCAACGGAAAGATTATAGAACCGGCTGAAATTTAGTTAAACAACACACACTTTGACATTTTCTGACAAAAGACTACATTACGAAAAGCTAACTCGAACTGCTGCCGAAAACCGATAATTTCCAATGAACCTAGTGGAGATTCCGCAAGCAGAGCATATTCTCTTGTCGAGACTGACATGAAGCAGACCTCCCCGACGAGAACTCCCGGCTCCGAGCGTGGTAAAAATGGGCCTAAAAGTAGCTCGTGGAGCGCTACCTTTTAGGCCCGTACATCGCACCTTGTCTCTGCCGACCGACTTCCATGCTCTGACTGTATGAAAACCTCTCTCGCCTCTCGAATATGGCACGTGTTGCGTAAAAAGAAACAATGTGAGATGGACCGTTCCAATCGACTTGCATGCATGCTGACACGAAACTGGTCGAGCTTTTCCTTATCGAAGAATTCCGTCTTCGTAGTCAAGTATGCGGGGCGTACGTGATACATAAAATGAATCACTCCACGATCAAAATCAACTGGCAAGCACCAACGAGCGAAACACGATAAACTGCACGGATCCTGAGGAACCCCATTGACTACTAACCGGTGAGGGATTCGGAAGGGGATGGTCGGGCATGGACCTGGTGAAGTGCTCAGTAGTGAAGTTTCATTTCATTATAACTTGATAACTTCACGAAACTGGTTAGCCCGGATCATAAAGTGTAAGTTATTCCAAACGGCAATTCTACCCGCTTTCAGAGAGAACTCCTCGACTTGGGCCCGCGCTCTAATGCTCTGGGAACTAATGCAGCCCATGGAAATGCATTGATCTCTAGATCCTTCGACGGATCTCAACCTGCAGCTCAGTCAAAGACCTTGGCCGATCAACTTTGAACAAGCGTGGCTAAAAGGTGTGGCCCTCCTTGACGAGACATGGTCTTCACACGTACAAGAAAAGAATCCAAATCATCAGTTCAGGATCCTCGCTCAATCTCTCCCGGAGATAAAACACTGGCAAAAAGCAAGTATTCAAGTACGGTGTCGTTAGACACGTAAAAGGGAATGGAAATGTTGAAATTGATTTGGTACAACTAGAGAACGTTTCAAGCTTACATAACAGAAGGTTGCTCAATGTGATCAACCATAATTCAGGTGCAAACAAAGGTTTCCACGGCCCTGAGCTCTACTTCTTTGACAACACGTGAGCACCCAGCCCAGGCACTGGACCCAGCTTGCAGTATCATCTAATTTGGATCTCTACAAAATTTATGTTCCGGTACAGAACACATATGTTGGTAGTCATAGGCCTAGGGGGCCCAAGCGATCTGCACTCGTCGATCATGTTTCACTGTGTTCAACAAAGGCAGCTGGCTGAGCACATACTTGTAGTAAAGCCGCGCACGTCAACCAAGTGTGCGGTAGTGAAGAATCTCTATTGCCACTGTTGATTAGTGCCAAGACTGTACAGCTGAAACTACTCCATACTTGCGTTCCGATTCCTCCTAACAAGTCCCAGAGATAAATCCACAATGGGCTTCAATCTCTGGCATCTTGACCCAGTTTCATCTAGAGCCCATCGGTTCGCAACTCTCTTTTCCAACCCCATAATCTGAAGTCGAAGTCGACGGTAAATACCAGAACGCCTCGAAAACGTACTCCTGTACTCGTCAAACTTGTACAAATTACACTCACGGCGCCACTTGGCTTCCGCAGTTCTGCGGAGAATACGCAGCACTCGCGCTCAGGTTTTCGAGTACGTGGCAGAGGTTGAGCGGTCATGGCCATGGTGAAGGGATAACAGTATCTGGTACAATGAGGCCTCTTCCCCCATTTCTGCTTCAGTACAATTGTATATGTTATTCCCCAGATCACCAAAACAAACGAGTCGAAGCAAGCACCGATAGGAAGAACGCTACTCTCATCTTGACGTTCTTCTAGGTACACCCTTAGATATGGCGACTTCGGCATGTGGGGGAGATCCATCGCTTGAACTCCGGATCTTATTCCGCTTCGTTACTCTTCCATTTGCTGTACTGCAATTCGGGCATATGTACTCAAGACCATCCGTCTTGGAGTATTCCTGGAAAAGACATAGAAGTTAGACCAAACGGAATGGGACACACATGCATCCGTCTTCTTCTCACTAAGTCCAAGATATAGCATGCCCGACAGGAAAGAATTAGCGGCACTGTTCTCAGACCGGAACTCAAAACCCATGAATAGCGGTATTATCAAAAGAAACAACGAGCACAAAACTCAGAGAAGACCTTACTAGCATTTGATACTAGGGGAAGATCAGGGCTATGGTGCAATACATAAAGTCTTTACCTTGAACGTTCCAAGACCAGTACGTTTGTCACACCCAAAATGAGCCCATTCTCCACAAATTCCACAGTTAACCCAGTCTCCAGCTGCACCACTGCGCAATAACGGTTTTCAGAGGTTCTCAGCGATTGTCCTCATTTTGCCCGCTACCCTAGGGACTGAAACTATCTCGAACTTCAACGAGGCTGGAACACAACAATTAACCAAACAAGCCCAGAGAAGAAATTTGCAGAAAGACAAGCAAGTGTAGACGACGTTGGTGAACAGATCAGAGTAGGTTATACCTGTGACATAATATACAGCACTCCCCGTCAACGTCGTTGTGTGCAAGTTCATACTCTAGGAGATATGTTTCGTAGTGCTTCTTGAGCGTATTGCCAACACCCTGTCCAATAAATATCGATAAGCTGTGACAACTCCTAACCACCAGGAACAAACAAAACCGTGGAGGGATCTAGGCCTGACCGACACTCTACAGGTCGACTGATGGAAGAGGAACAAAATGTACGTCGAAACATGTAGATGTATACGGGAAAAGAATCCAGTCTTATTCTCCCAAGCTACAGGTCTTCAAGTCTGAATAGTTACCGTCATTTTGTTTGTCAAAGTATGATTCCTCATTTTGGAAAACACTTGACCTTTCCAATTAATGCCATTGCCAACATGGAACCCTCCTCTTGATACCACCTGGACGATATGTAATGTCAGCCTCTCGTAACTACCAGGCGAAACATCTCAATCTAGTCGGAAAAACCACGGCATACAATCGTGCTCCAGAAGCGGTGCAATATATGTAAATTTCAACGGATAGATTAACGACAGACCAGATGATCGAGTCAACGAAGGTACCTCTCTGTACAGGTTGTACAGGTCTAGTCTCTTTCCGTTCAAAATAACTTCAGGAAAGGCCTCCGCCCCCGCAGGTGGAATAAGTCGTCCATGTCCTCTTGAAACCAAAAATTTAATCAAATCGGCAAGAAAGTCTTCCTGAACGAATGACATACAAGAAACATGAGTACCAGCTATTAACTGGTTAACTGCGGGGTGTTGCTAATCCCTCTTGTTAAGCCCAACATTAAAATTTCAACACAGAGACTACTTGATAATCAACTCAAAAACCATGATGCAATTTAAAGACACTGCGCTCTTAAGCGATTTGACAAGGATTACAGAAGATACAGGCAAGGGTAAGATACAAGCAGGAAAAGCTAACAGATTAAGATTGATACAGGAAGAAGGTACAGTACCTCCGCACAATCATCGATGGGTTGCCGACTGCAACCATGTGGCTTAACAAGGGGAGCATTTACTGCTAGCAAAAGAGAGGAAGGAGTGATTGCTGCGCTCTGACCGCCCATAGCAGGCATAGATGGTAAAGCACTTAGGGGACCCACTACTGAGCTAGAATGAGGACGTCCCACTTTTCCTGAGGTGCCGTTCGGCATGTTGACTTTCATGGACCAACCAGCGTGGGCAGTGGCCACTACAACCGCGTATGGATTGGCCCTTGGACCCCCCCTATGAGGGACTGGTTTCATGGCTTCCAAAAGAGCCAAATTTTGCTTGCTCGTCCTCCCTACTGTATATCTCGAGTCCGATTTTGTCGCTGGAGCTCCCGCAGTGTGAGTCCGGTTCTCAGACCTGTTGCCACCACTGCTACTGCTCTCTTCTCCATTTACAGCCTTGAAGGAAGAGGCGCCATCTTCGTCACTCAAACTATCATTTGAGCAGTGGCTACTAAAATGGAACAATTTGACTCGTTTCCGACTTGGAACAGGTGGCGTCAGCCAAGATGGCATAGGTCGGTGGGCTAGGTTGTTTGACAAGTCTGTCTCCTTACAACGGTCAGCTCTTGTGGAAGACAGACGCAATGTATCCTCCCGCTTAAATGCCGCAACGGCCGCTCCCTCTACTCCGGCAACTCCGAGAGCTACCAAGCTACGATAGCTTGACTCGGCTGAAAGCTGCCTGAGAACCTGTACGATCACAGATCCAGTTGAGCACTCCGGGTTAAATGATCGCGTTGCACCGAGTTACACTACAGTGCCTACACTCATGAACACCAATCAAACCTGCATGATCCTACAGGACAACACTGGCCCAGCACAAGATCCACCAGTTTGACAACAGTTGGTAACATCTGATCAAGAAAGACTAACCTGAAACTTCCAGCACTGTAATCGGGTAGGTTGATCGCAGTTATATCAATGTTAATAAGCAAATGGGCCACATAGCAGACAGCAAGAAGTATTACCTGCCCCGCCCAAGCAGGTGTAATGATCCGTAACTCAAACACAGTGGCCCCACACGCCACTGAAACTGATCTTCTCAGTTCGGCATTCAAACTTGATGCTTTCCTGTCTTCTGGACTTTTCATGATACGTACAAGGCGTGTTCTCTCGACCAGCTCCTTCTTTATGCTAGTCTCTAATTGCTGCAAAAGATCCCACGAACTTGATTTCAGAAGACATCTACGTATGAAGGAAAACTGCAGGTCTACACAGACGGAGGTATACAGGAGCACAGACAGAAGAACCTATCTTGGCATAAAACTTCCACATTAGCACCAGAACTGAGAACACTGGACGTGAAGTCAAAGACGAGAGCCCACTTTGCTCCAGAGCGAAAGTCCAACGCACCAGGTCATCGAAACAAAGTTGAGCGCTACCCGAAACCAAAAGAGGAACACGGGCATAGCTAGCAGTACAAATGTCACAGCGCATAGTTACAATCCCGCGGGCGAATAATGCTGCTGCCATAGGAGGCGGAGGAGCACTGCAGAGGCAAAACCAAGATATCAGAAACCGTCTTTCTGCACATCTAGTTGATAGACATAACTGACTCCCAAAACTGCTCTTTAACCGTCTTACTCGGACTACACAATATTCGGCACTTACCTGATCCGGTTGAGGAGCCGGACACCTCTGGCCTGCACACCGTAGCACAGAACAAATATGTCAAAATACGAGAAGGAGAAAGGAATACAATATCTCCAGTGAAGTTATCTTCATACGTCGAGAATGGCAGATATGCTCAAGGACCACTCTCTAGTATAGGGGTATCACGCAATTAGCCCAGCCAAGTACATATATATTCATACGTCGAGAATGGCAGATTTTATCAAGGACAACTCTCTAGTACAGAGGGGAGTTCGGGGCCAAGTACACAGTGAGAAGCAATTAGGGGCCGGATGTGCGCTAACAATGCCGACTGCTGTTAGCGAATTATTTTATAACCGGAGGGTGTGCCGATGGGAATGTGTAGTGCGAAGGACATTTCCAGAAAAGGTTCCCCTTGGTATGAAGTCGAATGTGACATAGCAATGACAAGAAAACAAATGCAATATGTACTGATGCAGTCTGATCGCTTCTAATGTAAAAACCAAATTTAACCCCTATGCAGAAATGAAGACAAACTAGCTTTGTATAATACAATCTTGAAATAAGCGAGGCTATCAAGGCAAAACGTACATACAGATAGCCAAAGAATCCTGCGCAGGAGAGAGTTATCTTCAGGAGAGAGTTAGTTGAAGTGAGTTGAGGAGCACAGATTTAGTGAGTGAATACAGGGAGGAGCCACACCGAGGTATTAACTGAAGACCGTATTTTTGCCCGTCCATCACTGATGCATTTAGGTACTGAGTAGGAAAAGTAGTCAATCAGATGAAGACTTAACCGACTCATCAGAGCCTTGTCGGTCCAGGAGTTTCTGTTCAGTTCCGGGACATCTGAGGGCAAACTCCCAGTCTTTGTGTAATGGTAGATCAGTGACCTTGGCAACCAAAATGACACATATCGCCTTGCCTAAACGTATGCGAAGAAAGAAAGCAGCAGCAAAAGGAAAAAGGAACTAGTACCGGAACTTGAAACTTGAAGGAGATCGGCGAAGGAAACTTTTCAAGCACCAGCCAAATGAGGTGGACAGACTAGACCAAGCCAGAGTGCACTCGGGCAGATGTCGTTCCAGGTGGAAGCGCTGCATGGACATATGCAGTACTAACTAGACTACGTTCTTTCTGCTCTGTAGACATAATAGAGCAGAAAGAAGAAAGCGTAAATAGACCGAGGTCGAGAAGCCTCTGGAGTCAGAAGGTATGGAGTGAAAAAACGAAAGTATGAAGTAGATCGGAACGGAGGCTTATATACCGAGAGCTAAGTACAGAAAGGTGTCCAACTGAACCCTAATGGCTCAGTTGGAAGGAGACTCGTACCTAGCCAAGATGCGGAGCAGGAAAGAACCAGGAAGGAGCCATTAGTCGTACGGGAGCAAGGCGCGAAAATACTCGGGCAATCAAGAAGTAGACGTAGTATGCAATGAATACAACACGAAGCGGGCGGAAATACTAAAGCAATCAAGAAGTAAACGTAGTGGGCAATAAATACAACATGAGTTGTATTTATCTCCAGTGAAGTTACTGATTGTCTATGTTGTATGATTTGATTGACACTACAATCACGAGAAAGTGCGGGTGTCAGAAGGGGACATGACGTGACAACTGCAGCTAGGAAAGACTGAAGCTGGTAAAATTACCTCGATGATCAAGAGACTACTCAATCCAACTTCCATAGCCTCCAACCAAGCCACATCCTGAAAGCATAATTTGATTCCGGTCAGATGGTTCAGTTTCTACCACGGCTGGGATGACAATATCTTCTAGACATTTTGAAATCACTTGCTCCTAACTCCAACATTTTCCACAGCCCCTGTCATCTCAGGAAAGTACAGGAAGACAACTTCGAGCAGGTAAAAGAATACAATATATATATATGCGGACGTCAGAACTTACCGGCTTACTTATTTCTGTACAAATGAGGAGTCGAACCTCAATCTCATCATCGAATATTTGAATCGCTGACATAGCAGCCTCCGCTGCTTTTGAGCCCTCTCCGTCGCTACACGCCTCAGGTGGGGGAAGCTCAACTTTAGGAGGAGCGTCTCCAAGAAGTTGGGGCCAACCATTTTTTACCACTTGCTGACCGTCTAGTTTAGACTGACAAGAAAAGACTTGAAAGCATGCCTTTGCTAGATGATAAGCATCATAACCTCCAGCTGCAGAGCTGTTCAAGTACCAACCAAGCACACGTATTAATACCCCGCAGATGTTCTAAAGAACTGTCAGTGTACTGAAGACGAAGAGTGCAGAAACACTTCAAACACCTACGCAAAGAATCAATACCTCTGAAGCGACGCAACTAGTCCTTGCCGAAAATGGAAGGCCAAAGTCCATGTCAACGAAGAAATCTTCCAAAATATGACATGTTTGCAACCCTGCACCAGAATCGCGTTCATAACTGTTACTCACGGATTAAGTTAGTCTACGAAGAATGAGTCTGCCAGGACTAGTGTGACAGAGTGAGGGGCAAAGAAAGGACCGGAGGCACAAGTAGTAACTCGCTTAGCAGCCACCATATTACTCGTCCTCCGAAGACAAGAACAAGACAAGAAATGCATCTGAAGACAAACAGAACTACTCACCAGCGTCTGGACGGCGTTTCCAAGTTTTTCTCCAGAAGGAGTTTCTAAATAGACCTTCAGGTATCAAGCAAAGGTAAGAAGTATCACAATCAGTAATCGCATGTAAATTAGATCACACCTCAAAAGTTTACGCGAAAAGGACTGTGGATGTACCAATGGACTTGACCCGGTCCTCGGATGTTTGTTATCTGGGACCCTCTTGCTCGAACTTTCTACTACTTTCTTTTTAGGATATTAGGATAGCAGTACAGGATTCCCTGACGAACACTCGGGACATAATTCGTACGGCAACCCGCTCAGTAATATTGTCGCTAGTGTTGAATTGTGTACGCTGAATTTCTCTCAAGATCGCCCATTTCTTGTAGGATCCCGAGTTTCTTACTCATTTGCTTGGGAGAAGTTTAATGTTAGATTCACTGTAACGAATCGGTGCTAACTAGATTTTGTCATACCCTGTTAATTTAGCCATTATTTACTGCCACAGAAATGTCCATGAGATGGTACGCATTTTACGAGGATTATACCGTGCTTAAACGTGACTATACACACACTCAGCAAGCTAAGATACGAACCTCAAAGGTGGCACTGGAATTTATATGGACATTTAATTGTCTTCACACACATTCTGCTATTGCACAACCTGACTTCAAGATAGTCGAAGGGTTTCAGTGTGGGAACTATGTGGTATGGATCTGCAGCAACTGGATTTTAATTCCTACTATTATAGATACTTCACCGGTCTCTGTTGACATTTCTGCGGCAGCTTTTCTGCGTACGCCACTATACTTGCACTTTTTCCGACTAATTTCAGCTATGTGGAGATACTACGTACGACTTTAGTATACGCTCTTGTAGAAATTGTAGTACGGTGCAGGACACCTGTTCTCCCCAGGATGTGACTGCAATTGTTCGTAACACGTAAAACATTATACCAAGTGTTCCGTTCGTCAAGCGGCGAGCACGACTTTAGTGCTATACACCTTTACCCCTCGCAGGACTCCGTAAAGGCACGTTTCTGTTACACTGATCACATATAAAACGTAAGATCAAACACGGGATACTCACCAGATCAGGCAGCTTTGCTCCAAAAAGATCGACGATATCATCAGGCGTTGAGATCCTTGAATCACCCACAAGAAATCCTCCAACGTCATCCTTTCCAGGAATATGTTCACCGTGGAAGGATACAAATTCAGGATGCAAAATTTCCAACTTTTGCTTGAGTTCCTCTCTGGAAGGATACTCTAGGATAATCACCTGCCAAGGAAATTTGACAAAAGATGAGTACGAGCGACGAGACGCCCACGAATTACACACAAACTGCTGCCCCATGGGCCTTCCAGATAGCTTAAACCGCATCATAAAACATTTCAGTTCTATCAGGAATGAGATTTACAAGCGCGCTTAGGTATATTTCAAGAATCATGAATACAAATTAGCCCATAACAAACGAAGTAACGCATAAATAAACGTGTTCTGTCGCTCTCACGCAATTAGAAAACCCAGTGACTGACTCTCCAGAAGCCTAAAATGGACCGACATCCCTTCATTGGAACATCAAGGTTCCGACTCCGTATTCAGCTATACTTAATGCTCCATTCCCGTTACGAGTTATCATGGCGTTTGGAACCCATGCTGTTCTCATTCTGTAGTGGTAGAAGAGAGCTTCAATAAGCACCAGGTACAGCCCTGATCAAACAACTTACAAGCAGAACCACTTACACTTGAAAACTCTTCTTTATCGAAAATTGACAAGTGCGTTACCAGTCGATTAACCCATATGACTGAAGCTTACTTCGAAGACCACAGAGAACTTCTGAAACAATCAAGGGAAGAAACGGATATTGAAGGAAAACGCGACAATCATTTACCTCCAGTTGGCCGCCTGATACGAGATCGGGGAAACCTTGATAAGCAAACACTCCTCTACCTGGAACTGATTTATCCTTCCCGGGTAACAAGAATGCATCATTTTCAAATCCGCTGACATTTGGTAGAAGATAAAATGAACCCTTTACGGCGCCCTCAGCCGTTGCAGCAGAACCATTAACTACAGACTTCCTCCCAAAAATTACAGCGAGCAGAGTGTAAACGGGCTTTCCGCGTCTAGAAGCGGCTGCAGAACGGGCCATTTCTTCCACATAATCTTATGGACGTCTAGGCGCTATGTGCCTATACCATGAACTAGCAACTTCCGGCATAAGAAACATTCAACTCTGTTTCCGATACTCAAGCCGTTCCCCTTTCCCTACAGCAGGACTGAGAAAGATCCCCCCGCCAATCCGACCCATGTGTGCTGGTCAGACACCGGTCGGAGTTACGCATCAGTTGTCACAAATTTCCAACTATAACAATGATCCGAAGGGCTCCTCCACCAGAAATCCCATCCTGAGAGCCAAGACTGAGAACCTACGCGTGCTATATAATCCCCCTGCGATTTATAAGAATCGAGAGCCGAGAAATCACTGTTAGCGCCCCAAGAACCAGCGACCGGGCAGCTTCCTTTACGATGGTAATAGGCGTTCAGCGACCCCACTCGTTGCATCGAACAGCACCGTAAGAAGACTCGAAAACAAGTCGAGATTGAACAAGGCGTTAAAGACGAAAAGCCAGACCATGTTGACACTAAACGGAGCCCCCGCATGGCGATGAACGATCGCCATAACCGACATGATTGGTATAACACCAACCCTAACCACAATGCTGCTAGAAGAGCGCATCGCAAGATTTCGGGCCGGATCCTTTCCATTCATTCCCTCCCTTAGTTCTACTACTTCTACTACCATTCCATTCGGCAGCAACGTCACTGGTCCTGGACTGGAATGGAGTGCTGTACCACTCCTCCAATTTAGCAAAAATTATCCCCGCGCCCTCTCTTTTCCACTATTCCCTCTATCTATCTGAGATTTCCGTCCCACCTCATCATCACGACTCACTTACTACATTACTACTATCCACTGCTGCCCCTCCTACATATACCACCACCTCAGCCCATCCCGCATGTCTTTCCTGTCTTGACTATCATTCCCTCTTTCCAACTCTTCCGGAGTCCGGACTCTACTACTTCTACGTCTAGTACATGATACTGCCTGCCTGCCTGCTGCCCCTCAGGCCCCGTCCGATTCCTGTCTGGACTAGATCATCATCGTGGAGGAGACTGTCGCCAGCAGCAGCAGCTGCAGCAGGAGGAGCCTCTTCCTTTTGTCTTTCTTATTTTTTTCCCTCATTTATTCCCCGCCCTCCTCGCCTTCCTCCTCTCATGAGAATTTTCTTCCACTCTCATCTCGCTCGCTTTTTCCTCCCTCATCCGGTCACCCCCCGTTCCCTGTTCAGACTTTTCCCCCGTGTGTCCCAATCAGCGTCTCCGTTTCGTCTGACTTCAACCAAAGCTCAGCTCAGCCCAGCTTTCATCCCCAGAGAGAGGCGCTTTGGAATCTTCCCAATCCGATCTTTCCACTTTTTGATTCATTACAACTCCCCAGCCCCACAGCAAACCATCCAACCAACCAACCACCACCTGGCTCTCGCTCCATCAAATCCGGTTTTCTCTCCTTCTTCTACACTCTGCTACTGTACTCTCTCTGCTACTATCCCGATCTGCGCTCACTCAGCACATCACCCGGCGGGCATCATACAATTGTTGTTCGTTTCCTCCTTCATTCATTCGCTCTTTAGTTCCGACAATCAAATCAATCCCATCCTCCCTCAAAACCAAACTCCTTTGCAACCCAATCACACATCAATCAAACAAATTACTTCCCTTCCAACTCTTTATCACCGCTTGCAATTCATATCTCACATCTATTCGAACAGCCCCTTTTCCAAAGATTTCTTATTCTTTAACTCGTACTCTTCACCGCCCGCCGGCGTCGTCGTCAACTCGAGGCCTCCCTGGTCGTCGTCAGGCGCTGACAACGACGGCGATCTCCTCCCTTTCCTCTCACGGAATCTGCACTTTGCGTCCGGTCTACCGCTTTCATATCCGTACATCTTTTCTCGCTCGTATCCATCGACGGTCCCCACCCTTTGACCTGACAAAACGATTCGAATATTTTCAGTATCCCGGCGACGCGACGGACGATCCGCTCCTGGATATTGGTTACCTCGATGCCATACCGAGGATTTGCCCCCGTGGTAATACGAGCCCGGGAAAATGAGCTACTACACCGCCGAGTCACCGGGAAATTGTCATTTAATAAACCCCCCTGATCCTCTGTGTTCAAATTGTTTTGAAGTAGCAACAGATCGCGGGCGCGGGTTGTCTGTGGGCAGCGGGGCCCGCCCGGCCCCGCTGGCTGGCTGTCATACTATGTACCTGAGACTTCGCATTTCATGAGCCCAAGTCAGATTGATCGGAGAAGAGTCATTGCCATAATGGTCGGCGTCGGAAGCGGTCACACGCGCCGTTAAAGTTCGCTTCACTTCGATCTTTCCTTCCTCGCTTTATCTGGAGCACAGCAGCAGCGTCTGGTTTCGTGTCATCTTTGGAACGTCGGTCAGAACAGCGGGAGTTCCCGGCACTGTAAACTCCCGCTGAATCTGGGGCCGCTTGTAAAAGGTGAACGGCAAGAGAGGAATCAATCCTACTTGTGTGAGTTATGATTGCTCTCGCGTGCATGATTTGTGGGGTTAGTGTGAGTGGCGTAGCGATCAATCCTCTCTTCATTATAAATTTTTTTTCTCCTTCTATTTCGTGTTTCACAACAATTTTCCGGTTGTTTCTATAGGTTGGTTCTTGGTAGGAGTTTCACTGAAGCTCTTGCATAATTCCTGCACAGCGATGGCCTGGATTGAAGCAGGGTTTATCAAATCAAGTAATGTCACTAAAGCGTTAAAGAGTTCCGACGAAATGAAATGAAAACAGGCAAAGGCTGCAGAAGGTAGTTGTGGTGGGTGAATGTATGCGTGGACAGAAGCCGTATTAGATGTGCTCATGGTAACGCTTGTGCAAGGGAGTCAATAACCTGGAGGCCGGATGCGCGATGGAAATAGATGGATTGGAGGTCTGGAAATTGGTTCGGAAGGGGAAGTTTAGGTAAAGGAGCTCACAGGTGATTGGGACAAATTCAGTGGTGATTACAGGACGGATGTACAGGGATCACATTTCTTAAACTAGCAGACAGGAAGATCCGTTTTGGGATATGGGGCTCGGAATCATAATCTACGACACCTTGGTGGTGGGTGGATCTTTGATAGGTTCAGCGTGGGCAGGATTATGGTTCTTGAATAGGAAGCTGTATAAGGATTACGAGGAAAAGCATGCACTTGTGCAGATTTTGTTCGGTGTGGTCTTTGCACTGTCGTGTAATCTGCTCCAGCTTGTCTTGTTTGAGATGATTCCTGTACTATCGGAAGGGTGAGTTAAATCTAGCTTTGCCCAGTGAATATGAGGTGTAGAGTTCACGTTAGCTATACCGAGTGATCTTAGCTGTAGGATCAGTATCAGCTTGAAAATTAACAGTTATGGGCTTACTGTCCTCTGTGGTGACCCTGAGAGTTAGTTTGGTTGCGCATTGTCTTATAAAGAGGTTGACGTGAAGAAGGATTTGAAAGGTGGAGTATCTTGAAGATACTCAAAAGATAGCATGCTAGATCTTCAGCCTGTAGCCGGTATGGATCGTCATCTTCCAAGCTTTGCAATCTGCCGAGAGATCATGATGATTTGAGATGTGCTTGTCAAGCCTATATTACATGATGTAAGCCTCCTCTATGGTTTCCCAGGAGAAGAAGCATGTTTTAAGTTTTGGTATTGAAAGCTAACAGATTAAATAAGGGACTCTACGTGTTCACTGAAAATTCTTTCGTTAAATGAGCTAATAGCATCTAACGGTGCTATAATGACCTTGACCAACCTGAAGTTTACGCTAAACTTTGCAGTCGATGCAAGTATCCAACTGATGTCGAAAGCGACTCCGCTCAATCTTAGTGAAGACTAACAAGCCAGAGTTATATGGATCTGTCGAAGCTAACTTCATGAAAATATCTGGAGGAAATTAATGAGTTTTGCATCTTTGGGTTTTCGGGAGCATACAAATTCCTACCTAGGCGTCATAATCTAAAGTTGTAGTCTCATTGTAGAATGTCATTGCTCGTACTGGTCTCTACTGACGCTTGATATATAGACGGTGTATAGAAGGTGATTTAAGGAGTAATTTTAAACAATCGGGCTTGCCACTTCATGATCGGAGTGAGAAACCTCCGCGCCATCTTAAGTTCTGTTTGGACCAAGGGAACCAAACCGAAGAAGGGGCTTCTTTGTGCAAGAGCAGTCAGCAGCTAATAAGGTTGAAAGGGTTGATCTGCAAGTGACGCCGCGTTGAGTTGTGAAGTCTATATGAATACCAGCTACCCAACTCAACTTTGGCAAGAATGTATCTTTGCATGACCTGAGCTACGGTCGTAATGAATTTGTGGAATCCAAAAGTCCACATACCGGAAAGGAGCAACGGACTGAGTAAATGTCACGTCTTTGAGTGGACCAAGGGTTAGGTCAGGGTGTGGCTCTGACAGCTGGGTTTCACGTCGAAGTGTGTAGATATCTTGCGGTCCTCTGTTAATTTGCATGGATCGTTGGCATCTCTGTCGGCCTTGCGCAAAATGCTTGTATTGGCGTAACCCACTCTTGATCTTTCTGAGAGGTGTGTACTAACAGAAGTATTGTCCTCTCTTTTTTGCAGTGCTCGTTGGGTAAATTGGAAGCTTGATCTTTTTTGTCTGGTTATTGTGCTCGTGTTCGTTCTTCCCTACTATCATTGCTACCTAATATTACGCAATAATGGTGCGCACATTTTTCTGCCTGCTCGCTATGGACTCGTCCATTTTAACTGACGTATGCCTTCCTTCACTGTCTCTTGGTTTACTGTTAATCGCTATTGAGTGCTCCACTCGTTTTTGGTTTAGGAGTTGGGAACAAACGAGCAGCAACAAGTGCAGTAATGTTTCTAACTGCTTTCCTGTATGCCTTCTGGCGTATGGGCATTCACTTCCCCATGCCATCTCCAGAGAAAGGTACAACTCTTACGGACAGCAGTGATTAATGTTTAGGGAATGATTATTGGTGAAGCGTGTGGAGAAACAGTCGTTGGTCTTGGTTTAAGGTCATCACAACATTCAGTGTTCAGTTTTCTGTCGTTGATTGACATAAGATAAAGAAGAACTGCTCGTAATCTTGTCCACCCTTGCAAGCATGTTTGTGTCCCGACTGTTTGCTTTGGGCATGCTGATCTGAGCTTCATTTAGCGAGTGACTCTGCATAGTCAAGCTGGCTGGCCTTTATTACTTGTAACTTGGAATTTGAGTGGGTAATTTGATATGTCCACTGAATGCGAAGATTTTGTTACCAGGCCTGTTTACAATGGCACAACTCGTCAGCCGGCTTGGCGTAATTGGTGTTACCTTAATGGCTGTTCTATCCGGCTTTGGAGCTATTAATCTGCCCTACAGTTATTTGGCACTGTTTACAAGGTATGAGAACCAGCTGGTGCCCACAGGATTCCAACGGAGAAGTACTCTTGAGAATTATTCTAGGTTTTAGACTGCTTGAGTCTTTAGCCCTGATGTTTACAATACACGTAGAACGGTGTAGAAGTCGGAACCATCAGTCGCTGTCCAAGGCAATTAGCACGTCAGGCTCGTGTCGGATTTTGACAAATCATATCCGCAGTCCTGTCTAGGAGACGGGGTTTTACTCGAGCACCTGGTCTAATGTTTACTTCGAGAGTGTTAGGTTATCCCCGGAGCCTTGAACTAGATCATGCAGTTGATGACTGGTGGATTGGCAGGGAAATTGATGAAATTGAGATTGCTGCTTTGGAGAGGCGTCTACTTCACGCTCTTGAGATGTCCCTGGCCAAGAAAAAGAGGATCGTTTTATCTCGCAAACATATGGAACGTCTCCAGGTATCCCAGGAGGTAAGGAACAAGAGCTTGTACTCAAGGATATGACCTGTGAAATCTAGGAATAACTCTTTCTCCTTAATTGCTGTTTATTTGTTTCAGTCGATCTGCAAATTTCACGGTCGGGAGGAACTAAAAGTATATAATGGTACACGGGTAAAGGTGTCTTCTGAGACAACAGTAACTTCCCCCGCACACTTGGGTAACCCCCAAATAGTTTTGAACCCATGCAAGTACAAAGTGAGTAACAAAGAGTGGTAGCCCTAGTGGAACCAAACGTTTAGTAGAACTTACTGTAGATTGTTAGCTATAGGGGTCAAATCTGGTTAAGAAGTTGCTTATTGTGGTGTCTACCGCTCCAGGCTAGGACTAAGCTTCACATTTCCACGTCACTTAAACTGTACTTGCAGCAAGCTGAAGCGAAGTCTTTCATGAAACGACTTGTCGGTACGGTTGTACGAACCGTCCAGGAGGATGATCGCGAACAAGGTAAATGTCGATTGCTAGCCATTCATCTTCAATTCCCAGATATGCAATTTGCAGTGGGTGAGGTTATTTAAGAGGGTATATAGCCTGTCCCTTTCCGGCAAGTTACATGTATTCGTGGCCTGCCTGCTTGGAGTTTGTTGCTTTGGCTTAACTCATAAGTCTAGTTCTAGTGATTTAGATAAATTTATTACAGATTCGCCAAGTCTTTGAACCTTCAGATTCTGCTCACCCCGCAGAAATAAGAGCTAACGAGGAGGAAGTAAAGGCATTAGAGGAGCTTTCAAGGCAACTTTTTCTAGAAGTTTATGAACTCCGTCAAGCGAAGGTTTGCTTCTATTATCATTACTTGAGTATAGCCAACCCTACCAGGCCTGCGTACGTTTCAGTTTTATCTAAAACGTCCACCGTGCTTGGTGTCCACTAGTAGGGTCCACCGTTTTTGTATCGATATGTGCTTTCGCTTTTCTGCATGTATTTCATAGGCTCCAGTATGACGGTCAATCCGTTTGTTGAAACACGCATTGATCCTTTTCAGCATTTGGTAGGAAGAAACATCGATTTTCCTAACAGTATACGACTGCTGAACGTGGCTGAACTAGAGTTTCGTTTTCTGGGCAGGAAGCAGCAGTATTCTCCAGAACTTGGAGGGGTCATTTGAACAACTTCTTGGGCTATGTATGTTCTGTATATTGTGTGTACAAAATGTTGAAGGTTAGTAATCTGAAACTCTTTCGAATACGTTTCTCTTTCTGCTCTGCCAGCAGCAGTTATGATGCAGATATCTTTTTGCAAAGTGACTTAAAGGTACTGCTTCTTCAGTGTTCGCATATTCAGGAGCTAATATTGCTCATCGCTGGATTTTGTTTGCAGTCAGCACAGAGTGTTCTGTTCAAAGAGGTAAGATGTTTAACGCGAAAAGGATCTATCTTCTTCCCGACTTGACCGTCTAAACCTTCAAAGACAATGGATGGTGAACTAGGCTCATGTCATAAAGTTTCGAAAGTGGATGGTTGAGATTTTATAGTACAGTTAGACGCTGAAGTTTGACTTCCTCTAGGATTATTCTAAATAAGGCCATATGAAGCCATGTTAGCCATATTATGAGAAGGCTAGAACATGTATTTGACCTTGAGATCCGAAAGCCAAGTTGACACGTGAACTCCAAAGCGTTTTGCAGTCAAACTCGGTGGATCCAGTTACACAAACCATCAGTATCTTTCTGCAGTTTTTTGATATTGGAATCAATGTCAACCTCTGGTCTCAGGTCTGTCTCTCTTTTTCATGTAATTAGAGTTGTTTTCCTTACATATATGAGGAGACCTTAGGATTACCGGAACATCTTTCTTTCTTAATATCATTCTTGAAACTGCCATATATATGTTGGAGTATATTGGTTGTTAGCTTTTGTGTGTTATTTCGGTTTTTCTGCTTTTAGCTCAATGGGGAAGAAGTATTACTATCTGCGTTGATAGATGTGATTGAATAAGAATATCATACCACAGACATATAATGTGGTATAATATGAATACAAATCGGCAGGGAGGAAGGGAGTCGCGGCACACATCACGATTTACCTGACGTGGACTGTTACTTGTCTCTTTGCAGTATATCTCACTTATATTTATAGGAGTTCTCATAGCCATATCTTTAAGGGGCTTCCTTTCCAACTTGATGAAGGTTAGTTCGATGTGCGAGTGTGATGCGAGTTTGATCGATTTCTGGCCTGGTTGAACCCGTTGTTCACTTAGCCGTTTTGACATATGATTGTTTTCCCGTTTGCTGTAATAGAACGAGTAACTTCAGGCTTTACTGGTTAAAAGGGGAAAACTGATTTTCTGCATTTGTGCAGTTTTTCTTCGCGGTTTCTGGAGGTAGTGGTACTTCCAGTAATGTCGTGCTCTTTTTGTCAGAAATTATGGGCATGTACTTCCTCTCTTCAATTTTGCTCATCAGAAAGAATCTGCCCATGGAATATAGGTATGTCAGTTTTCTCACAATGCAATCAATCTCTTTTACTCTCTGTAGCTCAGTCCCTCTATTCAGGATCATGTAGGTTGTTCTTTACTTTGGGCCCCTTCTTTCTGGTGTTTATTTGTTGATCTTCATCGCTGTCCAATTATGCAGGTCCTTGATCACCGATGTCCTTGGAGGAGACATTCAGTTCAACTTCTATCATCGCTGGTTCGATGCAATTTTTGTTGCCAGTTCCCTCGTTTCCTTGGTGCTTCTCACTGCCCATTATTCCTCACGGCGTGCTGAAAAGAATCCTGTGGATTGAGACGGGTTTTAGGTGATATCCTATATTTGCCTTTGGACCATGCATGAGACCGTTGGGAGGTAGGATTCGGCGCAGTTTCTCCATAGGCAGATCATCCTCTCTTCAAGCATAAGCCAATCCAGGTTAGTGTCACTTGTCGCATGTACCCAGAGACCCTGTATCCAAAAACTAGAGGTTCGTTTATCACCGATTCATTATAAAGTCGAAAGTGCAGCATCCACCAGCCAGGCCTAAGAGATATTAGTAACGTGTATAATTGCAGGTAGTATGTTATTATTAATCAAAGTAGAAATCATGGGCTTGGCTACGTGGCAACATGCAGACTTCGTATACACAAGTAGAATCATTTGGGATGTCATCTGATTGGTGACAAAGCAGTGCGTACTACGTCGTGGATCTCAGGGTTTACCGTTGTTCGCCTCTGATGACTTCGTCACAGTAATTGATTTTCTCTTCGCTTTTGTGGGGACATTGAAGCACCTGTTATATATCGTTCTTGGCGCTATACTTCTTCACTTGAAGTACACTGACAAAGATATTCGAAGTGCAATTATTCTTCCAGTATATCATATGTTAGAAATGTGATTCAGAGTTCAGTAGATTTTTCACTTCAGCAATACCTTAACCTAAGTTGCAATTGCTGCCTTAGTGGTTAAGCTCGAACCATCACTCTGCGTACATAAGCCTGCTTTCAAGGCAAACAAGGTACCTATTTTGTGTTCTCTGTTTGTGGCTGTGGCTTGTCCGAGTTCCTCTTTGTTTCCTAGTGCTTGTTGCGGAAACGAATTATGGTTTCAACATATAATCCTATGATAGATTGTACCACGTACAATCTAAGAATTCACGTCATATTGAACTTATTAACCATAACAGCTTCATTCCAATGTGAAATAACATCAGAATTGTTAGAAATGTTTACTCCTGGTGTCCGTAATGTTAGGACTCTTATGGTCGACACACACGAAGTCACTAGTGTGTGTATGAAGATGTGACCATTTTTCTTATCAGATGTGATGGAGCCCATCGATGGTCGATCGAGTATTTGGTTAGTAGCTTAAGGCTATGTAGATTATCATTGTAAATACATTCTCTACCAAGAGAGTCTCTTTACTCTATGCGTGTCTCGTATCAAAGTTTATCTTGTATGGTATCAAAGCGAATTGACTTATAACGAGATAGTTTGTATGGTCAGAATTTCGATGGAGTCTTTGTAGTTTCAGGTTATGTCCATTTTCAATGTACATGATCGTTTCTAGTACATACTTTATGAAGAGAGTCTCTTGATTCTATGCATCTCTCATATCAATGTGTATCTAGTATGATATCAGAGAGAATTTGACTTACAACTAGAGAGAGATTATTTGTATATTCAGAATTTTATTTTCGGATTGTCAAACTTACCCATGTAGATTTCACGTAGAAAAGAATGGATTCAGTATCCTCGGTTATGAATCCCTTGGGTCGGTTACGGTTATAGTTGTTTCTCCAACTTGGACATTCATGATGATTCGCATTGGTCTTTGAGAGTTAGTCTTTGAGAGTCTCCCAAATTAGAAAGAAAACGTATTTATGCTTGGAGACATCATATCATGTGAATTTTCAAATTGAAAGGTCTGCATGATTTGATCCACGACATTGAGACACGTTCATCCATCCTAGTAATTATATCTAGTGTGATTAGCCTTATTTTTTTATAATATTTATAACATAATTTTGTTTGAAGTTAAAATTTGAAAGTAATCAATAATTATGGTAATATTTATTGAATTAAGGTTTTGCATTATTTAATGAATATATGATGGTATAGTAATTATGTATTTTTGATTTTATTCTATGAAGACATCATCTTCAAGAAATATTATGATAACTCTATTAAATATCAATGAAGTTGGTAAAATATATCATTCCCAATAAAAATATTTAACATTTGTCATTGAGAACTTGATACTGGAAACAATCGAAACATCAAGATCTCTCAAATCTTTAAAAATTATTACTCACTTAGATCCACAGGTTGAAGATAAAAAAAAATCCATTTTTTAGTTATAGTTACATTAAATATAAACATTGTATAATTATTGTTTAACTTTAATAATGTTACTAACAGTAATACATGTGGAAGAGGATTCTTAGAAGTTCACTGAAATAGGGTTTGTAACACTAAATGTAGGCGCTAGTGTATGTTTGTAATTGCAATGCTGGTCATATTTGCGAAGAGTAAAGTTGATTGGGACATTAGAAACATGTTAGTTACGATAATTCTCAGCAGTTGAGTTTATAGTATGCACACTGATTACTCCTTACATTACCATTGTTGATGTATAGACAGAAATGAATTAAGATTTATGAATCTCATGTGGTGGATTTAGTCATTATGCTTCTTGGTGAAGAAATGACTCAATTTTGAACATTGGTCAAACAACTGAGTGCAATTGGTCATCTTGTGATCGATGACAAGACCATGATTCTTCTTTTGTAAGTATATCTTCGTCGTACAATACATTCGTGTATGTTACAAGGACCCAATCCTTTCTAACTACCTTTGTTGTCATGATGGATCTTCTAAAAAAGAAATATATCTCACTGAAAGACGATGTTGTGTCTTTTCAAGAACACAAAATTTTTCTTACAACCATAGATGCTTCATTTAGAATCAACTTCAATAGAAGAGGTATGAAAACATTGTTATCGATGTAAGCATTACGATGATAGACAAAGAAGAAAAGAACGAGCTCTTCTTGCCTCTGAATATACTATCGGAAACCAAAAGTCAAGTGAAATCCAACAATCTTATAACTATTTTGACAAAGACTAATTAGATTTGAAATTCTTTCCTATCTCAAATTAACAAGTAGCATGAATGAGATCAAACAGAAGTCATTTTGAGCAATTGTTTGGAGATGAACAAGACTGCCAACCAACAGCTTAGCCAATGATGTTCCTTTAGACCATCAATCAATAAGAAAATATTATTTGTCTATGTTACTCAAAATAATTCTTTTATTCTCCCAAATGATATTTTAAACTATTGAAATCAATAGCTCAAAACGTGGCTAAAATGAGTACCAAATCTAAGATTACACAAAAGCATGAATTTGAATAACCTCAAATATTTCCAACCAACTTTGATTGTCTCTGAAACAGTCAAATCCCTCGAAACATATCAGAATTGGATATCCATCCAAACGGAGCAATGAGAGCATAGCAAAAGTTATCTTCGATAATTGCCAACTCAATCCATGTGTCACAAAAGTCTATCTGGGAAGCTAAAGCTCTAAAACGTTGTCGTGCTGACTGACTATTAGTTGTCGAGAATGTCTAGCGTTTCTAGTTAAATTTGATTATATCAAAAATTCAAATTACAACGACGTGTTACCCTTGCTCGTTCATTTCTCCGTCCATACGATCTTGGTAGGTTCATATTGCTTTTTTTCTTATTCTCTCGACAGCAATTGCCTCTGCTCACAAGATCATCACTTTTGGATGTTCTCTTATCGCGCATATTTCACTAATTCCTAAAATTGCTTTAGACCCACTGTGAATATCTCTACAGAGTACGATCTCTTTTCTACGTCTGCTACACTTTCTATCTTTCATATTTCGTATTTCTGTTACCTCTACAGACACAATTCGACTTTCGATCAGCAGAATGTCCATAAAGAGAGAGGCTAGGGCGAGGAGGTCCAGCCTGGGCATGTCTATGATGGTGTGCCGGACGTTCTCTGACTTGGACACCTCTCTTTTTGTCTTGCTATCTGTTTTTTACACGGTAGTCTTTTTCATCTCTATCTTCATGGCATCATATACATTTATGCTAAATCTTCCACAACGAAGAAGCATATAATGCATGCATTGACTTGGGACAAGGATCGACTTGTGGGAGCTGAAGTTTCTGTCAAGGTGCTTATGAACAAAAGTTTGCATACATTCATCAGTACTGTCGACTATTGCTTTAAGGACGATTGAGAATAGCACCATCGATCGACGATCAAGAATATAATCGAGACGATGATTGCGGACGAGAACTTTTCATACTTCTTGGAGCTGCAGACGATAAAGATCGAGTCGAAATCACATACTACAACATCTTGAAGTACGCCCTCAAGTTCAATAGGTATAAGAGTCGTCATCCTCTATCTACGACTTTTCCTTGATGTCTTCGTGCGATATTGATGTCAAGAAAATATTCCGCCCCCCTCCTCCTCAAATGTTTCATGAAGCATGGTATCCAGAAAAGACGGTCCGAGACACTATGAAAATCTTTCACTAAGCCGCAAGACACCAGTCCTCGGGATATTGACAACATATTTTTCTTTTAACGAGAACAACGGGTGTCCGCATTGCAAGCACATGTACTTTGAAAAAACAATGGACGATTTTGAAGACGAGAGAGAGCGAGACGACTGTGAGAAGACAAGAGCGATTGATAACACTTCAGACGACGTTGTCGAGGTGCTTCTAGAATACATATCATGGCTAACACCTTTCTCCATTCGACGAGATCGGATCGATTGTTTTCCTCTACGCGTGTAGTGCAACCCACACATCTAGACTATAGTCTATCTATCTGTAGTCTATTATACATATCACACAATATGCAAGTAGAGACCGTGCACTATCATAGTGTTAGATTGTATATAAATATGAAAATATAAAAGACTGTGCAATATTCATAGTCTTCACTATGTGTCACACAGTATGGAATGGTAGAGTGTATGCGAGTACAGGCTATGGAAATAGAAAGAACAGTGCATTGTGAGTATTTCGCATTGCTCCGAGGCATGAACAATAACACTACGTCGAATTGTACATTATTTTCTGTTCTCTTCTACTTCCTTCGCACTGCGAGCTTTCTCTTGTATTGTCGCACTCCTGTACTGCAAACTCATGTATTTTGCAATTCAAAAAATAATCTAATCAATGGCTATCAAGATCTCAGGATCACTCCCAGATTGTCTCATTGGTTCATTCGAAATAACTCTTGGAGGCAGAAAAATAATCACACCAAAACCATCTGGAACTGTTTGTAAGCGAATATGTATGCCAATGATGGTTTTGAGAAATGGTCAATAAAGGAAGAGCTGAGATTTCAGGGATGAGAAATTCTTGACGGAGATAGAGCGAGAAGTCCACAGAGGGACGCGGAAGCTAGTAGTATACATGATTATTTTGGCAATAAATATTTGTTTGAAAAAAAGTTTTTGCAACAAGCAAACATTGCACTACTGCACAAAATATTTGTATTTATTTTGGCACTGCCTTGAGCACAATGGTAAGATAAACCTAAATTTACATTTAAATATTTAAATTTAAATACTTTTCAGCTGAACGTAACACATGGACTGTGAGAACAGAAATAGCTATAAGCGCTGTGAGTTGAAACTTAACCCCTTCTACTATAAGAGAAGTGTTCCAAAAGAATAACAAGTCGCTACGCATGCAATGGAATTGCAAGGGCTATGCGTTTGCAAGACCTCACAATCCTAGAAGTTGAAATCTGTGAAAGAGAATATTAAAAATGAAATCCATCTCATCTCACGAGTCTTAGAAAGTGATATACGTGAAAGTGTAATTCTAGAGATGTGGATGAATGTTAAAAAAATGATGAAAATTAATATAGTCTTTGAAAGCCGTGATAAGATTATCTTCGGATACTGAAAGAAATAGTTTATAATTTTATGTAGCTCACAACATGCATCTTTAAACATGTCGTCATATGGTGATAGAAACATGTATGCATCATTTATGCAAATATATACTTGTGAAGCTTCGGATCATTTTGAGGACAGTGATCCTAAGAATCTTCAGATTTATGATTATGTAGAAGTTTATGAGTCTTTGGACAGATTCGAAGATAGTGATAAGTTACAACTGCAGAAAAGAACATTAAGAATATTGTGAAGGTTAGGAAGGATAATTTCATACTGTGTTAATACATACATTTCAAAATTTACGAAAGTTAAGAAAAGATCATAAATGACATTGTGCTAGTTTTCAGTTTTTGTATGATGCAAATATTATTAGAAATGTGAAGGAGTATATTATGTCATAAGTTGTTGAAATTAGCTTTAATTCGATGCATATGAATTTGTATTGAATGATCCGAATGATGAGCGTATGAAGAAAATAAATAGATTAATTTGTTTAGCTACATGAGAATATATTAACATATGATTATTTTTGAAATGAGAAAGTATATCATGGAGATTGTGAGAGATGTTGTGAAGATTATGTACATTGGAGTATCAATTATATATAAGATATACAAGAAATGTAGACAATGATTTGAATCTTGAGGTCGTCTTGAGAGCAATGATGAATAGTTACTATGAAACAAAATATTTGGAATATTATGGATGTTATAATGAGCATGTTTATATTATATTGAACAGTTGTGTTCATCAACGATTTCTAGTTTTTTTCGTTCGTAGTTAAAGTAATGAAAAATGTATATTTTCTTAATTGTCGAATCATCGCGAAAAGATTTCGCTTAATGACTTGGTAATAGTCTAGAGTGAATCGTAATTGGGACAAACAATGAAAAGCTTGATCTGATATAAGAAGTTGTTGTTTGAAATTATCATCCTTGATTTGTCTCGCCGTCAAAGGAGAGCCTTGTAGTTTACTTTTCCTTACTCGAATCCAAGAAATGCTTAGAATTTTCTCGATGTAGATTTTGGACATCTTGAAAAAAATGTTTTGGTAAATGTCTAGCAAATTTATGAGTTTTGTATAATAATTCCCATGAAGCTAGTTTGTGATATGACATATTCGAAACGATTTGTTTGTTTCTTCCGTTATCAAAAACAAACAAGGAAAATTAGTCTCTTCACAAAATTAATCTTTGAATAAACTCTAAGGGTGATATCCCTCGCTAGGAGCCACAGTAAGTTTATACTTTTCATTGGCGTAAATCATTTTTGGATCTAAAAAGTTTGCAATAAATGTATCAGTGTTTGTTTTTGGTTCGTGATTATTTTCATCGAACTCATTATTTGTTTAGATGGTTTCTACTTCATCGAATTGGAGTTGTTCTTTAGAATAATTGTCGTTAAAAGTGTGAATCCAATTTTCATTCAGCTCGATATTGTGATGTTTGTATAATTGTGTAGCAATAAGATAATGTAAAGCTCGCATTACTTTGTTAGGTCGAACGTAGCTTGTTTTATAGATTGATTTTAGAGTCAGTTTTTTTCGATTTCCACTATGATAGAACCTTCTTCATCGGCCATACGTGGTAAAGGTGTTTGGACCATGTTTGTATTTGACGAGATATTGATAACACTACCTCTTAGATGCCATTGTTGGAAATCATTGTATATATGAATGTTTTTGAACATGACTTGCGGTGAGATCAATCTTTCTTCGACTTCGTTTAAACATTAAAGATATGGTATTGTATTATTATTGTAAACTCTAGATATCTCAAAGAAAAGAGGTATTTTGTTATCGTCTATATACCGCATACACATCAAACAAATCCTTGTATTATCTTTAAGCTGTTCGAAAGTTATGTTAGTTGTTTCAGCATAAGAGGAAATGAAATCGTAATGAATTTGATTGATATATTTTAAATTCTTCAAGAAATCAGTTTATAGCATATGTCACACGAATGATATGAAACGTAGAGTAAAGACTTGGAGTAAGTATCTACGTGTTTTTCTTCTAATGATAATTTTATTCGTTTTTTAGAAGTACGGTTAGATGTGTGTTAATTGAATTAGTCTTATTCATTATTCTGTATTATTTTATTTTGTCAGAAAGTGTCTTTTTTCATTCTAAAGAGTTGTATATCATATTGTTTATGAGATTGTATGAAATTCTTTATGACATCTCTTATGGATAAATACGGATATTTTTGATAGAATAATAAGAGTTCTAAATATAGAATGTTTCATTGGTGAGAGTCAATATCTTGCAAAGGATGGTTTACTTTGGTCTTTTGGAGATTTAGTTTATCTATATCTAGTTTGAATAGTGTTTAAGTCATTCTCATAAGTAGGATTTTTACTTATAAATTTATGTATTAATTGTACTATTGATACATTTAGATGAATTAATCGTAAATCTTGCAGTTGTTTCACTATATACTCCCATTTCTCAGTAAGAAATTCATCACGAATCAATACGATTGGTTCGCAATGATCGGAACTACCTTCATTATCATCATATAGAAGATTGAAAATAACATGATACGAGTTGTTGTTTGGAAATTGAATTATATTCTTTCCAGAAGTAGAACTGTAGATGTGTATATTTTTTTGTAGTATAAAGGATAAAGCTAAGAGACATAACGAATCATCCCACGCACCACCTTCTTTTGTCATTTTACCAACTTTGGTTATATATTCATCTACAGATTCGACACGATGCGACACTCTCAATTCATCTTCCATGAAATAAGATAATATCAATGAATCATGTGTATCTCTAGCTCTTGAGTAGATATTATAAAGTTCATTTTGAGTTTGATTTCGTAAAGATGCGGTAGAAGATTTATGATGCAATAAATATTGTATCGAATCAACATACAATCTCTTGTAGTATATATGAAATCTTCACGCTTTTTAAATTCAGACAAATCTTTAGACATCTGAACAGAATAATAGAAGATTATGTTTGTTGTTTGATAAACTTAGAAATTGTAATCCATGAAAATTATGCAAAGGTTGTAATCCACATACTTGATTATGATGATCGTCGTGCTGTTCAACTTGGGTTGTTCGATTATGGTTTGATGACGAAGTTTGAGTTCTCTTTCTTCTCCTCTGGGTAGTATTTTGAGCAAGAACAATGTGGACCAGAAGCACATAGATCATGTAATCTTGAATATTTACTACGTTTCATATGTTGCATTAAGTATAAATTTCATACATTTCCATTGCATGAAGATGTTTGATGTAATTTGTATAAAATGATGTCACGTTTTAAGAGTAATGAACGTTTCTGAAGTATTTACGTTTGAAATAATCTTGAATTTTCCATATAATGAAATTAAATTTTACGTTTCGATTTGTTTTTGTTCGCAAAGATGTTTGTGAATCACATCACGTATGAATGGTAGTAAATTTCGTAAATAATTGTCCTTTCAAAAGTGTTTCAAAAGCGTTTCAAAGCGTTTCAAAGCATTTCATAGCATTTTTTGTTTTTGTTTCAAAGCGTTTCAAAGCGTTTCAAAGCATTTTTTGTTTTTGTTTCAAAGCGTTTCATAGCATTTTTTGTTTTTGTTTCAAAGCGTTTCATAGCATTTTTTGTTTTCGTTTCAGAGCATTTCATAGCGTTTTTTGTTTTTGTTTCAAAGCGTTTCAAAGCGTTTCGTAGCGTTTCGTAGCGTTTCGTAGCGTTTCAAAGGCGTTTTTGTTTTTGTTTCTCCGTGTTTATACGTTTCTCCGTGGGCTTTCTTGTTTCAAAGCGCTTTTTGTTTTACGTTTCTCCGTGGGCTTTTTTGTTTCAAAGCGCTTTTTGTTTTACGTTTCTCCGTGGGCTTTCTTGTTTCAAAGTGCTTTTTGTTTTACGTTTCTCCGTGGGCTTTCTTGTTTCAAAGCGCTTTTTGTTTTACGTTTCTCCGTGGACTTTCTTGTTTCAAAGCGCTTTTTGTTTTTTGTTTCTCCCAGTTTATACGTTTCTCCGTGGACTTCATTGTTTCATACGTTTCGCACGTTCATAGAGTTGCACTTGTCAAGTTCTACATATATCATCGTAGGTCAGACTCCATTTGATCATGTGATATATACCTGAAAAACAACATCATCAAAGAAAGCGTTGTTGGAAAACTTCAGGCAATGTTGAATTTACCTTGGAATATATACAATTGGTATTGATTTACTTGAATGCTTAAACAAAAATGCTATAAAAAAATGGCAGAAATAAATTATATTATAAACTAGATACATGAAATTAACTACAATGGTAAAATTATAATTATGTAAAATATCAGATATATAGTGACAATAAATGCAAAAGACAAAACAGATCTTGAAGTGTTCAATGTTACGTATGTTTGTATAACTAGATTATTTAGATATAAAAACAGTTCTTAGAACTTTACCGATGTTGAAATTGTTGAAAAAATTCCCTGTATTTTAGGAGGTTACAAAATCTGAAATATTGGTAGTAAGCAATGCGCACACGCATAGCAAAAATAATCCTTAATTAATGTACATGCATAATACCTCTTCCATCTTTCAGACGGAGGAGATGATTATACATGCAATGAATCGGAGGCAGGGAACAGAAAAGCAAGTAAACCCTTCGAATCACCCTTCGAACTTTGAGACTTGAACAGCTTTTGAAGTTTGAAAATTCTCTACCACATCATCAATGCTAAGATAGAGAAGGAGAAAATACTGGAGAGTCAAGAGGATTCGAAAAGTTACAAGAGAGCTGTTGTTCATCTTGAGATTCTACTCAGATCAACTTATTCTTGACTACCTTTTAAATTTTTAATGATTTAAGTGTGAAATCATCAGGTGACTCTCACTACTTTACCAAAGTAACCTTTATATAAGGAGCGGATTCAAGACTAAGAACTTTGAGATAATTTCAGAACATTTCTACTATTGAGAGTGAGTGAAATAGTTAAAAGATAGTTCTAATTCTTATGTTATGATCTCTTTAAGAATATGCTTTATGAGTAGATTTTTACTTTGTATTAGTAATCAGAACTTGGAGGTCATAGCAGGTCTCCAGTAATCAGAAGAAGTCGACCGGGTAGAGGACAGAGGAACTGCGCTTATCGTGGTGCAATCCCTTTCACGTACACCGTTATCCACACGCCGTCGAAGTTGTCGATAAACCGGGCCAGACTCGGGTCAGTTTGGCCCGTTTCAGTCACAGACAGGAGAAAGCAGCAGAAGAGCGCCTGTCGGTCTCATCGGAAAGAAACAGAGCGGGTGCCTCAGCCTCCATTTTATGCTTGGGTTGAGAAAGGGTCGTTAGTAGATAGCCATGGCTGCAGCTCTGCGGTCTTCGCTTCTTGCGCACACAATTTCCTCCTCCCTGTGCTCTAGGGCAGCACCTTTGATTTACCATGGACTCCCTGCACTAGCCTTCCCTTGCAGAGTGAGTGTAAATTGTTCTTTTGCTGGATCAACAGATGCAGGGATTATCAAGGAGCGGGCGATTGCTGCCCATCGTTATGTCCGTCTTTTCAGCCAAGCGGCAATGCCGCAAGCCCCCGCCAGTGAAAGGAAGAATCTTCGATCCACGACTTGTGCAGCAGCGAGTGTTGAAGTTGGGGGTACCACGATTAATCGTGACGATATCGTGAGGGAGGATGATCCCACGAACAATGTACCCGACTCTGTTTTCACGAAAATTGGGCTGCAGCTGCACAACAGGGAGAATCATCCTCTGGGAATTTTGAAGAATGAAATATATAATTACTTTGATGAGAGATTCTCAGGTGAGTTCAGAAAGTTTGACGACCTCAGTCCCATCGTGTCTGTCAAAGCTAATTTTGATGATGTGCTGGTGCCAGTGGACCATGTGAGTCGCAGAATGAATGACACATACTACGTGAACTCTGAGACCGTCCTCCGATGCCATACCAGTGCTCATCAGGCGGAGAAGCTTCGTGAAGGCCACACGCATTTTCTTGTGACAGGAGATGTGTACAGACGAGATGCTATCGATGCAACTCACTACCCGGTTTTCCACCAGATGGAAGGATTTCGGGTGTTCACTAAGGATGAATGGGAGGCAGCGGGTGTCGATGGTACTACACATGCGTCTGATGACTTGAAGTCAACTCTAGAAGGGCTTGCGGAGCGCCTTTTCGGGAAGGTTGAGATGAGATGGGTGGACACTTATTTTCCTTTCACGGAACCATCGTACGAGCTTGAGATTTTCTATCAGGATAAATGGCTTGAAGTTCTTGGATGTGGAGTTGTAGAACAGGAAATCTTGAACCGAAATGGACGCGCTGGTACGGTGGGCTGGGCATTTGGACTCGGACTGGAACGCTTAGCTATGGTTCTCTTTGCAATTCCAGACATTCGGCTTTTCTGGTCAGATGATCCACGATGGACAAGTCAGTTCAAAGCAGGGCAACGCACCAAGTTCAAGACGTTTTCAAAATTTCCTCCGTGCTACAAGGATATCAGTTTCTGGATCAGTGATAAATTCTCTGAGAATAACCTGTGTGAAGTCATTAGAGGCATAGCTGGGGATCTTGTCGAGGAGGTTGTTCTGATCGACGAGTTTGAGAACAAAAAGAAAGGTTTGACCAGTCACTGTTACCGCGTTGCTTATCGGTCCATGGAGCGTTCTCTCACTGATGAGGAGATAAATGATTTGCAGGGAAAGGTAAGGGAGCAAGTGCAGAGCAAACTAATGGTAACTTTGAGGTAGTTAAAACAAGAATGCCAACCTACGGGAGCGTTTACCCAAGCATTATTTCAGTGACTATTGATGTACAGTTCTTATACTTTGTAAGGATTCTTTTCCAGAAGTTTCAGACTGCAACTTTGGAAGAAAGTAAAATTGATTGATATCTGGTCTGGTGAGTACACCTTACGACTCGGTGAAGTGTATGTAGATAATTGAAGGTTTTCGAAGGGCTTATCGCTTAACCATTGTGGACTAGATATTTAGTGTGGTGTAGACGAAATGCAACACCCCGTGCCAGTCCCTCTTCTCAACTCTAGTGTAAGCAAAGTTCTCGTGAAATTGCACCTTGGATTTCTGAACGCGAAGGCATGGCACTCGAAATATGGGGTTCCACTCCCCATGGTGGTTCCGTGTAACGGAGTACGCCCTGGGTTAAATTCTCACAAAGGGGAACTGAAAACCAGCTTCAACCCTGTCAATAACAGTTGTAGCCCTTAAGCATATCATTTACTGATTTTGATTGTCCGTAGCCCTTTGATAGTGTCCAAGAGACACAGACAGTAGTGCATGGTGTCATGTAGCAGAGCGCCCTGTCAACTTGGGTAAACTGTGACGTTTTGAGGCGCAACGTTGAAATCTCCAAAGCTGTCTTCAGGGCCCTTTTCCGGTTACAGCAAAAATGCGAATCAAGCTTATCAAAAGCTTGAACTATTTGTCGACATCCTGGGGGACGTCTCGGAGCTGGCATTATCTTATCAGCTTCTTAAACGAGAAGCTAATCAGTATAGAGTTTCTAGACATCGCCTTTGATATTCCCTCGCTGCGATGTCGCTGTATGAAACTGGAGTAATGTTCTTCAGAGTTGCCAGCTAATAGTAAACACTAATGGCTCTCAGCTCCTAAAATTCAGGCAAGCTGCAGTACATCCATAAGACTTAGGTAGTAGTGTGCAGGGCTCAGGGCATATCCTTTAATTTTGATCGACGTCTCGTCAGTTACGACTGACGAACCCACTGCTAAAGTTATCTTCAGTTTCCACTGGAATAAACTATCTGCATTCTCATCATTTCGCAGAAACTGGGTGAAAACGAGGAATAGTTAACCTTTGCTCATAAGGTGAAGGCGGTGTAGAGAACCAAGGGATCGAATTCGGAATTCATCCAATGATTCCATCATGGTAACACTGCTTCTCCCTACCGTTGCTGCGTTTACACTGGTTTCATCTTCATTGTGCGGACAGATGAGGTGAAGAGCCAAACTGAACGACTTTGAGAAAACCCTTATCGGGCCATTCAGAGCAACTTCGGCAGCTTGCAAGACGGTCCGGAAAGAAATGGAGGAAGATGACGACAGGAAATGGCTAGAGGAGGCAGAGGTGATGAGCGAGGTGCACGTCGGATGCAATCCCAGCTTAGGTTCCGGCGTGTCTGTTTTCGCAATCTCGTCATCGTTTTTAGCTTGCACTGGAGGCGGAGATAGAGAGGGGAATATCATACAGCAAGAGGAAAACTGTGAAGGTGCTGATCAAAGCCCCGTAGGGACCGACGAGCACGGTGATCTTATCCTACCAAGGAGAAAGAGGAGACGCGAGCTAGCGGAGGTCACGGGGAATTTTATTTCTGTTCATCATAACCTTTCGACTCGCCTTTCAGACGTAGGTTTGCAGGTTTGGAAAGGAGCATTACTGTTATCCGACTTAATCTTGCATGAGATGAACTCAACAGAGTCGTTCAAGGATGCAGTCGCCATGGAGCTGGGAGCGGGGACAGGGTTAGTCGGACTCATCATGGCCCGATTTGCTCGTCTTGTCTTCATAACCGACAGAGGGACTAACATTCTGGACAACTGTACGCGTAATGTGGTAACAAATTCAAGCTCTTTGAAGCACGGGGAGTCCAGTGTAAGAGTTCGTGAATTGGACTGGCACAAGCCTTGGCCACCTCGAAACGAAGGATCCAGCGAGTCTATGATTACATACCACTGGACTCCGGACGACATCAAATTTGCTGGGGAGGTCTCCGTGTTACTTGCGGCCGATGTGGTGTACAGTCCTGATTTAACAGATGCATTTTTCAACTTGCTGCATGAGCTCATGCCTCTGGGTTCCAGAAAGATTCTTTACCTAGCGATGGAGAAACGCTATAATTTTAGCTTACGCGACCAAGATGTCGTGGCTCACGATTACGAGCACTTTCGCTCCTTCTTCAACGACGACAATAAGGAGGGAAACAACGAAGAAAATGAGGTAGATGTAGACAGCCATGGCAGTGCGAGGCACTTCAGAGGGAGAAAGATCGATATCAGTGAAATAGGACAATATGTGTTGAACTATGATCGTGGAAACGACCTGGAACTGTGGGAAATCAGAAGTCAAGAATCCTGAAACTGTCCACCGCCCAGAACTGGTCTGCGTCACCTAAAAAGTCTTTCTTGATTCTCCATATGATCAATCCGTGTGATGGTTTAAAAACAGATTTTCAGTCCGGTAGTTGTAAGACACAGTAGTGAATTCCCTCAAAGTAACTCCATGCTTGGGTGCTGAGCGGGGAAGCCAGCGATGAGTGTGAAGTAAAATCATGCTGTATCAAATTTTGCCCCCAAGAAACTGGGTAGACAGGGGCCGACCTGAGCGTTTAAAATTGGTGCACCGTACAGTATTGGGACTGACTCGGATCCATTGAGTTTAATATATTACACTATACGAAATACAGCGAGCCTTCGTTACTACAAGTACAGCGACTGTCATTACCGTCATACTGCTCCTCGACAAGCGTATTTGACAAAGTGCATGCTTGTCCACAGAAATTTGCTTGATCAGCCCCCTACTAAGTTTGTCGAGTTTGTCCGGGCCCTCGTTACTGTCATCTGGCTTGATCGGGCTGCTGACTGGCCAGAGACCGTAATCCGGGTACTCGAGCCAGGTCAGCTTCGTTGATCCGATTGTAACATGAGATTATTAGGCGTTTGGCGTGAAGCGTGACTAGAGAGCGGGCAGTTCACGATGTAGGGGCGATTTGAAATTCATTTTCACGTTGCTTTCCTCCACTTGAACCACGATCGCGTGTGGTCTAGGGGCATTTTGACATTCATTTTAACTTCGTGCAGTTGACAGAAGCGAGATCGCAGGTGAAACAAAGACACAATGGACAACAATGATCGAACTCTAGAAAAGATTGAAACTTTATAACTATTATAGTGTTGATCAATCATTCTGCATCTATCAGTGATCGAGTTTTCGTGCCAACACCTAATCTATGGTACACGTCGGACGCATATGTGGTCGAAACGCTGAATGACACGATTCATGTACCGGGAATACTGTCTCTAGCAAGTCAAGGGCCCCATCAAGCAAAACAGCAGTAACAAGGTTATGGTCAAGCTCGACAAACTTAGTAGAGGGCTGATAAAGCAAATTTTTGTACTTGTCCACCTGCAAATCCAGGTCTTGATAAACGCATAGGGGCAATTACGAACCAGTCGAACGAAGTTGAAATTTGCTGTCCTCAAGGTCGGTTTCCACAAGATCCACTGGAGACACCAGCAGAAACTTTCAAGGTTTGAGTCCTTTATAACTCATACTCTTTCCCATCCATTAGGTATTCATTGCATCGCAATTACAGTATCATGCGGAACCTGACCTCCCTACTGCTACTGTAGATCGTTACGGTAGTGTTCCTTGTCTTCAGACCGGGAGAGAAAAATCGAGACGGAGAGAGAGTCGGGGAGTAACAGTCCGATGGAGAGAATCGCTGCAAAACCTGGAAACGCGAGAGGAAGAACTTTAGAGCCGGATAGATCGTTAGCAAGGTCGCTCTTTCTTCTCTTCCTTTAGGAGTTTTGGGTTCATCGCTTTATTCGACTCAAGACTCGTCCTTTGCTACATACCTTAGATGTTCATCGAAGGTATCTTTAATGAGACAATGTGGAGCGTAAGAATAATGGGTGTCAAAATCAGGGGCATCATTCCTCAACGACGAAATCAATTTCAGTCGTAAATGAAAGAACGGCACGCCGTGCTTTTTTAGAAGGACAACTTTGTTTATAATATTTTTTTCAGTCGTAGCTCATTCAAGGGGGTCACAAACTTACCCGTCCGAAATATATGGATGTAACATTGAGCAGTTCTTTCATTTCAATAGTGTAAACGGTTGTCCACACAACTTGAACTGATCATTACAGCACACCAATCTATCCTGTCAGTTTCATTCTTCAGTTGTGAGGAGAATTTGAAATTTGTAAAGTTTTGATGTGTAGCTGTAGCGCATTGTTTCAAGAAGGAGAGATCGCAGAGATAGAAAACTCACAGACCGAGTATGACAGAAAAGAAGTTGGCTTTTGTGAAGAGAGTGAAGTTAGTTTGAGCGTAGAGAACGAAAGAACTCTGAACGTATCCATGGCACCGAAAGATGCAAGCAAGAAGAAGGACAAAGTCTTAAAGAATAGATGGATACGAAAAAAAATTTAGATTATCTAGAAGAGCCGCAGCATTTCCAAACACTAATGGTTGTAGGAAGGAAGACCAAGATTGGAGGAGAAGAGTGTATATGAAGGCTAAAGCGCTTCAAATCATAGCTACACAACTTTCAGATATCGAGGATTTCTTGTGTATGAAGAACCGAGGAAGCAAGTTGTTCGATACATGACTTTGTTTGGGAAAGCCAAAGCAGTGAGAGATAGCACAAGAGGAGGTTTGAGTGAGGATAAAATTTCATGAGGTATGATTGTCGAAGACAAGTTGAACAGAATTTGTCCTCATTTTAGTAAGATGAATGTTTTATATGGTGGTAGAGAAATGTAGATCCTCTTGTTATCTCTTCCACAGGATTATCTGAAGATGAAATCGTGGAACTAGACTCTCGAGCAGATCGATCCGAAGTGAGAGGAGTTGAGTTGGAAGAGGAAGAAAATAGGACAGAGTCTAGTTGTGAAATACATCATATGGATCAAAAAACATCAAAGATGAATACTTTCGAGGAAAATGGAGGTCCTCAAGATTGTGATACCGGCAACCATCAAGAAGAGATGGTGCGTCCAGAAGAGGAGAGTACTCCCTCGGAGGAGCAAGTTTCTCAACAAGTTCTGGTGAGTCCGGTTTTTGTTGATTCCTCAAAAGTACTAGAGGAAGAAAAAAGTGAGCCCTCTCACTGCTTATGAGGATAGCTTGCGAGATTAATCAGAATACAGAAAAATGTTCATAGATTACAAATTGGCTTCATTAGAAGAGGAACCATTAGCTAGGGACAATTCTGCACAAGAGGAGGAAAGAAAAGAAAGACTACCCTCTACATCGAAATGTCTAGAGCAGGGAAGTCTTCAGAAGAAATCAAGAGAGTATTTGATTTTCTGGATTTTTTGTAAGTGATGATCTCTATGGAGAAATAAAAGTTATTTTTCTTGTGTTTGTGTGTGTTATATCTTCGGTTGAAAGTTATGATGTGTTCTGTTGTCTTTGAATGTTGTATTTTGTTTCTCGAAAAGCTTTGAACCTCTTCGTCAGAGCTCCAATCTTCAAAAGTCTCACTTGAATATGAAGATTTGGACAAAATCATCGCTTAGTTCTTCCAAAGTATTTTTTCCAAGATCATTTCTGTGTCATGGATATGTTTCCTCGATTTGACACACGTGGCATCTCGCTCTTCAATGTAGTCACTTCACTTGGATGTGAGAAAAAGAGAGAAATTTGAAAAATCCAAGCAAAAACATAGCGGAAAGACGTAAAGTACAAATCGTGAGAATACTTTATGCAGAACGCAAATGAGAAATCTGAAAAGGTTGGCAAAAGCGTAGCTGAAAGATGTACAGTACAGATCGGGAGAGTACATGTTGTAAAATTTTAACAATATCGAGATCAAACCAAGGTGATGAATATCTAAAACAGAACAGAAAGTAGAGTAAAAGAGTAGCGAAACGATGTAGACTACAAGTCGTGAGAGTACAGATTTGGAGACACAAATCATGAAGTTGATACTAACATTGAAGAAAAAAGAGTTCATCATTCGATGATGTGACATCTATAGTTACTTCTGTCGTACATTCTTCATGATTATTCAGACATGTAGGAATCACAACTGAAGATGATTTAAAGACAAAACAGTGAAAACAAATGACGACACAGTTGCTTGCCGCAAGATCAAGAGGCTGCCTTCTCGAATTTGACCGTGATTGTGAAGATCGGTCCGGAACAAGAATCTTTTTAGAAGATTTTAACTTTGACACCCCTAATAAGGCATTTCAAAGCTAAAACAAAATTTTATCTAACGTCCATCAGGAAAAAGCTGAAAAAAACTATTTGTCCAAGGTCAGTTTTGTCTAGAGCCGTGTATTGCTTAAGGCGGTGTTTGTTAGTCGTTATAAATATTTGACTTTTTTATTTTTTCTGAAATTACAATAAATTCTCTAATTCCTGAACTTGCTCAAGGCTGAAACTTATCTTTTTCACAAAAGATAAGATAAAGATGTTTGTGAGCATTTTTTACGAGCACTTCTTGAGGTGCCTGCAGGAAACCTCTGCGGTCTCCTGACCGCAGTCATAACATTCATCCCCGGCTAACGAATATTTCCCAAAAGTTCTAGCTTTGATACACAATAATAGCCGAACTCTTTTGTGAAACCTTGCTATATATTACGTATGATTCGAGAAAGAAAATAGAGACGTCGGTTTAATCTGAACACGATATATTGTTATTTGTGCAACATATAGAGGCAATCGAACAAACGCAATAATTAAAAAAAGCGAAAGAACCGTAACCTGCTTTGGAACTTAACATGAATATAGTTACGTTTAAACTAGATTTACATCTAGAGATGTGATAAAGATACATACCAGTTGATTACTTGTTTAAAAAACAGTCAGTATATCCAGTTAGAACATGAGAGATGTCCAATAAGTACCACTGAAAGAACAGAAGATATGTCTTGAATATTACAAAGTAAGTTCAACATTACGATAAACTACTGCTGCTACTTCAATAAGAATTCTGAGAGGTGCCCAGTAAGTACCACTGAAAGGTAACAGAAGATATGTTTTGAATATTACAAAGTAAATTCATGATCAACATTACGATAAAATCGTAAAGTTGATTGGGTATGGTAAGCTCCCAAACTTGAACATGCATATAAATATTACATGGTTAGAAATATCACTAAGTTAAAATATGTTAAATAGTATGAAGTATTGTACATAGTTAAAAGAAAAAGACCTACATGGAAAACAGGAGAGTCGTTATGTCAAAAAGAGATAAATAGTTACAGTAAAGAAGAAAAAGATAGTAAGAAAGTGGTTTTACTTGCTCCATGTAAGATACATTAGAAAGAGAGAAAATGAAAACGAGAAATAGAATGACGGTAAGCATGCAAGAGAAGAATCTGGATTTAACAGAGAGGAAGAAAGGGACAGAATGGGAGTTGTAAGGTGTGTCTGTAGGCAAGCAGCGCCTGTAGGTGGTGCATCCACTCACGCGTGTGGAGTTTTCTGAGGTTTGAAAGATGTTTTTGTCTCCAATAACTTGGGCCCACTGATACAAGTGCACTTATCTCAGTTTTTCGAGATAGTTTGTACCATTTTGCAGGATTACACGTCAGCCACGAAGAGTACACACTTGGCAGAACGCTTTGTGACTCCTTTCATATGTTTTGAGAGTGAGTGACAGCGAGAGCGAGGGAGAGTGCGCGAGCGACAGAGTGTGACAGCGAGAAGATTAGGGTTCCTGTCTTGGCACCGGTTCTTGTGGAGCGGACGAGCTTCTTCTCTTCCACTGCAGCAAGCGGTGAAATGATCATTATATTTCCCAGCAAATGGTCATTATATTTCCCGTTGTGTAGGTTCGCAAGCACACGAAGGAATACCGTTCTCAGCTTGAAGCTGTCAAGTTGGCACGGTGGGAGGTGGAGAGGGAATTTGAGGAAGTTCACACGAAAAGAGCCGAACTGCGGATATGGCAAAGAGAAGCAGAAGCGACCCTGCAGAGTTGAATTGACAGTTTTGTCAAAGGAAAGGAGGAACTTCATATGCAGATCCAAGAATTGGTCTGTTTTTAAGCTTGCATGACAATTCTGATTCAGTTACCGGATCGGTCCGAGTTTACAGAAACCTGGAACATGTGCTTTGACGTTTCCATGCTTGACGTTAGACAACTTTTCTGAGTTTATTAAGCTAGGGTCAAATCTTTGGATGTCCCGCATGTCTGATTCGGTTCGATGTCTCCTCGTTTTGTGCTAATCAAGATCTCAGTTCTGTACTTTGTAGATAGCAACCTGAATATACTGAGGTCTCACAAGCTACTTTGTTTTTCCTGACTGTGCCCTGCTTTTGCTTTACAGCTGCAGAAAAAACTCCAGCTAGATATAGAACAAGCAGGAGTGCAAATAATTGATCGTGTTGCCAAACTTGATCAGGCGTCTTCAAAGTTGGAGGTGCAAAGAAGCAGACTTGAAGGTTCAAAGACGAAGCTGGAGACTTTAGCCAAAACTATTGCCAAAGAGCAGGAAGTTGTGAGGGAGAGAGGAAGTGCCATGGGTATTCAGGTATGGCTTCTAGACGCATGTGTCTATTTCTGAAGAAGCAGTTAAAACACGAGACTTTATAGGTCATAGAGAGCTGTTCTAGCGAGTCATTTCACGTACTTAACTTTTGCAGTAGTGTAGACAATCGCAAGTGGCAAGATTTGTTTCTGTGAAAACTGGCTAGCCCCAAAGTATCCGGTCGCACCAACATTGATTATTACATTATTATACATTTTTCTCAAGACGTATGGTGATTTAAACGCAGAAGATGATGTCGTATAAGCTGGGAGGGGACGAGTAATGGAATGTACGATGATATTATTTTCAGAAGAGAAATTAAAATTTCACCTCGTCAGGCCGAACCAAAACAGCACTACGGTAATCCTGGTTTCCGCTTGCTCTACCTTGTAACCACGACTTGAATTTCATCTGTCCGTACTAAAATTTGACAGGATGTACAGTGGCAGAGCTATTGTTGCATATATTGATGGACACAGAGGGTTTCAGATTATCAGGTAGTTTCATTGAATTCACCAGGTTGAAGTTACGGGGAAATTGTCAGCTTTAACGAAAGATGGAGGAATCTGACATGAGTTCTTTTTGCAGGCAATCAAGGCAAGCAGCGTTTGTAGGTGGTGCATCCACTGTAGGATCTGTCCAGGCTCCACAATACAGTCTAAGGGCAGCATATAATGATTATTACCAGGTGGTTGCAGCTGCTGTCAAATATCATGTGTAACTGGTTAAGTTTCAATAACACGGCATATCAATACGAGCATGCTGAACTTTAGTGTTCTTAATTTGGGTACTTGAGACTCTGATCAGTAAGAAGAAAAGAGTGGTTTGGTAGTGTATGTACTGTTGTATGACGGCAGATAGTATGGAGTCTGCTCAGAGTGAATCAGTGTAGGTTTGGGCGGTACTCTTAGAGATAATTAAATGTGGGCATCGAGCTTGAAGATCGCGGTGAAATGGTTGTGGGGATCTGTGTCATGCGTCGAGAGCATGGATGGAGGTCTATTGTGATTTGCTAACTTTGAATTTTTGTGACAGTGAATTTTCTTTTTCGGAAGTGAAGATAATCTAGGGATATTTTGATTTTTGAATTCTAGTTTTTGTATAGTTTTTTTTTATAGAAAAGAGAAAACTATTATATTTTTAACTATTAATGACCTTTGAAGTTAATGATATGTTTATATGTATTTATACATTCTAAGGTATGACCTTTATTGGTCTGCAGCGTGAATGTTATAGACTATAAACATAGATATACTTCAGTGGAAATTTGATAGAAAAAAGTTATGAAAGTTATTTCGTGCAGTTTTTTGTTTCATGCTTCACAGTTTTGTATTGATTTTTGTTTGTTACATAGTCTACTATATAATTCATATAACAATTATGTTTTAATTTCAATATTTCACCTGGTGTGCAGACACAGATTGGTCTTCTTACAGTTTGGATAATATCATTCTGAAAATTGTGAAATCAACTGAAAGTCTTTAACTAGTCAACAATAATTAAAAGTTGTCTCTTTAGAATAGAAAAGTCATTATATATGTTGATTATTTAATTGTCTGTCAAGAATTGTGCTAGTGCTTCTCTCACATCATTTCTTGTATCTCGAACTCTAAGGCCATGAACTTTGTCTGAAAAGTCTTGTGAACATAACAATAATTTAGCTACAGCAAGAGATGCAGACACCGCAGAATAGAATGATGGAAATGATTATACCCAGAGAAAGTGAGTGGTAGGGAGAGCGAGCAAGAGTCACAAAATGAGGCATTTTTATTGAAGATGATCAGCGTTTGAACTGCAAGGTGTGTCTCAGTTTACAAAATAATCCTGTCAAACATAGGAAGGTGATTCATTCGCGAGTAAACTAATCATGTCAAACACATGAAGGTGGCAAATTCTTCGCGAACAGTTGATGAGTATGCGGTCGAATATCCTCCACTGCTTCCGACTGCAGCACGGACTGGTTCATGAACGAATGACAGCATCGGCAGGTCAGGATGTATGAGCTCCCGCCGCTTGACGAGTAGGTTGTGCAGTACACAATAAGAATGCACTATCTGTGGCACCCAGTCCACTGCATTGCTTATGCCATTGTGAAGAATCCTGAACCTGCTCTTTAACATACCAAATGCCTGTTCGATGATGCTTCGACTTTTAACATGTGCCTCGTTGAATATTGCATGGGCAGGAGGCATGTTTGAACGAGTAGGATAGGGTGGGATCAACCATCCATATTTTGAATATCCACTATCTCCTAGAAGATATGGATATAGTGTGAAACCTGCATTAATAGTCATCACGGGCTCATGAAGATACTCTCCACCCTGCATCTTAAACAGTAAGGCTGAAACTCGAAGAATACGCTGGTCATTCACTGACCCTGACATCCCACAACTCACGTCCATAAAGCATCCAGAAGAGTCACAGACTCCTTGAAGTTGGATACTATGATATCCCTTTCGATTATAATAGTCGAAGAAAGTGCCATGACCTGGTGGAGCTTTGATGGGAATATGCGAACAGTCTATTGCTCCATGTATGTTAGGCAGCTTGCAAACTCGATAGAAGTCATCGATGACTGTCTCCATCTCAGATCTAGAAGGCCACTTTTGATATCGAGATCCCAAAACAGTACAAATAACTGGCACTGACTCTTTGATGATTTCTTGAACAGTGGTTTCACCCAATCCAAACCGTTCAGAGATCAAAAAATATGGATCGGCATGAGCTAGCCTATACAATGTTATCCCAACCCTGACTTCCACGGGAACAGCTTTTCTGAACCGTGTGTCTAGTTTTCTTAGCTCGGGAGCTAGTTCTCCACAAAGTCACAGAAATGTAGGTTTAGACATACGCATAGCACGAACCCATCGTTCATCCTCGTACACTTCCATCAAGTAATAATCGAACCAAATCACGTCCCTCTGTTTCACCCACCACCTTAGATCACCATGATCAAAGGAACAAGGCCACACAACGGGTTCAAGAATAATATACCAGAGAGAGAAATTCACAGGTTGTTGTAGAGGCATTGGCTCGTCTTCTTCTTCGTCGTCGCTATCTGTGATCATATCCGCGAGATAACGTCTTATAGCATGGAACATTATCATTGCCAAAGCCAAAAGGATCATCAACTTTCGTCTCCAGTTCTCATATTCTGTATCGTAACAACCACTGGTTAGATTTGTGCATTCAACATGGATAATTATCGATATATCTTCAAGCAGACACTCACATGACACTAACACTCGAACCGTCCAACCATCCGGACCTCTCGCATGTCACAAAAATTAGAGAATGAGAGATATGAAGTGGAAGAGAAATCCACAAATCGTAAGAAAATGTATTAACATTCAACACATGTGCACCGCAACGCAAACACATGTGCAAAATGAAGCTTAAACAAGATACTAGCTATTGCTAGGTTGTTAGAGATTAGAGCCATGGCGTTGACGCACAGCCTCTGCTATGACAGAAGTCAACCCACTGAACACATCACAGAGACGATCATTCGTTCTTTCGATCAGTGCTAACTTTCGCTCGTTATTCTCACGAGACACTACCAGCCTATTCGCCTCAAGCTCACGCATGACATTACCAATTCGATCCATGTCTTCAAACATCACTTCTTTGTGACCTCCACGTGAATTACGTTTCCGCTTTTCGTTCGTACGAATTGAGGTAAGATCTTCCTCATCTTCTGTAGCAGTTGACGTCGGAGAGCCTCTAGAAGAATAGCCATAGAAGGTGATGAAACGCAAGATCGAGAACCATAAAATGAATCCATTAGTATGAACCATTCCTCCTCCTAAGAGACAGGAAGTCTCAGATTCTTTCGCTCTTTCGAAGAAAGAGAGAAATATGGAGCATTCCCGGTAATCTTGTTGTGATCGCGTACTCTCTTATACTGATTAAGGACAATATCCCATCTCCCTTTGCACTATTTTGCATCCACAACAACGCCTCGCTCTCGGAGAACTTGAGAAATGGCATCCCATTTTGCCATCCCGCTCTTCATGTTCTGGCGTGCGGTAGCTGATTCGTAAAATATCCACTCTTCCTTCTTTGCCTGAATCAACATGGCAGTCTTCCAAGTGCCCCATCTACGTCGACTCGAACCGATAGTACCATCAGCAAGATCATTATCTGATTCTGGATCGAGGTTCTCGTCTCCACCAAAAATATTCTCGGTAGAGATCGATGGAGGATCCAGCAGACTGAAGTCAGGTAGTTGAGAGTCCATAGTCGTCAGAGATTCAGGAAAGTTAAGATTAATGAACACCACAGATGTTCTTCCACTGTTCCCACAAATCGCTGATTGAGTACACACAGAATGAATACACAGAGGAATTCAAGATCGAGTAACAGAAAAACGTGAATGAAAAGATAGCACGACAGTAGAAGCCAGTGCGAGCGCGAAGACGAATGAACTTGAACTAAAAGCGTGAAGTGCGATTGGCACACCACACATGTCCTTCCGCTGTAGACACAGAATGAACACACAGAAGTACTCAAGCTCGAGCCATGGAAAAAATTGAATAGAAATATAGCGCGGCAGCAGAAGCGGGTGCGAGCACGAACTTTGAGCGCGAAGTGCGAAAATCTACTAGTCACCAGCCACATCACCCGCCACATCATCCGATAGTGGGCCCATGTTACAGTCTCGCACTCTTGAGCTGGTGAAAAACTCAAAGAGGGTACCCTGATGGAGCCTGCAGGAATCAGTCCCAGTTTGTACATTTCAGGCCTCCCGCTTGTTGAGAAAAACAAAACTACCAGGTGCGCTCATGCTGCTTATTACCGAACCTAATGGATGGAAAAACTTTGCCAACAAAACCCTAAGTGCGCCTGGGGCCTAACCAGATTCTGAACTTAGCGCCCGGTAGCAGCCGGTTTAGGACGTTCAGGATGCAGGGACCCGGAGCTCGGTCCCAAAGTTTAGGTCTCGTACTGTACACCGTAAGGGTTTTAGGGTTTGTTTAAAATTTTTCACAGTTGACTCTGTTCCTTCCTCCGTTCGTTCCTGCAGCGCAACTCTGTGGATAGATTCAGGTATGACAGACAGATCCGATCTGCTTACAGGAATTGAAGTCATCGCTTTCTTCGTTCTATTCCGGGTAGGATGTTTCCTGCTTCTTGAAAAGAATTTGGAGCGGACAAACTTGTTGTGGGTTTAATTTACCCTCTCGGTTCAGAAATCTGTGCCGGAGAGTTGAATTCGCTCCACGATGAAGCATCGAAATTCTATGCGCAAGCTTGGACGAACTTCGTCTCACCGATGGGCGCTTTTGAGGTATTTCGTTAAACTCCGCAGCGAAGGTCTTCATTTACGTGCGGGTTATTCTTCACAGGTCAAGTGAAAACGTCTCTGAATCATCTAATTATGTCTTTCCGAATGGGTGTAGGAACATGGTGACAGAGCTCATCCGTCACGAGCGAATCGAAACAACCCTGCCAAAGGTAATGGTGGATCATCACACTGAGGTCTTGTATGTCCTTTTCCCGTGGAAATCTGAAGGCGATTATGTTCAGACATAATATGACATTTATCATGAATGACCCAAGGTTGCTGGTTTGTCTCTATCCTCGACTGGAAAGGAGCAAAATGTGAAGCACACTGATTACTTTCTCAGCCTTCAGAGCCATCTAGCAATTCATCGGATCCCGGTGGAAATCTCTCAGTTTTACGAAGCGAGCAAGGACACAGTTATAGAAGTGACTGAACTCCGAGCTCTCCGACTTCCATTACTGAGAGGAAGGAAGTGAGTTTTAAACATTCTTAACTTTCCGTGCAAAGATTGATGTTGATGACTGACTTTCAGGCCAAAGAATTGAGGAGAGTCGCCGACAACATGGTGTCTCTGGGGAAGGAGGTAAGAACGTCATGTTGACATGTCTCAGTTACCGCGTTTTGCCGAGATACGAGTAGTCGTCTTGTCAGTTTGACCCTAGGATCCCCGCATATATAACTCCATTCCAAGTTTACGCCTATTGCAGAGGATTTGTTTACATTACATGTTTGCAATCTGCAGGGTAGTCTTGCTGCGAGAAGGCAGGCTGGCGGAATTGTGCACGGAGACGAAATCCTTCACAAACTGTTTACCGAGCTTGCAGCTCGCTACCAGTAAGTGAGAAGATTGTGGATGCAGCTTACGTAACTGTATAGTTCTACGAGTGTAATCTGTTATCTGTAAGTCCTATCAGCAGACTCAAGTAGTTGGAAAAATAGCCACGAATTGTAATGAGTGAAGTCTGAACATACCTCATAGGTTGATTTCTTTCCTACCGTACCCCGCCGTCCACTACCCATGGTTTGGAGGTCATCTAACGTTTATTAAGCCACGGGTTGTTTGCAATTGGCATTTATTGTTCATATGGAAGGATGAAGACTGGAGTTTCGTCACTGTCGTTTTGCTCCAGTCGTCAGCAAATTATTGTTCAGAGTTTATCTCAACCCTTACTACGTGCTCTATTTTTCGTATCGTCTGCAGAGCTCGATGTGGTGGGTATACCCGTGTTTTAGCAACAAGAACTAGGCAAGGAGACGCAGCTTCCATGGCGTACATAGAGTAAGCTTATGTCGGCAGTTTTGTGTCTAAGTCAGTCAGACCAGATGCTTTCTCGGCATGTATGCTTTACATGGTTCTCTATGGATGGCATGCTTAGTATTCGCTTCGAAACTTGCATTGCCGATTCCAGTCTAAGATATTCCGTTGCATTCTGTCTGTTTACAGGTTTGTAGATCGGCCGAATGAACTGAGAGAAGCAAAGCCAGCTTGTCCTCCTCCCCCACCAAGGGATCCTCTACCACCATGGCTACGCGCCAAGTATGCACGGGTTTTGGTTCCGAAGAACGCAGAACCACTGCTGACAAGTAACCCTTGAGGTCCGTGTGAGTCACGTTTGTCACAAGTTATAGTTGCAACTCTACATTTTGTCCGGTGGTAAAGTTGGTTGAGAAACCAAGCAAATCGCTCATTTCGGAAGGTCGATACAGAGAAAGGCTTGTCCATTACAGGCCTCATACCCTTCATACGCGGCCGCGGTGAATCCAGTCAAGCATCTACAGTGATCTTCAGAAACGAACCTTCCGAAGGGAGGCTCTCTTTCGTATCCAGAACCGTCTGAAGTGAGTCTTTGTTGGTGGCTTTGTGTAAAGGAAATCAGCTCAAGTTTTGAGGCTTGGGAAGATTGAGAATCTGCCTTTCGAATCTGAAGGCTTTACTGCGGCTTACTTGTCTGGCAGCCACATAGGTCTGCTCGAGATGGATGACTGGGATCTGTCAGGTGTGATATTCGATTCGTGAGTATACTCTGAGTGGAAGGACAAAGAAGCTTGTATGGGTTGCCAGATCTAAAACCAGCACTTGGAAAACAGAGGGAGAATTTCTACGGTGTGCATTCTTTTCCAAAGGGACTGGTCATAGTCAGGCCTAGGAAACGTACCACACTCTGTAGCAAACGAAAATTACTGTTGAAACTTCCTTACACACGAGGTTCCTTACTGGAGTGATAAGGGAATGATCAGTTTGATAATCCTGGAATGAAGTGGTACGATTCTTCCTTATATCAGTTGATGCCAGTGACATCTCGTGCCTTCATATTCGTCGGCTTGGAAACCCTTGGGGCGTCCTCCTTTCTTTAGTGTTGTCTTAGATTATTTGCGGAAATGTTCAAACAAAGCTAGACTTCCGGAGTAAACAATACTGAAGAATTTTGAATGCCTTAATTTTGTCGGATATCTGACAATGTGGGTAGTTGTTGCAACAGGCTGCGTCGACATGGACCAACATATACCCGAGATTATACCATTCGTGTCTTCACCCTTCACTCTTCTTGCAGTGCATTTCTTTGGTTTCAACGGTCACGGGTTACGTTTAGGGTATGCGAGTAGTTCTTGCGTTGCACTGGACATATACTGAGAGACTTAGTTCCCTCAAAGCACATATTGGGTCTTTTAAAGGAAATCTGTTCTTTTACACGCTGATACTTTTTTAAGGCTTTCTTCATACCAAAGGCAAGTTTGGTAGGAACACGAAAAGGAGCTGAAACTTCGAACTACATTGAAGAGTTTAGCAAGCTTGCTGTGCTACAAGCGGGATGTATATAATGGAACTTGAAACAAGTTAGAGACCTGGGGGTGCTAAGGATTTTCTCTGGTAAGGGTTGTGATGGTGTGAGTGCTGAATCTCGCATATTATACAGTTGAACACAGTTAGGCACATTAACGTGTTGCTTAGGCAGCAGTGGCAGTACAGATGGCAATACATCAGTGCACACTGTCTAGCTTAGCTCCGGTTCATCTTTTATCTTTGGATTTCTTTTCCCCGCCAGGCAGGAGGTGGGTGCTCCCAAGACTAGGCCGAAGCATCTCCTTACAGTTCAGACTAACCAAAACGTCTAGGATTCACACCTAGCCAACCCTTCGTCGAATGATGGTAGTGTATGAAAATAAGTAATAAATGATATATTTATTCGTCTAGTTTAATGTGACTTTTATTAGTCATGAAGGTAATTGATGATTTCTTCATGAGAAACTTTCTAAAACACGACGGATTAATGGGATGTAGATCAGTTCCATCTTCAGGGCAATTATTATCTTATACCATGTGGAGGTGAATTTTACGAGTTGGAATGCTCGATATCTGGTTTATCGAGCATTCCAATCTAAAACACGACGGATTAATGGGATGTAGATCAGTTCCATCTTCAGGGCAATTATTATCTTATACCATGTGGAGGTGAATTTTACGAGTTGGAATGCTCGATATCTGGTTTATCGAGCATTCCAATATTTGTTATCAGACTGCAGTTGACTGAATAAATTTTCTTTGCATGCCAACCAGATCACTCCAAGTAACTCATAATGAAAACTTTACGGACTATTGTTTCCAAGGTGATATGTGTGGTCAAAACCAACAAAGCTTATCTTTATTGTGCAGTGATTTCAAGCCTCGCATCTGGACATGAATCCGTTAAATCTATCATTGGCTTCCAACTATCAATGTAGGAGAGAATGTCTTTCGTTTCATCCTCTTGAGACCATATATTTAGTTGAGTGATTAAGTTTTATCGCTTTATGTACCTATCATCAAGTGCGTTTATACACGAGTTGTCTGCTTTTACTATGTAGTTTTCAGATCTTGAATATATTTGAAGAATTTATATATGAGTTTTTTTATTTCTATCTAGTGTAGGATCTGAAGGATTAAAGGTTATTCATCTTGAAAGTTCAGTTTTGTTTCCGCTTATTATAGAAAGAGAATGATACTTATCACTTTCTGAGTTCTTTCTGAGCTTTCGCACCGAGATTTGGTGAAGTTGACTGGGTTGATCTATTTTACACACTATAATTTATGTCTTTTGAATGACTTTGTATATAATTATCTACATTCTTAAATCGATTTGAGATTATCTTTGAGTAATTTTGGCATGATGTTCTGTTATGTGCATTAGAGTCAATGCTAACTGCTCTGTATAGCATTTTGAAATCATTGGAAAAGTCTATGGCTTCGAGATCAATTTGTTATGTCAACGTTTCTATGTTGATGGATCGTAAGTTTTTACATCTTGTAAAAGTTGATTAACATACATAATATTCTTTTCATTAGTTGCTTATCTGTATATAGTTTTCCCAAAATATTGTCTTTGTCGTCTTTGATCATAGTCTTTGATGCATATGATGAAGCAAGTTACAATCTAATAGGGCGTGTCAAAGGTCGCCCGTTTAGGCGCACGGCATGGACCCATAGTACCGTCGAACGGCGAATGGGCGATAAGTGAACGGGGTACATATCGAGGTCCCCTGTTTTGTCTATCCGGGTAAACCAGCTCTTCTCGTTCTTCGGCTCTCAGTCGAACATTCAATGCTTCTGGCTCAGAAACCTAAACTCGTTACTCGTCTATCCAGGTTCTGATCAAAACTGTGGACTTTTTTCATAACTAATGAACGGTTAGGTTATCCGGACTCGACGTCTAATCCCGTTTTCAGAATTACGGCCAGGGCTTTGACACGCCCTAATGATTTGTTCAGCATTATTTTGAGGGGCTACAGTGATCTCGTTTGCTATCTAAATATCGCTTTCTCTATGAAACGAGGAAACTAAATCATTTTCATTTTCAAATAACAAAAATCTAATGGTGGAAAGATTAGATTAATAGTTTCCAACCATACTTTCAAAAATTTCCATCTTGGTATCTTATCAACGGTACTACTGGAGAATATGTCACTTGAATGAGATCTCTTAATTAGGTGTTAAGTATATCGAGAGACACATTAAGATATGAGCGTTATTCATTTTGCGTGGATGGCTTCAGTTTGTGTAGATGAATCTAACACCTTTAATCCTCCATATGAATGAATAGTCTATATATATCACAGCATGTGCTATCTAGCAGATATCTATCGAGCTCATGGAGACTAATGTTTACTGGATCTTGCTAACTCACACAAGTGGTTGGTTTGGATAGAGCTTTGCGAGAGATGCATCGAATGCTTGAATTCATTTATTAAGAAATTAGCGTTATCCACTTTGCGTGGATAACTTTAGGGTTTTGTTTCGATAAAGTTCCAAAGCATAGCTTTAATCTTTTGAAGAGTTCTATGCAGAGACATATTGGTGACACTATAATCAAAATTTCGGAGCAATGTATGACTTGGCTATTTTGACTCTTTTTATAATTGAAAGATTTTTTAGCTTCCATCTGATAATAGTTATGGTTAATTCTTCCAGTATTTTTTTCCATGTGTTGTTTGGCTCGTAATATTGACTGACCATGGTGCCTAGTAATCTAGCTGAATCTTCTTCAATGTAATCATTTATACAGACAACTGATAAGTTTTGGGAGAGGTTTTGGGATAGATTAGGAGGAACTTAGTGGAATAATTAAAGATCTTCTTATATTTATATTTAGTTCTAACACAATCTCAATTTTATCAAATATTAGTTGAATTATTTATATATTCTTCAACTTTTGTCAATATAACATGTGATATCTCCGGCATATCTATATATTATACATGTATGAGTGGTGGTAATTTTATCCTTTGGGTCATAGATCCTCTAATGTTAGACGCTAGAGATTCCATTGCACATGTAACAGGACTGGAACCCACTAGCGTACGTGTCTCACTCTTTGCACTAAAGCTCCAACCGCACTATTGTTTCAAGTGGGACCGTCCAGCTCTGCATTCACGGTCCACGCTGGGTTAGGAGTCTGTACATGATTCGGTGATCGTAAGTGCACGACACTGTTTCTTTTGTATTGTTATTATCTATCATAAATAACAACTTACGGTCATTTTTCATCTTCCACCAGTGATTTGCATATTTGTGATCTACTGTAAATAACAACATGTTGCATTTTTCATGTTTACTGGCAGTCTGTTTGCCGGCGGTCCTTCACAAATAACAACTTGTTATGATTTCCATACTCGATGGAAGACCATCATAAATACCTACTTGTTATGATTTCTATACTCACCGGCAGTCTTTCATAAATAACAACTCATTGTTATTTATCATTTGTTCGTCAACAGTCTATTCACCGGTTGTCTATAAATAACAACTCGTTATTATTTGTTATGCTCACCAGCGGTCCATAAATAACAACTTATCATTTTCCACAGTGCTCCACTTGCGTTCCTTCGGTCTATCATTAACCCAAAATCCATAAAATTTAAAATAGTCTTGATTTTTTTTATCTTTGCTCTGTTTACGATAATTTAAATGTCAATTGTGATTTTCTCGACGAGATTCTATCCAATGCTGCTGTGAGAACTGTGTCAATAGTAAACTTGAGAAAATATTTTTCTCATGATCTTTGTTTCATGTCTTAATGGGTCCACGTGGAAACACATATTTTTGCAAACGTTCAACTTGTTGCTTCAACTTCTTTAAATCAAAGCATCATATGCTAATGTCACTCACGCTTAGCTTTATTATTTCATTGCTCCATATGTAATACACTACCCACCAAATTCAGTGTCTATGAGAACAACTTCGCTTGTTTTTCCACTTTGAGAATCTCTCTCTCCGGTTGATAACAAAAGTGATCGTCAGTGGCTTGTGTGGACTACTGCATCAAAGTGTAGTGGCTTTCTCAGTTTCATGATACTGGACTTGATCTATATGTGTTAACTCTGTTTGTGACCTGATTTGTCCTACTCAGTCAATTCTTATCAGTTTTTTAACAACTTTCGTATCTTCCCCATATCCTCTCGAGACTATTTCATAACTCTTTCTTTTTCTCTTCTCTCTTTTTCTCTTTTTTTTCTACTCAAAGGTATATCTACGTTCTTCCTTGCCTCGGCCACGCTGGACGATCCCAGCAAGCTACCATAGAGCGTATGTTACGAGTGTTCTTGTGGGGGTCCTCTTCTGCAGGCGTTCCCAAAACATGTCTGGCTGCCCCGGACTATATCGCGCACCCGGTATCTTTTGGAGGGCTTGGGTTGTTTCAAGTTTGGCACTTCCAGACTGCTTTACTCTGTCAACTGTGCAGCTACGGTGCAGTTAACTTGCCCAGCTCCGCAGTCAAGGTTGCCACGGCTATTAGCTTGCTCGTGTTTCACACTCGGCCCTCCCATTTATTTTCTTAAGAAAGGTTAATGTGTGCCCATGAGAACTTTATTATCACAGTGGAAAAATAAATTTAAGACAATGGGAGGAATAACTATTCCAACTTGCTACCTCTCTTTATCCATGATTTGCCAACAAATGGTATTCTAGTTTCTTTGAACACGACACAACTCCCATATATAAGGATCTGGTAGAACATATTTAACTTTCAGATTCCCAAGGCGATCGAATGGTTGTTTCCATCAAGTTTAGTGTTCTGAAACAACACGTTATCGTTAACCTGTTCCATCCTCATAAGCTCTACTCGCTTTCAGTTCCTTTCTAGAGCTTACTTAAATGTAGAAGTTCTCATGAAGATTTGTCTAAACACCTTTCTTTAATAGCACTTAGAAGGAACACCTAAACATATTTCCACCCTCTCGGTGCAACGAGCTTCGCCCAAAGCCTGCACGATTAACTAGGACTAACTCAAAGATCACACATAACATAATATTAAGCATAGATCGCTAAATGATAGTACTATGAAATGTTTAATTAATTAAAGCTCGAAGTAAATTTGCACTACTGTATACGATATGTGCTATCACTGTCGTCGGAAGATATTCATAAATAAGCAAACATATTGCTGCGTGCAGCTCTAGGCTCTGTTCCAAAAAGTGTTTGGGAGGTAGTCGATGTTTGGCGTTCTAGTGTTATGGAGAAGGTGTTGTTATTCTGGTATTGTTTGAGACTTTTCTAGTTGTCATATGCTCGAATAACATCCCGATATGTGTATCATGGGTATGGTACATGAACCTGAATAGAGTAGAACTAAGGAAGTGTGGTTGGGACACAAGTTGCCTATTTCTCTATCTCTTCATAGGTTTTAGAGAGGTTTCATGACATCTGAAAATATTTCAACTCAAAGCTCTCAATCTGTCTCCTGGAACCTTCCACCGATCGGTGACTATCAAACTTTCGCGACTCATCGATCCACATGATAGCTTGTCAGAAGTACACCGATAGGAAGAACACAAAATTTAGACTTTAATAAAGAGCTCCCATTTTCAAAAGCATTCCATCAAAGGAGGATAAAGCGTCCACATAAGTAACCTAAATATACTCCAACTCCAACTTAAATAGAGAATTTTAATTGAACTCCTAAGTATGGCATTAAGATGCAATGGTTCCGGTAACACATGAATACTTGGACATTATCAAATTAAATTATACACTAATCCGTATGGTTATGCTTGAGGAACAAATCTATTGTCAACATACATACACGAGAGCTGAGCACCATCATCTGGTGGCACTGACATATCGTTTTTCTAGCATAACCATGATAAGTCTGCAGGTTTTCAGTGAGCAAATGATTACGTAATAGGCTACAGGTGGAAGTACGTTAGATGAAAGTTTTACTGTAAGTGAGTACTATACTGCAAACTAGAGTTGGGTACAAGAGTAGTTAAGTCTGCAAGTTTTCACTGAGCAGAAGATTACGTACTAGGCTACAGGTGGAAGTACGTTAGATGAAAGTTTTACTGTTAGTGAGTACTACAAATACTGCAAACTAGAGTTGGGTACAAGAGTAGTTTAGCACACTGCAGAAACTTGTGGCAGGAGCATGAACTAGTTCACTCTAAGTTTCTAAAGAAAAATATGCCGTAATTATCGAAACGTGAAATTTATCTTTACTTAAAGTTTTTACGTGATAACTTAAATCACAAACAGCACAAGTTTAGTCTGATAAAATGAACTATCAACTAACTATAAACTATGTTGAATTGATTCAATACTGTCCTTGGAGTAAGCTATGTGTACGCTTCACTCCAAAATGTCTCAACTCTTCATGGACATGTCGTATTAATTGTGTCATCTAGGGTGGAGGTGGCACTATCCGTACTCTCTCGTCGTCTCACACTCGATGTACATGTCGTCGTCGAAATCTTTTCACTCTTTGGAGGACATGATCTCGCTCCTTTGTACTTACTGTGTCTACCACCATACCAGTACGTAGATACTCCATTACTATCACATCGTCATGGATATCTTGTTGAATCTGGAACATCATCTCCACACCCAAAATCTAAAAATTCACTATCCATTCTCTGCCTTTAGAAATATACGACATGGTCCTCCATACTAGAGTTCATGACCAACACACAAAGAAAGACAAATGCATACCACCTTGACATCATCTCCTCATCAACCTCGTCATGCCATCGAGCTCTAGTCTAATCCTGCTGACTCGTGCATGGGTTACGACTCAACCCATCGACATCTAGGTTTGCAACTCTAGGTCTATGCACTACTTGGAAGTCATAATCTTGTAAGATCAGAGCTCATTGTGCAAGCTTCCTTGTAAGCTTGTCAGACTCCATCAACCACTTGAGCAGTTGGTGATCAGTGACCTAGCCTAATTAACTACTTTTCGTACAGCGTAAGAGTACAAAGATTCTCAAACAGATGACATCGGAAGTGTGCAAACAGCTCACACTACAACCAAACACTCCCACTCGTACGAGTTATACCTCACCTCCGCTAAATTGTTGGAGCGATTAGCATACGCCATCACGAACTCTTTTTCCTCATCATCATGTTGAGTTAGCACAGCTCTGTAAACCCTCCGCGGTCCTATCGATCAACTACCTCCAATCTCTCAACCTCCACGATAGTCATCGATGAATCTGCAACATGTCGGGTCTGTCTCTCACTCAGGGGTCACCTCTGATGGCTTTGAGGGAAGCACACCCTGAACTTGAAGAGAAAAATACTAAGTTCAATCATTCACTCACTTATAAACTCATCAACTAAAAATTCTCCATAAACTCATCAACTAAAATCTTTTATTCTAACGACGTCTCTCAAGTTCTCACATGCTAAAATATCACACACTCTCTATATTACTCAAGTTGTCATTACAACGATGTGAAAACAAGGATGAGGAGCTCTTGTCTACTCCTCTATTTATACATTCTAGGTTTTACTTTGGTATCCTCCGGTAACTCAGCCGTAACTATTTTTATCAGATTTTACTAAGATATTACTTAAAGTAAAAGCATTAATCACATGGGCTTCTTATCTTTTCACATGGGCTTATTCCTTCAAAGTCAACAACTTCTAGAAGGATTCTGGAATATTCTCAAAGAATCTCGAATTTCCACTCCCTCTCTACACTAGGATCCACTAAAAAGGAGACATGTGGAATCTCTTTTTGTTTTTAATGCCCGCAAAATCCACAACTTTAATCCCACACTAATATCAAGTCAAAAAGGAGATAAGAGATACGTTCCACCTCCTCTCTATCTTTTAGACAAGATGACAAGATAGTAGTGATCACTCTTTAAGAAATATCTGAATTCTGCCAAAAGTACAGCTAAGTTTGACCATAACTAACTTTAGCTAGTCATGACTAACTTGATACCTCCTTAAAGTACTTGGGCAGCAAATAAACATTATCCACATTTAGTTATAAATAAACACCTGACTAATAGTTCAAGTCCATTGCTTGATCTAACACCTGACAACGTGAAGCCTCGGACACCGAAGCTATTGACGTCATACTCGTAGAAAAATCCATCGCTCGCTCTCTCTCATCGGCATTGGACTTCACTAACTGCTGTAACTGAGCATCCCACACAAGTCTAGGTCCTCCATCTTTGTAAGCATGTGACGCTGAAAAGCTCACCAAAGTGGACAATGTTGTCTTAGGTCGTCTCACTAGGTTCACCATTGCCATAGATGATATATCGATGACTCTCACTACTTGAGTCGTCGCCTTACATCCAAGATGTCATCAATCGTGAGGTGCGTTGATCGTCTCACTGCATCGTGTGCGTGCTTGAACACCTCCTTCAGTAACAAGTTTGTCCATCACAACCGTGGATGATGTGCACGAGATCCCACTCTTGCTGCATCCAACAACACTGCAGTTCCAACCAAAGACCGTACTTGGTGCACACTCGTCATCATCTATGTACAAGCATCACCTAACAAAGGAACATTTTCTAAGATGTACGTTGGAGAATCCATCTGATGCATCCATAAGATCCGTAACATCTCCCAAAACATACTAGATCATGGGTCATGTAAACCTTTACCTCTTCTAGCACGCATGTGATCTTGACATGACCACCCGACTATCACAAAGTGAATGGTGCCAACAAACGTGAGATCCTGCATCCTCAGCAGCGAAATATCTGACGGTAATGCTTGCTGGTATCCTCTGATGGCTGATATGGATAACAACTCAGAATATCTCTGCACTAAGCGTGTCATATGACGCAATGAGATGCGTCTTGTAACTCATCTCTCTCCACATACAAGTATCGCTGTATTCGTATGCTCATCTTCAATACCGCAACCAAACTTGTGCTGATCCCTCTAAACAGCTCCAGCACACATAGACCCTCCTCTGGATACTGCCATACAATGAGAGTCGTGTCCAACCGTGATAAAGTAATAAGACCAGTAGCAAGAACAATTCTCTGTTCTTCTACTGGCGGTACAAAGGCTTCACTTCAAGCTTGCTATACCAATCGATCAACATACTGCTACAACTCTCTCCCCGAACTCCATAGTGGAACATCCAAGACAGATGGTACTACCTTAGTCATGCTAGACATGTCTCCCACCTCCTCAACGATCGGAGTATTCTCCGCATGGACATTATCTTCTAACAACTCGTCCGATCAAGTGATGACCAAACTGAACCTTGCAACGAATGCCATCGCCCCTGTTGTAAGTTCCGTTATCGCAACTCGAGCACTGAACCGCCATGATAAGCGTCTCATCCATCTCTCACCAGACTGCCAACCTGGTCTATAAGATGTTGTCTCCGTCCAATAGTTGATCACGAACCTCATAAGATATAACATAGCACCTCCAACCAATACGTCATAAGACTTCATGACCATAATGATGACATTGGTCTTCACCATAGAGTCATCTGTGAGATGATCTGATCGAACTCTCACCGTCAGCATCTCGTATGTCATGTGTAGAGCTGTACCCACTGATCCCCTTAGAGATGTCTGCAACTTGAATGGACATCTCTCTACCTTGGACTTTCTCAGACCCAAACTTATGCACGTCGCCTTCTCAATATTATCAGCTGGGTTCCAGAGTCTAACAAGACTTTCTGCGGTCTCTGAAGTCTACTAGAACACCTCCGTTAAGATCAATTCTCGTGTTTTAGGACCATTTGAGAAGTGAGGTATTGACTTGTAGGTCCTCTTAATAAGACACCTCGAGGCAATAAATACATTATAGTCGTCATTGACTATTGTACCAAGTGGGTAGAGGCTAGACCTTTGAGGGAGACTAATGAGTCAGAAGTGGGTAGATTCCTATGAGAGAGGATCATCACAAGATTTGGATGTCCGTTAGAGTTAGTCTCAGATAGAGGAGGAGAGTTTGTAGGGAGCATGACTATTGCTATGCTGCAACACTCTTCTATCAAGCCACGAGTAACGACGTCATATAAACCAAATGCACAATGATCTTGCGGAGAAGACCAATCTTACGGTTTGTATGATGCTCGCCAAAAATGCTAGTGTTGCGACTGCAAAACATACTTGGGATAAGAGACTACATGTCATCTTAGAAGAGTATCGAACGACAACAAAGACTTCTACTGGTTATTCTCCATTTTGACTTGTTTATGGAGTGGAGTCCAAGTTGCCGATCCAATTTGAACTAGATACTTTTCAAACCATTCAACGAAAGTTGAAGAGGTCGAGGGGAGAAGACGTGATCAGGGCAAGAAGGGAGCAACTTATGGAGTTGGAAGAGATCCGAGCGGTAGCAATGATCCGGATGGAACGAGCTCAAGCGTATCAAAGGAAGAGTTATGACAAATGTATGGGCAGGAGGGAGGTAAAACCTTTTCAAGTCGGAGATTGGGTAATGTTGTATGATGCTATCCGATTCAAGAGGGCTATGAAGAAGTTTCTTCCTAGATATTTTGGTCCTTTTGTTGTAGATAAGGTGTGGAGCAACTTCACATATGACCTTTAGGAGCTGGGAGGAAGGAGATTCGATCGGATAAATCATGACAAATTGAAGTTGTTTCATCGACGAAAGTACTCTCTTCACTCCGAGGACGGAGTGAAAATTTAGTTCTGGGGGTAAAATGTGACGACCTAAGTTACACACCCGAACACACGTGGATTGTTAACCTAGGATTGGCTGAGTAACGTCAGATGCGATTGATGGATGTTACTGCTCAGGTCTTTTGAGCTCTTTGTCTATCGGGTCGGTGGAGACAGAGGCTAGGAGCGAGGAGTGTGGAGTTTTTCATCCTTGGACATCATGAGATGCAGTAAGAGAGAGTGTGGAGCTTGTAGCTAGAACTACAAGAGTTTTTTGCACAGTAGAGATGGAGGTTCTTGGTGGTGAGCAGAAGGAAACTGCTCTAGAGGCTGCAAGATAGCAATCAACGACTTTGTCTTCTACCTCTAGCGTGGTGACAAAAGATATTTGAGAGCTAAAGATTGGACCCAAGCTTATAGAAGGGGACAGACGAAGAGTTCAAAGATTTCTTGAAGAGCTACAAGAATGGTTTTACCTTTAGTATGAAGGATTTAGGTACCTTGAAGAGACCATGTATACAGATCGACTTGGCTAGTGACACGTCAATCTTTCGACGTCTCTATAGATACAATGACATGAAGAGAGCATTGATCCAGAGTAGGACTCAAGACTTGTTGGAGGCTGGGTTAGTGGAAATATCACATGGAGAGTATGCATCTGTCACAGTTATTTCAGCAAATAAAGATATGAATGGCAACTACAAGAATAGACGGATGTGTGGAGACTACCGTCTTATCACTTGGTAGACGAAGTCTGATAAGTATGCCATGTTGACACCTGAGGAGATCTTAGATGCAGTGAGACATGTGAAGGATTTCAGTTCTTTGGACCTTCGAAAAGGTTGACCATCTTCATCAGTTGACAGTGAGAGAAGAAGATAAGTCCAAGACAACATTTTGAGGAATTGACTCCCAGTGTCGTGTCGTGGACCGGCTCCTACTTGAAAATCATATTTTGACATTCTATATTTCCGCTCCAAAGACATTCATAGGACTAAAAATGAGCTTTTTACACAACTTTGGATCTTCACTTTTATTACATCAATTTGTAGAGCTCATTTTTAACTTTTCGTGGGCACTTCATCTACTTCATTTGGACGCATAGTGGTGAATTACAAGGTTAGGAAGATGGGAAAATCAAGCTGGACTCTAGCTTACTATTGCTGACTGGGTATTCGTAAGGAAATATTTATGTCAATTTTTTGTTGCTTGCGACTTGAGGTTGGGTTGTTCTTCGCGATCGGTGAGTCAAGCTCTTCATTCTTGGTGCCTATGCAATCAGGAGTCTTCACCTACGCATGAGAGAAGACGATATGTGGATTGGATTGTTGGTTTGGGTGTGGTGAGCGAGTTTGACTCACAAGGAGTCGATTTACGTCTGTTTTTTGCTTCTTACGGTCAAATTTCTTATGTGGTTTTACAAGAGGAACTCCAAACGACTTGTTTGGAGTCTCGTTGAATTCAAGATAACTAGATCTACCTACCAAAGAAGACGGATCTCAGATCAGACGTGTGCGTGATTCTAAGCCACAAGGAGGAGTTTTGGAGGTTCGATCACCTAGGACAAAAAATCAATGATATCTCGGGAGTCGGATTTGGGAGTTCTTGGAGCTAGTGGAGTCAGGAAGGAATGCCTTATCGACATCTGAAGACTGTTTGGCGAAAGAAGGAAGTTCTCAGATAGACCTTTTCGGTTCCTTCGCTACGGTTTTCGTCCTTTTGAGTTCGTTAGAGATATAGTTGGTTATGTACAGCTTGTGGTAGCTAGCTTTAGCTAAGGGCTAGTACATGGTGTTGGTTGGATCAAGGTTTTGATTCCATGATATTATTGCAAAGCCTTTTGTTAGCAAAGAGATGTTTTCTTTGCTTTGAGATACGTCTCAGTAGTTGTGGGTATGGGTTGAGATTCAGAGATTCGTTTTAAGGAGTTTGGTGGAGATTATAGACCACTCAAGTCTGTTTCTCTGTTTTGCATTTTTAGAGAAGAAGAATCAGGAGTGTATATAAAATAGGAGTTGGTATACCTTGCGTCGCTTGTTCTCGTGGTTGTTTCTCTCTATCTTGTCTCTGTTCAACACACTACATCTCCACACCAAGAACCTCATATTTTCCTGGACTTCATGCAAAATCTGATACTATACGATGATGAACTCGACGTGAAGGTCTGGGTGGAGAGTTTAGTGTGTTAGAACTTGAGAGATGAGATCAACAATCATGAACGAGGATGAAGATGAATACGGTTGTTCGGGAGGATGCTGCGGACCTGGGACGAAGGATATGTAGAAGGTTTGGGATCATGGGACGATGGGAGGAAAGGACGAGCCATGATCATGGACGGGATGAACGGATCAGAGGAGATGCCAGGGGTGTAGTTGGATGCAGCAATTGCACAATTGTTTCAAGCCTTCACTTTGTTTTTACGACAAGAGCAAGGAATAAACAAGAGGAGATTTTGGTGACAAAATCTCTTCTTGTTTGATCGACAAGCTCGATCAATTTGATGAGAGAGACATCTCATAGTACTTGAGATGTTACAAGACGAAGATGGGTTTGGATCAGGTACCGAAGAAGTGATCGAGACATTCGAACTCACTACGGTGCTTGAGATAAGGGAGCATGTGAAGGGTCTAACAAAGCATTTTAGGAGGGACTGGGATACATTTTCACATGCGCTGATGGAGGAATATTTTACAACCTACAGAGCTATTAAAGGAGTTCGAGAGATTCTCTCAACTATCTCGAGTGGAGAAGCTAACCTTGGAGACCAAGACAGAGCTATTTCTTCAAGCTGCGGATGAACCATTGCAAGAACAGCTGGAATTACTTTTGGAGGATGGAGAGGAAGAAGAAGGGTTGACAAGGAATTGGGAGGTTGTGCATGAAGTGGTTGAGCTTCTTGTCAAACGGAGACATACAAGGAAAAATGTTACAAGGTTTACATATGTATCGCTGACTACCACACCAGTTCGGATATGAGGTTCAACCTCCAGTTGTGATCGTCGAAGAGGAAGTTCCAACCATCAAAGACCTACGACAAAAGATGCAAGATCTGCAAGCTAAGGTTACTAGGTTGGAGGCTAAGGAATCATCTACCAAGACAAAACTTGTACCCAAACTAACTTAGATAAATTATTGTATGTGGTGTGATGATACTGACCATCAACATGACGATTGCATCAACTTTGCAGAGTCTTTGCAATGAGAGTTTATTTCTTGGGAGGATGGAAATATAGGGTTCAAAAGTACATGTACTCTCCTTCAAGCCAACGTTGGTAAAGGAGAAATGAAGAAGTTGGTGGATGTTATTTTGCAGCACATGTAGTTGTAGCTATCAACGCTACAAGTTATGGTGCTAGGGTGGAAGAGATTGAGCATGATCTCCGTGAATGATTTGGATGAGCATGTGGGTCTAGGCGAGCTCAAGTTGCATACTGTATCCACGATGCAGAGCGAGAAGAAGAGTCAAGAAGAGACTTCTTCAGAGAAGCAAGCTCGAGAGGATAAGGTTCAAATGAAAACTATTCTTTCTGAACTGACAATGGAGGACGATCCTTCACAACCGGAGGAGATGGTTGGGATGCAGATAATGGACATGAGTAATATGGTTGCAGACAAACAACAACCAGATATTGGTATAACGATGGATGTGAAGAGAGGTTAGGAGGAATACATTCGAGATGTGAAGGTTGGATTCATTTCACGGGAGGTCTTGGATGTGATTACAAAAAAAGTCTATGATGTCACTATTGACATCATCAAGGACGTGACATGCTGAGGGTGAAGGAGAGTGGACAGATGCTCTTGAAGCTACGAGTATAAGATGATGAGTAAGGATGGCTGCAAGGGAGAAGTCATTGCTGAAGATGATTAAGGTAGGGAGGATGATGCTTGGGAGGTTGTAAAAGATGTCAGAAAAAAAACAAGGGAGCATGAAGTTTGACAAAGATATCATTGTACAACAAGACAATGATGGTTACGGTTGAGGATTTTGATTGCAACAATGTGGTTCTTATTTTTCAGAAAGCAAAAAAAAAGAGATGGATACGAAGGATGACATGTACAGGTTTGAGGTTGAAGGTGATAATCATTGTAGGGTAATGATTGGGATGATAGGTATGTCTACTACGACATTAGGATTACAAACCTCGACGATGAGGTTAAATTGGATGGATGAGAGATGTTTCTGAGATATGATGATTTATTGCTTTTGTATCTTCGAACACATATTGAAAAATGTGTAGATTTAGAGGGGGTGATTGGATGGGAGGTTGAAGAAGAGAGTCGATGAGCATGGGTCCAAGGAAAATCATGACATGGAGTTGTAACTTCAAGATGACGATCAGGTTGTGAACTTGAAGATGAAGTCGACTACGATGAGAAGTAGGACGACAAGATGATGTGCGTGTCGGTCCACTCCTTGGTTGGTATCGCTGGTGCATACTCGAGGATGCACAAGTTTGGAGGGGTTGGATGTCATGTTGTGGATCAGGCTCCTACTTGAAAATCATATTTCGGGATTCTATATTTCTGCTCCAAAGACGCTCATAAGACTAATAATGAGCTTTTTACACAACTTTGGATCTTCACTTTTATTACATCAACTGGAAGAGCTCTTGTCAGCTTTCTGTGGGCACTTCATCTACTTCATTTGGACGCCTAGTGGTGAAATTACGAGGTTAGGAAGATGGAAAATCAAGCTGAGCTCTACCTTACTATTGCTGACTGGGTATTTGCGGTTCTTGGCGTTATACTAAGGACGCAAGGAGCCTGTTTGTTCATTATTTGTGAAAACTTTCATGTACAGCGACTGTCGTAAAGGGGCAGCTTAAAGGCCTAGCTTGTACTTACGACTTGTCGACATGATTTGAGAGATTGGGAGATCGAATGAAAACACACAAGACGTCATTGGGTTCAGATATGTGCATGCTACGCATCGGTTAAGACGACTTGTGAAGAGACAGATCGGGGGTTGTGTTCTAGGAGAAATTGAGACGCATGGAAGAGATTTGGAATGCTTCAATGATATGTGAAGGAGAGTTGGACCATTCCGGAGTCCAAACTTGCTGTCCTTGGATCCATTAGGATCATAACATCGAGTTCTTCAAGAAATTAAAGACGATACGAAGTTTCATCGAGTGATTTGGGAGTTCAGGGTGAAATTGACTCGTAGAGAAACGCTTACGTCAGTTTTTGTCGTCTAAGACCTAAGGATAGGTTGTTCTTCGTGAAGCCAAGCTCTTTGTTTTTTGTGCCTACGCGATCAAGGAGTCTTCACCTATGCATAAGAGAAGACGGACAAGTTTTTCCTGGACAACCTTTACGCAAAATCAGATACGATAACAACAATGATTGTTTGTATCATTGGCGGTTCTTATCATTTGGGTTGAAGAATGTCTTTGCTGAGTTCCAAAGGGTGTTGGACAAGATTTTAGCAGGGTTAGATTTTGTTCAATATTATATTGACAACATCTTAGTTTATAGTGCTATAGCGGCAGAGCACAAGAGACACTTACGGGGATGTGTTCGAGCAGTTGAGAGCTCATGGATTGAAGTTACACCCTGGGAAGTGCAAGTTCTCTCAGGAGTTGGTAGAATATCTGGACCACATCATCTATCCAGGTGGATTGGATGTTTAACATACGAAGGTTGAGGCTACTGCACGTATCTCACGTCTCACACATGTGAGTCGAGTTCAAGTATTTGTTGGTTTCGTGAACTTCTATCGTCGGTACTTGAAGGGGTTTAGTGCAATTGTGAAGTCATTGACCGAGGTGATGAAGGTGGACCAAGAATGATAGTAAGGAGACGAGCAGGAGCGAGGTTTTGTAGAGCTGAAGGATAGGTTGACATCTGTTCCCATCTTGAGGAGACCCATTAGGGGATGTCCCTTCCAACTTCACACTGATTGGAGTATGTTGGGACTTGGAGCTGTAACGACCTATGTTACACATAAGAAGTTTGTCTATTAGTAAGGTGTTTAGTTATAACTAAATGTGGATAATGTTTATTTGCTGCCCGAGTACTTTAAGGAGGTATCAAGTTAGTCATGACTAGCTAAAGTTAGTTATGGTTAAACTTAGCTGTACTTTTGGCAGAATTCAGATATTTTCTAAAGAGTGAGCACTACTATCTTGTCATCTTGTCTAAAAGATAGAAAGGAGGTGGAAAGTATCCATTATTTTCTTTTTGACTTGATATTAGTGGTGAGATTAAAGTTGTGGACTTGGTGGGCACAAGTCCACAACTTAAAAACAAGAAGAGATTTCACATGTCTCTTTTCTAGTGGGTCTTATTGTAGAAAGGGGTGGAAATTTGAGATTTCTTGAAAATATTCCAGAATCCTTCTAGAAGTTGTTGACTTTGAAGGAATAAACCTATGTGAAAAGGTAAGAAGCCCATGTGATTAATACTTGTATCTTAAGTAATATCTTAGTAAAACCCAGTAAAAATAGTTACGGCTGAGTTACTAGAAGGTACCAAAGTAAAAACCTAGAATGTATAAATAGAGGAGTAGAGAAGAGCTCATCATCCTTGTTTTCACATCATCGTAATGACAACTTGAGTAACATAGAGAGTGTGTGATATTTTAGCATGTGAGAATTTGAGAGACGTCGTTAGAATGAAAGATTTTAGTTGATGAGTTTATGGAGAATTTTTAGTTGATGAGTTTATAAGTGAGTGAATGATTGAACTTAGCATTTTCCCTTCAAGTTCATGGTGTGCTTCCCTCAAAGCCATCAGAGGTGACCCTTGAGTGAGAGACAGACCTACATGTTGCAGATTTATCGATGACTATCGTGGAGGTTGAGAGATTGGGGGGTAGTTGATCGACAAACCGTGAAGAGTTTACATTTTTTGTTCTATTGCCGGGATCTCATTTGAAGGGATCGTTGAAGGATGTTTGGAGTTCAATTCTATATTCGACAAAAGGAGATCATGCGAGAGCACATGGAGAGAACGTTGGGAGGAGAGAGAGAGCTAACGTGATGTTAAAAACACTAGAACCTTTCGTGTATCCCATAATGATCTATGACGCGTTCAAGGTCATTCTTTACATCTTGTTCACTTAAGAAGGGCTTGAGGAGAGTTGAAAGTGGGTGCAACAAGAGTTGTAGAGAAATGAGGAGAGAGAAGGTATAAGAGGAGAAAAATTTGAGAGTTTAAGAATTCTACTCTATGGAAATTTTTACAGTCACTGTCGGATTTTCTGTGAATTTTACTTTCCTATGAAATTTTCCAATGTTTTAGATTGGCTGTTAAGCTATCTAGGACAACACAAATCATGAGAAAAGGTGGTATGGGGAGGGAGTATGAATTTTCAAAGTTGATGAGGTTTATTCGCGAGAGTTTAGAAATTTTGATCTTTGGAAAGTTTGTACAGTCATTGTGAGATTTTCTGTGAATTTTTTTTCATGTGAAAATTTCCAAGATTATAGCTTGTCTAATAAGCTATTAGAGGAAACAAAAATCATGAGAAGATGATGCTTGGAGAAGGAGATAGAATTTTTCAAAATGGAGGGGGTTGACAACCATGAAGGAAGTGAAAATATACAAATTTCAGTTCTCTAGAAATTTGTACAGTTAGGATCATTTCTTTTGATTAGGGAATTTTCTGTTATAACTTCACGAGTTAGTAGCTTGGAGGTTGAGCTACTGGAGGCCACAAAAATCTTGGAGGGATCTCTTACCGACTAAGAGATACGTTTTGACATACAAGGAGGTCTTGAAGATATTTCATGAGAAATCAAGTTCAAGTGCCAAGGTAGAAGAAGAGACGTTTAGGAGTTCAAACAGAGACGAAGAAGCCAAAGTTAAGTATAGAGGAGTTGCGAACACGCATCTATTGCAGTTGGGTGTCTTTTTTGCTCTATATCAAGAAACTTCTGCGAGCATTGGCGTAGATATGAAGAAGATAGAGTTGAAAGCATCATTCACTGTGGAAGCCATGAATGCTCCTGGCGAAGTAGAGTGTGATCCTTACAAGAGTGACTTTAAGACGACGGTCATGATGATATTATCTTAGACTCTTGATTTTAAATTGGATTTTATTTCGTGTATAGCATGTATAATACACGATTTTCATTATAAAGCTCAAAAGAGTTAAGAAAGTGACGTAAAATTATTTTCCTCAAAGATATTTTCTCCACTTAATGATTGAGAAGGCGCAACATGAGTGGAAGTTCAAAAGATTGGAAAGTTAGACTTAGAAACCTTCCTCAAGGTTTAGATGTCATAATAAGTGTCGGAGAGAGCTCGAGAGAGATTATCGTTGAGTTTGAGAACACTAGTACAAAATCTCAAGTAGAATCTCCGAGGAGAAGAGTAGAAACCGACTTGTGGTGTTACTTTTGTAGAGGGTTGGGACATAAAGTAGTGAATTGTCCAACTAGAATCAAAACCGAGAGAGCGAAAGGAAAGCGGGAGTTTATCACCACCGCCGATTCATTTTCTAGGAGAGGATCCTTGTCCAAGTTGTGGAGTGGGTGATCTATCAAGAGGACACAAGTGCGTCGATGTGGCCGCACTACTTACGTCAATAGTCGAGAAGTTAGACGGGACTCAAAGAGTTGAGATGAAAAAGTTGTCGAGTTCAAAAGAGGACTCGGCTGAGTTGTGATGGAGATTGTCATTTAGATGGTGGAGAAGACGATGATGCGACTCAAGCTCATGATTATCTTGGGAAAAGAAATGACACAAGAGGTGTTGTTACAACCATTTCTTTTCATTTTATCTATGGTAGATTATTCTCAAATGAAATTGGTGATGTTCGTACTATTTTAGCGAGTAGTTATTGCACGAAAATTAAAAGAGTAGAAAGAGTACTTACAAGATGATGAAGTTATCAATGTTTCATGGGAAGGACAATGAAGATGTAGAACCATTTGTACGAGACTTCATAAGGGGTTGCATCGGAAACAACGTGAGAAGGAAAGAAGAATGGATGTTGTTAGGATACTTCTCGCTGAACCACCTCAGCACTAGAGATAACTACATCCTCAGTTTCATTGAGCGTGGTCACCAACTAGAGTCAAGCTTACTCTCAATGCTCTCATATCCGTGGTCGAAAATAGTGAGGCTCGTAGAACTGCAGTAGTTGTCCTCAACATCGAGTTTGATGTTGCATCCACGGACGTCGAAGATTGACTCACATCGCTCCCACTCCTGGATGTCGATGCATCCAACTCATCATCTACTACATCATCGATAGGTCGTTTAGAGATCATAAACGTGGTCCTCAACGCCTCTGATAACGTGAGTGATTGAGGAAGGTTGGCATGCCTACCAGCCTCCCTACGTTGTGGATCCAATTCCACTGACGCACCTCGTGGCTCAGAGACACGTATTGCATCTCCGAGTCACTGTCACGGATGCTTCAATCTGCGCCACATCAGCCATGAAGTCGAAGTCAACTCCTTCTCCTCCATAAGACCTGAAAGCCTCTGTTCTCAAACTTGATCTCCATTGAGCCATAGCCATACTAGCTATCCTCTGCTCCAACAAGTCAATCCGAGCAGCCATACCCGCATCTGACGTCATAGCGGACGGTGGATCGACTTATCTTATCTCGCATGCTAGACCTCTGCCTCCAACTCTACCACCACGGCCTCCTTGAGCTCCTCTACCTCGTCCACGATCAGCCTTTCCTTGCTGTAGCTCGAGATGGAGATCAAAACAACACTCACTACTGTTATCTGGTCGTCCGCAATGGTCACACTGCCTAGGCATCACATGAGACGTCCGAGACGTCTCGTAACCACCTCTCATGTGTGTGCAGTCCTTTTGATTATGAGGACCATCACACGTCTAGCAAGGACAGGCTTGCTGTTGACTAGAGAAGGACGACATGGGTTTGTGTCCACTAGGTTCTCCAACACCTTCCTCGATCGTGACTAATCAGCACGATCTCTATCACCACCACCACCACCACCATGCTGTTGCGTAGTATGTGATCCTCGAGAAGAGGTGGTTGTCTCATGTGGCGTCTTTGTGCTAAACCCAGCAGTCACCACCCTGTCCTCCATCATTTTGAGCCAAATCAAATACAACCGTCAATGTCGGAGCAATGCCTCTATGGAAAATCACATCTCTAACTCTCATACGCAGCTCTCGATCTAGTATCTCATATCAGAACTGGACTGCTTATGCCTCCGTCGCCCCTTAAGTAACGCTGATCAACCGCCTCATACAAGTATACGCCTCTCCAGTCTTCCGCTAGAACTCTTGTAGACTCCTCAACTTGTCGGTCCGCACACCTTGATAGTTCTTTCTCAAACACTGGAAGAACTGTAATCACAGGGTTAAACCTTGGTTGATCAGGAGAATGATAAAAAAAACAGATTGTTGCAAGCGATGAGAACTCAAAATTCGGTCTATTGCGTCCGTCAAATACAAATCAAACACTCAAATATACACATATAGGTCTTTCAAGACTCAATAAACTTTATTTTAGTGTGGACTCCACCATCAAAGTCTTCAATTGTCAAAATCTCTCCTCTCTCATGCGCACGTCTCCTCTCTCTCATATCAGTTCCTTGTCATATCTCCATATTCATCTCCAAACAGTCTAGTAGATAAAATTCAAGCTCCCTAACTCTTATTCTCCTCTCTGTGACAACCTCCCAATTGAAAATCCTCAGAAAATTGATCCTCTCAGTCTCAGGCTTCTCCTGCGCGTCTTGACGACTTCCTTCTGTGCAAAAAGTAAAATATCCTCTTTTGCCCGACATCAACTCTTTTCTCCAAAACCTAACGGCCCGGTTAAGCTAGGGTCCTTATAAGTACACCTACTTATCAAGTATGAAGCCTTTTATTATTTACATAAACAAACAAGCAGGCCCATTTCCAAGCTCAGCCTTTACTTAATAAAAAATTTCCGGCTCTCGATGCCATCTTGATGCCACTTAGATTATATCACAGGTCTCCAGTGTAGACCAAAGCTACACTTATGAGGACACCTCACATGGCTTACAACCCCCTCATATGCGCACTAGGTATCTCTTGTGATATAATCAAAGTTGCTTGCGGAGACTTAGGCCAAGAAGCCCACGTTTAAGGGAGATACTAGTCTCCTGTTCCTAGATATGCAAGACGTGGCTGCATATCCAACATAGACATCCAGGAGGCCAACATGCCGGAATAGGAAACAGAGGCCGAGGGAATTGATCCTAAGACCACTTTCCTCCTAGGCGGACGCCCTACCACTGGGATGTCCTCTGCTTCCAATCAAAAGACAAATACAGTTGGTACATATTTCTAAAGAAAATTTTCTATACAATCTTTACTAGCTTTTCCTACACTAACTTCTCTATACAACTCTATTTTCAGTGAATGAGGAGTCAAAATTATAGTACTCACGAACACCTACGTACTCACACTATCAGATTATGAATTCGAGTCACGAGTCAGAATCGACAGATTTCTCTCTTTAGCACTTTTCATAGCGTAAGACTTGTGCTAACTATTACCTAGAACTCTTTTTCTCAAAACCAAAAGCATGAATTCGCTTTTCTCAGCGAGCTCCGCAATTCTGGAACTTTTCGCTCTCTTCAAAGTGATGTTTTCAACTCAAGCTAGAGGGCAGCTTGTCAAGCATAACCCTTAAGAGTTCTTGGAGGGGATATGGTTTGGATGACCCGTATTTTACGTAGATCAACCATAATACCATCACTAGATACAATGTGTCGTACTAAAGTACCACAAGAAGTAAGAAACAAACATTTTTTTAAGATTCAAAGAGATATGTGTCTCACGGCAGAGAATGAAAATAAAGTATAAGGTTTGTGGATGATCTTGTCTCGTGGTATGAGCACACATATCATCCAAGAAGATCTCCAAGACATCTTTAAGATGTATAAATGAATTCATCATATACCTTTGAATGGTAGCTGGTGCATTCTGTAGATCAAAAGACATAACACGGTACGAGAAAGTACCACATTCAATAACGAAGCTAGTTTTGAATTGATCTTCTAGAGCAATAGCAATTTGATTATAACCATAGAACTCATCCATGAAAGAGAACCATTCAATAGAAGCAAAGAGTCAAGTATAAGATCTGAGAATGGAAATGAATCATGTATAGTATATTTGTTCAATTTTTTTAAACCCACACAAACTCAAAGTTTACCCGAATTCTTTTTGGGAACAAAAGTGATCAGAGCAGTCCACTCAGTTTCACCTGAGGGATAGATGAGTCCACAAGCCAATAGTTTCTCTAGTTTCAACTTTACTTGTGTTTTTATAATGCTCAAGCAACCTATACGACTTGAGTCGACAAGATATAGCATCTAGTTGCAATGGAATAAAGTGTTGACACCGCTTTGGATCAACTCCTAATAACTCCTCATATGAATAAGCAGAGATGTCATGAAAGTCTTTGAAGACTTCTTAAAGTTCAAAAGTGGATTAGATTCTGTGAGATTTTAACATGTTAAGATCCTGAAACTTATCTTCCAATAGAATGTGAAGTGATATAGATTCCATGTCAGCTTCTAGGAGTTTAGTTTCCAAAAACTTCTTAACCTTTTCATCTGTATAAAGGTGTGAAGACCTATATTTCTCATGTATATAATAGATGTATCACTTTGAAGAAAGAGTTTGAATCTGAATCAATATTCGTATCCATAGGATAACGGATCTGGCATGGGTACCAGTTTCTCATACTCTTGAATATAAAAGTGTGGTGTAGCAGAAATGGTACAACAAGAAGAAATGATAGACTCAAAGTCTTTATCATCTCTTATCATTGGATGTTAGACATAGATAATGTTCAAACTGTCAGCAGTTGTAGGTGATCTATCTGGATTTATACATGGATAAGATCGATCGTTTTTCTTTAAGACCAAAGCGTATCTTTCCTAGCTTCCAAGAGATATATACATCTGTTTGGATAACCATGATGTACCCAAAAGTAATGAGAATTGAGCAAAAAAGTCAATTTCTAGTATAAGATAACTGATATATAACTTCTGATCTCCAATTTGAGATAAAAAGTTCTTCTGTACCCCAATGGGTTGAATGGTTTTGCCATCTACTGTTTTCAAAATGATTGAAGTCTTCTCTGGTCTAGGTAATTCTAATAAGAGCAGTTTACAAATGGAACATCCTTCTGATCTAGTCGGACAATCTCGAGCTATATGATTTTGATCACAATGATAACAACCACACAATTACCTCGTCTTCATCTTTGATCTCTAGGTGTGGATCTTGAAGATGCTGGTTAAACGCTGAAATTTTTGTGGTGGTTAGTATTGGCCTTGTTGTTAAGCAACTGTCATTATAATTTTTTTCTCTTTGTGGAGGATTATTATTCCGTTGATTTCTTTGTAACGTCCTACAATCTTCAAAGAAATGACTCATTCTTTTGCAGTATATACAAAAGTTTGTAGGTGTAACTAGACACATAAGGTTGGTATGATCTTCAGTTCCACAGCTTGTACAAACCACCTTAGTATTTCTGACTAAAGGAGAAGTAATACGAGGTTGTTGTTGAGGATACGGTTGAACAATCTTCAAGGAAGACGTCAGGATGTCACTCCATGGATATCAAAGACAACGAGTTATCCCGTCAATAACCTAGATTAAAAGAGACCATGTAATAAAAAATAGACATTGTGACTTAAAGCGTAAATAGGTCCTTATAAGCTTATGAACGTCTCACACGTTAGATGACCAATAGGAATAGAGACAAAGATCTATTTTAAAAGCTGGATCAACAAAACACAAGGGATTGATGATGCAAGGAAGTATTGTAGTCTGACATTGACAAAGGATATTGGAGGAAACTAGATAAGGTTAGGAGGTGGACGGAGCATAAGTTTAGGATCTAAGAGTCTCTATAAGTTCTTGCGCTTAGAGATGACTATCAGTGGAAGTAGGTAGACGATCTTATGTAGAGTTTTTATATGATTTATGTTTGTTCGTCACAGTGAAGTAAAAGTGATCAAAGATTATGTGTTTCAATGTTTGATGAATGTGACTGAATGATTTGAGATCATAACATTGATATAAGTGTTTGTTAGTTGAATTATGATGATATTTTTTGTGACAAACAGTGACCTTGGATGTTAGCAATCAGCTAAGAGTTAAATATTGTGTGGCAATCTCTGGTCCGTAGGACCTGGAGTGAAAAAATTATTACATTATGATGCCTCTGTTGCTCGAAGACCATTTCACATGCTCGGGACGACAATACTCCTCCTATGTCACAAACAAGACCGTTCTGTTATCTTCATCGAGGAAAGAAGAACATGTTCAAGTAAGTATAGCGGAAGCTCTTGTTCATAAAATACATGTGACAAGGAAAACAAGACTGAAAGTTGACACCAACATACAACTAATGTCTACGCTTCTCATGTCATCAATAGTCATGTCGTCTATATCTGTAAGATTATCGATTAGGACCACAACTTCCATTGTACACGTGATAACACTAGTGATTTTGACTCAGTTAAATGCTTTAGCAAAAATATCGATGTCCTCGATTTCATTCAATGGAATTGAGGATTTCTCCTGTTTTCTCAGTAAGTTTGAGTCAGTATGTGAGATATTTGGTATTATTGACAACATCCTTAAAATGATTTTCATCCAGTCCTATTTAATAGACGAAGTGGATACATGATATCAATGATCACTTGTGATCCTGTCCGACGTGATAAGCTATGGCACAACTTCTTGAACAAATGCCAGTTGAGTGTCTTCTGAAGTTCTATTTAATCATGTGAAAAGCCACGCACTACGACATTCACCTCACCAAACATGCACATCCTCTAGTATGTGCCAACCTTTCCACTAGTCTCCAAGGTTCTCTAAATGTCATCGTCTTCTTCAACGTCTTCGTCTGGTAGCAGATCTGTATCAACATCCATCATATGATTTGACGCCAAAAATTTGAGTATCTCAATAGATTTTTCTTCTTTTTTTGAATAGCTTGATACACTTACCGGCGATAGGAAGCCTTAGAGGTGTATCATCAAGCTCATGCAGAGAATAAGTAGCATTCTGATGCACTTCTAAGACAACATACGGACCAAACCACCTCCTAGAAAATTTACAAACTGTAGAGTGCTGGTTCTCTAGTGTACTATCATACATCAATACCCAATCTTCAGCATGTAAGGGTTTCGGTCAGAGCCTATGGGTCTTGTCAAACCTGTCTTTATTCTTGAGACGAGCCTCTTTTAGCTTCTGTTCTGCCTCTCTAAGATCCTCCTCACTATGTTCTAGCTGTCTGATTTGAAGTGCAAGAAGTTGTATACGATCCATTTCGTCTTCCCACGGTAGAGTAGCTCATGTAGGAAAGTCCTCCTCTGCCGGCATAATCGGCTTTTGTCCCAGCATTAGTTCAATGGGCATGTTCAATGAGCTTCTTACTCTTCCTCAATAATGCATACAAAGACTCCGTAGACAGAGGAGGAACAGATGGAAGGTGGAAGCTTACCGAGAGCTGAAGAAGCGTCTTCTGGAGAAGCTGTACCTTCACCTTTTTCCCAAGAGAAAGGCTCAGAAGGTTAGATACCTTGGAGATCAGGATTTTGGAGTTTTTGGAAGTAGTTTGGGCCGGAGAGGTCGTTAACTGAGGTGTCTTCTTCCACACCTACGTCCAGACCAAGTTAGTTTACTTGGGCACCCTAGCAAGAGGGCATCTCACCCCCTTCTTCTGCTATTTGTATGTGTCCAAGGGAGACCTGAAGGAGAACTAGTTGATCAAGTATGGACCAGCGAGATAGCGAGAGATGAAGGAAGAGACCTCGGAGGAAGAAGATCGGACAACTGCCATGTCTTCCCTCCACTCTAGTGTCTTAGACGAGATCTGACACTCATCAAAAGACCAGTACTATGTGGAAAGATGTTTTCATCGACACGGAATACGTGTCGCCACTGAGGAGGATGAGACCTAAGAGCGTGCCTAGGAAGAATACATCTTTCCCGACCATTCACTCCGGATCCGAGTCGGATTCGCAGGAAGACACGTCCAGCACCAAGATCACCAGGAAGACAACTGCGACCACAGGAAGTCTTCCAAAGACTCCAGAAGCCAAGACTTGGGTTGATGTTCCGACTGCGATCAGAGGAAGCACAGAAAAGAGGTCTGCTTCTGCGGAGGGAAGAGATCTTCCACCCCGGAAGACACTGAGAATAGCGTTATCATGTCGGATATTGCGTGAAGGATGTCCAGGAAAACGTGAGGTTCCTGACTGTGGAGATGTTGTGTGCTGAAACAGAGACAAGATAGAGAAAAACAACCACGAAAATGAATGTTGCGATATATACCAACTCCAAATGTATGTACATTGCCGGTTCTTTCTCCTAAGAGCACAGAACTGAGAAACAGATCAGTGCGGTCTGTAACCTGCTTCAAAAGCCTTTTAAAACAACCCCTGAATCGCAACCGTGATCCAAAACCACCGAAGCGTAGCTCAAAGCAAGAGAAACTTCCCTTTGCTAACAAACAGAGTCACATCAGTATCACGCGATCCAAACCCAAGTCCAAACCACACCCGTGTACAAGCTCTTAGCCAAAACTAGCTACCACAAGTTGTATATAGCCAACCAAAACTCTAACGAACTCAAAAGAGCAAAACCCGTAGCGAAGAAACCGGAAAAGGTCTATATGAGAACTTCCTCCTTTCGCCAAACGGACTTCAGATGAGTTGGTATGATGAGCGGGTATGATGTTGCTTCCTGAACAAAGAAGTTTTGCTCGATAGCAACATCACCTACGCGCACTCTGATGTCTGGACAAGCTTCATACAAGTCTCCTCTTGTGTTGTTGGCTGCTCTTATGACCCACCCATGTTCTATGTCGATCGGCCACTTCTTTCTCTTGTACAGCTCTTTCGACATGATGTTGATTTCTGATCCATGATCGATTAGAGCAACCACCGGCTCATCCAAGTCTCCGATTCTCACCAACGTGGCTGAAATGACTTGAGCTCTGCTTTCCATCCTCCTCTTCATCCTCAAAATGCACCCTGCGTCTTCGATCTCTTTCTTCCTCTGGAGAATAAACACTGCACTTTGCAAGCTCTCTCTCCTCATCCACAGACATCCTAGTATCCAAGGCATGCGATAAATCAGTCTCACCCGTAATATGTCGCTTCCGTTTGATGACATTGATGATGACATCATGAAACTCACGCTTAGCAATGCCCAACACTTCTCTCAAGGTAAACTCGACCTTCGCATTCAGAATGCGATTTTCCAAGACTCACTTCAAGTCTGTTGAAGCTTCGATGTCCGATTGTAGTTTGTATGCAGCCGGCTTATCCTTCTCCTTCTGAGAATCCTTCACTCTTTCCTTCGATGGAGAAGAAGCATCATCCATCGGTAGATCTTGAGCTCCGGCATCCCGAAGCTCTTGACGAACCTTCTCCCCTCGAGTCTGTCTCTTGGAAGAAGTTCCTTCCCTTGCATCTTTTGAATCTCGCCTTCTCTTCTCTTCCAACAACGCTTCGTGTTGGTTCTTGGTGATGTAAGCATGCATCGATAGAGCTTCTATCGGATCTTCTCATCCAGTATCCTTCCGGATCGTAGCAGCTGTTCTCAGCAACGTCTCACATGCCATCTTCCTTTTCCGTTTCATGGAGATGGCAGATGACCACAATCCACTTGGCTCAACTTGCCCGTTAAAACCTCTCTCAGCTTGATCCTCAACCCTTGTGCCATAAGTTCCAGCTTCTATCATTGCAACTGCTTGCGCTGATAGGTGGTCCTCAACCAACTTCTTCATCCCTCCTCTACCAAAGTTGGTACGAAGAAGTGCACCAGTATCCCTCAGCGCTATCTTCCCATCCTTCCAGAAGATCACTCCTTGCTGCAGAATATCAATGAACTCCTTGCAATCTTTGCGCGGATGATCAGTACCATCGCACCAGATACACCGCTGGATCCAACCTTGCTTCTCAACCGGTCTTGCCCCGCTTGTAGACCCCTTCTCTTCCAATCTTGTGAGCTTGATCTGTAGATCTCGCATTCCACACAAAATCTCCTCAAGGTTTGAATCATCCTTCTTCGGAGATATCATAGGTGCCTGAACAACTGTAACAACTGGAACAGCTGGAGCAACTGGTACTACCTGTCTAGCAACAGGAACCACTGGTCGGACTATAAGAACAAGTGTTACAGCTGTAGGTGTTGGCGTCAGTCTCCTAACAGGAACCTTCTATCGTCTCCGCTCCCTCTTGGTAAGCAGACCAACAACTTCCTCAACCTTCTTCCAGCTATTGGTCAATCCATCGTCCTCCTCCCGGTCTTCCAGAAGTACCTCTAGCTTCTCCTGTAACTTCTCATCTGCAGCCCGAAGAAATAGCTCTGTCTTGTTGGACTGCAACGTCAACTTCTCCATCCTGGTCAACCGTGAAAACTGCTTCTCAAACTCTCTGAGCAACTCAGTAGCTTGTAAACTCTTCCTTGGTTGCTCAACCCACTCCAAGAATGACTTCTTGGTGACTCTATCAGAGTCCTCCAAGAAGTACTCATCCATCAAGAGACGAGCAAACGTCTCCCAATCCTTGTTAAAATGCTTCGTTAGCATTTTAACATGATCTCTAATATCTGGAGCTGCTGCTAACTCAAACGTCTCAATCATCTCATCTTCTGAGACCCGGTTCAGCTCCATCTCCTTCACATAATGCCTCAGATATCTTGAGACATCTCTCTCATCAAACTGGTCAATCTTGTTGACCACCGCTTGTAACGCCTTTGTTGCCAAAGCTTTCTTCCGCTCATCAGACTGTTGTTGCCGTAAGAACATAATGAAAGCTTGGAACTTCGATGCAGTCACTGGATCCAACTGCACCTTCGGCAACCCGCCTGAACCGCTAGCTCCATCTCCATCACCTTTTCCATTCCCACTCATGACTTCCAATCTCTTCTTCAAAGTTCACACACAGAAGAAATCTCCACCCCAGACCTTCACGTCGAGTTCACCACCGTATCGTGTCGGATATTGCGTGAAGGATGTCCAGGAAAATGCGAGGTTCCTGGCTGTGGAGATGTTGTGTGCTGAAACAGAGACAAGATAGAGAAAAACAACCACGAAAATGAATGCTGCGATATATACCAACTCCAAATGTATGTACATTGCCAGTTCTTTCTCCTAAGAGCACAGAACCGAGAAATATATCAGAGCGGTCTGTAACCTGCTTCAAAAGCCCCTTAAAACAACCCCTGAATCGCAACCGTGATCCAAAACCACCGAAGCGTAGCTCACAGTAAGAGAAACTTCCCTTTGCTAACAAACAGAGTCACATCAGTATCTAGCGATCCAAACCCAAGTCCAAACCACACCCGTGTACAAGTTCTTAGCCAAAACTAGCTACCACAAGCTTTATATAGCCAACCAAAACTCTAACGAACTCAAAAGAGCAAAACCCGTAGCGAAGAAACCGGAAAAGATCTATATGAGAACTTCTTCCTTTCGTCAAACGGACTTCAGATGTCGATAGGGTCTCCTCCGCTGACTCCGTTAACCCAAGAAACCTTCAGATCCGACTCCCAACAGCCGAGATATCGTCGATTTTCGGTCGCATGTGATCGAACCTTCAAAAACTCCTCCCTGCGGCTTAAAACCGCACACACCGCACAAACAGATCGTCTAAACTGATATCCGTCCTCCCTGGCAGATAGATCTAGTTATCATGAACCCAACGAGACTCCAAACAAGCCGTTTGGAGTTCCCCTTGCAAAACCACAAGAAATTTGGTGGCAGGTTGCAAAAAACTGACGTAAATGGACTCCCTACGGCTCAAACTCTCTCACCTCACCCAAACCAACAATCCAATCCAGTATTGTCTTCTCCTATGCATAGATGAGGACTTCCTGGTCGCGTTGGCACCAAGAACGAAGAGCTTGGCACACCGATCGCGAAGAACAATCCAATTTTAGGTCGCAGGCGATGAAAAACCTGACGCAAGCGCTTCCCTGCGAGCGAATTTCACTTAGAACTCCTAAACCGTCCGATGAAACTTGGTATCGTCTTCAATTTCCTGTAGAACTCGGTGTTCTGATCCCGATGGATCCAAGGACAGCAAGTTTAGACTCCGGAACTGCCCGAACGGTCCAACTCTCATTCACAGATAACTGAAATCTTCAAATCTCCTTCGTGCGTCTCAATTTCTCTCAGTACACATCCCCCGATCCGTCTCTTCCCAAACCGTCTTAACTTGTGCATAGCATGCACAGATATGAACCCGACGACACCTTGCGTGAGTGTATTAGACTTCCCAATTCTCCAAAACGTCCATCGACAAGTCGCAGGAATAAGCAAGCCCCTTAAGCAAGCCCCTTGTAACAGTCTCTGTACGTACGAAGTTCTCTCAATAATAAAATGAAGCAGGCCCCTTGCGTCTTTGATATAACGCATGAAGCCTCAAATACCCAGTCAGCAAGTAAACTAAGACCTAGCTTGATTTTTCCTTCTTTCGAATCGCATAACTTCTTCACTAGATGTCCAAACGAAATAAATAAGATGCCCATGGAAAGCTGACAACGAGCTCTACCCATCTATGTGATGAAAGTGAAGATATGAAGTTGCGCCAAAAGTCCGTAAGCTGGGGCTTAACTTGTTTTCTCCATCTTTCGAGTCTTGTAACTTCTCCACTAGGCGTCCAAACGAAGTAGACGAAGTGCCTATGGAAAGCTGACAAGGAGCTCTATCCACTGATGCGATAAAAACGAAGATCCGAAGTTGCGCCAAAAACCCATAAGCTGAGGCCTAGCTTGTTTTCTCCATCTTTCGAGTCCTGTAACTTCTCCACTTGGCGTCCAAACGAAGTAGACGAAGTGTCTATGGAAAGCTGACAAGGAGCTCTACCCATCTATGCGATGAAAATGGAGATCCGAAATGATGCCAAAAGTCCGTAAGCTAGGGCCTAGCTTGTCTTTCTCATGAGTGTCTTTGGAGCGACAAGCATCGAAGTCTGAATTTCAGATAGGAGTCGGTCCACGACACGACAGTGTCTTCTTGGGCACTAAAGAGAAGATCATTATGGCTGAAGAGCTACCCATGTCTCTGAAGGACAGATAAGCTGCCTCAGACCAATCGATGAGCATGAACTTGTCTTCTGCGAGAAGATCTCGGTCGTGACAGCGTTGAAAGTCGAGAAGAAGAGCGAGGAAACCTCGGAAGACAAGCAAAAGAGATGGCTTCCAGGTGTTCAAGGTGGAGGAGGCGACTGTCTCTGACCTCTTTGAGATCACCTCAACTCCCAATGTCGAACAGATGATAGGAAGCGAAGATGGATTCAACTTCTCAGGGAACTCTTCTGGCTTCCGAAACCATGAGAGAAGTGCACACGATGAGAACTGAGGAGGATGTCACCTCAGCCGCACCAGATGTACCAGCAGGGCCACCCACGGTGCCAGAAGCCGAATTAGAGGATCAGGCAGGTGAAAATCCCATGGTGATCACACCTAACGACTAGGAATAGACAGTATAGGTAATTAGCTGTTTAGACATGGCTATTTTGTAGAAATCAGAGTCTGCTATTTTAAGGTGCTCTTGAACTCACTCGTGTATATATGTATTTAGACCTCGATTTTGCAAAACAAGTCATCTTTTTTTTTATCAAGTTATTATGTTGAGATTTGCAAAAGTTGTTCACTGTGCCCGTTGCACCCTACTCCGATATCATGGATGGAAAAAATATCATTTCTATACCGATGTCTTGAAGAAAAATTATTTTTAAATTATTTTAGCAAATTTTTTAAGCAGAAAATCCACAATGTAACCACGAACCGTCCCAGTACGGGCTCCTGGCAGAAAACGATCCGACTCTCCAATAAATATAACACCCTAGTGGATGATCGAAACCATCGTGAGGTGAAAATATACATAGCTTCACAAATAGGGCTTCACATAGTCTACTGCATCATCATCACCATTTTCTGTAAGAAATTGGCTCTCTGGAAAGTTCTCGATGAGGGTGGGGCTAGAGATTTTTGTACTTACTCAACCTCAAAACTTCATTTTTTTGGCACATGTGCAAATTTATATGATAGTGAAAGCAACGGGATATAATTCAGCTACGATATCTTATGGAGTTACTCGAAGAACTTCCATCATGTTCCGTGGAACTCCGGTCTAGGAATGGCCGCTAAACTCCGGAAGCTAGAAATTACTCCATTTATCCTGAGGATATTGCAAGCGTAAGCAGCAATCAGAGGAGACTCGGACTCGCTCGCTCCATGACTTGACTCGCTCCATGTACTTTCCTAGTCTGATCTCGGCTAAACTAAGGAACGGTTTTCCTTGATTCGGACCTGGAACTCTCATTTTCCCTTCACGGCAGTTCCCAGAGTGTCGCTGCAACAACGAGGGAGTTAAAATCCGACGATTCGACGGAGTACTGGAAATCATTGCCGCTTCTCGAACAGCTTGCAGTCTCACACGATATCCTTACTTGGGCCGATGCAGAGTCACTACAGACTGTTTTCTCAAGCTCGCTACAGTAGTCGGGGACGATGCTGGTAATACAAATGTAAAGCATCACACGTCATCCGTTAGATTTATCAGATGGAGTTAATCTAGCGAAAGTACTATCTCTTGCTACAGCCTACATGTGACCCATCATCATATGTGATCATACCCACAGTATCCTGCGCCCGCGAGAGAGGGTGAACCAGGCATGCGCCGGTTTTAGAACCGTTGGATCTTTATCGCGTAGCGTGATGGACGACGAACTAAGATTTTCAAAAAGTTGGAAAATACGTCTTCTAAGTACAGCCGGATCTTTGTGTCTCCTCGGCCTGACTTAAAGTTGAGGCTGAAATCCTTGTCCAGCTGTTAGATTGTGATCTGACGACGTGGATCGCAGAAGAAGGGAGAGATTCTTAAGAAATTCCCAAGTTCGGAAAACATTGAATGCGGAAAGCTGTAAGACCGGGGCATCATCTGGATCTGCGACGAGGAACGACTGCCGGACGTAGATTTCATCCATAAAGCCGAGCATGCTGAGTCTCCTGACGATCCTGTAGATCCGGTGGTAAACTGAGATGCTGTGCGAAGACGATTTTTAAACGGATGAGCAGAAGAGTAATCAATAAATGCGAGAAATTCTATGTACATCAGCGGCTGTCGCCTGAGTATACGACGGACGTGAAGTGTGACGTAAAACCAGACAGACCGGCGAGTCTAATCACTGGTTAAGTAGACACTTAAAAGGTCAAAGAAGGCGATTTGAGCTAATTGGATACGATAAGCGAAGCCAATGGCAGATTAGATGGAGGACGAAGTCCGAACCCTCCAGCCGAGCTTTTGTCTTTGCTAATGGAGGTAGTGGTACATCTTCCTCTTGTTTGAGCGACTACTGCTTCGTTCCGTCGTCTTCTCTGCTTGCGCGGTCCGAGAGAAGGCAAGGGTGAGAAGCAATCAGGCAGCAGGGAAGAGTAAGCGAGTAAGCGAGGGGAAGAGGACGCAGGTCGTGCAGGAAGCCAGACAGGGGATAGAGTACAGATCGGTGAATCGATGATCGTGTTGATTGATGGAAAGATCGCGAGGAGGTAGAGAATTGAGATCCGGCCGTGAGGCTTCGGAGTGTGGGATTGAGTTATGGAGCAGTTTTCTCGACTTGTGGAGGTGATGGATCGACGGATTGAGGTGGAAAAAAGGGAGGACAGATAGGTAGAACTGGAGTTGGGAAGAATTTCAAGACTTGGATAGGTGGAGGATAGGCCGTAGTAGCAGGGTTGGAGAAGATCTGAATTGGTTAGAGAGTAGGAGTAAAAATGGCTCTCTCGGGAATGAGAGGGCTGTCGGTGTTTATTAGCGATGTGAGGAATTGCCAAAATAAGGAGCAGGAGCGATTGCGTGTGGACAAGGAGCTCGCTAACATCAGGACGCGGTTCAAGAATGAGAAAGTACGTTAGCTGCATTGTTCCTCTTCTCACCTTCTTCACGAACCTGACATCGTTCGTACACGAAGTGAACTTGACATATTGAGCTTGTTCTACTGCAGCGCTAAGACGCTGTTCAGTGACTGTGTGGTAATCATCTGCGTGACAGGCATTGAGATTATCCCTTGGGCAGGAAACTGGGGATTTTGAGCAGTACGACAGATAGTAGTGAGCTGGTCCTGGAGTGTTGGGCAGGCTCGTTTGTTAGGTGCCTGGATAGAGGGAACGGAGAAACTAGACGTTGATTTATAACAAGGTGTAGGACCTGGGGTTCCAGTGGATGGCGTCTAACCTTAGGTGGATCCGTGTATTCGGTGAGCTGTTGGAGGATAATTACATGTTTTCATCTTCAGCGCCTAAGCGCTGCTGTGACCTCCTAGAAGTTCTGATATTGATCATACCACGGCATATTGTCTGCGAGCTTGTCCAGCTCCAGAAGTTGGCTGAAATCAACTGCTGGTCTTTCATGCGTCCTTACTAGCACGTCTCAGGATGCTGCCTGTCGGAATTCAGAGGTCATTGAAACAGCGTAGCTGAGCTCAATATGCTTCCTTTTGAAGTCGGGGAACCGAGCAAGAGTTTGAACTGAGAGAGAAATCTCTGACTTTGTGAGTCTCGTGGATGAACTTCCAGGGTTTAACACCGTACGAAAAGAAGAAGTATGTCTGGAAAATGCTGTATATATACATGCTCGGGTACGATGTCGACTTTGGGCACATGGAAACTGTTGCTCTCATATCTGCACCGAAGTATGCAGAGAAGCAGGTAGAGTTAACCCTTCATAATGTAGTCCATGCTTTTGAGATATATTCGTGATATATTTTCTCAGTTGGGTACTTCTCTGAGTTTTGTTCGATTTTGTGCGTTAGCCTTCTGTATCAAAGTTTCGGGCACACCTTTCTCCTGAATGAGAGCTTAGCTTTGGTTACCAGATAGGCTGGCTCTAGGTTAAATGTCTGCAGGTCTGACCGAGGTCGGGGTGTATGGCTATGCTTCTTCCAGGTTGGGTACATTGTTACATCGTGTTTGTTAAATGAAAATCATGACTTCCTGAGACTGGTCATCAACACTGTGCGGAATGACATCATCGGCCGCAATGAAACTTTTCAATGCCTTGCCCTTACCATGGTATCTTATGAACCACCATTTGGTCTTCATGTCAGTGTTACTTTGTAAAAAATTTGCGAAGGCGAAGTGTGCTTTCTCTGCGTAGTCGTTATGATACGCTTTTGATCAGAGAGCGGAAGTTCAGGGCAAGCGTAGTATGTAAACCTTGCTCTCAGCGCGTGAGTTGAGTTGTTGTAGTACTGGTAACCGTCGATTACGCTTCATTTTGCCTGAGTATAACCATGACCCAAGTGAGCTTTAAGTTTTAACCCGGAAAATTTCACTGTCTTGTTAGTCACCGTAAAATCTTGGGACTCCTTAGCTAGTAGCTGTGCGCACCATCCTGCGCCTGCCTGACGGTGTTATACATGTATCATCTTAAGTAAGATTTGTTCCTTGTCCACAGGTGGGTAACGTTGGTGGTAAGGAGTTTTCGGAATCATTGGCTCCTGATGTACAAAAGCTTCTGGTAGGTCTTTCTTCCTCTGGAGGACTCTGGCGTTCCTCCTTAGTCTCGATGTTTCTGTTTCAGGATGTGAAGAAATGCTTTGTCTTATCGATGGTCTTTGTCTTTGCAGATATCTAGCACGTGCAGACCTCTAGTGCGGAAAAAGGCTGCACTTTGTCTACTACGACTGTACAGGAAAAATCCAGACGTTGTAAACGTGGATGGATGGTAAGTGGAATGAAACCGTCGAAGGGTTCCTCGGTCTTTTATTAGAGTCGCGAACACATATGGTAGTAGTGTCCAAACTTTTGCTATCCGTATGCTGCGTGTTTTTGCAGGATTCAGCTCTTACTTCCATTCATACCAAAAATGTATCTGTTAGTTTTTTATCGCATGGTTGTCCATGATTGGGAGCACCTCATGTTCTTTTGGGTGGTTCAACGGTATGAAGATCAATTTTGAGACTATGACCCTTGTAGAGTTGGAGTTGGTTACTCAGCGAAAGTTTGGTTCTATCAGGTCAGACCGCATGGTTCAGCTACTAGATGAAAGGGACATCGGAGTATTAACAGCAGTCATGAGTTTGCTGGTGTCTCTGGTGGCCAATAATCCTGAAGGATATTGGAACTGCGTTCCGAAGTGTGTCCGAACACTGGAGCGACTAACGAGGAGTCAGGATATTCCCCAAGAATACACCTATTACGGCATTCCTTCACCGTGGTTGCAGGTAGTTATCCATGTCAAATGGTTCTGGCTTTGTACTTGAATGCAAGGACGTGTCAGTGATGTCGAAGTTCACACAAACAGTTCTGTTCGCTTTGGGGATTACGAATCAGCCTCGCCCATTGTACAGGTCAAGACGATGAGAGTATTGCAGTACTTTCCTGCTATTGAAGATCCGAACATTCGAAGATCTCTCTTTGAGGTAAGTGAGTTAATAGCATGTAGCTTGATAGCTTGTAACTTGATACCCAATTACTCTCCCATTTTCCTTGCTTCCTTCGTGAAAACGGAGTGTGGTAATGGAGAAAGCAATGATCTGCAGGTTCTACAACGCGTCTTAATGGGCACCGATGTCGTGAAGAATGTGAACAAGAACAATGCTTCACATGCCGTGCTATTTGAAGCGCTTGCTCTGGTATTTACATGCCCCTTTTTGATACAGAACAATAAATGACGTGTGCGATAAGGCTTGTGTGTAAGAAGTGGCGAGGACCGCCAAAAAGTAAATGAAAAAAGCACAGCAATGGGGGCGTATGATTCCAGGAGTAGTGTGGGTGGTCACTACTTGTTTGGTTATATGTTACGTTCTTAGACCTTGTGGCAATGGAAGCCGAATGGAGGCATTCTACATCTGCTCTGTCGGTCTTCACTGTGAGTTAATAATACCTGTTTCTGATTCTTTTTGGTTGTGGAATTTGTCTACAGGTTATGCACCTTGACGCTGAAAAGGAAATGATGTCACAGTGCGTGGCACTGCTTGGAAGATTCATAGCAGTTCGGGAACCCAATATACGGTATCTAGGCTTGGTACGATATCTCTAAGAGCTCATGTTTTAGTTTCTACAAGTTTTCAAATTTTGTAAGGAGAGCTGCCAGGTGATTTATCTCTAACACTGTCTGTTGGCAATTCGTAGGAAAATATGACACGAATGCTCTTGGTAACAGATGTACAAGATAGCATCAAAAGACATCAAGCACAAATCATCAGCTCCCTGAAGGACCCAGATATCAGGTTTGTGTATCACAGATTTCAAGAGCTCTGGCGAGGAGAAGCACAGTCTTTCCAGCTCCTCATGCCATACATTTGAAGAAACTTCTCGTGGTCTGTTACTTGCCGTTGAGGATGCTTGTTCAAGTCTTAGACGCAGAGCTCGTCGAGCAGCACCTATGAACGTTTGCTCTGAAGTTCATGCATGTTGCTTGTAAGTGCAACTAATCAGTGTTGGTAAAAATTCCTGTTGCCTGTGGCATTGCAGTTGGGGTAGAATACTCTTCGTCAGTTCTGGATTTGCTCTCTGAGGGAGGGAGCGTGGAAGAAAAAATGCTTGCATGATTGGTTTCGTAATTTTATTGGTTTCTGCATTATGTTCTGCAGTATACGCCGGAGGTCCCTGGATCTGCTGTATGGGATGTGCGATGTCAGCAACGCGAAAGATATTGTCGAAGAGCTTCTTCAGGTGCTGAGTCTCTTCTTTGTGATTTCTCTTTCTCAGAGTTTTAGTTTATGGATTCTTTCCCGCCGGAAGTCATTAGCGTAGCTGGTGTAGGATTCTTCTGTCACGTTAAAGTGATATGCAATGATGAGAACTCGAAAGAGCGCGCATACGTGTTAGTTGCTGGACATTGAGGCTGGATGCGGCAGTTTTCTTTGGCTTACAAGAGTCCCAACTATACCACCAGTAAGTAGAAATTTTCTAAAGGAAGTCCGACCCCGAGGAGCCGGCGGAAGTGCCGTAAGCATGATACGTACGATATCTTTGTACGTGTAGCGAAGGGTAGTACTTCTTGTGTACCATACCGTTAATTGTCACTGCCGGCTTACACTTTGATGAACCTAACTTCGCTAGTACTTTAACAGTACTTAACGACAGCAGATTTCGGGATTCGTGAAGAGCTTGCCCTCAAAGCTGCCATCCTCGCTGAGAAGTTTGCTCCCGATTTGTCATGGTACGGTCTACTCATCGTTGCGAAAGATAGTACCATGCTTTATGTTACAGTGTGAAGAAACTTACGGAGTCTTTTGGACGTTTATGGTAATCTGTTCCGTTGACAAGTTGAGTAAGGCCAAATGGGAAAATGTCTTCTCTCAGGTATGTTGATGTCATTCTTCAGCTTATTGAGAAGGCAGGAGACTTCGTGAGTGATGACATCTGGTATAGGGTTGTCCAGTTTGTGACGAATAACGAAGACCTTCAGGTATCAATCAGTATCTCGTCCTAAAAGTGCATACTCAACTCGTTCCGGGCTTTAGTCGGAAAGTCCAAGTGAATTTAGAGCTGTTGTCCTGTCGCAAATATGTTGTGGGTAGTTTCTCGAAATAACGTCACCCGTAGTTTTGGCATATATGGTACCGCGCTGTTTTTTTGAAGTAAGATTGAAAATGGCAGGCATATTCAGCGGCCAAAGCTCGAGATTACTTGGATAAGCCTGCTGTTCATGAAACCATGGTTAAGGTAAATTTGTTCTGCGCTCTCATTCGCCATCCATTGTGCTTAAAGGCTGCGCCTTTTATATTGACGAGTAAGTCATGCATCAGTTATCTTACCCGTGGGTGGACGTCCGTTTCTAAATTTTCTTCCTACGATGAAGGAGCTCGCTGAGGTTAGTCGGCCAAACGGACAATGTTTTGACTCATTAACTGGTCTCCGGGTCGTGTACAGGTTGCGGGGTATTTGTTAGGAGAGTACAGTCATCTTTTGGCGAGAAGACCTGGCTGTAGTCCTAAGGAGATATTTCATATTGTTCATGACAAGTTCCCAACTGTCTCGTAAGTTGCTTCTTAGTCCGAGCCCGGTAAAGTGATTGTAGTCAGAGTACAGAAGTGCGTAGCAGGTGAAGGATGCGGAAGTGTCAGTTTCAGATTCAGTTCAGACTCAGTTTCAGATACAAGACCGAGTAATCAAGTAACAAGGGACAAGAATTGCCGAGGATTAGGATCACTTCGATGATTCGCCTGTAATTTCCGTTGGCAAGTCTCGGTTGTCGTGCCTAGGTAGACCGTTCAAACTGGAAGCATCGGCAATGCTTTTGTTTCGTTCGTATTTGACTGAGTTTGTGTTCTGCAGGACATCAACGAAAGCCTTACTTTTATCAGCCTACGTGAAAATACTGATGCACTCCCAACCTCCTGATCCAGAGTTGCAAGAGCTAGTTCTCGGAGTGTTCAAGAAGTGAGTATCCGCTCCCTGGCAGGAGCTACCAGACTTGAACGTCCGACTCACTCATCCATCTTTATCATGTTCATTAAGGAAGGCGCCATCATAAAGCAAGGGCTCTGTCACATGAGAAGGTTGCTGTTGCCTTCCTGCTTGTTCCAGACAGTGGAAATTCGAGGATGCGGTTCTATGTGAAGCAAGTAATTTTGACGATAATTACGTTATATTTTCTTATCACGTGCAGGTACGAGAGCTATGTTGATGCTGAAGTACAGCAACGAGCTGTGGAGTACTTTGCGCTAAGTCGGAAAGGGGCTTCGATGATGGATATACTAGCTGAGATGCCAAAGTTTCCGGAAAGACAGGTAATGGGTGAATGAGATAAGATCAAATTCCACGACGATTGAGACGCAGTGTTACGGATTGGCAGCCTCTTCTACAATCATCTCTTGTTTTGAAGAACGTTTAAAGCATCTGTATGATTTCTATGTTTCTTCCTGAATACTTTTCCGTTCTTCACTTGCTTGTTTCTTCAAATATCCTCGTAACGCTTAAGATCATGGTGGCTTGATCCTTAGAAGTAAAGGTTTGGGATTTTACTTATGTGGTAGAGAGAACTTGCTAACACAAACGTTGGATTACGAAGTTGACTTTCTTTTCCTCGGTGCAACAGTCCGCTCTTTTGAAGAAGGCAGAAGATACGGAAAGTGATACAGCCGAGCTAAGTGCCACCAAGTTGAGATTACAACAACAAGTATCGAACGCATTGGTTGTGACTGATGTTAGGCCCTCGAATGGGGCACCCGCCGTTCCTCTAACCAGATTATCATCCGCACCCCGGAACATTGTAAGTAAAATTCACATGTCGAAAGTTTGGCCTCCTCCGGTTGTAACTAGCCTGTCGGTTTCAGTAGTTTCTGGAAATTAACAAAAAATTGGTTGTTGCCGTGTCCGCTTGAAGGACCAAATGGGACTAACCGATGCGGCACCCCAACCTCCGCCGCATTCGAATGGAGTCGTTCCCAGGTCTGCTCCAGACGCTGCAGCTGCTCCCTATGTTGCCGCCACTTCTGCTCCTGCTCCCCCTCCTGCTCCCGCTCCTGCGTCTTCCGCAGCGGATCTTCTTGGTGATTTGTTGGCACCCCTAGCCATTGAGGCACCACCTGGTGTTGGTACTACTCCAACGGGAGGTTCATCTCCAGCAAATCTAATTTTGGCACTGGAAGCACCTCCTTCAGCCGGCCTTGCTCCTGCACCTCTTGCCCCTGGAGATTCTTTGGCTTTGACTTTAATGGATGGGCCACCTCAAGCTCAAATGCAGGTATTTTTTCTCCGTCAGTTCCTTGGTTCGGTACCTGTAGATCTGATATTTGTATAGTTCTCGTTATTATCACGTTGTTAGTTTGTTTCATTCAGACGCTAAGTTTGCGGACTTCGTGGATAAGCACGCTTTTCTGATATCTCCGGGAAGGGCCATATGTCCTTCTAGAGTATAGGTTATGTGTACAAGTTGAAGTACGTACGGAGAGGGTCCTTCTGCTCTGGCTTACTGAGTCCCGATCGCTACTTGCGTAATTACTTCTTTGATTATTATAGAATGTGTACTGTAACGTCTACTGGGTGTTCACCCTTCTGTTTTGCTAGTTTGTACCCTTTGGTCGGTACATCCGTTGTATCGCTTTGCTCCTGGAACAGGAGTTTCTTAGCTTTACGTTTATATGCACGCTACAAACGGTCGTTCATTTGGGACTTGCAGCCAGTTGGCAGTATAACAGATTGGTTCCGCTCGCTCTCTATCAAGGAAAGTGGGGTGCTTTATGAAGATCCCTTGATACAGGTAAGATGTTCACTTCTTCCGAGTTTCTTTGTCGCTGTTAGATGCCTTTTGCATTTAAAGCAAAGCTTTGTGTCGTAGTGTGGATCTTTACGTAGTGCCTAACAGTGAAGGGGAGGTCGTGTGCTTTGTGTGGGTGGCGGTAATTTATACCTGGTCGGCCTTGCAGATTGGTATCAAATCAGACTGGCGGGGTCCACAAGGAAGAATGTTCTTGTTTTTTGGTAACAAGAGCGGTGCACCATTAGTATCAGTGAAGGCTGTGACTACTGCTCCGTCGAATTTGCGTGTGCAGCTAACGACTGTTCCGGAAATAATTCCACCCAGAGCGCAGGTCGGTTTTTGCGTTTCGCTTGGATGCACGTAGAGGACCCTATTGCATAGGCAGCACGTCTGCTCAAAGTGGTGACCTGGGAAGCCGTGAATTGCTATGCTGGCTTCTAGTAACCTTCCAAGATTTCTTCGTAATCGAAAATACCTTCTGTGTATTTTCGTTTAGAAGCTTAGTTGTTTGGATTTACTGTATGTATGCTTCCATGTTATGAAATACCGGAATGTTTACATGTCTTGGTGTTTCAAAAGCTTGGGATTGATGTTAACGCAGAGATTGATCGTTATCCAGGTCCAATCTCCCTTGGATGTCGTTTGCCTACATGCCAGCAGAGAAGTACCTGTTCTGGATTTTACGTATACCAGTGTCAGCACTCCCGTAAGTGGAAATCTTTCATTGCTTCATGTCATCCAGCTTTCGGACGAGATACGCTTTGATATTCCTTTGAAGACGCGAGTGTGGAATTCTTATGGAGACAATCGTGCAGGTGAGTCTGAAGTTGCGCCTACCAGTGGTTATGAACAAGTTCCTGCAAGCTACTCCTGTTCTAGCACATGACTTTGTGCCAAAGTGGAGGGCTCTTGCTGGGCCCCCAACGAAACTCCAAGAAGTGGTAGGTACTTTTATCGGAGACTAAGACGATAGCTGAACAGATGCCGATGTTTACAAGACTGTCAATACAAATGGATGCCCGGGAGCCGTTACTATCCGATGACTAGCACCGGAAAGTCTGGAGTTCGACTGTTGTCATTGTTGTCGTGGTGGATAACCTGCATGGAATTTGGTTGTTTGTGAGAGCAGGTTCGAGGAGTGAAGCCTTTGCCTCTTCCTGAGATGGCAGATTTGTTTACTAGTTTGCATATCGGTGTCTGCCCCGGATTGGTGAGGTCCATACTGCATCCTGCATCTTATGTACTCGGAAGGTTGATGCTGGAAGTTGAAATCCATGTGTCTTTAGTTAGCTTGTCCTTGAATATACGAAGAACATCCAAACCCTTGAGAATGTGTGTGGATGTGTATCTAAACCTTTCTTTTGTCAGGACCCCAACCCAAACAATATTGTTGCAGCCGCGACATTTTACTCGGAGACTGGAGGAGCCACGTTGTGTCTGGTACATCCCCTTGCTCCCTTTTCTGCTAACTCTGTATGTTCATCGGGTCATGACGTCCGATGGTTGTTTTCTGTTCCCTCTGTCGGCGAATAACTAAGAGTGCTTTAGAGCTCAGTCTGACTCAACTTTCTTGATTGGCAGATTCGAGTTGAAACGGATCCTGCCGATAGGACGCAAGTTCGCATAACCGTTGCCACTCCAGATCCAACCACCAGTTTTGAGTAAGTGAAAATATGGGTCGTCCCGTAGGGTATTGAAGAATGGTGCTTAGCTCCTTAGCCATGCGAAGTGCTAGACTCCTCCGCACGGCATGTCTATCTTATGACGAAACTCGTATGTCGTCTAGCCCGTAGACACCTGTGACATTGTCTCTCAGATGTTCTTATTTTGTATCGTGTTACGTTCAGGTTCAAGGAGTTCATCAAGGAGCAGCTCATTGATATACCTTCTGCTGCTGCTGCTGCTGCAGCACCACCTCCACCACCGGCTCCATCACCCGCATCATTGGGATTGACAGGCCCTGCTGCTGTTCTCGCTGGTCTGATTTAGTTCGTAAAAGAGTTTTCATTTGCAAATACCCATCCTGTTCATTAGTTATAAACGTGGTCGCCTCTCACAGAATCTGCGCAGGATCAACAACCGAGAGTATATTCGGAGGACTTAGAGAGGGGTTGTATTGAGTTCGCAGCGAATGGTACCACATCAATTGATACGGCACATGTAAGACACAATCAATTTTCTGAAAGAGTAGGGTCTACCAACAGAGCTGAGCTGGTATCTGGTTACCGGTAGAAAAGATTTTTTGGGCAGCAGAGGAAATGGTCTTCTTGCTCTTGGTAGAATGATCGTTGGTGTTGTTGCATAGACCTTGCACGCTTAGGTCGTGGTTAAATGGAGCTGGTCCCGTGCAAGCTCTTTAAGTGAAGCTTGCTCCTGTTTACATGATGAGAGAGTCTTTGGAATGAGGAGGTTACTGTGTTTGACTCTAGGATAGGCAAGTCCAGTACAGATGCATACCATTAATGCAGTGCCATTGTAATAGAATATAATTCAGCCTAAATTTCAGTATTGAATTCATTTCAATAAAATTGAAAGCAATATCACGTTGACACGTGTATTCCGTTCGTAGTTGAGTGCACTTTCTCGATTTAACGGATTAGTTCAGCTGCTCGAGGAGGGCACGAATTCCTGAGGCATCGCGAATATCACGAAATGTCCAGAACATAGTACTCCGAGTGAATAGTTATTGTACTGCTGAACCAAGCTTCTGTGCTTTTTATGCAGCAGTGTCAGTTGTAGCGGTGAATCTTGGGGAATTTGGGAGATAAACCACCGAGCTCTGAGCAAGGACATGCTGTGGTTGGCTGTAGCATTCGCTGCTCTCTACCAGAAGTGGCAAGCGAGAACTGTTCTCGTCGACATTGTATCACTGAAACTATCAAACCCCTAAATATTCCAGATGACAGCGCCCAGGTCAAGTATAAGATTGCTCCCAGATGTCGTGATTTGCCTGGCAACTTGATATATCGGAATACAACCGCCACTTAAATAGAAGCACATAACTGAGCAGCCAAGCATTGTCGTTCCGAGACCGCTGAGGTAGTCAGTCGGTTTTGTCTGGAGACCTGGCCGAGCCGTGTCGAAGTGAAGTGCGAAAACCAGTGTTGAAATCGAGATGAAGATGAAGATGAAGCCTCTACCTTCTAGCAGATGGCTGAGGTTGAAAGGTTAGAAAGGAGTTTACGTCAAGCTCTCGAACTTCGCTATACGTCAAGCACTTTGAGAAAAAGTTCTCGCCTTAGGAGTGTATAACTTTTGTCCTTAATACTCATTAATATTTATTATTTCTCAACGCGTAAGTCTTTAAAAAAGGTTCTTGCTTTCGTATTGCTTTGTCTTGACTACTCATTATCACGTTTCGTTATTCAAGATTTGGACCGTTATTTCGTATGTTTATGTGTCACGTGTGTGAGTTATGTTCCACTGGTGTGCTTACGAACATATAACGGTCCAAATCTTACGTGTGTGAGCACTTCTTTTTGCTGGTGTGCTTACGAGCATATTAAAGTTCAAGTCTTGATTTTCTTCTAAAAGTATTTCGCCTAACAAAGTTCATGGATGATGGGCTTTTCGTGACTTCTCTTGGCAGGCACTCCATCTGCCCTGGATACGCTATCACGCACTCGAATATATCTCTACAAGTAGTAAGTTTCAAATGTTATAGACCCGTAGAAGCAGCTCGGAAGTCTGATTCAGTTCAATTCCCTCGGTGGTTTTACGTGTTGACTTCTGGATATGCTCATTTGAGCCTATCAAGAACGGTAATCATACATATTAAATATGCACTCTTTGTGTTAAAGGTTCCATTTCTTGTGCTTTGTTCTGACAGTTGGAACATGGAAGTGAGAGCTGTGGCATATTTTTGTTTTCTTTTTTTGGCGCTGTTCCGAAGGAATAGGGCCCTTGGCAAAATTTAGATAAAAACTTTTTATTTTTTAGAACAAGTAAAAATGAATAGCAAAAATTGAGAAAACTTTTATTTTTTATACTTAATTTAATTAATAAACCTAAAGATAAAAAAAACGAATGATTATAAACTACAAGATTTCCAAAAATTAAAAAAATGGAAACGGATACTCAATGAAATATGAAAGTGAGTAAACATCAGAAAATTGAAAGATGTGGAAAGCCGTACGGTCGATATGAGAAAATTGAAAAGCTTACATGGAACAGAAATAAAATAGTAATCTATTTGAGAAAATCTATTGGAGTCAATAAGCCGACCCGTAAATGGTAATAGCGACACTGATAGTGGTGACGAGTCTGACTTGAAAATTAGAATGTAAGACAGACTAGAAGTATCTGGCAGTAGAGAGTGAACGTGAGATCTCTAAGTTGAGATGGACACTCCTAGAATGCTGGAGTATTGTTGCGACAGAGCGCGGATGTGTTTAATGCAAAACAGTTACGGTTGCAGTGAATTAGTGAATCTATCAGTATTGATGTAAAATGAAAATTGGATTTCTATGTTTTCTTTGAAGGAGGAAATGCACTTGAAATTTATCAGTTGTGGTGGCGAGCACGACCAAAGCCTCTCTATTGAAGCTTGAGTACCGAGTCATTTCTTATCGGAAATTTCAATGCTTGGCTAGTGCTTTTCTGCAGTTGCTGCATAGTGACACCACAAGTTATTGCTTAACTTGCTTATTCGTAAAAATTTAAATATCGATCGTTGTTTGTTGTCAGGTGGATGTTTAGCGGTTATCTACTATCTTGCTTCTACATTTGCTTGCCTGCATAATATCCATTGGTGTCGAACCACTGTTTTGTTATTTGCTTTGAAACGATCAACTGAACGACTTGGCCTGAAGTCCTGATCCTCACTAGCACATGTAAACAGAAGGGAATGTGGCTTGATGCAGGTTGCTGCAAAAGTTTGTGCTTTTAATTAGAAGCGTAGTGCCTGCAGGAGCTTCTGTGACCTTGTGTCACCTACAGAAGATTTTTTGTATTGGTTACAGAAGATTTCTGCTAATACAAAAGCAGAGAGAAGTTCTTGTCATTCATGTCATAATTACTCGCCATGGTTCACAGTTCCTGATATCAACTTATGATAGGCTCTGCAAGACGTCTTGTCGTCAGCTGTTCTAGTAGAGTCAAGAGGATCAGTCTGCAGATTGTACCCCAATACGTACTAAGCAGTATTTAAGCTCGTCTACACAACCTGGAAAATGTGAAAACAAAATTCTTTGAGGCGCTACAGGCTTTGCAGTCAACTATACAGCCTTTGACCTTTAACAGTCGTATTTTATCTTCTAACTACTATTCTGCACAGTCAACTATACAGCCTTTGACCTTTAACAGTCTTTTATTTTATTTTCTAACTATTATTCTGCACAGTCTGTTACTCAGAACTCAAGAGTTGACGGGATAGAGACTTGGGGCGAGCTGAGTAGTTAAGGTTGTCTAGCATAAGGACAGTGACAATTTTTACTGAACGTCTAGCCGTCCATACCTATCTTACGTAAAGCTTACAACCACAATTTCAATCTAGAGTAGTACCTTTGTTCACTCTGTCATAATCTGTGTATGCTTACCTCAACGAGCAAGCAGAAGTATGAGTAGTGTGCCTACTACATGATAAAAGAAGGAGTGACTCAGAACTATAAAATAGGTTACTAATTGTCTTTGCTGAACTTGAATAATTATATACCTAGCGAAGTTACGACCACCTACGAGTTAATACTTTTCAAATGTTCTATATCAAACTCTTATACTAGAAAGAGAAGAGAATGGTATTCCGTTGATTTATGTATGCCTTTCAGTTTACCACCCATAAGTATAATTATGTTTTGCATATCCGAACGTATATATGGGCAAAAATGATTCTTGTTGTCTAAATTGGATGCAATTGGTCAGTTTTGGATGATGTATGCTGTGAACATGTGGAGGTGTTTTTAAATCAGTGTTGAAGCGGATGGATTGGGAGACCATTCGTCTAAGTTGTATGATATTGACTCTTGGAGTTATCGTTTGTGTATGTAGTTTATAAGTTTTTTTCAGTTATGAGCTTCTCGGAAGCATGGCAGGGTCACGATGGTTGGCAGTTGTAGCAGTAGGGAGCAAAGTTCACAGTAAGGTTGAAGAAAAGATCTGGAAAGGTGGTCCAATTTCCAATTGGTCCAGAATTGAAAAAGGGGTGACGAGTAAGTCCAGTGAGTTGAATATAATATACATACAGTAGTGGAACAAAGATAGAGAATGAGAAAAAGAGATAGAGAGAACAAGAATTGCAGTAGACACGCTTGAGAGTGATTTCAGAGCACTTGCATTTTGTCCTTGTGCTTGTGTTGTTATCTCGGAGGAAGATGAGTAAACTTAAATGCAGTATGTGACACTTCCAATAGCATCCGTTTTAAGTTCCAACCAAGAACTGATCTCTTAATCAGTTTTTGCACCTTCTGTTATGTATGTTGGACAAGAGAGAATTGTGAAGATGATCCTTACAATTTCATATTCTCGCAATCTTCATTCTCAAGATCCAGCGCAAACGCGAATAACAGAACCTTAGCAAACTTGTGCTAGGTTGTGAATGTTGTGAGTAGGACTTAACGGCTTGACCGAAAAGTCAAGAATATGAACTCTAAGTGGTTCTGTGAACCAATGTTAAAATATTAAGTTAAGACATAGAGGCGTATCCCAAAAAGGTCCCATATGAACGTTGATCTAAGGAGGACAAGTTTAGAAACGAACCGAAATGCAAGTATGAGATATAAGTTTGAGACGTAGATCCGAGTGGATCAAAATGTGAGTTCATCGTAGAAGGGCGCTGGTCGGACGCTGGTCCAATACACATGATCCCAGTCTAGCGGTGGACCACGATTCCTCAGAAAAATACTAAGTGTTGGAGCTCTAGTGACATTTTGGACCGTGGACGGAGCTCTATAAAAGATCTCGAGACGAGTGACTATCATTGGATAGGTCTCTGCAAGAGCTTTCCAATGATACCAAGAACTTCTCGAGCTAATATCGGAGTTGAGAATTATGATCGATCTCTTGATCGGGTTGTGGTATAATTTTTTGAGATCAGAGACGAGGGGAGGTCGCCGATCCTCAGAAGTATATATGAGGAGGGTTCGATGCTTGGGTTAGCTAAGACGAGTCACATGACCTTAGGGGGCAGTCAGACTCTAAAGACATGAGGTGATGGTTGGACCAGTAACAAGAGACGTTCTGTTCTGGACTTGGACATCTGGACTTAAGCTTAACCTATGGACTGGAGCAAGACTAAAAACCGAGATGGTGGTTAGATCACCATTTGAGAGCTTGGACCCAAACAGACATCATAAGTGGTTGGACCGCAAGGTGTGTTGGAGGTACCGTTTAAGATCCTAGATATTATGAAAAGTCTGCCTTAAGTCATGTAATGACTTGCTCATGTTTTGGGGTCGACGTAAGTCAAGACTTAGAGAATGTTGAGCTTAAGAGTGAGTTTTATCACGTCAGTTTAGCACCTTAGCTAGGTTGACAGAGTGCGTAGTGATTAGTTCCGGTAGGGTCGTTAGTGTCATTAATGAGATTTCTTGGGCTAGTTCCACTAGGGGTATACTTCGCAGGTAAGGCTTGTAGACCTCAGTTCTTCGAGTTGAGTCTTCAAGCTCTTCGCTATGGTGGATAGTCTTAGTGAGAGCAATCTGGATCTCAGATGCACAGAGTGGATGTGCCTCGACTTTAGTGTTTGTGTAGTGTCATTTGGCATGATGGAGTGAGTACAGATTTACTCGAAGAACTCAAATCACGAGGTCTGAGCTCCCAGGTCATAGATTTCTATAGATGGTATCTCCGGAGTGTGTAGATCGTTGATTTTTGGATCAATTTGGAGGTCGGTAGATGCACATCGGATGGACGTCGGATAGGTGTTGGTCAGAAATTTCTGGAGGTGATGAGTGAAAGAGGTGCATGTTGAGAAGACGATTCAAAACGCATAAAAAATCATCCGATTTGGTGAAAGATTGAGTGAGTTACAAGAGAAAGAAGGTTGTAAGTTCTCCAAAATCGGACGTAAACCTGGCCTTGCGTGTATCTTTGGCAGATTTCTATCTTGTGGAGTTGGTCGAAGTTGTTGTTTGGGATTTATTTCTCGTCTGTGTGCGTTTGGTCTTGATTTGCTACTCTATTCTAAGCAGAGCGGAGAGGAACGATGTCGTGAAAGACTGTGATTGATCAGGAGAAAGATCAAGAAGAAAACAGACTGCTGTAGGTGATGATAACTCAAAATTCTACCTCTTGCGTCCACCAAATACAAATCAAACACTCAGATACACAGATAACTTGATCAATAAAAGTTTCCTAGCTCTCGATGCCATCTTGATGCCACTCTGAATATACCACAAGTCATCCAATGTAAGTCAAAGTCCCTACACTTATGAGGCTGTCCCACAAGGCTTATAGCCCCCCATATGTCCAGGTATCTCCCATGATATATTCAAGGTGGCATGCGGAGGCTTACACCAAGAAGCCCACGATTAAGAGAGATACTGGTCTCCCGTCCCTAGATATGTAAGAAGTGGCTGCATATCCAACATAGACTCCCTTCCAAGAGGCCAACATGCCGAAATAAGAAACACAGGTCAAAGAGAATTGATCTTGAGATCACTTTCCTCCTAAGCAGGAGGAAAGTGACCTCTGTTTCTCATTCACTCGGATGGCATATGTTTCCCATTCTAAAAGATAATAAAGTTGATACATATCCGAATGTTACAAGAAAATTTTTGTGAAACATTTCCTAGCAATATCTATTCTAACATTTCTGTACAACTCCGTTTTTAATGAATAAGGAGTCAAAAGTATAGTACTTGTCAATACCAACGCACTCGTACTCTCAGAATATGAATTTGAATCACGGGTCAGAATCGACAGATTTCTCTCTTTTGCTCTTTTCATGACCTAAGACTTGTGCTAACTATTACTTAGAACTTCTTTTTCTGAAACTGAAATGTAGAGTTGCCCTTCTCGACGTGCTCGGCTTTCGCGCACCTACCGCCTTGTTGCGCCAGCGGAAGCTCTAGCTCAGTAGGTCGCAAACTTTACACCGCTAACCTGCAAACACAATCACAAGTTAGCGTCCATGCACCACTTACCTTAGTTCTGGTTGGTCCGGACCGGAGCAGGACCGTCTCCCTAATCATCAAGCTCAGCAATCCTAAGTCCCGACTTAGATCCGCCTAAGTCGGTCCCAAACATGAGCAAGTCACATTATGACTTGGGGCGGACTTCCCATAAAGTCCAGGGTCCTAAACGGTGTCTCCAGCACACCTAGCGGTCCAACCGCCCGTGATGTCCGTCTGGGTCTAGGCTCCCGAACGGTGGTCTAACCCGCCGACTCGTTCTCTAGTCTTACCCCAGCCCTTACATCGTTCCTAAGTCTAGACTTCCAAGTCTAGATCGGAACGTGCCTTGGAACTGGCCCAGCCATCACCTCATGCCCCCAGAGTCCGCCCGCCGAACCCTGGGGTCGGGTGACTCGTCCTGGCCCACCCAGGCATCGAGCCCCCCTCATATATACTTCTGGGGATCGGCGGCCCCACCCTCCTCTTTGGTCCCTGAAAATTATACCACAACCCGATTGTGGTTCGGCCATAACTTCCAGCTCGGAGGTCAGATCGAGGAGTGTTATATATCACTGGAAAGCTCTCGACGAGACCTTTCCAATGATGCCTCACTCGCCTCGAGATCTTACGTGGAGCTCCGTCCACGACCTAAAACGTCCCTGGAGCTCCAACACTTCGCAGTTTTTCCGAAAACCTGTGGTCCAGACCCAGGGTCGAACCCTGTGGTTCGTCTGCGTCTTGGACCCACGTCTCGGTCCCACGTCTCGGACCCACGTCTCAGACCTCTGTCTGAGACTCATGTTTCAGCCCGTTCCCAGACTCGCCCCCTTAGGTCAGCGTTCGTCTGGGGCCCTCTTGGGGTAGGCCCTTATGTCCTAACCCAAGCTTCTAACCTTGGTTCAGAGAACCACTTAGGGTTCTTCTGATCCCGACTTCCCGGCCAAGCCGTTAAGTCCTACTCGCAGCATTCACAACCTAGCGCAAGTCCGCTAGGGTTCTGTTGTTCGCGTCTGCGCCCGATCTTGAGAATGAGGGGCGCGACATCGGCATTCTAGAACCTTTCGCCTCCGCTCCATGGTGATATCTCAACTCAAGCTAAGGTGCAGCTTGTCAATCATAGCCCCAACTTAGCTCATGCCTAGCTTGCCAAGCTTCGCCCCAGCTTAGCTCCTGCCCAGCTTGCCAAGCTAGGGTGCAGCTTCCTTTATAACTACGTACACAAATGGAAAAAAAAATCTCTCTACTATTAGTTTTCACTGTACATGTGCACGCACAACACGACAGCGGAGAGTGAACGGGAGTGTTGTATGTGGAGCGCATCAAGGAGCAGAGGTGCGTGAGTGCGGAGACGGAGGTAGAGCCGAGCCGAGCCAGCAAGCCAGCTTGTTGGCAGTGCGTAAGATAAGCCTAATTTCAGTGGTGTGAGAGTGAGTAAAATCAGATCACCCATCCCAACACTTTTCTTGAAGAATGTGCTTAACTATTTAGCTCTTAGCTTTGGCTTTACCACTAGATTAATAGCTCTTGGTGTCTTCTAGAGATGTGTGCAAGTATTCATGGACTTGTTTAAGGTAGTAGGAGACTTTTTCGCACGTTCCTAGAGGAGTGGTAGGGAGACTCCATAGTACTAAGGGAAAGCTATCGTTGTGATAACATTTGCATATGCCGTAGAGACGCGCATGGAGGAAGTTGGTGGCAGTTGACTTGAGTGAGCTAGTAGAATTATCACGTAGAGACTTTTGAAACTACTAGAGGTGTGGACATCTAGTTAGTGACCTTAAGTATAATTTATAACAGTTGGTGGTCATATATTGTGCATGTGATCACCGAAGAAGAGGCGTTAGTCCGGATGAGACTGGGTTTATCTTTTGTGCATGTTTGAGTGGGGAGAGTTATTGGACTTCTTGTGGTTGGAACCTCTCCATATTCTACTTCCTGTTTGTGCGCCACGTTTGCTTGTGTTGTCACTGTCGTATTGTGTGATGTTCCACATGATGAAACAGATCTTTGGAAGAAACTCGACTGACATTTGTTCAAGAAGCTGCACCTCAGCTTATCAAGCTGGGCAAGAGCTAAGCTAGGATTGTGCTTGACAAGCTGTCCCTTAGCTTGAGTTGAAATATCATCTTGAAGGGAGCAAAAAGTATTAGAATGTGGAGCTCGCTGAGAAGATTCTTGGTATTACAAAGAGGAAGTTTCACAAGCTCATCATCGACATCATAGAACGGAAGAGATAAGTGATGTCTGAGCAGGTAAAAACTCAGATGATAGGTGTGATAGAGACTTTGGTGAATGACGTGGAATTTGGGAAGATGCATTTTCAAGAGGTTGGTGACAAAGGATACCAACAAGAAGCGTTGGTTGCTGGTACCAACACTATCGAGGTTGATGATGAGAAGCTGGTGAGGAGAGTCTAGCTGCTGACAATGACTTCAGAAAGAGACATTGGGCTCGTGTTACGACTGCTACACGAGTACGTCTAGGGGGGTTGTTTGACCCTGTTGCTGCTTTAGTTGATCCCGGATCTGAGATCAACATCATGTCATAGGAGGTGTACGAGAGAGGACAGCGGTCTATCAAACTGAATCATGATTGGGTGCTACGTGCTGCCAAAAACTAGAAGGATGAGTTATATGACGCTTGTCCAGATGTGAAGGTGAGGATAGACGATGTGGAGGTAGATCAGCACTTCTTCTTGCAGTCTTCTTCTTCGTATCCTATCATATATCACTACCGTACAGATGGAGACCAAGGTGATAGACGACTTTCCGGACAGATCACGAGCGAAATAGACAGACCTTGAGAGATTATCTTATTTGTAGAAGTAAAAGTTTTCAGAACCCACTCTTGTAGGACGGTATCGTGTCAGATTGTGCGTGAAGGATGTCTAAGAAAATGCAAGGTTCTTGGATGTAGAGATGTAGTGTGTTGAACAGAGAACAAGAAAGAGAAACACAAGCACGAAAATGAACGTCGCAATATATACTAACTCTCAACTTATATACACTACCGGTTCTTTCTCCTAAGAACACAAAACTGAGAAACAGACCAGAGCGGTCTGTAATCTACTTTGAAATCCTCTAAAATGAGTCCCTGAATCTCAACCCAGACCCAAAATTACCGAAGCTCAGCTCAAAGCAAGAGAAACATCCTTTTGCTGATAAAAACAGCTGCACCAGTATCACATGATTCAAACTCAAGTCCAAATAACATCCATGTACAAGCTCTTAGCTAAAGCTAGCTACCACAAGCTGTACATAACCAACTAGAACTCTAACGAACTCAAAAAGACAAAAACCGTAGCGAAAGAACTGAAAAAGGTCTATCTGAGAACTTTCTTCTCCCGCTAAATGATCTTCAGATGTCGATAAGGTCTTCCTTCCTGACTCTGTTGGTCTCAAGAAATATCAGATCCGAATCCAGACAGCCGAGATATCATCAATTTTCGGTCGCAAGTGACCGAACTTCCAAAAACTTCTCCCTACAGCTTAAAACCGCGCACACCGTCCAAACGGATCGCTTGATTTGATATCCATCTTCTCTGGTAGGTAAATCTAAGTACCTTGAACCCAACAAGACTCCAAACAAGTCGTTTGGAGTTCCTCTCGCAAAACCAAGCAAGAAATTTGGTCGCAAGATGTAAAAAACTGACGTAAATCGACTCACTGCGGCCCAAACTCCCTCACCACATCCAAACCAACAATCCAATGATACGGTCTTCTCCTATGTGTAGATGAAGACTCCCTGATCGCGTAGGCACTAAGAACGAAGAGCTTGGCTCGTCGATCACGAAGAACAACCCAACTTCAGGTCGCATGCGACAAAAATCTGACGTAAGTGCTTCCATGTGAGTCAATTTCACCCAGAATTCTTAAACCGCCTGATGAAAGGTCATATCGTCTTCAATTTTATTAGAACTTGATGTTCTGATCCCAATGGATCCAAAGACAACAAGTTTGGACTCCGGAACAACTTGAACGGTCCAACTCTCCTTCACATGTCACTGAAGTCCTCTAAATCCTCTTCATGCGTCTCAATTTTCTCCATAACACACTCTCCGATCCGTCTCTTCATGAACCGTCTTAATCCATGCATAGCCTGTACATATCTGAACCTAATGATACCTTGCGCACATGCATTGGACTTCTCAATTCTCCAAACAGTCCATCGACAAATCGTAGAAACAAGCTAGCCCTTTAAGCAACCCCTTTACATCAGTCACAGTACGTACAAGTTTTCTCAGATAATGAGCTAGCAGACCCCTTGCGTCTGTCATCAAGGCTTCTCACAACTCTCTTTTAAATTTTGAGAAGAAGAAAGAACAGGCTACTATGGTCAGACAAAAGAGACCCGTAAAGGACCCTCACGTCTTCTCGTGCAATCTGTCAACCTTCCAATCTTCTAGCTCTCTAAGAAGATGTGGATTTGAGAAGTCATGAAGCTTGAGAGGCACAAGCCTGATTCCCAAATTTTTGCTTCCCGAAACAACAATCAACTCTCAAGTTCACTCTGGATTCATATCAAGCTTCTCACAACTCCAATTCCAATCCAATCCAGCTACTTGATGCAAATTATAAACATTCGGCTTCTAGAAATATCCAGACATTTAGACACGTCTTCTGTCCACGGATTCTGAGACATAAGAGCAGTAGGGTAGAGAAATTGATAGTCAGATCATCAAATTTTTACATGGGAAGAAGGAGAAGCTCAATTTCGATTCAGAAAGAGGTGGGGAAAGATGGCTGACGAAAATTGGACAGCGCTTCCGTGTCCAATCTTCTCAGAGAAAATTCAGGGTAGGGAAAGGATCGATAGACTTCCTGCAAATGCTTGGGGAAGCGTGAGAGACATAAGAACAGAGGGTGGAAGCGATGGAGAAGGGAGAAGACATGAAAAGAACCTCAATACTGCTTCCAATGTGCTCGCTTGTGATCGCTTCTTCAGTCTTCTGCTCGCTTCAAGACTTCGATTTTGCCTTCAATGTCTTGTCACGATCCTGCTTTTGTCTCTAACCTCGAGCTACTTCAACGCTACTTCCACAATCGAACTCGATATGCTGCAATCCGAAGCTTCCACTATCGATTTCCTCTTCGACCCTCAATTTCTAATCTTCTAGTCTTGTGGGGACCCCAACTCTTCTATCTTGAGTGCGCTTCCTACTGGAAGACGTCCTCTCTTACTCACTCACTTCAGTCGCTTCTGCGTGCTTCCAATGTCCTCTCCATTTCCCAAATCGAGATCAATTCCCAAATCGAGAAGCAGCAAAGAGAGCTCTGGTGCTAATGCGCCTCCAGCTTCCTTGGCTTCTCTTTGCGATTAAGTGATGGCTCGACTACCCTAGACCTACCTACTACAATGATGACTGCACAATAGGTATACCTACCCTGATCTAGTCGGTGCGTGGTTGGTACCTCTCGTGGTTGTAGTCACTGTCTTCTGAGAAAGCGTACTCTGTCTTTCGACTTCCGTCTTCCGGCTTCGGAAGAAGTCGACTTCTTCCCATGAATTCGTCTTAAGATCATCTTCTCGCTAAGCAGGATGTAATCTTAAGTAATAAGGTTACTTCAATTATATAGACACGTCATTAACTTAAAATTTTCAAAAAAATCTCCTATCTTGCAAATTGTGGTCACCACAGTCTAAACTATCCATGCATTGGAGATAGAATACATGAAAAACAGAACACTTATCTGTCAATAGTAGAGACGGTTGCGAAGCCTTTCGCATCGCATGGTCCTCTGGAAGTTCAGTCCGTTGTCGTGTCGTGGACCGGCTCCTATCTGAAATTAAGACTTCGATGCTTGTCGCTCCAAAGACACTCATGAGAAAGACAAGCTAGGCCCTAGCTTATGGGCTTTTGGCATCATTTCAGATCCTCATTTTCATCGCATAGATGGGTAGAGCTCCTTGTCAGCTTTCCATAGGCACTTCATCTACTTCGTTTGGACACCTAGTGGAGAAGTTACAGGATCCGAAAGATGGAGAAAACAAGTTAGGTCCCAGCTTACGGACTTTTGGCACAACTTCTGATCTTCGCTTTCATCGCATCAGTGAATAGAGCTCTTTGTCAGCACTCCATAAGCACTTCGTCTACTTCGTTTGGACGCCTAGTGGAGAAGTTACAAGACTTGAAAGATGGAGAAAATAAGTTAGGTCCCAGCTTACAGGCTTTTGGCACAACTTCGGCTCTTCACTTTTATTGCATAGATGGGTAGAGCTCGTTGTCAGCTTTTCATAGGCACTTTGTTTACTTCGTTTGGACGTCTAGTGAAGAAGTTATGCGACTCGAAAGGGAAAAATCAAGCTAGGCCTAGTTTACTTGCTGACTGGGTATTTGAGGCTTCAGGCGTTATATCAAAGACGCAAGACGTCTGCTTCATTATTCTTGAGAGAACTTCGTACGTACAGAGACAGTTGCAAGAGGGCTGCTTAAAGGACTTGCTTGTTCCTGCGACCTGTCGGTGGACGTTTTGGAGAATTGAGAAGTCCAATACACGCGCGCAAGGTGTCATCAGGTTCAGATCTGTGCAAGCTACGCACAGGTTAAGACGGTTTGGGAAGAGACGGATTGGGGGATGTGTACTGAGAGAAATTGAGACGCAAGAATGAGATTTGGAGATTTCAGTTATCTGTGAAGGAGAGTTGGACCGTTCGGACCGTTCCGGAGTCCAAACTTGTTGTCCTTGGATCCATCGGGATCAGAACAACGAGTTCTACAGGAAATTGAAGACGATACGAGTTGTCATCGAGCGGTTTGGGAGTTCTGAGTGAAATTGACTCGCAGGGAAGCGCTTACATCAGATTTTCGTTCGTCTGCGACCCGAGATTGGTTTGTTCTTCGCGATCGGTGAGCCAAGCTCTTCACTCTTGGTGCCTACGCGATCAAGGAGTCTTCATCTACTCATAGGAAAAGACTATACGTGAATTGGATTGTTGGTTTGGGTGAGGTGAGCGAGTTTGAGCCGCAGGGAGTTCATTTACGTCAGTTTTTGCAACCTACGACCAAATTTCTTGCGTGGTTTTGCAAAGGGAACTCCAAATGGCTTGTTTGGAGTCTCGATGGGTCCGTGATAGCTAGATCTACCTGTCAGAGAAGACAGATATCAGATCAAGCGATCCGTTTGAGCGGTGTGTGCGGTTTTAAGCCGCAGGGAGCACTTTTTGAAGGTTCGATCACATGCGACCAAAAATCGACGATATCTCGGCTGTTGGGAGTCGGATCTGAAGGTTTCTTGGGTTAACGGAGTCAACGGAGGAGATCCTATCGACATCTGAAGTCCGTTCGGCGAAAGGAGGAAGTTCTCAGATAGATCTTTTTCGATTTCTTTGCTACGGGTTTTGCTCTTTTGAGTTCCTTAGAGTTCTGGTTGGCTATATACAGCTTGTGGTAGCTAGTCTTGACTAAGAGCTTGTACATGGGTGTGGTTTGGACTTGGGTTTGGATCGCGTGATACTGCTGTGGCTCTGTTTGTTAGCAAAGAGAAGTTTCTCTTGTTTTGAGCTACGCTTCGGTGGTTTTGGGTCAGGGTTGTGATTCAGAGGTTGTTTTTAAGGGCTTTGAAGCAAGTTACAGACCGCTCTGGTCTATTTTTCAGTTCTGTGCTCTTGGGAGAAAGAACCGGCAGTGTACATACATTTGGAGTTGATATATATCGCATTCGTTTTTGTTGTCTTGTCTTTGTTCAACACAGTACATCTCCACAGCCAAGAACCTCGCGTTTTCATGGACATCCTTCATGCAATATCCGACACGACACCGTACTGTCGATCCGTGGAGGCGTGTTCGAAGGAAGTGCAGCCACATCTTTTCCATTCCTCGGCGATTGCTGCAGTTGGAGAAAGACTGAGTCTCTGCTCAGAAACAGAAAAAGCGAACATTGAAATAAGAAAGAAAGTGAAATCTGTTGTGACAGCTCAAGGACTTCCGTGCTTCAACTTCGTCAAACACGTCGAATGAAACGAACAAACCGACACCGGCATCTCTCGTCTTGCTGTTGCTGAAAACCTCACAGTCTTGACCTAGCAGGCGATAAGACGTTATAGGAGAAAAAGCACAGAGCAGAAAGAAAAAAAGAGATAAAACGAGTGCTAAAAGCTGCGATATTTCTCGTCTCGCTGTCGGTGGAAAGTTCGTAGCAATAAGAAAAGAAACTGAAGGAAGGAAAGAGCGTCTCATGCCGAGACACGAGGAGAGAAAAGCTCAAAGTTGTGATAGCTCCCGTCTTGCCGTCGGTAGAAACCTCCTGCTATTGACGTAGAGCACAAAGCAGAAGAACGAGAAGCAGAAGAAAAGAGCAAGGAAAAGAAGCATACAAAGAAAATGATCTTGTCCTCCGTATGACGTCATCTTCCACAAGAGCGTCTGTGTCCCACCAGTACCCTGCCGCTCTCACCTCCATCGCCGTTCGAACTAGCGAGATATTAAACGTTCAAGCTCCCGCCCTACCCCGCACGTATTTCTTTCTCTCTTTGAGCGTCCCTGTCATCTCCTCATACATTAACTACAGAGCCAAAAAATATCCACCTTCCGACCGTTGCAGATCCCGCCCAATCGTCCGCGTTTATTTTCTCATCCGTAACACCAGCTTGTCCTCTTCTCTTCATTTCCTCATCACCCACTTTCGATATATATTGACATTTGAGGGTCGGCCAAAAACTTTTGCACAAATGTTGTTAGGATGAGGAGTACAATATTTCTAATCACAATCACATCAAAGGGTTTTCAGTCGTTTTCTCAACATGTATCCTCAAGAAATTAAACTGATATGTATCATCTATAGCAAGTCATTCTAGTGTAAAATATACATCCAAAGTGCATGTATGTATAAAAGACGGAAAGAGACAAACTGTATTTTCGCACTGAAAATAAAGTGAGAAGATTTGCAACCATGCGGTCTTGATAAAAAGGGAAGAATATAACAATGATATAAATATATCATTGTCTTTACAGAATTAGAATGGGTGCGGTTGGATGAGCATAATTAACTTCAAGTATACATGCTGAAGTTATATACCAATGTTCAATACTTCTGAATTTATGTACTTCTTTTTAAAGAAGTTCAAGTACACAGGTTGGCGCACCGCTTACTGTCTAGATCTCGAGAGCTATCCACACGAGCTCGAATCTCAACCAGAGGTGAAAAAATCTCAATCCAGAAATCCTGGAATGAAGTCAAAAAATACAATATTGTAGGACTGAATGTACGTCATTTCACAAGTGAAAAAAAAGTAAGTTTAGAGAGATCAACTTACATTTCGATCCTCATTAGAGCTTACGAGGAGAGCACATGACTGGATGGAGTCGATAAATAATTTGTTTGAAAATTACATTGATACGAAAATAAAAAGATCATACTGAGGTTGGGTGGATATACATCGAAAGTGGGTTGTGAGGAAATGAAGGGAAGAGGACAAGCTGGTATTACGGGTGAGAAAATAAACGCGGACGATTGGAAGAGATCTGCAACGGCCGGAAGCCTTAGAGCTGTCTTTCTTTCTTGTTTCAATGTTCGCTGTTCTTTGTTTCCGAGTAGATACCTGGTGTTTCTCCAACTGCAGCAGTCGCTGAGGAATGGAAAAGAGTGGGCTGCACTTCTTTCGAACACGCCTCCACAGATCAAACAGTATGGGATGGACTTCCAAGATGAGCATGCAATGAGAAAGGCTTCGCAACAGTCTCTACTATTGGCAGATAAGTGTTCTATTTTCCATGTATTATATCTCCACTGCATGGACAGTTTAGACATGACTTATGCAAGCATTTCGGCAGAAGTAGTCCAGGAGTCGCTTGTAGAGAATACTGCCGATATGCTAGACGACTCGCAGACTCGATCGCACACAGATGAATTCGGCTGGCTCAACTTGTCTTCTACTGTTCTGTGTTTCCTTTATCTATCCACGCTAGAACTTATGATTTTGTTCTCAGACAGCGCCCTTGAGCTCACCCGCGCATATATGTATTTAGATCTCTATTTTGCAGAACAAGTCGTCTCTTTTTTGGTCAAGTTTGACTATGTTGAGATTTGCAAAAGTTGTTCACCGTGCCCGTTGTACCCTACTCCGATACGCTACCTCGCCGGTCCTTATAGATTTTTCTCCTTTTCCTCTGTCAATCTCTTACTTTACTTGCAGGATCGAAGATTTCGCATGTTCTCCTATCATGCATTCTTTAAACATTCGAACGATAGTTTTCAATCCACCATCGCTTCTTGTATAGGGCACGCTCACTTCCCTGCATATGTTATGTTCTTGATCCGTACCAGTTCAGATTTCTTTGCCGTCATTTTCTTTCTTTTTCACGAGACGATGTCTTTGAAGAGACATGCGAGGGCAAAGAGACCGAGCCTGAAGATCTCTGTGACAGTTTGCAGGACAGAGAGTGACCTCAAAATATCCTTATTTTCTCTACTTGCTAACTTTCTGCATAAAGAATGTTTGTCAAGTGTCTACTCTGTGGAGTGCGAAGGCAGCTTGCTTCACCTACATTTCCAAGGCGTTATTTGCATGTACGCGAAATCTTTCATTGATATCAAGAAATGTCTTCTCACTCTTGGGTGGGAGAAGAAAAAAATCCATGGGTGCTCAAGTTTGTGTGAAACTGCTCTCCAACAAGAGACTCTACACATTTGTCAGAATGGTAGGATATTGTCTGAAGGACGACCTGAAGAGGTGCACCATATTGCCAACACCCCACTGTAGTGTCCGGTCCAATTGCTCTCTTAAATTTCTACTTTTCTTTACGTTTGTCGTTTCCTCCTTCTGGCCAAAAGTGCACTTTGGAATATATTTTAACACATATGAAGCTATGTATATTCACCCTCACGATGGTTTCGATCATTCACTAGGGTGTTATATTTATTAGGGAGTCGGATAATTTTCTGCCAGGAGCTAGTATTGGGACGGTTCGCGGCTACATTCTGGACTTTCTGCTTAAAAAAATTCCACCGTGTACCCATGTTGTTATGGTCGCTAGAAATAATTTGAAAACAATTTTTCTTCAAGACAGCGGTATAGAAATGATATTTTTTTCCATCCGGTGTGCAACAGAGCTGCAAATAACATTCAGCGTGCACATTAAGGTGTTCACGAAGCCCGCATAGCATTCAGAAGTAGTTTTGAAACGTAGAGTAATGCAGTCGACAATCAATTTCACAATATTCAACCGCAGAGGAGCACGTTATATTAAAAACATTGTTGGTAAATGCACATCGTATTATAGTTCGAAACCAGCACAGTTTCCAGTACAGAAGTACTGTGCACAGCAATGGTCGTTAACATATGAGTTACAGTAAAACGCACGAACCATGTTATTTTACTTCGAAACCACCACACTGCACAGTTTTCACTAGAGAACTAGTGTGATATACACTGCTCGCTAACATATCAGTTATAGTCAAACGACTATTGCTACCAGGTGCTGTACAAGGTGGAATCCCAGCAGCTGTACAAGGTGTATAAGTGGCTAGCAAGTACTGTACAAGTTCTGTGCCTAGCGTGTAATGTATCGTCAAACGTCAAACTTCAATGGGAAAACATCTATCGGAGCCAGTGGAACGCACAGCTATATACTTGACTGGCCCCATGCGCAGAAATACACTCTTGACTGGCCCCGTGCGCGGAAAACACTACTTGACTGGACCCCTTACCGGGTACAGACAGTTTGTGACTGCCAGCGTGGCACTCGAGTCTGACATGGTAGCTAGTCTGCTTGCATGGCTAGAAGGACGTAGTGACCACGCCTAATTGTGTCTACTCAGCAGGACCACGCACCCGCCTACATGTCTTCTCAGCATTGTCTTTTTTGCCATGTCAGCATCTAATCTCCCGTCACTATGTCCTTCTAGCCTGTACACGAAGCCGCAGTGTTAGGCCTACGTGATAGGCGGGTGCGTGGTCCTGCTGAGTAGACACAATTAGGCCGCGTCTTCTTGCCACGCGTGCATGGTCAAATCCCTGTCACCTTGTACATGTGCCGTGACGGTCACGTCATCATACAGAAACTACGTTTTTCACGCAAGGCCACGTAAGCTCGTGATACATCACCCTAGATTATCGACTACCTACCACGTGAGACTCGAGTACCATGCTGGCAGTCGCAAACTGTCTGTACCCGGTAAGGGGTCCAGTCAAGTAGTGTTTTTCGCGCACGGGGTCTGTCAAGAGTGTATTTACGCGCATGGGGCCAGTCAAGTATATAGCTGGTGGAACGCAGGAGAGCATCCACGAGCGGTATATATTCTGGAAGTGGGTCATCGTGTGGAGGTTGGATCTCTATTTCTGATGGCACTTCTGTTGTGTCTTGTGGGTCGCCTTCCTTCTCTTCTTGGTGAAAATACCTCTCCTTACAGTTGGAGCAACGGTCGCTTTCTCTAAAGAAGAATATCTCATCAATATCCTCGGGACTAATATATCCAGGCCTCAGGAGTGAGTTTCATAGCGCGTCAGCCGCAGAGATTAGACAAGGCAAAAGCACTGGAGGCCTTGCTCCTTGGAGATCGCTTCAGGCATTTCCCTTAAGTATTTGGGTTCTTCTGACCTTCAATCGCAGCGATTGCGAATGCTGTAGTGACCGACTCGTTTCCAAACCAGGCGTTCGGAAAATTGTAATGGTGATAAAAAGGGCAAGCGCCCCACGACCCATCGACATTCTGCAGGCTCATCAGATGCTCCAGATCAGTGCTGCAGCTGTTGGGCATGCCGCAAATGTTGCATGCCAGAATCCTCATGGCGAGAGCCAAGGCGTCTCCTTCCATACCCATTCGCTCTACGACTCTATTTCCGAGAATTTCGACGAATCCCACCTTCTGGAAGTAGTCTTTGAAGTTGAAGACTAATCTGGCGAGCTGAACGAGAAATGCTTCAGGTGGTCGGTAATATGGAGTACCTCGTTTATAACCTCGATTCTGAAGCACATTCAGAACAAATTCCTCGCTAGCTTTAGCTACCGACGTCCCACCTCGGCCTGCGAGATGGCAAAGATGCAGTATGTTGATTATAATCACAGGATCTACTCTACGCCGCCTCGGATCGAAATAGACTTCAAACAGGCCATCCTCACTCCGAAGTTCCCTTTCGATCTTATCTAGCACGGTGTTGATCAGTGGCAAATCCGCTTTTGAGAATCTGTGTAGTACAACAAGGCCGATGCAGGTGGTGTCAGCATCGTCTGGCAGATTGAAGGCTTGTATGAAGGCCATCTCCTCACCAGTGCAACCGCTCTTCGCAGAAATCTCACTGTCAGGGAAGCAATTGATGGTTCCTCTCGCTGGAGTAGCTTCGATCGGCAGATAGAGTTCATCATCCAACAAGTCCGCTATGATAAAGTGGTCGAAGAGTACTGGAACTAGCAGGCCTCCGCCAGTTAATGCTAAGGACTTGTAAACTCCCCGATGGTTCAGCATGTACTCTCGAGCAGCGGAGAGCTGCTCCTCCTCGGTACGTAAAGTGGATACGACTTGCTTCACAGTCTGGGCTATGGCATTTGGGCCGTGAGTAGAAGGAACGAGTATGCTGGTGATTCCCAGAGACTCGGCCGCTAGTACGTTGGCCAGGTCGTCGTCCAGAAATACGGTCTCCGATGGCATGATGCCGGTCTCCGATAACACATGCTTGAAGAAGTTCAAGTTAGGTTTGCGCATGCCGGCAGCAGAAGAGGTGAAGATTTGCTTAAAAAGAACGAATATATCAGGGAATGCATTCTGGAGCTCCTGGGCATCCTCGGCTGGACAGTTGGTCATGCCGTAGAGGTTTAGCTCAAGCCTCTCGAAGAGCTGAAGGATCTCCAAGGTAGGAACTAAAGCTGCTCTTTTGTTCCGGCAAAACTGCCGAAGCAATTCAGCTGAACAATCCATCTCCACACAGAGTCGACTCATAGCCTCGTCGGAGGATATCTTTCCCATCAGACAGCTATACCAGACACTGCTGCGGAGCATCCGCTTGAACTTCTCGGGTGATATAGTTGTGCCATCGCTCACGTCCAGATTCATTTGCAGAAGGACACCGCCCACGTCCACGATCAGATTTTTGTATCGAGTACATCGTAAGATCCGTTTGGTTGACTCACCTTCGGACTCCATAACCAGTCGCTCTAATCACTTGCAACCTGGACTCGTGAATTTGAGTATCAGTACTAGTGAAACGGGAACGCTGTCACTGGCACTGGAAACATTTCCAGAGTCCACGGCTCAGCCCGGAAAGAATCACCTCTGAAGAGAATCAACCATGGAAAGCACGTGGAGATTTCAAATCTCGGCGCTTGGAATTGGATGGACATGATGAAATATCATGACCGCGTGTAAAGTCTGCATTTTCACAGAAAAACGATATCATCAGCGGCTGTATAATGACGGTATAATAGTTAAACAGGCAAGTTCGTCATTTCCCTACACTCTTGGTGTTGATGGAGATATTGATCACGAGAGTTAGCCCTCCCCTTAAGAGCCCACGTGCAAGCAGTTATATATTATCATAAACACACGGTCACCAGAGAAGGGTGTAGAAGAACATGAACAATGTCATGAATCTCATGATCATTACAACAACTTGGAATTGAGAACCATTGTAAGAGGATATATGCTGAACAATGCGATCGACTACGCTAGCTACTAGTTAGAGCTTAAAACTGAAAAGTGCAACACCAGAGCAGAGATTGGTGACTTACCTGTCTTGTTACAAGGATACCTATCGATATAAAGACCTGCTTCGCTACCGGATCAGACTATCCGTGTGGCACTCGTGCGTATTAAATATACATCAGCTCTCTGAGAATGTATCATCTGATGTAGACGATTTAGATGACAGACGTATTTATTCACTGTATAAAGTAATAAAATAAAGAACGATAAAAATAAAATGATTAGTTTTACTGTCGATAATCAGTTAAAAGTTTGATAAAATAATAAATTTATAAGAGGAATGTAATCAAACTCAAAAAACCTATTATGGGTGTGATCGAGCAAACATCTGCTGTTTATAAGAGTCTACTGTAATGGAGTGCCCTCTGAGAGAGGACAAGTACAGTAACTCTATCCTTGCCTGAACCTTACCGATACTTCGTTGCATTGTCGGTGAGAAGTGTACCACGTTAGTAGAAAGATGCAGATTCAACCATTCTGTCTGATAAAGAGGATTCGGATATAAAGTCTCTTCTACGACTCACATTAGTGTGCGACCTCAGGTTTCACGAGCTTTAAGTCGGCGCGATCATGTCTTTGCCTTTCCCTCTAAGTGAGAATTTGATAAGAGCCAGCCTTTAATTAGTGATCAATCTTTTCAAGGAAAATGGCTTGGTGATAAATTAATGCATACTGAAAAAATACCTTCTTTTATTAATACGATATTCTTTATGCAAGAAGAGCATCATCACCTCTCCACGTTCAGATGGAGGAGGTATTTGCATGTCCATTAATTTATTATTTAATTTTTTTCTTGGAAGGGTTAGGTCACTTTAATATATATTAAAGTGAAATTATTTTTATTTTTCGAGAAGACGTGTGTTTATAATAAAAAGATATACGTTTCAACTCATTGTATTTACGAGTTTTTTTCTTCAACATTCATCTTAGAACTATTTAAAATGTACATTTAAATTTAATACTTTGAATTTAGGAATTTATATTTATATTTATCTTGTCAACTGTGTTCTGTTAGAGCAGAGTTGCGCATGTTTGCCTACAACACCTAATGATTTGTATTTAAAACAAAATTAAAAAAATCATCATGTACAACGAACCATTTGGAATAATTTTATGTATATATTTTTGTTTATTGTTTCTGTCTATATTTCTATATATTTCTATCTATATGTCTGTTTCTTTTCTGTTTGTTTTTCTATCTTTTTGCTCCGAAATTCATTTGGGATGCATATTCCTTGTAAACTATATTTATAATTTTATACTTCTACTCCCGTCCAAATGTAACACTGGAGCATTTTCTATGCTACGGATATGGACCTCCTCATTCATGTTTGTTTCAACATTAATATTTTTGTTTATCTTGTCTCGTGATGGATTATATCCGATGTGAATACTATATGCATGTAACATAAACTTCTGGGGAACTTCTGTCCCCTTGTTGTTATCCAAAAAAAAAGATAAATGATAAACATAAACTCCATATTAAATTGATAGAAAATCAAATTTAGTTGTAACTGTTAAATCGTAATAACACCTGGAGGTGTTGGGCAGTCCAGACATACCCCGTAAAGAAATCAAGAGAGCGTAAATGTGAGAGACTAACAAAGCAAAGAAACATTAATTCAACTTGACAGTTAATATATTATCTAACCCTTCTAAACGGAATGATTATATCATAAATTAATTTCTTGCATATTTACCTCTTCTATTATAAGATGGAAGAGGTGAAATATCACGGGTGGTAATTACCTAACACTGAAGTGAATATATGTAACGTTCTTTCTCTTCTCGAAATAATGTCAATATAAAAGAAATGAAATTGAATTTTCTCGTAGTCATGCGAGAATATCTTCCCCCGTGGCCTTGTATAGTGAATTTTGTTTTCTTTTGTCAGAATACGTGTAAGTGTTATAAAAATTTATTCTAATATATTATTATAAAAAATTTAATTATTTCATAAATATTATATATTAACCAGTCCCGGAGTAGCCAACTCATCCGGAGAGAACCATAAGTGAAGAGCACGCTGATGCATCCCTGGGATATAAGTCCGAAGCACTAAATGTCAAAATGCGTCATTTCTCGAGGACATTCATTAACTTTCTAACCCTTCCCGCCGGAAGGGTTAGAAAGTTAATTAATGTACACCCATGTACACTTCAGTGTTCATGGGTGAATATACATCCCAAATGCCATGGGAAGGTGAGTCCAGAAGACTACAAGCGTGATGATTGGAAAATAAATAACATTTTGGATTGGCGATTGTGGTGGATTATAGTGACTAAAAAAACTTTAATACAAATCTTACGCCATTAGTTTGAAAGGATAAAAAGAATACATGTGAAAGAAGGAGAGACAAACTGAGAGATTTCTCTAAATTTAACTTATTAAATTCAACTGATTAAATTTATAAATCTATATTTAATTATAGTATCCTTGTTTCACATGGCCGTTGTAAGTTAAACTCTATATGCCTTTGCATGTACATATGACATCGTATGACAACAAGTGTAGTATGCCCGTTAATCGTTTCGATGAATTTGGAAGAGACAAACTCACCACAAGTTACATGAAGTCAACAATAGTGGATGAGAATGAAGCATATATTAAGTTACACGCAGAGATACATGAGAGGTTCCTCTAATCAAATTGGTTCTAATCTTCGGCTATCCCAAACTGTAGTAGACATAATGATTGAGGTGTTCGACTCTTATATCAATGCCGAAGGTACTCTATGAGTTGTTCCTCTAATTGATAATTTATTTGTCAGGGATACTCTCGATGATGTTTTTCTTACATTTTCATCTCAAAAACGATCTCTTCCTACTCAAGACGAAGACTAGGAAGAAGCCATGTCCGATGAAGAACGGATTGCACTTCATATAGCACTAGCTGAATTGATGTATGGTACGAACTCGAGCACAATATCGATAGATGGACAATGAAGAGAATCGTCAACTAGTAGTGAACAAAATCGTCAAGAAGAAAGTGGTTGACAAATCAAGTTCACTTGGACCAATGTTGGATGTTAATTTTATTTTCTCTATTTTAGTATAGGAGTACTATGTATAGATGAATAAAAACATTTTAATTTAACCATATCAATATATGACCAAACTCTTCCAATAAGAAAGATTTGGTCATAAATGAGGCATGCAGTAATAACTCTTCCATCTAAACATATAGGAGGTGAGTATGCAAGCCTCAAGAAAATCATAGATAGTTTAGAAACCAAGTCTATTCACGTTCGCTCTATGAGTTATGTCTCAATAATCTCGTCATTTTAATTCCAATTGCCATTTAACAAGTACAACTAAATTTACAAACATCTTAGTATAGAATTTCTATATAACACTTATATCAGTTGCGATAATAGAAAGCAGCAAAAATTCCCCAAAATTTATCTATCTTGTAGGCTTCTTTGCCTCACAAACTCGATCTATCTTAATCTTCTCTCGCTGTACATGTCGTCCAGATAATAGTAACATTAATGACTAGATAATAACTTCTTCAACTTTTCTGCACACTCTCATCAGTTTCGAAATGAAACTACGTTCTTACATGACAACTTAAACCTGTTTATTGTTTCAGTTATGAGACAAAACATACAGGCTTCACACTTTGAGGGAATTTAACCAGTTCAGGTAGGAGCAAAAGAGATATACCAGAAGTTAGATTTACGGTGACTGTTTCATTCTTTATAGTTGGATTAAAAGTCCAAACTAATAAATTTAATTATTTCATCACATATAGTTGACTTTGTTAAGTTAATCTTAATAAAGTTGTTCGTAACTCAAGAATTTCAAGTTGACTTATCTTCTTTGAAGTATATTCATGTTGACGTGATCCTTACAACATAGTTTCTTTCGAAAATAATGTTTAGAAAATAATACTTAAAGTGTTACTCAAGTCCTATCAGTTTGGACCTGATTCGGTAGAAGAAGGTGTAGAGTGACATGTCCCTTTGCCAGTTTCAGTTTGTCTTTGAAGTATTCTAACAACAAATATTGTTCAAACATTTCACCAGTTAGAGTCTGAATGCAAGAAAATATATTGATGCTGGAAAATGATGTTGACTCATACTTAGTTTACCTTCAAGACGCCTCGTATTTACTTGATGAAGTACGAATTACCCAAATTCAATGTTAAGGAATGATATTAAATTTGCGTATATAAGACACTCACTTCCATTTCGCCATCCAGATTCTGCTCTAGAGTTTAGACAGTCTCTCACTCTCTACCTCTGGGCGTTCCTGCCAAAAGCACCACAAATATTAAGGGTTCGACCGCTTTGTTACAAAAGGCGGGGTGATGTTTAAATAATTTTTTTAAACGTTCAGGTGGGAGAAATAACACTTAGCGTTTGGTGTGATGGGTTTAAACCAGTGTGTCCATATTAGTACTCATGTTAACAAAGGTACCTCTTTTTGCGAGTTCGTTTCAAAGAACTTACAGAATTAATCGTGAAACACAGAATTCACTTTCAAAGAACAAAAGGTTTATAAAACGTTAATCCCTTCTATGAACCTTTATACGAGAATTCTAAGATGAAATCTCAGAATGTATAGACTTAAATCCAAGCCATGGACCAGTTTTACATTTTATACTTCACGCTAAAGCATATAGAAATTTGCTTGTTCACACCTTCAATAGGTTCGTGTAGATTGATCACACCCCCTCTCAACGGCATCTTGATTGATTATATCGATAATAAAACCAATCATCTTTTAGTTCATTATTTTCGCATGTGACTCAATTCCTCTACCATCTGAATCGTCTAACGATTAAATACACATCCGATATCTGAATCGTCTAGCGATTAAATACACATCAGATGATACAGACTCAGATAACTTGATGTGTGCAATCAAAATTAACATTAACATAACAAAACCATGCATCAAGCTAAAACCACATACTAGGGGTTTGTTCAAACAAATTTCTGCTTACTGATTAGTATTGGTTGAGACACGTAATCATGAAATGCTAGAGAGCTTGGGACCAACGAGACCGTTCTTATACTTTTTTCCTCCTATACTCAAGAAAAGGGAATACACATTATCTTCTCTTTAAAACCACACCGGCCGTTGTAAAGTAATTGTAAAGTATTCATTTGTTGCTTACCACTTCCTCATTTCACCAGGGCTGAATAAATTCGTTGCGTATTTTCACTTCACTTCGAAACTTGTTTCATTGCATACTGAAGCTCGCACACTTGGGGAAAATGCCGACGAACGTCTACAGTCTCCTGGAGACCTCTCTGGAGTGCAACAGAGAGGTTCCACCCCAAATTCTAACACAACCTTTTGCACGTAATGGTGTGATTCGTTGTGCAGCAGCTGCAGTCCGTCAGCTGGGATGAGGGATCCAAAGTGGAAGTCTGCGGACTTCGTTAGTGACTTCTCATCTGTCACCGTACATGCTGACAGTACAGATGTTCCCACTACAAATTTTCTCGAGTACAGAAACTACATAACCAAGCAACCGCTTGGCCCTTCGGGTCCTTCTTTCCCTTGTAAGGCTTGATGGGGTCTTTCCATCCGTTGACTATACACTGCGTCGCGTGTTTCTATAACCAAGCACTCGCATCGCAACCGAACATCACAGCAGAAGGTAGGTATGTAAATCAAAACCTGTAAGACTTGTGATTGTTTATAATGCAGCTCTGATACAGGAAGGTATATTGTATCAGGATTTAAAAACCTCCCTCGTCCATATCAAAATTGAAGCAAAGACGGCCTGTATGACCTCCGTGAACCTTCCTCAGGAACCCCATTCGATTGAAGGGTTTATCACCTTCCCACGTGCCGAAAGAGACTGCCAGGCAGCACCGGCCTTCCTTGTCCGGCACATGGGCACGGGACAGCCGTCCCTCGACCCTTCCGTTCTCTATTCTACAGTTCCAGGTTCGCTGTGGCACCTAACTAAATTTTCCCCGGGGTATAGTACAATTGCTGGAAGCGTGTTAGTAATTACGCCATCATGGATGATTCTAATCTCCACTTTGGCCTCTTCAATTCGTTTTACATATTCCGTGTTTGACAAATCAATCTACAGTGTACGACCTGTACAGAGATGACGCATGCAGAACCTAATTCAACTCATGAGCTCACGATCCGTCAGAGAGTTTGCCGCCATTACCCGCCTCTCCTTCGTCTAGAGTTTCGAACTCTCCATTACTCCAATAACAAATGGGATGCAAGGTAAACGTGGCCATTTGGACCCCCAATAACCTCTGCGGAAGGAAAAATCAACGAGGAGAGTAAGGTCACTACGAATAAAATACAATGAGTATTACCTTTTCTAAGGTGAAGCAATAAATCCACGGTACAGCAAGCACGAAAGGTTCTAGAAAGGTCAGACAAAGACGCACAGCAAGGAGACAACTGAGCAGAAATGTAAGAGACAAACAGAAGTGCATCATATGCGGAATTACGTCAGAGCCAACGAGCAGTGTCTCACCCTGGAAGGTCTCACTACGACGAGGAATAAACTTCCAGATCGTATCAAGGAACCATATGATAGTACTGGAGCAGCATGCGAATTAGGGACTTACCAGTATACGCGATGCCTCCGGTGAAATCTGGTCTCTTTCGGTGCATACAGTATAATCAGCAACTAGTTCAATAACCCCTGCAATCGCACGTATTCAGCTAGGATTTCAATATAAGGCTGAAAGTAACACATCCGAAGAGACAGCAGAGTACGACTGAGGTCATATTTTTAGAAGAAAACCAACGAAAAGGACATGCCAGAAATATGGTACTCAGGAGCTGGCGCGTTCCAAAATACCATTTCATCCAGATCAGTCATTCAGAACAGACCAACGAAAAAAAGGTTCCGTAGATAACTAGTACTACTGAACAGCTTTGAGTCATGAGGGCAAGACAAACCTCTGTTCAGCCGTACAGGCATCCCTTGCTTCCGCAGAAACGGCTCCATATCATGCGTAAACTGTTCGAGAGGCCCTTCTGGTAATTCGACCTACAAGATCCCGACAACGATAATACATTTCAAACCACTTGACCTTCGGCGAAAAACTTATATCACCTCTTGAAGTTTCAAAGAAGAGAGTGAAACACTTACATCATCTCTCACAAAAACTCCACAATACCTTCGGAAAAGAGAGTATGTATATTCTTGGCAAGTTCAAACCATTAGGCGACTGCCACTCACAGTTTCAGTCGCGATAGACCCTGTTCGCGCAAAGTCATGGCCTTCGAATTCAGCAAAAAACCTGTAGCATGGACATGGTCAATCATCCAGAAGACCGATTGACAAACTTTCGGACAAGATAGACCCATACGATAATCTCCAAGGCAGCTGCGCATGCGAGATTCAGATGCTACAGAAAGGCCAACACATTGGGAAGAAGTCAGACGCCACTTACGTTAGCACTTCTTCCTTCGGTAAATTGGTTAAAAGCAAGCCACGATCGCCTTCGATCAGATGACTGGCTTTGTGTAAGTTATCTTTAACTTCGTCCGCATTACTTTTCCCTAACGCAATTTGCAGAACCTTGTTCCCTCCCATAAAAAACCTGCGAGTTGCATAACACAAGAAGATTGGCGATTCTTTCTTAACTACTCCAATCATTTAAAAATTGTACATCCAGTAAGTCTCGCAGAGAAGTCAGATCTTCCTGAGACGCACCTGCTGCTCGACTTCAGCTTGTCTCTGAGCTCCTTAAACAGCTGGTTTCGCATGTTCTCGAAAGAGAATACATATAAAGACTTATAGTCATCTAAGGCTTTCCTCAGAGTCGACACCAGCGTTTCTTTGTGCTCCTTCCCTTTCTTCTGGGTCTTAGAAAGGGTCACTGCACGTTCAAACAAAAAAATTTATCAACGCACACGACCACCTCGAAGACTACTAGAATTGACGGGGAACTAGCAGCACTACCGACTCGCAATTGCAATGTCATAAACTCCGCATACAATAGTTAGTGTATCATAACCTCTATGAGGCGGTAAGACAACTTTTAGGACTTCACACACAAATTTGACAAACCAAATACTTGCGTTCGAGGGAGCTACGAACGATCCTAGGCCCCGGTCAGTGGCAAAAGAAAATGTTTGCAATGACAAACGTAAGTAAAGATCACAGTCATGCCTGGAAGTCTGAGGACTGGCATAATGGAGTCTATCTCTATAACAGTCTGAGTCAGAATCGTAGTAATACCAAAATCCACATAAAGTCTTCAGCTAGACATAACTGATTCGGATCGTCTAATCAGTCTCATACTCTGTATCATCGTCAGGGATGTATCAGGGTGCTCAACAGGGACGCTTCAGACTATCCAAGTCTCCGATATGATCAGAAAAGCGTGCTTCACGTATACAGCCTTCAACTAAGGCAACTATAAGGACCAACACCTTTGCTGCCTGAAACAGCTGGGACACTCAAACAAAAGCTAGATCTTAAATTCAGGTAGGCTGAAGAACGTGGTTGTAGTGACCCGTCATAATCTAGCTCACCAACACGATAATATTTCAATCAGCTCACATTTCCTCTGGCCTCAGACTGTCCTAGTCTCATAGATGTGTTTCCGCATAGCATTAGCTCAAGAACCACAAATTTGTATGCATCATAGGCCGCATTTCTCCTGATTAGTCTACTGACTGCAGAATCACTTGCGGGCATACTACTCATATTTTTCAACCAGAACGTAGTAATACCACACCCACATGTTCTCAAATAGGGATAACTGATTTGGAAATGGACTTTTCACTCTCAAACTCCAGCTCCGCTGGAAACTTGAACACAAACTGAAAACCTGCTGTACAAACCTACTATTGTGCTACATTGAATGATCATGGGGCGGCGGATGTCACCGAGGGATGTCTCACTTACCAACCCTATTACGCTTCGACTTCGGCATAGCAGATTTCTCCTAGAAGTTCGTTAACGTGATGAATCGCTTCCCTCACGTCGAGAGGAGGCAGAGTCGAACTGACAAGAGCGCGCGAAATTCCACAAGGGTACAGTCGTCTAGTTCCAACCTCCCAAATAACGCCCTACCTGTGTGGCGTCTCGCTCAAAGAGAGAAATACTTCCGATGGACGATCCCCGCACTGCGTGAAAAATGATCCGCTGGGGCTCTCATTTCTCAAGTGCATACACAGCTGCAACTGAAACACATCGGAGAAGCTAGACTCCCGACAAACAGGTCCTATCCCCTTGAGCAGACGACAAACATGAGAGCTGCTGCTGCAACAAAACTCGTAAAACCCTAACCTAATGCAAAAGCCCTTTCGAGTGGGCGAGTAACAGGCTGCTACAGGTCACAGACTTTCCCCTATAACTGCTGTAGAATGTTGAAGAGAAGCCGGTCCAACACAGTTGCTCGACACAGTTGTCGTTACTCCGCAACACGTTAACTCTATTCATTCCCTGCCATGCATGGAAATAATAACTTATCGTTATTTTTCACATCATCGGACGATGAGGTAACTTCTCGAGTTGGACGATATCAATTAATATGAATTTTAGTTAACTAGTTTTAGTCTAATTGAAACGTTCGACCGCAGATCGGAATAGAATCGCTCGGAATAGAATCTCTTGTCTGCGATGAAATTGTCGTTGAACATGAACCTCTTTGAAGATCATTATATTTATTTTAAATTATTTTTTTGTGTGTCCTCTGATCCAGTTCGCTTAGCCTTCCACTAGTCAACATCATATGCTTGATAACCGCCCAATCGTTTTAGGATAACTAATCAGTCTACTAGGAGTCATGATTCCTAATCTGAGGTCTGAGAACGTAGTGGGGACTATTCTGGTTTGGAATTGGAAGATATTTGGACAACGCTTACTTTACTGGTGATCAAGTCGGAATGCAATGACTCACGAGGAGCAACAAACAAGACTATGAATCCTATTGGACGGTGGGAAGTAAGAAGACAAAGTAATTACACTGAAATATAATCAACACCAGATGCTTCTAATTCAGCTTGGGCACCCAATCCAAGCTTACTTTATCATAAAACAGATGAAATCACATGCTCATGTACATTATGACGTTTGTTTGCTGACAAGATCACGAATGACTCTCGGATCAACAATCTTCTTTCCTACTGAAATTCTCCGGAGAGAATTTTACTTCAGAACTAGGATTCCTCCATAAAACTTGTCTTCACTATGAACACACTGAGTTTCTACTCAATGGACTAAGTATCAGATTAACTATCGATCAACACTAAAACTCCTCTGCTATCATTAGCTCACAACCATTTATCAACCATCTACTCTCAGTGTAGTCTGATCTATGTCCCTAGTCTGCACCTCTCTCTCTGTAGCTCCTGCAGGTACAATCTCTTCTCTCACACCAGCACTCTTCTCCCGTAGTGAAAGAGTGAGAACCCCAAAAGGAAAAATATCTTCTAGAGTTCTCTATGTCGATAGGCCACTTCTTCTTCTTGTACAACTCCTTCAACATGATGTTGATTTTTGATCCATGATCAATTAGAGCAACCACCGGCTCATCCTCAGTTGGTTTTTTCTTTTCTTTTGTATGTCCAATCCTCATCAATGTCTTTGTCGTAGCTCGAGCCCAATGACTGTGATTATAATGACTTGAGCTTCGCTTCTCATCCTCCTCTTCATCCTCAAAATGTACCTTGCGTCTTCGATCTCTTTCTTTCTCTGAAGAATATACACTGCATTTTGCAAGCTCTCTCTTCTCATCCACAAACACCTTAGTATCCAAAGCATGTAATAAAATAGTCTCATTCGTAATATGTCGCTTTCGTTTGATGACGTCGATGATGAGATCATGAAACTCACGCTTAGCAATGTCCAAAACTTCCCTCAAGATAAACTCCACCTTCACATTTAAAATGCGATATTCCAAAACTCCCTTCAAGTCTGTCGAAGCCTCGATATCCAATTGCAGTTTGTATGCAGCCGGCTTCTCTTCTCTTTCTATGACTCTTTCACTCCTTAGATAATAGCTCAAATCTTTGCTCTATTAGAATCAATACCCTACGCATCAATCAAAAATCCTAGAAACACACACATTTTCTTGTCCAAAAGAACACTTGCTCTTCTTGAGATATAGTTGGTGTTCTTCTAGACGCTTAAACATTGTTTCAACATCTACTAGATGATGAACCCAAGTGGATGGGAAGACGATGATATCGTCTAAGTACACGATAACACTCTCATCCAAGAGATCTCTGAATATCTTGTTCGTCAATTTACAAAAAAAGTACTAGGTGCATTGGACAATCCAAACGGCAACATTGTATACCCAAACAAACCATATCTCGTCGATGGAGAAAGAGCGATATCAGTGAGAAAAAATTGTCTAGGTCTGAATCAGTTTCAAAGATTTTGGTGGCGAAACAAACGATTTCCTCTCACCGAAACGCATCAGCATGATAGTTCTCGACATCAAGCACAACTCCAGCTGCTCTCTGTTGTACTCCTTCATGCACAAACTCCATCTTGCTCGTCAGCAAGAGACACATGCTCTCTACTGCTCTGATACTGTGTAGAAAGATCAATACTTCAAGGGCATTCCAAGAAGAGAGAGCGAGTAGACAAGGAAGTAAAATAGGAATGAGATAAGAGAGACTTTGCCTCTCCATGTATATATAGTGGGGGATGAGTACAAGAGAAACCCTAATGGTGGGTTAGCCCTCTAACTAACTGTAACTATCCTAACCACTCCGGCTAATATTAATAGTCGATCTACTAGAGCTTGGGACTATATCAACATATATTGCGATGTTCGTTCTTGTGCTTGTCTCTCTCTTTCTTGCCTCTGTTTAGCACACGATCTTTCCACAACTATGAATCTCGCATTTTCCTAGACAACCTTCATGCAAATCCGATAAGATAGAAAGGTGGTGAACTCTAGGTGAAGATCTGGGTGGAGAGTTTTTGTGTGTTAGAACTGGGAAGAGGAGATCAACAATCATGAACGAGGATGAAGATGGATGCGGTTGTTCGAGAGGATGTTGTGGACCTAGGATGATGAATATATAGAAGGTTTGGGATCATGAGAGGAAAGGACGAACCATGACTATGGACGAGATGAACGGATCAGAAGGGATACATGAGGTGCAGTTGGATGCCACATCTGCATGATTGTTTCAAGCCTTCACTTTGTTTTTGCAACAAGAGCAAGGGAATCAACAAAAAGAGGCTTTGGGGACGAATGTGCTTCGAAGGATGATAGACAAGCTCAATCAATTTGATGAGAGAGGCATCTCAAAATACTTGATGTTACAAGACGAAGATGGATTTGGATCAAGTATCAGAGAAAGAGGTGATCGAGACATTCGAACTCGCTGCGGTGCCTAAGATAAAGGAGCATGTGAAAGATCTAGTCAAGCATTTCGAGAGGAATTGGGATACGTTTTCACAAGCGTCAATGGAGGAATATTTCTTGAAAAACTCATATTGAGTAACTAAGAAATCATTTTTGGGATGGATCGGCCGATCCAACAAGAATTTACAGCCTACAAAGCTGTTAAAAGAGTTCGAGAGACAATTCTCTCAACTATCTCGAGTATAGAAGCTAACCTTGGAGACCTACAAGATGGAGTTGTTTCTTCAAGCTATGGATGAACCATGGCAAGAACAGTTGGAATTACTTTAGGAGTAATTCCAACTGTATGATGATATGAAGTGTCATTCAGCGGTTTGAGAGTTCTTGATGAAATTGGTTCGCAGAGAAGCGCTTACGTCAGAATTTTGCTCGCTTGCGCTTTGAAGTTGGGTTGTTCTTCACGATCGGAAGGAGTTTTTGGAGGTTCGGTCACTTGCAATAAAAAATCAGCGATATCTCGACTGTCGTGAGTCGGATTTGGGAGTACTTAAGACCAATGAAGTCAGGAAGGAAGGCCTTATCTTCTGAGTTCTTGTTCAACCACAATTTCAATCTCGTCTGGACAATCTTCTATTCTTCTAGTTTGCTTCTCGTAGTCCTTTCGTGCTTCTCTTCTTCTTTTTTGCACCCCTCCTCTTCTTGCTATGCTCTTCGTTCTCTTTTCTGGATTATTGTTCAACCGCAATCATAATCTCGTCTAGGCAATCTTCTTCTCTTCTGTTTGCTTCTCACAGTCATGTTTGTGCTTCTTCTTTTTCTTGCATGCCCTCCCCTTCTTGCTCTACTTCTGCAGCTCCATAACTCTTCATCCTTCTAGATATTTTTCTTACCACGCATTCATTTACAACGTGCTGTACCAATTTCTCTCTCCTCTTGCGGATGATTGTTCTTCTCTTAACCGCTCTGGATCTTGTTGCTCGTCCTTCGTGTTGCTGAGTAACTGTCCGTTGTTACTCGTCAGCATAATCAGTTGAAATCTCTCTTCTCTGCACTGATCTCCTCTTATCTGGTTCATCATCTCATGAATGTCCTTAATCGCTCGATCATGTTTCTCGCTTTTTATTCCTTCTGATTCATTGTCTATGGTTTCTTTGCAGCCGCAGTGGCTCTACTCGCGTTAAGGACACTCGAGATGAGAATTTACTTTTCTCGTTTCTCAAGAACTTGTGAGTTTATGTTGTTCCAAATGCTTTTCATCATCATCATCAAGACATATTTGCTCGTCAGATGCTACTCTCTTAGCATTTTGAAGATAACGTCTGGCATCAATCCATTTGTATCAGTTCTCTTATTGTTTCCAAACTAATTGCACGTATATCATGCCACTTGAGAAATCATTCTGCAAGAGCTAGTTGCTTATTGGAGATTAGATTGGAGTCTTGTCATTGCGGTCGCTTATAGTGCAATCCATGAAGCAAAACTTGGCACTAATGATAATCTTTGAGGACAACTCCGTAAAATGTCATCATGTGTATATTTATTTATTTCTAAAAGTGATGGTATTCTCGAGAGTCTTTTAGAAAGAAGTGAAAGTACAGCGTGGAAGCACATTCATAACATACTTAACTGACGAAAGATACTTTACTGGAGCTAAAGAAGTGGCCTTGCATATTGAGCTATATAAGAACTAAGCGAGAAGAATGGAAGCTTAACAATCATAGGATACTAGTGGAAGATATGTCTAACACCATAGCGACGAGTAAGATACAAAAAGACAAACCGAGTCCAGAAAGACAAAATAACGGGATCGGTTAAAACTATAGACATTGTCAACCAATAGTGCAAGCTGGAGAATCACAAAGCAATCAATTGAATACTGTCGTTGTACAACTGTTGCACTGTATGCAGAATAGAAAACCACCAAGGAATAGTCAAACCATATAAAGGTTGTCTTGTTCAGAAGGTGCAAATTGTGTACTCGGTCAAGTTTCAGCCGATTTGGAGGTTTCCAGCGGTGGATTTTCAATTGGATCTTTTTTTTACCAAAAGGAAACTTTTAGGACTTGAGTCCAAAAGAAATACTGGTCCGATTAGGGTTTAGGATTTTACTGACACGAGCTCATTTCTAACCTCATTTGGTCTAGTTTTGATCTTTCTTGGTGTGTTCTTTCGACGTTTCTGTCGTGTTTTGTATATCTACAGTTCCCGGACAGGTTCTTTCTTCATTTCTCGCTGCAAGAGGAGTTCACGGAGTTGTCTTTTTGTGACTTGTAACAACTCTTGATCGTGAGATGAGAATGGACGCGTTTTGTGGAGGTTCTGTGAGATTTTTCGCGTACAGAACAGTGCAGTTTCTACATTGCAGCTATGACGGAGCCCGTGTCTTTGATCACTAGAGAAAAGCTCGACAAGAACAACTATCGAGTGTGGAAGTTTTGGATGATGACCTTCCTGTAAGGACAAGATCTATGAGATCTTATCACTGAGGAGGAGAAAGCGCTTGACCCGCTGTCGTGTCAGATTTTGCGTGAAGGATGTCCAGGAAAACATGAGGTTCTTGGCTGTTGAGATGTAGTGTGTCCTTAGTGTAGCACAAGGAGCTGCAAATAGTAATAATCAGCAATAGTAAACTAAGACCTAGCTTGATTTTTTCTTCTTTTGAGTCTTGTAACCTCTATACTAGACGTCCAAATGAAATAGACGAAGTGCCCATGGAAAGCTGACAACAAGCTCTACCCATCGATGCAATGAAAGTGAAGATCCGAAGTTGTGCAAAAAACTCATAAGTTGGGACATAGCTTGCTTTTCTCATCTTTCGAGTCTCGTAACTTCTCCACTAGGCGTCCAAATGAAGTAGAAGAAGTGTTTATGGAAAGCTGACAAGGAGCTTTATCCATCGGTGCGATGAAAGTGAAGATCCAAAGTTGTGTAAAAAGTCTCATTTTTAGTCTCATGAGTGTCTTTGGAACGATAATGATAAGTATCAAAATAGATTTTCAGATAAGAGCCGGTCCACGACACGACACCGCTTGCAACTCAAAATTCAAGGAGTGGAGAAAGTGATCGTATCAGACGATTCACTACATCGTGCTGACAGTTTCATCATCAATCATCGATCACATTCAAGATTGCGATACATCCAAGAAAGCTTGGGATGCACTCCCGCGTCTATTTCAGTCAAGAACAAAGACACGGAAGCTGCAATTACTGCAACAGTTCAACACGATGAAGAAGAGACCGATGTGCATCAGCGACTACGTGAGTCATGTCAAGCAGCTCGTATATCAGTTATCTTCTGTCAAAGTCGAGATTGATCTCACTGTCTTGATCGGGATCATATTGCAAGGACTGTTGCAGAGTAGGTAAATCCACCAACTCCCAAGTCTGTTGGGGATGAAGCGCATCAAGTTCAGCTTTCATTTCATAGCACTTATCCATCGAGCTTTGTGCATTGCCTCCTCAAGTGAACTCGGTTCTTGTTCCTGAAGAACGTTGGTCATATATGCATGGTGTGCAGCAAGAAAACCTTCATGCATATACCTACTCACTGGATGTTTTGTCTTTTCAGATATGCGAGAGATAATCGGTGCACTAGTCACTTCTCCTTGCAACTGATCTGACGTAGACGTCAAGGTCCGAGACAAAGTATCCAATGGATGTGGAAGATCCACATATCTAGACGAGTCAAACACTACAATAGCACTCACTCATCATGTGTAGAAACTACACTAGTTCCACTAGGTTATGTTACGTGGACTCCAGCGTTAACAACAGCTCTATGTGCAACTAATGTTGATATGGAATCAGTGGCTTCTCCAGATCCTCCACTCAACGTACTACTACGAGGTACTACAGTAGGTACAGGATGGGTACAACAGGTGCAGGAACAAACCAAGACGGTAGCTCATCAAAAACAACATCTCTACTGATATAGAACTGCTTGGACGAAAGATTGTAACATCTATATCCTTTCGTATCAGAAGCATAGCCAAGGAAGATACATCTATCTGCTTTTGGATCTAATTTCTTATGTCTCTCATCAGGTATGTGCACATAACAGATTCATCCAGAAACTTTAAAGAAAGAGTAATCAGGCTTACTGCATGTGAAGACCGTCATCGATGTCTAGCTGTGGATTGTCGCTATAGGCGTCCGGTTTCATCATATACACCGCACACGAAATAACTTCTATCCAGTAAGGTCTAGGTATGGTCTTCTCATTCAACATCGCACGAGCAACTTCTACTATGTGGTGATTCTTGCGCTTTGCAATCTACATACTGTAACTGCATGTCTTCTGGTGTCGAATGTCATGCTCACGCAGATATGCATCGAACTCTCTAGAAAGAAACTCGCCTCCTCCATCAGATCTCAAAGAGAGATAGATGCTCTAGACTGTTTCTCCACCAACTTGCAGAAAGTTTGAAATGTTGACAGTACTTCGACAGAGGACTTGTTTCTCAACAAATAGATCTAAGTATAACGCGAATGACCATCAATGAACGACACAAAGTACTAGAAACCGGTCATACTTGGCTGAGAAGCAATCTATACATCAATGTGAACAAGCTCCAGAAGCTTATTCACGCTACTACCTGATCTCTTTAAGGGTTGTCTAGCTTGCTTGTGGAATTGAAATGTTGCACAAACTCCAATGGGCTCACTGGATTCAAATTTGGATAGATCTGTAACAAGGTCAGAACCCGGAAGGCTTTTCTGTCTCTGAAAGTCCATATGTCTAATTCGCTTGTGTCAGATGTCAATATCAGACATTATTGGACCACTCTGTCTATACATGGGACCTATAACTTAGGCGTAGAGGCATCTAGTTTAAACAGCCTGTCACTCTTGCTACCTCGAGCTATGACAGTGTTATTCGAATCTTCAATAAAACATCCATCTTTATTGAAGCGCACTTGCTGACATTGCTCTATCAACTGTCCTACATATAGCAGGTTTCTAGTCAACGTGGGTAAGACATTCCGTATATCAGTAAACGTTGAAGCATAAATGTCAAGTGGAATGTTACCCTTGTGCTGGATCTTGTCCTTTATGTCATCTCTTGTCACCATAAACTGAGGAGTCTCCACAGGCTCGAGTGAATTAAACCACTCCCGATGAGATGGCATATAATCGGTGGCACTGGAGTCGATCACCCAGTCAGTCTGTGGCTCGAAAGCCGCATAACTCTAATGCGTCGTAATCAGCAACTACTCCGAATAGACTTGCTCAGTGACTGCATAACCTTGCTGGTTACTGTTACCTTGCTTGAGGTTGTTGTCATATTATCTTTGATTGTTTTGTCGCTTGTAACACTGATTTGCATTGTGGTCTTACTTCTTGCAGTAGTTGTAAGAACCAGACACACGTCTCTGGTTGTTGGAAGAACCAGACTGCTGTTGATTCTGTTGGTTCTGCGACTACGACTGTTGTTGCTGTTCGTGATCCCGTCCACGTCCATCACCTTTCCCACGACCTCTACTTTGAAATCCTTCAAAACTTACAAAATAGACAGATTCTTGCTGACTCGTTAAAGTAGAACTCTCCAATAGGCGCACCTCGTCTCATAACATCATAGGAACAAGTTCATCAAACCATGGAAGAGATTCTCTGGTCGAAATTGATATTAAGAAAGCGATTGGTTGTAGGTGGTTCCTCAATGTCAAGCGCAACTCGGGTGATTGCGCTTGACATTGAGGAACCACCTATAGATTATATTGGTAGTCAAGGGCTGTGCACAACAACATGGAGTGGATTTTGAGGAGACCTTTGCTCCAGTTGCAAAGATGATGACTATTTGAACCGCACTTGCAATTGCAACTTAGAAAGGTTGAAAGATGCACCAGATGGACTTCAAGAACGTCTTCCTCAACAACGATCTTGAGAAGGAGGTCTACATGCAGCAACCTCCAAGTTATGAGGATCATAAGTTCTCTTCTCGTGTGTGTAAGTTACGGAAGCCCTCTATGATATGAAACAGACACCAAGAGCATGGTATGCAAAGATCAATTCATACTTGCAGTCTCTTGGTTTCCACCTTTGTAGTTCAAACTGTACTTTGTATTTATTAAGAATACGAGATCGAATTGTTGTGATCAACATTTATGTTGATGACTTGATCATTATTGATAACTATGAGGAGCTTATTTCCCAGATCAAGGATCACTTGAAATCCGAGTTCAAAATGATGGACTTAGAAGAACTCAAGTACTTCCTTGCCTATGGAGTTCATTAGAGATGAGAAGGATGTTTAACTTGTACAGCGACAATATGCTCGCAGTATGTTTGAGAGATTTGGTATTAGAGCAAGGGGTAAAGCTAAGAGCAGAGGATGGTGAGTTACTTGATGATCCACGAATGTACAGACAGATGGTTGAAAGTCTTATCTACTTGACCAGACTTGAGCTATGTAGTCGGTTTGATCAGTTAGTTCATGGCAGTCACTAGGAGATCACATTTCAAGGATGTCAAGCAGATCCTCCGCTACGTGAAGTTCTCGATGCAGTACGGACTTCACTATCGATACGGTGGATCATTGTTGTTACATGACTACACTGATGCTGATTGGGCAAGAAGTGTCGATCAGAGATCCACGCCAGGTTATGCTTTTGGACTTGGAAGCGCTGCTATAAGCTGGACTTCTAAGAAACAACTTGCAGTTGCTTTGTCATCCACAGAAGAAGCATAGTACCGAGGAGCAACGTACGCAACATGCAAATCAATTTGGCTTCGATGTCTGCTATCTGATATTGGTGTGAGAGTACAGATCTTGTTGTTGTATATACAGACAACATTAGCAACATGAAGTTAGCTAGTAATCATATTTTTCATGCTAAGACGAAGCACTTTGAGGTGCACTATCATTTCATTAAAGAGAAAGTCCTTGCAGGAGAGATTGAGCTCAGTTATGTGAGCACAAGATATCAAGTTGCCGATATCTTCACTAAGATATTATCTAGAGATAAGTTTGATCCTTTCATACATTGTCTAGGAGTACAAGATGTAGAGTTGAGCTTGAAGGGGAGTGTTGATATAGTCCCAAGCTCTATTAGATCGACCGCTGTCGAGGCGAGAGTTTCTTGGGAAGGGCGAACCTTCTAGCTATGATACGATCGTGAAGAGGAGGGCGAAAACCACACACGAAATACGGATCGCAAGAAATCACACCACCACGTTCTCGATCTGGCCAAGATAAAACACACGACGTGCAAGTAGATCTTCAACTCCAGGTCATTCAGATTGCAAAGCTCACGCTCAAGGACTCAGAACATCAGAAAACTGCTCCTGTGAAGCACCAGTGCGTTCATCTAGAAACTTCCCGTTTTCTTTTCAGAAAATGTGCGTACAAGTTGTAGGTCTCCTCTCTACTCGATTCTGCTCTCTACTCTCAATCCCTCGATATCAAAACTCTGATCAGACAGAAGTTCTCTTCAGACGTAACCTCTGTAAAATCTTCTCCTAACTCTTCAATTCCTTTTACTCGATAGCTCTCGCACGGTAACTCTACACTGCTCGATGATCGACAGACTGCGATAATGCGATAATTCGATAATGGTCTGAGAATTCTCTCTCTCCGGAGTACACCCCTCTGGGTTTTCCTCCACCCTACGTAACCTTCAGTGTCACCTGGCAGGGATAATAGACGCCCTAAACAGATGGCAGCAGAAAAATAAATCACTGATAAAAAATCTACACGTAAGAAGACTATTTCACTAAGCTTCGCAAGTTCATCTGTACGGACGGCCACCGTCTCAACTGTACAGTCAGCATCTGACACCTCCACTCGAAGTAACTCCGCCACGGCTACCTCTGGCCACCGGAATCACCTCGTTCTGACACGTGGAGCCCGAGTTATCACCATTGTCGTTTTCCGGCCCCCTTAAACTTCAAAGTGTCGTAAGTATGGCCTCAGGTATCAGTTTCACTTGATTTTTCGACCCAAGTGAATAATATTTGGAACTCTACATTTTTCTACAAAAGAATTGGTACCTACTTGGAGTATCTTTGATGCCATCTCGCTACCCCAGGACTTAGAGGGCCGCAACCGAATTCGTACTAATTACCCCGACAACCCGAAGGTGAGAGGTCCATTTCGAAACCCGGTGGTAATCTCCCTCTAGCATCCACACTAGGTGACTGCACTAGTGCAGGGGTAGACGGAGGCGTCCCGCATTCACGGTACGTTTAAGGGACATCTAGTGTCTCGCCCCTAGGCAACTTGGTGCCCCTCATATTCCCCCGAAGGGCCAGTCTACTCCAAGCCGGTTGTGAGTCTGAAAAGATTTGATCCGGAGACCTCCTCCCTAAAAGTTTCTCAGCTACACCACGGAAGCTGATCTCACAACTGGTTTTGAAGACCAGTTTCTAAGCTAATATGCTAGAAAGCTACGGTATTTCGTCTTTCCTTTGCTAACATGAAGTGCCATAACTTTCTCTAGACATGCTCTTTTTGTACATTTCGAATTTTAATCAAATACTACATACTACAATCTACATGAGAAAAATCTAAAAAGTACTTTTCGAACTCACTCTGATTTATGATAAATTTCCCGGTATCAGAAATCTTGTAGAAGAACTCCAAGTAACTTTTCGCCTGCAACTCCGTTTGCAACTTTTGAACATACCACGGTGATCAGCGCGACGAGACCTACGCCGTGGTCTTTTCAGATTTTTGAATGCACACTTCCTCCAGAATCGACTTCTCTGAGGTCTTAACTTCACTCAAAGAGACTAACTTCTAACTGAGAGGTGAATTATTCACTATGTGGAATAATTCACATCACGACATCCACCCCCTCCAAACCTGCACATCCTCTGGCATGTTCCAACTTCTTCATCCTTCTATCGTTTCATCATCATCATCACTCTCCTCCGCCTCAGCCTCTTCAGTAGCCGAGATGTCTTCGTCTCTTGTCATCCTCTCCTTCAATAACTCAATAACCATCGTAGCAAGGCACGAGGGACTGGAATCGGCTTCAAGTCCCAAGGTACGTGAGGAACAGTGAAGATAACCATCGGAGCTATCACACTAGGATCCACACAACCAATCTCCTCAGCTGAGAAAGAAAATGCCTTACCATGGCTAACTATCATCTGCTCAAAAGTTCGTTTCTCCACTTCAGTCAAGAAGCCACCCCCTCCTATCTGGAGCTGCTCGAGTGTCGCTTGAGTAAACTCGTGTCCTATCTGTTTAGGATCTCTCAATACAGGCTCAGTTTCCGCTAACTCCATCTGTTGCTGTGAATCAACAGGTAACTGGGTCACCACTGGTTTCACCTTCTTCGCTACAGTTTTGTATTTGGTGTGAACCTCTGCTTCTTCACGAGAGCCACACCAGCAGATTGCATCCTTCCATCCACTCTCTAGTCTCGGATGAGGACGAGATTGCAAGCACGAGGCAATCTCCTCATAGACCTTACGAGAGTGGATAGGGATCACCACCCTTCCTCCCATCTGCTCCATCAACCTATCTACATCATCTAGCCAACGAACAAAAGACTGTACACCTACAAACTCCTCGTAAACATCAGAAATCATCTCATCTTCACTCAGAACGCCTGTACAGTGCAGATTTTCTGCATACTTCTCCATCTGCCTCCTACTCTTCTCAGTCAAATCCTCTACTCGCGTGAACTCACTCCAATCATCAGAACTGAAAGTCATCAAACCAGATTTCCAACTATGTACAGTGTGGCAGTTTTCAGAATCTTGAGCAACCTCTTCGTCAATTTCTTGTGATCCCACAGGCTGCTCAAGCGGGATCATAGTAGTAGCAGATCCGTCACTCTTGGTATCCCGTCCTACAAGAGTGGTTTCAGAAAACCCTTACTCCTACAGATAGGAGAATCTCTCAAAGTCTGTCTGTTTCGTTCGTGGTTCGTATGAACGGTCAGAAATTGCACAGAACGTCTATCATCCGGACTACAGATCCTAGCATAGTGAGATCCATCGTCCATCACCTTGGTCTCCATTCGAACTGCAGTAATGTAAGGTTGACCAAGAATCACAGGATATGAAGCAGAAGACTGCACGAAGAAGTGTTGATCTACCTCCACATCACCTAGCTTCACTCTCACGTTGGGACAAGCGCCGTATAACTCACCCTTCTGGTTGTTTGCAGCTCGTAGCACCCAACCATGGTTCAGTTCGATAGGCCACTGACCTCTCTCATACACTTCTCGTGACATGATGTTGATCTCTGAACCGTGATCAACCAAAGCAGCAACAGGTTCAAGACTTCCAAGACGAACTCGTGTAGCAGTCGTAGCACGAGCCAGTGTCTCTTCTTGAAGTCACTATCAGTAGCTGGACTCTCATCGCCAGCTTCATCATCCTCGAACTCAGCAGTGTTGGTACCAGCAACCAACGCTTCTTGCTGATATTCTGTATCATCAGCCTCCTGGAAATGCACCTTTCCGAACTCTGCATCATTCACAGAAGCTCCTACCACATCAATCATCTGACTTTCTACTTGCTCGGACATCACCTGTCTCTTCCGCTTGATGATGTCGATGATCAGCTCGTGAAACTCCCTCTTCACAATACCAAGAACCTCCCGAAGAGAAAACTCGATTCGCGCGTCAAGTATTCTCTGCTCCAAGATGCTCTTCAAATCAGTAGAAGTTTCTATGTCTACTGCCAACTTGTAAGCCGGTCCCTTCCCTTTCTCTTGGGCAGTAAACCGTCTACCAGCAGTCGTTGGCTCTTGCTGGGATCTCTGCACGTCCTCCATCGGACCTGGTGCAGGTGGAGGAGCTGTAGAAGTAGACGGGATGTCTTCTGGAGGAGCTGCTCGCCTCCTTGTGACTCTTCGTCTGTCCCCAACCTCCTCCGGAACTCTAGTATCAAGTTCAGAGGCTTCTCGCCGCCTCTTCTCCTCCACAGAAGCATCCTGCCAGTGAACGTGTCTATCCACGTCCAAGAATGCTTTGATAGACGCATCATCAACAGGATCTCCCCACCTTGTGACCCTACGGATAGTTTCTGCTCCTCTCTTCAGTACTTCTGAAGGAACTTGAACAGGTTTCTTCTCAGTAGTCTTATCTAGCAACGTAGGATTAGAAGAAACTTCAATGTGACCGACATATACATCAGGATTTACCGGTGGTGCCATCAATGCATGTACAGTTGCAGCAGCTGTAATCTGAGGTAGACTCCTCATGCCTCCTCGTCCAAACTGCGTGCTTAGCGGCTCTCCAGTAGAAGAAAGGTGCAGCCTACCGTTCTGGTAGCGAACCACACCATCTCGCAGAGCAGTCGTAAGTTCTTGACAGTCTCTTCGAAAATGATCAGGACTGTCACACTAGATACATCTGCGAACAGGAGCACCTCCTGGACGTGCAGCAGCAGGCGCCGGTGACTGCTGTCTCTGTAGGTCAGTTAGCTCACCTTCAGTTCTCTCATCTGCCGAACCAAGTCTTCGATCTGGTTCTGCTGCCCATGGTTCTCTGCAGGTCTCTGAACCGGTGTCCTTTGTGCAGGAACTGGCACCACTGGTATCAAAGGTATTGCAGCCGGTACAACAAGTCTAGGAGCTGATACGATCGTGAAGAGGAGGGCGAAAACCACACACGGAATACGGATCGCAAGAAATCACACCACCACGTTCTCGATCTGGCCAAGATAAAACACACAGCGTGCAAGTAGATCTTCAACTCCATGTCATTCAGATTGCAAAGCTCACGCTCAAGGACTCAGAACATCAGAAAACTGCTCCTGTGAAGCACCAGTGCGTTCACCTAGAAGCTTCTCGTTTTCTTTTCAGAAAATGTGCGTACAAGTTGTAGGTCTCCTCTCTACTCGATTCTGCTCTCTACTCTCAATCCCTCGATATCAAAACTCTGATCAGACAGAAGTTCTCTTCAGACGTAACCTTTGTAAAATCTTCTCCTAACTCTTCAATTCCTTCTACTCGATAGCTCTCGCACGGTAACTCTACACTGCTCGATGATCGACAGACTGCGATAATGCGATAATTCGATAATGGTCTGAGAATTCTCTCTCTCCGGAGTACACCCCTCTGGGTTTTCCTCCACCCTACGTAACCTTCAGTGTCACCTGGCAGGGATAATAGACGCCCTAAACAGATGGCAGCAGAAAAATAAATCACTGATAAAAAATCTACACGTAAGAAGACTATTTCACTAAGCTTCGCAAGTTCATCTGTACGGACGGCCACCGTCTCGACTGTACAGTCAGCATCTGACACCTCCACTCGAAGTAACTCTGCCACGGCTACCTCTGGCCACTGGAATCACCTCGTTCTGACACGTGGAGCCCGAGTTATCACCATTGTCGTTTTCTGGCCCCCTTAAACTTCAAAGTGCCGTAAGTATGGCCTCAGGTATCAGTTTATAAATATAATATCTTTGATTCCATCTCGCTATTCCAGGACTTAGAGGGCCGCAACCGAATTCGTACTAATTACCCCGACAACCCGAAGGTGAGAGGTCCATTTCGAAACCCGGTGGTAATCTCCCTCTAGCATCCACACTAGGTGACTGCACTAGTGCAGGGGTAGACGGAGGCGTCCCGCATTCACGGTACGTTTAAGGGACATCTAGTGTCTCGCCCTTAGGCAACTTGGTGCCCCTCATATTCCCCCGAAGGGGCCAGTCTACTCCAAGCCGGTTGTGAGTCTGAAGGGATTTGATCCGGAGACCTCCTCCCTACAAGTTTCTCAGCTACACCACGGAAGCTGATCTCACAACTGGTTTTGAAGACCAGTTTCTAAGCTAATATGCTAGAAAGCTACGGTATTTCGTCTTTCCTTTGCTAACATGAAGTGCCATAACTTTCTCTAGACATGCTCTTTTTGTACATTTCGAATTTTAATCAAATACTACATACTACAATCTACATGAGAAAAATCTAAAAAGTACTTTTCGAACTCACTCTGATTTATGATAAATTTCCCGGTATCAGAAATCTTGTAGAAGAACTCCAAGTAACTTTTCGCCTGCAACTCCGTTTGCAACTTTTGAACATACCACGGTGATCAGCGCGACGAGACCTACGCCGTGGTCTTTTCAGATTTTTGAATGCACACTTCCTCCAGAATCGACTTCTCTGAGGTCTTAACTTCACTCAAAGAGACTAACTTCTAACTGAGAGGTGAATTATTCACTATGTGGAATAATTCACATCACGACACCGCTAACATTAGTCGAAGTGGTTAGGGTAGTTACAATTAGTTAGAGGGCTAACCCACTTTTAAGATTTCCCTTGTACTCACCTCTCACTATATATACATGGAGCGACAAAAGCTCTCTTATCTCATTCCTATTTTATTTTCTTGTCTACTCGCTCTCTCTTCTTGGAGTGTCCTCGAAGGATCTCTCTACATAATTGGCATCTATTGAGCAATGGCAATGTTCTAAGGGTGTCAGAAGTTGAGTTGAACTCTCAGAAGAGGAGATTTGCTTCTAGAAGCCGACACGAGAAGATTGTAAGCTTGGGCTAGGGAGTAGTAATCGTCTTCTTTGTCTTTTCAGTGTATATTTGTGTTGTATTTTAAGTAATAGTTGTGTGTTATGATCCAGAGCATCTTTTGAAGGGTCTGGAAGCCGTGTGGTTTTGTGAGTCAAAAGGAACTTCTGGACAAAACCAATGTATTTGTGAGTTTGAACAGATCATAGAACTTAGAAAAGTGTAACTAAGTGTAAATCTTCTTGGGGAACAAAATCTTTTATGCTACAATGGTGTAAAAGAGAAATCATGAGACACTATATGGAGGTGGTACTTAAAATTTATAGCTGAAACTTGCAAAAATATTTACAGAAGTTACGGGAATATTTACAGCCAAGGTTTTAGTGATATTAAAAGTGAAAAGTTGATATTTTCTTCAGTTCCGTCATTTGTGAGGACATTCAAACTCTTACATTGCTTCAAATTCTTAGAGAAAACAGAATGCTTGAGCTAGAAGGAAACTGTACCTTGAATTTAGTTCTTTTCATCACACCAAGGCTAGGTCTCCATTGAGACGTCTCAAGTCGGTCTTGATCCATGCAAACTAGTCTTAGTGAATCATCTTCATGGTTCATCGTAAACCTCAAGATGGTCTCCAAGACTTACAAACGAGTGACCCAGATTACATTCTTTCTTAAAAATTGAGTTATTCTCCCGTTCTTTGTGGTTTCTCAGTTGCATACATAAAAAGCTCACCAATGGAGACGCACCGTGAGATGCACCTTGTATGTGAAATGTTTTTGAAAGAAGATTAAGTCTTCTGTAATGGAGAACTACTCCAAGTCTCACTCTTCTGTCAAGACTACAGTAGCTTTCTTGCGTAGATAATGTCGGTAACTCTTTAACTGAAACCTAGACAATATTACGAGCAGAATGGGTCCACAACTCAATATCTGTTGCGGTCAAAATAAACACTCTGTTTCGGATATATTACACTTCTCTACACAAACGACACAAGAACCACTTTTGCTGACGTAGACAAAGAACATTCATGGAACGACTCATAGAGAGGGCAGTTAGTGAGCGAATGGACATGAATCCAAACCTGGTCCATCTTTCCTCTACGCGGTAAGGCATTGCACCAACGCGGTAGGCCTGCGGTTTGCTTGGGTACAGCATATACAGCAGCTGTATCTTACAGCCAATTGGCCGAGGTCTTGCGGACAGTCTACCAACCGAACAACTCTACATGTGTCATATTCAGTTTGTCTTGCTGCTCACCAAGGACCACACCAGTGACACCGTGGCCCAATTGAGTGGTCTACCTTCAGCACTTTTAACACTGAGGTCGCTGGAGATGTAGCCTGTACATGTCGCCACCAAGGCACAGTGACGCAGGACTTGAATCTAGATTCTGGACTATTGTGCTGATGTGGCTACACAACGCGTCGCAGGCCGCGCGGTTCATTTTGTTTTTTATCGTTGGTAAATGCTATTAATATGTTTATTCCACCATTTATTAGAAACCTCGAGAGACGAAATCCTCGGAGGGTTTGAATACTGAAATAAAATTCGGCCGGGAAATTAATAAATGAAGTAGCAAATATGCATGCTGTGGCCGCAGGCTTATAAGACTCGACGTGGTTGCTCACTCCCCAGCTCAGTTCGGCAACAGTCTCATGCATCAGAGCTGTCATCAGGGCAAATTTGCCCTTCTGTGGATCTGCCACTCGAACAGCAAAGATTTAGTTCTGGAGTCGCTGTTTCAGGTGATATCGGTAAGTTGATGCAACCATTTGAGTGCTTCTTTGTCAGAGTCGTTGGTGGATGCGTTACAAGTTTGTTGCTGTCCAGCTTGAGAATAACGGTTAATGTGTTGATGGATGCGTGTGAATTTCGTTGGATCCAATCTCACTGAAAGTTGGAGACGAAAAGGTTTCCAGGCTGTTTGCAGAGGCGGCTGTAGAAATAGGTTCACTCTGGTGAAAAGCTGTGACGTCTAGTCTCTCAGTTGTAGTGACAGAGTTTGAAAGGTTTTATCACCATAACGCACGTGATTCCTGAAACTTTAGCTGGCTGCCTGGCTAGTAGTGTCCGTTAATTTGATGGTTCTTTCTCGCCTTACGTCACCAATCAACCCACTCAACCGCGCATCGAGGAGTAGTACTCCGCCGTGAGCGCATAGTCTTCTCAAAGCACCTTTCTCTTTCATTGACGTAAGACTTTTATGAGCTGAGTATGCTTACTCTTCTCTTAGATATCTTCGTTCCTCCACGTCGGTTCCGCTTCGCGTATTGTGGGAGGACGTCGAGTCTGCTGGATCTCGCTTGTAAATCTTGAGTGTTTCAGCTGAGGAAGGTTCTCTTTCTTTGGCCATTTAGTCCCGCACTTGGCTGACTAGCTGACGTTGTCGTGGTTTCTCTGCGTGCTCGACATTACCGAGTGATTTGTTCGTCCCCTCTCCTGGTATTTTCTGGCCTTACAAGCGGACCGTGTCTGATGACCAGGGGACAGGGAAGGTACAGAGGCGATAAATCTGTAAATTTTTCCACAATGGGGATGGAGTATCGGCATTTAGGAAAGACAGGTTTGAAAGTTAGCGTGCTTTCTTACGGAGCGTGGGTTAGCTTCGGAAACCAGTTGGACGTGAAAGATGCCAAGGGCTTACTTTCTTGCTGTCGAGATGCGGGAGTGAACTTTTTTGACAATGCGGAGGTTTATGCAAACGGGAGAGCAGAAGAGATTATGGGTCAGGCGATACGAGAGCTGGGGTGGAAAAGATCGGATCTCGTTATCTCCACCAAGCTGTTCTGGGGCGGACAGGGGCCGAATGATAAGGGTCTTTCTCGGAAACATATTATAGAAGGAATCAAAGCTTCCTTGAAGAGATTGGATATGGAGTACGTTCTTTGCCTCTGTTAACGAAACCTAGTTTCATTCACTCCTACCCTTGCCGTAAATACCGAGATTTCTTCATATTCTTGCTGTTTGTATCCGAGACTTGGAACATGCATCGACTTTGCTGCGGAGAAGACCTTCGATCTTGTTAATCTTTCAACAAGTGCACTGAGTCCGACTTAATGTTTTTGAACGTATGTGAAAACAGATACGTGGACCTCTTATACGCACATCGACCCGACACAAGCACACCTATCGAGGAGACAGTCAGGGCTATGAATTGGGTGATCGATCATGGGTACGCGTTCTACTGGGGAACTAGTGAGTGGACCGCCCAGCAGATTACTGAAGCTTGGGATGTCGCTCACCGTCTTGATCTCATCGGTCCTGCTATGGAGCAACCAGAGTACAATCTCTTAGCGCGTGAAAAGGTTGTTAAAATTCTTACAAACTTTTTCGTTCTTATGGGTGAAGTATGACACGTTCACTTCATGTCCAACGAGTTTCACTGAGATAATCAGACAAGCACGGCAGAACGAATATAGCCGAGGAGGATGTAGTTTACATATTTAAGATTTTAAAAGGCATTCCTTCTCATCTTGTATAGGACTTCATAAATGACTAGAATACATTCATAAACATTATGTAGTGGATCTCTGAGGCAGAGCTTCATGTACCCACGTGTAATTCCAGGCGTGGCTGTAGTTGGAGAACGATGGTTTCTTACACACCATCTTGTGTGCAGGTGGAGTCAGAATATCTGCCCTTATACAAGCGTTACGGCCTGGGTTTGACGACTTGGAGTCCTCTTGCCTCTGGGGTGTTTTCTGGCAAGTATAGCAAGAATAATATCCCCCCTAACAGTAGATTTGCGCTGGACAACTATAAGGTACAATATCGAAACTTGTGATATCGTTTTGTCACTTTAAATATTGAATCACGAGTGAGTGGGCAGAAGTTTTAGTTAGGATGGAAGGAATTTGCATTTAGAGTTAACTGCTGCTGTCTTTACCTTTGCATGTGTTGTGAACTCTTAAAATCATTGCATGCAGAATTTGGCTCAAAGATCTTTAGTTGAGGAAGTTCTGAACAAAGTTGACGGACTCAAACCTATCGCGGAAGAGTTGGGAGTACCACTTGCCCAGTTGGCTATCGGATGGTGTGCTTCAAATCCGAATGTTAGCTCAGTCATCACTGGTGCAACTAAAGAAGCTCAGGTAACACTGCTAGACCGATCAGAGCTGACAGTTACATCAATACTGCAGCTGCATATGATACTAGGGAGAGTCTAGTTATCTATTTCTGGAAGTTACACTCCTTGAAACACTGGCTTTCACTTCCGGACGTTTACTCACTGAAAACTGGGTTCTACTTTCCCTTTACAGGTCATTGAGAATATGAAGTCTTTGGAGTTGTTGCCCAGGCTGACGCCTGCAATCATGGAAAAGATTGAGGCAGTTGTGCAAAGCAAACCGAAGACAATTGATCAATACAGATGATGGATCGAATTGCTTCTGCTCTTGGTGCCTGATGTTGGGGAGAAGCGACGAGTACAGGTGCACTTGAATGCAGTTTTCTTAAAAGAGAGTTTGCTGCAGTAGGTTTATGCGCAGATCGAGAGTGTGGTTATGGTGGGCTTCTGAGACTTGCAAGTAGATTAGAGGGCCATGAGGACATGAGCAAAGACACATCGAGGGAGATAGACTGTTCTTTAGAGACTTGCAATTTCTCGTAGAAGACGTACTGTGTCATAGAAGAGTGGTGAATACTGTTTCGAACAGGAGTGTCTTCTTAGAGAGTTAGGCGCTGGGAGGTGGAGGTACACTCGGAAGTTGGAGTGGTTGTAACTCTGGGTCTTATCGATGGTGGAAACATATACAGTTTTGACGAATTGAAGCTGTGTGGAACTTCGAATGTGTGGATGGTGCGCGTACATATGTGACGATCTCTGTGAAGACGGTTTTGACAATTCGAGCTGTTAAAAGTGTAATGGCGTGCCACGCTGATCTGTAGATGTCAAAAGCGAGTGCAGAACTACTGAATGGAAGGACTGTTAGCAAGATACCGGACCTGTAACAAGCAATACCATCTGCAGAAATATTACATGGCATATGTTGGGAGATCGAAAGTAACATGGAAAGCATAGGAAAGAGATATAAGACGGAAATGGAAACTGCACTAAAACTCGATAGTAACAGTGTCAATGTTGTTTACTCTGATATTTTTCCTCTGGGCGAAGCTGCGGGTTGGCGTGACCGAATAAACATACTACATGATAAGTAACGCAAGTCTCATTTTATCTTATCCGCTTCGGAAAGAGAATATTGGCAAGATTCGCTACATGGTTTCGGGCAAACTTGGAGGAAAGAAATGTACCGTAACTGGCTGGAAATGATGCAACGTTTTTAGAGAGAAATATGCATGCTCGATGAACTTCTGGGTAACTTTTGTTACCTTAATAATACCGGGAAAGACATAAATGTTAGATAATAATTTAATATTTAAGTAGATAAAATAATTAAAACACTTTTCTTGTTATATTTTAGCCAAACCAACAGAGGCGACAAAAGCCCGACTTTAAACCATAAGTGAAGATGGAACGATCCTTGGAAGAAACAAGTCCAGTTAGCCTGTTCAGCACAAATATATAATAATATTTTAATTCAATTTTTGACCTAACCCTTTCTGCCACCCCTGTCTATTTCCCCTATTCTTAACTTTAGAAGAGGTGATATATATATATAGGTGCTCTGATGACTAAGAGAAAGAGTTTGAATGAGAGAATGAGGAGAAATTTTAACCGACAGGATGTTTTCCCGGCGAAACTTCAGCTTTATCTTAATAAGTATACGAATCAGACTTGAAACGCCATGCCAATATATACAAATGCATGCTATCGAGTATATACATATGCATGCTATCTCTCATGCCATGCTTACATATTATGTACAATAGTAAGCTAATACTACATAACATTTCAACCATGTCAACTGTTTATTTATTATCCGCGAGCACTGAGCATGCTTATTTCACTTACACTCCTGAAGTTCCAAGTATCTCGTGACCCAACCATATTTATATTCATAAATTTCACACCTTCGGATATTTTACTGCAAACTCGGGGTTTTGGTGTCCACAACGTGTCTGATGATTCTCCATTCACTCTTTCGATTTATCTCCACTGCATTTCTGTTCGATTCTTTTTCTACTGTCAGGTAATTACTAGCCGAGTTATCTGCTCATGTTCGTTTTGAGGTTGCTTCTGTTTTCAATACAGTTTGGTGAGGCTGTCTGCTTCGTATACAACTTCTTACAGTGTGCTGTCTGTTTTACTTCATATACCAATTTACAGTTGAAGTGAAAAGACTACCGCTGGCTCGAAATTTTATTTCGCACATATCTCCCATGCCGTCCTCTTTGGTTCTATATGTGACCTAAGACACGGCACTGTAACCCTTACACTATGCATACACTATGCCTGTAATTGTTCTCTGTGCCTAGTACTCTAATGTTTGTAGTTAAAGAATTTTGGTGTCTCTATTGCACTCAACTGCAGCTGAAGTAACGTCAGGATGGCCCCACTGGTGCGGTCGATCAGATCCATACAGTGCTGCACTCGATGGATCTATACATTTTTTGCATGTTATTACACTTTATTCACTATGTAGAAGTCGGATATGCATCATTTGTTTTCCCCAGTTGGTGCTACAAGATAAGATGGACAAGAAAACCACAACTCACTTCAGAAATGAAGTAGAGTTTAAGGTTTAGGAAGAATGAAGAATGAGCTTCTTCTTTCTATCTTCTGCTTTGGAATGAGTCCATCATACGACTGAGCTCGAAGAGAGCGTTTGAGTGCATTGCAAATCAGGATGTATTTGGGTAGTACACGTATCACACTGCGGACATTGATTCTCCACAACAGACGGCATATTGAGGGCGTAGTCCTTGTTCTCAATAAGTTCTTCAGTATGCTGGACTGTGAAGTAACGTACTCGCACTGAATAGGAGCACGTTCATTGAATTTGAACACATGAACCACTTGCAAGAAGTGTACTTCTCCAACTTTATCATGGACTATAGACAAGTTCTCATTTGCATCCAAGGGATGACGACCCATGTACTTATTATATTGTAGAGCACGCTATAAAACATTGTTAGAATGAAGTTCTACTCTGTTGTTTGTGTCGGCAGCTCCGAACAGCTCTTCGTCATCTTGAAGCATATCATCTATTATATTTTTCATACAGCTCTGGTGATGGATCTCTGATTTATCTTTCGTGCAATAGTCAAACATTCTGTACGAACGTATGAAAACCTCTGTTATTCAACTTTTTGATGCAAACTTCAGCTCCTAAAGATCTAGTTGTATCTTTCTATCACAAAAGTGTGGTGACATGTTTCTTCACATCCAGAGGGTTGGTAGCTTGCAAACATATGACATCTTGAACATGAAAATGAAGTAACGTAGCACCTTTTTCCACTTACAGCAACCCAGTAGTGCATTCATTCTGCAAAAAGCTGCAAAGGACAGCCAACATGAAAAGTCCAAGTCTCCTCCTACACGTGCCACTGTCATGGAACCTCAAGTGCTTTCGGAACACACTTCCGTAAAGTTGGATTAAGTTCTCTCAGATCGTCCTCGCTGCTCTTCTCATAAACAATGGAAGGAAAGAGACATATTTGCAACCGAAGCTAAATAATGCAGGATTGATGTCGTCACATATACATCGAATACAACAAAGTCGATCTACTACATGTATCACTCGTTTAAAAAAAGAAGAATTGTCAAAAGAGCAAAGAAATTTTGGATAACAAAATATCACAGACCATGAATCTCTAAGAACAACTCACTGTCCAACTGTCTCGATATAATGAAAGATCAACGAGACACTGTACACAAGAAATGACATTGATAAAAGAACCGAACATGGAACATAATCCAAAGCGGGAATGAGGAACTCCGGAAGAGTTCACTGTGATCAAAATTGACGTACACGTAAGCTTTGTCTTTATAAGAATGTGAATCATTAAACGAACGACATCCGTTTAGATACACAAGATGATAATGTAAGAACCAATTAGATAAACATGAAAGTGAGAGAAAGAAGCAGTGTAAAAGAAATTTTGCAACAACATCAAGTTTAGCATGTCCGTAAGAGAGAAGACAAAAAAATATGAAGGCAAGGAGAAGTAAACATGAACCAGAAATGAACGATGCACAAACAAATGCACAAAGAAATATGACGAGGTGGAGGGTATGTATCTGTGGAAGGACACACCATGTTGACAGTGATGGATGCGATCTAATTTCTACCATAGTGTACAATGGTTACAAAATTAGTGCACATAAATCTAGAAACAAACATACAAAACATCATCTAACGCGTGCTACACCAAAGCAGTAAGAAGTAGCAATAGAGATCGGCAATCGACTTCCACAGGCAACCAACCCAAGCAACAACCATAACCTTGTGTCAATCAAGTTATTTTAGTGAACAAGATGCACAGTCCACTCGTCGACGAAGTCCACTGAGCTCTTTAAGATACGCGTCAGAAGGATACTCAAGTCTTACAACAAAGTCAAACGAAGAAAGAAGAGAAAGAACAAATGTCACGACGAAGCCAAAACAGACCACTGCCAACGTTTCAAAAGTGCCGAACAGGAAAGAAGACAAGGAAAAAACCCATGCATAACAGATCCGGTCCGAAAGATTGAAAACTTTGTTGATATCGAGAAAGAAGTGAAGTACTCTCCGGATCTTTCAAATTCTCATCTGATATATGACAACTCGGCAACTGCAAAGAACTCTGGGTGGTGCCACGAGAATATTAAGAGAAGTCGAAGACGTAGAAATATTTGCCGTGTCTTCTAGAATAGAAGGTCATGGAGGTACCAAAGCGAAAAGAAACAAAGAGCTCCACTTGCAATGGAATTGCGAGGCTATGCGTTAGCGATTTTCTAGATCTATCCTCTTCTTTTTTCTTTTACGGTTTTCACAATGACTCCATCCGTCTGTTCTCGATGCTTTCTTTCTCTTTCTGGCTTGTACCACAACTTCATCAAAAAATTCACTACACGACAAAAATTCCCCCTTTTTTCTTTCTGATTTTCACAATCGATGTGTAGCTATGTTACCATATAGCAAAAAAACCTAAACATCACATATGTTACAAGCCAACAATTTAGTAGAAATACAAAAGATATTTCTCAGTACAAGTCCTCAAAAATAACATATGGTCATATTCTTTAGTTTTTCTCTCTGTTATCCATTGAGTGTAAATGAAATATTCCAACGATGTTCTCTTCCACGTCTTCCTGAGTAGAAGCTCGTCTAGCATGCTTATTCACCTTGCTTGATTATTCATCTTCTCAATAGAAAGATGAGGTGGATCACTGAGCGTGCTTATTATCGGTAATATGTGCAAATCGATATTCATACATCTGATAACAACTATGTACTTCCGTTAGAAATATTTGATACTAAAATATATTACTCAGAATATTTCATATATGTTAACCATATATTAACTGTTTATTAGTGTTCATATGTGAAGTAGACGTGACACATACTCATAGTAGTAGTTCTCTAACTCTTTCTTATGTAACAACACATAATAAACTTCTCATCCCAATTCATTTACCTATTGAAGGATATAAGTTAACTTTGAATTTAAATAAATTAAGCAAAATTCTTCAAATTAGAAAAATGATAAAACCCTTTCATGGTAATGATTCAAATGATTGTAAGTGATAATACAGAAAATGGGAAGACGTCTCCATCCACTAAATTTTATTACTTTAATATATTCTACTACTTGATATAACATTTTAACAAAACCATAATATCAGATCCTACTAATTGCTAGATTACAACATGTTAGATTAAACCAGAGTGTGGGTTTGGAAAGAGGAATAAAACTATTTTCCTTTTGCTCTCGGTGTACTTTAGGTCAAAGAGAATAGTTTCATTTATTCCGAGAAACTATATAAATCTCAGCCCTATAGTTCTCAATCATTCTATACTTGTATTGAAATAAAACAAAAATATACATCTCGACGTGGTTCTGAAATAAAGCACACGGTATAAAGCTAGTCGACAGCTTTCGGTCCACCCCTTACTTCCATCATGAAATTTCATGTTAAAATTGACTATCGCAACATCACATTTAGTGTTTACTTTCTACACGCTGTCCGATGCAGTGATCCTCCGTTTGTGTACACTGAATGCATATTATCCACTGAACACTCTCGGATCGGCCTGCATGCCTTCGACACTGAAACCTAACCCCCCACGGTACAAGATTCCCAGACAGTCGACACAAACAATAACGAGACGGCCGAGTTCCGTGGACCAGTTTCATCTCCTACGTCTTTTATGCGTGTACTTGAGAAGATTCTTGTCATAACGGAAGTACATTGGGCAGAAGTTGCACAAGATCTCAACTGCCAAATTTGGCAAGCATAGCCGTGTGAGGAGCTGGAAAGGTGGTGCAACAATAAAACTGTCCGCTGAGTTTTGGTTCAAGAAATTTAGAACATTTCCCCAAGTACTTCTGAAACTTGATAGACAAACACATGATTACAGGATTATGTATCTACAGGGAGAACGTCGTGAAATGCTGAGAGATGGATGAATTCTAAAAGCACCTGACGAACATGAATTGGCGGGATTCAAATGGCGACAAGAAGCCAGAACAAGTTCACCCAGCCTAATCTGATAACGACAAGACGACCTTTCCACATGTAACCAACAGCACGAGCGACGCCATGGAGATAAGAATGGCAGAAGAGGCATACAGGAAAGCAGACTCATCAATTAAGGCATGGGTATAACGCATTACAGTTCAGAGGCCAGAAAGTCTGTCTCAGAAGCCCGCAACTTAGAGTGAATGATAATCCGACGAACCGTTTCTACTGCATCATATTTCAGTTCATATGGGACTGAACATGGATTCCTATGTATTGCCTCTCCAAAACGCAGATTACAACATCTCCTATGTGCCGGCCTCTCCTTCACTGCAAAGATTACGAATCCCAGTCGATGTGGAGGGCAGAAATGAAGTAACTGAGGGACAGTACTAATTTGACACTACAAGTATATAGGGGGAGCTACGGTTAACGAGACGGGCATCAAACTTCTTGCATGTCACCTTCTCTTACCACCAAATATCTCCGCGTCAGTCCATGCACGATCTACCTCCTTCTCAACGACAGGTCGGGGGTCAAACCCAGCTGCTCGCATCCTGTCAACAGTCCTCCCCAACATTTCCTCATCACCAGCGGCGTTGTATGAGTCTGCTAAGAGCTGATATGTCTCATCAGTAGGTTGGACGTCTATAGATCTCTTCATCTCGTCGAAGGTATCTTCCATCTTATCAAATTGTCTACTTCTTCCATACTCGTAAAGGAGAGTGTGGAAGGTCGTAAGCTGATAAGACCATCCCATGGATTTCACCCGAGCTAGAACCTTTTCAAGTCCTTCAAAGTTGAACTTCTCAGCATAGGCTCTGATCACGGACTCCAAAGCCGTAGACGTAATGAATACTCTCCTGCTCGCAAACATTTTTTCGATCGTTTGTTCCATTTGTTCGAAGCGACCGGTCTCAGCATATGCTTCGATTGCAAACCCATAAATCCGTGAGCTGCACGACGTACCAGGAGTATTCGAAGCAATCTTCATGATTCTTTCCATCTTCTCGAACTGCCTTTCTGCAGCGTAAAATTCCGCCAGAGTTTCGGCTATGATGACGTTAATGGCGTAACCTTCCTCTTGCATATCATTGAAAGCCGACTCCATTTTTTCAAGTGATCCTGCCTTGGAAAAACCTATGACGAGGGCACTGAAAGTGATCGGGTCAGGCTTACAACCTGTCTTCTTGAGCTGTTGATAAGATTCCTCCATCTTATCAAACAGGCCGGCTCTCATGTAACCCCAGATCATAGAGTTGTGGGTAACTCTGTCAGGATAGAAGCCAGCTTCCTTACAAGCATTGTAACACTGTTCCATGTCTTGGGTGCTAAATTTGCTGTACATCGAAATGAGCGTGTTGTATGTTACAAGCGTAGGTTTGCAGTCATCAGCTTCCTCCATTTCCTTGAACAAAGCAATAGCCTGGGCGACCTGGTTGGTCTTAGAATACGCACTGATGAGTGCGTTACAAGTGACAGGGGTGCGCTTCACCCCTCTTGTTTCCATTTCCTTGAACAGGTTCGTAGCCAATTCAAGCTGACCAAGCCTTCCCGCGGTTGAGATCATTTTCGCGTACTCTTTAGGGTCTCCTCCATCAAACTTGTTCCTCTTCCAGTTGAACACCTGGAGAAGGAATAAAAGAAAAGTATTGGAGTTACCCAGACAGCACAACTACTGCGAATGGCATCGAGTGCTATGATTTGAAGTAAAACTTCAATTCAACTTAGGTCACGAGTGACGAAACGAAAGATAAAAATTTTCCAGGATAATCCGGTTAACACGCAAATAGAGCAAGAAAGCAGAGGGTCCCAAACCACACCCTTACCTCCAACGCGAGATAGGACTTGGGTCCTTTTTGCAAAGCATCCAAAAGGGGCAGCCAGGGCCACCGCTTGGTTTCTGTAAGCTCAGCCACTCGGTCATCAAGAATTTTCTCCAATTCGACACTGCCGGGTGCAGCTTCCAACAACTTCAGCATGTGTGCCACGGCCGAGTTGTTTCTCGCTCTGAAGAATCTGTCATTCTTCTGCCTGGGATCTGGTGCTCCCAAATGTCGCACGGGAGCATAGTCCGTCGTCAACTGCTCCTGAGGAGCAGACGATGGAGGACTCGCAACGTCGGACTCGGCACCAGAGCAGAACCGAACAGAATTTCCGCTCAATGATTCAAAACTCGAACCTCTCAGTCCGATCTGCGCTTCACCGATGCGCACTTTTCTGCCCTCAAAAGTGGCAGACGACGATTCCTGACGAGAAAAGAGGACCCCATTGCCGTCATTGCCCGAAGGTTTCCAGGAACTTGCCAGAAGCTGAATGTCCGAAGGGACACCCTTGCTCCCGCTGCTTCGCAACTTCTCACATTGGCCACCTACAGCCCTGAGCCAAGAAACCAGCTGACAGCTTCCCCTCACCATTCCTCGCTTCCAATGCACCCCTTGTCACAACCCCGAAACGCGAATTCAATTCCAAAATTTTCCCTACACTATCCGTTCGAACCAGCAATATCCACGAGTTCCCTAGGCCGGATCGATAGATCGATGACCGGCGAAGGCATTCATAAGGCCTGACAAATTCGCCTTCCAGCAAAGCTCACAGCAGCAAGCAGCACTGTCAAAACCCCACGAGAAGGCCGCCCCTCTTCTTCCCCTTGCCTAACCTTAGCAGCCACTACCAAACCACATTCACAAAACCCCTCACGTGGTTTACATTATAGAAACACTGTGTATCGCATCAACCTGGTACAGTACAAGATACAGTACATAGTATTAGGTCTGCTGGGGGGATATTCTCTCTTCGAACCGAACCAGCATCAAGAGATGAGGCCCGCTGCCAAAATGCCACACTAGCTTACCGTACTGCAAATTCGCCACTCGGGTAGCGAAAAGTAAGTCTGAATGTTCTTGGTATTCGCGATTTTTTCTGAGTCTCGTAATGGTTTTACAATCCGTTCGTTTTGCACGTATTGGTTTTCTTGGTACTGATCATTCGCCATTTTTACTCCAGTCAACGAGAAGTTCTTTTTCATGGTGTGATCATCAAATAAAAGAAATTATCGTAATATTCGTTCCTGTTCAGTAGGAACATATCTTGGAGCATTTCGTGATATTCCATTGAATATTTATTAGAGTTCTCTAGTTCTCAAAACATTAATTATTAAATAGCGACTTTGAACAAGAGTACTGTACATGATTTCCAAGTCAGCAATTGAGGATTTCCAGACAAGCAAAAGGGACACGTGGCATCGCTCCCACTACAGTGGATGAGCGCTGACGCGCGGCACCCTCAGCTTGTAGATAAAAAGGAGGACCAGCGCCCCGACATTTGAACCCGTCGCTCCTCCTCTATACTTTCTTGACGGAAGGAAGAAGATCTGCAGATTGGCGCTGACAGTAGCTGGAGAGATTTGAAATTCGTTTGTGTATAGCAGAAGGAGCAGGACGCAGTGGCCTGAGCGGGCTGAGTTTTAAGAGGAGCACGCGTAATGTTCTCGGCGATGGCAGTGTCGGCCTCCAGCTCCATTTGTGGAGTGAATTCGGCAGTCCTGGTACGGGGATATGCTCCGGCGGGACTGTGGACATCGTCTGTGAAATGTGTGGCGCTTATGGGGAGAAGCAGGTTTAGGACCATTAATCGTGGAGTTGCTGCTGTGGCTGGTAGGAGGAGAAGCATTTCTCGGAGGGTGCTGGTTTTGGCGGCAGATGAGGGGAGTTCCACGGACTCCAAGGGGAAATCAACGAAAACGGAAGAGAGTGTGCCAGCATGGGCTCAGCCTGGTACGGACGAGCTTCCTCCGTGGGCCAGAAGTGAACGTCCTCAGACCCAGGAGCCCGCTCAGGATTTACCCTTTGTTGTGTACCTCATAGGCTCATCTCTCGTGGCAATTGCTGCGGTAATTCGAATATTCACTTTTTCTCTCAGTCTCGTGTTTTTCTCCAGCTTGGAAGTTGAACCTTGATCATGTACGAAAGATCGCATATTGATATGCGTAGAAGAAAACCTAGAAGTATCTCGAAAAGAAGAATCATCGAAAGAAACTGAGAAGTGCTTGTGACTGATACAAGCCAAGCAGGTTTGAGTGTTACGCACAAACACCTTGGATAATTCATTTCTTACCGTAGTAGTAAACCAGATCATATACCCCTGTCGATAGACTGCCTTAGGTGACGAGAGTATACTGCGGGCAGCTTTGTATATTAGAAAAGAGACGTTGGAAGTAAGTCTGTGAGGGCATCCTCGACAAAGTCCTGCAGAGCACTTGAAAGGGGAATGCCAGAGAGTTTATTGATTTGGTTATTCCCATAATTTTATACCAGTGATTCTTGCATGCGCTGCCTAGTGTACCCCAACAGAATCCACCCACAGAAGCGCATGTTCTAGTCCGGGAGAACTTAGATTTGTTTCTAGACGTTGTTCTGGTCGGATCTCCTGTCATATTTCATAATCCACTAGTACTGTTGTACCTCTGAATTAGCGGCAGCTGCAGCTTTAAGAGCCCAGAAAGTAGTCAGCAGGCGAATAAAATATCGTTGTCAGATACAGCATAGGCATCAAGATGTAGATAGTAAAAAAGATTCTATGCACCGGGCAAAAAGAAAAGCGGATGAAGGTTATCTAACATCAAGTTCTGATTATTGAGGTTTATGTTACAGAATTTAATGCCCTGCATCTTCTGTTTTTGTGTGCAGGTTGGCTCTGTTTTTGAGTACTTCAACAAGAACCCAGTGTTCGGTGTTGTGCAACCGGACAGTCCTTTATGGGCCCCAATCCTTGGCTTTTTCGCGTTAACTGGTTTGCCCACAGCAGTAAGTCCGCTGGCTCTCTTTCTAGGGATTATTTGATTCTAATCCAGGTTCTTGTACAATCGCAGTGGCAACTCAGAAGTAATTATTGAGGGGAGTTCATGATGGTTTAGTTCCCACTGGGTTTTATGCACTAGATGTATGCCAGGATCCTGGGCTAGTGTGTGAATAGCCTTCTAGATTCTTCCCAGCCTTGTGATTGCACAAAGTGATGGTCAATGGTGCATGATCATCCGCTTTGTGCTGCCTGGCTCTACTCAAATAGGCTTTTTGTAGGTTCTCGGAGAAGTCCGTGGTTATACGTGAATTGCATCTGTGATTTTGTCAAGTGCAGGGGTTCATGTTCTACAAGGGCGTCAAACTGGCAAACAAGGCATCCGAAGACATCGATAGAGAAGACGGTTTTCTGGGTCGATAGTCCGAAAGAGCCTAGCTTGAAAATGCGTCGTTTTGCCGGACTCACGCGAGTACTCCTAATTCCGGCATCGATTTATAATTTTATCTCCAAAGGCTGAATAGTGAATCTTAAGATTCACTATTTTCAAGATTTGATTTTCCTTTCCCAGAGAATCTTGGCCCTTTGTAACGAATGTATGTATAATCTAGGACGATTTTCCAGGGCACCGTGAAACACACCTCGGACATCGGGTATAGTAGCAGTTTCTTTGAGGTGTGCCAATTCCCTGGTTTATTTAACTCGGCGAGGGGCGACTGTAACATAATTGCGGGACAGATTCTGTGTATATGGGATGTTGCGTATCCACTCCCTTGGTTATCTTCGTATGTCGCACTAGCTCTTCATGGTGGGATTACAACTGTAAACAGATCATGACAGTGTCACATAATTACATGACGCCTGCTCTTCCCAACCCAGAAGAGTATCTGAGGTTTTGTAACAACTGTCGATACATGGTGGAATTCTGATCGAACGTTGGGAATTGTCACAGACAAAACGTCTTCTATATTCTTTTCTGACATTGTCTTCAAGAGAAAAAAGCCCGGAAGGATTCACTCGCACCGGCAAACGTACATCAATTTGTCTTTTCCCGAACGAACAATATAATATTTAACGTTCTTTTCTGACTACGTCTTTCGGAGAAAAATGCCTGGGAGGTTTCCTCGCACCGGCAAGCGAAATCTATTCGTAGTTTGCCCTTTAAAACCTTTCCCTTCCGTGGTTACAAACTTTCATGATTGGAGCATCCGGGCAGATAATCGGAGTGCAGTGAGTTTCTTTTGCTCCACTACAAATTCAATTTTACACTCTAATCTAGGAATTTTGCTACCGTTTTTTTATGTGACTTCCCGTAAACACACTGACCATCAATTAACCGACATTTCACGTCCCATCCATCGACTTTACGAAAGAGTCCTTAAGCGCTCCATCCTACCTGTCATAATCTTTAGGCATATCATGTTCCTGCATGATGGCTGACGAACGTTCTGCGCTGTCATCCAGATACCGTATTCACCATCGTCACCTCCCTCTGCCAAACACTTACATCATCTTCCGCTTAGATAAGACAGAAGTTTCTAATGTTGGACAAGTAAATTGTGGCACATTCGTCGATGGTTTTTAAATTTCATTCGTAACAATGTAAGGTGATAAACATACGCCAACTGGAAAGTTTCACAAATTTCTGTGTTTAACTGTCCATCCAAGAGTACTCGACGCATGTTCCGACAACCATAACTGACAGAAGTTACATGCACTAGACAATAATGGGGCATAGTAGCATCATGATCATTTGAACCCGCTCTCATATAATTTGAATAACTCAAAAATGTCGAATACGTACGATGATTCACAAACTTTTCCGCAGGAGGGCAAGCTATATCTTGTCCTCTAGGCCGCTCTTTGTGAAGCTTCCTTGGCAAGAATTTTCTCTTTAATCTTAGTCTTGGCCTGGGACTTGACACCCATGATGCCTCCTCCCCATTGCTTGCGGTACTCATCATAGCGGTCATTGAAGTTGGCCTGTAAGGGTCGAACAGTAAGAACCATCATAAAAACCGAATAAACATTCTGCATAAGAAGACTCCAAAATTACGTGAATCCGAACCATTCTCTCCATGTCCACGAGTAACAAGCACAAATTCACAGGAAATATTATGGCTACAAAGGTCAAACTAGTGCAGAGAAATACCTTGACAGCCTCAACAATCTTGCTGAAGTCGTGCTTATCTTCGTTCTTCACTGAGGTTAAGCACAGGGCAGATGCAGTTCTGAAATGGACAATTTGACCTAGTCTAGATTTGCCCTTCACAATAGCATACGGGACGCCCATTTTGCGGCATAAAGCCGGAAGCCAAACTACCAACTCGATGGGATCGACGTCATGTGCAATAACCACGAGCTGTGCCTTGCCCTGTACCAGAAGAAAAACCAACCACAACTGTCAGCTGACTGATTACACACTTCTTCATGCCCATGATGACGAGGCTCGACACCCACTACTGTTCCTAGATGCTGTTAATTCTGCAAATGAATGGAAATCAGAATCTTGGATCAAAACGAGATTCGTATCTTCTACCGTTCTGAGTAGCGTACAGAATGTTATTCTTCCCGAGTTTGAATCTTCAGAATCGATGCGGCTACACTTGACATTCAACTAGCATATTTGCGAGAGAAGTAACGGCACGAGGTTTAAGCCGGAACAGAAATGAACTAAACAAGGCGAGATAAGAAATAATACACACGAAGCCCTTGACATACAGTGAGCCTCCTACAGTACAAGGTGAGATATCTTAGCATCACGGGATTCAGGAACTTGCCTGTTCAATGAGGTAAGTAACGTGGTTGAGCCCATATTTCACTACAATGGGCTTCTTGGTCTCCACGGTCTTCCCCTCTGCCTCAGCCTTAGCCTTGTTCAAAAGGCGCTCCTTCTTCGCAGCCTTATCCTCAGGCCTATACTTCAACAGCATCTTAAAAAGACCAGCAGCTGCAGTTCCCAATCACCGATGAGTTCATTACTCAAATGATCAAGCTAGAGTTCCACTTGACTATAGTAGAAACTCTGAAACTGCATACTCGCTTGCTTTGACAACATGCTTTCCTCGACCATATTCCGCACTATCTCGACGGACGACGAGGTCGGGTTTGTGACAGCAACCAGAGACCTAAAACGCGCGACCGAACATGTACATGGTTCATTTCATCAGCAAAGGTGATCACTACGGCAACATCCAACAGGGCCTCTCAAACCTCTTCAGTAAACCCTTCCTGTAAAGATTTTAAGGGTTTCCTTCCTCAAACGAACCTGTGGAGGTATCCTGTAACAATTCATAAGAACTGACGCAATCGGTCTTTTTCCTTGTATCTCCTCTAGTGTCCTCTTGTCATGGTCGCTCGAAAGTTTTCAATCGGACGTTTGTGCACAATTTGACTACTCTGACATGCTCTGATACATGAACCTCCAGGTTCAATCCTAATCACTTGGTTATTTTAACGGGGTGAAGTTCAAGACGCCCTATAAGTCGAGATCGGGCTACATTATGACTTTCTGTGAAGGATTATTCCGGTACATTACTAACGAGCCAGGGGACGCTACTGAGAAACGCAAAGTAGTCTAAAGCACACAGCGTACAAGCTTCGACCTAGTCAGCTCCACTCCGATACTCTAGTTAGGGTTGACAGAAATTTAGAGAGATTAGTACACAAAGGGTCCGAAGAAACATTATCGTCAGGACAGTACATGGAAATCTCAGAACTTTCAGGAAACTGACCCAAATTCTTGTCCAGGCACTTAGTGAACTGGTTGAGGGCAGGAGGCACTTTCAGTCGCTGGTTCAAGACACGGCGTTGTCGTTGAATGCGGACATACTTGGGCCACTTCACAAATCGGTGAAGATCCCTCTTAGGTGGAAGAGCACCTCCGATACCAAACTGCTTTGGCCGTTTCTCGAATAAAGGGTTGGCAACCTTCTCGACAGCCTGCATTCACCGCAGAGCTCAGAAGCCATCCACAGCTGCACACTCTCCACACTTCTAGTCCTTGAGAGTGAGTTAGTCAGTGTCCAACGAGCATGAATCAGACGAAGACATGCATACCTTCTTCTTCTCGACTGGCGCCGGGACACTGGTCTTGATAGTGCCTCTCTTGGGTGCCTGCGCAAGAAGCACATTCAAACATCCGCGTGAGGTCAATAGCAGGCGCAATCCCTAATTCTTCACCGTATTCCCTAGTCTTTTCTACTCAACTCCTTTCCAGTTAGGGCCACACTTGGCAGACCAATTCCTCACACGAACCGAACAGAAAGTGCTTCAACATGGAGACTGAGAACTCCGCTTCGAAGGTAGAAAGCATGTGAGAAGACACAAACGCCACAAACTCACCATCGCGGATCGTTCAGCAGAAACGCAGCGGTGGCGTCGATGTTTGTGAAAGACTAGACTCCTCGCGCTGCCGGGTATTTGTCACGGTGAGAGACCTCTGATCACCCCCGCTAATAATAATACGACAATCAACACTCAACAGCCGCCTTCTCTGCCTTCTAGTGTGGTCACTGCTCAGTTACGCACAGTCCGAGTCGGAGTCCCAGTCCCAGTACACTGCCAGTGTCGACCTAAGTTGGCTACTGTGGTGACGAGATGGGATAAAGTTACCGCCAAAATGTCACGGTCTACTATCAGACCCCTAAAGGTAGTACTGACTGCCCTTCTGTGCTTTCGACTTTCGACTTTCGACTTGCATTCTACTCGGAGGCATTCGGGGGTTTGCATGCGGAGGCCTAAACGCTAACCCGTAACTTGCTCCTGAACTTAGCTCCCGGTACCAGCCGGGTTTAGGACCCAGCGGTCGGTCCTGCAGTTTGGGTCTGGTACCACAGTAAGGGTTCTAGGGTTTTTCGTACTTGACTAGGTTCCCTCTTTCATTTCCTCCTTCCTTGAGCTCAACTTAGTGGATAGATTCGATCTGCTTACAGGAATTTGAGGTCGTCACTTCCTTCGTTCCATTTGAGGTCGCATGTTTTCCTGTTAGCACTAGAGGAACCCAAAAGTTTCATGTGTTGAGAATAAATCGAAGATCGTTGTACTGTATAATATATTCGGTAGATATCAAAATCACCGAGAAATATAGCAAGAAATTTACTTGATTACACCCTTAGTAGGTTGGTAGTGCTTGATAGCATCTCAGATTAGTTATCGGTAGTAAAACCAGTCATTTTTTTTTTGTTCTCCGTACTTTTATTGTGTTTGATCATAATTAAATATCATAATTTCAAAATATTTAATAAAGTAAATATGATATATTATACATGCTCAGAAAGCTGATGTGTGCAATCTAACATGACACTAACATAACAAAGCGGCTGGTTCATAGTCAACAGCCAGTCGAGGTTTTTCAAGCAATACATCATTAAGAGAGGTATGATCAAGCTCAACAAATTTACTGGAGATGTAATCAAACAACTTTCTGAGAAATATAGCTCATATAACATGTACAAAGCGAGTGATTTCTTGAATACGTGCAACCATCCGTCAATCATATATGAACAACTGAGATGAACATAGTATCTATAGCTCTCAAAGCAATATCCCAGATCTAGTTTCTTGTAGAAATTTACTTGACCGCACCCTAATAAGTTTATCAGACTTGACCACATCTCTCTTAAGATTGCGTTACTTGATCATCATGAGTAGCTATAGTTAGGACGAGAGGAGCTCAACATCTGCTAAGTGGATCTCACTTGTTGATGAGATCATGCAACACATCAGCAATCCTTGTGCTATTAGGTGGATCTCTCTTGCTAGACGGATAAGGTGCCATGTCAGCAATCCGTGTGTGAGTTGTGTGTTAGTTATGTTACTACAAGCCAGCAATCCGTGTGAGAGTAGATGATTGACGAGTCTACTTTCTTTTGTTCTCTTTTGACTATATATGAAGTTGAAGAGGTTATTATGGGCATCTTAGTTTTGGAGTTCACTCTTGTTTGTCTCTTATCTGAGTGATACAATTGGTATCAGAGCTAGTTCGTTCTTCATATGAGTGAGAGTTTGTTAGAGGTTGGCAGTGGTCATTGAGCTGCAAGTAGAGAGAGGGGATAATTGAAGGTGCAGGAAATCGATGGACCAAGGATTGAGAGCAGCACCAGATTTCCATTCCTTAATAAGTTTCTTGTGAGGATTATTTTTGTTGAGAGTTATATTTCGTCAATTCTTGGTTGTCAACTTTGGATTCCTCTTCATGACCCAAGTCATGGACTCACTGCTTCCAATCATTTTACCCATGGTTACATACGGTGCAACATGGAATTATACCTTGTTCATTTTGTTATAGATGGATCTTAATAGATCACCTTATGAGAGTTTAACACCGCTTGTCATATTCATTATATCGGTAAGACAAAGGTGGAATTCCGAGAGTTCATTGTGAGACAGTTTGGAGAGGACATTTTTCAAAGAGTGATAGCGTCCTCACTACCGTTTGTAGCACCATTCATCCAGAATTGGCAGATTTTTATTTCTATTTTTACTGAGAGTTAGGAGAGTGTGAGAGTGTGAGAAGATAAGGAAAATGACTTCGATGGATGAAGTCTTATCGTTAATGATCCAAGAATTGAAAGACTTGAAGACTGCGATTCAAGATAGTCACAACAATATGCAACTATTGGCAAACGAGATTGCTCTGGTGAAGGTCAACAAAGGAGCAATAGAGATGAAGAATCAACCTCAAGAGGAGGCAGAAGAAACAGATGAAACGACTAGGAGAAGACAATAAGAGGCGCAAGTGATAACAAGAGTCAAGGAGATGGATGATCAATCTACATTACTGTTACGAGTGGACAAGACATGTAAAGTTGAGTCTTTTTAAAGAATTCGAGTGATGAGAGGATTAGAAAGATGGATCGTGAGGATGAACATGCATCTATCACATTTCCAAGTTTTCGACTATGTCTCAGGAATGTTTGCTCGATCATACCTAGTGGATAAAGCTCTCATTTGGTATATCACGTGGGAATGATCACTCATTGCTCGAGAGATGCAAATCTCTTGGAGCGGTATGCAAGAAGGTTTGATCTAGAAATTTCAAGCGGTAGATGCAGTCCAAACAACACGAGTAAGGTTATGGGGTTTACGTCAAAAGAGGAGCATCCAAGAGTATGTGGAAGAATTTCAAGACTTTCAAGTGTCGATCATTGACACGAGCGAAGCAAAAGCTCTTGATGTGTTCAAAAAGAGATTGAAGGAGAAGATATTAGCCAAGATAACGATCAAAAATCTACTCATTGTTAATGAAGCCATCACATGTGCTCAACGGATCGTAGGATCCTATGGAGCAACACGAAGAGAAAGGATGAGCAATCACTATAATCTTGACTTGACATGTTCTTATGAAATTATGTAGTCTTCGACATCAAGATGGATATAAGCGTCCAACATACAGAGAGAGACATAAGGAGAGGTCAAATTAAGGAGGTATGCCACTCAAGAGAGAAGATCAGCAACAAAGAAATGAACTTGGAAGAGATGAGAGTATCGATCAAGAGATGGGAGTATCGACCGAGAGACGGAACGCGTCGTTGCTATAATTATAACCGAATAGATCACATTGCTGCATTTTGCAAAACAGGTGTTCTTGCAAGAGGAATTCGACGATCACAATGGAGTGGTCTAAACCATCTAGGTGAAGGAGAAGAGATCGAAGAAGAGACAGAAGACCAAAGAAACGAAAACCACTAGTAACCTTGACTTGTGATGTTACTGTTCTTCCAAGAGGAGAAAAGACGAGGAGAGACACAACAGATGAGAAGCAAATAAATTATAGACAACAAGCACACGACTGATTGTAGTGGATGGAGAACTAGAACTCAGAAGGTGAGAGTTCTATTGGATCCAGGAGCTACCGGAAAATTCCTTCACGTTATGTTGCATTAAAGATGGATTTGCAGTTAGACAAAGATCAAGAGAAGAGATAGAATTGCCAAACGGACAACCTGATCTCATTGAGATCTTCTCTAGGAGTGTAGGTTTGACCATAGGTAAGTACAAGGAGAAGATCGAGTGACAAGTGATCAGATTAGCTCGCTATGATGTTTTTTGGGCATGTCGTGGTTTGAAAAGCATAATCCAGAAGTAGACTGGAGAAAAGAAAAATTGTGAAGAGTAGTGGATGAACAATATTTAGACATAAGGTTTGATCGCAACCTAGAAACTTGTCTCTATATGTTATAGAAAAATCTGCTATTGATAGCGATGATGTATGCTTCATTGGATTAATAAGAGATGTGATTCTCTCCAAAGAGAACGCAGACATACCATTCGAATTGAGTGTGTGTGTTGGAGGATTACAAAGATGTGTTTTCAAATGATCTACCACCAGGCTTGCCACCGAAACGTCGGGTGGATCATCAAATTGAAGTGCTACCGGATAATACACAATCGTGTAAGGCCCCATATTGTCTAGCACCTAACGAGTTGGAGGAATGCAAAGCCCAAGTGGAGGAGATGTTGAAGAAGGGTTTCATTCAACCGAATGTGTCCTCATATGAAGCTCCCGTATTGTTCATGAAGAAGAAAGATAGTAGTATGAGGATGTGTATCGACTACCGAGCATTGCATCAACAAACAGTCAAGAACAAGTACCCTCTATCAGTAATGAACGACTTGTTTGATCAATGCAAAGAGACACAATACTTCACAAAGTTGGATCTACGGTGTCGTGTTGTCGTGGACCTGTATAGTGAAAATTAGTTGCAAAGAGATTTTTTCTCTATTGTGTAAAGGAAGCTGCCATGTAGCTTATCAAGCTGGGCAAGAGCTTAGCTAGGGGCTTGTCTTTAGGGTTAATCAACCTACGACAAATTTTGACGGGGACTTTTTGCATAGAACTGATAGAACAAAAAGGAGACGCGCGTAGGAGAGAAGAGAGATTTTGGATGATTGAAGATTTTGATGGTGGAGTCGACACTGAAATAATGTTTATTTGCTTCTTGAAAGACATATTTGTGTATTTGAATGTTTAATTTGTATCTGGTGGACGTGAGAGACAGAATTTTGAATTCTTATCGCATGCAGCAATCTTTTTTTCTTTTGGTCTTTCTCCTGATCGATCACAGTCAAGAGGTCTGCCCTCTCCAAGGAAGACTCTTGTCACGACATATGGTGCCTCCAGTGAGGACTATTGGGGTGATTGATTTGGAGAGTTGATTAGATTGAGAGAGAAAATGGATCACAGTGCTACTGTACAAGGTGTGGCTGCTGCTCAAGGTGCTCTTGTTCAAGGGGAGTCTTGGTCAAGATGGAATTGGCTCTCAAGAAGGACCTATGGTGGTTTCAACAGCAACAGTACAGCCTGCTATAGACACAACTCAGATCCTTCAAGCGTTGGCTGCCCTGATTCAATAGCAACCTGCAATTGGAGGAGTTGAGCAGAAATCCACAAAGACGTTACAAGTAATTGTTGGTCGATGTGGGCGATTTGATGAAAGAGACGGTACTAGATATCTGCGGGAGTATGTGGGTGAGATGGAGCTGGTCAGGGCACCTGAAGTTGAGGTAATTTTGAGCTTTGAGTTGACTGTTGTCCCTGAGTTGAGAGAGAAGGTGAGAAATTTATAGAGAAGACATCTAGGTGGGTGGACTATGTTCGAACGTGCACTGAGAGAAGAATTTTTAGAAGAGGATTATGAAAGAGTCACAAGAAGAACCCTCATGGACTGGATAGAGCGTCAGCCTGGACGTTCCATGGGGTTGAATGAAGTAATTCGTGAATTTGAGAAGATGTACTCTTAGCTTTCTGGTTTAGAGAGGTTGACGCTGGATGCTAGGAAGACGGATCTATTCTTAGGTACTCTGGATGAGTTTATAGTAGACAGACTTTGTTTCATGTTAGCTGATCGTGGAGCTGAGAGGGGAGTTACATCAGATTGGAGAAGAGTGGAGGAAAGTTGTATCTACTCTTGCTAGACAACGTCGTGGTAGGATGACACTACAGCTAGAGACCCTGCCAGAACAGAGAGTAGCTCCTCAAGTTCCACTAGCTCCTTCTATAATATCCCAGGCACTTATAGTGATCCTTCAAGCACCTGTTGTGGTTCCCCAAGCGCATGTGGTGACTATTCCAGCACAGAGAGGACATAGACAGCAGCAGCGATCTGTTGAGAACCAAAATCAAAATAACCTGATTAAAGAGCTCACTCAACAGTTGAGAGATTTGAGGGTTGAGATGGCTGATTTGAGAAGAGACCAACGACCAGTCGCATCAAGTGCTCGACTTGTAGGAGGAACCTTTACCAGGAGATGTATTTGGTGCAATAGCCCAAATCATCTCGAAGGAGACTGTCAAGACTTGGCGGTTGTCTTGCGAGAGAACGTAGTCAATTATCAGAATAACATATTGTATCTAATGACCACTAGGCCGTTAACCTCTGAAGGCATATTCTGGAAGAGGAGGAATGAGGAGTTCGCTTCCAGCACTTACTGGTGTGAACACTACAGCGATGACGGCGGGTTCTGCAGAAGCTGATGTGTATACTGGAAAGTTGAGGTGCGCTTTGATCTAACTATGGTTGAGCAGGCTGCTAAGGTTCCAGTTGAAATGATGAGGAGAGGTGCTGAAAGCATTAGGAGGGCTACTGGATGGAGAGATCCAGTATATGCAACTTCTATTCGAGTGTTTTTAGAGATGAGTGGTGAACAAGATGCCATGATGAAAGACAAAAGAAAGCGGGATGCTTCTGATTTAGATGCAGGAGTACAAGATGACAGTGACCGTCGGAGGGTTACGAGGAGGAGAGTAGCGGAACCATCACCATCTATACCAACTAGTAGGTTTCCTACTGCAGAGGATGTACCCTCGACCTCTACAGCTCCACCACTTGCAGTAGATCCTATGGAAGGTGTACAGGATTTGTCACAGGAGACTGCTGCAACAAATAGAGTACGGGGTAAGAGGTTTACAGCACGGGAAAAGAGAAAAGCTCCAGCTTAGCAGCGGACATCGAGACAACAACAGACCTGCGTGTTATTCTGGAGCAACACATTTTGGATGCTAGGGTTGAGTTTACTCTTCGTGAGGTACTTGGTATTGCAAAGAGAGAGTTTCATGAGTTGATAAATGACATCATGAAGAGAAAGAGACATGTGTTGTTGAACAAGTAAGTAGTCAGATGGTTGGAGCAATAGATGCTATTGGTGTTGATAGGTTCATAGATGATAAGTATGAAGCATGGGTTGCTGGTTTGACTGTTATTGAGAATGAAAGTTTGAGGAGTATAGATCAAGTGCAGACAGCGATTTCAAAGAGAAGCACTGGGCATGAGCGACAACAGAGACGAAAGCTCGACTTGGAGGACTTTCTGAATCAGTACCTGCGCTTGTGGATCACAGGTCGGAAATCAATATCATTTCCAAGGAGGTGTATGCAAAAGGACAGTGGTCAATCGAAAGGAATCATGGTTAGATACTTCGTGCAGCAAATAATCAAAAGGGTGAGTTATACGGAGCCTGTCCAAATATGCGTGTAAGGATTGGAGATGTAGAGGTTGATCAACATTTCTTTGTACAGTCGTCTGCATCCTATCTTGTCATACTAAGTCAACCATACATCACCGCTGTTCGAATGAAGACAAAGGTGATGGACGATGGATCTCATTATGCTAGAGTTCGGAGTCCTGATGATAAGTACTCAGTACAATTATATGCTCGAGTTCAGAGTCCTGATGACAAGTACTCAATATAGTTTTTGACTGGTCATTCAAGACATGAGCGGAATCAACAAACCCTTAGAGATTCTCAGACGAAGAGATGTAAGGGTTTTTGCAGTCCACTCTTGTAGAACGGGAAGACAAGGGTGTAGAACCTATTGTTGAGATCTCGTCATAGTTGATATACAAAGTAGAAAGATCAAAAGCGAGACATGTACAGGGGTCCGGAGACATGTGTAGTGTACAGAGTTCGCAGTCTGGATTGCTGATGTTTGAGACAGATGCGTGGAGTCAGTTTACAAGAGTTGAAAACATGGGAGAAAATAGAAAAAGATGGATGGTGAGACAGGTATAAGACCTATGACGTATAGAGGTTCTACTTGAAGATGAAGTGGTTTCTAGCTTGTTGAAGAGTTTATGTCTGTACAGTCAGTTGCTAGTTGGTTGGACAGTATAAGCATACTGATGGAAGAGAAAGATAGTATGATGGTGATCCTTATCCACTCTCGATGCATATACGAGGAGATTGCTACGTACGTGCGGTTCTTTCCTCATCCGATGCAGAATAGTGCGAGAAGAGAAGCAGTTTGTTGGTGTGCACTTCCTCTGGAAACAGACGTCCATGCGAAGTATAAATCTGTACTGAAAAAGGTGAGATCGGTAGCAGCTCAGCTACCTGCGAACTCTCAACAAGTACAGTTAGTAGGCATTGAGCCCATATTGCGTGATCATATACGAGTAAGGCATCAATTTACTGAGGAGACATTGAAGGAGCTCCAGATAGGAGAGGGTGATTTTTCGACTGAGGTTGAGAGGACAATGTTTGAGCAGATGATAAAGAATCATGGTAAAGCATTTTCCTTTTCAGCCGAGGAGATAGGTTGTGTGGACCCAAAGATTATAGCGCATATGGTTATATTCACAATCCATCATGTGCCTTGGGACCTGAAATTGATTCCGGTTCCTCGTGTCTTGTTGCATAAACTCATCGAGTTGTTGAAAGAGAAAGTACAGATGGGGATACTTGAGCCGTCTATGGGACCATATTCTAGCAGGTGGTTCACAGTACCCAAGAAGTCAGGAGCCTTGCGTTTATTCAGGACCTACAACTTGTGAATAACGTGACTATTCGTAACGTTGAGACGGGTCTTGTGATTGAGGAGATAGCAAAGAGATTTGCAGGGAGAGCTACCTATTCGACTGGAGATCTATATTCTGGTTATGATCAGTTCCAGCTGTAGAGAATATAGACCTTACTACTATGCGTACGCCTTTGAGATTGATGCGAATGTGTACTCTTCCACAAGGAGCGACGAACTCGGTGGCTCATATGCAGAATGCGATGCGTAAGGTACTATGGGAATTTGTGTCTGATGTTATCATTCCATTTCTAGATGATATTCCTATAAAAAGTTGTGCGGTTGAAGATAAGGATGAGGCGGTACTAGCGAATGGATGTAGGAGGTTTGTTGTAGATCATATCAGAGATGTAGAAAGTATCTTGACTCGCCTGGAGGAGATACATCTCACCTTGTCAGGAGCTAAGTCCAAGTTTGGTGGGTCTGAGATTTTAGTGGTTGGACATCTGTGCGTGCTTTTGGAAGACGATTAAACTCGGAGAAGGTTGATGCTATAGCTAGGATGGCAGATTGCAAGAATATCACAGAGGTTCGACGCTTTCTAAGAGCCTGTGTATTATCCGTTTATCCATCCTTCACTATGCTCATGTTGCGGAGCCTTTGTATGCATTATTGAGGAAGGATAAGATGTTTGTATGGACCTCAGTCCATCGAGAAGCTATGAATAGGCTGAAGGAGGCTCTGAAGTCTCCATATGTATTGAGAAGAGTAGACTACGGGTGTGGAAGACTTGTCATTGTCACAATAGATACTAGTCCAAAGGCGATTGGCTGGGCGATAGGTCAAGATGATACGGATGGTATGCGGTTTATCTCTAGGTTTGGAGCTAGGATCTTGACAGACAGGAAACAAGCTTATTCTCAAGTGAAGCGTGAGTTGTGGGGAGTGGTGACAGTGATGAAGACAAACCGTGAGTTTCTGATTGTTGCTCATGTAGTCTTAGAGACATATTGTCTATCTCTACTAAGCATGATATCTAAATGTAACACGCCGGACATAGCGATGTTGCGGTGGATTATATATATTAGAAGCTTAAATCCAGAGCTGGAGCATATAAAAAGGAAGGAGAATGTGGTTGCAGATATGTTGTCAAGGACTCGTTTTGTAGACAAGGATGTCATGTTTTCGGAAGCTGAAGAAGAAGAAAGAAAAGATGCTCGGTGTCAGGTTGATCGAAGGGTTACAAACTTGGTGCCGTTGATGTTTAAAGAGGAGCTTTACACAGATAGACTTCGTGACATAGGGTACTATCTGAGTTCGTTGGAGAGGCAAGAGAGGTGGAGCAAAGTAGAGTTCAAGGAGATAAGGAAACAAGCTTACAACTATCTTCTACGTGATGGGTATCTTTGGAGACGGCCGCAGAGGAGAGATGGGATGTTCACACGAGTAGTGGACAATCTGCAGACTAAGCAGCAACTAATGAAGGAGTTTCATGATATATTGTGGGCCAGACATCGAGGAATTTGGGCTACCTACGTCAAGTTGAAGGAAAGGTATTGGTAGAAAAGTCTATATCGAGATGCGATGAACTACGTCAGTTCTTGCTTGCATTGTCAGTTCTACTTAAAGATGTTGTATAGGAACAGTCTCGTGTCAACTTATCTGTCTTGCATTCACTTCCAATGGGTTCTCGACTTGGTGGTAATGTCTCTGGGGTTATGAGTTATGCGGTATTTGGTTTTGGCTCGTGAGGATCTCTCCAACTTTGTAGAGAGACGAGCTCTGAGGACGAAGACCACATAGAGAATATGTAAGTTTGTTCTTGAGGATATTATCTATAGATATGGGTCTGTAAGAAAACTACGGACAGATAGAGGAGAACTACGTGGTATAGAAGCGAAAGAGTTTTTTGCTCAATATGGTGTGAAGCTCAAGCTTACTACTGCGACGAATCCAGAAGGGACTGGCAAGAGCGAGCGAGGACATTCATCAATCGTTCAAGCTTTGGTGAAGGCGTGTGACAGTAAGCATAGACAGTGGCCTAGGTTACTCCTTTTTGCTTTATGGGCTGTCACACCACAAATGAATTTTCATGTATGGGGAAAGTTCCGATGAAGCGAGGATTTATCTTTTGTGCTCTTGGAAGTGATCAGTCAATCGTGGATAGCCATACTTGATTGTCCTCTTGGAACTCTACATCTCGACGATGAGCATCGGTATATTGCTTTTGCCGATTTTGAGCTATTGCTAACTTCTCTTTAGCATTTTGTACTCCTTGATGAATTTGGTCCTCAAACTCGTTAACAATATCGGAGTGTGATACGTCTATGTAGGAAAGAGGTGGGCTTCTTACTGTGGTTGTTTACTCAAGAGGTAGTCTTCAGGTTACAACTTGGCACTATAAGCACTTACACATGTATGTTGGGTCCTCTAATATGTCAAGAAAGTGAAAATCAGGTATATCAAGTAGTAATAAGATCATACGGTGAACTTTAACACTCAAGAATAAAAAACATATGAGGATTTGACTTCGAAACTTCCCTTACATGTAAAGGAGACCTTATTGAACACACTTACGAAATTTCAGTCTGAGATCAAATCTGAGTACTGAGATATGGACAAAGAAATTATGATAATTTATGACACCAGATGGCTACTTCGACCTAGAACAGAAAATTGGCTCGATAACTTTCATTCATTTTTACAGGATTTGTAGTCTACAGCATGCTGAATAGCCCTGAAAAATTTGACTTGCTAGTTGTACTCTTTTCTTTAGATCTCAAGCTTGGAAGTTGCTGCTCTAGATTGAGAGCTTTTCAGACCCCCTCTGTTTTAGCGATCGTCCTGAATTATTCACCCACTCAAATGGCATGAAAATTTTTTAACAGTCGTAGCTCTACTGACAGTGAACGCAACCACGAAGGTCTGAAGAAATTATCTCTATTCTGCTGCAATTGACACCAAGAACTCCAAAATCAACAATTGTGTTGCAATTCTGACTCAATTTGAACTTAAAATTGACATAACTCCCTCTTTATTGCTCCAAATCAATCAAAATTTGCACGGACAGTGATTGGATGACGAGCTCTCTCGTCCTATGCCCTCGGATCTTTGAATGCCTCTACCAAAAGCTCGAAATATCTCTAAGACCTCTGCTTCAAAGTTTATGATTTCACAAAAGACAATAATGGATCAATGGGAGTTCATAGCTTCACTTCCATGTACTTTTGTTCCTCCAATCCACATGGCAACTTAATTTAACACATAGGTTACATGTAAAGCCTCTAAAGTGTCATCGAAAATCTTAACTACCTGCGAAGATAAGTAAAATGACATGTAACTCTAAAAGATAACTTAAACAAGCTAGAAATCATGCATGAGCGACATGTAAGCACAACCCATGAATTTAAACTCTATCCACATGGTAAACCTTAAGTTATGTACTTTGAACAACATAGATAAGTATGAAATCACTTGCACAAGCGTACGAGTGTTTGAACAAAATAAATAACATATTATCAACCTATTAGGACTTAAAATATATAACATAACAGTGTTAACACCATACGCAAAGGTGTCAAACATGTGCATAAAAAATAGAAATAATATTTAGCTAACTTCTAGAACTACTAAACTCAAGTGTTGGAGTAGAAGTGTAGCAAGTAGCCGTCAAGTAGTACGACGCGGCTGTTATCTTTGTGGAACACTGTGGTAGCTTGTCCACTTTAGCAAAGCTAGATGGTGTGAGAGGGTGCTCTCCGTACATTAGGAAGAAAAGCATTGTCTTTGTGGATGCATTTATCGAGTTATAATAAGCAAATTTGACTACTGATACAACGTATCTTATGCTTCTTGCTGATCTCTAGTGAATGCACGTAACATATCCTCAATTGTCCTATTTGCTCTTTCGATTTGCTCATCATTTTGAGGATGATAGGTAGTAGACATGGCAAGTTTAGTATTGGAGAATCCGAATAAGATCTTCCAAAAGAGACTAGTCAATTGAGATCCTCTATATGTGATAAGAACTCGAGAGAGACCATGTTGTGCAAACACGACGTCTAAGTAGAGATGCGCTAAATCTAAGGTTGTGACATGCCTAGTTGTTGGTCTAATATGGATCATTTTGCTCAGTTTGTCCACAAGAACTACTATGGAATCAAAACCAGAAGAAGTAAGAGATAACTCACATACAAGATCCATGTTAACATGTTCCCATCGTCGTTTCGGAGTAGAGAGTGGTTGTAGCAATCATGCAGGTTTTTTATTACTTGCCTTGTTTTGTTGACATGCTAAAGAGCTTTGAACATACGCCACAACATCCTCACGCATCTTTGATCAATAGTACACCCGTTGAAGATTCTCTAGAGTCTTCTCGATCCCTACATGTCATGAAATTAACGAGTCATGACATTCGGCTAGCACTATGATGCGCAGCTCGTCATCTTGAGGAATCCATACCTTATCATCAAGAAAATTTACATTTTGAACTTTCTTAGCCTTGTCCATTGCAAAAGTTGCACCAACTGTATCGTCCTCCTTTGTGCCCGCAACCAACTTCTCCCACCAACCTAAATGAATCTGTACTTCTATCATATTGCACATGAGGCATTCGAGTTAACGCATCTACCAATTGTTTTTTCTCCTCTACATATACAATCTTGATGTTGAATTGTTGTCGTCATTCTGTCCACCGAACTTGTCGTTTGGAGAGATCTTTCTACGTCTCCAAATACACCAATGATTTGTGATCAGTCTCTACCACAAACTCCTTATCACCCAAATAATGCTTCTAATGTTTGGTCGCCAAGACAATGACTAGCTCTTCTCGTTCCGTTGTGTGATAGTTTTGTTCTACTAAGAATAGCTTTCATGGGAAGAATGCAACCGGGTGCCAACCATTCTCCCACTCTTGCTATAAGATACCCCCGGTTGCTAATCTCGAGATATCCATCGTCAATTTGATGGATCGAGTGGGATCGTACCACTTTAGTATTGGTGCATGTACGAGAGTTTTTTTGAGAGCTTGGAAGGCAATCTCTTGTGATGCTCCTCATTCCACTTTTATTCCTTATCTAATAGATTTGTTAGAGGTTGAGTAATTCGAGCAAAGGATTTCACAAAGTGTCAATAGAACCCCGTAAGTCTCAAAGAGCTCTTGAGCTGAGTCTGATCCTCTGGTGCCATCCACTATTGTATGACATCTATCTTATCACTCATTACTTGAATACCTTCAACACTCACTCTATGACCCAAAATAATCTACTTCATCTTTGCCAAAGTCACATTTTGCTTTAGCATACAAGTTGTTCTCACATAAAATATGAAGTATGTCAAGAAGGTGTTGCCTATGCTCTTCTAGTGTGGTACTATACACCAAGATGTCATCTAAGAAAACAACACTAAGTAAGGTCGGAAGATACCATTCATGTGATTCATGAAGGTGGCCGGAGCATTGGTGAGATCAAATACTCAAAATGATCATACATGGTACGAAAAGCAATCTGGAACATCATCATATGTAATTCTGAATTGATTGTATCCACTCCGTTGTTTTGGCAAGAGTCTTCCTTGGGAGGTCGGACCTCTTGACTGTGATCGACCAGGAGAAAGATCAAAAGAAAAAAAAATTGCTGCATGCGATGAGAACTCAAAATTCTGTCTCTCACATCCACCAAATACAAATAAAACACTCAGATACGCAGATATGCCTTTCAAGACTCAAATAAACTTTATTTCAGTGTCGACTCCATCATCAAAATCTTCAATTGTCAAAAATCTCTCCTCTCTCTCATGCATGTGTCTCCTTTCTCCTCTATCAGTTCTCTGCAAAAAGTCTCCGTCGAAAATTGTCGCATGTTGATTCACTCTAAAGACAAGCCCCTAGTTAAGCTCCTGCCCAGCTTGATAAGCTACAAGGCAGCTTCCTTTTCACAATAGAGAAAAAAAATCTCTCTACAACTAATTTTCACTGTATAGACCCACGACAATACGACATTCATCTCCTCCAAACCTGCACATCCTCTGATATGTGCCAATCTGTCACTGATCCTCGTGATTCTTCAAATCATCTTCACTCTCCTCGACTACCTCAGAAAGGTCTTCATTTGTACTTGTTGTCTGCTCTGAATTTAAGAACTCAGCTAGCTCCACAGTCTCTCCTCTCTTTCTGAATAACTTCACTCGTTTTCCTGCAATTAGAAGCCTTAAAGGCGTATCATCTAACTCTCACAAGGAATAGATAGCATTCCGATGTACATCTGAGACAAGGTATGGGCCAAATCACCTTCTCGAAAACTTTCGAATTGTAGAGTGTTTGTTCTCCAATGTGCTGTCGTATACGAACACCCAGTCCCCAACTTGTATCAATTTTGGTCAAAGCCTATGAGTCTTATCAAACCTCTCTTTGTTCTCAAGTCGAGCCGCCTTCAACCTTCGTTGTGCTTCTGCGAGATCCTCTTCTCTACATTCTAGCTGTCTGATCCGTAGTGAGAGAAGTTGTACATGGTCCATATTGTCTTCCCATGGCAAGGTAGCCCAGGTAGGAAAGTCTTCTTCTGCTGGCATCATCGGTTTTTGTCTTAACATTAACTCAACAAACATGTACCATGTAGTAGAACAATGAGTTGTTCTATCTGCCCTGTAAGCCGGTCTGTCTCTCACTCAGGGTACCTCAGATGACTAGGATTACTAGTGCACCTTAATTACAAAGATTCAGTTATACCTATGCTCACTTCACTCAACTCTCTGACCCGTATGATCACATCGGTCCACCTAATAGCGTTCTTGCAAACAAGTTCTAACCCCGCTCTCAACATTGCATCGCATAGTACTCAAGGGCTCCCAAGGTCTCCAATGCTCACTTTACTTATAGACAGGAAAATGAGAGTACCTTCCACCCTCTCAACTCCTCCTTATATACTCTACAATTTCTTACCGTGGTAACTTTCACTAAGTTACGTTATCTCATGATAAGTGCATAATCCCAAATAGTTAAACTTCTAAAGGCTACTAAGACTTAAGAATAGCACACACATTACTTGTTCTCCTTTACTAAAGTAAGAGATTCTCCTACTTTAGCTTTTGTAAAGTGTTAACTTTCCACGCTATCCAGTCGGAAGACGACAACAAACTAATACGTCTTTTGAGGAGCATCTTTAGATCTTTGTGCATGACTTTTCATCATGCATCCAATCAGAGATGATCAACAAAGTTACATACTTTTGAGAAGCATATTTGGAGGTCCGCACTTGTCACATAGTGTCATAGTGGAACCTCTAATAGTTTTCTCAACTTAGTTATAACTATCTCAGCTAGTTATGACTACTTTTGATCACTCTAGATTTAGATCTTCGAACTAGAGTAACCTATAAGATAGTCATACCTAATGAAATTTATGTAAGCATACACACGAATACAGTGTTTCATGTGTCACTCCTTCACCAATATGTTCTACGTCCTCAATGTTTCATCAATGGTTCTAGACCTCCACCATTTCTGGAGCTCATCGATGGAGTAGACGAATTTGAAGTTGAGAGGATTTTACAAAAATGAATTAGGATGTGACATCAAGTTAGTACTTGGTTCATTTGAAAGGTTATCCAATTTATGAAGCCACATGAGAACTGACATCGCATTTAGCTCATGTGTCATTAGTAGTACAAACTTTTGAGAATTCTCACAATGAGGACGTTGTGTCTTAAAAGGGGAAGGTTTGTAACCATCATGAGTAGCTATAGTTAGGACGAGAAGAGCTCAACATCGGCTAAGTAGAACCCACTTGTTTGTGAGATCATGCGACACATCAGCAATTCATGTGCTAGTAGGTGGATCTCTCTTGCTAGATGGATAAGGTGCTATATGAACAATCTGTGTGTGAGTTGTGTGTTAGTTGTGTTAGTACACGTCAGCAATCCGTGTGCTAGTTAGTATGTTAGTGTGTTAGTTGTGTTAGTCCACATCAGCAATATATGTGAGAATAGATGATTGACGGACCTACTTTCTCTTGTTCTCCTTTGATTATATATGAAGTTGGAGAAACCATTATGGACATTGGACAACAGCAAGTTGAGCAAGACAAAATGCCAAGAAGGCAAATGGGAATAAAAATGCACTAATCTAATCCCAACATTATTTAGATGTATTTTGAATATATTCCTGTACATATAGAAAGATACTGATATTGAAACCAACATGCTTATGTTGAACAAATTATGTATCTTCAAGAATTGTATTTGGGATTATTATTTTCATACATTTTGCATAATTATGTGTTGTATTTTGTAATCTGAGCATAATAGTGCGATACGTCCATAGTTTTCCAATTAATTTATTCTCCTCTTTGTAGATTAATGTAACGATCTCAATGCTTGTTGATTTTGGAGATGACGTACTTCGTACCATTCATGTAACATTTCTTCTTCTTTTTGTTCATGGTGAGTATATATCCTTCTTCTTTTTTCTTTTGGCTCATAGTGAGCTCTATCATTCTCTATCTCAACCAATCACTATCGTCTTATCTTTGAGTATAAAATCTTCACTCATGTCAAAAGCAATAGCTTCATCATTTTAACTCATAATGAGCTTAGTATGGTCTCATTGAAAAGCTATCGTAAATAACTTTCCAACCATCCAACTCTTGTAGAATAGATTCATCTCGAGCTCATTTTGACATTTCTTCATGAGATCAATTTTTCTTCAGTATGAACCTTCTCATCTCTAACTTTCTTCAACTTTATTTGATACTCTTGAATATATGGTTGTACATAAAGTATAAAATTAGTGATAAATATATAGCCAAATTCCATTGATATTAGACTCTTACTTAATAAGGCATGATCAGTTGAGTAGTACAATGTCGTGAAGCACGATATTCATTTGTAAATAATATAATATTCTTAGAATTATTAACTATACATGTGTGTACTACTTGCTTTTGAAACAAAACAAAAAATCACTTTCAGCCGTTGCATGTTTCTTGAAATATTTCATAATATCTAAAATAAATAAGGGTCATATTTTGAAGGGTCTAACTCAAAACCTACTGAACTTCAATGGTCCAAAAGCTCTTGAAAAAATTCTCAGACCAGAATTACACAACCTACTTCGGCATACGCAATTCAATACATTTCACTAAATGGATAGACAAACGAATCTTAATTTGGTTTTGTTCGGTCAACTATATACTTTTGTATGCAGCGTCAGTGTGTGATGGATCTCTTGTATACACATTTTCATATTTCGGGCATCGTCTAGACTCAAGACGTCTCTTTCGGAGTTGTGTATTAGTGGATCATGGTAATAATTATTATACACTTGTGCAAAATCACCTCTAGGTCATTGATCGAGAACATCAAAATCCGTTGAGAGAGTTTTATCTCCGTTAACTTCTCCTCGTAGAGATGAAATCGACACGACTCCATCTAATCGATCCTTACATAAACACGATGTCATAGAGCACGAATTTTGGTCTAGAAATACACGAGGTATCTGATTAACGATAGATATGGAAAAACTTTGAACAAACTCGATAAAATCCTTGCGCTCTCACTATCCAATCCATCGTTCTTTATCTCGACTCTAGCATCTATTTGTCGCGATTTCTATCGATCTATCCTAACCTTAAATGTAACGCAAGTGCATCATACAACACAACTAAGTATACAATCACACGTTAAGTACATGAAGGATCCATACATGATAAATAGATGCTTTAGTTTACAAAAGTGTCATCAAACGATCTCTTATGTCGACTTTTGCACTAACAATATCTTCTTCACTATTTTTCTATGACAAACTAAATAAAATACTCAACTTTGACATTCTATAATCCGCTGATGTGAACTCCATTCAAGATGAATCTTATAACAGTTGAAAGCCTATTGTACGAGCTTTCAAATGACATAAATAACACCTTGACTGAATCAAAATACTCCCATCACAATTGATCGATATTGATTATTTCTAATACTTATCACTTGAAATGTCTCATATCTTCATATTCATCTTCATGTTTGATATAGGTTTTGAGTGATCAAACAAGCTCGAAACTATCATCAAAAATCTTGTTTTCTATAACTCCGAACAAGATAAGGCATGCACACAACAATCAACCATTGAGTTCGAGACGTGGTGCCGAAGACAACGGTATCTTGCAATTAGATATTTTCGGTCAACATCTCGACACATCATACATCTTCTTTGATTATGATTTCGTATCAAATTCACAACATAGCTCTCTTGACTCACTACATCACCTCCAAGAAGTTCCACCTCCAAACCTCAAAACGTTTGTTCAAAATCAACCAAGAGATGTAGGTGAAATCTCTCTTCTCCTTCAAACCAGTCACGTTGTAATATGAACTTCGGCAATCTATTGCTCCCAACTTGAACTTTAAATTGGACTTAAAACTTCACAAGAAATTCCCTCTGACCTTTCACTACTGGTCTCTAAAATTGCAGCTTCATAAATGGACCAAGCCCTTCGTTTGTGCTGACTTATGAGCTTTATAGACCCCGGTAGCTAAAATCCACGACCCCAACACCTTCTCTCAACCAAAAGAGTTGAAATTTCACAAGTAGTAACCTGATAGAACACACTTCAATCTTGGAGATTTTCACTCAAAGATTCGACCTAGTGCTCATGAAACAACTCAATCTTTGAATCCAATCAAACGGCTTTACTTCTATCTCTCAACTGTTACAACCAACTTCTATTGACCATTTCGAGGTCAAATAGAAATTAAAACCAACCCAAACATATGAGTAATTTACATCACAACTAGCACGGCATCAAAAATCTAATCCCTTTGACAATACCAAAATATCATATCTCAAACTCTCGAGGCACTCAGAAACGTGACTCAAGATATCGATTCAATCCTCTTGACTTTGAATGATCATAACCCTACACTCAGAACTCCAGCTCGATTGATCCTCCCTTCCAGATTGTAGCTTAGCTCGAGAGCTTTTCAACAGGACCTCACATTTTGCCTAGGTCTCCGAAACTCCAGAATCGTCCATGGAACTTTAGTGAACTCGATTAGTAAGAATAGATCAATGAAAGAGAAGATTGGAGATCATCTTATCTCCTACTTGTCACTATGGGTCAAGTAGTAATCCTAAAATTCTCTCACGTCCATCAAGGGCTTGAACCAAAATACTTTACACCCCAAACTAACACAAGATAATCACTCTCGTTGAGCAATAAACGATACGAAAATAAACGAGATTCAATACGAAGTCAAGATAATGATCTTGAATCGATTATCGATGATGAAAAATATGACAAAAAGAAATGTGGAAGCCATCAATTGATTATAATATTCCTCATCGAAGTTCCTCGTGATCCACACACGATGATTGATCTCATCTCGATAATGATATTGGATATCAACTTAAGCGTTGAAAGGCACGTTGGCTGGAAAGTTCAAGTCTATTCATCCCTCAAAATAAGATGTACACAACCAGGTCCCAATTCTTCATGTACATGAATATCGGTAGGATCACTAAAGTAGGCAAGTCCTTCACCTTCTCCATGAACTCTTCTCCAAAGTAGACAACGAACCACTGTCGAAAGTGATCGTGATAGATGTAGTGAAGCTTGATACGAAATTGATTCGAGAATGAAAGATCTAGAACTCGAATCAAGCCTCCATGTAGAATAGTTAGAAACACTCACGAAACACCAACAAAAGAAGAATACCCTCACGAATCGTCGACCCTCTATCTTATACCCAAATTTGATGACAAGAGTCATTCATGCGAATATGCATGGATTATTGAGTTGGAACTTCTTATTAACTTGCGATCTTGTATCCCAGATAATCTTGAACACGTTGTTTGATGAGTTATACGAAAAGATTCACAGAACACAAAAACATTTAACACAATGCAAGTTATACATTAAATTCACATGTGAGTCAGTCACAAAACGACATCGATCAAAAAATTCAAGCAAGAAAATCATCAACCTAACAACATAAAGTCCTCAAACCTCCTTGAAAATTCAGAAATTACCTCGGCTTTTATGCTTTTCGGTAAGCTGTCCTCTTTTGCTCACCTCGGACCACGTGTCATCGTTAAGACTCGTCAAGTGATAGACATGCACGCTGTCGAGTTGAGAGTTTTCCTCGGGAAGGGCGGAACCTTTTGGCTGTGATATGGTCGTGAAGGTTGTGGGAAGACTACTTGGGAAAGTGCTGGGCTTCAGGTTCTGGTTGTTTACTATCCAGAGGTAGGCTTCATGTCATAAGGGGCACTATAAACCTTCACACAGGTCGAATGGATCCTCCAATATGTTCAGAAAGTGAAAATCAGATCAGACTAACAGTAATAAGGTTCGCCAGCGAACTTTAACAAGTCAAGAATCAGAAACATAAGATGGTTTAGGCTTCAGAACTCCTCCCACATGTAAATGAGGTGCTAAGGATTTGCAGTACACAGCTTGCTGAACACTCCTGTGAAGTTGGACCTCCTGACTGAACACAGAACTCCAGATTTTGTTCTCTGAAGTTGCTGTACTAGATTGCGAGCTTTACAGACCCCCTCTGCTTCAGCGGCCGCCCTGAATTACTCAGTAACTCAAATCACTTGAAACTTTTTTGACAGTCGTAGCCCGGCTGACAGTGAATGCAACCATGAAGGTTTGAAGCAATTTCCTCAATTCTGAGGATTCGCAGTACACTCAAAACCCCAAAATCAACAAAAGTGATGCAGTTTTGGCACAATCCGAACTTCAATTGGGCATAACTCCTTGTTTATTGATCCAAATCGATCGAAAATTTCAATGACAGTGCTTGGCTCGACGAGCTCTATCTTCCTGTGCTCTTAGATTTCGCAGTGTTCTCACAAATTGCTCGAAATCTCTTTTAGACCTATGTTTCTAAACTTAGAGTTTTACAAAAGACAAAAATGGACCAATGGGAGTTCATAGCTCCACTTGACTGTCCTTTTGTGCCTTAAACTACCTGGTAACTTATCTACACCATAGGCTACCACATCAAGCCCCCTAGAGTGCCAGCGTAAAACTTAAACTACCTAAAATGACACGCAGCCCCGAAATATAACTTAAATCAGTTAGAAAACGTGCATGGGCGACACGCAAATACAACCCATGAGCTTAAACCCTTATCAACATGGTAATCAACCTACTAAGACTCAAAATATATAACATCATCCAAAAATGGACTTCTCTGAGGTCTTAACTTCACTCAGGGAGACTAACGCCTGACAGAGAAGTGAATCATTTATTATGTGAAATGATTCACATCACGACAACGTCGTCATGTGACACACATCTGATCAACCACGTGTCATTATCACATCCCATCAGCTCAGCTCTAAGTCCATATCAGCAGGTCATCATCTATCAACAACGACATGTTAACAGTCTGCATCATGGACATTTGCCACGTCAACATTTAATCTTAGTTATCAATGTAACATCATAATCACATGCCATGTCAAAAAAAATGTCACTTTAGCCATACATTGCCAGATGTCAGTGTCCCGGCAGTCTCAGATGATCACAACCTGTTTTCTACCATGTAGCATCCATAACAATCAAAATCTTAAATATTTTGAACCTCGTATCTTCTTCCTTGTAGCTCCGTTCACGACAATCCAACAAAATGATTTCGACTTATTCAACAAACTCCACACAATAGTGAAGTCAAAATCACTTTTATGACAAGTTAGAAGAAATATATGTTTGTACTCTCCATGTTGCACCATGAGATCGATCCACGAGACAACATCCATCCCTATAAACATACATATCCTTCGGTATGTGTCAAAAGACAAACAAACAAGGAATGGATTGGCTTCTCCTATAAGCTCTTCTGTCCTCAACCTATCATGATCATAATAGTCCTAGTTATCCTCAAACTCAAACTCTACATCGAGCTCCTCAAGATTAATGTTTCTTTTTCATTGCTTGAAGATTTTGGCTTGTTTGTCAGCAATCAGTACCTTAATCTTTGCTCCGTCTAACTCTCATAATCTATATGTAGCATGATCAAATACTTTATCTACCACATACGATCAAAACCATCTCTTTGAAAACTTCCATAAAACATTGTGATGAATGTCTAGACTGTTGTCATACACAAAAATCCAATCTTTGATCACTCTACGTATTAGTCGATGTTGTCCATAAAATCTAACCTTAATATGCAAGCGTATCTCACTTAACTTATCTAGGCAATATATATATCCTCGATCCTTCGTTCTAGTTGTCAAATTCATACCGCCATAAGTTTCTCTCGTGTTAGGTTATCTCCCAAGATAACACGCTCTATGTCGGTATGTGTTTTTCGATCGATATGATAGACTTTGGACTAATCATGAGCTCCACATGCATATAACTTATCATAGGTATGTGTCATCCGATCTGCCAATAAAGCCAATAATGATATAAGTCGTGGTCATTCTCTTGATTCTTCATTACAAGCCTTCACGAACACCTTCATGATAAGCAAATGTCCACGTTTGCTTTTGGTATTTCTTTCGGGGTTGTATAAAGTTGTTAGTGATAATCCACAACCAAGAACCTCATGTTTTCATATACAAGCTTCACGCAAAAATCTGATACGATATCGTGATGAGATAAACCTTCGAGGTTATCTTGTAGAAGATATTTATCATATGTCACAAATGTATACACATCCATCACATATAATTATTCACTCAAATCCTGCACATCATATATGCATATTCGAGTATATCATACACTTTCCTCATATGAAATGATAATCTATTATACTACTGCTGAAATTCATGGTTTTTTTATTTAAAGAATGTTTGGAAGAAGAGGCTCTTCTTCAGAGGGCTTAAGACCTGATAGGGCACTACCAAGTCTCATACTTGTAATTGAATGTGGTCTACTCTACTCATAACATATTTAATAACATACTAACTACTTATATCTAAACTTATGCTATTTACATGTTTTTGGAGATTCTACTGATTTGTTAGTTTAGAATCCAGATAGATGTGAACGATCTCAACCACCAAGTCAACCAAATGAAAATAATAGTTTGATGCAACCACAAGTACTTTCAGATTCAAGAAACTTGAAACTTCTAAATTTACTAATCGAGCTATGCACTTCAATGATATGCAATGCTGGACAAATCTGCTCAAATCCATCATGGAGTTTGAAATTTGATGTAGATCAGAATAGACTCATTTACAAAATGAAATGCTAGAAGAATGAGCATTTCACCGATTGTTTTTGAAGGGTTATGTAGAAATGTCAAAAACTGAATGTTGTCTATCCTTACGTCTACATATGATGCAATTGCTAAGCAGCTCCTCTCTGAATACTTAGAGCAGATCCAGTGTCAGCTAATCTACTTTGTGCATGTTTTCAATACTAGGAAGACGGAGAAAACTTATAAGCATTGTGGAAGTATGCAAGACTCCCTGAACATAGAAGCAGAACCTACTAACCACGAATTAAAATAAAGTTAAAACAAATGTTTAATGTTTGACCAAACCTTTCCAAACATAAGGTTTGGTCAAATATTAATCCCTTGTATACTCTGAAGATTTGACCTCCAACCCCTTTTGGTTACATAGAGATAATACTAACACCACAGATAAGCGTATATTTATCTGAGGAGCTTTTTATTTTCTTGTTTTATTTCTTCCTCTTACTTGAAAAGGAATATATGGTCACAAGAGTGATGATATCCTTGCTGGTTAGAGCACCAAGAAGGATATCATCACTAGGTATTTATCAGACAAAGAAACACATTACTTACTTCTTGCAAACCATTCTCGCTAATAGGTGGAGACTTGTTATACTAGTGCATCGTATGATCTACACCGTTAATCACTTTTCACCAGTAAGTTGAGATTCTTTGCTTATCTTCAATTTCTTTTCCAAACTGACATTTTATAAAGACAACTGCTCGATAATTGTCATGTCAAGAAGACATACATTTTGCAGTTAATTTCAAATTTTTATTTATCTTCTTTCTTTGTTTATGGGAACCATAAGACTCCTTCTATTCCGTTCTTGCTTTCCCTACTTATGCTCTCTCATGACAACACTTCACAAACTTCTTTATGCTTTCCCTCTGTTAAATTAATGCTTTTTGTTGTTGATTTCTGGCTACTTCCTTTCAGATCCTTATCCTCCTTTCGTGATTCTTCTTTGATGTTCATGTTGTCTTAAGTTTATCATTTTTATTGATTATTTTTAATTTTTATAATTCAGTCAAGATCAAGACTTGTATACAAAGTAGAGTAAATGCAACCCCACGTATCCTGATCTTGGAAGGTTTCCAGTTTTGTTACGTCATACATACGGAATCAAATGAGTTCTTACCTAGAAGTTAACCATCAAGATAATCATCAACTCGGACATGTACCGACATCCTTCTCCTAAGATGAATTCAATTTTCATTGCAATTTATTGACACTTTTTGGAAACAAAATATAGACTTAAGTCTTATTTTATATTGAAAAATCAATAGAGTTAATTTTGATGATACAAAACTATAACATTATAATATAAAATACTCATATATAGTTGATTATCTATAATGTAGTTCACTCCTAACATATGATACTACTTTCTATTTTACGACTGGACCTATCTACATAAATTTTAAATACAATCAATTGTATCACAATAAGAACTTGAAATAGTTTCAGTCTACACGTATATAAAGTTTTTCCGTTTGACTATATAAAAAATTTATTACTGAACTCTTTTTGTAAGAACTAATGCGAAAAGTTTTAACAGCTAGTTGTAAAATGCTCAAGCGTTATATTCAATATCATTTATATAATAATCAATATAATAATTCTTGGAGTTGTTAAATTTTAACGCTCTCAAGATATGCTCTATGGAAGTCTTCTACTTTCGTTAAGATTTGTTCTGAACATATCTGGATGATGTTCAGAGCAACTGCATATATATTCACCTCCTACATCTTTCGACGGAGGAGGTAAATATCCAGGCGTTTAATTTAGTATCTAATTTTTTCGATAAGAAGAGTTAGATATTAAATTAAACTCTGCATAATTTAATGTATTCATGAGTATAGCTTACCGGATTTGTATTTTCTGAAGCACGGAAGACGAGTCAGAACTTATGGTTTATCTCCTACTCTCCCCGTGTTTTCAAACATGGATTAACAAATAAGTTTTATAAAATATTTTAATTAGTTATATTTACTTATTATATATATATATATATATTCTTGATAACATTAAACGAAAAAAAGTTCCCAGAGTTCATCCAGCATGCATATTTTCTTTGTTGTTTGAGGTTCAACTTGTAACCTTTTCTTCGTGTAACAGACTCGAACCGAGAATCGGTAATTAAACCGGGTTAGCTGAAGCCCACGTTCCCCTATTATGAGACAGTGGGAAATTGGTCTACGGAAAATGAAGCCCAAGACCTGACCATTACATGGTGGTATGCAAGTTTGTCTAGGCAGCGAGGATGAATGGGTCTTAGGTTGCAAACTAGTTTTCTTTTGTCCTCAGCTTAGTTCAGCGTGAACCATAGGGACCAACGAAATACAATGGGTCTCCGAAAAAAATTAGATCTAGTATATGGGTAAGCAAAGTAATCTTGTGTGATATTAGTAGACTTCTGAGAGAAGGAGAGCTTCAAGGTTAAGAAATAGACTACTTCATATAGACAAAGACCTAACGGCCAGCGGGGGAGTGGATTGTGGAGTCCAGAACCCCATTAAGGAGACCCTATACTTGGGAGGAGAATAAAGAGAGTAAAGCGGAGGGCTCGCATCATTAGAGAGAGGAGAGGTTTGTGGAAGTTGGAGGTGCAAGGTGACTTGGGGGACCAAGAGTTGGCTAGGCGATATCCAAGGTCCAGTTCACAATTTTAACCGTAGGGTTCCAAAGAGACTAGAGTGGTGCTTAGTTGAGTTATGTACGGTCCGGCATGAGTTGGCTGGGTTGACCGAGGGAACTGAACCGTGGACTAGACATCCTTTTGCTTGGACCCATTGTATGAGTTGTTGTCTATCTTACTTCATAATCTAAGTGTGCTTTAAAAAGAGGGAAAAAGTAGAAAAGAAGAAATAATCAAGTCTAAACGTGCTCATACTATTGTTGCTCAATCGATTCTTTATATGCCAACGTAGCCATGTGGTGTGCTAAGTTGAGGATTGTTGTCAGAAACAAACAGATATCAATTTCACTTGCTCACCAGACTGTAACATAGTTGTGGTTAGCTAGCTGCATCCTCTGGAAGTTTTGGGTTGAGGGTTTAACTTTTGCTCAAATAATAGAGTGTCAAAGGTTCCACGATAAACCTCCTTGTGTCATCGTAAATAGTTTTGTGAGATATTAGAGCTGCTCAAACTTAGCAGTACGGCTGTAAGGTAATCCACGTTCTATTTTCTACGCAGGGTAGATGTGAAATTGTTTTACCATCAACAAAGATGTACATAAACATTTCACATCTATGGACGTTATTTCTGTAAGGTTGTTTGCTTCTAAACCGATAATCGTAAATAATGATATTTTATCTGTTAAACTAAATGAATTATACAGTAAAATTTTAAAATAATTAACAATAAATTATACTGCAAACCGTAGTGAAAGCGTTATCTTGTTGTAAGATATGTTTGATGTTAAGTATATATTTTTTCTGCTCAAACTCTCTTTAGTTAACTACTAAATTTAAACCAAGTTTGATCAAGATTCATAACATAGATTAATTACCCCTCATGCTAATTACAAATGCTTTATAATATCCTCATGACTGTATTCCCATTTTTCGTTTATACTTTAGTTCAATGCTTACGTATGTTTACGTATGACATTAACTTGCGCAGAAAATTGTACATTATTGGATTTAAAAAAGTCGTCCTGAATCCTACAGAAAACAAACATGCTATCTTTTGATATAACCGGGCCGGCCCCCACGGGAATACTCCTGATATCATCACATTAGCAGCCGTAGTACGACATTTTCCACTAACCCTGACATCTCTTGTATTTCTGGTTTTTGGCTTCAAAGTTAACTCCCCTTTTCATGTCTGACACTCCCTATTGTTGATATTCGGTAGCATAGCTATACGTCGATTGTGGAAATAGAAAAGGAAAGTGAGAAATTTTGACGTGTAACAAAAAGATAAACCAACAACGGATCAAGTTGTGGTGAAAACCAGAAATGAAAAAGGAAGAGGATAAATCAGTGACGAAAACCAGACAGTAAAAAGAAATAGAGAGAACAGACTAATAGAGTCGTTATGAAAACCAGAAAAGAGGAAAAAAGAAGATAAATCTCGAAAGTCTCTAACGCGTTGTCCTGCACTTCCATTGCAAGTGAAACTCATTGTTATGGTGCTGATAATCTTCATTCCAGTTGTGCTAATAAAACATGTCAAAACTAAAACGAAGATTTTCTACCGGCAAGAAGGGAAATGATCGTGGTTTCTTCAATGTGAACTTTGTCTAAAGTCTTCGATCGATCAGCAGGTGTTATCTCGCTATAAGTGTTTATTTTTAATCAAAATTATGATTTGGAAAAAATACTTAATAGAGAAGGCCCCGGCAGTTTCATGCGGGTATATCCGGATGTAACCATAAAAAACGTCCGCGAACTCTTGCCGCAGCCGTAACACTTGCACGCGGGGGAAGAATATTTCCCAAGAATTCCAGCATTGACACGCCCTAATGTTAGACTTCGTCCAGACATTTCCTTCTGCCACCATATACCACTTGTGATATATGACAAGTGTACTTGTGAGAAAAAGACTTTCCACCTTAGCTCACCTTCCAAAGTCGTTTCCAGCTTCGGTCTGAAGTCCTCGCACGCAGTGAGTAAATTTTGCTTTCAACAATAATTCTACTTCCGATACTTGACGAGAATTATAGCATCATTCGGTTTATCTGTTTCAAGTTCTATGGCGAGTTTTCATTCAACTCATGTACACATAATTTTTCCCTTGAGATGTACACATCCAGGAAAGGGTTAAAAAATTTTAATGATGAAGGGTAAGGACATACATTACGTTCTCACAGACTGACGCGTCTTGAGAATTACTGTTTCTCGCACTTATATCCTCAACAATGGATCAGACCAGTCTTCTCATATGGTTATATTTGTTATATGTTATATTTGGGGAAATTCTCGAGAACACTTGCTGCAACATTTATCGGGGTTGGTTAGCTTCAATTATTTTTGAATAAATTTAGTTGTTTTATTAATTTACTAGGTCAACTTTTATAACATTTACACATTTTCCGAAGAGATACGATAGGACATGGGGAAGGATATTTTGATTTTACCCGCGATCTTCAATTTCCAAAATTCGCATTAGGGCGAAGTTACGACTGAAATTCTATGATAGAGATATCTTTGGAAAGCAAACTCTCCTTGCTGGTTTCGTTAAGATGGTTTCCTCCTAACGGTATAATTTACCAGCCGCATTCCACCTTCGTCAGGTTCACAAGTGCGGCATTACCTTCCAGTCACAACACACGATGGCCAACCCTGTGGGTCCTTTCCACAGTTTATGTGCAGTCTGACATACGAAAATCAGTTTCAGCAGGAGTTAAGTAGCCCAGAGTGATTCGGAGTAACAGCCAAATTCGCGACAAATGATGGAACGTAATACCAAGAAATTAGGCTGAACTTCGACTACATTTAAAGATTCGTCCTTCGCACGAGTTTCAACTTGTTCTCGCCTGCCGTCAGATTTCCTACTACGTTTACCTTACTCCAAGAGCGTCATTTTAGGTGAAGCACAAGCAGTGCTCAGATATCTTTGCTACTGTACTGCACGGGCGTCAGTACCTACTTTGACTTGTTGTCTCCTTCCGAGATTCCGCCTCAAGAGGATACTCCACGAGGCAAAGATGTGGAGCACGATCCTTCGATCGTTTCAGTCGAATGGTTAGGGGCACTGCCCAGACCACTCGGGGATAAAGTACGTCACCAAACAGGAAGAATTACAAACAAATACTTCAGATCGATCGGAGGCAACAACAAAAATCGCACCTGGATAGACCTAACATAGAGATCACAATCACACCTGCACGCTCGTAGAAGGGGCATAACAAAACGAGTCAGATATGTAGTGGTATGAAATCCATGTGACATTTCTGCCAGGGAAACTAACTTTGTACCACTGTCGGTTCAAAGTCCATATCCGCATCACATTTATATACCCGTGTGCTCAGAAGGAGCATCGGATAGGTATCAGCAGAAGTGAGGCTCAGGTACCGAATCGAGCAAGACCCATCTATGCAACCACACAGATTACGGCAGGCTATATTCAAAACCACCTACCCACACCTTTGATGCATAATATAGAGTCAGCGTATCACAGCCTCTGTTACATCATCGAATTCAGACAGGGCGCAGAAACGAGGTTTACGGATAGAAAAATACACTGCGTAATATTGCTCACCAACAGAACAGTAGTCGAACCCGCTCACAATTCCTTTGGCCTCAGACTGTCCTAGTCTCTAAGTGTGTATCCGCATAGCATTACGCTCGGGAACCATATTTTAGTATGCATCATCGGCCACGCTCCCTACCATTCTCTACTAAGCGCTGAATCGTTTTCCGACTTATAACTAGGAGTTCTGAGTCAGAATCGTAATACCAGATCCACATGACTATTCAGATAGGGATAACTGATTTGGAAGTAAACTCATCATCCTCAAAACTCCAGCTACGTCAGAAACTAGATCACGGAGATAAAACCTGCTCTGTTGATCTGCTACTTGCCACATAGAACGATAATTGAGATTGTAATCTAGACGCGTCACACCTCCCCAACCGACAGCACGACGATTCGGCTTCGGCATTGCATACTTCACCTAGAAAAGTTCTCAAAGCCCTCCTAGTGCTCTATGCTCCACTCTACCGTATATGCGAATGCCACTGAAATGCATCCCAGATAAGGTTCACTGACTCACGGCCGAGTGAGTGAAGGGTAAACATGAAAGCTGCTTCTCGACAGAGCTTACAAAACCCTAACCTAATTCGAAAGTCCTTCGTCTGCCGACCGAAATATTGTACACTAAACTACCTACACCTCTACACCTGCGGTAGAAGGCCAGATACGATCAGCTTCAACTGCCCAAGAGGAAGGCCTCTTTATATCGAGGAGTCCGGAGCTCAACGTCCAAGAGGGGCCGAGAGAGAGAGAGAGAGAGAGATTCTAAAACGCAGCTCACGATCTGCAGCTCGTCAACTTATCCTCGTTATGTTCCCTAAACCCTAAACCGCAAACGACTTGGAGTTCATTGCGGGTCTTACCAAAGCCAGGAAACTCTGGTATCAGGATCTGCAGCTCGTCAACTTATCCTCGTTATGTTCCCTAAACCCTAAACCGCAAACGACTTGGAGTTCATTGCGGGTCTTGCCAAAGCTAGGAAACTCTGGTAATGGAAACATGGTCCCAAGGTCGGCCGGCGACGGACGCCCTAAGCTTCGGAAGCTTCATTCCAAATTTACTCGGATCCAAAATACAGAGCCACAATCAGAGTTTGGAAATGATTATGGCATGAGTTCAGGTGATCTAGACAAAAAGTAAGTAGCTAAGAGTTCGACAGAATGATATGCATGAAAGCTAGATTTTTAGGACAGGGAAGGGAAAGGACAATCCGCATACCTCAGAAACAAAATCTCGAGGCGTTATTGGCATGGACTATTACAGGACGTTGTCATGGAAATATGAAGGTACGCATATGCATGCGCGGTCAATTTCAGAAAACTTTCGATTATTGTTTAATAAAACATATATAAATATTACACATAAACTCTAGACTTAAGTAATTTAAAGATAACATAATTTATAAATACTGTATGTTATCCAAACCGAGAATTCTGGAGAGATATAGAAAAACCCATACGGTAAGTCTATCTAGACTCGCTTCCAAAAGTATTCAGGAACCTTAATACAAAACAGTAATGATTTAATTGTAAGATTGATTTGTTACCTAACACTTCTTGGCGAAAGGGTTAGGTACTAATATAATAATTAAATTAATTATATTTATTATTACTTGACCTTTCGAGTGAGGGAAGGGAGAGGAGAAGCAATAAAACAGGGACAAAATTCTGGATGTGTACTTGTTATGGTCGGAACGGTTGGAGTCAAACTTGGTTCTTGTAGGAGAAAAATATTGTTTGCTTTGTGCTATAAAGGAATATATAAATATGCAATTTGAATACAAAGAAAGTAGTACACAAAATAAATTTTATTCTAAGTGTTAAATCTAATTTCAAAGAAATGGAGATCTGGACATAACCTATAAGAGCAGCACGTATAAACATGCTTTCGAGGAGAATTAATTCAGAGTTTGAGTTCACATCACGATATTGATTTTCATTTTAGCATTCACTGTGTCGAACCATTTCGGTGGAAAGGCAATAAATTAATGAGCATCCCATCATGTGAATATATATACATCCAATCTAATATATATTATAGCTCTTCTTTGCATATTACAAAGTTCTAATTTATGATTACTTTTTGTTGCTGAACCAGTTTGGTCATCAACTAATTAATAATATATAGTTTTTCTTCATGGGTGATGAGTTAATTTATCTGAAATTCTAAGCATATCAAGCAGAATCTGTATTACGTTCTTGGTGGCAGTGAGCCATATACATCTGTAGATTACAAATGTACATTGCTCACTATATATGAAGAGGATAGTGATACTACATGAGGTACCATGTACCAAAGATAGAGATATCAATAACTGATCTTGTCCAATCTCTTATATACGACATATTAAAAAATGGATACAGTTTAGGGATTGCTCTATCAAATATCATCGTATGGAGGTCAGCGTCAGTTATAGATACAGATGTCAGATTTTTCAAATTAGACTTTTATTTGCTATTTTTAGTTTTTGAAACACCACATGATAACTCAACAAAGGAAGACTTAGATTATCTTTATATTTTTAGTTTAGGTTTTGCATCTTGTAATGCCTTCCTCTGTTCTTTGATGGCTGGGAGTGGTGTCTCAGAGGTGTGTAGGTGTTTGTGTTGGGAGTTATAAGAGCTTGCGCGTCTTATGCCTCTTTGTTAAACACAAGAGCTACTTGCTAGTTAGTTCTAGGAGAGAGTCTGAGGATCTAGGAGTAGCCAAAGAAAGGAGTCAAGCATGGGTTATAACTCTTATGCGTAATATTGAGTCTATCTTCCTCAATATTAGATTTTATATATGCATGTCTTTTGTGGATCTTTCATGTATATTTCTTAGTATCTATGTATTTGCTTGGAAGTCAACTATGTGTGCACCGGGCTGTGGGTGTGTTAATCATGCAAGGAAGGGAGAGAGAGCAAAGAGGAGTTGCGAGTTTGTACAATATGATTCTAAGTATCAAGAGTGTTGTTAAGCCAACATCATGTTCAGTCAAAAAGAGTGGCAGGTGTAAGGACAGATTACCAAGAGGAAAAGTATATGTTGAGAGGACTGTCACACACACCGAACCTTGATCTATCCACCCACTCAACATGGTGAGTGAATCATCAATCAACATACAAAAGAATCATAGAGTCAACACAAGAGTCTACTGATGAGAACCTCATCATGTTGAAAATCTATCATTCTAATGTACATAAAGAGGTAGCAAGTAGACTCAAAGAGAGGGGAGATAGTGAGGAGTTATGGGAAGTAAAAACAGCAATATTGGCTTTCAAAGGTTCACACTTGAAACTAGTGATAGGGGATGTTGTCGAGATGAGAGTCTCTCAAGAGAAGCGGAACCTTTAATTGTGATCGATAATAGAAAGTTGAAGTGAATGTCTAAGATTTTGCACAGACCGTGGAGCCAAACTAAAGTTCTTGGTGATGCTCAAGGACTTGAGATCTACTCTTCTGTCGATTTTTGTCTCAAATCGAACTCCTCAGTAAGTTGCACACAAATCCGCAAAATGTTTATAGTCAACTTGTAAGCTGGAGCTTTCTCTTTCTCTTGAGGAGTAAATCTCATCTCACATACCATGTCACGTCAGTTTGACACCCCGGCTAGGTTGACCGAGTGCGGAATGACTAATCTCGGTAGGTGTCGCAACCATCAGTCTCAAGGTCAGACGCAGACGCGGACAATAAAATCTTAGTGGACTTGCGTTAGGTTGTGAACGCTGCGAGTAGGACTGAACGGCTTGGCCGGAAAGTCAGGTTAAGATGAACCTTAAGTGGTTCTCTGAACCAAGGTTGGAACATTGGGTTAGGGTCTACCCCAAGACGACCCCAGACGAACGTTAACATAAGAGGGGCAAGTCTAGAAACGGGCCACAAGTTTTTAGAAAATAGCTAAGTGTTGGAGCTCCAGCGACGTTTTACGTCGTGGACGGAGCTCCACGAGCCGAGTAAGATATCATTGGAAAGGTCTCGCCGAGAGCTTTCCAGTGATATACAGAACTCCTCGAACTGATGTTTGAGCTGAGAATTATGATCGATCCCGTGATCTGGTTGTGATATAATTTTCAGGGACCAAAGAGGAGGGCGGGACCGCGGATCTCCAGAAGAATATATGAAGGGGGCTCGATGCCTGGGTGGCCTAGGACGAGTCACCCGACCCCAGGGTTCAGCGGGCGGACTCTTGGGGCATGAGGTGATGGTTGGGCCGGTTCTAAGGCACGTTCTAGTCCAGACTTGGACGTCGGGACTTGGGAACGATCTAAGGGCTGGGACAAGACTAGGAAACGAGACGGCGGTGTCGCGCTACTTGGCGGCTACATGTTATATTTCTACTCCGACGCTTGAGTTTAGTAGTTCTAGAAGTTAGCTCATATTACTTCTAGTCCTTTATGTATATGTTTGACACCTTTGCATACAGTGTTAACACTATTTTGAGTCTTACTAGGTTGATTACCATGTTGATAGGGCTTAAGCTCATGGGTTGTATTTACCACGTGGATTAGGGCACTAAAGGACAGCCAAGTGGAACTATGAACTATCACTGGTCTGTAAGCCGGCCTGTTTCTCACCCAGGGGTACCTCAGATGACTAGGATTACTAGTGCACCTTAATTACAAAGATTCTATCATACCCATGCTCACTTCACTCAACACTCTGACCCGTATGGTCACATCGGTCCCTCTAATAGCGTTCCTGCAAACAAGTTCTAACCCCGCCCTCCACATTGCATCACATAGTACTCAAGGACTCCCAAGGTCTCCAATGCTCACTTTACTTATAGACAGGAAAATGAGAGTGTCTTCCACCTTCTCAACTCCTCCTTATATACTCTACAACTTCTTACCGTGGTAACTTTCACTAAGTTACGTTACCTCATGGTAAATGCGCAATCCAAAATAGTAAAACTTCTAAAGGCTACTAAGCCTTTAAGAATAGCACACACATTACTTGTTCTACTTTACAAAAGTAAGAGATTCTTCTACTTTAGCTTTTGTAAAGTGTTAACTTTCCACCCTATCCAATCGGAAGACGACAACAAACTAATACGTCTTTTGAGGAGCATCTTTAGATCTTTGTGCATGACTTTTCATCATGCATCCAATCAGCGATGGTCAACAAAATTACATACTTTTGAGAAGCATATTTAGAGCTCCGCACTTGTCACATAGTGCCACAGTGGAACCTCTAATAGTTTCCTCAACTTAGTTATAACTATCTCAACTAGTTATGACTACTTTTGATCACTCTAGATTTAGATCTTCGAACTAGAGTAACTTATAAGATAGTCATACCTAATGAAATTTATATAAGCACGCACACAAATAATGGGATACTTGTGGTGTGACATTTCCTCAACTTAGTTATAACTATCTCAACTAGTTATGACTACTTTTGATCACTCTAGATTTAGATCTTCGAAATAGAGTAACCTATAAGATAGTCATACCTAATGAAATTTATATAAGCACGCACACAAATAATGGGATACTTGTGGTGTGACATTTACCCCCAGACTTAATTTTCACTCCGTCCTCGGAGTGAAGTATCACGTTGATGAAACTTCTTCAGCTTGTCGTGGTTCACTCGGTCGAAGAACGTACCACTCCTTTCTTGAAGATCATAGGTGTCATTACTCCACACTTTGGAGATGATGAAAGGCCCAAAATATCGACGTAAGAATTTCTTTTGAACTCGCTTGTGCCTAATAGCATCCCATAACATCACCCACTCACCCTTTTGAAATGGCTGTAACTTCGTTTTGTTCTTCGCCAACCGCTTGTCATAGCTCTTCTTCTGTTGTAGCTGGGCCATCTCAATGCATTGAGATGCGTCGTCTTTATTCTCCTCCAGCTCCAACAAGGTTCCTCCTCGCTCTTTCTCAGCTATTGGACCACCCTTTCTCTTCAATCCAGCTTGCAAGGTTTGAAAGGTGGTTAGGTCGAACTAGATTGGTAATTTGGATTCCAACCCATACACCATCTTGAAAGGTGAATATCCCGTAGACGTCTTCACTGTTGTTCGATACTCCCATAGAACCGCATGAAGACGCTTGTCCCAGTTGTGTTTGGCCCCTTCCATGTCAGCATCCTTTGCTAACATCTGACACAAGGTAAAGTTTGTCCTCTCTACCAAACCGTTTGAACTAGGTTTATATGAAGTAGTAACCCTCTGAGAAATGGAGAAGTGGGTGCACATAGCAGTAGTCATACCACTCACAAATTCTCGACCCCTATCAGAAACTAACTCCAAAGGACATCCAAACCTAGTTATGATCCGTTCGTACAGAAATCTACCCACCTCAACTTCTCCAATAGTTACAAGAGGTCTAGCTTCTACCCACTTCGTAAGATAATATGTGGCTACAACAATATACTTATTGTTGCGAGGGGTGCGATTCAGAGGCCCAACAAAATCTATTCCCCATTTCTCGAAAGGTCTAAGAACCGGAATAGATCTAAGAGGAGTGGAAACACTAGATTGGATAGCGAAAGCTTGACAAACATCACAGGTTTTACAATACGTCAAGCAATCTCTAAACATCCCCCTCCAGTGATATCCCGCGTCGAGTATCTTATGAGCCGTCAACTTGCCTGCAAAATGTCCTCCACATACTGGACCGTCATGGAATTCTTCCATGAGTCGTAGAGACTCCTCCTTGCTCGCAGCTCTTCTCAGGACCCCATCAACTCCTTCACGGAATAACACACCTTCCACCACCGAGTAAGGTTGACTTCGTTTCACCAATGCCTTCTTCTCTCTGGTTCGCATCCCATCTGGATAGACACCTTCCGTAACAAAATCCCAAATTTCTTGATATTCTATTGGTATAATAGAGGTGCTCAAGACCATCAAATCTTCGTCATGAAAGGTGTCATCCACCGGCTCCTCTCCATCGCCATCGTAAGCTCTAGATAACAAATCTGCATTCGCGTGTTTCTTCCCTGGTCGATCACAGATCTCATAGTCGTACTCTGACAATAAGAGCTTCCACCTTGCTAATCGTCCTTCGACCATAGGTTTATTGAAGATGTACTTCAATGTCTTATGATCTGTAACGATAGTGAACTTGCCTCCTATGAGATAATGTCAAAATTTTCTCAAAGCATAGATCACTGCTAATCCTTCTCTCTCTGTCACAGAATAATTTCTCTCTGCCTTGACCATTTGCCGACTAGCATATGCGATAGGATGATCTCTACCTTCAACATCATACTGACTTAAAGTACATCCTACTGCTATATTTGAAGCATCCGTATATAGAATAAACTGTTTATTCCAATCGGGCTTAACCAAGATCGGAGCTAAAGTAAGAGCTTTCTTCAGTTCCTCAAAGGCGGCTAGAGCTTCTTCATCTCCTAAAATCAACACGTAATCTACCCCCTTCTTCAGATATACAGTCAAAGCATACGCTTTATGTGAGAACGAGAGTATAAACCTTCGATAATACCCCACCATACCTAAAAACTGTCGTAGCTTAGTGAGAGTACTAGGAAAAGGGAGCTCTAAGATCTTCTGCACCTTCTCTGGATCAACGGCAATGCCGTCCTTGGATATGATATGACCCAAGAGTAACCCTTCCTCACACCCAAAAATACATTTCTCCGGATTGAGAGATGCATTTGTTACATCTAAACATTCTAAGACCTTCACAAGGTGCTCAAAATGCTTCTCCTTACTCCCGTAAACACAAAAGTCATCTATAAAATCTCTCACAAACTTTCATAAGAAAGGTTCGAACACTTTGTTCATAAACCTTTGAAACGTCGTAGGAGCATTACGCAGACCAAATGGCATGACTCGAAATGCAAACGTACCCCACGGAGTAGTGAAAGTGGTCAAGTGTTGATGTTCTGGTGCAATTTTGATCTGGTTATATCCGCTATAACCATCTCCAAAGCTGTACCATTCGTTTCCCGCCACTTCTTCCAAGATCTCGTCAATGAAAGGTAGAGGATAATAATCCTTCTTTGTGACCGCATTGAGCTTCTTGTAATCAACACACACCCTCAATTTGTCATTTTTCTTCTTTACGATCACAATAGGTGATACCCATTCAGAATGCTTCACCTCGTAAATGAACCCAGCAGTGTGCAGCTTCTCGATCTCTTCTTTCACCAGATCCGCAATTGGAGGACTCACTCTTCGTTGCTTCTGTCGCACCGGTTTGACTTCCTTCTCTAACTCGATACGGTGTTGCTCCAGTGTGACCTCCCTCAAATCCTTGTAACTAAATGCAAATACATGAATGTATTTGCGAAAGATCTCTTCGAAACAACTCTTCTCCTCTTTAGTAACCTTCGATCCATAACGTAAGGTGGTAATTCTTCTCTCCACCTCCTCGGGAGTCAACGATTCTTTGTCTCTATCTCTTTGCACTTCCGGAGAAGGAAAAAGATCCACTACGTTCACACCCACATTTCGTTCTTCTCTCTCCTCTTCTGACGATGTATTTTCAGATTCTGAATCTGAAGAATTGGTACCTACATCAGAAGTAGTATCGACAACTTCTAACTCCCAGTAGTCCGATGTGGGTCGATCCGATTCCGACGTCCCAACTTGATCTCCGAGCAATGGAACTTTGATCCGGTGGTGATTCGGTCCGATGCGTAAATAACCTTTGTGTCAGTTATCCGTTGCATGTACTGCTCGAAGCCAAGGTCTTCCGAGTAGCATTTCATAACTTGACTCTTTCAAGATTTGAAATGTCATGTTTACTTGCACTCCCATTACTGACACACAAACTCTCTCCAGCACTCCCAATGGTCTAACTCGCTGTCTGTTAGCCATACCCACCGTGATACTAGAAGGACGAGTTGGTACTAGATCCAACTTCCTCATGAGTCGTTCTGAGATGGCATTTACTGCCGATCCTCCATCGACAAGAACATCTGAGACATCTCTCCCATTGATACGAGCCTCTACTTTTGATGCCTTGTTGCACACCTCTCCTTCACTAGCATCTAAAGCACTCACACCGACAGTAGAAGGATTTACCTTCTTCTTCCGACCTCGTCGGGAGCTTAGACCGCTACGAAGTTCTTTCCTCACCGAAGGATTCAGAGCAATCAACTGTCCCACAGTAATGTTTGCTCGTTGCTTACCCACATCTTCCACCACATTGTATTTTGATTGCTCCATCGAAATTGTGAAATCAGTATTTCCCAATTTCTTCCGCCGTTCTTTGGTTTTTGAAGAAGATTTGCTACTCCGAGTATTTTGACTTGGAGAATCTTCCATCACGACTGGTTCTCCCTCGTCGAAATGCGTCCTCATCCTCTTCCTCTCTTGAGCCAATAGCTCTACAGATTGAAAACCTTCTCGGACATCTCGTGGCTCCAAGATGTCAATGCATGCTACACCCTTGTCCTTGCTTTGTGAAGTTGAAGCTCCATCAGCCGTTCCACCATTACAACTTGGACAATTACGTTGGAAATGTGATCCTCCACACGTAAAACATCCTTGGTTCGTGTAGTTACTTGGTGATCCTTGCGGTGTCCACCTCTAGACTCATAGTTCCCATAACCTCGTGAGCCTCCTCCAACATTTGGAATGCGGTGTTGCAACAAATTCACCATATTGATTTTCAAATCCGCCAGAGACTCTGTCAAACTTTTCAACTCATCACGAAAGTCGAGAGTAACAGATCTAGATGGTACAGTGACTGTAACCGCACTAGTGGGAGCTATCGGAGTCAGATTCTGAAATCGAACAGTCGGAACACTCGCAGGCGTCAGAGTAGGCATGCTCGGCCTTTACACATCTCCACATGTTGCCCCAACAGTCATTGGTTGCAAGTCGTCTCCATCCAGACTCTCTTCCATCCTGGTTGCGATCTTCACTGCATCAGCCTTCGAAGTTGGTCTCTCATGCCGCACTTGTGTTCGAATCTCCGACCTCAATCCTCCGATAAAATTCTTTGTGAGCATTGCTCCAATGCCCACCATCGTTGGTTCTACTACATCTCCACTCTTTCGTAAAACCACCCGAAACTTTTGTTCTAATTTCTCCACCCTCTCGGCGTAAGTCCTTACTTTCTCTTTCTCTCCTTGTTTGAGGTAAGTTACCTCTACCATTAACTTCTCGTAACTTTCATCGGGAAGAAAAGTTTCAATTAAGGCCTCCGTCAATACTTCCCAAGTATCAACTGGAGTCCCCACTACGCTTCTCTTCTTCCTATCCTCATACCATGTCAATGCAGAATTCTCAAGAAATTCAGGTATCAACCCTACCCACTCACTCTTCTTTCGATCTCCATTGCCAATGCATGCTCTTTTGAAGTCCCTCACAAATCCTTCCACGTCTTCTCCATCCTTTCCGTAAAACACCGGAAGTTTCCCCATTCTTCTCTTCTTTTCTTCTTCTTACTCAAGGAACTGCTTGCGGATGTGAAGATCGCACTTCACCGCAATCCACAATTTCTCCGTTGAGCTCTCTCCTCTCCAAAGGTTCGAATAAGTTTGACCCTCATGGTCATCTTATCTCTCGTGTGACAGACTATCTCCATCCTCGCTAGAGGTCTTCACTCGTTCCGTTTCTACACTCAACCTTCTCTCGAGACCTTCGGCTACAGTTTCTAGCAAAGCCACCACTGCGCTACACTCGTGCTCAACTGGAATCTCGTCCACTCCACATCTAGGACAAAAGGTTGTAGGGTCAATGACGCCTTGTCTAGGGGAAGAAGGATCTATGTGTAAGCTTAAGTCGACCAACCCTCTTCGCTCACGCAAAAGTCTATTCTTCGTAGGACACTTGCTCACTTTATGTCCTTCTTCTCCACACAAAAAGCACCTCGAGTTCTTCTCCTGGTTCTTACGACTACTCTCTGCTTCTTCCTCAAATTCTAGTCGAAATTCTCCTTTCGCCAGATCAGCGGTAACTATCACCGCATAGCCTTGAGGGATCTTGCTCAACCTCAATTTCCACTCTTGCTGTCCTTCCATGACGATGATCCGTCATAAATCTCTCTCGCTCTATAGTTTGTTTGACACTTTTGATCACTCGACTATCTTCTCGCTTAGCAATCTCTCACATTACTAAGTAGAAGTTTAACTTGTCAACCTTGAGCCTCAGAGATCGAACATACACTCTCAAGAATTCTGAAATTCTTTCACTCTTTTACTTCAGCAAGCGATATAACAGCTTTGACCCCCCTTCGCTTCGAATGCCATAACTCCAGTTCTACTCGATCAATTCACGCATGATTTGGGTGCCTAGATAGCTTATCTTGCAAGCTATCAGCATGGAAGATTTCAAAGTCTAACTCTAAAAACTGAAAATATGAAAATGACTGTAAGACCACTGCTAGTGTCTGCTAACTGCTGAAGATGTTATTTGTAGGTATAGGTGTGTGGGAAAGATCACTGCAGATAGGGGTGAGCTGGATTCACACGAAGCAGTTGAGTTCTTCAAACGATTGGGAATCAAGTTGACGTTAACCACAGCTTACAATCCTGAAGGGAATGGCAAGAGCGAACGAGGTCATCCGCCAATCATCAAAGCTTTGGTAAAAGCTTGCAAGGGTAAGATCCGTGAATGGCCTAGACTGCTATCATTTGCTTTGTGGGCAGATCGTACAACTCATAGTATCGTTACAAGTTACATGCCAGCAGAGTTGATACTAGGGCAAAAACCTGTGATGCCGATTGAGGAGGTTGTGTCTACTTGGAATGTTTTGCCATGGGAAGATGGTAGAAGTACGGAGGATCTTCTTGCATTAAAGATCCAGCAGTTAGAACGGAGACCTGAGGATGTTGCCAAAGCTCTGGAAAGGTTGAAGACTGCTAGAGAGAGAAACAAAGGCAGATTTGATAGAACGCATAGATTACGACCCAAACCAGTTAAAGAAGGTGATTGGGTGTTAGTCTATGATAGTAGTCTTGATAATCCACATAGCACTATCAGAAAGTTCTCCAAGAGATGGTTTGGACCTTATGTGGTGTTAGAAGTTTATGATAATGCCACATACTCCTTGAGAGAGTTAGATGGTGCAGTGCTCAAGATACCAGTCGCAGGAAAGAGAATCAAGCTCTTTAGAAGGAGAGGGGGGGATCAGAACGTTGCAGAGTTTGCAGAGGATGAAGCTAAAGACTCAATGCAGGTTGAAGATGAGTTTGAAGCCGAAGCTGAAGAGTCTTGATCTGGATGGCACATACCGGAGGATGTGCAGGTTCAGAGGGGGTGGATGTCGCGCTACTTGGCGGCTACATGTTATATTTCTACTCCGACGCTTGAGTTTAGTAATTCTAGAAGTTAGTTCTTATTACTTCTAGTCGTTTATGTATATGTTTGACACCTTTGCATACGGTGTTAACACTATTTTGAGTCTTAGTAGGTTGATTACCATGTTGATAGGGCTTAAGCTCATGGGTTGTATTTGTGTGTCGCCCATGCACGCTTTCTAGCTGATTTAAGTTATTTTCGGGGCTGTGTGTCGTTTTAGGCAGTTTAAGTTTTATGCTGGCACTCTAGGGGGCTTGACGTGGTAGCCTATGAGTGTAGATAAGTTACCTGTTAGTTTAGGGTACTAAAGGACAACCAAGTGGAGCTATGAACTCCCATTGGTCTGTTTTTGTCTTTAGTTTAACTCTAAATTTAGAAACAGAGCTCTAGAGTGGAGTTCGAACATTTGGTGAGGGATCTTCGAAATCTGAGAACACAGGAAGAGGGAGCTCGTCGTGCCAAGCACTATCAGTGAAATTTTTGCTCGATTTGGATCAATAAACAAGGAGTTATGCCCAATTGAAGTTCGGATTGTGCCAAAACTGCGTCACTTTTGTTGATTTTGGGGTTTTCGGTGCCAATTGCAGCAGAATTGAGGAAATCACTTCAAAACTTCGTGGTTGCGTTCACTGTCAGGAGGGCTACGACTGTCCAAAAAGTTTCAGATCATTTGAGTAACTGAGTAATTCAGGGCGGCCGCTGAAGCAGAGGGGGTTTGAAAAGCTCTTAATCTAGAGCAGCGACTTCAGAGGAGGAGATCTGGAGTTCTGTGTACATTCAGGAGTCCCAACTTCACAAGGATGTTCAGCATCCTGTAGACTTCAAATACTGTGAGAAGATTTGAAATTCATGGAGCCAATTCTATGTTCTAGGTCAGAATAGCTGTCTAGGTACCAGAAATTGCCATAATTCTCTTATTCAGAACTTTTCTGTCAACATCTCGGTGCTAGAATTCAATCTCAAGCTGAAACTTCGTGTGTGTGTTCAGTAGTACCTCATTTACATGTAGGGGAAGTTTAGAAGTCTAAACCTTCATAGTTTTCTTCTCTTTGTGTGTCAAAGTTCACCGCTTAAACCTATTACTATTAGTTTAACCTAAATTTCGCCTTTTGAGCATATCAGAGGATCTAACACTCCTGTGTGAGTGTTTATAGCTCCTGTTGTGACCTGAAAGCCAACCTCTTGAGTAAACAACCACAGCTAGAAGCCCGGCGCTTTCCTAGGTAGACGGATCACACTCCGACATACTGTTTTTTTGATGAACTCGACGTGAAACACTTAGGGTGGGAGTTTTCTTGAGAGTGTTATAGGATCAGATATCATAGCCAACCAAGGATCGTCAAGTGGAGGTGCTGCTGCTGCTCAGCAACCTGTTCAGTTGGATGCTGCTAAGATGAAGATGTTCCAAGCTTTTTTCATGTTTATGCAGCAGCAGCAGAGCACAGAGAGGAAGGAGGTTTTAGCAACCAAGGCGTTGCAATCTGTGGTGCATCAGATGGACCAGTTCAAGGGGACATATATTTCCAAGTACGTGCGATATTATGCTAGGGAGATGGAGGTGAACAAGGTACCTGAGAAGGAGATGGTGGAGAACTTTGAACTTGCTGTTGTCCCTGAGATTCGTGGGCGTGTGAAGGAGCTCAAGCAGCAGCAAGGACAGAGTTGGGAGAGCTTTATGCGCGCTTTGAAGGAAGAGTACTACACTGAAGATTCAGAGAGGGTGACCAAGAGAACATTCTTGGAGTGGGTGGTTAAGCCTAACAAAGGTTTGTCTGTAAATGAGTTGTTAAGGGAGTTTGATCGTCAGTATGCTCAGCTTTCTAGGACAGAGAAGCTTACACTAGAGGTGGAGAAGACCGAGCTTTTCCTACAAGCATCGGACGTGACTATTCAGGAGAAGCTTGAGCTGTTGCTGGAAGACAAGAGTGAGGAGAGAGGATTGAAGACTGACTGGAAGGAGGTTGAAGAGGCTGTTTCTTTGCTGGCCAAGAGACAGAGAAGAAGGGACAAGGTGGTGATAAGTGAAGCAGCACCTCTGATAATTCCTGTCAAGCAGTTGCCTACTAAGCCCGCTTTGGTAATTGCTAGAGAGGAAGACTCACCGCTTGATGAGTTGATTAAGGGTATGAAGGAGCTTAAGCTTAAGCTCACTAGGTTAGAAGAGAAGGAGCAGAATGTACAGCCTGCTATGCAGAGACCTCAGATGAGAGAAGGCTTTGTTCATCGTTGTATATGGTGTGATAGCCTAGACCATGTAAGAAGAGATTGTGGGGAGTTTTCAGATGCATTGAGGAAGGATCTGATCTTCTTCAAAGATGATAAGATCCATCTAATGCTCTAAGGACCAAAAGTTCTTCAAACGATTGGGAATCAAGTTGGCGTTAATCACAGCTTACAATCCTGAAGGGAATGGCAAGAGCGAACGAGGTCATCCGCCAATCATCAAAGCTTTGGTAAAAGCTTGCAAGGGTAAGATCCGTGAATGGCCTAGACTGCTACCATTTGCTTTTTGGGCAGATCGTACAACTCATAGTACCGTTACATGTTACATGCCAGCAGAGTTGATACTAGGGCAAAAACCTGTGATGCCGATTGAGGAGGTTGTGCCTACTTGGAATGTTTTGCCATGAGAAGATGGTAGAAGTACGGAGGATCTTCTTGCATTAAGGATCCAGCAGTTAGAACGGAGACCTGAGGATGTTGCCAAAGCTCTGGAAAGGTTGAAGACTGCTAGAGAGAGAAACAAAGGCAGATTTGATAGAACGCATAGATTACGACCCAAACAAGTTAAAGAAGGTGATTGGGTGTTAGTCTATGATAGTAGTCTTGATAATCAACATAGCACTATCAGAAAGTTCTCCAAGAGATGGTTTGGACCTTATGTGGTGTTAGAAGTTTATGATAATGCCACATACTCCTTGAGAGAGTTAGATGGTGCAGTGCTCAAGATACCAGTCGCAGGAAAGAGAATCAAGCTCTTTAGAAGGAGAGGGGGGGATCAGAACGTTGTAGAGTTTACAGAGGATGAAGCTAAAGACTCAATGCAGGTTGAAGATGAGTTTGAAGCCGAAGCTGAAGAGTCTTGATCTGGATGGCACATACCGGAGGATGTGCAGGTTCAGAGGGAGTGGATGTCGCGCTACTTGGCGGCTACATGTTATATTTCTACTCCGACGCTTGAGTTTTGTAGTTCTAGAAGTTAGCTCTTATTACTTCTAGTCGTTTATGTATATGTTTGACACCTTTGCATACGGTGTTAACACTATTTTGAGTCTTAGTAGGTTGATTACCATGTTGATAGGGCTTAAGCTCATGGGTTGTATTTGCGTGTCGCCCATGCACGCTTTCTAGCTGATTTAAGTTATTTTTCGGGGCTGCATGTCATTTTAGGTAGTTTAAGTTTTACGCTGGGACTTTAGGGGCTGACGTGGTAGCCTTTGAGTGAAGTTGAGTTACCACGTGGATTAGGGCACTAAAGGACAGCCAAGTGGAACTATGAACTCTCATTAGTCCATTTTTGTCTTTTGTATAACTCTAAATTTAGAAGTAGGAGTCTAAAGGGGAGTTCGAGCATTTGGTGAAAGGACTTCGAAATCTGAGTGCACAGGAGGGTAGAGCTCGTCATGCCAAGCACTTCCAGTGAAAGTTTCGATCGATTTGAGTCAATAAAGACGAAGTTATGACCAATTGAAGTTCGAATTGTGCCAGAATTGAATCACTTTTGTTGGATTTAGGGTTTTCAGTGTCACTTGCAGCAGATTTGAGGAAATTGCTTCAAAACTTCGAGGTTGTGTTCTCTGCCAGCAGGGCTACGATTTCCCAAAAAGTTTCGCATCGATTGAGTGACTGAGTAATTCAGGGCGGCCGCTGAAGCTGGAGGGGTCTGAAAAGCTCTTAATCTAGAGCAGCGACTTCAGAGGAGGAGATCTGGAGTTCTGTGTACATTCAGGAGTCTCAACTTCACAGGGATGTTCAGCACCCTGTAGAATTCAAATACTGTGAGAATATTTGAATTTGATCGAGCCAATCTTCTGTTCTAGGTTGAAATAGCCAGCTGGGTACCAGAAATTGCCGCAATTTTCTTACTCAGAACTTTTCTGTCAACATCTCGGTGTCAGAATTTGATCTCAAGCTGAAACTTCGTGTGTGAGTTCAGTAGTACCTCATTTGCATGTAGGGGAAGTTTAGAAGTCTAAACCTTCATAGTTTTCTTCTCCGTGAGTGTCAAAGTTCACCGCCGGATCCTATTATTGCCAGTTATATCTGAATTTCGCTTTCTGAGTATATTACAAGATCTTACACACCTGTGTGAGTGTTTATAGCCCTGTTGTTACCTGAAAGTCAACCTCTTGAGTAAACAACCACAGCCAGAAGCCCGGCGCTTTCCTAGGTAGATGGATCACACTCCGACAGCGGGAGAAAAAGGACTTTTTTGCAGAGAGTTGAAGGGAAGGAAGCCATCGAGACGCGCAAGAGAAGCTTGGGAGCAGAGGAGATCAACTTTTTTAGAAGACTGAATTGGGAGGTCGTCGCAAGGAGGGGCCAAGTGCTTTAGGGCTGAATTGTGTCTAACAACATGTTTTGGAGAAATTATCTTCAGGCGGGAGTCTATTGAGCGAAGATCAGTTTGATGATCTGTGAGAGGCTTTTGATCGTTGTTGAATCAAATTTCTGAGAGTTTTCAGTTGGGAGGTTGACGCAAGGAGAGGAATAAGAGTCAAGGGGCTGAATTTCACCTACTAGATTGAGATTGAGGTGAACTTGGTAGATTTTTGACAGAAAAGTGATAGACGGAGAAGAGACGCACAAGAGAGGAAGAGAGAGAGATTTTCTTTATAGTTGAAGAAATTGATGGTGCAGCCGACACTGAAATAAAGTTATTCTAAATCCTGAAAGATCTATCTATACACCTGAGTGTTTGCTGGGTGTCTGTTTGAGTGTTTGTCTTGTAATTGGTGGCGGCAAGAAGTACGATTTTGAGATCTCATCGTCAGCAGCAATCTATTTTCCCTTTAGGTCGTTTCTCTGATCAATTACAGTCAGGAGGTCCGCCCTCTCCAAGGAAGACTCTCGCAGAGACATCTGGTGCTTCCATTGAGAGCTATTGGGATGATTGATTTGGAGAATTGACTAGATTGGTTGGAAAATGGATCACAGTGCTGTTGTACATGGTGTGGCTGCTGCTCAAGGTGCTCCTGTCCAAGGGACTCCTGGTCAGGATGGAATTGGCTCTCAAGGAGGACCTATGATGGTTCCGACAGCAGCAGAGCCTACCATATACACATCTCAGATTCTTCGAGCGTTGGCTGCCTTGATTCAGCAGCAACCTGCAATTGGGGGAGCTGAGCAGAAATCCACAAAGGCGTTACAAGCAATTGTGGGTCGATGTGGACGATTTGATGGAAGAGATGTTACTAGGTACCTGCGAGAGTATGTTGGTGAGATGAAGTTGGTCAAGGCACCTGAAGTTGAGGTAATTCTAAGCTTTGAATTGACTGTTGTTCCTGAACTGAGAGAGAAGGTGAGAAATTTACAGAGAAGACATTTAGGTGGGTGGACTCTGTTTGAACGTGCACTGAGAGAAGAGTTTCTAGAAGAGGATTCTGAAAGAGTCACCAGAAGAACCCTCATGGACTGGATAGAGCGTCAACCTGGACGTTTCATGGGATTGAATGAGATAATTCGTGAGTTTGAGAAGAGGTACTCTCAGCTTTCTGGTCTAGAGAGGTTGACGCTGGATGCTAGGAAGACGGAGTTGTTCTTAGGGGCTCCGGATGAGTTCACAGCAGACAGACTTTGTTTCATGTTGGTTGATCGTGGAGCTGAAGGGGGAGTTACATCTGATTGGAGGAGAGTGGAGGAAGCAGTATCCACCCTTGCTAGACAACGTCGTGGTAGGATGATACTAGCTAGAGACCTTGCCAGAGCAGAGAGTAGCTCCTATAGCTAAGATACGTTCTCCATCATAGCTAAGATACGTTCTCCATCCTCCTCTCCAGATGCAACTTCTATTCGAGGAGGAGAGTAGCGGCATTTCATACCAAAAGCTAAATTTTTTTTTTCATAAAATAAAAAAGTAGTTAATAATGAGATTGTAATAAAAAAATATTTTGTTGCAGGAAGAGGAGGAGAGATTGAGGAGGTAGCAGAGGAGGAGAGATTGAGGAGGTAGAGGTGGTGATGCTTCCACTACTCTCCTCCTCGTAACTGAGGAGGTAGCAGTGGCATTTGCGGGAAGAGGAGGAGAGATTGAGGAGGTAGAGGTGGTGATGCTTCCACTGCTCTCCTCCTCATAGCTGAGGAGGTAGCAGAGGCATTTGCAGGAAGAGCTATCTATTCGATAAGAGATCTATATTCTGGTTATGATCAGTTCCAGCTGGTTGTAGAGAGTAGAGATCTAACTACTATGCATACGCCCCTGGGATTGATGCGGATGTGTACTCTTCCACAAGGAGCGACGAACTCGGTGGCTCATATGCAGAATGCGATGCATAAGATACTAAGGGAATTTGTGCCTGATGTTACCATTCCATTTCTAGATGATATTCCTATATTAGGTTGCGCGGTTGAAGACAAGGATGAAGCAGTACTTACGAATGGATGTAGGAGGTTTGTTGCAGATCATATCAAGGATGTAGAACATATCTTAGCTCGTTTGGAGGAGGTACATCTCACCCTGTCAGGAGCTAAGTCCAAGTTTGGTGTGTCTGAGATTTTAGTGGTTGGACATCTGTGTGGTGCTTTTGGAAGATGACCAAACTCGGAGAAGGTTGAAGCCATAGGTAGGATGGCAGACTGTAATACACAAGCACCCAGAGGTTCGACGCTTTCTAGGTGCTTGTGTATTTTATCGTTTATCCATTCCTCATTATGCTCATGGCTGAGCCTTTGTATGCATTATTGAGGAAGGGTAAGAGGTTTGTTTGGACCTCAGTCCATCGAGAAGCTATGAATAGGCTGAAGGTGGCTCTACAGTCTCCACCTGTTCTAAGCAAAGTAGACTACGGATGTGAGAGATCTGTCATTGTCACAGTAGATACTAGTCCAAAGGCGATTGGTTGGGCGATAGGTCAAGATGATGCGGCTGGTATGCGGCTTATCTCTGGTTTGGAGCTAGGATCTTGACGGACAGGCAACGAGATTACCCCTAGGTGAAGCGTGAGTTGTGAGGAGCGGTGACAACGATGAAGACAGACCGTGAGTTTCTGATTGGTGCTCATGTAGTCCTAGAAACGGATTGTCTACCTCTACTAGGCATGATATCCAAGTGTAACACGCCAGACATAGCGATGTTACGTTGGATTGCTTATATTAGAAGCTTGAATCCAGAGCTGAAGCATATAAAAGGAAAGGAGAATGTGGTCACAAATATGTTGTCAAGGGTTCGATTTGTAGATGAGGATATCATGTTTTCAGAAGCTGAGGAAGAAGAGAGAAAAGATGCTCAGTGTCAGGTTAATCGACGAGCTACAAACTTGGAGCCGCTATCGTTCAGAGAGGAATTCTACACGAGAAGATTACGTGACATTAGACTCTATCTGAGTTCTTTAAACAGACAGGAAGGTTTGAGTGATGCAGAGTTTAGAGAGGTAAGGAGGAAGGCATATGATTACTTGTTGCGAGATGGGTATCTTTGAAAACGTCCAAAGAGAAGAGATGGTGCACTTCTACGAGTTATAGATGATCTGCAGACCAAGCAACGGTTGATGAAGGAGTTTCATGGAGGAGCTTGGGCTACCTACACAAAGTTGAAGGAGAGATACTGGTGGAGAGGACTTTATCAAGATGTGGTGAACTTTGTGAGTTCATGCTTGCACTTTCAATTTTATTCAAAGGTACGTTACAGAGATGGTCTGGTACCAACCTATCCGCCTAGTATCCAATTTCAATGGGTTCTTGATTTGGTAGCAATGCCTCCTGGGTTATGGGGTATGAGGTACTTGGTGTTGGCTCGAGAAGACCTCTCCAACTTTGTGGAAGGACGAGCTCCAACCACTAAAATCTCAGACACACCAAACTTGGACTTAGCTCCTGACAGGGTGAGATGTACCTCCTCCAGACGAGTCAAGATACGTTCTACATCCATGATATGGTCTGCAACAAACCTTCTGCATCCATTCGCAAGTACTGCTTCATCCTTGTCTTCAACCGCGCAACCTTTCATAGGAATATCATCTAGAAATGGAATGGTAACATCAGGCACAAATTCCCGTAGTACCTTATGCATCGCATTCTGCATATGGGCCACCGAGTTCGTCGCTCCTTGTGGAAGAGTACACATCCGCATCAATCTCAGGGGCGTACGCATAGTAGTTAAATCTCTACTCTCCACAGCCAGCTGGAACTGATCATAACCAGAATATAGATCTCCTATCGAATAAATAGCTCTCCCTGCAAATGCCTCTGCCACCTCTTCAATCACAGGACCCGTCCCAACGTTACGAATGGTTACGTTATTCGCAGGCTGTAGGTCTTGGATAAAACGCAAAGCTCCTGACTTCTTGGGTACAGTGAACCACCTGCTAGAATATGGCCCCATAGACGGCTCAATTATTCCCATATGTACCTTCTCCTTCAGCAACTCGATGAGTTTAGGCAACAAAGCACGAGGAACTGGAATCGGTTTTAGGTCCCAAGGCACATGAGGGATTGTGAATATAACCATAGGTGCTATAACCTTTGGATCCACACAACCTATCTCCTCTGCTGAAAAAGAGAATGCTTTACCATGCTTCACTATCATCTGTTCAAACACCGTCTTCTCGACCTCAATCAAGAAATCACCCCCTCCTATCTGGAGCTCTTTCAATGTCCCCTTAGTAAACTGGTGCCCTACTCGTATATGATCACGCAATATAGGCTCAGTCCCCACTAACTGTACTTGCTGCTGGGAGTTAGCAGGTAGTTGAGCTGCTACCGGTCTTACCTTTCTTAGTACACATTTGTACTTCTCATGGACGTCTGCTTCCTTAGGGAGTGCACACCAACAACATGCTTCTCTCCCCTCATTATTCTGCATCGGATGAGGAAAAAACTGCACGTATGTAGCAATCTCCTCATATATACGTCGAGCGTGGATAGGGATCACCGCCACACTATTTTTTCCTTCCACCAATCTACTCACATTGTCTAACCAATCGATAACTGACTGTACAGACATAAACTCTTCAAACAAACCAGAAACCACTTCATCTTCAGGTAGAACTCCTACACGCCACAACTCTGATATCTGCTTCACCATCCATCTTTTTGTATTTTTCTCCATATCTTCAACTCTTGTAAATCGACTCCACCCATCTACCTCAAACATCAGCAATCCAAACTGCCAACTCTGTACACTACATCTATCTCCAGATCTTTGTACAAGTCTCGCTTCCAACTCTAACGGGACCTCAACAGTAGGTTCTACACCCCTGTCTTCCCGCTCTACGGGAGTGGATTGCGAAAACCCTTACATCTCTTCGTCTGAGAATCTCTAAGGGTTTGTCTATTCCGCTCATGTCTTGAACGAACCGTCAAAAATTGTACTGAGTACTTATCATCAGGACTCCGAACTCTGGCATAATGAGACCCATCGTTCATCATCTTTGTCTCCATCCGAACAGCGGTGATGTATGGTTGGCCCAGTATGACAGGATAGGAGGCAGATGACTGTACAAAGAAATGCTGATCAACCTCTACATCTCCAATCCTTACACGCATATTAGGACAAGCTCCGTATAACTCACCCTTCTGATTATTTGCTGCACGAAGTACCCAACCATGATTCCTTTCGATTGGCCACTGCCCCTTTTCATACACCTCCTTGGAAATGATGTTGATCTCCGACCCGTGATCCACAAGTGCAGGTACTGGTTCAGAAAGTCCTCCAAGCCGAACCTGCGTCTCTGTTGTCGCTCTTGCCCAGTGCTTCTCTTTGAAATCGCTGTCTGCGCTTGACCTATCCTCTTCAAACTCTTCGTCTTCATTCTCAATAACAGCTGGACCAGCAACCCATGCCTCATACTTATCATCTCTGAACTGATCAACACCAATAGCATCTACTGCTCCAACCATCTGACTACTTACTTGTTCAGTCAATACATGTTTTTTTCTCTTCATGATGTCTATTATATCAACTCATGAAACTCTCTCTTTGCGATACCAAGCACTTCACAAAGAGTAAACTCAACTCTAGCATCCAAAATGCGTTGCTCTAGAACAGCACGCAAGTCTGTTGTTGTTTCGATATCTGTCGCTAACTTGTAAGCTGGAGCTTTCCCCTTCTCCTATGCTGTAAACCTCTTTTCCGTACTCTATCTGTAGTAGTAGTCTCTTGTGGCAAATCCTGTACACCTTCCATAGGATCTACTGTAGGTGGTGGAGCTGTAGAGGTAGAAGGTATATCCTCTGCAGCAGGAAATCTACCAGCTGGTACAGATGGTGATGGTTCAACTGCTCTCCTCTTTGTAACCCTCTGACAGTCACTGTCCTCTGGTACTCCTGCATCTAAATCAGAAGCGTCTCGTCTTCTTTTGTCTTCGATCATGACATCTTGTTCACCACTCGTCTCTAAAAACGCTCGAATAGAAGTTGCATCTACTGGGTCTCTCCATCCAGTAGCTCTCCTAATGCTTTCAGCACCTCTCTTCATCATTTCAACCGAAACCTCAACAGCCTGCTTAACCATAGTTGGATTAGAGCGCACCTCAACTCTCCCAGTATATACATCAGCCTCCGCAGAACCCGCAGTCATCGCTGTAGTATTCACACCAGTAAGTGCTGGAAGAGAACTCCTCATTCCTCCTCTCCCAAAATACGTGTTCAGAGGCTGTCCAGTGACGGTTAGATACAACCTGTTGTTCTGATAGTTGACTACGCCCTCTCGCAAGACAACCGCCAAGTCCTGACAGTCTCCTCTGAGATGATCTGGACTATCGCACCAAATACATCTCCTGGTAAAGGTTCCTCCTATAGGTCGAGCACCTGGTGCAACTGGTCGTTGATCTCTTCTCAGGTCTGTCATCTCAACCCTCAAATCTCTCAGCTGTTGAGTAGTTCTTCTATCAAGTTATGTTGATTTCGGTTCAACAGGTCGCAACTGCTGCCTAGGTCCTCTCTGTGCTGGGATAGGTACTGCAGGCGCTTGAGGAACCACTTGGGGAACCACTATAGGTGCTTGAGGAATCACAATAGGTGCTTGAGGTATTGCAGGAGGAGCTACAGGAACATGAGGAGCTACTCTCTGCTCTGGCAAGGTCTCTAGCTGCAGTAACATTCTACCACGACGTTGTCTAGCAAGGGTGGATACTGCCTCTTCTACTCTCCTCCAATCAGATGTAACTCCCCCTTCAGCCCCTCGATCAGCCAACATGAAACAAAGCCTATCTGCTGTGAACTCATCCAGAGCCCCCAAGAACAACTCTGTCTTCCTAGCATCCAACGTCAACCTCTCTAGACCAGAAAGCTGAGAATACCTCTTCTCAAACTCACGAATTATCTCATTCAATCCCATGGAACGTCCAGGCTGACGCTCTATCCAATCCATGAGCGTTCTTCTGGTGACTCTTTCAGAATCCTCTTCTAGAAATTCTTCTCTCAGTGCACGTTCAAACAGAGTCCACCCACCTAAATGTCTTCTCTGTAAATTTCTCACCTTCTCTCTCAATTCAGGGACAACAGTCAACTCAAAGCTTAGAATTACCTCAACTTCAGGTGCCCTGACCAACTCCATCTCACCCACATACTCCCGCAGGTACCTAGTAACGTCTCTTCCATCGAATCGTCCACATCGACCAACAATTGCTTGTAATGCTCTTGTGGACTTCTGCTCAGCTCCCCCAATTGCAGGCTGCTGCTGAATCAAGGCAGCCAACGCTGAAGAATCTGAGACGTTGTCGCGCTATTTGGCGGCTACATGTTATATTTCTACTCCGACGCTTGAGTTTAGTAGTTCTAGAAGTTAGCTTATATTACTTCTAGTCGATTATGTATATGTTTGACACCTTTGCATACGGTGTTAACACTATTTTGAGTCTTAGTAAGTTGATTACCATGTTGATAGGGCTTAAGCTCATGGGTTGTATTTGCGTGTCGCCCATGCATGCTTTCTAGCTGATTTAAGTTATTTTTTGGGGCTGCGTGTCGTTTTAAGTAATTTAAGTTTTACGCTGGCACTCTAGGGGGCTTGACGTGGTAGCCTATGAGTAAAACTAAGTTGCCACGTGGTTTAGGGTACTAAAGGACAACCAAGTGGAGCTATGAACTCCCATTGGTCCATTTTTGTCTTTTGTTAAACTCTAAATTTAGAAACAGAGCTCTAGAGTGGAGTTCGAGAATTTGGTGAGGGATCTTCGAAATCTGAGAGCACAGGGAGAGAGGTCTCGTCATGCCAAGCACTTCCAATGAAAATTTCGATCGATTTGAGTCAATAAAGACGGAGTTATGAGCAATTGAAGTTCGGATTGTGCTAGAATTGAATCATTTTGGTTGGATTTAGGATTTTCAGTGTCACTCGCAGCAGATTTGAGGAAATTGCTTCAAAACTTCGAGGTTGTGTTCTCCGCCAGCAGGGCTACGATTTCACAAAAAGTTTCATATCGATTGAGCAACTGAGTAATTCAAGGCGGCCGCTGAAGTTGAGGGGGTCTGAAAAGCTCTTAATCTAGAGCAGCGACTTCAAAGGAGGAGATCTGCAGTTCTGTGTACATTCAGGAGTCCTAACTTCACAGGGATGTTCAGCACCCTGTAGACTGCAAATCCTGTAAGAAACTTCGAAATTGATCGAGCCAAACTCCTGTTATAGGTTGAAATAGCCAGCTAGGTACCAGAAATTGCCGTAGTTTTCTTGCTCAAAACTTTTCTGTTCATATCTCCGTGTCAGAATTTGATCTCAGGCTGAAATTTCGTCTGTGAGTTCAGTAGTACCTCATTTGCATGTAGGGGAAGTTTAGAGGTCTAAACCTTCATAGTTTTCTTCTCCGTGAGTGTCAAAGTTCGCCGCCGGATCCTATTACTGTCAGCTAGACCTGGATTTCGCCTTCTGGGTATATTACTAGATCTTACACATCTGTGTGAGTGTTTATAGCCTATGTTGTGACCTGAAAGCCAACCTCTTGAGTAAACAACCACAGCCAGAAGCCCGGCGCTTTCCTAGGTAGACGGATTACACTCCGACATACTCTCTTTTTGGTGAAGCTCGACGTGAAACACCTAGGGTGGGAGTTTTCTTGAGAGTGTTACAGGATCAGATATCATGGCCAACCAAGGATCATCAAGTGGAGCTGCTGCTGCTCAGCAACATGTTCAGTTGGATGCTGCTACGATGAAGATGTTCCAAGCTTTTTCCATGTTTATGCAGCAGCAGCAGAGCACAGAGAGGAAGGAGGTATTAGCAACCAAGGCGTTACAATCTGTGGTGCATCAGATGGACCAGTTCAAGGGTACAGATATTTCCAAGTATGTGCGATACTATGCTAGGGAGATGGAGGTGAACAAGGTACCTGAGAAGGAGATGGTGGAGAACTTTGAACTTGCAGTTGTCCCTGAGATTCGTGGGCGTGTGAAGGAGCTCAAGCAGCAGCAAGGACAGAGTTGGGAGAGCTTTATGCGAGCTTTGAAGGAGGAGTACTACACTGAAGACTCAGAGAGGGTGACCAAGAGAACATTCTTGGAGTGGGTGGTGAAGCCTAACAAAGGTTTGTCTGTAAATGAGTTGTTAAGGGAGTTTGATCGTCAATATGCTCAGCTTTCTAGGACAGAGAAGCTTACACTAGAGGTTGAGAAGACCGAGCTTTTCCTACAAGCAGCGGATGTGACTATTCAGGAGAAGCTTGAGCTGTTGCTGGAAGACAAGAGTGAGGAGAGAGGATTGAAGACTGATTGGAAGGAAGTTGAAGAGGCTGTTTCTTTGCTGACCAAGAGACAGAGAAGAAGGGACAAGGTGGTGGTAAGTGAAGCAGCACCTCTGATAATTCTTGTCAAGCAGTTGCCTACTAAGCCCGCTTTGGTAGTTGCTAGAGAGGAAGACTCACCGCTTGATGAGTTGATTAAGGGTATGAAGGAGCTTAAGCTTAAGCTCACTAGGTTAGAAGAGAAGGAGCAGAATGTACAGCCTGCTATGCAGAGACCTCAGATGAGAGAAGGCTTTGTTCATCGTTGTATATGGTGTGATAGCCTAGACCATGTAAGAAGAGATTGTGGGGAGTTTTCAGATGCATTGAGGAAGGATCTGATCTTCTTCAAAGATGGTAAGATCCATCTGAGAGAGACTGGGATGATGTTGAGAACCAACTTTGGCAAGGGTGGTATGAAGAGACTTGTGAATGAGATATCAAAATCACATGCTGTTTCTCTTGTGAATGCTGCTACGTGTGGAGTGAAAGTGGAAATGGAGAGAGAGAAAGGGACTACTAGGTTGTGGTCTGATGTAGTGCGGTCCGTAGCCAGAACAGAGCTAGACAAGGATGTGCTACGAAGGGTTGGCAACTCAATTCGAGAAACTACAGGATGGAATGACCCTGTAGATACTATGTCAGTGCATGCTTATGTTGCAAGAAGTCATCATGAAGCTGTACTAGAAGAAAAACGCAGGAGGGAGGATGCAGGTGAGGCTTCTACAGCTAAACGACCTGCTACCAGGAGTGAAAAGGCTAGACCAGAGGCAAGACAGGAGACAACGCCTACTCGGGAGGAGACTATGGAGGATCTACCACCTACAACACCAAAGGAGAAGGAGAGAAGCAAGGAGAAGGGTAAGATGCCTGCATACAAACTTCAGTCTGACATTGAGATTGCTACAGACTTGAAGCAGGTGTTAGAGAACCGTATCTTGAATGGGAAAGTTGAGTTTACTTTGGGTGAGATTCTTGGGGTTGCAAAGCGTGAGTTCCATGAGGTTATCATAGATATCATCAAGAGGAAACATCAGATTTTGGATGAAGCAGCTACGCTTAACGCTCTAGGGACCAAACTGTCGAAAGATGAGGAAGATGAGATTGCTGGTTATTGCTCTCAAGTATCAGAGGGAAGATCATATCAGCACGTGAGGTTTGAAGATGAGGTGGAAGCATCGCAGAAGAGCCATTATTCTCACAACCATTGGGCGAGAGCAACCACAGAGACCTTAGTGAAGCTGGGAGATCTAGAGGAACCTGTGGTGGCGTAGATTGATCATGGCTCAGAGATTAATCTGATGTCTAAGGAGCTGTACAAGCGTGGGAGATGACCCATAGACATCGACCATGGATGGCTTATCCGCGCTGCCAACAACCAGAGGGGAGAACTCTATGGTGCTTGTCCCAACATCAAGGTAACTGTGGGTGACATCAGTGATGTTCAGAATTTCTTTGTGCAAGACATGTCAACCTATCCTATCATTCTAGGGCAGCCTTACATTACTGCTGTTAGAATGGAGACACGAGTTATGGATGATGGTTCAGCCTATGCTAGAATACGTAGTAGAGACGGCAAAAGAGCTATTCAGTTTTTGACCGTTGCTGCAGAACATGAGAGGAATCGTGATAGCTTGAGAGACCGTCCACTGCCTAAGATTACTCAGGAGTTTAGGGAGTCTAGGGGTTTTGGCAGAGTACCATTGAAGAGCGAGACTTCAACGGTACAGTAGAGATAGGATTCTCGTCTGATCTAGTAGAGCAGGAAGCTTTATCCACTAGCTTCTTAGGACTGACATCATGTGGATCAGTGTGTTATAGAAAGGTTGAGAATCTGAAGAGGTTTGAGAGGCAACATGTGAAGTATGTACAGCAGTCTTTGTGGGATAGTGGAGAGTTAGGAGGAGATGAATACATATCTGGAGTGTTTGAAGAGCAGTATTTGGTAGATACTATAGGAGAGTTGAAATCTATATTAGAAAGCTCTACAGATGATATAGATAGAGTGGTGACAGTGAGCTCCAAGGAGCTTTATGATGTTATTGATAAGTTTATAGATCGACAAGAGGTGTATGTGGAGACCAAGTACAAGTCAGTGGCAAAGAAAGTCAAACCAGTGGCTTTGCCTTTGCCACTCGATTACAATCAGAAGATGGAGCAAGCTGCACGAGAACCGACGCTCAGAGGACCGAGAAGAATTGGGCACCAGTTCACAAAAACAACAATGAAGGAGCTGAGGATTGGAAGTGATGGATTTCTTACTGAGCAAGAGAAGAAGAGCTTCAGGGAGATGCTATCTAGGCATGGTAAGGCGTTTGCATTTGAGTCACATGAAGTAGGATGTGTAGATCCAAGTGTAGTTGCACCTATGGTAATCTTTACTATACCGCATGTGCCTTGGAATCTACGTCCTATCCCTGTACCTAGAGCTCATCTACCAAAGTTGATAGACTTGCTCAATGAGAGGATTAGGATGGGTATCTTGGAACCATCTATAGCTCCCTACTCTAGCAGATGGTTTACTGTTCCGAAGAAGAGTGGAGCTTTGAGATTCATTCAAGATATGCAGCCAGTTAACAAGGTGACTATCAGGAATATGGGTATAGGACCTATTGTAGACGAGTTTGCAGAGGCTTTTGCTGGTCGTGCTATCTATTCAATGGGAGACTTATATTCAGGTTACGATCAATTTCAGTTATCCTCTGAGAGTAGAGACTTGACTACAATGAGGACACCTTTGGGGTTACTAAGGATGTGCACCTTGCCACAAGGTGCTACCAATTCTGTAGCACATATGATGAATGACATGAATAGAGTTTTGAGGGATTTCATTCCTGAAAAAACTATGCCATTCCTTGATGATGTGCCGATCAAAGGGTGTGCTGAGGAGGAGAAGAATGAGATAATGGATCAGAGGGGGTGCCGTAAGTTTGTTGCAGATCACATAGCCGACTATGATAAGATATTGAGTCGACTGGAGGAGGTTCATTTGACTTTATCAGGAGCAAAGTCTGTATTTGGAGAACATGAGGTGTTAATAGTGGGACATCTGTGTGGATCTTATGGTCGGAAACCTTGTCCAAACAAGGTTGATGCCATCCGAAGGATGAAGGGGACATGTGGATCAATTACTGAGGTGAGAAGGTTTCTAGGTGCATGTGTGTTTTATCATATATGGATTCCACACTTTGCACATGTAGCAGATCCTTTGTACAAGTTGCTGAGGAAGGGGCAGAGATTTCAGTGACAAGAGGAGCAAAGCGAGTCTATGAAGAAGTTGAAGGATCTGTTGTCTTCACCACCAACTCTACGGAAGGTAACATATGAGTTGGGCAGATCTGTTATCCTTACTGTTGACACTAGTCCTATTGGCATTGGATGGGCTATAGGACAAGATGATAAGGATGGAAATAGATATGTGGTGCGTTTTGGTGCTAAGGTCTTAAGTTCACGGCAGAGAGACTACCCTCAAGTCAAGAGAGAGCTATGGGGAGTAGTTACTGCGATGAAGAGTGATAAGGAATACTTGATAGGAGCACCTGTGGTTGTGGAGACAGATTGCTTACCTCTCTTGGGAATGATCACTAGCTGTACAATTCCAAATATTGCTATGTTGAGGTGGATAGCATATATCAAGTCCTTGAACCTAGAGTTTAGACATATCGCAGGAAAGGACAATCCTGTGGCAGATATGTTATCAAGGGCTAGGTATTACGATGAGAAAGAAATGATAGATGATCAAGAGGATGTGGGAACAGAGTTCTATTCTAGTGCTCTTGCTAGAAGGGATAGAAGCTGTTTTGCAGCTCCATTGGAGTTATTTGAGGAAACTATGTACGATGGCGAGTGGTTGGATCTTGGGCGCTTGGAGCTCATTGGAAAGGCAAGAAGGCTGGTCTGATGCGGATTTCAAGAGGATCCGTAGAACAGCTTATGGGTACTTTTTATATGGAGGACATCTATGGAAGCGCCCTAAGCTACAAGGAGGTGTACCACAGCGGGTGGTATGTGACCTAGAATTGCAGCAGAAGCTGATCAAGGAGTTCCATGAGAGTCTATGGGCCGGTCATAGAGGAGTTTGGGCTACATTTGTCAAGATAAAGGAGAAGTATTGGTGGAAGGGTATGTATAAGGATGTAGTGCAGTTTGTTTCATCCTGTATACCTTGCCAGATGTATTCCAACGTACGTCATCGTGATGGATTGCATCCTACTTATCCTTTAGCCATTCATTACAAATGGGTAGTTGATCTGGTAACTATGCCATTTGGACTTGGACAAATGAGGTATCTAGTCTTGGCTAGAGAAGATCTATCTAACCAAGTCGAAGGCCGTGCCCTGAGGACAAAGACCACTGCTAGTGTCTGCCGCTTTCTACTTGAAGATGTTATTTGTAGGTATGGGTGTGTGAGAAAGATCACTGCAGATAGGGGTGAGCTGGATTCACAAGAAGCAGTTGAGTTCTTCAAGCGATTGGGAATCAAGCTGGCATTAACCACTGCTTACAATCCTGAAGGGAATGGCAAGAGCGAACGAGGTCATCCGCCAATCATCAAAGCTTTGGTAAAAGCTTGCAAGGGTAAGATCCGTGAATGGCCTAGACTGCTACCATTTGCTTTATGGGCAGATCGTACAACTCATAGTACCGTTACAGGTTACATGCCAGCAGAGTTGATACTAGGACAGAAACCTGTGATGCCAATTGAGGAGGTTGTGTCTACTTGGAATGTTTTGCCATGGGAAGATGGTAGAAGTACGGAGGATCTTCTTGCATTAAGGATCCAGCAGTTAGAACGAAGACCTGAGGATGTTGCCAAAGCTGTCGAAAGATTAAAGATTGCTAGGGAGAGAAACAAAGACAGATTTGATAGAACGCATAGATTACGACCCAAACCAGTTAAGGAAGGTGATTGGGTGTTAGTCTATGATAGTAGTCTTGATAATCAGCATAGCACTATCAGAAAGTTTTCCAAGAGATGGTTCGGACCTTATGTGGTGTTAGAAGTTTATGATAATGCCACATACTCGTTGAGAGAGTTAGATGGTGCAGTGCTCAAGATACCAGTCGCAGGGAAGAGAATCAAGCTCTTTAGAAGGAGAGGGGAGGACCAGAACATTGCAGAGCTTACTGAGGATGAAGCTGAAGACTCAATGCAGGTTGAAGATGAGTTTGAAGTCGAAGCTGAAGAGTCTTGATCTGGATGACACATACCGGAGGATGTGCAGGTTCAGAGGGGGTGGATGTCGCGCTATTTGGCGGCTACATGTTATATTTCTACTCCGACGCTTGAGTTTAGTAGTTCTAGAAGTAAGCTTATATTACTTCTAGTCGTTTATGTATATGTTTGACATCTTTGCATACGGTATTAACACTATTTTGAGTCTTAGTAGGTTGATTACCATGTTGATAGGGCTTAAGCTCATGGGTTGTATTTGCGTGTCGCCCATGCACGCTTTCTAGCTGATTTAAGTTATTTTTCGGGGCTGCGTGTCATTTTAAGTAATTTAAGTTTTACGCTGGCACTCTAGGGGGCTTGACGTGGTAGCCTATGAGTAAAACTAAGTTGCCACGTGGTTTAGGGTACTAAAGGACAACCAAGTGGAGCTATGAACTCCCATTGGTCCATTTTTGTCTTTTGTTAAACTCTAAATTTAGAAACAGAGCTCTAGAGTGGAGTTCGAGCATTTGGTGAGGGATCTTCGAAATCTGAGAGCACAGGGAGAGAGGTCTCGTCATGCCAAGCACTTCCAGTGAAAATTTCGATCGATTTGAGTCAATAAAGACGGAGTTATGAGCAATTGAAGTTCGGATTGTGCTAGAATTGAATCATTTTGGTTGGATTTAGGATTTTCAGTGTCACTCGCAGCAGATTTGAGGAAATTGCTTCAAAACTTCGAGGTTGTGTTCTCCGCCAGCAGGGCTACGATTTCACAAAAAGTTTCATATCGATTGAGCAACTGAGTAATTCAAGGCGGCCGCTGAAGTTGAGGGGGTCTGAAAAGCTCTTAATCTAGAGCAGCGACTTCAAAGGAGGAGATCTGCAGTTCTGTGTACATTCAGGAGTCCCAACTTCACAGGGATGTTCAGCACCCTGTAGACTGCAAATCCTGTAAGAAACTTCGAAATTGATCGAGCCAAACTCCTGTTATAGGTTGAAATAGCCAGCTAGGTACCAGAAATTGCCGTAGTTTTCTTGCTCAAAACTTTTCTGTTCATATCTCCGTGTCAGAATTTGATCTCAGGCTGAAATTTCGTCTGTGAGTTCAGTAGTACCTCATTTGCATGTAGGGGAAGTTTAGAGGTCTAAACCTTCATAGTTTTCTTCTCCGTGAGTGTCAAAGTTCGCCGCCGGATCCTATTACTGCCAGCTAGACCTGAATTTCGCCTTCTGGGTATATTACTAGATCTTACACATCTGTGTGAGTGTTTATAGCCTATGTTGTGACCTGAAAGCCAACCTCTTGAGTAAACAACCACAGCCAGAAGCCCGGCGCTGTCGTGTTGTGGATTGGCTAGGGTGTGAAACCACCACATATCCTTCGTACGTGTTTGGTGTTGAGGAGCCATTGGGACCTTATCGTGTCAAAAGATAAGGCTCCACGTGGACGATCCGTGTACTCTTCGCTGAGTGGAGATAAGAGTAGTACTCTTGTCGTCACATGTGAGATTGATGTATAAGAAGAGAGGTGCGCGGAGCTTGAGATATAGAGTGTAGAGTATCCAAGTCTAGTGGAGTGTGATCAGTATCATCGGATGAAGTAAGTGGCAGTGAGTGGTAGGCATGAACGAAGAACCCTTTCGTGCTCCTGATCTTCCACTTGCGCATCCATTCGTCATTAAGATCCATTGTCTGCCACGAGATCATTTTTGAGTATTTATGGTAGCTCATTGGGGAGAGTAATTTATGGCTGCAGTGATGGCTACTCCGGATCCTATCGTTCTTCCCATTGTCACTTACGACGCTGTTTGGGATCTTACTGTCTACATCTTGCTCTGATGTGGTATGGATCCTCCGTTGGATCTGAACTTCCCAGCGAGAGTTCCGTTCAACACTTGGATCGAAATACGATGTTACAGTCGTCCAAAGGTGGCGCATCGTGAGTTTGTCGTGAGGAACTTCGGTGAGGATTATTACAACCAGATAATAGCTTCATCTGTTTCTTTTGTAGTTCCGTTTATTGTCAACCGTTTTAGAGTCGGGATTCTGACTCTCTATTGAGCGTAGTTTGTACATCGTGTTTACGTGCTTCGTGGCCGACGACATCGTCAACGGCACGTGTTTGGAGTTTGTTCAATATAAACTTTGAGGCCTAAATGGTACTCTTGGATAAAAATTCGTTCTTTGTGTGTTTGTCATGTGAGTGAAGACAAAACCCTTTTTGTCAACTTGTTTCTCATTGGTCGAAAGTTTGACCAATCACCTTCTACCAAGTTCCTTTCACGTTTTCGAGGGTAGAGACACTTCCCGTGGTCCATTCGCGGAGTGTGAGCTATGGTTGGAAAGCTTGGGAGACGAGGATGCACGTGGACTCAATGGTTGCTGGATTTGAAGCGCGGATGAGAAAGTTACGATCAATTGAAGCTGAGGGGGTCAAATTCGTGACCAATTTCATTTCCGTGAGGTCTTTTTCGCTTTCTGGGAGTTCTGTGAGGTTGCTGGAGATGAATTGACTGTTGCTGGAAAGCTCTTGAGATGGGCTTGCCTATGGACTCCGAGATCGATCTATTCCAAGCCGGAGTGAAAAAGTTATGGCCAGCTGAAGTTGGGTGTCTCAAATCGGAGGTTATGATAGTAGGCGACTGTAAACATGAGACATTGAGAGAGATATGGGGAGTTTGAGGTCGAATTTTGCTATGAAACCTTCCAGGGTCTGAGAAGGTACAGTCAGCTACCTACCTGTGAAATTTTGGATTATTGGGTTGAAGGGAAACGTTGTTTTTGTGCACAAGGGTCTGCATATCGCCTTGTGTCATTGACGAAAAGGGCTTGGATCGTTCCGAGAGTTTGGTTGAAGATCTGCTGGTGAAATTTTACAGAGTGGTAGTGATGGTGACACATTAGCTTCCTGAGAAGTTTGAGCTGTTTTGATCGAGCGGTTTGTGAGGAATCGAACAGCAAAGTTCTGTCAAAATAGTATCATGTTATAAAAACAGCGATAAGGGCTTGATCGTTCCGAGAGTTTGGTTGAAGATATGCTGGTGAAATTTTACAGAGTGGTAGTGATGGTGACACATTAGCTTCCTGAGAAGTTTGAGCTGTTTTGATCGAGTGGTTTGTGAGGAATCGAACAGCAAAGTTCTGTTGAAATAGTATCGTGTTATAGAAACAGCGAACTTTGGAAGGGCATAGATGCCAACTCAGAGATGATCTCTCTGCATGTAATACCTTAATAGAGAGATTATTCTACAGGCTATCTGCTGGCCTTGGTTTCATCTCATTCTGAGCTGTGGTTGAGGAGTGACAGCGAGTTAAAATTGAGAGGTTCTTGCTCCGAAAGGCGCAAGAGTTAAGATTCTTTTGGAGAACAGGTCGACCTGGAGGTTTTGCCAGTGCTTCAGAGCACTTGATCATGGGTATGGAGAGTTGTTGACTGTATTTCCTGTGTTTGGATCCTCTCCATACCCGCATGCCTGTTTGTACGCCCAGTTGGTTTTGATTGGATTTGTGTGCGGGCGTTGCGCTTAGGTTTCTTTTCTATTAGGAGTGCTGGTATTTCTCTTGTGGTGAGGTTGGAGTGATGACCAGCAGACCCAAGAATGCTTGCGGTGATGGCAGGAACAGGTTGCCCGTGCTTGTTATCCCGGTTCTATTCCTAGTCAAGTAAGAGAGAGATCTGCCGAGAGGACGTGAGGATATCGTAGCGAGAAAGGTTCAAAGTGTACTTGGAGGTTAGAGAGAGGTTTGGGTGGTTGCTGGTTCTGAGTCACGGAGTGCGACACGTACTCTCTACAGCTAGATACCCGGTGTATTCCCAGATAAGAAAGCACGTCACACGACAGTTGGTGAACTCGACGTGAAACTTCTGGGGTGGAGAGTTAGTGAAGTTCTTCTCAGAACTTTACCATGGCCGAGAGACAAGGAGTTGGAAACCCTTCGGGCACGATTCCGCTGCAGCTTGATCCTGCTATAGGGCAAATGTTCCAAGCATTTGCTCTGTACATGGATCAACAACAAGCTGTTCAGCGGAAAGAGGCGATGGCTACCAAGGCTTTGCATTCGGTGGTGGGGACATTGAATCAGTTTGAAGGGAGAAACATCTCCAAGTACCTGAAGTTCTATTCTCGAGAGATGGAGCTGAGTAAGGTACCAGAGAGGGAGATGGTACGGACGTTTGAGCTCGCTGTTGTTCCGGAGTTACGGGAACATGTGAAGGGGCTCATTCAAGCTCATGGGGCTAACTGGGAGGAGTTTTCTCTTCAGTTGAAGGAGGAATACTCTTTGGAGGATGCAGATCGAGTGACTAAGAAGTCATTCATGGAGTGGGTGAACAAACCCAACAAGGAACTAGTTGCTACCGAACTACTTCGGGAGTTTGAGAGACAGTTTCTTCAACTATCTCGGATGGAGAAGCTCACACTTGAGAATGACAAAGTGGAGCTATTTTTACAGTCAGCCAACAGCGAGCTACAAAGGGAGTTAGAGTTGCTGTTGGAAGATCGGACGAAAGACAATGGTCTTACATCTGATTGGAAGAACGTTAGCGAAGCAGTGGGAGTACTTGCGAAGCGAGAATATCGAAGAGGGAAGGTGGTTGTGACTCAAGCACCAAGACCACCGCCTATTGTGATACCACGAAGGCAACCAACGGTGCAGACTGCTCCTCTACCTACTATTTCACTTCCTACTATTCCTATCACTACGGTTGTACCACAGCGGAATCAAGCAATGGAAGATTTGGAGAAGAAGATGAGAGACTTACAGATCAAGTTGACAAGGTTGGAGGAGAAGGATGGGGCACCTGAAGGGAGACCTGCACCAAAACAAAGATATGTTCAGAGGTGTATTTGGTGTGACAACACCGATCATCAACGAAAGGAATGCGGGAGTTTCATTGATGCCTTGCAGCAAGGCATAATTTTCTGGAAGGAAGGAAAAATTGCCTTGAGAGACAACGGAGAGACTCTGAGGACCAACTTCGGTAGAGGAGGGATGAAGAAAATTTTGGAGGACCATCTAACAGTGCACGATGTGGCATCGGTAGAAGTTTCTACTTATGGAGTCGAGGTGATTAGCAAAAAGGAGAGTGCCTTTTTGAAACATGAGGATACGACTGATATGTGGAGTCACGCTGTGAGCACGAACAGAAAGGGGAAAATGGCAAGGGAGGAGTTGCTCAGAACAGCCACAACAATCAGGAGTGCTACTGGATGGGATGATCCCGTAGATGCTATGTCCGTTCATGCCTACGTAGCCAAGGCTCAACATGAAGCTATCATGGAAGAGAAGCGTAGGAGAGATGAGGCTGGTCCAAGTGAGGAGAGAGCGGCTCCCAAGAGGCAACTAAGAGGAGATAGACTCCGACAGGAGACTACACCTCTACGAGAAGAAGCTATGGAGGACGTCTTACCTTCTGGGAGTGCAGAGAAGAGTAAGGTTAGGGAGAAGGGCAAAGCTCTCATGTACAAGCTGCAATCAGACATTGAAGCAGCAACCAACATGAAAGAGGTGTTGCAAGAGAAGGTGCTCAATACAAAAATTGAGTTTACCTTGCGAGAAATCCTCGGGATTGCGAAGAAGGAGTTTCATGATGTCATCATTGACATTATCAAGCGGAAGAGACAATTGACGGGAGAGACCGCAGTGTCCAGTGCTCTAGACACAGTGATTACAGAGGAAGAGGAGCGAGAGTTGGTTCATTCTTACAACACTCGTAAAGTTTGATTTGATGTGGATAAGGAAGAGGACGATAAGATCTCTAGTCATTACACTAGAGGGCATTGGGCAAGAGCCACAACTGAAACCTTAGTGAATGTAGGAGAGATGAGAGATCCGGTGGTTGCTCTCATCGATCATGGATCTGAGATCAATATTGTCTCTAAGGACATCTACAAGCAGGGTGGATGACCTGTTGATATAGATCATGGTTGGATGATCCGAGCAGCAAACAACACACGAGGAGAACTCTATGGTGCTTGTCCGGATGTGAAGGTTAAGATAGGGAATGTGGTACTTGAACAAAACTTCTTTGTTCAAGATACTACTTCCTATCCGGTTATTCTTGGTCAACCATTCATTACAGCTGTAAGGATGGAGACTAAGGTGTTGGATGACGGTTCTGCTTATGCTCGGATCAGGAGTCAGGATGGCAAAACAACAGTACAGTTCTTGACTGTGTCTGCTAATCATGAGCGTAACCGAGATTACTTGCGGAGCGTTTCTCTACCCAAAGTCACTGAAGAGTTTAAGGATTTTTCCAGAGGGCCACTATAGAGCGAGAGTATAGTGGTACCGATACACAAGAGAAGGTACTCTCGTTGGAGAAGGATAGTGCCTTTTGTACAGGAGTGGTGAGATATTCGGAGAGTGGATTTGCTGTGTATACACAGCTTGCTGATCTTCAGAAATGGGAGAAGAAAGCTGTGCAAAGAACCCAAAAAGATCTAAAAAGAGTTGGTGTGCTTAGTGAGGAGGATAAGATAGAGGGCGTTTACATGGAGATGGATTTAGATGATCCTTTGGAAGAGCTTCGTAAGGCTGAGCAAGGGAATGAAGACCAAGTTGTCTACATACGTTCTATGGAGCTTTACTCGGCTATAGAGTCATTCTAGATACCTGAAGTCATAGTTGAGACCAGGTATAAAACGGTGGATAAAAAGGTGAAGCCGGTTGCACAACCGCTACCTAGCGACTCTGACCAACGAGTTCAACAAGCCTCAAAGGAGAAGAGCTTACGGTATCCTGATCAGATAGGTCACAAGTTTACAGAAGCTACGCTTAAGGAGTTGAAGGTGGGTTCTACAGATTTTCTTCTACCTGCTGAGGAGAAGGAGTTCAAGGAGATGTTAAGTAGGCACGGGAAAACATTTGCTTTTGAGCCTTCAGATATTGGGTGTGTAGATCCAAGTGTTGTAGCACCGATGATCATATTTACGGTACCGCATACGCCTTGGGACTTAAGACCAATTCCCGTACCTAGGGCACATCTGCCTAAGCTTATGGAGCTTCTAAAGGAGAAGATGCGGATGAGAATCCTTGAGCCATCGTTTGCACCATATTCCAGCCGCTGGTTTACAGTACCGAAGAAGAGCGGAGCGCTACGGTTCATTCAGGATATGCAACCGGTGAATCAGGTGACCATCAGAAATACGGGGATCGGACCTATTGTGGGAGAGTTTGCTGAAGCATTCGCTGGTAGAGCCATTTACTCGATAGGAGACCTCTACTCTGGATACGATCAGTTTCAGCTTGCTGAAAAGAGTAGAGATGTCACTACTATGAGGACACCGTTGGGTTTGGTGAGGATGTGCACATTGCCACAGGGGGCAACAAATTCTGTTGCACACATGATGAACGGGATGAACAAAGTTCTTCGAGACTTCATCCCGGAGAAGACCATGCCTTTCTTAGACGACATTCCAATCAAAGGATGTGTAGAGGAGCAGAAGGATGAGAGAGTCGATCAGAGGGGGTGTCGAAAATTTGTGGCTGATCATATTCTAGATTGTGATCAGATTTTATCACGGCTCGGGGAGGTTCACTTGACACTATCTGGTGCTAAGTCTTCGTTTGGAGTTCGAGAGGTTGTGATTGTGGGACACTTATGCGGATGGTTTGGTCGCAAACCTGATCCTAACAAGGTGGATGCCATACAGCGGATGAAGGACACATGTAGCTCAACAACAGAGGTGCGAAGGTTCTTAGGAGCTTGCGTGTTTTATCATGTGTGGATTCCTCATTTTGCTCATGTATCAGATCCACTCTATGGTCTGTTACGGAAGAGCACGAAGTTCACATGGGAGGAGAGGCATATCGAAGCGGTGCAGAAGCTGAAGCAGTTGTTGTCTTCTCCACCTGTGCTACGAAGGGTGAGTTATGAAGATGGCAAACACGTGATAATCACGGTTGATACAAGTCCGATAGCCATTGGGTGGGCAGTGGGACAAGATGATGAGGATGGAAACCGGTTTGCAATCAGATTTGGAGCCAAAGTGTTGAGTGAGCGACAACGAAACTACCCACAAGTAAAGCGAGAGCTATGGGGGGTAGTTAATGCGATGAAAGTTGAGAAGGATTATTTGATTGGAGCACCGGTAATAGTGGAGACGGATTGTTTGCCACTGTTAGGGATGATTACCAATTGTAACACCCCTGATATTGCTATGTTGCGATGGATTGCCTATATCAAGTCGTTGAATCCAGAATTCAGACACATAGCGGGGAAAGATAACCCGGTAGCAGATATGTTGTCTAGGGCCAGATATGAAGATGAAGAGGATTTGATGGAAGACACGGAGGATATAGGTACGACCGTCTTTTGTAGAGCTCAAAAGGGAATGAATGAGCATCAAAACTCATTCATGGAGGAGCTATACGAAGGAGAATGGTTAGACATTGGGCGTTATCTTGGTTTGCTGACCAGGCAACCAGAATGGGATGATGCTCAGTTCAAACAAATCAGGAGGAAGACTTACAACTACATACAACAAGGGGGCTATTTGTGGAAGCGCGCCAAGCGGAGTGGCGAGATGCCGCAACGGGTTGTGTGTAAGCAAGAGATACAAACCCAGCTCATTCAAGAATTCCATGAGAGCTTATGGGCTGGACATTGGGGGATTTATGCCACCTTTACCAAACTCAAAGAGAGATATTGGTGGCGTAACATGTACAGAGATGTAGTGCGATTTGTAGAAACGTGTGTAACTTGCCAGATGTACTCTGACATCCGGCATCGAGATGAGCTACACCCTACGTATCCACTTGCAATGCATTACAAATGGGTAGTAGATCTAGTTACGATGCCGGTTGGAATATGGCAGATGAGATAATTGGTTTTGGCACGGGAGGATCTATCGAACCAAGTCGAAGGACGCGCTCTGCGCACAAACACTACAGAAGGGGTGTGCAGATTTCTACTTGAAGATGTGATCTGCAGATACGGATGTGTTGGGAAGATTACAGCAGACCGCGGAGAACTGAATGCTCGCGAAGCTGATATGTTCTTCAAGAGGCGGGGAATCAAGGTAGCTCTTACCATGGCTTACAACCCAGAAGGAAATGCGAAGAGTGAGCGCGGTCATCCTCCCATCAGGAAAGCGATTGTGAAAGCTTGCAACGGAAGGGTGAGAGAATGGCCAAGGCTTCTACCATTTGCTCTATGGGCCGATCGTACAACTCATAGCTCGGTGACCGGATACATACCAGCAGAACTAATGCAAGGGCAAAAACCGATCATGCCTATCGAAGAGCAAATACCTACTTGGAGTGTTCTACCTTGGGAAGATAATCTCTCTAGAGAGGATCTTCTCGCTCTTAGGATTCGTCAGTTGGAGCGGAGACCAGAGGATGTGGAGCTAGCTCTGGAACGGTTACGAAAAGCTCGCTTGAAGAACAAAGACAGATTTGATAAGCGACATCGACTACGACCTAAGAAGATCGAGGAAGATGATTGGGTGTTGGTATATGATAGCAGCTTGGATAACCAGCATAGAGCATTGAGAAAGTTTTCTAAACGCTGGTTTGGACCTTACGTGGTTGTTCGTATTCGTGACAACGCCACATACGTGCTACGCGAGTTGGATGGTGCACGGCTTAAAGTTCCGATTGCAGGAAAACGGATAAAACTCTTTAAGCGACGAGATGAAGATCCAAACATTGAGGAGATCAGTATCGAGTTTGATCTCTCTCGAGATCAAGATGAGAGTCCAGATGAGAGCGTAGAGCCCGAGCGGGAGATTCCCGAAGAAGAAGATGAGGAAGAAGTGGTATGATGCCAACCACAACGAATGATTAGGTTGGTGCATACCAGAGGATGCATAGGTTCAGAGGGGGTGGATGTCGTGTTGTGGATTGGCTAGGGTGTGAAACCACCACATATCCTTCGTACGTGTTTGGTGTTGAGGAGCCATTGGGACCTTATCGTGTCAAAAGATAAGGCTCCACGTGGACGATCCGTGTACTCTTCGCTGAGTGGAGATAAGAGTAGTACTCTTGTCGTCACATGTGAGATTGATGTATAAGAAGAGAGGTGCGCGGAGCTTGAGATATAGAGTGTAGAGTATCCAAGTCTAGTGGAGTGTGATCAGTATCATCGGATGAAGTAAGCGGCAGTGAGTGGTAGGCATGAACGGAGAACCCTTTCGTGCTCCTGATCTTCCACTTGCGCATCCATTCGTCATTAAGATCCATTGTCTACCACGAGATCATTTTCGAGTATTTATGGTAGCTCATTGGGGAGAGTAATTTATGGCTGCAGTGATGGCTACTCCGGATCCTATCGTTCTTCCCATTGTCACTTACGACGCTGTTTGGGATCTTACTGTCTACATCTTGCTCTGATGTGGTATGGATCCTCCGTTGGATCTGAACTTCCCAGCGAGAGTTCCGTTCAACACTTGGATCGAAATACGATGTTACAGTCGTCCAAAGGTGGCGCATCGTGAGTTTGTCGTGAGGAACTTCGGTGAGGATTATTACAACCAGATAATAGCTTCATCTGTTTCTTTTGTAGTTCCGTTTATTGTCAACCGTTTTAGAGTCGGGATTCTGACTCTCTATTGAGCGTAGTTTGTACATCGTGTTTACGTGCTTCGTGGCCGACGACATCGTCAACGACACGTGTTTGGAGTTTGTTCAATATAAACTTTGAGGCCTAAATGGTACTCTTGGATAAAAATTCGTTCTTTGTGTGTTTGTCATGTGAGTGAAGACAAAACCCTTTTTGTCAACTTGTTTCTCATTGGTCGAAAGTTTGACCAATCACCTTCTACCAAGTTCCTTTCACGTTTTCGAGGGTAGAGACACTTCCCGTGGTCCATTCGCGGAGTGTGAGCTATGGTTGGAAAGCTTGGGAGACGAGGATGCCCGTGGACTCAATGGTTGCTGGATTTGAAGCGCGGATGAGAAAGTTACGATCAATTGAAGCTGAGGGGGTCAAATTCGTGACCAATTTCATTTCCGTGAGGTCTTTTTCGCTTTCTGGGAATTCTGTGAGGTTGCTGGAGATGAATTGACTGTTGCTGGAAAGCTCTTGAGATGGGCTTGCCTATGGACTCCGAGATCGATCGATTCCAAGCCGGAGTGAAAAAGTTATGGCCAGCTGAAGTTGGGTGTCTCAAATCGGAGGTTATGATAGTAGGCGACTGTAAACATGAGACATTGAGAGAGATATGGGGAGTTTGAGGTTGAATTTTGCGATGAAACCTTCCAGGGTCTGAGAAGGTACAGTCAGCTACCTACCTGTGAAATTTTGGATTATTGGGTTGAAGGGAAACGTTGTTTTTGTGCACAAGGGTCTGCATATCGCCTTGTGTCATTGACGAAAAGGGCTTGGATCGTTCCGAGAGTTTGGTTGAAGATCTGCTGGTGAAATTTTACAGAGTGGTAGTGATGGTGACACATTAGCTTCCTGAGAAGTTTGAGCTGTTTTGATCGAGCGGTTTGTGAGGAATCGAACAGCAAAATTCTGTCAAAATAGTATCATGTTATAAAAACAGCGATAAGGGCTTGATCGTTTCGAGAGTTTGGTTGAAGATATGCTGGTGAAATTTTACAGAGTGGTAGTGATGGTGACACATTAGCTTCCTGAGAAGTTTGAGCTGTTTTGATCGAGTGGTTTGTGAGGAATCGAACAGCAAAGTTCTGTTGAAATAGTATCGTGTTATAGAAACAGCGAACTTTGGAAGGGCATAGATGCCAACTCAGAGATGATCTCTCTGCATGTAATACCTTAATAGAGAGATTATTCTACAGGCTATCTGCTGGCCTTGGTTTCATCTCATTCTGAGCTGTGGTTGAGGAGTGACAGCGAGTTAAAATTGAGAGGTTCTTGCTCCGAAAGGCGCAAGAGTTAAGATTCTTTTGGAGAATAGGTCGACCTGGAGGTTTTGCCAGTGCTTCAGAGCACTTGATCATGGGTATGGAGAGTTGTTGACTGTATTTCCTGTGTTTGGATCCTCTCCATACCCGCATGCCTGTTTGTACGCCCAGTTGGTTTTGATTGGATTTGTGTGCGGGCGTTGCGCTTAGGTTTCTTTTCTATTAGGAGTGCTGGTATTTCTCTTGTGGTGAGGTTGGAGTGATGACCAGCAGACCCAAGAATGCTTGCGGTGATGGCAGGAACAGGTTGCCCGTGCTTGTTATCCCGGTTCTATTCCTAGTCAAGTAAGAGAGAGATCTGCCGAGAGGACGTGAGGATATCGTAGCGAGAAAGGTTCAAAGTGTACTTGGAGGTCAGAGAGAGGTTTGGGTGGTTGCTGGTTCTGAGTCACGGAGTGCGACACGTACTCTCTACAGCTAGATACCCGGTGTATTCCCAGATAAGAAAGCACGTCACACGACAGCGCTTTCCTAGGTAGACGAATTACACTCCGACAACGTGTCTATGGCAGGCTGTGCTGCTGCTGTTGGAACCACCGTAGGTCCTCCTTGAGAGCCAATTCCATCCTGACCAAGAGTCCCTTGGACAGGAGCACCCTGAGCAGCAGCCGCACCCTATACAGCAGCACTGTGATCCATTTTCCACCCAATCTAGTCAATTCTCCAAATCGATCACCCCAATTTCTCTCAGTGGAAGCACCAGATGTCGTGGCGAGAGTCTTTCTTGGGGAGGGCGGACCTCCTGACTGTGATCGATCAAAGAAAATGACCAAGAAGGAAAACAGGTTGCTGCAGACGATGAAATCTCAAAACACAGCCTCTTGTGCTCACCAATTGCAAAACAAACACTCAAGCACGTACTCAGGTACACAAATAGATCGCTCTAGAGTAGAAATAGCTTTATTTCAGTGTCAACTGCTTCACTGTTAAGAAAATATCTCTCTCCTTCTCTCCTGAGTCCTTCTCAGCTGAAAATTCCAAGGAATTTGATCTCACACAACCAAAGCCTTGTCAACAACGATCTCCTTCCAATAAACCACCTCTGTCCGTTCAATTCTACTGCCTCCAAACCTCAAACTATATATCAGATGAACCTCCAAACGCTTGTCTGTCCCTCTGTCACGATCTCTCCGTCCACCTTCTCAATTCTGTCCAGAAAATTTCTCTCTCCCTGTCTCCAAGCTTCTCATGCGCTTCCCTGATCCTAAATCCCTAATTCCCTTCCTTCCGTTTCAGCTCTCAGCTCTCAGTCCAAAAAATCGCTTGAAAAAGTCCCCCCGATCTTCAGCCGCCGCAGTATTTAACCTGAAGTTTTAAGGTCCCAGCTTAAGCTGCCTCCCTACTGTCCTTATAAGCGCAGTCACTTATCAGAAGCAGGGCCCTAGCTTAAGCTGCCCCCTGTCCTTATGCGTACAAAGCTTTATTTACAAGTTGGGCCCTTTTTTAATACAAGTTTCACAGTTGTCTCCACAAACTCTACCTCTTCACTAATAAAGGTTCTCCTAGCCTCATTCCCCATCGCAAGCCTACTCGATGATTATTTAACTAATTAGCAAAAGTTTCCCGTGCTCTTGATGCCATCCAGAATATACTACAAGCCATCCAATGTAGGCCGAAGCCCCAACACTTATGAGGCTGTCCCACAGGGCTTACAGCCCCCCCATATGCGCACCAAGTATCTCACATAGTATATTTAGGATGGCATGCGGAGGCTTAGGTCAGGAAGCCCACGATTAAGGGAGATACCAGTCTCCCGTCCCTAGATATGCAGGACGTGGCTGCATATCCAACATAGACTCCCTTCCAAGAGGCCAACATGCCGGAATAGGAACCAGAGGCCAGGAGGGATTGATCCTGAGACCACTTCTCTCCTAGGCAGACGCCCTATCACTGGGATGGCCTTTGGTTCCGTTCAAAACTGTTAAACTTCCTGTACATATGCTTTTGCTAAGAAATTTTCTTATGAAGTCTTTACTAGCCTTCTCTATGCTAACTTCTGCATACAACTCCGTCTACACCTACACGCTCACGCTATCAGATTCTAAGTTCGAGTCACGAGCTAGAATCGACGGATTTCCCTCTTTCACACATTTCTCAGTCTAAAACCCGTGCTAACTATTACTTAAAACACTTCCTGTCAAGACTAGAAGCATGAAGTCGCTCTCCTCGTCGAGCTCTGCATTCTCATGTCTTTCGATCTCTTTCAGGATGATATTTCAGTCTAAGCTAAGGGGCAGCTTGTCAAGCATGGCCCCAGCTTAGCTCCTGCCCAGCTTGATAAGCTAGGGCGTAGCTTCCCAAACAAATACCGGTTGAGTGTCTTCTGAAGTTCCGTTTCATCATGTGGAACGTCATGCACTACGACAACGTGACCAAGGGAGATCTGACGGAAGATCAGTTGGTGAGATATGGGCCAACAAGGCAGCACGAGACGAAAGAGGAGACCTTGGGAGAAGATGACCGAGCAGCAGCGATGACTCCCCCTCCCACTCTGATGCCGTAGACGAGGCCAAGTACTCATCAGAAGACGCTTCTGGTGAGAGAAGACGACTCCAGTGGGTCGAAAGACGCGATGTCACCAAGGAAGATGGGTCCTAGGAGTGTGCCTAGGAAGACCACCCTCTTCCCGATCATTCATTCTGGATCGAAGTCTGATTCGCAGGAAGAGTCGCTGTGTATCTGCCCGGAGCAGAAGACCGCTTCTGCAACACCAAGGAGTCTTCCGAAGACTCTAGAAGACGAAGGTTGGTTGGATACTCCTACTGCGATGCGGGAGAGCGCAGTAAAGAGGACCACTTCTGTCATGGGGAGGGATCTTCCACCCCGGAAGATGAGAAGAGTAGCATCTTCTCGTGCGTAGAAACACAAGACCATAGTGGTGGAAGAGGCATCCTTGCCTCTGGAAGACAAGGTAGACACCTCCGACCGAGTCATGGAGATGAGTCTGTCTTCCGCAGGAAGAAGACTGGAGGAGTTCAGTGCGTTCTTCCGCTCAGAGATCCAGCCAGCTATGGAGTTGATCGAGAAGAGAGCGAAGGCTCAGGAGAAGCCGCTACAGCCTGGATTTGGCCTACGCACCATGATGCGACAGGAAGAGGGCTAGAAGAAGACAGAAGCGCTGGAAGCCAACCTCCGCACCACGAAGAAGCTCGCAGCGAAGTATAAGGTGGAAGCAGCCGCTTCTGCCAAGGAGTTAGCGCAGCTGAGGAAGAGCAACTAGGAGTTGCAGGCGCGTTTACAGCAGCGTGACCAGGAGGTTCTGCGAGTGCGAGGTAAGATCACCGCCCTTGCAGAGGAGAAGACGACATGGAAGACACTGCGGGAAGCCGCAGAAGCGCAGACTGCAGCCGAGAAGACGCAGCAGGAAGCAGCGGAGGCTCGTGCGTAGGGGATGCTAGCTCAAACGGTGGAAGCGCTTCGGAAGAAGTTTAACTTCACCGCGGGTAGGAAGCTTCTTACCTTGGCTAGGGAATGGGACGACGAGTCCATGTCGATGTTGGTAGAGTGCAAGGAGAGCATGTTCAGGTACTTGGATCGGCAGCCCCTGTCGGACAGTATTTTTCTTTTGTGATATCCGTAGAGGACGTGAAGACACTCTATGATCTTCCCTCGCTTCCGCCACTCGCAACTGCATCTTCCCAAGCCCCAGCACCATCGACTGGATCCGAATTGGAGAAGGAGGAGTTTGACCTTGCTGCCCACTTGGTAGTGACAGCGTTGGAAGCCGAGAAGATCTCGGAAGAAGCCCCAGAAGACAAGATGTCTTCTGGAAGACAGGAAGACGAGCCGTCTTCCCAGATATTTTGAGTGGAGGAAGCGACTTCCCCGGACCCCTATGAGGTCACCATGGCTCCCAGTGTCGGACTAGTGTCTCAGAAGAGCGAGGAAGCACACGTCGACCCAGCTTCCCAGAAGATGCTTCCGTCTTCCGAAGCAGAAGCAGCAGCCGAAGAAGAAGCAGCAGCAGCGACAGCAGAGCCAGCGACGAATATCGAGGAGGAAGCCACCTCAGTGACACTCGAGGTAATTGCAGGGCTTTCCAGCTTATCAGAGGCCGAGTTAGTAGTTCCGATAGGAGTAGATCAGGTAGAGATTGCCTCTGAGCAATCAGAGTAGGTAGCAAACGTAGGAGACAAGTTGATATTTTCAAACTTAGCAAGTACCGAACATGCTATCTTAGGGGTGGCAGTTCTAGTGTAAATTTAGTTAGGCGGCCATGTGGCAGAATAGGAAGCGCAAGAACAGGAAGGGGAAACCGCTTGCATGTGGAGGGACAACTTTTCTCTCCCTGGTGGTGGTTCCCTCTGTTTTCTCGTGGTAGATGTTTAAGTAGGATCACAGTGCAGATTTTAAGGGCACATTAGAGACACATTGTAGACGCATACGCATCATTGTGCGTAGAGACACATTACGCACAGTGCACACTACACCCGATGTTAGAGACATACGAATAGATTGGGATTATATCGGAGGGGTCTGCATGCTTGTTACCAGCAGTGGTTCGAAGATGTAGATAGAGGTAGTGGACAGTTTAGGAGCAGGGAACGGCATCCTCGTGCAGTCCTGTTGGCTAGACTGGTGTGTCGAGGAGTAGGAGCAAGAAGTAGAGGGAGTGAGCTTCCCAATGCCAATGTGTCTTCTTCTCGGAGAATGGATTGCTGATTTGAGTGCAGAAGCTTGATTCGTGTCTTGGAGGTAGTGGGTTTTCTTTGAATTCACTCCTGACTGTGCATGAGAAGCATTCTTCTTGAGTGGCGGTGACTATCAGCAGTTGTGCAGATTCGCAGCTTGGCTCGTCAAGTGGAGCACTTTGGATCCGCGTACGGACGGTCCTATGGGTAAGGGATCCCAGAAGACAGAGTAGTCGGAGTAGCGAGAGAAGAAGAAAGAAGCCTTCTTCCCACAACAGAAGACGACATCCTCAAGTAGAAGACTGTGTGACTGTACGCACGTTTGTTGTCTTGCTCCCCAAACTATTACAAGCAGGGATGGCTTGTTAGTCAGGATCCGGACTAGCAGGATTATTTGTCGATATCTAAATTTCTCCTTTTTATCTTGTTTTCCTCTCGTTTGGATTTTCTCTTCTTCCCCATCTTCTCCATCTTCCCCATCTTCTTACCTTCTTCTAGTGAGCTTCTGAGACTTCTATTGAGCTTCCGTGAAGGTGAATGTCGTTGTAGTGCTGCAGGAAGACCATTTCCGTAGGCAGAAGCCTGGGAAGGCTACATGGGGCATACACCCTGTGATTAATCTAATCCGTTGGAATCAGAGAGAGAGAATAAGGTGTAACATCCGATTCTAGTCGACTTCTGCGAAGCAGGAGCAGTCTTCGGGAGGTGTGAGAAGCCGGGTTGAACCCCCCAGAAGCCGAGAATTGGTCCGGGAAGACGATACTGAGAAGACAAGAAGAAGTGACCTGGAAGCAGGAAGCGTCTTCCCTAGCTTCTCTGTGAATAGTTGTGTGATATTTTATTTAGTAGTTGTTTGTTTAGATCCAGAGCACCGTTTGGCGAGTCTGGAAGACGCGTGGTTTTGTGAGAAGACGGGATTTCTAGGCAAAACCCGTGTGTTTGTGTGTTTGAACAGATCTTAGAACTTAGAGCAGCGTTACTTGTGCAAATCCTCTGTGGGAACGATATCTTGTATACTAAATGGGCAAAAGGAGTAATCCTGCGACACTACAAAGACAAACCTACGATAATATCCAACCATGCCAAGAAACTGCCTCAACTTTGTTAAGTTGATCGGAAATGGAAGATCCACAATCTTCTTCACCTTCTCAGGATCTACCGCAATCCCATTCTTGGAAATGATATGCCCTAACAGCAGTCCTTCTTCGCAGCCAAAGATGTACTTCTCTGGATTTAGAGAAGCGTTGGCTTGCTCCAACCGCTGCAAAACTTTGATCACATGATCAAAGTGGTCCTCCTTTCTTTCGTACACACAGAAATCGTCAATGAAATCACGAACAAACTTCCCTATGAATGGTTCAAACACCTTGTTCATGAACCTCTGAAACGTGGCCGGAGCATTACACAGTCCGAATGACATCACTCGAAATGCAAATGTTCCCCAAGGAGTAGTGAAAGTAGTCAACTGCTGGTACTCATGTGCTATCTTGATCTGGTTATACCCACTATAACCATCACCAAAGCTGTACCACTCATGACCAACAACTTCCTCCAAAATCTCATCTATAAATGGTAGAGGATAATAATCCTTCTTGGTAACTGCATTCAACTTCTTATAGTCTATGCACACTCGCAGCTTACCATTCTTCTTCTTGACAATCACAATGGATGATACCCATTTGAGTTCTCCACCTCATAGATGAAACTCGCCTCCTTCAACTTGTCTATCTCCTCCTTGATCATCATTGCTGTTGTAGGATTAACCCTTCTCTGCTTCTGTCAAACTGGTCTTGCGTTTGACAGAATTCCTCCAATTCGATTCGATGAGTCTCGAGAGTCACCTCCTTCAAATCCTTGTAGCTGAAAGCAAATTCATGGATATATTTTTGAAATATATCTAGGAATCTACTTTTCTCCTCTTGAGTGACATTGATACCAAACTTCAGGATAGAGAGTCTTCTCACAATCTATGCCTCACTCAACTCTTCTTTGTCAGGATCTTCCTCCACTGTTGGTCGAGGCAACAAGTCAATAGGACTAAGCTGATGTAATGATTCATCTCGATCAAATCCTTCGTCCTCAGACGAGGATTCTTGATCATAAGAATCTCCCGTATCTACTTCTGAGACACTTTGATCATCCTCCGTATCAAATTCCCAGTAGTCACTAGTGGGTCTATCAGAGTCAGAAGTCACAACTCCAACACCCTAGAGAGGTACTATCACTCTGTGATCTCTAGGCCCAATCCGTAAATATCCTTTGTGCCACCTATCAATGGTGCGCACAGCTCTCAACCAAGGCTTACCTAGGAGCAAATCATAACTAGAGTCCTTTAACACTTGAAAGAACATCAATGTTTGAATCACAGACACAACCACCTTCTCTAACACACCAAGAGGTCTTACCCGTTGCTTGTTAGCCATCCCCACGACAATGCTAGCCGCACAAGTTGGTTCCATTCCCAACTTCTTCATCAACCTCTCTGATATGGCATTTACAGCCGATCCTCCATCCACCAATACGTCAGAGACGTAGTGACCATTCAACCGGACTTCAACCTTTGAAGCCCTAGTGCATACCTCTGAAGCATGCACATCCACCACACCAACTCCCACAGACTTCGATGTCTTGCTCTTGGGTTTCTTCTTCTTGCTTCTCTTAGAACTCAGTCCTCCTCTGAGCTCCCTTCGTAAGCTGAGATTAAGTGCGATCAGTTGTCCAACAGTGATGTTGGCTTTCTGAGCACCCACATCTTCAACCACATCATATCCCGCTTGGGAAGATGAAATGGTGAAATCCGCCATCCTCAGCTTCCTTCTTGATTCCCTTGGTGTACTCGAAACATTACTCGAACGAGACTTGGAAGATGGGAAAATCAAGTTGAGTTTTAGTTTACTTTGCTGACTGGGTATTTGCAGCTCCAAGCGCTATACTAATGACGCAAGGGGTCTGCTTCCTCATTATCTGAGAATTCTTGCGTACAGCGTCTGACATAAGGGGCAGCTTAAGAGATTAGCTTGCACTTGCGACCTGTTAGCAAACGGTTCAGGAGATTTGGAGGTCCAATACAAACACACAAGGCGTTGTTGAGTTCAGATCTGTGCAGGCTATGTTTTGGTTAAGACGGTTCCTGAAGAGATGGATCGGGAGATGTGTTCTGGGAGAAATTGAGACGCAGGAAGAGGATTTGGGGAGCTTCAGTGATCTGTGAAGGAGAGTTGGACCGTTCGGATCATTCCAGAGTCCAAACTTGTTGTCCTTGGATCCATCAGGATCAGAACAACGAGTTCTTTAGGAAATTGAAGACGATACCAAGTTTCATCGGGCGGTTTAGGAGTTCTGAATGAAATTGACTCGTAGAGAAGCGCTTACGTCAGATTTCCGTTCGTCTACGACCTAAGATTAGTTTGTTCTTCGCGATCGGTGAGCCAAGCTCTTCATTCTTGGTGTCTATGCGATCAAGAGTCTTCATCTACGCATAGGAGAAGACAGTACGTGAATTGGATTGTTCGTTTGGGTGTGGTGAGCGAGTTTGAGCCGCAGGGAGCCGATTTATGTCAATTTTTTTGCATCTTGCGACCAAATTTTTTGCGTGGTTTTGCAAAGGGAACTCCAAACGGCTTGTTTGGAGTCTCGTTGGGATCAGAATAGCTAGATCTACCTGCCAGAGAAGCGATCCGTTTGAGCGGTGTGTGCGGTTTTAAGCCGCAAGGAGGAGTTTTGGAAGGTTCGGTCACCTGTGACCAAAAATCGGAGATATCTTGGCTGTTGGGAGTCGGATCTAAAGGTTTCTGGGCCAACGGAGTCAAGGAAGAAGATCCTATCGATATCTGAAGACCGTTTGATGAAAGAAGAAAGTTCTCATATAGGTCTTTTTCAGTTTCTTCGTTACGGATTTTGCTCTTTTGAGTTCGTTAGAGTTCTGGTCGGTTATGTACAGCTTGTGGTAGCTAGCTTTAGCTAAGAGCTTGTACATGGATGTGGTTTAGACTTGGGTTTCAATCGTATGATACTGGTGCAGCTCTGGTTGTTAGCAAAGAGAAGTTTCTCTTGCTTTGAACTACGCTTCGGTGGTTTTGGATCAAGGTTGAGATTCAGGGGTTCGTTTTATGAGCTTTGGAGTAGATTACAGACCGCTCTGGTCTGTTTCTCAGTTTTGTGTTCTTAGAAAGAAAGAACCGGCAGTGTACATACATTTGGAGTTGATATATATTGTAGCGTTTGTTTTCGTGGTTGTTTTTCTCTGTATTGTCTTTGTTCAACACACAACATCTCCACAACCAGGAACCTCGCATTTTCCTGGACATCCTCCACATAAAATCCGACACGACAACAGAAAATTGATGAGGGTGAGAATAACACACAGACCAAAACCAAAGCAATTGAGGAAGAGAAATACGAAATGCGTGGATATTCAATATTGTAAGAATATCATTCGGTGAATATAACACACATAAATAGTAAAATTACTACATCTCTTGCAATGACTATGGTAACTAAAGCTAGACTCGAACACCTCTCGAGTCTTGATAGATGCTCATGTCCTCTACTTCTCCAACAAATCCTGTAAAACCTTAATCTTATCTTAGAATCCTTCGTCGGTCTTCATATCACCGCCTTCACCTAAACCTACTATAGAAGATCCTTGAAGAGCATAGACGAACCATTCAAGCATGCTCTGAGAGAGTAATCGTGGAATATATCTATATATAATCAATATATATATACAAATCAATTTAATTTTATGCGTGCAGATTCATCCCTTCCAAGTTCAGAAGAAGAAAATATGCACAAATGGGTAAATTTATGTCCTAACCCTTCCTCTTGGTTAGGCTATAAATTAAACCTCTTAAATAGAAATGGTTGTACTCGTTGATGACATTGGTGTTTATGTTAAGAACATGATCAGTTTAAACGAAGTACTTATGGGTTTTGTAATTGCAGGGGCAAGTGTTACAAAGTGAACTAAAATAAATATAGATTTTTATTTCTAGTTATTTAAATTTACTAAACCGATGGTCCTTTATCTCTCCTCCTTTCTAGAATGTATATATCATCAGCCTTTGCATCTCTGTATGTATTTATGTTGTCTAATATATTTTTCGTTAAACTTTTCTTCAAGCTAGTTGCCAGCCAATTGTCTTGATGATTTTATGGATGGTGATGAATGTTTGTCTTTTCTTCTCCTCGGACAAACTGCACATTACATACACATTCGTTCGCTAAAAAAGAAGTCTTCCTTGCATAATTTACTTGGCTCTAGTGGATCACAATTAGTATCAAATATCAAACACTTGTACTCTAATATCAATTATTTATGACATAATAAATACTGAAGATTGCAATTTGTGTCTCATTGCCACAGTCTTATCCCTCCGCCACCTTGAGCACCTTAGATATCATTTCAAAATTAGAAGTCCAACAAAAACAAATAGTTTGTTCCAAAGAAGAACAACTTTATTATAAAGTAGGTAACCAGCTTATAAATTATTTCTGCAAATTCGAGATCCAAGCAAAGACAAATAGTTATATGGAGAAAAGAAAATTTGTTGCAAAGTAGTAACAACTCTATGTTCTTTAGTTTACAGTTGTATTTTCCACTTCACTTGAGTTTGTATCCAGATGATTCTTTCTTTCTATTGATTCATACGAGAAACACATACAAACACACTGATGTGGATAGCGTCAATTTCTTTGTCTTAGAATAGCTCATTAGAAAAATGAGTTTTAGTATATTTTTTCAGTTATTCTTCTTTAGTTCATAGCTCATTAGCAAACTTAGATTTAATCTCGTTACTCCTAATTCATCTTCTTTCGAAATAGACTGCAACCAAAATGTGCATGCAACATAAACTTTTGAGGAATCATTGTCCACTTGTTGTTATCAGAAAATACATATATGTTAAGTGAAAATTTTATTTTAAGTTAAAAACAAGAATTTAAAATCTATGAATATTAAAAATTAGGTGACCTAAAGATGCTAGAAGAAATCAATATAACCCATAAGCAAGTAGAGGCGAAAGCACTTTCAACTGCATATATGCATGAAGCTATAACCAAATAAATGAGAAATAATGAGAGATTCAATTATTACCTAACACTTCCCAACGGTGTCATAGAGCGTGAATTATGGTCTGGGAATACATGAAGTATTGACTGTAGAGTGATATGGTAAAATCTTGAACCAACTCGGTAAAACCTTTGTGCCATCACTACCAAGTCAATCGATTTATATCTTGACTATAGCATGTATTTGTCTTAATTTTGATATATCATGACCTTAAGTGTAACGCAAGTGTATCATACAACACAACTAGGCATACAATCATACGCTAAGTACATGAAGGAGTCATACATGATAAACATATACTTTAGTTCACAAAAGCATCATCAAACGGTCCCTTAGGTCGGCTAGTGTACTAACAATATCTTCTTCACTATTTTTCTATGACAAACTAACTAGAATACTCAACTTCGATCTTTTACAATCAGTTGATATGAATCCCATTCAAGATGAATCTTGTAGTAGTTGAAAGTCTATTTCATTGATATAGATAACATCTTGATTGGATCAAGGTGACTCTTATTGTAGAGCCCACTTTTTTAATTTTTGATAGAAGAAGCTCGAAATGTAGAAGTTTGTAGAAGAAATAAGAAGATAGAAGCCGAATAGCGTAGTTTTAGTGAAGAAGAGTAATTGTGAAGAGTCTTCACAAGAAGACCTTCACAAGAAATATCTGAAAATAGAAGATAGAGGAAGAAGACTTCTTAAGAATACATTCCTTGAGTACAATCTCTTCACGAATAGTCAATAAGATTTATAGCAGAGAAGACGATCGGAGTAAGATAGAACGAGCTATCTAGCCGAAGAGGAACAAGAATGCAAGGGACGAAGACGAAGATAGTCTACGCATACCTTTGTCAGTCCTGTAGCGAGGAACGAGTGGTGACTTCGGCACGTGTGAGGAGTTCAGACCTGACTATATACTCAGAAACCTAGCTCATTATCCAAATCTACTTTTAGCGCACAGCAATTTTATATTTGCAGAGAGAGTTCAGACGGAGATAGTGAGATTTGGGCGAAGGCTCACATTTGGGCGAAGACTAACTTGAGCGAAGGTTAGCGCATTAGGCGAAGATCATCCCGTCCATACAACCATCTTCGTAGGGTACGATGTCTGTCACTTCGAAGTTATCACGCATTCGAGCATTTGAGTTAGACCAGGAGGAGCTAAGGCATCTTCGGCCGAAGCTGAAGGAGCTAAGCTTGAGTTTCTTGACATGGAGAGGTTGGACCCGAGTGTCTGACAAATTCATCAGCTAGATACGAATGTGCGAAGACCATGGCGACGAAGATGGATATGCAAGACCTAGGAACTGGACGGTCGAGAATTGGGAGAATGTCTTGCTCGACGAGACGGACGAGAAGAGAGATCTGCTCTTTGACCATGCGTCGATGAAGAGCATGGTGAAGGAAGGCCAAGACTATAGGGAGCTCGTCCATCCAGTTCACCCGACGAATGGCTACAAGTTAACCGATTATCGAGATCCCGTGAAGAAGAAGATCACCGAAGCGGTGATGTTGATTTTGAGTCCGAGGCGGACAACATACTTATCTGCGTGGAAAGTATGCTTCTTCGAGAACATCTTCGCCGGTAAACGTGCACATTGGGCGAAGATCTTTCACGAAGAGGTACAGCGAATATGGTCGAAGCAAGACTACGTCTACTTGGGAAGATTTGTAAGTGTTTTCTACTTTGGCATGGTTGGCTCAAAGAGAAGGACGCAAGGCAGTTGGGCTTCGACGAAGATGAAGAATGCGAGGACGAAGACTTTTCATCAGTCCGTGAAGAAGGAGCACCAAGGGAAGCAACTCAGCAAGTGGAGATTTTGTTGAAGACTCCTGCCGAAGTCACACCTGAGGTACCATTGGTGGAGAATACTCTCGAGACAACTGAAGACATGGAGAAGCGACGCAACAAGAGGAAGCGGAGCCTTCCAACTTCGCCAAAGGAGAAGCCACAGGAGAAGCCGAAGGCAAGAAATAAGACTAAGGGCACCAAGAAGGAGACTGTCAGCTAAGTAGCTCAAGGGCGAAGATGGAGGATACAACCAACTTCGGCGAAGGTACTTCTACAGGACCAGCACTTGATGAGAGCGATAAATTTCAGAAGGCGATGCTCTTCGGCGAAGAGGTGGTAGTTCTCATCCTTAGACTTCTCAAGGAGAATAGGGCCGAGTATGAAGACGAAGTTGAGAAGAAGCTGTCTTTGCCCGAATTGCTCTCCGCGGTGCATTTCAAAAAGAGAAATTGGCGGCAGGAGAAGAACAACCTTCGTGAAGAGGCGAGGAATGCTACCAAGCTTCGGTTGGAGACCGAGAAGGAATTAGAAGATCTTTGGCGCCAATGCGAGGAGTTCAAGACTTCCTTGAAGACGAAGGACGAGGAGCTTAAGGTCTCAACGAAGAGCTTCTTCGATCGACTTAAGGAGTTATCGAACGAGAAGGTCGAATTGCAGCGAAGTCGTGAAGAGTTCCAAGTTACATTTGCAGAACTCAGTAAGGAGAAAGAAGATCTTCGAGCAAAGGTAGAAGACTCCGAAGACCTTTGGAAGAAGTTGATGCCGGTTTTATCTGCATACGTGACTTCGGGGTTGGATTCTGAAGAGCTTGGTCTTCTTCGATTTTGAAGGCGGAGCTAGTGCAAGCGGAAACGAACTCGGATGGTGTGAAAGCGCGCCTTTCTAGACTTAGGCAAAAAGTAGATAGGGAGTTAGGAGAGATACGAGCGAACGCGGAGGTGCAGTTAGAAGAGTTCAGAGCACAGTTAGGTTTAGGAGTGTAGATTCAGTGAAGATGAAGACAGATCGTATGGTAGTGAAGGTCTTGCGCCTTCTTAAGAAGAAGAGCAATTAGCTTAGGAAAGAAACAGTTAGGTTAAGCCGATGAGTATATAAGCACTCCACCCTTTTGAAGTTGGGTCTTTTTTCATGTTTTCAATTCTTTGTTAATTAATTTCCATTTCCCAAAAGTGCGGAGCAATGTTGTGAATGTTATGGGCGAAGATATTTGTTGGGAAAATGAATTATTATAATTATTATAATTATTAAAATTAATTATTTGTTATTGCACTTTTCGTCCCCATAGTCATGATCTTCCTTCACCAGGCTCTTCATCGACGCATGGTCGAAGAGCAAATCTCCTTTCTCGCCCGCCTCGTCGAGCAAGACCTTCTCCCAATTCTCGACCGTCCAGTTCCCGGATCTTGGTCTAATGCGATAGCCTTCGCTCAAGTTAGTCTTCGCCCAAATGTGAACCTTCGCCCCACCTTCGCTCTCTCCGCAAATGTAAAATCGCTGTGCGCTAAAAGTAGATTTGGATAATGAGCTAGGTTTCTGAGTATATGGTTAGGTTCGAACTCCTCAGACGTGCCGAAGTCACCACTCAGGACTGACAAGAGTATGCGTAGACTATCTTCGTCTTCGCCCCTTGCATTCTTGCTCCTCTTCGGCTAGATAGCTCGTTCTATCTTACTCCGACCGTCTTCTCTGCTATAAATCTTATTGACTATTTGTGAAGAGATTATACGCAAGGAATGTATTCTTAAGAAGTCTTCTTCCTCTATCTTCTATTTTCAGATATTTCTTGTGAAGGTCTTCTTCCGAAGACTCTTCACAATTACTCTTCTTCACTAAAACTACGCTATTCATCTTCTATCTTCTTATTCTTCTACAAACTTCTGCATTTCGAGCTTCTTCATACAAAAATTGTAAAAGTGGGCTCTACACTTATCACAGTTGATCGAAAGTGACAATGCTAATACTTATAACTCGAAACGTCTCATATCTTCATCGTAATCTTCATGTTCAATCTAGGTTTTGAATGATCAAATAAGCTCTAAACTAGACTTACAACATATCACGAGAAACTTTGTATTCTAGAGCTTTGAACAAGATAAGGCATATACTCAGGCAAGCAACCATTGAGTTCGAGACATGGTGCCAAAGACAATGATATCTCGCAGTTAGAGATTCTCGATCAACAATCTCGAAATAGCGTAATGCCTTATCTGATCGTGATCTCTACACCAAATTCACTACATAGTTCTCTTGGCTCACGTGCATCGTCTCTAGGAAGTTCACGTTCAAAACCCAATCGTTTCTTCAAGATCAACTAAGAGATGTGGGTGAAATCTCTATTCTCTTCAAACATGCCATGTTGTAATATGAACTTTGGCAATCTACTGCTCGTAACTCGAACTTCACAAGAAATTTTCTCTTAATCCTCACTACTACCTTAAGAAATTTCAGCTTCAGATCTCAAATCATTGCTCAAAATGGATAAACCCATTCATCTGTGCTAACTTATGAGCTTTATAGACCTCGGTAGCTGAAATCCACGACCCAACATCTTCTCTTAACAAAAAGAGTTGAAAATTCACAAATAGTAAGCTGATATGGCACACTTTAATCTTGGAGATTTTCACTCAAAGATTTAACCCAATACTTATGGAACACATAATCAAGTCTCAATTCTTCTCGTATGCGACGATCGATAAGATCATCAGAGTGGATAAGTTCATCACCCTCCTAAAACTCTTCTTCAAAGTAAACAACGAATCATTATCGAAAGTGATTGCGTTGGATGTACTGAGGCTTGATATGGAATGGATCCGTGAATGAAAGATCCAGAACTTGGATCAATCCTCTATCCATGATTTACGACTCTCGTAGCTCTTCACCCTCCATGTAGAACACTAAGAAACACTTGCAAAACACCAAGCAAGAAGAATGCCCCCACGAACCCTCGACCCTTTATCTTATATCTAAATTTGATGACAAGAACTACTCATGCAAATGTCCACGGATCATTGAGGTGACACATCTCATATAACCGTGAACGTGATATCTAATATGCCGTCTGATAAGTTACACCAAGAGGTTCATGGAACATAGAAAATCAACATGTACAAGTTCTACGCTAAATCACATGTGAGTCGTGTCATAACACAACAACATGTAAGAAAGCTATCCGCTATCTCCTAAACTCGAGGAGGAGTCCATTTTTTCAAAATGATCATTTTTTAGTTCAGAGATTCGAACCCAAGATCTCGGACTTTCAATATTTACCTTCCTACATCTATGTTATCATGAGTTGATGATAGATTATCTCACGTCTGTTGATAAACAAGTCGTATTCAATCTTTAGATTCTCTACTCGATTATCTCTCTCCTACTTGGAGTCACACGTGAGAAGAGCTAAATTGTGACCTCACTGGACAATCACTTTCATGCGCTCGTTTTGTAGACTTCAATGAGTGAACTTGTTTCGAATTGACTTCTCCTTTACGATTTGTACTTTAGACCGAGCTACTAAAGGGACATGTGGAAACATCTCTACTTTCCAATCATTCATCAATCTCTGAAACTATGTACCACTCTGTACTTAAAAGAAAGATCTACATCTAATCTTTTACAACTTCCAAAAGATCGTTAGCACAGTCGTAATCTTCTCCTTGGAGCTCTTTTGTCAATCTAGTTGATTTCTGACATTTGAATAGGTTTGCCAGAGATATTCTTTATGTGTGACAGCTTTCTTTCATTCTCGCACGTATCAGAAAGTTCAAGTTTGTCTCCAGATGGGGTCTATTAAATCCACCGCTAAGACATGAATTTGGTATCGAATTGAGCAACATCATCTCAGCTATGTTTTGGACCTTCGATGATTTCATTTGGAATAGAGACGACCAGGATCCATATAGATGTATCATAGAGCAATGTGAACCTCAAAAATAGTATATTCTGAATTTTGAATTTCAAATTGTTCTTCAAACCAAATCCTATGTTATACTATGTCCAAAATTCATCAGACAATAACAGCTGTACTTCTGAAATCTACATGTACTCGGCACGCAATAACATCTTCTTCCGGCTGGCTCTTATCTCGTCGCTGTTGGATAAAATATATTTGCCAGAAATTGATTCCGGCTGCCAAACAGAAGCAGACAAGAAAACTTCTCGAGGGAAGCTACATCCTCCTTCCTGCGTAGCCCATTCAGAGGAGTACAATTGATCTTGACAAGGAGGTTTTTCTCTTTGCTTTGGGACCCTGCACTCGAGATGTGGACCATTTATCTCACCATTTGTCGTGTCGAGAAACTGCTCGGACTTGTCTTTTGGGCTCGCTACAAGAGCGAGAACAAAATGATGTGGCAGGTGAAAGTTTTTAACGTCACCTGTGGTTTAAGAGTTTTCACTTCACATTCATCGTACCGTATTGATAACTCAATTATAGCATATGTGCGAGAAGTGCTAATTTATTTAGTATCGAGGATAAGACACAATCACCAAAAACTTTTAACATGAAATTGATGCATATTTACAACCACTACATGTTGAAAAGAAATTTGATATTAAATTCAGTATGTAGAGATCTAATATGAGTTTTAAAACGTGTATTACTGAAAACTAGTACTTGAATATTCATTTTATGGAATTCTGTTTGACGGTTTAAATCATTCACACATATAAAGAGTAACCCACAGTTAGAGATATATACTAACATTAGCTGCACAAATTGAATTACCAATACAATATCCCAAAAATCGTTTGATATTGAAACAAATAGCTACGCTTTCAATGTAATTGCAAGGCTATTCGTTAAGGATTAATCGGATCTAACTCAATTCTTCTTCGGGTTTCACAGCTATTCACAATCTACGTATAACTATTCTAAGCATACCAATACTTCAAAACATACGGTAAGAACTGAAAGTGAGAACTTTTGATATATGGACTTGATCGGCCCCTTGCGCAACTGTTTCTCCTGGTGATCACGTTTCTTTCATAAGACCTTTACCTTTACCACATCAAAAGCATGTTCCCTTCTCTCTTAAACTGTAACCTCAGCTTTCTTCTTGTCCCACCAGCTAGAGTCTTTATGTTTCATATCAAGTTCATTTTGAAAACAAACAAGGATGTTTGTATTGGAATTGCGAGACTATGCATTAGTTATTTATTTGGATTTATCTTAGTTCTTTGTTTATTTGATTTTTAGAATGAATACATCCGTGCGTTCTCGTTATTTCTTTTCTCTTTCGGAGTTTCACAATACTTCCCTTGTCAGCTTTTTTACACTACGAACAAAACATTTCTCCTTTTCCTTTCCGGTTTTCACAATAGACTTGTAACTATACTAACGCATAGCAAAAACATTACAACTTCACCACCTGTCCACGTAAACTTGTGACGGGTGGTAGCATGTCTAGTATGATACCCCTTCCTTTCCGGTTTTCGCAATCGACGTATAACTATACTTACGCATAGCAAAAACATTACAACTTCACCACCTTCTCCACGTCAACTCGTGACTGGGGTAACCTGTCTAAAGCCTGATCAAAGAAGCGTCATCAGTAAGAGACTGATCAAGGAGAAAAATGGCCCAGAGTTCTGATCACGTCTATACATGTCGAAACTCCAGCAAGTTCGGAACACTAAAGACCGAATGAGATATATACGGTAGCATATTCTTCACTCTTCTACTGAGGGACGGTGACAGAAATTGGCAACATCACAACATCACACCCCCAGTAGGTTCCTTGAGCTTGATCATACTCCTCTTAGCGATGTATCACTTGATCATACCCAGTCAAAGTGACTGATTTTACAGGCAAATAGCCAATCAGGGTTGTGATCAACGCATGCATCGTTAGGAGGGGTGTGATCAAGCTCAATGAACCTACTGGGGGTGTGATCAAGCCAATTTCTGGGACGGCGAAGAAGGATATGGAATTCCGTGTTCCATGTATCCGTCTACTGACAATTAATGAACCCAACCATCTAGATCTATTTCTGCTACGTATACTTCTGATCAGTCAGGAAGGGAAACGCGACGCAATGAATAGCCAACGGATGGAAAGACCCCCATCAGTCAGGGACCCTTTTCACTCTCCGTCTTATTCGTTCGCTTCGTTCCATTCGCATTATCTATTCTATTCCTGACGGATGTTCTTTGCTTTCTGAATGAACCAGACGACTGAAATAGAGCCAGCCGCAGAGATAGAAACACAGAAGCACCGGAGGCCTTGCTCCTTGGAGATTGCTTCAGGCATTTCCCGTAAGTGGTTGGGTTCTTCTGACCTTCAATCGCAGCGATTGCGAATGCTGTAGTGATCGACTCGTTTCCAAACCAGGCGTTCGGAACATTGTACTGGTGATAGAAAGGGCAAGGGCCCCACGACCCATCGACATTCTGAAGGCTCATCAGATGTTCCAGATCAGTGCTGCAGCTGTTGGGCATGCCGCAAATGTTGCATGCCAGAACCCTCATGGCGAGAGCCAAGGCGTCTCCTTCCATACCCATGCGCTCTACGACTCTATTTCGGAGAATATCGACGAATCCCGCCTTCTCGAAGTAGGCTTTGAAGTTGAAGACTAATCTGGCGAGCTGAACGAGAAATGCTTCAGGTGCTCGGTAATATGGAGTACCTCGTTTATAACCTCGATTCTGAAGCACATTCAGAACAAATTCCTCGCTAGTTTTAGCTACCGACGTCCCACCTCGGCCTGCGAGATGGCAAAGATGCAGTGTGTTGATTATACTCACAGGATCTACTCTACGCCGCCTCGGATCGAAATAGACTTCGAACATGCCATCCTCACTTCGAAGTTCCCTTTCCATCTTATCTAGCACGGTGTTGATCAGTGGCAAATCCGCTTTTGAGAATCTGTGTAGTACAGCAAGGCCGATGCAGGTGGTGTCAGCATCGTCTGGCAGATTGAAGGCTTGTATGAAGGCCATCTCCTCACCAGTCCAACCGCTCTTCGCAGAAATCTCACTGTCAGGGAAGCAATTGATGGTTCCTCTCGCTGGAGGAGCTCCGATCGGCAGATAGAGTTCATCATCCAACAAGTCCGCTATGATAAAGTGGTCGAAGAGTACTGGAACTCGCAGACCTCCGCCAGTTAATGCTAAGGACTTGTAAACTCCTCGATGGTTCAGCATGTACTCTCGAGCAGCCGAGAGCTGCTCCTCCTCGGTACGTAAAGTGGATACGACTTGCTTCACAGTCTGGGCTATGGCATTTGGGCCGTGAGTAGAAGGAACGAGTATGCTGGTGATTCCCAGAGACTCGGCCGCTAGTATGTTGGCCAGGTCGTCGTCCAGAAATACGGTCTCCGATGGCACGATGCCGGTCTCCGATAACACATGCTTGAAGAAGTTCAAGTTAGGTTTGCGCATGCCGGCAGCAGAAGAGGTGAAGATTTGCTTAAAGAGAACGAATATATCAGGGAATGCATTCTGAAGCTCCTGGGCATCCTCGGCTGGACAGTTGGTCATGGCGTAGAGGTTTAGCTCAAGCCTCTCGATGAGCTGAACGATCTCCATGATAGGAACTAAAGCTGCTCTTTTGTTCCGGCAAAACTGCCGAAGCAATTCAGCTGAACAATCCATCTCCACAGAGAGTCGACTCATAGCCTCGTCGGAGGATATCTTTCCCATCAGATAGCTATACCAGACACTGCTGCGGAGCATCCGCTTGAACTTATTGGGTGATATAGTTGTGCCATCGCTCACGTCCAGATTCATTTGCAGAAGAACACCGCCCACGTCCACAATCAGATTTTTGTATCGAGTACATCGTAAGATCCGTTTGGTTGACTCACCTTCGGAGTCCATAACTAGTCGCTCTAATCACTTGCAACCTGGACTGGTGAATTTGAGTATCAGTACTAGTAAAACGGGAACGCTGTCACTGGCACTGGAAACACTTCCAGAGTCCACGGCTCAGCCCGGAAAGAATCACCTCTGAAGAGAATCAACCATGGAAAGTACGTGGAGATTTCAAAACTCGGCGCTTGCAATTGGATGGACATGATGAAATATCATGGCCGCGTGTGAAGTCTGCATTTTCACAAACGATATCATCAGCGGCTGTATAATGACGGTATAATAGTTAAACAGGCAAGTTCGTCATTTCCCAACACTCTCGGTGTTGATGGCGATATTGATCACGAGAGTTAGCCCTCCCCATAAGAGCCCACGTGCAAGCAGCTATTTATGATCATAAGCACACGGTCACCAGAGAAGGGTGTAGAAGAACATGAACAACGTCATGAATCTCATGATCATTAAAACAACTTGGAATTGAGAACCATTGTAAGAGGATATATGCTGAACATGCAATGCGATCGACTACGCTAGCTACTAGTTAGAGCTTAAAACTGAAAAGTGCAACACCAGAGCAGAGATGTAGCTACAATTGTCAGGTTTCAGAATCTAGTGATCGCGTCCGGTGGGAAGTTTGCCATGGACAGACTACATTTTAAGCTTTGTTCGGACCTCGCCGCAGGAGAATTCCGGAATGGTATGCACTGGCAGCTTATTTGTAAGGTAAGTACGTAGACTAGTACTTCTCTAGAAATATGCATGGCGCATGGCCCCGTCCACTGTGGCCGTTCTGACATCTAGCAGTATGCCCCTCCCCACAATCAGCAGAGAGATCGACAACTTTAAATTTCCTGTCTAGATCTGCATTCTCGAAGACTCTGAAGACTCCATTCAGCTGAGTGAAGACCAATATAGCAGAAGCTACGTACATAAACATCCAGAGCAGTCTATTCCTGAAACTTTAAGGTGATATGGGCATGAATTGGATACTGTGCAATTCGCCTTCAGTAACAACTGCTTGACAGAAACGGAAGTTACTGGGAACCTGATCTCGACAACGTTACAGTAGTGAGACAATTGGACACAAATTTAATATATCTGCTTGAGGTTCGAGAAGGCCAGCTCTATGCGTCGATCATGAAGCTCTAGTCTCACAGATCAGCATCTGGCACGGAACAAGAAGCAAGATTCTTCGACTTGATTCTTCTCAACGAAGAATTAACTCTTTGAACAGATATTCCGGAACCTTGAAACCACATGTCTCAGGAAATGAATTCTGTTCTGTTGAATTAGCGACTCGAGCTTGACGTGAAACCTCGCATGATGATCAGGACCTGTACCCGGAATTCGTGAAGTCCGATGCGTAATCACGATCCCAAGATGGAAACAAAGTACTTGGAACTGTTTAGCTAGCGACGTCAACAAAGAGCTGATCGGGCTCACAGTTAAGAATATGAGCACCTATTATCGTGAACCAGCTTCATCGTCTCCTTGATCTGCAGAAGCCTGGTCGCTTCGCTTTTCACTCAAAGTCCCCGTGTTCGCTGCGGCCTTGACCTGCTACTTTCATGCCTGTGCCTTGAACACACGGATGCAGGCGCAGGCGCAAAATTAAATACTGGAGACCCGAGTTTACTTTTCGATGTGAACGGCTCGAGGAGAAAAATTTGCGCATGCTTCCCGTCTTGGTCTCCTAGTATCCCACTCTTAATAAAACCTTTTGACTCTTTGAGAAGGACAGCAAACGATTCAAAACGACAGCAAAATTCAACACTGTCAGAATTTGACAGCGCGAAGTGTCTACCGAGTACTGTATTCTATCTTGTGGCTCCTACGGAACAGATGCAGGTGGCTGGTGAATATGGATTCTTCGATGTCCCCACATGAAGTCCCCTTCCCCCGTGGGACCGACCCTACTCAGCAGCTACTGATGTAGGTCGAAAATAGAGCTGGCTGCTGGAATCGCTGCCGAATTTGTACTGAATATTGTACTGAATACTGTCTTTCTTTATACTCCAAATTATGAATCTGCATGCCTCTTGATCGTACGTTGAAACTCACAAATAACGACATATTACTATTCAATGCATGGCAGCGAAATTAATATCAGTAGAATTAGAATTAACATGTTGTAAATTTATGGTTTCGAATGCACAATAATTAACACGTGTGAAGTTTTAAGATTCTTTCCTCACTTTTGTTCTTCTAGTCTAACTTAACTTATGACTTTCTAATGCAGAAGAACACATGAACTTTTCTCATTTGTTTTTCTGATCTCTAACTCAATTCCTCATGGCCAACAGCACGTGCCGGCAGTTAATTTCAAATTTCCGTTTTTTCATTCGTTGGAAATACGTTACGTGAAAGTTTAACGAGATAGTAAACACGATAGATATACTGTAAAGGAATGCACTGTATATCTATCGTGTTCGTTCGTTCGTTGGTAATGTTACATGACAATTTAATGAGACGATAAACGTAAAAATAATAATTTCACACGTTTATTTGGATTCCTCGGAAATACAATTTGAAGGTTTAGCGATAATCGCTACGCGTTCATTAGTGGAGATTTAGTGGAGATATGACGTGAAAGGTTAGTCGAACGTTAACTTAGAGCATCTCCACCCCAACATGGAAACGCCCGGAAAGATCCAGTTACCAGTCTCTTCGTGCGTTTTTTCCCGTTCGTTTGGAGCTCTAAGGTGCACGTTTATCGGGAGATACTCGAGATAAATATACAATCAAAAATTTTCCGTTTACCGTATTTGCTATACAGGAAAGAACGCTAAGCGACTAGATACCGGGGCATTTATAGTGTCCCAGTGGAACTAACCCACGTGCCTAGGCCGAGGATCCTCATCGAGTCAGCGCTCGAGGCTAATCGGCATTCTTTGTATTCTCAACCAACCACTTCATTGCGTTTAATTTAGTTATCTAATTTCTGAATGTGAATATACTTGTCGGAAGAGTTAAGTATCAAATTAAACTTATTGTATATTAATATATATTAATATATGGAGTCTCGGACTTATATCTTCTGAAGCGCGACACTCGGTTCAAAACTTATGTTATTTTTCACTCTCCCAAGGTTTCCAGGCATAGACTAACAGAAAACTTTTATGAAATATTTTAAATATTTATATTTATTATATATATATACTTTATATAATATATATATTTTTTCTAAATAACATTATGCGAGCAAAAGTTCTCAGAAACATTCAACATGCATATCGGAGACGTTAAATCAAAACGTCATTACAGTGCCCTCTCGTCTTATCTTGCAATTTAATTTTACCTCTCGATATTTTCGTTTGTCGTGTTCCTCCGTTCTCCCCTTTCGGAAGTTTCTATGTATAATTTTCAACCTGCTGGAATGTTGGAGAATAGGGTTGAAATTATATCTAGCCGGATTTCTTGCAAGTTAACATCTTACAAAACGACAAGTTATCCGTACAATAATAAATGATTGAAAAGAACCGGTGGTTCGTGGTTGCCGTCTGATAATTTCCGGTTCTTGAAACTTTTTACCCCGAGCACTCCATGGAGTACGCACCCAGTAACCTCTCTCCGGTGAGAAGAGTACATTCCTGACCGTTGCGTTATCCTGGAGGTCGTACTGCAGTACCACGAGGACATGGTATGGTAGACGGTTCTTATGGATGACTCGGGTATTCGTGAGTCTATATTTGCCCTAGGTCGTTGACAATGCAATGTGCATGTCATCATCGAAGGGAAATGCACATGACTACAGTCGTACCGTGCGCAAACACAAGAACGATATTCTCGAACATTCAGATGACATGCTCTTACCTGTATGTATGCACAGATAGCGCTCTGTCGTCCATTACTTTCGCTTGTGTTGAAACGTGAAACACTACCCACAATTTTAGGCATCTTTCGCGATGGGATTTTCTATAGCCGAATGCTACTGTCTATTCACAGTCTATAGACCTCGGGGAGGTCTATAGATAGGTTTCCACAACCCCTCGGCTACAGGCGGATGGGACTGCTGACAAACTAATGCTTGTTGGTATTCGGTCATCCATGATGCAAATGTTTGACAAATTGAATTAGAAGATATTAATCACCATGCTGCGAGGCTCCAGGGTATGGAAAGCTCTTCATCGGGAGCTCTGGAAAACGTTTGAACTGAACGCCCATCAGATTCGCGTTCAACTTCTTCTTACACACAGTGAATTCGATAGGTCCGAAAAGTTCCAATTCCAAGTGCGTGATAAGACAACAAACTGATGAAAATACAGAATAATTGTACTGGCCCTTCAGTAGATTCACCATCCCCCAAGTGCATGCAGCAACAGTTTTTCCCATGTAAACTATCTGCCACTCGTCCAAGTTCATTTCAGTATTGTTCAGAAGAGCTCACCTGACAGGAAAGTCCCACCATCGTGTTTAGTTCCATAAGATGAAATGTGCATCTCTAATCTTTCTTTGATACTGTTTTTCCTGGTCAAAAACACGAAACTGATGTTTCCTCAACATTGTTTCGTGTTTTCGATCAACTACCCTCATCGCTGTGAGAAGTTGAGTATGTAATTGTTAACCTTTTCTTGTTTTTTGTTTTCTAAAATATTGTTTATTCCATAGGTATAGGGTCTAAGGATAAGATAAAATGATAGAAAATATACTTAATACAAATCAATGTCTTGAGATCACACAGGAGTCAAAAGACATGGACATCTTAGGAATACAATCTTTTTTTGCAGAACAGAATGGATTCCACTTCCCTGAGTCCAGAAGGCACATATATTTAACAAAGACAAGTAACACAGCAATATCCAAGATGCACTAACGACCAAGTACCTTTTTTATGAGAAATCAATACTTAAATTCTCCATCGACCCGACCAAACAGAGTAGAACTGTGTACTTATCTTTCGAACATGGTACCGGACCGGACGAGTATATAATTGTTAAGTAACCCCTTGCAGAATGCGGGATGTATCTAAACAATGCGAAGCGTGGGGTTAGTAAATAAATCACAAAAAGTAAATATGTGTGCATTAATGTGCACGAAACTTATGAACCCTACGAATATTACTCTGTAAATTCCAACTGAGCATTTTGAGAGAATTATTCATTACCGGGACTGCTGAGTAGAGGCCGGTACTCAAACCTCTCCTTGTAACCAAATTTATAGGATTAAGGTGTGTAACGCCTGAATGTTAAATAATGTTGAGTAATGCAGAGCGTCTATAGACATCCGATTTAAAAGTTTTCAACGACATGCAATATATCTCATTTTTGGACATAGACTGTAAGTGTCCATTGACATAAATACGTCAATGAACATATAAAAGTTTTTAGAAAAGTTTACGTGAATCCTTTATGGACAAAGATCGAGTGGCTTTAGTAATTAAACCCGGAGTATGAGCATAAAAGCATAAAAAATTATTTGTTTCTCTCAGTGTATTTTGAGTCTGAAGTTTGCTCTAAAAAAATCTCTAGATCTTCATCTTAACATTTCTTCGTCAACTGTTTGTTCAAGATCTCTAATAACTTGTAAAGCTAGTGAATAATTTTAAGTCGATTTTTTTTCACAGATTTCAAGTTGAGATGAATACGTAATCACCAAAAACATTTACTGTATAACAGTTAAATTTCTCAGTTCTATGCAAGCAAACTCGCAAAATAATGTCTTCTGGGTCATCTAGAGCACTTGTAGTCATACTCGAGCTAAGTTATTTTGGATAACTCTATATGAGACAAGTAGAGAATATCCAGAAGTTTTGTCTCATATATAAATATGACCTTCTAAGTTGAGTTGGTCATATCAGAGTTGGAGAATCGCCCTTTATCTCTATACAATGGAGTATTACCACACTTTGGAAGTGCATAAATTGGTGCATCTCACACGTTACCTTGTAGAATTAAGAATGGATTGACGTTTGAACTTGCAAGCCTCTAGTGTCAGGGAATGTCAGTTTGATGTGCTCAGACCTTTGATTGGAAAATTTTGAGCGTTTGTCACTATCTATTCCTATACAATGTAGTGTGACCATAAAATGATGAGAATACCTTGTAGATTCTCTTACTCATTCAGACCTAACTCCGTATAACAACTATTAACAAGTTTTCAGTAAGTTGATTTCGTTTTAAGGATGTCTTAACTAGGTGACTTTGAACTGGAAAATGCACTGGTGTAAATCATGAGAGTATTCTAATTATTTGCGACAATGTTTGAGAGGTATACCAAATAATCTTATAGCATACAATATTTTACAGGTTCCACTGAAACATTCCATCTCTTACAATCCTTTACTGGTGCCTACTTTACTCCCCTCCATTTTCTTTGAGTGATATTTGCGGGACATCCTAATATCTCTCCATGTACTATCATAGCAACCGATGTTACAGACCATCAAGAGCCAGAATTTATCGTATATACAGAAAAAAAAACAATAAATTAGGCGTAAAAAACATTAGAGTAATATCTCACATATCAATCTGTTTGTTGATATAAAGAAAAAACCTATACTATAAAGACATCATCTAACTTGACTAACTCACTCGGAAAGTCTTGAAAACTCGGTATTCTTGTGAAGAGGTTTTCCATATTACCTAATATTTTATTGGTCATATCGTACTACGGGTGTGAACATAATGTTACAGGAAGAAAATAATGTAATCAAATAAAGAATATTAGAACTACTGATATTTTAGAAACGATAGGCGATCTTAGAACTACTGATAGTTTTTACTCCTTTCAGTTGGTTGTTTGGACATTCTATTCCTTCTTTCCCTTGTGAGGCTTGATGGGGTCTTTCCATCCGTTGGCTATTCATTGCGTCGCGTTTTTCCCTTTAGATACTCTATGAGTTCGTTCCTCGTCTTCCTTTGTATGTCAGCCCGTCAGACAAGTAGTTGGGTCGTCGGGTCGAATCCCCGCCCATGAGGTCTCGGGCTGTAAAAGTACAACAGGGCACGGCTGCAGAAAGCCCCATAGCGAAAGAAGTGTAAACACAAATCAATCAAACAGAAACGAAACAAGTATTGAATCGATTGCAGCAGGTGCGGAAGATCCTAGCAATACAACTACGTTAATACGCTACGTTACCGAGCTTTACAGTAGCATTACTTGCTACAAGTAGTAATGTACTGCCTCGTGAATTTGAAGCACTGCTACCACGGACTGTGCCACGAGGCAAACACGGTTACATTCCTCGTCTGATGTGGACTTGATTTCGGACTCTCCAGAGAAAACAGGAGAAATGCTCGTCCTCGACTCGGGAATTGGAGCTGACATCGAGGAACTGGAGCTGGCATTCGCAGCGAGCACGTGCTATGCGTATTGCCCGTCCTGTCGTATCGAACTTGACTGGTGTACACGTCTAATCGGAGATTGGAATCGTCGTAGTAACTCGACTCATATAAATTGATGTCGTGCGACTCTGTAGGAATCTCATCGTCCGATGAAGTGAGAAATAACGATAGGTTACTATTTCCATACGTAGCAGGGCATGAATAGAGTTAACGTGTTGCGTAGTAAAGACAACTGTGTCGAGCAACTGTATTGGACCGGCTTCTCTTCGACATTCTACAGCAGGTATAGGTGAAAGTCTGTGACCTGTAGCAGCCTGTTACTCGCCCACTCGAAAGGGCTTTTGCATTAGGTTCGGGTTTTACGAGTTTTGTTGCAGCAGCAGCTCTCATGTTCGTGGTTTGCTCAAGGGGATAGGACCTGTTTCTCGGCAGTCTAGCTTCTTGGATGCGTTTCAGTTGCAGCCATGTATGCACTTGAGGAAGGAGATGCCCCAGCGGATGATTTTTCACGCTGTGCGGGGATCGTCCATCGGAAGTATTTCTCTCTTTGAGCGAGACGCCAAGGTAGGGCGTCATTGGGGAGGTTGGAACTAGACGACTATACCCTTGTGGAATTTTGCGCGCTCTTGTCTGTTCGACTCTGCCTTCGCTCGACGTGAAGGAAGCGATTCCTCTCGTTAACGAGCTTCTAGGAGAAATCAGCAATGCCGAAGTCGAAAGGTAATAGGGTTGGTAAGTGAGACATCCCTCGGTGACATCCGCCGCCCCATGATCGTTCAATGTAGCACGATAGTAGGTTTATACAGCAGGTTTTCAGTTTGTGTTCAAGTTTCCAACGGAGCTGGAGTTTGAGAGTGAAGAGTCCATTTCAAAATCAGTTATCCCTATTTGAGAACATGTGGGTGTGGTATTACTACGTTCTGACTGTAAAATATGAGTAGTATGCCCGCAAGTGATTTGGCAGTCAGTAGACTAATCAGGAGAAATGCGGCCTATGATGCATACAAATTTGTGGTTCTTGAGCTAATGCTATGCGGAAACACATCTATGAGACTAGGACAGTCTGAGGCCAGAGGAAATGTGAGCTGATTGAAATATTATCCTGTTGGTGAGCTAGATTATGACGGGTTACTACAACCATGTTCTTCAGCCTGCCTGAAGTTAAGATCTAGCTTTTGTTGTCCCAGCTGTTTCAGGCATTTCGAGCATCACGTATACAGTCTTACAGGTGAAGGCTGTATACGTGATGCACGCTTTTCTGATCCTATCGGAGACTAGGATAGTCTGAAGCGTCCCTGTTGATGACGGAATACTGTGTGAACAGTTCCTGTCCTTAAGAGGTTATTATGAAGAGGCACAAGGGGGCTAACACCCTTCGACCCTTTTCCTTTTCCCTTGTATATTAGGAGGACCCAACTGGTCTCCTTATCATTATCTTTATACAGACTTTGCCTTTGGCTTGGAGTACTCAGTTTTCTCTCTCTCGCTTCCTCTCTCACACATCAGTTGTGTATGTCTTCTAGCTAAGAGTCTTAGAGTATTTTGCCTTAGTTTCCTACATGGTATCAGAGCCCGTGTTGTTAGATGATTTATTAAGATAACATAGGTTCACTCTAAGTCTTAGACATTAGACACCAGAGCGATCAAGGGACGCCTTGATCGTTGCGTGGAGGACGCTCCTCGCACAGGCCAACGCAGCGTGAAGGACCAGTTCAGTTTAGGGTGAAGGACTGAAGGACCGGTGAAGGACTGAAGGACCAGTTCAGTTCTCGCGATCAAGACTGCGCAGAATGACTTCACCATTCAACACCAAAGGATGGGCGGTATTCGATGGCACTTTCTTCACCTTTTGGAAGCATAAGATAACTCTCCGACTCGATTCGGAAGAAGTACTCGGCGTGGTGGATGGCACAATCCCACGACCTGGAGCAACAACCCTCGGCGGAACAGCGACACCAACTACCGGACCGAGCAGCATTACAGAATGGGACAAGAAGAACAAGAACGCCTTAACTGCAATCAACGAGTGTTGTGCAAACTCAGTTGCTGGTCACATACTAGTTTGCACAACAGCAAACGACGCATGGACGACTCTGACCGCAAACTTTGCCGGTCAAGATCATGTCACCCGCATGCACCTCAGAGAAAAGTTCAGGCTTCTCAGAATGAAGCCGAACGACTCAGTCATGACCCACATCAACAACTTTAAGGCCCTCGTGCAACAACTCGCATCTGCCGGCGTTATAGTAGACGCACAAGAACAGATCCTCACGCTGATGGGCAGCATGCCACCTAACTACCAAACCTTCTTGCACGCGATGCGCACGAACCCGAACTTGTCTCTACAAGATCTGATCTCCTTCTTAATTGAGGAGGAGATCATGTCTAGAAAGATGTCAGTTGAACCTTCTACTGCCTTGTTCGCTGGACGCCGACAGCAAGGACGAGGACGCAGCAGCAACCAAGGCGGTTGGAGTCAACCCCGCCGTCGACTCCAAATCGGTAGCGCCAAATGCTTCGGCTGCGGCTCAACCGGACATCTCTTTAATGAGTGTCCCAATCGCACAAGCAGCAGCAATCAACAGCAGCACAGCGGTCACAGACAGCAAGGCCGAGGACAAAATCAAAGAAATCGTCCCAAACCGCACAACAACAACGCACGTAGAGTTCTCATGACAATGAAATCTACTGGACTGAGTGCAGTATCGCAGGTGGACAGCATGTGGTATGTGGACACCGGAGCAACACACCACATGGCCCACGATCGACGCCAATTCATCACATACTCTCCATACTCAGAAGAGCGCCGTCAAAACGACAAAATTCTGTTGGGAGACAACACTAATGTGTACATCGAAGGCACCGGGACTGTCGAGATCAAGCTGCTGAATGGAGAAAAGGTACTAATCCGTGATGTATTGCATGTGCCTGCATTACACAAAAATCCGTTTTCTGCAAGGCAATTTGACTCTAAAGGAGGGTGGTGTTTAATCGGCAATGACATGTGTTACCTTGAGGATAAATATTCCCGCAGCATATGCTCATGTCCCTTATCGAATGATCTATATCTGCTGGGAAATTCAGTGTTTGTAACTGAGCATACAGCATCCTTACATGTAGCCACGCGGGATAGAGACACACTGCCCCCTTGCCACAGTCCTCGCCCAAGAATGCGTATAAGACCCAGAAAAAGTGGCATCTTCCCACCTAATCACGCAATTTCACATTCCCCAGCAAAACATTCATACCTACGCTCCCTATGCACTCAGCCCGCAGTCTCCAAAGCGCGGAAATGTACAATGCCAGCCAAAATCTCAATTCGCACAGTCTCCCCCTCTCTGGACCCTGCAATCCCGGATTCAGATTCCCAACCGTCACCTGCGAGCTGACGCGTGTGCCCTCCCACCTCGCGGGAGGGCACATGCACCCAAGTGCCAAGGCCTTCACGGCACGGGAGGGCCCTTGATCGCGGATCGCGGATCGAGGCCCCCCAGGACCGTGGATCCTCAAGGGGCACGGACCCCTACGCGGGGTCGCGTCCCCCCATGGGAACCCCCCACGCTTCGGGGCGTGGGGGCACTCCTCCCAACACCCGACCCGGAACGCGCGTCCCCACGGGGGGCACGTCCCCACACGCGGGGACACGGCCCCCAGTGGGAATTCCCCAGCCCTCGGGGCGTGGGGATATAAATCCCCACGCCTGACCATGCCCCCGGGAGGGCACGTCCCCCCATGCGGGGACACGGCCCCCCACAAGCCCTCGCCTGGCTTCGGGGCGCGGGGACATTACTCCCCACGCCTGGCCAGGCCCCCCACGGACACTCGCCCGGCCTCGGGGCGTGGGGACAACTCCCCCACGCCGCCGAGAGGGTTCGCAGGCCCCCAGGAGGGCACGGACCCCTACGACGGGTCGCGGCCCCCAACGGGCAATAAGCCACCCGCCACCTGGGCGGACCGTGCCCCTATGCAGGGGCGCGGCTCCGCACATGGTGGGCAGGGGTCCCTTACTAGGGACCTTTCCCAGCCCGCCACATGGGCGGACCACGCCTCCACTAATAGCGATCAAGGTCACCTCCACGCAGTCGTTCCTTACTTTTCTACCAACGACGAGTCCGTTAGCACCATCCGGATGATCACTCCACGTCGCGACACGTGTCAAGAGCACACACCTTTGCCTGCTCTCGTTCCTTCACTTCCCTACCTTGCAGCAAACACAGCAATCGCTAGCAACAATACTACACTATGGCACCGTCGCCTAGGCCACATTAGCTCACAACGCTTAGACCAGCTTAGACGCGAGAACTCTGTCACTGGTCTTAATCTACGAGAAGTGAGAGAACATATCTGTCCAGCATGTCAGCACGGCAAGCAACCACGCACTAAAATCCCACGCGTAGCAACCACCTGGACTATAGAACCCCTTGAGCTGGTACATTCAGACATCAGTGGCCGCATTTCCCCTTGCACATATTCTGGCTATGAATATTTCCTGACTTTCATTGACGATTATTCTCGCCACACCGTTGTTCGGCTACTCCATTACAAGAGCGACTGTTTTCAAGCTTTCAGGGAATTCCATGCCTTTGCTGAGCGGCAAACTGGTCACAAGCTGAAAACACTACGCTCAGACAACGGTGGTGAGTACTTATCCACAGAATTTGAAGCATATTGTACTGAGTTTGGCATCCAGCGTCAGCTCACTGTTCCACACACGCCTCAACAAAACGGCGTTGCTGAACGGAAAAATCGCACCCTTCTTAATTCTGTCCGCACCATGCTGCATGAGTCAAGCTTACCAAAACCTTACTGGGGTGAAGCTATCAACTGTGCCAACTACATCCAGAATAGGTGTCCAACCAAGGCACTCCCTCCTAAGTTGACACCATTTGAGTTGTGGCACAACCGTAAGCCTGATATTTCACACCTACGTGTTTTTGGATGCACCGCATATTCCCAGGTCCCAGCTGATCTCCGCTCTAAGTTAGATGATCACTCTCATGTCTGCATCTTGCTAGGCTATAGTGCACGCAGCAAAGCATACCGTCTACAACGTAAATCTGATGGTCATGCTTTCACCTCACGAGACGTCATCTTTGACGAATCTCCTTTCCTTCATGTACCCTCGCCTATTCTCCCCGATAATTCTATCCTCACAGAAGAATTTTCCCAGAATAGCATTGAGTTCTATAATAACCACCCAGTACCTCCCGCACAAGCTCCCACTCTAGTTTCAGTGGGAGCTCAGCTCCCTCCCTCAGTGTTCACTCCTCCTTTCGTGCCGCCTCTCATTCCTCCTATCATTGGTCCACTTGTACCTCCCGTCACACCGTCCAGCTCTGGAGGAGGAGGAGGTGGTAGTGGAGGAGGCGCACCAACTCCGACTGTGAGTTCATCCAGCTCACAGTCGACCCAGAACACTCTACCTACTGCACTGACAATCCCTCGATCTCCAACGACACCAACAAGTTACCATCGTGATCAATCTCCGGTAGCTGAAAACATGAGTCAGTACCATCCCTACCTCAAGAGGACATCACCAAACATCCAGCAACGTTGGCCACCGCAGGAGATCCGAGTCCCTGAGACTTCACCAACTGAATCTCCACAAGAGGAGATTCCTTCACCCACAAGTATTCCTGTTCCTCCAATGTTGAGACGATCAACAAGACAATCAGTGCCTCCAAGGCGTGACTATGCTGAAGGTTACGAAGATCCCCTTGCTCCTCCAAAACCAAGAAAGCCGAGGAAACAGAAGGGCGCATTGATGGTAACACTCTCACCAGTCTCCATGGAGCCTGTGTCCTACAGAGATGCACTTTCTTCCCCCAACGCAGAACAGTGGGAGAAAGCTATACACGAGGAACTGGAATCACATCAAGCTAATGGAACATGGATGTTCACTAACTTACCACATGGCAGACGTCCCATCACCAACAAGTGGACGTTTAAGCTAAAGTTGAACTCCGATGGTTCCATCTCTCGATACAAAGCACGTCTGGTGGCTCGTGGATTCACTCAAATCTACGGCCTCGACTACACCGACACTTTCTCTCCAGTGGTAAGAGTTCAATCGGTACGTCTGATTCTGGCTATATCTGCACAGCATAATTTACATGTGCACCAGATGGATGTCAAGACAGCTTTCCTGAACGGAACACTCAATGAAGAGATATACATGAATGTTCCGAAAGGAGTCACTGCCCCGATAAAAAGACAAGTGTGCAGATTACTACGCACACAATACGGATTAAAACAGTCCTCACGGGAATGGTATCTAATAATCGATGGTTTTCTCATTTCCCTCGGGTTCACCAAGTCTGGCGTCGATGGGAATGTTTACTACCTACATCAAGGCAACTAATTCATGATTTTGGCCTTGTATGTTGACGATACCATCATAGCAAGCAGTAGCATGGAGTTAATGACCAAAATAAAAGGACAACTCGGTTCTAGATTCCAGATGAGCGACATTGGAGAAGTACATCATTGCTTAAGCATAGAGATAAACAGAGACAGATCAATAGGATGGATTAGACTCAGTCAATCTCTATACCTCACTCAAAAGCTATTTCAATTCGGTCTGGAGAACTGTAAACCTGTCAGTACTCTCATGACTCCAAGTGAGAAACTTCCTGTTCATGATCCTCCCACCAATGAGGAGGAGACGGCTTTGTGCGCCAGCTATCCATATCAAAGCGCAGCCGGATCCATCAATTGGGCAGCTGTATGTACAAGGCCTGACTTGTCCTACACCATAAGCTCATTATCTCAGCATATGGCAAGTCCCGGCCCAACTCACATCACCGGAATGAAGAGAGCTTTCAGATACATCAAAGGCACTTTGGACTATTACCTTGAGTATAGATACTCTCCTAATCCACGCTCCCTTTTCGGATATTGTGATGCTGATTGAGGAGGTGATGTTGAATCACGACGTTCTACTTCTGGAAACTGTTTCATTTTTGCCCAAGGAGCGATCAGTTGGTCATCCAAGCGACAACAATCTGTGGCGTTGTCAAGTACAGAAGCTGAGTACGTAGCATTAAGCACGTGTTCTTCAGAAGCAATCTGGCTACGACAACTACTCACAGATATTGGACTGAAGGATGAACAGCCAACGATCTTATTTTGCGATAATCAAAGTGCTATTGCTCTAGTAGACACAACTAAATTTCATGATAGAACAATGAAACATTGATATCCGGTATCACTTCATAAAGGATCAAGTCACTCTCAAAACAGTGTTAGTTCAGTACTGCCCAACGGCTGACATGGTAGCTGATATTCTTACTAAGAGTTTACCAACTCCTAAAGTAGAATACTTGTTACCAAAACTCGGATTATTAAGGACTAGTCACTGAGTAGGAGTGACGGAATACTGTGTGAACAGTTCCTGTCCTTAAGAGGTTATTATGAAGAGGCACAAGGGGGCTAACACCCCTCGACCCTTTTCCTTTTCCCTTGTATATTAGGAGGACCCAACTGGTCTCCTTATCATTATCTTTATACAGACTTTGCCTTTGGCTTGGAGTACTCAGTTTTCTCTCTCTCGCTTCCTCTCTCACACATCAGTTGTGTATGCCTTCTAGCTAAGAGTCTTAGAGTATTTTGCCTTAGTTTCCTACAATTGAGCACCCTGATACACCCCTGACGAGGATACAGAGTATGAGACTGATTAGACAATCCGAATCAGTTATGTCTAACTGAAGACTTCATGTGGATTTGGTATCACTTCGATTCTGACTCAGACTGTTATATCTCCATTATGCCAGTCCTCAGACTTCCAGGCATGACTCTGATCTTTACTTACGTTTGTCAATCTGCAAAAAAATTCTTTTGCCACTGACCGGGGCCTAGGATTGTGCGTAGGTCCCTCGAACGCAAGTATTTGTTTTGTCAAATTTCTGTGTGAAGTCCTAAAAGCCCTGAAGTCGTACCGCCTCATAGAGGTTTTGAATTGGCCTTGTGTCTGAAGAACGTTTCAGTTCTTTCAGTAGACGCAGGTTCCACGGGACATGTTAGCTTCTGGTTTGAGAATCACAACGTTTGTCCATATCCTTAATCCTTGTTGAATAATAATGTGGATCTGGTATTCTGCGGTTCTGAATCAAACCAAAAGTGATTGATGATACACTAACTATTGTATGCGGAGTATATGACATTGCAATTGCAAGTCGGTAGTGCTGCTACTGAAACTTGCTGTTGCCCCAAGTTTCCCGTCAATTCCTAGTACTCTCCTAGTACTCTTCGTCAATTCCTAGTACCTTTAAGGTTGATACAGCAAAGAATGAAGTCACCAAGATCATGATAAATGAGCTCTAAGACGTAAGTGAAGTGCAAAATATTCCCATACTCGCTTTTAAGGTTGAACAATAAAAAATGCAGTCACCAAGATAATGATAAATGAGCTCTAATACGTAAGTGAAATGCAAAACATTCCCATATTCGCTTTTAAGGTTGAAACAGCAAAGAATGAAGTCACCAAGATCATGTAAATGAGGTCTAAAACGTAAGTGAAGTGCAAAATATTCCCATATTCGCTTTTGAGATTGATACAGCAAATAATGAAGTCACCAAGATCATGACAAATGAGCTCTAAGACATAAGTGAAGTGTTAAAATGCATGTAACATGAACTTTTGGTGAATTCTTGCCCGTTTGGTGTTAACCAAAAAATAAATAAATGTTAACTAGAAATTCTATATTAACTATATAAAAATTTTAGATATTTATACATGTTGAATGTTAAGTGGCCCAAGAGATGCAAAAGTATTTTCATATAATCCATAAGTGAAGAAAAGGCAGACGCAATTCTGACGAATAAGCATCCCCACCTGCCTTGTATAGAGAATTTTGTTTTCTCTTATCAGAAAACTTGTAATGTTATAAAAATATCTTATAATAAGATATTATGGAAAATTGAATAAATACATAAGTGATATATGTTAACTCATATCAGAATAGCCAACTCAGCAGGATAAAACCAAATAAGTGGAGTCCGGGCTGATGTGTTGCTAGGAGGATAAGACCGAGATCTTAATTCTCAGATTGCGCTGTTTTACGGAGACATTAATATATGTTCTAACTTTTCCTGGCGGAAGGGTTAGAACATATATTAAATCCCATGTACACTTCGAAGTGTACGTGAGGTGAATAAGCAGCCTCACATATAAGTGCGGTCGGTTGCAAGTTAAAAACCAAACAATTAAGCAAGTGTTTAATGTATCATCGAACTTTTCTCAATAGAAAGGTTAGGTAATAAATTAAGCTTAATAAATAACTTGTTCTCTCACATTAGATAGTAAATCAAAAATGTGATAAAATAATACAATGTTAAGAGAAATGCAATTAAGCACAACAAATTTATTGGAGGTGCTATCAATCAAAATTTTCCAATATATCTCACAAGGCTCAAATCTCGTTTATACTTTCGAAGACTTTAGATTATTACCATATATGGCATGGCAATTACAAAGAGTTGAGTTAAAACCCAATTGCTCTATCAGTATGTCTGGTAACCAAGAGTACTTCATTATGTGAGAAATCTTTTAGTGAACAAAGAACTTTACCTTTATACCCGAAATGCTTTTGCTGATAGAATTTCCTTTCGAAAACAGATTCTGGACTTAAATCAAAGCTCTCCTAGAGCTTTCCACTATCTGATTCATTTCACCACTCATTATTGAATATCTATGGAAGAATACTGGGACGAAGTTTTGGGTGGTTTCTTAGAACAAAATAGTTATCTTCTCTCTAACTTAAAGTGACTAGCGCGGAGAAGGTGCAGATAAGGCGAGCCACTACGCACTCACACCATCTCGTACACATTCAACAATGCTGGATGGGTCTTCCCATCCGTTTGGTATTCATTGCGATTAGGTGTCGCTGTTTCTTTCGAGCTTATTGCTCGCTAACTTTAGAGTTGAGAATGTTACTTACTAGATGGAAGCGCTTTGACAGTCCTCTGTTTGATAGAGCTGAGAAGATTACTGACTAGATGGAAGCACTTTGACAGTCCTCTGTTTGATAGTTGGAGAAAGTCTGATGGATAGAAGTCCTTGTAATTGGGTGGGAATATCTTGTACTGGTCATGGTTCTATCCGGTAGATTGATCTTTCTGATAAGGGTTTCAGAATCATTGATTATGTGAACAATGGAACTGAGTCATTGAATTATTGTTCGAGAGCCACTGAATTCATTGCTAGACCTCTCGAGCAAAAATTCAATAACTCTGTTCTATTCTTCGCGGAATTGGTCGATCTTGGCAACATCAGCCTTACAAGCTTGTACAAATCAGCGTTTCCCATTTCCGAAGTATCTGTTCACCTCCTATTGGATTGATGCTGGTTCGATCTTTCTCACAACCAAGTCCAGGGAAAATTCCCCGGGGACTTGTGTCTAGCTTATGCCGTTTAGACAGGATGTTTTTCTAAAGCTCTTTAACAATCATCTCACAGGTGTTTCACTGCACTGGACCTTAGCCGCGGTCAGTTGACGGGATTCCTTCCTGGTTTGTGTCGGGCTCTCTTATACGTGTCATGTGCCTCGAAGACAACCAGCTGGATGGAGACATTATTGACATACTTTGCGAGATCCAAGTAGCAGAAGCCATATGATTGGCAAGGAATTGTTTCTCTGTAGACTTGACGAGCTTTGCTGAAGATAACGACGACCTTCCCTACAAGCTCAAGATTCTGGAGCTGAGCCAGAACCTGCTGACTATGAGTAAGTAAACGAAAATCCATCTTGACCCAACGCGAATGCTTCTAGGATAGTCTCAACTCTCTGTCTTGTCTCAGGGAGTTCCGTAATCGCATGGAACAAGATGGAGAGAATTTCTGTGCCGACTGCTGATTTCCGTGTCGGAAGTCCTTCCTTGAAATCTTCGATGTTAGTAGCAACCATTTGGTGCGTCCAGTAGTGGACGAGGTTTTCGATCCTTCGCCTTGCCGTTTAAATTGATAAAAGTTTTGTTGCATTCTCTTGATTACAGTTTGACAGGTCCTGTTCCGTTTGACATCAGACGACCTCCACAAGTGATTACCCTCCATGTTTCCAGAAAGCAATCTTTCCGGAAAACTACCGGAGACTCCAGACAACAGTCGTTTGTGGAATGCCAATCCCTTTGCGACTAATCCTGTGTCGCGCTTGTTAAGATATCTGTTTTCTGTGTAAGGTTATATCCGCGTATGACACGGAAAGATCTACATGTCAGTACAGTTCTTCTAGAAGTTCAGTCTCAGCTGCAGATAGATAGAGAGAGGACGCGCCCGTGTCTAATTTCCTATTTCGTCATTTCAGTGTTTGTACATCTTCATGGGTTCCTGACTTGATTGTAACGCTTCATTCTTGTATTTTGAATCTTTGTTGTGGCGAGGCGTTTCAGCGTACTTGTCAGACACCACATCGAAATACAATGAAATCTTTCTCGATACCATTACTTTCAACTCTAGGAGACTTATAGGCGGGAGGTCACATTTCTTACTGAGTGCCATGATGTCTCTCCTGTGAGTATATAAGTGCAGATCAGTGCAGATACGGGGACGCCAATAATGAAGACGAGTTATCGACCGACTCCAGTATGTAAGTTCACATTAGCCATGCATGTCTTCACCACCAGCCACTGCCTACTCTCATTTGCGAGTACGTTAAGTTAGCAAGGATGGTTTATCGAACGGGGCGTTGACGCCATAATACTTTCATCTATTCTAGTTCCTATGATTGCAAGCTGCCTGATAGTTGAATGGATGGCGATAGAGACTGTACAGAAGATTACTTCTACAAGGTGGTGACCTGAGTGCACCCCTCATGAGAGGGAATCCACGGCAATGAAAACTGCCACTGAAAACTTCCACGGAGAGCACACAAATTGACGTTACGCTAGGAGGGTTTGACACAGTGTACACGGGGAATCTACAAGATGGACGGCGGTGGCGATGAAAAGGCCTTGGAATAAGCAGGAGGATACAGAAACAGATAAGCAGCAGTTCTTTGGTTAAGTGCGGATTTGGTGTTAGGTCAATCATCGGCAACTGGTGAAGCTCCTGCTGGGATGCTGCATGGAGACAAGGTTGCGCTTCTCATTTTCGAGTCGTCTCAAACGGAACGCTCCAATAGCATTTGCAAGGCAAGAAGGGTGCAAGGCTGAACTAGAAACAACGCCTCCAAATTGATGTGCAGACTGCTGATGCACTCATTGACACTACCTCCCATCCTGCATATCATCCATTATTCAGAAGGATGTGAAGTCCGTCAAGAAGCTCAAGGTGAACCGTGAAAGCGGCAGACATTGGGATCTCGAAGTTGGCTCCAGTTGAAGCTATGCATGTGTCATATGTTAGTAGTCCATGGGACTATGGGCTACAGTTAACTGGAAAGAGCAATGTAAACGGCTTGGAGTTGTGCTCATATGCGTCCAGGTTGTTATACATTTTGAGAGACCAGCAGGGGATGCCAGTCTAGTCACGTTTGCTTGCGCTTTGATCCAGAAGGAGAGTTCGTATCGACTCTTGCAACTAGAGAGTGAATAATGGGTGTTGTGTGGTGTGATAACTCCAGCCTTCAAGTGCTTGCAGACTAGGTCGAAGGACAGACCTGAAAGACGTATGGAACGAGTTGCAGACACTTTGGCTAATGTTAGAAAAACTTCTTGAAGGGTATTTTGCCTTCGATGAAAGTAGAATTACAAGGTCTGGCCTTTTATGATTGATGTGTAAATCACTTGCACAATGTTCATGCAGATAGAGGTGGATGTAGTTCAAAGGTCCGGAGTTCATGGTTGATGCGCCTTTCACATGCTCGGGGAGCTTAGAATGCACGAAGAAAATAAAAGTGGACACGTATCGGTTTCCATGAAAGAGGAACGTACAACTACTTACCAACCGGTTTCTCTTGTTGCTCGAGGTTTGCCAAGTACATTAGTCCCAAAAGAGAATTGGTCGGGGAAAGGAAGAAGCAACTGTGTTCGTAAAAAGAACAGAGTTTGAGAAATCTGATTCCTCTAGAATGTGTAATAGACAGATTCGATCGGTTGACAAGTCGCCGTCATATACAGAAACGTGACAGGTTAAGAGTACAAGTTCAACTAATCACAGGCTAGTCTCACGGTTTACTGGACGTTACAAGTTCAACCTGAAAGTAAATGTCACATCTTTAAACTGAGAAATGAACTAAGAATACAAGATGGAGTTTTGAAGATGAACAGTAGAGATGAGTAAAGGAAGACATTTCTGGTTTCCAGCGAAAGAATTTTGTCCATTCGCTTGAAAAATTATGGGCATGCTTGCTGCGAGCGAATCTTAAGTTCCCCTAATGCATATGTAGTGATGAGAAGGAAGTTGAACTCATCCGCAGTACATTCACAGGTTGCCAAAAGTTTAACAACAATGAGATTATGGTTCAGAATATCTTCGATTCTATATTCGTAGGGTTTGATAATTGCCCATAAACTGATACTAAAATGGGAAATGAAACAGAAAAGCGCAGATTAAACTTGTATGCAAGTCCAGTAAACTATGCTTGTATATTGTTTATTCATTCATTTATTCGTTGTTAGAAGGTACTGGCTACTTCATTAAGTAGACCATGTTGTAATATCTTTTATGAAGATTATAATCTATTATTGTTAACATCGAACATTTAAACAACAAGAAAATTTATCCCTTTGACATAAAACCTCTAGTAATAATTATTGCACAATATTTTTATAAATTGATATTGTTAAACATTATTGTACATAACCAGTGACAAAGAGAACTTGTCCCTTTTCTCTTTTCGTTGAACCTAAAAAAGTGTTTGCATATAAAATTTTTTCATATAGTATTTAGATGAAGAAAAAGTTTCAAAATACTTTTCAGTATGTTAGTTTGATATTGAATTGTGATATTAAATGAACTATAATACGTAAACTTAAATGAGAGCTTTGATTAAATTTTTTTCTACAAATTTCATCTTGCATAAAAAGTTCTAATGTAAAAACATTATGTGTGTTAACATTTACTTTTTACACTTTTGCATAGCCATTTTTTATTACAAGAGCTTTTATTGATGCACTGGTGTTTAATCAAATAGATTTTAGTAATATTTTGAGCTCATCGATAGAAATGATGTCCGCAATAATGTTGGAGCCGTGGAGATGATAAAAACATTACTTTTGAAAATACATTGACACTAACTTCTTAAGATAATTGGAATGTTAAAATAATGGGAGGTTACTACTTTGTGGGGAGAGTTATGACTTTGACCAAGATGTCAGCAAGCAATAAAAACATCGCATCTTTTTGTAATTTGCCTTTTAAGTTTTAAAAGGACATAAGAACTTTTAAGAAACATAAGAATTTTTAAAGAAACATAAGCATGAAGGAGGTACAAGTATGAGATCTAATGTATCTAATAATCTAAGTATGAGATTGTATTAAATTATACATTACTACAATACATATTTAACTTTAATATTTAACTTTAATGATCAGAAGGATTAAATAATAAATTAATCTCATGTATATTTGTCTCTTTCATCGAAGTATAAAGTTCATGTCTAAGATGTTACACTTTCGAGAATCCTATTTCGTTCTAGAATTGGGAGTGCTTTTGAAACTTGAAACCAATCCTCTAGGCATTAAATATCCTTACAAACGAGACCGAGGGCCAAAAAGTTAAATTAGAGATAAATTATTTAATGGTTTATGACATATATGGTCATGCCCTACACTAAGGCATAGGATGATGACTTCTATATAATCTTTGCAGTGATTTTGCCAACGTTAAGGAAAGGTAATATTACCTTTCTTTAACTCACTATCTTCAAACTCAATCGCGAGAAAATATTATGTATTAACGTTGGCAAAAATAGTAGTCAATGACACTCATTAGTTTATTCATGACAATGAGAATAACAAATTATTGACGAATGCAATAACTTAGGTGTTGTTGGTTGGTCGTTGATTCCAAGAATATTAAACACGATATAATACGAACATAAAACCAATAAAATTCCCAAATGATTAACGATAAGTCAAAAAACACTCGTGACCTCCCAAGCCAAGTAAGTTTGTACTCGCTCGAATATTCTTTTGCCGTTTCAAGTTTGAACAGCAAGGACCTCTCTTTTTCTTTTTCTTTCTCCCTCTCAACGTAAACTTTTGATTGAGAAATATGCATGCAAACGTTCGTACTGAGAAATGGCCTGTAAAAGAAGAAGTGGCATTTTGGGGGATAGAAATTCTTGGCAGAGATAAGCTGGTACATGAATTTTTTGTCGTGATAGTAAAAACTCTACAGTAAGTAGAAAAAAAGTTGTCTGGAGTATTTTTTGGACCACTGCACAACATCCAAATCTAGATTTAAATTAAAATGACTAAATTTAAACATATAGATATAATGTATTAAAATTCAACTCTTCTTACATATCATAACTCAGCTACTGAAGATCGGTAGCTGAGTTGGTTGGGTCTCAGACCTCTAAGCGAAAGGTTTGAGGTTCGAACCCGCCTGCTCCCGGTTGGAGGTGCAAGAAGTCGCTGTATATGCAATCTGGTCCGGGTACGCTGTGGTTACCCACAAAGGACAGTCCCATGCCCCTTGAAGGGATTAAGCGGACAAGTTAACAACTTTAACTATAACTATAACACATGGTCTTTGGGAAAACGAAAAAACAGAAGAAACACTACGGATGAGTAAAAAAATTCTTTAATTAATCACATTAATTTATGTACTAACTTTTCCAGTAAGAAGAGTTAGCTCATAAATTAATGTGCATGTACCGATGGAGAGATGAATATGCATGCTTTTCTATAATAACATTGTAGAGTCAATAAGCATGCTCAATCAACTTCGCAATATACTTTTGAATGTGAAAACAGGAAAGAGAGAGAGACTGATTTATTTATTTTAGTGTATTTTCTTAAAAGATTAGACGAAACCCGAAAAACTACGAAACACGAAAAGAATTGAGTTAGATTCAGATTGATCGCTAATGCATAGCCACGCAATTACACAATTAGCTCATTGTTTTTCTCGCAAAATAAAACAAATCGAGAGAACATTATTTTCCCCTGTGAGTTAAAGGTTGAAAAGTTACAAGAATATAGTTAGATGTGCGAAAAGATGTTAACAGATAATTATGAACGGAAACTGAACCTGTTTTCATTCTATTATCTTTAGTACCTTGTATAGGAAAAAGATAAAAACATCTTTCTTATGAGTTATTAGACTTTGGGAGGTTTGCAACTTTTGATAATGGCAGCAACTTAAATTAATTTCGGATGATCCAGTACAACAAATGAAATTAGACTTTAAGGGAAAACACGAACTGAAAGTCTAACTTAACCTGACCGACGTATGAGCAAATTGAGCTACGAGTTATATACCTTTCCCATCTTTCCTATGGGAATGCAAGAAATTTATAATAGTTATTATTTCTTTGGAAACAAAAACATACATACTTTTAACCCCCTATTTTATCCCCGTCCTGTCTGTGATAGAATAATTGACACATTTACAACACATACTCTAAGAAGTTATGGTTTCCTCTGTTCTTTTCTCGATCAAATGTGGAAATTTTAGTGAAGTGGGGTGTGAATACCCAAATAATTCTTGATAATCCAAATAAAATTAAGACGAAATTGCTTGCTACTACGATAGTGTATGTCTGTCACAAAAATGCGACTCAATACAAAATAATCATCTATACGAGGAGAAGAGCACGATTATGATAGACTCAGATGGAATCGGAGAGCAAAAACTGAAGAGAGAAATATATTCATTATTATCATAATAATAAATCCAAGGTTTTATATATGAATAAAGCATTATCGTGGTTATGCAATGACCTTATATTCGAAAAGGAAAGTAAGTTGATACGAAGTTTATCATAATGATTGTGCATCCCAAGCGACCTAGAGAAAAGAACAAGCGGTAAAAAAAAGAAAAAAATCTGATGATATCACTATATAGTTAAAGTAATAAACTATATACCTTGATAAAAAATTAAATCGAATACTTCCGGATAGATTGTACAATCTGAACCTACTGTGTATAGGGTAGAGATTATGTATGCTTTTGTTATCATCAAATATATAAAGGTTTTATATATATCTATTAGTGTAAATTACTATAATATTAAATATTAAATGATATTCTAACCAGTAATCACGAGGAGGCGAGAACATAACCTATACATCGTGAACGTACTCTCGCGCTTCCAGAAATATAACTTCGGGAGCCTGGTATGTTAAAGATTATTAAATAATATTAAAGTTAATTTATTACCTAACCCTTTCAATCGGAAGGGTTAGGTAATAAATTGAGGATGCTTTCCTCTTCCATCAAAAAATGAAAGATGTGAATATGCATCCAAAGTGCACTTTTATACGAACGAAAAAAATAAAAAATGTTTAAACAAGTCACAAAATAATCATGAGCAAGTGGTTGACAACTGTCTTTAAAATATTTTGGTGAAAAATATAGTTTATTGGAGTGTAAATTTACGAAAAAGAGTGGTGCTAGATCGAGTTTGCAGATTGTTATAAAGTTTTATAAATTTACTTTACTATATTTAAAAGGTGAAATTAAATCACTAAAACTAAATCCCACTAGGTAAACTTGATTACACATGGTCAATTGTGTTACACAAAACTCATAAGTAACTCTCACGCAGAGATAACCTTTTTCTGGTGTAAAGATCTTTTTCATTCACGAATAAAAATATTTTTTATTCCCCTTCGAAGACTGCGAATTAAGACATACATTAAAGCTATTTGTATATTCTCCTTTTTCGAACTGCAATATGCAAAATGAATACGCAAGATAGGAGAGTTGATTATGTATATCTCGTCATCTCAATGATGAGGCAAGGGAATCAGAATGTGACACTAATATGCATCTAAAGCGACTTTTACATGTCAGTATGCATCTTAATTGCAATGTCTAATTCAAGTGGGAGAAGTGCGAATAATTTCTCATACACAGTTCGTTCTGGTCTTTCTTCGATCGCTAAGTGTGTGGCGTGGTTGGTTTTCTCAAGATGTTTTTTGTCGTGTCCGAAATCAATTATCTTGCTCTGATTTAGGGTTTTTTTGGGTTTTCTTAAAAGTTACTTTAGATAGAAAATAAAAAAGAGTTTATTTATATTTCTCAAGTTAACTGTCTACTTTTCCTGAAATTTTTTTTTGGTCTGGTTGTGTATTTTACACGGGCTAAACAATAAACGGTGTACATAAAGTCGTCCTAATTCCAGCTTAAAAGCATTCGTTCAAGGTGAATAAATATATCTTTTTTAATTTATGACCAAACCCTTTTTTGATTAAAAGTTTTGATCATAAATTAAAGTGTATGCATATGCACTCTTCATCTAAGAAGAGGATGGATACGCAAGTTCTCAATGAATTAGTGTCACATACTATCAAACTTCAATATAATAGAACCTTCATAAAATGATCATGCATATAGTGATAACCTCTTCATAAGGTTTTAATGTGGTGCTATATAGTGACAGATCATGTATATAATGATAACCGGTTCATTGTGATAAAATTTGCTGATCTCAATTTCCACTCCTTAAAATGATCCCATATATAGTGATAACTTCTTGAGAATGGTAAAATTTGTTGGTCTATATTTGGATACGTGTGATATAGTTATACACAATTTTGGTTTTCTTTGTTGTTTTTCACTATTGTATAGTGTAATTTCACAGAAAAAGATAAAAGTATTGTTACACAATAGAGAAAAAACTAATATCCAAAACAATCTGAATCTTTTGTGGGTTTCATTATATTTCATTATATTTCTTACAGATATCAAAACCTTAAAATAGGAAACCATCTTAGTGCTAACCTCTTTATGGAGTTCCCTAGTTTATAAAAGTTAAAGTTAAAGTTGTTAACTTGTCCGCTTTATCCCTTCGAGGGGCATGGGACTGTCCTTTGTGGGTAACCACAGCGTACCCGGACCAGATTGCACACATAGCACACACAGCGACTTCTTGCACCTCCAACCGGGAGCAGGCGAGCTCGAACCCCAGACCTTTCGCTTAGAGGTCTGAGGCCCAACCAACTCAGCCCCCGATCTTCGGTACGTTTAGATCACGTTTACTTATCACTATGAAGATCAATTTGCATAAGTTTGTCTAAAGAAAAACTAACCCAAAACCTCTCATAGCCGAAGCGGTACCATACAAGTCATAGGATTTTTTTACCCAAGAACTATGGTAGATGATAAAACTTCTCCACTGAGGTCTTAGAGGACCAGTGGAATTTCCATGTGAGTTCATCACAGCGAGATTTGGATCAAAAGAGCTTCTTAAATATTTCACAACGCATGCACCTCCAACCAAGACCACAAGGAATAAACTCATGACTTTTTTCTTAGAAGAACAGTGAGCTTCGATGGAACTAACGCTTCCTCGAACTAGATGTAATATATCTAAAGGTTTTTGTTACATACACAGAAATTTCTGAAGTGACGATGTAATACATTTACACGAAGATGTCTTTGGATGATGCTCTCTTTGTCTCAGCTATTATCACTTTAGTTTTAGAATCTTAAAGAAAGTTGAGTTGGAAAACTAGTATGAATACTTTTCATTCACATGATTTATACTTGAAGGATTTCTAATGGACTTTGCATCGAGTAACTTCGCTCCACCGTGCCAAACCACGACTATTTGTCGATATCGTTATATTATTTTACGACTAGCTCCATGACGATTTTAACTTTGAATCTTACTTTCCTCCACAAGAACATTACTTACGACACCGGATGACCTTCTCCAAGAGGTTTATCGCTTCTCTATCAAACTTTACACCCAATCTGTTCTGACATCCGAGAACCAACAAGATCTGGAGCATCTACTACACCCGCTGGTTTCTAAGGTTTCTACTCAGGAGGTGGCTCCTTCTTGGCCGTCCAAAGGAACTGCACCAATTACTATTAGCTATGTCTAAACAATGTTTACTAGGGGTTGACGATATTAATGCAAATGCTCTTTTGGCACTATGGTCTATAGTTGGAACATTTTATACTCAAGCTATTCAGGACTGCTGGACCAAACGTCATTTCTTTGTAGCATTGCTAGAAGGTATGCTTCAACTTATCGCTTGCCAACTTGGTCTATAAGATGATATATCCGTCCAATAGTCGATCATGAACTCCATAAGATAAAACACAACACCTCCAACCAATACGTCATAAGACTCCTCGGCCGTAACGATGATCTTGGTCTTCACCATAGAGCCATCTGTGGGATGATCTAGTCGAACTCTCACCGTCAGCATCTCGCATGTCATGTGTAGAGCTGTACCCCTTGATCCCTTAGAGATATCCGAGATGCACTCATGATTGAATGCTATTGAGTGAGGACAAGCCGTAATAGTAGTAATGTCAGCTTGGAAACCATCACCTTTGCCATCAGTTTGTAGTGAGTAGTAAGTTAGGTAAGGGACCTAGAGTCTGAAAGAGATCGTGATACCATGCCCTTCTTTCAGTTCACACATGACTTACTCAAACAAGAACGTAGGTTAGCAGCCTTTGTCATGCTCGACTTTGAGAAAGCTTATGACCGCATCTCATATACTTATCTTAAGTCTTTACTTCTCAAGTTCGGGTTTGGCCAAGACTTTGTACAGCATTTCACTGCATTGACAAGAGTTCTGGTGGCTAATCAGCTTACACCACCTTTTCTGATCCAGCGGGGCGTGCGCCAATGCTGCCCTTGGCTCCTCTTCTCTTCTCTTTGTCTGTAGTGTCACTCATTCTACATGTTACAAGGGTTATTAGTGCTAGTCATCTACGAGTTGTACAGTTTCGAGCTACTCTGCAGATGGACATCTCTTGTTTTGCTGATGACACCGCACTTTTTCTGGAATTACATCAACCCACTTTTCATCTCCTTCTGACACTTCTTGCTATCTTTCAGTCTGCAACTGGAGCACAGATTAATATTTCTAAGTCAAATATACTTATTATGGGACTTCTTCAGTCATCTTGAAAGATGTTATCACACCATCAGCCAACCAGATATTTGGGTGTTCCCATTGCATCGGAGTTGAGGGTAGGGGATGCTTGGATGTTCTATGCTAAAAAATTATCTGTTCTTCTTCGCTCTCTTCATTCATCATTTCTTAACTTTGATGCTCGGATGACTTTGCTGCATCTTTTATTACAAGGGTTTGACATCTTCTCTTTTGTTACTATGGTTCACAGGTTTCTCATCTCTGTGCTCTCCAACAATTATTGCATATTTTTTTATGGGGCACATCAATGGAAGACAAGCCTAAGCTTCTGCTTGTCTCATGAGAGGTTGTTTCTTTCGATATTATCGAAAGAAACAGGAGAATTGAGACTTTTCCAGTTAGTTACCGTTCAAACTGTCCTCTTGTATAAACACGTAACTTCTCTTCTTACAACACCATCATATCCTTAATGGGCTTCACTTTTTTCTCTCATGCACACTCTTCCATCGTTGCCATTCGCCATTGCCTTCTTTTTGAACCCTCCTTTACGGATTCCAAGCTCTCGACTTGCTACTATGATCTTTCTGTTTGACGTCAGATGTACGTCTTGGACTTCACATACCTTATTTCTCCCTCGTACATTATTTCTCCCTCAGGCTCTATCTCTTCTTGCTAAGTCTCCATTGGTACCATGGACACAACCAGCTCATTTCTTACAAATTCCTGGTGTTTGTAATTTTCCAACCATTCAGTTCTTTATCAGAGTCTTTCGCTCCCGAACAGATATTTTTCTACCACTTACACTCCATCTTTTCTATGGCATTTGGACCCATCGGGTTACTTTTGTTCATGAGCATTCTTGACAAGATCCATCTCACTGGTAGTTTGAAGGTCTATCATATCGTCTGTTCGAACCTCTTTTGCACTTCCTGTGTCGTTGATATATGCATGCCTTATCTCTACTTGTCATATGTACTCGACTTAATCATCAAGGGGGTTACATTAGGATTCATGTACTTGACGGATCGATCTTACTTCTTTGCTCTACATCAGTTTTACATAAACGACACACTATCCTCCTTTAGCATATACTTAATCACAGATTCTTTACATACCACAAGGCGGCAATGGTTCTGCATACACCACAACATTGCACAAGATGTGACTACACAAAGAAGGATATTTCATATGTATTTCTAAGATGTCCTACTCGCTCTTTATTGTAGTCTCCTTTGGTGACTTCCTTTTCGCTTCTAAGCAACTCACTATTTGCTGCATTACATGAGGTTCACTTTCATGACCCTCAGTCTCAAGATCGTGCGCAGACGCGAACAACAATACTCTAGTGAACTTGTGTAAGGTTGTGAACACTGCGAGTATGACTTAACGGCTTGGTCGAGAAGTCCAGAATAGAAGAACTCTAAGTGATTCTCTGAACCAAGGTTGAAACATTGGACTAGGATGTGAGAGCATATCCCAAGAGAACTCCAGACGAACGCTGACTTAAGAGGACAACTCTACAAACAGACTGAAATGTAGGATCAAAACATAGGTCTGAGACGCAAGTACGAGACGTGGATCCGAACCACAAGGTCTAAGTCTGGCGTTGGATCACGATTCCTCAAAAAAATCTTAAGTGTTGGAGCTCTAGCAACGTTTTGGATCATGGACGGAGCTCCACATAAGATCTCGAGGAAAATAAAATATCATTGGAAAGGACTCGGCGAGAGCTTTCCAGTGGTACAAAGAACTCCTTGAATTGACATCGGAGTTGAGAATTATGACCGATCTCGTGATCAGACTGTGGTATAATTCTCTGAGATCAAAGAGGAGGGCGGTGCCGCCGATCTCCAGAAGTATATATGAGGAGGGGCTTGATGCCTGGGTGGGCTAAGACGAGTCACAGATCCCAGGGTTCGGCGGAAGAGGGGCATGAGATGGTGGCTAGACAAGCACTAAGACACGTTCCGATCCAGACTTGGACGTCTAGACTTAGGAACGACCCTAGGACTGGCACAAGACTAGAGAACGAGACGGTGGGTTAGACCACCGTTCGAGAGCCTAGATCCATACGGACTTCACGGATGGTTGGACCACTAGGTGTGCTAGAGATATCGTTTAGGACCCTAGACTTTATGAGAAGCCTACCCCAAGTCATGTTGTGACTTGCTCATGTTTATGGGATCGACCTAGTCGGGTCTAGGTCGGGACTTAAGGACTGTTGAGCTTGAGAGTTAGGGAGAGTGTGCGGCTCTGATCTGGATCAAAACGGAGTTAAGGTAAGTGGTGCATGAACGCTAACGTGTGATTATGGTTTGCAGATTAGCATTGTGAGTTTTGTGATCTATTGAGCTAGAGCTTCCGCTAGCGCAACAAGACGATAGGTGCGCGAAACTCACTTTCCACTTATCGTTTTGGTCTCTTGTCGCTAGCATCATCGATGTGACATACTATGCTCATTCTTTTGACCTCTTGTTGGTGCTCGTCATGATATCATCGATATGTCTTTCATTTTCATCGATCCTCCAATCCGATTCTTTGGGAACTTGCTTTTCATATTGTATAACTCTCTTTGCTGGTGGTCTCGACTCAACGATTAAATTGGCTTCTGACGATGATATCATCCTCATCACGAATCGATCTCCGCTTATAGTTGCTATTTCTCTTTAATGTTTGTTCTTTAGGTTCGCTCGATCTTAAGTTCTTTTACTTTGCACTAGTTATTTCTCCATAATACTATCATCTTAGCTAACTTTCACTTAGATGGGTAGCTACTTGATTCCTTTCGACTCTTATTTTGACTTGACCTGTGAGATCCGCTACTTTTGTCTTTGGGTGTCATGCGCATACACATCGCTACAAAAAGTACGTCATTGTCTGAGATACACCACACATACACATAACACATGGATGATGTCATACACATACACAAGTGTATCACAATATAGGTTGTGAACATTGTGAGTAGGACTGAACGGCTTGACCGGGAAGTCGAGATCAGATGAACCTTAAGTGGTTCTTTGAACCAAGGTTGGAACATTGGGTTAGGACATAAGGGTCTACCCCAAAGACGACCCCAGACGAACATTGACCCAAAGAAGCAAGTCTGAAAACGAACCGAAACATAGATCTTAGACATAGGTCTATGACATGGATCCGAGACGCGAGATTGAGATGTGAGTCTGAGACGCAAACGGACCGTGGTTCGGACGCTGGTCCGAACCACAAGGTTCTAGTCTGGGTCTGGACCACAAGTTTTCAAAAAATGGCTAAGTGTTGAAGCTCCAACGACGTTTTAGGTCATGGACGGAGCTCAACGTAAGATCTCGAAGCGAGTCAGGTATCATTGGAAAGGTCTCGGCGAGAGCTTTCCAGTGATATGTAGAACTCCTAGAACTGATCTTTGAGCTGAGAATTATGACCGATCCCGTGATCGGGTTGTGGTATAATTTTCAAGGACCAAAAAGGAGGGCGGCGCCGCGGATCCCCAGAAGTATATATGAGGGGGCTCAATTTTTGGATGGACCAGGACAAGTTACCCGACCCCAGGGTTCAACGGGTGATCTCTGGGGGTATGAGATGATGATTGGGCCGGTTCCAAGACACGTTCCGGTCCAGACTTGGACGTCTGGACTTAGAAACGATCTAAGGACTATGACAAGACTAGGGAACGAGACGGCGGGTTAGACCACCATTCGAGAGCCTAGACCCAGACGGACATCACGAGCGGTTGGACCGCTAAGTGTGCTGGAGGCACCGTTTAGGACCTTGGACTTTATAAAAAATCCGCCCCAAGTCATCTCGTGACTTGTTCATGTTTTGGGACCGACCTAGGCGGGTCTAAGTTGGAACTTAGGGAATGCTGAGCTTGATGATTACGGAGACGGTCCGGCTTCGATCCGGACCAAACAGAGTTAAGATAAGTGTGCATGGACACTAAATTTGTGATTGTGGTTTGCAGGTTAGCGTTGTGAGTTTCATGACCTACTTAGTAAGAGCTTCCGCTGGCGCAACAAGCTGGTAGGTGCACGAATCACTCAACCATGCCAACCAGCACTAAACAAACACTAAAGTCGAGCCACATCCACTCTATGCATAAGAAAATCCAGATTGCACTCACCAAGACTATCCACCAAAACCAGTAGCTTGAAGGTTTAATTCAAAGAACTGAAGCCTACAAACCCTACATGCGAAGTATACCCCTAGTAGGGCTAGCCCAAGAACTCGCCTTAATGGCCCTACCGGTACTAACCACTATGCACTCGGTCAACCTAGCCGTTGGCTATTTCTCAAGTTCTAGATCGAATTTCTGAGTGAAACTTTCCTGGATTGAGGGACGATTTATCAGTAAAATATCTAGGAAGTTTCATCTTGAATGGTCGAATAGGTTGTTCAAGGTCTTGGATCAAATGTTCCTAGGTCTGTAAAGCTCTTAAGTTAGCACAGATTACGGTTTGATCCATATCTGAGAGTTGGTTTGAGGTTTCGACATGAAAAATGTTCAAGATAGGAGTGAAGGGTCCATTAAAGGTTCTTGGGAGATTTGGTCACCATTGGTTGACTGAATTGAGAGAACTGAGGGCGCAAAGTTCGGAGAAGCTTATGTTATTAGCGGAATTTGATTTTCTGATTTTTCAGATGTGATCTTTTGGTTCATTTCGAGCAATTGGGGAGGATTTTGTTGCTGAAACTATCATGTCTGCACACAACTCAACATTGTGAAGGTGTGGAGCTGATTTTAGCTCTTTGTGGTGAAAGAGAACGGAGTCACAATGAGTCATAAGTCGCTGTTTGAGTTTTTGGAGCTGTCAGGTACCGCCATCATTAGTGCTATGTTGTGATCTGAATTGTGTCTTGAAGAATGCATGCTTTATCTTGCTGGGATGCTTAGGACACTAGGGTGTGCATCAAGTTGTATTGACGCTCTATCAAGTTTGGTTGAGCGGTCCTATAGCATCTTTCGATTATATTCAATAGAGTTGTGACGGTCAAACTGATGGGTAACTAGCGTCATGCTTCTAGTGATATAGAGTTACTTTCAGATAGATAATATTGAGTTGAGTATTTCCGATAGAGTACAAAATGATCTGTTTGTAATAATTATACGTATCTTTGGATCGTAGTAAACTTTAACCTTGAGTCGAGAGATACAAGGTCCACTTGTGCTAGAAGAGTAGATAGAGAACATTTGGGTTGAAAGATCAAGGTTTAGAGTCAACTTGTTCAAGCCACATACCTCCATATATCCAGTGTATTCATAGACAGAAAAATACGTTATACGACAGTTGATGAACTTGACATGAAACGTCTAGGGTGAGAGGTACGTATGTTGTTTTGCAATAATGGATGTTGAAGAGTTGTCTCATTTCATAGATGAGGCTTCTACGTCTAGAGAGGTTTCAAAGATGACCAAGCTTTCACGGTCTGATATGTGATTGCTTGTGACATTTGCGTTGGTAATGCAACAACAACAAGCCACTGACGAAAGAGGCAATGATTACTAAAGCCTTGCAATCAGTTTTGGGATTGTTAGTTTGAGGAGAAGAACATCTCCAAGTACCTAAAGTACTATTCTCGAGAGATGGAGTTGAGTAAGTGCTAGAAAGAGATATGGTGAATATATTTGAGCTTGCTGTCGTACCGAAGCTACGAGAGCATGTGAAAGAGATCATCCGATCTCATGGTGCTACATGGAAAGAATTTACTCTTCAGCTAAAAAAGAATATTCTTTAGAGGATGTAGATCGAGTGACTAAGAAATCATTCATGGAGTGGATAAACAAACCCAATAAAGAGCTAGTTACCACATAGTTATTTCGAGAGTTTGAGAGATAATTCTTTCAGTTGTCTCGAGTGGAGAAGCTCACATTGGAGAACGACAAGGTGGAGTTATCTCTGCAAGCAACTAACAATGAGTTACAGAGTGATTTGGAGCTACTTTTGGAAGATAGAATGAAAGATAATGGACTCATAGCTGAGTGGAGAAAGATATCTGAAGTAGTGAGGTGTACTTGCCAAGCAAGAGTACCGAATAGGAAAGGTGGTGGTAAGACAAGAAGTGAGATCACCGCCGATCATACTACCTTATAGGCAACCAACAGTGCCTAATGTACAAGCACCTATTGTACATGTACCTCAAGTTCCACTTCTTATTGTTTTTGTTCCTGTCTCTAAAGCTGCACTGCAAAGAGATACGATAGAGGAGTTGATAAAAGAGATGAGAGACTTGCAGATTAAACTAACAAGACTAGAGGAGAAAGGAAGAACACCTGAAAACAAACCCACTCCAAGGTACGGATATGTGCAAAGATGTATTTGATGTGATAGCATTGAACATCATCAAAAAGAATACAAAGACTTTGCTGATATCCTACAAAGAGTGATTTATTGAAAGGAGGAGAAGATTTCCTTGAAGGACACAGGTGAGATCCTCAAGACTAACTTTGGAAAAAGAGGAATGAGATAAGTTTTAGAGGAGTATTTTGCACAACATGTTGAGGCATCAATAGAGCCTGTTGCTTATGATGTTGAGGTGGTGAAATATAAAGTTAGTACTTTTGAGAAGTATGTAGAAGAGAGTGAAGTATGGAGTCATGTTGTGACCATAATGGAGAAAAAGAAAACGACAAAGGACAAGTTACTCAAGGTGATTATGGTAATCAAAGGTGCTACTGGATGGAGTGATGCAGTAGATAATCTGTACATGCTTACTTGGCCAAGAGCCAACATGAGGCTCTCATGGAGAAAAAGCGTAGGAGAGATGATGCTGGTCCTAGTGAGGAGAAAATTGCTCCTAAGAGGTAGTTACGAGGAGAGAAACCTCGGCAAGAAACTACACTAATGCGAGAAGAGATTATGGAGGAAGTCTCATCATCTACCCCAGAGAAATCAAAAAGGAGTAAGAAAGATAAACTTTCTATCTACAAGCTACAGTCAGATATTGAGCAGCTACAGACTTCAAGGGAGTGTTAGAAGAGAGAATGCTCAGTACGAAGATTGAATTTACTCTACGAGAGATACTTGGAATTGTCAAGAGAGAGTTTCATGATATCATTATTGACAGCATCAAGCGGAAGAGATAATTGACAGGAGAGACGACTATGACTAATGCTCTAGACCCAAGAATAACAAAAGAAGAGGAGCTAGAGTTAGCTAAATGTTGTACCAACCGGAAGGTTCGATTTGCTATAGATGAAGATGAAGAAGATGATCAGGTTCCAGTCATTACACTAGAGGGCATTGGGCTACAGCTACTACGGAAACCTTGGTGAAGATAGGAGATCTGACAGATCCGATGGTTGCTCTCATTGATCATGGATATGAAATTAACATTGTGTCTAAAGATGTCTACAAGAGAGGAAAGTGACCCATTGACACAGAGCGTAATTGGATGATCCAAGTAGCGAATAACACACGAGGAGAACTCTATGGAGTTTGTCTTGATGTAAGAGTGAAGGTTGGAGATGTAGCTACTGAACAGACTTCTTTGTTCAAGACAGTACATCATATCCAGTCATACTCGGTCAACTTTACATTATTGCTGTAAAGATGGAGACCAAGGTGTTGGATGATGGATCCGCTTATGCTCGGATTAGAAGTCGAGACGGTAAGAGAACAATGTAGTTCTTGCTTATACCTCCTAATCATGAACGCAACCGATAGTACTTAAGGAGTGGTACTCTATCTAGAGTCACTGAAGAGTTCAAAGATTTTTCACATGACCACTATAGAGCGAGAGTATAATGATACCGATACACAAAAGAAGGTTCTCTCGTCAACAGAGGAAAGTACTTTTGTACACGAGTTGTGAGATTTTCTTTGTGTGGGTTTGCTACACATACACGACTTGCTGACTTGCAGAAGTAGGAGCAGAAGGTTGTGCAAAAAACTGAAAAAGATCTGAAAGAGTTGGTGTGCTTGAAGAGGATGATAAGATAGAAGGTGTTTATTTGGAGTTGGAGTTGGGAGATTTCATGGATGAGCTTGCTATGGTTGAGCAAGAAGATGAGGATCAGGCGGTGGAAGTACCCTCTAGGGAGTTCTATACAGCTATAGAGTCATTCTTAGATCTTGAAGTTAGAGTTGAGACTAGGTACAAAACGATGGACAAGAAGGTAAAATTTGTTGCTCAACCGTTACCTAGTAATTCTAACCAGCAAGTCCAACAATCTTCGAAGGAGAAAAGCTTGAGAGATCTTAGCTGGGTTGGTCACAAGTTCACAGAAGCTACGCTCAAGGAGTTGAAGATTGGTTTTGCAGATTTTCTTTTACATGTCGAGGAGAATAAATTTAGGGAGATGTTAACGAGGCATGGGAAAGCTTTTGTTTTTGAAACTTCAGAAATTGGATGTATATTTTAGCATTGTGACACCAATGATCATATTCACAATTCCACATGCTCTGAGACTTGAAGACTTGGGACTTGAAGTCAATTCTTGTATCTAGAGCGCATCTATTGAAACTCAGAGAGCTCTTGAAGGAGAAGATGCAAATGAAGATTTTGAAATCATCATTTGCACCATACTGTAGTCGTTGATTTACATTACCAACAAAGAGTGGTGCATTATAATTTATCCAAGATATGCAACATATGAACCAAGTGACCATCAAAAATATAGGCATTGGACCTATAAGAGATCTTTATTCTGGATATGATCAATTTCAACTTGATGAACAGAGTAGAGATATTACCACCATGAGGATACTGTTAGGTAGAATGTGCACGCCACGACAAGGAGCAATAAACTCGGTAGTGCACATGATGAATGGGATGAACAAGGTTCTCCGAGAGTTCATTCTTGAGAAGACCATGTCTTTCTTGGATGACATTCCAATTAGGAGATGTGTAGAGGAGGAGAAAGATGAGACAATGGATCAGAAGGGGTGTAGAAACTCTATTGTTGATCACGAGGATTGAGAGCGCTATGATCGATTGAGTGGACGGGGTATAATTCATACCCACTACGATGTTTATGGTTGTTCTAAGAGACTTGTGAGAAGTTTTGAAGAGATGTCAGCTGGGTTGGAGAGCTCACGACGAGCTGATCGTTTTGATATCAATTTCAGCCAATTCTTGAACGATTTGAATTGTGAACCGATCGATTGAAGTTGAGAAGTGCAGACGTGATAAGACGAGTATTGCAAACTATGACAATCATGGACAATTGGCTATTTCTCAAATTCTGACGAATTTTTGAGTGAAATTTTCTTGGACTGAGTGATGCTTTATCAGTAAGATATCAAGGAAGTTTCATCTCGAATGGTAGAATAGGTTGTTTAAGGTCTTGGATAAAATATACCTAGGTTTGTAAAGCTCTTAAGTTAGCACAGATTACGGTTTGATTCATATCTGAGAGTTGGTTTGAGGTTTCGACTTGAAAAATATACAAGGTAGGAGTGAAGGGTCCAATAAAGCTTTCTGTGAGATTTGGTCACCATTGGTTGACAGAATTGGGAGAACTGAGGTCTCAAAGTTCAGAAAAGCTTTTGTTATTAGCGGGTTTTGATTTTCGATCGCATCTATTGTGATCTTTTGGTTCTTTTCGAGCAATTGGAGAGCAGTTTGTTGTTGAAACTACCATGCTTGCATACAACTCAACATTGTGAAGGTGTGGGGCTGATTTCAGTTCTTTGTGGTGAAAGAAAACGGAGTCATGATGAGTCATAAGCCGCTGTTTGGATTTTCGGAGCTACAAAGTACTGTCATGATTGGTGCTATGTTGTGATCTGAATAGTGCATTGAAGCATGCATGCTTTATCTTGCTAAGATGCTTAGGAGACCAGGGTGTGCAACAAGTTGTATTGGGATCCTATCAAGTTTGGTTGAGCAGTCTTATAACATCTTTCGGTTGTATTCGATAGAGTTGTGACAATCAAACTGATGGGTAGCTAACGTCGCTGGAAAACTACTAAGTCATGCTTCTAATGATATAGAGTTACTTTCAGATAGATAGTACATAGCTGAGTATTTCAGATAGAATACAAAAAGATCTGTTTGTGACATAAATTTCTATAAATTTTACGTATCTTTGAATCGTAGCAAACTTTAACCTTGAGTCGAGAGGTTCAAGGTCCACTTGTGCTAGAAGAGTAGATAGAGAACATTTGTGTTGGAAGATCAAGGTTTAGAGCCAACCTGTTCAGGCCACGTACCTCTACACAGTCATATACCCAGTGTATTCTTATACAGAAAAACATGTTATACGACACCACGTGTATAACCGATAAGCTTGGGTCAACGATACGATCGATGTTTGGAAGATGACATGGCATGCAATTACGCACATGGTCCTTCCAAACAACACTATCACGGCCCTCTAACATGAGTTCTGCAGAAGATAACACCTCACGCACTCGTAAAATAGTGCATCTTGTGATCACATCCACGTCGTCGATGTACTCTATTGTAGATAGATATAATCGTCAGCATGAAATCTACGAATCGACGACCGATAATCTCCTCCTCGAATAGTTGTATCTCGCAACGTGTCTCTATGTTGAACAATCACTAGTTCTTAAAAGCCATAGGCATGACTATCCGAAATGTCTCGACTCGTTGAGAACATGCTCTTACCTACATATTTGGATCATCAAGGTTCAACACATGACGAATAGTCGAAGGTAGATCTGGATCTTGGTCATACAATAGAAAATAAGATGAGAAGGAAGCCAATGACGCTTGTCGACTAAATTGATAGTCCATAGTCAATCATGATAACTGCAAATCCTTGTCTTCCAAGTGACCCTTCTGCAAGCCATAATTATGGAATCCTCTCTTCATCGTTTGAACAACCCTCTCCGTCAAACCATCCATCTCAAGATGATCTCGAGATATAATCCGATGATCAATCAGCGCCTGATCACACAGGGTTTGAAATTCACCAAAAAACTATGTACCTTGGTCCGTCAGCACTTCAACTGGTACTCCAAAATGACTCAGCACTCGATCTAAGAAAGCATATGTTGTCCTCTCATTTGCCTTGTCTGATAATACCACCAACTCAATCCACTCAGAAAAATACTCCATCATCACTAACACGTACCATGTGATGACGTACAGTCAACGATAAGGATCCTGCAAAATCCAAGCTCCAACGACAACCAACCTTTTAATCGGTAAGGGGTGTAATTGTAGAGTAATGGCATTAAATGATGCTTATATTCGATCACAACTCACACATCATGCGACAAACTGTTGCACATCGATGTGCAGACCATATCACCAATATTATCCTTGGAGTAAGCTAGGTATACGCTTCACTCCAAAAGGTCCCAACTCCTCATAAGCATGTCTTACTAATTATGTCCTCTAGGATGGATGTGGCACTATTCATACTCTCTCGTCGTCTCACACTTGAAGAACATATTGTCCTTTTTGTCAAAATCTCTTCGCTCGTTGGAAGACGCGATCTCGCTCCTTGACACTTACTGTGTCTACCACCACGTCAATACATAGATACTCCATTACTATCACGTCATCATGGATATCTCGCTGGTTTGGAACACCATCTCCACACTCAAGATCTAGAGACTCACTATTTATTCTCTATCTTGAGAAAGATACGACTTGACCCTCCATACTATAGTTCATGACCAACATACAAAGAAAGGCAGATGCATGCCATCTTGGCACCATCTTCTCATCAACCTCGTCATGCCATCGAGCTCTAATCTGATCATGTTGACTCGTATATGGGTTGCAACTCAACCCATCGACATCTAAGTTTGCAACTCTAGGTCTATGCACTATATGAAAGTCATACTTCTGTAAGATCATAGCTCATCGTGCAAGCTTCTCTATAAGCTTGTCGGACTCAGTCAATCACTTGAGCGGCTGGTGATCAATGATGGGAGTAAAGGAGCTCCGAAACAGATAACATCAGAAGTGTGCAACATCATACATTGCAGTCAAACACTCCTCCTCGTACGAATTGTACCTCACCTCCGTTAAATTGTTGGAGCGACTGGCATACGTCACCACGAACTCCTTTTCTTCATCATCATGCTGAGTCAGCACTGCTCCAAGTCTCAACATACTTCAATTAGTGTGCAGTTGGAAGGGACACCCCTAAACGGGTCTCCTCAAGATAGGAGCAGATGTCAACCTATTCTTGAGTTCTACAAAAGCTCGCTAAGTTCACCTCCCCACTGCCACTCCTGGTCCACCTTCATCAGCTTGCTCAATGATGTCGTAATTGCACTAAACCCCTTCACGTATCGATGATAGAAGTTCGTCAAATCAACAAATGTCCGAACTCGACTCACATTTGTGAGACGTGAGATACGTGCAATAGCCTCAACCTTTGTTTGTTGAACACCCAACCCACCTGGATAGATGGTATGACCTAGATACTCTACCAACTCCTGAAAAAACTTGCACTTCTCAAGGTGTAACTTCAACCCATGAGCTCTCAATCGCTCAACACATCTCGTAAGTGTCTCTCGTGCTCTTTTCTGTCGATAGCATTCGACGTTACTCATCCAATCCAAGGCTAACAATCCACGTCAAGCAGTTCAAGTCCATTGCTTGACGGAACACTTGATGACATGAAGCGTCTGACATCGAAGCTACTACCGTCGTGTCCATGGAGAAACTCATCGCATGCTCCCTCTCATCGACATTAAGCTCCACCAACTGTTGTAACTGAACATCCCACACAAGCACAGGTCCTCCATCTCTGTAAGCATGTGACGCTGGAAAGCTCACCAAAGTGAACAACGCTGCTCTAGGTCGTCTCACTAGGTTCACCACTGCTATGGATGACCTATCGACGACTCTTACTACTTGAGATTGTCGTCTTGTATCCAAGATGTCATCAACCGTGATGTGCGTTGATCGTCTCGATGCATCGTATGTGCACTTGAGCACCTCTCTCGATATTAAGTTTGTCCATCGCAACCGGTGACCATGTGTACGAGATCCCACTCTCGCTGCATCCAGCACTACTGTCGGTCCAAACCAAGACCGCACTTGATGCACATTCGTTAGCATTTGTGTACGAGCATCACTCAACAAGGAAAGTTCTCCAAGATGTACAGCTGGAATGGACATCTCTCCACCTCGGATTTCCTCAAATCCAAACCAATGCATGCCGCCTTCTTCAACATCAACGGCTGGGCTCCATCGATACACCCTGAAGGTACCACCAAACAAAAGATACCACTTTCTTCTCCATAATGTCTAACTCGTACAGATATTTCAAGACTGCCGTCAGCTCGTGCCGTAAGATGTTGGCTGTTGTCCAACAACATCACACATGGTGTCAAATCAACACGGTCGATCGCCGGCCTAGTTGGTAACTCATCTAACCTGGCAATCGCCGCTTGCCAAGTACCACTGATAGCCGTCTTGATCCTCGACTCCATGGACACATCTACTATCTCTCGCTGAACCACCTCATCACTAGAGATATCTACATCTTCACTCTCACTGAGCGTGGTCGCGAACTAGAACACTAGAGCCAAGCTTACTCCCAATGCCCTCTTATCCGTGGTTGAAAATAGTAAGGCTCGTAGAACTAGTGTAGTTGTCTCAACATCAGATTTGACGTCACATCCATGGACATCGAGGATTGACTCGCATCACTCTCACTCTTGGATATCGATACATCCAACTCCATTGCATCATCGATAGGTCGTTTAAGAATCATAGACGTGATCCTTAACATCTTTGATAACGTGAATGATTGAGGAAGCATGGCCTATCTACCAACCTCCATGCGTTGTGGATCCAACTCCGCCGATGCACATCGTGGTTCAAAGACACGTACTACACCTTAAGTCACTATCGCAGATGTCTCAATCTGCGCACACATGAAGTCATGAAGTCGAAATCAACTCCTTTTTCCTCATAAGGCGTGGAAGTCTCTATTCTCAAACCAGATCTCCATTGAGCCATAGCCATACTAGCTATCCTTTGCTCCAACTGCTCAATCTGAGCAGCCATACCCGCATCTGACGTCCTAACGGACGGTGGACCAACTAGGCCTCTTTCGGATGTTGGACCTCGTCTCCAGCTCGACCACCATGGCCTCCTTGAGCTCTTTCACCTCATCCACGACCAGTCTTCCCTTGCCGTAGCTAAGGATAGAGATTAAAACAATGGTCACTATTCTGATCTGGTTGTCCGTAATGCTCACATTGTCTAGGCGTCACATGAGACGTCACAGACGTCTGATAATCACCTCTCCTCTGTGTGCAGTCCTTTTGATTATGAGGACCATCACACGTCCAACAAGGACCCGCTTGCTGTTGACTAGAGAAAGACGACATGAGCTTTTGTCCACTAGATCCTCCAACACCTCCATGTGATCATGACTAGTCAGCACGATCTTTACCACCACCACCACGCTGTTGCGTAACATGTGATTCTTAAGAAGAGGTGGTCGTCGCATGTGGTACCTCCATGTTGAACCAGCAGTCACCGTCCTCTCCTCCACCATGTTGAGCTGAATCCGGTCAGCCAAACCAAAGATAATTGTCAACGTCGGAACGGTGTGTCTCTAAAGAGAGTTGCATCTCTAGCTCTCCTACGCAGCTCTCGGTCTAGTATCCCATACATGAACTGGATTGCTTGTGTCACCGTCAACTCTTGAGTAATGCTGACCAACCATCTCATGCGAGTGTGCGCCTCGTGTAAACTCTCTCCAGTCTTTCACTAGAACTCTTGCAGACTCCTCAACTTGTCGATCCGTACATCCTAATAGTTCTTTCTCAAACACTGGAAGAACTGAACCACAGGGTTAAGCCCTGGTGGTATCTCGCTCGTACTACTCTCGACTCCACTACTAATGAACGTAGTAGATACTCCGCCCCTCGTGGATGTACCACTGCTACTGGCACCCGAACTCGTAAGTGTTATGCCTTCTGAAACTGCACCAGTAGTGATAGAAACATAGTTGAGAGATCAATGTTGTCTCCACAACTCAATCTCCATGCTATAGTCCCGCCTGAACTCATGGTAATCGTCCATAGGCGATCCCTCCAAGTGTTGAAACAAACCCTTCAACGCCATGAACGGTGTGAACATATATGAGTTCCGCATCTGCTACAGATCGCACCAACTATCGAACTCCTAGATGAAGTCATCTAGCTCAATGGTACCCACCGTACACGAGTATCATTGAGACCTCTTTGTGATCTCATAGATCTCGTCCATGTCTCACAACAATGGTATGACGACACTATGTGTATCTCCAACCGTCTCTCTCAAAATTGATGTCCTCCGTCGATGAGACCGGTGCTACTAGTTGGTATCTCATACTACTCCGTGTGAACCCACTGCTTACTGCAGCTGAATATTTGTCAGAACCTCCGTGGACCTCCGTGACAACAACCTCTATGACAATCGCGAACACTAAGTTCTAACTAAAGCGTTGAACTCTCGTCATCACACGTGACGCCAATTTGCTTAACCCCGCTCCTACCGAGCTCACTTATCTCCTACCAGGACGACCAATATAAAGACAACCTGTACCTACCATCACCACAGACAGTCTCTCACGATATGTTGGTCCACAAGTCCAATCTCACCGTGAGAGAAATAGAGATAGTCTGACGAGTCCGCAACTCCAACCTCACTATCGATAGCACATTAGAGTGAATAAACTGCAGAAATCAAGCGCCAACATAAGAAAATACGGCGCACAAACAAGAAGTAAAATATGGAGAGATTTCAACCACAAGAAGTCCAAACGATAGTCCTCCACACTCAAACATGTACAAAAAATAAACCCAGTCTCACTCGGACTGACGTCTCCTTTTCGATGACCACATGCATAATATATGACCACTAACTATTATAAATTGTACCTAAGGTCACTAACTAGATGTCCACACCTCTAGTAGCTCCAAAAGTCTCTAGGTGGTAGCTCTACTAGCTCACCCAAGTTAACTGTCACCAACTTCTTCCATGAGCGTCTCTACGATATAAGCAAACGCTACCACAATAACATCTTCCATCTAGTACTAGGGGATCGTCCTACCACTCTTCTAAGAACGTGCAGAAATACATGTATCTCTAGACGACACCAAGAGTTATTGGTCTAGTGGTAAAGCTAAGCTAAGAGCTAAATAGTTAAGCACATTCGTCAAGAATAGTGTTGGGATGGGTGATCTGATTTTACTCACTTGCACACCACTAAAATTGGGCTTAGCTTACGCATGCCAGCAAGCTGGCTTGCTGGCTCGGCTCGGCTCGGCTCCACGTCCGCCTCCGCACTTATGCACCTTTGCTTCTCGAAGTCTCTAAACATCTCCGAACATTGGAACACTCCCGCTCACTCTCCGCTTAGAGAGAGTGGCAACTCAGGACCAAACGCGCATAGGCAAGAAACACCCCAAACAACAACTTCGAACCACTCAAAAAGATCAAAATCTGTCAAAGGTGCAAGCGCATGGTGGTTTATGTCAAATTTTTAATCACCCGTGACCTTCTTCCTCTTGTAACTCACTCGATCTTTCATCAAATCGGATGATTTTTGATGCATTGAAATCATCATCTCGACGCACACCTACTACACTTATCACCACCAGAAATTGCTGATCAACTTTTATCCGACGTTCATCGATGCACATCTGCTGACCTCCAAATTGACCCAACAATCTATCACGGGAAATTTCAACAGCGCTTCCGTACTATCCCATCACAAATCCGACTAATAGGTCCACACACTACTAATCTGCACAGCAATCAAACACACGATCAAAAAGAATCATTTTTGTGCATGCACGCACCCGCAAATCAAAGATATCAATGATCCACACACTCCAGAGATACCATCGACAGAAAGTTGTGATCTGAAAGCTCTCGATCAGACCTCGCGACTTGAGTTCTTCGAGTAATAAAGATCTGTACTCACTCCATCATGCCAACCAACACTACACAAACACTAAAGTCAAACCACATCCACTCTATGCATTAGAGAATCCAGATTGCGCTCATCAAGATCTATCATAGCCAGGAGCGTGAAGGCTCAACTCGAAGAACTGAAGTCTATAAATCTTACCTGCGAAGTATACCCTGAGTGGGCTAGCGCAAGAACCCGTCCTAATAGCACTAATGGTCCTACCGGGACTAGCCATTCCGCACTCGGTCAACTTAACCGAGATGCTAAACTGACGTAACATGGGTTGTGTGCTCCTTAATAAAATTTCATTTGGGAGACCCCTCCTGTGGCTTTGCGCTTCTCTCTGTGCTTCTGCCCTTACTATATTCTCCTTTACTCTAATAAAGTTCTCTCGCATACACTCTCCTTTTCCTTGAAAAAATAAAAATAAAAAGTACCGTCTATACAACCAACCTAATCCTCTAAAAAAAACTAGAGCTTGTATGAATGAGCACTAAGCAAGTTCTACTGCACTTGGCCTTTGGAATAAACAACCTCATGAATCATGAGAAGGTCCAGCATATGTTGCATTATCTGCATATTATCCACTTAGCATGCTTATTCCTTGTAATGTGAGAAAGAGTGATGTTTATCCTTAGAGCAGATTCTCATATACTATATACAGAATAGCACCGGCCAAGGTTCAAATATGCATCCAAAATCACGTTTTGGCCGAGAAAAAGAAAAGACAAAAATTTATATAACAAAGATATTATCAGAAACGGGTGACTCGCAAGTGGTTTTTTCTACGGTTGTCTCACAACTAGTTTATTCTTGGAAAATACATTATGCATACAACTGAACATTGATTTAGCAAATAAAAGATACTACTCTGGTAAAAAACGAAAGAAAAGATGTCTAAACTTATCTATAGTCCAGATGGCTAAATTTAAATTACTAAATTATAGTCTCAAATTCAATCGTTCTCCTTTGAACTTACGAGGTCTATTTCCATAGAGTAGTACACCAAAATGTTGACAAACTATAAAACTGTAAGTGCAGTGAAAGAAGCGTCTGTCATGTTTCCATGAAGACTCTTCTCTCCTGTCTTGATGTCATTGCTGTAGATTCTTATCTAAACAATGTCTCGTATAGATTTTTGTTAAATGTCCGTTATAATTTCAGGTCACTTTAATAAAATAATTCTGAAACGATTAGTTTGATCACCGTGTTGTTATGTTTTCTGATTAGAGACGGAGTTCAATTGATCACCGGCAACGTCGTCATATTACTTAATTTAAGAAAATTATGATTAATTGTTTTTCTCTCTAATTGATATATGAACCTCAGATTCTTTAGAGCATGCATATTCACCCTCTTCCAAGTTCGGAAAAGGGGAAATATGCAGACCCTTGAATTTATTTTACACACTTACATTTGTTATTTTTTTCTGAATGGATCAAAGACACATGAAATTCGGCGAGACATAGAGAATTTTCTGACCGGATGATTTCCTCATTATACATCAGTTTGCTCCTTGTATATGAGTCTCTTCAGTTTTTCAGATATTTTATTTTTAACTCAAACAATCATGTTTCATTTCAATAATCAGCATATCGCTATAATCCTTTTTGAAATCAGAACATTAATAATCAAGATACTCTATTATGTTTTCTGTAATTATAGTGTTTTTTCTCGGCATCTGGTTTTGACAAGTGAAGATTAAATGCATTAGAACTTCTGAAGCCATGAAAGACTTGAGCTCCCGTCAGGTCACAAGCTGTTGTCAAATATGCATGCAGGATGAACTTCTGAGAACTTATGCTCGCTTGCTATTATCAGGGAAATATTTAAGTATTAAATGAAAATCATATATCAAATACAATAAAATAAATGAGGTCAATTCGCCTTCCAAAACTTGCAGCGAGATTTTTATTTAGATAATTCTTTTCTTTTTATTCTAAAGATAATAGAGGTTATATGATGATATATGATGATATGAATGCGGCACCTTGAACAGCAAGAGCTGAGGGTAAAAGAGAAAAAATAGACGAGCTTTAATTCATATGGATTGATAACGAGTCCTAATCACCGTCCTCGTCAATCACTGAATAAAAATCTAGACCCCAGAGAATGTCCTCTTCTTCAACATCGATCCGAAAGGAGATTGGGAATGCTTATACACAAAGAATTCTGTCAAATTAACACTCGATGCAATGAATAGCAAACGGATAGAAAGACCCATCAAGCTTTACAAGGGAAAGAAGGACCTGAAGGGCCAAGCAACCAACGCCCAAAAAGGAAGAAGAACAGCTGTATTATATATTACTTTTATTTTTCAAATGTTATATTAACGATGTAAAATTTACAAGAAATAATATGTTCTCTCGTATCATCGACTGAAGCGAGTGATAACTTCTCTTTTGTACGGTGGTTTCAAGATACATAGAAACGTTATCTTCGAGGAATCGTTTCTTGTCCAGTGTGCTTCTCCTGTATGGTACATGTGAATCCTCCCTTAGCGGCGCTACAGGACCAACACCTGACAGTGGTAACATTTCCTGAAGACTGCGACGTCACTGCCTGACAACCGAGTATAGTACATTCTTTGCCTGTACGGTGAGCGCTGAAAATCGTTCAGAAGAGGCCTGCGGCGCGGGTCCCGGTTGTGACGGCTGTAGCATCTGGTGCCTGACCAATCGGGATCGGCAGTCCTGTCCGCCAACTACACACCGAGTTGCAAAGCGTGGGACAAAGGGAGAAGCCGAGAAACGACACTCTTAGAATGTAAGGGCCTCTCCGCACCCAGTTTTCTGTTAGCAGTTTTCCGTCAGAAACTTGGTTCGGTAGTAAGGGAGCCTTCGCACTACGGGTAAGGAGGGTTTGCAGATCTGAGAAGTTAGAACTGCAGTTAGTTAGTTCTTTTCACAGTCTGGAAGAGGTACCTTCCCAAGTTTTTGTGCGCTGGGATATTTTATCCATCACCTGGCATGCAATTAGAGACAAGAAGGATGAATCAATCTAACACAACGTTACGTGCTCACATTAGGGAACATGAGTAATGATTATAGCAGTAGTAAATGGAATCAACTAATTGCGATAATAAATCACAAAACACAAAAGCTATTCTGGAAAAGGCAAGCATGTGTGAAATTGTTTTCCATTCAACTTTCAAGGGAGAAAACTATAATTTTTAGAAATCTGATCATATCTCATAACGAATGTTGGACTTGGTCATATCCCTCACCTGGAGTTGCAGTCATACATGTCACTTTGGTTAGTCAGTAATGCGTGTTAGCAGAAAAGACTATGCATAGATAGAGAAAAATCAACCAACGATCTAAAATTAATTTTCCCAGGTCTGTTTTTGTACCACTGCTCTTGTAGAAAAACGTGCAAAGTCCCACTTTTCAATATGACTGGCAACTCCAGAGAAGATGTATGATAAACAAGAAATTATAAGATACTGTAGGTATGATCAAATCTGACTTCTTAATGGGGCTGATCAAGTAAAATCTCTGCGTATAACTATGGTAATTCATAGCAAAATACATGGGTGCGGAGGTCGATGCATCCGGTTACCGGTTCTGCATAGGTTCATTGGCAACTCGAGTCGCGTGGAGCGCGGACGGAAGGAGCGAAGGACGGACGAAAACCAACAGGGACGCAGGGATGTTTCATGGGAGCCACATCTCCACAAGTCTGTTGTGAGCGGGGAGGAGTGATCATCTGTCAGCCCACGCGAAGGGATGCGCGAGAGGAAGAGAACGGGAGGAGCGAGCGAGAGAGAGAGAGAGAGAGAGAAAGAGTAGATTCGATGCGAAGTCGGGTCTTGAAAGGAGGAAGCCCGTGGGGGAATTTCGAGCAGTAGGCAGAGGAGAATGAGCGTACCGTAATTTTCTAGTAATAATTAGTCTGGGTCGCGAAAAGGGGAAAGGGCTAGAGGAGAGGAGAGGAAGATCGGGGAGCGGGGAGCGGGGAGCGGAGATTCATGAGCGCACGATTGGTACGAGGGACGTGGGAGACATGGCAGCCCCGAGGCTCGGCGAGAGAGTCGCGCTTCGCTTCAGAGGAGTCGTCGTCCTTGTCTGGCCTGTTCGCTTCTCGCATTGCTTGCGTGCGTGCGTAGGTTAGGATGCGTAGGGAATGAGTGCGGTGGTGGTGGAGGTGTACCTTTGTGTCATAACTTGGAGCGAGAGAGTGGATTGCTGAAGAGATTGAAGATCGCGGTTTGGACATAGTTTGAAAGATACCTCATCCGGCGTCGAGGGCAGGTGATGAAGGAGACAAATTTGTGTAACTGGAGAGAACGAAAATCGGGTCGGAGAGGGTCGTTTTCGGAGGAGAAGTGGAAGCTTTTCTTCTGACTCTACTTGAATCAGGGATCTATGAAGCATAGGGAAGGACGTTTGTGATTACGTTGACTTTCCCCCGAGGGATATTGTGGTTGCATCAGCTTGGGCGGAGAGTAGGAAGGGAGGGCGAAATGGATTTGTTTCTACAGAAAGCGAAAGTCTTCGCTTTTGATGCAGCCAAGAAGTCTCAGGAGTTAGCCAACCAAGCGGCCAAAATGTCGCAGGAGCTAGCGACGGAGACAGCAAAGAGATCTAAGGAGCTCGCCGTTGATGTTTCGAAGAGGGCCGATCAATTGAAGGCGTACGCTGGAGAGCTGACGCCGGTCATTGCTTCCAAAGCTGCTGCTGTCAGTGGAGCTCCCACTCCCGTGAAGCCTACGGAGGAGGAGCTTTTAGAGTATGGTATTACCCCGGAGCTTCGTGAATTTGTCCAGGGCCTGACAATCAAGACTTTCAGAGACTTTCCTCTAGAAAGCACCGAAGGTGATTCCCGGGCCCTGAGCAGCTTATCATGGTTAACTGGTGAAAAGAGCAGTGTAGTGGGTTAATTCTTTATCAGGATATATGGGGTATAATGGATCGGGTGCAACTGAGGCGAGTACTTGCATTGGCGCTAACAAATAAGTATCAGCACATAGGGGTGCGATAGTGGTGCCTGCACACGAGTTAGAAACGGTGATGGTAGGGAAGATACTGTGGAAGGACCTTGTAGACAGTTGAGCTCACATATTCTGCGTGTAATGTTCTGTAAGATTGTCTCGAGCGGGGTTATATTCAAGTCCAACTGTTGCATGTGGTTAAACAACAAATGCAGTTGGTTACTTCCCGTATTGAGAAGTGCACAGAAGATAGCACTAGTCCCTCTTGTTCTTGCACTGGATGAAGCCCTTTGTCCACAGGGAGCACGAGGTCTCGTTGCACGAAGTGTAGTGCAACCAAGTGCATAGATGCTGAATTACGGTCATATTGCGGGTGTCAAATTTGTAATCCTACATGTTCTAGGAAATATCATTAGAAGCTTATGAATTGCAAAAGGAAATTTGCAGTTAATCCATTTGTGAATCTGTACAAGATATGGGTTAAATTGTGCTAACGTAGATATGCCAAACATTTTGTTGATGCAGCTACTAAGCAACCTGAAGCGAGAGTTAGATCAGACCAGATCACAAGACAAGACCTGACGGACTGGCAAGAGCGACACGCCGTGTTGGTTCTCCTAGCGGTCCAGGTAAGCGACGATCATTCTTCTGGTGGCATGTTCCCTGTACTTGCTTTCATTTCCTGACGTTCTGCTTCGTACTTCGAGCAGACTTTAAATCTATCAGCATTGGTCTCAGAACTCTTCTGAACATTAGTCTGTAAACATCAGCTTTTGGGGCTTTCGGGGTTTCCTTCACATCTGTGGCGCGCATACTTCTTCCTGTCATGGGAGGAAGTCATTGAGCTTCGAGTTTGTCTTGTCAGCGCTTCCGTTTTAAGTTAGACAAGTTGTACGTACGAAATCGGACGCAGTGGATTGGTTTACGCTCATGAATCTCGCTCTCAGGAGTTTAGATTACGGCAACTTAAACGCCTACGTAGAGAACATGATACATTCGAAGAGCAAAAGTGAACCCTTAACCTGCAATTGACGTGTTCATCGGCATTTTGTATTGAACCCTATTGTTGGTCGATGATACCAAGTTCAGCGACTAGTTGCTTAAGAGGAAATATTAAGAGGTTCTCCACAGATGAACTACTGGTCCAGAGAAAAGCTCGGTCGCTCTATACTCATCAGCTTAGGGCAGGGCTTGGACCTCCTGCGTGGAAAAAGTGGTTCCTGTCGGGAGGAGACACTCTATCTGTCCTTTTGCGCTAGTCGTCAAGTTTCTACTATGGCAGAACACTCCAGAAGGAACCGAGAATTTCACCTTCCAGATTTCAGAAAGATGAATAACGTTTGCATTTTTGTCGTATTTATGTTTGCAAATATCCCGCAAACCATTGATATCAAGTATTGACTTTTGAGGATAGATAGTTTTCCATCCTTTTGTTTCTAGAAGAGCACTGCAATCCATGAACCAGATACTTGCAGACATTGTTCGGAATAAATTCAGGAGGTCAGCAGCTGAAATGAATATCAACATTTGCTATATTTTTCGACGTGCTTCGAAATATAGAGCGAGTCAAACAACTGAAAGTTAAGGGGGAGAAGAAGTCATTTGTGAGGTTTTGTTCTCCATAGTCCTTGGTTACTGCCCTTTGAAAGTGCCTGGACATCTGAATTCTCAGTTGCACGAGATCTTATGATGTCCTAAAGAAGTTTCTGATGACGTGCGCAGGAAATGTCGGACTTCCGGTATGTCTTGTGCCCACGGCGTATGAAAGAGTCTCGTTTCTGGAAAATTTACTTCACGTTGGTCAACTCTTATGTAGCTCCGTAAGTTTCAAGTCTCTCTCCCCTTTCAGATGATCACTTCAACGTGATGATATCAAGGCTGTCAAGGTTACTGTTTCAGTTGAAGACCGAAAAGGTTTTCCACATTGGTCAGCAGACGGGTGGTGACTAAAATTGTTTTCTCAGTTTATTTCTGTTATCCACACCAGGGCTAGGCCTCAACCCTTCGACTAGCGAGGTCAAGTCATGTCTCGCTCACGGGACTTCAACAATCTACTGATAGTTAGCTCATTACGGCTTGTGGCGCTTGTTTGATATTTGACATCAGATACGAAGCTCGAGGTAAAGAGAAAGCGGCCGCTTTGGCAAAAGAGAAAGCGGAAAGTGCACGACTTGCTGAAGAAAAGAAATCAGCTGGGGAACAGGCCACCAGAGATCTCAAAGCATCACCGACAACTACATCTGGAGGCGAGAAAAAGGAGACTAGTGCTGCTGTGAAAGCGAAGAATCCAGACAATGATTTGGATGCGTATTTGATGGGTGTAGATAGCGAAGATGGTAAAAGTTTCTATCGAAGTTTTCTCAAGTTGCTCGCTCGTGCTTCCTTTGGGTCAGATGTTGGCTGTTTTCCTGCGAGGAGTTGGACTATGTCTTGTCTTCCTAAGAGGTTTAATGAGAATTTCCACTTGAGCAGTTGTGTTGGTTAGAGTTTTACTATTAGAGCTCAAAATGAGGACCAAAGTTCGAGTCATCTGTGTGGCATGTAAGCGAATTTGATAAGTATTCCAGGCCAACGAGCACGCATGGATAAGTTAGGAGGCAAGCATATGTTTTGAGGTACTGCGATGTTTCGGCTCGATTCATGCGCCCGAGGTTCTAAATTAGAGGAGTTCGTGGTGGTCCTCAAGTGGCTTATGTCTAGGGTTAAGAGCCCCAAAAATGTGTGATTGTCTAGACTTTCCTGCGTTTGATGGTGGTTATCACGCTTGTGAACAGACGGAGACGATGACGATGGTTTTGATGCTGATTTTGATAAGCTTGTGAATAGTACTGTAAGTACTTGAACCTACACCCTTGTACTGTTCGTCGCATGCTCACACCCTTCGGTTTTCCTCCAAAGATAGGTTGTAGGAGTCGCTCTATAGCTGGGTCACTCTGTATCATCATCCGATGTGAATAATGTCCAGTTAGCTGGCTACTGTCCACTTAAACATTGATGTTGTACCTTGCAGGCTGATAGCGACGATGATTCATCGCCAACCGATGATGAGAGCAAGAAGTCAAAACAATCTTTGCACCCTTCCACCACCAAGACCGTGGTAGCTGTTAGTGAAGGATCGTCAGACGGCGAGCTTGTTGAGATTCCAGACACCGAGTCTGATCAGGCAGCACAGAAGTCCAAATAATAAGGCTGTAGCCTGCATCGAAGCATAGTAGTATCCACAACAGGAACTTGTATAAAAGTAGCTTTCTAGTCATCACTCACATTTGTTAGTTCCCTTTCCAAGATACAGATGCCACAGAAATTGGAATGTCGGTTTCACCAGGGTTGTTAACTATCCTACCTGGATTGTAAGTTGCAGATGCCTAGTCGTAGTATGCTGCGGTCGCTCACGCCATGTACAGGCACCGGCTAGAAGAGTGTTGGTATGTGGACTCGACTTCCAGTTTCATATTTATGTGGGGTAGTCTTGCCACCCCCCTTGGGAGTAAAGAAGGTTCGTACGATTGAATCACGTTCACTGATCCTGTCCTCTATTTGTAGCAACAGCTGCGTCACAGCAGACTTGCCGTGGGCTAGATCCTCTCAAGCCGGAGCATGGAATCATAATCTTGCTGTCAGTTAGTGTGTTCAGCATGTTTCGTCCTTGTTCTCTGGAGACCATGACGATGTGGAATTCTTTGTTTCACATGCTCCCGAGACTTATTGGACTCTGAAGGCCCGGGAGGTATCATAGTCTAACACGTCCATCCGTAGAACCGTTTGAGGACCGAGTTTCTTCTCCGCTACTAGGAGTTCAATTTAGAGCCTTACCGGATCGAGGAGCTGTGAAGTTGAGCTGACGTTTCATCTTGTAGGCATACCAGTTCTCGGCCTGAAAGAACAGAAACCATCCTGTTCTTTCACATTTTTCCATCCGTGATGCGTGAAAAGAATATGAAGGGGCCGGAACACTGATTCTGGCTTCTGACGGCTGATCCATGAATTGACTTCCTGTTTCTTTCAGTATCACAAAGTTCTGTGTGCTGATTTCTTCTTGAAAAGTTTCCGGTCAAGCCCCCCCCCCCGTGAAGAGCGCTTCTAGACCACCTTGAAATAATCGAATTAAAAGGATTAAAGTTCATCGGCTCGTGCTTCTCCATTCCAGGAGGCAGGCATCGTGATGACTGTACCCTCTAGAATCCACCGAGTTTATTTCTTCGTTGAGCCTCGTCAAACCGGCCTTTCGCTCCGCGAGCAGGAACCGTGTTTAAGTTTTTAACTTTGCAATGTTACTCAAGCTGCCTTCTTCTCGTGCCCAAGAGACTCTCCAAGAACTTAATTGCTAGCTTATTCGTTTAGGCAAGTTGTAAGGGATCTCTCATGTGAGAATATCTAGCGTGGATGCTGTAATTTGCTGATCATATGCATGTGTTATCTCTTACCGCATTTAAATATGCATGCGACATGCACTTTTGGGTGCGGAATAGAAGAGGACAAGCGGGGCACGAGAGACAAGTGGATTTGCTGTAGAGTGACATGGAGTAAAAGATAATTCTCGGAATATTGTTGGATGTTTGAATTTTTATTTTCATTTCGTGTTTTGTTAAGTTACAGAATTATGTGTATATGTTATGTAAAATTTCGAAATAATTATATTTTAACTAATTTGTTTATAAACTTTAAATGTTAAGATGAACTTTGGATGAAGAGACAACCCATAAGTACAGAGAGAGAAAAACTGTTTTTGAAAAGATAAGACCGAGGGCTTGTTTCTAAGAAAATATTAATTTATTATCTAACATTTTCTATGAAAGAGTTAAGGTAATAATTAAGCATGCCACCCTCTCTGAAAATGTTAATTTATTATCTAACATTTTCTAACGAAAGAGTTAAGGTAATAAGTTAAGCATGCCACCCTCTAAGTGAAGATGGAGAAGGTAATTAATATGCACGTTCCCCAAAACAGAAGAAAAGAACAAGAAGGATATAGCATTATTTGGACAGTAGACATAAGTTTCTCTTCTTTTAGAAGACTTTAAACCCTAGTATATCTACTACGTAGTTACTCTAAGCAACCAAAACATTTCAAAAGATAGTACAGTTTATATCATATCTATTGAAATATACAAAGCCAAATCCAGACCATTATGACTTACAACTATAATAAACAATTAACTGAAAATATAAATCTCAGGATGTATTATGTTTATATTGTTCAAAATCAGATGTGTTATTGATTAGATAACTGGATATCCTTCCAAATTTTCTCTGTTTTTGCATCATACAAAAATCTCATCCAACTTGGGATATGAAATGTCTAAGGACATCAAGGGTAATCCAGGAGATATCATACAAAGCTGACAATAGTTAAATTCTACTACTTATCCTTCATCAGGTTTGACAAGAAAATACTCTATCATCTTCCAAAATACATCATGTGAGAGTTTAAGCAAACTAGGATACCTAACATGAAGCTTGTCGCTAAGATTTTTCTGTAACTCATAACTCTATGGGAGATAGTGCTTCAGTTTGATCACAAGATGTTTTGTGAATGGAAAGAAATCTTTTCCATAGAACTAGAATTGTCTTTAGTCATTGACCATAATATTCAGTTTCTTAAAACGATATAAAACTATTTAGTTCATATTATGTGAAAAACTTTTTTCTAATGAACAAGGTTACAGTGAAATAAAATGATCTTGTTGGAAAACTTTTGGAAAAGAGTAAGGATTGTAAATTAGTATTCATTATAGTGAACAACCGCTAACAACGATCATGTAGTCGCTAATGGGTTCTTGTTTTGAGGTCACTCAACTTTACATGACATGGAGGATCAAAAAGTGTTATATTCTAAAATATCATGAATTCACATGAAAATAATTTAAAATATTTATAATAATTTCTAGAAAACTAAAATTAATATAATTTGATATACAATGTTATACGTTCATGATAAGACCACAAATCTGATTATCAACATAAGTGTATTAGTGTCAAGCAATTTTAATTTTGATAAGTTAAGAAGTAACTATCAATATCTAAATTTTATATTCTCATTCTAATATTGTATTATATATCTTACATAAAAATATGTTCAAGTCATAAGAAGTTCAAAACACGATTACCGTCAAGAGAAGAGCAATCAGTGAACTCCAAAGGCTACGCCCCTTGAATATAGAGAAGTCTATCAGTTACACGGACTTCAATCCTCTAATTTTGAGGAGCTTATGAATTGCTTTTGGTGCAAAGTAGTCCATGAACTTGATAGATTGCATTGCTTTGATGTAGTGTAGTCCATGAACTTCATAGACTATATGTTTCGATTCAAAGTTGATCAATAACTTCAGAAGCTACATGAGTTTGGTGCAGAGCAATCCATGAAGTACATGGACTGCACTCCATCAGTGTGAAACAATATACAGTTTAGACCTCTCTTGTGTAAATTCGTCATTGAAATTCATGAACGGATTGTAGTCGAGAAAGTAAATGCGCATGAATTTCAAAAGTCGAATAATTTCTAAAATGATGACTTTGAAGTCCTCTCACCATCCTAAACAAAAAGTGGAAAAGTATCATTACAAAGCTCTACATGAATTCAATCAAAGATGTCATTTGTGTATAGATGATTAAACAATGATTCTACCTCGAAGTATAAAAAAAGGTTTGAAGATAACATTCATGAAAAGTTATTTAATATTGGATTGGATCTCAAAATATGAAGAAAATAAAATACTAGCTCACAACTCCTGAGTATAGACTCATGGATTCCTCAGTTGCAACTCTGTATCTTAAGAATCTTAACTGACGTTGAGATTAAAACATAAAACCTTTGTGAGTGATATAATTCATATCACTTGTGATTAGTGAATTATATCACTTGCAAACCAAAAAATCATGAAATACAAACAATAAATTGTATTAAAATACAAGAATTAGTGTGTGGTCATTTACACTAGATGCATGAGCAGCACCCTCGTTGTGTTGTTTTGTTATGTCAAGTATACTCTCCGTTTCAACAAAGGGCGAAGAAAATGATCAGTAACGAGAAAAATACAAGTGATTACAATCTTTGATTGTGTTTTTGAAAGTCAAATCATTTTTTTTAGTCTCAAATCTGTTGACCATCTCCTTTGGGACTTTCTTGTGCAGAATACTCAAATTGCCATACAAGGCAATTTTCAGCCGAATCACGAACTTCATGGGCTGCACCCTCCTAACTATGAGTAAGATGCTAGAAATCGACTGAAAATCACCTTGGAGGTCAATTCGAGCATTCTGCACAAGATCGTCCCAAAGAGGTTGGTCGACAAATTTGAACCTAAAATAATCATCTTGACTTCTAAAAGTACGATGAACGGTTTGAGCACATTTAAAGTTATGAGTTCTATTTTATTTTCTTCATATTTTGAGATCCAATCCAATATTAAATAAATTTTCATGAACGTTATCTTCGAACTTTTCATTTTGTACTTTGAGGTAGAATCATTATCCAATAATCTACATTTTGTTTAGGATGACGAGAGAACTTCAAAGTCATCATATTAGAAATTATTCTACTTTTGAAACTAAGGCACATTACTTTCTCGGCTACAATCAAGTGCATGAATTTCAAAGATGAATTTACACCAGAGAGGTCTAAACAATATATTGTTTCATAATATCTAAAATTTGGTATTCTCATTGTAATATTGTATAGTCAATCTTACATAAAAGATTCAAAATATTATATCGTCAAGAGAAGAGTAATCCATGAACTCCAAAGACTACGCCCCTTGAATGCAAAAAAGCTTATGAGTTACACGGACTTCACTCCTCTAATATTGAGGACCTCATCAATTGCAAGAACTATACCATTTTGGTGCAAAGTAGTTCATGAAGTTCATAGACTACACTGGTATGATGTAGTGCAGCCCATGGACTTCATGAACTATCTCTTTCGATTCAAAAGTGGCCAATAACTTCAGGAGCTACATGAGTTTAGAGCAGTCCATGAAGTGCATGGACTTGTGCATCTTGAATTATCAAAAATTAAAAGTTCTTGAACTAATACACTTATTTTGTTGATCATCAGATTTGTGATCTTAAAATGGATGTACAACATTGTACATCAAATTATATAAATTTTTAAATTTTTAGAAATTATCATAAATATTTCAAATTATTTTTACGTGAATTTTGAAATTTATCATATTTTAAACACTTTTCATCTTCCATATCATGTAAAGTTGAGTGACCTCAAAACAAGAACCCATTAGCGAATACTTGGTTGTTGTTTGCCATAGTTTCGTCAAATATGGTTATAACTGGTGTGATTTAATTATATCATTTAAGGAACATATGAGCATTAAGTATCTCCTTTTCATAATCTTCATAAAAATGAGAAATATTTTTATTTTAAAAGATAAATTTCTAATAAATTTAATATTCATAAATTATTAAAAATGATGAGAAACTATCATAAATATTAAAATCACAAAACAAATTTACATGATAGTATGTATATACATGAACTTTAAAAAAACAAAAAGATTTATATACCTGATACATTATAAATTAAATCACATGACTTGAACATTAACTCCACTCGTATTAACTGATGTCGTGAGATTCTACATGTTTCTTGATTTTCTGATGAAATGACAAATAATGATATTACTATTTCCATGCACGAAAAGGCAATTATATGAGTAGAGTGAATGTGTTGTTAGATTATCAATAAATTGACCGATCAATCTAGGTTCTCAATATAAACTTATAAAGTAACCATTTGTCTAGTCATCCGGATGGCTAACATGAGTCTATCTTATTTTCCATTTCTTTCTTTTAATAAAGTCTTTCTTCATTTTTTTCTTATTCATTTTTAATTTTTATATACCTCATGAAGTTGTCAATCATCATTCATTAATATTTTCAAGTCCTTTTGGTATGATATATAATTTTTAAAGATTCTCTGCATTTCATGCTGCTTGATGCATGATATATGTATGGGTTTTCTTTAAACTAGATAACTTTAGAATTTGAGTTAGTGTCTTGAAGTATGATAAGTAGAGTTCTTCATGATGGTCTTGGATCAAATTGATATGAGAATTTAAACCAGTATCATGAACCAAATGAGTTGAGTTGAAGTTCTCTTTTATATCTTGGAGATTATTTATGTCAATAGTTACATGGTCTATGTATTCATCATTCTTGAATCAAAGTGAATCAAAACTAAGTCACTTGTCATTTTTGAAATGATAATGTTTTCTTATGAAAGCTTGAAATGTTTTTACTTATACAACAGAAAAGGAGGTCTAAGAAACAGCATAATGAAGCAATGTTGACCATATATTTTTGCATAATAGAAAAGAACTTATTTCAAGAAAGCACACATAGAGAAAAATAATATATGTAAAATATCATTTTGATAGGTTAGACATATTGGTGAAGCAATAACAACCCTAGACATCATTTTCATTTCTTCAATGTCAATTGTGCATAAGAGAAAACCCTTTACTAAACATTATTAATTAGATTGATTTCATGAATTCATAAAGGAATGAATCTGATAAGTGAAACTCATATACACTAAATGATTCAGATATATAGTTTAAAACATAACATTTTTGAGAAATTAAAAAGTTTCATTTGTATTAATCTTTGAATATTGATTGACGATTTGAAATAATATCATATAAATAAGATAAAATATTGACTTATAAGACAAGAAAAATATTCAAAATTCAAAATATTTCATATTGTTGTGGGGTTTATACGACAGAACATATAGAGCATAGATGTATGAAAAAACTGAAGTGTGACAAGATAATTCACAAACTGAAACATACGAGACACAAATTTTGCTTGATATCAACATGTTAGTTACTGATTGCTGATGTGATTTTGTGGTCTATAATTTATAATCATGTTGTTTCATATTTTATATACTTCACTATTCATGTTTAATTGTATAGTTATATTTTATAAATATATTATGTATGTTATATGAAAATTTTATCATAAATATTTATAATATAGTGATTATAATCTCATATTCAAAAGATACAATCAATATAGATTAGAGATAACTTCTAGTGATCTTTCACTTTAAATTCATATTTTTATTTCTTATATTGATAAAAATGAATTAAGATGAACTATCTCTTGTGAATTCAAATTGCTCTACTTTCTAAACAAAAAGTCTGAAAGATTGAAGTAATAAATTTCAGGGGACATGAACTTTTATGGGAAAATTAATTGTATACTCGTGATAAACAAATGTTACTTTTAATTTTATGGTTATACCTCATTTTGATAGCAGGAGCATTTTACCATTTTACACATTATTCTAACGAATATAATCAGGTATCATATTTATATATACATAATATTAGTTGTTTCATTCCTCATATGATCAATTATGATGAGATTTTTTGATAACTTTGAATTATCACATTAATAAAACTCTTTCCAGATTTACGTATTTATCTCTCAAATCAAATGAATATAATAACGATTAATATTTTATGGTATAAATATCATGATCGTCTCTATATTTAAAGAGAATACAACTTAACAGACATTTTATTCGTACAGAACTTTATTCTTATGAAATTACAGCAAACGATATCTATCTACTTACTATAATTTAGCTTTTAGATAAATATATCTAAATATATCATACAGAGTTTTAGGTGAAAATATTTAATTACAAATCATAAAATATATAAAAGGAATTATATTTATCGACAGAAAGATGAATAAATTGTATTTTCCTAGTTGGAAGAGAAAGAAGTTTCTCGCAAAAGTTTGCAAATAATTCATTCAGGCACCTTATAAAATACCTGATTAAAAAACTTTTAAAAGTCCCTGACTATAAATCTTCGGTCATGACATCACACATGTATCAGCTCTAGGCTCTAGCATGCATTTGGTCACTTTGGACCTTTGATCTCCTAGATGATCCGAGGTGTGGGGTTGACTATGTGCCTTTCCGTGCAATTAGGCGTATCAGGACACACATTAGTGGGCCCCACAAATGGCTGCCAAGGGCTTAATATGTCCGTTCCAGTTGGAGGTAGAGTGAGTGAATGGGGCCCAGTGTCTGGTTCGTGTTGCCGTTACACAAGGACAAGAGACAAAGTGGGACCCGCGCCGGCAGGGTGGAGCCGCTGGACGCTCATGTTGACCTCCAAGGCCGCCACTGACTGCGTGTTCTGAAACTCTAGTAACTGCTGGTAGTTGATTATTACTCCAGGATATATCACAGCAGTAGGCCCGGCCCCACGAAGAGATGCCGGGGATGGTAATTGACGAGAACGATGTTGCTGTCCGAAGAAGCGGATTCTTGAATCTTGGGAGCCACCATCTTTCTGCATCCTTCTCGAGGACTGGATGGGAGTCTGTTTGACTTTCGTGGTTTGCTCTTCAGGTGAATCCACCGCTTTATAGTCTGTGGGCCTCTGGTGTATAAATGCTGCGAGACTATTATTCTCGTCAAGTGCATTCTCGGTGTTTATATGTTCTTCGATTCTGTCGCCTGATGTTGAGGAGAGGCAAGACGATCCTTCTCGGGCACCGAACTTCGCAGCTCCCGTCCAACTTCCAAGCTGTACTTCCCCTAGTGGATGAGCATGCGTTCTTCATTGCCTCAACTTAACTTTTTCATACACACAGCTCTCAACAGCCATTCATTGCTGGCTGGTCCCGAGCATTGTCATGCAGGATTCTCAGCTTCTCCAGATTTGTTCCTTGTTCCTGATAGTAAATGTAGTACAACCTCAACTTGGAGCCGATCCAACGCACTATATATGCTTGAATCACTTACTTCACGCCCTGTTCAAGTTACGACCCCTAGGCCCAGAAGGCGACGAAGAAACACAAAAGGTGGCCAGTCACCAGTGAAAGCGAATTCAACTTCTGAACCAGCTGAGAGTTGAGTCAAACAGTCACTACTACCGTAGGCTACTCGTGCTCAGTAGTAAATACTTCAGCCGTCTGAAGAGACTTCAGTGGGTCCGACACAAGTTGCTAACCGGCCACTTCACAATCTTGGGCTCAGGGAAGAAGTGTAATGGACATGACCCATCATTTTGACGCCGAGATTTGGGTGCTTGATGCAGCAGCGAGCATGAAACATGGGGATCTTCGAATAGATTCCCTTCTATGTCAATGTGCACACACCGTTTACAGTGAACAGCCACGGACGAGCTGCCAGTATTCACGGAACTTGTGCTCTCTTTGCCTGCTCAACGGAGCGAAGCTTCATACCCGCCGGCCATGTCGCCACGACAAGCACTTGTTTGAAGCAGATCTTCAACCACACACAGGCACACACAGGCACATACAGGCACAGACACCCACAGGCCTCGAATGTGGAGCTTTGCTGAGGTCCACCCAGGTGCAGAAAGCTGCGCCTCTATGCGAGACACTCAGTAAGTTCAAGTTTCGTCGATGAACCGCTGAAAGTGCAGCACACACGAAATGGCAGGACCCAGAGGAAGATCAGTAAACATGTCCGCAGATGTGGACGAACCCCCGTCAAGTGAACTGAATCTAGGCTGATACCTCTTCTGCCCGGATCACACATCGTCCGACCTCCAAAAACTGTTATCTATCACTGAGGACTCGCTAACTTCATAGCGTATTCCTCTAAGGTCTCAATCCAAGCCTGAACGCCCTAAACCCTAAAAGTCCCTACCATCTCAGATGAAAACTTCCAGCAAGTCTGGTGAGCGAAGACGGGAATCAACTTCTAGGAGACGACGTCATCTTCATACCTTACAAGCTCAGCGAGACGAGAAGAGTGAGAAGGAGACAGAAAATCAAGTGGGCAGATGACGAGAGCAACTTGCAGTGAATAAATGAAGAGTTTTGCATTAAAACGTTTTCCATTTGAAACAGGATCTTCGTCCACGAGAGGATTGTCCTTGAGCTGGACATGAGTTGTACATCATCTACCTGCGAGACAAATTTTGTCCCCTGCAGAACTGAATGGTGTATATCCTACCCTAACCTACTAAACTGAAGTACTGGCCAGCTGAGACAAAGAATGACTTTCTGTGTACGTGTGTATCTAGCCCTGAGTCCAATCCAGAAATGGTAGTCATAGGGATTCGCTCCCGAAGACTACATGGCTGCAGATGATGAATAGCTCAGAGAAATTATCAGATGTAGATACATTTGGCACAGCAACTTTGACTAATAGAAGCTGCCAACCTGGTGGGACTATATTGCCCACGAAAGAATAAGTCGTCCAATATGTGTGGGTCGCCATCCTAGGACCTTACAATCGTACAGTTCTTCCATGGCGTACCCGGCCTGTGTTTGCTTGCGGAAGCCCCAGCCATCGCCACCACAAAACAGAAGCCCCTGTATTCAACTCAACGCCCATACTATACAAAATTTTCATACACTGATCTGGAACCAGGCGATCATCGAGAATCAAATCACGCCCCACGGTTCAGCTCCTCCAAAATCTCTCACCAGTCGATGTATACAAGAGAAAGAATACCTTGACACGAAGAAGTAGAATTCACAAGGATTGTTCGTTGCTGGCGAAAGAAACACCTGCTCTCACTGGCGAGGTAGGAAAACCGACCCAGATAGTGTGTTTGAAAAGTCAAACTCCCTTTTTATCAAAGATCTCGCCTTCCAGACAACGCTTTCTTCTTTGAGCATCCAAAAAATATCCTCTAATGGGAGGACCGTAGTAACGGTCTCGATCCTGCAGAGATACGCGACCCTATCTTAAATTCTCTTCTCAAAAGTTTACATGCCTCATCATCACCAAATACATCAACCCTTCCGCCCAAAAAGTAAATCAAACGAAGGAAAAAGAGAACCACCATACAAAGGACAGTTTATTTCCAGTGGCATTCGATGCGAAACTCTCGATAAACTTTACAAATGAACTGAACTTAGAAACTGTGTCTATCTCCCACTGACGGGAGCTGAGTCCCCGGCGGTATCTGTCACTCCCCAGCTTACCTGCCGTGTTGAGGGCCAGCAGATAGTAAGAGTAGTAAGAGGAGTAGCTGACAGTCCCTCTTTTCACTCTCTTCATTCTCAACAGAGACAATTGCTTCTGCCTTGGGGACCAACTAAATTCTGCTTGTGTCAAGCAGTGCGGGGGAGGGGGGGCAGGGCGAGGGAGCTCAGAGGAGCCACGAGTTTTCTTTCCCATTCTCATTCTCAAATCCCTATTCTAACAGTAAGTGAACAAACTCCGAAGGCTGCAGGGCAGAGTGCATGCTCAAATCTTCCCCTGCCCTGAGCTCAACATGATGTGAAGTTTACAGTGTGGAGTCTCTCTGCACCTCCACGGCGTACACAACGGAGTAGCATCTGAGATCTCGGCAACCACGAGCTGCTTGATTCTTTCTTAATTCCAAACAATATATAACTCTATAAGCGGGGTGGGGGGTTCCCAGACACGGGAAAAAGAAAACACGAATCTGAAAAATTTAATACAAACTCTCAAGTGATGACTCGAACATTTCAAGGGAAGAAAGGGAAAACGAAGCGAAGGAGGAGGACGAAAGCAGCAGCAGCAGCACACTCATCTACCTTCTTCTAGCCGGTCAGCGATCACGCGTGGTTTCCCTTCATCCTCCGTGCTATACTTGGACTCTGGGTAATCTTCGCTGTACTGGCGACTGTAATCCGGTGGAGGGGGCGGCGGCTGCGGTGTGTAATCTTGGCTGAAAATGCTGCTGTTGGTCGAGCTGTAACGCCCTGCGCCTGCGCCTGCTCCTGCTCCTGCCGATCCTGATCCCCTTCTCCGATGTCCGGGTCTTTGGGGCGCGGGACTCTTGGATCTCTCACCTGCAACGACGGGTCGCCTATTCGGGGGAAGGGGCAACGACGCCTGTGATTGGCCAGCACGCATTCCAGGCCTGGGGCTCGTCTCGTCTAGAACGTCAAGCCTTGTATCGTCGGGCCTGAAGCCATCGGAACTGCTGCTATCCGTGTGCACATACGTATCGCGGCGGCCTTGGGGCTGTACTAGTCGCGGAGGAGGTCCATGATCCCTGCTATCGAACTGATACTCGCTGCTGGACGCGGACTGGGCCACGCCGTACTCGTTGGTCATTCCATACTCGCTGCCGAATTCGCCAGTGGTGCCTTGGAGTGCCATTTTCCGAAACTGTTTGAGGTTAGCTTTATGTTGAGATGAATCGTACTCGCCCGAGTCTCCAGACACCGAGTAGACAGTGCTGTAGCCGGGCTTCACACCCTGATTCAGATCCGCGCCCTCGGTCTCCAGAGCTCGCACGACTTGGCCCATTTTCGGCCTCCTGTTCGCTGAATGGCGGACACAGGCCGCGGCGACCTCCACCATTCTGAACATTTCCTTCTCGTTGTAGTTGTCCTGAAGGCCAAGATCCGCAATCGCTTCTAGATTTCCGTCTTCCAGAGCCTGAGTCAACATGGGTCTCGACCATTCCACCAGGCTTTCCTCCCCGGGGGCCTGTGTCACATCCACAGGCCTCTTTCCCGTGATGAGCTCGAGCAGAACCACACCGAAGGAATATACGTCGGACTTGTCGGTGAGCTTACCACTCAGAGCGTACTCCGGGGCCAGATAGCCGAAAGTGCCCATGACCCGCGTGGTCACGTGGGTATGCGCCTCGCTGGCCAGCTTCGCAAGACCGAAGTCTGCTACTTGAGCTTCGTAGCTGTTGTCGAGAAGAATGTTGGAAGCCTTAATGTCTCTGTGGATGATCTTCGGGTGACAGTCCTCGTGTAAGTAGGCTAAACCTCGAGCGGATCCTAGGGCAATCCTCATCCTGGTGGGCCAGTCTAAGAGCGGCATGTTCTTCCCGTGCAGAGCATGCTCGAGGGTGCCGTTTGGAACGAAGTCGTAAACCAGTAATCTCTGACTATCCGCAATGCAGTAGCCGACCAGAGACACCAAATGGCGATGATGCACTCTGCTAATAATCTCAACCTCCGCCCTGAACTCTCTCTCGCCTTGTCCTCCGCCTACTGTCAACTGCTTCACAGCTACCAGCTGATTACCTGCAATAACGCCTTTGTATACTCGACCAAAACCGCCCTCTCCCAGAAGATTTTCCCGAGAAAATCCATTTGTTGCCGTTTCCAGTTCCTCGTAGGTGAACCAGGGACGCGTGCTTCCAGCGCTTGGTGAACCCTGAGGAGGTGGTGGGATCATCTTCCCCCCACCACCACCACCTCCCTCTGCGTAGCCTCCACCATCTCCTTTGTAAGGAGGAGGAGGGGTGGGCTTGGGACCGGGAGCCACCTCTCCGGAATCAAGATAATCCGCTCGGCCACCAGTCATGGCGTAGGTAGAAGCATCGCTCTTGTTCGAGCCACCGAGTCCACCCAATTGCTGATGACCGACTCTGTGTGCATAATTCAGTTTCTGTTTGGGCTTTCTTCTCGCCAAACAGATCCACAGACCTGCTATGAGCAGCAGCGCTAACACTCCACCAACAGCAATGCCGACCACTGCGGTGGTTTGGAGTCCTCCTCCGGAACTGTCATTGCCAGTTGACGGAGGTGGAGGTGGGGCGAGTGCTCTCGGAGTAGGAGGGGGACTTCTATTTGGAGGTGGGGGAGGCGAAGCAGGAGTTCCGGGGGCCAAAGGTGGTGATGGTGGCGGTGGAGAGGCAAGGGGAGTGTCAGGAGGTGGGGGAGAAGCGTCTGGTGGGGGAGGAGATGGATTCGACGAAGGAGGTGTGGCAGGTGTAACGGGTGGTGTTGAGTTCTCAGGCGGAGGAGCGGATGGAGCAGGGGGAGGGGGCGATTCAGTGGGAGGAGCTGCAACGGGAGGAGGAGGACTAAGTACCGTGGGAGGAGGTGCATCGAGAGGGGGAGGAGATACAGTTACAGTGGGAGGTGGTGTTTCAGGTGGGGGAGGAGATAGGACAGGAGGAGGTGCGGATTCGGGAGGGGGTGCTACGGGAGGGGGAGTCCCCACGGGAGGAGGAGCAGCTTCGGTGACAGGAGGAGGAGCAGGGGGTGTTACAGTCGGAGGGGGAGCGGCAGTCGGGGCCCCAGTCGTCGGTGGAGTAGCCGCCATTACCAAGTATTCACTCGAGCAACATACAAAACAAGTGAATGCGAGATCCTATTCAACTCCAAGGAAAAATTTCGTTTTCCGTGGTCGAACTCTTCAGGTTCCAACAACGCCTATGCAGCTAAGATGCCTTCCTCCTGGCCAACCAAATCACTTCGAGATTTTCAATCTTTGGGACACGCCAATCAAACCAACGATACAAAGCGCTTGTCCAACCTTCGCACCAAAAATCTCTTCGAGAAATGCCAGCCAGTCTCACGCACCGACTCAAGCTACTTCCCGAAGTCTAAACCTTGCTCTTCACATCAAGCCGACGACCAAACCACTCATTCGCGCTCGAGCGCCATTCCTCGCAATCACCCCTTCCATGATTCACCACCACCGCCCACTCCTCCACTGGTCCTTACGCCCGCATTGCTCCTTCTTACCCACTGAACTGCACTATCACTACTTGCTTCCTCGATTCCTCTACGATAAAACGCATACACAGATCTAAGACGTGGCTTCCCTCCTCTGCTCTGAGCCACACGCAATGCGAAGAACGCCTAGGGGAAGTCGTGCTTCCCACTGCTCTGCTCTGCTCTTCTCTACACTGAAAAACCACCCGAGCTTCCCAAGCACTACGAATAACACTCCCTCTGAGATCGTTGTCCACTTCAGTCCCGTTCGATGCCTGCCGTGCGCTCAGCCCAACTGGGGCCGCTTTGGCTCCTTCCGTCGAAAACCCACCCACTCTTCCCAGAAACTCCCTCGCCAGCCTGTCGGCAACTAGGCACCGGCTCACTTTTTCACGGCGCCGGTTATCACCGCCCTTCTGGCCACCATACAGCCGGTTGTCTCACCCTTCTCTCGCTCCTTATTCGAGATCGACCCAGGTTCTAGACCTCATCCGCGGGCTGCAGCCCGTAGATCCGCCGGGTCGTTGACATTCACTCTCCAAGAAGGTTATTGGCTTTTCCATTTCAGCGTTGACACGGTTTTCCGCGTGCTTATATTTTCGTCCTTCCGTCATTCCGGCTGCTTCCGGCATTGTGTCGCCTGCTTTTACGCCGTGCACATTCATCCTTCACGTTCTCACCCCGTTTCATCTCCGGCAGTGCGTGTAACGCGGTCACCGGAGCAGTGGAACTTTCTCACCCTCTAGACTCCAGGTCCAGGCTCTAGTCCGTTGCGGTGGTTTACCTCTAGGTCTCTTCCTTGCAGTTCCTCGGCTTCCTGGTGCGGTACATAAAGACTCGGTCCGATTTTTATCTTTCCACCCAGTTCCTGACACTATGCTACCTTGGGATCGGATTACCGTATTTACCTGGTAACTCGTAGTCCAGTCGCAGTAGTCACACACGACGTGACAAGTCTGACGGGAAAGAGGGTGGAGTGGTACAGGAACAGTGAAGCCTTGCTTATGTTGGTGGACGTGGCAGCTGACGAATCTCCCTGACTTCCTGCAAATAGCATACCATATTGGACGGGACATGCTCCCATGAGTAGAAAGTGGAGGATGCCCCTCTCCTCCTACTTCTTGCAACTCCAAGAAAATAGAAGTACTTTTGCAAATTAATATCGTCAAATACTAGTTTAATAACAGAAGGTGTTAAAGTTAAGAGGGAATAGTTTTCATCGGTTGAGAATCTCATCGCCTAATTTTATTGTGAGTAATTTTGTGTAGAATCGTAAAGTATTCTAGATCCTCTTTGTGAATAGACACTATGATCTCTGTATTAATCTTATTTCTGTTCTGATATTGAGAATAAATACTTAGAGAAGTAGATTTGCCACTGCAGAAGCAAACGAGCACAAAGAATGAAAATCTGTTAAGAAAACTCTCCCAAAGATGTCCATAGGAAACAGTCGCATACGTTTGTTCGAAATCGTAACTCCCTCTCGTGAGTCTCTAATTTTCTAAAAAGATTTTAACTTTGACACCCCTAATACCCCTAATACTCTAATTGGCAATCTATAGCGTCAAGTTCTACGTGTTTGCTAAAGGTGGATATATCATTCTTCACTTGAAGAGGCATTAGAAAAAACTAGTTGATGTTAGCATGAAAAAGAGTCAATGTCAGTGTTACGGTTTAATGATCTACTTAAGATATATTAGTCTTATTTTGTGAACGAAAGAAGATTTTGAGATAATAAATGAATATCATACTTGCTTTACATAAAAATACAACAAAAGAGTTAAAATCTAAGAAAATCAAGCTGTCGCATCTTGAGTACCGAAGATCAATATCCCAAGTGGTTTAACTTACAGTCCTCTAAGAGAAAGGTCGTGAGTTCAATCTCTTGTGGATACGGTTGGAGGTGCATGCTGCTTCTGGTCCAAGTCCCGTTGTGATGGACTCACATGGACAGTCTCATGGTCCTCGAAGATCCCAAGAGACAGGTAACACCGTTTACCATTATCATTTATACAAGATCTCATTCAACGCAATGTTCATTTTTATGACACTTGTATCAAACTACATATATTTGCATCGTTAGCAGTCTTATGATGCCACTGTCAAATATAAAAGACTGTGCTAATCGCGACCACGTGAAAAAAAGAGCAAGATCCGAGTTTACGTCTTCTATGTTGAAGACGAATAACATAAGTTATCATGAACTGAAATCAAGAAAAATTGCTGATATTAGTAAAAGTCAAAAGATAGATATCGATCTTGATAATTATATTTGAGATAGTTATAAAGATCAATAATTATCTCAAATATAGTAACAAAAGTAGATATCTATTTTTTGATATCAGTACAAATTTCTTGATATCAGTTCCTGATAGCTGATACCCTTGCCATTCTCTTCTAAGTTTTGAATAGTTATATTAGCTTGAGTGCCCCTAATAAAGACATTCAAACTTAACCTTTAATTTATAGTTTTATTTTCATCGACATAAGATTTTTATAATAGTGTCACTCAAACTTAAAACTGTAAAACTCTGCTGTAGGAGGTTCGTAAACATACGTAAAACACTTCATGAATGAATTCACGGATACTGAAACTTAGGTGTGGGAGGGCACAATATAATGCTGTATGGATATGGTAAAGTTTATCACCTCATTTCGAAGTAAATGCATAACTATGAAAAACAGATTGTGCACAACGTTCTGCACAGACAAAATTGTGTTGCTTATACGGGGACGTTTATACTGCGTTCACTAGTCTTATAATAGTCTTTTTATTATTTATAATATATTTTTAATCTTTAATATGCTCTTTAGCACGTGGGTCATTTTATTTATCATCATTTACTAGATCAATCTATATAATATATTTTATAGAAGTTACGTCCAAATACCTACACCACACCACCTCTATTGATGGTATGCAAGTTATACGACTACTTACTGTAAAAAACTTGTACGACAGTGACCGTAAAGGCTAGGTTTGAGTGGCCGTAATGAGTAGATGTAAAATTTACGTACCATCAACAGAAGTAGTAGATAACATTTCTGCATCTTTAGACGTTACTTTCGTAAGGTTTATTGTCTATAAATTGATAATCATAAATAGTAGTACTTTACATATTAAATAAAGTGAATCACGTATTGGTTTTAAAAAGAATAATCAATAATACAATAGAACACAGTATAAGCGTTCTGCAACACTCTTGTTTGTTTTGTACAATCTCTCTTTAATGAGTTATGACAAACTGTTTAAACCTCCTCGTCAAGATTTGAAAAGGAGTTGTAAAAGTATTTACGGCTATTTAGACCACTCAAAACTTCACTTTAAGGGTTCATTAGCGTAAATTCTTTATAGTGGTTGGGTGTAAAACTTATGTATCACCAAAAAGCTATATTTTACAGAGAGGGTACGTAAACATTTTAATTCTTTCATGTCTTTTGCGGTAACTTCTTCTTGTGTAAGGTAACATTATTTATTAAACATACTTGAAGTCTTAGACTTTATGGTCTTTTGATTATGCTAAAATGAAAAGTTGGATAGTTAACAGTATATTTTGCTAAAATGGAATGAAAACAAAAACCGGAAAGCAGGATGAGACTTTCTTCTCATTTTCAACCAAAGAGAAGCATTTCTGTTTAAACCACGAGTATCAGTAGAAAGGCATGAAAGATAATACTTAATTTTTCCTTTTGTGTTTTTTGTGAGTACTAAGTAGTTTGTTTTGAGATGAATCATCACTTGCAAAGTTGGTGAATAGCTTTAAGTTGATACTTTATTTCATACATTCCAAGTTGAAATGAAGACGTACTCATCAAAACTATTTTAACGGTTAGATTTCTCAGTTCTTTGAAAGCAAACACGCAAAATAATGTCTTCTGGGTCACCCGGAGCATTTGTAGTCATACTCCGGCTTTAAACCCTAGTTGCCTTTATAAATATGCCTGGTAACCTGGAGAGTTCATTCTACTGATGGGATGTGTAGGAACAAAAAGGTTTAACTGTTAAACTTAAATTTTTAATACTTTTTGCTAACAGATATTTAAACCAAAGCTATCCCTCACCTTTACACTATGTCTAGGGTCAGAATTCTCATATTTTATAATGTTTACTTGCAAATATATAGAATTATATATTTTATATATTAATCATTTTTAATATTATTTAATTTAAAAATTTGGATTTTGTATATATTATATTTAAAGTATTCTTTTATCCACTAAAATTACAAGCTATTTTAAATTTATATTGTTTAAATATTTTTAAATATTATTTGTTTATCCAAAATATATGATTTATCATGATTATTTAGATATTGATGCAAGATATGCACTTTTGAAATATAAATTCTACTATATTTAATTAAATTAATTCTACCTATACTTAAAAATACCTATACTTAGAAAAACTCAAATTACTTCACTATTATTATACTTTACTGAAATTTTGGAAAAGCTCTTATGTGTGATATTTACAAGTATGTTTTAGTTTTTATATTATAATGATTGAAGGTCTTAAGTATTATAATATTCATTATGTATGATTGATAAGAAAATATAGGATAAATAATCTTAAAAGACTGAAATTTGGAAAAGAATAATATAGTTAAATAAATGAATATCAAAATAATATTTAATATTGCAAATGATACTCAAAGTTCATACTGAGCCACCTTGAGATCTGATTCATCTCACAACACACAATTCTAGATCCATTTAGGATATGAAACAAAGTTTTGGTGATTTCTTGGAACAAAACAGTAGCTTCTCTCGAATCTAAGGTACACTATGAAACACTATGAAGAAAAAATATGTTTCTTTCTTCACTTTATACCTCGTTTTATACTCGCATCTAAGGATTAATATAACATATGTGAGGTTTGGATATACATATCTTAATTTCGAATAAGAAAGTTCCAATGTTATTATGCTCTTAGGATTGCATGCTATATATACTTCGTTTTCCTTCAAACATGGTTCTTTGAAAACATTGTCTTGTGTTGAACTTAGGAATATAACTCTTAAGCTTAGTTCAATGAGATTGAATTTGCAATCCTACAATTTTCAGTCGACACGGTTTGATAAAATGATCGCTTGCACAAAGCATGCCTATTAAAACATGCAAGATAACATGAAAATATTGTAACCTTGAGGAGTTTATCACTAAACACAACAAGAGGTGTAATCTTTTAAGATTCTTGGTTGTTTGTTTCATCAACTTGTATCTTTTTTTTTTTTTTTAGTATAGACATTTTTCACCCCTTTCTTAATATGCTACAACGAAGCATTATGCACAGAATATGATGTTAGATTGACTTCTCCAACTGCTAAAGAAGCAATCTCTAAGATTTGAAGGTTGTCTTTGTAAGACGAAGCGCGTTCAGTTCAGAATCATAATATATGTAAAAAATATGAATATGTCATATATATCACTTTAGAATATTATCTTGTGTTGAATTTCTTGATAGAAATCTGAAGCTTAATTCATGACGCAATGAGAGTGAAATTGCAGTCCTTATGTCTTTCGACTTCACATTTTCTGCAATTGTACAAACATGCTTATTACAACAAGCAAGATAATATAAAACATATGGTTAAATCTAGAAGAGCTAGCCGCAAGAGAAGTACCATTGGAGACATTGGTTGTTTGTTGAATTGACGACGTGAATATTGTATTTTTCTTGTAGTATAGACCTATTCACCTATTTCTTAGTGCAGTATGTTGCAAAAAACTAGCAAGGACTTGTGCACCGAAATGATGTCAGATTGACTTCTCATCTTGAGCTAAAATGGAAATGTATAGATTTGAAAGTTGTCATTATAAATGCGATATCTTGCTAGTATATGACCAATGTTCATGTAGTGTTTAATGAGCTTTGCAACATGTTAGATCTAGAGAAACTTGCGCTCATTTTATAAAATGCAAGTCCAATATTATAGTGTTACTTGTATTACAAAACATCACATTATTCTCCCTCCGACATGGTTCTAAACAATATTTTATATTGAACACATTCTGGTAAAACTACCACTTGACAAAACTTGTCTATTGGAACAAGTAAACTAATCTAAACAATGTTGTTTAACCTTGAAGAGCTAGTCGTTAAACACAACAACATGCAGATTATTGAATATATTGGTTATTTATTTCATCGAGATGTGCTTATATTGTTTTTCTTAAATATAGTTTTCACTCTTTTTTTTTACTGCAGTACGTTGTAGCAAACTACACATTCAGCTTGATTTTGCAGTTCAGAGAGAAAATATTCTGGTAAAAATACCATTTGTACATAATATCTATTCTGACTTGTTGCTTTTAAAATTGTGACATCTTACATAACATTGTTAGTAGTAGATTTTGCAAGGTCGTTTAATCAAAAATTTAATATAGACATCAATATTTTATCAATAGAATTCAAAGAGTAACCCAAGTCACAAATTATACGAACTATATCATGTGGTTAACTTGTGATGACGAGAATATAATAATTAAATCACATATTTACCTTGTTGACATAATCTCAAGCTTCAGTAGATCGTCGAGTAATATCAACCGGAGTAATTAAAATTATTATATTCAGTTAGTTAGAGGACTAGCCGACCATTAATATTTTTTTGTACTCAACCTCACTACATATACATGAAAAAGTGAAACCTCTCTCATCTCATGTCTTTTCTCTTTGTCTACTCGTTCTATATTTTTATGTCTTCTTAAAATATCGATTTTTTATATATTTAATATTTAATATAATTTATTATACATCTAAACTAGTTTTTCTTTAAAGAAATATTTACAATACATACTTATCTGTACATGGTGAATCTCAAGAAGGGAAAGAAAAATCTGTTGTCTTGTGTTTATATTATTAGATTACCGTTAGAGGAAGGAGGGGAGAGTTCAGATCTGGATAAATCCCAACTGCAAAGCATCCCAATTCCGTCGCGATCGCAGCACCTTCTTATGGACTCGACGGGACGGCTTTACTTTACGGGGATACATACGGTACATAGATACAAGAACAGATAAGATCGACGCCTGACACCCTCGGCATGCGGTGAGCTTGCAGCTATTGTCCTGTCGATGTTACCTCTTCTTACCAGGGGATGCGCCAACGGTCGGAATAAGGGACGACGGAGGACGACGGAGCTGGGCATGACCGGTCCTGCAGCGGCTCACGTTGAGAGTCCGGGGGGACGTGGTGGTGGTAGGTCGCGTTTTGCCGGGAGTCCCAAGTCTGCGAGCCTCCGAAACGGGACACAGTCCGAGTGCGGCGGGTCGCCGGCGTATTTTCATTTTCCCGTTGTGTTCGGTGCAGCTGATTCGTCTAGCAACTGCTGCAACACTTTACCGTTCATAGGTAATCCAGGGTCCAGACTCCAGGGATCATGTGGCAATGAATAGTTTTATAATCACCAGAACGTCAGGGGGGCGCACCGCACCGCACGAGGGCTACGAGCTTCCCGTATGACCGTGATGCTGAAAACGATTGACAGTGCTGGGGTGCAGGTCAGCCGTCAAAGAAACACATTAGGATTGCATTTCTTTTCCCTTGAGAGTTCAGAGTCGAGACCAGGCCCAGCCCAGGTTCTCCCTGCTTACCTGTAATTTTCCGGCGGTTTCTGACAATTGACGGACTACTGTGTTAATTCACCGACGATTTTTAGCAAATTTCGAATATTTGTTCAATTTTTGGTTGGTTGTGAGATAGAAATTATCCTACTCATTCTTTACTTCTCCTACATTTTTAGAAGAGTTGCCGGAGCACACTACAAGAGATGCCGGATCTCGACTTGCGTTGGTGGAGATTTGAGACTGATAGCTGCTTTGCACTTATTTTTTCAAAACTATGAAGAAGGTGTTCATGCGTGTGAGTGAGGGTTGGTAATAAGCGGGAGGTCCAGACTATATACAGTTTAGAAACTGTGCAGAGGATTGGAACGGAATCATACAGTTTTCTCCAGTTTAGGAGATGGTTTCGAAACAGATATTTTTCAGTTCAGTTTTCATAGATTCTAACGCAGCACGAGTCAATTCTGTCACGTTATCTTATTTCACGAAACTACATAGTCCAGTGCGGAGACAAACGTTAAAAATATCTTCTAGATGGTAAAACTGCAATAAGTTAAATAAAACCAAACTCTACCTGAAATATCGAAAACTAGAATAGAAAATGTTTTGAAACTGTAAGTGCAGAGACGCTATGAGAACATGAGATCGAGAGGAAGGAGGGTTCTTGACATGAACTATATACTTACTAAAGATGCTCCATCGAGCTATAATCTTCCTCTAAATAGCATGTTCACTTCATGCTTCCACGTGAGGGAGATTCTGAGGGAGATTCCAACTACCAGCACAAAGGATGTTGGTGAAGAAATGAGAATCAAAAGACAAACCCTAATCACGTGAACGTGGTTACTATATGAGAGGCTATTCCTTTTATTCTTAGCAAATGAGATGATGTTGAGAAGTAACTACAGTTGAAAAAGACCAACCCTATTCAAGTGAACGTGGTTACTATGAGGGTATTCATTTTATATTCAGCAAAAGAATTAATGAGATGTTGTTGAGGAGTAACTACAGTTAAACAAAACCAACCCTATTCACGTGAAAGTGGTTACTATCAGGGTATTCCTTATATGAGATGTTGTTGAGGAGCAACTACGGTTAAACAAAGCCAACCCTAATCACATGAACGTGGTTACTATTAGGGTATTCCTTTTATACTATGCAAAAGAATTAACGAGATGATGTTCATGAGTAACTACAGTTCAGAGAAAACCAATATTCACGTGAACGTGGTTACTATTAGGGTATTCCTTTCATACTAAGCAAAATAAAATGTGAGATGATGTTGAGGAGTAACTACAGTTAGGCACCCCACCGATTTATGGTGACCCTTTTGCACTCTAGTATACTTCGCAGGAGGCTGGCCAGAAATAACCAGTTTCAGTGAAATACGGCCACGAAGGGTACGTGGAGATTTGCGTTTTTGGCTTTTTTGGCCGATAGCAATCACTCCTTGCATATGTTTGTAAGTTAAACGTTTTTGGCGCTAGTAGAGTACGTGTTCGATAAATACTTTAGTTTATTATTTAATTTTTTTCGTCGAAAAGGTTAGGTAATAAATTAAGCTTGTAAGCCTCTTCAATATGCAAGAATAAATAGAGTAGAGTGCAAAAGAGCCACTATACCAATTGCACGAGAATTAGGACACTTTTAGAGTTCATAGGTTTATTGTAGAGTGATCGATCCATATAAAGACTTTGCAAGTCGCGTAAAAAACCTAACGAATCATAATTAAATATACATATTTGATGAACTTTTGGGGAATTTTTGTTTTTTAATGATATCAAAAACTATATAAGTGTTAAAACAAAATCCATATACCAAGTGGATACAAATAATAAAAAATAAAAAAGATTAATTATTAACCTATGGTTGGAAACATGGTCAAACCAGGATATAAACCATAAGGGATGAGAATATAGCCACGCTGCCAAAAGTACAAGTCCAAGAACCTAAAGCTGTTATACATTAAAAAACAGTGACTTTAGTTAAATACCTAACCCTTCCTGCAAGAAGGGTTAGGTACTAAATTAAACCCCTGCATATTTGCCTCCTCTATCGAAAGACGGAGGAGTTAATATGCACGGGTGATCATTCTTCTTCACAATGTTTTTTCTTTTGCAACTTACAGTAATCTGAGGAGGGAAGCGTAAACTGTAATGTAATTCCAGTTTTTGTAAACATATATAATTTTGTATTGATTCTAATTAATTAAAGCTGATTTACTGAGGGACATTTTTCACTGTTGCGATTACTCTTATTACTCGAGGCTCTTGCAGGACTTGACACTTGGATATGAGCCACTGAATAGAACCATGAATGTAGAGAGGCTAGTCAACTCCACTTCTTCGGACGGGTAAACTTTTCTTAACTGCAGTTTCATTATGATCATTTCTTTTCACAAAGAAGAGTTTAGTCATAACTCAAACCGCATGCATATTTGCATAATATCTAAAGGATAGGTGAATTAGAGAAGTTACTGATGGTAGAATAGCAGAAAATATCAAGGTTCTAGAATATTCAATGAAAAGATCGAACCTTACTCATGGTAGAAAAATGAGTTAGAAGAGAAAAAAAATGGAGAACAGAACAAAAGTGATTATCCATTTCCCAAGTACTGCCTTGAACAGTGAAGCTCACGGTATACGTATACGTACGTATGATGTAGTGCTCGTACAACATACAACTTGCAATTCTCATGCATCTGCATTAATAATATCAAGGAGTTAAAGAAAACAAAGTTAAATATGTATTAACTATCCGGTGGCCTGCAGTGCAGTGGACCAGCCAGCCGGAGCTGTAAAACCTTTCCCAGTTCATTTTTTCCTCCGACCATATAAATCCAATCTCTTGAGGTGGGATTTTCTTTTGGTCTGAGATGTCATCCACGTAGACGTCAGGTAGGTGCCACCTAGATTTCATTCAGACAAATGACATCTAGGATTAGAAAAAAAAAAACAGAGATCAAGGGCAATGATATTTTGTTATGACATTTTGTGTGAAGATTATGAGTCACAACTTCAACAACAGAGTCAAGTTCATGTAAATACATCCTTAGGCACCAGTTCCATTAGAGTCAGGTTCCATGTGAGTATTATAGTACTTATGATAATACCGGTCTTGACTTGAAAGTGTCTCAGAATTAAGACAGGACCTGGTCCATGTCTACCAAGAAAAGAGTTTCATTCATACTATTAAGGTCTTATATAACTATTCACAGATCCCACTTGAGTTATGAATATATGATTTTATCGATGATTTTGCTTTTTGGATAAATTTAACGCATCTTCTACTTGTATGCTGCACTTTCTATGCATAACGACAAAATAATAGAGTCTCAACCCTAAATCACAACGAGGTCTTACTCTAAGAACTCGTGTAATATTTGACGTGTTTTTTTTTCTCATTTCTCCTACACATGTATCTTACCTAACGAAACATGTGACGTTGTTGACGCGATGATCAGAATTATAACACATGAACCTTACTCTTAGTCTTGATTTTCTTATTTTAATTTGAATTGACAAAATTGACAGACTCCAAATGTCCCAACAAGTTAATACTAATATGCATCCAAATTGCACTTCCAGGAAAACGGAGGAAAAAATAAACGTATAACCATGCAACCAAAATAATCATGGGCAATAGGTTGAGAACAACCTTCAAAAAATGATTTAATGAAAATTGCAGTGTACTAAAGCTCACACTCACGGGAAAAAGTATTGTTCGACAGGGTTTGTAAATGATGACTTGTGTAAAAATTCCCTATATTAACTTCACTAAATTAAAGTATTAAATTTGGAATATTAAATTTATAACCCACTTGATAACTTGATTACACATGCTCACTTCATTTATAAAAAATCCATAAGAGACTCAGATATGTTACTTCCACGAGTAATCATTTTTAATTTCTAAGCTTTAATTTACAGCATAATCTTTATAAGAGGAAGCATTAAAACATAAACTAAAGATCTTTGCATATTCTCCTCTTCCGAAATTGAAAAGAGTGAATATGCAAGAGTTAGAATACATACAAGAACCATTTTAGTGGAACACGAATTTAGCCAATGAATAACTGCTTATTATTTCTTCTAGATTTTACAACTAATTTATATTTTCATTGCTTTTTAACCCATAGTGTGAGTATAAAAAGTGCAGGCGAGACATAGTCAAGGTCTCCCGTAGTGTCTAGTCCTATGCCCTGAAACCTGAACGGGAGAGCTCGGCGCTACAGCCCGATCCGTTCGCTATAGTGCGTTTTTCTTGCAATGTCCACTACGGTAAATTTATCTCTCGACTGTTATAGTTACAGTTCATTTTTTATGTCAATGAGCAACTCGAATGACATTGTTGTGGCAAAGTTATTTGCATTGATTGTGTTATGTTTTTCCCGTTATTGATTTGGATCGCCTCATGTTGTTGTAACCACTAGCATCTATCAGATTTTATCTTCTTACACTCGGAGTTTACTACAGGTTTTTTATTTAAACACTTGCAAGTAAAAATAAGATATTTTTAATTATTTTTAATACAAATTTAGAAATTTATGAAAGAAAAACATGCTATTTTTTATTTTTAAATGAATTATAAAGTAAAATTACGATATTATTATATAAAGATAAACTATTTAAGAATCTTTTTATATGAAATATAGTATTTTAAATTTTCCAGCAGAAAAATAGAAGTGTTATCAAGTATTATCAACAAAATGTAAGAGTTGTCTACGGGAGGTCTTACAACATGACAAAAGCTTCTGTGTCGTGCGCATACACATCGCTACACAACATACATCGCTGTCAGAGATACACCACACATACACATAACACATGGACGATGTCATACACATACACAAGTGTACCACAATTAATCTGTATAGAGAAATTACCATCTCCAACACCACAACAAGGATTACTCACAAACGGTCAAGCCAAACCCACTCTAAGCACGAAGAGAATCCGGGTTACACTCAACTAGACTATCCACCATAGCCTGGAGCTTGAAGGCTCAACTCAAAGAACTAAGGCCTCCAAGCCCTACCTGCGAAGTTTATCCCTGGAGGGCTCTCCCACCAACTCGCCCTAACGGCACTAACGGCCTTACCAGGATGCGCCACTTCGCACTCGGTCAACCTAGCCGAGGTGCCCAAACTGACGTGACAGCTGTCGTGCGCATACACATCGCTACACAACATACATCGCTGTCAGAGATACACCACACATACACATAACACATGGACGATGTCATACACATACACAAGTGTACCACAATCGCCTCCCTAACTGGCGGTTAGGTCCCTCTAACTCCAGATAGCTCCATATCCCAACTACGTGATACACACCTTCATGGGTGTAAAGATCAGGAGGCCGGGTGCTACATCGTCCCATCGTTAGTCGTCTGTCTGCAATCCATACCACGCAAAGATCTAATCGACTATCTCAACTATATACATCGAGGACAAACCCACCGTCCAGTAGGAACTACATTGAGAGGTGGAGTCAAACATGACATGTGCCAACTTCTTGAACAACCATCACACACCAACATACGGGCTGCTCCGCCAGCAGACCCACACAACATACACCTCAAGCTCGCGCGTACAACTGCTAAGCTTGGGTCAACGGTACCATCAATGTTGGAAAGATGACATGGCGCGCAATTACGCACATGGTCCTTCCACACAACACCATCACGGCCCTCTAACATGAGTACTCCAGAAGGTAACACCTCACGCACTCGTAAAATAGTGCACCCTGCGGTCACGTCCAACGTCGTCGGTGCAGTCTGCTGTAGATAGATATAATCGTCAAGATGAAACCTGCGAATCAACGGCCGATAACCTCCTCCTCGGATAGTCGCATATCGCAACGTGTCTCTATGCTGAGCAATCGTTAGGTTCTCAAAAGCCATAGGCATAACTCTCCGAAATGTCTCTGTCGTTGAGAACATGCTCTCACCCACATATCCGGGTCATCTAGGTCCAGCACCTCAACAGAATCACGACGAATGGCCGAAGATAGATCTGGATCTCGGCCATACAATAGAAAATACGGTGAGAAGGAAGCCAAAGACGCTTGTCGGCTGAAACGGTAGCCCATAGCCAACCATGGTAACTGCACATCCCAGTCTCCCAAGTGGCCCTTTTGCAAGCCATACTTGCGCAATCCTCTCTTCACCGTCTGAACTACCCTCTCCGCCAAACCATCCGCCTCAGGATGATCTCGAGATGTAGTCCGATGATCAATCAACGTCTGATAACACAAGGCCTGAAACTCACCAAGGAACTCTGTACCTTGGTCTGTCAGCACTTCAGCTGGTGCTCCAAAATGACTCAGCACTCGATCTAAGAACGCATACGCTGTCCCTTCACTCGTCTTGTCTGGTAATGCCACCAACTCAATCCACTTGGAGAAGTGCTCCACCATCACCAACACATACCGGTGGTGACGTACGGTCAACGGTAAGAGTCCCGTAAAATCCAAACTCCAACGGTAACCCAACCCCATAATCGGTAAGGGGTGTAACTGTGGAGTAGGAGCATTAAACGATGCTCGTACTCGATCACAAATCATACAACGTGCGACAAACTGTTGCACATCGATATGCATACCACGCCACCAATACTGTCCTTGGAGTAAGCTATGTGTACGCTTCACTCCAAAATGTCCCAACTCCTCATGGGCATGTCGTACTAACTGTACCCTCTGGGATGGATGTGACACTATCCGTACCCTCCCATCACCCCACACTCGAAGTACATGTCGTCCTTCTCGTCGAAATCTCTTCGCTCGTTGAAGGACACGATCTCGCTCCTTGGCACTTACTGTGCCTACTACCACACCAGTACGTAGATACTCCATCACGGTCACATCATCATGGATATCTCGCTGGTCTGGAACACCATCTCCACCCTCAAGATCTGGAGACTCATCATCTACTCTCTGACCAGAGAAAGATACGACTTGGCCCTCCATACTAGAGTTCATGGCCAACACACAAAGAAAGGCAGATGCATGCCACCCTGGCACTATCTCCTCATCAACCTCGTCATGCCAGCGAGCCCCAGTCTGATCCTGCTGACTCGTGCATGGGTTACGACTCAACCCATTGGCATCTAGGTTTGCAACTCCAGGTCTATGTACTACCTAGAAGTCATACTCCTGTAAGATCAGAGCCCATCGTGCAAGCTTCCCTGTAAGCTTATCGGACTCCATCAACCACTTGAGCGGCTGGTGATCAGTGATGAGAGTAAAGGGGTTCTCAAACAGATAACATCGAAAGTGTGCAACAGCCCACACTGCCCCCAAACACTCTCCCTCATACGAACTATACCTCGTCTCCGCTGAATTGTTGGAACGACTGGCATACGCCACCACGAACTCCTTTTTCTCATCATCATGCTGAGTCAGCACTGCTCCAAGTCCCAACATACTCCAATCGGTGTGCAGTTGGAAAGGACGCCCCTTAACGGGTCTCCTCAAGATGGGAGCAGATGTCAACCTATCCTTGAGCTCTACAAACGCTCGCTCCTGCTCATCTCCCCACTGCCACTCCTGGTCCACCTTCATCAGCTTGGTCAACGGCTTCGCAATTGCACTAAATCCCTTCACGTACCGACGATAAAAGTTCGCCAAACCAACAAATGCTCGAACTCGACTCACATCTGTGGGGCGCAGGATACGTGCAATATCCTCAACCTTCGTCTGTTGAACACCCAATCCACTTGGATAGATGGTGTGGCCCAGATACTCTACCAACTCCTGGAAGAACTTACACTTCCCAGGGTGTAACTTCAACCCATGAGCTCTCAATCGCTCAAACACATCCCGTAATGGTCTCTCGTGCTCCTCCACTGTAGCACTATAGACTAAGATGTCGTCGATATAACATCTGACAAAATCCAATCCTGCTAGGATTCTGTCCATCACCCTTTGGAACTCAGCAGGGGCGTTCTTCAACCCAAATGGTAAGAACCGCCACTGATACAAACAATCCTTGCCGTGAGAGTCAATTCCCCAAAATGCTGTCTTGGACTTATCTTCTTCTCTCACTGGCAACTGATGATACCCTGCTCGAAGATCCAAAGTACTGAAGACCTTCACATGCCCCACTGCATCAAAGATCTCCTCAGGTCCTATCAATCGGCATACTTATCGGACTTCGTCTGCCGATTGATAGGACGATAGTCTCCACACATCCGTCTATCTGTGTAGTTGCCATACATATCCTTCTTGGCTGGCATAACTGTGGCAGATGCATACTCTCCATGCGACATCTCCACCAACCCAGCCTCCAACAAGTCTTGAGTCCGACTCTGGATCAAGACTCTCTCCATGTCACTGTATCTATAAGGACGTCGAAAGATTGGCGTGTCATTAGCCAAGTCGATCCGTATACCAGGTCCTTTCAAGGTACCCAAATCCTTCATACTGAAGGCAAAACAATTCCTGTAGCTCTTCAGGAATCTTTGGACTCTTCGTCTCTCCTCTCCTATAAGCTTGGGTCCAATATCTGGCTCCCAAGTATCCTCTGTCACCATGCTAGAGGTAGAAGATGAAGTCGTTGACTGCTATCTTGCAGCCTCTGGAGCAGTTTCCTTCTGCTCACCACCAACAACCTCCACCGCTACTGTGCGTAAAACTTCTGCAGTTCTAGCTGCAAGCTCCACACTCTCTCCTATGACATCCCATGATATCCAAGGATGACGAACTCCACTTGCCTCGCCCCCAGCCTTTGCCTCCACCGACCCGGTAGGCAAAGAGCTCAAGAGTGTCCGAGCAGTAACACCCGTCGATCGCATCCGACGCTGCTCAGCCAATCCAAGGCTAACAATCCATGTCAAGCAATTCAAGTCCATTGCTTGACCCAATACTTGACGACGTGAAGCCTCTGACACCGAAGCTACTGCCGTCGTACCCGTAGCGAAACCCATCGCTCGCTCTCTCTCATCGGCATTGGGCTCCACCAACTGCCGTAATTGAGCATCCCACACAAGCCCAGGTCCTCCATCTCTGTAAGCATGTGACGCTGGAAAGCTTACCAAAGTAGGTAACGCTACCATGGGCCGTCCCACTAGGTTCACCACTGCCATGGGTGACCTATCGACGACTCTCACTACTTGAGATCGTCGTCTTGCATCCAAGATGCTATCAACCGTGAGATGCGCTGGTCGTCTCACTCCATCGTGTGCGCGCTTAAGCACCTCTCTCGGTAACAAGTTCGTCCACCACAACCGTGGACGATGTGCACGAGATCCTACTCTCGCTGCATCCAACAACACTGCTGGTCCAATCCAAGACCGCACTTGGTGCACACTCGTCATCATCTGTGTACGAGCATCACCCAACAAAGGAACGTTCTCCAAGATGTACGCTGGAGAATCCACCTGATGCATCTGGAGATGTCGTAAGATCCGTAACATCTCCCAGAACATCCTAGATCGCGGGTCATGTAAACCCTGACCTCTCCCAGCACGCGTGTGATCTTGACATGGCCATCTGGCTATCACCAAGTGAATGGTGCCAACAAATGTAAGATCCTGCGCCCTCAGCAGCGAAATATCCGACGGTAATGCTTGCTGGTATCCTCTAACAGCTGATATGGGCAACAACTCAAGATATCTCTGCACCAAACGTGCCACATGTCGCATGTCGCAACCCAAATGGTAAGAACCGTCACTGCCAAACCAACCAACCAAACCAACAAATGCGACATGTCACATGTCGCAATGAGATGCGTCTCGCAATCTCATCTCTCTCCACATACAAGTATCGCTGTACTTGTATACCTGCCTGCAATACCGCAGCCAAACATGTGCTGATACCTCCAAACAGCTCCAGCACACATACACCCTCCTCTGGATACTGTCACATAATAGGAGTCGTATCCAACGGTGATAAGGTCACAGGGCCAGTAGCAGGAACAACCCTTTGTTCCTCTACTGGTGGTACAAAAGCTTCACTCCAAGCCTGCTGCACCAACTGATCAGCATACTGCTGCAACTCTCCACTCGAACTCCAGAGTGGAACATCCAAGGCAGATGGTACTAACGTAGACATGCTAGGCATGTCCTCCACCTCCTCAAAGACCGGAGTATCCTCCGCATGGGCATTGCCCTCCAACAACTCGTCCGGCCAAGTGATGACCGAACTGAACCCTGCAACGGATGCCATCGTCCCTGATGTAGGCTCCGTCGTCTCAACTTAGCATTGAACCGCACTGATAAGCGGCTCACTCGTCCCTCACCGGACTGCCAACCTGGTCTGTAAGATGCTGTCTCCGCTCAATAGTTGATCACGAACCCCATAGGGTACAACACAACACCTCCCACCAATACATCATAAGACTCTGCGGCTGTAACGATGGCCTTGGCCCTCACCATAGAGCCATCCGTGGGGTGATCTGACCGAACTCTCACCGTCAACATCTCACGTGTCATATGTAGAGCCGTACCTCTTGATCCCCTTAGAGATGTCTGCAACTGGAATGGACATCTCTCTATCTCGGACTTCTTCAGACCCAAACTAATACACGCCGCCTTTCCCAACATCAACGGTTGGGCTCCAGAGTCTAACAAGACCTTCTGAGGTCGATACACTTTCCCTGAAGGTGCCACCAAACAGAAGATACCACTCTGTTGTCCAACAACACCACACCTGGTGCCAAACCAGCACGGTCAATCGCCGGCCTAGCTGGTAACTCATCTAACCTAGCAGTCGCCGCTTGCCAAGTACCACTGGTAGCTGTCCTGATCCTCGACTCCATGGACACGTCTACCGCCTCTCGCTGAACTACTTCAGCACTAGAGGTAACTACATCCTCGCTCTCACTGAGCGTGGCCGCCAAATGGAACACTGGAGCCAAGTTGACTCCCAATGCCTTCATATCTGTGGCTGAGAATAGTGGGACTCGCAAAGCTGCTGTAGCCGCCCCCAACATCGGGTTCGACGTCGCATCCACATACGTCGAGGGTGGACTCACATCACACCCACTCCTGGATGTCGATGCCTCCAACTCTACTGCACCATCGGTAGGCCGTTTAGGAACCATAGATGTGGTCCTCAACGCCTCCGATAACGTGAACGATTGAGGAAACCTGGCCTGTCTACCAGCCTCCCCGCGTTGTGGATCCAACTCCACTGACGCACCTCGTGGCTCAGAGGCACGTATTGCACCTCTAGTCACTACCGTAGATGCCTCAATCTGCGCCACACCAGCCATGAAGTCGAAGTCACCACCTTCTCCTCCATAAGATGTGGAAGCCTCTGTTCCACCTGATCTCCGCTGGACCATAGCCATACTAGCTATCCTCTGCTCCAACTGCTCAATCCGAGCAGCCATACCTGCTTCTGACGTCGTAGCAGACGGTGGACCGACCGGTCCTCTCCCAGGTGCTGGACCTCTACCTCCAGCTCGACCACCACGGCCTCCCTGAGCTCCTCCGCCTCGTCCATGATCAGCCTTCTCTTGCTGCAACTCGGGATGGAGATCAAAACAACGGTCACTACTGTGACCAGGTCGTCCGCAATGCTCACATTGCCTAGGTACTGCTTGAGATGTCCCTGATGTCCCTGACGTCTCATAACCTCTCCTCTGTGGACAGTCCCTCTGCTGATGAGGACCATCACACGTCCAGCAAGGACCCGCTTGCTGCTGACTAGAGAAGGACGGCATGGGCTTCTACCCACCAGATCCTCAACACCTTCCTGAGATCGTGACTGCTCCGCACGATCCTTACCACCACCACCACCACCACCACGCTGTTGCGTAACCTGTGATCCTCGAGAAGAGGTGGTCGCTCCATGTGGTGTCTCCTTGCTGAACCCAGCAACCACCACCCTCTCCTCCACCATGTTGAGCTCAATCCGCTCAGCCAGACTAAAGGCAACCGCCAACGTCGGAGCGGTATCTCTAAGAAGAGTAGCATCTCTAACTCTCCTACGCAGCTCCCGGTCTAGTATCCCATACCAGAACTGGACTTCCGTCACCCCTTGGGTAACGCTGATCAACCGCCTCATGCGAGTAAACGCCTCGCGTAGGCTCTCTCCAGTCTTCCGCTAGAACTCCTGCAGACTCCTCAACTTGTCGGTCCGCACACCCTGATAGTTCTTCCTCAAACATTGGAAGAACTGAACCACAGGGTTAAACCCTGGTGGTATCCCACTCACACTACCACCTGCTCCACTACCTGTGGACGCACCGCTGGTAGTAGGTACTCCGCCACCTACGGCTGTACCACTGCTACTGGCACCCGAACTCGTAGGTGCTACGCCTCCCGAAACTGCACCACTAGTGATAAAAACGTAGTTGGGAGACCAATGTTGTCTCCACAACTCGATCTCAACACTGTAATCTCGCCTGAACTCATGATAATCGTCCATCGGCGGTCCCTCCAAGTGCTGGAACAAACCCTTCCACGCCATGAAGGGTGTAAACAGCTATGGGTTCCGCATCTGCTGCAGATCGCACCAACTGTCGAACTCCTGGATGAAGTCATCCAGCTCAATGGTACCAACTGTACCCGAGTAACGCCGAGGTCCCTTCGTGGTCCCATAGATCTCGCCCATGTCCCACAACAACGGTGTGGCGACACTAGACTCACCACCAGAAAACGTGTTGTCTCCGTCTGACTCGTCCTCCGGAACAACCGACGGTAATGGTGTAGGTAGTCGGTACCTCACCCCACTCCGTGTATACCCACTGTCCGAGAAGTCTCCACCAGAACCTCCCGAGAACTCCGTGATGAGAGAATCCCGCTAACACACTCCCCAACTGGAATGTCGCAATCCTCGTCACCATCGTAACCACCACTTGCCTAACCCCGCTCCTACTGAGCTCACCTATCTCCTACTAGGACGGTTAAGGTAAGGGCAACCTGTACCTGCCATCACCACAGGCAGCCTCTCACGGTTTGTTGGTCGTCACTCCAACGCACCGTGAGAGAGACAAAGATAGTCTGACTGGTCCGCAACTCCAGCCTCACTATCGACAGCACACTGGAGTGAACTCACTCCGGAAATCAAGCGCCAACACAAGCAAACGCGGCGCACAAACAGGAAGCAGAATATGGAAGGGTTCCAACCACAAGAAGTCCAAACGATAACCCTCCACACTCGAACATTCACATAAAGAGAAACCCAGCCCCACCCGGACTGACGTCTCTTCGTCGGTGACCACATGCACAATATATGGTCACCAACTGTCGTAACTGACACTAGAGGTCACTAACTAGATGTCCACACCTCTAGTAGCTCCAAAAACATCCACGTGGTAGCTCTACTAGCTCACTCCAAGACAACTGCCACCAATTGCCTTTATACACGTCTCTACGGTATAGACAAGCACTACCACAACTATAGCTTACTCCTAATACTATGGGGTCGCCCTACCACTCCTCTAGGAACGTGCGAGAAGGTCTCCTACTACCTTAAACAAGTCCATAAGTACTTGCACGCATCCCTGTAGGACACCAAGAGCTATTGGTCTAGTGGTAAAGCCAAAGCTAAGACTATAGAGTTAGGAGTCCAGGTGCAGGAATAGTGTTGGGATGGGTGACCAGCTGGTTTTACCCTTCCCACACAACTGAAGCTTGGATACCTCTCTCACGCACGCCAGCAAGCTGACTTGCGGCGGGCGCGGGCTCGGGCTCAGGCTCAAGCTCAAGCTCCGCTCCGCCTCCGCACTCTCGCACTCCGCTCTCACGTCTCCGCACTCACGCACCTCTGCTCCTCGAACCCAAACGCCTCCTAACACGCACTCCACACCTCGACACTCCCACTCACGCTCCGCTTGCAGTAGAGTAGACGTAACTAGCCTTTTGGTACTTGCGGGTATCACGACAGCGAACTTCGACATGCCATAACTTCTTCAATCCTTGGTCAAACTCCACGAAACTTGGTGCGCTAGAATTGTCTCTCCAATGCGCTTCCAAAGAGCCCACTCCGGCCCGACATTGACAAGTATTCTGTCTGCCACGCCCAAACGCGCAATCCGGCTCCAACAACACACTTCAAGAACATTTCGTAAAATTTCTGCATCGCTTCCGTATGGCAGAAATCTCCACTCGATCCCAACAACAGCAAATCGACCAGCAATGTAGCATGCGTCCACACACCTCGATCACAACTCCAACAATCAAGCACGAACGACAACGCCCGAAGATACCAGCGGACGATTTCAGATTTCAGATCAGCGAGCTCTTACTGAACTCCACCTCGACCTGCACTTAGTTCTTTGAGTAATCTGTATAGAGAAATTACCATCTCCAACACCACACAAGGATTACTCACAAACGGTCAAGCCAAACCCACTCTAAGCACGAAGAGAATCCGGGTTACACTCAACTAGACTATCCACCATAGCCTGGAGCTTGAAGGCTCAACTCAAAGAACTAAGGCCTCCAAGCCCTACCTGCGAAGTTTACCCCTGGAGGGCTCTCCCACCAACTCGCCCTAACGGCACTAACGGTCTTACCGGGATGCGCCACTTCGCACTCGGTCAACCTAGCCGAGGTGCCCAAACTGACGTGACATCTGTTACAAGTTTTTCTACGTCTGTTCGAGTGAAACGGATACTTTATTTTCATACGCGTTCTCCTAGTTGTCTGCTTGCGATCGATCGAGCTGTACAAAGAATCCACATTGATGCATTCATTCTTTTGTAAAGGTGTAGTTCACGTGAAATGACGAGCCGCTGTTGCCATAGCTGAGATAAATAAATCAAGAACTCTATCGATCAATGCAGATGTGTCGACCGTAGTGTAGTGAAAGAATCTAAAGATTCGATTCTTGGAGACGAGTGGCTATGGTGGAATGTGGGACGTGTGGGAGAGAAAGAATGATATCCTTTGACAGTTTGTTCTTTTTTAGCTGCAGCTTTAGTCTACTACCAACAAGAATTGCACAATGGGAGAGAGTTATCGTTTGGAACAGTGAATGATCTGATCATGCGCAGTGCTTATTTGTCGCTAAGCTTCCTCCAACGAAGAAAAGATCTGCAATTTACATAGCGCTTGTCTTCTCTTTTGGTTATCATTATTATATGTAGTTGTCGTCATTTTTTGAGGTTGCAGTGTAAGCGCAATGGCTGAATCCAAGGATGAATATGTAGGTTCTCAGCAGTAGCGAATAGAAGATCGATGAAGAAGTTATATTTTACCAACTTGAATACTTGGCGATGTAGACAATATGTTTCTCGATGTAAACAATCCGTGAATGAAATAAATTTCATACTCTGCCCGTTCTTGTATTCATGATACTTTTTTCTGTTACATTGTGCATAGATTTCATAAATAATTCACTACGTATAAATTCTACTAAGGAGATTGTGTTGGGACTCTCTTTTTGAGGTTTTTCTTTGTCTCTTTTTTTCCTCAACGTGCCATTCATCTGAACGAATGGTGGTTAGTCTTTGGGATGTTGTTATTAAAAAAGATAAAAGTAAGAAACAATTGCTTTTGCTTGGGATTTGTAGAGAGGAGAAAATTGACATGACAGTTGTTTGCGAATATAGGATTGCAAGATCTGAAATGATCTTTTGTTAGCTTTGAGAACTCTTGTGTCCCCATTCGACCTCCACTTTTTATGATTATTGTTTTCACAAGTAGTCCTCGTTGTAGACTACTTGCTCACCAAATTTCAATTATTTAGATGAAACTATGTTGATTGTCGATGATTATTCCTTGAGAAATATTTATGTGATTAAATATTAATATTTAGAGTGGTGTCTTTAAGATCTAGCTTAAGGGTATATGAAGTATATAAGCTAGATCTTCATGAAAGCTAGATCTTAAGCTAGATCTTCATGAAATCATGTGATTTTCAGTTAACTGAAAATCAGAAATATTTAGAATAATTATATAGTTATTTAAATCTGGAAATCTGGACCATGTGTAGATTGACCACATGTGCCAGAGACTATGAAGCAATTGATTTTTTGGTAAAATGAATATCTGATCTACTTTCTCTGGTTTGTGTACGAAAGATATGAGAAAACAATTATGTGCTTTCTCTAGTAAGAAGAAAGCACATAATTTACACATAAAACTATAAACAATGGGTGTATTTGCGGTATGTTCGAAAAGCTTGGCATAATAAAATCAGAGAAATAATATACTAATGTGCAGAGACCTTAAGAACTGTAAGGGACGATCTGCTAGACGGTTATACTCCTGGGATTAGCAATTGAAAGAAAAACCTAAAGGCCTCTTTCCCTTCTCTCAAGACCGGTCCTTCAATGCGACGTAGAAACAAGAAAGCTAAAACGATCCGTATTGTAAGATTTGTCTTATGTGATTTTAGTTCAGCACGCTCGTCAAATCTGTTGGAAGAAGATACCTTTCCCTGCTTGCAGTCCTTCAAAGGAACGGTCCTATAAAAAGGGCACAGGAAAGACCGGTCGTTTTGGGGGACCTGTCTCCAATGTAAAACTTTCTTCAGCACTGCACAGCGCACGGACAGCGTCGGTCAGATTAGGAATGCACGTTGACGTACACTAGAAACAACAATAAGTTGCTGTTTTCAACGCCGGCCGTGTATAGGATAATGTGAAGTTGTACAAACTGTCAAAGGGTTCCAAATCAACCTAAAAACAATCAAATAAAATAATATTTAAAATAAAATAAAAATGACAAAGTCAAAGGGTTCCAATTTCCAAACCTGGAGCAAAGTGTAAAGTCTATGGTTTGGTCAGTTGACTGACAGTGAGCTCATCATGCGCTCATCCTCGGCAGGTCTTCTCTTGTTTTCCCATGCCACGCTCTTATCATGGGTCTGGACTGTGGCCCGTGGCCTGCCCGGGGCCTCGGGCAGCTGCTTCGTTATACTTGTGTTGATTCCTCCCGTGAACATATCATTTTTTGTCTCCACTAGGCTCTACAGTGGACATCACGTTTCTTCATCTTCTGCTTCAACTTCAGATTATTCTCGTGTGTCATTCTGGCTGTGACATTTTGTGTGCCCCTTATTGAATAAACCCCCGTCAGTGAACACAGCCCGTTCAGTGTAAAGAAAGGTAGCATATTAGGGCGTGTCAAAGGTGGCCCGTTTAGGCGCACGGCATGGACCCGTAGTACCGTCGAACGGCGAACGGGCGATAAGTGAGCGGGGTACCTATCGAGGTCCCTTGTTCTCTCTATCCGGGTAAACCAGCTCTTCCCGTTCTTCCGGCTCTCAGTCGAACATTCAATGCTTCTACCTCAAAAACCTAAACCCGTTACTCGTCTATCCAGGTTCTGATCAAAGCTGTGTACTTTTTCATAACTAATGAACGGTTAGGTTATCCGGACTCGCTTTCCCGTTTTCAGAATTACGGCCAGGGCTTTGACACGCCATATTATAACGAACTTAGTCTAACGTTGGTTTCTGTAGGAATTTTCTTCGCTATATTCTATTTGCATCGATATGAAACTCTTCGTTCTAATTTAATAAGGGTTTCAAAGTTAATCTGAAATATTTCTCAATGGGTGAAAAAGAGAAAGATGTAATAATTCTCACCGGTTAGTGTTGTAATAGAATATTTCTCTACTGAAAAATAGAAAAGACGAAATGAGTGAGAATTGAATGAAGAAACATCTGCGAAGACATGGTTGAAGTTGTAAATTCCCTCCTGTTTTTCATGCACCTACCGCTTTGTTGTGCCAGCGGAAGCTCTTGCTCAATAGATCCCTAAACTCACAACGCTAACCTGCCAATCACAATCACACGTTAGCGTTCATGCACCACTTACATTAACTCTGTTTGGTTCGAACCGGAGTCGGATCTTCTCCCTAGCTCTCAAGTTCAACATTCTCTAAGTCCCGACCTAGATTCTACTAGGTCGATCTCAAAACCAAGTCACAACATGACTTGGGACAGACTTCTCATAAAGTCCAAGGTCTTAAATGATGTCTCTAGCACACCTAATGGAACCGTCCGTGATGTCTGTCTGGGTCTAGGCTCCCAAGTGGTGATCTACCCGTCATCTCTTGTCCTAGCCCTTGGGTTGTTCCTAAGTCCAAACGTCCAAGTCTGGATAAAATGCGTCTTGGTGCTGACCTAGCCATCACCTCATGCACCCAGATTCCGTCTGTCAAACTCTGAGGTCGGATGACTCGTCCTAGCCCACCCAGGCATCGAGCCCCTCTCATATATACTTCTGAGGATTGGCGACCCCGTGCTCCTCTTTGGTCCTTGAAAATTATATCACAATCTGATCACAAGATCGGTCACAGTTCTCAGCTCTGAGGTCAGTTCAGAGAATTCTGCATATCAATAGAAAGCTCTCGCAGAGACTTTTTCAATGATACATTACTCGCTTCGAGATCTTACATGGAGCTCCGTCTACGATCTAAAAACGTCACTGGAACTCCAACACTTCAGATTTTTTCGAGAGACCGTGGTCCAGCGCCAGACTTGGACGCTGGTCCGAACCACAAGGTTCATCTGTTCTACACTTCCCGGTTCATTTGTTCATCTCCGAACCATAACATTCATCTGGAGTCATCTTGGAATAGATCTTTATGTATTAATCCATTGTTCCAACTTTGATTCAGAGAACCACTTAAGATTCATCTGTCCTCGACTTCCCGATCAAGCCTTAAGTCTTACTCGCAGCGTTCACAATCTAACGCAAGTCCACTTGGGTTCTGTTGTTCGCGTTGCGCTTGATCTTGAGACTGAAAGTCGCGAGATGTTGATCAAGAATCTTGGGAAAAAGTTAAAACATTTACACCCCTAGAAGTACATAAGTACCTAAGGCAGGATGTATAAGAGAAACTAATCAAGTTATTTTGTACGTGTACTAAATAGAATTGGAGATAATTCACTCAGGAATAGAGCCTATAACTACAATGCATTAACCTTGGTTTTTTATGATTCAAAGAACTGTTTTTTTACTTCGGGAAAACTGTCTTCTATTTTCATGAGGAGAAATTTAGAATTTAATAAAATAAATTTTCAACTAGACAGAAAACATCTTTACATTCTAAAGAAGGAGATAATAAAACGCTAATTCCTTTAATCTATTAACAATACTACTTCCTTGATAGAATTTATTAGTATTTTATTTGATAAAGTAAAGGAATGTTAATTATTTGTATTATTGGTGTACTTTATCAATAAGTTGGTTGAAAACATCAGTTTACAAAAATCTGGAATTTTTACCGAATGCAAAATTGAATACCTACGCTCATACAGTACTCCTTTTGAACTCTTCGAGCATGTGGATGAGAGCGAAAGTCAAGGTCATGAGATGTACCTTGAGAGGACTTGTCGGTTTAGAGTGATACGGTACTTGTTTATTGTATGCACAGGAGTCTATACCTCAGCTGTCATTTGTAGAGCAACCATCCTTTCATACGACAAGTGAAAAAGCTTTTAGAGCCATTTGCTCGATCATCCGGCCTCTGTTTGGTCGTTTCACTGTGAAGGTAGATATTGCAGATAATACTGTATTATAGTCAACAGTGACAGCAGTACTAGAGCTGAGCTTTCAACTCCCATTAATATGAGAATCACTAAATTCAGTTCTCACCTTCGACCATAACTGATGCCATGCCTTCCTATGTATACGACATTTTCCAGTGTCTGCACCGTGACCTGTTCCTTAGGAGGAGGAAGAGGGAAATGAAGGACAACAACAAATACAACTCAAAGAAACCTTGATTTCCCACGGGCACTATCTAATGCTCTACAGTATTTCGTTCTCTATGCATTAGTTCCACCCAGTCAATGTCTAAATGAGAGTTCGTTGGGATTTGGTTGTCCTCAGCCCCACAGTTTGATCTGGATCCTGGACTCGGACTACTTTTCTAAACATTGACCTTGTAAACGACGTCACCTGTGCCAGATTGCCACTGACCTTTTGACGTCACCTTTGCATCGCTGATTGTAGTGATTTTGTTCCTTCGGCACCAAAAAATAAACTGTGACGTCAAATTAAGCGGTGCCGACTGCCAAACAAAACTTCTAATCAATCATTTACGGCCTTAAGGAGAGTGCTGATGGGGTCCCACCCGCATTACCTCTCCCTTCCAATGTTGCAAACTGGATCTACAGTACCTTGAGAAAAGTCCGTCGACAATACGTGCAAATATGATTAGCGCCTATCATCACAACGTAACTTCCAGAACAACCACACTACAGCTATACCATATTGGATCGCAAACTTCCTTTGAATTCTCAACCATTTTCTCATTTATAAACCAGATGACTCAGAGGTAAACTTTGAGTTTTCAACAGAATCGCTGTCGAGCACCTCCCTCCTGTAGCCGGCAGTTGGGTCCGAGGTCAGCTTTTGGATGAAGAAATCGCGCCTCACCATCATTTCACTCCGTCTAGGAACTTTCCTAGTTACTCACTGTGCTTTGCACGGTATCTGGTTAGTCTCCAGAATATCTTAAATCTGTGACCGATCAGTTCAGTTTAGATTGGGTAAGTCTCTGGACTCTGGATGTGGAAAACATTTTCTGGCCAGCCTAGAAAATCCGGTGCTAGTATGTCTTCGTGTGACGCTTATATCCAACAGCAACTCGAAAGACGTTAGGACGTATCCACTTCAGTAGCAGTGAACTTTTGAGCCCTTTTCCTCCCTTGACCTAATTGTCATTCGTTACTTCTCGGTCACTTTCTCTCCATTTGTCTCTTCCCAGGCAGCCCATCTCAGTCAGCTGCTTCTATTTACCACTAAGCAGGAGATGAGAAACCTTCGTGTGGTGTCAAAAAGGGTGTCGAAAGGGTGTCAAAAACTCTCAAAGCAAAACACCTGTACTAGTGAATGTTACCGCTGCACTGATTTTCCGAGCTTTCACTCTTGAATGACATGGTCAGCCACCTAGCTGTCCGCCTCTGTTCTTTGCAGGAATGAGTCAAAATGTTGACTGGATGCCTAGAGTATCACCGGACTATCTCATAGTAGTATTGTCATGATAGGCATGTATATTCACTGAGTACCATCATCCCCGGGCTATTAACTTTTCTGATTTTTGGAAACACTGTTGGAGCAAGGTATATGAGAGTGCTGGCTGGACTTCTCTGTCCGGCATCTTACAGCAGCTTGAGTGGGGCAGCTTTTGCTTCACCGTACATGATTCATCAGGCTCCAATGGATTCGGAACGATGATAAGTCAAAAAGCATAGAAAACAAAAGGCAAGATCTTTCAGCACAGACCTTTAATTTCCACCGCTTCTATTCCATCACTTGTTTCCTTGGAAGACAGAAGCATATCAACGTTACACCGCCATTCCCACTGTATCATCCATCAAGGAGTCCCTTTCCAACCGATTTCACTCTTTGTTCGTTTCCGCCTTTCGCGCGCAGGCAGGAGCTGCGTGCCAACGACAGCAAGTGCAATCCTTAGTATACTGGCGGGTCTTCCCATCCGTTTGCTATTCATTGGTTCGCGTTGTTTGTATACTGGAGTATGTCTACATTGTTAACTGACACTATCAGAGCAAGCAGAAATGCAAAGGCCTTTTGGGATTCCTCATTCAAACCTCTCGAAATTTATGTCACTACAAATGAACATCTAATCTACAAACGATGGGGTCTTCCCATCCGTTTGCTATTCATTGGGTCGCGTTTTTCCTATCTACAAACTACCGCTCCATGTCAGGCTGGTAAGGATAAGGGTGGCATGTCATTCAATGCGGTTCTTCTCGCACCGGTGAACCATTCCAGTTTTTCCATCACTCGACCTAACCCTAAACCCATAACCACAAGATGCGTTCAGTCGATGCGCTTCCACCGTAAGTCCGCTGCAATCATCAGGAGAACTTCTACCCAAACTGTAAACCGAAAACCGCAACGCTTTTATCGCTTCACTTCACTTCACTCATGATGAGAGTTTCCTGAAACGCGACTTTGCTCCAAACGAAACTTTAATTTGTCCCACCCAACTCCAAACCTCCATCCCACTTATGCCTCTCTCTCGCTTTGTTGGCCACCGGCGATTGTAAGCTACGAATCTTCATGTTAGAACGTTGGAATGAAAGCACGAGTTTTCCGTGGATCTGAACGGGAGGAGAGTTCTAACCCCCGATGCTAGTCATTATGCGACTGGAAGTTCTACTCCAGAGCGAGTCTGCTAGGACTGTCGGACACTACAGTACCGGTTCTCGAATCCCGATAGCACATAAACTGATGGATAGATCATATTTCCGAGCAAATGGGCTGGTTTCTCCTTTCCTTTTGGTGGGTGTCCACTACTGTAGCTATAGAGGAGCCAGAGACAAGCTTGTGGAAACACTTTTGCTTGAGCGAGCAATGACCGGCTGCACTTTGCTTGGACGAGCCCTTGACCGATTGAGGAAGTGACAATCGTACATGGCATTCTCCACTTGGTAGTGAAATGCTGATATCACTATAACGAGGAATCGATGATGAAGTGTATCAAATATTTATCCATTAAAAGATATAGAATTTTATTCACTCCATATGACCATAATTAGAGTTAACGATTTTTTAATTTTGACCTCACATGAAGAAGTGTTATAAACACTATATTAGAGTATTATTATTTAAATTATTATACTAAATATAATTATTAGTGTATGATATTCACACATATACACGTAGAAGGCCGTAGAATTCTAGATTTATTTATTCTTTAACTCTTTTGGCCTGAAAAATTAAAGAATAAATTAGTGTGTAAATGACAAATTGATACACTTTAGTTTACATGCTCTCCGTACTTAATAGTTTTTGCAACGTTTGCTTCGCTTGTGGGTTATGTATGGATATGCGTGTAATTCTAAAATCTTATAGTTATCATATAACAGTCATAGATGAAATAAATTAACATTAACATAGAGTTTATACATAACACTTACATTTTTCCCGGTAATAACAACAATCAAATCATAAGGCTGTTTACAAGTGAGAAGAAAATATGACATCTAAAAGCAACTACGTAAAATGAACCAACATCAAATTATCAAACCAGTAACTTACAAAGCAGATGGCAGTATGTGGACCCCTAGTAAATACTAGCTTGAATTATTGTTTATGGGGCTCGTAAGTCTAAAAGTTCGTGCTCATAAGACTTACACATGAATATGCATGCTAGATGAACTTCTGGGAGCTTTTGCTCGTTTACTGTTATCGAGATAATATATAAGTGTAAATAAAAAATATATATTAAGTGAATAAAAATAATTATTTTTTAATAAATATTAGTCTATGTCTGAAAAAACTGAGAGAGCAAGAAATAAACCATAAGTCCTGAGTCGATTCCTGGACTTCAAAGTACAAGTCCAAAAAACTGTAATCATTAATACATAGATTCAATGAGAGTTTAATCTAATACTTAATTTCTCTTGCCGGAAAAATTAGGTACTAAATTAAATGCATGAATATTTACCTCCTCCACCGAAAGATAAAGTTTACGAATATTGCAATTGCAGATTACTTTATGAAAAAGTAATCTGATCGTACTGATGCTCATCAGCTCATGTGACAACTGGATGAGTGTTGGGGATGACCTAGAGATCAACTCAAGTTCACAATTTGGTTTGAACTGAACCGATGCCTCACACCAACCAGACTAGGGTAAGAACTAAGCCTATCAACAAACCGTGAATTAACTGAACTAGCCATGGTCGACAGTATCACTCTCATGGAAAACAGTGTTTGCACACACTATAAGAGTGAGTGTCAAAGCTCGAATATTCAGGAGTGTGCGTCGAGTGATGCTCGAGGGATGTTTAACTGAGTCAGGTGTAAACGCTGTCGTGAAAACACTCCACGGCTAATGACGGTGAGAACAAAATTTCTGGACATAGTCTGATTACCTCGCGTAGCACGAATAAAATGTTATTCTCGAGATGAGAAGCATCTCCGCGATGAGATCATCTCGGTCATCCAGTCCAGTCGAACGTAGACCGGGTCACTTGCACGGCATCCGGAGGACTTCCGTCACGAAAACGGGACTGCCGTGTCCGACGAACTCTCTTGTTGGATATCATTGTAGTTTTGGGTAAGAATCTTTTCTGTCACAAATGACACCCCCTATTACCCGTGGATCTACCCGCGGACTTATCCCATCACAGTAAAGCATCACCCGCGAAAGGAAAAATGGAAATCCGAAAGAGTAACCTGTTAGCGTTGCAGTTTTGTTACACATGTATTATGGGTGTCAAAGTTAGTAACCTTTTGAAAGATTCTTACCGGGGATAAGCGGGTTTCGCTCCCTAGGAAGTGGGGAACGAATAATCTCTAGCAAGGGCGTGACAAATACCCAAAGGAGTCTCGCGAGCATGAGTTACTACTTCGGTCAGTGTTTCATGCGGATATCTCCGGAGGTATCTGTAAGAAAATGTCACGGATTTTTCTTTACCGGCTCTTCATTCAAAATAAGTTGTGCTTATATACAAAGTTACTTGTAACAATTTTACGGTGAGTTATCTCTCCGTCGTTAAAAAATATTTCTTTTGAACTTTGACACCCCTATTTGCTAAATCTTACTGGGTCGGGGGCGAGAGAACGTCCTGGACTTCGTCCAGAAAGTCGCAGATGTTTCCTATTTCTTTTATAAAGGATTCATTTTTATATTTTTTTTACTTCGAGTTTTGGTCATAATGAAGTTTAATACTCAAAAAAGTGATTTTAAGTTTCTAAACAATAACAAATAATATACTATTTTCAATTCACCAATACAAGCGATTCATGGTTGTATACAAAGTTGTCCTCGATAAAATATGGATATTTTTTTCTTCTTCGCATGAGAGGATTTTCTTTCTTAGATTTGACAGGCACTATTAGGGGATGTCAATGTTAAGTAAAAATACTCTCAGACGATTGAAACACAAAAGATCAAAACTTGGTGGTTGGTTTTGGCTCGTCTTTTTGAACAGAGTATATTCATCTTCATTGATTATTTTTCATCTCTTTCACCTGAAATCATTAGTCTGAAGAGTACATAGCTCTTCACCTGAAATCATTAGTCTGACGAGTACATAGCTATTCGTAAAAACAAACGGAGGAAACGAGTGAAAATTCAATGAGAAGATGTCCGCTACTTTTCTACAAGCATCTCCGGAAGTCCCGCAAGAAACACCCGCCAAAATCATAACTCCTTCCCGCGTTTCCAGAATCTCTCGGGAAAGTTACAACGTGGACACCCCCTACTAGTCTAGCTTCAAGTACCGAACTATCATATCCAGTGGCTAGTACCTGCAATGTCACCTTGCGACCAGTTAACTAACCAAGGGTTTCTGCCGCAAGAATTCGTCACAACGTACCGTGCGAGTAGGAGGTTCTTATTACCTGTGCAAGTGAAAAGCTTGCTTCTCTGCTTAAACTAAACTATTGAGCACTTGGGACCTTGTTAGATTCTTGTCATTCGGTCATGCTGGAAAGAAAGAACTACTTCTTATGTGGGGAATTCGGGGGAGTAAGTACCAGCTTTCTCTCGATCGCGACGTGAAAAGGTTGAGACCACAAGAAGCGCTACACGGAAACGATAATCTCCATAAGCTCTGTTACGTGGAGGCAAGGGACGGAAGTCCTGAATCCAGCAATCACGGTTACTCGTCTCCGACATTTGGTGATCCTGCCTGAATTTCTCTCGTGGAAATCAACTCTTGATCTGAGTAGCACCGACATGAACGGGGGCTAAGACGTTGGAGAAAATTCTCTGCTCAGGCCGGACGAACAGTCCTGTTTTGATTAGTGTGACTTACTCCACTTGTACACTCTATCGATACACCTCGTGGGTCTTGCTGAAAGTGGTCCCCTCCTTATTTGCTGTAATACCTGGGACCACTGTTTCCAGCAGCATGACAAATCTTCTTCGAAGCTTGTATTCCTTCCACATCCAGAGCTGTCCGTAAGTGTTTTCTCTATTTTAGAGACCCAGTCACGGAGGAGAGAACCATTAGATTTCCTATTTACACTGAAACAGGTTTTCCAACTAGAGAAGCAACTGATGGTACACCTCAATCTGTTGTCTCAGATCCTAGTACAAGTTACCATAGGGTAATATTGCCATATGCATGATTCCAAAATAGCTGCTGCTCAGAAGTGATGACCCTGCGCAGACCAGCCTACAATGTTCATATGTTACAACAAACTGGCTCTGTCATGACTATTTGGTCGAGAAACAGGAAGTCAGAATCACCAGAACACACCACTTCTCTCTTCTCTATGACTATCTGTGCATACGCTCTTCCTTCATGTTCAAGAATACTCCTGAGATAAGAAACATTGCTCACTCACTTAAAGAAGATAAACCCTAGTCGTCCTGGGTACGACGTCCATGACCAGTTTCGTTTATAGGAGGTAAAAGTACAGACGACAGGAGTGGCATACAGATGAGCGCCGGGGATTGTTCACGAGGAGGTTAAAGCTTAAAAGTTCTTGCCGAAAGGACCCAGAAACGCTTACCAAACACCAAAGCATTGACGAGAAAACCACAGGTCTCTGACTACTCACAGACCCCAAACCTCATGTGATGTGATGAACATTCAACTCGGTGGATGAGATACCCATCTGTACGGTGAGTATAATGCAACTACAGAGACCGAAATTGAAGAAAAGTTTCCTCGCATGAGGTTGAAGTTTATTGCCGACTATCTTTTCACGTCAACTGTAGTACGTGCTGTAATCCAAAGCAAGACTTTCTATTTATAACCAATCGCACAGCGCCTCTCGCCTAAGCATGAAGTTCTCCTCGTCTGCATACCTCTTGCTACAGTCGACTACCTATGACTGAAAGTTGTCGCTGTGAAGACTGGCGTATTAAGGAGTCACTTGCATTTTCTTTTTTCAACAACTGAACTATCTTCTTAAGGATGTGCGACGTTGACCTGTTTGCAAGTTTGCTTCTAATCATATCCTACCCAAAAGTACAAGACAGGCTCACTAAACATCTCATACTCAGGAAGAGTTCCAGGTTCACGTCTAGCTAAATAAGGCATGGACGAATTTTTGTTCTCAAGTCTTTCACATAAGGTATCGGTAAGCCTCCAGAAGAAGAACAAATAATACTCATTCAGAACTCAGTACGAGGTGCGTGGCTTTGGCTTGTCAGTAGCACGGTTCACCCTCAAAACCCTTCCTTCATACTCTGCTCCATCTAAGGCTTGAATAGCTGTTTCTACGTCGGTCACAGTGGACATGGTGGCATATGCAAACCCCCTAGAACGTCCAGTTTCTCTATCATGGATGACCTTGGCCTCAAGCACCTGTCCATACTCGCTAACCATCTGAGTAACAGCGACATCATCAACTCCCCACGCAAGGTTTCCGATAAAAAGCCTGTTCGCGGAGTTAAAGCCTCCACCCTCTCTGGATCTGGAAGCAGAACGCTCACCGTCCCTCCGCTCTCTTGAAGGGGGTCTATCGTTTCTAAAAGATCGAGGTTCCCTTGTCGCCTGAGGAAAATTGACTTTCAAAGCTCTGCCACCAAGCTCGGAGCCGTCGAGCTTCTCGATAGCTCTCTCAGCATGCTCTGTAGTTCCCATGGTAACAAACGCGAATCCTCGACTCCTCTGAGTATCTCGGTCATAGATGACTTCGACAACTTCGACATCTCCGTACTCTTGGAACATCTCCGCAAGCTGCTTGCTGTCAACACTCCACGGCAGGTTGCCAACATAAAGCTTGGCACTCGCAGCAGGGACGGGGGCCGCCTCGACCGCAGCAGACTCATCCTCCGATGCATCCTCGGCGTCCTCTGCACCCTCGGCAGTAAACAAAATCCCATCCTTGTTCTCTAATTCAACTGCCCTGGCAATAATGCCACCGTTTCTCGCCGCTCGGGAACCTAAAGATTCGAAACCAAACCCAAAAGCAAGCTTCCCCTCGACATCGCGGAATCCGCACACGGAGGGCGCATTGAAGCCATGGCGGACAACTTGACTGGAACTAGTGGTCTGTAAGGGTCTACTCACAAGCAGAGACGCCACAGCGCCCAATGACACGCTGATGCAAGAAGCAGCCATGTTTCACTCACGAGGCTCGATGCCTCCGCTCTACCTCTAACTCTACCTTTGCATCAAAAACCGCACGAAGTCCACTTCGAAGATCCAAACCCTGTGCCCTCGAAAACAGGTGCTGCTGCTTGTGTCACAGAAGAGATCAATCAGTACGCAATCCGATATGAGTACTGCTACGACAAACGCAAGGCGAGATCCCAGCGCACCAACAAAATTCAAAAACCGAAAGGGTACGAAACTTCATGGACTCTTGGCCACACTCTTCTCAGTGGATAAAGCGAATGGTGAATTTATTCCAAACTCCGTTCTGTCTCGGCACTGGATTATGTTTGAAGTTTGAACTCATCAGTCGAGCCTCGTGAGCAGACAGCAGAAGAAAAAGTTAATGGAGTAGCAGCACCCCACGAATCCTGATATTGACAAGCCTTATCCACTATGGTTTGAAGTCCGATCCAATGGTTGTAAGCCCATCCCGCTAGAGACCAAGATTCATTGGGTCGTTTCTCGGTTTTCATTTCTGACTTTTTCCGTTTGTATTTTCCGTCATATTTGATAACCATCGATCTTATTTCCCTAACCCACTGTCTAGGTTCGGAAATTTGATTTACCAAAGAGTTTAGGGTCGGCATGTCGATAAACCACTGTTTTCATTAGGTTTATTTCTGTATATTGTCGTATATTTTAGTTAAGGAAATTGGCATGCCATAGTTACAGTTGGGTTATCGTTCATAAATTAATATATATCGTTGTTTAGGCTCGATTTCACGTCAACAAATTCACATGCCGGTTATGATCAGTTATGGTTATGCCGGATTGACCATGTGATAATCCACAAGTTAAGTAGAGGGATAAAAACAAAACTTTCATTATAAATGATTGGAATGTTAATATTAAGAAGACATGTATGGTTCGTGTGACATTAGGGGAGTCAAAGTTAAGCAAAAATATTCTTTTTCTTCAGGAGCCAAGACCGTCGTAATTGACATTCGGATATTCAATGCATAAATTATGGCTAATATGTGACCACACAAAGATATAGTGTTTGTGGAGATTTGAGTGAGATTATAAGTTACTTGTATTATTTCGAATTCATAGAATTAAAGTCGTGTTCTAAATGCACCCTAGATCACTATGTGATATCAATGATGCGCACATAATTTTTTCCATCATAATCAAAGTTCAGCTGGCCGGTGAGATTTGGAACCGGTTCTCTTCTTTGAGGTTTGAGTGAGAGTCTTTAGCAAGCTCACAATAGAAATGGCAAGTGGTAGTGAATTCTTCTCATTTGATAAGTTTGTTTAGAATGACATTGTTAGAGATCTCATGGCTCCTAGAGTGGCTGAACCAGCTAAGAAGATATGAATTCTTTTTATTGATAAACATTACAAGAAAATCATGATTTACTTAGAAAACTCGAGAATTTCACTTCATTGCATGGAGGAGGTTGGAAAACCAGAATGACGACAGAAAATATGAAAATGCAAAAGATCGACAAAAGTTGTTGCTTTCACCATCATGACAGCTCCACTTTCTGGTCGTGATGATTTTCCTATGGTCACTGGAGTTGAAAATACGTTTTGAGATATAGTAAGCATGTATAAAAAAACGAGAATGTTGAATTATAGTACATACGAGGGAGTGTCTAAAGTTAAGATGTTAGCTATAATTACTGCTCTGTGTTTAAATTTTCACATGACGGTTCATTGTGAATCACCTTGTGAATTTTCATTTATTCTCATCCCTAAAACTTAGAATTATAGTGCGATTCAAGCTGAACCACGTTGTAAGACATTCGCAACATAAAACATTACATTGACAAAGCGATTTGTAGCGAATCGTCTTGGAGTTTCTCCGTTTCAGAGCGATTATGTGCTAATCTTCCTAAAACAAATCAGTACAATCTACATCGCACTAATCCCAACGCGTTGCAGATGAAACGCGACGCATACAGTCTAGCAAATTCTACACACATTTAACACAATCATTCATCTAGCGAATTCTATCAGCAATAACTTCAGGTGAAATCTCATTATTCGGATACAAAGTACAACATTCATATTCAAATCAACGCATGCATGAACATGAACACTCACTTTTTATGCCTCCTCCAGACTACGATGTGTTGATGTTCTCACCTGCTGGTTTCTTCTTGCAATTTCAACTCATGCTCATGGTTTCACTTTGATTTGCACCGCTCCTCTCATCTCTTCTCTTCTCCTCTCCTTTTCTCCTCTCTTCCCTCTTGAAGTCAAGTATTTTCCTCTCTCTCTTCTCTTTCTCTCCTCTCAAACTCTTCTCTTCAGCATATATATGTTTACTAATCTCTCTCCTCTCTCTCTCCAAAACTTGATCTCAGTTTAGCAAGAAGTCAAGAAATTGCAACATGAACTCAAACAAACTTGATACTTGAATCCATAATCCAACGCACAATATAAATCTCAGACGAAACACTCTAGAAGATACATTTCAAGAGAACACTACAAAAGATGAAGTCTTTATTTACAAGTCTTTATTTTGTATAAAGACTTTACATAGTATCAATAAAATCAAATGCACTTCAAATATCTTCTAGACTTTTTCCTACTCTGGTCATCTCAATGAACCGGGTTGTTTTTATTTTCTTCACCTTCCCTTTTTCTAATAGTGTCATGGACCAACTATGGTATTAAAACAAGATCTTGGGAAAAATATTTTTCCAAATTTTCTGCTAACACAGTTCTGACAATAGTACCGAGTAGATCTCGTCGAGCAGATCAAATGTGATTTCTAAATCATCGTAAACGGAGCAAATACTAAGAAGTTACGGCAATTTTATACTTATGATTTTAGAATAATAACAACAAGTTGTTATTATAAGAACACCCCAAGGTGAAGCAACATGAGGATGAAGCGACTGATGCCCCAAGACTGAGCGACCATGGTGCAACAACTCGACCATGTAAATAAAAACTTATTATTTAGTGGATGTCCAAGATGGAACGACATAGGGGTGAAGCTATCGACGTTTTGAGATAGAGCGACTAGGTGGAAAGATTCGAACATGATAAATAATGACATGTTGTTATTTATAATGCAGTATACGATGGAGTGGACTAGGATGAAGCGACCGGTTTCATAAGCTGGAGAGACAACATGAGAATAAGAGTACGGGAATTACAACAGGTTTGTTATTTATAATAGATAATAACAACTTGTTGTTATTTCATAAACACATAAGATATGTGTCGATGAGCAAAAAGGGGTTCTCTTATTCTTTTCTGGGTGGATTTTTTACAGCAGGTCAGCTTGGGTGGATTTTGGAGAGACGTACGCATTGTGACTAACAGTGCTAAGGGGTTAGCTTGAACTTTTTAGCTAGCGGTGGAAGTTTTGGGAGATTAGTGAGTCTGATGCAAGCGCGAAAGGTGTCATCAGATTTAAATTTGTGCAAGCTACTAATTGAGTCAAAACGTTCGTGTAGAGATTGGTCGAGGATTGACATTTGGATGAAATTAAGACATAGAGAGGAGGAGTTAGTGCTTCAGTTACATGTGAAATAAGTTGCATCATTAGGGCTGTTTCGAAGTCCAAACTTGTTGTCTTTGGATCCATCGATATCAGAACATCGAATTGTACAAGAAATTGAAGACGAGATGAGTTTTCATTGAGTGGTTTGCAAGATGTGAAGGATATCGGCTCACAGGGAGACGTTTATGTCATATTTATACGATTTGATGTTGGGTTGTTTTTCGCGATTGATAAACCAATCTCGTCAATCTTGGTGTTTACGCAATCATAGATACATCATCTATGTAAAGGAGAAGACAGTATGTGGATTCAATTGTTGATTTGAGTGTGGTGAGTGAATTTGGGTTGAATGTGGGCAATTTATGTCATTTTTTTGTAACATGTTATCAAATTTGTTGGGTGGTTTCGCGAGAGGACTCTAAACGATTTGTTTGGAATCTCGTTGGACCCAAGGTAGTCAAATCTACCTACCAGGAAAGATGAATCTCATATCAGTGATTTTTTTATCAAGGTGTGCATATTTAGATTACAAATAGGAGATTTTGAGATTCTGGAAACTTGCTATCAAAAATTTACATATCTCGAATGCTAGAGGTCTTATCTTAAGATTCTTGGAGCATACGCAGTCAAGAAGAAAGACCCTACAGTTTTTATGAAGATCGTTTCGTTATGCAATCTTGCTTCGACTTTCGCGTCAGGTGCCATCGATCTTCAAACCAGAAGTTGGAATCCGCTTCGGGGTCGAGCTCCTCTCTTGTCCCAGAAATCTGCTTGATTGAAGCTATCTGAAATGTATTCGTTCAGTTCGATTTGAAGATTTGGTCATGTGAGTTGGGATTCGGGTCAGTGAGAATTTATGGATCTAGAGGGCTGCGACAGCGTATGAGTCACTAGGACGCAACTTGGAGATGGAGAGGAGATGCAACCGAGATAGAAAGGACTGGATGGAGTTATTAGTGCTCTAGAATTAGGTTTCCATTTAAAAACATAGAGAGCAGGAATCGTGAAAATGACGGATCCTGCTCAGTCTACGACGGCAACGACCGACGACGATCCTGTTGCCAAGGCGTTACAATCTCTCTTTGTCAGCTTCGCTAGAGTTGTGCAGGGCGAACTCCATGTAAGCTTGTTGACATGCCTGTCAATCGAATTCGTAAATTGCACGGCCGACTTCTCATTCTCCGTCCCTCGTTCATTCAAAAGTCTTTTGTGTTGTCATCTCAGCTGGTGGTGTGGCCAGAGATATGAGTCCGACGTAGAAGTTCTCCACTTTCGAACTTAGAAAAGATTTAAATAGTCTCCAAATTCTTCACTGTGCTTTTACAGAAACTCTCTGTCCGGACGCGCTACTTGTCACCTGAAAGAACCCAAATTATGTGAAGAACATTCTTCAGTATCAATGTCGGCAGTGTCTCCTTATCGGTTTTTATTTGGTGAGATTGAATACAGAGGGCGTTGATTTACCGTGTAGGTTCTTAGAGGTGTGATCTCCTGGTTTCTTGTTAAGTTCTGACCCTATCAGCTGTCGACGCAGTGTTCGAACAACGAGTATGATCTTCTGAAGAACATGAACCTGAGGGCAGCTGCAGAGTACGACAATTTCGGAGACTTTGCCTCGGGATTGAGTTCTTTTGTGACGAGATTGAAACTGAAAAATGACCATTTCAATCAGTACCTGCAAGATGTGGAGGTGATTGACAAACAAGTGACTGAGCTAGAAGCTCTTGTATCTACCCTCGATAACTACACAAGCACTCTTCATGCGCAGATCAAGGTAGCTCACGCTGCTGCCAAAAGGCCTAGCGGTCACTTCTGAGTCCTACAATCTGGCAGTGTGCAATCAGAATCAGAAGCAGCTCTCACGAGTGGTTTGCTGAAACTGATCCTGGTCGGGTCAAGTGCTCAGTATCATTGCGTCTCAAGATGTGAGGTCCGCAAGAAGAGGAGAGTATGACGAGATCTTTGTATAGGACTGATGTAGACGGGAAGCCCGTGAAGGCTTGACTGATAGCAGATAGATGATAAAATCGTAATGCTGCAGAAGTTGCAGAAACAACCAGAGACAAAGTGCAAGCCCGGATGGTTGTTGCGTCTTGCTTTCAAGATTGGATGTTTTGCATGTAATTTCAGAGGACAGGAATGCTTAAGGACAAAGATTTCGTTGTCATCACTTCTCTCTGTGCATTAGGGATAGGTGAGTTCGGTAGGAGCGGGGTTAGGCAAGTGGTGGTTACGGTGGTGACGGAGATTACGACATTCTGATTGAGGAGTGTGTTATCGAGATTCTCTCATCACGGAGTTCTCGGGAGGTTCTGGTGAGGACTTCTCGGACAGTGGACATACACGGAGTGGGGTGAGGTACCGACTACATACACCCTTGTCGTCAGTTGTTCCAGAAGACGAGTCAGATGCAGACATCACATTTTCTGGTGGTGAGTCTAGTGTCGTCACACCGTTGTTGTGGGACATGGACGAGATCTATGGGACCACGAAGGGGCCTCGACATTACTCGGATACAGTTGGTATCATTGAGCTGGATGACTTCAATCAGGAGTTCGACAGTTGGTGCGATCTGCAGCAGATGCAGAACCCACAACTGTTTATATCCTTCATGGCGTGGAAGGGTTTGTTCCAACACTTGGAGGGACCGCTGATGGACGATTATCATGAGTTCAGGCGAGATTACAGTGTTGATATCGAGTTGTGGAGACAACATTGGTCTTCCAACTATGTTTCTATCACTACTGGTGCAGTTTCAGGAGGCGTAGTACTTGCGAGTTCGGGTGCCAAAAGCAGTGGTACATCCACAGGTGGCGGAATATCTACTACCAGCGGTGCGTCCACAAGTAGTAGAGCAGGTGGTAGTGTGAGCGGGATACCACCAGGGTTTAACTCTGTGGTTCAGTTCTTCCAATGTTTGAGGAATAACTATCAGGGTGTGCGGATCGATAAGTTGAGGAGTCTGTAGGAGTTCCAGCGAAAGACTAGAGAGAGCTTACGTTAGGCGTTTACTCGCATGAGGCGGTTGATCAGCGTTACCCAAGTGGTGACGGAAGCACAAGCAGTCCAGTTCTGGTATGGGATACTAGACCGAGAGCTGCGTAGGAGAGTTAGAAATGCTACTTTCCTTAGAGATACCTCTTTGACGTTGACGGTTGTCTTTGGTCTGGCTGAGCAGATTGAGCTCAACATGGTGGAGGAGAAGGTGGTGGTTGCTGGGTTCAGCAAGGAGACAACACAGGGAGCGACCACCTCTTCTCGAGGATCACAGGCTACGCAACAGCGTGGTGGTGGTGGTGATAAGGATCGTGCGGAGCAGTCACGATCTCAGGGAGGTGTTAGAGGATCTAGTGGGCAGAAGCCCATGCCGTCCTTCTCTAGTCAGCAGCAAGCGGGTCCTTGTTGGACGTGTGATGGTCCTCATCAGCAAAAGGACTGTCCACAGAGGAGAGGTGGTTATGAGACGTCAGAGACGTCTCAAGCAGTACCTAGGCAATGTGAGCATTGCAGACGACTTGATCACAGTAGTGACCGTTGTTTTGATCTCCATCCCGAGTTGTGGCAAGGGAAGACTGATCATGGACGAGGCGGAGGAGCTCACGGAGGCCGTGGTGGTCGAGCTGGAGATAGAGGTCCAGCACTTGGGAGAAGACCGGTCGGTCCACCGCCTGTTACGACATCAGAAGCAGGTATGGCTGCTCGGATTGAGCAGTTGGAGCAAAGAATAGCTAGTATGGCTATGGCTCAGCGGAGATCAGGTGGAACAGAGACTTCCATGTCTTATGGAAGAGAAGGAGGTGACTTCGACTTCATGGCTGGCGTGGCGCAGATTGAGGCATCTGCGGCAGTGACTAGAGGTGCAGTACGTGTCTCTGAGTCACGAGGTGCGTCAGTGGAGTTGGATCTACAACGCGGGGAGGCTGGTAGACAGGCCAGGCTTCTCCAGTCGTTCATGTTATCAGAGGCGTTGAGGACCACATCTATGGTCAAAACGGCTTACCGCTGGTGCAGTAGAGCTGGAGGCATCGACATCCAGGAGTGGGTGTGATGTGAGTCCACTCTCGATGTCTGTGGATGCGACGTCGAACTCGATGTTGGAGACGGCTACAGCAGTTTTGCGAGCCCCACTATTTTCAGCCACGGATATGAAAGTAGTGGGAGTCAGCTTAGCTCCAGTGTTCCAGCTGGCGGTCATGCTCAGTGAGGGCGAGCATGTTGTTACCTCTAGTGCGGAGGTGGTTCAGCGAGAGACGGTAGATGTGTCCATGGAGTCAAGGATCAGGACAGCTACCAGTGGTACTTGGCAAGCGGCGACTGCCAGGTTAGATGAGTTACCAGCTAGGCCGACGATTGACCATGCTGGTTTGGCACAAGGTGTGGTGTTGTTGGACAACAGAAGTGGTATTTTTTGTTTGGTGGCACCTTCCGGGAAGGTGTATCGACACAGAAGGTCTTGTTAGACTCTGGAGCCCAACCGTTGATGTTGAGGAAGGCTGCGTGTATTGGTTTGGGTCTGAAGAAGTCCGAGGTGGAGAAATGTCTATTCCGGTTGCAGACATCTCTAGGGGGATCAAAGGGTACAGCTCTACACATGACACGCGAGATGTTGACAGTGAGAGTTCGACCAGATCATCCCACGGATGACTCCATGGTGAGGACCAAGGCCATCGTTACAGCCGCAGAGTCTTATGATGTATTAGTTGGAGGTGTTGTGTTATACCCTATGGAGTTCGTGATCGACTATTGGACAGAGACAGCATCTTACAGACCAGGTTGGCAGTCCGGTGAGAGACGAGTGAGCCGCTTACCAATGCGGTTCATTGCTAAGATTGAGACGACGGAGTCTACCCCAGGGACGATGGCATCCGTTGCAGGGTTCAGTTCGATCATCACTTGGTCGAGTGAGTTGTTGGAGGACAATGTCCATGCGGAGGATACTCTAGTCTTTGAGGAGGTGGAGGACATGCTTAGCATGTCTACATTAGTACCATCTGCCTTGGATGTTCCACTCAGGAGTTCGAGTGGATAGTTGCAGCAGTATGCTGATCAGTTGGTGCAATAGGCTTGGAGTGAAGCCTTTGTACCACCAGTAGAGGAACAAAGGGGTGTTCCTGCTACTGACCCTGTGACCTTATCATCGTTGGATACGACTCCCATTGTGTGGCAGTATCCAGAGAAGGGTGTATGTGTGCTGGAGCTGTTTGGGGAGATCAGCACAGGTTTGACTGCAGTATTGCAAGCAAGCATACAAGTACATCGATGCTTGTATGTGGAGAGAGATGAGATTGCGAGACGCATCTCATTGCAACATGTGGCACGTTTGGTGCAGAGATATCATGAGTTGTTGCCCATATCAGCTGTTAGAGGATACCAGCAAGCATTACCGTCATATATTTTGCTGCTGGGGGCGCAGGATCTTACGTTTATTGACACCATTCACTTGGTGATAGCCGGATGGTCATGTCAAGGTCACACGCGTGCTGGGAGAGGTCAGGGTTTACATGAACCGCAATCTAGGATGTTCTGGGAGATGTTACGGATCTTACGACATCTCCAGATGCATCAGGTGGATTCTCCAACGTACATCTTGGAGAACGTTCCTTTGTTGGATGATGCTCGTACACAGATGATGGCAAGTGTGCACCAAGTGCGGTCTTGGGTTGGACCAGCAGTGTTGTTGGATGCAGCGAGAGTAAGATCTCGTGCACATCGTCCACGGTTGTGGTGGACGAACTTGTTACCGTGAGAGGTGCTTAAGCGCGCACACGATGGAGTGAGACGACCAGCGCATCTCACGATTGATAGCATCTTGGATGCAGGACGACGATCTCAAGTAGTGAGAGTCGTCGATAGGTCACCCATGGCAGTGGTGAACCTAGTGGGACGGCCCATGGTAGCGTTACCCACTTTGGTAAGCTTTCTAGCGTCACATGCTTACAGAGATGGAGGACTTGGGCTTGTGTGAGATGCTCAATTACGGTAGTTGATGGAGCCCAATGCCGATGAGAGAGAGCAAGCAATGGATTTCGTTACGGGTACGACGGCAGTAGCTTCGGTGTCGGAGGCTTCACATCGTCAAGTATTGGATCAAGCAATGGACTTATATTGCTTGACATGGATTGTTAGCCTTGGATTGGCTGAGCAGCGTCGGATGCGATCGACGGGTGTTACTGCTCGGACACTTTTGAGCTCTTTGCTTATCGAGTCGGTGGAGGTAAAGACTGGGGACGAAGCGTATGGAGTTCGTCATCCTTGGACATCATGGGATGTCGTAGGAGAAAGTGTGGAGCTTGCAGCTAGAACTGCAGAAGTTTTACGCACAATAGCGATGGAGGTTGTTGATGGTGAGCAGAAGGAAACTGCTCCAGAGGCTGCAAGATAGCAGTCAACGACTTCGTCTTCTATCTCTAGCATGGTGACAAAGGATACTTGGAAGTCGGAGATTGGACCCAAGCTTATAAGAGAGGAGAGACGAAGAGTTCAAAGATTCCTGAAGAGCTACATGAATTGTTTTACCTTCAGTATGAAGGATTTGGGTACCTTGAAGGAACCTGGTATACGGATCGACTTGGCTAATGAGGCACCAATCTTTTGACGTCCTTACAGGTACAGTGATATGGAGAGAGCCTTAATCCAGAGTAGGACTCAAGACTTGTTGGAGGTTGGATTGGTGGAGATGTCGCATGGAGAGTATGCATCTACCACAGTTATGTCAGCCAAGAAAGATATGTATGGCAACTACACGGATAGACGGATGTGTGGGGACTACCGTCTTATCAATCGGCAGACGAAGTCCGATAAGTATACCATGCCGACACTTGAGGAGATCTTTGATGCAGTGGGGCATGTGAAGGTCTTCAGTACTTTGGATCTTCGAGCAAGGTATCATCAGTTGTCAATGAGAGAATAAGATAAGTCCAAGACAGCATTCAGAGGAATTGACTCTCACGGTAAGGATTGTTTGTATCAGTGGCGGTTCTTATCATTTGGGTTGAAGAACGCCCCTGCTGAGTTCTAGAGGGTGATGGACAGGATCCTAGCTGGATTGGATTTTGTCAGATGCTATATTGACGACATCTTAGTCCGTAGTGCTACTGTGGAGGAGCACGAGAGACACTTACGAGATGTGGTCGAGCAGTTGAGAGCTCATGGGTTGAAGTTACACCTTGAGAAGTGTAAGTTCTTCCAGGAGTTGGTAGAGTATCTGGGCCGCACCATCTATCCAAGTGGGTTGGGTGTTCAACAGACGAAGGTTGAGACTATTGCACGTATCTCACGTCCCACATATGTGAGTCGAGTTCGAGCATTTGTTGGTTTGGTGAAGTTTTATCGTCGATACGTGAAAGGATTTAGTGCAATTGCGAAGTCGTTGACCAACCTGATGGAGGTGGACCAAGAGTGACAGTGGGGAGATGAGCAGGAGCGAGCTTCCGTAGAGCTCAAGGATAGGTTGACATCTGCTCCCATCTTGAGGAGACCCGTTAGAAGGCGTCCTTTCCAACTGCACACCGATTGGAGTATGTTGAGACTTGGAGCAGTGCTGACTCAGCATGATGATGAGAAAAAGGAGTTCGTGGTGGCGTATGCCAGTCGCTCCAACAATTCAGCGGAGGCGAGGTTTAGTTCGTATGAGGGAGAGTATTTGACGGCAGTGTGGGCTGTTGCTCACTTTCAATTTTATATGTTTGGGAACCCCTTTACTCTCATCACTGATCACTAGCCGCTCAAGTGGTTGATTGAGTCCGACAAGCTTACAAAGAAGTTTGCACGATAGGCTCTGATCTTACATGAGTATGACTTCCAGGTAGTACGTAGATCTGGAGTTGCAAACCTAGATGCCGATGGATTGAGTCGTAACCCATGCACGAGTCAGCAAGATCAGACTAGGTCTCGATGGCATGACGAGATTGATGAGGAGATAGTGCCAAGATGGCATGCATCTACTTTTCTTTGTGTGTTGACCATGAACTCTAATATGGAGGGCCAAGTCGTATTTTTCTCTAGTCAAAGAGTAGATGATGAGTCTCCCGTCCTGAGGGTGGAGATGGTGTATCAGACCAGCGAGATATCCATGACAATGCAACTGTAATGGAGTATCTACGTACTGGTATGGTGGTAAGCACAGTAAGTACCAAGGAGCGAGATCGTGTCTTTCAACGAGCGAAGAGATTTTGACGAGAATGACGACATGTACTTCGAGTGTGAGATGATGACAGAGTACGAATAGTATCACATCCAGCTCAGAGGGCACAGTTAGTACGACACGCCCATGAGGAGTTGGGGCATTTTGGAGTGAAGCATACGCATAGCTTACTCCAAGGACAGTATTGGTGGCGTGGTATGCACGTCGATGTGCAACAATTTGTCGCACGATGTGTGGTTTGTGATCGAGTACGAGCATCGTTTAATGCTCCTACTCCACAGTTACACCTCTTACCGATTATGGGGTTGGGTTACCGTTGGAGTTTGGATTTTACGAGATCCTCACCGTTGACCGTACGTCACCACCGGTATGTGTTGGTGATGGTGGAGCACTTCTCCAAGTGGATTGAGTTTGTGACATTACCGGACAAGGCGAGTGAAGGGGCAGCGTATGCGTTCTTAATCTAGTGCTGAGTCGTTTTGGAGCACCAGCTGAAGTGCTGACAGACCAAGGTACAGAGTTCCTTAGTGAGTTTTAGGCCTTGTGTGATTAGGCGCTGATTGATCATCGGACTACATCTCGAGATCATCCTGAGGCGGATGGTTTGGCGGAGAGGGTAGTTCAGACGGTGAAGAGAGGATTGCGCAAGTATGGCTTGCAGAAGGACCACTTGGGAGACTGAGATGTGCAGTTATCATGGTTGGCTATGGGTTACCGTTTCAGCCGACAAGCGTCTTTGGCTTCCTTCTCACCGTATTTCCTATTGTGTGACCGAGATCCATATCTACCTTCGGCCATTCGTCGTGATTCTGCTGAGGTGCCGAATCTTGATGACCCGGATATGTGGGTGACCGCATGTTCTCAACGAACAGAGATATTTTGCAGAGTTATACCTATGGCTTTTGAGAACCTAGCGATTTCTCAGCATAGAGACATGTTGCGATATGCGACTATTCGAGGAGGAGGTTACCGTCCATCGATTCGCAGGTTTCATCCTGGCGATTACATCTATCTATAGCAGACTGCACCGATGACATTGGACGTGATCGCAAGGCGCACTATTTTACGAGTGCGTGAGGTGTTACCTTCTGGAATACTCATGTTAGAGGGCCGTGATGGTGTTGTTTGGAAGGACCATGTGCGTAATTGCACGTCATGTCATCTTCTCAACATCGATAGTACCGTTGGTCCAAGCTTAGCAGTTGTACGGATGGACTTGAGGTGTATGTTATGTGGGTCTGCTGGTGGAGCAGCCCGTATGTTGGTGTGTGATGGTTGTTCTAGAGATTGGCACATGTCATGTTTGACTCCACCTCTCAGTGTCGTTCCTACTGGACGGTGGGTTTGTCCTCATGTATATAGCGGAGATAGTCGATTAGATCTTTATGTGGTATGGATTGCAGACAGGTGACTAACGATAGGGCGATGTAGCACCCGGTCTCTTGATCCTGACACACATGAATGTGTATATCACGTAGTTGGGATATGGAGCTATTTGGAGTTATAGGGACCTAACCGTCAGTTAAAGGATTATTGTGATACATTTGTATGTGTGTATGACATCGCTCATGTGTTATGTGTATGTGTAGTGTACCTCAGCGATGTATGTTGTGTAGCAATGTGTATGCGCACGACAGCTGTCATGTCAGTTTGGGCACCTCGGTTAGGTTGGCAGAGTGCGGAGTGCAGAGTGACGAATCTCGGTAAGGTCGTTAGTGCCGTTAGGACGAGTTGGTGGGAGAGCCCACTAGGGATATACTTCGCAAATAGGGCTTGGAAGTCTTAGTTCTTCAAGTTGAGTCTTCAAGCTCCATGCTATTGTGGATATCTAGTTGAGTGTAACCCGGATTCTCTTCGTGCTTAGAGTAGGTTTGGCTTGACCGATTGTGAGTAATCTTTGTTGTAGTGTTGGAGATGATAATTTCTCTGTTCAAATTATTGTGATACATTTGTGTGTGTGTATGACATCGCCCATGTGTATCTGTAGTGCACCTCTGACAGCGATGTATGTTGTGTAGCGATGTGTATGCATCCGACAGAGACAAGAAAGAGAAACAACCACGATAACAAGTTTCACAAGATATACCAACTCTCAATTTTAATTTAGTTTTTATCAGTTTTCTAATAAACTGATATCTAATATGATAGAGTAAATCATGTTTCGTTTTTCTTTTCCACTTAGTTTTTCTACTATCTTTACAAGTAATTCCTTTGTCAACCTCATCTTTTTTGGTTTTGTCGTATGGAATGACGTGGCGAAGTATATAAATAAGCGTATATAACGTAAATCCAAGCACAAAACCATTTCTTATACACTCAATAGTTTATATTTAAAACTAAATATAATGTGTATTTCTGAAATTTTTTGATCTTGCTTTTCTTGATAACTGATGTACAATTTAACTCCAATCATTCTTCTTCCATCACATGATAAAGATAAAGATGTAGCAATAATTCCTTAATATTTGAATCTATTATATTTCTTATTGTCTATTATCCTCAAATTGCGGACATGTTTAAGTTCATATTTATAGAAAATATACAATATTGTACTCTATTTGACATCCTCTATGGAGCTCCTCTTAACATCCAACTAGAAACGTAAACAGAAGATTTTAGTTAGGAGTCTCTCAAATGTAGATAATCACCAAACGACTTCGGTTCATTTCAAATTATGACGATATCTTCTTTCAACACAAAAAGCGTCATCCCTGCATATTCACTTCTAATTTATTACCTAACCCTTCTGTTGGGACGAAAGAGTTACTAGGTAATAAATCAAAACTGCAAAGAAAATGTGATTTGTTTGGGATAAGTCTCCAGTATATGTAGTTTTGAGAGTATTTATTGTTTGTCAAATTTATAGTTTGATATATAGTTATATACTGATAAACTAATATTAAATTCTTAAAAAACGACATAATAATGATATAAATAACTAGTGATATTAGTTTGTCAGTATTTATTTTATTAATCTCCTTCGGTTGTCCTCTGACATGTATGCATCATTCTTATTGTTATTTTCGTTTGTGAAACTCATGCATTTTATTAACATATATAGGACAAGAGAAGAGCCTATGGTGATTACTTTGTCCTAGCAGAGAGTTCTTCAGCTGGTTGTTATCCGTCAAATGCAACCGGATGGTTAAGCATTAACTGTGAGTTAGCTATTTGTTGTAACAAGTTTGTGAATTAGATTGTTTTTGTACGATGTTTATCGAGTAAGGATCATCTTAGTATATTTCTGTTCAGTACATGATAATTTAGTAGAGTGATCACAAGTAAAAGGGGAAAGGTATCAAAGCGTTGATGATTTCCACTTTTTTGTTAGAGAATAGTCTCGTAACAAGAGTCCTACAAGTTTATATATTCATCAACCTAATTCGATAGAGTTATCCATTCATTATCATTACCATTTTTATATGACACAGTAGCATTTTGATCAATATTTTACTTGCAACCTGCAACTACCATACCAGAGCCTGAAACTTATATCTCTCAAGTTTCCAAAAGGATTGATTCCTACCGTATCACATGAGGGTACATTGACCCTGGAAACTGTCATTTAATTCTCGGCGTGCATTGAATTTTTTTTTCTCTTTTTGCATATACACTCGTCATACTTTTTAATGTATCACACACCACATCATGATATTTCAAAATACATAGCACATTGAAAATATGTGAGCTCAAGAGAACTGGAAGTATATTTTCAATGCGAACGTAGCATTAGATGGATATTGGATATATACCAGAGTGTCACTAGAGTGGATTTAGCGCAGAGAAAAATAACAATGAATTTAATTCGTGTATACATAATGACGATATTTTAAGAAAATTATACATTTATTCAAATGTTTGTTACCAACTTGAATGTACACTGTATTCAAAATACAATGATTGATTAAGTGCCATAATTGATTCTGGAGGTACTGAATTTGAAGTGAGTTGAAGGTATGATTTGAAATTAATTTAGGGTATGGAACAACAAATGCTTACTTGCAAGAATAGTGATGGAAGGTCACGTTGAAAACATGATATTTTAATAAATTACGAATCAAAATGGTTATGTTCTGCTTAGAACCGCACAAATTTTTATCTATAATCAACTGAGTGAAAAGAGTGAATGATTAAAATATTGTAATCTTTCTTCTTCCTTCCACTTCCACTTCCTTCCTTTCATCAGAGTTAAATCAGCCAACATTCTAAACATATGTTTCATTATCTTCTCCAAGATAAAATAGCTTCATGCAACTATTTTATCCAAATGTTTTTCCTTTCACCGTTTTCTACTTCTTTTAACAGGCATATTTGGGAACATATCTGCTTCTAAGCTTCCCATGTGCTAAAACAATAGTCATGATGGGACACCTATAATCACTGCTCGTAAATAGAAAATGTTGTTACATTACCACCATGTTTCATTACCACCACCATTCATTATGTGCTGATCATAATATATATGCACAAAGTTGCACGGAAAAATACATGCGTGGACTGAACCTTGACTACAGTTGTAAGATGGAAAGAGAAATGTTTTATGTTTTCTCCACTTCCCAGTGCATTATATATTCACCTCGTCCCACTTCTGATGGAGGAGGTAAATATGCAAAGTTTTAGTTTATTATCGAATATATTTCTTGGGAAGATTTAAGTAATAAATTAACTAACTTGTTAAATTAACGTTTATTTACTAGTAGCCTTTCTCAGTTATACTCTCAAAGCGTTTTTGTCTTCACTTTCCTTGTAGGTTATGTCTGGACTGCACCGCAACTCTAGGTGCAATTAATATTTAATATCTATAATTAAATTTGATTGTTCCTGTCAACTTAGACTAAAATTTCCACTTAACACTGATATCTTTTCCGATAACAGCAAACGGGCAAGAGTTCCCCGGAAGTTCATTCTCCACTCCCCAACGCATAAATGTGAAAAGTAATTATAGTTCATTGCATTTTAGGGTTAAGGAATGTGAAATAGAAGTAAAAACCGAGAAACAAAATTTCAGATCCATGTGGTTTCCTTCCTCGTCCTCTTCCTTGTACCGTCAGATTTGTATGAGATGTAAATATACGGTAACTTTGTACATACGTACCTAGATTAGAAGAGTAGATCAGGGCAGAGCAGTGAAACTGATATACAAAGCTTTCCTTATACAAACTGAATATAAATATTCAATTAGATATTTTTGGTTGGTTAAAAGGTAAATGTTGTTACCTGTCCCTTGGGGTCTTCGCGGACTATGGGACTGTCCATGTGAGTCGATCACAGCGGAACTCGGACCAGAAGCTTCACTAAAAGTTTGTAAGCGCATGCATTTTCAACCTTGTCCGCAAGCGATTGAATCCATTACTTTTCTCTCAAAGGACTATAAGCTAAACCACTTGGGACAGGAGGAAGCTGGTTAATGTTGGGACTCAATTTTTTATCAATTTTTCCAAGCCTCTTTTCGCTGTGGAGTTGTTTATGAAATATTCAAATAATTATATCACTTCACAAATATGGTGGTAAGCGATTCATGGCTCTATACAAAACTGCTGGTTTCCTTCTGGACGTAAGAGAATGGGAAGATAGCTCTAACACGCCCTAATGAGCCCTAATGAGGACATTTCCTCCCACTAATGGCATTTGTTCACTTCTCTTGGAAGGCCCAGAAGCATGCACACTAATTAACTCTCTCGCACATTTCATCCTCTCCGTTGCAGAACAGTTTAAATTTATGACCAATTTAAGAAAGATGTGGTCATATCAGGAAGGGTTTGGTGATAAATAAGACAGATGAATAAAAGAAATTCTCCATAAAGTCAGTATGTAACTCGTTTTATGCTCCAGACTCTACGTCACCGCACCCTTATATTATGTACAATTTTATGAGTCTTTTTGTAACATGTCATCTTGATGTGTAGTGGGAGAAGAAAACTCTACTATAAACATTTATCTATCACTCCAGCTTCTAGTCTTGCATTCCTTTGCTATAATTCTTTAAATAGAATTATATTCTACAAATAATATCAGTCAGCTCAAATAATTCATCTGTCTACTTCTCCTCTGTTAATACTTATCACAAAATAATAGAAATCTGTTTCTGTATTTTCTTGACACAACCGTTTCAGATACCATCCGTTTGGCATATTTTCCCTCCCATGGGGTCAGTTTCCCAAATCTTTCAGGATGCTGCTGCCCTTGTACACGGACTGAAGCTACACTCACATGGCCTTTTATCGGCGGAATTTTTGCGGAATGCGGACACCTACGGACAGTTCCGTAACCGAAAGTGTCCGGAGAACTGATCACCCGTCTCCGTAGAAACGATTTTATGTCCGTGAGGAAAACCGGAGAAATTCTGCGGAATAGGAAAACGTGGCAAAAACGCCGGTTCATCTCCCTGTATACAGAGTCGTCAACGCGTAATTGCATGTTGGCGGGTCATCTTTTGAATTTATGTACCTGTTACATTCGGTTCATAATCAAATATTAACCGACACAATCCGGTAACTCTAAAAACACAACGTTCTGCGGACATCCATCGTTTTTTTCCGTAGCTCTCCGGATTCCGGAGAACGTACCCCATGTGAGTGCAGCCTGAGCACTCGCGGCTAGAACGACGCTACAAAAAGGTTGACCTAATTTGTCACCACGGTCAGACGGCTTTGAGCCTAACCGCGTACCAACGCAACCGTGTCACGGTTCATGAATGCCGGAGTTGCAACTTGCAACCAGACAGCCTTCGAGTTTCGATGATCCGGCATCCGAGTCGTCGGTTTACAAGTTTGAAGTCTGGTCTTTTAGGGTTTTGAGTCCTATATGAGCTAGGTCTCTTTCGTGGGCTGAACACGAGCATTCTTCTCTTGTATCTGTACACGCGAGGGTTCGGAGAGATGTCAATCGACAGTTCTGTCTGGTGGTTGGTAGTGTGTTTTGACATGTTAGGACCGTTGTAGGTTGATGTCCAGTGGTCTGATATCCTGGTGGGAGTCTGCGAGACCGATTTCTCATGGTTCGTGCATCTCGCACCCGTGTAGATTGAGAATGAAGGAATGATATTTGCATCCGATGTAGCACCTGTGTATTGTCTTTTCTCGTTGGGAGAAAGTTAAGGAAATCTGATAGCTGAATCGTGAATGAGGCAACATTGTCGTGGCTACCGCACTGGAAGCACTTCGTGCCTAAGGGTATGGTATCCTCTTCTTCCCTGTTGCCTATAGTAAACATCTCCGTCTCCCGTCTACTTGTTTTCGTGGGTAGTTGAAAGCGTGGCACACGGGATTCGACCCCCGTGTGTTGGGGATCACATCGAGCAGTAGGACGATATCTGACTATAGCTTGTGGTGTATGTAGTTGCCGCCATCACTTCTTCAATCGTCGTCTAAGTTGACCTTGGGTCGCGGGTTTGGAGAGCGGTATTTCATGTGGACGGTTAGTGTAGATTGCCAAGATTGGAGTTGAGCACTATGATGATATTTTCAACCTTGTTTGAGGGTTTCCCGCTGATGAACAACACCTCCTACTCATTCTGAGTGCTCTAATGCAGCGTAGTTCATAGTTAAAGAGTATTTGCCGGTATCCCCGGCAAATGATGGTAAGTTGAATTAGTCTTTCTGACTATGATGAAAAACATCGCTTAATTCTCTGATGCCAGGGGAGTGTTATCTGACGCAGTGGATCACTGTTTTCAGTTCCGGATAGTTTTGCCTCCCAGTATGACTGTATCTTTGAGGTGAGGATTGTTTGTTCTTTCCGGGACTGTTTAGGTCTGGCCTCTGGGAGGTCTGGTTTTTCTCCCTCTTACAGTGTCTTACCAGGTATAGCGTGGCTGGACACAAGTCTTCGCTTTCATGTTCTTAAATTTGTTGGCCTATATTTATGTTGAGCCAGGTTATAGATCTGATATATTTTACGTCTGCGTGTCGGTCCGGTCTAAATATCGCATGGGTGTCGAGGGGTTTCTTGACACGGGATTGCAATTGATGAGAACCTGATAGGGACAGCAGATCAGATCTTTTCTGCGGATGCTGACACTAAAGATGGGAATCTCTCTGATGCTTACATCCCTTTGTCGCCATCAAATTTAGGGCTCAGGTCAGTGGCTTAAGCGGTAGAGTAAAGGAACAGGACTACATTTTCCAATGCTATACTCGGCATCACTTGCTGCACATGCAATTTGTATGCGTGTATTCCCGGACTGGAGCTTTAGACTTTACCAGCTCATTGCGATGCAGTACGAGCTCGCGGCCGATTGAAGTGATGACACGAAGCGTACGAGAACAAAATTCAGTGAGTGTAACTAAAAACACCAAGATCTACGCTGATCAGTCAGACTGTCTACCCGTACTGCCCAGCATGTCCAATAATAATTCAGGGTCAATGTCCCCTCCTGCAGTCCCTCTGCAGTTGAATTCTCCTGTAAAGTAGGCATCTCGTGGGGCCATCCAGTCTGTAGGTCAATCTATGAAAGCGATATCATAGAAATTCTGTGAGTCAAGATACCCCTGAAGCGGATACAAATTGGTTGGAGGGAGAATAACGATGTGTTGCCAGGCCAGTGATGTAATTCACCCAGAATTTTCATGATCTACATGATGATTTCTGTTAATCACCATCTTTCGGCTGAGGCCTGGCCTGTCCTCTTCTTCCTCAAAAAGTGGGGAATAGATAAATAAGCAGTGATAGAATAACAGAGGCAGTTCAAAAAGTAGCTCAGAAAAAAATGTATCGTTCAGAATGAGATTAAGGAAAGCGGGAAAGTAAGCTGATCTCAACTTCCGCAGCGGCAAGCAGGATGAAGTGCCGCAGCAAGCACCCGAAAACAGCCCATCTAAAGGCCAGGAGACACAATGTTTCTCCGTTGTTCCACAATTGCACAGCGTCGATGCAAAACCTCGACTGTCGCATATTCAGATCAATGTGAGCATCCTTGGGACCGTAGACAAACTAACCTAACTAAAACTGTGTCCCTGAAGTACTCACTCTCGTTCGGTTCAGAGGAATGTGGAGCTGCGAAATAATTCAAATCCCCCGTTTCTGGTCAACTTGGGCAGTTCCTTCCACTCGTATATCATGGTAAGCAAGTTTGCGTCGCCATCATTCCGGGTCTAGCAGAAGACATCAACCCCATGGTAGCCATTCAAGCAAGCGCACATTAGTATTTTCTATCGATCTATTACAACCTTGATTCCATCGGGGTGCTGAATCATATCTCTAGTTAAAGTTTAATTAGAGCGTAACCGTACCTACAGTTTTGCATGTTGAGTTTATGAAACTTTGCGATGAGGGAGCAGTTCGACTATGAGACCATCTCTGTAGGGATGGACAATCTACCGTTTCACGAGACAGGTATGTAGAGCTGACATATTCGCTTCTCAACACGTGGAGCCTTATCTCCAACGTAGGTCAAGAAAGGTCTGTACAAGTGGTCTGAAACTGCAGATGTGCATATGAGAGCTGATCACCGTTTCAGGTTGAGAAACTGATAATTGAAACTGATTATGCTGTTGCTGTTAGACCCTTAGTGTTTAGGTAAGATCATTTCTGCATTTGATGAAGTGTTGTTGGTTAAGTTAAAAGTCATTGATGTTGGATATAATTATCATTTGAATGACCATGACAGACTACTTGAACCATGAAGATTGAAAAGGTAGAATATTGTCACGAGAGAAAAAAGAGAGTTGAAAATTGTTACTAAATTGATAAAGAGTTAGAGACGAGAAAGTTGTTCCAAAGAATGTAGAGTTTGAGAGATACTAGATTTCATCAGTTGTGTAGTCTTTTTCTTTTAGTCGAGAATAGATCTTAAAGTGCACACCATGATACAGTTTAGCATAGGGTTGGAAGCATACATAACTTATGGCAAAATCATCCAACTCTCTGTTTCATATTAGATTTCTATATGGTGAATTTTTTTGTGCATGCATATTCACCTCCTCCAATCATATGGATAGAATTAATTATTACCTAACTTTTACTCTGCGAAGTATGTATATTCATTTCCTCCATAATATGGATAGGATTAATTTATTACTTAACTTTTCCTATACATATTCATCTCCTCCAATCATATATGATGAATTTTTAGGTGTATGTATATTCACCTCCTCCATCACATGGATAGGATTAATTTATTATCTAACTTTTCCTCTGCGAGGTATGTATAATCACCTCCTCCATCATAAAGATATGATTAATTTATTATCTAACTTTTTCTCTGCAAAAGGTTAGGTAATAAAGTAAACTTCAACTTTTTCATTTACTAATGATAAACAGAGACCCTCATATGTACCACGAGGAGAGGGGTTGTCTACCTCCTTATGGTTTATGTCTTCCTCCTTCCGCATTCCTAGATTGATTTAATAATTAACATTATAATATTATTCTTTATATATTTTAATATAATTTTAAAATTAATATTTATATAATTTTCTGATAACAGCAAGCGTGCAAAAGTTCCCGGAAGTTCATCCTGCATGCATATTCTCTAAAGTTTGATTATACATTTTACGAGGAACTTCAAGTTGCAAATGCATCATATGATATTTTCTCTCCAAGATCGTCGCGAATGACGAGAGTAGTCGTCATGTTCGGAATGAAGGCCTGATATTCAGAAGAAGTGGAAGTGCAGCAGGTCCAAACTTCTTTGACCGAGAGGCAACGGAACTCTACAGAAGTAGAAATCCTCGGCCAATCACATTCGAACTAAGGATCAACTATACCATATTTATCCACTGTAATTAACATATATGTACATAGTAGTCAAATTAAACATCAATGAAGAAATTAAATCACTATAATTACTATATATATATATATTACTTAAATTAAACATCAATGAATGAATTAAATCACGCCACTGAAGAGTCTTAGGGTCATGAAACAATCGGTAAAATACTCAAGTATTCTAGCATAATGAGTAGCTATAATCCAAAGAAAACGTTTCAGTTTTGTTCTTCTAATATTAGAAGAACAAACATTACATTATCTTCCTAGAAATAATAATATAATATGTAGATAATATGAACTTCTGGGGAAATTTTGTTTTCTTTTTTATTAGAAAAACATAAATGTTACAGAAATTCTAATATAGTCAATTCTGAAAAAGAAAATCAAATTTATTTACAAGTGCTAAATATTAACGGTTATTAGAATTCAAGGACGGTACAAACATAACTCATAAGAAGAGCACGACTAGACTTGCTTATGAGAGTACAAGTGTGAGACTCTGTAGCAAAGTAAAGTTAATTTAACTAGATAAATTAATTTATCACCTAACTTTTCCTAACGGGAAAAGTTTTCAATGGAGGAGGTGAATATGGACGCTTGAGAAAAACTTATGAAATGAAATTTGGTGTGCTAATCTCAACAAAGCATCCATAAACATATAATGAATCTAAAAAAAAAGTTATCTAATGAATATCAAACAGATGGAAAGATCCCATCAAGCAGAACAAAGAGAAAGAAAAACCAGAAGAGCCCAGCAACCCATACCGCTGAAGGGGAAGAATATCACATACATAAAGTGAATACATGAGTTAGATATATATGAGTTACATGTATAGATCTCTAGAGATTTACTTGACTACATCCTTAATATGTTTCTCGGAATTGATCTCAATTCTCTAAATTTTACATTACTTGATCTCACCTTGGGCTAACAACAACAGTTCAACAGGTTTACCGCCATGTGAAAACACTGTAGTACAAATAAAATATCACATAAGCAGATAATCTGCTATAAAAGAACTTCACACTAAGTGCAAATACATGATTGATGTTTACATGCATGTCTTTCATTCAGATTCAGATGAGAAAGCATTTTGACCTGTTGAACCTGCTATTTCAAGTCAAGGTCAAATAACAAACAGTTAAAAGAGATGTGATAAAAGTAATGTAAAGTTAAGAAGGGTGAAGTCAAGTCAAACAAAAATGCAGTCAAGTAAATTTCTGATAGATACTGTAATTTGCATAGCATACGTATTCCGTTTTCTCTATCAATCGGAACCCAGCTTCCGGTTTCTACCCATAAAAGAATTCACAACCTATTGATTATTTGTTTATTACATTTTTCATCTGAAGATGGGAAAGGGCTCAAATTTAATTTATTAGTTTATTATTTTATAGAATAATAAAATAAAATCAAAATATAGTTAGAAAATTTTGTTAACTATTTGACAGCACTAAGAGATCACATTTCTAAACCTTTTCATAACTCCAAGTCTATCATTTAACAATTATAGATATAATACAGAATTAAGTTTTAACATAAAATTTTGGAATATAATTTACTGATAAGAGAAGAATGAGAACAAAAACTTGATTGCTACATAACATTCCCGAGAGAGAAAACAACAACAACTATTTATAGAAACTGATCGAACATGCTTATATATATATATATATATATATTTATTTATATATATCCAAATACAAACGATGTTTTAATCAACAGCTGCAACGTCCATCACTCCCCAGCCTTAGGACCAGATACCTAAACTTTGAAGGTTTTCCTGACAATTACAATGATTGGCTTTACTTACAAATGTTACTTTCTCGTTGAGATATACTCCCGACACTGTCATTGATGATTTATTTCCGAAATTTACTTTACCCCACCTCTCATACTTTTGTCAGACTTGATCTCACCTTTCTATTATTGCATTATTGGACAGCACCCTTGACTGAAAACAACAGGTTTAGCAAGTTTAGTGCAATACCAAGACACATCATTATTTCAAATAAAATAATTAAATTAACAATTATTAAAAAATAATTTTACATTAACTTTACGTGTTGCTATATTATTAAAGATATATATTATTGAAGATTAACATGCAGTTTTTAAATATGATGATGTTACATTTTGACTCACTAAACGTGTTGTAACAATGTGTTGTTCCCAAATATCTGCAGTCTACAATATCACTTATTTGTTATGGTAGTGATATTCTAGACTTCACTGATCTAACTGGCTAACTGATTATAGATTGTTACACCAATCATTTTGTTATGTTAGTGATATTCTTCACAAACATCGCATCACCAAAACTCTTAAACATGTACCATCTGACAAAAATATTTAATCACAATCGAGAATAATGAAATGAGAAAGGACAAGACTAGAATGCCTGATTTTACTACCGATTACCAGTCAGGGGTGTAATCAAACATATACATAGTTAACAGAGGTGTGATGTGATCAAGGTAAACGAACCTATTAACGGTGTAATCAAGCAAATTTCTGCTCATCCACCTCTTCTCCGATCAGAATTTTCAACTAATGATAACACAACAGAAATAATGGCTGTAGATTGTCAACTCTGGAAGCAGCTGAGAAGAAAACCTAACAAGAAACAACTACGGGAAATGGCTGGTTTGTGTGGAAACTTCCGCCTGCACTGCTCTGAATCATATACCTTAGACAAGCTTATCTAAGGGACTGGTTGATGAGATTGGCTATCGTACAAGGAGATGGAAGTCGTAAATAGATCGTTCTAATTCCGAAGCAGCTAGGAGGTACATCGTAGAAGTCTTCCAACTCCCACCAATTCGCCAAGAAAAACACTGAAGTGAAACAAACTCTCTGCTTATCACCTACAACATATAGCGATTATACTGACAGTCTGATGTCAAGAGTAGTTCAAGCGGGATCACAAGGATGAAGGATATCGGAATGGGAATATGAACAAAATATCGCAATAAACAGTCAAATGGAAGTCGTATTACCAAACCACTCGAATCTGCGTTCCGGTCTAAACAGAAACTTCTCCAGAACGTTACATCCATTCCCGTCTGTTTCTCGTCCTTGCAACCAAGAAAAGACTCGTACACTCATTCCACACGACTTTTTACGTAAAATGAGGAGACGAGGCCTGAAAGATTTAATAAATGGACACGACTCTGGACTTCGCCTTTAAACCTTCCTACCCTAAAGTAATGTGAACAGCAGAGTCCAAGCCAACATCGACGGCAAGACTACCTTCTACACTAATAGGCAACCACTCCTCGGCAGCTGTGCTGCTCCTAACATTCACAGGAGTGTGACACTACACACGCTGTTTACAGCCTCTTGCACGCGTTCATTCCTTTCAAAAGAAAGCTGGACTCATCCACATGGTCTTTTCTCAACTCGGACGATTCTAGTATCTGAATCCTTCATGTTTGAACTGCCAGACTTGGCCAGTACTCGCTCACACGACAAGAACGAGGATGACACTTTCTGCCGTGACATGCTAACTCCGATCTGTTCCTGATTCAAGACTTATGTACAACACGTCGTCATTCAAGGGAAGCTCCTTCATCACGTTCCTTCCCCCCTTTCATATCGGCAAATTCTAGAACATTACTACACTCGAGTTCCCATCTGAGTCTGTTGAAAATCTCCACCACATTCTAAGTGCTAACCAATATACAGCTATCACACTTGTCTTGCAGCACTACGCTGCCTGTACAGATAAGCGTTTTAAAATGACAACGAACAACACGATAAGAGCGATCACCGTGCAGGACTTTACAGTCCTATCAACGAAGTCTGCACCTTCCTCAGCAAAGTTCTTCTTATCGTTGGCTTTGAACATACTGATCAGGCCATTTAGTACATCCATGAACTGGGAGACCTGGCTCTGCCAGAACATATGACAGCGTTCAAAGAAGTTCGGCGTGTCTGGGGACTTTAAATCGTTTGCCTCCTTGGAGACAACGGCTGTCTTGTCAACGAACAAAGCTGAACAGGACAGAACAAAATTCTCGAGTAGTGAGTAGTGCTGAAAGTACCGGATTAGAATATATACAAGATGCACAAACGAACCTACCCTTTTTAGATATCCAGCGCCAAAGGGTGGAACGACAAAACAGCAATGGGTGGCATACGGCAACTTTACTGAATAAAAACCCTAGAGCAGTTGGCAACGAGTTAAGGCTCCGCCTTTGAAATGGTTGGAACCCTTACCCTTCTCTCCCTGCAGCTTGCGCCTGAACTCCTGGATCTCTTTATTCGCCATCACTGCCCCCCAAATATTCGGATCTGTCGCCAGTGAAACCACCATCCCCTGTGTACAGAGAAGTTGTCATTACATGTCAGTTCTTTCCTTCATTACCTGTTGCGCTAAGAGAAAAAGCTTATGAACTACTTTCTTCATAAAGTCGACGCCGCGTACTCATATTCCAAGACCAAAAGGTAACACGGATTAACGAGCTTTATGAGTTCTCACTTCATCAATACCAATCCTTGATGTAGCACGACAAGGAGCTATCTTGAATGCTATGGATCTGCTAAAATTTTCCGAAACACTAGAAGGACAGAGCTCGTCAACGGACCAAATCTGATGTGCGCGGCTGGAGTGGATCAGCAGTAGATAAGAAAGAGACACCATCCTCTCAGACCGGACTAACAACGTAACAAATCCCTGGGGAAGACACAGGACCTACTCCTACCTGAACTTCCGGGTTATTCTCAAACTGGTAAAAAGCTTCCTGGACTGGGCTCCGTCCTCGAGCTTGCAATGCATTCTGGCTAGTGCGAATCGGAGGTGGTTCCATCCAATCTAGCTCGCGCGATGCAGAAACAGGTCTTGAGATTTCTTCTATTTCCTTCTCCTCTATGACATTAGAACCTCCTGACTGCTGAGATCCATCTCCGCCACTCGGCTGCACAGAGACTTCAGCTTGTGCCGCCGCTACCGGTAGAAGGGTGCCCCAGGTCGGAGCCTGCAAATCATCGCAAGCAGGAGCTAGTAGACCTCTGGTCACACAGCACAGCACAGCAACCAATCCAGAATATGCATCAGTCCTGGACTCTTTGCTTGTGCCTGTGCACTCCTTCACTGCTGTCGACAAGCAACCAAAACTGCAACTCAGAACATCTTCTTCATTCACTCTAGCTGAACGGCCTTCGGCAGACTGCACAGCAAATCTATTTTAAGCCCTCTATTAACGCGATTCAGCCCTTCCAATCTCGTCCAATGCTCGAGAACCTGGTAGACTCGTGCCGGTGCTCTTGCACACTGGCGTCCTGTATACAGCCTCCAAAATCGTGCATGTTCTACCGTCCATACGACTAGAACCACCCAAAATTTTATACGCTCAACCATCAAGCCTACATATAACAATTTTCTCTAATCACGTTGACATATCTGCAAAAGCCCACTCTCGGCATTATGCAATTGAGAGAACAGTGAAGGAGTAAGTTCGAGAAGACGAAGCCCAGCCTTTAAACGAGGCACAAGCAAAATGGTGGGTGGATTCGTAACACGTACAAACGAAGCGCGTTTTGCAAATCTGTAGTCGCCTCCTCGACCTCTTGTCGAGACGGAAGTGGACCAAACACAAGGTGATCGATCTTCTCCTCCTCTTCGGCAAACTCCCACTCATCGGAATCCCACATAGACTTCACTCGCTGGCTCACATTTACTCCCTTGGGCGTAGTCTCGGGCGAGCAAGCGCAAGCATGCATCTTCGATGAAGATGCTTGTCTGGCAGCCTGCAAGGATGCATTAAGCTTGCAGAAACTGCATGAGCTTGTGGACGGCGAAGCCGTCCTCACTGCCGGAGACACCGTGGTGGCCAATCTTGCAACCCGACTCCACACCGCACCTCCTCCCATTGTCACCCCTCTCCCAACTACTCACAGAACACTTATCTGCAAACTCCTCCGCTTCCAACGTCCCACTCACAATCAACCCAACGCAAGTTTCCGCCGAGGTGCACGAAAAAGCTTCGGCTAAAGTGAAACACAAGCAACGCTAGACAGAAACCGTGAGAAACAGAGAACCCGAGAAATCGCTGCAGTAAGCCGCTCGCTGGATCGATTTCCAATCAATCGTTTACTCTCAACTTCTCACACAAACCTATCTCGGCAAACCAGCACCGAGTCAAGTCAAAAGGAGAGAAAATCAAATAAAGAGGAAGACAGAGCGAGCGAGTCTAATGGCGTGCACAAGTCCAGTCGCCACAATCGAACTCCTCCATACAAGCGTGTTACCCGACCCAAACTCACAACAAACGGGAATGACAGACGAAGGTGAGGAGAGGAGCAACAAACTGGCAGTCCCGGCAGAACACTATCAAGCTATCGATGAATTCGGGAATTCCGGGCGCCATTCAAATATCTCGGATACTTTCTGCACGAGCTTGTCCTTCTCCCCGTCTCAACTTTTACATGCATGAACTTTTTCCCGTCCCTCTCGAAGGTCCTTCCTTCTTTCTCTCCCCCGTCTGTTTGTGTCTGTCCCTCCCGGCGGGAGAAATCCGATAAAAGTGCCGTCGAAGCCGGCAAACACACAGCTGTGACAGTTACTGCAAAGTTGAGGTAACTGCGGAGTAAGTCTCTGGGGCACAAGAGTCCTAGATTTACAGTACTGTCCGTATCCGCCAGCCTACGAGGGAACATGCGCATGGATAATTCGCTTTTTACGGCACGTTCATCACAGAACAGTCCTTTTCTATTTATCTTTATTTTTAATTCTTATTTTATGTTTTCGAACAGTTTTAACTTACAAATTACTACTAGCGTATGTACGTGCGCTGTACACCACATGGATGTAACCGTCGTTATAAAGTAATAAAGTTAAAGTCTCGATGTCGGAGATAAGTAAAAGCACGAAGGTATAAATGAATACTGATAGCGGGGTGTTCTGCCCTTCGGGGTGTAGTTGCTTGGCCCTTCGGGTCTTTCTTTTCCTTGTAAGGCTTGATGGGTTATTTCCATCCGTTTGTTATTCATTAGGTGGCGTGATTTTCTTTTAATAAATAAATAAATTTCAATTTTTATAAATTTAAATTTAACCTTGTATCAGTTTCTTTTTTATTACGTTCTACTTGGATCTGAAAGTTTTCTCATGTTGACATTGTTTATTACTGCCACTCAAACCTTTTCCCATATCGGAATTTACAGAGTCCAGATGAGGAGACGTAAGTGTGAATTGTATGGATCACAAAACGAGTGTGTTAATTTGATTCAGTTTCTTCTTGCGGCATTCAAGAGATAGTTGTTTACAGATATACAGTAATTATGTGGAGTGACTGTAAATTTTAGGTACTATCTCTAGCGGTGATATGTAACTTTTACAGTCACTGATATTTACTGCTTATGCCCATTAAACTGATCTCTTGATAACTGCTGAAAATTTTCTATCTGATGTGTATATAAGATGTCAGATGACGTCATCTGACATTTCAGACTTCACATTTTTTCATCTGAATCCTGTAGATGTTTTTACGACGAGAGGTTTGAATGATTTGAGTTTATTACAAGGTCTTTTCGCAAACCTTTGCTGTAAAGGATTCCCATAACATTTAAACTTTTAGTACTGATTTTTCTCATAAAACTAGACGTATGCAGTGTATGTTCGTAAATGAGATCTCTTGAATTCAGTTGGAAATAATTGATCGAATTATTACATAAATTCTCCCGTCGTTGGCGAAGCTGACATTTTGAATTTGTGTCTTCTCATCAGAATCTTGTAATTCTGTTACAGAAAAAGAAAAAGGTTTGAATGACTCTAATAAGACAATTCAAACCTTGGCTATTAAGGATTCTCAAAACTCCCGTAAAGATCTTTATATGTTTCTGCCGTATGTAGAGTATGATTTCCTAAACACAATTTGAAATAACTGAATCGAAGTACTACATACATTGTGCAATCTTGACAAAATTTGACATTTTAGGTATATCTTTTCTCATCTGAATCATATAATTTGGCTAGAGGGAAAGGTTTGAGTGTCCCTATTAGGAAGTGTCAAAGCTAAAATGAAAAATTCTTTAACTGAAAAAAAGAATTGGTTAAAATGGAAAAGGACTAAGTGGTCTAAGATGGTTAAAATGGTTAGAGACGGCTGTGACAGTTTCCTGCGGGTGCCTCCGGAGATAGCCACATAAAACATCTGAGATCTATTGGCCGCAGCTATAACATTCTGCATGCAAGAAACGAATATTTCCCAAGGGTTCCATCTTTAGATTTTAGAGCTATTCAATCTTTGGAGGAAAGAGATTCCTGTTAATTCTGTAAAACATTTTACGGGGGTTTTCCCCTAAAGTTGTTGGACCGCCCACGGGAGATGATACATACGCATATTGTTGACTGACGTCTGCAGTGTGTGATCACAAATGTGATATTTTCTATGTTGTTAAACACTTTCTGAACCAAATGGTTGTAGACGTTCTACCGTCCTTCATTTCTCTTTACTGTGAAGCTTATGGTTTTGACCTTAATTTTTATTAGAGGTTAACGAAATTTCATGGGAACTCCTTATGGGTCTTAGTAGTAAGTGAATGACTCTACCCAACTGGAAGTTCAAGTCTTTTAAGTGCGAAAATATATTTTAATTCACCGACACTCTACACATACATGTTTGTTACTTGTGTCTTAAAACTGCAAATGATTATTCTATAGTCTTTTGGTGTATTTTTCTCATTTCTAGCATCAGATCTAGATAAGAAAACTGAATATGGAAGTTTGCTTTCTTGCTGTTTGTGGAAAAGATTTAAGTGTTATGTGAAAATTCTGTACCAAACTGAAAAAAGTAATTTTACTTTTAAATTGATGAGTTTTTATTAGCATAAGATATTCTGGTAACACGTGAGTCTACGCTTCTTTTATAGGTTATGTCTGGATGTGCTCGTCTAACGACTCCAACTAACAAGAATGTCTTTTTTTTTTCCCGGCTTTCATAAAAAAAGAAGATAACAAATCTAAACTTCAGAAAGAAGAAAAGATCTTGATAACTTCGTTACAAGATAACAAATTCATCTCTTCATTTTTATTTTCAGAATCTTGGATGGATGGAGTCGTTATAAAAATAAAAAATAAAAAAAACTCAAAAGATCGCTAACGAATAGCCCACGATTCCGTTACAAGCGTAACTACTTGTTAAATATTTATCGTACCGAAACTAGCGGAAACATACGTGAAGAACCAATAAGTGAAGCGCAAAAGAACACGCTTCCAAGGTTATAAGTCCGGCCGTCCAAAGAAAATAAGTGTAATCGATACATTAATATAAATTACTTTTCTATTATTCACAAGCTTAATAAGCTTGTGAATATGGTAACATGACACAAAATATTTACCTGTCATTCCGGATTCACAACCGATGGATAGCTAATATCCTTTCCGTCACATCATTGCATATTTTATTACCAGAAACGATTGTAAAGGTTAGTAAAATCATGGAAGAATATATCTATTTTTAATTATTAAATCATAGCAATAACTATAATAATTACGATTACCATTGAAGTTCTATTACGCATAGCCCCGCGATCCCGATATTTCACATTAACACCATTAATGTCTAGTTGTTGCTATGCGGTTGCATAGCAATAACTACATAATTATGATTAATATTAAAGTTCTTTACAGCATTTCTATATTACAGCTATATATTTCTCGATAATTTAAAGGAAGCGAAGGTTCACGAAGTTGTATCGAAAATGGCCATTATCAGATGGAAGGCGAGACGGCGGCCGTCCGTATGACGGCGACCGTCCGTCAATCTCAAGTGACGAGTTCGTCGATCGTGGAAGCCGGAAAAGAAGTTAGAAATGTTTGTATATGTTGTCTTCATATATATATGTAACAGTTACGAAGGGACGAAGGAGTTCAAGCCCGGACACGTAGCACAAATCTATTTACTTATTTTTCTCTTTATTGTTACCGTCCTTATTTGAACAAAATGACCCTGTGCATATATATATATATATATAGTAATATGCAGAGAACTTTTAATTTATGTGGAAAGGTTAAATAATAAATTAATCAGTTGATTGTTTGATTATTTGAACTAAACTGGCTCTCGAACTTATATCCTCTAGGTTGCGTTTGGTCCATGCACTATAGATCACGTTGAGAAGAGTGAGACTTGGTTCGTACATGAGAGAAATATATTTTGATTTATATTAAAATAATAAAAGATGAATATTAAATATAGATTAAGATAAATTAATTTAAAATTTTAAACAACTATAAAATGTTAAACCCTCGCTCCTGATAGCTAAGGTATGGGTTACCTAGACTCTTCACTTTCGATAACCACGGTGGCAAAATGTTATTCTCTGGGCTACCACAGCGATTTACCTATGTCTATAATGTTTTCGTCTGATTTCTCAAATCTGATGCGGAAGGTAATGACTGAAAAGCATTGTCGTTTCATATAAAAAGAAATGAATCTTACTCTATGAATTACTGGAATTAATAGTTTAAATTCAAGCCTTTTTGTCTTTCAAAAGTACTTCTCTTTTTCAAAAAGGATTTTGAATTCAAATGAAAATCTAAGAAAATAATTTATTAATATCTTGTTATACCAAAAAAAAATTAATGTAAAACAAAACTGCAGAGTTCTCCAGACATAACCCATAATGCTAATGCACGTGAATAAGAGAATATAAATCAAGATAAAATATCACCAAATAAACATTAATATTGCTTCCATATTGGAAGAGAGTAAATTATATAATATGCATACCTATTGCGAAGGACTCTCTCTTGTGCTTCCGGCACTTCTTCCATTATAAATTTACTCCTGTCCACAGTAAAATATGCATGCTCGATGAATGATGAGAACTTTTGCTCGCGTGTTGTTATTGTAGAAATATAGAAATATTAAATAAATTATATATCAAATAAATTATAAATTTTAACTATTAGTCCATACAAAATATAAGATTAAATAACTATAATTATTTATTACAAAATCAATATATTATTTAACTTTTTGACAAAAAGATTATATACTAAATTAAACCCCTGGAAATTTTCCTCCACCCTCGAAAAATGGAAGAAGTGAATATATGCAGGTGCTCTGAATATGATCAGTTCCTCTGTTCAAGATAAGATAAAGGTTGTTTCCGGTCACCATGAACCACTTGAAAGAAAGCCAATGGGGACTTACAGCAAACTGCGATCTATTCGCGTTATAAGCGCTCGGGCCCGTAATTGGATAACGGGTTGGAGGAACAAGACCTAGTACCTCGCAACTTGCGTATTTTGCTGTACTTTCTTACAGGAGTTTTACTTAAAAACTGGACGACTAAAGTTCCTTTTGCTTAGTTCATCTGGCACTTACTTTAAAGTTTCCTTTCCCAACTAAGGGTGAGTAGTCAGTTACCAAATATGCAAATGTCTGCTGTATCTGTTTATATCTCATCCGAACCGAGATGTGACACTTGCTTGCTTATGGTTTCACTACCTTAAATGGGATCTGTCTGCTCTGCTTGGAGCTATTTAGCCGTCCTTGTTCCAAAGCTCCATACCCCGAGGAGGCAGCTGCCCAGACAGTGTTGAAGAACCGCTCTTGTTAAGTTAACCGGAGACACACAGACACCGAGTTCACCTTGACCACACTCCAAGGACCGATTTAGCAAACTTTTGCCACTATTTTACTGTAGTCAGTTGAAGTCAACCAGGTAGGATGATTCCATAGTGCAGCATCTCGGCTAGCGTAGTGGCCCTAGCGTAGGCTACCTATTTTGTCGTCTATTCGTACAGAAAAGCAACTTTTCCACACGCCATCTGTGCGGCCAAGAAGAGACAGACGCCTTGTCAGCGTAGAGAGTGTAGATCATGGGCCCGAAGAGATCAGGCTTCCCTTTTGTCTTGACCTAAACGATGAACTTCGGGAGCCAATTGATAGTCCAGAAGAGATTGCCGGTGCCGTCACTTGACAATCAAATCTTCGTCCCACTCACAGCAGAAAAGCACAAAAGAGGCAAAAGGAGAAATTTTGTTTCTTCTGTCCACTTAGCGTCAGGCGCTCATGAGGATATTGTGGATTAATTATATGAGGTGCTGAGAAATCCATTCTCGCAAGCCTAATGTCTGCTTTAGTGAATTCACTTTCCAAGCTTAGGGTTTTATGTATTGTCTAACCTGCATATTCACAGAAAGAGGAATATTTTAATTAATTAAAGTATATTAATTAAAATATTCCTCTTCTAACTCTTCTTGCAGAAGAGTTTAAATATTTAATTAATGTCATCGAGAAACGGCATGATTTAACAATTATTATTCAGAACTTATACTCCCAAGAACGCATCAGCCCGTTCTTCACTTGTGGGTTCTCTTTGGATGAGTTGGCTATTCTTGGACTATAATATTTATGAAATAGTTTAATTTTTATTTTAACTTATTAAAATAAATTATATAATACTTACATGTTTTAAAGAGAAAACGAAATTCACTATACAAGACCGTGGGAAAGATATTCATCTTTTCATGGGTTTGATTTATTACCTAACCTTTTGTCAAAAAGAATTAGAAAATAAATTAAACTCATACTAAATTAATACATCAGTCATAAAAACTGAGGACACTCTCTCCGGTGGCTTATTCTATACATGAGGATGTTAGTATATGTGACTGATGTGGTTATTAAATATAATATTGTTCATTAGAGCCAACAAACAATAGCTTGTTGGCTACCCATCCGCCTGTAGCCCGGGCGGCGTGAGGTCGAGTCCGCCTGGCGAGGGGACTCATGCTGTGCAAGGGCAGCAGCATACGACTGCAGAAAGCCCCACAGCAAAAAGAGACCTAAAAACAAATCTAAACAAAAAATAATATTATTCATTAGATTACGCTTAACTTGATTATCGAAGTTATTTCGTGTCAAAATGCCAACATAAATCGCTTCCATCCACATGCTTGCAATAATATCTCATGATGCATATCATGGAAATGTGAAGGGTAAAGACGACCAAGAATGGATACCCAACAGTGAAAGAGAAGAAGAGTAAGCACATATGTAAATTTATTACCTAATATTTCTGTTGGTTAAATTAATAACTTCTCTCATTTACAGTTTCGGAATCGTGTGTATCCTCCCTTGCTTTACGGGTTATGTCTCATAGTCTCGTAGCTCTAAGTGTAATGATCATCTAATATTTTTTAAAATTATTATTTTTAAGTTCAATATAAAATTTATACGTAGAATTTATATGTTTTGCGATAAAATGAAAAATATTCCCCGACACTGATCTAGCATGCATATATATATTCACCTTTGTTACTTTTCCAACAACATAATTGGTATATGAATAGCTGCAATGTAGCAATCGTTCTGATATTTCATATGTAAATGAATCGCGATATAATCGCGATAACGAACGGTTTCACGCAGCACACAAATTCGTGACTTTCAGACCTCCAAGGACCTGGGAGGAAAGCATCAAACCAGACTCAACTTAAAATAGAACGAGTCAAAGTTAGAGAATACTCCAAGTATATTTTAGAGTAAGTATCCGCAAGAACGAAAGTACTCTTACTACTGTATATCGAGTTTGTCATACCCGAATAATACGACATCTCATTGCTCGCTTCGAAATATATAAATTAAATAATGAGCTCTCAAACAAAATGCAATTCCAGGTGTCCACCGACACGTCAGCAAATGGATGAAACACAAGGTACACATACACAGTCATCATAAGATGCGGATAAGCCTACGGAAGCGACAAGCGCGGGACAGCGTAGCCCGCCGAGCCAGGTTCGCCAATCTACAAGCGCCGTTGCTGCTGCCATCAATACAGTACTCTTTCTGCAAGGAACGGCATAACGTGGTCTGCACCGAGTAGCGTACGGTAGCCTCAGACGGTGGATTGTGATCGTGCACTGTAGCTTACTGCGTGGTGCGGTGGCTCAGGGTGCACTCACATCGTGAAGGTTTTCCGGATTACGGAGGGTTCCGGAGAATAATGATTCCTTCCGGAGTTTTTTAGATTACCGGCTTACGTCGGTTAGAATGTTGTTATACACCGGATATAATAAGTCAGGATGCTTCAAGAGATGACCGGCGTGAGCGTGTTGGTGAAAGTCTTATCGTGTTTTAACAGTTACTTCCCCTGTTCACGTTGTAATAACTATGAAGAGACTACTTGCACCAAGGTGCTCTGAAGATACTACCTGCACCAAGGTGCTCTGTATGCGCTTGAATATTTCGACTTCTTGACACGGACAGAGATGAAATTGGACGCTGGGTGCTTGTAGACTGTTTTCGAGCGGAGTGATTGGAGAAACGGCGTGATGTGGTAGTTGCAAGAGATATACGTGATGGAGAATTGTTGGAAGCGGGGGGTGTTCAGGCTCATTTACGAGCACATCAAGGACGTGGTTGACAAGAACTCTTCCATCAAAGGAATCCGTTTGTTCGTGGACGTATCCAGTATCCACTGCAGCATCTTGGAGGATAAACATCGTCCTCACAGCTCATCACAAACACACTGTATTTGCTGACGATGAGAACTGAAAGTTAGTACCTTTCAATCCATGAGGACCGGAAGTGCGTTGATAACTATAGAGGAAAGCAGTTATGGCTTAGAAGCGCGGCCTGACCTCGTCCCATCGAATCGAAGGATGTTGTTCTCCTCAAGCACTTTGTGCAATCCTTCGTTTTTCACTTCACTGTGAAATCCTCGAATCAGTTAATTTGTCTCTGCGTGTGGTCGAACCGCGTGGCAGCTGTTTTTCTAATCCTCTGTAGAATATAATCCTTTGTAGAATAGTACTTGATGGATCAAGCACACATACAAGATACCCTCGGAGCCTGAAAAGATAAGTTGCTCGAAGTTCTTGAACGTGTTACATTGTAGCATTTTGAACTGTAGGGTGAAATTTGCCGCGATGGTTTAGTGTACAGTGTTCGAATTATAGCCTTACGATGAGATTGTTTTCGATCATTGATATTTACTATCACCGGATCTTTAAGTAATACATTACCTAGACACCGGAATATGAACCGTCGTTGATAACTCCACTATAGCGTCCGTAGAAGTTTCCCGGTATTTTATGCGGACAGAATGTGAGTTCTTCGGCGAACGGACCGTCTTTCTCCGGACATTTTCGGTTACGGAACCCTCCGTAGATCTCCGTAAAACGTAAAACGTACGCATAATTTCGCGATGTGAGTGCACCCTCAGTTGCTGGTGTTTCCTCCCCCTCTCTCTTCACCGCGTCTCTTTGTAACACGTCGATTGCAAGCATCAGAATGAGGGAAGATAGCATGCACCGTTATCGCCAAAGTACAGGACCGACTTTCTTTCGTTTGTATTTCCTTGTCCAACTACAGTACAGATTCGTACTCGCCAGATATTTCTACGTAGTCTGTGAATCGAATGAGTTCTTGAGCTCATCATGCAAGTAGGGCATCTTTAAAGCCTCAAGGGTTTTCTCGAAGCTCAGGGGAATCTTATCAAACGATGCAACTTATTGTTTCTAGAGAGGTCCCGTAAACGTCTTGTAAATTAAAGAATATAATTAAACATTAATCTAAACATTTTCTATTCTTATTAACTTTCGTCTTGTTTGGGTTTTTCATGTTATGCATGTAAATGTCACTATGAATGTTAACGCAATGTAGAATATAATGAAATATTCATTTGGGCGCGTATCATAACTTGGTTTCTAGATTGTACATTGTAAATCTATATGTATATTGTGTATTAGAACTTCTTTTCATTTAATTATGTTAATAATCTGATTAAGACTAGTGCGATTCGACCACGAACGAATAATAATTCAGGGCAACTTTTCAATCATGAGTCTGAGATGAAAAATACATCTTGAAGATACATTAGTCTTCGTCGGGTTTATGTAAAATATTCACCAATGTATACTTAGAAAACGGAGAGCTTTCTAAGTGTACATTAATTTATGCTCTAATCTTTCTTGCGAGAAAAATTAAGGAATAAATTAATATATTGATTGAATGATTCTTTTTGAATATCACTGTCTCGGACTTATACTCCCAGCAGCGTATCAACCCGTTTTTCACTTATGTTTATATTTGGATCTGCTGGTCACTCCGATATCGATTAATATATAATTATTATAGAATATTTTCTTTTTCATAATAAATTATTATAATATTTTTAAATAATATTTAGATATTTTCCTATAAGAATGAACGAAATTCAATGTACAAGACCGTGGGAAAGAATATTCTCTCTAAAAATGGTTATATGGGATTTTGTGAGAGAGAAATGATTTATGAGATTTATGAGAGTGGATGCACCAGAGCTAGAGAAGGTGAATTAAGGTGGCAATCATCATCATAGTTCGCGTTCAATATCATGCGAACAATAACTTTTACAATGCTTTTCTTGAGAGATTAGCATATTATAAGCTTCCTTGATATAATGATATAAGATATAATGTATTATCAAAGTTCTTATCGAAACAATATCTCACAACTAGCTCCAGTGAGTGAACTGTACCGTGTAAAGCAACATCCAACTACACTACATCCAACTACACAGCGATGAACGTTGATTTGTGAGGTGTTAACGTAGTACTGTAATATGACTTTAAGGAACTATGCTTGCCACGGAACTGCAGTGCGATTCGTTAGCGATCCTTCCTTTGCAGAGGTTTCACTTCTGTTATAGCCCTATGGCTATAAAAGCTTGTAAGATCAAATATGTTTACTCGTTCTTGAGCTTGAAGAAGAAATCTCTTTTGTTCCAGGAAAGTATCTAGTGAAGAGCTTTGCTTTAATTCTTTATTTCACAGATTCTATTCTCGGATGGAAATTTCATCACCAAAAATATTTTCTTTTTAATAGTTACAGTACTATTACGTAACAAAATGCATACATATAGCCCATATGAAAACACGAGAAAACGTTCTCCTTTTCTTTTGCGGTTTCCACAATCAACGTATAGAAAAAAACAAAGTGCAACGTTTGCGATGGAGTTATGAGGCTATGCATTAGAGATTTATCTAAATATAATAAAAATAGAAACACTATATGGGGAAAATCCTCTATTTTCTTTTCAGGGTTTACAATCGACGAATTGTTAGGTTAACGCATAGCAAAAAGCTATTAGGGTTTTGCACTCCTCCCTCACTCCTTTAACTTTCAATAAGACAAAATATAAATATATGACAAATAACATCTTTCCTTTCCGTGTTTTATAATAGATGAATTATAATGCTAACGCATAGCAAAAACTATACGTTAGCATTCTCTATTCTCCTCCTCCATTTCTTCATTCTTAGAGAGCCATGGCTTTGCTTGGAGATGGAGAAAGGTTGCCTTCCTGGTGGTATCAATGATTTGGCATTGTTATCTAGTGACCATGGTGCTGTTTCACTACAACACTAGTCTTGTTGTACAATGGTAAAATGGTAAATGTTATATCTGTCTCTTGGGGTCTTCATGGACAATGGGAATGTCCATGTGAGTCCACCACAGAGAGACTCGGACCAGAAGCTTCATTAACATGTTGCAACGCATGTATCTCCAACCGTACCCGCAAAGGATTGAACCCACAACTTTTTTCTTAGAGGATTATAAGCTAAACCACTTAGGACACAGATCTTTTGTATGGAGCCGGTGCGTTAGTCGAAGGTTTGGCTCTGGGCTAGAAACCTGAAATAATTTTTGAAACTTGAATTTCTATTGTTGCTTCAATACTAGAGCAATACATAATCACACGAAGTAGACTAGAGTAAACTTTTTCATTTCTGCTTGAGAGTGGGATTGTACTTTTGTTGATATGCTTTAGTATAGTTATACGTAGATGGTGAACAACGGAAAGAAAAGAAAGAAGAGATGTTATGTCGTGTAATGTATTTTATCGGATAGGAAGATGATAAAGAAGAGTGCAGTACAGAAGGAGTCTCTGTGAAACTTTAAAAGGAGAGAAGTAGGATTGGGAATCCTGATAAATCGCTAACGTACAGTCTCACAATTCCTTTGCAAATATAATTTTTTGTTTTTTGATGAAAGAAGTAAATATACATAAGTTTAATTTATTACCTAACCCTTCCGTTAGGAAAAGTTAGATAATAAATTAAATATCTCGTTACAGCTTGAATACTTTGCTTGCAGCACCTCGGAGTTATATTGTCAGAAGCGAATTCTCCATCTCTCTCCTTATGGGTTATGTCGGGATCTTCTCTCGTCTCTGGGTTCTCTTAACATTTACAGATATTGTGAATTTTGAAATTAACTTAATATAGATTTTCCAGTTTACACTTACGTATTTTTGATAACCACAAGCGGGCAAGAGTTCCTCGGAACTTCATGTTGCATGCACTTCTCCTTTTCATAGTCGTAATTCGAGTTCGATGTACTTTTGTCTGTTGAGATGTATGTGATCATAGTTGTTTGATTTAGTAGTGGAGTTTACTTCTCATTATCTTGATAATTTTTGCATGAGTTCTGCATATCATTCAACCGTTTATACCAATCTTCTTTTCTGAGTACAAATATGTCTATAAGGGATAAAACAACCAGTAACGACCTATATATACAAAGATAAATATTACTGAAATATATCAAATTAGTACTATTTACATTCAACTAAATTATAATTTTAACACATAAACATGTTTGTGGGAGATGGAACTTGGCATGTAAATCGCGAGATGGCGTGTATCTCGATAGGCTTTCGATATGCTCTTAATAAACTCTCGATGTTGAGAGTTTACATCACAAGGTCAAAAAGTAGGTTTTAATGTAAGTTGAACAATAAATAGTCTGTAGTTCATTCATAATCAAAAAAATATTTATTTCAAACTCTCAATAATCGATAATCTCTGTAGACATACTCGCTCTCAAGATTGAATGTATGTTTATAAGCGATCGCATAATATTTGTAATTGTTATTTTAAGATGAATTGTCGATGATAGAGAATTTTTTTTCTCACAATAAGGTTAACTCTCGATGGTCGAGTGTTATTTATTTACTTATTAACTTAGTTCCTCAGAATCCATATATATCGAAGTTACTTTGTGAGGAAAGAAAAAATCATAGACTTACTTCTTAGTTGTTATAGTGTTGAAAACTTGGGCCGTTACACAAAAAGAGCTTTATGATATCTCGATGAGTAAGTTTAGAGATATTTCCAACTAACACTTTTTAATCATTATTGTTATTAGTCTCAGTCTATTGCATGGTGAAAAGTGTCAACATGAATACTAGAATATGTTGTATTCTCTATCAACTCTTTACATCGAGAGCGTTTTATGACTAGAACTTTCGATATCGAGAGTTGATTGAGAGTTAAACATATCGAAACTACGACATGTAATATGCTTGCGAGTTACATGCTACTTGCCGACTGGATTATCTCACATGTTTGAAAATTTTCTGAATGTATATCAAATTATTTCACAAGGTTTAATAACGATCTTTATTGTTCACAGCTTTCTTTAAAGATGGATTATTTGTCTCTTTCATGAAAATATAATCATCATGTGTTCTAATTTTGTGTGGACTTAGACGTTGGATCCTTTTTTCTGTATCAAATTCAAATATCAAAGTAGATCCAAAGAAAATGTTTCAGATTTTGTTCTTCTAATATTCGGTACATACATTATCTTCCTAGAAATAATAATATAATATGCATACAATATGAACTTCTGGGGAAATTTTGTTTTCTTTTTATTAGAAAAACATAAATGTTACAAAAATTCTAGTATAGTCAATTCTGAAAAAAGAAAATCAAATTTATTTACAACTGCTAAATATTAACGGTTATTAGAATTCAAGTACGGTACAAACATAACTCATACGAAGAGCACGACTAGACTTGCTTATGAGAGTACAAGTGTGAGACTATGTAGCAAAGTAACGTTAATTTTAACTAGATAAATTAATTTATCACCTAACTTTTCTTAACGGGAAAAGTTTTCAATGGAGAAATAATTTGATTTAAAACAGAAATCACATGTAGTATAATAAAATAAATTTTATATATTGTTCTGATAAAAATTAAAATTAAGAATATAAAGATAAGTTCTAGTTATTATAATATTTTATATATAAATAGACAATAATTAATAACTTGTAAATATGCTCGAGCGGTTAATTGTTGTTTTTGTTAAAACAACATGCAAGTAAAGAAAAGATGTATGTTAATAAATATTAAATGAATAATTTATACTATATAATATATTGTATTAGATTTACTCTTATTTAATGGAAAGCTTTATTTTATAGTCTAAAATATATTTTGTTAATAAAATAATATATATTTATTATATTGTGTTTGGTGAAATATGATTAAAACTACTTTGTCTTGTAAATAAACTAAGTACTTTTAATCAAATAACACATGTAGATATTGCCTCAAGAATATGAAGAGTGACTCCGAGTAAATGTAATCTTAGCTATTCTACAACTCTATTGATCATTAATCACTACATGAGATTTTAAACTAAATTACCAAGTTATCGTATATAAAGATAGAGAAAAGTTGATAATTTATGCATTCAAATTTATATGCAATATACCTAATTTTCTTTTTATATTTTTAACATTATTTTGATTATGATTTGTTTTTCTACAATGATATTGTTATCTTTATAATTTTAATTAAAAATTACTATAAAAAGAATATTATAAAAGAATCAAACTGCAAGCCTTACATATATTTATTGAAGAAGTAACTTCTGGAGATGGGATGTCCTAAATGAATGGACGTCTTCTCAAACTTGAGTCTCCTACTTGAAAGTATATTAAAGAAAGTAGCAAATTGTGTATAATCAAAACTAGAGACCATAACCTTCTAAAAAGGTTGTCCATATTAGTCTTTAGAAAGATAAGACCCAAGCTATCCCAATTTATTATTTTGTCTATCTATCTAAATTATTATTCTTTTCTGAATAGATTTGGATATCATGTAGTCTTTGAGTTGAAAGACAACACGATATCAATCAAAAAGTCAACAATGGATCCAATTGATTCGAATGCTTTAGAAAAGTATGGATCATCTTTGAAACATGAAAAATATGAATGGTCTTCCGACATGAAAGACCTTTTACGACTAACTATAAAACAGATATGATCTTAAATCTGGTTTGGTCTGGAATAAACAAGAACATGATTTCATTGACTAACAATGCTAACTAACATTGCTATTTCATGTTTGCTTGCCCAGTGTCCATATAAGGAATGGAAGATAAGAATTTTAGGATAAATATAGTAAAAATTAGCATGTAGATCTAGGAATAAATAATAACTAAATAACTAAATACAAATAAATAACTATAACTATAACTCTATATGTATATAACTCAGTTCAGTTGCAATGAGTATCATGGTGTATCAACTTTGGATAGACCTACAGATGATATATGGATAAACATCCGAAATAAATTTAACTACAAAAGTCTGAAATTCAGTGGAAGATTAAATCAGAAAGAACCTGCAATCAGTGATCTGTCCAACAGACATAACACTCACGGCGAAGAAAAATTTCTCATTAAACATCTCATCTCACTTGGCAGTATATTTTATTGTCTCATATTGATACTTTCATACTAGTTTAACCTATCAAGAAAGACAAGGTAATATGTTTAAGAGACGTGTGCTTTTTGCACTCTCTGCATTTCGCAAGTATTAAACACTGGAACGATAACTATTTAACTATAATCCGATGTTTCTCACCCCTTAGTCAAAACACCGAAAGTTAGAAAGTTATTGCAGACAATTATGAGAGGAGGCATATCAACTTAGAAAACTATCTTGGAGGTACCAACCTCATTAAATGTATGGATGGTTCATTGTTGCATGATACAGCTAGAGATGAGGGTGTCCTTTACCTCCATAACTAGAGTATTTTGCAGAGTATTTTGCAAGCATCTATGAGTAATGGCTATGGCTAAAGTTTTAGAATAACTTACATTCTATTGTCGCAGATATTTCATAATTCCTATACTTTTGATTTTTGTATAACTAAGCTGTTAAAAGCTTATTTGACTCATCGGCAAGATCAAACCAGTTTATATCTACATGCTATTTGCTTCGTGCTTGAGCAACTTGTACAGCTTAATAACCGACTTAATATTAATACTGATTGGATCGAACAATGACCTTGATCATGATCACTAATACGTAACATCAAACATTGGATAAAATCAAACGAATATCCATGCAACATGAACGTCTGGGGAACTTCTACTCACATTTTGTTATCTGAAAAGACATAAATATTAACCAAAATTCTTTCATAAATTAATAAAAGATTATCAGTGTAAAATGTTAACCGCACCTAGAGTTGCAAAGACGATCCGAGACTATAAGTGCAAAAAATACTAAAAATACTGTTTGATGCATTAATTTAACGACTGGGAAAGATTAAATAATAAATTAAACCCTTTCGTATTTGCCTCCTCTTCCCGAGTTATCACTTCAGCGGGGAATCTTTGAGATGTTGAGCTTCACTGGAAGTCTGCAACACTCTAGGCTTCTGTTTTCCTTCACTTCTTTCCCAGATACTTTGAAAACCTTTCAGGTCTAGATTAGATCTCTTTCTGGTTGCCACATTCTTCCCTTCTCCTTGCTACTTCATCTTTTGATCTTTAACTTCTTTCCTGACTCGTTTAGACTTTCTCTTTTTCTTCTCTTCTGCCGGCCTTCTACTTAAGTTTGATTTTCGGCGTCTTCGCTTCGGGCTGCATCGCCTTATGACTTACATACTCTTTCACCGCATCTCCTTCGTTAGCGTGAGACGTCTCGTGCGCTCTGCAGCTTTTGAGAACTTTGGGAACTGGCACCGAGAATTCGTCTACGAGGAGAACATTCTTGCAAATATGAATTAAAACGTCCAATTCATAGACTAGAAAGTTGACAATTTGAACTCAAGTTCTTCTCAACTCAGACGAGCCAGACAAGAGCTTCAGGGAAAATTAATATAACCAGGAATACGGGAGATCGAACGAATTAAGGGAAGTCGGAAGCATGAACATGATGGAACTCCGACAGAATAAAGGAGAAGAAAGGAAACTCGGCACCTTGGAACTTTACTTACTAGAACGGAATACTACCCTCTGAAACACGGTAGACGAAGGATCAGAACCCAAACGCACACCTCGTAGAGACCCATTTTCCTCTCGCTTGGGTTTGTACAGTGACTCGAATAGCAATTTGCCGGTACCATACACTATGTCCACTTGTTAATCGAAGCAAAGAAGAAACAGACCCTCTCCAGGACGAAAAAGAACTATCTCAAAAGGACTGAATGAAGGGTGGCATGTCCGCCTTTCGCTTGTACAACTTTTTACTGGAAAGACCATCCACCACGGTTCGACGAGTAACCTGCATTTCCGCCAGATCCACCACTCTGTTTCTGGACATTATGCTCTTGTGAAGCTCTTGTATGGACCGTATCCAAGACAAATAACGTTTTAAACCAACTAAACGGGACAACGAAGCTGTTCTTTCACCTAAGATATAAATCCACTCGAGCTCTACTAATGCAAGACAACTGATAATGATACAAACGATGTCAGTGACCTCAATAAAGAGGAACTTTGAACTCTTTACATTATGGGATGGACAACTCCGAAACACCCATTTAGCTTCGTTTGGTAGAAGGATCTACAACCTCACACTCGGCACGATGAGCGTCCTACCTCAAACTGCTTAACTCCTAAAATGACCAAATAGCTATGTGTCCCCGCACATACCAAAAGACGACGTGTGCTTCAGTCTCCTAGTAGCATTTTGCTACATCCACTTGAAGTGGGCACCAAGGATTTAACCAACCGTTTACCAAACGACCTGGAGCTCCATAGGGTATCAAGCCTTCACTGAAGACTTGTTCGCCGATGGTTTGTTTCTTGCTTTCGCCGCAACTTGCTCGTCCGTCAAAGGCAGGTAGTAAATTTGGGGTTTCGTCCACGTTTTCTTGAACAGATCGTCCAGTGTCGGAATAGGTGGCTCAAGTTCTGCAGATAAGCACATCAAAGTAATATAAGATGATGTCCTCCTAGAAAAAATTCCCAAAATCACAGATGCTGTAGCTATGCTAAGAAGGCTAACCAATTATCTGACTGAATCTGTCTGCCAAGTTTTCTTCTTCCGAAGCACCATATCTAACGAGCTGGTTGGAACTAGTTGTTGTACATGCATTGCTCTCGGTAGTATGAACATGATTGTGAGTCAATCCACCAGCCCCAAACCATAGAAGAGTTGTTGTTGGAACGTGCTTAGTAAACTGCTTAGTAGCATACAGTCTTACCAAGAACGATACTACTCCTACGATACTACTCATTAGAAGTAACAAGCTCGAGTTGACTCGCACAAGAAAGCCTCCTCGTCACATCCTAGACATGAGCCGAGACTCACCTTTCTTTGATGGCAACATTGGTCTCTCTCTCGGTGGAGGTGGAAGAGGAGGTGGGGGTGGTAGCGCTGATGTAGGTGTAGGGCCTGAAAGCGCCATCAGTCCTATGGGAGCAGCCCCAGGTGCTACACTACTGCCTGAGCCACGTGGAGTAGTGACAGGAGTCGCTGCTGGTTTATCTGCAAGTCCGTCAACGCGCAGCTTCACCTCCTCCGGTTCTACAAACTCAGCCACCAGCAATTTGCCCCCCGCGACAGGCCACTGGAGGTTGTAGAGGGCGTTCCTAGTTGCAGTGGCTTCCTCTACAGCAGAATACTGAAAAGGAAACACAACGTTAAAGAGTTTGATCAGCGTACGCGGACGGAATGATAAAGTCTCAACGTATGTATCTAACATATCGTTCTCCGACTCCCGATGTCGAAGAAAAGGATGTCAAACATGTATCCACCAAAAATAAATAAGAGAAACTTGAAAACTCTACTTTCTGATGTACTTTTTCTTCTAGGAAAGCTATCGCTCGCTTATCCCGTAAACGAAGTCGTCCCCATAATGAAAACGACGTGACCGAAAGTCCCTAGGCAGCAACTAACAGACCAATAACAACGTACCGTTACGAAGCAGTGAGTTTTAATCTGGTCCATCCACATATCCTTCACCGTTCCTGTTTGCTCTAGCAGTTCTTTTACCGCCTTAATAGTGAAAGGCCTAACAAATCTGTCAATCTTCAAGGAATTCGTAGGACTTCTTACAGGAGGTGGAACTGCAGGAACACCAGACACAATGTTAATTTCCAGGTCTTGGCTACAAATGAAAACTGGACAACATCGCTGCCGAGCAGGATGCCCTTTAAGGAGGACCGCTCGGGAAACTTACCCTGTCGCTTCTTCTCTGCTTCACCATTGACAGAAGCATCCATCCTTCCTAGATGAGGTCTAGACGTGGCTGGCTTTTCCACGTTTGCAGATGCTGCGGTCTTCGTTGCAGAAGACACGGTGGTGGATGGAGAGCCTGCGGCAGCGGCCTGCACAACCGCCTCCCGGGAATCGGCAGGTAAATTTTCCTTTACGGTATCCGCAGTGAGAGCTTTGGAAGGAGATTTCGCATCTGCAACTGCTCCGGTGTTCTTTTCGGAATTCCACCTCCTTTGTCTTTTAGCAGGCTCTGGCTGCCTTGTGTCATCTGTATATTACCGTACACGACGACTAAGAGAGAAATCGCAGAACTAACCTTCTAATAAAACATTAAAACTCCGTAAAACACTGACCTCGGTCCGTTACAGTGAATACAAAATATGGCCTAGCAAACCTAAGAAACGAGAGCAACCTCAGGGCGTCGGCAAACGATATGAGAAATCCACATATGGCACATGCTCGTACTCCCAAGAGTAAGAAACGGATTTAAATTTTGAGATATGAATACTGTAATTCCCAGTAAAACCATTAGAACTACCGAGTATAGCTATCGAGTCATCGGATGGACTCCGTAGGATTCACAAAATTACAACCTCAAACATGACAAAGGGAAGCGAAGAACTACCTGCATCTTTACGCTTGGATCCTGCAAGAGATTCAGAATCAATATCCATGGGCTTAGTTTCTTTGAATGTTCCGCTCTCCTCGGCGTCCATTGCTTCCTCATTACCAGCATCGGGCCTACCTTTCGTTTCTAAGCTTTGAGTCCCCGCGTCAGAATTCCTCTCAGTCGGCGATCCAACATCATGGTCAGCAGGTGCTCTGGATACCTCTGCTTCCATCTCCGAGTAAACTAATTCTTCGATAGTGGTTTCTGTGGTTACAATGACTGTCTGTGTTACGGTGGTCTCCATCACCACCTCACCAAAGGCTTCTGCATATGATCCTTCCTCGTCGACGCGCCTTTCGTCGAGTTCTCCATCCAGTACCTCAGAGACGGGTGCATTATCACGCGGGAGAGCCTCTGGCTCAACTTCCCCGTCAGAGGCCTCTAAGATGATGGCTTCCGTAGAAGCTGCTTGGCGTGCCAATGGAGACGGCTTACGGGGTTGATCGACTTCCTGACACAACTTGGTGTCTTGCTCCGGACCTTTCTCTAGATCAACCTGCCCTTCTCTATCATCCTGAACCACAACTTCAGGTTTCTCGGTTGCCTCGGACAAGATCGCGGCTTCGGTCGTGGGTTCGTCATCCCCTTTCGCTGCCGTTGGACAGTTGTCAGAGACGCGTTCAAACACATCCTGCTGAGAACTTCGAGGCGACTTTGCTGCATCAACGTCATCTTCCGCCTTCGGAGCTGTGGCTGTCTCGGGAACAACAGTCGACTCACTTTCGGGTACAGACTTACTGCTAAAACCGTCTGGATCGGCCGCAAGGTCGACATCAAGCTTAATGCATGCGTCTACCGGCACATGGTCAGTAACCAAATCTGCCTCCACTGACTTGCTAATGGGCAGAGGAGCAGATTGGGCCGCTGATTCCACAGGTTCAAGTTCGTCAGCAACGTTCTCCTCTTCAAGCTCAGGCGATGGAGCCGTTTCCGGAGGTTCAAGTTCAGCTTTCACCTCTTCAACCTCATCGCCCGAAGAAACCTCCTCAGAGCCTACAGGAGGAGGGGCATTCACTTCCTCCTCATCTGAAGATTGTTTGTCAGTATCACGCGAGGCTTGGGCCTGCTCAAGTTCCTCACGGAGGACTTCATCCAGTCTTTCAACCAAATCCTTTTTCAGGCCTTTGAAGTTGAGTCCTCGTTTCTTAAGCTCTTCCCTGAGTTCTGTGACCTTCAGCTGCTCCGGGGTTTTGTTTCCTAAAGCTGGTATTGGAGTCGACATTGCCAAAATTCTTTCAAATGGTGAACTGCAATCAGGTGCAAGGTAACCGAAGGAGTGCCAAGAAACTAATAAACTAGAATGCAAAGATTCCTAGAGTTGGAGGCGGCAGAACATAAGAAGCTCTCTCAGTTGATCCCCAAGAATATGCACGAGGGCAGCAGAGGTCTGATGCCACACCAAGTGAGGAGGGAATGGGTATAGAAAAAATGCCGTTCTAAGAAGTGCAGAACGCAACAATAGGAACGATGCAGAACAGCAACAAATCTACAGCTCCGGGCAACAGAGCAGTGAGTCTATCTTTCAACTTCAAGCTTCACCCTAAACCCCTGAGAGTACTTCCCTGTGATCGTCAACGCGTCCTATGCTCAGTGTAACAGCAGCAACTGCAGCTAGGATGGCGCTCTGAGTCGGTCGAACAACTACTTTCTCACCACTTGCCCTAATCTAAAGCACTGCCAAACATTCCACAACAAGCACACACGCCAACAGAGAAACCTACCACCGAACTCCAGACCAAGAACACAAAGTCGTTTACAATGTTTCAGCCCTTCTTCTCGCGAAACAGTACTCTGTCCTCAAAGGGACTCTGGATGATTCAATCCGCAGGGCACCACCTCAAGTTCCCCAACACCATAATACCCACTACCACCAACTCTCCCCGCTTTCCTACATGCCTCCCTCCCGCTCAGGGGTAGCACTGCAATCGGTTACCATTCCAAATGACCTCCAATCCGTAGTTCCGAAAGTTCTTTGCCCCGTTTTTCCTCCCAGCCCCTTGCCAGTCTAGCTTGTTCAGTACTCTTTACTCTCCTTCTTCTTCTTCTTGCCACCTCTTCTAAAATGCCGGAGTGAGGCAGAAGTCAGTTAGCCATCGTCTTCCCGATGACCTTCATTCCGTACAACACATAAACGCCTTCAAGCTTCCCTATCGCTTTCCTACCGACAATGGCGTCTATCGAAGCAGATCGAAGCCCACACGCCCCTCCCGTAGGCGCCAATCTACAACCACAGCACCGGACAGTGTCTCCAAGGTCGACGACGTCCTCGTGGTCGATCGTCCAACTACAACTCTTCTCCTCTCCTCGCGTTTCCCTTCCTTGCTTCCTTCCTTCCTTCCTCCCTCGCTCGCTCGCTCGTTCTCGTTCGTTCAAGAGGTTCAAGAGAGCTGTTGCTCGCCTCCGTTGCCACCCTCCTCTTCTCCTCCTCCCCGCACGCTCGCCTTCCCTCTCCTTCTTCCCCCGCACGGGCCTGTATGTCTTCAGAGTCGTCACCCGAGAAGAAATATCCGGCACCCGTTATCGCACCGGACTCCTCCTCAGTCCCGACGGGAAGTTCATCTTTCGTCGTCGGCCTTGTGGAGTTACGACCCCACCAACAGCACTCATTAGAAGAGATGTGACCGGTTCTGCTTCAGCCACCATCTGAATCTAACTAACTGCCCGACTGTGCGGCCACTGAAGTGACTGAACGCTGGCTGGGATGACGTTCATCGAGTCGTACTCGGCCATTTCTCCACCGGAACGGAAAGATTCATTCCCTCCATATGCACAAATTTGTCACGTGAGTGATCTACAAGCTAAAAAACTCATGAGAGAAACGTACATTTGTCTCCCCGTCTTAGTTGTAGAAACAGAGACAGCATGCGTTAGCTTATGTAGTATATTATTTAGCTCAAGTTAGATTGCATCAAATACTAAATTTTATTTTTTGAAAAGACTAATATAAAACGGCAGTTTTGGCTCATAGCATATTGTCTTTTTTCTCTTTTTCTCGTTAACCAATCTATAAATCAGTTATAAAGCAAACTAGAGTTAAAGTGAAGACAGATTAAATATTTTCATCAGAAAATGATTTTACTTATTCCGGAGTGAGAGCGGTGCTTTTCATGAAGGTTATAGTTTTATTATCCTATTTGGACGGATCTGTATTTTATTTTTGTGCAAGTATATATAATATTATTTATTTTTAAAAATATAAAATTTTACTCCTTTTTTATGTTGTTATATTTTATTTCTCTGTTTACACATTTTTCTCTAATTATTTCTAATTATTTCTCATGTCCTACAAAATTATTCTTTTTTCTGGAGTGCATTGCAACAAATAATAAAGTTGAATTACGACCTTAACTTTCGGTTTGTCCTCTATCTTCTTTCTGGCCAGAAGTTCATGTTGCATGCATCTTATTTGGTTGACAATCTTGCAAAAGTTAATCATCCTCAATAATCTTATATTCTCTTGTAGAACTCGATTGCATAATGATCAGAGAAGGAAGGCTGTAGTTGCATTCGTACAAGTACAACTGAAAAGCCATCTATTTACGTTCTTCCAATACAAATTCTGCCATAGGAGTGATGATTTGGAACATAGCTGAACTAGAGTATGGTACTATAAACTTAAACACTCATATAGTATTCAGACTCCCACCGAGAGATACTGATAACCACGACAGAGCAAAGCAGTGGTAGGTTTAAATGATGTGACAGACTAAAATGGTACAAAAACTTTCATCTCTCAGTTGCTTCAGAACTAGATGTAAAAGAAAACTTGCAGATAATTATAATCTTTCTGTTCTAAAACCTTGAGATCATTATTAGCTTTTATGTGCTTTGTAAGTAGTAGGTACGTTTCGTTTTTAGTGATCCATTACTAAGTAGGGTAAATCATTAGAGAAAGCCAATCATATGCACTCAGCCATATGCATTCATATGGATAGCACCAACTCCATTATGATCTGACAGAAGGCTCAATATGATATGCATCCCAAGCGCAATGCGGCAAGAAAGTGTACAATAGGGTGTAACATTCTGGAGGATGTTAGTTGTGCCCTGTCTTTAAGAAAGAATTATTTAATCCACGTAGAGAGGATTAACTTAGGAGAATTTGCTTTTCTTTATCGGAAGAATATATAATAATTTCACTGAGTAACTATTTAATATTTAATTGCTTAATGAGTTTTAAGTGATAAGAGGACTGAAAGTTACGGCCAGACCCAGACAGAACATGTAAGCAAAGCGCCTGCTTGGAAACTACAAGACCAAGATTTTGGTATAATTTATAATAAATATTACTTGATTATCCAATAGTGTTAGATAATAAATTAATGAACATGGAGAGCTGTAAAACTAAACGTTTAAACTTGATTCTCCATGTTAGTATGTGGAATGCTGAGGGCTCTGGACTCTCTCCGCACTCATTTAGCAAATGGTTTGAAAGGAGGAACTGAATCTACTCGCAGGAGTAGTTCAGCCCCGCGGGGCTGTAACGGTTTGAAATTTGAGCGTATTTCTTGGTTCGAGAAGTTCAGCCTTTCTTTTCCTTTCCTCTAAACCCTAAGTTTGAAGCATACCGCAGTGCCGACTTCGCGCAGTTATACCTTCACTTCACAGTCGCCATGAGTTGAACTGCGTGACCGTGCTTCACCTGGCGTATGATATGAAGTGACAACCAAACTGGTACAATAGAACCTCTATATATGTTCGCTCCGGGAAGTAGTGAATTTTAATGCATTAGTGGAAATTATTCAAGTGAAGAGGTGAAATGAGTGCCGTCTAAATTAATTGCAACTGATGTACCTTTTCTTATCATTTAAATGAATGTAAGGCCAAAACTAGTTAAACATGCTTTGTGGAGGAGAGTACTATAGTAATGAGCAACATCGTAAGAGTTAAAGATTCGATGCTGCATGTTTTAGCTGGAGGAGGAAAACGATTTCAGCTAATAAAAATGAAAGTTCAGAGATATAAAATATACAACAATGAATATGTTTGAAACTCTATAATCATTTTGGTTAGTGCGAGATGGTGATCAGAATAAACCACTATCTGTTATCAAAGACTTATAAAAGTTAGCTACAGTCTAGTGTTGAAAGGTTTTTAAATTCTCACTACATATTTTAATATCCATTGATGTTGTATATTCATCCATAATTCTGCTTTTTCTTGTGAAATCAAATTATTCTCACTAGAATACTGATGTTGATCTTGTCTTTTCTTCGTTGGCTTTAAAATATGTATTGGTTAGTGGAAAACAAGAGGCTATAGAATAAATTCACAGGACCAACTCGAGACCGGAAAAGTGATACCAATGTAAGGCGGTTATAGACAAATGGAGGGTTGTTTTATAGAGGTTCTACTAAAACTTGATCTAATATGTATTAATGTCTGATTATAATCTATATTAAAATCTATATAGTTCTTAAATTAAGGGTAGTTTAGTTCAATTTGTGTGTAGTCTAACGCCACAAGCAATTCAGTTTAATTAATATTCGCTCCATAAGATTGAGAGTTGACAAGATGTCTTGAACCAACATGTTTCACTTATTGTATTTATGATAGCTCCATTATATTTAAAAGTTTCAATGTTTACCTTTTTCAACACAAGTCGTGATAAGACTTCATTTACTTTGTCGGGAAAAGGTATAAAAGTCTTATAATACCACAGTATTATAAGACTTTTATTTTATCACTATGTTTGTATCCCTTATAATCACGTTCGATGTTTTAATTTCTTATTCGTTATTCCACCTGAATCAGATCGGTATCTCGCCATAACTGATAACTGATACGAATTTTTAGCCCTATCAGTTTTCTTCTCATCTTCCCGTCCTCGTCATAGCAACGGACGTTTGACTGAGTTTAACCTTGTGTTTCTAAACTTTGGCACTTAATTATATATATTATACATATATGCTTTATATTTTATATCTCTACTATTAAGTGGAAAAAAGAAAAAGATATTCAATTCAGTGAATTTTGCCTAGTAAACATAAATACAGCAAATGTGCTCCCTTTGTCTTTTGGTTTTCTCTTTTCTACTTCTAAGATTATCGATAGTGTTTTGGAAACCTCGTAAGCTTCCAATAACGATTTACCTTGAAGTAAAATGATAACAAAAACAAAAGAAGGTGTTTTCCCTTTTGCTCTGTTTTGTTTGTCTATTTTTATAATAGATGATTATCCACAATGAAATCATGATACCTTCGTTGTTCTAAAGTTTCCAAGTAAAATAATGCCATAAGGCAAAAAGTAGCATTTGACACTAAAAAATTGTTGCTAAATATTTTGTTGGCAAGGTTTATATAATTTCAGAGATAAATATATTTTGATATTATCATAAATTATTATATAATATGAACTTGATTATATAGTGATAGAGTAAAAACCGGCCGCTCCATATCATTGTAGAAAAGTTGTCACTAAAAATATATTCCGCATTTTAGGTCTTCATATATTTTAACATACCGGCATTTGCTTCTTAAATTATAAATGAATAATAAATAAAAGATGAACTTTATGTTCTGTCAAAATAATTATTTAAGCCTATTTCAGATATTATGTTTTTCTCTCTAAGTGTAACACTCTTTTATATTTCTTATATTGGATATAATCTCAATATAAGATACTGATAAAATTAATAAAAAGTTGTGACGTGCAACAAAGAAAACCAATATTTTGTATCATTATACACAATTTAAAGATAATTGTCGCATCGTTGATGAACTAAACTCAAAGATGAACTAAACTTAAAGAAGTCACTTAGTTTAGTTGCGACTCCTATCATTTTCCATGTACTTTTATTATATTATCGATTTCTAATATTGTATATATTTTAATGTTATCCGTTTTAATTTTGTACCACATTTATGATATACTAAATATATTTTATGGCAAGTTAAATGGATCATTTGTGTTATTTTTAATGTATTGAAGTGTTTAATGATGCATGATTTCGTATTAATTATGATCATTTGTTAATTTTCCTATATATGATAATGTTGTTAGTAAAGCTTTTTTCATGACCTTCATTACATCGTCCATGATTCTGTAATACGTAGTAGTGGCTTCCTCCGAGGAGCTAATAACTTCCATGACATAATGTTTGATTTGCTCAAAATTCAGAAAACAGAATTTAATTTGATTAAAGCTCAAAATGAAGTTTGATCAGAACTTTTTAGAAAATCAACAACATATGGCTTGAACTAAGTTATGGACAAGTTAAAAAAACGGTTCAATAGCAGAAATATTCTTCAACAGTCGAAGAGGAAACGCAAGAAGACCGAAATAGTTAAAGTCCCTCTCGCGGGTGAAAAGTACTGGAGAAAAGTTCCAACATAGAGCGCAGTAATGAATTGTATGGTAGAGTGATAGGCGAGCAAAAGAGAAACATAGCACTTGCAAACACTAGTCTCACTTGGAAAAGGGATTCGAGTTACAAGTCTTATCTTTTTGTTCCCTTTCCTTTTGTCACCATCACCTGACATCGTTGCATTATTATCACTGGAGTCCACTTGGTTCTATGGATTAGAGGTGTTCTTATTATTGATATTGAAATATTTTTGCTGGGAACCAATCAGATGTGCTCCTGATGCCCTTTTGACACTGTTCAGTAAACTACAAACCCTTCTAAATTTTATATAATTATGTCTTCAAGTTAATGAAATTTTATCGTGTTACAGGAATGTACTAATGAAATATTATCCCGTTACAGGAATGTACTTCAAATCTCCTTATTCTGCCTCGAACACCCGACGTCTGAAGTGTAACCAGTCCAGTTATCACTGCGATAACTTCTGGCTTTGTATCTAGACCTTCTACTTTAACAATAGTATAAGAATAACTATATTTAGAACAATATATATAATACATCTCCTCTTAAAATCAGGATCACAGTTTTAATTTAAACTGAACTTGTGTACGTACTGTTACTGACACATAACGAATGACCACAGCTTCCAGTCGCATAACGAATAGCTCAACGAATGAGAAGCCCGAATTTTTTTCCGTTTGTCGTTTTCCCTCTTTTTGTTGGAGTGCCACTTTGGATGCATATTCACCACTATCGCTATCCTCTTGACGAAACGGAGGTTTACATCCAAAAGTGGAGAGAGATAGAAGCAGTTCTATAATCAAGAACATTCTACCTACCATTAAACATGCGTAAATCCGAAACTGTCATAGCACACATATCTTCGGTCAAAAGGATGCAACTTCTCTCTCTATCTCTGAAAGTTGCAGTAGAAAAGGTATTCTCCATACTTCTTTGCTTATATTCATCTCTTCCATCTCAAGATGGAATATGACAGCAAGCTTAATTTACTACTTAACTCTTTCGACGAGAAGGGTTAGGTAATAAATTAAAGTAATGATAAAAATAATTATTTTAGTCATTACTATCTGTCGGACTTATATCGTTGGAGGCGCGTTGGTATGGACTTTATTTATGGGTTCTTTGGACGTTTATGCATTTCATTTAATAGTTATATTTTGTTTTTTATAGAAATTAATATAAAATTATGTTTTACTGTTATACTTTTTCTGATAACAGATACCGAGAAAAAATTACGCACAGATGGTTGAGCATGCTTATTCACATGGGTGAATGCTGTATATTCACCCATGTACACTGAACGTTAATTAATATTCTCTGCAAACGGCGTTACTTGACAATTAGGACTCCGAACTTATACCTCCAAGAACGTAGTATCCTGCTCTTCACTTATGGGTTCTCTGCGAATGAGTTGGCTACTCCAGGACTGAATAACATATAAAATTTATAAATTAATTTAGTTTTCTATAAAAGTTTATTAAAACAAATATTTATAACACGTACATGTTTTTTGATAAGAGAAAATGAAATTCACTGTACAAGGCCGTGGGGAAAGATATTCCCCTTGCACTGTGATGAGATGATAACTTCATCAAATTACAATCTCATCTTATATAACACATCTAATTTCTTAATTTTGATCATGACATGGATGATACCGACTACGAAATAGCATATTCGTTATTCTCCACCTCTACAATCGAGTCGAAACTACGGTAGTATGCAGCTCTTGTGCTATAAGAGCGAATGCGACCATATATATAAAGAAAAGGCAGCTTTCGAAATCATCGCAATCGCAATCTCTAAACACTGCTCACACTTGATGAACCGGGTCGAGTGCCCTTCCAAGTTGGAGAAAACTGGCTGTTCCTATCCTAACACCCGTAAGTAAAAAGTGCTAAAGATGTATTTCTGTGTTGTTTTCCGGATCCAGAAGCAGCTCGTGCTTTTTATAATATTTAATATTTATAGAATAATTTTAAATTGAAACTTATTTTAAAAAATTATATTACATATAATATATCTCTCTATAACTAAAACATTTTCTATATTTTCTCGCTTGTCCTCTTCCTAGGCCACGTTGGACTAGATGCATATTATTATTCATCGCGTCTCTTCTTCTTTTTTACACTCTTTCACTCCATTACGTCACTAATGATGGTGAAGTCTTCTCTTTATCGTAAGGCTGCGGCCAAGGAATGCAAGTTTTCCAAAAGGATGTAAGTCACTTTTTCTCATTTTTGCATGTCAAAGTTAAGAAAAAAGGATTCTTTAACGAGAAAAATATTATAAAACTCGCAAGTAATATAATATAGAATTTCTAGACCAGCAATGACCCAGCGGCACATTGGGTATCCTTTTAAGGTTATTTAGGAGTTGTTTGGCTTCTGGTTTGGCTTGTTTGGCTTGTTGACACGTGATACTTTATCTGATGCCTTTTGTTGAAGTAAAGTTAAATAAAAAAGTATTTATTTTCAATAGCTGTTTGTTTCATGTTGACACATGTCATATTACTACTGACCTTTGTTATAGTAAACGTAAAATACAAAAATTATTTATTCTATCACTTAAAACTCATACCATAGTTCAGGTCACAACATCTACCCACCGTTGGTGGAGTGAAAAACGTTTGTGTTCCAAGCCTGCAAATCTACTTCGGACTCCTAGAAAGGAACCATTACTAATCTAATAGTGATAACTATGTGCTATTGGCCCTTAATGCGAAACATTGTGAGTTGACAAGATTTTCACCGCAGACACGACAAGATGGAGATAAAGGTACTAGGTAAGAAATGCACATGCTTTCCTTGTTCAAGTTGTAGTTTGTTTGAATGTGTTAAAACAATGTGTCGACAATGAAGTGTGTCCATCCCTTGTTGAAGTTGCAGTTTGTTTGAAAATAGAATTATAAACATATTTTTAATATTCAGTTTAAAAGAATATTTATATTTATATTATTGTGATCCAAAAATAATTATTGTAAAAATAATCATATATTGTTAGAAAATATGGAACTGAACTGTTAAAAGATCATCCATTTGGAAAAACAGAACCGTTCCAAAACAAATCCATTGACAAAATTCTGAACCGACCTAAACCTTACAGTTACCGGTTCTTTGCGGTCCGGTTCGGGACTGAACCAGGGCAAACTCGTACTTCCCGTCTAGTCTTCGTCATGGACGTCACGATCCAACTTACTCAGATCAAGCAGACTTCATGCTCGAGATCGGAGCAGTTACCTATGTCCCTCCTCGGAGAACCTCATGGGCTACAGAAGAAACACGCGACGCAATGAATAGCCAACGGATGGAAAGACATGGGCTATTCCCATCGTCGTCACGAGCAAGTCCTCTGATATACCATTATTCATAATGTTTGTGACTGTCTCTGTCCGCTAAGTCGGACTTGCTCGTGACCGGATCGGCGATTTCGAGCAGGTTGTTCTGTCGAACCGGACGCTCGCTCGCCACGATGTGACGTCGTCGTGATATCAGTGAGATGTCCATCCAGAGTTGGAGGAAGGGCTGGCTTCTGAGGTCATGATCTGAAAGCAGCAAGTAGATAGAGGTCGACGAGATCTGGAGGCATTTTAGCCTCATAGTAGTGCGTGTCAAAGCTCGAATCTCCAGCCAATATTCTTAGGACTGCATCCAATAGTATGTGGATATTTTTTTACGGGTATCTCAAAAGGCGACCATAAAAGAATTATCCGTTGGTAGTTTTTCTAATTTGACTGTAAATTTTGCAATAAAAGTAGTGAAGGATATAAATAATGATTTTTAATTTGTTAAAATAAATTTCAGTTAAAGATTAGAATTATTATATCAATTTATAAATATAATAATAAGCGATTCACTACTCTATACAAAGCTACCCTTCAATAAACTACAGTTGTTCCGTTTCAAGACGTTAGAGAATCTTCACTCTTAGTTTTGACACTCACTAATAAAACACATTTCAGTTATATATCCGTTGTCCAGTCACATGGAAGTTGCCGCAGTGATTACATAATTTATCACTAAGTAAGTAATTAATTAACCTGGTGAGCGAAGTTTGCAGTATTCCTAAAGGTTATAAGCTTTAGGATTAAAGAACTGGATATTATGTCGCGCAAAAGTCTGAGAAAATATGCGCAAGTGAAAAGCGCTCTAAAAGGACTAAATTTTACATCACTTTTCATGATATAGAGTAGCTTTTTGTGTTCGATTTTTCCATGGACAGATGACTCACAACTGTCATCAAATATGGTTAATTGAAAAGGTTTCATGTAAAATGAAGATAGATATCTTCATTTTGAAGAAAGACATAGGAGAAAGAAAGATAGAAGAAATGGACATTTGATCTTTGTGACTTCAATTTAGCACCTTGGCTAGGTTGATCGAGTGCGTAGTGGCTAGTCCCGATAGACCCGTTAGTGCCGTTAGAGCGGGTTCTTGAGCTAGCCCCACTAGAGCTATACTTCGCAAGTAGGACTTGGAGGCTTTAGTTCTTCGAGTTAAACTTCAAGCTCTTGGCTATGGTGGATAGTCTTGGTGAGAGCAATCTGGATTCTCTGATGCACAAAGTTGATTTGGGTCGACTTTAGTGTTTGTGTAGTGTTGGTTGGCATGCTCGAGTGAGTTTATATTGTTATTACTTGAAGAACTCAAGTCGCGAGATCTGGTTGAGAGCTTTCAGGTCACGGATTTGTGACAGTGGTATCTCCAGAGTGTGCAGAGCGTTGATACCTTCGATTTGAGGATGTGCGCGTGAACGGAGTGGTTCTTTTTTATCGTGTGTTTGATTGCTGTACAGATTGGTAGTGGTTGGACTTATTCTTGGTCGAATTTGTGGTGAGGTAGTGCAGAAGCGCTGCTGAAATTTCCTGTGATAAGCTTTTGGGATCGATTTGAGATTGACATATGTGCGTCGATGGACGTCGAGTAAGCATTTGTCAGCAATTTCTGGTGGTGATGAATGTAGTAGGTGCGTACTGCGAAGACGATTCCAACGCATCAAAAATCATCCGATTTGATGAAGGATTGAGGCTTCGAGGAGTAAAAAATACGTGAGTGCAAAGACGTGAGAGCGGAGTGCGAGTGTGCGGAGTCGGAGTCGGAGCCAGCAAGTCAACTTGTTGACGTCTGTAAGCTAAGCCTAATTTCAATGGTGTGGGAGTGAGTAAAATCAATTCATCCATCAATTCATCCTATTCTTGAAGAATGTGCTTAACTATTTAGCTCTTAGCTTTGGCTTTACCACTAGATCAATAGTTCTTGGTGTCTTCTAGAGATACGTGCAAGTATTTATGGACTTGTTTAAGATAGTAGGAGATCTTTTCGCACATTCCTAAAGAAGTGGTAGGACGACCCCATAGTACTAGAGGAAATTTGTCGTTGTGGTAGCGTTTGCTTATACCGTAGAGATGCGTATGGAGGAAGTTGGTGATAGTTGCCTAAGGTGAGCTAGTGGAGATACCACGTAGAGACTTTTGGAGCTACTAGAGGTTCAGACATCTAGTTAGTGATCTTAGGTGCAGTTTATAATAGTTGGTGGTCATATATTATGCATGTGATCATCGAAGAAGAGGCGTCAGTCCGGATGAGATTGAGTTTATCTTTTGTGCATGTTTGAGTGTGGAGAGTTAACGTTTGGACTTCTTGTGGTTGGAACTTTTTGTTTGTGCACCGCGTTTGTTTGTGTTGACGTTTGATTTTTGGAGTGAGTTCACTCCAGTGTGCTATCAGTAGTGAGGCTGAAGTTGCGGATCAATCAGATTACATCTGTTTCTCTCACGGTGAGGTTAGACTTGCGATCAACAGACCTTGAGAGGTTGCATATGGTGATGGTAGGTACATGTTGTCTTTATCTTGATCGTCTTGGTAGGGGATAGGTGACTCAGGGTTAGGCGGTTAGGCAGGTTGATGTCACGTGTGGTGACGAACGTTCGACGCTCTAGTTAGAGCTTAATGTTCGCGATTGACACGAGGTTGTCATCACGGAGGTCCACGGAGGTTCCGACGGAGATTCAGCTGCAATAAGCAGTGGATCCATACAGAGCGGGGCTCGCAAAATTGCTATAGTCACTCCCAACATCGGATTTGACGTCGCATCCACAAACATCGAGGGTTGACTCACATCATCTCTACTCTTGGATGTCGATGTCTCCAACTCCACTGCATCATCAGTATGTCATATAGGAAATATAGACGTGGTCCTCAACATCTCCGATAAAGTGAATGAATGAGGAAGCCTCATCGTGTAGTGGATCTAACTTCATCGACGCACCTCGTGGCTCAGAAGAACGTAATGCACGTTCAACATGATCTCTATCACCGTCATCACCACGCTATTGTGTAGTCTGTGATCCTCAAGAAGAGGCGGTCACCCCATGTGATACCTCATTGATGAACCCAGCAATCACCACCCTCTCCTCCACCATGTTGAGCTCAATCCGCTCAACCAAACCAAAGACAACCGCCAACGTCAGAGCGGTGTCTCTAAAGAGAGTCACATCTCTAACTCTCTTACGCAACTCTCGGTCTAGTATCTCATACCAGAATTGGACTGCTTGTGCTTCCGTCACCTCTTGAGTAACGCTAATCAACCGTCTCATGCGAGTAAATACCTCGCGTAGGCTCTCTCTAGTCTTCTGTTGGAACTCCTGCATACTCCTCAACTTGTCAGTCCGCACTCCTTGGTAGTTCTTCTTCAAACACTAGAAGAACCGAACCACAAGATTAAACCCTAGTGGTATCTTGCTCATACTACCGCCTGCTCCATGACTAGTGGACGCACCGCTGGTAGTAGATACTCCGCCACTCGTGGATGTACCATTGCTACTAGCACTCGGACTAGTAGGTGCTATGCCTCCCGAAACAGTACCAGTAGTGATAGAAACATAGTTGAGAGACCAATGTTGTCCTCACAACTCAATCTCCATGCTGTAGTCTCGCTTGAACTCATGGTAATCGTCCATAGGTGGTCCCTCCAAGTGTTGAAACAAACCCTTCCATGTCATGAAGGGTGTGAACAACTGTGGGTTCCGCATCTGCTGCAAATTGCACCAAATGTCGAATTCCTAAATGAAGTCATCCAACTCAATGGTACCCACCGTACTCGAGTATCATTCGAGCTCCCTTCGTGATCTCATAGATCTCATCCATGTCTCACAACAACAGTGTGTCGACACTATGTGTATCTCCAACCACGTCCTCGTATGAATCAGTGTCCTGTGTCAATGAGATCGGTGCTACTGGTTGGTACTTATTTTCAGCCACGGATATGAAGACATTGGGAGTAAGCTTAGCTCCAATGTTCTAGTTGGTGGTCACGCTCAGTGAGAGCGAGGAGGTAGTTATCTCTAGTGCTGAGGTGGTTCAGCGAGAAGCGACAGATGTGTCTATGGAGTCGAGGATCAAGACGACTATTAATGGTACTTGGCAAGCGGTGACTGCCATGTTAGATGAGTTATCAGCTAGGTCGACGATTGACCGTGTTGGTTTCGTACTATGTGTGGTGTTGTTGGACAACTGAAGTGGTATCTTCTGTTTGGTGGTACGTTCATAGAATGTGTATCGACCGTAAAAAGTCTTGTTAGACTCTAGAGCCCAGCTGTTGATGTTCAAGTAGACGTCGTGCATTAGTTTGGGTCTGAGGAAGTCAGAGGTGGAGAGATGTCCATTCCAACTGCAGACATTTCTAGGGGGTCAGGAGTACAGCTCTACACATGACACGCGAGATGCTGACGATGATAGTTCGACCAGATCATGCCACAGATGGCTCTATGATGAAGACCAAGGTCATCGTTACGACCACGGAGTCTTATGACGTATTGGTTGGAGGTGCTGTGTTATACCTTATGAGGTTTGTGATGGACAATTGGACCGAGATAACATCTTAATCTTATAGACCTGGTTGACAATTCGATGAGAGACGAGTGAGCCGCTTACCAGTGCGGTTCAATGCTAGAGTTGAGACAACGGAGCCTACACTAAGGACGATGACATCCATTGCAGGATTCAGTTCGATCATCACTTGGCCGGACGAGTTGTTAGAGAGCAATGTCCATGCGGAGGATACTCCGATCTTTGAGGAGGTGGAGGACATGCCTAACATGACTACGGTAATACCATCTTGGATGTTCCACTCTGGAGTTCGAGTGAAGAGTTGCAATAGTATGCTGATCGGTTGGTGCAGCAGGCTTGGAGTGAAGCTTTTGTACAACCAGTAGAGGAACATAAGGTTGTTCTTGCTACTGACCTTGTGACCTATCATCGTTGGATACGACTCTCATTGTATGGCAGTATCTAGAAGAGGGTGTGTGTGTGTGTGTGCTGGAGCTGTTTGGAGAGATCAGCACAAGTTTGGCTGTGATATTGCAGGCAGACATACGAGTACAGCGATACTTGTATGTGGAGAGAGATGAGATTACGAGACGCATCTCGTTACGTCATGTGACACGTTTGGTGTAGAGATATCTTGAGTTGTTGTCTATGTCAGCCGTTAGAGAATACTAGCAAGCATTACTGTAGGATACTTCACTACTAGGGACGCAAGATCTCACGTTTGTTGACACCATTCACATGGTGATAGCCATGTGGCCATGTCAAGGTCACACACATATTGGGAGAGGTCAGGGTTTACATGATCCATGATCTAGTATGTTTTGGGAGATGTTACGGCTCTTCTGACATCTAGATGCATCCGGTGGATTCTCCAACGTACATCTTGGAGAACGTTCCTTTGTTGGGTGATGCTCGTACACAGATGATGACGACTATGCACCAGTTGCGATCTTGAGTTGGACCGGCAATGCTGTTAGATGACGAGAGTGGGATCTCGTGCACATCATCCATGGTTGTGGTTGACGAACTTGTTACTGAGGGAGGTGCTCAAGCACACACACGATGCAGTGAGACGACAAGCGCATCTCACGGTTGATGACATCTTGGATGCAAGATGACGATCTCAAGTAGTGTGAGTTGTCGATAGGTCACCCCATGATAGTGGTGAACCTAGTGAGACGACTTAGGACAACGTTGTCCACTTTGATGAACTTTCTAGCTCACATGCTTAAAGAGACAGAGGACTTGGGCATGTGTGGAATGTTCAATTATAGTAGTTGGTGGAGCTCAATGTGGATGAGAGAGAGCGAGCGATGGATTTCTCTACGGATACGACGATAGTAGCTTCAGTGTCGGAGGCTTCACGTTGTCGGAGTGTAATCCGTCTACCTAGGAAAGCGCCGGGCTTCTGGCTGTGGTTGTTCACTCAAGAGGTTGGCTTTCAGGTCAATAGGGCTATAAACACAAACACTAACACAATAGGGCTATAAACACTCACACAGATGTGTAAGATCTAGTAATATACCCAGAAGGCGAAATTCAGGTCTAGCTGGCAGTAATAGGATTCGGCGGTGAACTTTGACACTCACGGAGAGGAAAACTATGAAGGTTAAGACCTCTAAACTTCCCCTACATGCAAATGAGGTACTACTGAACTCACAGACGAAATTTCAGCATGAGATCAAATTCTGACACGGAGATATGAACAGAAAAGTTTTGAGCAAGAAAACTACGGCAATTTCTGGTACCTAGCTGGCTATTTCAACCTATAACAGGAGTTTGGCTCGATCAATTTCGAAGTTTCTTACAGGATTTGCAATCTACAGGGTGCTGAACATCCCTGTGAAGTTGGGACTCCTGAATGTACACAGAACTGTAGATCTCCTCCTCTGAAGTCGCTGCTCTAGATTAAGAGCTTTTCAGACCCCCTCAGCTTCAGCGGCCGCCCTGAATTACTCAGTTGCTCAATCGATATGAAACTTTTTGTGAAATCGTAGCCCTGCTGGCGGAGAACACAACCTCGAAGTTTTGAAGCAATTTCCTCAAATCTGCTGCGAGTGACACTGAAAACCCTAAATCCAACCAAAATGATTCAATTCTAGCACAATCCGAACTTCAATTGCTCATAACTCCGTCTTTATTGACTCAAATCGATCGAAAGTTTCACTGGAAGTGCTTGGCATGACGAGAACTCTCTCCCTGTGCTCTCAGATTTCGAAGATCCCTCACCAAATGCTTGAACTCCACTCTAGAGCTCTGTTTCTAAATTTAGAGTTAAACTAAAGACAAAAATAGACCAATGGGAGTTCATAGCTCCACTTGGTTGTCTTTTAGTACCCTAAACCACGTGGCAACTTAGTTTTACTCATAGGCTACCACGTCAAGCTCCCTAGAGTGCCAGCGTAAACCTTAAACTACCTAAAACGACACGCAGTCCCGAAAATTAACTTAAATCAGCTAGAAAGCGTGCATGGGCGACACGCAAATACAACCCATGAGCTTAAGCCCTATCAACATGGTAATCAACCTACTAAGACTCAAAATAGTGTTAACACCGTATGCAAAGATGTCAAACATATACATAAACGACTAGAAGTAATAAGAGCTAACTTCTAGAACTACTAAACTCAAGCGTCAGAGTAGAAATATAACATGTAGCCGCCAAGTAGCGCGACATCCACCCCCTCTGAACCTGCACATCCTCCGGTATGTGCCATCCAGATCAAGACTCTTCAGCTTCGGCTTCAAACTCATCTTCAACCTGCATTGAGTCTTCAGCTTCATCCTCTGTAAACTCTGCAACGTTCTGATCCCCCCCTCTCCTTCTAAAGAGCTTGATTCTCTTTCCTGCGACTGGTATCTTGAGCACTGCACCATCTAACTCTCTCAAGGAGTATGTGGCATTATCATAAACTTCTAACACCACATAAGGTCCAAACCATCTCTTGGAGAACTTTCTGATAGTGCTATGCTGATTATCAAGACTACTATCATAGACTAACACCCAATCACCTTCTTTAACTGGTTTGGGTCGTAATCTATGCGTTTTATCAAATCTGCCTTTGTTTCTCTCTCTAGCAATCTTTAATCTTTCGACAGCTTTGGCAACATCCTCAGGTCTTCGTTCTAACTGCTGGATCCTTAATGCAAGAAGATCCTCCGTACTTCTACCATCTTCCCATGGCAAAACATTCCAAGTAGGCACAACCTCCTCAATTGGCATTACAGGTTTCTGTCCTAGTATCAACTCTGCTGGCATGTAACCTGTAACGGTACTATGAGTTGTACGATCTGCCCATAAAGCAAATGGTAGCAGTCTAGGCCATTCACGGATCTTACCCTTGCAAGCTTTTACCAAAGCTTTGATGATTGACGGATGACCTCGTTCGCTCTTGCCATTCCCTTCAGGATTGTAAGCAGTGGTTAATGCCAGCTTGATTCCCAATCGCTTGAAGAACTCAACTGCTTCTTGTGAATCCAGCTCACCCCTATCTGCAGTGATCCTTCCCACACACCCATACCTACAAATAACATCTTCAAGTAGAAAGCGGCAGACACTAGCAGTAGTCTTCGTCCTCAAGGCACGGCCTTCAACTTGGTTAGATAGATCTTCTCTAGCCAAGACTAGATACCTCATTTGCCCAAGTCCAAATGGCATAGTTACCAGATCAACTACCCATTTGTAATGAACGGCTAAAGGATTAGTAGGATGCAATCCATCACGATGACGTACGTTGGAATACATCTGGCAAGGTATACAGGATGAAACAAACTGTACTACATCCTTATACATACCCTTCCACCAATACTTCTCCTTTATCTTGGCAAATGTAGCCCAAACTCCTCTATGACCGGCCCATAGACTCTCATGGAACTCCTTGATCAGCTTCTGCTGCAATTCCAAGTCACATACCACCCGCTGCGGTATACCTCCTTGTAGCTTAGGGCGCTTCCATAGATGTCCTCCATGTAAAAAGTAACCATAAGCTATCCTACGGATCCTCTTGAAATCTGCATCAGACCAGTCTTCTTGCCTTTCCAGTGAACTCAAATAGCGCCCAAGATCCAACCACTCGCCATCATACACAGTTTCCTCAAAAAACTCCAACGGAGCTGCAAAACAGCTTCTATCCCTTCTAGCAAGAGCACTAGAATAGAACTCTGTTCCCACATCCTCCTGATCATCTATCATTTCTTTCTCATCATAATACCTAGCCCTTGATAACATATCTGCCACAGGATTGTCTTTTCCTGCAATATGTCTAAACTCTGGGTTCAAGGACTTGATATATGCTATCCACCTCAACATAGCAATATCTGGAGTTGTACAGCTAGTGATCATTCCCAAGAGAGGTAAACAATCTGTCTCTACAACCACAGGTGCTCCTATCAAGTATTCCTTGTCACTTTTCATCGCAGTAACTACTCCCCATAGCTCTCTCTTGACCTGAGGGTAGTCTCTCTGCCGTGAACTTAAGACCTTAGCACCAAAACGCACCACATATCTATTTCCATCCTTATCATCTTGTCCTATAGCCCACCCGATGCCAATAGGACTAGTATCAACAGTAAGGATAACAGGTCTGCCCAACTCATATGTTACCTTCCGTAGAGTTGGTGGTGACGACAACAGATCCTGAACTTCTTCATAGACTCGCTTTGCTCCTCTTGCCACTGAAATCTCTGCCCCTTCCTCATCAACTTGTACAACGGATCTGCTACATGTGCAAAGTGTGGAATCCATATATGATAAAACACACATGCACCTAGAAACCTTCTCACCTCAGTAACTGATCCACATGTCCCCTTCATCCTTCGGATGACATCAACCTTGTTTGGACAAGGTTTCCGACCATAAGATCCACACAGATGTCCCACTATTAACAGCTCATGTTCTCCAAATACAGACTTTGCTCCTGATAAAGTCAAATGTACCTCCTCCAGTCGACTCAATATCTTATCACAGTCAGCTATATGGTCTGCAACAAACTTACGGCACCCCCTCTGATCCTTTACCTCATTCTTCTCCTCCTCAACACACCCTTTGATCGGCACATCATCAAGGAATGGCATAGTTTTTTCAGGAATGAAATCCCTCAAAACTTTATTCATGCCATTCATCATATGTGCTACAGAATTCGTAGCACCTTGTGGCAAGGTGCACATCCTTAGTAACCCCAAAGGTGTCCTCATTGTAGTCAAGTCTCTACTCTCAGAGGATAACTGAAACTGATCATACCCTGAATATAAGTCTCCCATTGAATAGATAGCACGACCAGCAAAAGCCTCCGCAAACTCGTCTACAATAGGTCCTATACCCATATTCCTGATAGTCACCTTGTTAACTGGATGCATATCTTGAATGAATCTCAAAGCTCCACTCTTCTTCGGAACAGTAAACCATCTGCTAGAGTAGGGAGCTATAGATGGTTCCAAGATACCCATCCTAATCCTCTCATTGAGCAAATCTATCAGCTTTGGTAGATGAGCTCTAGGTACAGGGATAGGACGTAGATTCCAAGGCACATGCGGTATAGTAAAGATTACCATAGGTGCAACTACACTTGGATCTACACATCCTACTTCATGTGACTCAAACGCAAACGCCTTACCATGTCTAGATAGCATCTCCCTGAAGCTCTTCTTCTCTTGCTCAGTAAGAAATTCATCACCTCCAATCCTCAGGTCCTTCAGTGTTGTTTCTATAAACTGGTGCCCAATTCTTCTCGGTCCTCTAAGCGTCGGTTCTCGTGCAGCTTGCTCCATCTTCTGATTGTAATCGAGTGGTAAAGGCAAAGCCACTGGTTTGACTTTCTTTGCCACTGACTTGTACTTGGTCTCCACATACACCTCTTGTCGATCTATAAACTTATCAATTACATCATAAAGCTCCTTGGAGCTCACTCTCACCACTCTATCTACATCATCTATAGAACTTTCTACTATAGATTTCAACTCCCCTATAGTATCTACCAAATACTGCTCTTCAAACACCCCAGATATGTATTCATCTCCTGCTAACTCTCCACTATCCCACAAAGACTGCTGTATATACTTCACATGTTGCCTCTCAAACCTCTTCAGATTCTCAACCTTCCTATAACATACTGATCCACATGACGTCAATCCCAAGAAGCTAGTGGATAAAGCTTCCTGCTTTACTGGATCAGGCGAGAATCCTATCTCTACTGTACCGTTGAAGTCTCGCTCTTCAATGGTACTCTGCCAAAACCCCTAGACTCTCTAAACTCCTGAGTAATCTTAGGCAGTGGACGGTCTCTCAAGCTATCACGATTCCTCTCATGTTCTGCAGCAACAGTCAAAAACTGAACAGCTCTTTTGCCGTCTCTACTACGTATCCTAGCATAGGTTGAACCATCATCCATAACTCGTGTCTCCATTCTAACAGCAGTAATGTAAGGCTGCCCTAGAATGATAGGATAGGTTGACATGTCTTGTACAAAGAAATTCTGAACATCACTGATGTCACCCACAGTTACCTTGATGTTGGGGCAAGCACCATAGAGTTCTCCCCGCTGGTTGTTGGCAGCACGGATAAGCCACCCATGGTCGGTGTCTATGGGCCACCTCCCACGCTTGTACAGCTCCTTAGACATCAGATTAATCTCTGAGCCGTGATCAATCAATGCCACCACAGGTTCCTCTAGATCTCCCAGCTTCACTAAGGTCTCTGTGGTTGCTCTCGTCCAATGGTTGTGAGAATAATGGCTCTTCTGCGATGCTTCCACCTCATCTTCAAACCTCACATGCTGATCTGATCTTCCCTCTGATACTTGAGAGCAATAACCAGCAATCTCATCTTCCTCATCTTCTGACAATTTGGTCCCTAGAGCGTTAAGCGTAGCTGCTTCACCCAAAATCTGACGTTTCCTCTTGATAATATCTATGATAACCTCATGGAACTCACGCTTTGCTATCCCAAGAATCTCACCCAGAGTAAACTCAACCTTTCCATTCAAGATACGGTTCTCTAACACCTGCTTCAAGTCTGTAGCAATCTCAATGTCAGACTGAAGTTTATATGCAGGCATCTTACCCTTCTCCTTTCTTCTCTCCTTCTCCTTTGGTGTTGTAGGTGGTAGATCCTCCATAGTCTCCTCCCGAGTAGGTGTTGTCTCTTGTCTTGCCTCTGGTCTAGCCCTTTCACTCCTTGTAGCAGGCCGTTTGGCTGTAGAAGCCTCACTTGCATCCTCCCTCCTGCGTTTTTCTTCTAGTAGAGCTTCATGCTGACTTCTTGCAACATAAGCATGCACTGACATAGTATCCACAGGGTCATTCCATCCTGTAGTTTCTCTAATTGAGTTGCCAACCCTTCGTAGCACATCCTTGTCTAGCTCTGTTCTAGCTACGGACCGCACTACATCTGACCACAACCCAGTAGTCCCTTTCTCTCTCTCCATTTTCACTTTCACTCCACACGTAGCAGCATTCACAAGAGAAACAGCATGTGATGCTGATATATCATTCACAAGTCTCTTCATACCACCCTTGCCAAAGTTGGTTCCCAGCATCATCCCAGTCTCTCTCAAATGGATCTTACCATCTTTGAAGAAGATAAGATCCTTCCTCAATGCATCTGAAAACTCCCCACAATCTCTTCTTACATGGTCCAGGCTATCACACCATATACAACGATGAACAAAGCCTTCTCTCATCTGAGGTCTCTGCATAGCAGGCTGTACATTCTGCTCCTTCTCTTCTAACCTAGTGAGCTTAAGCTTAAGCTCCTTCATACCCTTAATCAACTCATCAAGCGGTGAGTCTTCCTCTCTAGCAATTACCAAAGCGGGCTTAGCAGGCAACTGCTTGACAGGAATTATCAGAGGTGCTGCTTCACTTACCACCACCTTGTCCCTTCTTCTCTGTCTCTTGGTCAGCAAAGAGACAGCCTCTTCAACCTCCTTCCAGTCAGTTTTCAATCCTCTCTCCTCACTCTTGTCTTCCAGCAACAGCTCAAGCTTCTCCTGAATAGTCACGTCCGCTGCTTGTAGGAAAAGCTCGGTCTTCTCAACCTCTAGTGTAAGCTTCTCTGTCCTAGAAAGCTGAGCATATTGACGATCAAACTCCCTTAACAACTCATTTACAGACAAACCTTTGTTAGGCTTCACCACCCACTCCAAGAATGTTCTCTTGGTCACCCTCTCTGAGTCTTCAGTGTAGTACTCCTCCTTCAAAGCTCGCATAAAGCTCTCCCAACTCTGTCCTTGCTGCTGCTTGAGCTCCTTCACACGCCCACGAATCTCAGGGACAATTGCAAGTTCAAAGTTCTCCACCATCTCCTTCTCAGGTACCTTGTTCACCTCCATCTCCCTAGCATAGTATCGCACGTACTTGGAAATATCTGTCCCCTTGAACTGGTCCATCTGATGCACCACAGATTGCAACGCCTTGGTTGCTAACAACTCCTTCCTCTCTGTGCTCTGCTGCTGCTGCATGAACATGGAAAAAGCTTGGAACATCTTCATCGTAGCAGCATCCAACTGAACAGGTTGCTGAGCAGCAGCAGCAGCTCCACTTGACGATCCTTGGTTGGCCATGATATCTGATCCTGTAACACTCTCAAGAAAACTTCCACCCTAGGTGTTTCACGTCGAGTTCACCAAAAGATAGTATGTCGGAGTGTAATCCGTCTACCTAGGAAAGCGCCGGGCTTCTGGCTGTGGTTGTTCACTCAAGAGGTTGGCTTTCAGGTCACAATAGGGCTATAAACACTCACACAGATGTGTAAGATCTAGTAATATACCCAGAAGGCGAAATTCAGGTCTAGTTGGCAGTAATAGGATTCGGCGGTGAACTTTGACACTCACGGAGAGGAAAACTATGAAGGTTAAGTCCTCTAAACTTCCCCTACATGCAAATGAGGTACTACTGAACTCACAGACGAAATTTCAGCATGAGATCAAATTCTGACACGGAGATATGAACAGAAAAGTTTTGAGCAAGAAAACTACGGCAATTTCTGGTACCTAGCTGGCTATTTCAACCTATAACAGGAGTTTGGCTCGATCAATTTCGAAGTTTCTTACAGGATTTGCAGTCTACAGGGTGCTGAACATCCCTGTGAAGTTGGGACTCCTGAATGTACACAGAACTGTAGATCTCCTCCTCTGAAGTCGCTGCTCTAGATTAAGAGCTTTTCAGACCCCCTCAGCTTCAGCGGCCGCCCTGAATTACTCAGTTGCTCAATCGATATGAAACTTTTTGTGAAATCGTAGCCCTGCTGGCGGAGAACACAACCTCGAAGTTTTGAAGCAATTTCCTCAAATCTGCTGCGAGTGACACTGAAAACCCTAAATCTAACCAAAATGATTCAATTCTAGCACAATCCGAACTTCAATTGCTCATAACTCCGTCTTTATTGACTCAAATCGATCGAAAGTTTCACTGGAAGTGCTTGGCATGACGAGAACTCTCTCCCTGTGCTCTCAGATTTCGAAGATCCCTCACCAAATGCTTGAACTCCACTCTAGAGCTCTGTTTCTAAATTTAGAGTTAAACTAAAGACAAAAACAGACCAATGGGAGTTCATAGCTCCACTTGGTTGTCTTTTAGTACCCTAAACCACGTGGCAACTTAGTTTTACTCATAGGCTACCACGTCAAGCTCCCTAGAGTGCCAGCGTAAACCTTAAACTACCTAAAACGACACGCAGCCCCGAAAATTAACTTAAATCAGCTAGAAAGCGTGCATGGGCGACACGCAAATACAACCCATGAGCTTAAGCCCTATCAACATGGTAATCAACCTACTAAGACTCAAAATAGTGTTAACACCGTATGCAAAGGTGTCAAACATATACATAAACGACTAGAAGTAATAAGAGCTAACTTCTAGAACTACTAAACTCAAGCGTCGGAGTAGAAATATAACATGTAGCCGCCAAGTAGCGCGACAACGTCGTCAGGTGTTGGATCAAACAATGGACTTGAACTGCTTGACGTGGATTGTTAGCCTTGGATTGGCTGAGCAACGTCGGATGTGATCGACAAAAGTTACTGCTCAGACACTTCTGAGCTCTTTGCCTACCGGATCAGTCAAGGCAAAGGCTAGGGACGAGACATATGGAGTTCGTCATCCTTAAACATCATGGGTTGAAGTAGGAGAAAGTATGGAGCTTGCAGCTAGGACTGCAAGAGTTTTTTGCACAATGGAGGTTGTTGGTGGTGAGTAGAAGAAAACTGCTTTATAGGCTGCAAGATAGCAGTCAATGACTTCGTATTCTATCTCTAGCATGGTGATAGAGGATACTTGGGAGCCGAAGATTGGACCCAAGCTTATAGGAGAAGAGAAACGAAGAGTTCAAAGATTCTTGAAGAACTACAGGAATTGTTTTACTTTCAATATGAAAGATTTGGGTACCTTGAAGGGACCAAGTATACTGATCGACTTGGCTAGTGACACGTCAATCTTTTGAAGTCTTTACATATATAGTGACATGGAGAGAGATTTTATCTAGAGTAGGACTCAAGACTTGTTGGAGGTTGGGTTGATGAAGATGTCGCATGGAGAGTCCGCATCTGTCACAATTATTTCGGCAAAGAATGATATGTATGACCACTACACGGATAAGCGGATGTGTGGAGACTATCTCCTATCACTCGGCAGACGAAGTCCGATAAGTATGTCATGCTGACACCTGAGGAGATCTTTGATGCAGTGGGGCATGTGAATGGCTTCAGTACTTTGGACTTTCGAGCATGTTATCATCAGTAACCGATGAGAGAAGAAGATAAGTCCAAGACAACATTCTGGGAAATTGACTCTTACGGTAAGGATTGTTTGTATCAATGACGGTTCTTATCATTTGGGTTGAAGAATGCTCCTGCTGAGTTCCAAATCATGATGGACAAGATCTTAGCAGGACTAGATTTTATTCGATGTTTTATTGACGACATCTTAGTCTATAGTGCTACAATGGAGAAGCACGAGAGACACTTACGGGATGTGTTTGAGCGGTTGAGAGCTCATGGGTTGAAGTTACACCTTGGGAAGTGCAAGTTCTTCCAAGAGTTGGTAGAGTATCTGGACCACACCATCTACCCAGGTGGGTTGGATGTTTAACAGATGAAGGTTGAGGCTATTGCATGTATCTCATGTCCTACAGATGTGAGTCGAATTCGGACATTTGTTGGTTTGACGAACTTCTATCGTCGATATGTTAAAGAGTTTAGTGCAATTGTGAAGCCATTGCCCAAGTTGATGAAGATGGACCAAGAGTGGCAGTGGAGAGATGAGCAAGAGCAAACTTTTGTAGAGCTCAAGGATAAGTTGATATATGCTCTCATCTTGAGGAGACTTGTTAGGAGACGTCCTCTCCAACTGCATGTTGATTGGAGTACGTTGGGACTTGGAGCAGTGCTGACTCAGCACGATGATGAGAAAAAGGAGTTCGTGGTGACATATGTCAATCGCTCCAACAATTCAACAGAGACGAGATATAGTTCATATGAGAGAGTGCTTGACGGTAGTGTGGGCTATTGCATACTTCTGATATCTGTTTGAGAACCCCTTACTCTCATCACTGATCACCAGCCGCTCAAATGATTTATGAAAGTTTGACAAGCTTATATGGAAGCTTGCACGATGGACTTTGATTTTACAAGAGTGGTGCATAGACCTGGAGTTGCAAACTTAGATACCGATGGGTTGAGTCGCAACCCATGCAAGAGTCAACATGATCAAATTGGAGCTCGATGGTATGACGATCGTTGATGAGGAGATGGTGCTAGGGTACCATGCATATGCCTTTCTTTGTGTTTTGACCAAGAACTCTAGTATGGAGAGCCAGATCGTATCTTTCTCAGGTCAAAGAATAGATGATGAGTCTCAGGATCTTGAGGATGGAGATGGTGTTCCAGACCAGTGAGATATCCATGACGATGTGACATTAATGAAATATCTACGTACTGGCATAGTGACATGCACAGTAAATGCCAAGGAGCAAGATCGCGTCCTCCAGCGAGCGAAGAGATTTTGACGAGAAGGACAACATGTACTTCGAGTGTGAGATGATGAGAGAGTACGGATAGTGCTACGTCCATCCTAGAGGGCACAGTTAGTACGACATGTCCATGAGGAGTTGAGACATTTTGGAGTGAAGCATACACATAACTTACTCCAAGGACAATATTGATGACGTGATATGCACATCAATGTGCAGCAATTTGTCACACGATGTCTAATTTGTGATCTAGTACGAGAATCGTTTAATGCTCTTACTCCACAATTATACCCCTTATCAATTATGGGATTGGATTATCGTTAGGGTTTGGATTTTGCAGGACCCTTATCGTTGATTGTACATCACCATCGATATGTGTTGATGATGATGGAGCACTTCTCCAAGTGGATTGAGTTGGTGGCATTACCGGATAAGACTAGCGAGGAACATTGTATGCGTATGTGTTATGATTCTTGAGCTAATAATCCATCATGTTTGCGAGTAGAGATGTATGACGTCAATCATGAAGAATACAAAGTTTTCATGATCCGTGAAAAAACAAATATAGATCGAGTGCTGAGTCATTTTGGACCACCAGCCGAAGTGTTGTATGAACCAAGGTACAGAGTTTCTTGGTGAGTTTCAGACATTGTGTGATCAAGCGTTGAGTGATCATCGAACTACATCTCGAGATCATCTTGAGGCAGATGGTTGGCAGAGAAGGTTGTTCATATGGTGAAGAGAGGATTGCGCAAGTATGGCTTGCAGAAGGGTCATTTGGGAGACTGGGATGTGCATTTACTATGATTGGCTATGAGCTACCCGTTAAGTCGATAAGTGTCTTTTGTTTCCTTCTCATCGTATTTTCTATTGTATGATCGAGATCCAGATCTATCTTCGGCCATTCATCGTGATTCTGTTGAGGTGCTGAACCTTGATGACTCGGATATGTAGGTGAGAATATGTTCTCAACGAGCTAAGACATTTCAGAGAGTTATGTCTATGGCTTTTGAGAACCTAGTGATTGCTCAACATAGAGACATGGTGCGATATGCAACAATTCGAGGAGGAGATTATCGACCATCGATTCGCATGACAACTGTCACTTCAGTTTAGCACCCTGGCTATGTTGACCGAGTGCGTAGTTGCTAGTCCCAGTAGGACCGTTAGGGTGGGTTCTTGAGCTAGCCCCACTAGGGGTATACTTCGCAGGTAAGACTTGAAGGCTTTAGTTCTTCGAGTTGAGCCTTCAAGCTCTTGGTTATGATGGATAGTATTGGTGAGTGTAATCTAGATTCTCTGGTGCAGAGAGTGGATTTGGCTCGACTTTAGTGTTTGTGTAGTGCCGGTTGACATGGTGGAATGAGTTCAGATCATTATTTATTGTGGTACACTTGTGTATGTGTATCATCTAGATGTTATGTGTATGTGTGATGTATCTCTGACAACGATGTATGTTGTATAACGATGTGTACGACATCACATTTAGATGAATTTAGAACGGGATCTCTCATTTGATATGTTTCACTCTAGAGAAAGTAAGAATGAAACTAAAACATATGAACGAATGACAAGTTTCATTCCAAAAGAAGCGAGAATTTCTCATCGCTCTGTTCTTTGTTTGGTTCGCTCTCAAGAGTCTCATAGATTCATTTTCTGTTTAATCTTCTATTAAAGTCAAGAATCTGATTGACTGATGAAACTTGAGCTACAACTGACTCTTGTAAACAACATATGAAATAATTTGTACGATGCAAAGAAAATAGAGAAAAGTGATATTTCCTTTCTACATGCACATAGTCAAATTAAATCTTGTTTTAGACGTAATATGTAGAATTTCGAAACTATAGCACATTTTCGCTATCTCTATGTATATACAAGCTTGTAATGCGCAATGATCTCTTAAGATGATAACTAATAGTGATTATTAAACTCACCGGTTTCGTTGAGTTCAACTCGACGTATATTGCAGATGTGGACAAAAACGACGGGCTTAGAGTACGTAAAAGTAGTTGCAAACATCATGCTATTCAAACTTCCAAAAAATACTTGGCATCACCTCTAATAAGTTTGTCGTATTTAGATCTCATCCATCTTTACGTTATGTTATTTGATCTCACCCTTGACTGGAATAACAGGTTTAACAAGTTTACGATTATGTAAAGACACTGCACTAAATCAAATAAGAGACAATCTGGGTTGATAATCTGTTGTAAAGATATTTTTAGTTAAAGTGTTTGAATAGATATATGGCTGACGGGTAAAATACACTTCTCGTATTCTGATGAGTGGTATTTTGATCTACTGAATCGGCTATAGCCAGTCAAAGGTGTGGTCAAGTAACATAGTGTTAAGAGAGGTACGGTCAAGTCTGACAAACTTATTAGGAGTGAGGTCAAGTAAATTTCTGTGCAAACTTCACATTACTTATTAATTCTATGCATGAGTTTTGATTTCAACAACGTTTAATATTTTAAGAATGAGTTGCGACTTTAGAGCTAACGATAGTGGAGATAGTCTTTATTTTTCGATTGTTTGGCTCTTTGGCTTCCTCTTTCCTATGGTTCGGCTTGAGGGGGTTTTCCATTCGTTTGGTATTCATTTCGTCGCGTTTCACCTTAAACCACAAACATGGGTATAAAAGTACGAAAATAAAATTGTTTTTTAATTATATTTTATCTAGGTCACAAATAATATATGCTATTCTTTTTCAAGAAACAATCTACTTTCAGTTCTCATAGTTCTCAATCGATTGACTAAGACACAAACTGTAAAATTCTTCATGAGCTATACGTTCAATCTTCACATGTCAAATTCCATTACCAAATGAGAAGGTATAAGCCAAAAATAATTCTTAGTTAACTTTTTCTTTTCTATGCTCCAAGACTACTAACTGGCAAAAGAGAAACTCTTGATACCAAGAGCCTTTATATCATTTTTTGGTGCTTTTCACACTACTTGACCATGCTCGAAATATGGAGGACAAGCATCATAACAGCCGATAGTGGGAAAATGACAAGCGTCGGACGCGGACAGGTAAAATACAGGGTCGTGGTTGGACGCGGGGTGGAGAAAGGATTTGGACGTGGCGAGAAATTGGAAAAATTCGTGGTAGGAGGTGGGGGTTGGAAGCTGCCGGCTGACGGCTGATTCATGATTTCTTGTGGGCGAGGCTGGGTGGAGGAAGGATTTGGGCGTGGCGAGATGGAGAAATTCGTTCTGCGAGTTGAGGGTTGGAATGCTGTCATTCAGACTTGTGTTCTCGCTTCATTCTCTTTGTCGCTTCTGTGCGTGGGGTTTGATGCGTCGTGCGGCTTCATTCAGGATTGTGTTCTCGCTTCTGTGCGCAGCGACTGAGGTTTTCTTCGACGCGATATGAGGAGCAAGGGAAACCGCTCGGTTGCGGGTCACTGTATTCTTTCTTCTTGTTTTCTGTTTCTTCTTCTAACTCGCCGTGCGGTTTGTGTTTATTGTTGTTGTTTCTTCTGCACTGTTCACGTCCATCTCTATCGATCGTTAATGGAGGTGAACATGAACGTGAGAAAGAAGAGGAGGTGACTGTTTCTGGCTTTGGCTTCGGTTGGTTCCTCATTGGCGCGATATCACTTGGGCGTGGCTGTACATGGCTACATGCTTCCGGGGGTGTGGCCGTGCTAGATTTGAGAAAGTTGTAACGTAGACGGTATGGTTCAGTATCTTGTCTCTTTGTCGTTATTTTTTGTTTCAAATAGCCAGAGAAGTTGCCGATGATGAGAAAAATGTACCTCTTGCTGTGTGGTCCTGGCCCGATGTCTGACAGCGAGTGTCTAGATCTGGTGCCTAGTTCCAGTGGTTCATCTCTTTCACTTTCTCCAATCGAGAGACCCTTTAGTCCTTTCGATCATTTGCATGTAGTGATTGATCTATCCAGATTTTCATTTCTGAGTTCAAAGCAGCCGATGGTTGGCTTCGATCAATCTGTGTTGCAGCTCATCCGATCCTACTTCTACGTGGAACTGGATTTCGACGAAGATCTTGTGTCCTTTCTAGTTAAGTTTGACTACGTCCATATAGCCAGAACCTGTTATCCGTACTCTGTGCACACCACTCCTCTCCAGACTTTAGTCGGCCCTTATCATTTTTTTCTTACTCTGTGGATAAGCTGTATCTTTACTTACAGAATCCGGGGTACCATATGTTCTCCTAGTCTGCTTACTTTCTGCAAGGTGATGGTTACATGAAATCCACTGCTTGTACCGTGCATAGTCCGTTCCTTGTATTTGCGAGACCTTGGACCCAAAGCAGAAAGCAGATTTCGCGTATAGACAGATGACCCCCGGAAATGAAGATGCAGAAGGGTGCTGCCTCTCTCCACAGAAAATAAACCAGATAAACATTTTGCATGGAGAAAATCTGACAAGCAGGAAAACAAATTTAAATCTAGGTCGGTTCTTGTCCTGCAGACTGTAACCGACATGTCAAGTGAGGACCTCTTCGCCCTGACATGCCTCCGCAACGACATCTGATCTGTCAAAAAGCAGAAAATGGTGACACAAGAACGGTTGCTTGAATCATTAGGTTGGGACAAGGAGAAGCCCATTGAGGAAGGTGTTGTCGAATAGAGGTCTCCATACGTTTGTTGGGATGGTGGGCTACTGTTTGAAGGATGAGAAGGAAGCACATCATGCTGCAACCATGAAAAATATTTCTGAGGTCATGATCACTGACGGCCGTGAGCTATTGATCTTGCTGGGGGCTGCGGACACCAAGAATAGAGAACTTAGCTACGTGAACATCCTGCCAAGAGCCTTGCAGTTCAATCGCTACAAGTCTCGGCATCCACTTTCTAATACCCTTGCCTACTGTTTACGTAGCATGCTTGTCTTTGGGAAATACAGTGCGTCTCCGCGCTGGTTGATGCAGGCTGGTATCCAAAAGCGGCGATCAGACTCGTTGTGGACCTCCTTCGTGAGGTTCCAGGACGTAACAGCAGAAGATATCGAGAATATTTTCTTCTTCAGAGATAGCATGTGTTGCTCACACTGTCAGCACCGGTACTTCAATGCGTAAGGCACTCCGGAAGAATAGGTACTCGACTGCGAGGGAGCTGCAGCAGAATGTATCTCAGATCCGGACGTGGACTTTGCCGCAACAGAGCTTCCGGAGTTCGTTCTCCTGACGGGAGCTTTTTGCAGGAGTACTGGCTCAGATCGATGTTTCTCCATCGATGTGTCACTATAATTACGTTTTGGGAGCCAGTGTAAACTTTTGTATGTACAGCTAATTTTGTTTGCTTGTTGGAGTAGTTTTGACGGTTTGTTGGAAGGCAGCGACCGCACATTGTAATTGTCAGTTTTTGATCACTTGAGAGCAATAAACAAATAAGGCGCACCGTCGTCATTTTCGCCCCAGTAGTTGTGTCCGATGGCAGAAGATTGAAACCCGAAGACGTGCATCACAGCGTCACGAGAAAAAGAGCTTTCAGTCAGAAGGAGCCGATGCGGAGACGTGGTTGGTCCTGGAGAGAAAATACGTTTTAATACGGCAATGCAAGAATAAAAAAGAGAACCGAAACCAAGCTCCTGTGATTATACACGCTTGATTAGATACACACGAATATGCATGCAATTGATGGAAATGGATGGTACAGTATGGATGAAATGAAAAGAGTTGAGGTTGGAGAAGAAAAACTAGCAGTTTGCAAGAGCTTGTCTCCATTAAGGACTAAGGATCTTTTAAGGATCGAGAGACATCTGTCCGGCTTGAAGTTCTACGGTGGAGATTCTAGCTTATTAGTCAGTAGCATTTGTCTACCGGAAAGGAGTCTTCCTTGCATATAGATATATAGATATATCCACCTTTTCCAAATTTGGAAGAGGAGAATAATGCCAAGCGGTTTACCTATCATCAAACCCTTCTGGCAGAAAGGTTAGGTGATAGAATAAATCTCAAACAAAATTTATTTTTGACAGGGCAACAAGCTAGTCGTATGGTTCCTGGATCCTCGTTACATGCCTTAATAAGTTTTATTTCTCTGCAGGTATTATGTATATAATATATTTTAGTTTAACAGTATTTTTATATTTTTATATTTTATAGTTTATACTTATAAAATATAATTAATATTTCTTAAACAACAAGGTTCTAACACTAATCAATAGGCCCAGAAGTTTGATAAGACTCCACTGCACTGTCTGCTCTAATTTCAATATTAAATTTAACTTATTTTAAAATTTATTATTTAACTTTTCTGTCAATGAAAGTTAAATAGTAAATTATATGTTTATTAAATAAATCTTTTTGTTAGCAGTTCGTTGATTTGCAATTTTTCAAGCGCGTTAATCTATGCTTCCTTAACGGGTTCTCCAGGTCCTATTATCACATTCAGAGATGAAATTGATTTATCTTGTTAGCTTGGTATAGAGTTTTCACGTAACACTTATATATTTTCCTTGCATGCATATTTGCTTCTAATCCCCGATAATAATTCCAGAAATATGGAGGCAAGCTCTCGGATCGCAAAATGAACGATCTTAATCCAAGCATCGCAGAAATAAAAGATGTTATATGTTACATCTTGACATTTTATGATTCAGAGGATGTCTCATTTAGGGACACTCAAATCTGGATTTTACAGAACTTACGTAACTCCCGTAAAAGTTTTTACCCTGGAAGTGGTATATAAATTTTACAGTCACTTGAAGTTGTGTTTGTAAATTACATTTTTTGAAATATCATTGAAAAATACTGAATCTAATTAATACACTCATTTCTTCCTGACCTTTTACATTTACGGTTTCTGAACCCTGTAAATTTCACTATGGGAAACGGTTTGAGTGACTCTATTAGGTCACTAACTACCTCCTCTTCTGCTGTTTTGTATTGTCTTCTTCTCTCTGGAATTTCTTCAGATTTGGAAAGTATACATATTCACCTCCTCCAAGATGGAAGAGTCCAGCATGCAGCATTCATTTATTACCTAACTCCTCTCGTGGTTATAAAAGGTTCATTGGCAAACTAGACTCACATCTTGAATTTCTGTATGAAAGGTTGAAGTTTGAAGATGGCTGTCCATCTTAGTATTACAGCAATATTCTCAAGTTTGATAATAATCATGATTGTATTTTATAACATTTTTCATCAGTGACTGAGAACTTGACTGAGTTTTCAGTGTCATCCCTGCAAAGATGAACTTTGACGAGATATTTTGTGAAAATTTATTACAGGATTCATAATATTGAAATTTCTATTATTGCCATATGTGCCAATAGAAAAACTTTAGAAAGTATCGTAAATGATATTCCTAGAATAGTATTTTACATGCAATTGAGAGTTACCTACATAGTGGTCGTTTATGCACTATTCGTACAATTCACGCTTGCATAGTTTGATTTTGTGTGTTCTTGTTGGTTCATGGCGTGCTCAACTTCAAGAAATTGATGGATTTTTAGTATCATTTCATCTTCCACAACGTTGACGACATACTAAAAGATATTTATTATAGAATTCACAATATTTAATTTGTATCGTCGCGTTCTGCACATAGTGGTCGTTTATGCACGGCTTGTCTACATAAAGAAAACAATACATTTCCAGAGGTTCTTGGGATTCAATTGCATGTTTGATCACGTACTATGGTTCTGGTTCATGATGAGTTCAAACCTGAGGTGACAATTGACTACTTTAAGATTGTTTTCAAATTTAATTATTTAAATATGCATGCAATATTCACTTCTGGTAAAGAGAAAAGAAAACGAGAAGAGTGAAAAGAATAGCTAAATCTAATAGCGCAATTGGAACGGACAATCCAGTACTGGAGTCTTAATGAACTTCTAGACTTATTAATCAATGTTAGTTTATGACGGTTAGTTAAGTTTTATAAATATTGAACAGAAAATAGAAAATATTATTAAATTAAAAATATTATATAGAAATAAATATTATCTGTTATATACACAGTAGATGTCAGAACTTGCAGAGAAAACCTATAAGGGATGTATTTCCAAACTTGCTCCACGAACCATAAAAACTGTTTTCTGTCCTGTCAAAAATTAGGTTTCTTTTCTTAGGTTATCACCTAACCTTCAGCATAAATTAAATCTCTTTGCATTTGGAAAAGGTGAATAATATACATGCTTAATATGCTCATCTTGAGATCAATCGTCTATCTTTTCTCGATACAGGGTAAAAAATCAAAATAATATCTTTCCCAGGTTAATCGTTATTATACTAAATATTGTAAAGCAAATTATATATGATTATGATTTATTTGTTCGAGGTGTGGTTTAGTCTGATCTAGTACTGGTTTGAGCTGGTCCATGCTAACCCACTCTAATCCAAGCTGGGTTTAGGAGGGTGAGGCGCTCAGTTGAACCGTTGATTGAACGTCGCTCTGAATATGCATCCAAAGTGCACTTTCGGGGAAAAAACGAGATAAAGACAAACGGAATCCACGGGACTAAAATCTGGAAACGTTGGATTTTTTCCTGTCTTGGAAACAGTTATTTTTTCAGTCAGTATGAATTCTCTCATGTCTCTGTGAACATTGTTTTCCTCATGTCTCATGTCTCCGTGAACACCGTGTCTAAAATTAGAAAAATACTATCTATTCTTCGGATCTCCATGCACACTAAGAAGTTTAGTAAATACAAATTTATCTATAGAACAGGGTAGCGTCTTGGTACAGACTGGGTCTGGTGGTTCTATCAACGTGAGCTCGAATCCCGCTGTGAAACAAAATAGATCTTGGCGGTCTAAGGAAAATATATTTGAAGATAACTGAAACCAAGAGACTGAAAACAAATATTAAAATGAACAGTAAAGAGTCAGAGGGTCTACGAAGGATAAGTGGTTATCCTAAAAAATTTCTAACACTTGTTGAAATGAATACTGAAGAGTTAAAGGGGTGTCTTTGTAATTTACTTGTCCCTTAAGCACACAAGGAGAACAAACGATTCGTCAAGACTGAAAAATAATTCAAATTGAAAAAAGATACAGTTCAATACAACGATCGAACCAAGCTTGGGTGACTATACTACGACTATCAAAAGCAGTGTCTTCAATCAGTAAAGGACTCTGGAAATATAAAATCTCGTTTTCTTTGTATTTTGGAGCGGGTTTAGGTACGATGTAGTATCGTTTGCAGGCGATCTAGTTGTTAAACCACGACTTATATACGTTATTTTCATAAACTATAATTTTTAAATACTATGCTCAAAACACGTTTAACACGTCGAATCATATAAAAAACTCTCTCGATTTTTATATTTCTTTGTACTCTTAACTGTGCAATTCCACGACAGTGGTCGTGAGTCCTCTCCCCTCGATTCCACCTCGGGGAATATTTTAGAGCATCTCCACCCGAACACTGAAAATGACTTGGGAAGTACCACTTCCCAGTCTGCTCGAAACCAAAACTTTCGAGAGAATATCATTTCGTGCATTTCAAGTTTAGCAAGTTTAGAGTGGATGGGACTCGAGATAAATTTACAGTGAAAACCTACCATTTATCGTCTTTTCTCACCCATCACGCCAAGAAGGAGACTGGTTACCGGGACTGTTTACAATGCCGAGGCATTTACACTGCTCCGGTGGAGATGCTCTTAGTACTGAGAATCCACTCCCTCCAGTGGCTTGTGCTATACCTAACACATGCAAAACAGCCAACGGCGGTGATAACACAATGTGCATACGGTTAGTGCTTGCCACGTTAACTCTACTCCTCTGCAGCACATGGTAATAATGATTTATTGTTATCTGCATCCTGATCGGACGACACAGATTAAGGCAGAATCGCATGACATCGTCATAGGAGTAGAGTTAACTCGAACGAGCTGAGGTCCCGGGTTCGAGCAGCCATCATTTCACGCCCTGCCTTGTCATGGGATAGCGTGCACGGCGTGCATGTATGTCCTCTTGACGATCGTCCCTGCAGTTGTTTGCCAAGCATCAGCGACCAGTTTCGCTTGTTTACAGTGGTCGATTTCTTCGACCTGTTCGATGAGGCACTCAATTCCAGTGTACTTTGGGTTAAGAATTCTCTGTTTCTTTCAGACCAGAGAAATGAGACCTCGTTATAATTTCGGTCATCACCAAATTTGGGATTATACAACAAGTCGTACCTATACTAATCACAGTCACGAAAGAGCTGCAGGAGAATCTGTTTACAAAAGGTTCTACGCAAAAGGTTCTATTCATACCATGTTCGTTGGTAACAATCTATCCAATATGAAATGAGGTTTCTATTCTGTACACTTGAATCCTCAGGGGTAATTTTACATAGTCTTTACTCAAACGTTGATAACTTATCTTAATCTTCACTCCTTGTGCCGGCGTAAGAACTGAAGCAGCAACTCGTTGGTTTCTTCGTGCCTGTCTTGGTGCATGAAGTGTCCAGCGTCCGGCAGTATCACGGATGTTTCGATGTTTGGTAGGAACTTCTTCAACGCATCTGAATCCACGGAGTTCTTAAAAATACTATAGACGAAGTCATTTCGACCCATGATAACCATAGAAGGAGTGTGTATGCTCGCAAAAGCCCATGGAGACATCAGCTCTTGATTCCTGAACGGATTCCCAGGACACACAAACCATTCATCAGTTCGTGCTCGACTTATGTCGCAAAGCACAAAGTACTTGAGAATACAGAGTTTGATCGTAACTAAGGGGAAGTACCCAGCAAACACTTTTCTACCCGTGAACGGAAATACACGCACATATCATCTTTGAAAGAGAAATATATTTCACGTAACGTTGCAACTGCCTCCCCAACTAAACAGGACTGGAAGTGAACAAATTCACGCAAGTATGTAGAGTCTGGGATATGAAGCTCACTTTTCTATCACACGGTAGTGGTTGAAGCCTCCAGTGAAGCCTGTTCGGTCAAAAGTCTGAGCATAGAACTTCACATCCTCCTCCGAGAACCAGTCTGGAAGAGGTTCATCGTCCTCATCTGTGAAGAATGTGGGCACTTCGAGATTCGTGCAGAGGTGCCACCTTAGGAAGAAGCCCTTGAGAATGTTAGCCGAGGTCGACTTCGCGAAAAGAGCTTCCGCTTGTCCAGGTTTCTGGCATGGTGGTCACAGTGAGCGGAACTAGGTTCTTAAGAAAGAACAATCCCATCAGCTTTTTATTATGACTACTGTGCACAGGAGGAGATTCAGATTAGTGAAGCAGACAAGCAACGCAGCCAATGGCATTTCATCCTCTTGTTACAAGTGGAAATCCGACTGACCTGAAAAACAATGACATACGCCTGCTCACCCCAAGTCTGGGTCGCCCTTTCGACTGGGGCGCCGTTTGGATCATGTGGCAAGTAAGGTACAGAGAGGAACACGACCGCCTTGACGCGGTCTGGTCTCATGAGACATAAATCAGCTGCGTAGACGGAACCCCAATCATGTCCGACAACCAAAGCCTGGAATCAGTTCATACATACACAATGTTAAGTAGAATGCCGTATTTTAACTTGTACCGAATGGAATGTAACAGAAAGTAGCTTGTTGATTATTAACGGTGCGGATACTGAACAAAGATTCTCCGGTTGCTTTGTAGTACTCGAAATTTGGTGTACGGAATTGTTTGAAGTTAGTAAGATATGTAGCATGTTAACTCCTGAACTGTATGCTGCTGCTGCTGCCTTTTAGGCTTTTTACCTGCTTTACTTGCAGCGCATCCAGGAGGGCAATCAGGTCTCCAGCAAGATGAAATGCCGTGTATTTATCGGCAGATTCTGGTATTCCACTCTCGCCGAAGCCACGAAGGTCTGGAGCAACCACATGAAAACCAGCAGCTGCCAGAACTGGAATCTGGTAGCGAAAGCCGTACCAGAAGTCTGGAAAGCCATGCAATAGTAACACCGTTGGCCCTGTAGAGGTATCAATATTAAATCAGCGCCTTCCGTTTCCAGAAGACGTGACGATACCCGCTTTAATTTAGCTTAGTAAAACAAGATTCAGTCACTATCCGGCAGCTACAACTTTAAGCTAACAACAAAAATGAAACATCAGTTATAACCCTAGACACTCGATCGCATTAGTGAGCAGAAATACCGCACCTGAGCCCATTTCGACGTAATGCATCCTGTGGCCCCTGGTTTCCATAAACTTGTGGCCTACTCTGTCATTGAGGATGGCGCTTTCCGCCATATTCCTTTCCTATTTCAGCCGATCCCGCTTGTCACCAGACAAGAAAGTCGACTTGCAATAAACGAGCGGGTGAAGCTCCCTGGACTGTCTCTGCGCTTACACTTGATACATCCAAATGCAGAATTGTACGAGACGATCGAATCGTGAACAGAAGACTCTGCAACGCAGCTTCTGTCTAATGATCGACGAGGCGCTAATGTCTGCAAAGGCGATTGAATGTTAACGAACTGAGGCCTGCAAAACGCTTCACTCCTGAGTCTCAGCAGCAACTCACTGTTCCACCTTTTTGACTCGTACTTGCTGCAGAAAGTTAGAAAGTCTACGAGGCTTCTTGAGACTCTGAGCCATGAACAATTCATGCCAACAAGTCCGCAAGCATCGAGGACTGGCTGACCGGTTGGCATTTGGTCCATCCTGACAGAAAAGCCTATAGCATAGGTATATGGTATATACATGCAGCTGGTCTTGACAGTTCCGTACGCAGAGACTCGTCACGGACAGAGTAACGTCACGCTTAGAGTACCAGCCATTCAAAACCTTCCATCCTCTTACCTCACGGTATCCAAGTATCCAAGTATAGGGGTATGCAAGCGGGACATCGCTTCATCCCCTTAGCCTTGGAGATATATGGATCGACAGCTTTGGAGTTCGACGTCTTTCTGCGAGAGTGCGCTAGAGCCTACCATGAGAGGCGTCAGGGGGTACCACTTTCTCTTTCTTTCTGCACCATGTTTTTCAGGCAGCGGGTTTCCATTGCTCTACAGAGAGCTTTAGCAGGGGCCATTCACAGAAGAGCAATCGCAGTAGGCGATGCCTCTTCAGGTGCACCTGTTGTAGATAGAGGTACTGATTTTTTGGTCTCCGACATTATAGGTGCGACTGGCGATTTTAGAGCTACTGATAGCGGGGCTTAGCCCCGGTGTTCTCCCCTTCAGGGTGGTTATTGCTTGGCCCTTCAGGTCCTTCTTTCCCTTGTAAGGCTTGATGGGGTCTTCCCATCCATTGGCTATATATCGCGTCGCGTGTTCCTCCTTACCTCACGCTAAACCTTTAGCAGGCGAGGTTCAAAGGAGAGAAATTGTTACTTCATATGCACATGTTGTATGCAGGAGTTTTATTTTACTGTGTGATATTTTAGGAGTGAGTTACTGATAGACTTTATAGCTACTTATAGAGGAGCCTAGCGTGCCTAGCCCCGATGTTCTTGGCGTAATTCAAGGAATTCAGCACGCTTGACGGAGTGAGGGAGGGGATAGGAGAGAAGAGGACAGGGAGTGTAGTTTGAGAGGGTGGAGTGTGTGGGGTGGGTTATTGATGTCTTTTTATATATTTATCGTCATTTTTTGTTTTTGTTCTTTTTGGTTCTAGAACTGGTACATTTTGTGAAGAAATGAGTGAACATTCAATATTTTTAGATTTTTTGAGGTTTTGAGATTTTAGAGTTACAGAGTCTTCTGTTTAGTATATTTGAGATATTTTTGAGAGACTTTTTGCACATTTAGTATGTTTTTATCTAAACATATCAGGGTTTTTTTAGTGGGCTCTTATTACGAGTACCATTTGATTAGATATCATCTTTTTTTGAGCTATGGATACTCTCTCTCTCATGAGATCGAAACTATTTCGAGACACGCTATGTCCGGTGTGCAATCAATTATATACCTTGCAAGGGATAAAATCTCATGTGAGAAAGATGCACAAGAGCTATGATAGGACCACATGGATGCCCAAGTTAGCCGAGAGTGAAGGTCTACACGTGCAATCATTATGACATTGTTAGTCCTTCTTCCTAGAGTTCTTCTCGAGTCGTGAAATTGATCGAGAGTCCACTCTAATACTATTCTGAGATTGTTCAGGACGAGTTTTCCTTGTCCGTATTGTTCCATCGGTTACCTCATGTTCTTCATGACGAGGTGAGGTAGACATCTCGTCTATCTCTCGACATGTTGATACGGAACACCAGGAACGAAACGGCGTTATTACTATTCTTCTTACTTCTTAGTTGGTGGCTCCGTTATACTCGAGGTGGCAGAAGGAGACATCGAGAGACGACGGTCCATCTTCGGAGATTCCATGCAGGTAATTAGACAGCCTTACAGGAGAAATCAATACGTGAAATACGAGGTAGGAACCTCTACACGTGATGTCTCATCTTTCGTCCGCATATGACGTTGTAAGATGTTAGGTCAAGTTGGAGAGTATAGTAGAGCTGCTAGAGCATTGCATCCTTTGTCAGTGATATGTCCGAGTGAGGAGACGATCACTTCGTTGCATTTCTTTCACCCCATCGAGTGATCTCTCATCATTTGAGATTCAGTACTATCAGTCTGAGGAGCCATTATGTCTTGATAGATCCTTGTTTACCTAGGCCTTGTGTATAGCTCCACGTCTATCTTCTGGAGGTCTGTCTAGGATGCTCTACGAGCACCTACAGGATTGTTTCAGACAGATGATCCCTCTAGTGGTTTCACGGAGCTTTTTCAGATAGCAAGGATATGTCTTTTTCTCATAGACATATCCTTCATTCTATAGCTCAGGTACTAAGGACAGCTAGACTTTTGATCACAATGAAGAATGGTGGAAGGATTCGACCGATAGTCATCGGCGAGATTCTCTTATGACTTATTAGTTGTACCATTGTTCTTCAACTTCGAGATACTTTTCAGGACCACCTTTGCCCACATCAGTTTGGAGTTGTGACGCTTGGAGGTTGTGAGTATGTATCTTTCGGCATTATGGCTCTCTTGGACATCCATCCTGATTAATTGCTTTATAAGTGGACGTGGAAAATACTTTTAATAGCATTTCACGTGCTTCCATCTTTAGAGAGCTCATAAATAGCAGTGGATCTCTGACGAGTCTCGTTCCCTTCATGCGATCGTTCTATGATTCTTCCTCCTCCCTTTATTACCAACACGGTCCTTTGATAGAGGAGGTTACAATCATCAACTCTGCTGCAAGTACTCGTTAGAGAGATCTTTTGGGTGAATCCATCTTTGCCTTAGCTAACTATAGAGCTCCCTTGGCCACCACCTTGGCTTCTCCTTTGTGTTTTTCCATCTCTAGCTGATGATACGCATATTGTAGGTCCGGCAGATCAAGTCTATGATGTCTTTGATCACTTGTCTCTCAATTGATCTTGGTAAGGCTGAGAGTGAAGGTGTCAAAGTGCAAGGTTTGGTCTCTCATAGATATACCATCGAACCTCCATCTCCCGCAAATATTTGTTATACCTAGAGATGGTTTACGCATCCTCAGAGTACCGGTAGGTACAAAGGATTTTGTCTCTCGATTCTTAGATGTTGTCTTCGCGGAGGACGTTTTGCATATCGATGATCTCTCTATGTTAGAAGACCCATATGTTGTCTTTGGCATCCTTTTCTTTTCCACTGCACGTCGTCTTGATTACTTACTCCGCACAGTATCTCCATCTCTTATCTTCATCTCACGCCTTAGAGAGTTTGATAGGAGGATCATGAGGGTTTTTGATGACATCGTAGGACCCGAGATATTTGATCGTGACATGACATCTCGCACGTAAACAAACATCTTTGCTGATATTATCGAGGGGTGGACTTATTATCCATGGAGGAGACTACTTCGGTAGCCTTTTTGGGTAGTTGGGTTGTCTCAGCACCTTGGCTCTATTGTCATTTTCTCGTGCGAGATAGACTTATTCTGGAGAGCTATGTAATAGAGATGAAAGATGGTTCTTACCCACTACAGATGTGTCTCTATGAGACAAGAGATCTATCTCTTGTCTCTCTTGTTTGACTCTTGAGACACGTGAGACACACTCTCGATTTGATATCTTACCTACGGATGGATCTCATGGACTATAGTCCTCTTTGACGAGACACCACTTCCAGCAGGTTTTTCATGCGCTCTTAATGGATCCTTCCATCTCACGGGATACTAGAGCTCGACTCCGTTCTTGTTCAGACAAAGGCGTAGACTCTTGACTCATAGTCCGACCTTGCATTAGAGCGTTCTGACTCACCCCGACTATATTTTCTACAGCGATGAGGTTCCGCCTAGACTTGGTCCAACTTGTTTCTTTGGCACTGTCCACCTGCAAATATGATGTCTCGCTCGACACCTCGGATCGACAACTTGCTCCTTGGTCTTTCGGTCGAGAGTGGATAGCTACCCACGATGTCATCAAGGACGTCGTGTTTGTCTTAACACATGAGAGCGATTACATAACGTTGGAGAGAGCGTTGATATCTCTTTCAGACGAGAGGATCAGTGAGAGCTGACATGTACATGATGAAGGAGGATCAGGTCTCAATGACAGATGTGGTTGTCACGGATCCGATATGTGACTCAATGGCGGCACATGTGATCATCCATCTCCCAGGATGGGCTGCAGGCGTGGCGACAGTAGCGAAGGTGTCCAAGTATAGAGAAATACAAGTAAGACATCGCTTCATCCCTTTAGCCTTGGAGATATACGGATCGGCAGCTTTGGAGTTCAACGTCTTCTTTCGAGATTGTGCCTGAACTTACCATGAGAGGCGCCAGGGAGTACCACTTTCTCTATCTTTTGCACTAAGTTTTTTAGATAGCGAGTTTTCATTGCTCTACAAAGAGTTTTAACAGGCACAGTCCATAGGAGAGAAATTGCAGTAGGCGACACTTGTTGTATGCAAGAGTTTTGACTTACCCGTGTGTGATATTATAGGGACGATATGACCTTAGAGCTACTGATAGCGGGGCTTAGCCCCGGTGTTCTTCCCTTCGGGATGATAGTTGCTTGGCCCTTCGGTCCTTCTTTTCCTTGTAAGGCTTCTTTCCTTTGTAATGCATGGGGTCTTTTCATCTGTTGGTTATTCATTGCATCGCGTGTTCTCTTCAGACGTTGGTTGCTTGGTCCTTCGAGTCTCTCTTTCCTTTGTATTGCTTGATGGAGTCATTCTATCTATTGGCTATTCAATTTTTATTTACCTCACGCTACCAAAAATCGGTTGTCTTAAAGCAAAACGTAATAAAGCTTTCTAGTGCCTTGATCTGATACCTTACTATCATTTTACGTCAATGATCCAACGCGCTTCCTATGTCCAACAAGCGCACAACAAATGAGAAAATCTGATGAAAACGTGAGTCTTTTGACGTAGAAACTCTGAATATTTACGAGAATATATCTGAGTCACAAAGGGGCTTAGATCGTAATCGCACCCACATTAAAAAAACCGGTTTATCGTCAAACGCATGTGAAAGTTACGGTTGGAAATAGAAACGTTCACCGCATAGTAACCGATGTGGGTTTCCGTGACGGATTGAAGCATGACCGTATGCATAATTTGATGTTTCCGAGACGGGTTCCAAAAGGGTGAGGTCTAGGAGATGGCACAGATTTTTTTCCTTCCGCCCGTCTCCAGAGTTGACCATCCGCTGTAAGAAAATAGAGAAGCATTTCAATGTGAGAATCAAAAATGAGGAATCTCGTAGTTCATTTGCTTGCGTTGTGTGAAGCCTCTCCAACCTTTGCAGTTTCGATCGTAATTTATAGTGTCGCAACGTTACTTTCATTTTCGAGTATTGTTAAGTGGAGAGTGCAATGTGGCTTTGAGACGAAAAGTTTTAGAACTGTTTGATCTCGTTGTAGACGAGTCTCTTGTGTCCATAGAGAGCCAACTCGATGATTCCAATGAGAGAGTTCTCAGTCCCGACAGTCAGATTCATCATAAGCTGCCATTTTGCAATTATGTTGCTGCACATAATGATCGAGTATATGCACCACCTCCGAATCTTCACGAAATCATGAGAAGTTCTATGGGGAAGATGTTGTTGGAGCTGAGGAGACAGTACGAGATGAAGGAGTGTCACGACTATCAGTTGGAAGCAATAACTTTCGATTGCATTCCATCCCAATTTTTGAGGTCGATGTTACCTCTCAGCCAAGCTCGCCGATGCCAAGTAATTGTCATAAGCAAAGTAGGTTTGTGTGGCAAGATTGGCAAGTGGTGCACCTGATTGAGATGAAGCGATTAGAGCATGAGGAGCAGAATAGGAGTTCAGCTCTGAAGAAAATAATCATGGCGGTGAGCAAGCTTCAGCAGGTCTGTAAGCTGACCTGTCTCTCACCCAGAGGTACCTCAGATGACTAGGATTACTAGTGCACCTTAATTACAAAGATTCAATTATATCCATGCTCACTTCACTCACTCTTTGACCCGTATGATCACATCGGTCTCTCTAATAGCGTTCTTGCAAACAAGTTCTAACCCCGTTCTCCACATTGCATCACATAGTACTCAAGGACTCCTAGGTCTCCAATGCTCACTTTACTTATAGACAGAAAAATAAGAGTGTCTTCCATCCTCTCAACTCCTCTTTATAGACTCTACAACTTCTTACTGTGGTAACTTTCACTAAGTTACGTTATCTCATGATAAGTGCGCAATCCCAAATAGTTAAACTTCTAAAGGCTATTAAGACTTTAAAAATAGCACACACATTACTTGTTCTCCTTTACTAAAGTAAGAGATTCTCCTACTTTAGCTTTTGTAAAGTGTTAACTTTCCATGCTATCCAATCGTAAGACGACAACAAACTAATACGTCTTTTGAGGAGCATCTTTAGATCTTTGTGCATGACTTTCCATCATGCATCCAATCAGCGATGGTCAACAAAGTTACATACTTTTGAGAAGCATATTTAGAGCTCCGCACTTGTCACGTAGTGTCATAGTGGAACCTCTAATAGTTTCCTCAACTTAGTTATAACTATCTCAGCTAGCTATGACTACTTTTGATCACTCTAGATTTAGATTTTTGAACTAGAGTAACCTATAAGATAGTCATACCTAATGAAATTTATATAAGCACATATACAAATAATGGGATACTTGTGGTGTGACATTTACCTCCAGACTTAATTTTCACTCCGTCCTTAGAGTGAAGTATCACGTTGATGAAACTTCTTTAGCTTGTCGTGGTTCACTCGATCGAAGAACGTACCACTCTTTTCTTGAGATCATAGGTGTTATTACTAACACTTTGGAGATGATGAAAGGCCCAAAATATCGACGTAAAAACTTTTTTTGAACTCGTTTGTGTCTAATAGCATCCCATAACATCACCCATTCATTCTTTTGAAATGGCTATAATTTCGTTTTGTTCTTCGTCAAGCGCTTGTTATAGCTCTTCTTCTGTTGTAGCTGAGCCATCTCAATTCGTTGAGCTGCAATGTCTCTATTCTCCTCCAGCTCCAACAAGATTTATCTCCTCTCTTTCTCAGCTACTGGACCGCTCTTTCTCTTCAATCCAGCTTGGAAGGTCTGAAAGGTGGTTAGGTCGAACTGGATTGGTAATCTGGATTCCAACCCATACACCATCTTAAAAGATGAATATCAAGTAGACATCTTCACTGTTGTATGATACTTCCATAAAATCGCATGAAGACGCTTGTCTCAATTGCGTTTTACCCCTTCCATGTCAGCATCCTTTGCTGACATTTGACACAAGGTAAAGTTTGTCCTCTCTACCAAACCGTTTGAACTAGGTTTATATGAAGTAGTAACCCTCTGAGAAATGGAGAAGTGTGTGCACATAGCAGTAGTCATACCACTCACAAATTCTCGACCCCTATCGGAAACTAACTCCAAGGGACATCCAAAGTGAGTAATGATCCGTTCGTACAAAAATCTACCCACCTCAACTTCTCCGATAGTTACAAGAGGTCTAGCTTCTACCCAATTTGTAAAGTAATATGTGGCTACAACAATATACTTATTGTTGCGAGAGGTGCGATTCAAAGACCCAACAAAATCTATTCTCCATTTCTCGAAAGGTCCAAGAACCAGAATAGATCTAAGAGGAGTAGAAACACTAGATTTGATAGCGAAAGCTTGACAACTATCACAAGTTTTACAATACGTCAGGCAATCTTTAAACATCCCCTCCAATGATATCTTGCGTCAAGTATCTTGAGGACCGTCAACTTGCATGTGAAATGTCCTCCACATACTAGTCCGTTATGGAATTCTTCCATGCGTCATAGAGACTCCTCCTTGCTCGCAGCTCTTCTCAGGACCCCATCAACTCTTTCATGGAATAACACACCTTCCATCACCGAATAAGGTTGACTTCGTTTCACCAACGCCTTCTTCTCTCCGATCCGCATCTCATCTGGATAGACATCTTCCGTAACAAAATTCCAAATTTCTTGATATTCTATTGGGATAATAGAGTTGCTCATCAAGACCATCAAATCTTCGTCAGGAAAGATGTCATCCACCGGCTCCTCTCCATCGTCATCGTAAGCTCTAGATAGCAAATCTGCAGTCGCGTGTTTCTTTCCTGGTCAATCGCAGATCTCACAATCATACTTTGACAATAAGAGCTTCTACCTTGCTAATCGTCCTTCGACCATAAGTTTATTGAAGATGTACTTCAATGCCTTATGATCTGTAACGATAGTGAACTTGCCTCCTATGAGATAATGTCAGAAATTTTCTCAGAGCGTAGATCACTGCTAATCCTTCTCTCTCTGTCACAAAATAATTCCTCTCTGCCTTGACTATTTGCCGACTAGCATATGCGATAGGATGATCTCTATCTTCAACATCATACTGACTTAAAGTACATCCTATTGCTATATTTGAAGCATCCGTATATAGAATAAATTGTTTATTCTAATCGGGCTTAACCAAGATCTGAGCTGAAGTAAGAGCTTTCTTCAGTTCCTCAAAGGCGGCTAGAGCTTCTTCATCTCCTAAAATCAACACGTACCTACTTCCTTCTTAAGATATACAGTCAAAGCATATGCTTTATGTGAGAACGGGAGTATAAACCTTCAATAATACCCCACCATACCTAAAAACTGTCGTAGCTTAGTGAGAGTACTAGGAAAAGTGAGTTCTAAGATCTTTTGCACCTTCTCTGGATCTACGGCAATGCCGTCTTTGGATATGATATGACTCAAGAGTAACCCTTCCTCACACCCAAAAATTTCTCCGGATTGAGAGATGCATTTGCTACATCTAAAAATTCTAAGACCTTTACAAGGTGCTCAAAATGCTTCTCCTTACTCCCCTAAACACGAAAGTCATCTATACAATCTCTCACAAACTTTCCGAAGAAAGGTTCGAACACTTTGTTCATAAACTTTTGAAACGTCGCAGGAGCATTACACAGACCAAATGGCATAACTCGAAATGCAAATGTACCCCACGGAGTAGTGAAAGTGATAAGATGTTGATGTTCTTGTGCAATTTTGATCTGGTTATATCCGTTATAACCATCTCCAAAGTTGTATCATTCGTTTCTCGCCACTTCTTCCAAGATCTCATCGATGAAAGACAGAGGATAATAATCCTTCTTTGTGACAACATTGAGCTTTTTGTAATCAACACATACCCTCAATTTGCCATTTTTTCTTCTTTACGATCACAATGAGTTATACCCATTCAAAATGCTCCACCTCGTAAATGAACCCAGCAGTGTGCAGCTTCTCGATCTCTTCTTTCACCAGATCAGCAATCGGAGGACTCACTCTTCGTCGCTTCTATCACATCGGTTTGACCTCCTTCTCCAACTCGATACGGTGTTGCTCAAGTGTGACCTCTCTCAAATCTTTGTAACTAAATGCAAATACATGAATTGTATTTGTGAAAGATCTCCTCCAATCGATCCTTCTCCTCTTTAGTAACATTCAATCCATAATGTAGGGTGGAAATTCTTCTCTCCACCTCCTCAGGAGTCAAAGGTTCTTTGTCCCGATCTCTTTGCACTTCCGCAGAGGAGAAAAGATCCACTACATTCACACCCACATTTCGTTCTTCTCTCTCCTCCTCTGATAATGTATTTTCAGATTCTGAATCTGAAGAATTGGTACCCACATTAGAAGTAGTATCGACAACTTCTAACTCCCAGTAGTCCGATGTGGGTCGATCTGATTCTGACGTCTCAACTTGATCTCCGAGCAATAGAACTTTGATCTGGTGATGATTCGGTCCGATGCGAAAATAACCTTTGTGCCAGTTATCTGTTGCATGTACTGCTCGAAGTCAAGGTCTTCCGAGCAACATTTCGTAACTTGACTCTTTCAAGATTTGAAATGTCATGTTTACTTGCACTCCCATTACTGACACACAAACTCTCTCCAGCACTCCCAATGGTCTAACTCGTTGTCTGTTAGCCATGCCAACCGTGATACTAGAAGGACGAGTTGGTACTAGATCCAACTTCCTCATGAGTCGTTCCGAGATAGCATTTACTGCCGATCTTCCATCGACAAGAACATCTGAGACATCCTTCTCATTGATACGAGCCTCTACTTTTGATGCCTTGTTGCATACCTCTCCTTCACTAGCATCTAAAGCACTCACACCGACCGTAGAAGGATTTACCTTCTTCTTGCGACCTCGTCAGGAGCTTAGACCACTATGAAGTTCTTTCCTCATCGAAGGATTCAGAGCAATCAACTGTCTCATAGTAATGTTTGCTCGTTGCTTACCCACGTCTTCCACCACATTCTATTTTGATTGCTCCATTGAAATTGTGAAATCAGTATTTCTCAATTTCTTCCGCCGCTCTTGGTTTTTGAAGAGGATTTGCTACTCCGAGTATTTTGACTTGGAGAATCTTCCATCACGAAAGGTTCTCCCTCGTCGAAATACGTCCTCATCCTTTTCCTCTCTTGAGCCAACAGCTCTACAGATTGAAAACCATCTCGTGGCTCCAAGATGTCAATGCATGCTACACCCTTGTCCTTGCTTTGTGAAGTTGAAGCTCCATCCGCCGTTCCATCATTACGACTTGGACAATTACGTTAGATGTGATCTTCCACACGTAAAACATCCTTGGTTCGTGTAGTTACTTGGTGATCCTTGCGGTGGTCCACCTCTAGACCGATAGTTCCCATAACCTCGTGAGCCCCCTCCAACATTTGGACTCCGGTGTTGCAACAGATTCACCATATTGATCTTCAAATCTGCCAGAGATTCTGTCAGACTTTTCAACTCATCACGAAAGTCGGGAGTAACACATCTAGATGGTACATTGGCTGTAACCGTACTAGTAGGAGTTATCGGAGTCAGATTCTAAAATCAAACAGTCGGAACACTCGCAAGCGTCAGAGTTGGCATGCTCGGCACTTGCACATCCTCACATGCTGCCCCAACAGTCATTGGTTGCAAGTCGTCTCCATCCAGACTCTCTTCCATCCTGGTTGCGATTTTCACTGCATCAGCCTTTGAAGTTGGTCTCTCATACCGCACTTGTGTTCGAATCTCCGACCTCAATCCTCCAATAAAATTCTTTGTGAGCATTGCTCCAATGCCCACCATCGTTGGCTCTACTATATCTCCACACACGAAACTTCTGCTCTAATTTCTCCACCCTCTCGGCGTAAGTCCTTACTTTCTCTTTTTCTCCTTGTTTGAGGTAAGTTACCTCTACCATTAACTTCTTGTAACTTTCATCGGGAAGAAAAGTTTCAATTAAGACCTACGTCAATACTTCCCAAGTATCAACTGGAGTTCTCACTACGCTTCTCTTCTTCCTATCCTCATACCATGTCAATGCAGAATTCTCAAGAAATTCAGGTATCAACTCTACCCACTCGCTCTTCTTTCGATCTCCATTGTCAATGCATGCTCGTTTGAAGTCCCTCACAAATCCTTCCACGTCTTCTCCATCCTTTTCGTAAAACACCGGAAGTTTCCCCATTCTTCTCTTTTTTTCTTCTTCTTACTCAAGGTACTGCTTGTGTATGTGAAGATCGTACTTCACCGCAATCTACAATTTCTCTGGTGAGCTCTCTCCTCTCCAAAGGTTGGAATAAGCTTGACCCTCATGGTCATCTTATCTCATGTATGATAGACTATCTCCATCCTCACTAGAGGTCTTCACTCGTTCCGTTTCTACACTCAACCTTCTCTCGAGACCTTCGGCTACAGTTTCTAGCAAAGCAACCACTGCGCTACACTCATACTCAACTGGAATCCCGTCCACTCCACATCTAGGACAAAAGGTTGTAGGGTCAATGATGTCTTGTCTAGAGGAAGAAGGACCTATGTGCAAGCTTAAGTCGACCAACCCTCTTCGCTCACGCAGGAGTCGCACGCTAAAGTCTATTCTTCATAGGACACTTGCTCACTTTATGTCCTTCTCTACACAAAAAGCACCTCGAGTTCTCCTCTAGATTATTACGACTACTCTCTATTTCTTCCTCAAATTCTAGTCGAAATTCTCCTTTCGCCAGATCAGCGGTAACTATCACCGAGTAACCGTGAGGAATCTTGCTCAACTTCAATTTCCACTCTTGCTGTCCTTCCATGGCGATGATTTTCATACATCTCTCTCACTATGTAGCTCGTTTGACACTTCTGATCACTTGATCATCCTCTCTCTTAGCAATCTCTCACATTACTAAGTAGAAGCTTAACTTGTCAACTTTGAGCCTCAGAGATCGAACAAAATCCTCTCCAAGAATTCTGAAATTCCTTCACTCTCGCCACTCTTCAGTATGCAATATAACAGATTTGACCCCCCTTTGCTTCGAATGTCATAACTCAAGTTCTACTCGAACAATTCATGCATGATTTGGGTGCCTAGATAGCTTATCTTGCAAGCTATAAGCATGGAAGATTTCAAAGTCTAACTCTGAACACTGAAAATATGAAAATGACTGTAATTTTTTTCCCGAGAGCTCACTATTTGATATAAAAAAAAACCCCCTTAACTTCCGAAAGACATAACTCTCTCTTTATAATTGATCTCTCGGAGATATAAAGCTTGTTAGAAAGCTTATCTTGCCCTCTATAACATAGTGAATGTACAAAGGTTGAACTCATGTTCAAAAACAGACATAAACTCTACTAAAGACTAAATACGAATTTTTGTATCGAGGTCCCGGCAACAGAACCAAAAATGTAAGCCGGCATGTCTCTCACTCGGGGGTACCTCAGATGACTAGGATTACTAGTGCACCTTAATTACAAAGATTCAATTATATCCATGCTCACTTCACTCAACTCTCTGACCAGTATGGTCACATCTGTCTCTCTAATAGCGTTCTTGCAAACAAGTTCTAACCCCGCTCTCCACATTGCATCACATAGTACTCAAGGACTCCCAAGGTCTCCAATGCTCACTTTACTTATAGACAGAAAAATAAGAGTGTCTTCCATCCTCCCAACTCCTCTTTATAGACTCTACAACTTCTTACCGTGGTAACTTTCACTAAGTTACGTTACCTCATGGTAAGTGCGCAATCCCAAATAGTTAAACTTCTAAAGGCTCCTAAGACTTTAAGAATAACACACACATTACTTGTTCTCCTTTACTAAAGTAAGAGATTCTCCTACTTTAGCTTTTGTAAAGTGTTAACTTTCCATGCTATCCAATCGTAAGACGACAACAAACTAATACGTCTTTTGAGGAGCATCTTAAAATATTTGTGCATGCCTTTCCATCATGCATCCAATCAGCGATGGTCAACAAAGTTACATACTTTTGAGAAGCATATTTAGAGCTCCGCACTTGTCACGTAGTGTCATAGTGGAACCTCTAATAGTTTCCTCAACTTAGTTATAACTATCTCAGCTAGTTATGACTACTTTTGATCACTCTAGATTTAGATCTTTGAACTAGAGTAACCTATACGATAGTCATACCTAATGAAATTTATATAAGCACATACACAAATAATGGGATACTTGTGGTGTGACAGGTCCAGTCGTTCTTTCGTTCAAAAGGTGTGGTTATCACGGCCAAATCTGTGATAAAGAACAAGTGGGAGACAGTGATTACCGGGTACAGAAAAATTCGAGATCACAACAAGGTCTCTAGGAATGCCTCATACACCTTGTTGAGTCGGCAAGAACGTGAAGAGAAGAAACTTCCCTTGAATTATCCATTGCATCGCTATCTGCTCATTGACTGTTGGTATGATCTCCGGTCTAGCACTACCCGGCCGTGCATGATCGAATCTCTCACTCCGAGTAATGGTACTGCAGGTCCATATAGTGATGATGTTCAACCGGGTCCGCAACCGGATTCTGAAGTTCGAAATTCCAAAGAGATAGATGCCGAGGAGTCTAGTCGTCACAACTCAAGAAAACGGAAGCGTCAAATGAGCCGCTCTGCTTCTGCTCTGAACCAAACTCTCACGTGTTTTTCTAGCTCTATAGTTGAGGTAGAGAAACAGAAACTCGAAATTGATAGAGAGAAGTTGAGTCTATATAGAGAACTAGAAGCCCAGAAACTCTTGCAAGAGAAGAGCAAACAAGAAGGAGCTAACGTTCGTTCGAGCCAAATTGTGAGTGTGTTGGATAAGATGACAAGGGCACTGGCTGACATTGACAGCGCCTTGACCAGAAACTAAAAAGTTCAGAATGGTTTCACTGTTCTAGTTCTCATCGGTATCTACACTTGGAACATTTTGTTTCTACTGTTTCTTCGTTTTGAATTTTCAGCCATGTTTTTCTAGTACAGATTATGTATTTGAATTATCTCAGTGTGAGATGTGTTGCCTTGGATGTTTCATTGGTCCATTTGAGTATCAACTTTCGAATGTTGTTGTCTGTGTAGTTCATCTGCGAAGTGTTTCTAACTTTCTTGCCTAGCTTGTATGATGTTGTGTAAGTTCAGTCATTTTTATGTGCTTTTTAATTCTTTTAGTCTAGTGAGCTTCACTCTTTGCTCAGTTGTTTGTAACTTTCAATTCTCCATATGAATTTGTCTTGCTTCAAGTCCGAGAGCCGAATCATAGTTTCACTTACCATGTGAAGTCTCGAGTTGTTGCACGTTATTCCACAATGAACATTTTACTGTTTGCTCATTAATATCCAAGTACGATAAAAGTGACAAGTACATGAGTTCTGAAGTAAGAGAATGTTGTCTTCTTCTGCAGATATTCAGACTATCTTGGTGGTAGTGACTACAGCGGTTCTGCTGGTTATAGACATTGTGGCTGAGTGGGTGAGAGCTGAAGAGGAAGAGGATGATGTCTCAGATTCGTGGTTAAATATTATGGTCGCGCATGACTCGGTCACAAGAGTTATCTTCATGGCATAACAACTTATCGTTGAGCATCTCCAGCAGACTGAACATTATACCTGGTGGGTGAAGCCAAGATCTTGTATATGGTTTGACTACTATCTCATGAAGAGTTATGAAGAAGATCGATGGATTAGAACTCTTCGAATGCCTAAGGTATTGTTCCTCCAGCTTGTCACTCTACTCGGACCACATGTGTCAAAAGCATATACTCATTATCGGAAAGCCGTCCTCGTCGAGGTTCGAGTTGGGACAGTGTTACTCAGACTGACCTCAGGCATAACTCATTTTCAGGTGGGCGAGAGGTTTGGTATAAGGGAGGTCACCTCTCAAGAAGTTTTTGCAGATGATGTTACTGCTGTGAATGGATTCATTGGTCCTCAGTTTGCCAATGGCTTACTGGATCAGCTATGGAACGAGTGTCTCAGAGTTTTCTTAGGAAAGCTGGTCTCGTCTGTTGTCAAGGTGTCATAGACGGTTCACACATTAAAATCAGAGCCTCGACAGTCAGAGAGCTTCTTGGAGAATATTACAACAGAAAACAATACCACAGCTTAGTGTTGCAATGTGTGCGACACTGAAAGACGTTTACTCGATGTGAGTTGCGGTCACGCATACTCGAACCACAACTCACGAGTTCTCAGAACCTCTGCTATGTGGACCCATATTCGAGACCGCAAAATTTTATCTGACCCCATAGTTACACTACTTAATAGATTTCAGCCTCACTCGTATTTGTTAAGAGACTCTGGTTACACGATGGAAAGGTGGTTAATGCCCCCATTCTCATTGAACCCGAGGTCACCACATGTACATAGACTATTCATAGAACGTCTGATAAAAGATAGAGTATGTATTGAGCAAGCCTTCGGTGTTCTGAAAGAGTGCTTCGCAATTCTTAGTGTTGGGATCAGCAATAGCGTGAAATGAGCAGCTGAAATAGTGAAGTGTTGTTGTGTGTTACATAATTTTCTAGTGCACCATAGAGTGGTGGTAGATGTAGACTCTGCTGTCACCACTTCCTCCGTGACAACGACCACGGATCATGTTCATAACCTTGTCAGAGAGAGTGACGGTGAAGTTAGAGATGCGTTAGCTGCGTATTTGGAGTCGTCTTCAGCTCATTGATGCTTCAAGGACCCTTGAGATATGTTTATGTCATCAGAATAGCAAAATCAACCATTATTTTGAAATTAGACTTGAGGAGATTTCTCTGTAGTGGTTTTCTAACTTCGGAAATTTGAGGAGATTTCGCTGTAGTGGTTTCACAACTTCGAAAATGACTCGAACAAGTCTTAAATTTTGCAGTTTGAGGATGTAGTGGTTGCAACTAACAGGCCTGCTTGCCTTCGAAGCATTTTGATTCTCTCTTCGAGATAGGTAAGTAACAGAACGAAGATGTCTCAGTTCATGAAGGACAGCAGTGCATCGAGATTTCGCTTCAGTACTTCATTTGCATCTGGGCCCAGTTCAGTTTGAGCATTTGCGAGATAGAGCGTGAAAACATGAGTGAGAATTCGTTCGAACAGAAGAAGCGATTATCTGATGTTGTTTGTACACACTCTTTTTCTCCATGATTACCACCAAACTGATATTCACTTGGATTCATCCCAGGAAGACCAATGTGGATCCTGGAGTCTGATCCGGAAGAGGGCCTTCCCCGAGCTAGACTTGAGTCCCTCAATAAATATACATATTTTGGTCTCCTCAGTCCACTTGGAGAACGAATGCAGGTTGACACTGAACTCGCGCACATAAGCATTTAAGGTCCACGTATGCTTCAGCCTAACTAGCTCGACACCATCCCGAATCCTTTGATACTCCGGAGTGAATCGTCACGCGAGCAACTCCTTGAACTCTTTCTAACCAAAAGCCGAGACGGCCAAGGTATGCTCATCCTTGTATGCAGTCCACCAGAGAAGCGCATGATCCTTCAGGAACATAATCGCCGCTCTCATCTTGTTCGACTTCTGAGCCTATTGCGTCTCAAAGTATAGGTCCAACTCATTAAGAAATCCTTAACCTTTCGAGCCCGTCCTTTACCTGAAAACGAGGTCGGTAACTTCGTCTTACAAAGCTTTTTGGTAGACGAAGAACTCCCTAGGCCTGTCTCTAGCTCAGTGATACGTTTATCCTTCAACACCATACCCTCCTGCATGGTCTTCATCATCTTGATGAGTTCCGCATAGAAGACTCTTTGACTTCCCGTGCTTGAATCGTAGAGCACCGTTGGTAAGACTCCATCTCGCTGCACCGGTGTCGCAGCTGGTACTAGATTTTCTTGACATTGGGACGAAGGTTGTCGATTATCATCCTCTGACTGTGACTCGGGGTTAGCTCGAGTCGATTGGTCTCGGTGTCAGTCGTCACTCGCTCTTGGTCTTCCTCTTCGAACTCTGTCCTACGTCGGTCATCGCTCCAAGTGTTCACCTAGAAATGTTGATCCGCTTCATGTCTCGCGTCTCTCCTCAAACATCCAGCCTTCAGCCGCTACCTCAAGTTCTCGCTCACCGAAGTGTCGGCTCTGATACCACTTTTTGCACACCTACTGCTTTGGTGCGTCAGTGGAAGCTCTTGCTCAGTAGGTCACGAAATTTACACCGCTAACCTGCAAACCACAATCATAAGTTATCGTGCATGCACCACTTATCTTAACTTTGTTTGATCCGGACCGGAGCCGGACCTTCTCCCTAATCATCAAGCTCAGCATTTCCTAAGTCCTGACCTAGACCCGCCTAGGTCGGTCCCAAACATGAGCAAGTCACAAGATGTCTTGAGACGGATTTTTCATAAAGTCCATGGTCCTAAACGGTACCTCCATCACATCTAGCGGTCCAACCGCCCGTGATGTCCATTTGGATCTAAGCTCCGGAACGGTGGTCGATCCCGTCGACTCGTTCCCTAGTCTTGCTCTAGCTCTTATATCGTTCTTAAGTCTGGACCGGAACGTGCTTTGGAACCGGCCCAGCCATCACCTCATGTCTCTAGAGTCCGTCCGCCGAACCCTAGGGTCGGATGACTCGTCATGTAACGACCTATGTTACACATAGGAAGTTTGTCTATTAGTAAGGTGTTTAGTTATAACTAAGTGTTGAGAATGTTTATTGGCTGCCAAAGTACTTTAAGGATGTATCAAGTTAGTCATGACTAGCTAAAAGTTAGTTATGGTTAAACTTAACTGTACTTTTGGCAGAATTCAGATATTTGCTAAAGAGTGAGCACTACTATCTTGTCATCTTGTCTAAAAGGTAGAAAGGAGGTGGAAAGTATCCCTTATCTCCTTTTTGACTTGATATTAGTGGTTGGATTAAAGTTGTGGACTTTGTGGGCATTAAAAACAAGAAGAGATTCCACATGTTTCCTTTTTAGTGGGTCCTAGTGTAGAGGGGGGGTGGAAATTCGAGATTCCTTGAGGATATTCCAGAATCCTTCTAGAAGTTGTTGACTTTGAAGGAATAAGCCCATGTGAAAAGGTAAAAAGCCCATGTGATCAATGCTTTTATCTTAAGTAATATCTTAGTAAAACCCGGTAAAAGTAGTTACGGCTGAGTTACCGGGGGTACCAAAGTAAAAACCTAGAATATATAAATAGAGGAGTAGAGAAGAGCTCCTCATCCTTGTTTTCACATTGTCGTAATGACAACTTGAGTAATATAGAGAGTGTGGGATATTTTTAGCATGTGAGAACTTGAGAGACGTCGTTAGAATGGAGGATTTTAGTTGATGTGTTTAAAGAGATTTTTAGTTGATAAGTTTGTGGGTGTATGAATGAGTGAACTCAGCATTTTCCCTTCAAGTTCATGGTGTGCTTCCATCAAAGCCATCAGAGGTGACCTCTGAGTGAGAGACAGGCCCGACATGTTGCAGATTCGTGGATGACGATCGTGGAGGTTAAGAGATCGGGGGGGTAGTTGATCGATAGGACCGCGGAGGGTTTACATTTTTGGTTCCGTTGCCGGGACCTCACTTGAAGGGATCGTTGAACGATGTTTAGAGTTCAGTTCTATGTTCGACAAAAGGAGATTATGAGAGAGCACATGGAGAGAACGTTGGGAGGAGAGAGAGCTAACGCGATGTTAGCAACGTTAGAACCTTTCGTGTATCCTGTAGTGATATATGACGCGTTCGAAGTCATTCTTTACATCTTGTTCACTTAGAAAGGGTTTGAGGAGAGTTGAAAGAGTGTGCACTAAGAGTTGTAGAGGAAGGAGGAGAGAAAAGTTATTAGAGGAGATAAATTTGTGAGTTTAGAAATTCTGCTCTCTGGAAAATTTGTACAGTCGCTGTCAACTTTTCTGTGAATTTTATTTTCCTGTGATACTTTCCAGTGTTTTAGATTGGCTGATAACCTATCTAAGACAAAAGAAATCATAGGAAAAGGTGGTCTAGAGAGGGAGCAATGAATTTTCAAAGTTGAGGGGGTCTATTCGTGAGAGTTGAGGAATTCTGTTATCTGGAAAAAAATTTACAGTCATTGTCAGATTTTCTGTGAATTTTATTTTCCTGAAAAACTTTCCAGTGTTTTAGAGTGGCTGATAAGCTATCCAGGACAAAAGAAATCATGAGAAGATGAGGTCTGAAGAGGGAGAAAGAATTTTTCAAAGTGGAGGGGGTTGACAACCATGAGGGAAGTAAAAATATACAAATTTCAGTTCTGTGAAAATTTGTACAGTCATCACCATCTCTTCTGATTAGAGAAGTTTCTGTTGAAACTTCATGATTTAGTAGCTTGGAGGTTGAGCTACTAGAGACCACAAAAATCTTGGAGAGATCTCTTACCAACTAAGAGATATACGTTTCGGCATACAAGGAGGTCTTGAAGATACTTCATGAGGAATCCAGTTCGAATGACGAGGTGGAAGAAGAGACGTTTAGGAGTTCGAACAGAGACGGAGAAGCCCAAGTTAAGTATAGATGAGTTACGAACCCGCATCTATAGCACTTGGGGTGCCCTCTTTACCTTATACGAAGAAGCTTCCGCGACCATTGGCACAGATTTGAAGAAAGCCGAGTTTAAAGCATCATTCACTGTGGAGGCCACGAATGCTCCTGGTGAAGTAGAGTTGGATCCTTACAAGAGTGAGTTCAAGATGTCTGTTGTGATTAGTACAAACGATGGTGAGGAGGATCATATCTTCGATAGTTAATTTTAGATTAGATTTTATTTCGTGTATAGCATGTATAATACACGATTTCCAATATAAAGCTCGGAAGAGTTAAGGAAGTGATGTAGAATTATTTTCCTCTACGATATTTTGTCCAATTAATGGTTGAGAAGGTGCAACATGAGTGGAAGTTCGAAAGATTAGAAAGTTAGACTTAGAAACCTTCCTCAAGGTTTAGATGTCATAGTAAGTGTCGGAGAAAGTTCGAGAGAGATTATCGTCGAGTTTGAAAACCCTAGTACTAAACCTCAAGTAGAATCTCCGAGGAGAAGAGTAGAAACCGACTTGTGGTGTTATTTCTGTAGAGGGTTGGGACACAAAGTAGTGAATTGTCCAACTAGAATCAGAACCGAGAGAGCTAAAGGGAAGCGGGAGTTTACTGATTTAAGTCTTCGAGTGGGTCCATCGTCACCAGCGCCAATTCATCTTCTAGGCGAAGATCCTTGTCCAAGTTGTGGAGTGGGTGATCTATCCAGAGGACACAAGTGCGTAGATGTGGCCACCCTACTTACGTCAGTAGTCGAGAAGTTGGACGAGACTCAAAGAGCGGAGACGGAGAAGTTGTCGACTTCAAAAGAGGACTCAGCTGAGTTGTGATGGAGATCGTCATTCGGATGGTGGAGAAGGCGGTGATGCGACTCAGGCTCATGATTACCTTGGGAGAAGAGATGGCACAAGAGGTGTTGTTACAACCATTTCCTTTCATTTTACCTATGGTAGATTATTCGCGAATGGAATTGGTGATGTTCGTACTCTTTTAGCGAGTAGTTATTGCACAAAAATTAGAAGGGTAGAAAGAATAGTTACAAGATGGGGAAGTTACCAGTGTTTCATGGGAAGGACAATGAAGATGTAGAACCATTTGTACGAGACTTCAAAAGGGGTTGCATCGGAAACAACGTGAGAAGGAAGGAAGAATGGGTGTTGTTACTGCCAGAGTTTTTAGAAGATTTTGCTCTTACGTGGTATGAAGACCGAGTGAAGAGCAAGACACCTGGTGCAGTTGAGGACACATGGGAGACGTTGAGTAATGCACTCATCGAAGAATTTCTTCCAGAAGAGAGTTATGAGAAGCTCATGGTGGAGCTTACTCATTTGAAGCAACGGGACGACGAGAAAGTTCGGCAATATGCCGAAAGGGTGGATAAGTTGGAGCAACGATTTCGGACGGTCCTACGGAAGAGTGGAGACAATGTGGAGTTAACGATGGCGGGGATTGGAGCAGTGTTGACCAAGAACTTGGTGGGAGGGTTGAGGCCTTCAATTCGAACCCAAGTGAGGTACGAGAAGCCAGCAACAAAAGCGGAGGCCATCAAGATTGCGACAAATATGGAAGAGAGTTTGGATGAAGGAGATATCATCCAACCTCATCATGCTGCTCTGGTGTCGACTCCGACTCCTGGTGTAGCCACGACGATCGCACCTGCACCATCACAATTGGTGATTGCTTCAACGTCAGCTCCTACTCCAACGGTGGTGCCAAGACCGTTTGTCCCAACAACGATGTCTACTGCCACCTCTGATTTTCATGCTGAGCTGAAGAGCATCACCGATACTCTTGCGAACGTAGTGCAGTTACGAGAATGGAGGAACAAAGGTGGAGGAGGAGGTCAAAGAGGTTACGACAACAATCCCAACCGAGGAAATCAAGGTAACTTTGGAGGCAACCAAGGTAACTTTGGAGGAATCACTTGTTGGACGTGTGGAGGTTCTCATTTCCAGCGAAATTGTCCTAACAACGGAGCAAGAGGTGCCGAAGCTGTCAGAATGAATGTGGGTGGAGGAAATCCATCACAAGGACGAGACAAGGGGGTGGCTACTATCGATGTCGTACGAGATCCCATTTACGAGAAAGGAGAGAGTTCAAACTCTTCTCATGCACCGGTGGAGCTTTTAGCTCAAGAAAGGAAAAGAACTCGATTTTCTGATGAACCGGTTTTCATGGAGGAGTCAGCAAGTAAAAATACTCGTTCCAGTAATGTTTCGAGTACACCCAGGGAACCAAGAAGGAAGCTGGGGATGGCGGATTTCACAATTTCATCTTCCCAAGCGGGATATGATGTGGTTGAAGCGAGCGGGATATGATGTGGTTGAAGATGTGGGTGCTCAGAAAGCCAACATCACTGTTGGACAACTGATCGCACTTAATCCCAGCTTACGAAGGGAACTCAGAGGAGGACTGAGTTCTAAGAGAAGCAAGAAGAAGAAACCCAAGAGCAAGACGTCAAAGTCTGTGGGAGTTGGTGTGGTGGATGTGCATGCTTCAGAGGTATGCACTAGGGCTTCAAAGATTGAAGTCCGATTGAATGGTCACTACGTCTCTGACGTATTGGTGGATGGAGGATCGGCTGTCAACGCCATATCGGAGAGGTTGATGAAGAAGTTGGGGATGGAACCAACTCGCCCGGCTAGCATTGTCGTGGGGATGGCTAACAAGCAACGGGTAAGACCTCTTGGTGTGTTAGAGAAGGTGGTCGTGTCTGTGATGGGAGTTCAAACATTGATGTCCTTTCAAGTGTTAAAGGACTCTAGTTATGATTTGCTCCTAGGTAGGCCTTGGTTGAGAGCTGTGCGCACCACGGATAGGTGGCACAAGGGATACTTACGGATTGGGCCTAGAGATCATAGAGTGATAGTTCCTCTCTCGGGTGTTGGAGTTGTGACTTCTGACTCTGATAGACCCACTAGTGACTACTGGGAATCTGATACGGAGGATGATCAGAGTGTCTCAGAAGTAGATACTGGGGATTCTTACGACCAAGAATCCTCGTCTGAGGATGAAGGATTTGGTCGAGACGAATCAGTACATCAGCTTAGTGCTATTGACTTGTTGCCTCGACCAGCAGTGGAGAAAGATCCTGACAAAGAAGAGTTGAGTGAGGCAGAGATTGTGAGAAGACTCTCTACCCTGAAGTTTGGTATCAATGTCACTCAAGAGGAGAAAAGTAGATTCCTAGATATATTTCGAAAATATATCCATGTGTTTGCTTTCAGCTACAAGGATTTGAAGGAGGTGACCCTCGAGACTCATCGAATCGAATTGGAGGAGAACGCAAGACCAGTTCGACAGAAGCAGAGAAGGGTCAATCCTACAACAGCGATGATGGTCAAGGAGGAGATAGACAAGTTGAGGGAGGCGAGTTTCATCTACGAGGTGGAGAACTCAGAATGGGTTTCACCCATTGTGATTGTCAAGAAGAAGAATGGTAAGCTGCGAGTGTGCATAGACTATAAGAAGTTGAATGCAGTTACCAAGAAGGATTATTATCCTCTACCATTTATAGATGATATTTTGGAGGAAGTTGCTGGTCATGAGTGGTATAGCTTTGGTGATGGTTATAGTGGGTATAACCAGATCAAGATAGCACAGGAGTACCAACAGTTGACTACTTTCACTACTCCTTGGGGAACATTTGCATTTCGGGTGATGCCATTCGGATTGTGTAATGCTCCGGCCACGTTTCAAAGGTTCATGAACAAGGTGTTTGAACCATTCATAGGGAAGTTTGTTAAGGATTTCATTGACGATTTTTGTGTGTACGGACGAAAGGAGGACCACTTTGATCATGTGATCAAAGTTTTGCAGCGGTTGGAGCAAGCCAACGCTTCTCTAAATCCAGAGAAGTGCATCTTTGGCTGCGAAGAAGGTCTGCTGTTAGGGCACATCATTTCCAAGAATGGGATTGCGGTAGATCCTGAGAAGGTGAAGAAGATTGTGGATCTTCCATTTCCGATCAACTTGACAAAGTTGAGGCAGTTTCTTGGCATGGTTGGATATTATCGTAGGTTTGTCTTTTCCTTCTCAAACAAAGCAATAGCTTTGACTATGTACATGAAGAAGGGAGTTGAGTTTGACTTGATAGTGCATGATCAGAAGGCAAAGGAAGCATTTGAGGAGCTAAAAAAGGCATTGGTGACAGCTCCTATACTTGCTAAACCTGAGTGGAGTAAAGCATTTATTCTGTATACGGATGCCTCTAATGTAGCTATCGGGTGTACATTAAGTCAGTTAGATGAAGATGGGCATGATCATCCTATAGCTTATGCTAGTAGGCAGATGGTGCCAGCGGAGAAGAATTACTCCGTGACTGAACGAGAAGGATTAGCGGTGATCTTTGGATTGAAGAAGTTCCGACATTACTTGCTAGGAGGGAAATTTTCCATAGTCACAGATCACAAGGCTTTAAAGTATATCTTTAATAAGCCTAATGCCGAAGGTCGTATTGCTCGTTGGAAGATCCTTCTAACAGAATATGATTATGTGATCGAAGATAGACCAGGGAAGAAGCATGCGAATGTTGATCTTTTGTCAAGGGCTTATGATGATGAGGGAGAAGAACCGTTTGATGATTCATTTCCAGACGAGCATCTGATGACCATCACAAGCATCGAGGAGATACCGGACGAGTACAAGGAAATCTGGAGTTTCCTTGTAGATGGCTCTTTTCCAGAAGGTATGCATACCCGAGAATGTAACGCGTTGATCAAGAGATGCAAACCTTACACCATGGTGGAGGGAATTCTGTTTCATCAAGGAGCAGATGGGTTACTAAGGAGAGCAGTTGGTCAGAAGGAGGCATTCAAGCTAATGCACGAGTTTCACGACGGAACTGTTTGCGGAGGTCACTTTGCTGGTAAGATAACAGCCTTCAAGATTTTGGATGCGGGTTATCACTGGAGAGGGATTTTCAAAGAGTGTTTAGACTATTGCAAAACTTGTGACGTATGTCAAGCATTTGCTCTAAAGTCTACTAGAACACCTCCGTTAAGATCAATTCCAGTATTAGGGCCGTTTGAGAAATGGGGTATTGATTTTGTAGGTCCTCTTAATAAGACACCTCGAGGCAATAGATACATTGTAGTCGCCACTGACTATTGTACCAAGTGGGTAGAGGCTAGACCTTTGAGAGAGACCAATGAAACAGAAGTCGGTAGATTCCTATGGGAGAGGATCATCACGAGATTTGGATGTCCGTTAGAGTTGGTCTCAGATAGAGGAGGAGAGTTTGTAGAGAGCATGACTACTGCTATGCTACAACACTTTTCTATCAAGCCACGAGTAACGACCTCATACAAACCAAATGCTAATGGTCTTGCGGAGAAGACCAATCTTACACTTTGTATGATGCTCGCCAAAGACGCTGGTGTTGAAACTGCGAAACATACTTGGGATAAGAGGCTACATGCCATCTTATGGGAGTACCGAACGACAACAAAGACTTCTACTGGATACTCCCCATTTCGACTGGTTTATGGAGTGGAGTCCAAGTTGCCGATCCAATTCGAATTGGATACTTTTCAAACTATTCAACGAAAGTTGAAGAGGTCGAGAGGAGAAGACGTGGTCAGATCAAGAAGGGAGCAACTCATGGAGTTGGAAGAGACCCGAGCGGTAGCAATGATCCGGATGGAACGAGCTCAGGCGTATCAAAAGAAGAGTTACGACAAACGGTTGGGCAAGAGGGAGGTAAAACCTTTTCAAGTCGGAGATTGGGTTATGTTGTATGATGCTATCAGATTCAAGAGGGCTAGGAAGAAGTTTCTTCCAAGATATTTTGGTCCTTTTGTTGTAGATAAGGTGTGGAAGAACTTCACATATGACCTTCAGGAGCTGGGAGGAAGGAGATTTGATCGAATAAATCATGACAAGTTGAAGTTGTTTCATCGACGAAAGTTCTCTCTTCACTCCGAGGACGGAGCGAAAATTTAGTCTGGGGGTAAAATGTAACGACCTATGTTACACATAGGAAGTTTGTCTATTAGTAAGGTGTTTAGTTATAACTAAGTGTTGAGAATGTTTATTGGCTGCCAAAGTACTTTAAGGATGTATCAAGTTAGTCATGACTAGCTAAAAGTTAGTTATGGTTAAACTTAGCTGTACTTTTGGCAGAATTCAGATATTTGCTAAAGAGTGAGCACTACTATCTTGTCATCTTGTCTAAAAGGTGGAAAGGAGGTGGAAAGTATCCCTTATCTCCTTTTTGACTTGATATTAGTGGTTGGATTAAAGTTGTGGACTTTGTGGGCATTAAAAACAAGAAGAGATTCCACATGTTTCCTTTTTAGTGGGTCCTAGTGTAGAGGGGGGGTGGAAATTCGAGATTCCTTGAGAATATTCCAGAATCCTTCTAGAAGTTGTTGACTTTGAAGGAATAAGCCCATGTGAAAAGGTAAAAAGCTCATGTGATCAATGCTTTTACCTTAAGTAATATCTTAGTAAAACCCGGTAAAAGTAGTTACGGCTGAGTTACCGGGGGTACCAAAGTAAAAACCTAGAATATATAAATAGAGGAGTAGAGAAGAGCTCCTCATCCTTGTTTTCACATTGTCGTAATGACAACTTGAGTAATATAGAGAGTGTGGGATATTTTTAGCATGTGAGAACTTGAGAGACGTCGTTAGAATGGAGGATTTTAGTTGATGTGTTTAAAGAGATTTTTAGTTGATAAGTTTGTGGGTGTATGAATGAGTGAACTCAGCATTTTCCCTTCAAGTTCATGGTGTGCTTCCATCAAAGCCATCAGAGGTGACCCCTGAGTGAGAGACAGGCCCGACATGTTGCAGATTCGTGGATGACGATCGTGGAGGTTAAGAGATCGGGGGGGTAGTTGATCGATAGGACCGCGGAGGGTTTACAGTCCTGACCCACCCAAGCATCGAGCCGCCTCTCATATATACTTCTGGGGATCACTGACCCCACCCTCCTCTTTGATCTCTAAAAGTTATATCATAACCCAATCACGGGATCGGTCATAATTCTCAATTCGGAGGTCAGTTCGAGGAGTTCTACATATCACTGGAAAGCTCTTGCCGGGCCCTTTCCAATGATATCTTATTTGCCTCAAGATCCTACGTAGAGCTCTGTCAAGACTTAAAATGTCGGTGGATCTCCAACACTTGGTCATTTTTCAGAAACTTGTGGTCCAGACCCAGACTCGAACCTTGTGGTTCGGATCAGCGTCCGAACCACTGTCTGTCTGCGTCTCGGATCCACATCTCGATCCCGTGTCTCGGATCCACGTCTCAGACCTATGTTTCGGTCCGTCTCCAGACTTGCCTCCTTAAGTCAACGTTCGTCTGGGGTCATCTTGGGATAGGCCCTTCTGTCCTAACCCAATGTTCCAACCTTGGTTCAAGAACCACTTAGGATTCATCAGATCCTGACTTCTCGGCCAAGCCGTTTAGTCCTACTCGCAGCGCTCACAACCTAACGCAAGTCCACTAGGGTTCTATTGTCGCATCTGTGCCGACCTTGAGACTGAGGGTCGTGATAGGTAGACCCTTATGTCATAACCCAATGTTCCAACCTTGATTTAGAGAACCATTTAGGGTTCATCTAATCTCAACTTCTTGATCAAGCTGTTCAGTCCTACTCGTAGCGTTCACAACCTAACGCAAGTCCACTAGGGTTCTGTTGTTCGTGTCTGTGCTCGACCTTGAGACTCAGATTGTGACATTCACTCCCACTTTGGAGGTTGATGTCCTCATCAACAATGATCTTTAAGTTAACGCCAAGTTCAAAATAGTAAACCAACCTTAGCGTCAGAATTGCGTTCTGGTAGCTAACCCGCAATTCTCTTCTTGGCTTGAATCTTAAGTTGTCGCTAGACCAATTAGAAAAATGATTCGCTACACATGATCATTTTGGCACAAATGTGATGTCATTTCACTCCTGAACCAAACAAAAGAACTAATAAAGTGAAACGTTTCATTCACTCCTGTTTCTCATTCGCTTCTTTCGTTACTTCGAAATACTATGATGAAACGTAAAATGGTACTGATTATCTAAAGACTACAAACGGCTGGATCTTATAAGTTACATGTGAAATAATTTCACTATTGGACTTACATTTTAAGTTGTTCCAAAGAGAGAAATGTTATTGTTCTCCTCTCAATGTGCATATATGAAGCATGTCTCGAGTCTTTGTGGATGTTCTAAACCTCCTGTACGAGTATAAAGGCATGAAAAAAGAATTATTCTTTTTTCTCCTAGTGTATTTTGAGCCTAAAGAAAATATTTTCTTTAGCTCCAAGAAACATTGAAATCTTATTAACATTTATCGGTCAGTACTAAGCTAGTGAAAAGCTTTAATTGATTTCTACTTTCGCAGATTCTATGTTAGGAGGATGAGATGATGGTTAAATTTATCATTTAAGGAAATGAACCCACATCGTCTCATTTCATCGTCCATTTTGTCTTAGTCGACCCACTCTACTTATGGGTTTTCTATGTCTTGTAAACCGTAATGCTTCTTGCTGTTCTCGGTTGGATTTCTAAAAACAATTCTGAATAAAACAGAAACAAGTCATTTGAATCTCAATATACATCCCAAATGAGTGAGAGAACACATAGACACAAAAAGACAATCAGAAATATAAATACATTTTTTTCCCAAATGATTCGCTATACATGATCATTTTGGTATAATTTTTTTCTTAAAAAACTTAATTTTCTTTTGCAGTAAGTAAACACTGCGACATTGCACAAAAGATTTAGATTTATTTTTTCATTACACTGAGAACAGTGGCAAAATAAATCTAAATTCAAATATTTCTCAGGATGCGTAACACATACACTAGCGGAAAAAGAATAACCTGTGAGTTTGAAACTTAATCTTTTCTACTATAAGAGAAGTGTTCCGAACAAATAAAAATAATCCTTTTTTAATTTATGAGGTAACCCTTCCCACAGGAAGGGTTAGGTCATAAATTAATGTGCATGCACAGTACCTCCAGAGAGTTGAATATGTAGCTCCATTAATTTATGAAAACTCCACTCACATTCGTGCATGCCTCCTGGTTAATTCAGTTTACACTTTGTAGAAGTTACGAACTCTATCAAATATTTTCGGGTTTCTTTACGAGTCCAAGCCATTTCAAATCATAAACTCTTTCATCTTTCTGGCGTGCGGATCGTTCTGGAATATGTTGAGCAGGACGAGTACCGAGTCTCTTGTCTTGTCTTTTCCCCTCTGTAACCCGCTTGTGTTTCCTCTTGGATCTTATTGCACTTCCAGATAGTACAAGAAGGACCGATCCTTTCGTAGGCGAGCACTCTCTAGCGGCTGGTCTTAAGCACCTGAACTCGCCGCGTGGTCCTGTTCACTCTAAACTATAAGCCTCGATGGCACAGAACCTTGGCCGAAATATAGTGTGTTTTCCGAAAAGTTCAGCAACTGGGCGTTGTAGCGGGCGTCTGTAACCCAAGCGGGAGAAGGAGGATGAGGAGTATGACCGACCGTGGCCTACCGACTGGGTATGTTGACTGTGCGTCCCGTGGGAGCGTGTGGTCGCCAATGATCTGCTCAGATCGGTGATAATGTGGTGGTACCGGGTGAGCTAGCAAGGCCTGGGTGCGCAGGTTGCGATGGTTTAAATCCATCGACGGTGGTTAAATGCCCACTCTACCTACGCGTCCAAGTGACTACGCAGCATCACTTCCGCCATGCGCTACCTCACGGGATAGCGTACCTCACCCGTCTCGGGTTCATACCCAAGTCATCGGCCATGCTACCATCCCCCGCCACCGATTCTTTGCTCCTTTACCCACCAGTCTCTTCGCCTATCCGAGACCTTTACCCATCAGTCCCTTGTCGAATTTGAGTGGGAGTCCTTTTGGTCACAACTTCTCGGACTAGAAAATCATATACCATGCTACAAAATAGGGTCATCGCCAAATTTACCGTACCCGTAAAATCCGAAAAGGATATATCTTCCCCCACTGCCTTGTACATTTGACGTTTATAGTTATGCAAAAAGAAAAGAGTCTTAAGTCTTATGTACAAACTATATGGTAAGCTTTTCCTGAAAATTTAAATTTATTTATTGTTATTATAGGAAAACTGAGGCTGGAATTACCTGCAGATCCAGACATAACTCAGAGACGAAGAGAGCATTGACATGCTCCCGAAACTGTGAAAAATTAACTTATTCATAGTTATTATATGAAAACTGAGGCTGGAATTACCTGCAGATCCAGATATAACCCATAAGCGAGGAGAACATTGACATCTATCGAAACTGTAAATGTGAGAGCTTGCCAACTAAATCGCATCAGTTATTTATATATTCATTTATTTTTCAATTAAGATAAATTATGTTTAATCACCGCACCCTTATATATGTACAATGTGATGAGTCTTTTTGTAACATGTCATCTTGATGTGTAGTGGGAGAAGAAAGCTCTACTATAAACATTTCTCTGTCACTGGATCCAGCTTCTAGTCTTGCATTCCTTTACTAGAATTATATTCTACATATAATATCAGTCAGCTCAAATAATTCATCGGTCTACTTCTCCTCTGTTAATACTTATCACAAAATAATAGAAATCATTTTCTGTTATTTTGCAACCGTTTCAGATACATATTTTAGTTTAGTTTTGCTATTCGCTCCCCTAAAGGGAAGCTATCAGGATTCCAAGTATATAACACAAACACGGTGACCTTAGATATTCTACTACTTATTAACTTCTGAAATCACATTCACAAACTGGGATATTTCACCCATGTACACTTAGAAGTCCAGAGAGTTTTCGATTACTTTACTCAATTTATTATATACTATGCGTGGAGTCTGGAGCATAAAACGAGTTACACATTGACTTTATGGAGAAACTATTTATTCATCAATGTTTTAATTATCACCAGACCGTTCTTGGCGTGACCAAACCTTTCCTGAATTGGTCATAAATTAAAGTATTAGCATGCATATGTGAGAGAGTGAAATGTGCATTCTTCACTCTCAAGTGGTTAAGATAGCTTCATTAGACATATATAACAAGTGGTACTCAAGTCGCTGCAAAACCTAATATGCTAAATTGAGGTGTCCATTTTGAAATATTTCGGAATAGTCTATTTTGTAAAAGTGGATTTCTTCTTGTTCCAGGTGTCGTTTCTGACACATGGAGTTCATTGCTTCCTTGGTACCTTAGAAGTCTTTATTTGAACAGAACGAAAACAAAACTATAAAAGTTATGAATTATGAGATAGGACTCAAATTCAAAACCGTTGTGCATGATGAATCAATGGAAAATTAGCTTTTAGTGAGGTTTAATTTATAACCAAATCCTTCCACATGAAAACTTTGGTAATAAATTAACTTCTTTGCATTGCAAAGAATATATTGCACTTGTGCCAGAAATATGCCATACTCCAGAAACTGAATATAGCGTGGAAAGAAGTACAGAGGAAAGGTTATATCTAACAAGTTTTCCACTAAGAATATCTACTAAATTATCTCTTCGAGACAGATTAATAAGGGAATTTAGTTAAAATTTTAAATTTAAAGCAAAGTAAAAGCAAATAGAAAGAGGATAAATAAATAAACGTGAACATGCATGCTTGATCGACTTCGGAGAACTTTGGTTTCTTTTATGATATAGAAAAAGATATGTGTGTTAGATAGTAACTAGTAACTGTATTTTTGGTAAAACAATCTAAATTTTTAATTATTATATGTTAGCTAGACCTACAGTCGTGAGAGGAGCCAGACTTAAACTGTAAGTGGAGGGAGTCCATACACTCCTTCGAGAATATACATACCGTAGCCTACTGAACTCATTTAGTCAACAGATTCAGAAGGGTTAGATAATAAATTCAACTGTGTATATACTATTATTCCTAACTTGAAAGAGGATAAAAGAAAAAAGTGACTCTCTTTTGTCCAAGAGTAGTTACGTTAAGAATTAAAGAACCACAGTATTTGATTATCCTACAAAGATGAAATAACACGTATGTGCTGGGACCAATGGAGATGTCCTTAGAACGAGAACTATAGGCTCATGCAGAGCTTAGAATGTGCAAAGATTAAGAGTTAGTACAGTAGAACCTTTGTTAAATGATAATGTATATATTTATTCGAGTGATAATTTTAGTGGTCTTGACTTGGGTCTAATGTAGTGATAACCTTTCTGTTCTGTATAGTGATACAAACTTTTAGTTTTCTTTAGTACTTGTCACTAATGTATAGTAACATTTAGGCGAGATGAAAGGGTGTTATACTACAGAGGTACCAGCTGAGGTTCTCATCCTCTCGAGCTAGGTTCGATTCAGTGTTCTCCTTCCAGTGGTTTCATTAACTAGGTCCCGTGCTTGGGGTTAAGTACTCAATTCTATCATATTTGATTGGGCTAGAGAAAATCCTCTCCTGATCTATCTTTCGATATCGTTTGCATACACTTTTTCGAGAGTCGTTTGTATGGCTCCTCATATTGGATATGGTTGTTATCTTTTGACATCTCGTTAGATATGTGTGCTTCTCTTACCTCAATATGGACTCAATATTCTTAACTATGAGTTTCATGTTGCCTAAATCTTAAAACTTGTCTATATCTTTGGGTTTCTGTGTACTCTCGGAACATGATTTCACTTCTATTTTCAGTTATCATTTGTAACGTCATTCATCCATCTCTTACTTACAGAAAAATAAAAATAAAATCAAAACTCAAAAAAGAAATACATTAACAAAAACTTTTATTTCTGATTTAACATGTTTTCATATATATCTAAAGCTTAAAATAAAATCTTCATCTCTTTTGTGCAAGTAATCTTAAGTTAGACATTCACTGATTGAGAACCATGTATCAAGAATACCACCAACTGGTGGTACATGGCGTTCCATCTGGTGCTAGACCATCTACATTTTCTTCATCGTCACATTTTGTTTCTGCTCTTTCTCGCTTATGTTACATGGATCCAGCGCACGCTCCCTTCAGTTGATCGGTTTTCCAGACCTTAGTCTCCTTGGTTACTTGCAGTTTTGTTAGGGGTTTGCAAGCTCCATTATGGTTTAGTTTGAGGTTCCCTCTCGCTACTCACATAACAGCCTTTTGCTGTCGAGCAGTCACTCGATCATTTAGCACTATTCCTACTTAAAGCACTGGTATCACTACAAGTGCTTCGGGTGACCCAGAAGATCTTATTTGCAGGTTTGCTATAAGAGAATTGAGAAAATGATTTTTGTGACTACTTTTTCATCCCAACTTGGAATCGGTGAAATAAAGAACAACTTAAAACTATTCACTAGTTTTACAAGTTTGTGATTCATCTGCAAACAAACTGTTGAGTACTGACAGAGAAATGTTAAGATGAAGATTTAGAGGTTTCTTGGAGCAAAAAAGAATATTTCTTGAGACTCGAAGAACACTGATAAGAAGAAAAGAATATTATCTTTCAAGCTTTTATGATGATACTCGAGGTTTAACGTCCTACTTTTATGCTTGTTCCTCCTTGCATGTAAAGGCATGTCTCCATTACATCTCTAATTGCATTCTTTACGTAATCACTTATACCCTTGGTCACTATCAAGATGCCATGTGTAATACTTTTTGCTCTTATCATACTTGGGCTGGGATCATTTAGTTCGTGATCCCAGAGCTTGTCTCCCTTGATTCGCTAGATTATTACTGGAGATTGGAAATCATTAAATGATAATGATTGATAAATACGGATGAGTAACCAGAAGTGAATGCTAAATCTGAACTTCTCATCGAAACAATTGGATATTACGTGTATAGAGTTATTGACCTTCTTTAAGTCACGATAACAGTTTCTTAATAGATATCAGCTTTTGATTCACATAACACGTGCTGAAAACGATGAGAGGGAACTACTTAAGACGTAGTAGAGACATGCTCTAAGGAACCCGGGTCCTCCCTAATAAATCTCATGCAGGTGCATTGGTTCTTGAGGGTTGACTCGCATTGACGGTCTCCTTGTTCTCATCTCATTTCTTTAATAAAGTTCTTGGGTGTCCTGCCACTTTTCTTGAAAGAAAAGAAAGAAAGAAAAAAAAGAGAGAGAACCAGCTCATTTCTTTACTAAAGTTCTTGGGTGTGCTGCCACTTTTCTTGAAAAAAAAAAAGAAAAGAGAGAGAGAACCACTAACTGGAGCTTCTTTGCTGTCCTTCTTCTAGACATTGAATCCTTTGAGTGGATGGTCTCGTTTGCTATTCTAGCTCGTTGTCTAAACATTTCCTAGGTGAACATGACTTCAAATGCAATTCAAAGTATCGGTAGGAAGCAAGAAGTTTCATGTAACAATAAATGAAAACTTTAAAAAAGAGTCTTCTTTGCATATCCACCTCCTCCATCATCCTCTGATGGAGGAGGTAAATATACAAGGGTTTAATTCATTACCTAACCTTTTTGTTGGGAAGGGTTAGGTAATAAATTTTTTTATTGTAGTTTCTCGGATTTATACTGTCAGAAGCACATCTTCTTCTTTTCCTTATGGATTATGTTGGGATCTTCCTACGTCTCTGAGCTCTCTTAATATTTAACATTTCTAGATATTTCTAGATTAGTTTCATATAGATTTTCGACTTAACACTGGTGATAAAAACACACGGGCAAGAATTCCCCAGAAGTTCATGTTGCATGCATTTGCATGCAACAATAAACTAAAACTTTGAATGAAATAAATGTTGCAGTTGGGTGATTATATAATGATCGAACATTACACAAACTCGATTCTCTGTTACTTCTCGTTACAAACTTCATGGAAATGGATCTTTTTCTCCATCGACGTATTATCTCATTTATCTTCGACTAGGAGTGAATTTGGACTAAATTAGGCTCATGCAGATATTGCACTTCCTGATTACACATATATCCGTTTAATCTTATCCGTTTCTGCAAATGTGGTTGATGCCTTGGTCTTATCCAGTTCATTTAAGTTCCATAAGTAAAGAAAGACTAGAAATATTTTGTTCAACAGTCAACTTGTTACAGTAAAGTCTTGAAAATAATCCCGTTCGAGTTACATGTGCTGATTGTATATAATATATTCTGAAACAATAAACTTATGTAGATAGCAAGCCATGTTCCATTGGTGACCACCAGATTCTGATGAGAAAATGGATGATAGTTTATCCTAGTGACACATAACTTCGTGCAGTAACTATGCACGAATACGCGGACTGCTTATCTTGTCAGATCATGGATAGGATGGTTTAAAGATTCTAGATTTTCACACACTGCTAAGATTCTTGTTCATAGGTTTCACGCCTTGTCCAAATTCTTGTCATAGTACATGTGCAACATGGTTCATTTCCTGCCATGAGAACGCACAACATTAGTTGGATCACGCATCTATATTCTGTTCGAGCTGTTTTTCATTATTTTCGAGATACTTCACTTCTCTGTGTTCTTTCTACTTCTTGTGCAACAGAAATATGTCTAGTTCATCATTTCACGCAGATGACACATCTTTTATGACATTTTGCATTTTGGGAAAAGTTTTTCGGAGTCGGTTTGCACATTCAGGCTCTGCAACATGCGATAATTTGAAGTTATAAATTACTACATTAGTCTCCGGGATGACAGAAGAAGACGTGGCAGAAAATGAACCGTTAAAAGAGAATTGCGGTTATGTGTTACGTTAATATCAGTTAAGGTTAAACCCCGGTATGACTACAAGTGCTCCTAGTGACCCAGTAGATCACATTTTGCAAATTCTTTTTTCAAAGAACTGAGAAATTTAACCATTATGTTGAAAATGGTTCCCTTCATCCCAACATGAAATCTGCGAAAGTAAGAGTCAAATTAAAGCTCTTCACTAGCTTTACAAGTTTTGATTCGTCTCAAAAGAAACTACTTAGTATTGACTCAGAAATGTTAATATGAACATTTCAAGAATTTTTTGGAACTAAAGAGAATCTTTTCTTCAAGCTCATAGTGCAATCATTTATGTCAATACCGAATGAAATCTGCGAAAGTAAGAGTCAAATTAAAGCTCTTCACTAGCTTTACAAGTTTTGATTCGTCTCAAAACAAACTACTTAGTATTGACTCAGAAATGTTAATATGAACATTTTAAGAATGTTTTGGAACTAAAAAGAATCTTTTCTTCAAGCTCATAGTGCAATCATTTATGTCAATACCGAATGAAATCTGCGGAAGTAAGAGTCAAATTAAAGCTCTTCACTAGCTTTACAAGTTTTAATTCGTCTCAAAACAAACTACTTGGTATTGACTCAGAAATGTTAATATGAACATTTCAAGAATTTTTTGGAATTAAAGAGAATCTTTTCTTCAAGCTCAAAGTGCAATCTTTTATGTCAATACCAAGAGTTTAAGACTCCAAAAATTGAACCGATAAATGAAAGATTTATTTTAGTGTAACAGGATTCACATCACTTGGTCAAACAGATGGGGCGAGAGGTAATTTACTCATTCACCATCGGATGATTAATGCACTTCTTGTAAAGAGTATTTCAAGTTGTTCTAGATGTTGGACGCTAAACATCCTCCATTGAACAATGAGACGTCGAAACATGAAAGACATCAAACATGGATATGCTTGAATCAAACATGGATGTGCTTGAATCAAACAGGACTCAAAACATGTAAATTTGAATATACTTGGCAACATTTTGGACAATGAATCGTGGTAGAATAATGGTGAAAGATCGATACTATGTACAACAAGTTGCGTCTTGAATTGTCTCTATTCAATCGAATCTAATTTTACCGCGTGTTCAGCCACGAGCAGTTTTCTTATGGTATTATATTGCTAGTGTGTGCGTCTTGCGGCCACTGTCTTAGGATTCTTAACTATTAGGACATTTCAAAGATGAAATCTCTAGCCAATATTCTTCACATGCGGACGAGTGATACAACTATGACCAAGAGTCTGTGGACGTTTCCTGCGAGTGTCAAAGCTGAAATCTCTAGTCAATATTTTTCACACGAGGACGAATGGTACGACCATGACCAAGAATCTATGGACATTTTCTGCAAACACCTCTACAAGCATCCATAAGAAAACGCTGTGGGTGTTTTTTATCCGTTTCTTTTTTCTTCCAATTTGGTCCTAATGTCTTGCAATAAAGTAGTGTACGATTCATATAACTTTTTTTATTTTTATTTTTTTAAGATTTAAATTATAAATTCACAAATATAATGACAAGCGATTCAAGGTTCTACACAAACTATGGATGTTTCCCTTCCGGACGTTAGAAAATCTTCTCTATTAGGTTTGACATCTCTATTGTGTTAAAGTCCTCTCTACCGATTTAGGATTTAGTCCAGGATAGTTAAAGATTTAAAGATTTAACCTCTATACCATGACCAACAAACCGTTGACACCTAATCCACTATGCGGCGGTGGTCTCAGAGTCTTTGGCTGCTGTCTTAAAATGCATTCAATTGCTTCAGAATTTAGTCCAATATAATTAGAAGTTTAATCCGTTTAATGGAGAGAAGCTTCACTCATACGTACTTACTGTGATCTCATTTAATGGTCAATGGAGGAGTCTTAAGTTAAGTGATCCATAGTTCCAAAAAGATGTCAAAAGATGATTTGGCACGATACCGTTCTAAAGCTCTCATGCATATCACTGAATGGTTAAACCCGGAATATGAGTATAAAAGCATAAAAGAGAATATTCCTTTTTATTCTCTTTGTATTTGAGTCCAGAAAGAGATACCTTGTTGCTCCAGGAAATCTCGAATTTTTCATATGGACAACTTTTTTTCTAAGTACTGAGTAGTTCGTTTTGAGATGGTGAATAGTTTTAAGTTTTCTTTATTTTACAGATTCCGAGTTAGAATGAAATCAAAATCACAAAAACTATTTTCTATATAACGGTTAAATTTCTCAGTTCCTTGAAAGCAAACCCTCAAAATAAGGTACTATGGGTGACCCCTAGCACTTGTAGTCATGCTCGGTTTTTAAGTCATGACGGTGATTGCAATAATCTAATAACGTATTTACGGGTTACCTTGGTCACATAAACCAGGGTAACCCGACTACAAGTGATACTGGTAATTATCAGAAACATTTTCAGGTGATTATGTCTTCATCCCCGTTCAGAATTTGTGAAATAAAGAATCAAATAAAATCTGTTTACTAGTTTTACAAGTTATGATTCATCTCAAAACAAATTATTTAGTATTGAAAGAGAATGTTGATACGAAGATTTGTATATTCTCTATACTATAATATTCTATATACTATTGTATAATATTCTCCTTTATTCTCTTGGAAGAAAAGAGAATCTTTTCATCAGACTCAAAGAACAATATTAGGAAAAAGGGAATATTCTCCTTCATATTCTTGTACTCATACCTGAGGTTTAAACATAAATTAAGTAGAAAAATTTAATCAAAAATGATCTTTTCAGTATCAAGAGTAACATACGATCACATGTGTCCCAAAACCATTTACTTAGGGCAAATCTCTTGTTATGCTTTAGTCAGACGTAATGTTTCACATATATTCTGTTTTCTCATGATGATGATTAACTGTTCTAAATATTGAAACTAAAAAGGTTTTTTTTATCTTTCATAACATTTTCTCAGAACTTGAGGTTGCACGCATGCTTATTCACCTCTTCCATCTGAAAATAGAAGATTGCAGCAAGCTTAATTTATTACCTACCCTTTTCAACAAGAAAAGTTAAATAATAAATTAAAGTAATGATAAAAGTAGTTCTTTTCGTTAATAACTGGTCGAACATCCATCGTTGGAGGTGCATTGGAGTGTACTTCAATTATGGGTTCTCTGGACGTTTCCGCAGTTCTTTGTGCGATTAACATTTAACAATTATATATTATTTTTTATTTTCAATAGAGCTTAATATAAATTTATGCATAAAATATACTTTTTCCGATAATAAATACCGAGCAAAAGTTCCCCACAGGTGGTTGAGTATGCTTATTTGGACTCTTTCTATCAATTCGAGAAGCTTGCGTAATAATCACTTAACCAAAGTTGTCCCTAGCTGCACATAAAATTTATTCTTAACTCTAGCAAACGAGAGATGCAGTAACAGAGGTCTTATCTCTAGCGTGCAGGTAACATCCCTTTTACCACGAAAAGAAAACATTTTTTTTAAGGTTAGCTCAGGACCAATAAAGTTATCCGTATATATAGACTTTATGCGAGTCTTTGTATATAGTGCAATATAATCCGCACCCTCAAGAAGTCAGGAAATGGAACAACAAGTTTAGATAAAAAGTGAACTTCTGGAGTTTGGATTTTCTAAATTACGAGTCTTGTCTGGCTCTTGACCTGTTCCAGTGAAAAAGCATTTTATTTTCTCTCTTGAGTTTAAGTTACTTTCCTTCACTTCGCCACCAATCAAGAAAGGAAATTATCCTCCATATTCGTGCTTCTCTTCTTGCCCTCTCAATCTTTTAGTTTTATTTTACCACTTTTTATGTGTATTTGTATGATATACTGCCTCACTCTTTGAGATAAGACGTTTTCAGCTCGCCCAGAGAACGAAGCTTACTGTAGAGATCTTTTAGGTGACAGTTTATCATTCTAATATTTATGCATCTAAGATTCAACTTCCGGGAAGTTGTGCTCGCTTTCTGTTATCAGAAAACTCCTTCATTGTTATCAGAAATAAATATAAGTGTTATGAAAATATTTTATGTCAAAATATGCATCCACAAGTGCACTTCTAGTCTAACTGAAGAAAAATATAAACATTACAATATATAGCAAAATAATTCATAGCAATTAGATGATAATTTCTTTAAATAACTTTAGTAAAAATTACAGTTTACTAAAGTTTAAAGTTACGGAGAAGATTGGTGCTCGACTGTGTTTGTGAATCGTGATAAAATTATAAATTTATTTTTAAAAAAATAAAAATCAAATTTAATTTTAAAAATTAACACTCACTTGAATTATACATGATTATACACTATCACTTGAGTTATACAAATCCATAATTAACTAACATAATATAACTTTTTCTGATATAAAGACTTGTACTTCTTATGATTAAAAGTATTATTAATCTTTAATTTTTAATCTTTAATCTATAAGTTAACTTTTTTAGGAAAAAAAAAAAGAAGCTCTGAACTGGATGCTTTTGGGCATCTTCGCGCATAAATGGAAGCTCTTTACATATTTACCCTCGTGTACAGTTAGAACTGTACATGAGATGTAATTAAGAGTTAATTTTTTTTCTAAGAAAGGTTAGCTCTTAATTAGCCTCGATAATTTGTCTTTATTGATCATTAAGATTGTATTTGTAGTTGAATACGTTCCAGTTAAGCCACAACGCTTATGGGTTTTCCTGTTTTTCGGACGCTAGGTGTTTCGTTTATCTCAAAGTAATTTAAGTTAGAATTTTTAATTTTAATAACTTAAATTTAGACATATTAATTTAGACTAGAGTTTTTCTTTTGACTTGAAACCAGACTTGAAACTTTCATCTCCCGGTTTCCTTCCTTCTCTGTACAAGGCTGCTGTTAAAACTTTCACTGCAACCAAATAAAAAACCAGTCATTCTGCGTCTATTTTCTTGTCTTTTTCCTCTTCTTTGTACAAGGCCGTGGAACAGGATATTTTACCCTCTTCCGAAGAGGTGAATAATATGCAAAGAGTAAAGTAAACAAAGCCAGACCGGAGATGCAAGAATATCCAGACAAGCCATAAGTATAATGTGAGAAAATACATATCCGAAAGCTGTTCACAAACGCATCACATTTAGTTATACTTTTAATTTAACTTAATCCTTGTAAACTTAATTGAAACCACGACTACCAGTATCAGCGTTCCAGGTGACCTACAAGACATTATTTTGCGGGTTCGCTGTCAGAGAACTTGCAAAAAATGGGGTTTTGCGACAACCTTTCCGTCTATAAAATGTCAACTTCAAACTATTCTATGATTCATCTCGGAACAACTTTATTGACTACTGACTTCAGGTTTAACTGATTTCAAGGGTTTTTGGAATATATATATATTTCTTTAGACTCAAAGAACCCCAGGAGAAAAGAAAAACAATCATCTTTCATGCTTTTATACTAATACTCGAGGTTTAGGTAAGAAATTAAACCTCCTCCACAAAAAGACTAGTGGAGGTGAATAAATATGCGACGAAGTTAGACTAAGAAAATAGATGGGTGAGAAGCTGCTTTCCATTCGAATTTCTGCGTGACTTCTCATCCGTTTTGGAGATCCGTCCTCATAGCGAAAGGTGCGAATGGTATGAAACTTTGAATAGAAGATCTCAAAATTCACGGAACACGAAACGGAAACTTATCCAACAATGACCCTCGAATGACTAAGTATGCTCATTTGCGTCTGTAGAACAACATGCAGATATGCAGTATATCATCGACTCAACCAGCATCTACTTTGACACGGAACACGAGATGGAAACTATCCAGCAGTGACCAATTTATCACTCCTCGAACAATAAGAAATATGCTGTTATGGATCACCGGACAACAAGCAGTGTATCGTCGACTCGTCAACTCAGTGCAGTGTATATAATATATAGTGTGTAGTGCATCGTCGACTCACCCAGCATCTACTTTGACACTACGCATAGCAGTAATATAGTCATTTGATGTTACAAGAACACGTTTTTAGGGTGACTTCAACAGAAATCGTCCGCATGTTTTACTGCCGTGTAACATTTTAACCTATTCACCTTATAAAACTCTATTTGACTCTTCACTATAGGCAACTGCGGGAAACCAGTTCATCTTCGCGCTCTTCAGTTAACGCTAGTTCTTGCTGAGAGACGTCATTGGGGTGGATACTACTCTGCTCCCTCTATCTCGTGCGGAACATGGAAACAGGAGTACGCAGCAAACGCTGTAAGAATGGGAGACACGGTATGGTCCTCTTCACTGGCCGTTAGACTTTACTCCTTCACGCTCGGGAATCCAACAGCCGTGTGTAAATTACAGAATCTGGCTATGCTAAGACCGAACCTTCTACAATCTCTCGGCCTCCATTACCGAAAAGATGGCCACCTGCATCTAGTTGACTTAATTTACTTCCGACTGCCTGCAGCTGCCCGGTCTCCATCTGAAGGTTTCTTCTCTCGTTCGTAGAGTCGATATAAGATATCAGATTTGGACATCTCGGGCTCTGTTTCAAGGTACGCGATTACATCTTTCAACGTGATTGTACGTTGTCCTCTTCCAGATTGCGTGTGCGGACGGCGTCCATTGACACTCAGCATCCGGTTGGCTCCTGGTCCAGGCCCTAATACCAATCAAACAACGCTCGTTACTACAGTAGACTCGTAGAGGGAGGCCCCCGTACTGAAGCTGATGTCCTGAATCTCACGGATATATCTCCATCCTGCACGGCTACGTGCTGTCGTATACTACATCGCAATGACAACAATGATTGATAGTCCTTACATACCAGGAGGCCTTCCGGTAGCAGTTCCAGTTACTGGTCCTTGCGAATCTGTTTCAGTAGCAGCCGAACCACCTGTCGCGGCGTCACTGTTCTCTACCTTCTTCTCAGTTGACTTCCCAGCAGCGCCGTCTGAGGCTCCGGCCCGACTCGCCGAAGGATCTTCCACAAAACCTGCTTACGCGCGTACAGGAACGGGGTCAGGCCTCCGTACCACTGTTACGCGTAAAGAGTAATTCAGCTGGAGACAACAAAGAGCGTCAGGCAGCATACCGGTGTCACCCCCCTGCCGCTTCTGACGTCCTTGCTCAGCCATCATCTGCCACTTCAGAAGCATATCATCTGCTCCCACAGCAGCACGAGCAGCTACGTTGGCTGCGTTTGCTTTCAATCTATCCTCTTCCTCTTGTTGAGCCTAGGGAGTTATCAACCGTGAGCTGAAAATGCAAGTAAGCCCGTCCAAACCCGAACACCGTGCGACCAAAGACTGCCATTACAGACCAATCAGCTTTAGATTGCTCACCTTCTGTGCTTTGGCTCTAAGCTCCTCCCTCTCTAAATCGGGGAGAGATCCTTTATCTTTCTTCTGTGGAAGAATAAGAGAGATGACAGGCAGCACAGAGAGTATTAGCCAGCTGGAATCATCCACCAACATCAACTCCTGTAAAAACTGAGGGGACCATCTATAAGAAGCGAAGAGAGACATCACACCTCATTCAGCCTGCGCAATCTCTCACTCTCGTCAGCTTGCTTTTTGTCTTGTAACTCTTTAGCTCGCTTCCTCATCAGAAGCAGCTGCCTTCGTACATCTGACGTAATACAGATTTTGTGCCCTTCTTTCTCTACATCACAGCGCTGTTCAGACAAGCCCAAAGAATATTAATAAACTGAAGCAACTATTCGATCACATTCGAGAGGCTTTTTGCATGGTTGAATTCGGACTAAAGATATACAGGAGCACGAGCTCAAACTTAATCATATTTTCATTCGAATGAATAGTTTTCATCTTGCTTGCATGAAGCTGAAACTTCTTCACGTTTAGCACAACTTGGAGGTACGAACCTGTTTGGACAATTTACTTAATTTGTACAACATGCTCCGTAGTCTCTCTTCGACAGCCTGCAAAAGGAAGCTAGTCAACGCCAACTCATATTCTACAATGACGTCCAAATGGACTTTTCTTGCCCAGCACTCTTCACATTAAGACACAGAGGTCACTGGATCGAACTAATGATTCGTTCTTAACACAGTGACGCGAACAACCTTTATCAAAATGTGATTGTTACAGCGACCAATGCCATCCATCACGACATTAAAATGATGTTCATCCATGATGAATATAATTTTAGAATGGCAGTATGCAACAAGAACCAAACCCATAAACAGAACCCCAAAGAATGAACCCCGTGAAGTAGATAGCAAGTAGCAGATAGGGGGACATATACTCGTACTCGAGATACGCGGACATAGACACTGACACATAAATTGACTAATTCCCCAGTCCAACTGAAACGCTTGATTAGTACAGAGGACGTCCTGATCCAACGGTGATACTTATCCTCAACGTCCGACTCTATCCCCCCATAATAAAGGAGTCAGCACAGAACATTCCCAGACGAGAAGGAAACACGCAGCAAATAGCGGAATGCATGAGTAACGCTAGCACCCGCCAGACGAACTATCAACTATGCAAGCTCCTAGTGCGTGGGTATAACCTAATACCGTCCTAATGAGTCTGAAGTGCGAGGACCTTTCTTCTAAAAAACAATGACTGTTAGAGAACAAAACACGAAAACTGCAAGAACTGACAGTAAGCTGCAAAGGTTGGATACACACCATTGATATGCAACGCTCCACATCTTCGCTCACACCCTTGATGTTACATTTGCCAGCTGCACAATGACAGCTCGACATGTTAGCAAACTGAGGGAATCTCGCACACGAAAATCTTCAGAACAGGAGTTCAACAGATCTCTTTCAGTCGCAAACACCATGAGGTAAGATCGATGAGATGGTATCAATGGAGCAGAAAACATTTTTATTATAGCCAGGCACCAAAGTTATCTTCATACGTCGAGAATGGCAGATATGCTCAAGGACCACTCTCTAGTACAGGGGTATCATGCAATTAGCCAAGCCAAGTACACAGTGAGAATCACCTAGGGGCCGAATGTGCGCTAACAATGCCGAGTGGAGTTAGCGATTTGTTATATAACCTGAGGGTGTGCCAACAAGCAATAGCTTGTTGGCTACCCCATCCGCCTGTAGCCCGGGCCGCGTGGGGTCGAGCCCGCCTGGCGGGGGGACGCATGCTGTGCAAGGGCAGCAGCATACGGCTGCAGAAAGCCCCACAGCGAAAAAAGGCCTAAAAACAAATCTAAACAAAAAAAAATAACCTGAGGGTGTGCCGATGGAAATGTGTAGTGCGAAGCACATTTCCAGAATAGGTTGCCCTAGGTATGTTGTCGAATTCGAGTAGACAATGACAAGAGAACAAATGCAGTATGCTTCAAAGGCTAAATGCAAACCCCCATGCAGAAATGAACACGAACTAGACCATAGAATCCATTGCAAGAAAACGAAGGCTATCCAAGCAGAACGTAGATACCGATAACCATAGAACTAATACAGGAGTTGAGGAGCACAGATTTAGTCAGTGAATAGAGGAGAAGGCAGACAGAGGTAGTAAAAGAAGAGCTGTATGCCTGTATGCCTGTATTTGTATCCAGGCACCAAAGTTATCTTCATACGTCGAGAATGGCAGATATGCTCAAGGACCACTCTCTAGTATAGGGGTATCACGCAATTAGCCAAGCCAAGTACACACTGAGAATCAATTAGGGGCCGAATGTGCGCTAACATGCCGACTGGAGTTAACGAATTATTTTATAACCGGAGGGTGTGCCGATGGGAATGTGTAGCGCGAAGCACATTTCCAGAAAAGGTTTCCCTTGGTATGAAGTCGAATGTGACAGAGGAATGAGAAGAAAACAAATGCAATATGTACTGCTGCAGTCTGATCGCTTCTAATGTAGAAACCAAATTTAACCCCCATGCAGAAATGAAGACAAACTAGCTTTGTATAATACAATCTTGAAATAAGCGAAGGCTATCAAGGCAAAACGTAGATACAGATAGCCAAAGAATCCTCCGCAGGAGAGAGTTAGTTGAAGTGAGTTGAGGAGCACAGATTTAGTGAGTGAATACAGGGAGGAGCCAGACAGAGGTATTCACTGAAGAATGTATTTTTGCCCGTTCATCACTGATGCATTTAGGTACTGAGTAGGTGTACACTCAAGAACCTAATTACCACAATATACACTCGGAGCATGCAGCAGAACACACTCCCATCGCATGCACCTCAACCTGCTCTCTGACTTCATCAGGACCGAACAGAGAGGGTTAGGCTGTAGATGAGCAGGAAAAGTAGTCAATCAGATGAAGACTTAACCGACTCATCAGGGCCCTGTTGGTCCAGGCGTTTCTGTTCAGTTCCGGGACATCTGAGTTCAGGCACCAAAATTAGCTGATATCTGCTGCAAGGTACTGGACAACAGACGACCCGAGACTTCTGGAGCAAACAAGTACAGCTAGACAGTGTGCAATCCTAATGGCAAGGACCTCAAATCGATCTGACTTACATTAGTGCAGGTCGGAGGTAAGTAATTACAACACTTCTATATTAAAAGATGTATTCTACTTTCTTTAAACTATTCAGAAAGTCCTACTGTATCCTGTAGCTGGCACCTAGAACAGCAACCTTATATCAAAAAGCAAAATTCCCGAAGAAAACATCAACCGGAAGAAAAATTACTCTACGTCTGAGGTCGGCTGCTTGACCCCTTCATCACCCAGAGGACAGGCAAGGGCGACTGTCAGATATTTCGGCAAATCAGACAAAAGCTAAAGATGAGAGAACTGAATTCAAGCCTTCCACTAGCGGAAAGCAGCTAGTATTGCACTCCCGGACCAGCATCCACAGGAAGCAGAATTGTCCCATGTGAAATTTCGGGAGCAACGACAGCACTTGTGGTCAAGGACGTAGTACTAGTTACAACGATACTACTGCTGAATCCGGAGGCAACGATGGAAAAGGATGCCTCGCTCATCTTCTGGCCTTCCTCTCCACAGAGAATAAAAGCACTACGGGAGTTTCCGGTTCGTCGTCCGCAAAACATTTGACTTGGATCTGGGGCTGCTGGGGGACAAGTCATAGGGCCTTCTCCCAGTCTAAACTAAGAACACAACCCGTGGAGACCACTAACTGAGTATCACAAGAACTCGACTCACCGATTGTTGCTAGCTTTGAACGCAATGCACTTCTATCCAAAAACAGTCTTTCTTCCTCTTCTTGGACCATCTTACGCATGGCTTCAGTATTGCGACTCTCCTCTTTCGGTCCAACCAGAAGCTGTTCTTCTTCCTCCTGAGAAAGTAAGCAAACAAAAGATTGGCAGAAAGATTAACTCTTAGCGAACCAATGAAACAAAGGCATGAAGGTGCTATGCCATCCTCTCTTCACACTCACCAGGTAAGAGAGAAACTAATCAGTAAATAAATCCAAGAAGCGAATTTTGTCGGAAATCCAACCTTGAGATTAACACCACTGACTGCAGTCACATCATTAAGTTGATCAATGCTCTGGTCAGGCTCCCCTGCTGTAGCTACCTTCTGTTTCTTGCTGTAAAACGCATAACATACTCAGCAGAGATTCAAGCACGTACGTCGTAAATGTTGGATCTACGCTTTAAATGGTGATATACTGATTAGCAGACATTTTCAAAAATCTAACCACGCACACTTGTTGTACCCACTGAATGAAGTAGCCCAGAGAGGAACATAACCAGGAAGACCTTCTATGAATATACACACACATGTACAATCAGAAAAACTGCGTAGGCAGCTGCAAATGTGTGAAGAGCAATATTTTCAGAGTTAGTTCCCAAAGTTACATTCATTCTAAATAACAAGGGAACTTCATTACTTAATAGAAGATTTATCGAGCTCTCATGCTACTGTACGCTCTGAACTCAACTCGCAGTAGAAAGGAACCAAAGCAAGAAACTGTTTGTCCACACTAGCTGACACCAGCAAAACCATGGACGACCCTGAACAAATCGGTAAAAACGCATGCAAGTACAAAGTGAGTAACAAAGAGTGGTGTACATGTACGCCAAACTTAACACGGATATATTGAGCAGTCAACCAGTGGCAACATACAACTTCCTTTTGGGTGCCACACAAACACATCAACGGGTGTGCACACACTAGCTGCAAGTCAAGAGAGCCAAATTTAAGCTGGCAAAAAATTACTGACAAGAAAAATACCAGGCAGATCATCGAATCCCCACAACTTGGCCATGAAATGTTCATAACAAAGACAAACTGAAGACAACTGGTCAAGGGCTCTGACTTACGAGGAATCATTTTAAGGCGCTCGCAGCCTGCCTGAGAATTATATTTAATCTCTACGCTTTAGAAACACGAAGACTCTGCTGACAACATACTGCAATGAAGATCTCTCCTGTTAAGCCTCTACGTTATGCCAAAAGCAACGAACAATGTTGAGAAAGTTGTGGATTATCACCTGGAAGGCTGTTGTGCAGGCGAATTTTCAGCCGGTTTCTTCTGACCGACAGACGGCTTCTTTGAAGGAGTCTTCACAGATACCGATGGAGTTGGTGTGGCCCCAACGGAACCGCCAGGTGCTTGGGCAATTTGCCCTGATGCGGTCCCTACTGGTAGAGATGCTGTAACACCCAAAGGCGAGGCAGCAGAGGGCACAGCAGTCGCATTATATGGAGGAGCTGCAGGAACAGGTGTAGACACAGATCCTATTACTCGTTGTCCACCCACCTGTCCAAACATCATGCATAGATGTTTTAACAGTGATTACAGATTCATTGTAACAAGACGCTTTCAAGGACACTGTCCGAGTGGTTTGCGGGGGTCACATTTGATCTCTTCATATAAATCATGCCTGGGAAGAAACATACGGACACTACCCCTCCGAGATTTTAACATTTTTCGCCGGGGAACTCAGGTGATGTGATATCTCACTACTTTGCCAACAAAGAGAAACTAAGAAACAGTGCTGAGGGAACTGTTCAGGAGACAGCAGACGACACAGCACATATTTTGTTCCTGTGATTGCCAATGCTTTGCAGTCCTCTGGACTATAATGCATTCGTATGATGAGGATAAGAGCGAGACTGCCAACTTCAAGCTATGACAGTATCACAACTTCACAATACCTCTCGAGCAAAGGAAAGAAAGTGCACCCTCCGGATCCTAATCTGTTCTTACCTGCTTCATTTGATGAAGACTTGCAACCCCCGCAGTACTCTGGTTCGGCAAAACCCCCGTGACTGGTACTGATCCCACACCACCAGGTTGGACCAAGTTCAAGCCTGTATTGGCAAATGGGCCCGGGGTACTTCCCTGCGGAGATAGAACTTGCCCAAGCTCCGCACTAGACCCTTGCACCTGCATATGACTAACGCTTGTTGGAGACAGAAGAGAAGCCTCCCCAGACTTTTGAGCTGTCAGCCCCAAACGTGAATCTGCCCCCTTGGAAAGTTGCATAGATTGTCTCTTCTGCAAGCTTTCTGACTGCAGGTCAGACGGTTCCTGCTTGACGGCCATAGCCGCTTGTCCTGGGACGCCGGGACCAACCTGCGCTAATGGTACACCCTGCTGTTTATCGACCTGGGAAATAGTCGTTTGGAGTTGCGACTGTTGTGATAGTGATCCTGGATGATGACTATAAGCTTGTTTATTGAGATCCACTGAAGGTGAAGATAATTGTGATGTAGCAAGTGGGGGATGCTGTGGTAGCAACCCTTGAGTAACATTTGGAAGCGTACTTGGCGACTGATTTTGCTTTCTCAGTCTTTCTTCTTCAGCTAGCTTCCGCTGTCTCTCTTCCTCTTCTCGCTTTTTCTGCTCTTTCCTAAGTTTCTGCCTAGCATACTTCGTCAAAGGTTTTTCTGGTGGTGGTGTAGGTTGTGGTGCAGGCTGCGGCTGCGGCTGCGGCTGCGATAGCATACCGGGAGCTAACCCTTGTGCTACGGCTGGAGGTTGTGGCATCTGCAGTTGTCCTGAAGCTTGGACAGGAGGAGGTTGTTGTGGAAGTGATTTCTGAGAATATGGTTGTGGAACTGGAACGGCTCCAGGCACGACGGGCATCTGATGTAAACCCGTAGGAGGCCGCTGCTGTGGAGATGAAAAACTGGGAGCCATTTGCTGTTGCCTAGCTAGCTGCATTGAAGCAATGGATTTATCTACCTCAAGCTTCACCTGATGTAATGTCTGCGTAGCAGAAGCCTTAAGATTGGTCTGCTGCCCAAGTCCTGCTGACTCCTGTTGTTGTTCCGCCTGCTTGTTTGTAGATCCTTGTGCTTGAACTGAACTAGATACTATTTGAGAGAGAGGATGGAAAGGTTGAGACTGGGACAAACTCTTGACATCTGCATTTGGCACCTGAATCGCCTGCGAGGATACTGCTTGAGGAAGTCCAAGTGTCGTACTCGGTACTGCACCATTGGTTTCCGGCGCCTCTGAGGGCAGGGTAACTGGCTGCTTGTTCTGTGTCTGACACGTTTGTGGTCGTGCGCCTGTCGGCTCCTGTAGTTGTTTCGTCGACTCCTGCGGAGATGGAGAGGGTACAGGAGAATTGGAGGATGTTTGTGACAGTTGTTCCTGCTGTGCCTGTATCTTGATTTGCGAAGCCTGGGACGGAGGCTGAACGGGTTGTCCTTGAGAGGACGTCTGAGAAAGTGAGAGGGATAAGGACTGGCCTTGTCCTTGCGACTGTCCAGGGCCTTGAGGCTGAGTTGGAGCATGCGGTTGTGGTTGCGCGAGGGCTTGACCTTGGGACTGAGCCTGCAGCTGGGCCTGAGGTTGGGGTTGGGGTTGGGGCTGTGAATGAACAGATGGTTGTGCCGATGGTGTCAGCGGTAGTTGCTGTTGGAGCTGCTGTTGCTGCTGCTGTTGTGCGCGCAGCTGTTGCTGAAGTTGCTGCTGCTGCTGCTGCTGCTGCTGTAACATTCAAGATCGCGTAGTTAGCAAATACTCGCTTGCTGGCACTGGAACGAGCCCTTGGACATCTCATCGAAGCTTAGAACATCATAACGAATGGCTCACCAGCGGTTGCAAATACACCACACTGAAAACCGAGAAAACATACTACGATGACAAATACAGTCAGAAGAACAATGCCACTGGCAACGTTCTGGTATAAACATATACCCCCCAATTTGGAGCCAAGAAAATATGTACTCATTAAGAACTGGATGCCGCAGCCTTTCGACCACTGGACCCGCGCACTGGCTGGACGCTGACAGAAACCAGGGTGAGTTGAGAAGAAGACAACGCAGAAGAGACAGCTACCTAAGGAAGGGGAGCTTACTCAAATAGTGAGACGACTAACCGTATAGGACCTTCGTTCTCACCTCCCAAAGTTTCAGCGAGAAAGGATCATCAAGAGAAGAGACTCGCCGTAGAAATTCAGACGGGAAGTCATCCAGAGATAACCGGAACAGAACAGAAACTCCTGGACTTGATGAGGCACAGCTGAGTTGGAAATGTCTTCAATTTCGATTGCCCACCTTTCCTACTCATCTATAGCCTGAACCTCTCTGCTAGGTGCTGTGTGTAGACCTAACAGTGTATACAGTATACCTTTACACTTAAGCTCTTTGACATCAGAAACTGACGTGTAATCTGCCTCGCTCATCAGAAAGCCATCCACACTTGTGCGGTCCATACTGTTTATATCTCGTCTTTATCAGTGTTACTATGGACCACACTATATCATGTACCCTTGGTAACAGAACCTTCACACTAACGTGTATGATGTCGCTAAACACGATTAATTGTATACTTGCTTCCTTGGATCTTGAGCTAGCTGAAAGCAACAGGATTTTCCTCAAATTTTCTTCACGTTTCTGAAAGAGAAAGGGAAGAGATAACTGGACATGCCTTCATGTGCATTTGGCGAATTGTTTGAACTAAAACTTGGTCTCCCGCGATAACTCTGGCGCCCCGAATGAAGTCTTCCCTCGTAATTTCGTTTCTCTGTAGACACCGAGTGAGCAAGTACACACAGACAAATGTGAATAAAGTAAGAGCCAACAGATTCCTAACGTACTCGGCTGTCGAACCTACTCAGCCTCTTATGCCAGAAAAATCATTCACCGTCAAAGGTGCAACGCAACATGCAGCAAAAGAAGATCGCAGGCTGCAAACCTGTCAGTAATTTGGACGCTACCTTAAACCTCAAATAAAGAGCAGAGAGTTGTTGCCCCTGCTCTGGGGGTAGATGAGGTTGTAGCAGAGGCATCAGTGCTGTGAATGAAATCCCTTCTCTTGTATTTGGCTTTCTAGGTCCAGAGCCCGTGGATGGAGCCCCAGGTTCCATTGGCTGCTGCTGTTGCTGCTGCTGCAACCTTTGTTGCAGAGTCCGTCTTTGGATGAGCTCCTGCTGCTGAGGGGTGAGCTGCGACCATTGAATAGCAGCCTGGTGCTGTGTAGGAGTACCCGGGGTGGGGCCCACCGGGTTTGGTTTGCTGCCAGTATTACCTGACCATCGGATCGACACAAAATTGACGAATTTATACAATTGCAACACAGTGAAGGTACGAAGGCTATAAATACTAAGACAAGATCAGCAAATCTGCTAGTTCAGTGCAGGCTTCCCACAACGACAAACTAACAACTGTTACTCAATCCAAGAACTGGAGCCTGTAGTTGATCATAACAGCGAAATCAGAGCATCGGCATACTAGAAGTCTCTAACTTGTAATCCACGAAAGAAAGAATAGCTCGTGCTGATATTGATCCAACATCATGCTTCACTACCGTAACCGTCATGGAGTAAAAGCCCATACCTCGAGTTTCAGCTTCGTACCGTAACTTCAATCCTGACAACTATACACAACTAACAAGTCCCCGAATGACCCTAGAAGTGAGAAGCAAACAAACCTGTAATGCCAGTCGCCGATGGGGAATTAGGTGGTAAAGGTTGTAATGTTCCGTTGCCAGAACGTGACATGCCATACGCAGCTGCAGAAGATGATCCCGAGGCGCCACCTAAATCGCCTTTCAAAACCGCGGCAAACGCATCGACATCTGCTGCCGGTGGTGCATTATAATCCTGACAAAGGCAAATGACAGCAGATCGGTCGGCCGATTCAATTATGTGTCAAGTGCAATTTCCTGGAAGACAGTTCGTAGTTTTCCCAACCATCCACATCTAAAGGTTGACGAGATCAAGGGCCAACGTACTATTCGCTCATGACTCTGAAACAGGACGCTTTAGTTCCCCCGGATAAATGACAAAACAAACAAAATCCCTCACCAATCTACGGCACAACATAAGCCTAAAGACAAATGTGAGAGCTACAACTTGCAGCTCGATTGCCTGGAGTGTGAGACAACAGGACGCGTGAATAAGCTAAGCAGAGCACAGCATAGATTACGAAATGGATCCTCAACCTCCAACCTGCATAGACAGACCGTGGCAGGAAGGATAGGAAGCAGTTGACGTGCTCCAGGGTAAAGATGACAGCCCTTAAAAAAATTTAATTTATGATCTTTGGTTCGTGCAGTGGGACTCCGGACTTACGAACCCGGGCGCATGAACTTTACCTCAAACGGAAAGATCAACTTTTTAGACTGCGCATACAGTAACGAAGGTTGCCGAGCAAGTATGAAAAGCGTGTCACAAGTAGACAATGCGGGAAGTGCAGTACGAAAAGAATCAATTTACTTCCCTGATTCCTTTTTGACAAACGACTCGTACTGCAGCATGTCACGAATTCGGTAAGAAGATGCTACTCACTGGGGCAAAGTGTACGGTTTGAACGGATGGACCTGCTAATTCAAGACTCAGTGTCTAACTGGAACACTGTGCGGCAGCGTGCAACTTGCGGTACTACAGTATGGAGGATAGCAATGCTAGGTCATATACCATGCGTCTAATGAAGATCAACAACTGTGCCTCGAAATTGTCGAAGTCGTAAACTCCCCAACTCACGGATCCCCTTGTCACAATCCACGTTCCTTTCATGGACTTTCTCCTCCAAACGATATATCGACTTGGACGGATGAAAGAACTCTCATCCGAAACCTAACTGGAGTTGCTGAAACGATAGTGCACCACCGTGCATCGCAAGAAAATTCTCGAGGATCACGAGGATTACTACTCCACAGACCGGGCTCAGGAAACAGTCTGGGAAAAGCATAAGAGAGGTTCAGCACAAACCTCGTCATCATCCAGCAGCTTGAGAAGCCCGGGATCCATATGGAACTACGTTTGTAACATAACACGCTCCGAGCAAAAATATGATAAATTCCGTTTGTCTTCGATCACTAAACTAATCTAAATTCCGAATTCCGGCCGGGAGCGTTAGGGCTCTTCTCTAAATGAGGCAAAGCATCTGCCCCTAGGTCCCCACGTACGGGCTCCGGCTGACACAGAACGGGAAGTTCCAGACGTGCTCAATTATCACTCTTTAGTCAAAGTATATATACTACTGCTTCATACTTCCTCCTCGTTTCTAATACCTGATTCTCTCCCACATTCCCTTGTCCTCTTTTTCTCGTCAATCAATCAAGCCCCACTGCCAGTCATCACGTCAACTCATCGGTTCCTTCCCCGATACGTGTTCCACCAATCTTTCCTTCCACTTTCGTTCAGAGATCGATTCTCCCTCTCTGCAAACTAACGCAAAAGGCCCTGCCCTGCCTCACCCTCACTTCGTTTCCGGACAGCTCTGTTATTTACAGTTTGTCGCAGACCCCATTCCGCGGAATGCTTCCTCCTGTCGCTCAGCTCAGACGACCTCCGGCCTCACACTATGTCATCTGCTTCTGCTGAAGTTATAGGCGCCACACGCAGCGCGAACAAAATCAGAGAACGCCCTTCGTCACGCGCTATTTTCCTCCCTCGTCGTTCCCCCATTGTGCTCACCTGCCCTCCATCCTGTCGTTGTGGCATTGCATTGCTCCTACGATACACCCTTACCACTTCGGCGTGACCGGTTACGTCTGGCATCTTCGTGACAGCAGACCACGTTATCCTGTGTACCCGTCACTCGCGACCGGTTGCTTGCCAGAGTGCCCGCCATCGACCCATCGCCTGCGCTTATTACTGCAAGTGCAACCCGGGTCGCGTCGCTTCCTCTTTTGAATGACTGCGACTACATCGTGTATCTCAGTTCCTGCTACTGTAAAGCGTCCTCAGCCTTGATGCTTGGCCAATATAGGTATATGGGCTTCTCTCACTCGTCGCCCATCAGGGCCTCAGTAGAACCTGCGACTCACACAAACCGAAAGCGAGACGGACTGTCCTACCTTCACCTCACGGGTTGCGAAAGTAAGTATTCTCATCCACCGCCTGAACTTCACGTCTTTGATTCTGCAGTCGCGGGGGCGGCTTCTTATAATAGCAAAGGAGAGAATATCGTAGTCCAAAGGCTATTCGGGGTAGAGATTTTAGCGCTGATAATTCTAGAGTGTATTCTAGAGGACATGTTTGTCATCTCGCCCCACGAATAGCCAGTACAAGACAATTATGTATAGGGTAAGTGCGATCTCGGTTACCCCGAGGCGAAGTCGAGGCGAAGAAGACCAAACCGAGAGAATGAGTATGACGTGTTTCATGAGAATAATATGACGTGTCAGAGCATGGGAAAAATATTTTATTATTATTAACTGTAATTGTGTTACGTCGGTAGAGGGAAGTTCTACTGCAAACTTTGTATAGGTACCCGGATCCGATAACAGTCATTTTTAACCGTCAAAGTTAACCGTTAGTTTTTGAATGATGTTTATTATTAAAAATAATGTATTTAGCTTAGATATAAATGTTCAACTCACAATTTTCTGCATTCAATGAAATTGTATTACAGTGGAGCGATATTGAAAGTGAAGAGAGCGAAGCTTGCATTTCTTCTAAGTCACTGACGTCCATAATCATCATCTGAAGGAGAGAAAGTTGTTAAGAGTGATCGAGTTGATTCACAATCTGATAGAACTGAAAGTGTTATCAGTTTTACATTTCTTCATCCGGAAATAAACGTGCAAGCAAACATAGCTCTGAAACAAGTCGAGTCATTGAAGAGAAAAAGAACACATTTGAATGCTTCTGACTATGACAAGATTATCGATTATTTAGAAGATCTTGATAATTTTTTATATTTATATGGAATTGGGAGGAAAGCTAAGATCGGAGCTAGAAGATGCTTGACCAAATTTATTGTCTTTAACGCCATGGTAGCACAAATATCTGAGTTATACATTTTTCTTTGATCATCGGAAAAGAATTGAAAAAATGGATGATTCGATACATTTATATGTATAAAAAAGCAAGAGAACTGTAAGATAACACTAGATGAGATGTGACTGAGACGAAAATGACTCATGGTATTACTTTAGAGGAAAAGTTGAATCTTGTTGTCTTCATTTCAATCGTGTGAATGCTATATTTAGAAGTCGAGTCAATATAGATCTTTTGGCAATATCTTCTATGGGTTTAGAGGATTTTATGAGTTTAGATGATTTGGATGGATCTGATGATCATAATACTCTATTATATGATGATGAACACATCGATGATTCTGAGTTTATCTATCGATCTTCTGAAACATAGCAACCGTCCGTAGTTTTATTCGAAGAAGAGTTGTACTATGATACACCACTTCATGAAGCCTAGGTGAAGGAGAGGAAGATGATATTGGAGAGGGAGACGAGTCATAGGAACAAGACAACGAGGAGAATATCACATCTGAGAGAGTGCCATATCTAAGAAAAGTCTTGACTATTTCAGAATCTGCTAGGAATAGTAAAGCTCATAGTTGTAACCAAAGAACTTCAGTTCTCTCAGCTTACGAAGAGAGCTTGAAAAATAAATCTGAATACAAAAAGGTCTTTCTATATTATAAGCAAACATCTTTAGACAATAAGAGAAAAAACTAAAGAATATTGAAAAAATAAAAAGAAAGACTATAGAATCTTCAGAAAAAGAGGAAGTGAAGAAACATAAATGATTGTGTACATTCAAATGACAAGAGCAAGAAGAGATATAGAAGAAATAAAAAGTATTTCTGATTTCATTGATTTAGTGTAAAATATTTTCCTATCATGATAGAAGCAAACAATCTCGAACTTTGTTACTCATTATGATTTGTATGTTGTTTGAATAACTTGATTTATATGTTGTTTCAAATTTGTATGTTTGAAGCTAATCCAGACACATACACACAAAAACACATAACATTTTTTATTTTAGCATTATATTCAGCTTGTGAAAATTGAATATGTGTTTCCGAATGTTCATGTTCAATGAATGAACTCAAATCACGAAGAGAAAAATCATAGCGACTTTGCATATGAGAGCTTTGAGAGAGAGAGAAGATGGAAAGAGAGAGGGGTGGAGAGAGGAGAGGAAAAGAGAGAAGGAGAGGAGGTCCCTCGTGGAGTAGAAGAAGGCATTAGCAGTTCGAGATGAAGAAAATTTATACGAGAGATGAGACTTGAGAGAGGAGATTTTGCAAGAGTGAGCGAACGAGAGTAAGAGCATTTCGTGAGTGTTTTGTGTGCACAAATCGAACTGTTGTTCTGATTGTGGTAGTATTTCTGAGCGATTTGGAGAATCACATTGATGAAGATGAGAGGAGCTGGTAGTAGTAGTAGAGATGCTTTATGAGGATGAGGCGATGAGAGAGGACGAAGCAAGGACAGAGGTGGTGGTAGAGGCTCAAGACGAAGAGGTGAGAGAAATCCTAGTAAGTTCATGAACATCACTACATTGAATGTTGTGTAAATGTGTTGAATGATATGTGAATGTGTAAATTTTGAGTGTGTGAATGTTTAAGGTAATGTGTGAATGTTTAGGTTACATCAATTAAAGCTGACTCACTGGTTTAAAGGTGATCCGGCTTGAATCGCCCGATTAGGTTACAAGATGATCATTGTAACAGAGCGAATCATTGTGATTTGCCCTGCAAGGCGAGCGATTTAGACCTCAAATCGCTTGCTATCGTGAGTGATTCAGACCGTGAATTGCTTGCTGTCGCATGCAAAATAGTCGCAGAAAAATTGTTTTGCTCTTAGCAAGAATTAGCAGAACAAGATGTTTCGCTCGTTCTTGTTAAGAGCGAAATAACTATATCATTCGATGAAAGAGCAAAGCATCTTATTTAGTCTAGTAGTCGAGCAAAACATTGATGTTTTGTTTGACTATCTCGCTCCACGAGCAAAACAAGAGTTCTCGTTCAATCTTGTTAAGAAACAAGAGAAACTGAAATGTTTCATTCGGTAAACGAGCAAAACAGACTGTCTCGCTTGAAGAAGGAAAAAAATAGTTATGTTTCGCACTGTCTTGTTAGAAAATGAGCGAAAAAGAAACATTTCACTTGATAAAGGAGCGAGACAACAATGTTTCACTTGCGTACCTCTTTGACCGAGAGAAACAAGGTTGTTTCATTCACGTTAGAGTGAAACATTATTGTTTCATCCACGTTAGAGCAAAACAATGATTGTATCGCTCACACAAGAGCTATGCAGCTTGTCTCTCTCATGGTACAAGAAGCTAAGATTTGTTTTGTTAAAAAAAAAAGGGCCACGGAGAAAATGAGAGAAAGATGTTGATATCTAAATATAGTCATGAAAAAAATGAAAGATATCATCTGAAATGATGTTGGGTTCAGAAAGAAGAAGTGGAGAATGTATTACATGGAGTAAAAGAAGAATCTATAGACCGATTAGGGTTATTGATGGTTTTGTCATTTGACTTTCCTCGTCATGTAAGTATCTATTGTCATAATCTCTTTTTGTAGCTTTTTCAAACTTTTATGCATTATAACTCTTTCACACTTGTATTCGTGTGTGAGATTAGTGCAGAGAGTTTAAGCATGATATTCATTATTAGTTTGTAATCTTTGCAGATCTATATTGCATACAATGTATCAATTCTTATGATGATGAGACTAATCGTGATACTGTAAGAGGACATGAGAATTTTCTTGATAAGTCTATTGTCCGTGAGACATTTGTCTAGATATGAGAAGAACTATCTCGTGTTCTCATAGTGTTAAGAGGAGTTTGATAGATGATTGGTTCTTTCAAAAAGATGAAAAAGAGAAGCGGTACTTGTTATGGATATGTGAGTACTTTGAGTAGAATTCAGTTTTTTCAGCTCATCAGTTGCATCTTTTTTGTCCATCGGCATCCAAAAGAATTGCATGGACAATTAGCTTTATATGTGAAAATAAAAGTAGAAGAGCGTCTAGAAGATTATGAGTGAGTTAAGTTTATTTTAGACTCTTTGGATGCCGAGATATCTTCTATGAAGAAGTATATGAGTAAGCAGAGATTGGTGAGACATCTAGAGATTTGGGTGGGTATGACTTGACTCATATCATGGTTCATGTTAGAACACTTCTCGAGTTGCGTATCATTTGAAGTTTATATCATATCGACTCTCGTATTCAACACCCTAAGTCTTTTCAGCGAGATCAAGACCCTCATGACCCTCAGTCGTCGCTACGAGATCCTCCTGGATGTTTCTTTTGGTTGTTGGATGGATTTTACTTCATGTTTTAAATTATTTTTAAGATGTTAGTTCGTTTTGTAACCTAAATTTTGCTTCATGCTTGGTTGATATTGATTAAATCATAACTTTTACATGTGAAGAAGAGCATATTCTCTTGGAGAGGATAAATCAGCAGAACCCGGACCATTCAGCTGAAGGAAGAGGAGCTTCTGAAAGGATGAGAGCTAAAAGTTATGGAATATGAGACTGAAGTAGGGAGAGAAGAACTAGCTAGTGTACAAGGGTCTAAATAATTCTTGCATCGTTTGATTTATCATATTATCACAAGGCGTAAGACTCTTATTCTTGATTTGAATGATCTTTTGATACAAGTGGGGAGGGAGAGCATGAGTTGATGTCAGCTCGTGAAAGAAAATATGTAGTAGAGACTATCAAGAAATCCTCTATATGGCACGTGGCTCGACCTGGAGTAACAACTTTTCTAGATATTTGTCTAGATAAATTTCATGTTATCATATGAACATCTCGTACTTTATTAAACGCAAGAGTTTTACCACGTGCTATGAAAGAGAAGGATTACCTACCTATGAAGTTGCAACTAGGAAGATATGTTATCTTTCATCATTCACTGCTATGTGAATAGTTGTTTACTTCGTATAGAACTTGATGAACATCTCGTTCTGCTCAGGAACTAAGCAACATGGAAACACACATTTTTTTCTCTTTGTCAAATAACCTTTATGATTTTGTATTCTAACGTGTATTTAAATTTTCTATCATGTATGCAAAGTGTTTGCTCAAGACATGTGTTTCAAGTATAAGATTGTTCGAGAAGCAACATTCGAGAATCATCTATACTTTGAAGATTTCATGATTCTTCATTAAACCAACTTAAGCACGAAGGATGTTTGATGATGGACAATAGTCCAATGAAGAATTCCATCCATCATCCTTTTTAATGTTATCCATCCTCTGTTTTTTTCTCCTTTCACTACATATAGTGATAGAAAGAGTTATTTATAATTCACTTTGTTACCTTGACTTCTTCATTGAGGCTATAGTCATGAGGAGACAGTTTATTTTGTGCATAGTAGATTCTCTCAGGGTTTTGCTCAAGATCATTTTCTAACCCTAAGAGAGTATTGGAGGAAGATTATCATAAAGGAGGTCAATCTCGTTTGGATATTACTACCACATGGAGTTCCATGCATTTCATACATCTTCTCAAGTTTGACTGAGACATATTGTTTTTCATACCACATACCTTAGACAATTATGTATACAGAGTGAAGTTTTGAAGCAATATTTTATTATCAAGAGTACAAAAGTGCATAAAAAAATGATTTCATTAATCATATCATTACAATCTTATCTTATTTTAACAGAACTTCACAAAATGATCTATTCATCTCGGAGATTATCTTAACAAAAACTCCACCAACTTGTCTATTCATCTCTAAACAATAACTCATTACTCTATTTTTCTGAACCATCTCACTAGTGTTGATGTCATCTTCTATAAGATCTCTATTTATATCTCTATTTAAAATTAACTATCTATATGTTTCAGTCCACTCACCTTTTTTATTCAACAAAAAGTTATGCAACATTGCACAATAATTTATCCATCTCATTAGAAACTGTGTCCTCAATTGTTGCAGAGAATGCCATCTCGATTAAAAATACCGATGCAATGCTCATTTGCTACTTTTGCATGTGCAACACAAGTATTAAATTCTTGCTTCTTTTTGTCTCTAGAAGTCATTCGAATGCAAGATATTAAATGTCGACGAGGAAAATATCATGAATCATCTAGTAAATATTTGTGAGACTCAAAAAACATATTCTCAGTAAGTAGATGTCCCCAAATGTCTTATTTCCATAAACAACTTAGATCTTGACAACTGCCCAGCATACTTGAAATTATATACAAAATTTTCCTCCGATGACCACATATCACTTGAGCATTGATGTTGTAATTGCATTTCTTATCAAAACAAATCTCTCCATCGTAATGAGATCTTTGACTTAAAGGAAGTAAATTACCATCGATCAATCTCACATACCCTGAGAAATCTTTTGTAAAAAAATGATCTACAATGTGAACTGACTCAGCTCGACTGGGTCATTTCACTCGGTTTCTTAATCTATAATCTAATGAGGTCATTATCCGTTTAGTGTAGTTCATCATACTCCAACGACCAATTCCTCATAAGAAAAAAGATCTATGCAAACGAGCTTCGTTACCGTTATGACCTAACCGATCAAGTGCCACTGCAAGTTGTAAGAGAAAATCTAGACTTATTCATGAATACATGATGGTCTTATACAAGAGAAAGTGATGCTTGAAAATAATGTTTATTCATGCGAATAAGCTACCAAAATGAAGCTTCTGGTAGTTCAGAGAAGAAATTTTATACAAAATTTGTACTCTTCACAAAAGTAATAGAACGATCTAAATATCTTAGATTTTGTATTGTTAAATATAAACCGAATATCTCATCACCAGAACTCGAATCATTGGTTGCATCTGTATCTTCAGTTGATGTCAAAGAATGTATTGAACCATCCTCTAGACTGGCAAGCGCTTCCATTTCTAAAATAAGTTCCACCTCTTGCAACACCTCTCTACATTCGGATAAACGAGGCATCTCAAAAATACATGAGAATATAGAAAGTTTTTAGATAAAATGAGAACTGAAAATTTGAGAATACGAGGTGACACCTCGAACACAAGTCGAGTGCAATCTAGCATCAAAGAGATATCTCATCAGATGATTGAAGATTTCTTGTCCAATAGTGAAGGACTGATAGTTTTAGAAGGAAAATTCTCTAATCCAGACTAATGACCAAAAGAAAACTATGGTTGGAAGAGAGACCACCGCAGACAATCCTCTAGCTGCATCTAGAGGCCACCATAAGACATCCAGCCATGATCATAACTATGGACCACGGTAGAAGAATATAATGAAAACATGCTAACTTTGATACGCCTCAATATATTCTTAGGATTCTCTCTTATCACGTTAAGAACGTTATAGCTTAACCGTAATAATTTGCTTTATCTAGAAGTGGCTTGCTTTTACTTTCTCTAAAGTCACGTATGTTTGGAATGGTTCAGTCAAATCATTTCACGAGATGGAACCGAAGTGAGTAGATCTTTAGTTTTGAGAAATCACGATCATGATTTAAAATATAGGAGTTGAAAGGAGTAACAAGCAGATGTGAAAGGAACACATGATGGAATTAAAGTGCAAGTGTGGATATTAATATGCAGTAGGTTTTCCTGTTTTAGTGTATATCTATAATCACAACAATCGTTATTGTTGCAAATGTTCTTTCTCCACAGTCAGAATTTTGCTATGCATTTGCATAGTTGAGTGGAGGTTTTGAGAAAGTGAATAAGACCGAGCTCATGAAAATCAGAGGAGGAATTCACTTCTTGAAGTATAATGTGAAGTGACAATTAGTTACTAAAATGAGTATGAAAGTGAAATTAGCTAATAAGAAATTTTGACAAAAAACATAAGATAAGAAAGAAAACAAATAGTCTTTGTCTTTCTTCTTATGAAGTACGGTGTGGACAGATTGTCGTTTCTCTCGTGCAATATGATGTGATGCGAATGATGGTGAAGATAGGTATGATGCTATGATCGATGCTTTCGATCCGTAGTGATCTCTCATGCTTCTTGTCATAGATTCAATATTGAGAGTGAACGCAATAGAGATGAAAGGAACAACACTTGATAGTTTTGATTGTTTGAGCTTCTGCTCTCACGCTTTTGCTCTCACGTTTTTTGCTAGTGCATCAATCTTGATAATTGTCAGAACGGAGGTGGATGAAATGAAAAGCGTTGGATAATTTTGACCGTCTAAACTCGTGTCTCCATGCTTTTTGTCATCACCTCAATTTTGATAATGATCGCAATGGAGATGGATGAAAAAGAAAGCGTTGGATAATTTTGACTCGAAGCAAAGATGACGTTAAATTTCGAGGTGGTGGTCAAAAGCAAGGATAAGTTTTTAGCACAAAAATGAATTTCTCATGTATGTTGTTTTGACATGATAATGTTGTTAGTTGTCTCTTGTGTCTATTGTTTTGATAGAAAAATGCTTCTATACGATTATGTTTTGCATTGCTGTAGAATAGGTGATAACATAGATTTAGATATGAAAGATATTGTTTATATAATCAATAGTCGAGTAGCTCGTTGCATGATGAGTGATGTAGTACATATTTACATATAATTTATATGTACATATAGACTTACTGTATTGAACAATAAATTTCATGCAATCAGTTACTCGACTCAATTCTCGTACTTTGAAACGACTCAATTCTCGTACTATGAAATAACTCATTATCATATTTTAATTATCAAATATAATATGCATGCAACATGAACTTTTGGAGAACTGTTATCTCCTTGTTGTTATAAAAAACACATAGATGTTAAATGAAAATCTTATGCTAAGCTATAAAAAGTATCAACTTATCCGTAAATATCAAATGTCAGGTGAACTTGGAGATGCAAGAAGGACTCCGACTTAACCCATAAGGCAAGGAAGCATGAAGGCGTTACTAACCATATATATGCGGTGGGTTATAGACAAATAATCAAGAAATTAGTGAGAGTATAATTTATTGCATAACCCTTCTGTTTGGAAGGGTTCTGTAATAAATTAGACGGAAGGATTAGATAATAAATCAAATCACATGCATATCTTTCTTTCGAACTCATAAGAAGATGAAAATGCATGCATAAGCTATTGTTCTTGTTCTCAAAATTGTTATATCTTCTCTTAGACTATATCAAAACTTGTTATACTTTCTCTAAAGCTATCTCAAAATGAATATATCTTCTCTCAAACTACTCAAAATGATAGTATCTTCTCTCAAACTATTTTCATTAAATTGATTATTTTGTCAAGTTGCTCTAAATCAACTTTTTGATCTTGTTGTAGATTGTATTGTTGGTTTTCCTCACGGATATATGCTTAGACTACATCAGATTGAAAGTATTATATTATTTTGAAAAAATTGGAAATTTCAGTTTTGCTTAATTCAGACATTGGTTTATAGTTGTTTAGACTATTATAGAGAGAAGTATCATGTATTAGCATATAACATGTTGTTATAGAAACAAATATTGAATTAGCTATGATAAGCAATGAGCTTTTGAATTAGTTATGAGAAGCATTGAGGAGTTCAATTTTAATTCAACAAAGACGTTCATGTGTAGGTTGATTAGTTATAATTTAGAATTTAGTTAAGTTAGAATGAGAAGGGAATTAATCAAGTAAGAAATGCATAACTTAGGCATAATTTCTTTATTTATACTTGAAGTTATGAATTTATATGTGATGTTTAGAAGCTAATTTAATTTAGATTGATAAGCTATAATGATAAAAATTAGAATTAAGAGCTAAATTATATGAGAATTATGAGCATTACAAAACTTTTGGATCAAAATTTATTAATTTTTATTGCAATATTTATTATACCATCGCGTTATTGCATGACCTTGTAGATTGGTATACGTTATATTATGAAGAAGCTTCATATATTCCTCTATGACTCATGTTGCACGGGGAGACTAACCCCCATATACCTTAGAATCATAGTAGATATTAAGCTCCAATACATTGAGATTTATCTTTTCACATGCGTGTAGTAAGCAAAGACGTTGCACAACATGTTACTATTATGAGGATATCGTCATCGTCCTTAAAACACACAAGACTCAACATAATCTTCCAAGAGGGATCACCCTACTATAATAACTTTTGTGATGCAGATCTAATGCTTCATCTTAGGAACATGTCAACAAAGAGATTTGAGCTCTAGACCTTTGACTTCTCAATGGATGCTTTAGACATTGAGTTAGAACTACATCACATCTAAATCTGTGTTTCCGTAGTTCTTATAGCTTTCTCTCATACTTGTTCTTCGCTCTACTATTGTTGTATTTCAGCAATTATGTCCATTGAAAAAATACATGACTCACATGAGAAAGTCTCTTTATGTTCGATAAGATGATAAATTTTTAAAATTAGTTTATATTTCTCAACTATGACATCATATCAATCATTGTATATCAACATTTGTTATTCTTCACGTAAAACTAATTCTACGAGGTGCTCATATATATCTGTCTATCATATGTATATATAATATAATATATACAAATAAATCAAATATATAAAAATAAAAGATGATATTATATAATATATATTCGTTTATCAAACTATATATTATATCAGAACACATGTATTGGCATACAAGATAAATATGTATGTATACACATACTTATAAATATAATAAACATGTATCTGTGTAAAAACAAATGTATATAGTTTAACATATGATGGTAAGTATTTTTGCAAAATATGAACCTAAAATGTCATGAAATTCAAGAATTACTTGTCTCGGCAAATTCACCTCATTCACAATCCAATTGCATGCACAATAACTTGTTTCTCTCATTTCACAAGTTTGGTTCTAAACTAGCAGCTGGAAAAACCTGAATATAGTTTGAGATGATGTTTTATAAGAAATACAACAACTAATATAGAATAAGGTAACACATGTTTAATAAGATATAAAGTGTATCATTTATATGTTGGTTCTACTTTATATAAATTCAATCAAATTTGATGTTTGAAATATTTTTATATTACTTGCTACTTTTTAACTATTTTTAGCTGAATTGAAATGATATACTAAGACATGAGAGCACAACTATTTGAACTTGTAGATTTAAAGGACAATTATTGTAAATGATTATACAGAGTACAATTCTTTGTATTTTTCTGATAATACCTGTGAGTTGTGAGATTTTTCAATATCTGTATTTTTTCTAAATATAATCTATCATCTTTTGTAGAAACATTAAACTATTATCACAAAAATTTTTGAACGTAAAGTCTACTTTATATATTTAGAAAATAAAGAAAAGTAGCATATGTAAGTTTCATCCTGTTCTAATTTTTTTTTTACTTAAAATAATAAAGGTTAGTCTAGATTTTACTTCTACGCCTTTATAACAAAATCCTTTAGTGAACCCCCGATATTTCCGATCAACTGAAAATATTTTATTTGCTTGTATCTAGAGTCTTTGTATCATATATATATACATCTAACCAGTTCGAGCCTAATGTAGTTTATTCAAATAACTAATGAATATGCATATCTCTTAGGTGTGTTAGCATGTTTTAACTTATTAGACGTTATATCTTTATCATCTTTTATGAAATGATTACTATTCATCAGTCTCATATTAAATAGAATGTTATATATCAGATGGATAATTTATAACCGATTTGTTTAGAGAAATATTTTATTACTTATATTTATATAATTTAGAATATATAACTATACATATTACAATTACTAGTTATTATTTTATTTTACAGATTATTTTGCTTAATCTGTAAGAAACGACTTATCGGAGAAATCTCTTTCATTTCTTATGTATATTTTGTTGCATTTGGGTTACTGGATTTATGTGATTGCATTCCTCAATAAGAAGTGAGTGGATATTTAATGAGGTTTGTTGGTATTAGGAAATAATTTTATTCGACAGTACTTAGAGTGATATTACGCGTAGTCAATACGCATCCCAAACGACCTTGTACAGTGAATTTCGTTTTCTCTTATCAAAAAACGTATAAGTGTTATAAAAATAAGCTATAGTAAGCTATAATAAGAAATCAAAATCATTTATAAACGTTAAATGTTATCCTCTCCGGGAGTAGCGAATCGACCCAGACAGAACCCATAAGTGGCTGTGGCCTGTGGAAGAGCTAGCTGTGGCCTTGCTGGAAATATAAGTCCGGGAGTGAAATTGTCAAATAGCGTCGTTTTACAGAGGCATTTAATATATATCCTAACCCTTCCCGTCGGGAAGGATTAAGATATATATTAAACACCCATGTACACTCAGAGTGTACATGGGTGAATAAGCAGCCTCATACTCAGCCTCAATACTTGGCTCAGAGCCGAAGTCCCGAATGCACCCCACTCTGCATGCAATTTCCCACGTTGTAGGTTGTTATGACATGCCTCGGGTTCAAGGACTTGCACGGCGCTAGTAGAAATGAGTTACTTCCGACTCGACTTGCTTTTTCTCCTGTTACTTGCCTATAATTAACTTGATGCAATAAGTCGGACGGATATTACCCGAGCATATTAAAAGGAGACATCTTTGCATTATCACATGTGTCCAGTTCTTTCATTGTATTTGGATCTCATAGTATTTATACGTGATTTATTTTTCATTCTCAACTAATTGTGTGTTGCTGTATATGGCTGTGGTAAAAAATAAATAAGAAACAGACTCTTCTAAACACTCTGAAATTCTTTTTTCCCTTTTAAGAAATAATCTGAGATAACTTACTTTGTACTCCAGAATTAACGATAGGACAGACGATTCGAACCGGATCGGACACGTCTCTAGACCCAAGCTATTGCCACTGCAATAATCATATTTTATAAACAGATGCTCCTTACTTAACGTTACAAAGACGAACAAGATATTTTTTTTGTACCATGGTCTAAGATTCTTACGGCATTTCTATGTAATTAGAAAATGATAGGTTTCTTCTCTAATTCTAAAGTTGAATTTTTTCACAACCAGTTACAAGTGGAGATTTATCTTCCACTTTAGGCGATTATCTTTTCCTCTCCTCGGTCGGATGTACGCTTTGGATGTATATTCACTTCTTCCGAGAGGGGAATATGAAAAGAGCTTTAATTTATTTACAAACTCTTCTTCTAAAGGTTAGGCTATATATATTAAAATATACAAATTATTTTTTATTTTATTTTTGGGATTGAATGATCTTTATACCAAAGAACGGCTCTGTTTGCATGAGTAACATTATATGTTTGAAGTGAGCATATGTGTCATGAAGTTACCAAGTGAAGTTAAATTTAATGAACCAAATTTAATACTTTATATTTAATGAAGTCAATTTTTAGAATTCTGACACAAATAATTATTTGTAAACCCTGTCCACCAGTACTTTCTCTGAGTGTGCACTTTACACTAAATTATCATTCAATTGTTTTTGAAAGTTACTTTCAGCCAATTACCGATGATTATGTTGATTTTTTTTGAACTTTTATCTTTTTCCTCCTTTTTCCAGGAAGTGCAGTTTGGATGCATATCTTCTGGTTATGTGTATTTCACCAGTTTTCTCAAGTGCTAAATCACTCCCTTCATGTATCTATCCAACTGTATGGAGACATGTCATGACTATTCTGAGCGTAATGTCGTTTTATCCTTCTGCTGAGCACAATATAATAATATAGGTCAGCAAGTGTTCTGCATCTATATGCCTCGGTTATAACCCTTCCTTTCTAAGGATCACCTCCACCTCTTTCCAGTTACTTCTATGCATTTACTATATTACTCGACTTGATATCATACTCAATAATAGTGCTTGTAAAAGTTAGAATCTCCAGTCAATATTTTATTTTTCAGAGCGAGTGATATGAATGTGACCCAGCATGCGTAGATGGAACTTATCCGTCTTTCTCGGATTCGATTCTAAATTTTTATAATAAAATAATGTAAGATTCAAATAATTTTATTTTTTAAAAAGTTATTTAAAATTTGAATTATAATATCATATCACAGATGTAATGGTAAGCGTTTCATGACTTTACACAAAGCTACCCTTCAATAAACTACGGCTGTTTTCTGGACGTTAGAGAATCTTCTCTCTTAGATTTGGCACGACCTAATACTAGGGGCGAAAATGGCTTGATCACACCCCCAGTACGATCGCTGCGCTTGATCATACCCCTCTTAACGTTTGGTTGCTTGATCATACCCCCAACCTGCCATTTCCAGTCCTACCGGTATCCGTGCGATGTAGATCATGCCATGTCACTGCCAACACGGCATGTGCATAGGTGTAAAAGCGAAACAGTCTGTTTCGCTCTACAAGTGAGCGAAACATGGCACTGCACCCGGCAGGCCTGTTTCGCCCTGCAATGCAGCGAAACGTGTTTCGCCTCGCGGTTCGCGACCTCTTAGAAACAATGACGGAGGTAAAATTCGAGAGCAATTGCGATCCAGTACTGCGCCTCCGCCAGTACCTTGTTTCGGGAGACTATTCTGAAATCTGCAAGAAATAATTCGGAATGAACGAGGTCCCAAGCAGTCGCGGTCCACGTCATCAGCAAGAGAGTCATCAGCAAGAGAGAAATCCAGGCTCGCAGTGTAGAGTGACATGGCTTGATCTACCGGTAGGACTGACGATTGCAGGTTGGGGGTATGATCAAACAACCAAACGTTAAGAGGGGTATGATCAAGCGCAGCGATCGTACTGGGGGTGTGATCAAGCCATTTCCTCAATACTAGGGTATACTATCTACTAGCTATCCGTGTAGGTAAACTACGGTAGGTCACGCTCGCTTTCATATCGTCATGTTTAGTTGATAACTATGATCTTCCCGAGCCTTCCTTCTACCCCCTACGAGGAGAAATATCAGTTTTGAGTCACACCCTTAACTTACTGGAAATATCCCGAAACCATTCAGTCGACTCTTGGCTGATACCCTTCTTTTCTGCTCTGCTCCAACTGAAGACGTCAACCACTCAATGTTTACATGCTCCATATGGTAGGAGTTCGGACCAGTGCTAACATGCCGTCTTTCCGTTATTCCGAGGGTACCTCACTCATGGTGATGCTTTTCTGAGTAACAATCTTCAGTCCCAAGCAGCTAACGCACCTCTTGTCCTCATTCAAGCTTGACAGCTTTGTTGGCGATGGAGATGCAATTTCATTTCCCAGCGCACCACTGGAAGCTAGTCATGGTGGATACCGGTTCAAGAAACTCTCACTAAAGTAGAAGTGAACTTACACCGGTCCCTATCATCTCGGATTTACCAGCTTCTCATGCAGTCATAGCCGAACTCACCACGGTTCTGGACTGTAAGCGTTAGAAAGTTTCGGTATCACAAGTTAGGCAACTACTGTACTGTAGGTGGGTTTCTCTCTCCAGGGGTGGTCACGTATTCGGCTGGGAAGTTGACCGCTCGGTGCCGCAAGATCTGGCCACCTACTTGTAATCTGCTTTTCGACAATTCTTCTCGGCGTACCGTCACCGTTCCCAAAAATGGAAAATTCCATTCATCCCTCAGACTTCTCATGTGGGTCTCTCAACGAGGCTTTGTGACAGGGGACACAGATAACGATGGGGTCATTCTTCGAATGTTTTCTACAAGTTGGGCCATATCTGAGAGTTCTTAGATTGTGGCGGGCATGCCGCTAAAGTTGCCGGTAGGTAATGACACACGGTAAAACTACGGCATATGGTCGGCAAAGGTGGAACGCAGTAGCGCCAACCTAATGACTATACGCTGTACATCCCTAGATGAAATGAAACACGCGACGCAATGAATAGCCAACGGTAGATCCCTAGATCAGAGTCTTCGCTCCTTCCAGTCTAGACGTCTACCAAGTCAGCCTTCTGAAAGTTATGATGGACCGAGTTTGTTATACCATAACGATGAAGGAATGAAGGTAATTTAACGCGTCAGAGTGCTGCACGAAAGCAGTGGAAGCCACATCGAACTGGATTTCAAATGTGTGTCAATTTGTATCCAACTTCTTGATTTTGATATGAAAAGGAATGAAGGTGGAAGTAAGAGTTAAGAATAACAAGACAAAAAAGTCAACTGAATGGTGACGGAAGCGCCTGTACCACCCGGGCGCGGATCTCGAACAATCACCCCGCAGGGGAACGAATACTGTATTGGACGGTTGGACCTCGTACCGTAGCTCTTCTTCAATACTCAGAGTTTCTTACAAGAGACGATAATCTGGGATCGAGAGTACAGAGTTGCTGCTCCTATTGCTTGCGGTTCGTCTGACAGGGGTGCGTGCGACGCTAGTAGAGGACAGACTGTAACTCAAGGAAGATGATGTCCGCGGAAGTTCAGGGAAGTGGATCAGTCCTTTTGGTTACAGTCCAGTTTTATTTCACGTGTGCAGTCTGAGCTCGACATTGGAGCTTAAACTTCTGGAGATGGAACGACGGAGTTCCGTTCATGGGGCATCGTTCGCGCAGGCGAATGGATACGCCTGTTAGAGATTACATGACTCTGTCAAGGATGATCGCTATCCACATTATTTATCAGTGAGCCATCCAGGCGGAAATTACACGGCGTTAATAGGTGCTGGGATGAGTGCGAGCATTCGTGAAGGTGGAATTAAGTGAACTTGGGGAATTGCTGACGCTCCGAATTTTCCCGGTTTGGAAGTTTCCTACGGGAGTCCATGGCTACGGCGCACTTTGCCCCTGGAAGAAGTGATGATGAGGAAGAAGGGGGCTTGGCCTCACCGGACCTTCAGACTGTTACTCGGCCTCCGCGTCATACATCATCGAAATATGATTTTGTCAAGGTGAGTGAAGGTGAACCTCGAGTTGCTCGATCAGTTGATCGCTTCACTAACAAAGCACTTAATCTGCAGTAACTTGGTGACTCTTTGAAGTGTATCATAGCTTACATGATTTGTTTGTTTCCTACACCTGCAGGTTCGTGTATGGCTGGGTGACAATTCTGATCATTATTATGTTCTCTCTAGGTTCCTTGTCAGCCGAATGCTGACTGTGACAAAGGTCAGTAACCTGGCAAATCGTGAAGCTCTTCTAATATCGGTTTAGCGCAACCACGCACAATTCATCGTTGTCTCCTCCCAAACAAATCGGATGATGCTGAATCTCCTTCTTTTCGGTAGCTATAATCTTCTATGGAGAATAAGGCTGATAATGATAATTGATTTGTTACTGCACATGTCATCAGATCCCAAACCATGTGGCGATAAAGATATCTTTGGAGTTGAAGAAGTTGCTCATCGACAACAGCCTCCTTGATGTGTGAGGAACTTGTTCCTGAGTGAATGTAGGCTTATAGCACTGCACACGACGTAAATTGCTTGGAATCGACTTCCAGTTATGTTCATATATGTCCTTATTTTGCAACTTACCTGTGACAGATAATTAGCTTGGTTTCTGGCAAATTTGCAGATCCCAGTCAGATCTGGAGGCAAATTTATTCAAGGTATGTTAGGGTTAGGTGGCTCTCTTTCGCATGCATGTACTTCACTCTGTAAGCAAGGTTTAAGCTTTGGTTGACGGCCACATATACTAGAGATACTGATTTTAGAGCGATTGCTCGGTAGAGATGGCTTAAAGGAACACTACTGTGCACGTATTGTTTACTTCCTGTCTGGGATGTGGGAACAAAGTCTCTTCGAACCATGAGCTGCTGTAGACTCGCAAGTCTTATACTCTAGAACTGGTTCATGTTGGTAAACTTATATGCGTGTAAACGCGTCGTCCCTCAACTTTTCTTCCGTTCGTTGAACGACCCCCTGATCATGAGGTTTATTGTAGCTTATGGAACGACGTGGATACGGAGCTGAGTGTATCGATCGATACAAAATGATGACCAGGTAGAGTATATCAGTATAAAGTATATGGTCTGTCAGTTTGGTCTTTCAACGTTTAAGACGGAGACGAGAAATCTCTCAACGTGTATTGATGATCTCTGCGGACAGTTTCTAAATTCTTTGCAGTATGTTGATACGTCATTTGAAGGTCATACGTTCTAGGAAGTTCGGATAACTCGTTGTGGTACCAAATCTGTGCTAGGACAACATATGTTTTCCCTCAGTAGAAAAAGTCAGCACACGGATTCTTATTCAGCTTGGTTTTTCTTTCAGTGCTTATCAGGTTTTAGTCTGTGCTGCAGATTTCATCACCAAAGAGTACCACTTATTATTCTTGTATGCGGTACCGCATGTGTTGGAAAATCAACTATTGCTACTCAACTTGCGCAACGCTTGAATCTTCCAAACGTTCTGCAGGTGCATCATTGTTAATTATTTGGTCGCAGTCACATTTGGAAGATGAACCCAAAATCTTCTGTTCGTAATTCCAAGAGTGCTCACTGACGGCATCCTGGTCCTTTTTTCTGCAGACGGACATGGTCTATGAGCTGCTCCGAACTTCAACAGAGTAACTTCCGGGGCCTTTTGGTTTGCTATTTTCTTTAGGACATTCTGGGAGGGTCTTCCCTTGTGCATTGATTTCACACCAGTGTTGTCTCGGTTCAGTGAGTGGATTTCAGAACACATGATCAGTTCCGTCCTGAAAGCAGCAGGTGTCATTATACTTCTCCTGAGTTATAGAGTGCTGATGAAGTCAAAGAGCAGGTTGAGGTGCATGCTACAGGAGAGTGTTCTGTTGCAGCCGTGTCCGGGACCTTCGTTGAGAGAAATTGCCTCCAACCTTCTTCATGGTTTACAATCTGGTGTCTCGAATGCTGGCTCGATTATTCCCGGTTGCTTCATGATTGCTTCTCCAGACGATGCATATCGTTTTCTTTATAGTCATGCTTATCATTATCTAGATAACTCGCTCTTCATACACTTTACTTTTCGCTTACCGCTCTATATTACAGTTATGGATGCTCTTTCACGTAGATCGCATATTGTAGTTTCCACCTCTCCTGCACTTCCCTACCGGGGGTACCATCTTGGAGTTGTGCTTTCCCTACCAGTTCGCCCTTGGTCCGACCTCGGTTATGAATATAACTCGACGTATGGATATAACTTCTCAAACCAAGTTAGCGTACATGTTACTCACTTTGTACTTGCATGGGTTCAAAACTGTTTGGGGGTTACCTAAGTATGCGGGGGAAGTTATTGTTTTTTACCGAAAATTGTTTTACCCGTGTACCATTATATACTTCTCCTGAGCAAAACTATTTGGGGGTTACCTATGTGTGTGAGCGAAGTTACTGTTTCTCTGGAACTTTTCCCTTGTACGAAGATAAACTTCACCTGAGCATCACACGTTACATTGTTTCGCAGCGCTCCTCTTGCTTCCACGCCAATATGGGCCAGAGAATTCTCATCAACTGATGAGCTTGTTACTGAATTCTGTAGAGAGTGTCGTATCGTCCGTAAAGGTAGGTGACCCAGATTATCTCCGTAAGAGTGAAGTTAGACTGAATACTTAAAAGTACATGAACGGAAAGAAATCGTGGTATTTTCCTCTGTATGTGGGTTTCTCGAGAGCATTAGCTGTCATGCAGTTGCTTTTGGTCAAAGATTAATTCCCTTGTCGTCAAAATACTTGCTTTAAAATCAGGACTGAATGGCGATTTGAGAAAGGCTATGAAAGATGGGAAACCTGTTATTATTGAGGTACTACCACTCTATGTTTTGTGTGACTCTTTGCTGAGCTGGTTTTTTGGCATTATAAATCTTCGTTGGCGCTTATGATTCTAAAAGAAGGGCAAGCAGTTACGCTATCTGATGTTCTGTATGGTCTTATCAGGGACTCCATCTCGATCCTTCGATCTATCTGATGGATGAAGACAATGGCATTACATCTCTTAAAGAATCAGGCAATGCACCCCATGAACCATCTGGAAGTGAACCCGAGCAATCCACTGTTCTCATTGCTGAAATGAATGGCAAGGTTGAAGCCACGGATTCTAGTACAGAGGGTGGAGTGCATGAAGACATCAAAGATGAGCTTCCCTTGTATAAGGAAGAAGCAGAACACGCGGAAAAGGTTACGCATTCTCTTTTAGCCATGTCCTTGCGTGCACAATCACGGAATTTTGGAGGACTGACGTCTGAAGGTGAGTCTTAAACTACTTCAGGATGTCTCCGTCTCTCCATGTCTCCGTTGTTTTGGCTTTTCATCCTCCACCGGATCTTCCAGCGTCGTTTCCTTGATTCATGTACGGTTCATTCTTGTCTTGTAATATGGCTTCTGTACGTTGCGTTCCTTCGAGTTGATAAGCAGGGGACGCGTCTGGCAGCACCGGAGAATCAGCGCAGAAAGTGTGGTCCACTGTGAAAAATCAAGCTGGAGAAGCACCAATATCTGTGGCAACGGAGCCGTGTAGTAGCACGGAAGGATCTCCTGGAGTTAAAGCACATGATCAATGTGAGGAAGGAGGAAACAAACCTCTTGTAGAAGGTTCCAGCAGCTCTAGAGGATCTTCTGGAATTAAACTGCAATCTGGCCGCAGCGAAGAAGCGGGGAAAAAAGCACTTATAAAACCACCAGCAAATGCAATCGTGGTGCCGATAGTGTTGAGAATGGCTGAAATTGACCACCAGGTAACCAAGTTTTAAACCATATTCGTGTGTACCTTACGAACACCTGCGAGTACACAAGCACACTTGTCTTCTGACTATTCATGTTTGCTGCTGTGTTGTCATTTCTAGACCTTGCTAGAGGAGTGGATTGCATGTAGATCCATGGATGGAACTGGTTCCCGAGAGGTATGTTTTCTCTTTCGTCCCCTCTCTCTGCCGCTATTCGTGTATAACGTCTCTGGAATATACTATCGTACGTCTCCTTGGTTGATAGGGCCGATAATAGAGATTTTTTCAGTCATATGTCTCCGATACAACTTTCTCCGGACGAGAGTGTCATGCTACAGAACGTTTTCTATGTGTTATTCATTTCCTACAGGAGAAAGAAAATCTTGTGAGCAAGTTGCGGACAGTTCAGGATTATCTCTGCTCCTTTGAAGCGCAGGTCTGTTCATTCTCCCTTGGTGTTTGAAAATGCAGGTCGCATTTTACTGTACGGTTATGATAATTTCCTGTTGTTATTAGACCATGGTATGTGTTGTTGTCGAGCCTTTAAAGGCCTCTAGTTGCTTTACGTAAAGCTAACATCCAAACATGCAGGGAGTGAAAGTTGTGAATATCTCTGCCACTACATTTCCTCAGACTCTCGATTGGTTACATGGGTATCTTTTACAGGTAGGTTGTTATTCACTGTGCCCTGTGGTTTGACGTAATTTTGCTCTTGCGTGAAGTTTGGGTACCCTAACGTGGACATCGCTTCTGCGGTATTGTCACTTGCTGCTAACTATACTATTTTCTTCGACCTTTAGGCATCGAGTAGGGATGCATGTGGGAACTCCGTAGCCACGTCGTATACTCATTCACCTGTGGTAGCTCTTTGTCCATTATCTGTGCAAGTAGTGAATATTCCGTCTACTTTGTTCATGTGCAGTGTATTGAACGGGGATGTTCTCCAACCAGTCCAAAAGCAGGTGCTTAAAGTAACCGAAGCGACCTCCAATCAAGCCTGATGTAACTTCAGTAGCTTAAGCATGTTTGCTTAAGCTACTGAAGTACCACTTCCCGGTATAATTTTTGCACTAACCTGGTTTCGAGGACGACTGCTCGAAGCCATAAGAGCTGATATTGTATCGTGCAAGCCTGGATGTCTCGTGACCCTGAATTGATTCCTTCACACAACGCCAGGCTCGAGAGAAGATGTGGGTTGTGTTTTTTGCCTTTAAAGTAAAAACTGATAACACCTGTCATGTCATGATTCTGTACAGCTCCTACCGTGACAAAAGCGTCTGCTCTTAGTGCCAAAATACCCAGAATAGACTTCTTGCTTGGGACACCCTGACGGGTTCTGCTCCGGGCCTCGATAAGAATTTAAGATAGCAGGCGACGTTTATATGCTGTGTCTTGTCTCCCAAACGGCCAGTACGCTTCGAAAGTCGAGAAGATACACTTCTGAACTGACAATGTAAGGTGTTGCTACGCTCAGCTTGAAGCCTTGTGCTACTTCCGTACTACTTTTTCTAGAAAAAGTAGTGAGCTCATTGCCCCCTCCAGTTTTACTCAGCATAAAGTAGATGAGCTTTTTGACAAGCCTGAAACTCACGTGCAGCCGGGGACAGATACAACATACTCTTTTTTACGTGAAACTCATACCCTCCTTCTCAGTACCATCACTCGGTGAAACGCCAAGCATGTCTGCCAAACTGACGATCTGTAGGAAGGCTGCTCCCGTCTGGAGAAGATTACAGCAACCCCCTATCCTTGACTTTACTTCTGTGAAAAGCTGCGATGATATAAAGCATCCGGATACTCAAATCTGTCCACCACAGTCAAGAAATTCAATAGTTGCTCTGGACGGCAACTACTGCTCATAAAGGATCTGCTCACTCCCGATGTTCTCTTCTCATAACAATGCTTGCTTGGCGGGTTCATATTAATTTGCTTCCATGGCGGGTCAGCTGCATAATTTAGTTCGAAAAGCACGACACTAGCGTCTGCCCGTGCACAACATATATAACCCGCTGTAGTGTCTGCCGGGATAAGGCAGTATTGGAAAAGCCAAGAAACCTACTGGCTCAGTCACTCGGTGCCATCAGCGGAAGAAGGCTTGTTCTCCTGAGGCCAAATTGCAGTTCCACGGCACCTTCCGCAGAGACGGTCGGATAGCAACCTCTTGAGTCTTTCCGGCAACAACGGGTAAGTCCTGGACTCCAGGCCGAGTCACATGGTACTAGAGTCATTCACGTACACGTCAACACTGGAACTCGTCTTGCAAAAGACACGTCGGACAAATGCCCCAGCCCCTGGCCATAACATGAAGACCACCACGTAATGAACATGGTGCTGGTGAGTGAGGACTTGTATTCAGTTGTAGTGGACCACAGTTAACGCGATTTTCCCCATTTCATGCACGGGAGTGATAGGCCACGGTGTGCTCACTCACCGACAAAGCTGGAGGTGTGAGGAGTTGCATGCCTCCTGTCAAGCAGCAGAAAGAAAACGTTTTGAGATACTACTTCTCTACTATACTCGCTACATACCATTCCATGATCTTCTATTGACTTTTGATTCTTTTGTAGAGTAGTTTTTCTCCTTTGGTATAAATTCAGGAAGTTCATGGAGGATTCATGGAAGTTTTTCTTATTTTATTGTCTTATTTGATTTACTTTTTGATTGTCTACTAGAATTGATTAACTCATCTTTGCTTTAAACCCACCGCTCCTGATATTTAGGGTCTGGGTTTAAATGACGAAGTTTCCATGGTAATCTCTCCTTTTTTTTTCCCCTGGTAGACCCAATATCTTTTCCAATAAGATGGAAAGAACTCTATAAGCTACAAAAAATCATCTATTGATGTTATCTACTTCTCCTTCTCTTTCTACTCTTCTGTATTTTGCAGTTTTCCTTTCCTCTTCTTCGTGATATTAATGAATAACGGACGAATTCCAAAACATCGGATTGCTTCAAGATCTAGTATAGTATTGAAAGGCTTAAACCAAGAACACCATGAAGTAAAAGATTCTAACAAAATTGACTATCGAACTTCATTAACTAAGATAGTTGCGGTTGCTTATCTACGTGTATTGCATCAACCAACTATAAGTATGCACATCATGACGTGCAAGACGGTAACTCCATAAGGTTTCATTGAGGTTTAGGGTATATGGTGATAGTTTTGTTTTAAATTTTGCTAGCCAAGAAGAGTAACAAATTTGGATTCTTGACAGTTCTTAAACAGAAATATACAACTTAGGTAGACTTGATATAGAGCTTAGTGTTGAGATGATGGAGGGTGAGGATAGGGTAATCTAAGACAAAATATAATTAGATAAGGGGTTTATAAATATTATACGATATGGCTTAAGGGATAGGAATAGAGAATAAAGGAGAACTATATTCTTAACTTGAATTTATAGTTAAGTTTGGGCACGGCATGGTTAATTTTCAATACATGTTGGTCTTATAATAATCTGAAACTTACTAATATAGATACAATATTGTGAAAAGAAATCCATACAATTCCAGTTTCCTATGGGAGGCTACCAGTACATAAGTAACTTGATTCTTAGTTAACTTACATTTTAACTTTTTAAATGATTTATAAATGAGGACATGTTAATTATAAGATCGCTAATGCTTAACAAGATTATAAGAAGAATGAGTCAAATAAGAATTCTCATAAATTCTGAATATTGACTGTTGTGTCGTGCACATACACATCGCTACACAACATACATCGCTGTCAGAGGTATCCCACACATACACATAACACATGGACGATGTCATACACATACACCAGTGTATCACAATCAATCTGAACAGAGAAATTATCATCTCCAACACTACAACAAAGATTACTCACAAACTGTCAAGCCAAACCCACTCTAAGCACGAAGAGAATCCGGGTTACACTCAACTAGACTATCCACCATAGCCTAAAGCTTGAAGGCTCAACTCGAAGAACTAAGACCTCCAAGCCCTACCTGCGAAGTATACCCCTAGTGAGCTCTCCTACCAACTCGTCCTAACGGCACTAACGATCTTACCGAGATGCATCACTTCGCACTCGGTCAACCTAACCGAGGTGCCAAACTGACGTGACAGCTGTCGTGCGCATATACATCGCTACACAACATACATCGCTGTCACAGATACACCACACATACACATAACACATGGACGATGTCATACACATACACCAGTGTACCACAATCGTCCCCTTAATTGACGGTTAGGTCCCTCTAACTCCAGATAGCTCCATATGGAGCTATCTGGACAAGGATCAGGAGGCCGGGTGCTACATCGCCCCATCGTTAGTCGCTTGTCTGCAATCCATACCACGCAAAGATCTAATCGGCTATCCTTGCTATATACATCGAGGACAAACCCACCGTCCAGTAGGAACGACACTGAGAGGTGGAGTCAAACATGACATGTGCCAACCTCTAGAAACAACCATCACACACCAACATACGGGCTGCTCCACCAGCAGACACACACAACATACACCTCAAGCCCGCGCGTACAACTGCTAAGCTTGGATCAACAGTACCATCAATGTTGGGAAGATGACATGGTGCACAATTACGCACATGGTCCTTCCACACAACACCATCACGATCCTCTAACATGAGTACTCCAGAAGGTAACACCTCCTGCACTCGTAAAATAGTGCGTCCTGCGGTCACATCCAACGTTGTCGGTGCGATCTGCTGTAGATAGATATAATCGTCAAGATGAAACATGCGAATCGACGGTCGATAACCTCCTCCTCGGATGAGCAATCGCTAGGTTCTCAAAAGCCATAGGCATAACTCTCCGAAATGTCTCTGCTCGTTGAGAACATGCTCTCACTCACATATCTGGGTCATCAAGGTCCAACACCTCAGCAGAATCACGACGAATGGCCGAAGATATATGGATCTCGGTCATACAATAGAAAATACGGTGAGAAGGAAGTCAAAGACGCTTGTCGACTGAAACGGTAACCCATAGTCAACCATGGTAACTGCACATCCTAGTCTCCCAAGTGATCCTTCTGCAAGCCATACTTACGCAATCCTCTCTTTACCGTTTGAACTACCCTCTCCGTCAAACCATCCGCTTCAGGATGATCTCGAGATGTAGTCCGATGATCAATCAGCGCCTGGTCACACAAGGCATGAAACTCACCAAGCAACTCTGTACCTTGGTCTGTCAGCACTTCAGCTGGTGCTCCAAAACGACTCAGTACTCGATCTAAGAACACGTACGCCGTCCCTTCACTCGCCTTGTCTGATAATGCCACCAACTCAATCCACTTGGAGAAGTGCTCCACCGTCACCAACACATACCGGTGGTGACGTATGGTCAACGGTAAGGGTCCCGTAAAATCCAAACTCCAACGGTAACCCAACCCCATAATCGGTAAGGGGTGTAACTGAGAAGTAGGAGCATTAAATGATGCTCGTACTCGATCACAAACCACACATCATATGACAAACTGTTGCACATCGACGTGCATATCACACCACCAATACTGTCCACGGAGTAAGCTATGCGTACGCTTCACTCCAAAATGTCTCAACTCCTCATGGACATGTCGTTCTAACTGTGCCCTTTGAGATGGATGTGGCACTATCCATACCCTCTCATCGCCTCACACTCGAAGTACATGTCGTTCTTCTCGTCGAAATCTCTTCGCTCGTTGAAGGACACGATCTCGCTTCTTGGCACTTACTGTGCCTACTACCACACTAGTACATAGATACTCCATCACGGTAACATCATCATGGATATCTCGCTGGTCTGGAACACCATCTCCACCCTCATGATCTGGAGACTCATCATCTACTCTCTGACCAGAAAAAGTTACGACTTGGCCCTCCATACTAGAGTTCATGGCCAACACACAAAGAAAGGCAGATGCATGCCACCCTGGCACTATCTCCTCATCAACCTTATCATGTCATCGAGCCTCAGTCTGATCTTGCTGACTCGTGCACGGGTTGCGATTCAACCCATTGGCATCTAAGTTTGCAACTCTAGGTCTATGCACTACCTGGAAGTCATACTCTTGTAAGATCAGAGCCCATTGTGCAAGCTTCCCTGTTAGCTTGTCGGACTCCATCAACCACTTGAGCTGCTGGTGATCTGTGATGAGAGTAAAGGGGTTCCCAAACAGATAACATCGAAAGTGTGCAACAACCCACACTGCAGCTAAACACTCCCCCTCATACGAACTGTACCTCACCTCCGTCGAATTGTTGGAGCGACTGGCATACGCCACCATGAACTCCTTTTTTCTCATCATCATGCTGAGTCAGCACTGCTCCAAGCCCCAACGTACTCCAATCGGTGTGCAATTGGAAAGGACGCCCCCTAACGGATCTCCTCAAGATGAGAGCAGATGTCAACCTATCCTTGAGCTCTACCAAAGCTCGCTCCTGCTCATCTTCCCACTGCCACTCATGGTCCACCTTCATCAGCTTTGTCAACGGCTTCGCAATTGCACTAAACCCCTTCACGTACCGACGATAGAAGTTCGCCAAACCAACAAATGCTCGAACTCGACTCACATCTGTGGGGCGTGAGATACGTGTAATAGCCTCAACTTTTGTCTGTTGAACACCCAATCCACCTGGATAGATGGTGTGGCCCAGATACTCTACCAACTCCTGGAAGAACTTACACTCCCAGGGTGTAACTTCAATCCATGAGCTCTCAACCGCTCGAACACATCTCGTAAGTGTCTCTCGTGCTCCTCCACTGTAGCACTATAGACTAAGATGTCGTCAATATAACATCTGACAAAATCCAATCGTGCTAGGATTCTGTCCATCACCCTTTGGAACTCAGCTGGGGCGTTCTTCAACCCAAATGGTAAGAATCGCCACTGATACAAACAATATTTGTCGTGAGAGTCAATTCCTCAGAATGCTGTCTTGGACTTATCTTCTTCTCTCACTAGCAACTGATGATACCCTGCTCGAAGATCCAAAGTACTGAAGACTTTCACATGCCCCACTGCATCAAAGATCTCCTCAGGTGTCGGCATGGCATACTTATCGAACTTCATCTGTCGATTGATAAGACGGTAGTCCCCACACATCCGTCTATCGGTGTAGTTGCCATACATATCCTTCTTGGCTGGCATAACTGTGGCAGATGCATACTCTCCATGCGACATCTCCGCCAACCTAGTCTCCAACAAGTCTTGAGTCCTACTCTGGATCAGCTCTCTCCATGTCACTGTACTTGTAAGGACGTCAAAAGATCGACGTGTCATTAGTCAAGTCGATCCGTATACCAGGTCCCTTCAAGGTACCCAAATCCTTCATACTGAAGACAAAATAATTCATGTAGCTCTTCAGGAATCTTTGAACTCTTCGTCTCTCCTCTCTTATAAGCTTGGGTCCAATCTCCGGCTCCCAAGTATCCTCTGTCACCATGCTAGAGATAGAAGACGAAGTCGTTGACTGCTATCTTGCAGCCTCTGGAGCAGTTTCCTTCTGCTCACCACCAACAACCTCCACGCTACTGTGCGAAAAACTTCTGCAGTTCTAGCTGCAAGCTCCACACTCTCTCCTACGACATCCCATGATGTCCAAGGATGACGAACTCTACGTGCCTCGCCCCCAGTCTTTGTCTCCACCGACCCGGTAGGCAAAGAGCTCAAGAGTGCTCGAGCAGTAACACCCGTCGATCGCATCCGACGCTGCTCAGTCAATCCAAGGCTAAGAATCCATGTCAAGCAATTCAAGTCCATTGGTTGATCCAATACTTGACGACGTGAAGCCTCCGACACCGAAGCTACTGTCGTTGTACCCGTAGTGAAACCCATCGCTCGCTCTCTCTCATCGACATTGGGCTCCACCAACTGTCGTAATTGAGTATCCCACACAAGTCTAGGTCCTCCATCTCTGTAAGCATGTGACGCTGGAAAGCTTACCAAAGTGGGTAACGCTACCATGGACTGTCCCACTAGGTTCACCACTGTCATGGATGACCTATCGACGACTCTCACTACTTGAGATCGTCGTCCTGCATCCAAGATGCAATCAACTATGAGATGCGCTAGTCGTCTCATTCCATCATGTGCTGTAACGACCTATGTTACACATAGGAAGTTTGTCAATTAGTAAGGTGTTTAGTTATAACTAAGGGTTGAGAATGTTTATTTGCTGCCAAAGTACTTTTAGGAGGTATCAAGTTAGTCATGACTAGCTAAAAGTTAGTTATGGTTAAACTTAGCTGTACTTTTGGCAGAATTCAGATATTTGCTAAAGAGTGAGCACTACTATCTTGTCATCTTGTCTAAAAGGTAGAAAGGAGGTGGAAAGTATCTCTTATCTCCTTTTTGACTTGATATTAGTGGTTGGATTAAAGTTGTGGACTTTGTGGGCATTAAAAACAAGAAGAGATTCCACATGTTTCCTTTTTAGTGGGTCCTAGTGTAGAGGGGGGGTGGAAATTCGAGATTCCTTGAGAATATTCCAGAATCCTTCTAGAAGTTGTTGACTTTGAAGGAATAAGCCCATGTGAAAAGGTAAAAAGCCCATGTGATCAATGCTTTTACCTTAAGTAATATCTTAGTAAAACCCGGTAAAAGTAGTTACGGCTGAGTTACCGAGGGTACCAAAGTAAAAACCTAGAATGTATAAATAGAGGAGTAGAGAAGAGCTCCTCATCCTTGTTTTCACATTGTCGTAATGACAACTTGAGTAATATAGAGAGTGTGGGACATTTTTAGCATGTGAGAACTTGAGAGACGTCGTTAGAATGGAGGATTTTAGTGGATGAGATTATGGAGATTTTAGTTGATAAGTTTGTGGGTGTATGAATGAGAGTGAACTTAGCATTTTTCCCTTCAAGATTCATGGTGTGCTTCCATCAAAGCCATCAGAGGTGACCCCTGAGTGAGAGACAGGCCCGACAGTTGCAGATTCGTGGATGACGATCGTGGAGGTTAAGAGATCGGGGGGTAGTTGATCGTTAGGACCGCGGAGGGTTTACATTTTTGGTTCCGTTGCCGGGACCTCACTTGAAGGGATCGTTGAACGATGTTTAGAGTTCAGTTCTATATTCGACGAAAGGAGATTATGAGAGAGCACATGGAGAGAACGTTGGGAGGAGAGAGAGCTAACGCGATGTTAGCAACGTTAGAACCTTTCGTGTATCCCGTAGTGATATATGACGCGTTCGAAGTCATTCTTTACATCTTGTTCACTTAGAAAGGGTTTGAGGAGAGTTGAAAGAAGGTGCAACAAGAGTTGTAGAGAAAGGAGGAGAGAAAAGTTATTAGAGGAGAGAAATTTGTGAGTTTAGAAATTCTGCTCTCTGGAAAATTTGTACAGTCGCTGTCAACTTTTCTGTGAATTTTATTTTCCTGTGAAACTTTCCAGTGTTTTAGATTGGCTGATAACCTATCTAAGACAAAAGAAATCATAGGAAAAGGTGGTCTAGAGAGGGAGCAATGATTTTTCAAAATTGAGGGGGTCTATTCGTGAGAGTTGAGGAATTCTGTTCTCTGGAAAAAGTTTACAGTCAGTGTTAGATTTTCTGTGAATTTTATTTTCCTGAGAAACTTTCCAGTGTTTTAGAGTGGCTGATAAGCTATCCAGGACAAAAGAAATCATGAGAAGATGAGGTCTGAAGAGGGAGAAAGGATTTTTCAAAGTGGAGGGGGTTGACAACCATGAGGGAAGTGAAAATATACAAATTTCAGTTCTCTGAAAATTTGTACAGTCATCACCATCTCTTCTGATTAGGGAAGTTTCTGTTGAAACTTCATGATTTAGTAGCTTGGAGGTTGAGCTACTGGAGACCACAAAAATCTTGGAGAGATCTCTTACCAACTAAGAGAGATACGTTTCGGCATACAAGGAGGTCTTGAAGATACGTCATGGGGAATCCAGTTCGAATGACGAGGTGGAAGAAGAGACGTTTAGGAGTTCGAACAGAGACGGAGAAGCCCAAGTTAAGTATAGATGAGTTACGAACACGCATCTATAGCACTTGGGGTGCCCTCTTTACTCTAACGAAGAAGCTTCCGCGACAATTGGCACAGATTTGAAGAAAGTCGAGTTTAAAGCATCATTCACTATGGAGGCCACGAATGCTCCTGGTGAAATAGAGTTGGATCCTTACAAGAGTGAGTTCAAGATGTCTGTTGTGATGAGTACAAACGAGGGTGAGGAGGATCATATCTTTGATAGTTAATATTAGATTAGATTTTATTTCGTGTATAGCATATATAATGCACGATTTCTAATATAAAGCTCGGAAGAGTTAAGAAAGTAATGTAGAATTATTTTCCTCTATGATATTTTGTCCACTTAATGGTTGAGAAGGTGCAACATGAGTGGAAATTCAAAAGATTGGAAAGTTAGACTTAGAAACCTTCCTCAAGGTTTAGATGTCATAGTAAGCGTCGGAGAGAGCTCGAAAGAGATTATCGTTGAGTTTGAGAACCCTAGTACAAAACCTCAAGTAGAATCTCCGAGGAGAAGAGTAGAAATCGACTTGTGGTGTTATTTCTGTAGAGGGTTGGGACATAAAGTAGTGAATTGTCCAACTAGAATCAGAACCGAGAGAGCTAAAGGGAAGCGGGAGTTTACTGATTTAAGTCTTCGAGTGGGTCCATCGTCACCAGCGCCAATTCATCTTCTAGGCGAAGATCCTTGTCCAAGTTGTGGAGTGGGTGATCTATCAAGAGGACACAAGTGCATCGATGTGGCCGCCCTACTTACGTCAGTAGTCGAGAAGTTGGACGAGACTCAAAGAGCTGAGACGGAGAAGTTGTCGACTTCAAAAGAGGACTCGGTTGAGTTGTGATGGAGATCGTCATTCGAATGGTGGAGAAGGCGGTGATGCGACTCAGACTCATGATTACCTTGGGAGAAGAGATGGCACAAGAGGTGTTGTTACAACCATTTCCTTTCATTTTACCTATGGTAGATTATTCGCGAATGGAATTGGTGATGTTCGTACTCTTTTAGCGAGTAGTTATTGCACGACGATTAGAAGAGTAGAAAGAGTAGTTACAAGATGGGAAAGCTACCCGTGTTTCATGGGAAGGACAATGAAGATGTAGAACCGTTTGTTCGAGACTTCAAAAGGGGTTGCATCGGAAACAACGTGAGAAGGAAGGAAGAATGGGTGTTGTTACTGCCAGAGTTTTTAGAAGATTTTGCTCTTACGTGGTATGAAGACCGAGTGAAGAGCCAGACACCTGGTGCAGTTGAGGACACATGGGAGACGTTGAGTAATGCACTCATCGAAGAATTTCTTCCAGAAGAGAGTTATGAGAAGCTCATGGTGGAGCTTACTCATTTGAAGCAACGTGACGACGAGAAAGTTCGGCAATATGCCGAAAGGGTGGATAAGTTGGAGCAACGGTTTCGGACGGTCCTACGAAAGAGTGGAGACAATGTGGAACTAACGATGGCGGGGATTGGAGCAGTGCTGACCAAGAACTTGGTGGGAGGGTTGAGACCTTCAATTCGAACCCAAGTGAGGTACGAGAAGCCAGCAACCAAAGCGGAGGCCATCAAGATAGCGACAAATATGGAAGAGAGTTTGGATGAAGGAGATATCATCCAACCTCATCATGCTGCTCTGGTGTCAACTCCGACTCCTGGTGTAGCCACAACGATCGCACCTGCACCATCACAATTGGTGATTGCTTCAACGTCAGCTCCTACTCCAACGGTGGTGCCAAGACCGTTTGTCCCAACAACGATGTCTACTGCCACCTCTGATTTTCATGCCGAGCTGAAGAGCATCACTGACACTCTTGCGGATCTCAAGATAAACGTGGTACAGTTACGAGAATGGAGGAACAAAGGTGGAGGAGGAGGTCAAAGAGGTTACGACAACAATCCCAACCGAGGAAATCAAGGTAACTTTGGAGGCAACCAAGGTAACTTTGGAGGAATCACTTGTTGGACGTGTGGAGGTTCTCATTTTCAGCGAAATTGTCCTAACAACGGAGCAAGAAGTGCCGAAGCTGTCAGAATGAATGTGGGTGGAGGAAATCCATCACAAGGACGAGACAAGGGGGTGGCTACTATCGATGTCGTGCGAGATCCCATCTACGAGAAAGGAGAGAGTTCAAACTCTTCTCATGCACCGGTGGAGCTTTTAGCTCAAGAAAGGAAAAGAACTCGATTTTCTGATGAACCGGTTTTCATGGAGGAATCAGCTAGTAGAAGCACTCGTTCGAGTAATGTTTCGAGTACACCAAGGGAGCCAAGAAGGAAGCTGGGGATGGCGGATTTCACCATTTCATCTTCCCAAGCGGGATATGATGTGGTTGAAGATGTGGGTGCTCAGAAAGCCAACATCACTGTTGGACAACTGATCGCACTTAATCCCAGCTTACGAAGGGAACTCAGAGGAGGACTGAGTTCTAAGAGAAGCAAGAAGAAGAAACCCAAGAGCAAGACGTCAAAGTCTGTGGGAGTTGGTGTGGTGGATGTGCATGCTTCAGAGGTATGCACTAGGGCTTCAAAGATTGAAGTCCGGTTGAATGGTCACTACGTCTCTGACGTATTGGTGGATGGAGGGTCGGCTGTAAACGCCATATCGGAGAGATTGATGAAGAAGTTGGGGATGGAACCAACTCGCCCGGCTAGCATTGTCGTGGGGATGGCTAACAAGCAACGGGTAAGACCTCTTGGCGTGTTAGAGAAGGTGGTCGTGTCTGTGATGGGAGTTCAAACATTGATGTCCTTTCAAGTGTTAAAGGACTCTAGTTATGATTTGCTCCTAGGTAGGCCTTGGTTGAGAGCTGTGCGCACCACGGATAGGTGGCACAAGGGATACTTACGGATTGGGCCTAGAGATCATAGAGTGATAGTTCCTCTCTCGGGTGTTGGAGTTGTGACTTCTGACTCTGATAGACCCACTAGTGACTACTGGGAATCTGATACGGAGGACGATCAGAGTGTCTCAGAAGTAGATACCGGAGATTCTTACGATCAAGAATCCTCGTCTGAGGACGAAGGATGTGGTCGAGATGAATCATTACATCAGCTTAGTGCTATTGACTTGTTGCCTCGACCAGCAGTGGAGAAAGATCCTGACAAAGAAGAGTTGAGTGAGGCAGAGATTGTGAGAAGACTCTCTACCTTGAAGTTTGGTATCAATGTCACTCAAGAGGAGAAAAGTAGATTCCTAGATATATTTCGAAAATATATCCATGTGTTTGCTTTCAGCTACAAGGATTTGAAGGAGGTGACTCTCGAGACTCATCGAATCGAATTGGAGGAGCACGCAAGACCAGTTCGACAGAAGCAGAGAAGGGTCAATCCCACAACGGCAATGATGGTCAAGGAGGAGATAGACAAGTTGAAGGAGGCGAGTTTCATCTATGAGGTGGAGAACTCAGAATGGGTTTCACCCATTGTGATTGTCAAGAAGAAGAATGGTAAGCTGCGAGTGTGCATAGACTATAAGAAGCTGAATGCAGTTACCAAGAAGGACTATTATCCTCTACCATTTATAGATGAGATTTTGGAGGAAGTTGTCGGTCATGAGTGGTACAGCTTTGGTGATGGTTATAGTGGATACAACCAGATCAAGATAGCACAGGAGTACCAGCAGTTGACTACTTTCACTACTCCTTGGGGAACATTTGCATTTCGAGTGATGCCATTCGGACTGTGTAATGCTCCGGCCACGTTTCAGAGGTTCATGAACAAGGTGTTCGAACCATTCATAGGAAAGTTTGTTCGTGATTTCATTGATGATTTCTGTGTGTACGGAAGAAAGGAGGACCACTTTGATCATGTGATCAAAGTTCTGCAGCGGTTGGAGCAAGCTAACGCTTCTCTGAATCCAGAGAAGTGCATCTTTGGCTGCGAAGAAGGTCTGCTGTTAGGGCACATCATTTCCAAGAATGGGATTGCGGTAGATCCTGAAAAGGTGAAGAAGATTGTGGATCTTCCATTTCCGATCAACTTGACAAAGTTGAGGCAGTTTCTTGGCATGGTTGGATATTATCGTAGGTTTGTCTTTTCCTTCTCAAACAAAGCAATAGCTTTGACTATGTACATGAAGAAGGGAGTTGATTTTGACTTGATAGTGCATGATCAGAAGGCAAAGGAAGCATTTGAGGAGCTGAAAAAGGCATTGGTGACAGCTCCTATACTTGCTAAACCTGAGTGGAGTAAAGCATTTATTCTGTATACGGATGCCTCCAATGTAGCAATCGGATGTACATTAAGTCAGCTAGATGGAGATGGGCATGATCATCCTATAGCTTATGCTAGTAGGCAGATGGTTCCAGCGGAGAAGAATTACTCCGTGACTGAACGAGAAGGATTAGCGGTGATCTTTGGATTGAAGAAATTCCGACATTACTTGCTAGGAGGGAAATTTTCCATAGTCACAGATCACAAGGCTTTAAAGTATATCTTTAATAAGCCTAATGCCGAAGGTCGTATTGCTCGTTGGAAGATCCTTCTAACAGAATACGATTATGTGATCGAAGATAGACCAGGGAAAAAGCATGCGAATGCTGATCTTTTGTCGAGGGCTTATGATGATGAGGGAGAAGAACCATTTGACGATTCGTTTCCAGACGAGCATCTGATGACCATCACAAGCATTGAGGAGATACCGGACGAGTATAAGGAAATCTGGAGTTTCCTTGCAGATGGCTCTTTTCCGGAAGGTATGCATACCCGAGAACGTAACGCGTTGATCAAGAGATGCAAACCTTACACCATAGTAGAGGGAATTTTGTTTCATCAAGGAGCAGATGGGTTACTAAGGAGAGCAGTTGGTCAGAAGGAGACATTCAAGCTAATGCACGAGTTTCACGACGGAACTGTTTGCGGAGGTCACTTTGCTGGTAAGATAACAGCCTTCAAGATTTTGGATGCGGGTTATCACTGGAGAGGGATTTTCAAAGAGTGTTTAGACTATTGCAAAACTTGCGACGTATGTCAAGCATTTGCTCTGAAGTCTACTAGAACACCTCCGTTAAGATCAATTCCCGTGTTAGGACCATTTGAGAAGTGGGGTATTGACTTTGTAGGTCCTCTTAATAAGACACCTCGAGGCAATAGATACATTGTAGTCGCCACTGACTATTGTACCAAGTGGGTAGAGGCTAGACCTTTGAGAGAGACCAATGAAACAGAAGTCGGTAGATTCTTATGGGAGAGGATCATCACAAGATTTGGATGTCCGTTAGAGTTGGTCTCAGATAGAGGAGGAGAGTTTGTAGGGAGCATGACTACTGCTATGCTACAACACTTTTCTATCAAGGCACGAGTAACGACCTCATACAAGCCAAATGCTAATGGTCTTGCGGAGAAGACCAATCTTACACTTTGTATGATGCTCACCAAAGATGCTGGTGTTGAGACTGCGAAACATACTTGGGATAAGAGGCTACATGCCATCTTATGGGAGTACCGAACGACAACAAAGACTTCTACTGGGTACTCTCCATTTCGACTGGTTTATGGAGTGGAGTCCAAGTTGCCCATCCAATTCGAATTGGATACTTTTCAAACTATTCAACGAAAGTTGAAGAGGTCGAGAGGAGAAGACGTGGTCAGATCAAGAAGGGAGCAACTCATGGAGTTGGAAGAGACCCGAGCGATAGCGATGATCCGGATGGAACGAGCTCAAGCGTATCAAAAGAAGAGTTACGACAAAAGGTTGGGCAAGAGGGAGGTAAAACCTTTTCAAGTCGGAGATTGGGTTATGTTGTATGATGCTATCAGATTCAAGAGGGCTAGGAAGAAGTTTCTTCCGAGATATTTTGGTCCTTTTGTTGTAGATAAGGTGTGGAGCAACTTCACATATGACCTTCAGGAGCTGGGAGGAAGGAGATTCGATCGGGTAAATCATGACAAGTTGAAGTTGTTTCATCAACGAAAGTTCTCTCTTCACTCCGAGGACGGAGCGAAAATTTAGTCCGGGGGTAAAATGTAACGACCTATGTTACACATAGGAAGTTTGTCAATTAGTAAGGTGTTTAGTTATAACTAAGGGTTGAGAATGTTTATTTGCTGCCAAAGTACTTTTAGGAGGTATCAAGTTAGTCATGACTAGCTAAAAGTTAGTTATGGTTAAACTTAGCTGTACTTTTGGCAGAATTCAGATATTTGCTAAAGAGTGAGCACTACTATCTTGTCATCTTGTCTAAAAGGTAGAAAGGAGGTGGAAAGTATCTCTTATCTCCTTTTTGACTTGATATTAGTGGTTGGATTAAAGTTGTGGACTTTGTGGGCATTAAAAACAAGAAGAGATTCCACATGTTTCCTTTTTAGTGGGTCCTAGTGTAGAGGGGGGGTGGAAATTCGAGATTCCTTGAGAATATTCCAGAATCCTTCTAGAAGTTGTTGACTTTGAAGGAATAAGCCCATGTGAAAAGGTAAAAAGCCCATGTGATCAATGCTTTTACCTTAAGTAATATCTTAGTAAAACCCGGTAAAAGTAGTTACGGCTGAGTTACCGAGGGTACCAAAGTAAAAACCTAGAATGTATAAATAGAGGAGTAGAGAAGAGCTCCTCATCCTTGTTTTCACATTGTCGTAATGACAACTTGAGTAATATAGAGAGTGTGGGACATTTTTAGCATGTGAGAACTTGAGAGACGTCGTTAGAATGGAGGATTTTAGTGGATGAGATTATGGAGATTTTAGTTGATAAGTTTGTGGGTGTATGAATGAGAGTGAACTTAGCATTTTTCCCTTCAAGATTCATGGTGTGCTTCCATCAAAGCCATCAGAGGTGACCCTTGAGTGAGAGACAGGCCCGACAGTTGCAGATTCGTGGATGACGATCGTGGAGGTTAAGAGATCGGGGGGTAGTTGATCGTTAGGACCGCGGAGGGTTTACAGTGCGCGCTTAAGCACCTCTCACGGTACCAAGTTCGTCCACCACAACAGTGGACGATGTGCACGAGATTCTACTCTTGCTGCATCCAACAACACTGCTGGTCCAACCCAAGACCGCACTTGGTGCACACTCGTCATCATCTGTGTACGAGCATCACCCAACAAAAGAACGTTCTCTAAGATGTACGCTGGAGAATCCACCTGATGCATCTGGAGATGTCGTAAGATCCGTAACATCTCCCTGAACATCCTAGATCGCGGGTCATGTAAACCCTGACCTCTCTCAGCACGCGTGTGACCTTGACATGGCCATCCGGCTATCACCAAGTGAATGATGCCAACAAACGTAAGATCCTGTGCCCCCAGCAGCGAAATATCTGACCATGCTGCTGGGGGCACAGGATCTTACGTTTGTTGGCATCATTCACTTGGTGATAGAAGAGAAGCTGCAAGAGAAGCTGGAGGTTCTTCTGGAGGTTCGGAGGAAGACGATGGCTTGACCAGTAGTTGGAAGAAGGTTGAGGAAGCTGTTGGTCTGCTTACCAAGAGAGGGCGAAGACGAGAGAAGGTTCATGTTAGGAGACTGACATCAACACCGACTGCTGTAACATCTGCTCCTGTAGTCCCACCAGTGGTTCCTATTGCTAGACAAGTAGTACCAGTTGCTCCAGCTATTCCAGTTGTCTAAGCACTTGTAGTATCTCCGAAGAAGGATGATTCAAACCTTGAGGAGGTCTTGCGTGAAATGCGAGATCTACAGATCAAGCTCACAAGATTGGAAGAGAAGAGGTCTACAAGTGGAGCAAAACCGGTTGAGAAGCAAGGCTGGATCCAACGGTGTATCTGGTGCGATGGTACTGATCATCCACGCAGAGATTGCAAGGAAGTCACTGACATTTTGCAACAAGGGGTGATCTTCTAGAAGGATGGGAAGATAGCATTGAGGGACACCGACGTACTTCTTCAGACCAACTTTGGTAGAGAAGGGATGAAGAAGTTGATTGAGGACCACTTATCAGCGCAAGCGGTTGCGATTGTGGATGCTGAAACTTATGGCACAAGAGTTGAAGATCAAGCTGAGAGGAGTTTCAACGAACATGTTGAGCCGAGTGGATTATGATCATCTCTCATCTCCATGAAACAGAAAGAAAAGATGACACGAGAGACATTATTGAGGACAGCTGCTACGATCAGAAGGGATACTGGATGGGGGGATCTGATAGAAGCTCTATCGGTGCATGCTTACGTTGTCAAAAATCAACACGAAACGTTGTTAGAAGAGAAAAGAAGGTTAGATTCAGAGAATGCAGGGGAAAGAAGTTCTTCTTCCAAGAGACAGACTCGAGGAGCGAAGGTTATCAAGAGCTTCGGGATGCAGGAGCTCAAGATCTACCGATGGATGCTGATATGGACAACAACTCAAGATATCTCTGCACCAGACATGCCACATGTCGCAATGAGACGCGTCTCGTAATCTCATCTCTCTCCACATACAAGTATCGACGTACTTGTATGCCTGCTTGCAATACCGTAGCCAAATCTGTGCTGATCTCACCAAACAGCTCCAGCACACATACACCCTCCTCTGGATACTGCCACACAATGAGAGTCGTATCCAACGGGGATAAGGTCACAAGGCCAGTAGCAGGAACAACCCTTTGTTCCTCTACTGGTGGTACAAAGACTTCACTCCAAGCCTGCTGCACCAACTGATCAGCACACTGCTGTAACTCTCCACTCGAACTCCAGAGTGGAACATCCAAGACAGATGGTACTAACATAGACATGCTAGGCATGTCCTCCACCTCCTCAAAGACCGGAGTATCCTCCGCATGGACATTGCCCTCCAACAACTCGCTCGGCCAAGTGATGACCGAACTGAACCTTACAACGGATGCCATCATCCCTGGTGTAGGTTCCGTCGTCTCAACTCTAGCACTGAATCGCACTGGTAAGCGGTTCACTCGTCTCTCACCGGACTGCCAACCTGGTCTATAAGATGCTGTCTCCGTCCAATAGTCGATCACGAACCCCATAGGGTATAACATAGCACCTCCAACCAATACATCATAAGACTCTGCGGCTGTAACGATGGCCTTGGCCCTCATCATAGAGCCATCCGTGGGATGATCTGACCGAACTCTCACCGTCAACATCTCACGTGTCATGTGTAGAGCCGTACCTCCTGATCCTCCTAGAGATGTCTGCAACTGGAATGGACATCTCTCCACCTCGGACTTCTTAAGACCAAAATCAATACACGCCGTCTTTCCCAACATCAACGGTTGGGCTCCAGAGTCTAACAAGACCTTATGTGGTCGATACACCTTCCCTGAAGGTGCCACCAAACAGAAGATACCGCTTCTCTTGTCCAACAACACCACACCTGGTGCCAAACCAACACGGTCAATCGCCGGCCTAGCTGGTAACTCATCTAACCTAGCAGCCGTCGCTTGCCAAGTACCACTGGTAGCTGTCCTGATCCTCGATTCCATAAGACACGTCTACCGTCTCTCGCTGAACTACTTCAGCACTAGAGGTAACTACATCCTCGCTCTCATTGAGCGTGACCTGGAGCCAAGTCGACACTCAATGCCCTCATATCCGTGGTTGAGAATAGTGGGGCTCGCAAAATTGATGTAGTCGCATCCACAGACGTCGCATCTCGACGTCGCATCCACAGACGTCGAGGGTGGACTCACATCACACCCACTCCGGGATGTCGATACCTCCAACTCTACTGCACCATCGATATGTCGTTTAGGAACCATAGATGTGATCCTCAACGTCTCTGATAACGTGAACGACTGAGGAAGCCTGACCTGTCTACTAGTCTTCTCGCGTTGTGGATCCAACTCCACTGACGCACCTCGTGGCTCAGAGGCACGTACTGCACCTCTAGTCACTGCCGCAGATGCCTCAATCTGCGCCACGCCAGCCATGAAGTCGAAATCACCTCCTTCTCCTCCGTAAGACGTAGAAGCTTCTGTTCCACCTGATCTCCGTTGAGCTATAGCCATACTAGCTATCCTTTGCTCCAACTGCTCAATCCGAGCAGCCATACCTGCTTCTGACGTCGTAGCAGGCGGTGGACCGACCGGTCCTCTCTCAGGTGCTAGATCTCTACCTCTAGCTCGACCACCAAGGCCTCCTTGAGCTCCTCCGCCTCGTCCACGATCAGCCTTCCCTTGCCGCAACTCGGGATGGAGATCAAAACAACGGTCACTACTGTGACCAGGTCGTCCGTAATGCTCACATTGCCTAGGTACTGCTTGAGACGTCCTTGACGTCTCATAACTACCTCTCCTCTGTGGACAGGCCTTCTGCTGATGAGGACCATCACACGTCCAACAAGGACCCGCTTGCTGCTGGCTAGAGAAGGACGGCATGGGCTTCTGCCCACAAGATCCTCCAACACCTCCCTGAGATCGTGACTGCTCCGCACGATCCTTATCACCACCACCACCACGCTATTGCGTAGTATGTGATCCTCGAGAAGAGGTGGTCGCTCCATGTGGTTTCTCCTTGCTGAACCAGCAACCACCACCCTCTCCTCCACCATGTTGAGCTCAATCCGCTCAGCCAGACCAAAGACAACCGTCAACGTCGGAGCGGTATCTCTAAGGAGAGTAGCATCTCTAACTCTCCTACGCAGCTCTCGATCTAGTATCCCATACAAGAACTGGACTGCCTGTGCTTCCGTCACTCATTGGGTAACGTTAATCAACCGCCTCATGCGAATAAACGCCTCGCGTAGGCTCTCTCCAGTCTTCCGCTGGAACTCCTGCAGACTCCTCAACTTGTCAGTCCGCACACCATGATAGTTCTTCCTCAAACATTGAAAGAATTGAACCACAGGGTTAAACCCGGGTGGTATCCCGCTCACACTTCCACTTGCTCCACTACTTGTGGACGCGCCGCTGATAGTAGATACTCCGTCACCTGTGGATGTATCACTGCTACGCCTCCCGAAACTACATCAGTAGTGATAGAAACATAGTTGGGAGACCAATGTTGTCTCCACAACTCGATCTCAACACTATAATCTCGCTTGAACTCATGATAATCGTCCATCGGTGGTCCCTCCAAGTGTTGGAACAAACCCTTCCCACGCCATGAAGAGTGTAAACAGCTGTGGGTTCCGCATCTGCTGCAGATCGCACCAACTGTCGAACTCATGGATGAAGTCATCCAGCTCAATGATATCAATTGTATCCGAGTAACGTCGAGGCCCCTTTGTGATCCCATAGATCTCGTCCATGTCCCACAACAACGGTGTGGCGACACTAGACTCACCACTAGAAAACACGCTGTCTGCGTCTGACTCGTCTTCTGGAACAACCGACGGTAATGGTGTAGGTAGTCGATACCTCACCCCACTCCGTGTATACCCACTGTCCGATAAGTCCCCACCAGAACCTCCCGAGAACTCCGTGATGAGAGAATCCCGCTAACACACTCCTCAACCAGAATGTCGCAATCTCCGTCACCACCGTAACCGCCACTTACCTAACCTCGCTCCTACTGAGTTTATCTATCCCCTACTAGGACAGTCAAGATAAGGGCAACCTGTACCTGCCATCACCACAGGCAGCCTCTCATGGTCTGTTGATCGTCACTCCAATCGCACCGTGAGAGAGACAAAGGTAGTCTGACTGGTCCACAACTCCATCCTCACTACCGACAGCACACTGGAGTGAACTCACTCCGGAAGTCAAGCGCCAACACAAGCAAACACGGCGCACAAACAGGAAGCAGAATATGGAGGGGTTCCAACCACAAGAAGTCCAAACGATAACCTTCCACACTCAAACATTCACATAAAGGAAAATCCAGCCCCACCCGGACTGACAACTCTTCGTCGGTGACCACATGCACAATATATGGTTTGTCGTAACTAATGCTTGAGATCACTAACTATATGTCCACACCTCTAGTAGCTCCAAAAATATCCATGTGATAGCTCTACTAGCTCACCCAAGACAACTGTCACCAACTGCCTCCATACGCTGTCGGAGTGTAATCCGTCTACCTAGGAAAGCGCCGGGCTTCTGGCTGTGGTTGTTCACTCAAGAGGTTGGCTTTCAGGTCACAATAGGGCTATAAACACTCACACAGATGTGTAAGATCTAGTAATATACCCAGAAGGCGAAATTCAGGTCTAGCTGGCAGTAATAGGATTCGGCGGTGAACTTTGACACTCACGGAGAGGAAAACTATGAAGGTTTAGACCTCTAAACTTCCCCTACATGCAAATGAGGTACTACTGAACTCACAGACGAAATTTCAGCCTGAGGTCAAATTCTGACACGGAGATATGAACAGAAAAGTTTTGAGCAAGAAAACTACGGCAATTTCTGGTACCTAGCTGGCTATTTCAACCTATAACAGGAGTTTGGCTCGATCAATTTCGAAGTTTCTTACAGGATTTGCAGTCTACAGGGTGCTGAACATCCCTGTGAAGTTGGGACTCCTGAATGTACACAGAACTGTAGATCTCCTCCTCTGAAGTCGCTGCTCTAGATTAAGAGCTTTTCAGACCCCCTCAGCTTCAGCGGCCTCCCTGAATTACTCAGTTGCTCAATCGATATGAAACTTTTTGTGAAATCGTAGCCCTGCTGGTGGAGAACACAACCTCGAAGTTTTGAAGCAATTTCCTCAAATCTGCTGCGAGTGACACTGAAAACCCTAAATCCAACCAAAATGATTAATTCTAGCACAATCCGAACTTCAATTGCTCATAACTCCGTCTTTATTGACTCAAATCGATCGAAATTTTCACTGGAAGTGCTTGGCATGACGAGACCTCTCCCCCTGTGCTCTCAGATTTCGAAGATCCCCCACCAAATGCTCGAACTCCACTCTAGAGCTTTGTTTCTAAATTTAGAGTTAAACTAAAGACAAAAACAGACCAATGGGAGTTCATAGCTCCACTTGGTTGTCTTTTAGTACCCTAAACCACGTGGCAACTTAGTTTTACTCATAGGCTACCACGTCAAGCCCCCTAGAGTGCCAGCGTAAAACTTAAATTACTTAAAACGACACGCAGCCCCGAAAAATAACTTAAATCAGCTAGAAAGCGTGCATGGGCGACACGCAAATACAACCCATGAGCTTAAGCCCTATCAACATGGTAATCAACCTACTAAGACTCAAAATAGTGTTAACACCGTATGCAAAGGTGTGAAACATATACATAAAGGACTAGAAGTAATATGCGCTAACTTCTGGAACTATTAAACTCAAGCGTCGGAGTAGAAGTCAAGCATGTAGCTGCCAAGTAGCGCGACATCCACCCCCTCTAAACCTGCACATCCTCCGGTATGTGCCAGACCCAGATCAAGACTCTTCAACTTCAGCTTCAAATTCATCTTCAACCTGCATTGAGTCTTCAGCTTCATCCTCAGTAAGCTCTGCAATGTTATGGTCCTCCCCTCTCCTTCTAAAGAGCTTGATTCTCTTCCCTACGACTGGTATCTTGAGCACTGCACCATCTAACTCTCTCAAAGAGTATGTGGCATTGTCATGAACTTCTAACACCACATAAGGTCCGAACCATCTCTTGGAAAACTTTCTGATGGTGCTATGCTGATTATCAAGACTACTATCATAGACTAACACCCAATCACCTTCTTTAACTGGTTTGGGTCGTAATCTATGCGTTCTATCAAATCTGCCTTTGTTTCTCTCTCTAGCAGTCTTCAACCTTTCCACAGCTTTGGCAACATCCTCAGGTCTCCGTTCTAACTGCTGGATCCTTAATGCAAGAAGATCCTCCGTACTTCTACCATCTTCCCATGGCAAAACATTCCAAGTAGGCACAACCTCCTCAATCGGCATCACAGGTTTTTGTCCTAGTATCAACTCTGCTGGCATGTAACCTGTAACGGTACTATGAGTTGTACGATCTGCCCATAAAGCAAATGGTAGCAGTCTAGGCCATTCACGGATCTTACCCTTGCAAGCTTTTACCAAAGCTTTGATGATTGGCGGATGACCTCGTTCGCTCTTGCCATTCCCTTCAGGATTGTAAGCAGTGGTTAATGCCAGCTTGATTCCCAATCGCTTGAAGAACTCAACTGCTTCTTGTGAATCCAGCTCACCCCTATCTGCAGTAATCTTTCCCACACACCCATACCTACAAACAACATCTTCAAGTAGAAAGCGGCAGACACTAGCAGTGGTCTTTGTCCTCAGGGCACGGCCTTCGACTTGGTTAGATAGATCTTCTCTAGCCAAGACTAGATACCTCATTTGTCCAAGTCCAAATGGCATAGTTACCAGATCAACTACCCATTTGTAATGAATGGCTAAAGGATAAGTAGGATGCAATCCATCACGATGACGTATGTTGGAATACATCTGGCAAGGTATACAGGATGAAACAAACTGCACTACATCCTTATACATACCCTTCCACCAATACTTCTCCTTTATCTTGGCAAATGTAGCCCAAACTCCTCTATGACCGGCCCATAGACTCTCATGGAACTCCTTGATCAGCTTTTGTTGCAATTCTAGGTCACATACCACCCGCTGTGGTACACCTCCTTGTAGCTTAGGGCGCTTCCATAGATGTCCTCCATATAAAAAGTACCCATAAGCTGTTCTACGGATCCTCTTGAAATCTGCATCAGACCAGTTTTCTTGCCTTTCCAATGAACTCAAATAGCGCCCAAGATCCAACCACTCGCCATCGTACATAGTTTCCTCAAATAACTCCAATGGAGCTGCAAAACAGCTTCTATCCCTTCTAGCAAGAGCACTAGAATAGAACTCTGTTCCCACATCCTCCTGATCATCTATCATTTTTTTCTCATCGTAATACCTAACCCTTGATAACATATCTGCCACAGGATTGTCTTTTCCTGCAATATGTCTAAACTCTGGGTTCAATGACTTGATATATGCTATCCACCTCAACATAGCAATATCTGGAGTTGTACAGCTAGTGATCATTCCCAAGAGAGGTAAGCAATCTGTCTCCACAACCACAGGTGCTCCTATCAAGTATTCCTTATCACTCTTCATCGCAGTAACTACTCCCCATAGCTCTCTCTTGACTTGAGGGTAGTCTCTCTGCCGTGAACTTAACACCTTAGCTCCAAAACGCACCACATATCTATTTCCATCCTCATCATCCTGTCCTATAGCCCATCCAATGCCAATAGGACTAGTATCAACAGTAATGATAACAGATCTGCCCAACTCATATGTTACCTTCCGTAGGGTTGGTGGTGAAGACAACAGATCCTTCAACTTCTTCATAGACTCGCTTTGCTCCTCTTGCCACTGAAATCTCTGCCCCTTCCTCAGCAACTTGTACAACGGATCTGCTACATGTGCAAAGTGTGGAATCCATATATGATAAAACACACATGCACCTAGAAACCTTCTCACCTCAGTAACTGATCCACATGTCTCCTTCATCCTTCGGATGGCATCAACCTTGTTTGGACAAGGTTTCCGACCATAAGATCCACATAGATGCCCCACAATCAACACCTCATGTTCTCCAAATACAGACTTTGCTCCTGATAAAGTCAAATGAACCTCCTCCAGTCGACTCAATATCTTATCACAGTCGGCTATGTGATCTGCAACAAACTTACGGCACCCCCTCTGATCCATTACCTCATTCTTCTCCTCCTCAGCACACCCTTTGATCGGCACATCATCAAGGAATGGCATAGTTTTTTCAGTAATGAAATCCCTCAAAACTTTATTCATGCCATTCATCATATGTGCTACAGAATTGGTAGCACCTTGTGGCAAGGTGCACATCCTTAGTAACTCCAAAGGTGTCCTCATTGTAGTCAAGTCTCTACTCTCAGAGGATAACTGAAACTGATCATAACCTGAATATAAGTCTCCCATTGAATAGATAGCACGACCAGCAAAAGCCTCTGCAAACTCGTCTACAATAGGTCCTATACTCATATTCCTGATAGTCACCTTGTTAACTGGCTGCATATCTTGAATAAATCTCAAAGCTCCACTCTTCTTCGGAACAGTAAACCATCTGCTAGAGTAGGGAGCTATAGATGGTTCCAAGATACCCATCCTAATCCTCTCATTGAGCAAGTCTATCAGCTTTGGTAGATGAGCTCTAGGTACAGGGATAGGACGTAGATTCCAAGGCACATGCGGTATAGTAAAGATTACCATAGGTGCAACTACACTTGGATCTACACATCCTACTTCATGTGACTCAAACGCAAACGCCTTACCATGCCTAGATAGCATCCCCCTGAAGCTCTTCTTCTCTTGCTCGGTAAGAAATCCATCACCTCCAATCTTCAGCTCCTTCAGTGTTGTTTCTGTGAACTGGTGTCCAATTCTTCTCGGTCCTCTGAGCGTGGGTTCTCGTGCAGCTTGCTCCATCTTCTGATTGTAATCGAGTGACAAAGGCAAAGCCACTGGTTTGACTTTCTTTGCCACTGACTTGTACTTGGTCTCCACATACACTTCTTGTCAATCTATAAACTTATCAATTACATCATAAAGCTCCTTGGAGCTCACTCTCACCACTCTATCTACATCATCTGTAGAGCTTTCTAATATAGATTTCAACTCCCCTATAGTATCTACCAAATACTACTCTTCAAACACTCCAGATATGTATTCATCTCCTGCTAACTCTCCACTATCTCTCAAAGACTGCTGTACATACTTCACATGTTGTCTCTCAAACCTCTTCAGATTCTCAACCTTCCTATAACACACTGATCCACATGATGTCAGTCCTAAGAAGCTAGTGGATAAAGCTTCTTGCTCTACTGGATCAGGCGAGAATCCTATCTCTACTGTACCGTTGAAGTCTCGCTCTTCAATGGTACTCTGCCAAAACCCCTAGACTCTCTAAACTCCTGAGTAATCTTAGGCAGTGGACGGTCTCTCAAGCTATCACGATTCCTCTCATGTTCTGCAGCAACAGTAAAAAACTGAACAGCTCTTTTGCCGTCTCTACATAGGCTGAACCATCATCCATAACTCGTGTCTCCATTCTAACAGCAGTAATGTAAGGCTGTCCTAGAATGATAGGATAGGTTGACATGTCTTGCACAAAGAAATTCTGAACATCACTGATGTCACCCACAGTTACCTTGATGTTGGGACAAGCACCATAGAGTTCTCCCCTCTGGTTGTTGGCAGCACGGATAAGCCATCCATGGTCGGTGTCTATAGACCACCTCCCACGCTTGTACAGCTCCTTAGACATCAGATTAATCTCTGAGCCATGATCAATCAATGCCACCACAGGTTCCTCTAGATCTCCCAGCTTCACTAAGGTCTTTGTGGTTGCTCTCGCCCAATGGTTGTGAGAATAATGGCTCTTCTGCGATGCTTCCACCTCATCTTCAAACCTCACGTGCTGATCTGATCTTCCCTCTGATACTTGAGAGCAATAACCAGCAATCTCATCTTCCTCATCTTCCGACAGTTTGGTCCCTAGAGCGTTAAGCGTAGCTGCTTCACCCAAAATCTGACGTTTCCTCTCGATGATATCTATAATAACCTCATGGAACTCACGCTTTGCAATCCCAAGAATCTCACCCAAAGTAAACTCAACTTTCCCATTCAAGATACGGTTCTCTAACACCTGCTTCAAGTCTGTAGCAATCTCAATGTCAGACTGAAGTTTGTATGCAGGCATCTTACCCTTCTCTTTGCTTCTCTCCTTCTCCTTTGGTGTTGTAGATGGTAGATCCTCCATAGTCTCCTCCCGAGTAGGTGTTGTCTCCTGTCTTGCATCTGGTCTAGCCCTTTCACTCCTTGTAGCAGGTCGTTTGGCTGTAGAAGCCTCACCTGCATCCTCCCTCCTGCGTTTTTCTTCTAGTACAGCTTCATGATGACTTCGTGCAACATAAGCATGTACTGACATAGTATCCACAGGGTCATTCCATCCTGTAGTCTCTCGAATTGAGTTGCCAACCCTTCGTAGCACATCCTTATCTAGCTCTGTTCTAGCTACGGACCGCACTACATCTGACCACAACCCAGTAGTCCCTTTCTCTCTCTCCATTTCCACTTTCACTCCACACGTAGCAGCATTCACAAGAGAAACAGCATGTGATGCTGATATATCATTCACAAGTCTCTTCATACCACCCTTGCCAAAGTTGGTTCCCAGCATCATCCCAGTCTCTCTCAAATGGATCTTACCATCTTTGAAGAAGATAAGATCCTTCCTCAATGCATCTGAAAACTCCCCACAATCTCTTCTTACATGGTCTAGGCTATCACACCATATACAACGATGAACAAAGCCTTCTCTCATCTGAGGTCTCTGCATAGCAGGCTGTACATTCTGCTCCTTCTCTTCTAACCTAATGAGCTTAAGCTTAAGCTCCTTCATACCCTTAATCAACTCATCAAGCGGTGAGTCTTCCTCTCTAGCAATTACCAAAGCGGTGTCGTGTCGTGGACCGGCTCCTACTTGAAATTCAAACTTCGATGCTTGTCGCTCCAAAGACACTCATGAGAAGACAAGCTAGGCCCCAGCTTATGGGTTTTTGGCACCATTTCGGATCTTTGTTTTCATCGCATAGATGGGTAGAGCTCCTTGTCAGCTTTCCATAGGCACTTTGTCTACTTCGTTTGGACGCATAGTGAAGAAGTTACAGGACTCGAAAGATGGAGAAAACAAGCTAGACCCCTAGTTACTTGCTGATTGGGTATTCAGGGCTTCAGGGTTATATCAAAGACGCAAGGGGCCTGCTTCTTATTATTCAGATTATTGAGAGTTGAACTTCGTACGTACAGACTGTTGCAAGGGGGCTGCTTAAGGGGCTTGCTTGTTCCTGCGACCTGTCGGTGGATGTTTTGGAGAATTGGGAAGTCCAATACACGCGCGCAAGGTGTCATCGGGTTCAGATCTGTGCAGGCTACGCACAGGTTAAGACGGTTCTTGAAGAGACGGATCAGGGGGTTGTGTTCTGGGAGAAATTGAGACGCAGGGAGCAGAATTGAGGTTTTCAGTTACCTGTGAAGGAGAGTTGGACCGTTCGGGTCGTTCCGGAGTCCAAACTTGCTGTCCTTGGATCCATCGGGATCAGAACAACGAGTTCTTCAGGAAATTGAAGACGATACAAAGTTTTATCGGGCGGTTTGAGAGTTGTGAGAGAAATTGGCTCGCAGGGAAGCGCTTGCGTCAGGTTTTCATCGCCTGCGACCTGAGATTGGATTGTTCTTCGCGATCGGTGAGCCAAGCTCTTCGTTCTTGGTGCCTACGCGATCAGGGAGTCCTCATGTACGCATAGGAGAAGACTGTAAGTGAATTGGATTGTTGGTTTGGGTGTGGTGAGCAAATTTGAGCCGCAGGGAGCCGATTTACGTCAGTTTTTTGTAGCCTGCGACCAAATTTCTCGAGTAGTTTTGCAAGGGGAACTCCAAACGGCTTGTTTGGAGTCTTGTTGGGTTCAGAGTAGCCAGATCTACCTACCAGCGAAGACGGATATCAGTTTAGACGATCCGTTTGTGCGGTGTGAGCGGTTTTAAGCCGCAGGGAGGAGTTTTTGAAGGTTCAGTCACCTGCGACCGAAAATTAGCGATATCTCAACTATCGGGAGCCGGATCTGAAGGTTTCTTGGGCCAACGGAGTCAGGGAAGGAGACCCTATCAACATTTGAAGATCGTTTGGTGAAAGGAGAAAGTTCCCAGATAGGTCTTTTTCGGTTCCTTCGCTACAGGTTTCGTCCTTTTGAGTTCGTTAAGGACTTAGTTGGTTGTGTATAGCTTGTGGTAGCTAGCTTTAGCCAAGAGCTAGTGTGTGGATGTGGTTTGGACTTGGGTTTGGATCGCATGATACTGTTGTGGCTCTGGTTGTTAGCAAAGAGAAGTTCCTCTTGCTTTGAGCTACGTTTTGGCGATTTCAGACTAGGGTTACGTTTCAGGGGTTTGTTTTAGGGCTTCTGAAGTAGGTTACAGACCGCTCTGGTCTTTTCCTCAGTTTTGTGCTGTTTGGAGAAAGAATCGACAGTGTACATACTTTCAGAGTGGTATATATCGCAGCATTCCTTTTTCGTGGTTGTTCTTCTCTGTCTTGTCTCTGTTTGGCACACAGCATCTCCACAGCCAGGAACCTCGCGTTTTCCTGGACATCCTTCACGCACAAAATATCCGACACGATACGGTGGTGAACTCGACGTGAAGGTCTGGGGTGGAGATTTCTTCTGTGTGTGAACTTTGAAGAAGGGATTGGCAGTCATGAGTGGGGATGGGAAAGGTGATGGAGATGGAGCTAGTGGTTCAAGTGGGTTGCCGAAGGTGCAGTTGGATCCAGCGACTGCATCGATGTTCCAAGCTTTCACTATGTTCTTACGGCAGCAACAATCTGATGAGCGGAAGGAAGCTTTGGCAACAAAGGCGCTACAAGCGGTGGTCAGCAGGATTGACCAGTTTGATGGAAGAGATGTCTCAAGGTATCTGAGACATTATGTGAAGGAGATGGAGCTGAACCGGGTCTCAGAAGATGAGATGATTGAGACGTTTGAGTTGGCAGCAGCTCCAGAGATTAGGGATCATGTTAAAATGCTAACGAAGCATTTTAACAAGGATTGGGAGACTTTTGCTCGTGCCTTGATGGATGAGTACTTCTTGGAAGACTCTGATCGAGTCACCAAGAAGTCATTCTTGGAGTGGGTTGAGCAACCAAGGAAGGGTTTACAAGCTACTGAGTTGCTCAGAGAGTTTGAGAAGCAGTTTTCACGGCTGACCAGGATGGAGAAGTTGACGTTGCAGTCCAACAAGACAGAGCTATTTCTTCGGGCTGCAGATGAGAAGTTGCAGGAGAAGCTAGAGGTACTTCTGGAAGACCGGGAGGAGGACGATGGATTGACCAGCAGCTGGAAGAAGGTTGAGGAAGCTGTTGGTCTGCTTACCAAGAGGGAGCGGAGACGAGAGAAAGTTCCTGTTAGGAGACTGGCGCCAACACCTACAGCTGTAACACCTGTTCCTGTAGTCCGATCAGTTCCTGTTGCTAGACAAGTAGTACCTGTTGCTCCAGCTGTTCCTGTTGTTCCGGTTGTTCCAGTTGTTCCAGTTGTTCAGGCACCCATGGTATCTCCGAAGAAGGATGACTCAAACCTTGAGGAGATATTGCGTGGAATGAGAGATCTGCAGATCAAGCTCACCAGATTGGAAGAGAAGGGATCTACAAGTGGAGTAAGACCGGTTGAGAAGCAAGGCTGGATCCAGCGGTGTATCTGGTGCGATGGTACTGATCATCCGCGCAGAGATTGCAAGGAGTTCACAGATATTCTGCAGCAAGGAGTGATCTTCTGGAAGGATGGGAAGGTAGCGTTGAGGGATACTGGTGCACTTCTTCAGACCAACTTTGGTAGGGGAGGGATGAAGAAGTTGGTTGAGGACCACCTATCAGCGCAAGCAGTTGCAATGGTGGAAGCTGGAACTTATGGCACAAGGGTTGAGGATCAGGCTGAGAGGAGTTTCAACAAGCAAGTTGAGCCAAGTGAGTTGTGGTCATCTGCCATCTCCATGAAACAGAAAGGGAAGATGGCACGTGAGACGTTGCAGAGGACAGCTGCAACGATCAGAAGGGATACTGGATGGAGGATCCGATAGAAGCTCTATCGGTGCATGCGTACATCGCCAAGAACCAACACGAAGCGTTGTTGGAAGAGAAGAGAAGGCGAGATTCAGAGGATTCAGGAGAAGGGACTTCTTCAAAGAGACAGACTCGAGGGGAGAAGGTTCGCCAAGAGCTTCGGGATGCAGGAGCTCAAGACCTACCGATGGACGATGCTCCTTCTCCATCGAAGGAGAAATCTCAGAAGGAGAAGGGTAAGCCGGCTGCGTACAAGCTACAGTCGGATATCGAGGCTTCAACAGACTTGAAGGGAGTCTTGGAAGATCGCATTCTGAATGCGAAGGTGGAGTTTACTTTGAGAGAAGTGTTAGGCATCGCCAAGCGTGAGTTTCATGATGTCATCATCGATGTCATCAAACGGAAACGACAAATTACGGGTGAGACTGGTTTATCACATGCCTTGGATACTAGGATGTTTGTGGATGAGGAGAGGGAGCTTGCAAGGTGCAGTGTCTATTCTCCGGAGGAAGAAAGAGATCGAAGGCGCAGGGTGCATTTTGAGGATGAAGAGGAGGATGGGAAGCGGAGCTCAAGTCATTACAGCCATAGTCACTGGGCTCGAGCTACGACGGAGACGTTGGTGAGAATCGAGGACTTGGATGAACCAGTGGTTGCTCTGATCGATCATGGATCAGAAATCAACATCATGTCCAAGGAGCTATACAAGAAGAAGAAGTGGCCGATCGACACAGAACATGGATGGGTCATAAGAGCAGCCAACAACACAAGAGGAGACTTGTATGGAGCTTGTCCGGACATCAGAGTGCGCATAGGTGATGTTGCTATCGAGCAGAATTTTTTTGTTCAGGAAGCAACATCATATCCACTCATTCTTGGACAACCTTTCATCATAGCAACTCGGATGGAGACAAAGGTACTGGACGACGGATCTGCTTATGCTAGGATCCGAAGTCAAGATGGGAAGAGAGCGGTACAATTCCTGACTGTACCGTCCAATCACGAGCGCAACCGAGATCGTTTGAGGGAGAAGCCACTTCCAAGGGTGAGTGAAGAGTTCAAGGATTTTCGTTGAGTACCACTATAGAGCGGGATTGTGGTGGTGCGCAAGAGAAGGTACTCTCGCTTGATGGAGATAGTGTCTTTTGTACAGGGTTTGTTGGTTTTTCAGATTGTGGGATTGCTATTTACAGGAAGGTAGAAGAGTTGAGAAGAAAAGAACAAAAACATTTGCGTGGTGTTGAGTTGATGTTGAAAGAGTTGGGTGAGCTAGAAGGGGATGAATGGATTTCTGGTGTTTATGAAGAGGATGGGTTGGAGGATCCTTTGCGAGAGATCATGTCTATTGGATGGGAGGATATGGATAAGGTCGTGCAGATTCATTCAAGGGAGGTCTATTCGGTGATCGAATCATTTCGTGCACCGGAGGTTCGAGTTGAGACAAGGTACAAGACAGTGGATAGAAAGGTAAAGCCAATTGCTGGTCCTTTGCCGGAAGACACCAACCAACAGATGGATCGAGCTTCAAAGGAGAAGAGTTTGAGAGATCCTGTAATGATAGGACACAAGTTCACGGAGAAGACCCTTGAAGAGCTGAAGATTGGATCTGATGAGTCTCTTCTACCAGAAGAGAGGATGTGCTTCAAGGAGATGCTTTCAAGACATGGGAAAGCATTTGCTTTTGAGCCACATGAGATTGGGTGTGTAGATCCGTACGTTGTTACCCCGATGGTTATCTTCACGGTACCGCATGTGCCATGGAACCTGAGACCAATTCCAGTACCGCGGGCTCACTTGCCCAAACTAGTGGAGTTGCTGAAGGAGAAGATGCGGATGAAGATCTTGGAGCCGTCGTTTGCACCATATTCAAGCAGATGGTTTACTGTACCAAAGAAGAATGGGTCGCTGCGATTCATCCAAGACATGCAGCCGGTGAACGCAGTAACAATCAGAAATGCTGGGGTGGGACCGATTGTGGATGAGTTTGCAGAAGCGTTTGCAGGAAGAGCGATTTACTCGTTGGGAGATCTTTACTCAGGGTATGATCAGTTTCAACTAGCGGAGGAGAGCAGAAGCTTCACGACAATGAGGACACCTTTGGGGTTGGTTAGGATGTGTACTTTACCGCAAGGAGCTACCAACTCGGTAGCACACATGATGAACGGGATGAATCGAGTTCTAAGAGACTTCATTCCTGAAAAGACGATGCCGTTCTTGGATGACATCCCCATTAAAGGATGTGTGGAAGATGAGAAGGATGAAGCATTAGATCAGAGGGGGTGTCGGCGATACGTCACTGATCACATTGCAGACTGTGAGAAGATCTTATCTCGACTTGAGGAAGTTCATCTTACGCTGTCAGGTGCGAAGTCTACATTTGGAGTTAGAGAGGTTTTGATCGTTGGTCATTTGTGTGGATCGTTTGGTCGGAAGCCAGATCCAAACAAGGTGGATGCGATTGGAAGGATGAAGAAGGTTTGCAACTCGCTGACAGAAGTAAGAAGATTTTTGGGTGCTTGTGTATTCTATCACATTTGGATTCCTCATTATGCGCATGTGGCGGATCCGTTGTATGGATTGTTGCGTAAGGGTCATAAGTTCAGATGGGAGGAAGAGCATACTGATGCGGTAAGGAAGCTGAAGTCTTTACTATCATCTCCTCTAGTTCTGGGAAGGATTGATTACAAGGGTGCTAGGCCGGTGGTTCTTACTGTGGATACAAGTCCAGTTGCAATTGGATGGGCAGTCGGACAGGATGATGAGGATGGAGACAGGTTTGCGGTTAGGTTCGGAGCGAAGGTGTTAAGTGCTCGACAACGTGCTTACCCGCAAGTGAAGAGAGAATTGTGGGGTATTGTTTCAGCTATGAAAACTGAGAAAGAGTATTTGATTGGAGCAGTAGTGGTGGTTGAAACTGATTGCTTGCCGTTGTTAGGGATGATCATGAATTGTTCAACCTCTGATATTGCGATGTTACGATGGATCGCATATATCAAGTCGTTGAACCCGGAGTTCAGACATATTTCAGGGAAGGATAATCTGATGGCGGATATGTTATCTCGAGCTCGATATGATGGGGAGGATGAGATGGTAGAAGACATTGACGACGTGGGTACAGAGTTCTATTCGATTGCGCAGACAGGAAGGGAAGAAGAGTTGTTTGTTGAAGGGTTGTATGATGGTGATTTGCTTGATATCGGGAGGTACCTTAGTACAATGGTTAAGCAGACAGGTTGGACAGATGAAAGGTTTCGGAGAGTTCGAAGGAAGGCCTACAACTTCATGTTGCAGGATGGGTTTCTTTGGAAGCGATCGAAGCAAAAAGGTGGAGTACCGCTACGGGTGATTTGCAACAAGGAAGATCAGCAGAAGTTGCTCAAGGCGTTCCATGAGAGTCTTTGGGCTGGACATCGAGGGATTTGGGCCACTTTTACAAAGATGAAAGAGCGGTATTGGTGGAAAAACATGTACAGGGATGTTGTATCTTTTGTGGAGTCTTGTTTGACATGTCAGATGTATTCGAATATCCGACATCGTGACGGATTACATCCGACTTATCCGTTGGCGATTCACTTCAAGTGGGTGGTAGACTTGGTGATTATGCCGGTTGGATTATGGCAGATGAGATATTTGGTACTTGCTAGAGAGGATCTTTCAAATCAAGTCGAGGGTAGAGCGCTTCGGACGAAGACAACTGAAGGAGTATGTAAATTTCTCTTGGAAGAGGTTGTTTGTCGGTATGGATGTGTGGGAAAGATCACTGCAGATCGGGGAGAGTTAGATGCACATGAGGCTCGTGAATTCTTTGCAAGGTGTGGGGTGAGGTTGTCACTGACAACTGCTTACAACCCCGAAGGGAATGCCAAGAGTGAACGTGGTCATCCACCCATTGTGAAGGCTTTGGTGAAGGCCTGCAACGGAAGGGTGCGCGAGTGGCCTCGACTCTTACCATTTGCGTTATGGGCAGATAGAACGACACACAGCTCGGTGACAGGTTACATGCCGGTGGAACTCATCACAGGTCAAAAACCTATCATGCCGATTGAAGAACACGTTCTGACATGGAGTGTGTTACCTTGGGAGGACAATTTGACTAGGGAAGAGCTTCTTGCTATTCGAATTAGGCAGTTAGAGAGAAGACCAGAGGATATCCAAACTGCTTTGGATAGACTGCGAGAAGCACGGTTGAAGAACAAGGTCAGATTTGATCAGCGACATCGTTTAAGACCTAGGGAAATTAAGGGAGGTGATTGGGTGTTAGTCTATGACAACAGTCTAGACAACCAGCATAGTGCACTCCGGAAGTTTTCCCGAAGATGGTTTGGTCCGTATGTGGTGAAGAAGGTTCATGACAACGCAACTTACGCCCTGCAAGAGTTGGATGGAACGAGCTTGAGGTACCAGTGGCAGGTAAACGTGTCAAGATTTTCAAAAAGAGAGATGAGGAGGTCGATCTAGCAGATATCTTGACGGAGTTTCAGTTTGAGGATGAGGATTATACAGAAGATCTTGAAGGTGAGGATGGTTACGATGGGAAGTAGGACCCGATAAGCTGGTCCACTCCTTGGTTGGTATCTCTGGTGCATACCGGAGGATGCACAGGTTCAGAGGGGGTGGATGTCGTGTCGTGGACCGGCTCCTACTTGAAATTCAAACTTCGATGCTTGTCGCTCCAAAGACACTCATGAGAAGACAAGCTAGGCCCCAGCTTATGGGTTTTTGGCACCATTTCGGATCTTTGTTTTCATCGCATAGATGGGTAGAGCTCCTTGTCAGCTTTCCATAGGCACTTTGTCTACTTCGTTTGGACGCATAGTGAAGAAGTTACAGGACTCGAAAGATGGAGAAAACAAGCTAGGCCCCTAGTTACTTGCTGATTGGGTATTCAGGGCTTCAGGGTTATATCAAAGACGCAAGGGGCCTGCTTCTTATTATTCAGATTATTGAGAGTTGAACTTCGTACGTACAGACTGTTGCAAGGGGGCTGCTTAAGGGGCTTGCTTGTTCCTGCGACCTGTCGGTGGATGTTTTGGAGAATTGGGAAGTCCAATACACGCGCGCAAGGTGTCATCGGGTTCAGATCTGTGCAGGCTACGCACAGGTTAAGACGGTTCTTGAAGAGACGGATCAGGGGGTTGTGTTCTGGGAGAAATTGAGACGCAGGGAGCAGAATTGGGGTTTTCAGTTACCTGTGAAGGAGAGTTGGACCGTTCGGGTCGTTCCGGAGTCCAAACTTGCTGTCCTTGGATCCATCGGGATCAGAACAACGAGTTCTTCAGGAAATTGAAGACGATACAAAGTTTTATCGGGCGGTTTGAGAGTTGTGAGAGAAATTGGCTCGCAGGGAAGCGCTTGCGTCAGGTTTTCATCGCCTGCGACCTGAGATTGGATTGTTCTTCGCGATCGGTGAGCCAAGCTCTTCGTTCTTGGTGCCTACGCGATCAGGGAGTCCTCATGTACGCATAGGAGAAGACTGTAAGTGAATTGGATTGTTGGTTTGGGTGTGGTGAGCAAATTTGAGCCGCAGGGAGCCGATTTACGTCAGTTTTTGTAGCCTGCGACCAAATTTCTCGAGTAGTTTTGCAAGGGGAACTCCAAACGGCTTGTTTGGAGTCTTGTTGGGTTCAGAGTAGCCAGATCTACCTACCAGCGAAGACGGATATCAGTTTAGACGATCCGTTTGTGCGGTGTGAGCGGTTTTAAGCCGTAGGGAGGAGTTTTTGAAGGTTCGGTCACCTGCGACCGAAAATTAGCGATATCTCAACTATCGGGAGCCGGATCTGAAGGTTTCTTGGGCCAACGGAGTCAGGGAAGGAGACCCTATCAACATTTGAAGATCGTTTGGCGAAAGGAGAAAGTTCCCAGATAGGTCTTTTTCGGTTCCTTCGCTACAGGTTTCGTCCTTTTGAGTTCGTTAAGGACTTAGTTGGTTGTGTATAGCTTGTGGTAGCTAGCTTTAGCCAAGAGCTAGTGTGTGGATGTGGTTTGGACTTGGGTTTGGATCGCATGATACTGTTGTGGCTCTGGTTGTTAGCAAAGAGAAGTTCCTCTTGCTTTGAGCTACGTTTTGACGATTTCAGACTAGGGTTACATTTCAGGGGTTTGTTTTAGGGCTTCTGAAGTAGGTTACAGACCGCTCTGGTCTTTTCCTCAGTTTTGTGCTGTTTGGAGAAAGAATCGACAGTGTACATACTTTCAGAGTGGTATATATCGCAGCATTCCTTTTTCGTGGTTGTTCTTCTCTGTCTTGTCTCTGTTTGGCACACAGCATCTCCACAGCCAGGAACCTCGCGTTTTCCTGGACATCCTTCACGCACAAAATATCCGACACGATAGCGGGCTTAGCAGGCAACTGCTTGACATGAATTATCAGAGGTGTTGCTTCACTTACCACCACCTTGTCCCTTCTTCTCTGTCTCTTGGTCAGCAAAGAGACAGCCTCTTCAACCTCCTTCCAGTCAGTCTTCAATCCTCTCTCCTCACTCTTGTCTTCCAGCAACAGCTCAAGCTTCTCCTGAATAGTCACGTCCGCTGCTTGTAGGAAAAGCTCGGTCTTCTCAACCTCTAGTGTAAGCTTCTCTGTCCGAGAAAGCTGAGCATATTGACGATCAAACTCCCTTAACAACTCATTTACAGACAAACCTTTGTTAGGCTTCACCACCCACTCCAAGAATGTTCTCTTGGTCACCCTCTCTGAGTCTTCAGTGTAGTACTCCTCTTTCAAAGCTCGCATAAAGCTCTCCCAACTCTGTCCTTGCTGCTGCTTGAGCTCCTTCACACGCCCACGAATCTCAAGGACAACTGCAAGTTCAAAGTTCTCCACCATCTCCTTCTTAGGTACCTTGTTCACCTCCATCTCCCTAGCATAGTATCGCACATACTTGGAAATATCTGTACCCTTGAACTGGTCCATCTGGTGCACCACAGATTGCAACGCCTTGGTTGCTAACACCTCCTTCCTCTCTGTGCTCTGCTGCTGCTGCATGAACATGGAAAAAGCCTGGAACATCTTCATCGTAGCAGCATCAAACTGAATAGGTTGCTGAGCAGCAGCAGCACCTCCACTTGATGATCCTTGGTTGGCCATGATATCAGATCCTGTAACACTCTCAAGAAAACTCCCACCCTAGGTGTTTCACGTCGAGTTCACCAAAAAGAGAGTATGTCGGAGTGTAATCCGTCTACCTAGGAAAGCGCCGGGCTTCTGGCTGTGGTTGTTCACTCAAGAGGTTGGCTTTCAGGTCACAATAGGGCTATAAACACTCACACAGATGTGTAAGATCTAGTAATATACCCAGAAGGCGAAATTCAGGTCTAGCTGGCAGTAATAGGATTCGGCGGTGACCTTTGACACTCACGGAGAGGAAAACTATGAAGGTTTAGACCTCTAAACTTCCCCTACATGCAAATGAGGTACTACTGAACTCACAGACGAAATTTCAGCCTGAGATCAAATTCTGACACAGAGATATGAACAGAAAAGTTTTGAGCAAGAAAACTACGGCAATTTCTGGTACCTAGCTGGCTATTTCAACCTATAACAGGAGTTTGGCTCGATCAATTTCGAAGTTTCTTACAGGATTTGCAGTCTACAGGGTGCTGAACATCCCTGTGAAGTTGGGACTCCTGAATGTACACAGAACTGTAGATCTCCTACTCTGAAGTTGCTGCTCTAGATTAAGAGCTTTTCAGACCCCCTCAGCTTCAGCGGCCGCCCTGAATTACTCAGTTGCTCAATCGATATGAAACTTTTTGTGAAATCGTAGCCCTGCTGGTGGAGAACACAACCTCGAAGTTTTGAAGCAATTTCCTCAAATCTGCTGCGAGTGACACTGAAAACCCTAAATCCAACCAAAATGATTCAATTCTAGCACAATCCGAACTTCAACTGCTCATAACTCCGTCTTTATTGACTCAAATCGATCGAAATTTTCACTGGAAGTGCTTTGCATGACGAGACCTCTCCCCCTGTGCTCTCAGATTTCGAAGATCCCCCACCAAATGCTCGAACTCCACTCTAGAGCTTTGTTTCTAAATTTAGAGTTAAACTAAAGACAAAAACAGACCAATGGGAGTTCATAGCTCCACTTGGTTGTCTTTTAGTACCCTAAACCACGTGGCAACTTAGTTTTACTCATAGGCTACCACGTCAAGCCCCCTAGAGTGCCAGCGTAAAACTTAAATTACTTAAAACGACACGCAGCCCCGAAAAATAACTTAAATCAGCTAGAAAGCGTGCATGGGCGACACGCAAATACAACCCATGAGCTTAAGCCCTATCAACATGGTAATCAACCTACTAAGACTCAAAATAGTGTTAACACCGTATGCAAAGGTGTGAAACATATACATAAAGGACTAGAAGTAATATGCGCTAACTTCTGGAACTATTAAACTCAAGCGTCGGAGTAGAAGTCAAGCATGTAGCCGCCAAGTAGCGCGACATCGCGTCTCTACGATATCGACAAATACTACCACAACTATAGCTTCCCCCTAATACTGTGGGGTCGCCCTACCACTCATCTAGGAACGTGCGAGAAGGTCTCCTACTACCTTATACAAGTCCATAAGTACTTGCACGCATCCTTGTAGGACACCAAGAGCTATTGGTCTAGTGGTAAAGCCAAAGCTGAGACTACAGAGTTAAGAGTACAGGTCCAGAAATAGTGTTGGGATGGGTGACCAGTTGGTTTTACACTTCCCACACAACTGGAACTTGGATACCTCTCTCACGCACGCCTGGCTTACGGCGGGCTCAGGTTCAGGCTGCGCTCCGCCTCCGCACTCTCCACTCCGCTCTCACGCGTCCGCATTCATACATCTCTACTCCTCGAAGTCTCTAAACGCCTCCTAACACGCAGTCCACAAGTCACTTCAAGAACATTCTGCAAAATTTCTGCAGTGCTTCCGCATGACAGAAAATCTCCACTCGATCCCACAACGGCAATCGATCTGCGACCAGCAAGGTAACATGCGCCCACACACCTCGGCCACAGCTCCAAACAATCAAGCACGAACGACAACGCCCGAAGATACCAGCGGACGATTTCAGATCAGCGGGTTCTTACTTAACTCCATCTCGACCAACACTTAGTTCTTCGAGTAATCTGAACAAAGAAATTATCATCTCCAACACTACAACAAAGATTACTCACAAACGGTCAAGCCAAACCCACTCTAAGCACGAAGAGAATCCGAGTTACACTCAACTAGACTATCCACCATAGCCTGGAGCTTGAAGGCTCAACTCGAAGAACTAAGGCCTCCAAGCCCTACCTGTGAAGTATATCCCCAATGGGCTCTCCCACCAACTCGCCCTAACGGCACTAAGGAATTGAGAAGTCCAATACACACACGCAAGGTGTCATCGGGTTCATATCTGTGCAAGCTACGCACAGGTTAAGACGGTTTGAGAAGAGACGGATTAGGGGATGTGTACTGAGAGAAATTGAGACGCAAGAAGGAGATTTGAAGATTTCAGTTACCTTTGAAGGAGAGTTGGACCGTTCGGGCCGTTCCGGAATCCAAGCTTGCTGTCGTTGGATCCATTGGGATCAGAACACCGAGTTCTACAGGAAATTGAAGACGATACCAAGTTTCATCGGGCGGTTTAGGAGTTCTGAGTGAAATTGGCACGCAGGGAAGCGCTTGCGTCAGGTTTTTCATCGCCTGCGATCTAAAATTGGGTTGTTCTTCGCGATCGGTGTGCCAAGCTCTTCGTTCTTGGTGCCTACGCGACCAAGGAGTCTTCATCTATGCATAGGAGAAGACAATACGTGGATTGGATTGTTGGTTTGGGTGAGGTGAGCGAGTTTGAGCCGCAGGGAGTCCATTTACGTCAGTTTTTTGCAACATGCGACCAAATTTCTTGCGTGGTTTTGCAAAGGGAACTCCAAACGACTTGTTTGGAGTCTCATTGGGTTCGTGATAGCTAGATCTATCTGCCAAGGAAGACGGATATCAGTTTAGACGATCCATTTGTGCGATGTGTGCGGTTTTAAGCCACAGGGAGGAGTTTTTGAAGGTTCGGTCACCTGCGACCGAAAATCGGCGATATCTCGGCTGTTGGGAGTCGGATCTGAAAGTTTCTTGGGTTAACGGAGTCAGCGGAGGAGACTCTATCGACATCTGAAGTCCGTTGGGCGAAAGAAGGAAGTCCACATATAAGCCTTTTTCGGTTTCTTCGCTACGGGTTTTGCTCTTTTGAGTTCGTTAGAGTTCTGGTTGGCTATATACAGCTTGTGGTAGCTAGCTTTAGCTAAGAACTTGTACATGGATGTGGTTTGGACTTGGGTTTGGATCGCGTGATACTGCCGTGGTGCTACTTGTTAGCCAAGGGAAATTTCTCTTGCTTTGAGCTACGCTTCGGTGTTTTTGGGTCAGGGTTGAGAATCAGGGGGTTTAAGGGCTTTGAAAGTAGGTTACAGACCGCTCTAGTCTGTTTTTCAGTTCTGTGCTCTTAGGAGAAAGAACCGGCAGTGTACATACATTTGGAGTTGGTATACATCGCAGCGTTCGTTTTCATGGTTGTTTTTCTCTGTCTTGTCTTTGTTTCAGCACACAACATCTCCACAGCCAGGAACCTCACGTTTTCCTCGACATCTTTCACGCAATATCCGACACGATACCGTCATCAAATCTGCAACCCAGCATTTCTGATTGTTATTGCGTTCATAAGCTTTCGTTAAAATGAAAACCGCCTTTTTGGGAACATAACAGTCCTGTTTTGCTTCTGTGTCATGCATTGTCCTCAAAGTTTCCGGAAGGAGTTCTCTAATTTGGGGTATTGACGTTTTTCTCCCTATTTCTGTCAACTTTCAACAACCACATTTTTGTTTCGAGCAGAGTACAAGAAAACACAAGAAAAGAGAGAAAAGGGGAATGAAGGAACGTCAGAAGCAGTAGTTGGAAAAGGACAAGGAAACGGATTCTTTGTGCTAGGACTGAATGGAAGATCCGTCGATGGGATGGGACATGGCACTGGATTTGGAGTTGAATTTGGATATTCGGAGGTCCATAAGGTCAAATTCCGAAGGGAAACGGTCATGAATGGCGTGCCATAGATAACCTAATGTGCAAATTGTACCTTAGGTTAAAATGGGATTGCATCATTACGCCGTGCAGTCTCGTTATCCGATTGGGCTATGTGATTACCGAAGTTCTTCTTGATCTACACAGCCGTGCCGCGTGTCGTGTCACAAAAGACCCAAGAGCTGCAGTACGCCAAATGGAAACAACCGCGTGGCTTGGATAACTTCACTCCTGCGGTGCAATCCCATTGTCCCAGTGCTCTTACGTGACGACGGCAGAACGGCGAAAGATGCGCGACGGGAGGTTTGGAAAGGTGGATTCACGTGGCTCCGTTTTGCGACTGACCGACTATGCAAGTAAGCGCAACTATCAGACTTCGGTTCAAAAATCTTCCTAGCCATGACTCATGAGAGTGTCATTTTGCGACTTCATGACGCCCGTACATCCACATGGCAAAACCAAGGATCTGAAATAGGGCGTCTCAAAGCTCGCTTGATTAGGCTTCTTGCAAGGACCCCGAATAGTTGCTGGAAGGGGAACGGGTGATAAGCGACCGACCAAAGAGGTACTCTGTTCGCCTCTTCCGGTAATTCTTGTGATGTCTGCCCCTAGTAAATTATTCGGTGTTCTAATCGAAATATAACTCTAATGTCAGTTCTTTTGAGCGAAACATTAATTATGATTTACTTTTTGATTTTGCAAACATCACATACCATTTGATTCTTTTCACGTATGAATTTAGTGAATAATTAATGAACAATCACTACAAGAAAACTTCCTGAAATTTTCATTTTATTTCACTATTCCGCTCACATTGATCTAAATAGGTTTTTGATTTTTATTTATTATAGAATTGTTTATTTAAAGAATGAAATGCCATGACACTACGGTTGTACTCTCAGCATGCTCATCTAGCATGCATATTTCACTCTCTTCCGAATTCGGAAGAGGAGAATATACATGTGGTTAATTTTTGTCGCTTGCTTCCAACCTCCCGGATATATATCGTGGGAAACGTATTCCAGTTTTCTCTCCTTATGAGTTATGTCTCGCATCCAAGTTGATTTAATATTTATAAATATTTTAATATATTATTAATTTTAGTATTAAAATTTATTTATAATTTAATTATTTTCTGATAATAGCAAAGAGATATTCATATTAAATGTATATTCATCTTCTTCATATACATGTCTTTTGATTTATGTACTTACTTTTCTTCTTAGAAGGTTTAGGTCATAAAATAAAGTTATTAAACGAGAATATTTTATTCGTGCAAACCAGACGTGGTTATACCAAGACAAAAATCACTTCACGTACTCTGTTTATGAGTTTGGTAATCATGTCTGATAAGGCTAACTGAGCTGAGTTATAGATGTTTAATTTCGGTAATTATATTTAGTAATCCATAATTTAGCACAATAAATTTAGAAAAATTTATCACTTTTCTCTTTTTGTCTAAAATGATTTAAAAAATCCAGTCGAGCGCCATTTGTCTTTCTGTATTTTCTCTCATCACTGTAACCGGACACCAACTAATACTAATCTCCAATCGACATTATGAATTTAACCGGACTTGTCATTGTTTCTCCTCTGCGAGAAGTTCATCTAGCATGCAAATTCAGTCGCTAACAATTTGTACTTCTCATTTCAATCCTTAATCCTTAGTTTTCATTTTGATCAGAACACTCTTTGAGACAAATAAATATGCATGCATGCAAGATAGACTTCTGGTAACTTCTGTTCGCCTGCTGTTATCAGGAAAATATATAAGTCTATATCATGCTGATAAGAAAAATTAAAATATTTTTATAAATATTAACTGTTAGAAAAACCTGGAAACTCGAGATGACTTGGACATAAACCATAAGGGGGGGTGCAGTCAGACATGCTTTCCAAAGTACATTTGCGGACTACTGATCACCACCCGATAATATTTTATAAAAAGTTTAATTTATTATCTAGCTCTTTTGGCGGAAAGGGTTAGGTAATAAATTAAGCTCGACCCTTGCATATTCACCTCCTCTTGATACAAAAATGTAATTTCAAACAAAATTTTTTTTGTATCAGGCTATTTTTCTCATAGACTAAATCAAAAAGTAAGACATTATGTATTTTGCAGAATAAAGAAAAACTATTTTTGTGAAACGAAAAAACATCATTTCTAAGAAAAAGAAAGAATCTATAGATATTTTTTTATTTAAATTAGAGGTTAGATGATTTACTTCACTAGCTTAACTTGACATTTTACACATGGAACAAGTTCTAGAAACAAATGATTCAAACATGACTCTTGCGGGTTGTTTTTTTCTATATATCCGCCTCCTGTTTCGAAAGTCATGACCCAACAGTGCCACCAATTTGCCGAAATTGCTGAACCCTCTTTTCCAGATTCTCGATCCGTGAAAATGGAAGATACCGACTAGCAAGGTTTTTGCAAACTCCGTGTGGCTCGAAAAGAATATGACCGACAAAGTGAATTTTAAAAAAATACTAATATTTTTGAATTTGATAAAAGTAAAAATTTAAAAAATTTAAAGAAAAAAATGAATTATAAAAAATATCTTCTTATTTCGTTGAAAATCATTTTCTATAAAGTCGTTTGTGCCCACCCCTCAGTGTTTATTCCCTTGTTTGTCCTTTCGTTCATAGACATGAACATTGTGGATAGTAGTAGTGAACAATTCACTACAAGACAAGTTCATGATGGGAGTTCATTTCTCACAGTTCTATCAATTCTTTTAACTGTAATTACATGAGTAGATTTTTGGATTACCAACTATAGAACTATTTATTTAAAGAGTAAATTCTAGATTTCCATTGGCGTCAGAAACTAAACTTTTTTCTTCTTTTCTTTTAACTATTTATCTCTCGAAGAAGCTAAGGGAAGTCCAAAACCTACGAGAGGCATATGGTAAGTTCCTTGGAAATGAGATATTAATATTCTAAACCATGATTAAATTAAGAGGCTTGGGAATAACGCACTGGAAGAACATGTAGATCTCTGAGCATCGATACATGTAGTATTCATTTTATAATATATGACCAAGCCCTTTCACAGAAAATGGCATATTACAAATAAACTTGATGCTTATTTGCTTCACCTCTCCAGCTTCAAATGGAGAGGTGAATATAAATAGGTTAATTTTTGGCTAAAAACCACCATCAAACAAAGGAACTAATATTTTCCTCATTATTGGCCTTAAACGAATAAAATTACTCTATAGGTGGATAAAATAATTGAAGGATAATATTATTATATCTACAGTCTATGTCAAAGAATCTCAAGAAATTCAATTGTGTTGTTTATTTTCACCGTATCAAAAGTAAAAAAGAGGAGGAAATATGAAATTTGGTCCCATGTTCCAGAAGGTCCCGCTTTGACATTCTCTCTCCTTTTTCCCGCTTATCAAATGCGGCACATCAATCAAAGTGTAACTAGAATCAAAGTTTGACGCATATGCCGGTTGGGATTTCATTCACCTGACTGTTTGGGATCTCATCGCTCGGTTTCTTGCGTACTGTAGTTGAGATTGTACTATGTAATGTTTACAAGCAAGACGATGATGCATGAGGAGGACAAAAATTAACAATTTGTTTTCTTATCCAAGTTTGAACTTTTTGCTCGAAAAAATTATTAAACTCGCGGTAGGACTATAAGTGTTTATGATAACTGTCACTTCAGTTTAGCACTTCGGCTAGGTTGGCTGAGTGTGGAGTGACTAATCCCGATAGGGCCGTTAGAGCGAGTTCTTGAGATGACCCACTAGGGGTGTACTTCGAAGGTTGGGCTTGGAGACCTTAGTTCTTCAAGTTGAGCCTTCAAGCTCTTGGCTATAGTGGATAGTCTTGGTGAGTGCAATCTGGAGTCTCTGCGAGCACAGAGTGGATTTGGCTCGACTTTAGTGATTGTTTAATACCGGTTGGCATGGTGGAGTGAGGACATACCGTTTATCGTATGATTTATGCGTATGCGCACGACATAACCTAGAAGAACTCATTTTCTAGTTCAGAAGAGTAGTATATGAAAACATATTTGGACCTAAATCAAATCTCTCCACTAACTCTACACTTTCTAATTCATTTCGTAACAAATTACTTAATTGATCGAGAAATTTGTACTAATTTGTTTTCTTAACGTAAGTAGTGTAATTCATTTATTAACAAACCACTAGTATTGATTGAAAATTTTGAAATGAATATTAAAAGGTTTGTGGGGACAAGAGAGATTAAGTTTCTCAACCTCAAGTACAAGGCGAGGAACTTTTATACCCTTACCGTTTTCTTAACATAAGTAGTGTAATTCATTTCTTAACAAACCACTTAGTATTGATTGAGAGATTCTGAAATGCAGTTTAAAAGGTTCATGGGGACAAAAGAGAATATTTTTGTTAGTCAGTCACTCCGGAAGTTATTTCATAACAAACAAACATTGAGGATGGCAAAATTCATTATGGCCTTATCCAGTTTCGAACTGGAAACCTTCAGTGTGTTAGACTGACGTGATGACAAACTACACCATAAGACCGGATGATAACTTCACCTACATATCAATTTTGAACAGTAATACATCTTGTAAGTATTGATCAACCGGTGAGAAAATAAAACAAAACTAAGTTGCACACATGTGAAATATCAAAATTCATACATATTACATCGAATGTCATTAAAACAATAAGTATGATTATAGACGTGTGGTGGCATAACAAACTATTGATCCATACTTAATCTACTTATGGAATAATGTTTCGAGTCTCTAATCAGTAACAAGATTGAAGTAAAAAATGTATCGTAAAGTCTATCATTGACGAAGAAGCTTCGATGAAGGAAGTGCATGATAAACACCTTCGACTACTAACAAGATATTGTGAGTATAGATACCGAGCCGGTCGCATACGGTACGTTTGGCAGTATTTGCCTTCCAAGAAGACGGATGTAAAGACCTGAGCGGACATGATTTTGTTTTCACGTGCCAGCAGGTTATTTTCGGTCATCCGTCACGTTAGTTTGGACTGAGAGATCTACGGCTGGAAACGAGCAGTCGGAAGTGTAGGTAGCAGACATGCAGGATGAACAAAAGGCAGTGACTTTATTGAAATATTATCATTTACTGCTAGTGGAGTAACTTATTCAGTTTGTTGTCTTAAGTTAAATCATTGTCGTTTCATAACAAAGGCTATATATATAATGAAATGTAAACTAAAAACATCTAAGGGAGTACTATCAACACTATTATTAATTTCTAACATCGACATGGACATGAAATCTGATTGAAATTCATACTTTTTGACGACTTTCATCGTGTTAAACAGTCAGCACGATGTAGGAATGATGTCGTAATTTATGTTTTAATGATTTCGGACTTATGTGATTAGACCATCTATGATCCGTCGGAAAGATGTCTTAATCATGTCTTACTACCATCTGAAAGATGCCAAACGGCCATTAAGACAAGATCCTTGTGACAAAACTGTCTAAAAACGCAGGTTTAGGTCTAGAGAGATCATACCGACATCATTCAAACAACAGTTTGACATACAATTTTATGTTAGAATATGCTTGATAATTGTGTACAACTCTGGCAGGTTTAGCGACGTTTACCTACAACATATTTACAACACTGATTAAGACTATTTTTAAGTCTCTTTGACGTACCACTCCCACATCATTTATGTCATAGTTCTGATGTTATTTTGGTATAAAACTCTAACAGTTTTGCTGACATTTTTCCTATTCTAAGAAATAAAATATTTGCCACATCTATTCTGACATTGCGACATATAACATTGATGCATTTTCTGATATGAATCAGACATGTTTGCGATAATTTGCTTAGGAGATAATTTAGAACAACTTTTCGACAACTGTCCAACATCCACTGGACTTTTCATTCATCTCACACTATTTGGACATTTTCCATTGCTTATAATCTGACATGTTCGCCACATGCAATTATATATCCTTGCCACACTAATTATCATTACGTTTTGATATGAATTCAGACGTTCTTCACACTCCAATCATATCGAGATTTGGGGTAAGAATGATGATACTCACTGAGTGAAAAAATTACATTACATCATCATATACAATCTAAAATTAAAAGATCAAACTCTCAAAACATACGAGAATTGGGTATCCATCCAAAGGGTTTGTGAGAACGTGCCATTGTTACCTTGGACTTCTCAAACTCGACATAAAGCTCCTAATGCAAAAGATGTATACATAGTTTCTACAATCTAAGTCTTTTCTGCTAGTCATTTCTACTACATGACATCCCAACATAAACAACATGGAAAGCTAGTGTTTTACAACCTTAACAATCACAACAAAATCATAATTTAGACACGAGGGGCATCTTAATTTGCTAGCGTTGTGATACATAGCAGTTACAGTTGTATGCGCACTTGTAAGTTCTTGCAACAGATGCAATCCACATTAGACACATCGTCTTGCTTGCAAGCTATACACAACACTCATTTCACTCACGGTCTAGTGCTTGACGTTCAACATGATTAAATGTCTGATCAAAAGTGTAATGAAATACTTCAGTTCTTGATCGAACGTGAGAAAAAATCATGCGACAGAAAGCGCTTCAATTTTTTAAATAGCAACACTTGCCTCTCGTCCTCAGTGACAACTTTGTTCAGTTTATGTTCAAAGAAGTCTAGCCAAGCTCCACATCAACATATTGCATAAACATGCTTCTAATCGCCAAAAAACTTTGTAGAAGGTAGCTCATGGAACTTCTTCAGGAATCGCTTATAGTTTGAACTTTGATGACTATCTGCCTTTGGTTTCTTGAGAAAAAGCTAAATTGTGAAACTGATGTTGCGCAGGAGCCCTTACTCTCTGAATATGCTACAAATCCTCATCAATCTTGATTTTTTCACCTAAATTTCTATAATCTATTGCATGCATAGAAATTACTTGGTGTTGAAAACTGTGAAGGATGTAGACATTCTAGAAAGAATCCAAGGTGTTAACTACTAATACATTGTATAGTAAAACATTATAATTTTCATTGATATATAAGACAGATGTATCATACAGCTCTGTGTTCAAGGCTCAGTTATATCTCGCTTAGCTCAGCAAATAAATGCTACATCCACCGAGAGACATTTAGCGGCTCTTAGAGAAAGACATACACATCTCTGAGATTTTTCATGACGATAATCACGTTGTCGATACAACTATCGATAAGTTGGTAAATATAACTTAATTGTTGGTTGACTATATTTATTTTATTTACTTCTATTTAATTTAAATTTTTTATTATTTTACTGAAAAATATATTATTTATACTTACAATTTGTCTTTGTGGTGCAAACACATGATTTGCAACCAAAAGGATCTTTTGCATAAATGCAAAGACATTGTGACCAAGTACAAAGTTGAATTGCAAGATGTATATATATCGGCTTGTGATCACGTGATCCAAGATGCTAGAAGTCGGAGGGAGCTAGCGCTATTTTTAGTTGCTCAACTCAAGATCCTTTGTTGAATGAATGCTCTTTTGATTTTGAGATCTAAGGTAGTCCTTGTGACAAGATTGCTAAACATCTTGTACTTCCACCTGATGACGATTGGGAGCCAGAACGCACTCGTGGGTTCAAGTACCTTGAGCTTGCTGCACACGACATTGGATACAAACTCAAGTCTTGGATATACACTTGCGCTCGTGGATGTAATGAAAGATTGTTTTTATAATCTATCATGTTGAAAGAGAAACCACGTCTCTCGTCCCTAAGTGGAATCGCAGTTACACCCATTATAATCTTCCGTGGCAGACCGGTATGCAGTGATAACAATTGCTCATAACTAGATTTGAACCTTTGACCTCTGCCTTTCCAGGCCAAGTCTTAAGAGTTCTATGCCATCCAAAAATCCATTACATGTTGTCCTATAGGCCTTTGTAAGTTTAATTGTCCTTCATTGCTTCTAGCCTTCATATCGTCACCACTATAGACCCATTCTTGCCAATACAAATTCCTACGGATACTTTGTCCTATAATATACGCCTGAGAACTTTAATATCCACAATCCAACCTCCCTATCACTTATTGTACAATTCTCTAGAATGCATTTTTAACTTAACTGCAAATGATAAGTTCTTCTCATCGTAGACTATTTTCATTACCAAGGTTTCTAAAAGATTTGATTTTAGCTGGACAATCTACAAGTGAAAAGGAACCTCTCGACGTAAGTGAATCTACATGTTCGATTGTTTCTTTGCATCTATCAGTGTAAGACAACTGTCACGTCAGTTTGGCACCTCGGCTAGGTTGACCGAGTGCGAAGTGGCGCATCCCGGTAGATTGGATTGTTGGTTTGGGTGAGGTGAGCAGGTTTGAGCCGCAGGGAGTCCATTTACGTCAGTTTTTTGTAACCTGCGACCAAATTTCTTGCGTGATTTTGCAAGGGGAACTCCAAACGACTTGTTTGGAGTCTCGTTGGGTTCGTGATAGCTAGATCTATCTGCCAGGGAAGACGGATATCAGTTTAGACGATCCGTTTGTGCGGTGTGTGCGGTTTTAAGCCGCAAGGAGGAGTTTTTGAAGGTTCGGTCACCTGCGACCGAAAATCAGCGATATCTCGGCTGTTGGGAGTCAGATCTGAAGGTTTCTTGGGTTAACGGAGTCAGCGGAGGAGACCTATCGACATCTGAAGTTCGTTCGACGAAAGGAGGAAGTCCATAGATAGGCCTTTTTCGATTTCTTCGCTACGGGTTTTGCTCTTTTGAGTTCGTTAGAGTTCTGGTTGGCTATATACAGCTTGTGGTAGCTAGCTTTAGCTAAGAACTTGTACATGGATGTGGTTTGGACTTGGGTTTGGATCGCGTGATACTGCCGTGGCTCTGCTTGTTAGCAAAGAGAAGTTTCTCTTGCTTTGAGCTACGCTTCGGTGTTTTTGGGTCAGGGTTGAGAATCAGGGATTGTTTTTAAGGGCTTTGAAGCAGGTTACAGACCGCTGTCGTATTGTACATAGGTCTATATAGTGAAAAGTATTGCAAAGAGAATATTTTTTTTCTTTCTATATTGTGTAAAGGAAGCTGCCCTGCCGCTTAACAAGCTAGGCAGGAGCTAAGCTGGGGCTATGCTTGACAAGCTGCCCCCTAGCTTGGGTTGGAATATCACCCCTAAAGGAGTCGAAAGACACCAGAATGCAAAGCTCGACGAGGAGAGCGACCTCATGCTTCTAGTTTTGACAGAAAGTGTTTTGAGCAATAGTTAGTACAAGTTTTAGGCTGTGAAATATGTGAAAGAGTGAAATCCGTCGATTCTGGTTCGTGACTCGAACTCAGAATCGGATAGCGTGAGCGTGTAGGTGTTCACAAATACTATAGTTTTGACTCCTTGTTCATTAAAAACGGAGTTGTATAGAGAAGTTAGTGTAGGGAAGGCTAGTAAAGATTTTACAGAAAGATTTCTTCAGGTAAACATATGTACAAAAGTTTTTACCTTCTTGAACGGAACCAAAGGCCATCCCAGTGATAGGGCGCCTGCCTAGGAGGGAAGTGGTCTCAGGATCAATCCCCCCTGGCCTCTGGTTCCTATTCCGGCATGTTGGCCTCCTGGAAGGGAGTCTATGTTGGATATGCAGCTACGTCCTGCATATCTAGGGGCGGGAGATCGGTATCTCCCTTAATCGTGGGCTTCCTGGCCTAAGCCTCCGCATGCCATCCTGAATATACTATGGGAGATACCTGGTGCGCATATGGGGGGGCTGTAAGCTACGTCCTGCATATCTAGGGGCGGGAGATCGGTATCTCCCTTAATCGTGGGCTTCCTGGCCTAAGCCTCCGCATGCCATCCTGAATATACTATGGGAGATACCTGGTGCGCATATGGGGGGGCTGTAAGCCCTGTGGGGCGGCCTCATAAGTGTTGGGGCTTCGGCCTACATTGGATGGCTTGTAGTATATTCAGGGTGGCATCAAGATGGCATCGAGGGCACGGGAAACATTTGCTGATTATTATGTACGCATAAGGACAGCAGAGGAACAGCTTTAGATGGGGCCTTAAAAATTAAAGCGAAAGATTACAGTGGAAGCGGAAGATTACAACGGAAAACGGAAGCGGAAAACTGGAGCGGAAGATTACCGCGGAAGCTTGAAGCAGAATATTACAGCGGAAGCGGAAAACTACAGCGGAAGCGGAAGATTACCGCGGAAGCTTGAAGCGGAAGATTACAGTGGAAGCGGAAGATTACAACAGAAGCTTGAAGCGGAAGATTACAGTGGAGGCGGAAGGAGGAGAATTAGAGTTTAAGAGGGGGGCAGCTTAGCTAAGGCCCTGCTTCTGAGAAGTGACTGCGCTTATAAGGACAGCAGGGGGGCAGCTTAAGCTGGGGCCTTAACTTTTAGGTAAAATACCTGCGGCGACTGGGGATCGGGGACAGTTTGCAAAGGAATGTTTTCTGAGAGAGTTGAAGCGGAACACGCAAGAGAAGCTAAGAAGCTGGGGAAAGATCAAATTGGGGACAAATTGAATTGGGAGACCATCGTAGGGAGAGGGGCAGGAGTTTTAAGCTTGGACGTTGTCCAATAGACTGTACGGAGGAGAAATTACTCTCAGGAGGCAGTTTTATTGAGAGTGATCGTTTGAAAATCTACGGAGGACTTTTGATCGACGCTGGATCAATTTTCTGAGAGTTTCAGTTGACGCAAGGAGAGGAAGAGAGAGAAATTTTTCTTTACTGAAGAAATTGATGATGTAGCTACGCTGAAATAAAGTTATTTGGATCTTGAGAGACCTATCTGTGTACCTAAGGTGTGCTGGAGTGCTTGTTTTGTAAACAGTGGGGATAAGAGGCTGTGGTTTGAGATTTCATCGTTGGCAGCAACCTATTTTCCTTTCTGGTCGTTTTTCTCTGATCGGTCACAGTCAGGAGGTCCGCCCTCCCCAAGAAAGACTCTCAACTCGACATCTGGTGCTTCCACTGAGAGCTGTTGGGGTGATTGATTTGGAGAATTGACTGAATTGAGAAGATGGATCACAGTGTTGCCGTACAAGGTGTAGCTGCTGGTCAAGGTGCTCCTGTTCAAGGGACTCCTGGTCAAGATGGAATTGGCTCTCAAGGAGGGCCTACAGTGGTTCCAACAGCAACAGCACAGCCTGCTGTAGACACGTCTCAGATTCTTCAGGCGTTGGCTGCCTTGATTCAGCAGCAGCCTGCAATTGGGGGAGCTGAGCAGAAGTCCACAAGAGCATTACAAGCAATTGTTGGCGGTGTGGACGATTTGATGGAAGAGATGTTACTAGGTACTTGCGGGAGTATGTGGGTGAGATGGAGTTGGTCAGGGCACCTGAAGTTGAGGTAATTCTAAGCTTTGAGTTGACTGTTGTCCCTGGACTGAGAGAGAAGGTGAGAAATTTACAGAGAAGACATCTAGGTGGGTGGACTTTGTTTGAGCGTGCATTGAGAGAAGAGTTTCTAGAAGAGGACTCTGAAAGAGTCACCAGAAGAACCCTTATGGATTGGATAGAGCGTCAGCCTGGACGTTCCATGGAATTGAATGAGATAATTCGGGAGTTTGAGAAGAGATACTCTCAGCTTTCTGGTCTAGAGAAGTTGACGCTGGATGCTAGGAAGACGGAGTTGTTCTTGGGGGCTCTGGATGAGTTCACAGCAGATAGGCTTTGTTTCATGTTGGCTGATCGAGGGACTGAAGGGGGAGTTACATCTGATTGGAGGAGAGTGGAAGAAGCAGTATCTACCCTTGCTAGGCAACGTCGTGGTAGGATGGTGTTACAGTTAGAAACCTTACCAGAGCAGCAGAGAGTAGCTCCTCAAGTTCATGTAGCTCCTCCTACAGTACCTCAGGCACCTATTGTGATTCCTCAAGCACCCATAGTGGTTCCCCAAGTGATTGCTCAAGCGCCTGCAGTACCTATCCCAGCACAGAGAGGACCTAGACAGCAACAGCGACCTGCTGAGAACCGAAATCAAAATAACTTGATAGAAGAACTCACTCAACAGCTGAGAGATTTGAGGGTTGAGATGGCAGACTTGAGGAGAGACCAAAGACCAGTTGCGCCAGGTGCTCGACCTGTAGGAGGAACCTTTACAAAGAGATGTATTTGGTGCGACAGCCTAGATCATCTCAGAGGAGACTGTCAAGACTTGGCGGTTGCCTTGCGAGAGGGCGTAGTCAACTATCAGAATAACAGGTTGTATTTAACCGCCACAGGGCAGCCTCTGAACACGTATTTTGGGAGAGGAGGAATGAGGAGTTCTCTTCCAGCACTTATTGGTGCGAATACTACAGCGATGACTGCGGGTTCTGCAGAGGCTGATGTATATACTAGGAGAGTTGAGGTACGCTGTCGCGCCATTTGGCGGCTACATGCTTGACTTCTACTCCGACGCTTAGGTTTGGTAGTTCTAGAAGTTAGCTCATATTACTTCTAGTCCTTTATGTATATGTTTGACACCTTTGCATACGGTGTTAACACTATTTTGAGTCCTAGTAGGCTGATAGTATGTTAGTTATCTTGTTCAAGCATTTGTGCGCTTGTGCAAGTGACTTCTTACTTGTCTATGATGTTCAATGTACATAACTTAGGGTTTCCATGCTGATAGGGGTTTGAGCTCATGGGTTGTACTTACTTGTCGCCCATGCACGCTTTCTAGCTAATTTAAGTTATTTTCCGGGGTTATGTGTCATTTTAGGTAGTTTAAGTTTTACGCTGGCACTCTAGGGGGCTTGACGTGGTAGCTTATGAGTGTAGATAAGTAACCAGGTAGTTTAAGGCACAAAAGGACAATCAAGTGGAGCTATGAACTCCCATTGGTCCATTTTTGTCTTTTGTAAAACTCTAAGTTTAGAAACAGAGCTCTAGAGGAGAGTTCGAGCAATTGGTGAGGTATCTTCGAAATCTGAGAACACAGGAAGAGAGAGCTCGTCGTGCCAAGCACTGTCAGTGAAATTTTTGCTCGATTTGGATCAATAAACAAGGAGTTATGCCCAATTGAAGTTCGGATTGTGCCAAAACTGCATCACTTTTGTTGATTTTAGGGTTTTCGGTGCCAATTGCAGCAGAATTGAGGAAATCACTTCAAAACTTCGTGGTTGCGTTCACTGTCAGGAGGGCTACGACTGTCCAAAAAGTTTCGTATCATTTGAGTAATTGAGTAATTCAGGGCGGCCGCTGAAGCAGAGGGGGTCTGAAAAGCTCTTAATCTAGAGCAGCGACTTTAGAGAAGGAGATCTGGAGTTCTACAAACATTCAGGAGTCCCAACTTCACAGGGATGTTCAGCATCCTGTAGACTTCAAATACTGTGAGAAGATTTGAAATTCATCGAGCCAATTCTCTGTTCTATGTCTGAATAGCTGTCTAGGTACCAGAAATTGCCATAATTCTCTTATTCAGAACTTTTCTGTTCATATCTCCGTGTCAGAATTTGATCTCAGGTTGAAACTTCGTCTGTGAGTTCAGTAGTACCTCATTTGCATGTAGGGGAAGTTTAGAGGTCTAAACCTTCATAGTTTTCCTCTCTTTGAGTGTCAAAGTTCACCGCTTAAGCCTATTACTACCAGTGAGACCTAAATTTCGCTTTTTGAGCATATCAGAGGATCCTACACTCCTGTGTGAGTGTTTATAGCTCCTGTTGTGACCTGAAAGCCAACCTCTTGAGTAAACAACCACAGCCAGAAGCCCGGCGCTTTCCTAGGTAGACGGATCACACTCCGACATACTCTCTTTTGGTGAACTCGACGTGAAGCACCTAGGGTGGGAGTTTTCTTGAGAGTGTTACAGGATCAGATATCATGGCCAACCAAGGATCATCAAGTGGAGGTGCTGCTGCTGCTCAGCAACCTGTTCAGTTGGATGCTGCTACGATGAAGATGTTCCAAGCTTTTTCCATGTTTATGCAGCAGCAGCAGAGCACAGAGAGGAAGGAGGTATTAGCAACCAAGGCGTTGCAATCTGTGGTGCATCAGATGGATCAGTTCAAGGGGACAGATATTTCCAAGTACGTGCGATACTATGCTAGGGAGATGGAGGTGAACAAGGTACCTGAGAAGGAGATGGTGGAGAACTTTGAACTTGCTGTTGTCCCTGAGATTCGTGGGCGTGTGAAGGAGCTCAAGCAGCAGCAAGGACAGAGTTGGGAGAGCTTTATGCGCGCTTTGAAGGAGGAGTACTACACTGAAGATTCAGAGAGGGTGACCAAGAGAACGTTCTTGGAGTGGGTGGTTAAGCCTAACAAAGGTTTGTCTGTAAATGAGTTGTTAAGGGAGTTTGATCGTCAATATGCTCAGCTTTCTAGGACAGAGAAGCTTACACTAGAGGTTGAGAAGACCGAGCTTTTCCTACAAGCAGCGGACGTGACTATTCAGGAGAAGCTTGAGCTGTTGCTGGAAGACAAGAGTGAGGAGAGAGGATTGAAGACTGACTGGAAGGAGGTTGAAGAGGCTGTTTCTTTGCTGGCCAAGAGACAGAGAAGAAGGGACAAGGTGGTGGTAAGTGAAGCAGCACCTCTGATAATTCCTGTCAAGCAGTTGCCTACTAAGCCTGCTTTGGTAATTGCTAGAGAGGAAGACTCACCGCTTGATGAGTTGATTAAGGGTATGAAGGAGCTTAAGCTTAAGCTCACTAGGTTAGAAGAGAAGGAGCAGAATGTACAGCCTGCTATGCAGAGACCTCAGATGAGAGAAGGCTTTGTTCATCGTTGTATATGGTGTGATAGCCTAGACCATGTAAGGAGAGATTGTGGGGAGTTTTCAGATGCATTGAGGAAGGATCTGATCTTCTTCAAAGATGGTAAGATCCATTTGAGAGAGACTGGGATGATGTTGGGAACCAACTTTGGCAAGGGTGGTATGAAGAGACTTGTGAATGAGATATCAGCATCACATGCTGTTTCTCTTGTGAATGCTGCTACCTGTGGAGTGAAAGTGGAGATGGAGAGAGAGAAAGGGACTACTGGGTTGTGGTCAGATGTAGTGCGGTCCGTAGCTAGAACAGAGCTAGACAAGGATGTGCTACGAAAGGTTGGCAACTCAATTAGAGAAACTACAGGATGGAATGACCCTGTGGATACTATGTCAGTGCATGCTTATGTTGCAAGAAGTCAGCATGAAGCTGTACTAGAAGAAAAACGCAGGAGGGAGGATGCAGGTGAGGCTTCTACAGCCAAACGACCTGCTACAAGGAGTGAAAGGGCTAGACCAGAGGCAAGGCAGGAGACAACACCTACTCGGGAAGAGACTATGGAGGATCTACCATCTACAACACCAAAGGAGAAGGGTAAGATGCCTGCATACAAACTTCAGTCTGATATTGAGATTGCTACAAACCTGAAGCAGGTGTTAGAGAATCGTATCTTGAATGGGAAGGTTGAGTTTACCTTGGGTGAGATTCTTGGGATAGCAAAGCGTGAGTTCCATGAGGTTATCATAGATATCATCAAGAGGAAACGTCAGATTTTGGGTGAAGCAGCTACGCTTAACGCTCTAGGGACCAAACTGTCGGAGGATGAGGAGGATGAGATTGCTGGTTACTGCTCTCAAGTATCAGAGGGAAGATCAGATCAGCACGTGAGGTTTGAAGATGAGGTAGAAGATTTAGCATCGCAGAAGAGCCATTATTCTCACAACCATTGGGCGAGAGCAACCACAGAGACCTTAGTGAAGCTGGGAGATCTAGAGGAACCTGTGGTGGCGTTGATTGATCATGGCTCAGAGATTAATCTGATGTCTAAGGAGCTGTACAAGCGTGGGAGGTAGCCCATAGACACCGATCATGGATGGCTTATCCGTGCTGCCAACAACCAGAGGGGAGAACTCTATGGTGCTTGTCCCAACATCAAGGTAACTGTGGGTGACATCAGTGATGTTCAAAATTTCTTTGTGCAAGACATGTCGACCTATCCTATCATTCTAGGGCAGCCTTACATTACTGCTGTTAGAATGGAGACACGAGTTATGGATGATGGTTCAGCCTATGCTAGGATACGTAGTAGAGACGGCAAAAGAGCTGTTCAGTTTTTGACCGTTGCTGCAGAACATGAGAGGAATCGTGATAGCTTGAGAGACCGTCCACTACCTAAGATTACTCAGGAGTTTAGAGAGTCTAGGGGTTTTGGCAGAGTACCATTGAAGAGCGAGACTTCAACAGTACAGTAGAGCTAGGATTCTCGCCTGATCCAGTAGAGCATGAGGCTTTATCCACTGGCTTCTTAGGATTGACGGCATGTGGGTCAGTGTGTTATAGGAAGGTTGAGAATCTGAAGAGGTTTGAGAGGCAACATGTGAAGTGTGTACAGCAGTCTTTGTGGGACATTGGAGAGTTAGCAGGAGATGAATATATATCTGGAGTGTTTGAAGAGCAGTATTTGGTAGATACTATAGGGGAGTTGAAATCTATAGTAGAAAGTTCTGTAGATGATGTAGATAGAGTGGTGAGAGTGAGCTCCAAGGAGCTTTATGATGTAATTGATAAGTTTATAGATCGGCAAGAGGTGTATGTGGAGACCAAGTACAAGTCAGTGGCAAAGAAAGTCAAACCAGTGGCTTTGCCTTTACCACTCGATTACAATCAGAAGATGGAGCAAGCTGCACGAGAGTCGACGCTCAGAGGACCGAGAAGAATTGAGCACCAGTTCACAGAAACAACACTGAAGGAGCTGAGGATTGGAGGTGATGGATTTCTTACCGAGCAAGAGAAGAAGAGCTTCAGGGAGATGCTATCTAGGCATGGTAAGGCGTTTGCATTTGAGTCACATGAAGTAGGATGTGTAGATCCAAGTGTAGTTGCACCTATGGTAATCTTTACTATACCGCATGTGCCTTGGAATCTACGTCCTATCCCTGTGCCTAGAGCTCATCTGCCAAAGCTGATAGACTTGCTCAATGAGAGGATTAGGATGGGTATCTTGGAACCGTCTATAGCTCCCTATTCTAGCAGATGGTTTACTGTTCCGAAGAAGAGTGGAGCTTTGAGATTCATTCAAGATATGCAGCCAGTTAACAAGGTAACTATCAGAAATATGGGTATAGGACCTATTGTAGACGAGTTTGCAGAGGCTTTTGCTGGTCGTGCTATCTATTCCATGGGAGACTTATATTCAGGTTATGACCAGTTTCAATTATCCTCTGAGAGTAGAGACTTGACTACAATAGGGACACCTTTGGGGTTACTAAGGATGTGCACCTTGCCGCAAGGTGCTACCAATTCTGTAGCACATATGATGAATGGCATGAACAAAGTTTTGAGGGACTTCATTCCTGAAAAAACTATGCCATTCCTTGATGATGTGCCGATCAAAGGGTGTGCTGAGGAGGAGAAGAATGAGGTAAAAGATCAGAGGGGGTGCCGTAAGTTTGTAGCAGATCACATAGCTGATTGTGATAAGATACTGAGTCGACTGGAAGAGGTTCATTTGACTTTATCAGGAGCCAAGTCTGTGTTTGGAGTACAAGAGGTGTTAATAGTGGGACATCTGTGTGGATCTTATGGTCGGAAACCTTGTCCAAACAAGGTTGATGCCATCCGAAGGATGAAGGAGACATGTGGATCGGTTACTGAGGTGAGAAGGTTTCTAGGAGCATGTGTGTTTTATCATATATGGATTCCACACTTTGCACATGTAGCAGATCCGTTGTACAAGCTGCTGAGGAAGGGGCAAAGATTTCAGTGGCAAGAGGAGCAAAGCGAGTCTATGAGGAAGTTGAAGGATCTTTTAGCTTCACCACCAACTCTACGGAAGGTAACATATGAGTTGGGCAGATCTGTTATCCTTACTGTTGATACTAGTCCTATTGGCATTGGATGGGCTGTAGGACAAGACGATGAGGATGGAAATAGATATGTGGTGCATTTTGGAGCTAAGGTGTTAAGTTCACGGCAGAGAGACTACCCTCAGGTCAAGAGAGAGCTATGGGGAGTAGTTACTGCGATGAAGAGTGATAAGGAATACTTGATAGGAGCACCTGTGGTTGTGGAGACAGATTGTTTACCTCTCTTGGGAATGATCACTAGCTGTACAACTCCAGATATTGCTATGTTGAGGTGGATAGCATATATCAAGTCCTTGAACCCAGAGTTTAGACATATTGCGGGGAAGGATAATCCTGTGGCAGATATGTTATCAAGGGCTAGGTATTACGATGAGAAAGAAATGATAGATGATCAAGAAGATGTGGGAACAGAGTTCTATTCTAGTGCTCTTGCTAGAAGAGATAGAAGCTGTTTTGCAGCCTCGTTGGAGTTTTTTGAGGAAACTATGTATGATGGCGAGTGGTTGGATCTTGGGCGCTATTTGAGTTCACTGGAAAGGCAAGAAGGCTGGTCTGATGCAGATTTCAAGAGGATCCGTAGGATAGCTTATGGTTACTTTTTACATGGAGGACATCTATGGAAGCGCCCTAAGCTACAAGGAGGTATACCGCAGCGGGTGGTATGTGACCTAGAATCGCAGCAGAAGCTGATCAAGGAGTTCCATGAGAGTTTATGGGTTGGTCATAGAGGAGTTTGGGCTACATTTGCCAAGATGAAGAAAAAGTATTGGTGGAAGGGTATGTATAAGGATGTAGTACAGTTTGTTTCATCTTGTATACCCTGCCAGATGTATTCCAACGTACGTCATCGTGATGGATTGCATCCTACTTATCCTTTAGCCATTCATTACAAATGGGTAGTTGATCTGGTAACTATGCCATTTGGACTTGGACAAATGAGGTATCTAGTCTTGGCTAGAGAAGATCTATCTAACCAAGTTGAAGGTCGTGCTCTGAGGACGAAGACCACTGCTAGTGTCTGCCGCTTTCTACTTGAAGATGTTATTTGTAGGTATGGGTGTGTGGGAAAGATCACTGCAGATAGAGGTGAGCTGGATGCACAAGAAGCAGTTGAATTCTTCAAGCGATTGGGAATCAAGTTGGCGTTAACCACTGCTTACAATCCTGAAGGGAATGGCAAGAGCGAAAGAGGTCATCCGCCAATCATCAAAGCTTTGGTCAAAGCTTGCAAGGGTAAGATCCGTGAATGGCCTAGACTGTTACCATTTGCTTTGTGGGCAGATCGTACAACTCATAGTACCGTTACAGGTTACATGCCAGCAGAGTTGATACTAGGGCAAAAACCTGTGATGCCGATTGAGGAGGTTGTGCCTACTTGGAATGTTTTGCCATGGGAAGATGGTAGAAGTACGGAGGATCTTCTTGCATTAAGGATCCAGCAGTTAGAACGAAGACCTGAGGATGTTGCCAAAGCTGTGGAAAGGTTAAAGACTGCTAGAGAGAGAAACAAAGGCAAATTTGATAGGACGCATAGATTACGACCCAAACCAGTTAAGGAAGGTGATTGGGTGTTAGTCTATGATAGTAGTCTTGATAATCAGCATAGCGCTATCAGAAAGTTTTCCAAGAGATGGTTCGGACCTTATGTGGTGTTAGAAGTTTATGATAATGCCACATACTCTTTGAGAGAGTTAGATGGTGCAGTGCTCAAGATACCAGTCGCAGGAAAGAGAATCAAACTCTTTAGAAGAAGAGGAGAGGACCAGAACATTGCAGAACTTACTGAGGATGAAGCTGAAGACTCAATGGAGGTTGAAGATGAATTTGAAGCTGGAGCTGAAGAGTCTTGATCTGGATTTGGCACATACCGGAGGATGTGCAAGTTCAGAGGGGGTGGATGTCGCGCCATTTGGCGGCTGCATGCTTGACTTCTACTCCGACGCTTAGGTTTGGTAGTTCTAGAAGTTAGCTCATATTACTTCTAGTCCTTTATGTATATGTTTGACACCTTTGCATACGGTGTTAACACTATTTTGAGTCCTAGTAGGCTGATAGTATGTTAGTTATCTTGTTCAAACATTTGTGCGCTTGTGCAAGTGACTTCTTACTTGTCTATAAGGTTCAATGTACATAACTTAGGGTTTCCATGCTGATAGGGGTTTGAGCTCATGGGTTGTACTTACTTGTCGCCCATGCACGCTTTCTAGCTAATTTAAGTTATTTTTCGGGGCTATGTGTCATTTTAGGTAGTTTAAGTTTTACGCTGGCACTCTAGGGGGCTTGACGTGGTAGCCTATGAGTGTAGATAAGTTACCAGGTAGTTTAAGGCACAAAAGGACAGTCAAGTGGAGCTATGAACTCCCATTGGTCCATTTTTGTCTTTTGTAAAACTCTAAGTTTAGAAACAGAGCTCTAGAGGAGAGTTCGAGCAATTGGGGAGGTATCTTCGAAATCAGAGAACACGGGAAGAGAGAGCTCGTCGTGCCAAGCACTATCAGTGAAATTTTTGCTCGATTTGGATCAATAAACAAGGAGTTATGCCCAATTGAAGTTCGGATTGTGCCAAAACTGCATCACTTTTGTTGATTTTAGGGTTTTCGGTGCCAATTGCAGCAGAATTGAGGAAATCACTTCAAAACTTCGTGGTTGCGTTCACTGTCAGGAGGGCTACGACTGTCCAAAAAGTTTCGTATCATTTGAGTAATTGAGTAATTCAGGGCGGCCGCTGAAGCAGAGGGGGTCTGAAAAGCTCTTAATCTAGAGCAGCGACTTTAGAGAAGGAGATCTGGAGTTCTACAAACATTCAGGAGTCCCAACTTCACAGGGATGTTCAGCATCCTGTAGACTTCAAATACTGTGAGAAGATTTGAAATTCATCGAGCCAATTCTCTGTTCTATGTCTGAATAGCTGTCTAGGTACCAGAAATTGCCATAATTCTCTTATTCAGAACTTTTCTGTTCATATCTCCGTGTCAGAATTTGATCTCAGGTTGAAACTTCGTCTGTGAGTTCAGTAGTACCTCATTTGCATGTAGGGGAAGTTTAGAGGTCTAAACCTTCATAGTTTTCCTCTCTTTGAGTGTCAAAGTTCACCGCTTAAGCCTATTACTACCAGTGAGACCTAAATTTCGCTTTTTGAGCATATCAGAGGATCCTACACTCCTGTGTGAGTGTTTATAGCTCCTGTTGTGACCTGAAAGCCAACCTCTTGAGTAAACAACCACAGCCAGAAGCCCGGCGCTTTCCTAGGTAGACGGATCACACTCCGACAACGCTCTAATCCAACCATGGTTGAGCAGGCTGTTGAGGTTCCAGTTGAAATGATGAAGAGAGGTGCTGAAAGCATTAGGAGAGCTACTGGATGGAGAGACCCAGTGGATGCAACTTCTATTCGAGCATTTTTAGAAGCGAGCAGTGAACAGGATGCCATGATGAAAGACAAAAGAAGACGAGACGCTTCTGATTTAGATGCAGGAGTACCAGAGGACAGTGACCGTCGGAGAGTTACGAGGAGGAGAGCAGCGGAACCATCACCATCTGTACCAGCTGGTAGATTTCCTGCTGCAGAGGATATACCTTCTACCTCTACAGCTCCACCACCTGGAGTAGATCCTATGGAAGGTGTACATGATTTACCACATGAGCCTACTGCTGCGGATAGAGTGCGGGGGAAAAGGTTTACAGCACAGGAAAAGGGGAAAGCTCCAGCTTACAAGTTAGCGGCAGACATCGAAACAACAACAGACTTGCGTGCTGTTCTGGAGCAACGCATTTTGGATGCTAGAGTTGAGTTTACTCTTCGTGAAGTGCTTGGTATCGCAAAGAGAGAGTTTCATGAGTTGATAATAGACATCATGAAGAGAAAGAGACAAGTATTGACTGAACAAGTAAGTAGTCAGATGGTTGGAGCAGTATATGCTATTGGTGTTGATCAGTTCGGGGATGATAAGTATGAGGCATGGGTTGCTGGTCCAGCTGTTATTGAGAACGAAGATGAAGAGTTTGAGGAGGATAGGTCAAGCGCGGACAGTGATTTCAAAGAAAAGCACTGGGCAAGAGCGACAACTGAGACGCAGGTTCGACTTGGGGGACTTTCTGAGTCAGTACCTGCACTTGTGGACCACGGGTCGGAGGTCAACATCATTTCCAAAGAGGTGTATGAGAAGGGGCAGTGGCCAATCGAAAGGAATCATGGTTGGGTGCTTCGAGCTGCAAATAACCAAAAGGGTGAGTTATACGAAGCCTGTCCCAATATGCGTGTAAGGATTGGAGATGTAGAGGTTGATCAGCATTTCTTTGTACAGTCGTCTGCCTCCTATCTTGTCATACTGGGCCAACCATACATCACCGCTGTTCGAATGGAGACAAAGGTGATGGACGATGGGTCTCATTATGCCAGAGTTCGGAGTCCTGATGACAAGTACTCAGTACAGTTTTTGACGGTTCGTTCAAGACATGAACGGAACCGACAAACCCTTAGAGATTCTCAGTCGAAGAGATGTAAGGGTTTTCACAGTCCACTCCTGTAGAGCGGGAAGACAGGGGTGTAGAACCTACTGTTGAGGTCCCGTCAGAGTTGGAAGCGAGGCATGTACATAGGTCTGGAGACAAGTGTGGTGTACAGAGTTGGCAGTCTGGATTGCTGATGTTTGAGACAGATGGGTGGAGTCGGTTTACAAGAGTTGAAGATATGAAGGAAAATACAAAAAGATGGATGGTGAAACATGTATCAGAGTTGTGGCGTGTAGGAGTTCTACCTGAAGACGAAGTGGTTTCTGGGTTGTTTGAAGAGTTTATGTCTGTACAGTCAGTTATTGGTTGGTTAGACAATGTGAGTAGATTGATGGAGGGAAAAAATAGTGTGGTGGTGATCCCTATCCACTCTCGATGCATATATGAGGAGATTGCTACATACCTGCAGTTCTTTCCTCATCTGATGCAGAATAGTGAAGGGAGAGAAGCAAGTTGTTGGTGTGCACTCCCTCAGGAAGCAGACGTCCATGCGAAGTACAAATCTGTACTGAAGAAGGTAAGACCGGTAGCAGCTCAACTACCTGCTAACTCCCAGCAGCAAGTACAGTTAGTGGAGACCGAACCTATATTGCGTGATCATAGACGAGTAGGGCACCAGTTTACTGAGAAGACACTGAAGGAGCTCCAGATAGGAGGGGGTGATTTCTTGACTGAGGTCGAAAAGACAGTGTTTGAACAGATGGTAGTAAAGCATGGTAAAGCATTCTCTTTTTCAGCTGAGGAGATAGGTTGTGTGGACCCAAAGGTTATAGCGCCTATGGTTATATTCACAATCCCTCATGTGCCTTGGGACCTGAAACCGATCCCAGTTCCTCGTGCTTTGTTGCCTAAACTCATCGAGTTGTTGAAGGAGAAGGTACAGATGGGGATACTTGAGCCGTCTATGGGGCCATATTCTAGCAGGTGGTTCACTGTACCCAAGAAGTCAGGAGCTTTGCGTTTTATTCAAGACTTACAGCCTGCGAATAACGTAACCATACGTAATGTTGGGACGGGTCCTGTGATTGAAGAGGTAGCACAAGCATTTGCAGGGAGAGCTATTTATTCGATAGGAGATCTATATTCTGGTTATGATCAGTTCCAGCTGGCTATAGAGAGTAGAGATTTAACTACTATGCGTACGCCCCTGGGATTGATGCGGATGTGTACTCTTCCACAAAGAGCGACGAACTCGGTGGCTCATATGCAGAATGCGATGCATAAGGTACTAAGGGAGTTTGTGCCTGATGTTACCATTCCATTTCTAGATGATATTCCTATAAAGGGTTGCGCGGTTGAAGACAAGGATGAAGCAGTACTTGCGAATGGATGTAGAAGGTTTGTTGCAGACCATATCAGGGATGTAGAACATATCTTGACTCGTCTGGAGGAGGTACATCTCACCCTGTCAGGAGCTAAGTCCAAGTTTGGTGTGTCTGAGATTTTAGTGGTTGGACATCTGTGTGGTGCTTTTGGAAGGCGACCAAACCTCGAGAAGGTTGAAGCTATAGCTAGGATGACAGACTGTAAGAACATCACGGAGGTTCGACGTTTTCTAAGTGCTTGTGTATTTTATCGCTTATCCATTCCTCATTATGCCCATGTTGCTGAGCCTTTGTATGCATTATTGAGGAAGGGTAAGAGGTTTGTATGGACCTCAGTCCATAGAGAAGCTATGAATAGGCTGAAGGAGGCTCTACAGTCTCCACCTGTTCTGAGAAAAGTAGACTATGGGTGTGGGAGACCTGTCACTATTACAGTAGATACTAGTCCAAAGGCGATTGGCTGGGCAATAGGTCAAGATGATGCGGATGGTACGCGGTTTACCTCTAGGTTTGGAGCTAGGATCTTGACAGACAGGCAACGAGATTATCCTCAGGTGAAGCGTGAATTGTGGGGAGCGGTGACAGCGATGAAGACAGACCGTGAGTTTCTGATTGGTGCTCATGTAGTTTTAGAGATTGATTGTCTACCTCTACTAGGCATGATATCCAACTGTAGCACGCCAGACATAGCGATGTTACGTTGGATTGCCTATATTAGAAGCTTGAATCCGGAGCTAAAGCATATAAAAGGAAAGGAGAATATGGTCGCAGATATGTTATCAAGAGCTCGATTTGTAGACAAGGATGTCATGATTTCAGAAGCTGAGGAAGAGGAGAGAAAGGATGCTCAGTGTCAAGTTAATCGACGGGCTACGAACTTGGAGCCGTTGATGTTTAGAGAGGAGCTTTACACAGGTAGACTTCGTGACATAGGGTATTATCTAAGCTTGTTGGAGAGGCAAGAGAGATGGAGCAAAGTAGAGTTCAGAGAGATAAGGAAACAAGCTTACAACTATCTTCTGCATGATGGGTATCTTTGGAGACGGTCACAGAGTAGAGATGGGATGTTCATACGAGTAGTGGACGATCTGCAGACTAAGCGGCAACTAATGAAAGAGTTCCATGATACCTTATGGGCCGGACATCGAGGGATTTGGGCTACCTACGTCAAGCTGAAGGAAAGGTATTGGTGGAAAGGTCTGTATCAGGATGTGGTGAACTACGTCAGTTCTTGCTTGCATTGCCAGTTCTACTCAAAGATGCGGTATAGGGACGGTCTCGTGCCAACTTATCCGCCTTGCATTCACTTTCAGTGGGTTCTCGACTTGATGGTGATGCCTCTGGGGTTATGGGGCATGCGATATTTGGTTCTGGCTCGTGAGGATCTCTCCAACTTTGTAGAAGGGCGAGCCTTGAGGACAAAGACCACAGAGGGGATATGTAAGTTTGTTCTTGAAGATATTATTTGTAGATATGGGTCTGTAGGAAGGCTACGGGCAGATAGGGGAGAATTACGTGGTACGGAAGCGAAAGAGTTTTTTGCTCGGTATGGTGTGAAGCTCAAGCTTACTACTGCGATGAATCCAGAGGGGATTGGCAAGAGCGAACGAGGACATCCATCAATAGTTCAGGCTTTGGTGAAGGCGTGTGATGGTAAGCATAGAGAGTGGCCTAGGTTACTCCCTTTTGCTTTATGGGCAGATAGAACAACTCATTGTTCTACTACAGGGTACATGCCTGTTGAGTTAATGTTAGGGCAGAAACTGATGATGCCAGCAGAAGAAGACTTTCCTACCTGGGCTACCTTGCCATGGGAAGATAATATAAACCGTATGCAACTTCTCTCACTACGAATTAGACAGCTAGAATGTAGGGAGGAGGATCTCGTCGAAGCGCAGCGACGGCTGAAGGCGGCTCGACTTGGGAACAAAGAGAGGTTTGATAAGACTCATAGACTTCGACCAAAACCGATACAAGTTGGAGATTGGGTGTTGGTATACGACAGCACATTGGAGAACCAACACTCTACAATTCGAAAGTTTTCGAGAAGGTGGTTTGACCCTTACCTTGTCTCTGATGTACATCAGAATGCTACTTATTCCTTGCAAGAGCTAGATAACACACCTTTAAGATTTCCAGTTGCAGGGAAACGAGTGAAGTTATTCAAGAAGAGAGGGGGGACTCTGGAGCTAGCTGAATTCTTAAGTTCAGAGTAGACAGGAGCGGATGAAGACCTTTCTGAGGCGGTCGAGGAGAGCGAAGACGATTTGGAGGACCAAGAGGGTCGATGACGGATTGGCACATACCAGAGGATGTGCAGGTTTGGAGGGGGTGGATGTCATATTGTACATAGGTCTATATAGTGAAAAGTATTGCAAAGAGAATTTTTTTTTTCTTTCTATATTGTGTAAAGGAAGCTGCCCTGCAGCTTAACAAGCTAGGCAGGAGCTAAGCTGGGGCTATGCTTGACAAGCTGCCCCCTAGCTTGGGTTGGAATATCACCCCTAAAGGAGTCGAAAGACACCAGAATGCAAAGCTCGACGAGGAGAGCGACCTCATGCTTCTAGTTTTGACAGAAAGTGTTTTGAGCAATAGTTAGTACGAGTTTTAGGCTGTGAAATATGTGAAAGAGGGAAATCCGTCGATTCTGGTTCGTGACTCGAACTCAGAATCGGATAGCGTGAGCGTGTAGGTGTTCACAAATACTATAGTTTTGACTCCTTGTTCATTAAAAACGGAGTTGTATAGAGAAGTTAGTGTAGGGAAGGCTAGTAAAGATTTTACAGAAAGATTTCTTAAGGTAAACATATGTACAAAAGTTTTTACCTTCTTGAACGGAACCAAAGGCCATCCCAGTGATAGGGCGCCTGCCTAGGAGGGAAGTGGTCTCAGGATCAATCCCCCCGGCCTCTAGTTCCTATTTCGGCATGTTGGCCTCCTGGAAGGGAGTCTATGTTGGATATGCAGCTACGTCCTGCATATCTAGGGGCGTGAGACCGGTATCTCTCTTAATCGTGGGCTTCCTGGCCTAAGCCTCCGCATGCCATCCTGAATATACTATGGGAGATACCTGGTGCGCATATGGGGGGGCTGTAAGCCCTGTGGGGTGACCTCATAAGTGTTGGGGCTTCGGCCTACATTGGATGGCTTGTAGTATATTCAGGGTGGCATCAAGATGGCATCGAGGGCACGGGGAACTTTTGCTGATTATTATGTACGCATAAGGACAGTAGAGGAACAGCTTTAGATGGGGCCTTAAAAATTAAAGCGAAAGATTACAGTGGAAGCGGAAGATTACAACGGAAAACGGAAGCGGAAAACTGGAGTGGAAGATTACCGCGGAAGCTTGAAGCGGAATATTACAGCGGAAGTGGAAAACTATAGCGGAAGCAGAAGATTGCCGCGGAAGCTTGAAGCGGAATATTACAGCGGAAGTGGAAAACTATAGCGGAAGCAGAAGATTGCCGCGGAAGCTTGAAGCGGAATATTACAGCGGAAGCGGAAAACTACAGCGGAAGCAGAAGATTACCGCGGAAGCTTGAGGCGGAATATTACAGCGGAAGCGGAAGATTACCACGGAAGCTTGAAGCGGAAGATTACAGCGGAAGTGGAAAACTACAGCGGAAGCAGAAGATTGCCGCGGAAGCTTGAAGCGGAATATTACAGCGGAAGTGGAAAACTATAGCGGAAGCAGAAGATTGCCGCGGAAGCTTGAAGCGGAATATTACAGCGGAAGCGGAAAACTACAGCGGAAGCAGAAGATTGCCGCGGAAGCTTGAAGCGGAAGATTACAGCGGAAGCGGAAAACTACAGCGGAAGCGGAAGATTACAGCGGAAGTGGAAAACTACAGCGGAAGCGGAAGATTACCGCGGAAGCTTGAAGCGGAATATTACAGCGGAAGCAGAAGATTACCGCGGAAGCTTGAAGCAGAATATTACAGCGGAAGCGGAAAACTACAGCGGAAGCGGAAGATTACCGCGGAAGCTTGAAGCGGAAGATTACAGTGGAAGCGGAAGATTACAACAGAAGCTTGAAGCGGAAGATTACAGTGGAGGCGGAAGGAGGAGAATTAGAGTTTAAGAGGGGGGCAGCTTAGCTAAGGCCCTGCTTCTGAGAAGTGACTGCGCTTATAAGGACAGCAGGGGGGCAGCTTAAGCTGGGGCCTTAACTTTTAGGTAAAATACCTGCGGCGACTGGGGATCGGGGACAGTTTGCAAAGGAATGTTTTCTGAGAGAGTTGAAGCGGAACACGCAAGAGAAGCTAAGAAGCTGGGGAAAGATCAAATTGGGGACAGATTGAATTAGGAGACCATCGTAGGGAGAGGGGCAGGAGTTTTAAGCTTGGACGTTGTCCAATAGACTGTACGGAGGAGAAATTACTCTCAGGAGGCAGTTTTATTGAGAGTGATCGTTTGAAAATCTACGGAGGACTTTTGATCGACGCTGGATCAATTTTCTGAGAGTTTCAGTTGACGCAAGGAGAGAAAGAGAGAGAAATTTTTCTTTACTGAAGAAATTGATGATGTAGCTACGCTGAAATAAAGTTATTTGGATCTTGAGAGACCTATCTGTGTACCTAAGGTGTGCTGGAGTGCTTGTTTTGTAAACAGTGGGGATAAGAGGCTGTGGTTTGAGATTTCATCGTTGGCAGCAACCTATTTTCCTTTCTGGTCGTTTTTCTCTGATCGGTCACAGTCAGGAGGTCCGCCCTCCCCAAGAAAGACTCTCAACTCGACACCGCTGTGGTCTGTTTTTCAGTTCTGTGCTCTTAGGAGAAAGAACCGGCAGTATACATACATTTGGAGTTGGTATACATCACAACGTTCGTTTTCGTGGTTGTTTTTTTTGTCTTGTCTCTGTTTCAGCACACAACATCTCCACAGCCAGGAACCTCACGTTTTCCTGGACATCTTTCACGCAATATCCGACTCGATACGATGGTGAACTCGACGTGAAGGTCTGGGGTGGAGATTTCTTCTGTGTGTGAACTTTGAAGAAGAGATTGGCAGTCATGAGTGGGAATGAGAAAGGTGATGGAGATGGAGCTAGTGGTTCAAGTGGGTTGTCGAAGGTGCAGTTGGATCCGGCGACTGCATCGATGTTCCAAGCTTTCACTATGTTCTTACGGCAGCAACAGTCTGATGAGCGGAAGGAAGCTTTGGCAACAAAGGCATTAAAAACGGTGGTCAGCCGGATTGACCAGTTTGATGAGAGAGATGTCTCAAGATATCTGAGGCATTATGTGAAGGAGATGGAGCTGAACCGGGTCTCAGAAGATGAGATGATTGAGACGTTTGAGCTAGAAGCAACTCCAGAGATTAGAGATCATGTTAAAATGCTAACGAAGCATTTTAACAAGGATTGGGAGACTTTTGCTCGTGCCTTGATGGATGAGTACTTCTTGGAGGACTCTAATCGAATCACCAAGAAGTCATTCTTGGAGTGGGTTGAGCAACCAAGGAAGGGTTTACAAGCTACTGAGTTGCTCAGAGAGTTTGAGAAGCAGTTTTCACTGCTGACCAAGATGGAGAAGTTGACGTTGCAGTCCAACAAGACAGAGCTATTTCTTCGGGCTGCAGATGAGAAGTTGCAGGAGAAGCTAGAGGTACTTCTGGAAGACCGGGAGGAGGACGATAGATTGACCAGCAGCTGGAAGAAGGTTGAGGAAGCTGTTGGTCTGCTTACCAAGAGGGAGCTGTAACGACTTATGTTACACATAGGAAGTTTGTCTATTAGTAAGGTGTTTAGTTCTAACTAAGTGTTGAGAATGTTTATTTGCTGCCAAAGTACTTTTAGGAGGTATCAAGTTAGTCATGACTAGCTAAAAGTTAGTTATGGTTAAACTTAGCTGTACTTTTGGCAGAATTCAGATATTTGCTAAAGAGTGAGCACTACTATCTTGTCATCTTGTCTAAAAGGTAGAAAGGAGGTGGAAAGTATCTCTTATCTCCTTTTTGACTTGATATTAGTGGTTGGATTAAAGATGTGGACTTTGTGGGCATTAAAAACAAGAAGAGATTCCACATGTTTCCTTTTTAGTGGGTCCTAGTGTAGAGGGGGGTGGAAATTCGAGATTCCTTGAGAATATTCCAGAATCCTTCTAGAAGTTGTTGACTTTGAAGGAATAAGCCCATGTGATCAATGCTTTTACCTTAAGTAATATCTTAGTAAAACCCGGTAAAAGTAGTTACGGCTGAGTTACCGGGGGTACCAAAGTAAAAACCTAGAATGTATAAATAGAGGAGTAGAGAAGAGCTCCTCATCCTTGTTTTCACATTGTCGTAATGACAACTTGAGTAATATAGAGAGTGTGGGATATTTTTAGCATGTGAGAACTTGAGAGACGTCGTTAGAATGAAGGATTTTAGTTGATGTGTTTAAGGAGATTTTTAGTTGATAAGTTTATGGGTGTATGAATGAGTGAACTCAGCATTTTCCCTTCAAGTTCATGGTGTGCTTCCATCAAAGCCATCAGAGGTGACCCTTGAGTGAGAGACAGGCCCGACATGTTGCAGATTCGTGGATGACGATCGTGGAGGTTGAGAGATCGGGGGGGGGGGGGGGGTAGTTGATCGATAGGACCGCGGAGGGTTTACAGAGCGGAGACGAGAGAAGGTTCATGTTAAGAGACTGGCGCCAACACCTACAATTGTAACACCTATTCTTGTAGTCCGACCAGTTGTTCATGTTGCTAGACAGGTAGTACCAGTTGCTCTAGTTGTTCCAGTTGTTCAGGCACCTATGGTATCTCCGAAGAAGGATGATTCAAACCTTGAGGAGATTTTGCGTGGAATGCGAGATCTGCAGATTAAGCTCACAAGATTGGAAGAGAAGGGATCTACAAGCGGAGCAAGATCGGTTGAGAAGCAAGGCTGGATCCAGCGGTGTATCTGGTGCGATGGTACTGATCATCCGCGTAGAGATTGCAAGGAGTTCACTGATATTCTGCAGCAAGGAGTGATCTTCTGGAAGGATGGGAATGTAGCGTTGTCCTGTTGTGGGACCAATTAATATGTAAATTACCCGTATAAGTACGTTTTGCACACAGTTGTAGAAGTTGTGGTGTAATGGGATCTAAAACATTGCTCTTATGAGCTTAGAATGCTCTATTATCTGCTGGGGGTCTCCATGGGGCAGAAAAGGACAAGGTTGAGTCCTTTAACTTCCCATTGGTCCATCCAAAAGTGAAGATAACTTGTCATCTACCTAAGTGTGCGCTCTGGGAGGTTCGGGGGGACTTTGACGAGGGATTTTGGAGATCAGAGGGCATGGGCGGAGAGCTCTCGACGGGAGGAGCAATCTGACCACAAATTTCACTCGATTTGGAGGTCCAGGGCATACGTTATGACGATTTGAAGTTCATAGAGTGATGAGAGTACAAGAGTTTCTCTTCCGATTGTAAGATTAAGGGGTTTGAGTGATTGAACCGTCAGATTGAGACCAGATTTCATGAGCTTGTAGTCTGTCAGCTGCTGAAGCTCTGACCACAAATTTCACCACCGGATGTTTTGCGGATTGAGCGCAATGGCGATTTGAAGGCGACGGGGTGCAGAAAGCTGTCAATCTGAAGCAGCGAGTTTGCAGATTTATGGAGGACGATCAGAACGGTCAAATCGGCTCAAATTTCCTGTGTAGTGAGTTTACCTTCTGAATTGATAGCACAGGAAGTTGGAGTGGAAGTGGACGGTTCATTTAGTCGAAGAAGCTTCTGTCCTGAATCTGAGATTGGAAGTGCGTGTTAGTTTCTGTGGACTGTGGGAGGAGATCTAGCCGTCAGATCTTCCTGAAATTTGACCTGCAAGTAGAGATTTTAGTATCCTACCTACGTGGCAAGTTTGAGAGGAGACTGAGCTGTAGATCTGTACTTATCATGTGTGAAAGTTTGCTGGTTTTTCTGCCGAGTTGTATCGGCAACGATATCTACTCTAGGTCTCGAGTTGTTAGCGACAGCTGGCTGAAAAGTATCCAGTGCGACATTTGTATTGCTTTGGGGAGTATTCTAGGCGTAGATATGACTTTAGCGACCTACGTTGTATCCACGTCATGTGGTTGTTAGGTTCGCACTCAACGTGGCAAAGTGCGATCCTTGACCTGTAGAGTCGACTACCTGTCTAGCCTAGTCTCCGGTTTTTGAGACACGTTACGGTGCATGCATTAGAACCTTTCACCCAGAAGACCCACACGTGGATGAGTATGACGGCACCAAACATGCGATGTGCATGTGTGCCACCTCATCGGTCCGTGAGGCTTGGGTTGCTTGGTTAGGGAGCTTGCACCTATCCTTGTTTTGTGTTCGAAACTTTTAAGCAAAGGGGAGTGACCTGTGTGGGGGCATTCGACCTGGGAAAAAAATCCAAGAGATTGTTCGTGGAGAGATCGTGGTGATCCTATGAGATTGAATCAGAGTTTTATGGATCGATATACCTTTGTAGTTGGAGTGCACAAGTTGTGAGAGATGGACGAAGGACTCTACTTACCGCCCAGATTCCCTTTTCGAAACCCTTTCTCGATTAAACTGATGTATATGGAACGAGTTCACTTTCAACAGTTTCTGATAGGATCCTTCGGGCATAACTTTACCGCGCAAGTCATGCTCTCGCCTGTCCCTGTGATCTTATCTGTTGTCACTTACGGTCAAGAACGGGATCTCATCGTCTTTATCCTCATCTAATGAAGGATGGATCTAAATCAGCTCCCTCCTGTAAACTTTAACACCCAGTGCGAGATAAGACACATCTGTCGACCCAAAGCCATGTACAAAGCCCTAGTAGTGAGAAACTTCGAAGAGGAATACTACCGAGAGATCATGTCATCACATATCCCGTTTGTCGTGCCCATGATCATCCAACGTTTTCGTGTAGTTATCTTGACCCTTTACTGAGAGAAAGAAAGTGCTTAGTTATCGAGGAAGTTAGAGAGAAATCTATGAGATACTAGTCGCTCTGCTGTGCATCGATCGCTAACCACAGCCAGAAGGTACGCCCTTGCTCAAAGGAAAGGCTCTCGCTACGACAGCGTTTTGAAGGATACTGGTGCACTTCTTCAGACCAACTTTGGTGGAGGAGGGATGAAGAAGTTGGTTGAGGACCACCTATCAGCGCAAGCAGTTGCAATCGTGGAAGCTGGAACTTATGGCACAAGGGTTGAGGATCAAGCTGAGAGAAGTTTCAAGAAGCAGGTTGAGCCAAGTGGATTGCGGTCATCTGCCATCTCCATGAAAGAGAAAAGGAAGATGACACGTGAGACGTTGCTGAGAACAGCTGCTACGATCCGGAAGGATACTGGATGGGAGGATCCGATAGAAGCTCTATCGGTGCATGCTTACATCGCCAAGAACCAACACGAAGCGTTGTTGGAAGAGAAGAGAAGACGAGATTCAGAGGACGCAGGGGAAGGAACTTCTTCCAAGTGACAGACTCGAGGGAAGAAGGTTCATCAAGAGCTTCAGGATGCAAGAGCTCAAGATCTACCGATGGATGATGCTCCTTCTCCATCGAAGGAAAGAGTGAAGGATTCTCAGAATGAGAAGGGTAAGCCGGCTGCATACAAACTAAAGTCGGACATCGAAGCTTCAACAGACTTGAAGGGAGTCTTGGAAGATCGCATTCTGAATACGAAGGTGGAGTTTACCTTGAGAGAAGTGTTGGGCATTGCTAAGCGTGAGTTTCATGATGTCATCATCGATGTGATCAAACGGAAGCGACAGATTACGAGTGAGACTGGTTTATCGCATGCCTTGGATACTAAGATGTTTGTGGATGAGGAGAGAGAGAGCTTGCAAAGTGCAGTGTTTATTCTTCAGAGGAGGAAAGAGATCGAAGACGCAAGGTACATTTTGAGGATGAAGAGGAGGATGGGAAGCAGAGCTCAAGTCATTACAGCCACAGTCACTGGGCTCGAGCTACAACGGAGACGTTGGTGAGAATCGGAGACTTGGATGAGCCGGTGGTTGCTCTGATCGATCATGGATCAAAAATCAACATCATGTCGAAGGAGCTGTACAAGAGGAAGAAGTGGCCGATCGACACAGAGCATGGGTGGGTCATAAGAGCAACCAACAACACAAGAGGAGACTTGTATGGAGCTTTTCCAAACATCATAGTGTGCGTAGGTGATGTTGCTATCGAGCAAAACTTCTTTGTTCAGGAAGCAACATCATACCCGCTCATTCTTGGTCAACCTTTCATCATAGCAACTCGGATGGAGACAGAGGTACTGGACGACAGATCTGCTTATGCTAGGATCCGAAGTCAAGAAGGGACGAGAGCGATACAATTCTTAACTGTACCGTCCAACCACGAGCGCAATCGAGATCGTCTGAGAGAGAAACCACTTCCAAGGGTGAGTGAAGAATTCAAGGATTTTTGTTGAGTATCACTATAGAGCGAGATTATGGTGGTGCACAAGAGAAGGTACTCTCGCTTGATGAAGATAGTATCTTTTGTACAGGGTTTGTTGGGTTTTCAGAGTGTGGGGTTGCTATTTACAGGAAGGTAGAACAGTTGAGGAGAAAAGAACAAAAACATTTGCGTGATGTTGAGTTGATGTTGAAAGAGTTGGGTGAGCTAGAAGGAGATGAATGGATTTTTGGTGTTTATGAAGAGGATGGGTTGGAAGATCCTTTGCGAGAGATCATGTCTATTGGATGGGAGGATATGGATAAGGTCGTGTAGATTCATTCAAGAGAGATCCATTCGGTGATTGAATCATTCCGTGCACCGGAGGTTCGAGTTGAGACAAGATACAAGACAGTGGATAAGAAGATAAAGCCAGTTGCTGGTCCTTTGCTGGAAGACACTAACCAACAAATGGATCGAGCTTCAAGGGAGAAGAGTTTGAGATATCCTGCAATGATAGGACACAAGTTCACAGAGAAGACCCTTGAAGAGCTGAAGATTGGATCTGATGGGTCTCTTTCTACCAGAAGAGAGGATGTGCTTCAAGCATATGCTTTCACAATATGGGAAAGCATTTGCTTTTGAGCCTGGGTGTGTAGACCCGTACGTTGTTACCCTAGGCCGGTGGTTCTTACTGTGGATACAAGTCCAGTTGCAATTGGATGGGCAGTCGGTCAGGATAATGAGGATGGAGACAAGTTTGCGGTTAGGTTCGGAGCGAAGGTGTTAAGTGTTCGACAACGTGCTTACCCGCAAGTGAAGAGAGAACTGTGGGGTATTGTTTCAGCTATGAAAACTGAGAAAGAGTATTTGATTGGAGCAGTAGTGGTGGTTGAAATTGATTGCTTGCCGTTGTTAGGGATGATCATGAATTGTTCAACTCCTGATATTGCGGTGTTACGATGGATCGCATATATCAAGTCGTTAAACCCAAATCTAGACATATCGCAGGGAAGGAGAATCTAATGGCGGATATGTTATCTCGGGTTCGATATGATCGGGAGGATGAGATGGTAGAAGACATTGACGACGTGGTACAGAGTTCTATTCGATTGCACAGACATGAAGGAAAGATGAGTTGTTTATTGAAGGGTTGTATGATGGTGAATTGCTTGATATCGGGAGGTACCTTAGTACGATGGTTAAGCAGACAGGTTGGACGGATGAGAGGTTTCGAAGAGTTCGAAGGAAGGCCTACAACTTCATGTTGCATGATGAATTTCTTTGGAAGCGACCGAAGCAGAAAGATGAGGTACCGTTACAGGTGATTTGCAACAAGGAAGATCAGCAGAAGTTGCTCAAGGCGTTCCATGAGAGTCTTTGGGATGGACATCAAGGGATTTGGGCCACTTTTACAAAGATGAAAGAGCGGTATTGGTGGAAAAACATGTACAGGGATGTTGTATCTTTTATGGACTCTTGTTTGACATGTCAGATGTATTCGAACATCCGACATCGTGACGGATTACACCCGACTTATCTGTTGGCAATCCACTTCAAGTGGGTGGTAGACTTGGTGATTATGCCGGTTGGATTGTGGCAGATGAGATACTTGGTACTTGCTAGAGAAGATCTTTCAAATCAAGTCGAGGATAGGGCGCTTCGGACAAAGACAACTAAAGGGGTATGTAGATTCTCTTGGAAGAAGTTGTTTGTCGATATGGATGTGTGGGAAAGATCACTGCAGATCGAGGAGAGTTAGATGCACATGAGGCTCGTGAATTCTTTGCAAGGTGTGGGGTGAGGTGTCATTGACAACTGCATACAACCCCGAAGGGAATGCCAAGAGTGAACGCAGTCATCCCTCCATTGTGAAGGCATGCAACGGGAAGGTGCGGGAGTGGCCTCGACTCTTACCATTTGCATTATGAGCAGATCGAACGACGCACAGCTTGGTGACAAGTTACATGCCAGTGGAACTTATCACAGGTCAAAAACCTATCATGCCGATTGAAGAACATGTTCTGACATGGAGTGTGTTACCTTGGGAAGACAATCTGACTAGGGAAGAGCTTCTTGCTATTCGAATTAGGCAGTTAGAGAGAAGACCAGAGGATATCCAAACTACTTTGGATAGGTTACGAGAAGCACGGTTGAAGAACAAGGGCAGATTTGATCAGCGACATCGTTTGAGACCTAGGGAAATCAAGGAAGGTGATTGGGTGTTAGTCTATGACAATAGTCTAGATAACCAGCATAGTGCACTTCGGAAGTTTTCCAGGCGATGGTTTGGTCCGTATGTGGTGAAGAAGGTTCATGACAACGCAACTTACGTTCTACAAGAGTTGGACGAAACGAGCTTGAAGGTGCCAGTGCAGGTAAACGCGTGAAGATTTTCAAAAAGAGAGATGAAGAGGTCGACCTAGCAGATATCTTGACAGAGTTTCAGTTTGAGGATGAGGATTATGAAGAAGACCTAGCAGATGAGGTTGGTTACAATGGGAAATAGGGCGATATGACGAAGTGTGTGCCGGTCCACTCCTTGGTTGGTATCTCTGGTGCATACCGGAGGATGCACAGGTTTGGAGGGGGTGGATGTCGTGTCGTGGACCGGCTCCTACTTGAAATTCAAACTTCGATGCTTGTCGCTCCAAAGACACTCATGGGAAGACAAGCTAGGCCCTAGCTTACGATTTTTTGGCACAATTTTGGATCTCCACTTTCATCGCATCAGTGGATACAGCTCCTTGTCACCACTCCATAGGCACTTCGTCTACTTCGTTTGGACGCATAGTGAGAAGTTACAAGACTCGAAAGATGGAGAAAGCAAGCTAAGCCTCAGCTTATGGACTTTTGGCACCAGTTCGGATCTTCGCTTTTATCGCATCAGTTCATAGAGCTCCTTGTCAGCATTCCATAGGCACTTTGTCTATTTCGTTTGGACGCCTAGTGGAGAAGTTACAGGACTCAAAAAATGGAGAAAATAAGCTAAGCCTCAGCTTATGGGCTTTTGGCACAACTTCGGATCTTCACTTTTATCACATAGATGGGTAGAGCTCGTTGTCAGCTTTCCATGGGCATCTTGTTTACTTCGTTTGGACATCTAGTGAAGAAGTTATGCGATTCGAAAGAAGGTAAAATCAAACTACACCCTAATGACTTGCTGACTGGGTATTTGAGGCTTCAGGCGTTGTATCAAAGACGCAAGGGGCTTGCTTTATTTATTATTGAGAGAACTTCGTACGTACAGAGACTGTACAAGGAGGCTGCTTAAGGAGCTTGCTTGTTCATGCAACTTGTCAATGGACGTTTTGGAGAATTGAGAAGTCCAATAAACGTGCGCAAGGTGTCTCGGGTTCAGATCTGTGCAGGCTACGCACAGGTTAAGACGGTTTGAGAAGAGACAGATCAGGAGATGTGTACTGAGAGAATTTGAGACGTAAGAAGGAGATTTGAAGATTTCAGTTACCTTTGAAGGAGAGTTGGACCGTTCGGGCCGTTTCAGAGTCCAAACTTGCTGTCGTTGGATCCATCGGGATCAGAACACCGAGTTCTACAGGAAATTGAAGACAATACCAAGTTTCATCGGGCGGTTTAGGAGTTCTGAGTGAAATTGGCTCGCAGGGAAGCGCTTGCGTCAAGTTTTTCATCGCCTGCGACTTAAAATTGGGTTGTTCTTCGTGATCGGTGTGCCAAGCTCTCGTTCTTGGTGCCTACGCGACCAAGGAGTCTTCATCTACGCATAGGAGAAGACAATACGTGGATTGGATTGTTGGTTTGGGTGAGGTGAGCGAGTTTGAGCAGCAGGGAGTCCATTTACGTCAATTTTTTGCAACATGCGATCAAATTTCTTGCGTGGTTTTGCAAGGAGAACTCCAAACGACTTGTTTGGAGTCTCGTTGGGTTCGTGATAGCTAGATCTATCTGCCAGGGAAGACGGATATCAGTTTAGACGATCCGTTTGTGCGGTGTGTGCGGTTTTAAGCCGCGAGGAGGAGTTTTTGAAGGTTCAGTCACCTGCGACCGAAAATCGGCGATATCTCGGCTGTTGGGAGTCGGATCTGAAGGTTTCTTGGGTTAATGGAGTCAGCGGAGGAGACCTATCGACATCTGAAGTTTGTTCGACGAAATGAGGAAGTCCACAGAGAGGCCTTTTTCGATTTCTTCGCTACGGGTTTTGCTCTTTTGAGTTCGTTAGAGTTCTGGTTGGCTATATACAGCTTGTGGTAGCTAGCTTTAGCTAAGAACTTGTACATGGATGTGGTTTGGACTTGGGTTTGGATCGCGTGATACTGCCGTGGTGCTGCTTGTTAGCAAAGGGAAGTTTCTCTTGCTTTGAGCTACGCTTCGGTGTTTTTGGGTCAGGGTTGAGAATCAGGGGTTGTTTTTAAGGGCTTTGAAGCAGGTTACAGACCGCTCTGGTCTGTTTTTCAGTTCTGTGCTCTTAGGAGAAAGAACCGGCAGTGTACATACATTTGGAGTTGATATATATCGCAGCAGAAGTCATTCTTGGAGTGGGTTGAGCAATCAAGGAAGGGTTTACAAGCTACTGAGTTGCTTAGAGAGTTCCAGAAGCAGTTTTCACGGCAGACCAGGATGGAGAAGTTGACGTTGCAGTTCAACAAGACAAAGCTATTTCTTTGGGCTGCAGATGAGAAGTTGTAGGAGAAGGCACTCTCGCTTGATGGAGATAGTGCTTTTTGTACAGGGTTTGTTGAGTTTTAAGAGTGTGAGGTTGCTATTTACAGGAAGGTAGAAGAGCTGAGGAGAAAAGAACAAAAACATTTGCGTGATGTTGAGTTGATGTTGAAAGAGTTGGGTGAGCTAGAAGGAGATGAATGGATTTCTGGTGTTTATGAAGAGGATGGGTTGGAAGATCCTTTGCGAGAGATCATGTCTGTTGGATGGGAGGATATGGATAAGGTCGTGTAGATTCATTCAAGGGAGGTCCATTCGGTGATCGAATCATTCCGTGCACCGGAGGTTAGAGTTGAGACAAGATACAAGACAATGGATAAGAAGATAAAGTCAGTTGCTGGTCCTTTGCCGGAAGACACTAACCAACAAATGGATCGAGCTTCAAGGGAGAAGAGTTTGAGAGATCCTGCAATGATAGGACACAAGTTCACAGAGAAGACCCTTGAAGAGCTGAAGATTGGATCTGATGGGTCTCTTCTATCAGAAGAGAAGATGTGCTTCAAGGAGATGCTTTCACGACATGAGAAAGCATTTACTTTTGAGCCACATGAGATTGGATGTGTAGACCCGTACGTTGTTACCCCGATGGTTATCTTCACGGTACAGCATGTGTCATGGAACTTGAGATCAATTCCAGTACCGCGGGCTCACTTGCCCAAACTAGTGGAGTTGCTGAAGGAGAAGATGCAGATGAAGATCTTGGAGCCGTCGTTTGCACCGTATTCGAGCAGATGGTTTACAGTACCTAAGAAGAATGGGTCGCTGCGGTTCATCCAAGACATGCAACCGGTGAACGCAGTAACAAATCAGAAATGCTGGGGCAAAGGTCAAAGGTTCAAATCTAGTTATGAGCAATTGTTATCACTGCATACCGGTCTACCACGGAAGATTATAATGGGTATAATTGCGGTTCCACTTAGGGACGAGAGACGTGGTTTCTGTTTCAACATGATAGATTATAAAAACAATCTTTCGCTACATCCACGAGCGCAAGTGTATATCCAAGACTTGAGTTTGTATCCAATGTCTGTGCAGCAAGCTCAAGGTATTTGAACCCACGAGTGTGTTCTGGCTCCCAATCGTCATCAGGTGGAAGTACAAGATGCTTAGCAATCTTGTCACAAGCACTACCTTAGATCTCAAAATCAAAAGAGCATTCATTCGACAAAGGACCTTGAGTTGAGCAACTAAAAACAACGCTAGCTCCCTCTGACTTCTAGCATCTTGGATCACGTGACCACAAGCTGATATACGTACATCTTGCAATTCAACTTTGTACTTGGTCACAATGCCTTTGCATTTATGCAAAAGATCATTTTGGTTGCAAATTATGTGTTTGCACGACAAAGATAAATTGTAAATATAAATAATATATTTTTCAGTAAAATAATAAAAAATTTAAATTAAATAGAAGTAAATAAAATAAATATAGTCAAATAAATCAACCAACAATTAAGTTATAGTTGTCAACTTATCGATAGTTGTATCGACAACGTGATTATCGTCATGGAAAATCTCAAAGATGTGTATGTCTTTCTCTAAGAGCCGCTAAATGCCTCTCTCGATGGATGTAGTCTTTATTTGCTGAGCGAGATATAACTGAGCCCTGAACACAAAGCTGCATGATACATCTGTCTTATATATCAATGAAAGTTATAATGTTTTACTATACAATGTATTAGTAGTTAACACCTTGGATTCTTTCTAGAATGTCTACATCCTTCACAGTTTTCAACACCAAGTAATTTCTATGCATGCAATAGATTATAGAAATTTAGGCGAAAACATCAAGAGTGATGAGGATTTGTAGCATATTGAGTGAGTAAGGGCTCCTGCGCAACATCAGTTTTGCGATGTAGCTTTTTCTCAAGAAACCAAAGGCAGATAGTCATCAAAGTTCAAACTATAAGCGATTCCTGAAGAAGTTCCATGAGCTACCTTCTACAAGTTTTTTGGCGATTAGAAGCATGTCTACACAATATGTTGATGTGGAGCATGGCTAGACTTCTTTGCGCATAAACTGAACAAACTTGTCACTGAGGACGAGAGACAAGTGTTGCTGTTTCAAAAATTCAAGCGCTTTCTGTCGCATGAATTTTTCTCACATTCGATCAAGAACTGAAGTATTTCATTACACTTTTGATCAAACATTTAATCGTGTTGAACGTCAAGCACTAGATGGTGTGTCTAATGTGGATTGCATCTGTTGCAAGAACTTAGAAGTGCGCATACAACTGTAACTGCTATGTATCACAACGATAGCGAATTGCCCCTCGTGTCTGAATTATGATTTTGTTGTGATTGTTAAAGTTTGTAAAGTACTAGCTTTCCATGTTGTTTATGTTGGGATGTCATGTAGTAGAAATGACTAACAGAAAGACTTAGATTGTAGAAATTATGTATACATCTGTTGCATTAGGAGCTTCATGTCGAGTTTGAAAAGTCCGAGGTAACAATGGCATGTTCTCACAAACCCTTTGGATGGATACCCAATTCTCGTATGTTTTTGGAAGTTTGATCTTTTAATTTTAGATTGTATATGATGATGTAATGTAATTTTCTCACTCAGTGAGTATCATCATTCTTACCCCAAATCTTGATATGATTGGAGTGTGAAGAACGTCTGAATCCATATCAAAACGTAATGACAATTAGTGTGGCAAGGATATATGATTGCATGTGGTGAACATGTCAGATTCTAAGCAATGGAAAATATCCAAATAGTGTGAGATGAATGAAAAGTCCAGTGGATATTGGACAGTTGTCGAAATGTTGTTCTAAATTATGTCCTAAGCAAATTATCGCAAACATGTCTGATTCATATCAGAAAATGCATCAATGTTATATGTTGCAATGTCAGAATAGATGTGGCAAATATTTTATTGCTTAGAACAGGACAAATGTCAGAAAAATGTTAGAGATTTATATCAAAATAACATCAAAACTATGACATAAGTTATGTGGGAGTGGTACGTCAAAGAAACTTAAAAAAAAGTCTTAATCAGTGTTGTAAATATGTTGTGGGTAAACGTCGCTAAACGTGCCAGAGTTGTACACAATTATCAAGCATATTCTAACATAAAATCGTATGTCAAATTGTTGTTTGAATGATGTCGGTATGATCTCTCTAGACCTAAACTTGCGTTTCTAGACAGTTTTGTCACAAGGATCTTGTCTTAATGGACGCTCGGCATCTTTCAGATGGTAGTAAGACATGATTAAGACATCTTTCCGACGGATCATAGATGGTCTAATCACATAAGTCCGAAATCATTAAAACACAAATTACGACATCATTCCTACATCGTGTTGACTGTTTAACACGATGAAAGTCCTCAAAAAATATGAATTTCAATCAGATTTCATGTCCATGTCGATGTTAGAAATTAATAATAGTGTTGATAGTACTCCCTTAGATGTTTTTAGTTTACATTTCATTATATATATATAGCCTTTGTTATGAAACGACAATGATTTAACTTAAGACAACAAACTGAATAAGTTACTCCACTAGCAGTAAATGATAATATTTCAATAAAGTCACTGCCTTTTGTTCATCCTGCATGTCTGCTACCTACACTTCCGACTGCTCGTTTCCAGCCGTAGATCTCTCTTATGCCAAGGGTTTGTGCAGTCCAAACTAACGTGACGGATGACCGAAAATAACCTGCTGGCACGCGAAAACAAAATCATGTCCGCTCAGGTCTTTACATCCGTCTTCTTGGAAGGCAAATACTCCCAAACGTACCGTATGCGACCGGCTCGGTATCTATACTCACAATATCTTGTTAGTAGTCGAAGGTGTTTATCATGCACTTCCTTCATCGAAGCTTCTTCGTCAATGATAGACTTTACGATCCATTTTTTACTTCAATCTTGTTACTGATTAGAGACTCGAAACATTATTCCATAAGTAGATTAAGTATGGATGGATAGTTTGTTATGCCACCACACGTCTATAATCATACTTATTGTAATGACATTCGATGTAATATGTATGAATTTTGATATTTCACATGTGTGCAACTTAGTTTTGTTTTATTTTCTCACCGGTTGATCAATACTTGCAAGATATGTGATTAAAACCTATATGTAGGTGAAGTTACCATCCGGTCTTATGGTGTAGTTGGTCATCACGTCAGTCTAACACACTGAAGGTCTCCAGTTCAAAACTGGATAAAGCCATAATGAGTTTTGCCATCCTGAATGTTTGTTTGTTATGAAATAACTTCCGGAGTTACTTGACTTGACAAAAATATTCTCTTTTGTCCCCATGAACCTTTTAAACTGCATTTCAGAATCTCTCAATCAATACTAAGTGGTTTGTTAAGAAATGAATTAATTACACTACTTATGTTAAGAAAACGGTAAGGGTATAAAAGTTCCTCGCCTTGTACTTGAGTTAGAGAAAATTAATCTCTCTTGTCCCCACAAACCTTTTAATATTCATTTCAAAATTTCTCGATTAATACTAGTGGTTTCTTAATAAATGAATTACACTACTTACGTTAAGAAAACAAATTAGTACAAATTTCTCAATCAATTAAGTAATTTGTTACGAAATGAATTAGAAAGTGTAGAGTTAGTGGAGAGATTTGATTTAGGTCCAAACATGTTTTCATTTACTACTCTTCTGAAATAGCAAAATGAGTTCTTCTAGGTTATATCGTGCGCATACACATAAACCGTATGATAAATGATGTGTATTCATTCCATAATATCAACGGGCACTAAAAAATCGCTAAAGTCGAGTCAAATCCACTCTGTGCTCGCAGAGACTCCAGATTGCACTCACAAAAACTATCCACCATAGCCAAGAGCTTGAAGGCTCAACTTGAAGAACTAAGGTCTCCAAGTCCAACCTACGAAGTATACCCCGAGTGGATTATCTCAAGAACTCGCCCTAACGACACTAACGACCTTATCGGGATTAGCCACTCCGCACTCGGTCAACCTAGCCGGTGTCCTAAACTGACGTGACAGTTATATAAGCACTTATAATCCTATCGGGAGTTTAATAACTTTTTCGAGCAAAAAGTTCAAACTTGGATAAGACAATAAATTGTTCATTTTTGTCCTCCTCATGCCTCATCGTCCTATTTGTAAACACTACATACTACAATCTCAACTACACTACGCAAGAAACCGAGCGATGAGGTCCCAAACAGTAAGGTGAATGAAACCCCAACCGGCAGATGGAGTTTCGACCGGTTGAGATTCATATGCGTCAAACTTTGATTCTCGTCACACTTTGATTGATGTGCCGCATTTGATAAGCGGGTGCATAATATATCCCCATTACCCACATTGTTTTTCCCAAAATAATTTGAAATGATCGTCTTATTTTCAAAATATTTTGGACTTCAAAGAATCTTTAAAAGAAGCAGGCTTTTCTAAGGGCTTGGTGTAAAGCCTGAGGACGAAGGAAAGACAAAGTCTATACCCAAAGTCTATACCAAATTCGTCAAAAAGATGGAGAACTTATTTTCAGTTGAAAAATTTTCCGTGCACTATCATGGAACAGGGACTGTCTGACAAAAAAGGGAAAAAACACTGACGAATAAACACTGAGGAGGTGGGCACAAACGACTTTATCAAAAAATTGATTTTCAACGAAATAAGAAGATATTTTTAAAAAATTCAAATTTGTCTTAAAATTTTTTAAGTTTTTGACTTCTATCAAATTCAATAATTTTAATAAAAAGTATTAGTATTTTTTAAAAAATCACTATGTCGGTCATATTCTTTTCAGAATGGGCCACACGGAGTTTGCAAAAACTTTGCTAGTCGAAATCCTCCATTTTCACGGATCGAGAATCTGGAAAAGAGATTTCAGCAATTTGGCAAATTGGTGGCACGGGTGGGTCATGACTTTCGAAACAGGAGGCGGATATATAGAAAAAAGCAACCCGCAAGAGTCATGTTTGAATCATTTGCTACTAGAATTTGTTCCATGTGTAAAATGTGAAGTTAAGCTAGTGAAGTAAATCATCGAACTTATAATTTAAATAAAAAACGTTTATAGATTCTTCTATTTTTTTAGGAATGATGATTTTTTGTTTCACAAAAATAGTTTTCTTTATTCTGCGAAATACATAATGTCTTACTCTTTGATTTAATCTATGAGAAAAATAGCCTGACACAAAAAGATTTTATTTTTTTTGAAATTACATTCTTGTATCAGGAGGAGGTGAATATGCAAGGGTCGAGCTTAATTTATTACCTAACCCTTTCTGCCAAAAGAGCTAGATAATAGATTAAACTTTTTATAAAATATTACCGGGTGGTGATCAGTAGTCCGCAAATGTACTTTGGAAAGCATGTCTGACTGCACTCCCCTTATGGTTTATGTCCAAGTCATCTCGAGTTTCCAGGTTTTGCTAACAGTTAATATTTATAAAATATTTTAATTTTTTTTATCAGCATGGTATAGACTTATATAATTTCCAGGCGAACAGAAGTTACCAGAAGTCTATCTTGCATGCATATTTATTTGTCTCAAAGAGTGTTCTGATCAAAATGAAAACTAAGGATTAAGGATTGAAATGAGAAGTACAAATTGTTAGCGACTGAATTTGCATGCTAGATGAACTTCTCGCAGAGGAGAAAGAATGACAAGTCTGGTTAAATTCATAATGTCGATTGGAGATTAGTATTAGTTGGTGTCCGGTTACAGTGATGAGAGAAAATACAGACAGACAAATGGCGCTCCACTGGATTTCTTAAATCATTTTAGACAAAAAGAGAAAAGTGATAAATTTTTCTAAATTTATTGTGCTAAATTATGGATTACTAAATATAATTACCGAAATTAAACATCTATAACTCAACTCAGTTAGCCTTATCAGACATAATTACCAAACTCATAAACAGAGTACGTGAAGTGATTTTTTGTCTTGGTATAAACACGTCTGGTTTCCACGAATAAAATATTCTCGTTTAATAACTTTAATTTATGACTTAAACTTTCTAAGAAGAAAAGTAAGTACATAAATTAAAAGACATGTATATGAAGAAGATGAATATACATTTAATATGAATATCTCTTTGCTATTATCAGAAAATACTTAAATATTAAATGAATTTCAATAATAAAAGTAATAAATATTAAAATAATTATAAATATTAAATCAACTTGGATGCGAGACATAACTCATAAGGAGAGAAAACTGGAATACGTTTCCAACTATATATATCCGAGACGCTGGAAGCAAACGACAAAAATTAAACCACATGTATATTTTCCTTTTCCGAACTCGGAAGAGAGTGAAATATGCATGCTAGATGAGCATGCAGAGAGTACAACCGTAGTGTCATGGCATTCATTCTTTAAATAAATAATTCTATATTAAATAAAAATCAAAAACCTATTTAGATCAATGTGAGCGGAATAGTGAAATAAAATGAAAATTTCAAGAAGTTTTCTTGTAGTGATTGTTCATTATATTATTCACTAAATTCATACGTGAAAAGAATCAAATGGTATGTGATGTTTGCAAAATCAAAAAGTAAATCATAATTAATGTTTCGCTCAAAAGAACTGACATTAGAGTTATATTTCGATTAGAACACCGAATAATTTACTAGGGGCAGACATCACAAGAATTACCGGAAGAGGCGAACAGAGTACCTCTTTGGTCGGTCGCTTATCACCCGTTCCCCTTCCAGCAACTATTCGGGGTCCTTGCAAGAAGCCTAATCAAGCGAGCTTTGAGACGCCCTATTTCAGATCCTCGGTTTTGCCATGTGGATGTACGGGCGTCACGAAGTCGCAAAATGACACTCTCATGAGTCATGGCTAGGAAGATTTTTGAACCGAAGTCTGATAGTTGCGCTACTTGCATAGTCGGTCAGTCGCTAAAGGGAGCCACGTGAATCCACCTTTCCAAACCTCCCGTCGCGCATCTTTCGCCGTTCTGCCGTCGTCACGTAAGAGCACTGGGACAATGGGATTGCACCGCAGGAGTGAAGTTATCCAAGCCGCGCGGTTGTTTCCTTTTGGCGTACTACAGCTCCTGGGATCTTTTGTGACACGACACGCGGCACGGCTGTGTAGACCAGGAAGAACTTCCGTAATCACATAGCCCAATCGGATAACGAGACTGCACGGCGCAATGACGCAATCCCATTTTAACCTAAGGTACAATTTGCACATTAGGTTATCTATGGCACGCCATTCATGACCGTTTCCCTTCGGAATTTGACCTTATGGACCTCCGAATCTCCAAATTCAAATCCAAATCCAGTGCCATGTCCCATCCCATCGACGGATCTTCCATTCAGTCCTATCACATACAATCCGTTTCCTTGTCCTTTTCCAACTACTCCTTCTGACGTTCCTTCATTCCCCTTTTCTCTCTTTTCTTGTGCTTTCTTGTACTCTGCTCGAAACAAAAATGCGGTTGTTGAAAGTTGACACAAATGGGGAGAAAAACGTCAATACCCGAAATCAGAGAACTCGTTCCGGAAACTTTGAGGACAATGCACGACACAGAAGCAAAACAGGACTGTTATGTTCCCAAAAAGGCGGTTTTCATTTTAACGAACGCTTCTGAACCAAATCTTCGTACGGTGCGGACAGTATCGTGAGGACGGCCAGGAAAGGACAGATGCAGATGCAGGTTCGGGACAGTTTGAGACTGGTACAAGTAGCATGGGCAATTAGTCGGTTAACTACTTTTTTCAACGCGCGTAACTTTTCCAACCAGTGAATTACTTAGAAACACTATTTTACATTAACTGGTTAACTTATCGGTTATCCAGTTGATTTGGGTTTCTGCATTCCGTGGGGTGTAGACCCTTTCAATACATAAGTTTGTACGCTTTGCATTTTGGTGTCCTTCAGTTTTTGTGTTTACTTGCTTGGCCATTGCACGTTATTTTGTCTTTTGTATAGATTCCAACGACTTTTGTGCTCTAGTCCGAGGACTTGTGGTAATGGTTAGAAAAGGTCTCCAATTCTTCGCTATATATGCTTCGTAATTTACCACCCAGTTAACCGGTTACTAAAGGTATTTTTTAACCGTTTGAAGCCATACCAACCGACCGACCAGACCTAAAACTGTACAAGCGAAACAGCAAGTGCGTTCGAACCGGTCCGGGAAGCTGCCAACTTGATAAAGGAAGCTCGAGCAGCGCATGTTTCGCTGCCAATCCAGCCACTTCCTGGCTGCTGCCAAGTGCGGGCATCAGAGTTACCAGCCGCATGAGCAGGCCACGAGTGGACAGGCCTGAACCGCAGGCTCCGCCGGCTCATGTCCAGAACATGGCCAGTCAGGAATTCTTGTGCAGAGAGAAAGGCATTCGAATAAGATATGGCCTACAGCGAACCCTCAGCTGTTCCCAACGGGTGTCAGATATAACCTCCGTATAACGTACTGCCCGTGTCTGAATACCTGCCTCGCCTCAACGGTTCCCAACGCAGCAATTTGCTTGATCACACCCCCAGTAGGTTCCTTGAGATTGATCACATCCTCTTACGATGTATGGCTTGATCACACCCCTGGTATGAGGTATAATCTCCGTATAACGTACTCCACTGTCCGAATACTAGCGAGTCGTACATATCTCAGAAATTTGCCGAAGATTGTTTTGAACGGACTCTACTCAAGACGTGTGTGTGTTGTGTGAAGTATTGAGGCCACGTGTGATGTGAGTTAGATATACTACGTCTAAGAAGGTCACGGAAGGTCTTAATATCTTGTCTTGTTATCACCTTTCGGACAATATACTTTAAATTTTATTTATAAAAAAATAAAAACCAAAAAAAAAAAAAAAAAAAAGACGTGTGTGTGTTAAAACAGAAAATAGCCATAAAAAATGAAGATTGTAAGTTAACACGAACTACGTTGAACGTTTTTATACTATCAGACTTATAATGTTACATTAATCTAATATGCATGCAACCCTAGGTTTCGGCAGAATTTTACAAGACGACAAGCGTGGTTAACGGACAGTTAATTCTCAACATTCATTCGTCTTTGACACTGTTGAATTGTGGTCGGTACATTGGAGATTTCTAACAAGTTTTATTTCTGGAGTCATTGATACAGACGGAAACGAGTCACGATGGCTAGGACTATTCTGCATGCAACATGAACTTTCTGTTAACTCTTTTTCTTCTTTTGTTAACAATGAATTATATAAGTGTTAAATAAAAAATATATAGTAAGTAGATATAAAAATTAAAAAATTTCATAAATATTATTTGTTAGTCCATACCTGCAAACACGGGGAGAGCAGGAAAGAAACCATAAGTCTTGTCTGGATGGTCGCGCTTCAGGAGATACAAAAGCGGGGACTGTACTCAAGAAACTTTAATAATAATCAGGAATTTAATTTAGTACCTAACCCTTCCGGCCGGAAGGGTTAGGTACTAAATTAAATGGCATGCCCCCTCTTCCGAACTCGGAAGAGGGTGAATATACATGCTTAAGCACATGTGACGAGTAAAAGTGTATTTGGTTTCGATAAAGGTCTTTCAAGACAGAGATTGTGCGCTAAAGAATGTCCAAGTCTTTTTGCATATAGGCTCTTTCAAGTCAATCTTCCGAAATTTACTTAACTCTATCTTTAATACGTTTTCCGGACTTACCAACCCCTCTATTTAACTTTGTGTTACTTGACTCCACCCATGATTAGCTACAGCAGGTTCAGAAAGTCAAAATGTCACATCTTCAGAATGCAAGACGTGTCTATTACCCGTTTAGAATGTATTTGCATGAGAATTTTAGTTTAAAATTATTTTGTAATAAATAATCATTTCGATTTATTTATTTATTTATTTTAATATAATTTATTTACATAAAAATAGTAAAAGAGGTGGAATCAAGTCCTACAAACCCGTAATAGAGATGGGGTCAAGTAAATTTCTTTACATATATTACAACGTAACCTTGTTCCTCACTGAACGCACTGTACACATACTATGGTCATAGTACCATCGTAGAATATTTGTAGAATCGTCTAATATCATAGACGTTTTAGAAATTTACTTGATCATACCCCCAATAGGTTCCGTTCGCTTGATCATACCCCTGACTGGCTATTGCTTGTCAAACCAGTCACTTTGTGATGTTTATTCAGATGTGAGACTGCCAATATTAGAGGAATGAGAATATAGATCTCTAATGCATCCTTAATGTCAAATATTTTGAATTACAATGATATTTAGTCGAGGTTGAAAGTACTAAAATGATGAAACAAAAGATAAATGACGGGTTCCACTGTCAGGGGTATGATCAAGCAACCAAACGTTAAGAGGGGTATGATCAAACTCACGGAACGTACGGGGGTATGATCAAGCAAATTTCTGAGAATATTACACTGCCAATTATACGGACACCTCCCAATCTGCAGCAGCCTTTGTGTCTGTCGGTTCCTCAACTGGTGATCAACTGTTACATCGTACTGTTGTTACAAACAGTGCGTCCGATGCACTGCAGACAAACTGATGCACTGTGGAAGTGCATCAGTTTTCCGTCATTCTCCATTAGATGTGAGTAACACTGGTTACTGTTACATATCGGTGCATGCACTGTATCTTGATAGTCTAACCAGCAAGATCCCAAGACAACGAATGCAATTTTAGACAAGGAACACGAGAGAAAAATGTATCATCCAAATGAAACTCTAGATCTACTCTCTCACCTCTATGTTATCATGAACGGTTGTAGAATCTGTTACCAAATGCTTTCATAATGATCTGTCTTGTGCCCCTGCTAGACTCATTCACGTCTTTGTCGATCTTGCACACTTGGGTGTTTTAACGGGATGATGTTTAGCATCGAAAGTTTGCCGCTATGCTTCTTCAATTAAACATCAATGAGGCGTAACAAACATGCCAAGCCGAGTAAGGATGTGATGGAATCGGGCGAAGACAAATAAATATGAATCAATATTGCAACCATTTTCACAACAACGTGAAAATGGTTGCAATGGTCGTAAAAGAAAGAACTATTGCGATAATTCTTTTTTCTCCTTTTTCTGTGCGATAAATATTCTTTTCGTGTCCGACTGTTTGGTGCTTGTTGTACAAGCTCCTTCCTAAGATCCTTGGCCGGCGTCCTCCTGGGTGAAATTTAAGATTTAGGGAATATTCATACCCTTCTGTCTATGTAAGATTTAGCCAAAACACAGGAGTCCTTTGCAGGAGACGAAACAGAGCAATAAAACTTTTTCGAAAGATAGACCCACGAGAGAGAGTTACAACTTTGGCCAAATCTTGGTAACTGTTTTCTGTGGACATCTCCGGAGATACTTGCAAGAAAACGATGCAAACGTTTTCTCAAACAGATTTTCACTCTTTTCACCCTTTCTCTTTTGCAATTAAGCGTCTACTGCTCTCAGTAATTTTATTTTTATTTTTCAAAAATAAAAATAAAAATAATTCAGAGATCATAGTGTCCATTCACAAAAACGACCCAAAATGAACGACAGTTCTACACACAGTTCTCTATGCCGAAATTGTGATTTGTCTCTCTCAACCGTTAAGAATATTTCCTCTTAAACTTGACACCCCTAATGTCTCTCACCCACATTGTCGCTGATGTTTCTGTCAAAACACAAAGATATCGTGCTTCGTGCTTCTCGCTCCAGAAAAGAAGAAGAAGAAAACAGAAAACAGTATGGGAAACTTTGGAGTATTTGTCATTTAATGAGGAAGCTAGTGCTGAAGCGTCGATGAGCACCATTCTCGGGAGCCCAAGAAACGACCAGGCTCTTCTTCAGATAAATCAGTTGATAACTGACGGCCGGAGTCCGGAGAGCCCGAGGATCTTCCCGCATACCTGTCCTTGTGAATGTACTCTTTCGTGGGCATTCTTGTCCTTTGGGTCGGTTGAATCCTTGTAAGTGAATCCGTTGAAAGTTACGGTGAGGTCCTCGTGGGGCCTAGACCCGTCGACGGATGTCTGGTGCGATACAGAGCTTTCCCTTTTCTATGGACGAGAGCTGGTGGGCCATTGCTCTCCAGCCACGTAAGAACAGGACAGGCTCAACGCTCTAGATATAGAGACGACACAGAGTACTGACTGAGTTAGCTTTCCAAAAGTCACTGAAAGCTTTGAGAAGGATATTTAATCCCTGTCTCTGTCAGATACAGCTACACTGTGACGATTTGAAGCGAAAGAACGACAGGAAGCCCAGGGATATATCGGTAACAAGTGATCGAAAACTTTATCTGTAGCGCTGAGCAGTGAGCTCCGGAACAACACCACCACCTTTGTAGGGAAACACACCGCACTTTTTAAGCCTTTCTTCATTCGATCCTAAACACTAAGACTGCACCCGCGAATCTGGAAATCAATAAAGTTGTGCCAAAAGCAATTTTTCGTCTACACTACATATGTCTCCAGGACAGCTCTTTAAAGTTGCATAATAACAAAATCCAAGGAGCGACCAAGCTCTATATTAACTACTGACCTTACCCTTTGACAGCTGAGGGAACGTGTGTTGGTGGGGACTTCCTCGGTTGTCCACCTCCAGTTGAATACATGTTCAGAGCGTTCAGCTTCAGTTCGACTGTCAGATCCGAACTAGATAGATCAAGAATATGCGTTTGAACATACCTAACTTGAACAGGACCCGGTGAGATCCCCTGGAGCTTTGACTACAATATATGCAAAGTAAATACACCCTAGCCATCTATCACTGCTCGATAAATCGACAGTCTGTGATCATTAAATCTTCGTTGTCAACTCTGATATGGTACAGTTAGTGACGATCGACGATCAACCCTTTCCCGTACTCCCCTTACTGGAGTGAGGTGGGGTCGCTGGAACAGATGACAAAACTTGCGAACCTCTTCCTCTTCTTCTTCAACTGTTGATGTGAACGTACCTTCAAGGGTCGTTCCAACGGGGAAGTATAATAGCGACCTCACACACCCTGGGTTAGTGATGGCAAGGTGATGATCATTCAGATCGAGTATACTGCAAGCATGACACCAGTGCATCACCTGCTGCCCTGAAGAAGTACCCTTAAGACCGAGACTTAAGAAATAAACTGACAGGTAATACACTTTTGGAAAATCCTCCTCAGGAACCCTAGAAACTCGGACTCCCTACACCAGGAGGTGTATAAATTTTGATTCAACTGATGCCGTAAGTACAATGATGAGAAAGTATTTTACATCCTACTAACGTTTGGCTCCTGTATGGGTTCCTCCGTAGTGAAGAATGTTCTAGACTAGACTAACCTACATCTACATCTGCATCTGCATCTTGCTGCTCGAAAGAATGGTCACGTTGATAACGCAAGGTCTCACTACACGGAGCAAATTGGCTCGCACAATACAAATACAGTCGTGGCAATACACACAGACCGGGTGCTATTGCAACGTTACCTGAGGCAACATTTTGAGAAAAACCTTATTGCTCAGTTTAAAAGAATTTTCGACCTAAAGGATCTATCCTGTGCCAAGCTCACCCAAGTCAGGTGAACGAACCGTTCGTGCGCCTTATCATGGACAGAGCCCTCTCTAACTCACTTAGGTCAGCATAAATCTGCTGCCCTCTAGCATGATTCTTACACCACCGGATTTTATCGAAACAAAAATCCCAGCCAAAAATGGAGAAAAACCACAACTGCCAGTCCCCTGGAGGAAGCAACCCTAAGAGGGAGTAGACATGCAACCGAGCTGCATGAGTGTAGTTCCTGAAAGCTGTCGAGTAGAAGAGGTACGGGAAAACCTCAATGATGAAAGCACCAGGTCGCGCAAACAGAAACACCACGTTCTGAGAGCCATGAGGTACCACGAACAAATCAGCCCTAGTAACCGGGGCTACCTGCTCGCAGAAGGAGCCCATTCCGCTGAGCTTGTCAATGACAGGTACCTGTAGCGTTTCTGATACTACTTGAGCAATCTCTGGTTTGTTGCCGAGTCGACGTGGCCCACCTAAACGGTCGAGAATGACAGCACTACTGATTGGCCAGGAGGAATTCTCACGGGGGAGATTACAGTAATCCAGAACCTGATTTCTAAGCCACTCGTTCGTGCGCACATCAGGTACGTACCGCAGATTTGTAGGCGAAGACAGAAGAATTGCATCACGAAAGCAAATAGGAACATCCCGCTTTGCTGGAAGAGTAAGGTAACGAACAAACTGTTCCATCCCAACCGCTTCTAAGAAACCTCTGGCCCACTTGGAAACCTCGGACTGATTAGAGAACCAGTGTAACGTGGTTCCGAACGCTTTGGCCAAGAGAACAGCAGGGATAATTTTCTCTGCCTCATGATGTGGATTAGGTTTGTTGTAAGGTAAGAATCGCTGATCTGCTACTGCTGTTAGGCCGTCCACCCAATTCCAGTCTTCGTCACAGTCTGAGTACTGCACTCCCAGGGTGAGTCTCTCACCCTCAAATCGCATAAAATGAGGCACCGGTGGTACACCCGGACGTGCATGATTTCCCAGTTTTTTGCTCCTAAACCTCGTTAAGTCCCTGTTGCAAAGCCTGACCTGAAGAGCAAAAGAAGGACGACAGGCACGAAGGATCAGTTTCTGGATTCACGAAAGCAATAAATGACGGCTTGCCATCACATTCATTCAAGTTCCCTCCGAGCATCAGATGTGACAACGAGATCTACAAACGGTGATCGTGACACCCCGAACGTTTAGGGCCAAACTACAAGACTGCACAGAGATCACTGCAATGATTGATGCAACTAAAGAATCTACGGCTCAAAACTAGCTCCAATCCAAGTCCGAACACGCCCGTCATTCTCAGCGTCCCAAACATTTGAGCTGAAAAATCGCATCGACACTCAGGTAAATGATCTTTTAGGCCAACCACCATCCTTAACTGGGGATGAACGGAATGCGAAGTGTCGTTATTCCCGAATGACATCAAGTAGCATGTTTCCGGGCATGGATACACGGGAAATTTGAGCTCAGCACATCCGATCAAATTTAACCCAAGAAGTCTGCGACCAGCTATAGGTTGGAAGACCACAATGTCCAACTCCAGACTCTCCATTCAAATACGTAACTGTCTAAACTATAAGCATTGCAAGAAGTTAGTACCTTATGGGCCGAGAAGCATATGTTTCGAACTCGGGGGAAGCAATCTTCCTTACAAGCACCGGTGCAGAAAGAGTTATTGTCCAAGGACACCGAAGGGAACTCTTGTGAACATACTGGTTCAGGTGCTGGCTCTAAGGAGAAGGCACGAGGTGGAACTCGGGAGTAGGATATTGATTGGAAAACATATGGGAGCAGAAGGCAAAAGAGCAAGAGTGGAACCAACGAACGGAGGAAGCAGCCTCGCACTGCCCCTCGAGGGGTTCGCGCTTGCTGCTTCCCGTTTACCCCACTCACATCTTTTCTCCTGTCACATATCCTTCTCCACCTGCCCCCCTCCCTAGTGACCTCCTGAGCCTCCGGGTCTGCCGTCGTTGCTCTCTTTACATCACACTGAATGTAGCTAATCCACCTTCTACTGAATGCCACAGCCTGCTTCTCCGCGGCCAAATCAAGCGCAATTGGATACTCTGTGGCTGCCTATTCTCGTCTAAGCCTCCTTTCGATAGCAATGTACTGCCGAAACTACCGTCAAGCATTGCACTCCCATTATTCCAGCCACCTGCTGACTGCTCCCTCAATTCACAAGACAGAAAGAGTAACCCCTATCACACCAAGCTCCAGATTGAGCGATTATAAGCGAACAGCCCAAGCAGGCACTTAATCGTGGTGCATGGACAAGTAGCCGCACACATCGATCTCCGACGATGACCCGTTCACACTTCGACTGGCGTGCTCGATCATTCACGCGCTCTTGACTCTTGCACTTCTCCTTCATTCATTCCGCTTACTCCTTCTCACTTCCCCACACCTTTCCTCTAGACAACTGATCCATAAATTACCGTTACGTTTGGCTCTACTCGGCGCTCCAACAGCCTACGCTGCGCTTTCCCCCAACATCAATCCCTTCAATCTAAGCTAGCAAATTTTACTTCAACTTCCCTTCCCTTCCCTTCCCTTCCCTTCCTCCCTCCCTTCCCTTCCTTCTCAACCTTTCTACCCTCTGCTCTAGATCACAAAGGCTCCACCCTGTACCATTGTGAACTGTCCCTCCACCACAACTCCTGCTACTATGTACTGAGTGGACCGATTCTCCGGACCTCACCGCAGGCCGGACTAACCAATGAGTACAGTAGCGACGCGATCAAGTTTCCGCTTTCCCTAACCTGGTTGGTTGCTACTGTACTTTTTTATTTTATTTTATTTTATTTGGTTTTTCTGAAGGAGCGGCAGTACGTTCGCGAAAACTGTTGGTTGCTACTGCACGTACTGTAGGGCAACACCGTTTGCTTCGCTATGCCACGCCCTGATCAGTTAAAAACCGGCTAGCGAGTGCTGGAGATTCCGATTCAACCGACAATGTCGCGTGCGCGGTACCGCCTACTCCTGCTTTCCGGATCGGCCTCCCGGTCAACCGCTGGATGAACGCAGTGAACAAGCGGGACCCGGGAGCTAACAGCTACTGTACGTACAGTACAGTACCGTGGAAGCGGCGATCCCGAAGTCATACTTACTGCAGTAGATGTAAACGTGGTTTTCCTTTTATAGGACATCTCCTTCTCCGCTGCTCTTCGCTGGAGATGGGGAAGCGGTCGAGTGTTGTTGATCCCCACGAACGCCAACAAGAGGCCAGCGGTGGTAGCGAAGCGAGAATCCGGTGTGTCATCTCAAGCATAGGGGTCGCAGCATGAGCTGACTAACAAGACGCCACCATTTCCTTGCCGAGGCAGTCTGTGGAGCCAAATACGGCTAAGGCTGGTAATGGACATGTCGAACTCATAACCACATCCAGTGTTTCGATATAACCTGCATGAGAGCATGCAAGAGGGGTTTTCATGGTCGGGGTTACTATACCTTGGGCCGGTCTAACGCCTACGCGGTGGGGGCGGGTCCATTTGCGCCCCAACCTAGCGGTTGCCCAAAAGCTCGCCGCACTCGGCCCTCCTCTCTGCGAGGAAACGTTACAAGGATTCTTCACAGCCACGGAGGACTGTAGTAATCTTTTCCTTTTCTCCTTTTCCCGTATTTCGGTATAGAAGTTCGGCCGGAACCAAGAGAAGATGTCAACCACGATCATTAGCCCCTTTGCTTCTATCAACACGGATTGGTGCAACGGTAAATGAATAAAGACATAACACGGACTGGGAAGCGACTGACTATGTCTGCTGGCTGACTCCTTTGGCTGCTGTCGTCGTGAGAAAGACTACACAGTCGTATCCTCTGTACAGTGTCTTCCGTTATATTTACTAATTTGTATTGAACCATTATTAGTAAATATAAAACTAATTTGGGTCAATACAAATTAGTTTTATATTTATTTTATCAAATATAAATTAGCATGTGGGTCCAGGATTCACTGAATCAAACTGTAATATATATAAAATTGATGTAATGTAATATGATAATATATCTATTTTATAATAGACATACAGAGGATACATGTAAAAGTATCAAAAATTTTGTTATGTTAAATAGTTTATGATTAAATTTTTTAATACATTTTTTAATACATTAATTTAAAATATTTCACACAAGAATTGAATATAAATTATACCTTTGTATAGTATGCATGTCTTATGCATAATCATTACTTAGAGAATATGCATGTTACACGATAGAAGAAAGAAGTACAAGTAAACGCAGATGAGAAATCTTAGACCGTCATTGGTTGGGACAAGAATCGAACCTTGTTGTTAGAAAACATTTTTAAGTAGACGCATGTCCATCAATCTTAAGTAGTGTTCGCTTAGTAAATGTATAGATAAAAGTGTTACTTACAGTTTCATCCTAAAATAATATGCAAAAGTATATAGATTTTTTTAGTTATCATATATATATGATAATTATATTATATCTCCATCATATATTCATATCCATAATGCAAAAGCACCAAGTGTACTCTCGAGGAGTTCACTCGCGAAGAAGGTTGAAACCACTTGCAACCAAAGTAAGGGTATTATTTATTGATTTTAGTAAAATTTTAAAAGACCATAGTTACCAGAAAAGACCATTTCTATTATATATTAGTTTTAAAAATAACACAAGGTATTTTTAATTACTCAAAGAGGTGAGTTTTTAAAAGCAAAATAAGGTATTTGTTTATTATTGAAATATAGGAATTACGGCATTAAATGAATGAATATAAAAAAATTTGGAGAAAAGAAATGAATTGCTAGCTCCGAGTCTTAGGGTTCATGATAAGAAGGAGGGGTCTATTGCTGCCGGAGAACAAGTAGCTCACTTCAAGCAGGTTGGTGCTACCTATGTGAAGCTAAAGATCAAGCTCTTTAGTACAAATTCAATCTCATTTTTGCTTGCTGAGGATGAAACTTCAGTGAGGAAGATGGTGAGGTATGTGAGTTGAATTTACAGTAGATACTTTAGAGACTTGTGTTTTTGTTTAAAGATCCTTCATCAGTTGTTGCAGTGATCGTGTGTAACGTTTTGGAATGATTGTCATCTATCGATAGCTCTAAACTGTGCGTTATGATTTTGTGCAGACGAGTGTCATCCAACAATTCATTGCTTGGTTTTTGTGGTTTCAAGGAGAACCATAAGTGTATCAATTATTTTTAGGTCGACGTAGATGAAGGAGCGAGAAGGGTATAATACTATTGTTGACGCATTTGAAAGAAACGTCAAAGTTGGCTATGCTAGGATCATCATGGCAAATCATTTGCATGATAGTCTTCCTCCTTTGCTAATAGTAGCCATGTGCTCTTGCAACACTTTCGAAGTTGTAAACATAACAGAAGCAGTGGAAAAGATGTGGAAGCTTCATTGCTTAGAAGTTGGATCAATTGTTGGTCATGCTTCTGATGGACATAGTAGGTGTCGGTGCATTCTACATGATTACATGACTATTATCATCGAGGAGTTTCACCAGATTGGAATTCTGAGTTGATTGGAAAGGATTTCTTTTAGGGGCGTTGGTAGTCGAGTTAGGAGAGGTGCAGGAATACACGATCAAGACTAGGGGGTGTTCAGTTTCTCCGAGCACATATAAAGATGATAAATGTATGGGGAAACTTCATTTTGTGCTAGTAGATGAAAGTGATCAGAGAACCATTCTTGTTATGATCCTTTTTTATTTTTCTGCAGTGACAACTGATTCATTGCTGGTAGAAGTTTTGCGTGAGGATTTCATGGGTGCCAAGAAACTTCTTCGAATCCTAGACATGGCCCCTTCTAACCATTGTGCACATGAGAAGACAATGTGGTTTAAGGTGCCATGGGAGTACAAGCAACCGGCTCACTGAGTTGCAATAGAGAGAGGAGATGATAACAATCAATCTTTTGACGAGCACGATGGACAAGAAGCACTTACAGAGCAAGAGGTTGCAAACCTAGTTGAGGTTTCAGCACATTCATTACCAACTGCTTTGGAGATGAGTCTTGGGGTCGAGGAGAAGGAGTCTATCACTGAGGTTCAACACATCCTACATGGGATGCAAGATGAATTTGAGTTTTGTTCCAATATATTGATTGTTGGTAAGTCGATAAATCCTCATGTTCCTCCATCGAGACAAGATGTGGAACTTATTGTGAGGTTAATTAGTCAACTTAACGATAATATTTTCTTGTCCGAAGATCGATTACAACGGGTCAAGAGAGACCTGAACCAGTATTACATTGTGAGGAACTCTGGAGACAAATGTCTGATCTTTCAGTCATTTGTCTCAACGTTGGATGACGTGGCCGTGTTGTTTGAAGACAAAGAGAAACAATCATCACAAGTTGTTGAGTATGTAAGAGATAGAAAAATGGATACAGCTTCAAAATCAACAAGGGATAACACATTGTAACTGGTAAGAGGTTGACCAAGTAACAATTTCTGTGTAGAGACCTAACCAAGATAAAACTTAGGTGCATGGGCCTGACCAAGTAAATAACTTTTAGAACTTTTTGTTGATATAGTCCCAAGCTCTAGTAGATCGACGGCTAACATTAGCTGGAGTGGTTAGGGTAGTTACAGTTAGTTAGAGAGCTAACCCACCATTAGAGTTTCTCTTGTACTCACCTCCACTATATATACATAGAGAGGCAAAGTCTTTCTCATCTCATTCTTATTTTACTTCCTTGTCTACTCGTTCTCTCTTCTTAGAGTGTCCTCGAAGTATCGATATTTCTACATGATATCAGAGGAGTAGAGAGAGTGTGTCCCTTGCTAATGAGCAAAATGGAGTTTGTGCATGGAGAAGTACAATAGAGAGCAGAGTACAATGGAGTTGTGTCTGATGTTGAGCACTATCCCGCTGATGTGTTCGGGTGAGACGTAACCGTTTCTTTCGCCACCCGAAACTTTGAATGTGATTTTTGAGACCAAGTTTCTCGTTTACATTTGTCTTTAAAATTCATTTAAAGATTAAAAATAACATATTTGTTGTATAGATAAATTTTGTTGAAAATAATTTACAATACCTTATATCTATTCGCACGTGTTTATAACAAAAACCGTTAGTTTTACGCTCTATAAGACTAATCAACATTATTTAGTATATTATCTTCCATATTTAATGTGTGAATGTAGAATAATGTGAATTACACTAATTTATATGTGGTTTTAATGTTGTGAACTCAACACTATTAAGAATAAAAATAGAATTTTAGTGTTGACATATAAAAAGAAATAACATAGTGAAAAGGGGTTATCAATCAGACTTAGACTTTAACCCACAACCAATGCATATCCAATTGATGAAATATACCAAAACATCAAATCATAATGATGTCTTTAAACAAGAATATAAGATATAATTAAGAAAAGAAATAGAGAAAAAGAATAACCACTTCTTCTCCTCCACTCCTACAAGCTACTTTCTCTCCCTCTTTCTCTTAGTGTTCTTTTCTACTTTTTCCTCTCTTTCTTTTTCTTTATATCAAAATATAAATATCAGATTTGATAACTTAAGATATCATACACAATAACTATATAATTGAGATAGATACTGTATTCAGTAATTATTCTCGAGATAAATATTTTGTTTGATATTATCTTAATTATAGTAAAAAAATTTCAACATCAGAAGTTTTTTCCTGATATTAGTTCATGATAACTGATAACCGTCCCATTTCTTTTCTTTTTCTTTTGTCCTTCTTCGTTTACTCCACCATCAGCTTTTGGGCAGATCAAAATTTTGAGGAGTAGTATATTTTCCCGTCCATCCAGTTCTGATGTCCAAATTTTGTACGTCTAAAAGACTACTCTTCTTCGAATTCATTAAGTATGGCATAAAAATAATTTAACAAATAATATAAACAAAAATTCTAGTATAAAAACGGAATGAATAAGCACCGAAACTGTACACTTCGCGGGGGAAGAGAAACGGACAAGCGGTCAAAGCGCGAAGAGGTGGGCAAGGTCACGGGGGAGGCGCGGTGAGATTATTTTAATTAGTAAATAACTTAATTTTTAAATAAAAATTTCTATTTTTAGATGAATCTGAAAAGACGGGGAGAGTAAGAGATTACTTATAAACGTTGATCCCAGTGCTGCACTTCAAAACGTACAAGTCCGGTACACATTGCTCATTAATCCTCTCATGTACAGTAAGTTTAATTTAATACCTAACCCTTCCGACAGGAAGGGTTAAGTATTAAATTAAACCCCTTGCATATTTTCTTCCTCCATCGGAAGATGGAGGAGGTGAATATGCAAGGAAAGTGTACATCCGACCCGGTGCAATGAATAGTAATCAATCGCATCTCTCTTAAGAAATGTCGCTTAGAAAAAGTTTAAAAGATCCAAAAATTATAATATAATCATAAATAACATATATATCATAATTTATATTTACTAACGTAAATATATAAGTAATTTGTATGGACCTTCAATATACCCTTGCGGAATTGGTGTCAGGGACACTGCAAACGGAAGAAAGTGTACAGAGGATACGACTGTGTAGTCTTTCTCAGGACGACAGCAGCCAAAGGAGTCAGCCAGCAGACATAGTCAGTCGCTTCCCAGTCCGTGTTATGTCTTTATTCATTTACCGTTGCACCAATCCGTGTTGATAGAAGCAAAGGGGCTAATGATCGTGGTTGACATCTTCTCTTGGTTCCGGCCGAACTTCTATACCGAACCGAAGAAACGCGACGCAATGACTAGGCAACGGATGGAAAGACTTCTATACAGAACTACGGGAAAAATAGAAAAGGAAAAGAGAAGAAACTGGCACCGTTACTACAGTCCTCCGTGGCTGTGAAGAATCCTTGGAACCTTTCCTCGCAGAGAGGAGACGCCGAGTGGGACGCGCCTTTGGGCAACCGCTAGGTTGGGGCGCAAATGGACCCGCCCCCACCGCGTAGGCGTTAGACCGGCCCAAGGTATAGTAACCTCGACAATGAAAATCCCTCTTGCATGCTCTCATGCAGGTTATATCGAAACACTGGATGTGGTTATGAGTTCGACAGAGCGGGTTGTCCATTACCAGCCTTAGGGTCCCACCGTATTTGGCTCCACAGACTGCCTCGGCAAGGAAATGGTGGCGTCTTGTTAGTCAGCTCATGCTGCGCCCCCTATGCTTGAGATGACACACCTGATTCTCGCTTCGCTACCACCGCTGGCCTCTTGTTGGCGTTCGTGGGGATCAACAACACTCGACCGCTTCCCCATCTCCAGCGAAGAGCAGCGGAGAAGGAGATGTCCTATAAAAGGAAAACCACGTTTACATCTACTGCAGTAAGTACGACTTCGGGATCGCCGTTTCCACAGTACTGTACTGTACGTACAATACCTGTTAGCTTCTGGGTCCGCTTGTTCACTGCGTTCATCCAGCTATTGGCCGGGAGCCGGTCCGGCACGATAACGCGGTACCGCGCACGCGACTTTGTCGTCTGCACTGGCTGCCGGCTTAACTGATCAGGTCGTGGCATAGCGAATGTGTTTTCGTTTAAAATGTGTTTTCATTTCTCTATAAATATAAAATAATTCATTTTGAGTCTTGAGATGAATCATTGCTTGTAAAGCTAATGAACAACTTTAATTTAATTTTTTAGTTCATAAATTCTAAATTAAGATGAAGATGTTGTCGTGTTGTGACGCGGCTTTTGTGTGAAATTTTCATAGAACTTAGGTTGTGTTTCTTTTCTACGTTCCGTGAACTTTATTGCGTAACTTGCCAAACGGTGTGATAAGATCACGTTCACAATTATTTGTTTGAGTGATCGTACGATATCGTGTCGGATATTACGTGAAAGATATCTAGGAAAACACGAGGTGGTTTGTTTTTGGATTTGGATGATATGGATATAGAGTTTGATTTCTTAACTGGTGCGTTATGGACAATTCAGATAGAGAATATAGTAGAATGGATAAAACATCACTTGTCATATCATGTCGTTTTGGAGCTCCAGTATAGATATAGAAGGTCTATATTTATATGAGTATGTAAAAAAAAATTAAGATGCAGGGCTGATTAATGTGTCGTTTGTTCAGTGTGTGGTGGATGATGGAGCTCCCGTATAAATATAAAAATATGATAATTTAATGGAGGAGAAGAAAAGAAATCGGGGTCGGAGGGCGACGATGGCGGTGATGGCAGAGGTGGCGCAAGCGTGAAGGAAGCACGCAGTAGTGCAGCATGCGTTCATTGCACTTTTCATGATCTGATGATTGGAGGGTGAAGAATTTGAAATGATTGATTCAGGAACAGAGAAAATTTTGATCACGAGCAAGGTTTAGTAGGTGATTTTGTATTGCAAGGCAGAGAAGAGTGAGCGAAAAAGAACATCAAGAACCAAAGAACCCGAAATGAGCGGAACAGCGTTCAGGAACCAGGACACAATCGTGATTGATGTTGATACAGAGAAAAAGCGAAGTAGGTTCCATCTGATTGACGACCAGGGAGCAAACAATGCTGGAGGAGAAAGCAGAAACGAAACTATGGAATAGTCGTCTACTCCTGGTTCGAAAAAGAGATATTTTGAAGACTGTCAAGAATGATGTTCAGAGCAGACCCCGGAAGTCTTCCGCGAACAAGGACATGAAGCAATGTCACAAGACGAAGCTAAGGAGTGCCCGATCGTGGGAGAAAGGACACTTTCCACCCTTACAACTATGGAACAAAAGGAAGGCCCCGCTGCAAAAACAATGAGCGCAGAAACGACAGTATCAGGGGAAGAGACACAAGAAATGCCAGCTAGCGAAAGAAGAAAGGGGGATACAATAAAGCAGAAAACGGTAATACTCCAAGGGACAGAGAAGAGCACAAATGACAAGGGTGGAGAAAATGAAGGAATAAGCACGTCTCCTTCTCCCAACTGTTGAGCAAGACCTCTAAAGCTACTGAAGAAAGGGGGAGAGAATCCTTATCTCGAGGGTCTTGATCTGATGGCGAGCAAGAGCTTACCCGATAAGGAGCTCTTAGAAGCACTGGCAAAAATCAAGAAAAACCAACACCATGGTGAATGCAAGAACAGGGTGATTGTTGATCTAAGCAGAGATCTAGTAGCAAGTAGACTAGTACAACTTAAAAGAACGGCGGTTGTATTATCTACTGTAGACTATAGCTCATCAAGAGATGCGTTGGAGCAATGGATAACCAGGTGTATGGAACCAAACATGAGGTGAAAGTGCTCCAACTCCAAACGCTGAGTAGGAAGCACTTCCTCGTCGACTTGTCTCGTGAAAGTTGACCCTTCCCTTGACACAACACAGAAGTATGAGTCGACTAGATCAGTTTGAAGTAAAGTGTTGCGCCATAATCTGAGCTCGCTCCCGTGAAGCAGTGGGGAGGGTCCGATGCTGTCATCTGGTAATTCGACCATGCTTCAATCTCTCATCAGCACCCATGGTCCATTCTTTATCTTGGAGCTAAGCCATTCTCAAAGTTGACGTCTCCTTTCTCTGCTGTTAGGTGCATAAACCGAGGTGATTCTTAGGGAGCTCACCGTTGACGTCACTATGGCCCAGGCGACTGTACCGTCACCTTTTACGCCTAGGTCTTCAACTTGAATGTTAGGTCTCAACAGTAGTGTTGCTCCTCCTCTTCCTTCCTCGTTGTAGTCTGTTATTTTTGTTCCTTGGGGAAGGAGAAGGTTCAAGTTGAATTCTAATCTGAGTTCCTCTGTTTTGAGTTCATGCAGGGCAATGATATCCACCGGTTCTCTTTCTCTTCCCATCCAGCGGCGAATGATCGACACTCTGTGGGGGTCTCCTAATCCCTTAACATTCCATGTAGCTAACTTAAGTTTTGTCTGCATCATACTAGTTTCTTTTGAGTTAGCTTGTCCTCTAGCATCCTGTTGGAAGACCCTTCGAACGAGGAGGTCTCGTTGGCTTTTTTATCTTCTCTTTTATTGAGATCGCTTTACCTCCTGCTCCTGTGAAACTTCCACTCGAGGTGGTAGGGGCAAAAGATATTATGGACTTCTTAACATTTCTCCTTTTGGCTAGGTTGTTAGGATCCAGCTCTCTCAATGCATCCCTCTCCAGTCCCAGAAGCGGAGATGCTAATGTGCTCATGGTCTTCGCTGTTTGGAGTTGTGGTCTGGCTTCCCTATAAGGTCCTCTCTCCTCCCCAGCGATAACCTGTGTCAGATCTCCAGTCGCTCTTGTCTGGAGGGTCAGTTGCTCTGTCTTCCTCCACTGTGTCGTTCCCTTGTGCCATGTCTTCCTCCACCTGTTCAGCCTGGAGCCCAGCAGTCGTGATTAGTGTTGTCTCGTTTAAAATCTCCTCCAGCGTAACTCCTTGTGCGTGACCCTCCTTGTGGGTCTGTTGGTGGCTTATAGTGTGTTCCAGTTCCCTCGCTTCCGCTTGTTTTATTAGTTCAAGGAGTTCTAGCGAGCACTCTTCTCTTAAGCTCCCTTCAGTTGGCTTCTGCGGGTCCTTCCCTTCCTTGTCGTCTCTCGTATCTTGCTCATAGTTGTTCATTGCGTTAAGGTCCGGAATTCTGTTCTTTCCTCTTGTGCTCTGTCTTGCCTCCATATCGCTATCGTGTTAGCCTCCTGCTACAGATGTTTGTGGTTCACCTCCGCAGATGGGAGAGAAAGAGAACTTTTTCTGAACCTCCGTCGTCTTTGTTGTCTCTTATAGAGTGGTTTGTTCTGTGCAGCGTTTGCGAGAGATCCTGATCGTCATCCCCCAGGGACAGTGCTGCGAAATGATTGTTTGTAGGGTTGACCTCTACCCACATGCCCACCGTCTTCCCTCCTTTTTTGTGCTTTCTCATTACTTGAGTAAATCCATCGTCTGTTTGTGGCAGATTTCCCTGGGCTGCTTTAGATCCTCCTTCAACAGGAACCTGCTGGAGCTCGGCTGACCTCTTAGATGCCTCCCCTTGCGAGGCTGAGGTGGGTTTGCGACCCTCCGGGCAGTTTTTTGCAAAATGACCCTTCCTTTTGCAATTGAAACATGAGTCTGAGAGTGATTGATAAATTATCGGTTGCTCTATGGGCTCTCTTACCCCTACTCGAATTAGGATGTGGTCTTTGAGGTCTCCATATGGTCCACCAGGATGCAACCGCGTATGTGGGAATATCCGTTTATCGTCTTCATAGTCATTTTGTATAGGACTGGCCCAATCGCTCCTAGAAGTTCATCCGCTCCTACTTCGAACGTTGGGTCAACTAGTGGTAGATCAACCCAAATCGCGATTGCTTTTCAATTTTCCATGTATGTTCTGAAACCTGGTGTCCAAAGAGCCGCAAAGCTATCTCACGATGGAAGACAAACTCTATCTGACCACGTGCCGGTCACAATAGAGCTAAAGCTGAAGAAGGAAGATAACACCTCCTCGATAAGAAAATTATCATACTTTAAAATGGATGCCTCCTTCCTAAATGATTCAAGCGTCAAGAGGACGGTGATGGAAGCATGGAGGAACCACCCCCAGGTCAAAGTGATGCAAGGGTGAAATGGGCTCTTGCGTGGGGAAGGGTAAGGAGAACCTTGATGAAGAAAAAGAAGGAAAGGGCAAGCAAGCTCCAGTCACGGACAAAGATGAAAGAAGACCTAATGAGCTTAAGGATCAGAGCGGAGAACCATCACTCAGAAGCACTACAGCTAGAGTTAAGAGAAGCTGAATGCTGCCTCAAGAAAAGAGAACACCAAGACGCGAGCTTATGGAGGAAAAGAAGTAGAATCAGGTGGCTTAAGGAAGCAGATGCTCCCTCTAGGTATTTCTTCGCACAATTAAAAGCTAAGCATAACAAAGAAGAAATAAAAGCTATCATCCTTGAAGAAGGGGGGGCAACAGAAGATCACTATGAGATAATGCACAGGATTCACAGTTTTTACTTCAACATGTACAAAGAAGATAGAGGGCGACAGCTTGTACAGAGCAAATGGAACTTATCTTAAAACTCACTTCGAAGTTCGTGACTGATGAGGAAAACCATTACATGCAAGCAAACCCGACTGCGGAGGAGATTGAAGAGATCATAATGAACTTCTCCAAAGAGAAGTCCCCAGGAGCAGACGGAGTCACCTATGAAATGCCCCAAGTATGCTGGTCCTTTATCCAAACAGACTGTATAGAAATGGTGCAGGCATTCTGGAGAAGCGGAACGACAGACGAGAAAACCCTCCAAGGCGTGATCAAGCTAATTATGAAAGGGGGAAATAAAGCAGACCTTGGCAACTGACGTCCAATATTCCTTCTTACAGCCACTTACAAAATTCTGCAAACTGTTAGCAGAAAGACTGAAGAAGGTTGTGGGGTCAGTGGTAGACGAACAACAAACAGGTTTCTTATAAGAACGTGACATCTTTGATAATATCCTCACCTTCAAGATGGGGCAGGAAATTATGGAGGCCACAGGACAACAAGCGCTCTTCTTTAAGGTCGACTTCATGAAGATCTACGACAGAGTGTCTCACGAGTACCTGTGGGCCATGATGGAATATATGAATTTCAACAGTCACTTTATTAGGCTGCTAAGAGGCTTGTCACTAGGAGGGACCTCGAAAGTTCACGTCAACGGAGCTTTCACAGAGGAGATAAATCTGGACAGAGGGGTCAGACAAGGGTGCCCAGTTGCACCTTACCTGTTCGTCATAGCCACTCAACCTCTCATGAACTTATTTAAGGAGGCACATGATAAGGGGACAGTTCAAGGTATCCAAGTAAGTGACGAAAAGACCTTGCTGCATGAACTCTTTGCGGATGACACATGACTGATGATTAAAGCGACAAAGGATTGCTTTCTTGAAACCCAAGAAGTCATTAGAAAGTATGAAGAGGTTTCAGGAGCTACGCTAAACCTGAGAAAGTCCCTGGTGGTTCCATTGGGGATGAGAGTAACCCCCTTTGGTTGGAAGAGACGGGTTGCTTGATAGCTAGACCAGGACAAATCTTCAAGTATCTGGGGGTGTCAATAGGCGTCGGGCTGACAAAAGGACAAGTGATGGACTCCCTAGTGGAGAAAATACAAAAGAAACTCTAGCATTGGTCTAATCGGCTACTCTCGTGGCCCAGCAGAGTTATTCTTCTTCAACACGTCCTTAGAAACATACCTGCTTACCAACTTACATGCCTAAACTGGACTTCGGAAGGCTTCAGAAAGATGGAAGGAGTATGTAGGGCCTTCTTGTGGGGAAGAAACAAGGAGGGATAAAATAAAACGGCTTTGGTGGCTTGGAATACCATTACTACGAGCAAAAAAGAAGGGGCCTTAAGGATAATGCCTTTCTCTGATGTCCCTCTAGCCCTCAAGTTAAAGTACCTAGACAAACTATTACAAGGAGGCCATCAAGAATGAAAATGCATCGCAAGGTGGGGAATCAGAGAAGCTCTGACAGAAGGCTCTCACAAAGGTCAGCGAAAGGACTGGACACTGGAAGAAGGCTTACTGTTAGCTCCAAACCTGCAATGTAAATCTCTCCCTACGCTAAACTCGCTCCTAAAAGGGTGGAAAAAGGTTTATCCGAAACTTACACTCTTAAGGAACCCTCTGGAGCTAAGAGCAGATTTAAGCCTACAACAAGCGCTCCAACTATGGCAGTTCCATACAAAGATTGCCGATCAGGTTAAATGGGAAGCAATGAAAGAGATAAGAAGGTTAAAGCTTACGACACTGAGAGGAATTAAAAAGCTAGACCTGATTCAAGCGCTGGGAAACTGCCACTTAGGGACTGCACCGGCTCGGGGAAGAGGACATGAGGCCCAATGCTCTTCAAGCTCTGGTAAGATGGAGAGGCGAGGTGGTTTTGACCAATAAGGATCTGCAGGAAAGCTCCAACTGGGGCTGGGGAGGCAGAGATTCGATACTAAGAGGATGGGATCAAAGTTTCAGAACATGGAAGGACTTATTGCCGAGGGAAGCCACTACGGAATCACCTCTTAGCAGAAGATGGGGAGTCACTGATTCTAGAGAGACGTGGCTGAGAAGGTGGCAAGGAGTTTGGGATAAAAGAGGTCTACACAGGAATAACCTCTGGCTATGGCGGGTCCTAAATAGAGGGTTCTTTACCAACAGGAGAGCGGCGCAAATGAGTAAAGGCGAAGGACTCTGCCCAAGATGCGAGAGAGAGAAAGAAACGATAGAACATCTTCTTTAGGATTACCATATAGTAAAAAGAAGGTGGAACCGGCTACATCCAAGTAACTGTGATTTCGGTATTGAGTACAGAGGAGAAGAGGGATTACTCAGTACCATCGAACACACCCAGGTGGCTTGGGCAGAAAAGGCGGCTCTGGTCTTCAGAAACACCAGGTTGGATCGGTCAGTAGCACGGATAGTGACTAAGGTGGTCAAGACGGCTTGGGCGGAACTAAATGAAGATGCTAGTGAAGACAGACGTCAAGCTTGGGATAGGGCCATGAAGACTGTCACGCAGATTCAACATCACTTAAATCCAAGGGAGCACAGAGTTATAAGGAACAAAGACAGAGCAAATGTCAGAACAGTACAACAAGACCAATCAACCTGGTTGTCAGTACCAGGTTACCTCCTGAAGATGCCCCGCAGGAAGTCACCCCGGAAAGTGGAGTGGTCTAGTAAAAAGAAAAGATCACTATGGCTGTTGAGCACCCTCCGAGAATCACAGACATCGTGGGTGATACCAAGAAGGGCAGAGGAAGCTTAGATCCCACCCAGTCGATAGACGATCTCCAAAAGAGGAAAGGACGTCAGACTCCCCATGGGGCCCATCGTCAGGATTCAGATCCTGACGACCTCAAGAGGAGCCACGATGGATTTTGATCTACCACGAACACCTGGATCAAAAACGATAAGAGTATTATAAGCAACGCTCAACCCAGACAGCACACGGAGAGAGCGGAAGGAAGTCAAGAGAGAAAGGGGAGCTTCAATCATTGTATGAGGATCAAGCAGGCGAGGAGGTGTCGTCCTCCCTATAGTGCGAGGAGTCAAAAGAAGACGAGGAAGGAAAGCTGCAGCCTGGCCATTTACGCTAGCATCGCTGATTCAACCACCAGTCTCGCAAGCTCCAGCACTGGAAGAAGAAGACAGAGAACATTTCGCACAATCTCGTGAATCATCCTACCACTGTAAGAGCGCCGAGTGCACTAGGAGGGACGTGCGGACGCAGAGTATCTAGAGAACGATGATTGACAAAGATCGCAACTCCTCCATTTTCGATCACACTGAACATCAAATTCTTCGTCGCCAAACTGAGATGGAGGTTTTTTCGACTAGGTTGAGTAAACTTAGGTCGAGCAGGAAAGTCTTTCTCCACAACAAGCGGGCGTACCCCGAGGCTAGTAGAGAGTTAGACTACTCTGCTAGTTTTGGCTGGGTTAAGTTTGCCTGGGACCCGGGTGTGGGTCTGGGCGTTATGAAAAGATGACCTGGAATAAAATTTTCTGCGGCGTACCGCCGCTCTTAAAAAAAAAAAAGCGAATGTTTTTGTTACATTTTCAGTATTTAGTGTATATATCTAAATAGTTTGAATGAGATTAAATACAACAACAGTTTGCTTAATCACATCCCAGTAAATGTGTTTTGCCTGCTAACACGCTTCTTAACAATACATGGTTCAATGACACTTTTTACTCGTTATCGATAATAAAATCAGTCATTTTGTCATGTTGTTTATTATTTAATTAGTAATTATTATGATTAAATGTATTTATTAATTAAATAGTTCAATAATTAAATATATGTCTGCTGATACATACTCGAAAAGCTGATGTGTGTATTTTGACATAACACTAATAAAATAAAATAATTGATTTCATAATTGATATCCAGTCTGAGGTGCAGTCAAACCATATATCATTAAGAGGGGTATGATCAAGTAAATTTCTACTAAATAAAGAGTATAATTAATATTATTTAAATATTTAAAAAGAAAAATTATAATTTACATGCATAAAAAAATCAATGACAAGTGAAAGGTATAATTAACAATACTTGAACTCACACCATATGCATATCCACTAATGAACTTGAACTGTACCAAAATACCAGATCTTCTTGATGTTTTTAAATAAAAAATGTAGAAGATAATTAAAACAAAACGTGAGAGTAAAATTTTTTTTCTCCGTCCATTGCAATTTACTTCTCCTCTCGTTCCGTCTCTTACGTTCTTTTACTTCTCTTTTCTCTTATGGTTAAATTTCCCTCCTTCCTCTCTTCCTTTCTGCTCCTTCGTCATTTCGTCATTTCGTCATTCACTCTTCTTTCCTCCTTCTTCGTTTACTCCACTCAGTTCTCAGGTCGACCAACACTTTTGAACAAGAGAAACCTTTCCCACCAACTTCCCAAGTTCATAATTTGTCTTTGGAATTTTCCAGACGGTCTCCTGAGTTGAGTTGAGGAGAGAGGATTAGAAAGAAAATCTTGAATGAAAACTGAATGTCATTGACCGGTTACCAGCCGCATCTCTGTTAAGAAGCTGTCGACCAGAAACCACATCCTTTCTTGTCGACCCAATCCCTTTCTATACTTTGTACGACAAATCCGGAATAAACAAAGTTTGCAGCAGAGGACTGTAGTATGGAGCAGGTCCCTCCTTCCTTGTATGGAACCTTTCGAGAATAACAGAGAATGCAAGTTTTCAACATTGCCTCCGGCTGCATATACCTTTGAAAGAAGAATTTCAGGCGAGTATAGTACCGCATGAACGACTTCTCGCACAGTTCACATAAAATGCGTAAGAAGACGGTGTTGCACATTTCCATTATGTTCGAAGTTACGAGGTGACGAGGAGGACAGAACGTGCTACTTCCATTGTTTACGGCTTGAAATAACCACGAGGCGAAGAAACTTCGGAACGGCATTCTTGCGATCCAAAACGAACCAAAATTGATAACAAGAGGAGAGATATAATTCCGAATCTCGATATGCGAGAGGCGCTTCGTCCTTTGGGCCTCAGAATAATTCAATGCAGGATGGCTTTTAACTTCAATGTACAAGGTGAGAATATCCTACTTCTTAAAAGGTGCATATCCACGCACAACAAATCCACTTCCTGCTGTTGTCCATCGTCCGCTCGAAAATCTAGGTTACATGCATTATAGTCTACACCGCGGTGCAAAGATAGCAAAGGGATTAACAAGGCGTAAGATTCCGTAAGAACGTCCGTCCTTGCTTGAGTACTAGCCGGCAAGCAACACGATGGTACAGCTCGTTCCTGGCTGGCGTCAAGGATGAAGCAGGTGGGACCTGTCACTCTCGTTGCTCTCTGTCTAAACACCTCTGGCAGAGCTGGCTACAGAGGTGACCACGACGAAACACACGAGAGAATGAAAGAGAATCTGACAGGGTGAGCAAGAAGAAGGACTCATGTATAAATATGTTTTTTTGGTCTCTTAGTGATATTATTCTGTTTTGATATTATTTCGATATACAGAGCATTAAGCTGTACTTAATATGTTAAAGCAATATATATTGTGGTCTAGTTTAGAGTTGGGACTATCGGTATCAGGCCTGGTCAAATTCTAGCGAAACTCCTCCAGTACGTTACATTGTTCGGAGGCAGATAAATCCACTGACTGATGTTAGAAATGAACTAGTGCAAGAATAGACTAAGACAAAACTGTATGTCACGGCATAAGAACAGTATGAGTGTGAGAGAGAGCTCTTTGGGAAAGAGTGTAGGCTGAACCAAACAGAATAAATTACTTAATGTATAATGGCTTTGGGTCTGAATAATATAGTTTGGGTCTTGGCCTCAGTGACCTTACGAAAAATCACCACCTAATATCCTTAACCTGTTACTGAATATGAACTTTCATACTATACGTATTCTAACAACTGATTATTAAGTGAAAAGAAAATAGATATTTACTTTTGATCCCTCTTTGGAATAGCATGGAACTGGTGTACTACCCCGGTAGAGTCTAGCATACATGTATAAGTTATGAAAATGAACCACATACAAATATGCAATGCAGAAAGATAGCAATCATATGATGGTAACAAATTTCTCAAGAATCTCAGGACAGAAAAAATCCAGTAAAGTTCTTGTATATTTGTACACTTACCTAAGCAAAACAGGTTTGGAGTTTAAAGGAAATCACCAGAAAAGCGAAGAACGACAAGGTTACTCTTTCAGAAAGAAAGGGAAAACGTTTCTACATGAAAACTGTTTTTGTTTCTTTTGTTTTTCTCTTCTGTTTGTCTTACACGAGTCTATGCAATGTGGATCTTTCCTGTTATAACTGACAGAAAGCCACACTACCATCAAAATGGTCCTTCATTCGTGACTCACAGTCATCTTCCCATCTTGCCAAGTGTAACTGTGTGATTTGTCGCTGATGAGGATTATCAGTGGCCAAATGAAATGACAAAAATGACAAAACTGTATGAAGCAAAAATAAGGATTATCCAGGTCTGAAAGTTGTGATAGGTATGTTACAAATGATGAAATGACACAAACTATAAAACTCTTGGAAGCAAAAAGACGCTTACCCTTATCCAGGCTCGAGCTGGAGACCTTCGAAATGTTAGACTGATGTGATAACCATAAGACCAGGATCCTTATGAATATTTTTTCGCACTAAACGCTAAATATCTCAAGTTCTGGATCTTCTTAGTTGTCAACAAAAATCGCAGATGAGGAGGTGGGGCACTTCCAAACGTAAAATGGGGGACAGTTTTGGAGATTTTCGATTTCCAAATCGTTGTTTCCTTCAAAGTATTAAGAATATTCTTAAATATAGACCATTTTAATGTATGTTGTGCAAAACCTTACATTCAATACTGTTATTATGTATGTAAGGAGTTGATAGCACTATGTATCAACAATTTATTTGATCCACCCTCAGAAAGAATGCTGGACTTGATCCACTCCTCTTAGCGATTATCTTTTTTATCAACCCCTAAACTAGCAATCGATCATTTAGGAGCGGAAGAAGGAGTGGCTTCTCAGTCAGACCGAAATACCACGACCAGTCGTGTGGCTTGCACAGCGTAAAATAAAATAAAATATAGAGATCGAGTGGTTATTTCATAAGATCTAACCGTTATATTTTAAAGAATAATATTTAGAGATCATGGTTTATGAAAATAATATATATTTTTTAATTTATAAAATAAAATCATGGTTTATCAAATGGTTTTCCCCAAGATGTATCATACAGAAACCCTGTAAATAATACAAAGGAGGAGAGACTTTATATATCAAGAATCTTTTATGCATATATACTCTATGAACATTTTCGAAAACACCTAGACAATTAACTCAAATAGGGTAGCGCGTATGTCATCCTCTACAAGCTCCTGTCTGTTTTGCAATGCCCCATGGGAAACTCCTCTCTACGGAGTGGCCAATTTAGGGTAAACTTATCTCTACCTTTCTGCCTCTTCGGAGGCCTCGTTGGTGCTAAACTAATCTCTCACATGATCGAGGCATGCATATTTTTCACCCTCTCCATCTATGTGGCATGTTTATTAATTTATTAATTAAATTTTCGATAAAATATTAGATAATAAAATAATATTATTTAGAAATTATAATACTAATACCTAAAGCCTCGATCTTGTACTTTAGAAAGCACGTTTTGGTGTGCTTTGCTTATGGATTATATCCGGATGAAGTAGTGACTCTCTGTTCACTTATCTCTTAATATTTACACAGATATTTGAGTTTATTTGTGAACTTGATTTACATTATATATGTATTTAATAAAAAGTTAAACTAACAGAGGCAATACAAGAGTCCATCAAACAAAAAGTCAAAACTCTCAAACCTCATTGAATCCATCCCACCACAAAGCCCATCCACTCTCTCGATTTTCCTCATGTTATCGAGCTTGTACTCTTCCAGGTCTGCGTTGGCTATGGCACTTTGGATGCATGTTTCTCTCCTGTTTATTATCTCTGTGCTTGCCACTCTCCTCTCGTCCCAGTTTGCATTCCTTAATACTTTGTGTCTGTGCCGGACGTTTCGCTGCTCACATCAATTTCACAATCGAGAGGTTACGTTTCCATGGTGGTCTTTGCTTCTTCAACTCTATATGATATGCATGCTCGATGAACTTTTTTAATGATATAAAAATGTATAGGTGTTAAACTAAAATTATATACCAAGTAGATGAAAGAAATCAAAAGATCTAATAACTATTAACTGTTAACTCATGTCTCGACACGCGAGAAGACTTAGATATAAACCATAAGGCATGAGAAGATTACCTTGCTGCTAAAGGTACAAGTTCCAGAACCTTTAACTTTTTATATGTTAATTTACTGTGAATTCAATTTATTATCTAACCTTTCTGGAAGAAAGAATTAAGTAATAAATTAAACTTTTGGATATTTACCTTCATCAAAAGATGGAGGAGGTGAAATGTGCATGGGTGCCTGAATGCTTCAATATGCTTACAAAGTGAAATTTTGTTAGAGTGAAGAAAAAAACAAGCGCTGATGTAAGTTAGAAAATGATCAGAAGCTATTGGTTCTCAAATGACTTGGAGAAGTATTTGTGCAAAAAATAGAATCAATGGACTCTTCCAGTTTTAACACAATATGTACAACACGTCTTTAATAACTCTATTCAGTCCTTATTAAAGACTAAGTAGACTTTAGACGTCCAAAGAAATCCAGAGGAAAAAATCAAGAATAGATAATTCACTACGAGACTTAAAAAAAATTGACTGGAACGAAAACTATTTTACTTTTAGAAATGTTTTAAGTCTAAAGTAGTCAACCCTGCTATGCTATGGACACTTGTATCTTTCCAAACGAAAGAAACATAAATATCACGCTTGAACCTACTTATGACTTTCATAAATATCTCGTTCATGAGTAATAAAATATAAATAAAATTTTTTAATTTATTAGCTTAACTCTTCCCAACAGAAGGGTTATAGAATAAATAAAGAGCTTAGCATATTTCCTCTCTTTCGAACTTGGAAGAGGGTGATATATGCTTGCTTGTTTTAGTGAATCCGCAAGAGATATTGCTTGTTTTAGTACCACTGAATACGTATATGTATTCAGTGTCTATACGTATTCAGTGACTACAAGTTACGTTGCGGCCGAATCAAGACGCATATGTAACGTTTGATCACATATCTCAGAATAGAATCCTTTGTATCTAACCAATGAGTTGTCAAACGTGAACCTCTTTGAAGACCTGTATACTTTATTTTTGTATCCAGATCTAGTTTATCAAACTTTTTGTCAATAAACACATGGGATTTAATAACGTTTAGAATAACGGGTTTAGAATAATCGATTAGTCTTTTGCAAGTTTTTGGTCCTAATTTCAAATTTCAAAACACAATGAAAATAGTTTTGGATCTAGATTAGATAAAATTTGCACAACGCTTCCGCTATTGATGCTTAAGTCGGAACGCAATGACTGATAGAGAGCAACAACCAGTACTATGAAACCTAATGGACGCTGAGAAGTAAGAAGACCAAGTAATTACACAAAAATAGAATCAATACCAAACAAGATATTTCCAATTCAGGTTTGGCACACAATCTAAACTTACTTATCATAAAACCAGATACTTCCAATTCAACTTTAGCACACGATCCAAGCTTACTTATCATGAAATAGATGAAACCATGAGTTCATATACATTACATGACGTTTGCTTGCTAACAAGATCACGAAGAACTCTTGGACCGGTAATCTTCTCTGCTATGCAACTCTCTGATGAGAATCCAAAACTAGAATTTCTCCAGAAAACTTGTCTTTACTTTGAATACTTTGATTTTCCACTCAACATGCTAAATATCAAATTAACTGTCTAATCAACACTAAAAATCCTCTGGTCAATAAAAATCTTCTGGTATCGTCTGCTCACGTCAATATGTAAACAATCTACTCTCTATCTCCTCTGATCTTTCTCACCAGTATACAATCTCTCTCTCTTTCCTTTAGCTACGGTCTGTTCTCCAACCATCCTTCTCCTCTCGCGGTACAAGTGTAAAAACCCCTCAAGATGAAAAGTGCCTCTAGGGTTCGCGACCCCAGTTGTCTAGTCCCTTTGAGTCTTTGCTTACCTTGTAGCCGCCACGTGGTTTCAGGTAATCACCACCACGTGTAGAAAACGTAACACAAGGCACTACATCTCCTTCGTGAAATCTTCTACTCGGTATCTCCACCAGCTAGTGTAAATATTCTTTAGGCTAGTGTCTAAGCCATTGGGGACATATACATAGAGCTCCTCCGGCCTCAATATAAGTTTTAGCATGATAGGGCTGGTACTACTTCTTGCAACAGACTACTAAGGCTGGTTCTACTAAATTAGCATACGCCTGTCCTCCATGAGTTCTGATACGGGGCCAAGGTCATATAATACTCTTATATATATATATATATATATATATATATATATATATGCCATCCTTCTTACGTTAAGAAGATCTTTCTTCTCAGCTTAAGAAGACAAATTTGACACAAGATAACACAAATACAAGTTACAGGTCCGGGATGAGATGTTTACAGTAAATCTTACTTTGGTACATTAAGTTAATGACAATGTACTAGATAGCGAAAAGCTTATATCTAGAATCATGATTGATTATCATAATCCGATAATATTTCTGATATAAGATAAGTATGAAATAGAAGTTTGGAAAGGGAAGCCAGGAGATTTTAAAGTAGAATATAAGTAGTTATCGAGGAGATTCATGAAGAAAGGAGGAGGATACGGAGGAGAACACAATGAAATATTGTAGAAAGACAGCAAACATTCTTTTGTTTGTCAAGTTACATCCAACTTGCATTTACAGCAAACAATACAGACGCTATTAAAAAATTTAGAACGCAACGAGCCTCGCTAGAGGTGGAGAACATATCTATTACAAATGTTTATCGATATAAATTAAAATACCTCTGATATCAATAAATTTTTGCTAACATCCACTTGAGGAAAACACAAAAAGAAATGCAATAGACGAAAGAGTTGTATTATAAAACACAATTATATTCAGATGAAAGTTTATTATGGATGGACATACTTTGTTAGAAAGAGAATATGGAAGGAGTTGAACATTTAGACATAAAAGAAACAAACGATGACACTATCAGGAAGTGTTCTCTTAGTTCTGTTCTAATACCATCAGGCATCAGAACTTTGAAGTAGTTACCTTCATCTGCTGTAAAGTTTATCTGAATTTGAGTACTAACGGTCTTGCCTACTTAGCTGCATCCCATACCAAGGGAAGAAACCACGAAACGTAAGCCACTCAAAAACCGTTATTCTTTATCCTATTAACACATTCTAAATTGTAGTTTTACGACGTAGACAACAGAACTACAGCTACGCTAAACATAACATGATCACATATACGAAATGGTCGTTTACTTGTATTTATTGTGTCAGTTTCTCTGTGATCATCTTTCTGTATAAACCTATCATAGGTCTGGCTTGATCAATCCTCGCAACCCAAATTATGGCAAGAGAGAGTGTACTGGAACTATTATAACAAGGTGATGCACAATCGAACGGCCAGAACATGCATTTTTTACTTAAAGAACAGAAAGTGAACATAGTTAGGGACATTGGAGTGATTATTAGACAATATATCTCCGGTTCATATGATCTTGTCAACTCGATGGCTAGCTAAGCAAACGCATGGCAATAAAGCAGTCTTGCCTGTTTTCTTCTAGTTGCCAAGACTTGGTAACCGTAATTAATACAAGCCGTAATACACATATGTAACCACCTCTCATTTTGCAGAATCTCAGTACATCTGCTACATAATCCCCACAAAGCCTTCACTGCTTCTTCTCTACTGCATAAAACGGTCGGCTGTCGTAACCAGTGATCTGCTTTCCACCCACAATCGCATATCTCTCCGCATAACACGATGATCTCGTTAATAGACTCCCATTACCTTCTGCGGATTTCCCCCATTTATGACATTACATCTAGGTTCCGCTCAATTGTACAAGGCGTCAGTAGGCATGCACCCCAGAATTGCCTGGCATCCCACAGTTTTGAGAACAAGCCAGTCCAACGCCTCCGAAGGGAGAAATATCAGATTGCACGAAAGGCCTATCATGTGTGCTTTCAGATATGATTGACAGACCCGACATCGGCATCAGGTTGTTTGGAGGTATTCATTTCTGCAGTCTACAAGCCTGGAGCGTCCCTGTTCCTCCTTGTGTTAGATGGTGGTTGTTTATCACGTCAGAACTGTTTTCTTGAGAGATACTAATTTCCAACACATAAGCGAACCGCTGATAAAATGTCTTCGAGTATGTCACGTTGACACATTTTCTCCAGTACCTGGAATATCTCCACTTTTCAGATGATGAATGTACTTGACCTTTCTTATCTATGAGCCCCTAACTTGAAAAAGGAATGTGGTAACTGAGTTGCCTACTCCCACGGAAGACTCTTGCGAGATTTATCCAACACTGACGGTACGGTACTGTATCAGGGTACTGCTGTAATGACGCTGTTAATCGTGATGTTCCAACCACTAAAAGATGAACGGCACATCAGTGACGATTTCAAAATGTCGCGCAGATTAACTCTTTAGCAGCTGACCCAACCAAGAGCTACTTCCTAGAGTTAAAACCTCTGCATCAATTCGAGAACCTGAAAAGCAAGATCTGTATGCACAAGAAATGTGGAGTTCTTCATTTAGCAAATGGATCTACCAGATTCGTTGGGAAGACATTAGTTCTGTATAGGCCCGATAATAAAGAGGAGAAATTTGGTTCCAAGACCATCTTCCAAGTAAAAGTACCTCACACATGGGGACGAGAAAGAGAAACCCTGAATCTGTAGGCAACAGAAGACGCAAAACCAAGCACACCCTATATGAAATCAAAGATTAGGTCATGCTACCCGCCTGATGGAGCGACTTGGTAGCAGTGATTATCGCTGAGATCCTCCCTCAAGTATTCGCTAAAGGAAGACGAAACAGCAACATACAACGGCTTGGTTAAGGATCAAAGGCGGAGAAACAAAAGGTAACTGTAAGTACCTATTCCAGTGAAAGGAAATTTGTGGGAAAGGGAGAGGAGGAACTGAAAAGAAGACGTGTGAATTAAATCCTAGGAAGTTGAGTCCTTGTCTTACAATATTCATCGCGAAAAATTACCAACACGGAGGAACTCAACTTTCATCCTCAATATCTGTAATTCATACAACAATCAAACCAATCTGCTATATCCTACCTCCAGGTGAAACGGATACCTCTGAAAGAGCTTATTGCCAACAATGTCTGACCAACCAAACAGAACCTACGAAGAGCAAAGGGAACAAAGATGAACATGGATTCCACCACGGTAGTCGAACTCGGAAGGTTAAAGGATCTAGACCACTTGACCTTGACTACACGGTCATCACACCACTAAATCACGAGACTGCAATACAGGAGATGTACACATGCAATCCTACCACGTCCGCTTCTACTACGTAGCGAACAGAGGTTATAAGAGGAGGCCTGAAACCCGCTGGTCTGGAAGGGTCCTCGGCTGCATTCCTGATGATGTTGGCTCCAACTGGATGATAGGAGAAGTTCTAACTCCTGTTACTCGGTCATGGGAAAGAACGATTCCTTAACCGGAAGATTAGTAATAACGACTTTCTTACTCGGAATCGAACAATCGCAACCCTCTCCAAAGGAGCTACCCTTTTAACCAACCTCCACAACAAATTCTAAACAGCTGATGGTCACGGGTCAGCTAAATATGCTCGTACTCTGAAGCCATTCTGTCTTTCAAAAGGACAAGTTAGAATAAGAAATAAAAATACCATCACGTTACGGAGCTATAGTTTCAAGAAAGTGACTTCTGACACTGGAGAAATCGTGGTCAAAAGTCTGAATTCTTCATGAAAAGGGTTCCAAAATACAAGGACTTGCTTTGAGAGTCAGAGACTACGTTGAGCTTACTAAGAAACGTTAGACAGACTGCAGAACCCTAATCTTCCCAAATTTACTGGAACATCTACATCAAAACGGATACCCAGCAAATGGTGGGTGTGTCTACCACGCTCCACAGAAGTACCAACTGCATGCTTAGGAAAAACTCTGGTCGGATGAGAAGGTGACGAGGGGGAGAACTGCAGATCTTTATGTTCTTACAGCAGAAAAGTACGAAAAGACTCCTTCTTGCAACGTGAAACCCCACAACTATCGGACAAGGCACTTGCAAACTAGCCATGCGAAGAGAAATGAACCAAACTCATACAATTGGTGATACAGTCGGTTCACTCAAATAACAGGAATTGATAAGGAACTGCACTGACACGTCTCCTCTTCATTGGCTGGAATCAGCAGGTTAGTTAAGGACTTACATCGACTGTGAAACTAAAATGAGTATGAAGTCAATAAAGAAACGAAGACTTCGATGGAAACACAGTTAATAAAGTGAACACACATGTTTTGCCTAACTGAAGCTATACAGCTACTTCAGGTCTGGTAGAAGTTTGGTTCAGTGTTAAGGAGAATCACCTTGCTGCTTTGTACCCCGACAGATGAAGAATCGCTGAGACATCATCCTAACAAGAATGACAATGTTCCAGCGCTCAAAACTCTTCACTTTCTCCGTTAATTGGCTGCCCAACTGTCAAACATTTTACTTACTCACGATTCCTCGCAAAAACTTAATGGACTTGTTGACGGGTGAATTTGCAGCCATAGAACTGTACAGTGCATTTTCAAGGTCCGCGGAGTCAGGCCTGCGTTTGAGACTGCTCACGCATTTGTAGGTCTCTCCTTCTTTCACAAATATAAGCCAAGGTTTGCCCGCTGGCACTCCGCCTCTAACGTTCTTTAGAATTGCTCCCTCAGTTGTACTAAAAAAGCCTTGAATTGCCAACGGCGTGAAAGAGTAAGCAACCTCAAACGAAGATAGTAGAGAGCCCCATCTTGGATCCGATTCTTCTTCTAGAGACCATCCTCCGTTTAGTACGACAAGTGGTCTGTGTCCGGCATTTCTGGCAATAGCATCGAGAGCTCGGGCATGCACGAAATTCGGTGCAACAACTAAAGCAACTGCGGTATCGTATGGCACTCCTTCTTCACTTTCCAGACTGAAGAAACGAGTTTCAAGGACTTTACTAACATTGATAAAATCCGTAGGCACAACTTCGAGCAACACGGAAGGAAAATATACAGCGACTGAGCCAAAAACTTTCTTGTCGCCGAGAAAAGATTCAATCAAGTCCAAGGTTAAAGAAAACAGCGCTTGAGGAGATGCATCGAGCACCGGGATTTCAACTCGAAGTCGCTGTTGACGAAGTGACTTCCGCTGCTTCACAGTAGTAGGCCCCGCAGCCTTCAAAGCCTTTTCTAATAACGACGACACAGAAGCTCCAGCCTGCTCCACAGTCTCCTCCCTACTCCTAGGCGGAACATTACCGCCGCTGTCGATGACCATTGAGATGATTTGATTCCCATCCCTTATTTCCCTCCTGCTTCCTGCATCTTGTAATCTCTGAATGTCGCAAAATCGCGACAATCGACCTCTCCCTGACAATCCCTTGAAGTCAAACGGCAACGAAATTCTTCGGCACGAGGTCAGTTCGTTCCTTAAAGAACCGATACCATCACTCCAACCTCCACACGATGACGGGACATTTGCAACGGAGACACTGTCACGTAATGCAATTCCACACAAACTGGCACCCGCCATAGCAGCGTCCGCGGACGCTCTGATTCCCAACTCCGCCACCTCCACTCCTCGTGTGATTAGTACGAGTACTTTCTATACGCCCTCTACAGTACAGGACCCGTGGTTACTACTGTTCAATAACTTTAACCCAGTCGCATATGTACGCATATCCTACACTAAAGAACAATAAGATTCCTAATGTAATTTGCATGTGTCCCCCAAGTCGTAAGATTCACCTGATTTGAAAGGAGCAACAACATTGAAGAAACCCAATTGAAACGCGAGCTGAAGGAACTTCTGTGCCATCAAGGACGACACGATGGAGTCAAACTGAGGAAACTTAAAGTGGATTACGGATTCCTTGTAAGTGGAAGAATCATTGCAAGTATCAATCCGTGGATGAGTGGCATGAACGTGGTGAAGAAATGCGGAATCGTAAGATTGTACAAGGAAGACACCCTCTTGATCAATGATTTTCCTCCTGTTTCAACTTTGAACACTTGGATACATCAAGATAGAGAAACATGTCTCCAATCTTGGTCTCAAGGCGAAACATGTCGAAGCTTTCATGTGAGATGGGATGATAAAGAGCAATCTTTCTCGAGAAGAAAGTGTTCGCGTGTTCTCAAGGTACCTGCTGATATAGTTTATGTTGCAAAGCAAATATACTGGAGTATATGCTCTTTGTCAACCATATTTATGTTAGATTGTTATGCAACCTTGAGTTTTCTTCTCCACGGGGCTCGAGAAAGAAACCACATAACTGTACTCTAGAACATGGTGTCTATATATCTCAGACATCTTCACACTATCAGAGGTTGAATACGCTTGATAATCAATGGAAATCCTTATCATGTGATCTTTCTGTTAAGAGTATGATGAATGTGAGGAAAACCTTTTGAGAGGGATTTACTGATTCCAGTATATGCATCCTTTACATAGTACACCAGAATTTACTTTTTTATAGATCTTTTATGGACAGGACTGTCATCTCGTAGCTGCTGGTCATGAGCTAAACCCCTCCCGCCAGAAAGAGCTGCCCTTGCTTCAAGGAAGCTCTAAGAGATCGAACCCGGACCTGCATCAAGCTAGCGTCTGACGGAATCTTCTGTGGAGTTTCAGAGCACCAAATGATAGCTTTTGTTTGCGTCCAAAACTGTGTACCGGCAACTAATTTGAACCTATATCCCTAAATGAAGGATTTAAACTTCAAGGTTAAACCCTCTTTTCCCTCTCACAACCCTAAATTAAGGGTTGTGAGAGTCTAGCGAGTCTTGCCAAAAGTACAGTTGTTACCTACGAGTTGATTGCATACGAGATCACCGTGTATGACTAACTGAAAAGCCACACTTTGTACAGTACCAGCTACCGTCATGGTGAATCGCCGCTTTTTAAATACATTGAAAGTGAAAGCATACTTCGCGCGAATAAGAAAGAGAATCATGAAGGAATGAAGCGTAGAACGTCAACAATAGCAAGGAAAAGAAAAGAGTGCGCTGTAGATATGCTGGGAGCACAGAACAAGTAACAAGAGGGGACCCCTGCTTGTTACTTGTTCTGTGCTCCCAGCAAAACCAGTCAATCGGCCTTCTGCCCAAAAGTCACAGACACAGCAGTAAGTAATGAGTAAGTGTGCACCTCTCTGTCGTCAGTTTTGAAACATAGGGACCAGGGAGACGGGTTGAAGAAGCTTTATGCTAAACAGAGAACTTCAGTGATGTGTATGAAAAAATTTGGCGTCAAAGATCTGAGTCCGACGATGAATATTGGCAGGTAGGACAAAGATCTCCGAATAGGGGCTTGTTAATTTCGTTCAAAGTCCACTTTATATCAGAACGACACTTCTATCTGCGTCGTCCCTTACAGACGGGGTAGCATGATTACATATCCGATCTAACCACTACAAAATCAAGTTAACTATAATTCTTGTTTGTGATTCCTTGACTCGAAGGAAGCAAAGGCCACCTTGGCAATAAGACCCATCCCATGTTAAAAGGCTTGAAACAGATTTACTTCACTTGTTATACCTGACCTCACTGACTTGGACTTCATTTTCGTCATATTCTAAAGCACGGCTACAATGTTCCGAAGTCTCACAACCACTTATGCTCCGAAACCTCGTCCGAAGTCTGCTTCTTCTCTGTCACTTGCTTGCTACCTCTCTGTCGCTAGCTTCTCGCTCGCTCTCACTCTTACTCTCCACTTCCCTGCCACTTCCAAAACTGCCCGTTCACTCTATCCACCGTCCATATCACTTTCAACTTCTGAAAATTAGTGCGTGTCAAAGCATTGGCCGTAATTCTGAAAGCGGGATTAGACTTCGAGTCCGGATAACCTTACCGTTCATTAGTTATGGAAAAAATGCACAGCTTTGATCAGAACCTGGATAGACGAATAACGGGTTTAGGTTTCTGAGGCAAAAGCATTGAATGTTCGACTGAGAACGAGAAGAACGGGAAGAGTTGGTTTGTCCGGATAAAGAGAACAGGGGACCTCGATAGGTACCCCGCTCACTTATCGCCCGTTCGCCGTAGTATGGTTTGTCCGGATAGAGAGAACAGGGGACCTCGATAAGTAAAACGCAACCCAATGAATAGCAAACGGATGGGAAGATCTCATCAAGCCTCACAAGGGAAAGAAAGGACCCGAAGGACCAAGCAACAACCACCCCGAAGGGAAGAACATCGGGGCTAAGCCCCGCTATCAGTAGCTCTAAAATCGCGTGTCGCACCTATAATGTCGGAGATCAAAAAGTCAGTACCTCTACAAACAACTGGCGCACCTGAAGAGGCATCACTTACTGCGATTGCCCTCCTGTGAACTGCTCCTGCTAAAGTTCTCTGTAGAGCAATGGAAACTCGCTGTCTGAAAAACATGGTGCAGAAAGAAAGAGAAAGTGGAACTCCTTGACGCCTCTCATGATAGGCTCTAGCACAGTCTCTCAGAAAGACGTCGAACTCCAAACATGTCGATCCGTATATCTCCAAAGCTAAAGGGATGAAGTGATGTCCCACTTGCATACCCCTATACTTGGTCACCTTCGCTGCTGCCGCCACGCCTGCAGCCCATCCTGGAGAATGGGTGATCACTTGTGCCGCCACTGAGTCTCGTGTCAGATCCATAAACAACCACATCAGCCACTGAGACATGATCCTCTCTCATCATGTACAAGTAAGCTCTCACTGATCCTCCTGTTTGAAGGGCATACCAACGCTCTCTCCACGTCATGTGACCGCTCTCCCGTGCTAAGGCAAACACGACGTCTCTGATGGCATCGTGGGTAGCTATCCGCTCTCGACCATGAGGACATCGAGCAAGATGACGATCCGATGTGTCGAGCGAGACACCGCACTCGCAAGTGGATAGTGCCGAAGCAACAGGCTGTACCAAGCCTAGGCGGAACCTCATCGCTGTAGAGAAGATAGTCGGTGCGAGTCGGAACGCTCTAATGCAAGGTCGAGCTATGAGTCAAGAGCCTGCGCCCTTGCCCGAACAAGAGCGGAGTCGAGCTCTAGTATCTCGTGAGATGGAAGGATCCACTAAGAGAGCATGGAGAACCTGCTGGAAGTGGTGCCCCGTCAGAGAAGACTGTAGTCCGTGAGATCCATCGGTAGTTAAGATATCGAATCAAGGGTGTGCCTCACGTGCCTCAAGAGTCAGGCGATCTCTTGCCTCACGGAGACACATCTGTAGTGGGTAAGAACCATCCTCCACCTCTGTCACGTAGCTCTCTATAATAGGTCTATCTCGCACGAGAAAACGACAACAGAGCCAAGGAGCTGAGAGGGCCCAACTACCCAAAAAGACTGCCGAAGCAGTCTCCTCCATGGATAATAAGCCCACCCCGCCACATGATATCGGCAAAGATGTTTGCCTACATGCGAGAGGTCCTGCCACACAGTCAAAAGTCCCCGGTCCTATGATGTCGTCAAACATTCTCATGATCTTCCTATCAAACTCTCTAAGGCGCGAGATGAAGATAGGAGATGGAAGTACTGTGCGGAGTAAGTAACTAGGACGTCGCGCAATGGAAGAGTAAAAGATACCAAAGGCAACTTGAGGATCCTCCAACATAGGGAGATCCTCAATATGCAAAACGTCCTCCGCTAGGGCAACATCTAAGAATCGAGAGACAAAGTCTTCAGTACCCACAGGTACTCCGAGGATGCGTAAACCATCAGTGGGGATAACAAATCCCTCCGGGAGCTGTAGGTCCGACGGTATACCTATGGGAGACCAAGCCTTGCACTTTGACACCTTCACCCTCAGCCCTACCAAGGTCAATTGAGAGACAAGGTGGTCAAAGACAACACCGACTTGGTCCGCCGGACCTACAATGTGCGTATCATCAGCTAGAGATGGAAAAACACAACCTGGAGCAGCCAAGGCGGTGGCTAAGAGAGCTCTGTAGTGAGCTAAGGCAAAGAGAGGTCCACCCAAAGGATCTCCTTGACGAGTACCTGCAGCGGAGCTGATGACTGTAACCCCCTCTATCGTAAGACCGTGCTGGTAGTAAAGAGAAGAAGGAGAACCATAGAAAGATCGCACGAAAGGGATCAGACCTGTCAAAGATCCCCACCATCCATGAGCTCCCTAAAGATCGAAGCGCGAGAAACGCTATTAAAGACGTTTTCCACATCCACTTGTAGGACAATCCAATCGGGATGGATGTCCAAAAGAGCTCTAATGCCGAAAGACACAGACTCACAACCTCCCGGTGTCGCAACTCCAAACTGATGTGGGCAAAGGTGGTCCTGAAAAGTATCTCGAAGCTGAAGGACAATGATACGACTGATAAGTCGTAAGAGAATCTCGCCGATGGCTATCGATCGAATCCCTCCACCATCCTTCGTCATGGCCAAAAGTCTAGCTGTCCCTAGTACCTGAGCTATAGAGTGAGAAATATGTCCCTGAGCTACTGCTGCCGCTACCTGAAAAAGCTCCGTGAAACCACTAGAGGGGTCGTCTGTCTGAAAACAATCCCGTAGGTGCTCGTAGATCATCCCAGACAGACCTCCAAAAGATAGACGTGGAGCTGTACACAAGGCCTGGGTAAACAAAGATCTATCGAGACAGAAATGGCTCCTCAGGCTGATAGTCCTGAACCTCAAGTGGTGAGAGATCACCCGGTGGGGGGTGAAGGGAACGCAACGCAGCGATCGTCTCCTCGGTAGGACATGTCAATGACAAAGGATGCAGTGCTCTAGCAGCTCTAGTGTACTCTCCAGCCTGACCTAACATCCTACAGCATCGTATGCGAGCGGAAGATGAGACATCACGTGTAGAGGCAGACTCACTCCTATCTCGTACCGCACGGACTGATTCCTTCTGTAAGGTCGTCCAATCACCAGCACGGAATCTCCGAAGACGGGCCGTCATCTCCCGATGTCTTCCTCTGCCACCTCGAGTATAACGGAGACACCAACGAGGACGTAGAAGAAATAGTAACCACGCTGCCTCGTCCTTGGTGTTCTGTGCCAACATGTCGAGAGGTAGACGAAATGCTTGTCTCACCTCGTCATGAAGAGCACGAGGTAACCGATGGAACAAACGCGGACAAGAGAAACTCGTCTCGAACAAACTCAGAATAGTGCTAGAGTGGACTCTCATCCACTCCCACGACTCTGGAGGAACTCTAGGAAGAAGGGCTAATGGTGCTATAGTGACTGCACGTGTAGACCTCCGATCTCGGCTAACCTGGACATCCCATGTGATCGTATCATAGCTCTTGTGCATCTTTCCCACATGAGATTTTACTCCTTGCGAAGTAAATAATTGATTGCACACCGGGCATGGTGTGTCTCGAATCAGTCTCGATCTCATGGGAGAGAGAGTACCCATAGCTAAAGAAAAACGATATCTGATCAAACTATAATCATAACAGAAACAACTCCAAAAAGAAAAAAGAACATAGAAGAATAAAAACAACAATAAAAAGAAAATAAAAAGAAAATAAAGAAAATAAAGAAGAAGAAAACAAAAAAGAAGAACCCTGAACCCTGATATGTAAAGATAGAGAGAAGCAAATATAGTGAATGTGACAAAAACTGTCAAAAACTGTCAAAAGTTTCACAAAAAATCCTAAAAAGAACACTCTCTAACCCTAACTTCTCAGAAAATCAAAAACTATTGAATACTCACTCATCTTTTCATCAAATGTGTCAATTCTAAAATCAAAAGAAGAAAACAAAATGAAAAAAAATATGTAAGAAAACTACCCCTATCACACTCTAACACCCTCCCCTCTCACTCTAGAACTCCCGCAGTCTTCTCTGCCACTCTCCGCGCGCGTCCCGCTCTCTCCCCCGTAAAATGTGTGTGATCTTTCTTGCCTTCAGGTAGTGGAGATCTCGTTAGGTACCCCGCTCACTTATCGTCCGTTCGCCGTTCGACGGTACTACGGGTCCATCCCGTGCGCCTAAACGGACGACCTTTGACACGCCCTATTGCCCCAATATTCTCCTTCCCCTTCCTTCCTCCTCAGCCCTCCCCTGTGCCAGGACAAAATTACAGGACTTTTCGGCATGTTACGGGTATAAAAAACAACGCACTGATAGAACTACCTGCACTAATGTGCAAAGTCAGCCGCAACCGAAAGACGGTACAAGTATATAACCGATAACAACACGATGAAGGTAAGGAACTAACCACAAAGAATATATGAAGTAGAGAGAGACGAACAACAACTGCCCTATGATATAGAGAAATAAGCCGGTTAAACTTGAGCGGGTTCACATCTTATACAAAAGCTAATACTGGCTTTCTTGCCATCACATATCTACATATAAAGATGTTTAAAACTCACAGTGTTGGCGGAGTTGGAGTTGTTAGAATTAGAGGTCTTGGGCTCTAGCTCGTCCTCGGATTCTCCCGACTCCGCTCCGAACAACGATTCCATTATCTCATGACGATTCTCGTCCCCATCGTCAATTACACGGAGGCAGTTGATTTGCTTGGCAACCTCTAACAGTGCAATACAACTTTTCTACTTGGAGACTGCTGAAAACCACACGTAGGAAATATTCAAATACTGACTCGAAGACGCTTCTACCCCCTGTGTGTACAAAAGAACAAGCACTAAATATGCGACTAAGATCTGGTAGAAAGCAAAGCCACTGAATAGCTATTCGATCTCGAATTTTTCTCATGTAATAATTGACCCGGCTTTACGGGTCAATTATTACGGGAAAGTCTTTACGAGAAACTGCGCCGTTCCTCTCCTTTTGACATAAGGAAAGCTCACCAATGTGCGAACGAGTAAAGAAGAAGGATTATAAGGAATACCGTACTACAGACTGCCGCAGCGGCTGTTGTATCCGTTCATTCTAGGGAAGTAGCTAAGCGCTCGGGGTAAAAATTGTCGGACGCCGGTTTTTTTCCGATTTCACGAGGTTTTGAACTGTTTTACAAAATTCCAACCCCCAATAACCGGGGTTTCCTTTACTGAAGGATCAGAATATACTCGAACAGTATCCGTTTACTTTTTGTGAGCCGATTATGATAACCGGTTCTTTCTTAATATTTTGGGTTTGAATCCGGTTCAAAAAAAATTCGACCGGTTTAAGTTAAAAAAGATTTGCACACTTTCGAAAGTTTGCAGATTACCAGTTTACAGGTTTACAGTTAAACAGTTTACAAGTTTAACAAGATTTACAAGTTAAACAGTTTACAGGTTTACAAGATAACAGTTTACAAGTTCACAATTTCGCAGGTTTACGGTTTTTGAAGTTTCTAGTAAACGGAACGGTTTTGGAACTCTTCTGGCAGGAGTTGAACCTGTATTCAGGTTATGATAAGTTTCAGTGACACTCTGAAGTGTAAGTATCCACAACTATCTATCTTGACTGTAGACACACATTGCTCGTGTTCAATGTGTATCTACAGCACACTGTGAGAGGACATTCAGTATTCAAAGTGTTATTAAGAAGAAGTACAAGAATTGTCTCAGATAGTAAACTTGGACAGTGTTATGCGTTTGAACCTAGAAGGACCTGAGGACTGTTTCGATGATTTGTTATCAGATGCAGTGGAGATCTGGAAAAGCACTGTCCACCATCATCGCTTCGTTAATAACCCACAGATTTATATGGTTGATGCAGACAAGGAGTAAACTTAATTCTAACAACTTTGATATTCAGTTTCATCTTTAGGAATTCAATTTTTGCACATAACATACTGAGTACTTCTGATGCTTTCATTTTTTAGATAGACTAGTTATAGTACTTTTGATGCTTTCGTAGATAGATTAGTTAGGTCTTCTGGTCCCAACTGGTAGGGAGATTTAGGTTTTAAATCCACAAATCTTTAAACGAGGAGTCTCTAAACTCACTATGTGCGTGAGTTTTGAACTGTTGAAACTCTAACTTAACAGAAACATGTTGCAAAAAAAGATGCTCGTGAGACCCCACTCACAAGTTTCTCTGTCCCAAAATGAGCACAAAGAAGTTGAACTTCTTTAGACTCCCACTCGCGTAAAGGAACCAGTTGAGATGACATCTGTGAAGGAGATAATCTTAAATGCTCCAACCAGATCATTGTTAGAAAATATCTCCAATAGTTGCGCACAAATAGTCTCTGAAAAACTCTTCTGAAAACTCACCGCCTCTTCCAAGTCTCTTCCCAATCGGTCCCTCTCTAGCTGAACAGAATGCAAGAAAGTACCTCTTATCTCTGAATGCAGACGCTTCAAGAAGTCACCTTCCGGACCATAATCAGGCAAAAGATGATACCCAGTATCTTCATTGATGAAGAAAGCATTGATGTTAACACTAGGATCGATAGTATAATGCATTTCGGATGGTAGCAACTTCATTAGCAATCAACGCACTGATGGTACTAACATCTACAAATTTCTGTTGAAAAATTCGAGACAACACACTCAGAGACTGTAAAATATCTGCAAGAAAAGACAGACAATAGACAGTCTTGAAAGAGCGTAGCTTCTTGAAAAGCTGACCACCTACTCCATGATCCTCTGTGGGATCCGCTTCATACAGATACAAAACAGACTCCAAAGAGTCACAAATACTAGTTACTGCACTCCAACGAGACAACCATCGCGTTCGATTATAACGCTTCAGGAACTTACGAGAATCTGCAAATTCACATTGTAAAGCTTCTAACCCTTCCTTTCTTTTAGTAGATCTCTTAAAATAAAGAGCTACTACATTTATCCAATCATCTCATCCTCACTAAAGATGACACACGAAATGTGTCTAGAGACCTTCAACAGTGCTAAATTACAACGATGAGCTACACAATGAGAGGTAAGCATAAAAGAATTGACAATACGTTTCAATCGAGTTGCAACTCTATTCCGTAGACCAGTCATTACTGAAGCTCCATCAGAACCAAAACTAACAATTTTCTCATGTTCCAACCCCCACACCTTCAACAGTTCGAGAAGAGTTTCTGTTATTGCCTCAGCATGTTTTTCAGACAATCTAATAAGACCAAGAAAGGTGGTAACCACATGTCCTTCTTCCAAAAAGTTTGCAAATATAACCAAATGACCATGGACAGCAATATCAATCGCTTCATCACACATCAGATCAAAAAAACTATTACGCTGAACTCGAAGAAGTGTACGTTTCTGCATAACAGAGTTAATACATGTGATCATCTCTACACACGCCTTGTTATCATGATAGATACTATCTTTCATATAAGATGAGACAGTTTTCAGCATTCTGCAAAGAACCGGAAACTTTGAGAATGCAATACATTCTCTACCAACAAAATAAGCAGCATGAAATAAAGTAAGCAACGTTCGATCGCAAGTCCTGTTATCTATTTCGTATGCTTGCTTGAAAGCATGTTTTCCTTCGTGTTGAGTCCAAGCCAAAGTCCTATGCAATGTTGTACTCGCATGATCATGAAAAGCTGAGACTCGGACATTAACAGCACCAGCTAGAGCAAAAGGTGACTTACTCTTACCACGACATACCTTACAGAATACTCTTCCAAGGTCCCGATCGAAATGTATCCAGTCAAACAAATCATACCAAGTATCATCCCACAGTTTACACTGTGCCTCTACTCTAGAAAGGACATGTTCGACAACAAAGGATCTTTTTCTTTCTCGATATCTGCAGAAGAGTTAGAAGACGAAGAAATGAAAATGAAACCATATAGAGTCTTGTGTTTCTTCGAGGACTTACCCTTATCAGAATTACCTCCACCAGATTTCATGTTGCGAATTGAAGAGGAAGCAAACTATGAGGTTGAGTCTTGAAGAAGAACACTAAGAGTAGTCTGGAACCTGAGTAGTTCAGATGATATTAATAAAGAAACACCAACCATGTATTCACAAGTATAACTCAGATCACAGACTGTGGAAGAAATGTTAGCAGTAGTCAAATGGAGACCAGACCCGTTAGAGTTATGTGAGTTTTCATAATCACGCAATAGCAACCACCAACTAAAACACAAACAGTGAAGATGTCGTCGTCCCGCACGTCCATCTCTCATGCTCTCCCGCAGCACCCCTTCGAGATTGAAAAACCTCAAAGAAGCCTCGACTGTCGATCCCAACTGCTGCCGCACAGTCTTGCATGTCCAACCTCTCCCGCAGCGACAACACTTCTTCGAGGTTGGAAAACCTCGAAGAAACCTCGACTGTCAACCCCCAATTGCTGCCGCACAACACCGTCCGCACCTCTCCCGCAGAACTTTCTTTGGGGTTGTAAAACCTCGAAGAAACCTCAACTCTTGATCCCCGACTACTGCTTTCGTACCGTCCCGCACGTCCAACCTCGACACAAAGCAAAAGTGCCACGGCTGCCACCTTCTCAGCACGTCCAACCTCTCAGGCTTTCCTGCAGCACCCGAGGTTAAAAAACCTCGAAGAAACCTCGACTGTCAACCTCGACTGTCAACCGTCAGAATTGCAACGGTGATCTCCAATTCAATCTCGATGCTCGACCCCGCCTACTTCCGCACCGTCCCGCACCTCGAAGAACTTCCAAAAAATAACACAACAGCGAAAGTGACGCCGACCCGGACGTCCAACCTCTCAAGCTCTCCCACAGCAGAATTGCAGCGGCGATCTCCAATTACAACCTCGACCTTGACCTCGACTGCGACCGCACTGTCCCGCATCTCGAAGAGTGCTCGAAGAACAACAAGCATAGCGGATCAGAAAGGAAATCTCTCTAAAACGATAAAACCTCGAAGGAATAGTAATCTCCACGGAACCTCGAAGGAACTCGCAGCGGCGAGCGGATCAAAAAACAAAACAAAAGAACCTCGAAGAAAACGCAGTATCGATAGAACCTCGAACGAAAGCGCAGCGGCGAGTAAATCAGAAAGAAATTCTCGCTAGAACTTGGAAGGACTCCGAAGGAAATGCAAGCTCGATAGACCTCGGAGGAAAGCGCAGCGGCGAGAGGTGATTTACGAACTACCAAAATTTCTCGATGACTCGATCAGACTAGACCCTCTGCAACACTCCATTATCTTAATCGCTCGCGACAACGCCCTAATGTTTTCCCAACCGTCCTGCACCGTCAGATCTTCGACTTAGTTATTAACCGTACGATTGGTTTAATCCGGACCGTCAGATCTGATCCGAACGTCTCAGCCATTAATTCAAATCCGCCTGACGTGTCTTAAACCCGGTAATTACAGTCGGGAGGTATACATCGACCACGTAAATCCGATATTAATCATGCCCATCCTGCTAAATATCCGATCAGAAATGTTTGGTCTTTGTAAGATAACCGGGTTCTCGGTTAGAGGAACTACGATAATCCGAATTCTCTCCTTTTTCTCTCGGTTTCGAATCCGGATACGCGCGCTAGGGACCCAACTTTTCATAAATCCAGCCGGTTAAGAATACAAAGAATGTCGGTTAGCCCCGAGCGCTGAAGTAGCTATTTGATGCTCTCATACATCACTTTCCAATCTAGAGGTAAACCATTGACGTCTTTGTAACAAGTGACGCAATGAATAGCCAATGGATGGAAAGACCCGATGAAGCCGTACAAGGGAAAGAGGGCACCAAGGGACCAAGCAACCAACGCCTCGAAGAGAGGAAGAACATCAGTAGCTCTAAAGTCGTCTATCCCTCCTAAAATATCATACACAAATAAATCAAAACTCATGCATACAAATGATGCACATGAAGTAGCATTGCTTACTGCAATTACTCTCTTGTAGATCGCACGGACTAAAGCTCTCTATAGAGCAATAAAAATTGGTTGTCTAAAAACATAGTGCAGAAAGAAATGAAATGTTGTTAAATATCATTAGAGGGTCACATCTAAACTCTGCAGATGTAAAAGGACCCAAAAGAAAGATGACTTGTGATATGACTTTGACGTGAGAAGTATTGCGACAACAGTTAGGTAAGTCACTTTGAGGTGACAGCAGTTATGTACCAGTAGCATTATTAATCCACATTCATTGTAGAGTAGCATGAGTAGAGGCTCTTTTTGTCTGTACCGGTTCTGAAGTCTAAGCAAAGTTGTGCACATTTCATCTCATGATATTTTTGTTTAAGTTCTCATTTTGATCAGTTTAACAGATTTATCTGTTATCAGTTCTAATAGGTTGGTAGTATTTTGTTGTGAGAAATAAAGTTTCATATTTTGAGAAACTTGGAGTACAGTTCTCAATTTTGTAACATGATATTAGAGCTCAAGTTGCTCAAGCTAAGGGTTTAAGATTCTGATCATCTGTATTTAGTTTCTGGAGATTTTTGGACTCATCTTTTCAGCAAGATAGCAACTATGGTTACTACTTCCGATGAGTTTGGTTTGAATGAGAGCACTAGACTTTCAGGTCCTAACAATTATAGTTCTTGAAAACTGATCATGAAAGTCATTCTGAGTGAGAAGGTTTTATGAGATGTGGTTTCTGGAGAAGAGAAGCTCTCCATTTATGATGAGACTTCTCTTGAAACTCGAAGATCCATTAAGAAGCAAACTAGAGCACTATCCAATATTTTGCTTGTTGTGAAGGAGAGTATCAGACTTACTATTGAGGCTTGTGATACAAGAAGAAAAGCTTAGGAAAAGCTAGCTATCATATATGATAATGTGAGCAAAATAGAGTGACAAAGTTGAAGAATGTTTACACTCTATCAAGATGGATGAGAGTGTAAATATTCATGAGCACCTTGAGAAGATAGCTGATATTTATGTGCAACTAACCAGAGCACGATGGACATATGATGATGAAGATCTAGTTTCTATCACTTTGAATAATCTTAATATTTCATACTTTCATTTTGTTTCTGATATCAACAGAATGGAGATGATATCAACTTATGAGGAGTTGTGCAATTTACTACATGAAGAAGAGCAGCTGATCAAAAAGTTTTCCCCTCAAAAAAATCAAGGATCTACTTTTAAGATGAAGATTTATAAAAAAAGAGGAGCAGCAATCTCAAAAACAATGGTCTTAATCTCAAGAAAGCAAGGCACAACTTTCTGCTCATTTTGTCACAAGATTGAAGAGTGCAAAAAGAAATTGGGAACTTGTTTTTTCTGTGAAAAGAAAGGTCACAAGATTGAAGATTGCTATGCTAGAAAAGCAAATGGATGTCAAAATTATACATCAAATAATATTGTTGTTCAAAAAGATGCACAAGAGTAGAAGAATGCTGATAATATGTTTATTACCATCTTGATATATACAACAACAGAAGATAAAAATTGGTACATTTATTCTACTGCTTTAAGCACGTGACCAGCCAAAGATCACTCTTGAAGGACTTTTCAGCAACTGCAAGCTCTACGGTTACTCAAGCTGATGTATAGGATGTGAAGATCAAGGTGCTGGAGTTGTACACAGTAAAAACAAATGAATGAGATCTGAAGAGTATACAAGAGGTACTCTTTATTCCAAAGCTCATAAGAACTTGCTTGTTGGAAAAATCACAGATCATGGAATGAAGGTGATTTTTGATGATACAAAGATGCAGATATTGGATGCTTCGCATAATCATAGAGTTGTTGTTTCAAGAAGGAGAGTCCAGAAATCAATATTATATATCTTGAATATTGAACCTCAAGTATTGAACTATGCAGGAGAGACATCGTTTCATCCATAGCCTTAGAGATATATGGATCGACAGCCTTGGAGTTCAATATTTTTATTTGAGATTGTGCTAGAGTTGACCATGAGAGGCGTCAAGAGTACCACATTTGTTACAAAATTGAGAACTGTACTCCAAGTTTCTTAGAATATGGAACTTATCTCCCACAACATAATACTACTGTGGAAGATAAAAGGACAAAAGAAAATAAAGAAGAGGTGACTTGTGCATTACTTTGACGTGAGAGGCATTCTGACATCGGTTAGGTAAGTCACAGGTGACAACAGTTATATAGCAGTAGTATATTAACCCATATTCTTTGTATAATACATGAGTAGAGGTCTTTTATGTCTGTACCAGTTCTGAAGTCTAAGTAAAGCTGTGCATATTTCATCTCATGATATTTCTGTTTAAGTTCTCGTTCTGATAAGTTCTAACAGACTGATCTGTTATCAGTTCTAATAGGTTGATTAGATGTGACTCTCTACTGATATTTAACACTTTCTTTCATTAGAGTATCACTTCCTTCATGTCGATTAAATCTCTAATATGTATAAACTTTAGCTTTGGTAAGGCTTTGGTCTAGATAGCTGATCTTCTGATGGACAATATTCCAGCTTGACAATCTTAGCTCAATTTTCTTCTTGGTATGATGTAACTTTATCTCCAAACTTTTTGTTCTTCTTCTGATAACGCTGTTGTTAGCCAAGACATTGCATTCTGATTATCCACACGTAATATTGTAGGTCCAGATATCTTTTCTCCCATCTCCAAGAATAAATTCTTTAACCATATCAAGGTTATAGAACCATCACTAAGAGCAGTGTATTCAACATCTATTGAAGACCTTGCTACTATATTCTGCTTCTTGTTGCTCCAATTGATAATTCCACATGAATACAAGTTGAAGCATGCATCTGATGTGGATTTTCTGTTGCTCGTATTTCCAATCCTATCACTATCATTAAAACCATGAATCTCACTTCTCCCCTCCTTATATATAAAATCAAGATTGATAGTGCCTTTCATATATCTCATAATTCTTTTTGTGACAACCCAATGAGATGAACTGGTTCAATGCATATATTGACTTAGTCCCCCAACATCATAACAAATATCAAGTCTGATGTGGATGAGATATCTGAGTTTACAAATTAATTTTCTGTACAGATATTCTTCAATGACATTTTCAGCTGTAGTCTTTTCAAAACCACTTTTTTGCTCCATAGGTGTTGTTGATGACTTACAATCTTCCATCTGAAACTCTCCAAGTATAGACTTTATGTATGTTGGTTGAGAAAGCATAATGCAGCTATCCATCTACCAAATATCAACATCAAGGAAGAATCTTGCTAAACCCAAATAAGACATCTCAAACCTCTTGTTGAGTTCTCCTTTGAGTAGTTGCACCAACTCCTTATCACTTCCTGAAATTAAGATATCATCCACATATAGGATGAGTATGATTTTCTTTGAATTGTCTTTGAAGACAGAGAGGTTTGGATCTAGCTCTGATCTTCTGAGTTCGTGGTTGTGTAGAAACTCATGTATGTTAGAACATCAAACCCTTGGTGCTTGCTAAATTTAATCCATATAAAGATTTTATGAGAATGCACAGATGATCTTTCTTCTTTTTTCACTTCAAATCATGGTGGTTGAATCATGTAAGCTTCTTCCTCTAACTCTCCATGAAGGAAAGTTGACTTCACATCCATCTTCTCAGCTGCAATGACCAACAAGAGCCATTACAAGTCGGATTGAATCTCATTTTGCAACTGGTCAAAAGTTTCTCCATAAATCAATCCATTCTTGTTGTTGAAATCATCTTGTTACTAATCTTGCTTTTAGCTTCTCAACTGAATCATATGATTGTAGCTTGGTTTTGTAAATCCATTTGCATTGGATGGCTCTTTTTCCTCTTCGTAGCTTAATCAAATATCATGTATGATTTTTTAGCAGCATTTTGTACTCCTCTTGCATACCTTGTCTCCAACCAATGTCTTTGTTAGCTTCTTCAAATGTAAGTAGATCATCTTCCTGAATGCTTCAGCAAGTCTGCAATAATCATCAAGCCTTGCTGGTGGTCTCCTAAGAGATCTAACCTTTTCTACTCTCCTTACTTGAAAATCGGTTGTATGTTGTAAGTCATATCTTTTAACTTCATGAATACTTGGTAACTCAAATTCAGAATTTTGGTTGAAATTCAACTTGCTCTTCACTTGGATTAGTGAGAGATGTTCAATGTTCCAAGTCTGAATCAATATGATCCTCACTAGTAAGTAGCTTAAATCTGAATGTATCACAAGCTTCTTTCTCACCTTCCATCAGATCATGATCAAACTCACATATCTAACATCTTTGCTGATGTGAGTCTTTCTTGTAGACTGATCGTACACTTTGTAACCCTTGGTTTGCTCAACATAGCCCACAAATATACTTTTCTCAGATTTTTCATCCAATTTCTGTCTCTTTTCATCTTTGATGTGCATGTAACTTGTGCACCCACAAATCCTGAAGTGAGACACATTTGGTTTCACTCTTGTAAATGTCTCTTCAGGTGTCTTGTGCTACACAATTGTTGTATATGCTCTGTTCATAATGTAAACAGCTGTGTTAAATGTTGAAAAGTACTTATAATCTCTGATAGAGCTTGTTTGCATGGGTCCACAAACATCTGAATGGACCAAGACCCACAATTCTTTTGTTCTCGTACCTCTTTCCTTTGGAAAACTTTTTCTGCTTTGTTTTCTAAATATGCGTTCTTTCACATATATCTCCAGTAGTTGGTAGCTTCATCCTTGGTAACATTTTCATCATTTAATTATCCATCATATGTTTTAGACTTCCAAGATTCAAGTGTGCAAATCTTTGATGCTAAAGGTTTGCTTGATTACAAGAACCAACAACCATAGAGACTTATTGGTCGCTGCTACCGCCACGCCTCACGTCTTTGTAGTTATGATGTTTACTCCCCTAGACTTCATCTCTCGTCATTATCAGCTTCTTCGTGTTGGTTTTGGACCTTTCAGTTCGCAGATTATACTTCTTGTTTCCATTGTTTACGTTACAGCTACTTGCTTGTTGCAGCACTTCTTGCATGTAGAATGTGTTGAGGCTGCAACATGCTAGCCGAAATTGAGATATGTGTGATCTTTTTTCTCCCCAGAGTCGTGAGGAACAACAACCACTTACGGAACCAGCTCGACTATACTTGACGGTCCGATTAGTTTGTTCTTTTATTTTTTCGATAGAATCAGTTTGGCTCTAATTCCTCTTGTGAGTGATAGATAAGTTTGAGGGTCCCAGTTTTCTCTTATGATATATCTAGTATATTCTTACTATGTCTGATTGTATTGCCCACAAACCTCAAATACACATTCTCCCAGAGATTTCATTCACGAACTGTTATACACATACTTCAACTGTACGATAACATCCTTATATCCAACACTCCATACGAAAAACTTCTAGGGTCTTCTTGTGAACGGACCATTGAGCCTCATGAAGCTTTTATATGATTTCACACGAATCATTTTATCCGCTGCGTAGCTAGCACCGATCTAAACCCAATGACATCTTATGCACATGCATTGGACGTCCTAATATTCCAAAATGTCCAGCGACAAGTCGAAGGTGCAAACACCCCTCTTACGTTAGTACATAGTCCGTGAACCCTCTAGAATCCTCTAAACAAGTTTTTCTCCCTCTTTGACATAGAACTTAAATTCACGAAATAACAACAAATTATCATTATTCATGTAAATTGCAACTTCTTGCCACTTCTGATCCTCTACAGACTATACGTGTGCCGGTGATCCATCATAAATAACAACCTGTTGCTATTTATTATGCATCACAGATGATCCATTGTTTGCTAGTGGTTTGTCTTTTAACAAATTGTTGTTGTTTTCCATGTTGTTCGATGGTCTGTCCATCAGCAGTCTAATATAAATATAGTTCAAGATGTCTTTTAAATAGTTTGATTTATAAACGATTTGGTTTAGTTCAAGTCTAGAAAATAGTTATGTTCAGAAATAATTTGGTTCAAAGATTTCTCAAAATGTTTTAGTTCAAAATTTTGAAAAGATTTTGTTCTTGATTCAATTTGATTATAAGTAAAACCGATTGGGTTGGAACTGAATTGGGCCTACAATTAGACGAGACAATCACACAAACTTCCCATAGAAACAAAGGTTAGTTTCATTGAGATAATGCGAAAAGACATTTTCAAATCCAGCAAATATGAAATAAAGCTCTAGAATTTTCTTTTACCATTAAGTTATTACGCAACAGAATTATATGTACACTTGATGATGTTGTAATGATCCATAAATTATAGGACAAGGATTAAACATTGCTACGCGTCCAAGTGCTTGCTTAGATGATGATGATAACCTTGCGGACTAAATGGCTAAGATTAGTTAAATGTTGACCACATGGGACTACATGCGGAGATTTAATGTTAACGTATGGAGAGAAAAACTACATGAATTTTGAACAAACTACTTGGGAAAGAAAAATGAAGAGTTTTATATAAAAACTATACAAAGGAGATGAAGTCCAGAAGTGAACAATGCACAATACAAAGATATCTTTGATTTTTCTCGCTTTCGCTAGCTCCTCATCCTTTGTGGCTAAGTGTTCCAACAAAGCATCCTTCTCGGATTTCATGTCGTGAAAATGCGAAGTCATGAGATTGAACTCCGTCTGCCAATCTCATGATCTTCTAGAAGCCTTCACCTGATCTTCAGACCTTGCGACCACCAAAGTATCGCGCGCCGTTGTCAACTTATTCACTTCCTCCAAAGAGACCTCTAACTTCTTCATCAAGGTGTCCTTCTCTACGAGTCATCATTGTCGTCTGAAGTGCACTGCGCTTAGAAGATCAGTTAATGACAAAGACACCTTCGTCTCATTGTCATACACATGCCGCTGCATGTCCAATTGTGTAAGAATGGATAACGCGGTATCACTGAGAAATTCCAAGGTCTTCTCAAATATGCGTAGCTCCTTCCTTATACTCGGATCTTGCTGCGTCGAAGTCGTGGTTTCATCGAGTCGGGACGAAGTACGAAATACTTCTTGAGGAGGTTCCTGAAGTGTAACCTCCGAAGGTACTCTTCTTATCACAAATGCTTCCGGGTCCTTGATCGTCTGACTCCCTCCTGGACCTGTTTCTCCTACGATCTCCCACCGAAGAAGATCTTGCAGGAGTCTGAAAGGACCTAATGAGTCAAAAATAGACGAGAAGTAGTTTGAAATTTCACAAATATTTCAAAGTGTCAGGGGTGGACAAGCCGCCCATCCTTGACCCGCAGACCTCTGTCCATCCTAATCGGACCAGTATTTGTTTTCGACTCAAATCTTAAAATTTCCATTTTGATCGAAAAAGATCCATATGAAAATTTACTGCTAGAAAGCTCCAATAAGATTGAAACTTGACCAAGTACACAATTCGCATCTTCTGAGCAAGACAATCTTTATAAGACTGGTTGATAGATTTCAGTGAGAAAAAATCGTCTAGGTTTCTGAAACCATGTTCAAAGTTTGTGGTCAGCAGGATAGTGCTCAACATCCGGCACAATTCCAGCTGATCTCTCTTGTACTTCTCCATACACAAACTCCATCTTGCTCATTAGTAAGCGACATACACTCTATAATGCTATGATACCATGTAGAAAGATCAATATTTCTAGAAAGACACTCCAAGAAAAGAGACCGAGTGGACAAAGAAGTAAATAGGAATGAGATGAGATAGGCTTCTCAATCTCAATGTATATATAGTGGAGGTGAGTACAAGAGAAAGCCTAATAGTGGATTAACCCTCTAACCAACTATACGTAACAATTATAACTACTTCGGCTCATATTAAACGCTATTAAATATTAATTCCATCTACAATAGTAGCATCTTGAAGTAAGTAATAATAGTCTCCACAAGTTCAATTTAAGATGCATTTACAACAAATTATCAGCCAAAATGAACATACATAGTGATAAACCTACTGAAGGCAAATATATTAGAGGTGCGATCAACTAAATATTTTCCTTAATATTCGTATTCTTGTTAGAAAAAGGCGAATCCAACCGTCTCCCAAGAATGTTTGCTTAAACGTCCGTTTTTTCTTCGTTGTTGACAAAAACGGAGACAGAAAGTCCTCCCACATCTTGAGTATCTCTCTTGGTGACCCATGGAAAATTACTTTGAGTAGGAGGCTGTAAGGCTGCTTTTTGGTGTGCAAGTTCCCTCCGGTGTGCCGTCCCGGTCAATCTTAATTCGTATAGCCTTATGTAAGACCCTGGATGGAAAGTCGTTGCACTTTTATGGTCTAGGTTGGTCCAGTCCATTTATTTCGTCGTGTCTAATTATTTCGTCGTGTCTATAATGCATGCATAGAGTATTTTACAGTTGTCACGCGGAACACCATCTGCTACACCAAGAAAACAGCGTATTACTATAGAATACAGGACCACACCTCTAACGGAGGCCTTTTACAATGGAATTTTAATCAGCCGTAGTTAAAGTGACGGAGCGCCGTCTCCCGACTGTGGACTCTCATATCCATCTGGTCAAACGGCAGCGAGACTCGGTGGGCCTGGGACAATGAAGGCCGAAATCTTTGGAATCGGCAAAAAGTTTTGTTTTTAGCCTCGTTTCGCTGTGGGGCTTTCTGCAGCCGTATGCTGCAACCATTGCAAAGCATGAGTCCCCCGACAGGAGGATTCGACCCCACGTCGCCCGGGCTACAGGCGGTTCGGGTAGCCAACAAGCAATAGCTTGTTGGCTAACTTTGGAACCGGTGAGGTGAACGGTGAACCTTGTCCGCAGTCCGTACTGATAAGATGAGACTCATGGTACAGTACAGTACTGGCAAACTCTGTCGGTAAATCCGGTATATTACCGGCAAAAGGGAACACATTTCCGGAGAATTACAAATTTTGTTCGGCAACCGTGCACATACAACGCAACGTCGATTCTGGAGTCGGCTATTTTCCGGCGAAACTCGATGCTTTTCGGAAATCGAGAATTCGTGTCGGAACATTTCACTCTAGTTGAAGGATGTACGCCAAATACTCCCTCATGATAGAGACCAGAGTCGAACCGCGTAACTTCGACCGACTGCGAAATGAACGTTGGAAGTAACATAACACAGTAGCGAAATCCAAGGACCAGTTGACTTATCAGTCAGAAGAAATCAGGGACTTCGAGTTAACTCTACTCCTATTAATGAAGTCTGCATAATTTTGCGTCGTCCGATCAGCTTACAGATAACCAGATACCATATACAACAGGGCAAGGAATATAGCTAACGAGTTTTCATATCCCTGATCGGGATGTGAAAAGCCGAAGGCGGAGGGCTACAGATAACGTGGTCGCTACATCGTACTACTTAACCTTTCATAAGGAATCCAAATGGACGACGAGAGCGTCGGAGTTGGTGATTAGTCATGCCGTAAACTGTCGAACCGCGACGAGGCGAGAGAGCAAGGGCGTGAGCCGTGAGCCGTGAGCCGTGCGTACATTTACGGTAAACAGAGCAGGAGCGGATGAAAGAGGAAGCGGGTAGGCAGACGCAAGCGGAAGCGATTTGACTCAGGAGCAGAGTTTGACTATGCTATTGCTGCCGCGCTTGAGCTTGAGAGATGGCAGAGGAGACGAGGAGCGGAGCGGGTGGGTGTTAGAGGGGCGGTGGGGCGGGGGAAGAATAGGCGGAGTTTTCGTTGCAGCTTTTGAGAAGTTTGTTTTTAACCGAGCGAAGGAGAGTGGTACGAGCAGGAAGTTAAAAAAGTCCAGGGGAGGGGTGGGGTGGATTTGAGACAAGGCGTGGATTTGCTTACAGTAATGGTGCGGGAGGACTGCTAAGCGAGCAGCCAAGCAAGTCAATGAGGCAGGCGCACAAGCAGTCAGATTAAGAGTGGGAGTTGCGTTCCCATCCTCTTGAGAAGTTCAGAAAGGGATCAGCGGAGGGGAGGGGAAGAGAGGGTAGCGGGGTTGATGATATTGTGCTGAGAGTCGAGGGGAATTGAAGAGGAAGGTCGAGAGCGACTTATGCGCAGCAGGTTGTAAGAGTTTTGACCGAATCACGCCGCGGAGGCGAGGCGAGGCAAGGCCAGGGCGGACCGTTCGGCAGTACTATTTTGGTGGTAAGGGGCCGGAGGTTTTAGCTGGGAGGAGGAAAAAGCTGGCTGGCCCACGGCAGGTGATGGCATGTGAGCGATCGCAGTGATTTTGGGCAGTTGGTGAGCTTTGAAGCGAACGGAATGACGAGGAACACTCGGCTTCGAGTGACTGTTCCCCGACAGGAATCTCAAATCTCTGATTTCTTGTGAGTGCCACTCTCACTCACTCGCTGGGAAGTTATAGTTGAAGTGATGGAGGGCCTAGGTATCTGACCTGACCTGACACGCATGAGCTGGAGTCGCAGTCAGAGATGATCGACTGTGAGCTCAATGATCGGAGTGAAAGTTGCATGGGCGATTTTCCATGTTGAGGGTGTTTGCGGATTGGACACATTGTTGTGGATGTTCTGCCAAGCGCCTATCATTCTCCTATCGTGTCCAAGCTGCAAATCGGGTAGTGGACTCTGTAGTCCCAAGAGTGACATGTGTGAAGTCTGTACCTAATTCCTTAAAGGAGAACGGCGCTAGCGGTTTTATTGTGATCGTCAACTAGGCTTATCTAATCCAAGGCCGACGTGTAGTTGGCTTCTGACGTTGCCTTACGATCGGAGAGTTGGTACAAGAAGGCTTAGGTTTTAGTAGTGTTTGGAGTTAGTTCTCTTCTTTTGCCCATGATGGTCAAACGAGCTCCTCAAGATTCCGGTTTTGCATAGAAATGGAGGATACGTTTCCACTTCCGAAAATTCTGGGTGTCCAATTTAGCACGTTGCTTCACTGTGAATGAACCGGGATTTTCTTCCTTCTGCATAAGAGGAGACGAATAATTTAAGAGCACAAGTTTGCAGCTGACTTGGAGATTGTTAGATGCCCGCCCTTCTTTGTATCAGATGATATACTTCGTTCGCTGAATCGTTTGAAACCGTATCGAGCTTTGCATTGGATAACGAGTTTCACATGGAGACATTTATGTTATCATTTCAGTGAAGATTGGTGTGCTGTTGGTAACATTTGTGTTCATTTAGTATTGGTCGTATTGAGTGACTCGGTTCTCCTTGAATCGTCGACTTTTGCTGTTCGAAACTTGTACGGCTGCAGTGGATCCGAAATCTGAAGGTTTTGCACTATTGTTCGGGCCGGATTTGCTGAGATAATTGTATGTAAATTTCTGGGGTAGGAACAGTTTCGATTCTGGACTTTTGTGACGGTCTGTGTTGGACTGACGGTCATGTTTTTATAATGCATGCTTCTCAGATCCGGCTGTCTTACTTAAATTCTTCAACCTGCTGCTTTTGATTTGGTGATTTGGCTGTGAATAATCGCACCTGGACTCCAGACAGGTACTTGTTCTGCGAACATATCCTCTTAACAGATTTATTTTGTACTACAGGACGGCCAGTGGAACTTTTCAGGATGGGGATATTTTGCTGAACAGGCAGGGACTACGGTTGACCAATGCCACCACGTCAGAGCCTACTCCTACCGTATGCTCTCTTCTCTTACTTGCCATTTGGTTTGTCGTTTGGTGCCTTACCCTTTTGTCTGAATCAGTGATAAATGCACATGTTAAACAAATCTTGGTTGGTCGTCCAAGGGTTTGATCGCCTTACAACCAAGTACCTCTGCATTTCATGATACCCGCCAAAATCGTGATATGCTCTTGTAAGTCTTACCTGAACCTTTCTTTCCTCAGGCTGCATCAGATGGTCAAATGCTCCTGGAAGATTTGGAGACGGTGAAAGTGATTGGGAAGGGAAGCAGTGGGGTCGTGCAGCTAGTACGTCATAAATGGACGAACCAAATTTTTGCGTTGAAGGTTGGTATAGGTGTGGGAGCACCTTTTCATGAAGTTAGGCTGTTCTGCAGGCAATTACGAGCAAGACAGGACGTCGTTCATCTACACTTAACCAGTTGTCTTCTCCGTAGGAAGAGATCATGCGACCAGCCCTGGCTTGTTTCTTTTTGTTTTGTTTGTGGTGAAGCGACTGTCAGTATGGCTGAGCTGATGACGGGATGCCTATAGGGAAACTAAAGTAGGATTATCGGGTTCTCAAGAGCGTTTTGTTGCAACCGTGATCTAAGGATGTATTTTTATGCTTTCAGGTCATTCAAATGAACATTCAAGAAACTGTCCGCAGACAGATTGTGCAGGAGCTCAAAATCAACCAGTCCGCGCAGTGCCCGTTTGTCGTGGTGTACTACGATGCGTTCTACAACAATGGGGTCATTTCAATTTTGTTGGAATATATGGACGGAGGATCTCTGGCAGACATAGTGAAAAGAGTTACTCAAGTTCCAGAACCATATCTGGCTGTCATCAGTAAGCAGGTCCGAAGTCGCCTTGGCCACCAGCGTGCTGAACACCTTGTACTGGATTCACCTTTGGAAATGATTGTGTTGCCTGAGTTCCATCGTGGGTTTGTTTAGGGTTCTCCACCAGTGGTTGGAAGGCATCAGTTTCTCGAGATTGCTGATAGCTTCTAACTGTTTTTACTGCATGCACAGGTTCTCCAAGGACTAATATATCTGCATCACAATCGTCACATTATTCATCGGGACATAAAGCCATCTAACCTTCTTGTCAATCACAATGGGGACGTTAAGATATCTGATTTTGGTGTTAGTGCCGATTTGGCCAACTCAATGGGACAGCGGGATACATTTGTCGGTACATGTACGTACATGTCGGTGAGTTCTCCAAGCTTGACTTTCACCTTCAGTTATGAGCGGTGTACATGTTAGATGTTTGTATTAGAGACTTCGTCCATTCTGGTTGTTCTTTGGGAGCGTTCATCTGATGGAGTGTTTTGCATGTTAAGGAGCCCTGTCTCCACTGAGATTGTAGTTTAAGTGGGACGAGGACATAGTAACGTTTTGAGGTGTGTTGATGTGCAGCCTGAGAGAATCAGCGGTAGCACGTATGGGTTTCACAGTGATATCTGGAGCTTAGGATTGACATTGCTGGAGTGTGCACTCGGTCGTTTCCCTTACCAGCCCCCTGGTAACGAGGAGGGATGGAGTAACTTTTATGAGCTTCTAGAAACGATTGTTGAGCAACCACCACCTGTCGCACCATCTGGTCGATTTTCTCCTGAATTTTGCTCTTTCATTGCTTCTTGGTAAGTTTCGTGGCATTCCTCTCGTTCTTTAGTGGATTGTTAAAATTATCTTTAGATCGAGCTCTTGTAATGAGCCGTTGTTCAGCGGCACAGGTTGTCTACTTGGACATAAGCTATCTAGAAACAACTCACAAGACGTGACAGGGTTGATGTTAGTGGGAAAATGACCTCTTCTCGGGAATTATGGCCAGTGTGATGCGTGGTTACGAATTCCTTATGCTTGCAATGTCGGTTTTGTTCAGCATGCAGAAGGAGCCCAAACTGCGAATGTCAGCTGCAGACCTACTGGTAAGACAACCTTCCGTCCATCAGTTTGAATTTACGGCAAGTTAACCTTTTCATTCATTTCATTTCATTCAGAAGGAGCGGAGAGAAACGATCTTTGTATGAACGCTTATAACTAGCCCACTACTTCTCATAGCGAACATGGAGTGATAAAGATCAATCATATCTAAAGGCTGAATCTGTGGGAAGTCTCGTCATCTGTTCTCTCATGGCCTCGGATTTTGCTGTCGCAGAACCATCCATTTCTGAAGAAGTACGAAAAGGAGGATGTTAACTTGGCGAGCTTGATTCCAGCTGCGTCACCTTCTGCATAGGTGTTTTAAGTGTTTTTGAGCTTCTGGTGTATGTGGTCACTTTCAAGCACTTCATTGTCAAGCTTCTTACCACCTCACGAGCTCATTATTCAGCTGTCGAGTTCAATGTCTCTGCTTTATCGTAAAGTCCAGAAGCTCTGAGTACTACAGTGGTCCTGCGGTACGAACTGCTCTCCTGAACAATGTCAGATGATAGCATCTGATTTTTATTTGGGTTTGTGAAGTTAGGAAGGATTTGCATGGTCCCGAAGATATATTGTAGGTCTAGCTAATTTGTTTTCTAGCAGTCTGAGACCAACAGACACAGTGCTTCCTAAATTCTGGATATATTCAGGGAAACGAGGAATCGACTCAAAGTTGAGCCGTGGAGTAAGGGTAAAGGATTTTTCCAAATTGAATATTTTTCATGATGTGTAATAGTTTACTTTCCGGCTCTAGTCTTTTTCACCTGGGTAGAGTACTCTTTTGTAAGGTAACTGCAGAGATGCCGTGCGCTTGGACATGTCGAGGTCGTGTCTGGTTCCAGTGTAGTATATTGATATTTCATAGACCTGGCATGCTATGTGTTAGCCTGGTCTTCAAGTCTCCAACTGCCTGTAAGTAAGTTATTGGAATCGAATTTGTACATTAAATACCTGTACTTGCAGGATCTGGATATGGCACAGTACTTGAGTGTAAGGTGTATGATTTTTGTGCTGTAGCAGTCTCGTCAGCTTGATAACATACTAGAGCGTAACTCTTTGCGCTTAGGTAAGGAAAGGTCAGAGGATGGGAATCTTTATCGACCCTTTAGCTGCGCAACGTTTCCCTCGGACGCGATGTTTCTCTGTCTCGTGGGCACTTACTTCCATATGATTCCGTCACACAACTGTTCCTGTACTTTCCCTTACAGACTGGATGACGCACCCACTTATGTTACACGCGAGTAGACATGCTTTCCGTCCGCTCTACCGGTCTAGTCATGCGAAAGGCAAGTGAAACGCGACGCAATGAACAGCCAACAGATGGAAAAACCGCATCAAGCCTTTGTAAAGCAACTAACACCCCGAAGGGAAAAACACCGTGGCTAAACTTCGCTATCAGGAGTTCTAAGGTCTTCAAATATCAGAAACAGATAATTCAGCGGTTTCAGCGGTCTTGCAAATAACAGGTGCACATGAAGTAGCATCGTTTATTGTAATTGTCTTTTTGATCGTGTTTGGTAAAACTCTATGTAGTTCAAAGAAAATTACGTGTACATGAAGTAATACTTTTTATTGAAATTGTTTTTTTGTGGATCATGTTTGCTAAAGCAAAAGCTATCTGTAGAGCAATAAAAATTCATTTATTTAAAAAATATAATAAAAAAATAAAAATAATAGTTTTTTTGAGGATTCTCATGATAAATTTTAACAGAATTTCGAAAAACGTCACACTTCGAAGCTATCGATCTGTATATCTCTAAGGTCAAAAAAATGAAGCGATGTTTCACTTGTATACTCTTATACTTGATCAATTTCGCTGATGCCGTCACACTTGTAATCCATCTTGGGAGATGAGTGATCACTTGTGTCGCTACAGAGTCTCGTGTCAGATTCTTGACAATCACATTTTGTCACTGAAATCTGATCCTCTCTCATCATGTACAGATCAGCTTTCACTGATCCTCGCGTCTAAGGACGTACGAACGCTATCTCCATGTCATGTAACCACTCTCTCGTGCTAAGACGAACACGATATCTCTGATAGCATCATGGGTAGCTATCCGCTCTCCACCGTGAGGACAACGAGCAAGGTGTCGACCCAAGGTGACAAGTGAGATATCGCACTCGCAGATGAACAGTACCGAAGCAATAGACTGGACCAAGCCTAGGCGGAACCTCATCTCTGTAAAGAAGATAGTCGGTGTCAGTCAAAACGCTCTAATGCAAGATCGAACTATGAGCCAAGAGCTTGCGTCCTTGCCCGAACAAGAGCAGAGTCGAGCTCTAGTATCCCGTGAGATGGAAGGATCCAATAAGAGCGCATGGAGAACCTGCTGGAAGTGGTGTTCCGTCAGAGAGGACTGTAGTCCGTGAGATCTTTCGAAAGCTAAGGTATCGAATCGAAGGTGTGTCTCACGTGTCTCAAGAGTCAAACTATCTCTTGTCTCACAGAGACACAACTGTAGAGGGTAGGAACCATCCTCCACCTCTGTCACGTAGCTCTCCAGAATAAGTATTTCTCGCACGAGGAAATGACAAGGGAGCCAAGGTGCTGAGAAGGCTCAACTATCCAAAAAGGCTGCCGGAGTAGTTTCCTCCATGGATAATAAGTCCATCCCGTCACATGATATCGACAAAGATGTCTGCCTACGTGCGAGAGGTCTTGTCACACAGTCAAAGGTCTTCGATCCTCTGATGTCATCAAAAACCTCCATGATCCTCTTATCAAACTCTCTAAGGCACGAGATGAAGATAGAAGATGAAGATACTGTGCAAGTAATAACTCGTACGACTTGCAATGGAAGAGAAAAGGATGTCAAAAGCAACATGTGGGTCCTCTAATATAAGGAGATCCTCGATATGCAAAATGTCTTCCGTCAGGACAACATCTGAGAATCGAGAAATGAAGTCCTCTGTACTCACAGGTACTCTGAGGATGTGTAAATCATCTCTAAGTGTAACAAATCTCTTTGAGAGATGGAGCTCTGACGATATACCTATGGAAGATCAAGCCTTGCACTTTGACACCTTCACTCTTAGACTTGGTCCGCCGGACTTACGATATGCGTATTATCAGCTAGAGATGGAAAGACACAACATGGAGCTGTAAACCTCCACGATCTCATCGATCAACTACCCCCCGATCTCTCAACCTCCACGATCGCCATCGATGAATCTGCAAATGTCGGACCTGTCTCTCACTCAAGGGTCACCTCTGATGGCTTTGATGGAAGCACACCATGAATCTTGAAGAGAAAAATGCTAAGTTCACTCATTCATACACCCACAAACCTATCAACTAAAAATCTCCTTAAACACATCAACTAAAATCCTCCATTCTAACGACGTCTCTCAAGTTCTCACATGCTAAAAATATTCCACACTCTCTATATTACTCAGGTTGTCATTACTACAATGTGAAAACAAGGATGAGGAGCTCTTCGCTACTCCTCTATTTATACATTCTAGGTTTTTACTTTGGTATCCTCCGGTAACTCAGCCGTAACTACTTTTACCGGGTTTTACTAAGATATTACTTAAGGTAAAAGCATTAATCACATGGGCTTCTTACTTTTTCACATGGGCTTATTCCTTCAAAGTCAACAACTTCTAGAAGGATTTTGGAATATTTTCAAGGAATCTCGAATTTCCACCCCCCCTCTACACTAGGACCCACTAAAAAGGAAACATGTGGAATCTCTTCTTGTTTTTAATGCCCACAAAGTCCACAACTTTAATCCAACCACTCATATCAAGTCAAAAAGGAGATAAGGGATACTTTCCACCTCCTTTCTATCTTTTAGACAAGATGACAGATAGTAGTGCTCACTCTTTAAGAAATATCTGAATTCTGTCAAAAGTACAACTAAGTTTAACCATAACTAACTTTTAGCTAGTCATGACTAACTTGATACCTCCTTAAAGTACTTTGGCAGCAAATAAACATTCTCAACACTTAGTTATAACTAAATACCTTACTAACATACAAACTTCTTATGTGTAACATAAGTCGTTACATTTTACCCCCGAACTAAATTTTTGCTCCGTCCTCGGAGTGAAGAGAGAACTTTCGTCGATAAAACAGCTTCAAGTTGTCATGGTTGACTCGATCGAATCTCCTTCCTCCCAACTCCTGAAGGTCATATGTGAAGTTGCTCCACACCTTATCTACAACAAAAGGACCAAAATATCTAGGAAGAAACTTCTTCCTAGCCCTCTTGAATATGATAGCATCATACAACATTACCCAATCTCCGACTTGAAAAGATTTTACCTCTCTCTTGCCCAACTGTTTGTCGTAACTCTTCTTTTGATACGTCTGAGCTTGTTCCATCCGGATCATTGCTACCGCTCGAGTCTCTTCCAACTCCATGAGTTGCTCTCTTCTTGATCTGACCACGTCTTCTCCCTTCGACCTCTTCAACTTTCGTTGAATAGTTTGAAAAGTATCCAATTCGAATTGGATCGGCAACTTGGACTCCACTCCATAAACCAGTCGAAATGAAGAGTACCCAGTAGAAGTCTTTGTTGTCGTTAGGTACTCCCATAAGATGGCATGTAGCCTCTTATCCCAAGTATGTTTCGCAGTCTCAACACCAGCATCTTTGACGAGCATCATACAAAGTGTAAGATCGATCTTCTCCGCAAGACCATTAGCATTTGGTTTGTATGAGGTCGTTACTCGTGGCTTGATAGAAAAGTGTTGTAGCATAGCAGTAGTCATGCTCCCTACAAACTCTCCTCCTCTATCCGAGACCAACTCTAACGGACATCCAAATCTTGTGATGATCCTCTCCCATAGGAATCTATCGACTTCTGTTTCATTGATCTCTCTCAAAGGTCTAGCCTCTACCCACTTGGTACAATAGTCAGTGGCGACTACAATGTATCTATTGCCTCGAGGTGTCTTATTAAGAGGACCTACAAAGTCAATACCCCACTTCTCAAACGACCCTCATACTGGAATTGATCTTAAAGGAGGTGTTCTAGTAGACTTCAGAGCAAATGCTTGACATACGTCGCAAGTTTTGCAATAGTCTAAACACTCTTTGAAAATCCCTCTCCAGTGGTAACTCGCATCCAAAATCTTGAAGGCTGTTATCTTATCAACAAAGTGACCTCCGCAAACAATTCTGTCGTGAAACTCGTGCATTAGCTTGAATGCCTCCTTCTGACCAACTGCTCTCCTTAGTAACCCATCTGCTCCTTGATGAAACAGAATTCCCTCCACCATGGTGTAAGGTTTGCATCTCTTGATCAACGCGTTACGTTCTCGGGTATGCATACCTTCTGGAAAAGAGCCATCTGCAAGAAAACTCCAGATTTCCTTGTACTCGTCCGGTATCTCCTCAATGCTTGTGATAGTCATCAGATGTTCGTCTGGAAATGAATCATCAAACGGTTCTTCTCCCTCATCATCGTAAGCCCTCGATAAAAGATCAGCATTCGCATGCTTTTTCCATGGTCTATCTTCGATCACGTAATCGTATTCTGTTAGAAAGATCTTCCAACGAGCAATACGACCTTCGGCATTAGGCTTATTAAAGATATACTTTAAAGCCTTGTGATCTGTGACTATGGAAAATTTCTCTCCTAGCAAGTAATGTCAAAATTTCTTCAATCCAAAGATCACCGCTAATCCTTCTCATTCAGTCACGGAGTAATTCTTCTCCGCTGGAACCATCTGCCTACTAGCATAAGCTATAGGATGATCATGCCCATCTCCATCTAACTGACTTAATGTACATCCGGTTGCTACATTTGAGGCATCCGTATACAGAATAAATGCTTTACTCCACTCAAGTTTAGCAAGTATAAGAGCTGTCACTAATGTCTTTTTCAGCTCCTCAAATGCTTCCTTTGCCTTCTGATCATGCATTATCAAGTCAAAATCAACTCCCTTCTTCATGTACATAGTCAAAGCTATTGCTTTCTTTGAGAAGGAAAAGACAAACCTACGATAATATCCAACCATGTCAAGAAACTGCCTCAACTTTGTTAAGTTGATCGGAAATGGAAGATCCACAATCTTCTTCACCTTCTCAGGATTTACCGCAATCCCATTCTTGGAAATGATGTGCCCTAACAGCAGACCTTCTTCGCAGCCAAAGATGCACTTCTCTGGAGAGAAGCGTTGGCTTGCTCCAACCGCTGCAAAACTTTGATCACATGATCAAATTGATCCTCTTTTCGTCCGTACACGCAAAAATCGTCAATAAAATCACGGATAAACTTTCCTATGAATGGTTCAAACACCTTGTTCATGAACCTCTGAAACGTGGCCGGAGCATTACACAATCCGAATGGCATCACCCGAAATGCAAATGTTCCCCAAGGAGTAGTGAAAGTAGTCAACTGTTGGTACTCCTGTGCTATCTTGATCTGTGTTATATCCACTATAACCATCACCAAAGCTGTACCACTCATGACCAACAACTTCCTCCAAAATCTCATCTATAAATGATAGAGGATAATAATCCTTCTTGGTAACTGCATTCAACTTCTTATAGTCTATGCACACTCGCAACTTACCATTCTTCTTCTTGACAATCACAATGGGTGAAACCCATTCTGAGTTCTCCACCTCATAGATGAAACTCGCCTCTTTCAACTTGTCTATCTCCTCCTTGACCATCATTGCTGTTGTAGGATTGACCTTTCTCTGCTTCTGTCGAACTGGTCTTGCGTTTTCCTCCAATTCGATTCGATGAGTCCCGAGAGTCACCTCCTTCAAATCCTTGTAGCTGAAAGCAAACACATGGATATATTTTCGAAATATATCTAGGAATCTACTTTTCTCCTCTTGAGTAACATTGATACCAAACTTCAGGGTAGAGAGTCTTCTCACAATCTCTGTCTCACTCAACTCTTCTTTGTCAAGATCTTTCTCCACTGCTGGTCGAGGCAACAAGTCAATAGCACTAAGCTGATGTAATGATTCATCTCGATCAAATCCTTCGTCCTCAGACGAGGATTCTTGATCATAAAAATCTCCGGTATTTACTTCTGAGACACTTTGATCATCCTCCGTATCAGATTCCCAGTAGTTACTAGTGGGTCTATCAGAGTCAGAAGTCACAACTCCAACACCCGAGAGAGGTACTATCACTCTATGATCTCTAGGCCCAATCCGTTAAGTGTCCCTTGTGCCACCTATCAGTGGTGAGCACAGCTCTCAACCAAGGCCTACCCAGGAGCAAATCATAACTAGAGTCCTTTAACACTTGAAAGGACATCAATGTTTGAACTCCCATCACAGACACGACAACCTTCTCTAACACACCAAGAGGTCTTATCCGTTGCTTGTTAGCCATCCCCACGACAATGCTAGCCGGGCGAGTTGGTTCCATCCCCAACTTCTTCATCAACCTCTCCGATATGACGTTTACAGCCAACTCTCCATCCACCAATACGTCAAAGACGTAGTGACCATTCAACCGGCTTCAATGATGTCTTGCTCTTGGGTTTCTTCTTCTTGCTTCTCTTAGAACTCAGTCCTCCTCTGAGTTTTTCGTAAGCTGGGATTAAGTGCGATCAGTTGTCCAACAGTGATGTTGGCTTTTTGAGCACCCACATCTTCAACCACATCATATCTCGCTTGGGAAGATGAAATGATGAAATCCGCCAACCCCAGCTTCCTTCTTGGCTCTCTTGGTGTACTCGAAACATTACTCGAACGAGTACTTCTACTAGCTGACTCCTCAATGAAAACCGGTTCATCAGAAAATCGAGTTCTTTTCCTTTCTTGAGCTAAAAGCTCCACCGGTGCATGAGAAGAGTTTGAACTCTCTCCTTTCTCGTAGATGAGATCTCGCACGATATCGATAGTAGCCACCCCCTTGTCTCGTCCTTGTGATGGATTTCCTCCACCCACATTCATTCTGACAGCATCGGCACCTCTTGCTCCGTTGTTAGGACAATTTCACTGGAAATGAGAACCTCCACACGTCCAACAAGTGATTCCTCCAAAGTTACCTTGGTTGCCTCCAAAGTTACCTTGATTTCCTCTGTTAGGATTGTTGTCGTAACCTCTTTGACCTCCTCTTCTTTGTTTCTCCATTCGCGTAACTGCACCACGTTTATCTTGAGATTCGCAAGAGTATCAGTGATGCTCTTCAACTCAGCATGGAAATAAGAGGTGGCAGTAGACATCGTTGTTGGGACAAACGGTCTTGGCACCATCGTTGGAGTAGGAGCTGACGTTGAAGCAATCACCAATTGTGATGGTGCAGGTGCGATCGTTGTGGCTACACCAGGAGTCGGAGTCGACACCAGAGCAGCATGATGAGGTTGGATGGATATCTCTTTCATCCAAACTCTCTTCCATATTTGTCGCAATCTTGATGACCTCCGCTTTGGTTGTTGGCTTCTCGTACCTCACTTGGGTTCGAATAGAAGGTCTCAACCCTCCCACCAAGTTCTTGGTCAGCACTGCTCCAATCCCCGTCATCGTTAGCTCCACATTGTCTCCACTCTTCCGTAAGACCGTCCGAAATCGTTGCTCCAACTTATCCACCCTTTCGGCATATTGCCGAACTTTCTCGTCGTCTCGTTGCTTCAAATGAGTAAGCTCCACCATGAGCTTCTCATAACTCTCTTTTGGAAGAAATTCTTCGATGAGTGCATTACTCAACGTCTCCCACGTGTCCTCAACTACACCAGGTGTCTAGCTCTTCACTCGGTCTTCATACCACGTAAGAGCAAAATATTCTAAAAACTTTGGCAGTAACAACACCTATTCTTCCTTCCTTCTCACGTTGTTTCCGATGCAACCCCTTTTGAAGTCTCGTACAAATGATTCTACATCTTCATTGTCCTTCCCATGAAACACAAGTAACTTCCCCATCTTGTAACTATTCTTTCTACCCTTCTAATTTTTGTGCAATAACTACTCGCTAAAAGAGTACGAACATCACCAATTCCATTTGCGAATAATCTACCATAGATAAAATGAAAGAAAATGGTTGTAACAACACCTCTTGTGCCATCTCTTCTCCCAAGGTAATCATGAGCCTGAGTCGCATCACCGTCTTCTCCACCATCCGAATAACGATCTCCATCACAACTCAGCCGAGTCCTCTTTTGAAGTCGACAACTTCTCCGTCTCAGCTCTTTGAGTCTCGTCCAACTTCTCGACTACTGACGTAAGTAGGACGACCACATCTGTAGAAAGATCGATACTTCGAGGACACTCCAAGAAGAGAGAGAGAGCGAGTAGACAAGGAAGTAAAATAGGAATGAGATAAGAGAGGCTTTGCCTCTCTCTGTATATATAGTGGAGGTGAGTACAAGGGAAACCCTAATGGTGGGTTAGCCCTCTAACTAACTCTAACAACCCTAACCACTCCGGCTAATGGTAGCCGTCGATCTACTAGAGCTTGGGACTATATCAACACTCCCCTTCAAGCTCATCTCTACATCCTGTACTCCTAGACAATGTCTGAAAGCATCAAACTTATCTCTAGGCAACGCCTTAGTGAAAATATCGGCAACCTGATCTCCTGTGCTCACGTAACTGAGCTCAATCTCTCCTGCAAGGACCTTCTCTCTAATAAAGTGATAGTGCACCTCAATGTGCTTCGTCCTAGCATGGAAAACAGGATTACTAGCTAACTTCATGCTGCTAATGTTGTCTGTATATACAACAACAGGATCTGTACACTCCACACCAATATCAGATAGCAGACATCGAAGCCAGATCGATTCGCATGTTGCGTTCGTTGCTCCTCAATACTCTGCTTCCGTGGATGACAAAGCAACTGTGAGTTGCTTCTTAGAAGCCCAGCTTATAGCAGCGCTTCCAAGTCCAAAAGCGTAACCTGACGTGGATCTCCTGTCGGCACTTCCTGCCCAATCAGCATCTGTGTAGCCATGTAACAACAATGGTCCACCGTATCGATAGTGAAGTCCGTACTGCATCGAGAACTTCACGTAGCGGAGGATCCGCTTGACAGCCTCAAAATGTGGTCTCCGTGGTGACTGCATGAATTGACTAATCAGACCGACAGCATAGCTCAAGTCTGATCTGGTGATGGTCAAGTAGATAAGACTCCCAACCATCTGTCTGTACATGCGTGGATCATCCAGCAACTCACCATCCTCTGCTCCTAGCTTTACCCCTTGCTCTAATGGTGTAGCAATGGGTTTGCAATCAAGCATACCAAATCTCTCAAGCATACTGAGAGCATACTGTCGCTGTACAAGCCAAACATCCTTCCCATCTCTAATGAACTCCACGGCAAGGAAGTACTTGAGTTCTCCTAAGTCCATCATCTCGAACTCGGATTTCAAGTGATCCTTGATCTGGGAAATAAGCTCCTCAAAGTTACCGGTAATGATCAAGTCATCAACATAGATGGTGATCACAACAATCCGGTCTCGTATTCTCAATGAATACAAGGTAGAGTCTGAACTACACAGGTGGAAACCAAGAGACTGCAAGTAAGAATTGATCTTTGCATACCATGCTCTTGGTGCCTGTTTCAGACCATAGAGAGCCTTCCGTAACTTACATACACGAGAAGGGAACTTAGGATCCTCATAACCAGGAGGTTGCTGCATGTAGACCTCCTCCTCAAGATCGCCATTGAGGAAGGCGTTCTTGAAGTCCATCTGGTGCATCTTCCAACCTTTCTGAGTTGCAACTGCAACTGCTGTTCGAATAGTCACCATCTTCGCAACAGGAGCAAAGGTCTCCTCAAAATCCACTCCATGTTGCTGTGCGTAGCCCATAGCTACCAATCTGGCCTTGTACCGACACACGGTACCATCCGAGTTGCGCTTGACCTTGAAAACCCACCTGCAACCAATCGCTTTCTTATCCTGAGGTAAGTCTACCAACTCCCAAGTCTGTTGGTGATGAAGCGCAGCAAGTTCAGCTTCCATAGCACTTACCCATTGGGCCTTGTGCATCGCCTCCTCAAGCGAACTCGGTTCCTGTTCCTGAAGAACATTGGTCATATATGCATGGTGCGCAGCAAGAAAACCTTCATGCATATACCTACTCACTGGATGTTTTGGCCGCTCAGATCTGCGAGAGGTAATCGGTGCACTAGTCACCTCCCCTTGCAACTGATCTGACGTAGACGCCAAGGTCTGGGACAAAGTATCCAGGGGATGTGGAAGATCCACATATCTGGATGAGTCAAACATACGCTGCAATAGCACGCGCTCATCCTGTGTAGAAACTACACTAGTTCCACTAGGCTGTGTTACGTGGACTCCAGCGTTAACAACAGCTCTATGTGCAACAGATTCTGATCTGGAATCAGTGACTTCTCCAGATCCTCCACTCAACGTACTACTCTGAGGTACTACAGTGGACTGACTCCTTGGTTCTACAGTAGGTACAGGGATGGCTATCACAGGTGCAGGTGCAAACCAAGACTGTAGCTCATCAAACATGACATCTCTACTGATATAGAACTGCTTGGACGAAGGATTGTAGCACCTATATCCTTTCGTATCAGAAGCATAACCAAGGAAGATACATCTATCTGCTTTCGGATCTAGTTTCTTACGTCTTTCATCAGGTATGTGCACATAACAGATACATCCGAAAACTTTAAGGAAAGAGTAATCAGGCTTACTGCATGTGAAGACCTCCATCGGTGTCTTGCTGTGGACTGCCGCTGTAGGCGTCCGATTCATCAGATACACCGCACATGAAACAGCTTCTGCCCAGTAAGGTCTAGGCATGGTCTTCTCGTTCAACATCGCACGAGCAGCTTCTGCTATGTGTCGATTCTTGCGCTCCGCAACCCCGTTCTGCTGCGGACTGTAGCTGCAGGTCTTCTGGCGTCGGATACCATGCTCACGCAGATATGCATCGAACTCTCCAGAAAGAAACTCGCCTCCTCCATCAGATCTCAAACAGAGGATAGATGCTCCAGACTGTTTTTCCACCAACTTGCGGAAAGTCTGGAATGCTGACAGTACTTCGGCAGAGGACTTGTTTCTCAACAAATAGATCCAAGTATAACGCGAATGATCATCAATGAACGACACGAAGTACTGGAAACCGGTCATACTTGGCTGAGAAGCAGTCCATACATCAGTGTGAACAAGCTCCAGAAGCTTGTTCGCTCTACTGCCTGATCCCTTAAAGGGCTGTCTAGCTTGCTTGCCGAATTGACATGCTGCACAGACTCCAGTGGGCTCACTGGATTCGAATTTGGGCAGACCTGTAACCAGGTCAGAACTCGGAAGGTTTTTCAGCCTCTGAAAGTTCATGTGCCCAATTCGCTTGTGCCAGATGTCAATATCAGACACTACTGGACCACTCTGTCCATACATGGCAGCCTGTAACTTAGGCGCAGATGCATCTAGTTTAAACAACCTACCACTCTTGATACCTCGAGCTATGACAGTGCCATTCGAATCTTCAATAAAGCATCCATCTTTATTGAAACGCACTTGCAGACCCTACTCTATCAACTGTCCTACAGATAGCAGGTTTCTAGTCAATGTAGGTACATGTAAGACATTCCGTATACCAGTAAACGTTGAGGCAGGAATGTCAAGTGAAATGTTACCCTTGTGCTGGATCTTGTGCTTGGTGTCATCTCCTGTCACCATAAACTGTGGAGTCTCCACAGGCTCGAGTGAACTAAACCACTCCCGATGGGGAGTCATGTGACTGGTGGCGCCGGAGTCGATCACCCAGTCAGTCTGTGGCTCGAAAGCCGCATAACTCTGATGCGTAGTAATCAGCAATTGCTCCAAATAGACATGCTCAGTGACTGCATAGCCTTGCTGGTTGCTGTTACCTTGTTGGGGGTTGTTGTCGTGTTGTCTCTGATCGTTGTGCTTCTTGTAGCACTGATTCGCATTGTGGTCTTGTTTCTTGCAGTAGTTGCAGGAACCAGGCGCTCTTCTCTGATTGTTGTTGGAACCACCAGACTGTTGCCGGTTCTGTTGGTTCTGCGATTGCTGTTGCTGTCCGCGACCCCGTCCACGTCCAGCACCTTTGCCACGACCCCTACCTCGAGATCCTCCAGAACCTGCAAAATAGACAGATTCTTGCTGACCCGTCGAAGTAGAACTCCCCAGTAGGCGCACCTCCTCTCCTAACATCATAGGAACAAGCTCATCAAACCGCGGAAGAGGTTCTCTGGTCGAAATCGATGTTATGAACTGTTTGTACTCTGCAGGCAGTCCTTGCAATGTGGCTCCGATCAAGACAGTGGGATCAATCTCGACTTTGACAGAAGATAGCTGATCCGCAAGCTGCTTGACCCCGTTCACATAGTCGTTTATGCACATCGACCCCTTCTTCACGGTATTGAACTGCTGCAGCAATTGCAGCTTCCGCGCCTCTGTTCCGGATTGAAACAGATGCGCGAGTGCATCCCAAGCTTTCTTGGGCGTATCACAATCCTGGATGTGACCGATCATCGATGCTGAAACTGTCAGCGCGATGTAGTGAATAGCCTGATATGAGCGCTTCTTCCACTCCTTGAATTTCGGATCAGAAATTGGCACTTCAGGCGCTTTCTCCTCCTCAGTGATAAGATCCCATAGATCTTGTCCCTGCAGGAAAGTCTTCATCCGGAACTTCCACACTTGGTAGTTGTTCTTGTCGAGTTTCTCTCCAGTGATCAAAGACACAGACTCCGCCATAGCTGCAATGTCGAAATTGCACTGTTCTGTACGCGGAAAACCTCCCAGAAACTGCACAAAACTCGTCTCTCCCCACCGCGCGATCAAGAGTTGTCACAAGTCACGACGAGGCGACTCCACGAACTCCTCCTGCAGCGACAACGAGAAAAGAACCTGTGCGCGAACTGTAGGTGTACAAAACACGACGGAAACGTCGAAAGAACACACCAAGAAAGGTCGAAACTGGACCAAATGAGGTCGAAAATGGGCGTGCGACCCCTCGAAATTTTCAGAAATTTTCAAATAGCTAGGGGTGGCCCACCCTTATTCGAAACAGGATTAGTTTTGGACTCAAGTCCTAAAACTTTCGTTTTGGTCAAAAAAGATCCGTTTGAAAATCTGCCGCTGGAAATCTCCAAATCGACTGAAACTTGGCCCAGTACACAATTCGCACCTTCTGAGCAAGACAGCCCTAAATGACCTTCTGGGCAAGACAGCCCTAAATTCAGTCCATGACCCAAAATGTTGATGGAGCTCCAACACTTAGCATTTTCTCGAGAAACTGCGTGTCCAATGTCAAATTGGAACCTTGTGGTTCGGACCAGTGTCAAAATCCACGTCTTGATCTCATGTTTCGGATCCACATCTCGGACCTGCGTTCAGATCGTTTTCAGACTTGTTCCCTTAAGTCAGCATTCGTATGAGGTCACCTTGGGATAGGCTCCTACGTCCTAACCCAACGTTTCAACCTAGGTCCAGAGAACCAGTTAAGGTCCATCTGTTCTCGACTTCCTGGTCAAGCCATTAAGTCCTTCTCACAATGTTCACAACCTAACGCAAGTTCACTACGGTTTTGTTGTTCACATCTACGCTTGATCTTGAGATTGAAGATCGAGACATTTGCTCTCACTTTGGTGGTTGATGCCTTCATCAACAATGATCTTTAAGTTAATGCCAAGTTCAAAATGGGTAGCCAACCCCTTGGCGCTAGAATTGCATCATGGTAGCTAACCCGCAATCCCTTCTTGACTTGAGTCTTAAGTCGTCACTAGAACACTTAGAAAATTCTAACTAGTCTCAAGAAAGTCTAACCTTTTTGGCCATCCTTAAACAAAACTAGTTGACAATTTCTAAACATTATACTTAAGACTCTAACTTGCTAACTTATAAGTATTCACACTTATTTATTGGGTCTCTCGAAGCTCACTTTGTGATCACAACTTGATTTGACTTAGACGCACGACTAAGTTTTCCTTGCAGTTAGAAAATCGCAACGCAAGATCATCCGCAGTCCCAAGATAAGTGTAAACTCATTCACACTTGCTTTGTCAACGCTACGGCAAACCTAAGTCTTGAGATCAAGATTTAGTCTTGATTTAGATGGTTATCCAAACCAACTCGCTTCTTTTGAGTGCACTTTGTTCCTACTGTTGACAACATCCTATGCATCTGATCTGAACTAGTCATAGCTATGCACTACCAATACACTTAAGACAATTTTCAAGAAATAAATTATTTATTTCCACAAAATACGAGTCAAAGCTATAAAGTCCATCGGTCCAAATCGTCTCAAGTTGCTACTCTTATGGTTCGTCATTCCTTCACTCCTCGCTGGAGGAGATGTCCTCATCTTGCTAACGTCCTTGCTGTCCCTATCGTCATTTGAAGAGGTCCAATACTTCGCTTGCATGTTCCAGATCTTCCTCTGGCACCCAAGTTGCTTCTTTCAAATGGTATCCACGTCATTTGACCAAGTACTCCGTTCGGTTCGATTTGCACCGTGATCGCAAAATGGTCTCCACCTCGTATTCCACTCCGTCTTGCACGACATCAAGTTGAGACATGAGAATCTGTTTGTGCTCCGATAGCAAATCATCCTTGAAATACTTCTTTAATAAAGAAACATGGAAAGTCGGATGCAACTTCCACTCAGGAGAAAAGTCTCAGGTATAAACATCTTCGTGCGAATTCTTGACAATAAAGAAAGATCTCGCAAACTTTGGTGAGAACTTCTCCAAAATTCTCTCTGGAAGGGTGAAGTGCTCCGTAATCAACCATACTTCTTTGCCCACTTGAAACTTCACTTACCACCGATGCTTGTTTACTTGCTTCGTGTAATATTGTTGTGCTTTGTCAAGGTTCTTCTTCACTTGTTCCTCGTGCCGCTGCATGTCTACCACCAACTCTTCAGCTGATGTTTACGGTGTTTTTGGTCGTGTCGGTGTAGAACTCTCTGCAAGGGTCAAGTCAAGAGACCCTTATGGTTCACGTTCGTAAGTCATTCAAGAAAGACGATTCATCAATTGCTGAATGTTTCATGAAGTTGTAACAGTACTCTGTAAGGTTGAGCTACTCCACTCAGTCACTTTGGTTCCCGCTCATATAATTCCTCAAGTATTGATTCAGAATCGAGTTAACTCGTTCTATTTGTGCATGCGTTTCAAGATGAAAAGTGGTACTAAATTTTAACTTAGTCCATAACTTTTGAAACAAGTGTTTCCAAAAGACACTTGTGAACTTAGAGTCTTGGTCTGAAATAATACTTCGAGATAATCCATGTGAACGCCATCAAGTATCTGAGAACAATCGAGAAGTCGTGGACGCTGTTGCGATATCCAAGGTCGGGATAAACTTTGCGAGTTTGCTAAACCGATAAACTATCACAAAGATGGCGTTTGAGTTAGGCAGAGACATTATGAAGTCCATACTGATGCTTTCCAAAGATCTAGGTGGAATAGGCAAAGGATGAAACAATCCTTGTTTCTTCGCATAAGAAACATAGTTTGCTTGACAGGTTATGTATGTTTTCACAAAGTGGGCAACATGTCTTTTATGTGGGACAAATTAAACTTTTTAGTCATCACTACTAAAATGGACTTTTCTCTTTTACGGTCTGATAAGAGCGCATCATGACACTCTTTGAGCAACTTAGTCCTAAGTTTTCCTTGTCCTACATAAACTCGACTTTGTTTAAACATGAGTAATCTATGTCTCAGCTACATATTCTACAACTTCACAATTCTCTTGAGCTGTTCCATGTACTCCTTTGCTTGATCATCTTTCATGTAACCTTCACATATTCGTCTCTCAAAGTCTGACTCCTTAGGATACATAGCTCGCATGTGAACGATAGAAGATATTCCTCCTTGTGACTCAAGGCGTCCGGAACCACATTCTTTTTGTAGAAAGATTGATACTTCGAGGACACTCCAAGAAGAGAGAACGAGTAGACAAGGAAAGTAAAACAAGAATGAGACATGAGAGGCTAAGCCTCTCCATGTATATATAGTGGGCATGAGTACAAGGGAAACCTTAATGGTGGGTTAGCTCTCTAACTACTACTCCGACTAATGTTAGCCGTCGATCTATTAGAGCTTAGGACTATATCAACACTCCCATTCAAGCTCGACTCTACATCCTGTACTCTTAGACAATGTCTGAAAGCATCAAACCTATTTCTAGACAAGATCTTAGTGAAGATATCGGCAACTTGATCTCTTGTGCTTACATAACTAAGCTCAATCTCTCCTGCAGGGACACTCTCTCTATTGAGATGATAGTGCACCTCAATGTGTTTCGTCCTAGCATGGAAAACATGATTACTAGCTAACTTCATGATGCTAATGTTGTCCGTATATACAACAACAGGATCTGTACACTCCACACCAATATCAGCTAGCAGAGATTGAAACTAAATTGATTCTGATGTTGCGTTCGTTGCTCCTCGGTACTCTGCTTCTGTGGATGATAAAGCAACTGAAGGTTGCTTCTTAGAAGTCCAGCTTATAGCAGCGCTTCCAAGTCCAAAAGCGTAACCTGATGTGGATCTCGTGTCAGCATTTCCTGTCCAATCAGCATCTGTGTAGCCATGTAACAACAATGGTATACCGTATTGATAGTGAAGTCCGTACTGCATCGAGAACTTCACATAGTAGAAGATTCGCTTGACAACTTCAAAATGTGGTGACTGCATGAACTGACTGATCAGATTGACGGCATAGCTCAAGTCTGGTATGGTGATCGTCAGGTAGATAAGACTTCCAACCATCTGTTTGTACATGCGTGGATCATCAAGTAACTCACCATCCTCTGCTCCTAGCTTTACCCCTTGCTCTAATGGCGTAACAATGGATTTGCAGTCAAGCATATCAAATCTCTCAAGCATATTGAGAGCATACTGTCGCTGTACAAGTCAAACATCCTTCCCATCTCTAATGAACTCCATAGCAAGGAAGTACTTGAGTTCTCTTAAGTCCATCATCTCGAACTCGGATTTCAAGTGACCTTTGATCTGGGAAATAAGCTCCTCATAGTTACCAGTAATGATCAAGTCATCAATATAGATGGTGATCACAACAATCTGATCTTGTATTCGTAATGAATACAAGATAGAGTTTGAACTACAAAGGTGGAAACCAAGAGACTGCAAGTTCTTATCTCTTTCCAATCGATCCCCCTCCGAGAGTACCGGCTCAGGTCCTGGTATGGTTGGGGGTGGACCGATGTCCTTCCCAGGTAAGTGACCTTCCTCTCCCTTCCTCCCCCTTCCTAACATTTTTGGGGCAGTTCTTCGCATAATGTCCTTTTTTTTGCAGGCGAAGCAAGCATCCGGAAGAGACTGATAAATTATCGGCTGTATAATCAACTCGCCCACCCCTATCCTTATCTGCAGGTGGTCTTTCAGCTCCATGTCAAGGTCTAACAAGACGTACCTCCTTATGTGGGGGTATGCGTTCGTGGTCTTCATTGTTGTCTTGTACAGAATGGGTCCAATGACCGCCAACATTACGTCGGCCCCAATTTCAAAGGTGAGATCGACAAGAGAGAGGTCAACCCAGACGGCCACCGCCTTGGGATTGTCGTACTGAGTCTTAAACCCAGGTGTCCAGGGGGCCGCCACTACTATTCTGTTGTAGTGGTGCTTCCTGGAGCAGTAAGTTCCGTTGTTCGGTAGTGGCTAGGACCACCAGGAAATTCTTCCTGTTTAGCATCCGTAGTTATATAACCTGAACGCCCATGCCTTGCACTAATCTTCTTGATGTCCAGGTTTCAAAAGCGTCCCGAGATGGGCTACAGTCAACGATAGATAGCACTAGCGCCTTGGCTTTTAGGAGGGACAGCTTGCTAGCGACGAGGTTCCTGTCCAAATCAACCACAACTCCCAGTTTAAAGTCCCCAGATTGCTGGTTTTTCTTGATATTCCGAATCGCCTCCAGCAGTTCTTCGTCCGTCATTCCAGCACCCGTCAGCGGATTGAGCCCTTCCAGGTAGGGGTTCTTACTGATCTTCTCTAAAATCTTTAGAGGCTTCGCCCAGCTGTTCCCTGATGGTGTCTCTTCTCCTGATGTCGGCTTCTTGTTAGCATGTCCGGAGGGTTGTCATACATTCATCAGGTCCGACTTCCGCAATAGTCCTTCTCCCGAGGTGAGGACATCGGGTCCTTTCACCAGGTCCGGAAATTGGGCGACCTCTTCACTTTGTGGACCCAAATGGTCGGGGAAGACCCCTGTTGTTTCTTGACTCACCGTCACGAGAACTGAGGACGCCGACCGGCAATGCGTCGTCAGTAGTGTGCTCTCTGCTTCTATCTCTTACTTCCAAAGTTGTCTCGGTGGTGCTCTTTAGCTCAGCCTCCTCCGTGATCGCTATCCCTGGCAGCACCTGTGGTGTTTCTCTTGTCTTCATTGTTCCTCCTTCGGCCGATTGTAGGCTTTCATTTTCTTGTCCTCCTTCTTTTTCCAAATTCCATTTCTTGCAAGAGTGATGAAGTTCCTCCATCGTTGCTGTACTTTATCAGGATTCCCGGCCCTTCTCGAATCGATCAGGTTCAGAGACTCCCTTCGCCCCTTCTTCTTTTCCAGGTCCATTTCTAGAATCAACGGATCGTTTCTTGTTGCTCCAAATTCCACCCGTTCACCGCCCCCTTCCTTACCGATTCCTCCTAGCTTCATTTTTGTACCTTCTTCTTCTCCGAGCGACATTCTATCCAGAGAAGGACCGGGAGAGCACTTTCGTGCCTTCTGCACCAGTCCCACCCCACTCAACCTCAATGCTTCACCGGTCAAAAAAACCGCAACCCTAACTGTCAATAACCTCTTAACTCCACCTTTCTCTGAGCAAAAGCGTTCCCCCTCTAGTCTCCTTCCCCTCATCCTGCCCCCCTGCGTAACCTCGGCCACCGGACCCCACCCTCCGCCTTCCCCATCTCCTCCCTCTGCAAAAAAAAGGACCAGAAGCTTCGTTAACCGTTTGCAACGCAACTATGTCTTTTAGATTACCCTAGTGACAACCCTTCACGGGCAAGGAGGTTGCACGAATGCACGAACTGGTCATTTCGGATTTTCTCTCAGTGCTCTTTTCATCATTTCGGTTTTTCACTCCATGTTGACTATAGCTCTCTAAGTTTTCTGCCAACGGTTCGTGCTATCTAGAGGTTTTTTTCTCCACACTTCGGTCTCCTTTGACGATTTGCGCACTGTCAGTTCAATTTTTCACTGTAAGTGCTTTGTTTCACCAGTTCGCATAGGAGAAATTAAACTAGTTCGAGTATTCACTCGATACCACTCTGACACTTATAAGGTTTCATGAATCCCAGAAAAAGACTTTGTTTTGGTTCTCACTGAGACCCAAAAAAAAAACTTATTTATTACGCGTAAAGGGCTATAACTACAGTCGGGTGTAACTGACTCCGCTACCAGGTACTTACTACTCCTGCTTCGCAACGCGAACGGGATCCCACACGCAAATGCAATTATCCAGTCTTGAGCTGCGACCGCGTTTTCCGGCATATAAAGTTCCAGTCGCAGTTAGACGACGCGACGGGCTGCCTCGACTCTACTTTTGCGTCAAGGGGCTGGCGGTGGAGGTGCTCTAACTTCTAAGACTTTACTGACTGCTGTTGCATCGACGAGCAAAGGAAGGTGCCGAACGAGGAGCGGCTCGTTCAGATCACAGAAACAGATATTTCGACTGATTTTCGACTGATATCTCTGATACGTTTTCCTTCTTTTGACTTGGAACGGCGATTGTCGGTCCACTTCCCCGCTGAGGAAAACTCTCCAGACTCCAACTCGTTCAAGGTATGCACTTTGATGGCACTATACGATGTAGTTAACTCCGTCGATCTTTCTTCCATTTCGTCTAAGTTCCAACTACAGTTACTGGAATAAGCATCGAACACCTTGTCTCATCCGGTACTACAGTAACTTGAGGTAACGCGGAAAGTGACGATTGAAGTAACTGCAGGCGAGGTGAGCTGAGAGGAATAATTTGACTCAAGCTGTCAACCGGAAAGGTGAATTGAATTGCCACTCATGTAATTACAGTTCTGAGAGTTTGAGTCCGTTCGGTAGGCTGTTTCCAACGTGGCGAATTCCACTGCGTCAAGTTTAGAGTCGGCATGAAAGTCCACTTCGCACGGAGTGAACTTGGTAGGATGTGTACAAGGTACAGGTAAAACATGGCAACCAATAGCTTCATAGCCAGACTGTGTTGGAGCTCAAGCAGGAGACAGTAGACCAAGCTTGAGCAGACGGAATGGTTCCAACAGAGTCCAGTGTCGAACTAGAGTTTACGTCTACGGTAGAAACTTCATCTCTGCCAAGTCCAGAATAATCAAGCAAGTGGCAGGGTGGGTTGATGACATCCTTCACAATGGAGTTCTGTGACATTCATCTGGTACGTACAATAGCCTATAACTTCTTAGCGGGACAAACTTAAATCGTCGTTCTGTCGTTGAGAAAAGTCCAGTTCAGGCCAGTAGAGAAAGAGAGTTAGCATTGTGCTGCGATCCAAATGAACCTTTCATCATGCAGTGGGATAGTCGCAATGTCGTTTCATCGCAGGCAGTGCTCGGGAGAGTCTGTGATGAAACTCGGTACTAGATTTTAAGGTAGAAAGAAAATATCCTTTTCTATCCTAACGCCGAATCCTGTTTGGTCGATTTCCTATAGATGTCAGAAGGCTCCAGGCATTGATCGCACATATGGTAAGTGGACGATTACCGGTTCCCCAGGTCGGATCTGAAGCTATGATTAGCACACCGGTTTGAAGACAACAATTGGAACTCGAATACTCTAAAGGAATTGGCAAGCATATGTGGCTTATCTTTTGCTCTTTTACCGACGTGGCTATGTTACAGACTTGCTAGTCAGAATGTTTATCTTGATAACATTCGTCCCGATGAGCGGCTTGTGTGCACTCACAAGAATTACAAAGTGCACTGCCAAAAGTTCTTTCTTGTTCAACAGGAGTGCAAGACTATGTACAGTACAAAATGGACTCCTGGAGGCAGCAGTTACTGCCATCTTTTTCTTTCTACCATTGAACCCTTACCTTCATGACCACTGCCCAGATCTTGCAGGACATACAGTAGGTAACTTCGTTTTGCTAGAGCCCATGATTCGTCATGAGCATGAACACGAGCATGCAGATCTCTTTAGAAGAAAATTCTCCTAAAGATCTCTTGTATTAAATCTGGAATTGCTCTGCAACTTGTGAATTAGCAGTACTGTTGTTGTTGTACGAAACAGATGACACCTAGCCCAACCATAAGCCTACCAAATATAAAGTTGAATCTGCACCATATCAACATGTCTAAGCACAGTATTTTGCCAAGGTCTGGGTTGGGATCTCACGAAGGTTTCACAACGGAGCGGAACAACCTGAGTTTCAAGCAGCCGGATTGTCCTTATGGAAGTTACTGACAGGGAATGTTTCACTCGATACTACTTTACACTGCCTGAACTATGAACTCATGTACTGAATTATACAGGAGGACCGCTTCCTGTCAGGAACTTGGAGAAGAAATATTACACTCAATATTTCTCGTTCACTTGATTCGGCATCTGTTTTCTTTCCCTCGATAAATTCTGCAAAGGAGTAGGTCTGTACAAGATGAAAGCCTACTCTTTGGCTTATCTATGCACTCTTCAAGGAGAGAACGTTCATTGTCAATATATCCTGAAAACACCTTTTCGGCTGTTAAGATCGTCTAGAACGTCAGGAAAAGTCCAAAAGGTCACATGAGTAGGATCACCGGGTCTTTTGAATCACCTTTTGACGAGGAACCATCCTTCCGAAGTACTAGGTGACCTTCTCGTACGGGTTCCGACTGAGGACAGACTGTTACCATCTTCCGTTCGTTTCGTGGTACACTCTCACAAACTTGAGCCCATCAAGGGTTAAAAAGGACAACTTGAGTTCTATGAGAGAAGTCACTTGTTACGAGATTCAATGAAGCAAGAAGCTTAAGGACTCTAACGGAACCAAGGTTTTTCCCCACGCAACATTCGCTCCTCTTTCCCATCAACTATAGCGTCTTCACCCAGAGGAAGTGAACATGTCCAGAAAAGTTTAAGCATGTGAAAGTGTGGGCGCCTATTGCATACCTGAAAGGCCAAACTGGAACTCTAGCACGGTGATCCGTATGAAGTTTTTGCTCGCTGGATGAATCAATCATTGTCTACGTGACCTGGAAGCTTTTCCAGCCGGCGCGGTTGCACCTTCATCAAGTTTACAGTACTCGGTGCTTACAGTTTTCAATACCACCCAGTACACATCTCTTAGTACATCACTTCGACGATGAAATGGGAGCATCTAGAACCAAAATCAAATCTTAGCCTCGGAAGTTACATTCATCGTCTACTGCGTTCTCACAAACGCTAGATATTTCCTGCATCAGTCGACGGGAATCAGATGTGGCACTCTTAAGCCTCAGCGCAGTGAATGAACTCCTGTAAACCTTATCCTGGTATATACGGCCCTGTATGAGCGACCACTGTAGAAGAAGATGAGACAAAGTTGATGAGCAGAGGTCTTTTTGTCTTACGATAAGGGTCGTTCTCCGTCACAGCAGATGGATAGGGAAGCAAGATAACCCTAATGCTTGTGACAGATTCATATCAACTTGGAGCAAACCGATCTGAACTTCTTCTTCTGATTAGCTTGATTTGTAGTTAACTGAATTCTTCCATTTATATCTCCAAATTTCAATCGACATCTACCAAAATGATAGAATCTATTGAATTGTCAAATGAAGACATATTTGGATTATCAAATGATGTGTAAATCCACATGTTATGGACTTCATGGGATGGAGTTCGCTTTTCGTACCTGTTTAGGTGGCATACGGCATATATACCAAGATGGGAAATAGGATCCTTAATTACAGTTGCAGATCATCAAAGGTTCTTTGTCAAACGATCCAGGAAGCACAGTCTTGCTCACTGTAATAACGTCAACAAAAACTGGAAACCTATTTACTGTTACAGTAAATCGAGAATAAGGTCATTTGTGAAGTGTATCCAGGAACATCTGCGGATGACTGTGGATAGCGTGTAGCGTGGGCGGGACAAAGTACTACAAACTGACAAATCGCGTAAGAATCAACTTCAAGTAATGCTGCTATAGCAACAGCGCACTAACGGGATGGAGAATATATGCTCATGGTGGATAGAAAACGGACGAAACAGTATAAAGATTGTCTGTAAACTGTAAAACGCAAAGTTTGTAAATCTTATGTATTCATTGGCATGTGCTTGATCTGAAACGAGACGCAGGTCATATATAATCGACGTTGAGCAGTGAAAGAAGTGATAAGATAACCACAAACTTGATTGCTTTCATGTCGAATACAAGCAAAAAAGGATCTGAGACTCCCTTTGAACCTTATAAATCATCTACCTCTCTGCTACTTTGACTGGACCGTGTCGGAAGTATGGTTCTCATACTCCAAGCATGTGAACAACGAAGAAAATTTTAGGCGCAAACAAGCATTAAATCACATGAGCACGAGAGAGTATATGAGTCCGCAGAGTTATGGCATTCTTTACCTTTCCACTGAAGACTCGGCATATTGTCAGACACGAAGCAATAATATTAACTCTACATTCTTATGTACTGAAGATGGGTGTGAAGAAGAGGAACACGTGTTAGCATACACTTACTGATCGTGACAGGTATGTCTGTATTCTCGTTTTGTTCGTTTGTCGTCTGGATCATGAAGTAAAACCGGGCTCGAGGGAATAATTCTCGGTAAGTGAATTCGAATCAGCAAGCAAAATTACAGTCCAGAAGGTGCAGAGACGCGCGTCAGAAAGGGTCCGAGCCAAATATCAGAACGCTGCTTGATGTTATAAAGACATCGTATTTACAAGAAGAAGTCTCACCAAAGAACACGATGAAGGGAGATTCGCAAAAACAAGAATGAGCAGAGCATTCCAAACAGTACGCTGGCGCGCGTGCAGCAAAATGTAGCAAAACGGCAGATCAAAGCTTGAACACTAGGTTCCTGCTGACTGAAAGAAAAGGTCTCACCTGACTGAATCAAGAAAGTTATAGCGGCACAAAGGATGTAGCGGGCTCCTAAACGCGCGCATATGCTCAAGGGATCCGAATAATGGTTAGAACTCCACCTCAATGTTAGAGACTCGAAGATGATGGAGTCAAAGTTGTAGTGGGCTCTCCAAACTTTCGCAGTTGAGGCAGTAATGTATCCCCCTTCCCGTAGTGTACTTTTACTTTGATAGTAGTAAAGTTCAGTAGTGTACTTTTACTTTGATACAAGTAAAGTTCTCATGGGCCTTGGGTACAAGTAAAGTAAGATACTCTCCGCCGCAGTTGAGTCAAATATGAATTATGAGACACATAAGGCGATGGATAGAGCAAGACTTGTAGGGAAATGAAACATACTACTCGTTACTGTAGCAGTGGTCCCACGACGCAAAATAATACGGTCTATTCTGAAATAGAGCCATGCAGTGTATGGATTACACTAAGAAACGATCCTTACATGAGAGGGACAATAACTTCGCAGTGAATTTTCTAGTTCTTGAAAGCCTGTGCCTTTGAAGGCCAACCATTGCCGACTACCGGTAGCTCAAGCTCAAGAAAATCTAAATCTTCAAATCTAAGCTAAAGATTTTACAGAGTGCCAAGGACCCTCAGTCAGCCGCCTGCAAGCACACTAGCCTAAGAGAGCAGCCTAACACTGAAAAATGAAAATAAACTAAAGATTCCACAAATCGAACTCGAGGGAGGCCTGAGGCTGTGAAAAGGCACGGCTCCAAAATGCCCCATAGCGAAAGAAGCCTAGAAACAAAAGGAAGTCCCATGATGTAGTTAGTCTACTACTTCAGAATCTTTGACTAGTCACTGCAACCAAATCAGTCCCGTGCAGTGCTCGGGGAAAACGATAGATTTCCGATAGATAACATTCAACTTCGGAAATCCTCAAATATGACCGGTAGTCACATTACACTAAATGTCGGATCTTCCCTACCACTGGACTCCCTTGTATCAGACCTGTTGGAATGTGAAGAATGCTCACGTTTTCTTTTCTTCGTAATTTCTGCGTCCAAGGAGCCTGGGGCTCAATCATATGATTCACAAACATCGAGAAGCGCTTGAACTTAGCTCGACTTGAACAAAGTATAAGAAGAACTTGCGTAAGAAGGTACAAGAGTTTCAATGGGACAAATGAGAGAATGCATTCTTTGAAAGAAGAAAGCTCAAAGAAATGAGGTCGATGCCACGAACTTCAGACATACGCATGCAACGTGAACTTCTGGAAAGTTTTTGCCCGTTGCTGTAACCGGAAAAGACAGAAGTGTTAAGAAGCGGGAATTCTATTCTACGTTGATAAGAAAAATATAATTATTAAATGTTAATCACACCTAGAGTTGCAAGGTAATCCAGACATAACCCATAAAAATAAAGCGAACAACGCGTGTAAGAGACTACAAGTGTGATCATCTACTGATGGAAAAATATATTTAATCAATACATTGATTTATTGTCTAATTTGTATATTTATTACTTGATCGTTATAAGTTTCTTTCCTCCATCTTCTGAATATGCAAGAAAGTCAGACTATATAACCCTATACATCCAATACTTCATTATACTTGTATTCTTGTTATACAGAAATTTTCTTGGCCCCACCTGTAATATGTTTGTCGGACTTGAACTTATGTCTTTTAACTTTACGTTACTCAACTACACCCTTGACATACAGGAGATTTAATAGGTAAAAATGTTATATCATCAAAATGCGAAAAATGAATGTTAACCATCAACTATGTATCTACATGAACAGTTCAATTTAAAATATTTTTACAACAAGTTATAGACTCAGATTATTTTTTATTTGTCTTAATATAGTATTTTTACATAACATAAATCTACTCTTGCCAATCAAGGGTGGAGTCAAGTCCGAAAAATTTATTAGAGATAGGGATCAAGTAAATTTCTGTATTATTATTAGTACGCAAAAGAATACGCAGTAATATACGTTCGTTTCAAGGCCAACACTGATATACGTATGCCACCCCGTCTGCTAAGTCCAGAATGTAATTCCTTCAAGAGAATAAATGGACGGAGCACAAGAAGGGATCGTGACGGAAATCGCACCATACACTTGCCGTCTCTTCGCAGATTGCTTCACTTTTCTCGCTATTATGATCTAATGAAATCTTTCACGATAGGGGCTGACACTAGCGACGTGCCGGTAAAAGGATCTCCAGTCAGAAGACAAGATCAGTCCTACTCAGCATAAAGTGCTCTTTCCTCCATAGCCATGTGCTCGCCGACATGGCATTCCCAGACAGGCCCAGTTGCGATCAGAACGGTTGAAGGGATCTTTGCCCTAGAATGCTGGTCCTTTTCCTTTCTCCTCGGACTTTCAGGTCACTGTATCCTTTCCACATATGCAGGCATCGGCAAGATTCCAACTCCTGGGGCCGCTTACCAAACGTTTTGGAGGGCAAGGGTATACTCCAAAATCACCCCGTCCGATTCAAGCCCGGGCTACTCAAGGATTGAGACGACACCATCCGATTTTTACGAGAGCCTGGTGGGAAGTTCAAAACGAAAAAACGCGACCCAATGAATAGCAAACGGATGGGAAGACCCCATCAAGCCTCACAAGGGAAAGAAGGACCCGAAGGGCCAAGCAATAACCACCCCGAAGGGAAAAACAGCGGAGCTAAGTCCTGTTATCAGTAGCTCTAAAATCGTCTGGCGCACTTATAATGTCGGAGATCAGAAAATCAATACCTCTAGAAACAACTGGCGCACCTGAAGAGACATCACTTACTGCGATTGCTCTCCTGTGAACTGCTCCTGCTAAAGCTCTCTGTAGAGTAATGGAAACTCGTTGCCTAAAAAATGTGGTGCAGAAAAAAAGAGAAAGTGGTACTCCTGGCGCCTCTCATGATAGGCTCTAGCACAGTTTTCTCAGAAAGACGTCGAACTCCAAGCCTGTCGATCCATATATCTCCAAAGCTAAGGGGATGAAGCGATGTCCTACTTGCATACCCCTATACTTGGTCACCTTCGCTGCTGCCGCCACGCCTGCAGCCCATCCTGGGAGATGGATGATCACTTGTGCGGCCACTGAGTCCCGTGTCGGATCCGTGACAATCACATCAGCCACTGAGACCTGATCCTCTCTCATCATGTACACGTCAACTCTCACTGATCCTCCTGTCTGAAGGACATACCAACGCTCTCTCCACGTCATGTGACCGCTCTCCCGTGCTAAGACAAACACGACATGACATCGTGGGTAGCTATCCGCTCTCCACCATGAGGACATCGAGCAAGATGGCGACCCGATGTGTCGAGCGAGACACCACACTCGCAAGTGGATAGTGCCGAAGCAACAGGCTGGACCAAGCCTAGGCAGAACCTCATCGCTGTAGAGAAGATAGTCGGTGCGAGTCGGAACGCTCTAATGCAAGATCGAGCTATGAGCCAAGAGCCTGCGCCCTTGTCCGAACAAGAGCGGAGTCGAGCTCTAGTATCCCGTGAGATGGAAGTTCATGGGAAGTTCATGGCTTTTGAGGTTTCTATCCGTAAGCGGTTTTCGTCCTGCTGCTACATAAGTACGTCCAGGCTCCATTCACGCACTCCGTAACATCGGCCGTAAAATAGACGGATGTCCAAAGGGGAAGCGGCTGTTAGCCTCCAAATGTTAAATACTATCAGATCTGCAGGCAAAAGTATTATTGAGGAATTTCCATATACACTAGATACACCCTTAAATCCTTACAGACCACCTTCTTTAGTGATCCATAAGTTTACGGCCCGGCAGCTTTTAAAGATTTTATTGCCCTGTCCGTAACTCTTTCCAGTTGATGTTTGATACCTCTAGTAGGGGGTGTCAAAGGTAGAATATTTGGAAAAAATTCTGAAGCCGCAACGATACGCACGGTGACGGTTCTAATCAGGAAGGTTATTTCTTGAGGAGAAAGTCGCGAGTGAAACGGTAGCGATTTCTCATTTCAGCCATTTTGATCTATTTTTTGTATTTTTTTTTGTTACAAAAATCAAGGCCAAGCAAAAAGAAAAGAAACAAAGTTCACCGTTACTTGGAACACGAGGAAACCCTAGTTTCCTTAAAGCTGATTCCTTAAAGCTGATGTTAGTTCGTTTTTAGAGAATCTTCACTCTTTATCTTGGACACCCCTCGTAGGACGATAACCTCATGAGCTGGGATCATACTTTTGCACACTAGAGTGAAGTTACATTGTAGCAAAGGTCTTTGGCGATTAAGGAGGATGCAACCGGACTTAATCGTCGGGGTACCCTTTACCTCCAGTACTGTACTTCAAGCCGGAACTTTTCTAACGTGTTAACCCCGGGGTCGAATCTTGTCAGAAATATGCCTAGTTCATATTCTTAATTCCTTGTTTGTAAGGTGCCTTATCGACGATTTCACCTCTTTCTCTGGTCGGCCGACATTTGAAAGCCGTGGATTTGGTAAGTCTATCTAGGTGTCAATAGAGATAAATAGAGATAAAAGTATAAAATTGCTAGTAAATGAGAACGTGCAGCCTACATTCATGTGGTTACTCTATAGTTCCCTTTCTTGGCTACCTTAGGTGAAGGTGGGGTATGTGTATCTCGAGACCACCTGTCGACAGCAGAACTTAGTTGCAGCAAAGTGACTTTTCTTCCTCCTTTAGTTTACTTTACGAAGCAAAAATCTTGTTCGAAGTTCACCAAACAAAAGTTTTCCCTGTATGGTTAGGGTGGTGACTGAGGGTCAATTTGACCGGGTAAAGGAGTTTTGCGGGGTTCTCTTCATTGGCGGAAAGCGGGCTACAATATCTCCGTTTGGTGCGTTTTACGCGATGGAGGCACTCTTGTTTGACCTGAGTCTATGATCTCCAGAAGTTGAAAACTCTCACGCGTATACATCATCGACTCCTGACTTTAACTCTAGGGGGACTAACTTTAGACTCTAGTGTGAAGATTTTTGTAACCACAGTGGGTGATTCAGGAGCTCGTGGTCTCAACGTGGGCCCTATATGTGGTTAGATATTTCGGAACTGCTGTTGGTTTTCATTAGAGTTAAACTTCGTAAGGGCTCCGAAAAGAAACGCCTAGACCCGAGCCCTACATATAACACCGCCCATGGTTATGGCGTTGTTTCAGTCCGTGGTCTAGACTCCCTCTGGTGGAGTGTATCTCAAGAGCTCCTAAGGCTGTATGTTAGCTTGTAGGGGGAGTTTCAACTATAGGAATTCCAACGAGACATCTTCCTTCTGTCTAATAAGGGGTGTCAATGTCGTCCGGGAGGTAAAAGATCGGAAATTTTTAGCGGTTAGTTTTCTACTGAATCGTGGTTTGTTGTAGGTCATCTTTCTGAACTGACGGTACAATAACTTCATCGATTATTTTTCATTTCTGTTATTTGAAATCATTACTCTGATAAATAAATTCTTTTACACAAAAACAAATAGATGAAATGAGTGAGGACTCAATAAGAAGACGCCTGCAGTATGTTTCTACGGACACCTCCGGAGGTGATTGCAAGAAACACCCGCCAAGGTCCCCCCGAAGTCTTCCGGAATCTTTCAAAAAGTTCTAACATTTATACTTGCTAATGTTTCTAGAATCATTAATATATGATTAAATGATTAATATTAGACAAGAAAGATGTCTAATATGATCAAGCGTTCAGCGTTAGCGTTTTTCAAGTGTACAATAGTGGCCTGATTTGTCCCCTGCGCCCGGAGGTTGGTAGAATTGTATACATATTTCTTGGGGGGATAGTCTAACTTTATTACCAAATCATGTGTGAATTAATAAAAAGTTTCAATTTTTTAAAAGAAGAAATATAATTGTGTATAATTATATAACTTAATATTATTTTTTAAATACATATAATAGTAAAATCAATTTAAAAAATTAAATTTTTATATAATCGATAAAACTTACCATTAACAAAAATGTCGCACATAGGTATGAGATTGATGTTTAGTGTCCCCGGGCCCTTGGCTCACCAAACTTATATCAAGGGTTCAGATATCAGCCTGGGCCTCAGAAGGTGCGTGCATATTGGCATGTTTAATTTATTACCAAACCCTTCCGTTGCGAAGGGTTAGGTAATAAATTAATATCACCAAAATTAATCTTTTCTTTAGAGCAAGGCCCGGTATTATGTATGCTGTGCTTGTCTCTTGCTTATGTATCTCTCTGGATCTAGACGCAACTCGTGGTTTCTTAACACTTCATTTTAAGAATAATTGTAATTAAAATCTAGTTTATTTTAAAATTTTATCTAACATATATACATATCTCTATAACCTAAACAAAGAAAACAGAACATACATTCAGAGGAAAAATCAGACGATATCTCTAAAGTGATATTTGATTCCATGTAACTCGACAGCCAATCAACTTGCTAGATTTTGTCTCTCATACTCTACTTGTCATATTCATTTTCTCGACTAGAAGTGCATATTGCATCCTTCACCTCTTCCATGTCTTATCACTGGAACCGGTTTAGTCCAAAGTATTATTTGGTAGTCGCTTCGTGCAGTTATTATCGCGACCATTGTGCCAATGGGACGGCGGGTAGAGGGGCATTTTGCGTAGGCCGGTTTTTGCCAGACCTCAGTTGGACAGCTTCCTTGCTATGCTGAACAAGAAAGGGGTGCGGTGACAAAACTGAACTCATTGCGAGAGCTCTCCTTGCCTAAGGTCCTGCTATTCCTCTCTCGTGCCCTGTCGCTCTACTCATGACCTCGGTCAGAGGTATGTACTCCGGTAATACATCTGCTACTGTGAACATACACTCTACAGCTCGGGTCGGTGTATCAGGTGTGGCTGCATCTTGCTGCTGTTCGTGTTGCGGGACTGATGCTTGCGCTTCCTCCTGCACTTTCTCTTTCAACTAGGATGTGTAGTGCATGTGAGAGCAATCGGGACAGCGAGTACTCTCTCTATAGAAGAAAATTATTATCCACGTCCTCTGCACTAACGTCCTGCGACCTGATAAAATAATTCCATAGTGATTTTGAACGTCTTTTTGTATCCTCGGCTGGGTAAGTCATCGAGGAGATGCACTGTATTTGCCGGAAACTAACATTGCGTGTAAGCATTTGAGAAATGTGGTCAAAAGTGGACTTGTACTCTTATACCTATTAAACTGGAGAGCTCGAGAGAGTATGTTACAGTATTTTAACTCGACCCGGTTTTTTGTATCCGCCGTCTCCATCAGCATAAACAGCTCCTTGTCATCATCCACCATGCTGTCGATTATGTTTTTTGTCACAGCGCAATGATGCTCGAGGTTTTCATCCTTAAGACAATAACCTACCATACCAACGAAGATATGAATCCTTTTATTTGACAGTCGTTTCACACAAACCTCGGCTCCGAGGGGTCTGTCTGTATCCCATCGTAACACCTGTCATATACGCTTCTTCACCTCAAGACATGACTTAGCATATCTGTAGACCACGCCCTGAAAATGCAAATGAAGCAAGGATCCTCCACGTTCAATGGGAAAAATACCAGAGACACATTGCTTCTTCAAGAATTCTGAAACAAGAGGAAAGTACGCAGGATCGAGATCACCTCCCGTAGTACAGACAGTGACTTAAATTTCCAAGCTGGGGTGCCTAGCCCTTGCCTCACGACGGAGGGACATCGTTCCTCTTCCTGTTAAAAGAGAAGTGAGGACAAAGCACGACGCTTTGCTCAAGGTTGACCTGGCTGCAGACGCAAGGGTGAGCACGGAAGCGATAGACTGCATGGACAGTGGACCTAAGAGAGCCGTCAGCCCGAGTGAAGTGCGCAAGGTAAGAGAACATACGGAAGCGCTTGTCCTGCAAATACAGGTAGAAATTATCCACGGAGTATGAAAAGAAGCGAAAGGGACCAGCTAACGTCTGCAAGGGAACAGTATGGATCAAGCAGAGATGACATGTTCTGCCTATCTTTACATAATTAAACTTGATTAAAAACTCCAGCGGATGCTGAGAAAATCCAAGCTGTAGGTAAATGTAAGTTCTTGCTAGCAGAAGATCCCGATCATCGAAGGAGATCATGGACGTTTGATGTGATAAAAGAGCAAAACGTGGAGCACCATCGTTGGTGTCCAAGAATTCATAATCCGAGACAACTGGGTTGATGGACTTCACTTCTAGGGGGTTCAGTTCATTCGTATTGATCGTATCGTCCTCGTCGTTAGCATTCACGCTGTCCACGACAGTTTCCTAGCGGCTGCTTGAGTCAGACATACCTCCATGAACAGTTGCAGAAACAATAAACAAGACCGAACATACACAAGCTTTTATCTTTATCATTTCTGATAAAGACATATCGCTGTCACTACTCGCCCCCTGCATTGCCAATCTTGGCAAACAACCTTCCGCCACCCTACGAGGTGAATTGAACCAATAGACGAAACATTGCAATGCCAACAGGAAAAAATGACCGAACTGCAAGGCCAACAGAGCAAAGTCTCCGTCCGAAATCGGCCCCGCCATCACTTACCTAGCCGCGCCACCGCGCAAAACCGACACCGTCCTGCCATCCTGCCATCAAGCAATCAGCCAAGAAAGCGAACAAATGAAGAGAGAAAAGAATTGACAAAAATCAATTCGGAATCGGCAAACTGTCCACCACAACGTCAAATCACCACCCGTAGAGCCCAGCAACCAAGCAAAGGAACGTGTCATCTGCACCACACCAATGAAGGAAATGAAGTCCTTCATTCATCCCAAACCCAAACCAGCACCTCCTCCGTGCAGTCCAAACTCGCTCCCGCACATACTACAGCGTGAAAAATCCGAAGGCGAAGACAGCCCCACCTCTAAAGCCCACCGAATTCAGTTCACGAAATAACCCTAACCCCTGCATTAAACCCACCGATATTTTGAAACCTCCCTAACGCCTACCTAGCCACGCATTAACCCCACCCCGCTCCCCCCGCTTGGCATCTTCCTCCCCCGCGCCCGCGGCTCGCTTTTGATGCATATTGGACCTCATGCACTGTCGCAGATTGCTAACATATTTGAATAGCTTTCTAAAAGTTATCATTCTCTTAAAGAGAGTATTTGCTTTTGAAATTGTCTGAAAACTAATTTTAGTTGAATATGCATCCCAAATGAATGTTGGAGCAAAGAGACAAAAAAGAAAAACAAAAATATAGACTTAAAATTATTCTAAATAGTTTGTTATACATGATGACTTTGGGAAAGATCTTTTGAAAAGAAATAGAAATAATTATGTGCAGTAATCAAACATGCGCAACTCTGCTCTAACAGAGCAAAGTTGACAAGAAAAATCTAAATTCAAGTCTTACACTTAAAGTATTAAATTCAAAACACTAAATTTAAAGTATTATTTAAATATCTATTAAATAGTTCTGAGTTGAATATAACACATGGACTCTGCCAAGAGAGAAAACTTGTAAGTGGAGTGAGTTGAAGATCAATCTTTCTACTATAAACACACGTATTCTCGAAGTATAAAAAAAAATCTTACTCTAATACATATTAATTTATGAGCTTACCTTTCTAAGAAAAAAAGGTTCGGTCATAAATTAATTGGCATGCAAATACCTCCTCCATCTGAACGTGGAGGAGGTGGATATGCATGCTTAAAAGATACTAACATATCCATTCATCGTCAACCTTCATGCTAGCATATGCATGAGTTAAAACTTCAAACAGCTTTAGGGTCTCTGCCCACCAGTATATTATTTTGCTTATCAGCTACTGTCAGATATGGTCGATAATAAGAAGCCACTTCCACGGTGATCTTTTTTGGCAGCTTAATGGATCTTTCGTCGAATATCAAATCTCCATGATTTTGGAGCAAGGGTACCTCAACCCGAGCCTCTTCAATTTTTTGCTGACGCTGTCTGTGCCATGGTCCCACTTGCGTAAATATGGCAAGATATGAGCGGCTGGGAAAATTTCACGAGAGAATAGAGCGCAAGGTGGTAATTTTGAGTTCCCGTTGGATGGTCGAGCGAGCAGGGAGTACCTACTACCTGCCCATCGCGCCATCGTCTCATTTCGCCCGAGATGCACTTTTCGTTACAACTCGAAACAAAAAACCTCGAGTGGGCAGTCACTCGTTAGCTACACGCATCTAGATGCAAATGTTATAGTGTTTCGTAGTGGGTTCTCCAGCCTCAGATCAACAATATAGTCGAAATAGAGCCCCTAGTGGGAAGAGACCCTTAGTTGAAGTCCTAAGCTTAATCTTTTGGAATAATTGAAAGTTCATTTCATGAACGGATTAATTTGCACTTTAGGGTTCTGTCACGTGGGATACTTTAATTTGTTGTTTACTAGTTTCATTGATGAAATCCGTGCTCAATGATTTGTGTTCTCCGAGCCATACAGAATATTTTCTCGAGCTTCTATTAAAAGTATTCTTGTGAATATTTTCTCTAATCAACTTGCGTACCGAGTGTCAAGATATGATGGAATCAGTAGTCGTGAATCCAAAGGGAAACATGATTACTCTCGTACAGATTATTTGACAAACAGTACTACAAATATTGGCATAGGAAAGTAAAATTTACTTTATTATGAGAGTAACATTTTGAGTAATTTTGTATCATGTGTGAATTTATAGACATTGAAAAATATCTTTAGAGCTAATGTAAATATGTTTTAGGTTAATTAATGAACTAAATATTATTATCGAATCAGATTAAACTAATAGATCACTGAAAAATCAATTCTTTATTCTTGTGATCAAAATATAACAATAGTCATTTAAAAATTTTATTAACTAAATAATTTAAATTAAATTTATTAAATCAAATTCTTTACAAAGCCCTGTACTCTTGGAAAAGTCACATGTAGGAGTCAATAGGACTTTGCTTAATCAAATGTGATAGTACAAGAATATAATTTTTATTAATCATTACTTTTGAATGGAATCTTAAAAATATCTGTCTTTACATTCGAATTAGTTCTATTTCAGTATTTTAAAAATATATATTAACATTTTATGAGAAATAAATTATCATTTTAAGTCCAGGTAATAATAAAAAAGGTATGTGAGAGAATTGACATTTTGAACTTTCAATCCAAAACTGATTTATTTTGAATTTAAAACAGATTTCTTGGACATATATTGATTTTTATAAAATACTTGTTTCAAAATATTATTATTATTTATTTATTTAACTCTATATCATATAAAATATCGATTGAATGACCTCCAAGGGTACTTCAGAAAAACCAAAACATACATTAAACATATGTCATAAGTTTATTATAAATAAAATACGAATATTAAAGATTAATAATTCAGCAAAAAGAGTAATTTTATTTCAAGAATATTTTTATATTTATTTAGCTCAAACATTATATTAAAATATCTATTATGTGACATCCTACTTCGTTGGAGAACGACAAAGTCTGTAAGATAATATGAGATCTCAGAGACTTTTTAACTTAATAGGAATTGAGATTTCTTCCCCCTATTTTCATAAGAGGGGTTAACATTTTAGTTTAACTTCCTCTGTCTTCGAGACGAACTGCAAAGGTAACGCAAATCTTCAAGACTCGACCTGAGGGTCAGCACGTTGGGCCCACGACACCCAATCGTAACGAGCAAAAGTATAAGCAAAAAATATTAAGCAAAACATCATACAAAAATTACAGTAACAAAAAATAAGCTACCTGAGATAAACAGGATACCAGAAGAATATACCCGCTAGTTGGTTACGTACTGGTTGTGTAGGTCCTGAGCCATACCTGATCCACGTTCAAGCATAGTTAACACTTTCTATGCATGGTTTATATTTTCCAGCAGTCCAGCTTCGAATCAGAAAACTACGTAAAGGAAAGCACCGTTCGTCTTGCATTAGCAACAAGGACCACGATGTCTAAAAGGAGTTCGTTAGCGATGTCTCTCTGAATGCAACAGCAGGTTTAGGAACTCTGACCACGAAGGTTTATTCAGTCCTTGACAGCACGAAGCCCAAAGAGCGCCGTACACAAGCGCTCATGACGTGACTTCTAATGGCAACAAGTTTTCTTTACGGCCGGGTTTTGGACCGGGAGTCTCCATCAAATCTCCCCCGTGAAGTACTTTTCTGACTCCCGTGAAGATTTTAGGGTCTCCCCGTAAAACGAAATGGACACTTCCGGAGCCCGAGATAGATACCCTGTAAGACTTTACATGAATTCTCATAATCGAACTTCTCTATAAATTTTTCTTTTCACGGTCGCTCGGAAAATTTTAACTCGGACGATTGTGAACATCCTGCATGCCTTGACACTTTACAGGGTAAAACCTTAATTCCATTTTTATGGGCTGACGTTAGTGACGATACATTCATACTGTTGAAAACAATCATCAGTTAGGGTTGTGACTTCTACAGGAAAAGATTAGGGCACCGGCACATGAGTGATGTCATCACTTCGTACGAAGTTCAAAAGGTGGCGAGTCGACTAGGCGAACTGGGCACATTTTGCGTGAATCGATCGTAACTTATTGCGTTCTGATTCTTTAGGTCTGATGGGAAAGCACACATCAATTTTCAAAAGTTTCTTGATCATGTCCCCTGCAAGTTAATGTGCTTGATCACATCCTTCTTAACGAGTGTATTATTTGATCACATCTTTGATTTGCTATCGATAATCAAATCAATTATGTTTTCATCTTGTTCATCGTTGTATTACTTCTGATTATGATTAAATATATTTGTTATTTAAATTATTTTAACAATAAAATATTCATCAAATAAAGTATATACAAAAAATAATTATACAATTCAAAATATCACTAAAAATGAAAAAGTAATTGATTTCACAGTCGATAGTAAATCAAAGATGTAATCAAACAATACATCGCTGAAAAGAACATGATAAAGCACAACAAAGTTATTGATGAAGCAAATTTTGCTTACATTCTTTCACTGAACCGCACAAAATGTACCTCCAGAAGAATGAATTTCTTCTTGAACTAGCACGAAGAAATTCATTTTGAGCTAGCATGAATTTCTTCGTGCTAGCTCAAAAACGACGAGCTAGCACGAGAAAGTCATTCTTCTCTGATTCCTCTCCGCCCGTGATATATAGATATCTTCGAGTTTGAAACTTAGAACTTACATCCTTCCCCTAATAAACCCTGATTACCACTTGCAGGGACTTTCTCCTGGCCGCCAGGTAAATGTCAAGCGGAAACCAGCCAAGTGGAACAACAGGAGCATGAATTTGGAAGTATAGGGGAAATCGTGAATCACCTTGCAAAAAGACACAGAATTTACGTACTGTATTGTGCTATACAGTACGCCTTGGTAAGTCTACTAGAGAAGACCTGAGAGTCAGTCAGTCCAAGTACGCTCATCGTCCCTTGGGATGGCAGAAGTAGCAAAACCAGGTCCAAGCGAATGCCTGTTATCTTCGGCGGCCTGCTACCACTCGGGGTCTTATCCACCGGGGCTAACGCGGTATACGGGAGAACTGGAAAGTGGAACCTCGCTTGAACCTGAACGAACTTGTCGGACTGGCAGATATTTTGATGACACGTAGACTCGTCGTAGAGGGAAGACTAGAGGATCGCCTGCTGGTGTAGGTCTCAGAGCTCCAGGTGGACGCTCTCTGAGTCGCCACGCAGAACATTTCACTCGATCTCCGTATTATTATGTGTGCATGGACGCACCGGATGGCATCCCGGAAGATGGGGATTGTGCATGCAGTAAGCTGATGGGAAGCGATGCATCATGCATGAGTATTTGGCATGAAGGAATGGCATGGGTGGGAAAGGAAGGCGGCATGGCAGATGGGAAAATGGCACCGTGCCTTAGGGCGTTTAAAGCTCTCCGTGTGCGTGCTGTCCTGTTGCGAAACTAGCTGCTTCGTTACCTCTGCGAGCGAAAGTCACCGAGTCACCGAGCCACATCCTGCGCCAACCCCCGCGCCACCCCACACTCACTCCTCCCGTCTCTTCACCCGTGCTTTGCAGTGCCTGCTCCCGTTCGTCCTCCCGTGCTGCTTTAGTCCCTCAGTCTCGCTCTCCACCCTTATCTTACCTTATGTTTCCTCTCTTGCCTCTATTCAAGCTTTCTGTCTCTGCTTCTCCTTTTCTTTCTCATCTCTCCTTCGCTCCGAATAGGAACCGAGATTTCGATCTCTTTGCTTGCTCTTGTTTTGCTGCTGAGTGATCAACGTCGGCTCTGGGCGGGGATCGCGTTGAGTGTTGAAAGGGAGAAGATTTTTCTCATGTAGATTGTACATTCTCTGTGGAGCGGCCTTCGCATTGGCGAAAATCGTTTTCCACTGATTGTCCTGTATTAGTAGTCCGGCTACGTTTCCCGTAGTTGATGATTCCTTGAACAGTGCGACACTTTGGCACTCTTCAGTGCGGGAGGGCATAAGCAGGGTTTTTCTTTTCGAGGCTACTGTTGAGCTGACATTTTGTCCTCGCGTCTGCTTGAAGTCGCAGGACTTGTCACGAGTGTATTTTGTAAGTTCCCGAGCTTGACTGTTATTATGATCTACGTTAGCTTCCAGCGGGCGCGAGTTCTCAGTTTTCTTTCAAATTGAAAATCGCGGTGTTGCATATTCGAGCATCAGCCATGAATCATGCACTATTAATGTGGAGAAGTCGCTGACTGTGATGTGCTGTGCAGGATTCTCGATCACGTTGAAGGGTACTTTGGGAGGAATGCTGGGTTCCTTTGGAAGCCTCCTTTTCCTGAGAATGAATACTGGAAAGGGATCTTGTCTCCAAGTTCGCTGACAGGGGAGAAGAGACGGGAAGTCGCAGGGGATCTGTCTTATGAAAATATTTTGTGAATTGCTGAGGCGAGCCTGAAACTCCCTTGGTTCATTTTGCATCTGTTTAGTTCAGAAAAGGTTATCGGTGGAGAATGGCGTTGGAAAGCCTGCCGTCTCGGTGGCATTCCCAATCAGTGTTCTCCTCTCGTCCTTTCCGGCCCTTGTGTCCCGGCGATGGTTGCGTAGACAGTTCTCGTTCTCTCTTGAACCGCAGGAACTCAGAATCTTTGGAGGGTCCACGCACTCTGACCCGTCAATATTCTGTTCGAGCGTCTATCGATGGAGGTGTTCCTCCTGGACGCAGCCTGAGGAGTGACAGAGGACTCAAAAAGCCCCCACCGTCCCCTTCCTTCGGACCTAATCGGGCGTCCGGGAGTGGCCCCAAGGTACTGCAGCGGTGGAAGTCAGATGGGGCAATGTTTTTGGGGAGGGCTATACGATTCCAAGAGTTTGGAGGAGAGGAGAGCTGGAGAAAGCCTACCACTGAATCTAGCCTTCCGGATGTACACCACGAGGGGTTTCAAAGACTTCAGGAGTCTGACGTAGTTAGTTCATCACATGAGTGTGGGGATTTTGCCAAAGTTGAGACAGGCATGCGATTCGACACTCGATTTGGGATTGGGGACATGAACCATGACCGGACTGATGAGGCATCGGCCGTGGATGTAACAGCTCCAAGTTTTGTGAGGGACAGGTCATTCGCGGAAACAAGCTATGTACCACCGAGAGTCATGGAGGCCAGTGCGATGTCGAGCACTGGTGAAGCAGCGAGTAGCTGCAGGACGAGACCCGCAACTCTAAAGCGTAGGCTTACGAAGAGCATGTCGCTGGACAAGGTTCAGGGGAAAGGAGGATTGGATCGGCCGGAAACCGCTACTTCTGCGCCGCTTGCGCCTGTTCCACATGGACTCGGAATATCGTCGGAGTACGTTGCAATTCCGGATTCTCTGAGGAAGCTGAAGAAGCGGAATAAGAATGTTTTGGCCAGCGCAGGTGAAAGTGCTTGCTGCTCGATCAAGAAGGCTTTTGACTCTATGGTCTTTATGATACGAGCCCTTCAAAACTGCGCGTTCGAAATGCGTCAGGTTTTTGTTTCGACCAACGATGTTCAGAATGTTCTTGCCATGGTTCAGAGAGAGATGCAGTCCTCCTTCGTTTGGTTGTTTCAGCAGGTGTTTTCGTGCACTCCTACGTTAATGGTATCTGTTATGATCCTCTTGGCGAATTTCACGGTATTCTCTTTAGGGAATAATGTTGCAATTGGAGCTGTTATGGATCCTCCGGCACCACTTGTATCAGTTTTCCATAGAGGGGTTGATACCGAGGGTCCTGTGAGAGAGGTCGACGGGAAATCCATGTTCTCTTACATTCGTGTCGATACATCGTCGCAAAGCACTAAATCAGGTGCTTCTTTAGCTCCAACTGTATCTCCTGATGGGGAGTCCACCTCTAGTAGTGGTAGTTTTGGTTCAGGTGGTTCTGGAACAAGATCAGTTATCGTTGCTGGCGGAGAGGATGGGGATTACTTTTCGCGATTAAATTTGCAGAGCAATGCGATGTTTTCGGAGAAGGTCTCGGAGACCAACAGTGCCCCGGGGCAGAGACCTGCAGGGAGGCCCGGCAGTGCGAACACGGTCATTTTACCGAAGTTTGAAGACGTCACCGATGGGAGTGAGTCAATCTCCGGTCGAAGCGGGTCTGTTGAGGATCAATTGAAGGTCGACGAGCTGGGTACTAGCGACACTATGTCCTACCAAAGCTTGCTGGAGCAAACCGCGCGCGAGCTTGAGTTAAAAGCTGGAGAATATCATCAGCACGTAGTGCTAGATCAAGAGACCGTTCGTAGATTGGTAGCACCTGTAACAGCCAGGATGGAATCAGACAATTATACGTGCTTCGACCGAACGGACCTTGAATATCAGCATGCAATTCGTGACGAGCCAACGAATACGATGCTTATTGCCAATTATGCCCAGTTTCTCTTCGCGGTTCGCCGGGACAATCGAGGGTGAGTCACTCGCTGATGAGTTCTACGCATTCGTCTTCTGCGCTTGATTGTTTTTTTGCGCTCTTAGAAATCCCGTTGGATTAGACTTAACGTTGCACTAGAGGAAGGAGTGTTTCTGAAGGTCGTCTCTTGGTTCTGCAGGGCTGAACACTACTTCGGAAAAGCGTTGAAACTCGATAAGGAGGACGCAGATATTTGGGCGCGATGGGCTATATTCTTGTGGCTGGGTCGAGACGACTTACCTGCCGCTGACGAGGCGTACCGGACTGCGCTTGTCCTGGACCCTTCTAACCCCTACCATGCTGGCAGTTACGCCCACTTTTTATGGCACTCTGATGATGACGAGTATAATGCCTGCCTTATGGTATGATTCGACTGCACCTGGACGCGTTTCCTGAAGTTCTGGGTGACCCTGGCCCTCGTATCAGATTTCCTATCAAGAGATCATTCAAAATTGGTATCTTTTGGTATGTTTATAGGTTAGTCGGCACGATACACCACGGATTAGTCGATCTGCGCACAGGCATGTATATTGATGAAATCCTTACCCTTGAGTTCCATATCGGCAAGGATTCTAGTACGAGCGGGTAGTTTTTCAGCTGGTGTTCTCGAGACGAAGTCGACGAGAAAAGCAGTGAGAAGTAGAGTTAGAAGAGAAGGAAAATTGTTATCCGCCGGGTTCTCGGATTGCTCAGGATTTCCCACTTCTGTATGATATTTTACTTGGTGGCAATCCGTTTATACAGAAAGCTAGACCGACTGACTACACATATGCTTATTGTAGAAATTGTAAAGCTTCCGGTCTGTCTACGTGTCTTTCCTCCGTGTACTCTGTATCATGAATCACATGGAAGTGTATCTTTGTTTCTTCTGAACCGCGGCAGTTCTTCATGTAAGAAAATGATGCGAGCGGTAACGTGCACGATGTGCCTGCACCCGTCAATCGTCAGGACTCTCTCACCGATACAGAGGATCACATGTCTCAACTGTGGGATCTCGGGGCGGGCCATTTACGTAGTACATATCAGCCCTCAGGGCTATATTAGGATATGCCAGTTTTGATTATCCAATCCAAGAAATAAAAGTCTAGTGGACGTTGCACGTCTATCTGGCATCCCCACTTTGATATTATGTCATTATTTCGTCTACGAAGCTGTGCGACTGCTGGTTCATGCGAATGATTGGTTATGTTATATGCTTATATACCCACACTGAAGTGCTGGACGGTACTACGCTCATGCGTGTGACCTCCTGTGTACATGTGACCGATGCTTATGAATTGCTGCACTCGAGCTGGCGTGAAGCCGTGACAGCAGCGGGAGAGATGATGTCTGTGGAAGTTCCGCCGATCTCTTGTGTGTACTCAAATCACTTGTGTCCACTGCAATGCAAAGGCTCATGTTATCTGATTCTCCATAAGAACAGAGCTTTCAGGCTCACAGATGATCTAAAACTACTGATAAAAATGATGCCGCTACTCAAACATCTGAGTCCAGTACGCTATGCTCTGACGATTAGCTGCTGCGACTTCGGAGATCGTATTGACCAGTTTGTGCCGAGATATCAGCCATGCCGGATTCGCAAACAACATACAGTGGCGCTGTACTCACAACATAGCGCGGTCCCTGGCCTCACGGACACGATCGGATAGAAAGGTTGTGGTAACGACATCCGTCAAGCTAACCATATGAAAAATATGAAAATCCCGTCGAATACCGTTAACCCGGAATTCTGCGCGGGTTCTCGCTAGTGTGATTGTTTGGTGGCGAGATGTAATAAAGAAGGGTTGGTTTGTTGTTGGTGAATTCACCGGGGAAATGGAGCGCGTGCTGTTCCCGCCTTTTCCGTGTGATTTATTCCTCTCTTTCTGTTCAGTCCAACGGACTCCAACCTGCTCGGGGAAATGACCTCCGATCATGGTTTGGGTGTCTGACAGGAAGCAATGCTTTTCCCGGTCTTGCCACTTGCCCAGCTCTCCGTGGGTTAGGAGATAAGGAAAGTGGACTGTATGACGCCACTTGAATGACGTGACGACAATTGGAAGAGAACGCTGACTGATGGGCCCCACCAACTCCAGTCTTTCTGCCTTGTCAGTGTATCTTTCTGATCTTTGTGTCATCTTCAGCACTACGGAGTCCTTCATCTCCAAGCACGCAACAAAGTTACACTAGACTCATTCTAATACCTCTCCAGCGCTACCTCTCCATACCTTCAGATTACGAAGCTCAAGCATGAGAAATATTCTGGAAATCAGTACAGCCATTTTCCTACCGGTATTTCTTCTGTTTCCTGTTATAACTCATCAGAATTTGGACAACCAAGTTAATCATGATGAAGTAGGAGTTTCTAAGACCGTCTGAATTATAAGGTTTCATCCTGTTCATATTTTAGTCCGTCAATTGCGAGTGGATCATTAATCCTATAATTCATTATTGATCAAAGTCTTCATATGCTCAACAAGCACACCATAACTTATATTTCAATGTGAGACCAGAATTTTGCAGTCTTTTCTTACAAGAGAAGGATGCAACCAACAAGCTAAAACCGGAGGTAGTTTTTGACCCAAGCCTGCAGTTTACATACTTGATTTACAACAAGCTTGAATATATTTGTTTGACCGGTTCCTTGCAGCTCTGGAGTCCGAACTACGGGGTACTACTACGGGTTCTGAGTCTTCTGACTTATGCCTTCCAACTCGAGAACGTTGAGGTTGAAATGAGGAATTTAGCAGAATCATCCACTGACGCGTGTTTGTCAAGCTAAAAAGTAGGAGTAGGTCCTCTCGCTGTATTTAGCCTGTGAAATCGAGGACTCTGATTTGACTTTAGGGTTTACGAACCGTTTCTCGGGTTTTATGAGTAATTTTTCTCACCGCTTCAGAATAAAGATTTCAAACATAGAGGTCCGTCATATACAGATTGACTTTGCTATAAGGTCCATCGTTATCGTCCATGACACACAATAGATTGAGATAATGATAATCAAATAAATCTATAAAATATGTAGCATGCAGCATGCATATTTCACCGTCGCTCAGTTTGTTTTATATATTGAGGTCTGAATGTATTATTTCTGAGAGATTATTTTCATACTGTAAAGAATCATGTAATCTCCTCGTAAGATCTAGTCAGAACCAAATCATAAACACACTGCTCTAAACTTAAATTATACACACATCTTATAAACTTAATCATTTAGACTTAATATAAGTCTTTCTAAAAAAAGATTGAAAGTTTGCAGTAGCATTTGATGCTGCCTTGGATGAAAATGTAGTCCAATCGGAAGTTTACCATTCTTCATTCACGAGTTTCTCCTGTCTGAGTGAGGATCGAACTCAGATAGTTAAGTCTCCATGCTCGGACTCTTACCAATGCACTAGATGTCTTCTGTATATAACAATAGCAGTCCATTATAGGTAACATAGTGTTGCTCCTTAATTCAATTAACGACTATACTTTTATCTTTAATCTTAACGCTGCATCCATCCCGATCTGTCTGAACTACTCAAAAAATATTAATGACAATCTGTCCTGGAGAACCGGAAATAACAATAAATATTACAAAAAATATTCTGTCATGACGTTATACTTTCATTCTCCAATCCTCGTTGAGAATTTAAGTTATATTTCCAACGCTTGTTTTTTTCTTCACCCGGCCGAATGTGCACTTTGGATGCATATTCGTCCATGACATACAATAGATGGAGATAATAATAATGAAATAAGTCTATAAAATGTTTTGGCAAAATTCTCTTCTTCGTTCAAATCAACGAGATCTCGTATAGCCATAGACTAAGCGCTCCATTCTGTGACTGAATGACTTGGGCATTCTAAACAGATGCCCGTCAGACAAGACCATCAAGTCCGTCTCGAGACATTATGGAAAAACTTGTAACCACGCGTCTAGGTTTAAACCTCCTAATGGACCATACTGGAAAGAACTAACACAACGACAGATCCACTGTCAAGATGATGTATTCTCTTTTCAAGTTGAGGTCTAGGATGCATTTTTTAGGAACGTAGTCAAGTCGAGTAGAGAGTTGAGGTTTACTGTCCGAAACAGACTTAATGTATGAAGATGGAGAGGTATATGTATATTTTAAAATTTATCACCAAACCTTTTCTCTTTGAAAGGTTTGGTCATAAATTTGAAGTGCAGTTTAAATTAATAATATTATTCGTTAGAGATCATTTTATTTATAATAGGATGCAGTCCATTCGTATACTGAACTTATAGATTTTATGTTCTTATAATTTCAACAAACTGTCAAGATACTTATATGTGTAACGAATTCAAATTCAAATATATTTATTTATATAGAGTTAAATTTAGTCATGTAAATTTAGCATTTTAAATTCAGAAACCTGTTTCTTATGTTGTTTTGTTCGGTACTTAAATAATCAACTTTATGTATGCCGATTTCAATGTACAGAAATGATTGAACCATATTATAGTTTACTCTTGTCTAGATTATTCACAAAAAAATAAATTTGTCTAGCATTACAAGGGACCCAATGATAACTTTAGATATTTCTTCGCTTCTGAAGGTTGTCATCTTCTACATCTTCTCTGCCCAAGTACTTTTGGATGCATATTGAACTAAGAGTACAATATGTTTTGTAATGGACATGGGTTTGAAAATTCTGGTTTTTGCTTGAATGAGCTGAGACTTGTCTTACTTATTCCTAGACACAACTTTCATGTACAACGATATGACATGAAAAACTTTGAATGGTGAAAAAAAAGGAAGTTTATATATACTCCACGTAGCATTATACATCTGAATGTTATGCGGTTTTTGTTAACAGAAAAGAAGTAAATATTATGTACAATTCTATACTGAATTATTATAAATTTAAGATTAAAAAGTTATCTACAATGATTAAATGATCACCAAATTTAGAACTACAGACAGATCCAAACATAAACCATAAACCAAACGAGAAAACTTTGTAACGAAACACATCAGTTAATTTTTTTATTCTTTTTTTCGGATTCCCTAACCGTTCCAGCCCGAAAGGTTAAAGAATAATTTAATCAAAACCCTCCTACCTGAAACTGAGCATCCAGTGAATAGAAACATAGAAACATAATAGAAGGCTTACGGACACCGACTGCTTACGACCGTTCCTATGATTTGTCACAGGGTTATGTGAACCCCGTTCGGTTTACAAGGGAAACTTCATAAGATCCTCTACGGGAGATACGTATTACGGGCCGAGTTTCGAAAGTCCCGTAAGTCTGGCATTCGTTGCCTTCGACACGTCACTCGTGAGCAGTGCCGGTTGAATTTTGTGGTGAAACCGGAATCTCCAGTGCAAAGCTTTGGCTCCCACGACGTTTTATGGGGGACTGGACCATCTATATAGATAGATTGACACCACGTGTGTATTCAGTTCCTGCATCCTTCAACAAGCACGTCACGACTCACGAGGAAGATAATCCATCATCATCATCATGCGGACTTGTTCTCTGGGGTCAGTCTGCACGCAGTCATTGACCATTTGAGAACAAGGTACAGTATAGGACCTCCTGAACTGGACTTTGGAGCAAGTCTTTTCTACGAGCCTGCGCATGCTGGTACGGGATCGCCAACTGAACTAGAAACCCATTCCACAACAGCCGATCCGATAAAGTGGCGTGATGGATGGAGTTGGAAACGACGCAACAGGAGGAATTGGGTTTAGAAGGAGCTAAATGTGGCCATGTTTCGGAGGCTAGATGGACTCGCTACGACGCTCATGGCATGCGCTCAAGTTGGTAAAGTACGAGAAGTAGTAGATGGGGACATGCAGTGAGTGAGAGTCGACAAACATGGGCCTTATTTTATTCCTCACGTACCTTCAAATCTGGAAGCCCTTGGAATGCTCTACATGGGAACGAACGTGTACAGCAGCGGCTCCCCTGTTCCTATAAACAGCCTCTACAGTCGTTGTCTTTTCTTTTCTAAGCATCCCCAGAAATTTATTCACCGCACCCTTGATATGTTTGTGAACACTCCTGGTAAGATCGCTAATCTTGATCGTAATTTTCATTCAGTCGAAATTCTGTCGTCTGAAGGTCAGACGTGTGTATGTCAAAAGCCGCTGCTATACTTTCTCTTCTGAGAATTTTGGCAAAGAAAGTTTAGTTTGAATGTCTCTACAACAATTTATCAGCTCGTCGTCTGATCTCTTATTTATTTTGCGCAGTGTTTTGACATTACGATGAACTTGCTATTGCCAATCAAGAGTGCGATCAAGTGAGCGATCTTAAGAAAAGTGCTGTCAAATCCAACAAACGTATTCAGGATGCTGTGGAGTAAATTTTGAACCTTCCCCGGCACTTCCTCTAGACAGAGAGCTAGACTCGTGGCTACGGCTCTACATTTGTGTATTAATTTCGTGTTTTCTTGATGGCTCTACATACTAGCTTCACGTTTCAACTTGACCCAATGGAGCATTATGAGGCCATACTGCATTTAGTATGATCTCATAACCTTCACGGACATATAAACAGGCCCGGTTTTCTACAACTAATAAAAGTAACAAGCACCAGCTGTGAAGGACATATACGTGAGCTCAGGGCTTGAAATTAGAGTGGAGGGAAGCGCATGTAGAGTGATCAGGGTTGATCGTTTGCTGATGAGTTGAGACATGTTTAGAGTATTTTTAGTACAGTTCACTCCAGTAAGAGTTTTAGTATCCTGGGGACATGATTACGATAAGTTCGGTAGCAGTACAGGATTAGTCGTCCATGACATGAACTTCGCTTCGTCCTTCCCGGATCGAGCAGAACCCACTGAGAGGTGGAAGGAAGGATGCAGCGCGGGCAAGTGGGAAAGAAGGACACGGACGGCTGTGGCCGTGGAAAAGTATGTCGAGGAAATATTCTCTGCCAACGTTGTGGTCGTTTCTGGAGTCCTGGGCAACATGCCGCGTAGACATATGCTGCTACTGAGCATCACTCATGTTCTGTCCAGGTGCTGCGTTAGAGTCCAGTAGTTGGTGGGTTCGGTGGCTTTTGTTGGACAATTGTCATATTGCTGTTTCGGTGTAGTTCTGTGGACTGCATACAAAAACCGCAGAGCAACTGGAACGATGCAGCTAATCAGATTCGTGTAACTAAGTGACCAAGGGATGATGGGATCTAAAGATTTTGAAGCTCGACCAAAGACCAGGCGATCGGGAATCCAGGGAAATTAGTTAGCATCGAGAAAAGTGCGGTCACTCAGTGGTGTCACTTATAGGGGCTGGAGCTCACTGTACCGAAAGACGGTGCAAATCAGCAAATGATCTTTAACCAGCATGCAGCTCTGAACTGACACCTGACTCCCGAACTCATACCCGATGGGTTTGTGAGCTGTAACTCTTATCGAGATAAACGCCTCAAAACATATGAGACTAAACAGGAGAAGCATGACAGAGATTGTGAAGTTCGGTGAGTTATGTCGGGCCATCCAGCAGGCATCAAATCAGTTGCTGCTTCACGAGATTCAAGTGAAACTTGGAGCTTGCAGTTGATATGTTCGGCATCTCATTCGGCGTGATACATCTTCAAGTTGACTTGACACATTACAGGCTGGAGGCCTCCCATTCAGTACACCTAACTGTTCAGCATGCTCCGCATCAGGAACAGTTCACGAGATTTGAGCCGAACTTTTAACTCGGACATGTTTTGACATACCAGTCAGTCGTGAAGACCACATTCGAGCACAAGGACGGCACATAGCCGGTGCATCAAATCACTTAAGCCCAAAACTCCGAACAAGCCTAACAAATGCTCTCACAAGGATTAGTTCAGTTTCCTTGTCTAAATCACTACTCCAGTGCTCCACTACTATGGTGATTAGCTCCTCCTCGAGAAACTTGATTGGTTTCAAGCTGGAAGGTGAGACACTGAACTTCATCTCGGCTGTAACTTCTTCAGTCTTCTTCAGGAACCACAACAGTCAGATATTTCTGCATCACCATAACTATATATACATAAACTTCTCCGTTCAGATTGTAAAATACATTCCAATCCAGTCTAGGAAGGGAGGGCTCTCAATCTCAATCTCTTCTGAACAAAACACTGTTTTGTAAGCTGTTCAGAAACAATGGAGTCCAACTTCTGCGTAAGCTTCTTCGAGACGGGTTATCGTGTGGTTATTCCTCAGGCAGAACTTGAATAGCTCTGCTTTGGTTCTGTGTCAGTCATACTGTACAGGAAACTGATTCAAAGTGGACACGGAGTTCTGGAAGAGAGATAAGAGCCACGGATAAAAAATTTGTGACAAGCATTAATCATGGATTCTCTTGTTGATTTAATTTCAGTTTATATGAAGAAACTATTAGTCTGGGGAGCACTAAACAGAGCATACAATCCTTCAGGGCAGCTGAAACCCCAGAATCAGAGTTAGGATAAAGTGGGGCGCTTTCCCAAATGATAAGTTACAGCTAATTAATGAGTGGACGAACCTCTAGTCGCGGATGCTCATCCAGTCAGAAACTTTCGAGTCTTGAGTCATTGACATGAGATAAGTCAAGAGTCTATAATATATCGAAGCTTGGTCCTCACTAAAACTCTAGGGATGATTATGCAAGTCCTCCCCTCAGCTGAAGAATCAGGACTGCAATCCTATCTCTACAGTGGTAGATGTTTTAGGTGTCAACCGCTTCAGCTCATTAGTTTCCAAGACTCCGATGCATGGAACAAGTACGGAGGTATAAAAAAGCTGAATGGACAAGAAAAACCGACTCACATGGCCTATCAGTGCCGCATGAAGTCATCACATCTCAAGACTGAGAAGGGTATGAACAGTAATTGAATCCAGCACCAAACACAAGTTGACATCTTTGCTACAAAAGAGTCAATCGACAAATCCTCCCGAAGACCTCCCTCACTGCGAATCTTCTCCACAGGAGGAAATTATGTTGAATAATATTTCTTTCTCTGACCTCGAGGGGATAAACTCAAAAGCTTCTTCTAGGTAGTGACGAGAACTTATGAAGAACAAGCAACAGAGAAAAGATGTCAGTCGTTCTATGGATGGACCTGATCATATCAGACCATGCAGTCCGAACGATCGACACCTTACAGTCGCTCTAGTTGGTAAGCACCGAGAGGGATACCATATTCGAGAGCAAGTTTCTCGTGGTACATCCTGCGCCGGCCCATACTTTGATCGATCTGTTAGAGCCTTAGGAGCACGTGCTCCCCATGCTTTGAGAACATGTACAGCTCACAGTTAAACCCCACGAAATAAAAGAGAACTAACCCTCCATACAAGCTGCAGCGCCCTGTGGGCTCCCATTACATTCTCCTCATGCATAGGCTGTTTAAAAGTAAAGCAGCAAGCATACCAACTTCAGGGGCCTGTTGTTACATCAGTGAATACAATTCTCACGTTGTCGTTTGCTCTGTGAACATATCTTTTGCTCACAAAATTGTTTCCGAAGTACCTTTTCCAGGTATGTAACATGATTCATGTCTATTTTGACCAGAAGGAAATTTCCAGAAGTTACAGTTTCCCAACTTCCCTGGCTACCATACTTGTTACAATGGTAAGCCTTTTTCCAGCCCAAGATACAGAACGAAGCCTCCACATGAAAAATAAATTTGAACTCCATTACATGCTGCTACAACCTTCGTTTACCTTCTTTCCCTCGGGAAGTCAAAGAAGTAACGCATTTGCTGTACCGTTGGGATGGGAACTCCACTAAAGCTTCTCCTCGTGATTTGTAGAGTTCAGGTGGGCGCTTGATAGACTGCTTAAAAACCCTAACGCTTGCTGGACAGACCTCTCTAAGACGGAAGAGTGCGCAGAAGGCCTGTACAGATTTCAGTTATGAGGAAAAGATTATGCTTAGTGGGGTGCACACTTACACTGATAAATTCATCTGTAGAGAAACTACTGTTTTGTTCTGTTCCTCCTTTGGTACCGGGGCAAGCTCTCGTGAAATTGTCATGGCCACATATGTATTCCTGGTCAACACTTGAGACTTCTACGACTAGACGTCTCGCCGCAGGGTTTAGGCTTTCGTTTCTTATCGTTGGCTTTATCTCTGAAAGGCAAAATTGCAGCAACGCTCAAGGCCCCACATTATGGGCAGCAATGTTTATAGCCTTGTATTCTACACCACAACTCCCCCTCCCTGAGATTAGGGCGGCGCATCTCCTTCAGCTACAGACATATCATCGTCCTTTTGGGGCCTACGTCTGGTTCCAGTTGAAGTGGTGATTCTTCTGGAGAATATCAGCTGCGGGCATCAGAAGGCCCACTCGAGATAAAAGTAGAACACTGTTAGAACGAGGAAGTATAGTGGTCCATGTGGAGCTCTTTCTGCTGAAGAAAGCCAACCGCTTCATCAAGTTAGACAATCAGAACGGCTCCAACTGTTTGAGCCATTCGTTTGATCTACTCTTCCACGAATTTGTCTGGAGTCTCTGAAAGAACAGAAGTTTCTAGTGTCCCGCAGAGCTGAAGTTGAAGCCAACCTTGTCACGCACCATCCCTTCCCGATCCAGCTTGCAGTCCTTAAATGTGTCTCACCTGTCACCAGAGAATCGAATCTTTCCGCGGCAATCAGATCCCAAGTCAAAGTTCCCGTGCTCTTTGCGGCTGAAGCTGCTGCAGTGATAAGTCATCAGAGTCGAAAGTGATGCCATTGAATGCAACTTCTCCACGAAGATATTGCGTGTCTAGACTTTTCTCTCGACGTCCCGATACTAAAATATAGAACTGCATGTCCTGACCGAACTTATCAGTGAAATCCAAGGTCTGTTAGTTCGAGTATACTTTACTGCAAATTAGAAACAACACGAAGCTTATATCTTTGCCCCTGTTAGGTTGGAGGTACCATCAAACTTGAGGCCAGCTACCTCTTCCATTCCACGTGCTCCAGCACTGAGGATATTCTGTCCTCCAGCGAGAGGAAATGTACCAAGAGGCCTATATAATTTGCTGCGGCATATATGCATCGTACCTCTTGACGGCCATGCATTGGTTCGATAGATCTCAAGAACCAGAATCAAATGACAGTAGACAATCGTGCTTGCTATCTTTCGGTAGTCTGAGCTGAGCCCGCTTGATTCTTCCTTCCAGTCTAGGAACTGCTTGTTTCTTAGGTCACTCTATCCCGATGAGCTCACTTTGGTTTTCTTCACAGACCAAGCCTTCACATAGTCTTCACTTTGAGGACAGAGCTGCACTGACGAGCGATACGTCAGTTGCCAGTCGACCAACGTCAGTGATCCTATAGCACACCAGGAAGAGCGGAATAGCAGAACGCCTTTCTTACTTACTTCAAAGACTCCGGCAGCAGACTGTGGTGCTGCCTCAGAAGTCTCCACAAGGAAATCTTTTACTGATGTCCTGAGCGGTTATGACCTTGAACTGTATCTAACATGACCCCATAGTCTAGAAACGTAGGAGCAAGACATGGAACTTTGTGTTGGCTGGGTATTTCTTTGCTGGGTTCTTTCCTTTTATCCACCAGAATATGAAGTAGGCACTATATCTATCTAGGTGCACTTGAATCAGCAAAATTGAGATTCTCAAAGATCTAGAATTTAGCCTCCTGTCTGCTTGTAATGGACGTTGCTTGTTGGCTCTTCAACATGCTTACTTAATTAAGACAGTACGGAGAATATCTGCAAATTTGTGCAAAACAGCCATTTGTTAAGCAAGTCGGAAAACAGAGGGTGATCAGTGTAAGAAAATAAGGAGGAAAAGAATTGAATGCTCGAGGATAAGATCACGTTGACAGCTCTTTGGCTGGCGCCTTTGAGTCATGTTTTCCTTCGTTTCGTTCTGTTCTTTTCCTCTGAATGATGTTTCTTCGTACTGCAACTCCTGTCTACAGAAACAACCCTCCAGTAGGAGTACCATGCAGTCTGAGCTTACACTTTAACAATAAGTGCGCTCTTTCCATTTTCCTGTTTCCCTGTTGCACATCGAGGAGTACACGAGGCCCCGTATACCGAATTGACAGCTATCTTCTGAAACCGATTAGAAAGCGACACATTTTCTTCCGACAAAACCTAGGGTAAAATACCACGACGTTCCAGTACTTATACCGTGGCCGCACTTTCTGCTTGGAGGAAACCACTGACGCATGCAGCAACCGGCCATAGGACTCCTCTCCTGCTGGGAGTGCAACACGTGGCAATGGCCCGGCACAGTCTCATCATTTGTTAGTGTCTCAACGAGTTTTCAACGGCAAGGTTCACTTTTAGCATGGAATTACGTTGGCTGCCAAAGCGAATGGACCACGTAGGAGGAGCTACAAGCGCTCCATTACAACAAGAAACAAGATTATTTCATGCCCGTTCCGAGCCTGTTCGGGAGTTGGGACTGGATCAGGGAAGCGCATCCCCATCGCATCTTGTCCAATAAGTCGAGTTCTTATCACGGAGTTGAAAAGTTTCGCCAGAAAACTAACACATTCCTCCTGTATCCGAAACCGTCCACAGCCAAGTCCACAGCTCATATAACTGAACTTTCACATCTATCCTAAAAGCTCAGCGCACAAAACAGTTAGTTCTTTCCTGCGGAAAAGTTCTTATCTCTCATTGAGAGGCTTCTCAGACAGACTTGTGTGCTGCCCCTTTGGAAGCATCCTCCCTATGAAAACTGCTGGTGCTATCGTTGTACGTGGCATTTGCTTAAGTGCTTGGCCGCCAATCCAGTTCCAGTTTCTCGTAGTGCAAGAAAGTGCAATCTCGACATGACCCCCACACTCCCCACCGACCACTCAAGCACTCAATTAACGTATGCAATCTAGTGTTACAATTGCTTCTAGCAGGAGAGCTGTATATCTTGTCACCTTCAATGGCTTGTCTATAGTGCACACATTTTACTATTGCTCACAGGATTTACACGATCAGACCACCAGTGGCTCTTTGGACTCTGCAGGAGCTGAACACTGTCAAAAGTGGAGTCCAGAGCTGAAACTGTACTTAATAATGCACTTTACTTGCAAGGTACTTTAGACAGCACCGAACTGATAGAGAACGAGATTCTGCAAGCAAAAAGCAGAGTAGCTCGTAGCAGATTGAGCTACACAGTGTGTGACCTAAAGGTCGTGAAAGCGTCCGCTTCGAAAATTTTCCCGACCTCCTGATTCCGGTCTGCAAGTCTTGGCTGGGCCATTGAGGAAACTGCGCTGCGGATGGAACGCCGTACATCCGGGTGGGCCGACCAACTACGGAGTGACGTGCCGCCGGCACATTGCCGGCACGCATGCCATCCAACGCGTGGGTCTTCCCTACTGCAGCTACCGCACCGTACTCTGGCTGCTTACTGACCTGCCCAACTAAATAAATCAAAATAACAATAAGTGTTCGTCGCCTTGTATTTGCCACGCTGACAGGGAGAGCGCAAATTCGGGGCGCCGGCTGACGTGGGAACCGCTCGGGCAAGAAGGAGCAAAGGCGACTTTTGTCTTGGAAGAGTGCCACCTGGCGCCCAGCCTTTCGCCTTTGTGGTGCATGGAAGGAGGAAGGACCTTGCCAAATCTGCGTACCAAGGCACAGCAAAATGCCTGGTACAGGGGATTGGGTAGCGACTAGCGAGCCCCACGGGACATCACGGCTCCATTTGCGGGGCCGTCAAGAGCCGCACGCTCAAGTGCCCCTGTAATTATTCCTGGTAACCAGGAGGACTTCATTCTACGGGTGGCCGTGCTGGGCTGGGCTGTTTGCGAGCAAAGAAACTTACTTGTTATATTTTTGCTAAAAGAATTTTCCTTCGAGCACAGAATCTGTTAAAGTAAGGACTCGAATAAAAGCTCCCTTAGAGCTTTACACCTTGTGACTGATTCACTTCACAATTGAACAGTTATTGAATGTCTTGGTTTGAGAAATATTGAAACGAAATTTTGGTAGTTTCTTGGAACAAAACCGTATCTTATCTCCAACCTAAAGGCTAAACTGCACGGGGAATAAAAAAGAAATATTCTTTTCTTTGGTTTTATACTCGCACCTGGGGTTTAAGCAGAAATACCCCGGTTACTTTGGGGTAAAGCGAAGGTTGATGCAGTGTATTCCACCAGTTGACAGCAACCGTAGTGTATATATTTCTTCCTGTATGGTATATCAGAGTCAGACTTTGGTGTAGTTAATTCGAATTATATTTTCATATTCAGATGAAATACATTTGAGATCCTTGAGCGTCACTCGCAAAATATTCGCTCGTCTAAAGAGTCTCAGCATGCAGAAGCTAGGTAATGCAAAGAGCATCTGGTCATCAAATCTATCATTTGCAGCCTGAACATTCCTTTTGTACGACATTCGTATGGAGTGTTACCTGAATATTAATCAACTGGCTGAGAATCTGTGATGGAGGAGACCAAGAGTTTTGATAGTGTTGATCTCAAAAGACGTTGGGAAGTGCTTGTGTATGGATTATTTCCATAACTCACCGTAACTTTCAGTCTAGATAGTATATAATAATTCTAGAAAATAATATTTTCTCAGATTACTTCCGTCTAGTATATATATATATATATTATTTTATTAACACAAAGCAAACATTCTCTAAAACGGATCCAAAATACATATATATAGTTTATATTTTTATGATGATGCTCGGTTCTTGTCTGTGCCACTAACACCTTAAAACTTTTAGTAATTAGCCTCATCCTTCTCTCGTACCAAAAACTCAAGTTGCATGCATATTATTCTGCAAACCGATGCAAAGCGTTCCTTTAGACGAGTGTATATTTCCAAGGCTTTTGCGCCTCTCATTCATGGAAGCCCGAACACTCCCTCACATACGACAAGATTAAACCCATAGTCCCCAGCAGTTGAAGCCCGACGGTAAGCAAAGCAAAGCACATGGACCTCCCGGTTGACGGTTTTCCAACCCAACCAAAAGTAGAGAACAATCTGAAAGGCCGAATAGATATATATATATATTATGCGTGTGTGTGATGAAATGGCTGTGAGCCCCAGAACTTGTGTGTGAAGCCCATGCCTTCATACCTCTGAAAAGGAGAAAAAGATCACGATCAAGGACCACCAAACTACACGGGTAATCAATCAGTCATCCATGCACTAGTCCTAGTTACCTCTAGAGCTTGTAACTGTAGGTGTGGTATGGGCTCATGCCAAACAAATAACATGATATGGGTCTTTTACTTGCCTGACGTAAAGGAGATTTTCTAGTACGTATGTGGTATCAGACAAAACCAGCGGTAACTCAGTTCTAGAAGAAGAAAATGAGAAGCCAGCGTAGAAGACGGGTACGGAGTTGATAGACAGTTGGAGATATTACTTGGTGAAACCGAGGATGACCACGTATATGCAAAGTTGGTCAATATATGCTCCGTAGTTTGACCTACCGAATAGTGCTTTAATCACTGGATTGGAATGAACTTTACCAAACAAAACTCTATCTGACTCTTTCCCTTTTGAGTGAAGCGGAAGCGAAAGTCATTTCATGGGCCTGTTTAGCACGTGAGAGGCGACACGTGCTCAGACGCCTTCTGGACTACCATACAGCGGATAGTTTAACCACGCTAAGGTCAGAGCGTGGTTAAACTCATATAAGCTCATCTTGTACATGCTGGATATATATACTCTACGAAACTGCAAAGTTGCTAAGATAATGAATGAGCGAAGACACAGAAATTTGCTTGATCATACCCCTTTTAACGTTTACTTGCTTGATCACACCCCTGACTGGCTATTGCCTGTCAAACCAGTCACTTTGTGATGTTATTCAGATGTGAGACTGTACACATTAGAGGAATGAGAATATGGATAATCTAATGCGTCCTTAATGTAAAATATTTTGAATTACAATGATATTTAGTCGAGGTTGAAAGTAATAAAATGATGAACCAAAAGATAAAATGACTGGTTCGACTGTCAATAATCCGTCAAGGGTGTGATCAAGCAACCAAACGTTAAGAGGGGTATGATCAAGCTCACGAACGTACTGGGGGTATGATCAAGCAAATTTCTGAGCGAAGACAAGTACAAAAGTTTCACCTCATTCTAACAAAATCCGGTTATAATTTCTGCTGGTTACATCTGAAGCAGTACAATAAATAAATAAAAATATATATATCTAATCGAAGAAAACTTTTGAACACATTATATCAACATATTGGGTCACATCCAACAGTTAGGATTCTGAGTGTTGTGTTCTAATGATCATGAAAAGTAATGGCAGTTTCGGCTATAATTGGGTCAAACCAACTTTCCATAAAGTGTTAGCGGAATGTTCAGAAGTCAAAGCTAAAATACTTAGCATAATGTTTAATAGTATAAATAGTACGATAGTAGAATGTGGCTTTCGGCCTCAGGCAACAGAACCTTAAAATCTCAAACTTATCAACAACTCGATCTTATCATTCGCCATCCACAGATGAATGTGAAGCAGAAGTTTGTGGGTTCGGATGTACATATACCGTATATGCGAAGTATATATTGGTATTCTTTGGGATGTGTATGGAAATTGGACTCTGGAGTCGACCTCACCCGACGACCGCCTGGTCGTTGCGGAGGGACGCCTTTAGATCGAGAGGGGTTTTGGAGACCACCGGGGGAAAACCACCTTTACTGATCCGGCGCCCACATCAGCAGCTCGCACACACACTTGGTACAGTAGATGGCCTGCCATCGTTTGGTCATGATCAGATCTGGATGGACATGATTGACATATATCATGAGATGTACCCGTCAACGATCATGATGTGATGGTCATAGGAAAATGTGATCACATTACCATGTATCTCGCATGGATATCCTTTCGACGGCAAAGCACAACAGCATACCGTTCCGAGTACCCGATCTGCTGACAGGAATCTGGAAACAGATTCTACGGATCCCCGGGATTTGCAGCATCTTCCCATCATCTACACCACTGACCAACGGAGTACCGTATATAACTTCGTCCCTAAGGAATCCCTCCGGAATGGATGGACGAATGCGTTCAACGGAACTTCAACCTCCGTCAAGTTTTCTGGTGACAACAGGCAACTTCCGGGAAAACAGAAAGGAAACTGGAATTCGTATGCTTTACCTGGAAATATAAAATTTATATGCTGAAAATATTCAGTTTTAAAAGAATAAATTCACATTCTCGAATTTTTAAATATAAAATGAAAACTTATATATGGATGTGTTTTTCCCTCAGAAAACTTCCGATCGATTTGGTTTAAGACCACAAGTTTTAGAGAAAGACCGGAAGTCACGACTCACAACAGTAAACACCGGAACTTCCCGGCGTCAACTCGCATTCAGTCGTTTTATCGTATGTAGTACTTTTACCGCTCGTATTACTGGCTTACTCAGCTGTCTGTGAGCGCAGAGAAGGAAAAGTGAGAATGAGACTGTCTCGTTGCTGTTCGGGCGGAAATAAGTGAAGGCAGAATCCGTTTGGTTCTCCACAGGTGTCGTGAGACGTTTTCTTATGCAAATTAGGGTTCTGGTTGCTGTGTTTAGTTTGAGATGCGTGGCGGTTACGCTAGTGGCTACGAAAGTGTGCAGAAACGGGATAAGTCTAAAGTCCATCACTATGTCAACGAGCGTGCTAGCGATGATGAGTGGGACTTCCTCTCAGCCACCAATGTTAGCGGCGAGCCTTACGTTTTGCCATGAGGGGTAAGGGGCCATGTTTTACCTGTCTTGTGTATGTCCGCTGTTGCATAACTTCCTTAAAGCTGTGGGCCAATTTTCTCGTACTTGCACGAGGAAGCAAACATCCAAGTTCACGGCTGAATTCTCCAAGATCAACTGTCACTGCGTCAAATTTTCTCAGGGAAAAATGAATATGAACATACACCGTATACTCTGGTCCATATTATAATCTGTTTCGTACTCCTTTTTGCCGTTTGATGCACAGTACTCATTTACTATTCTCCCGTGATCAATTTCCTCTTCTTATTACAATACACTCTTTCTACACATGTGCATCTCGACTCTAGATAAGACTATACAACCTTCCAGAACGGTGGTATGAGATAAGAGGAACTGATGCATATCTCTCTCTATCCCAATGTGTTTTGTATCGATCATAAAGATTAACATCGCTCTCTGTTTCAGTAAAAAATCTTACAATCTTTATGATTGAAATGGAGAGCGATGTAATCTATGAATGAACGAGAATGAAACGAGCTTCGAGAGGACCCAAAGAGTCATGAAGCTAAAAAGGAATTTGAAGATGCAACTAGTATCAATAACAGATAGAAATCAAAAGATCTAAATCGAAGAACCGATGGATGGATCTCCGGAGGTCTCCACTATAGGACTGGTCAGTAAAATCATAAACTATTGATAGAGGGAACGATAGACCCCGAGAGGAGAAAGAACACACCAGAGTATGGAAATTTTGGGGAATAGAAAAGAGATAGCACTTGAGAGCAAGAAGATAGATATCTCACCAGCAAGCTGTATCCGCGATCCCTACCGAGGAAGAAATTAATTGTCCTTAGAAACCACGAGTTTGTTTTTGGAGACTGTTTCCATCACTATTCGTCTCTTCTCTTCTCTTGACCCACACATGTCAAGTTCATCTTCATAGACATCATCATGGACCGCAATATAATTCCAAATTCTAACTGAGTGATATAGATCAGGCGTGCTTATTGGTGTACGAGGTTAACGATTCTTATCACAAGAGTACTATCTACTAATCCGTATGGAGAATGCGAGAGATGTCAAGATTGGTTCCAAGGGAATCATGTAAGCTTCATTCATTCATTTTACTCTAACGCTCTTGAAGCTCGTTGTAGACTGATGTATATGAACAATTTCTCCTTTGAGTGCCCGTCTAGTACGGGGTCTGTTCTTTCTTACTAATAGAAGCTCGATGTTTGTCTCAGCAAGAATAAAAGATCTCCATGTCAGTTACTTTTTGCCTCAATTATGGATATAGTGTTAGCATATTCCATAGCTCAAGTAGAAAATATAGAAGCATGGGGTGGATTTCTTCTATTGTTACGAACTTCTATCGATGTCATTTATGGTTGAAAAAAGACCTCGAAGTTGTTGTAGTGCAAGAAATATCCTCCGTAACGTCCATGCGTAGTATGCTAAGCACATTTCAGACAATACGCACGAATGTGCTTTTCTGGATAATTCATGACATGTGGTCACGGAGATTCACTCCTTTGAGTTTTTAAAACACTTCAGTCCAAAAGAAAAGTATTTTGTATTATTTAATAAAAATTTCAAGTCAAGAGATTCCAGAAAAAAGTTCTTTTATATTATCGTGTCATTTTATAAAAAGAACATAAAGGTTAATGTTTATTTCAGAATCTACCGTTTTATCGGAGGTACAACTAACTAAGATGAATCATTAATAATATAATAATAAATAGATAATCAGTAAACTAGAATGAACTGAGAGGGTTCGTAAATGAGACTGATGTGTATCTTAGGCTCGACTTAATGATCTAGATAACTGTCATATTTATATGTAAAATCAGTTTATATTGTATATATCAATTTTAATTAAATAAAGATATTAATAATTTTGAACAAAGGGTTTCTTAAAATAAAATATCATTCATTTAATTCTTTTAAAAAAAGTTATTCTAAATACAAATCTAAAAAACATATTATTTTTCATTGCTTATTAGAGGCAAGTGGTTTTAACCTTCTATAGTAAGTGATCTCCCATGCATGTGGTACTATATCATGAGTGTAAACGTGAGTAATTAGAACGTGAGTTAGGCTAGTTGAGTTCTTTTGCAAATCGTAGATTTCAAGAAAGTGAATTGGCTATTTTAGAAATATATGATGGTTGTGTCTCAAGGCCCACAGACGTCAATGATCGTATTGATGGCGATCGTAACTTTCTTGCAATTGTTTACCTTGATGAAATTTGCGAGGTGTAATGTCATTAGCCTAGAATTTCAGGGATAACATGCTCACATTCCATGTGCATGGATCGAAAATTTAGTCATAATCATTATATTTTTTTGAGTTTGATAATTTTGCAATTTGTTTAGCTCTTCTATACGTGAAATTTACGAGCACATACTCCAAACTTTCCAAAGTGAGGACTTGGTATATACTTGTGGGTGCATGATTTCCATTGTCTCTTGTTGTAACAAGAGGACGACATCGCATTGTACAAATGGAACATTATCCTCAAAATGAGAAAAATGAACAAGCGGTCGAATACTACGTTGAGGTCGAACTATGTCCGTGGCGTTGAGCTTTGCAACATAGCGATATTCTCATCGTGAGTTCTCCATAATCTTATTTGCATATGCTATCATACAGTTAGTGCACCTCACTACAGTTAGCTTCATATCTGAATGAGTAAGAGTCCTCACTAAAGTCAGCCTCACAGAATTCAAACTGCTAAGATTATTACTTCACTATAATGACCAGAATCAATAGTAATTGTTGAGCTCTATGAAGTTTGAACTTGTTGTTCACGTCCTCTATTATTTCGATGGCTGTCCAAGCCGGATTCAACAAATGTAAATTAGAGCAACTATGCTTTACTTATCTTTGTTGAGAAGTTATTTAGTACCTTCGCCTTCACGACTCGCATCGTAATGAGTTCTAGAGCATCTCATTCGAAATAGCCTCCATAATCAATATTCATTCTGCTCTCAATGGATTATGAATCACCCAACCTTGTTTTTGCTTTTGGTTTTTTTGAAAATATTTGAGGTTGAACCAAGAAGGTGATTCCCAACTTGGAAAACTAAACATCGAAGAATTTGTTGTGTGTCACTATACTAATCTTCCTTGCATAATCACCAAACTTACGTTCACTTCTGATGCTGGTATTATTTCATGCTGTGGTCCAATTACGTACTTCGATAAGCGTCTTCTCTTCATGCATATGCTTAAGAGCATCACCGCACACACAGTTTTGTGTCTATATCATCGGTTTCTGAAGCTAGGCTTCAGTGTTGGGCTGAAGCATGTACCTCGCATTGTCTCTCAGTTTCAGTTTTGCGAGATCAAAACAGATCGTCGTACACAATCTGCTGTTTGCGTAGATGGGTTCCAAATGAGCAGATTTCGCTAAGCGGTCAGCATTTCCGGTTAGGCATGTGTGCGTAGCATGTCCACGTTGACAGACGGGTCCACGTAGAGTCACGGTGTAGCCCAAGTTACAGAATCAGGCGGCACTCTGTTAAAACGGAGGAATACAGACAGTGACTGTAGAGCGTATGTCGATTGTGTTCGAGAGCTTTGTTTTGCTGTTTCGCAGAGCAGCAAAATTTCATGAACCAGCCGCTGTCCACTTTCATCGACTGGTATGTAGTAGATGTGTGACATTTGGGATCTCGTAGCTGCAATATACGGAGTTGTTTGGACTTGGCGACTATACTTGTGGTGCGAGAAAATCATAACATCGAATATCATGACACTGAGACGAGCCGTACTGAGAATTTTGCTGCAACAGAAGTGATAGCTCTCGAAGATGATATCTTTGGATTTTCACATGAACCTCGTGTCAGCTTGGATAGCCAGCGATTGTCATTTCATCACATTTCTTTTAATGATCAGCACTGTCACGTCAGTTTGGGCACCTCGATTAGGTTGACCGAGTGCGGAGTGGTGAATCCTGGTAAGGCCGTTAGTGCCGTTAGGGCGAGTTGGTGGGAGAGCCCACTAGGGGTATACTTTGCAGGTAAGGCTTGGAGGCTTTAGTTCTTCAAGTTGAGTCTTCAAGCTCCAGGCTATGGTGAATAGTTTAGTTGAGTGTAACCCGGATTCTCTTCGAACACAGAGTGGGTTTGGCTTGACCATTTGTGAGTAATCTTTGTTGCAGTGTTGGAGATGGTAATTCCTCTATACAGATTACTTGAAGAACTAAGTGCAGATCGAGGCGGAGTTAGTAAGAGCTCGTTGATCTGAAATCATCCGCTGGTATTTTCGGGCGTTGTCGTTCGTGTTTGATTGATTGGACATGCGATCGAGGTGTGTGTGGGCGCATGGTAACTTGCTGTTCGCAGATTGATTGCTGTTGTGGGATCGAGTGGAGATTTTTTGTCATGCGGAAGCGCTGCAGAAATTTTGCGGAATGTTCTTGTGGTGACCTGTTCGGGTCGGAGTGCACGTTTGGGCGTGGCAGACGGAGTACTTGTCAATGTCAGGTCGGAATGGATTCTTTGGAAGCGCATTGGAGAGACGATTGTAGTGCATCAAGTTTCGTGGAGTTTGACCGAGCATCGAAGAAGTTATGACATGTCGAAGTTCGCTGCCATGTGACCCGAAAGTGCAAAAAGACTAGTTACGTCAGATTTTTGTGCAATTTCGTGTGGAAACTGGAGTTTAGGAGATTTGTTGTGTGTGTGCATTCGCGAAGTGTGTATTGTGCATTCACGAATCTGTTGTCATGATGTTCGTGTTGACTTTGGGTGTTCTTGCTGTTTTACGTCAGATTTTTGGTTACTCGTGTGCACTCGCAAGCTGTTTTTTGTTGTTTTTTAGCCTCTTTTGGTGTAATCTTGTGCAATTCGAGGTGTAGTCGAGCCTGTGTTTGGTGTGTTGTACTCATTCTACTCTACTCCAAGCGGAGCAGGAGTGTCGAGGTGTAGAGTACGTGTTAGGAGGCGGTTAGAGACTTCGAGGAGCAGAGGTGTGTGAGTGTGGAGGCGTGAGAAGCGGAGTGCGGAGGCGGAGCGGAGGCTGAGGCTGAGCCTGAGCCCGAGCCCGCCGCAAGTCAGCTTGCTGGCGTGCTGTAAACCCTCCGCGGTCCTATCGATCAACTACCCCCCCGATCTCTCAACCTCCACGATCGTCATCCACGAATCTGCAACATGTCGGGCCTGTCTCTCACTCAGGGGTCACCTCTGATGGCTTTGATGGAAGCACACCATGAACTTGAAGGGAAAATGCTGAGTTCACTCATTCATACACCCACAAACTTATCAACTAAAAATCTCCTTAAACACATCAACTAAAATCCTCCATTCTAACGACGTCTCTCAAGTTCTCACATGCTAAAAATATCCCACACTCTCTATATTACTCAAGTTGTCATTACGACAATGTGAAAACCAAGATGAGGAGCTCTTCTCTACTCCTCTATTTATACATTCTAAGTTTTTACTTTGGTACCCTCCTGTAACTCAGCCGTAACTACTTTTACCGGGTTTTACTAAGATATTACTTAAGGTAAAAGCATTAATCACATGGGCTTTTTACCTTTTCACATGGGCTTATTCCTTCAAAGTCAACAACTTCTAGAAGGATTCTGGAATATTCTCAAGGAATCTCAAATTTCCACCCCCCCTCTACACTAGGACCCACTAAAAAGGAAACATGTGGAATCTCTTCTTGTTTTTAATGTCCACAAAGTCCACAACTTTAATCCAACCACTAATATCAAGTCAAAAAGGAGATAAGGGATACTTTCCACCTCCTTTCTACCTTTTAGACAAGATGACAAGATAGTAGTGCTCACTCTTTAGCAAATATCTGAATTCTGTCAAAAGTACAGCTAAGTTTAACCATAACTAACTTTTAGCTAGTCATGACTAACTTGATACCTCCTTAAAGTACTTTGGCAGCAAATAAACATTCTCAACACTTAGTTATAACTAAATACATTACTAATAGACAAACTTCCTATGTGTAACATAGGTCGTTACATTTTACCCCCGGACTAAATTTTCGCTCCGTCCTCGGAGTGAAGAGAGAACTTTCGTCGATGAAACAACTTCAACTTGTCATGGTTGACCCGATCGAATCTCCTTCCTCCCAACTCCTGAAGGTCATACGTGAAGTTGCTCCACACCTTATCTACAACAAAAGGACCAAAATATCTCGGAAGAAACTTCTTCCTAGCCCTCTTGAATCTGATAGCATCATACAACATAACCCACTCTTCGACTTGAAAAGGTTTTACCTCCTTCTTGCCCAACCGTTTGTCGTAACTCTTCTTTTGATACGCCTGAGCTCGTTCCATCCGGATCATTGCTACCGCTCGGGTCTCTTCCAACTCCATGAGTTGCTCCCTTCTTGATCTGACCACGTCTTCTCCTCTCGACCTCTTCAACTTTCGTTGAATAGTTTGAAAAGTATCCAATTCGAATTGGATTGGCAACTTGGACTCCACTCCATAAACCAGTCGAAATGGAGAGTACCCAGTAGAAGTCTTTGTTGTCGTTCGATACTCCCATAAGATGGCATGTAGCCTCTTATCCCAAGTATGTTTCGCAGTCTCAACACCAGCATCTTTGACGAGCATCATACAAAGTGTAAGATTGATCTTCTCCGCAAGACCATTAGCATTTGGTTTGTATGAGGTCGTTACTCGTGGCTTGATAGAAAAGTGTTGTAGCATAGCAGTAGTCATGCTCCCTACAAACTCTCCTCCTCTATCTGAGACTAACTCTAACGGACATCCAAATCTTGTGATGATCCTCTCCCATAAGAATCTACCGACTTCTGTTTCATTGGTCTCTCTCAAAGGTCTAGCCTCTACCCACTTGGTACAATAGTCAGTGGCGACTACAATGTATCTATTGCCTCGAGGTGTCTTATTAAGAGGACCTACAAAGTCAATACCCCACTTCTCAAACGGCCCTAATATTGGAATTGATCTTAACGGAGGTGTTCTAGTAGACTTCAGAGCAAATGCTTGACATACGTCGCAAGTTTTGCAATAGTCTAAACACTCCTTGAAAATCCCTCTCCAATGATAACCCGCATCCAAAATCTTGAAAGCTGTTATCTTACCAGCAAAGTGACCTCCGCAAACAGTGCCATCGTGAAACTCGTGCATCAGCTTGAACGCCTCCTTCTGACCAACTGCTCTCCTTAGTAACCCATCTGCTTCTTGATGAAACAGAATTCCCTCCACCATGCTGTAAGGTTTGCATCTCTTGATCAACGCGTTACGTTCTCGAGTATGCATACCTTCTGGAAAAGAGCCATCTACAAGGAAACTCCAGATTTCCTTGTACTCGTCCGGCATCTCCTCGATGCTTGTGATGGTCATCAGATGCTCGTCTGGAAATGAATCATCAAACGGTTCTTCTCCCTCATCATCATAAGCCCTTGACAAAAGATCAGCATTCGCATGCTTCTTCCCTGGTCTATCTTCGATCACATAATCGTATTCTGTTAGAAGGATCTTCCAACGAGCAATACGACCTTCGGCATTAGGCTTATTAAAGATATACTTTAAAGCCTTGTGATCTGTGACTATGGAAAATTTCCCTCCTAGCAAGTAGTGTCGAAATTTCTTCAATCCAAAGATCACCGCTAATCCTTCTCGTTCAGTCACGGAGTATTTCTTCTCCGCTGGAACCATCTGCCTACTAGCATAAGCTATAGGATGATCATGCCCATGTCCATCTAGTTGACTTAATGTACATCCGATTGCTACATTGGAGGCATCCGTATACAGAATAAATGCTTTACTCCACTCAGGTTTAGCAAGTATAGGAGCTGTCACTAATGCCTTTTTCAGCTCCTCAAATGCTTCCTTTGCCTTCTGATCATGCACTATCAAGTCAAAATCAACTCCCTTCTTCATGTACATCGTCAAAGCTATTGCTTTGTTTGAGAAGGAAAAGACAAACCTACGATAATATCCAACCATGCCAAGAAACTGCCTCAACTTTGTCAAGTTGATCGGAAATGGAAGATCCACAATCTTCTTCACCTTCTCAGGATCTACCGCAATCCCATTCTTGGAAATGATGTGCCCTAACAGCAGACCTTCTTCGCAGTCAAAGATGCACTTCTCTGGATTCAGAGAAGCGTTAGCTTGCTCCAACCGCTGCAGAACTTTGATCACATGATCAAAGTGGTCCTCCTTTCTTCCGTACACACAGAAATCATCAATGAAATCACGAACAAACTTCCCTATGAATGGTTCGAACACCTTGTTCATGAACCTCTGAAACGTGGCCGGAGCATTACATAGTCCGAATGGCATCACTCGAAATGCAAATGTTCCCCAAGGAGTAGTGAAAGTAGTCAACTGCTGGTACTCCTGTGCTATCTTGATCTGGTTGTATCCACTATAACCATCACCAAAGCTGTACCACTCATGACCGGCAACTTCCTCCAAAATCTCATCTATAAATGGTAGAGGATAATAATCCTTCTTGGTAACTGCATTCAGCTTCTTATAGTCTATGCACACTCGCAGCTTACCATTCTTCTTCTTGACAATCACAATGGGTGAAACCCATTCCGAGTTCTCCACCTCATAGATGAAACTCGCCTCCTTCAACTTGTCTATCTCCTCCTTGACCATCATTGCCGTTGTGGGATTGATCCTTCTCTGCTTCTGTCGAACTGGTCTTGCGTGCTCTTCCAATTCGATTCGATGAGTCTCGAGAGTCACCTCCTTCAAATCCTTGTAGCTGAAAGCAAACACATGGATATATTTTCGAAATATATCTAGGAATCTACTTTTCTCTTCTTGAGTGACATTGATACCAAACTTCAGGGTAGAGAGTCTTCTCACAATCTCTGCCTCACTCAACTCTTCTTTGTCAGGATCTTTCTCCACTGCTGGTCGAGGCAACAAGTCAATAGCACTAAGCTGATGTAATGATTCATCTCGACCAAATCCTTCGTCCTCAGACGAGGATTCTTGATCGTAAGAATCTCCAGTATCTACTTCTGAGACACTCTGATCATCCTCCGTATCAGATTCCCAATAGTCACTAGTGGGTCTATCAGAGTCAGAAGTCACAACTCCAACACCCAAGAGAGGAACTATCACTCTATGATCTCTAGGCCCAATCCGTAAGTATCCCTTGTGCCACCTATCAGTGGTGCGCACAGCTCTCAACCAAGGCCTACCTAGCAGCAAATCATAACTAGAGTCCTTTAACACTTGAAAGGACATCAACGTTTGAACTCCCATCACAGACACGACCACCTTCTCTAACACACCAAGAGGTCTTACCCGTTGCTTGTTAGCCATCCTCACGTCAATGCTAGCCGGGCGAGTTGATTCCATCCCCAACTTCTTCATCAACCTCTCCGATATGGCGTTTACAGCCGACCCTCCATCCACCAATACGTCAGAGACGTAGTGATCATTCAACCGGACTTCAATCTTTGAAGCCCTAGTGCATACCTCTGAAGCATGCACATCCACCACACCAACTCCCACAGACTTTGATGTCTTGCTCTTGGGTTTCTTCTTCTTGCTTCTCTTAGAACTCAGTCCTCCTCTGAGTTCCCTTCGTAAGCTGGGATTAAGTGCGATCAGTTGTCCAACAGTGATGTTGGCTTTCTGAGCACCCACATCTTCAACCACATCATATCCCGCTTGGGAAGATGAAACGGTGAAATCCGCCATCCCCAGCTTCCTTCTTGGCTCCCTTGGTGTACTCGAAACATTACTCGAACGAGTACTTCTACTAGCTGATTCCTCCATGAAAACCGGTTCATCAGAAAATCGAGTTCTTTTCCTTTCTTGAGCTAAAAGCTCCACCGGTGCATGAGAAGAGTTTGAACTCTCTCCTTTCTCGTAGATGGGATCTCGCACGACATCGATAGTAGCCACCCCCTTGTCTCGTCCTTGTGATGGATTTCCTCCACCCACATTCATTCTGATAGCTTCGGCACCTCTTGCTCCGTTGTTAGGACAATTTCGCTGGAAATGAGAACCTCCACACGTCCAACAAGTGATTCCTCCAAAGTTACCTTGGTTGCCTCCAAAGTTATCTTGATTTCCTCGGTTGGGATTGTTGTCGTAACCTCTTTGACCTCCTCCTCCACCTTTGTTCCTCCATTCTCGTAACTGCACCACGTTTATCTTGAGATCCGCAAGAGTATCGGTGATGCTCTTCAGTTCGGCATGAAAATCAGAGGTGGCAGTAGACATCGTTGTTGGGACAAACGGTCTTGGCACCACCGTTGGAGTAGGAGCTGACGTTGAAGCAATCACCAATTGTGATGGTGCAGGTGCGATCGTTGTAACTACACTAGGAGTCGGAGTTGACACCACAGCAGCATGATGAGGTTGGATGATATCTCCTTCATCCAAACTCTCTTCCATATTTGTCGTAATCTTGATGGCCTCCGCTTTGGTTGCTGGCTTCTCGTACCTCACTTGGGTTCGAATTGAAGGCCTCAACCCTCCCACCAAGTTCTTGGTCAGCACTGCTCCAATCCCCGTCATCGTTAGTTCCACATTGTCTCCACTCTTCCGTAGGACCGTCCGAAATCGCTGCTCCAACTTATCCACCCTTTCGGCATATTGCCGAACTTTCTCGTCGTCACGTTGCTTCAAATGAGTAAGCTCCACCATGAGCTTCTCATAACTTTCTTTTGGAAGAAATTCTTCGATGAGTGCATTACTCAACGTCTCCCATGTGTCCTCAACTGCACCATGTGTCTTGCTCTTCACTTGGTCGTCATACCACGTAAGAGCAAAATCTTCTAAAAACTCTGGCAGTAACAACACCCATTCTTCCTTCCTTCTCACGTTGTTTCCGATGCAACCCCTTTTGAAGTCTCGAACAAACGGTTCTACATCTTCATTGTCCTTCCCATGAAACACGGGTAGCTTTCCCATCTTGTAACTACTCTTTCTACTCTTCTAATTTTTGTGCAATAACTACTCGCTTAAAAGAGTACGAACATCACCAATTCCATTCGCGAATAATCTACCATTGGTAAAATGAAAGGAAATGGTTGTAACAACACCTCTTGTGCCATCTCTTCTCCCAAGGTAATCATGAGCCTGAGTCGCATCACCGTCTTCTCCACCATCCGAATGGCGATCTCCATCACAACTCAGCCGAGTCCTCTTTTGAAGTCGACAACTTCTCCGTCTCAGCTCTTTGAGTCTCGTCCAACTTCTCGACTACTGACGTAAGTAGGGCGGCCACATCGACGCACTTGTGTCCTCTTGATAGATCACCCACTCCACAACTTGGACAAGGATCTTCGCCTAGAAGATGAATTGGCGCTGGTGACGATGGACCCACTCGAAGACTTAAATCAGTAAACTCCCGCTTCCCTTTAGCTCTCTCGGTTCTGATTCTAGTTGGACAATTCACTACTTTATGTCCCAACCCTCTACAGAAATAACACCACAAGTCGGTTTCTACTCTTCTCCTCGGAGATTCTACTTGAGGTTTTGTACTAGGGTTCTCAAACTCAACGATAATCTCTTTCGAGCTCTCTCTGACGCTTACTATGACATCTAAACCTTGAGGAAGGTTTCTAAGTCTAACTTTCTAATCTTTTGAATTTCCACTCATGTTGCACCTTCTCAACCATTAAGTGGACAAAATATCATAGAGGAAAATAATTCTACATTACTTTCTTAACTCTTCCGAGCTTTATATTGAAAATCGTGCATTATACATGCTATACACGAAATAAAATCTAATCTAAAATTAACTATCGAAGATATGATCCTCCTCACCAACGTTTGTACTCATCACAACAGACATCTTGAACTCACTCTTATAAGGATCCAACTCTACTTCACCGGGAGCATTCGTGACCTCCACAGTGAATGATGCTTTCATCTCGGTTTTCTTCAAATCTGCGCCAATGGTCGCGGAAGCTTCTTGGTATAGGGTAAAGAGGGCACCCCAAGTAGTATAGATAAGTGTTCGCAACTCATCTACACTTAACTTTGGCTTCTCCGACTCCGTTCGAACTCCTAAACGTCTCTTCTTCTACCTCGGCACCCGAACTGGATTCCCCATGAAGTATCTTCAAGACCTCCTTGTATGCCGAAACGTATATCTCTTAGTTGGTAAGAGATCTCTCCAAGATTTTTGTGGTCTCCAGTAGCTCAACCTCCAAGCTACTAAATCATGAAGTTTCAACAGAAACTTCTCTAATCAGAAGGGATGGTGATGACTGTACAAATTTTCAGAGAACTGAAATTTGTATATTTTCACTTCTCTCATGGTTGTCAACCCCCTCCACTTTGAAAAATTCTTTCTCCCTCCTCATACCTCATCTTCTCATGATTTCTTTTGTCCTAGATAGCTTATCAGCCACTCTAAAACACTGGAAAGTTTCTCAGGAAAATAAAATTCACAGAAAATCTGACACTGACTGTAAACTTTTTCCAGAGAACAGAATTCCTCAACTCTCACGAATAGACCTCCTCAACTTTGAAAATTCATTGCTCCCTCTCTAGACCACCTTTTCCTATGATTTCTTTTGTCTTAGATAGGTTATCAGCCACTCTAAAACACTAGAAAGTTTCTCAGGAAAATAAAATTCACAGAAAATCTGACATTGACTGTAAATTTTTTCCAGAGAACAGAATTTCTCAACTCTCACGAATAGACCCCTCAACTTTGAAAATTCATTGCTCCCTCTCTAGACCACCTTTTCCTATGATTTCTTTTGTCTTAGATAGGTTATCAGCCAATCTAAAACACTGGAAAGTTTCACAGGAAAATAAAATTCACAGAAAAGTTGACAGCGACTGTACAAATTTTCTAGAGAGCATAATTTCTAAACTCACAAATTTCTCTCCTCTAATAACTTTTCTCTCCTCCTTTCTCTACAACTCTTGTTGCAGCCTCTTTCAACTCTCCTCAAACCATTTCTAAGTGAACAAGATGTAAAGAATGACTTCGAACGCGTCATATATAACTACGGGGTACACGAAAGGTTCTAATGTTGCTAACATCGCGTTAGCTCTCTCTCCTCCCAACGTTCTCTCCATGTGCTCTCTCATAATCTCCTTTTGTCGAATATAGAACTGAACTCTAAACATCGTTCAACGATCCCTTCAAGTGAGGTCCCGGCAACGGAACCAAAAATGTAAACCCTCCGCGGTCCTATCGATCAACTACCCCCCCCCCCGATCTCTCAACCTCCACGATCGTCATCCACGAATCTGCAACATGTCGGGCCTGTCTCTCACTCAGGGGTCACCTCTGATGGCTTTGATGGAAGCACACCATGAACTTGAAGGGAAAATGCTGAGTTCACTCATTCATACACCCACAAACTTATCAACTAAAAATCTCCTTAAACACATCAACTAAAATCCTCCATTCTAACGACGTCTCTCAAGTTCTCACATGCTAAAAATATCCCACACTCTCTATATTACTCAAGTTGTCATTACGACAATGTGAAAACCAAGATGAGGAGCTCTTCTCTACTCCTCTATTTGTACATTCTAGGTTTTTACTTTGGTACCCTCCTGTAACTCAGCCGTAACTACTTTTACCGGGTTTTACTAAGATATTACTTAAGGTAAAAGCATTAATCACATGAGCTTTTTACCTTTTCACATGGGCTTATTCCTTCAAAGTCAACAACTTCTAGAAGGATTCTGGAATATTCTCAAGGAATCTCGAATTTCCACCCCCCCTCTACACTAGGACCCACTAAAAAAGAAACATGTGGAATCTCTTCTTGTTTTTAATGCCCACAAAGTCCACAACTTTAATCCAACCACTAATATCAAGTCAAAAAGGAGATAAGGGATACTTTCCACCTCCTTTCTACCTTTTAGACAAGATGACAAGATAGTAGTGCTCACTCTTTAGCAAATATCTGAATTTTGTCAAAAGTACAGCTAAGTTTAACCATAACTAACTTTTAGCTAGTCATGACTAACTTGATACCTCCTTAAAGTACTTTGGCAGCAAATAAACATTCTCAACACTTAGTTATAACTAAATACATTACTAATAGACAAACTTCCTATGTGTAACATAGGTCGTTACAGTGCGTGAGAGAGGTATGCAAGTTTCAGTTGTGTGAGAAGTGTAAAACCAGCTGGTCATCCATCCCAACACTATTTCTGGACTTGGACACTTAACTCTGTAGTCTTAGCTTTGGCTTTACCACTAGACCAATAGCTCTTGGTGTCTTACAGGGATGCGTGCAAGTACTTATGGATTTGTATAAGATAGTAAGAGATCTTCTCGCACGCTCCTAGAGGAGTTGTAGGGCGACCCCACAGTATTAGGAGGAAGCTATAGTTGTGGTAGTGTTTGCTTGTACCGTAGAAATGCGTATGAAGATAGTTGGTGGCGGTTGTCTTGGGTGAGCTAGTAGAGCTACCACGTAGATATTTTTGGAGCTACTAGAGATATGGACATCTAGTTAGTGATCTTAAGTACGATTGGTGACCATATATTGTGCATGTGACCACCGAAGAGGAGACGTCAGTCCGGATGAGACTGGGTTTCTCTTTATGTGAATGTTTGAGTGTGGAGGATTATCATTTGGACTTTTTGTGGTTGAAACCCCTTCATATTTCGCTTCCTGTTTGTGTGCCGCGTTTGCTTGTGTTGGCGCTTGATTTCTGGAGTGAGTTCACTCCAGTGTGCTGTCGATAGTGAGACTAGAGTTGCGGACCAGTCAGACTATCTTTGTTTCTCTCACGGTGCGATTGGAGTGACGACCAACAGACCGTGAGAGTCTGCTTGTGGTGATGACAGGTACAAATTGTCTTTACCTTGACAGTCTTAGTAAGAGATACGTGAGCTCAGTAGGAGCGGGGGTAGGCATGAGGTTACAGTGGTGACGGAGATTTTGACGTTCTGGTTGGAGAGTGTGTTATCGAGATTCTCTCATCACGGAGTTCTCGAGAGGTTCTGGTGGGGACTTCTCAGACAGTGGGTATACACGGAGTGGGGTGAGATATCGACTACTTACATCATTGCCGTCGGTTGTTCCAAAGGACGAATCAGACGCAGATAGCGTGTTTTTTGATGGTGAGTCAAGTGTCACCACATCGTTTTGTGAGACATGGACGAGATCTATGGGGTCACGAAGGAGCTTCGACGTTACTCGGATACAATGGGTGATCGAGCAGGATGAGTTCATCCTGGAGTTCGACAATTGGTGCGATCTGCAGCAGATGCGAAACCCACAACTGTTTACATCTTACGTAGAAAGGTTTGTTCCAACACTTGGAGGGACCGCCGATGGATGATTACCATGAGTTCCGGCGAGACTACAGTGTGGAGATTGAGTAGTGAAGACAACATTGGTCTCCCAACTACGTTTCTATCACTACTGACGCAGTTTCAGGAGGCATAGCACCTACGAGTTCGAGTGCCAGAAGCAGTGGTACATCCACAGGTGGCGGAGTATCTACTACCGACGGTGCGTCTACTAGTAGTGGAGCAGGTGGTAGTGTGAGCGAGATACCATCAGGGTTTAACCCTGTGGTTCAGTTCTTCCAGTGTTTGAAGAATAACTATCAAGATGTGCGGACCGACAAGTTGAGGAGTCTGCAAGAGTTCCAGCGGACGACTGGAGAGAGCCTACGCGAGGCATTTACTCGCATGAGGCGGTTGATCAGCGTTATCCAAGGGGTGACGGAAGCACAGGCAGTCTAGTTCTGGTATGGGATACTAGATCAGGAGTTGCGTAAGAGAGTGAGAGATGCCATCTCTTTAGAGACACCGCTCCGACGTTAGCGGTTGTCTTTGGTTTGGCTGAGCGGATTGAGCTCAACATGGTGGAGGAGAGGGTGGTGGTTGCTGGGTTCAGCAAGGAGACACCACATGAGGTGACCATCTCTTCGCGAGGATCACAGACTATGCAACAGTGTGGTGGTGGTGGTGATAAGGATCGTGCGGAGCAGTCACGATCCCAAGGAGGTGTTGGAGGATCTAGTGGGCAGAAGCCCATGTCGTCCTTCTCTAGTCAGCAGCAAGGAGGTCCTTGCTGGACGTGTGATGGTCCTCATCAGCAGAAGGATTGTCCACAAAGGAGAGATGGTTATGAGACGTCAGGGACGTCTCAAGCGGTACCTAGACAATGTGAGCATTGTAGGCGACCTGGTCATAGTAGTGACCGTTGTTTTGATCTCCATCCCGAGCTACGGCAAGGGAAGGCTGATCGTGGACGAGGCGGAGGAGCTCAAGGAGGCCGTGGTGGTCGAGCTAGAGGTAGAGGTTTAGCACATGAGAGAAGACCAGTCGGTCCACCGTCTGCTACGAAGTCAGAAGCAGGTATGGTTGCTTGAATTGAGCAATTGGAGCAGAGGATAGCTAGTATGGCTATGGCTCAGCGGAGATCTGGTGGAATAGAAGCTTCCACGTCTTATGTAGGAGAAGGAGAGGACTTGGACTTCATGGTTGATGTGACGCAGATTGAGACATTTGCGACAATGACTAAAGGTGCAGTACGTGTCTTTGAGCCACGAGGTGCATCAGTGGAGTTGGATCCACAACACGGAGAGGTTGGTAGACAGGCCAGGCTTCCCTAGTCATTCACGTTATCGGAGACGTTGAGAACCACATCTATGATTCCTAAATGGTCTATCGATGGTGCATCAGTGGAGTTGGATCCACAACACGGAGAGGCTGGTAGACAGGCCAGGCTTCCCTAGTCATTCACGTTATCGGAGACGTTGAGAACCACATCTATGATTCCTAAATGGTCTATCGATGGTGTAGTGGAGTTGGAGACATTGACATCCAAGAGTCGATGTGATGTGAATTAACTCTCGACGTCTGTGGATGTGACATCAAATTTGATGTTGGAGGCGGCTACAACAGTTTCGCGAGTCTCACTATTTTCAGCCATGGATATGAGAGCTTTGGGAGTCAGCTTGACTCCAATGTTCCAGTTGACGACCACGCTTAGTGAGAGCGAGGATGTTGTTATCTCTAGTGCTGAGGTGGTTCAGCGAGAGACGGTAGATGTGTTCATGGAATCGAGGATTAAGACAGCTACGAGTGGTACTTGGCAAGCGGTGACTGTCAAGTTAGATGAGTTACTAGCTAGGCCGGCGATTGATCGTGCTGGATTGACACCAGGTGTGATGTTGTTGGACAACAAAAGTGGTATCTTCTGTTTGGTGGCACCTTCAGGAAAGGTGTATCGACCGTAGAAAGTCTCGTTACACTATGGAGCCCAACCGTTGATGTTGGGGAAGGCGGCATGTATTCGTTTGGGTCTAAGAAAGTTCGAGGTGGAGAGATGTCAATTCCAACTATAGACATCTCTGGGCGGATCAGGAGGTACAGCTCTACACATGACACGCGAGATGTTGACGGTGAGAGTTCGACCAAATCATCCCACCGATGGCTCCATAGTGAGGGCCAAGGCCATCGTTACGATCGCGGAGTCCTATGATGCATTGGTTGGAGGTGCTATGTTATACCATATGAGGTTCGTGATCGACTATTAGACAGGAGATAGCATCTTACAGACCAGGTTGGTAGTTCTGTGAGGGACGAGTGAGTCGCTTACCAATGCGATTCAGTGCTAGAGTTGAGACAACAAAGCCTACACCAGGGACGATGGCATCCGTTGCAAAGTTCACTTCGGTCATCACTTGGTCGAACGAGTTGTTAGAGGACAATGTCCATGCGGAGGATACTCCGGTCATTGAGGAGGTGGAGGACATGCTTAGCATGCCTACGTTAGTACCATCTTCCTTGGATGTTCCACTTCGGAGTTCAAGTGAAGAGTTACAGCAGTATGCTGATCGATTGGTGCAACAAGCTTGGAGTGAAGTCTTTGTACCACCAGTAGAGGAACAAAGGATTGTTTCTGCTACTGGCCCTGTGACCTTATCACCGTTGGATACGACTCTCATTGTGTGGCAGTATCCAGTGTGTGTGTGCTAGAGCTGTTTGGAGAGATCAGCACAGATTTGGCTGCGGTATTGCAAGCAGACATACAAGTACATCGATACTTGTATGTAGAGAGAGATGAGATTGCGAGACAAACCTCATTGCGACAAGTGGCACGTTTGGTACAGAGATATCCTGAGTTGTTGTTCATATCAGCTGTTAGAGGATACCAGCAAGCATTATCGTCAGATATTTCACTGCTGGGGGCACAAGATCTTACGTTTGTTGGCACCATTCATTTGGTGATAGCCGGATGGCCATGTCAAGATCACACGCGTGCTGGGAGAGGTCAGGGTTTACATGATCCGCGATCTAGGATGTTATGAGAGATGTTACGAATCTTACGACATCTCCAGATGCATCAGGTGGATTCTCTAGCGTACATCTTAGAGAACATTTTTTTGTTGGATGATGCTCGTATACAGATGATGACGAGTGTGCATCAAGTGCGATCTTGGATTGGATCGGCAGTGTTGTTGGATGCAGCGAGAGTAGGATCTCATGCACATCGTCCACGGTTGTGGTGGACGAACTGGTTACTGAAAGAGGTGCTTAAGCGCGCACACGATGGAGTGAGACGACCAGCGCACCTCACGGTTGATAACATTTTGGATGCAAGGCGACGATCTCAATTAGTGAGAGTCGTCGACAGATCACTCATGGTAGTGGTGAAACCTAGTGGGACGACCCATGGTAGCGTTACTCACTTTGGTGAGCTTTCCAGCGTTACATGCTTACAGAGATGGAGGATATGGGTTTGTGTGGGATGCTCAATTACGTCAGTTGGTGGAGCCCAATGCCGATGAGAGAGAGCGATCGATGGGTTTCTCTATGTGTACGATAGCAGTAGCTTCAGTGTCAGAGGCTTCACGTCGTCAAGTGTTGGGTCAAGCAATGGACTTGAACTACTTGATATGGATTGTTAGTCTTGGATTGGCTGAGCAGCGTCAGATGCGATCGACGAGCGTTACTGCTTGGACACTCCTATGGAGACAAAGGTTGGGGATGAGGCGCGTGGAGTTCGTCATCTTTAGACATCATGAGATGTCGTAGGAGAGAGGGTGGAGCTTGCACCTAGAACTGCAGAAGTTTTTCGCACAATCGCGGTGGAGAGCATATGTCGACAGCGACTGGAGAGCGTATGTCGATTGTCTTTGAGAGCTTTGCTTTGCTGTTTCGCAAAGCAGCAAAATTTCATGAACCAGCCGCTGTCCACTTCCATCGACTGGTGTGTAGTAGATGTGTGACATTGAGATCTCGTAGCTGCAATATACAGAGTTGTTTGGACTTGACGACTATATTTGTGGTGCGAGAAAATCATAGCATCGAATATCATGACATTGAGACGAGCCGTTACTGAGAATTTTGCTGCAGCAGAAGTGGTAGCTCTCGAAGATTATATCTTTGGATCTCCACATGAATCTTGTGTCAGCTTGGATAGCCAGCGATTGTCATTTCAACACATTCCTTTTAATGGTCAGCACGCCTGGTAGCCGAAGAGTGTAAACTATTCCATAGAATTTAGAAGAAATTTTTGGATCATCTTGGATGATGCACAACCATTCGAAGAAGAACCGACTCCACATCAAGAAGCTCCACAACTCGAACCGTCGAGATATTTGATATACTTAAATCAACTTCGCACCGTTGTTGGTTGTGACGTAGGAAGACCAATTTGGACGCTCGACTGTGATTCTGAGTCCACTGGGCACTCAGTTCCAAAATCAGTTTTACTCACGCAAGTTCTGGATACGGACGACTGGCAGATTGCAGGTAGGAACCTCTCAACTACAAAGTGAATTTTGCTCACGGAATTGGAGGAGTAACATCGAGTCTGCATGGATTGGTATATCAATGCAGATCATGCAGATGAAGATGTGTCATTTTCTTCAGTTTATGAGCTCTCGATATGTATAACTGGAAGCTTTGCTACAGATGGACATGTACAATAGAGGCGCGTTGTGAAGAACTCACTCATGGAACTTTTCGTGATTTCTGAACTCTACAAGATCAATTTTCAGTTGTGCGAGGCATTAGTAGAGAATTCTCATGTCCTGGTGACTACGAGGTCTGTGGGAGTCCTTGGGTCTAATCGCTGTTAAACCTTACAGCCGATATCGCAAAGCGAATGTACATGATGTTTATCAATCCGATGTGAAATAAAGCATTCACTTCAGTATATCATGGTCTTAAAATTCCAGTTACAGTTGTTGACTACATACAATCGATGTATATCATCGAGATAAATTAGTACTGGTTTGTTTCAATCAGATCCGGCAGCCGAGAAAGAAAAGAGAATGCCACTCTCGCAGTTTACACTCTCACAGTTCGCGTTAGCTTGCAAACGCGATCAAGACGGAAGACACTGCGCGGGATTGCACTTAAACCACTGCCCGACAGCCGAGAAAGAAAAAAGGACATTCTCGTAGTTCACATTCTCATTCTCACAGTTCGCGTTAGCTTGCAAACGCGATCGCGGTGGAAGTCACTACGCGGGATTGCATGTAAACCACTGCTCGAGGTTGACACTATAGTTGATAAGTGGACATTAGAGACATTGCGAAATTTCAGTTTTTCTCAGTACAGTATTCTCTCATCAATCCCGACCTCGGGCACCTACCTTGTGAATCGATCGAAGTTGAGGTATCGTGTGAATTTGACATGGTTGTCCAACTTGGCAGGTTCTACTCTTTAGAATGTGAAGTATTAAGATGCGAAGACAATGATGAATTTTGATATTCGCACGTACATGAAACTGCAGGCTTGTCCGTGCGGTGCTTTTTCAGTTTAAGAGGCCTTCTGCACCTACAGTTTCAAAACTGCATATCTTGCAGTTTCCTACATTTTCGTTATTGCGAGAGACCTCCCGAACCAAAGACAATTTTCCACAGTTTCATTTTTACTCACCTTCTTCTCCGCATTGCTTCTGCAGTTTTGAGTGAAGTACCCTGTAAGGCGTGTGCTGGGCATGTGCTGTACACTCTAAGATGCCAGGTGGAAGTTTATTGGAAGAATTTACAGTAAACCTACCAGCAGGGATAACTCTCACGCGTGTCTGGGTCAAAACTATAAGCTTCAAACTCAAAAACACCCGGGCACAACCCTTCTCCCAAAATGCGGGAACCTGTACATTTTGTACCAACCCTATTCGCCAAAGTGAAACTGCGCACAGTCTGAAGCACCCGTTTATTACCACCCCTAACATACACGCGTGAACTATGCTTGCGCAGTTTTGAAACTGTAGGTGCAGAAGGCCTCTAAGACAAAGAGGTGAAACAAAAATGATAGTAGTTTCACATGCTCGACACGGTACAATAATATAGAATAATCTCAAACAAGTGAGACTGAAACCGGTGGTGCGGTGACGTTTTAAGTCTGCAGTCTAATGACCACATTATTTTACATTTCTAGTCACAGTTCTTCCTTGTATACTGTTTAATTCTTTCGGTGTGCATCCATCGTGAAGCACATTTTTCGGATATCCAGATGATTTTTCTGTAATTTATAATTTGATGTTCGACTGCGACAACATGCATAAGAAGACGGACGATGGTACGCCTTAAGCTTTATTATATACCGCCACAAAAGGCTGATTACAAAACAGTTGCAAAGGCATTTTGAAACTGTGAGTATCGTTTGAACTGAACAGCTACTTACGTTGGAATCGATTCACTATATGTACAAACTGTATTTCTGCTCCGTGTCCAAGAGACATGTCAATGTTGGAGCTCATGGTAAACTCGCTTACGCTAGACTTTCATCAATCTACAGATGTTATTTCATGACCCATGCGCCGTGTGAATGCTACCACCAGGGGTATGAATTCAGGAGTTTCCTATTCTGGTAATTCTATGGGTATTTCTTCATCGCCGTATGCGTCTTCCCAATCAATGTCTATTTCTGCACCAGCAGCTGCAACTTCTGCTGCGCTCTGTCTGCTGGGACTGTCTGCTGGAAGTGGTGTGTGAGTGGAATTTCTTCTGGACCTTCAATGTATCTCATCCTACACAGAGCGTATCTCACATCAGAAGAAAATGTTTTGTACGTCCTCAATGTTCACCTGTTTAGGATGAATAAATGATTTCCACAAAGTCAACTCGTCGGAACTACATCCCAGCTTGGATAAGCCATCTGGGAGAGGCCGAATATTTCCCAGATACGAGCATTCTGTGCAAACAAGTAGTGAACGTTGTGGACAGAAGATGATCATTTCTGTACTTGTTGAACTATAGTGCCTGAGGCAAGATGTTAGTGTAGGAGAGTTCGCGGTGGATCTGATATCAGACGCACAGAGAACTCTCCTACACTAACACCGGGCATTCTCCTCCTCCTTTGTATGAGACGCATCTAGCGACATGTATAATTCTTTCTCATCTAGCAGCATACTCTTAGTACACCATGTTGTTGGAGTGAACATGGTGATATTGAGCCGCATCCTTCATGCAATACTCAATCATATCTACAAAGATATGACGACCTTTGTTTGTCCAAACTTTCAAACATATCTCTCCTCCAATGGATCGATATCTAGTCTAGGACGACGAGGATTCTTTTTTTCACCTCTAGTGGAGATTTCGCCTCTATGCATATGACTCCTTGATAGTGAAGGTGAAGCAATGCCCCTCCTCCTTCGATGAAAATGATCCCTGAAATGTATTCTGCCTGAAGAAACATACCAAGCAGACCAAAACAAGTCAGGTCCAAGTCTTGCCCGGTCCTGCATACTGTCAAGGACAATTTCAGCTTCTCTCCCGGAGGGTTGGTTTTCTTTGCTCGGGCCTGTCTCCTCAAATGGCGCATGAGGTCTAGAAAGTGGGGCAAATAAATCTAGTGGTTACTGGATGAAGGGTTAGACATATACACGGCAGAGACTTGGAGCGGTACAAGATTTAAACAATGGGTCATAGAAGCTTTTTGGAAGGATGGAAGAAAAACCTAGGATAAGAGAACATCTGCAGCCGTCGGTCTTGGAAAATCAACCAACACTGATCGTATGTTATGCCTAAGTACATGTACGGGCCGGATAAGGCTAGAAATGATCTTGCAACTTGTGCAAAATCTGCCGAGAAGAAAATGTGGAAGATCGGAGCTAATCCAAATCTATAAATGCATACCATCTATCTCTAGTGGAGCCATAGTTCCTCAAAACTAAGTAGATTGTGCTGTCTGAGACGAAACCATCCAATGATGGAAAAAGGATGGGTAGTTTACAAGGACAAAAATGAATTCGTGATCAGGTTCTGGAACCGATAAGGACTCCGACAAAGACGAAGCTCTGGAACTCTCTTCTGTGGGAAAAGACGATACGGTTTGTGGATTAAGAAACACTTCAATCTCAGGATTTTCAAGAACTATTGTCATCATAGACTGCTGCTAGATGCAAACAAAAGAGAGAGGACCAACAGCCATTGCAATATAAGTGTGTTGGACAATTTCGATAGAAAAAATATAGAAATCATTAGTAGTAAGAATACTTAGCTTGCATGTCCATAGGAGGTAAGCCTGATAAGGTGATCCATGTCGTGGTAGCAGTCAAGACATGATTATAGCCGGTGCTATAATATTGAAGTAATGGCAATAGGTGACTCCAGCAGGGAGTAGAAGCATACTCAGATCCGCAGAAAAGCCTACTTCTCTTCTATGGCCCTTGTCGGTAGAAGCAAAAAAGCGAGTTGTCGTCAGAAGTTGTCTCCCGTCAGCTTGCCAACTCCCGATATGCATCAGCAAAGTTCTCAAAAAAAACACTAGAAATAGCAGAACTGCAGGAAAGGAAACAAATGAAGATGACATATTGCTAACAGGATTCATTAATCAGTACAAAAGCCGCTGAATTTTTTAAACAACAACATAAGAAGCAAGATAAACAAATGAAGATCACTCCTCCTCAAGCTCAGTACCTCAAGTGAATCGGATGGGTAACGGCCATGGGAAAGAACTGTTATTTTATGCGGGGTCCGCTTCTAATCTTCTTGTTTGGCATTGATGCAGGTTCTCGACATCTTGCCGTGCTATCATATTTTCTTCTCTGCTCGGGGCATGTTCTCACCATTGGTCTTTGTCTTCGCTAGTTTTCTGTATTGGTCCCCTTTATGATTACGACATCCACCATAACGATTCAGCACTAGCATTTTTGCTAGAGGTATGACGTCAGTGCTTTGAGTCATCGCCGCTTTAGCGGATTGGTCATCCGTAATCAATTCAATGCTTGCATTTTCCTCTCGACGCTCTCCCGCTCTTCGACTAACGGTATGTCATGTTTTTCTGTTAGCTAGCGGTATGTCATTTTGTTTCTCCTGTTTCTTATGTTCTTCTTTCTTGGTGTCTAAGATTCTTGCTAGACGAAGCAGTCCCGCTGCCGCAAGTCTTATAAGAGTAGAATGAACGTGAAGAATAGAACCATAACAAAGGACACGACTCCTGCAGCAGAGCACTGAGAAAGAAAAGAAGAAGAAAAAACGCCCAGCGATCATAAAAACCATTGCTTGGCAAGCTCCCCGAATATGCTCAAGTACCTACCATCAATTGCAGTGCTGCCATAGCAAAAGCTGGACATGGAAGAGTCAGAGTTGTCTCCTATGGCTCTTTCAAAGAGGACGAAGCAAGCATCGAGAATAAAAAAACGTCGGGAGTTTTACTAAGCATATATCGTTGATGCGAGAGAGCGCTAGGAAAAGCTGTCATTCTCCAGACCAACAAACATCCAGTGAATATAATTGGACGAATGTAATCTGGCAGTTAATCCAACCACGGCAAAAGCTAGAGCCTGAGCTCGTCCTCTGAGAAGAAGTCTTTCCCATGGCCATTGCCACAAGACAAAGCAGACCCACTGAGTCCATGAATCTGGCAGCTAATCTGCTAATAATGACAATGACAAATCCGTGAAAGAAATGACCACGACAACAGCCGTAGCTCGCTATCCGAGCTCGTCCTTCGAGAAAAAAGTCTAAAATAATATAAAGCAAGGAAAATAAACGAAGCTAGGTACCATTGAAAAGTAATGACGCACTCAATCCAAGAGGCAAAACCTAACAGCACGCCTATTACCTTCCAGAATTTTGCTACCGCGGATCACGCTTGTCCTTCTCCGCTTTCACTATGCTCGGCTAGGATTGCATGCATATTCAAAAAGCACTATGCTAGAATCAACAATTCGAATGGAAATAGCACCACACTGGATGCACTTCTACTTCACCACATGTATGATCGAGGACTCTGATTTTACCATTTGATAAAGCCATCATCCGTGCAGTTAACCGTTCATCAAGAGTGATACGAAATGACTTCTAATATATTCTCTTCATGGCATATGTTACTTGCACATATGTTTAACAATATTACTTAGGAGTAAACAAAATTACTTAGTGAATGCTTGGGAGTCAAATTAGACAAAACTAATTATTATACGAATTTGTATCAGTATATCAAATTTCACCCTCAACCGATAATTGAAATTATTGAGCTCGACATAATATTATAATACCTCTTTGTTTTACTAGATTTCTTGCTTCATACCTCAATAATCTCATCCATTATATATATCCTCTCACAAGTGATACAAACCATTTTATGTTACTATGTTGTTTCCGACATTTTGAACTTCTAATCCGTCATGTGCGATGTTTCATAAATTAATACAGTCTGTTCGATAAGAACTTAGATAAGATACTTATTTATTTGAATATTTGAATATAATTGAATATAACTAATAAATACTTTATCCAAATAATTTATCACTCTCAGACTTTAAGCGTACAACTTGTGTACAACTTTAAGCATTAGCTCATTTTAGGAGAGAGATTTAAAATTCAAAGACAAAAATACATAAACTTTACCAGTCAACTGTGACAAAGTCAAACTGATTGTTCAGATTTGTTCCTAGATGAATTGGATTATTAAATAGATTCTTGATTCTTGTATTAGAGTTAAATTCCTTAAGGGGGATAAGCAGTATATTATAGTATATTATTTTTATTACATTTTCTCTCAAATATAACACAGCAGTTCAGCTTATGGCACAAAGATGCCCTCACAAATACCCTTCGGGCAACATGTTTCGAATAAAACTTTAAAAACTGTGCGACAAAAAACCATGTGCAGCTGGGCCCTAGGTAGTATATTATGTTTGTTCATAAATCTTGATTTTGATTTGTGAGCTAGAAAATATATGATTAAGTTAAAACATATTACGTTTAATACAACTACGTGTACTGTAAGATTTCCTACTTCTCCTTTGATATCTAACGTCCTTCTGGTTGCGTTTGAAGAAAAGAGTAAAATGTAAAATACAATGAATACAAAAACTGGTACATATTTGTATGATTGATACTAAAAGAGCTAGATCTCGTGTTATTCTTATAATTTAAACATTTCACCTTCTAGCTAAATTAATTTTTTTTAAAAAACATCATTTTATAATATATGAATTGAATTTAAAGTGTTAATTAAACAAAGAAAGAGGAAAAAGGATATTACAATTCAATTGAGAGGTTATATCACTACGTACTGGCCTAGCTGAATGAAGAGCAGGTCGATATCGATGAAGGAAAACAAGGCGAAACTAACATCTACGAGAAATCATTAATGAACAACTTCCATGATTAAATAGCGTAGCATAGCACACTGTAGCCTCCATGTTCCACTGGAGATCGCAACGTTAGATGTCACGATGAAGCTCTAGCTGATTTACTGAACGAAGGCAAACAACAATGACCGTTTTGTGCAAGCACAGTTCAATAATGTCCGATCAAACAAGCAACAAACAACAACGAGATTACATATATTCATACGTCGAGAATGGCAGATATTCTCAAGGACACCACTCTAGTATAGAGGTAACACGCAATTAGCCCGGCCAAGTATATAGTAAGAAGCGACCAGGGGCCAAATGTGCGCTAACTTGACAAATGGAGTTAGCCAATTGTTTGTAACCGGAGGGTGTGCCGATGGGAATGTGAAGTACATTCCCAGAAAAGGTTCCCCTTGGTATAAAGTTGAATGCGACTGTCGAACAGTAGGGTTCTCATTCAAGAACAAATGCAGAATGTATTGATGCAATCAGATCGATTCTAATGTAAAAGCTAATGTAACATTCAGTGCAGAAGTGAAAATAACTGGAGTTGTGTAACGTGCACGAGATGGCATAGCTGGTTTCTTAGAGAATGACTCATCTGCATGTTTATGTCGAAACATTACATGAGCTCCAGTGCATTATAGCGACGGAGAATATATTAAAGTGGTTACGCCGTAAGGGCGTACACGGACGGCTTAATAAGTCCCATAAGCTGAAGAAACTATAGAAGAAGAGCGGTGGCGGCGAGGGCGACGGCAGCCACGGCAGCGAAGTGAATTGCAAGGGAGGTAGAGGAGCCGGGGGTGGCATCCGGAGATGGACTGCTTCCAGGGGCTCCGGCTTCAGCTTCCAAAACCATGATGGAGAATTTCTGGCCGCTTACACAGTGTTGACCTCTCTGGCACGCGTAGAATTTCATTCCCGGTGTTTTCAGAGTAATTGACGTGCTTCCAGTAGAGTTGAAGACCTTGACAGCGGGATTGTTCACGTCGCAAGCGAGGAATGCATCTCCCGACATCGAGATGACGTTGTGGACATCCTTGTTGTACGTAAATTCTGCAAGATAGCATGAGCAACGACACTCCCATCAAACTCATGATCGAAATCGCCGCAAAACTAACCTGAAGTTGCATAGGAGTTTCTTGAACCTATAGGACCCGATGCACTCACTCCTGGATCTTGTGGCAGTTCGAATGTGGTGCCGAAATCGCCGCGTGTGATCTTATAGGCTTCTTCTTTCACGGCCTGTCTGTCATGTTTCTGAATTTCCAACTCCGTAACTTCTAACTGAATTCAGGTCATAAACCTAGTAGAGTTACTTACCAAGTACATCGCCCACGTAGTAAGTGTTCTTAGCCATGTCAACACTGTAATCTAGTCCATTTCTATCGTTGGGTACTGTCCATCCGTCCTCGCCTCCAACTGGGAAGGTCGTAGCAGCGACTAGCTGGAGCAACGCCAGCGATCCCACTATAATCAACAGTCGATGTGATGCACTGCCATTTCCCCGACCTGCCATTTTGTTCGGGTGTATAAGCGGTGGTAGTAGACCGGTCGATCGAAGCGCCGGATCGAAGTTCAGAAAGAAATTATAGTACCTGCGCGAGTATTGAGAGAGGAGACTGTTTCCTTCTTTCCCACCGTTTCAGAGAGCTTGACTTACTGTCAAGCTTCAGAACACGAGAGGGAGAGGAGGAGAACTGAGAGCTAGAGATGTGGTTGATGGGAAAGGATCATGGCATGATGCGTTATATACAGACTGCAATTGCAAAGGCGCAAATGAAAACGAGTACGTAAATACACAGCGGGCCTGTTGGAACTGTTGGACTGTTGGATTCTAGCAAGTGCAGATGACAAATGGCTCCGCATCCGTAGCGTAAACTGCTGCGCTCAAGAACATACACTAGCTTCCATCACGAGGGCATTCTAAACGGCAGTTTTCAGTTTTCAGTTCCTCCGGACGTCCCTGTCTGATCTGCTAGCCCCACAGAGGTATGGCTAAACTCTCAAGAATTTGAGAACGATGCAGTTGTTCGAAGTGATTCTACAGTATATTCCGTGGAATGTTGAGTCGTGTGCGAAATCAGTTTCTGCTTTTCAGTTGACATACGCTGGCCATGAGGGCGAACGGAGTTTTCGCTGAGGCTCCAGGTTCTTGAAACAGTTTACAAAATGCTGATCGTAAAATATGCCATGTCTTGTTGTCATGATCGACTTCGTCCTCCGCAACGTCCAAAAGTCCATTGTGGATCCGCAGACTTCTATTTCATCCAGGTCCGAAACGATACGAATAGACTTGACAAGGCTGTACTTTACTGTTACAGTACTTCTTTCAGCTATCCCTACTAACCTAAGTCTTTTTTGTACAACTTACGAGATCTGAAGGTCTTGTTTCAAGCAGAAGTCAGACAAATGTTCACAGTCTGATGTGTCGCTATGGCTAAATTTACAAAGAGGCAGCATCGAGTGGCGGACAAGCCGAAACTCATGTGAAACAAAAGGGAACGTACAACAAACATTCGAGATATCAAGTGGCCATACGAAAGAAAAGATGAGTAGAACTAATCCCACTTACCGGCAAAGTGAGAGCCATTGCGCATCGTTCGGGAGCGAGGAAGTAGAAGTAAGTGATGGATCGATATCAGATGTGAAGCCGACGAGGCTTCGCATACCTTGTACTCCGGGCCTGCTTTTGGTATTGCTGTTTCGGTGACTGCTATATCAGTTTTGCTTATCTTCTTCTGGTTGTCGCGTCTCCAGGTACTGTATCAAACTGCCTGGTCTCAAACGCGTTTTCTGAGACGATCAAAACATACCTTATAGTACCAACTTCGGTTTGTTTAACTCCATGGATTTGCCTACCAGGTTACCTTATGTATCAACTGCGGTAGGTTAGTTACCATAATGAAAACGCAAGATAATCCATAGTTGGTGACTTAAAAGGATCGGATGACATTGTGCTAAAACGTATATATCATAACAGTGAGATGTAAACTACGATGGGGATAGAAACCTCTTAGAATCTATTGGAGAATCATATCTAATTATGACATGTAAAGACTAAGTTCATGTGAACATATATTAACGCCTTGGAAATTACAACCTACTTTAAGTCGTTTATTACAAACGTCGTTGAACAAAACTCTAAACTTTAAGAAAGGGGTATAAAAATCAGTTTCTTAAGGTTTGCATACTTGTGAAGACTAAGAGATAAGATTGTTACCTACATATAACTAATCTTGTTCCTTGTGTTTGGTTTTAACTTAGAACATAATTATATCTACTATTACACTCTTGGAAGTAGAGACCATGCCTAGACCTCCAAGGTTTTTATGCTGCCTTTTAGAAGGCTTATTCTCATTTCCTTTCTTTTGTTGTACTTTTAAAAGTTCTCTTTAAGTAAACTAATTATATTAAGAAGTAATAACAAAATCAACCAATGTATTAACGCAAAAGGATAATAGTTTTCTCCGGACGGACATTCTAATCTTGTAGTTGTGCACATGGTAATTTAAGTTATAATCAATATAAGTAACAACGTTCAGTTTAATATATATCGTCACATACTAGAAACTTGTATGCTTTGCCATCAGTCCAAGCCCACAGGAAGATAATGGTGAATGAATGTGGCCTGAATAATGGTGATATTCGGAAAGGCGTCTTGCTTGCATATTCACTCCATCTTCTAACAGATGGAGGCAAATATGCAAAGACTTAATTTATTACTTAACCTTAAAGACTTAATTTATTACTTAACCTTAAGGATTCCGTTGTGAAGAGTTAAGTAATAAATTAATTGTCTTGTTGATTGCTAGTAGTCTTCCACAATTATATTCCTAAAGCGTCGGTCTTCCCTTTCCTTATGGGTTATGTTGACAATTTCCCGCATCTCTAAGTCCTGCTAAGATTAATATTTACTATATATTTTGAGATACTTTGATTTCTCTTGTCAGCTTAGTATAGAAGATACACTTAATACTTATATATTTTCCGATAACAACAAGGGGGCACCAGTTCCCCAGAAGTTCATGCTGCATGCATGTTCACCACATCCATCTAAAGAGTGGACGAGGGTAAATATGAAGGCACTTTAATTGATTGTTTATTACCATTAGCAAAACCTTCCTCGTGGAAGGGTTTCAAACTGGTTATGATTTGATAGATCCCGATTGATAACCCTCAAGTCATTAAAGCGAAGAAACCTCTGCTCGATCACGGGTTCCAGCTTGTTTTGTTGTAGCTTGAGAATATTGTCTGTTTCGAGTAACATTTCTTATGCTATCCGATCCGACCGAAGCTTTTCTTCCGGTTTTATGTGATAGTTCCTCTCCCCTAGCTTTTGGTTGTTTGCTGTCAAATTTAACGACTCGTCACAAGTGACAATAATCTTTGGACATACCAAGAAAATGAATCTCTTTCCATATTCGAGTCGTAGCTGGCTGTATCTTCTCGATCAATACTTCAGAACTAACCAGTGTGAAGAAACAGGTTACGTAATCATGAAAACTATAGTTGGTCGTGGTTGATCCTAGCAGTTCGGCAGATCCCGATAAGCAAAAAGGGAAACTTGGTGTGAAGAGAGCCTTAGAGGCTGAAGCTCCATTTTCGAGCTCTCTTTTCTTTTGACTACATTGGATGCTGGCAGATATAACTTAACTTTAGAGCTCGAGCATTACCGGCCAAGTGCTTCCTTGAAGAACAATTCAAGCATGAAACAAGTTTAGCCAATTCTTCTCGATACTGCTTCGTTAGTTTAAGACTCAGTGTTCTCTGCAGCTTTGGGTTGTAACATTGTTTTTGCGTTACTTGTAAGCTGTTGGTACTGAGGAAAGTCACCTTTCAAACGCATGTTTCTCTTCTGGTTGTACATTTGCTTTCAGCGGTTTGGTCCAATCTACAGCTGCAGAAACAACAGAGTAGTTTGGTGTCCAGGCCAAAACAACCATCTCGTCCTTGGAGAAAGCTGAAATGAAGATTGATCCGTGCTATCTCGATCTCTTCTATTATAGCCAAGGAGGCAGGAAGCACACACACGAGAGTATTATCATGTCACTTTGCACACTGAATGAAAATAACAGGTACACGATGTCAGAAACGAAGATGGAAGATTATCAGTCTAATATAAGACTTAAACCTATGATTTCTCTACGTTCGAGAGTGAAAGTAGTAACATGAGTACTACTCAATAAACACTAGAATGTTGTATTAGTAAGATCTACGGCTTAAAAGTTCAGTTATCATCTTCTCTGCTTGTTGAATGACAAGAAAGAGCAGAGAAGATGATAACTGAACTTTTAAGCCGTAAATCTTACTAATACAACATTCTAGTGTTTATTGAGTAGTACTCATGTTACTACTTTCACTCTCGAACGTAGAGAAATCATAGGTTTAAGTCTTATATTAGGGGGTGTCAAAGTTAAAGACCGTAGTGTTTATTCCACTTCCCGCGGGCTATAGTTCCGGACAACAGCCAGTTTGGATGCGGGTGGGTCCGGAGGTACCCGCAGAAATGGCCCGCGGGTCTCGTCGCACTGCCCGTGACAGTTTTGGCCGTAGATTAATGGACACGTTAATTCTCCATGTACTACATACCACGTGTCACATTGACACGTGCTTTCATGTATTCAAAATTCAAAATTTTCCTTCCCGCACAGAACTTCTGAAGACAAGTCCGGTGTAGAGGTCATTTCGCAGGACCCAGAGTTCAGTGGAGGTATCCATCTTTCCAAAATACGACTCCGATTCGTTGTTTGAAGCTCAGCAGTCCATGTTTATCAATCAGCGATCAGTTTTGCCTTGTTCTCAAATGTAGGGAGAACTCACGCTTGAATGTGTCTTAGCTCAGTGTTGCCATGTTTTCAGATGTAGAGAACAGCTCACTCAGTGGTTACTTCATTTGAATCTCATGCCGCGTGTATCCGAGAGAAAACAGTTACTCCGGAACATAGAGGAGATCGTAGAGCTAAGAGTGATGTTAGCTTCCTCCAGCTCGGAAGAATCATCTTCTTCAGATGAATCAAACAGTGATAACAACACGATGGACATTTCAAGCTCGAGGAGAAAGCAGGAGCTTTACTGTACCGGTTCTTCATCAAGCTGGAAGAGAAAGCAGGAGCTTGATTGTACCGGTTCTTCATCGTCCGAGGAAGCTTCCGATTCTGACGATGAATTGTTAGAGTTGTACCAAGTACTCTATACTTCCAGATATCTCGAAAGGCAAGATCGATTTTCATTCTCTAAAAGTAAAGACTTTTATACGAATTATTTTGAAAATCTGCCTACAAATTCTTTTCGACAGCTTACAAGAATGGATAGAAGGAGTTTTGGGAAACTGGTGAATTTAATAGAAGCTCATCCCATTTTCCACAATGAGAGTCGAGTAAAACAAGCTCCAGTGTCTCTCCAACTTGCTGTTGCTTTAGATAGATTTGGGCACAACGGAAATGGTGTTGCTCTTGGAAGGTCGTTGCTTCTTTGGGGCATTGCCCATGGGACCATGGTGCTGTATACTAAGAGAGTGATGCAGGCGTTGGAGTCAATTCTTCGAGGATTGATTCGGTGGCCAAGTCGTGAAGAAAGGCGTGTAATCTCGGAAGCTTTTGGAGCAAAGGGATTTCCAGGATGTATAGGGCTGATTGATGGGACTCTGTTGTCTTTATCACAGAGACCTCGGGTGGATGGTGAAACTTATTATGATAGGAAATGTAATTATTCAGTGAATGCACAGGTGGTCTGTTGTCATCGAAAGAGAATTATCTTTCTCTTCACAAGTATGCCCGGGAGTTGCCAAGATATCACCTGCTTGCGGAAATCTGTGTTATGGAAACACATCGACAGTGAGTCTTCTTTGTTTGAAACTGATCAATATTTACTTGGCGATTCGGGATATTCACCACTGCGACATCTTGTTCCTTCTTTCAGGATGGCTTCAGGGGACAGAGACAAACAAGATTTCAATACTTGTGTAGCGCATGCTAGGGTCGCTAACGAACATTGTATAGGCATTTTGAAGTCCCGTTGGCATTCATTGAAACAAGTTAGAACTCAACTCAAAGAGAAATCAGAGAATCAATTCTTAGTTAGATGGGTAGGTTGTTGTGCGATGCTCCATAACTTTTTATTAAAAAATGAAGATGAGTGGACCGAGGACGATGGAGAGTTAGTTTTAGAATCTGAAAGAGATCTTGAGACAATGACGAGAGAACCTTTCTCGCCCCATGCCACTGGGATATACCAGAGGAATAGACTTCTTAGAATTTGTCTCGAGCAGAATAGAAGACCTGGTGGATTTTTATTTAAACCTTGATGTATTTGTGACGTTTGACATAAAGTTTGTAAAAGTTCTGGTAATCCACTTGGTTGTTTGTCATGTATTTGTGAGCTTTTGAATTTGTGAGTTTTTTGTTGGGTGTTTGTGCTGTGCGATCAAAGATTTTGCTAAGTCGCACTGACTACATCAGTGCGACTAGTGCGATGGTCGCGCTGAGTTTATAACACGAGTGCGATCCGTCCATGGTCGCACTGACACCATGGCACTCAGTGCGATCGTACCATGGTCGCCATGAGTAGAAAAGTGCGTCCGGTACACGGGTCGCACTCAGATCGCACATCAGTGCGACTTGTGCGGAAGTCGCACTGAGTTTATAACACAGGTGCGACACGCATTGTCGCACTGACACTATGGCACTCAGTGCGATCCGCCCATGGTCGCACTGAGTAAAAAATACTACCGTGAAGCGGGTCGCACTCAGATCGCACCTCAGTGCGACTTGTGCGGAAGTCGCGCTGAGTTTATAACTCAGGTGCGATCCGCATGGTCGCACTGAGTAAAAAATACTACCGTGAAGCGGGTCGCACTCAGATCGCACCTCAGTGCGACTTGTGCGGAAGTCGCGCTGAGTTTATAACTCAGGTGCGATCCGCATGGTCGCACTGAGTAAAAAATACTACCGTGAAGCGGGTCGCACTCAGATCGCACCTCAGTGCGACTTGTGCGAAAGTCGCACAACTACTGATATAAAACTACTGCGACTCGTGCACGGTCGCACTGACAACGCTTGCTCTTGTGATACATTTTCCTTCAAATATTTTTATTCGGTCGCATAACTACTTACTAGGACTGTTAGTTGATTTTTGCGGATGTTAGTGAATAGAGTGCTTTTGGTAAGGAAAAACTTTATTGTATAAACTGAATAGTTCTTCAAGATGATTTGTATTTTAACATAAAATCTGCTTTCTGTGCACTCGTGCAAGAACGCCACAACACCTCCTCGTCCTCCGAGGACAAAGTTCCCCAGTAAGCTTTCAAAGCTATCATGGGGTCTGTACCAAACATGGCCTTATATCTTGCTTCTACAAAACTAGGAGTTTCTGTGAAATCGCTTCTCCATTGCATCAACCATGTTAACAGAATCTTCAGAAGATAATCATCCCGGTCCATGTCTGCAGACTCCGGACGGAACGAAGGAGGATGGATTGCACTGAAAAGATGGTTCGTGCTATTCTTCTCCGGTGAATCATCAACCAAGAGACAATCTCTTGTACACAAATTGTAGGAATGGAGTCGAGAGAAGTCTTTCAGATATAGAAAGTTACCCGTTGCAGCTTCCCTTATGGTCTTGAAACGACTACAATGTGATTGCGCAAAAACCTTACATGTCTGCAAAAGCGAATATAGATGAAAAATCAGTACAAGAGAAGTTCAAAGTTTAAGTATGCATAAGACTGTATACACTCTAATGCAATGAACCTTCAAGGTACAGAGACAATGATTTTAAAGTTACCTGGGCCGAAGCGATTCCCACTGAAATATACTTCTTCTTCTCCATGGATCGAAGAATAGCATTACAGTTACTCAAGGTCCGAGATGTCCATATCAAGACTTGAAACTCTTCACAGCAAATGTCCATGAACTCCTTCACTCCGGCTCTCACAACGTAACATAGATCTTTACGGTAATGTTCAATCCGATAGCCTCTTTCTTTAGCGCCTTGAAGCTCCATGTCATTCCGTCCCAGTCTTATCAAGAGCCCATTTAAGTCCAAAATGAGAGTTTTCCTTCGTGGCATAGAAGGATCAATCAATCTCGAGTAGAAAAGCTTTGAAGAACGAAAACGGTTTACCTCTGCCTTTAGACTTTCCAACTCCTCCGAGTATCGAGCGGTAGTTAATTCAAGCGTTTCCACACTCTCTGTCAATTCGACCTCCTTCTGTTGAGCCTCTGCAATTCTTGCGTTTAAAGCCTCCTCTTCCTTTCTCTTGTTGAGAATCCTAGCGCAAATTTCTTCTTCTTCTCTTCTCGCAAGACGATGGATAGGTCCTAAATAAATACCACATGAGTTAGAGTTCTATCCAGTGCGACCCTTCCTCATATCGCAGTGAGCATTATCGCTCCAGTGCGATATCGCCGATGGTCGCACTGGATGTTTCACTCCAGTGCGACCCTTACTCATATCGCACTGAGCAGTATCGCTCCAGTGCGATTCTGCCGATGGTCGCACTGGAAGTTTATCCAGTGCCAGGCAGTCGCACTGGAGATAAACATCCAGTGCGATCCTGCCTGTTGGTCGCATTAGATGTTTATCCAGTGCGACTGTGCCTGAGATCGCATTGAGCACAGGGTCACTGGAGATAAACATCCAGTGCGACCCTGCCTGTTGGTCGCACTAGATGTTTATCCAGTGCGACTTGCCTGAGATCGCATTGAGCACAGGGTCACTGGAGATAAACATCCAGTGCGACCCTGCCTGTTGGTCGCACTAGATGTTTATCCAGTGCGACTGTGCCTGAGATCGCATTGAGCACAGGGTCACTGGAGATAAACATCCAGTGCGACCCTGCCTGTTGGTCGCACTAGATGTTTATCCAGTGCGACTGTGCCTGAGATCGCATTTAGCACAGGGTCACTGGAGATAAACATCCAGTGCGACCCTGCCTGTTGATCGCACTAGATGTTTATCCAGTGCGACCATTCTACCCGATCGCACTGAGCGCACTCGCTCCAGTGCGAGTGCGCTCCGTGCACTACACTGTTATGCTGGAAACAAACAGTGCACTACACTGTTATGCTGCAAACACCACAATGCACCGAAACAGTGCACTACACTGTTTAGCTGCAAACATCATCCAGTGCAAACAAACAGTGCACTACACACCACTGCTGCAATCTAGATAATGCAAACAAACACGAACTGTAAAACAAACAGTAGAGTAGAGTTCATTACTTGATTCATCTTGGCTCGTCCCTGCCTGATCTCTTGCTCCTTCCTCATTGCTAAAGATTGCATCCTCCTCTCTCAATATCTCCAGATGTCGCAGAAGATGAGTAAGAGCTATCCCCAGAAAAGTTTCTACACTTCCACTCTTTTTAGGAGCTCGCATATGCTTCTGTATATGCAAAATCTCTCCTTCAAGATGATCTAGCATCAGCTGAGTCCAGTCATAGTCTATCTCTATCCCCTCAACTTTAGCCTTTACATACAACGCAAGTTGGCCAGTCACAGTTTTAGGCCTTCTCCTTGCCAAAAGGACTGCATTCAAACATTGAAAAGCAGATCTCCAACCTTCAATTGCACATTCACGTGCAAAATATCTCTTCCCCACTTTATCGTATTCAGGAAACCAATCTGCTATTCGGACATGTCTGACAAAACGAGGCATTTGCACAAGACCTTGAGGGATTAAAAATGCTTCTCGAATTAAATCGAGACTCAGTGAAACTTCCACCTCGCCAACTTTAGCGATCCTTGACTCAGCATGGTAAGATCGAACAAAGGCCGAGCAAAGACCAATCTGAAACAAACACAACACCAACCTCGTCATTATAAAACAGGGAGGAAGTAAACAAAGATTAAGAAACAGGGAGGGAGATCGAAGAATAAGCCTTGAAATCAAAGAAGGATAGAGTGCTCACATCAGGGCGGGCAAACTCGAATGATAAAGCCATCAGTAATCCTAATTTCTCCAACTCCTCTTCGTCTATATCCATCACAGCAAGGTTCACATCTTCTTTACTCATCCATCCCCATTTTATTCGTTCATGTAAATCTTCTTGGGAAGTGAACGAGATAAGAAAAGGTCCTTCCTCAGTTTTTGGTGTTGGAGTGATCTCTTCTTCGGATTCGGATTCTTCTGACAGAACCCTGCTTAAGGATTCTTCTTCAGATCCCTCCATGCTTAAGTTCACTGCACAACCGAAGGAAAGTGACTGCAGTAACAACCATTAAGAACGATCGGCTATAGCACGCACTCAGCAACACCAAATCTAGTGCGTACAGGGCAAATTAGCACTCACTGCGCAACTGCGAAGAAGTCGCACTCACTACCTCTAAATCGTACCTCAGTGCGCAACTGCGAAGAGGTCGCACTCACTACCTCTAAATCGTACCTCAGTGCGCCCGATCCAACGTCGCACTCCACGGACCTGATTAGAACTCTTGAGAAGACACCGTCAGTGCACCGCGTACCCAAAATCGCAGTCGGTGCGCCCCGTGCTAGGTCGCAGTAAGCAATAACATCGTTTGCAAACGCTGTCAGTGCGACCAAACCTTAAATCGCACTGAGTGCGCCCCGAAGTAAAATTCGCACTCGGTGCGCCCCGTCCTAAGTCGCATTACTAAACAATTCGGTTTGCAAACGCGGTAAGTGCGTCCAGCAAGTAAATCGCACTGATCGCAGTATGGAAATCGCACTTCAGTGCGCCAAGTTCGTAAGCCGCACTCAGTGCATACAGGTTCATGTTGCACTCAGTGCGTCCCGTGGTAAGCCGCACTCAGTGCGACCCGTTTTTGTGCAAATCGCACATACTGCGCCCCTAAACCCTATCGCACTCGCACATAGTGCGCCTCTAAACACGGTCGCTCTAAATAATACACTGAACTCCATCGCGCACCCGAATTTAACAACGACAGCACTAATTAACAACGACAACACTAATTGCGACACTGTAATTCGAGCTGTGGAACACTTACTAATCAAATCGATGTCACTCGAGCCGCTCTTCCGCTTCCGCCTGGTCGTAAACGCTTATCGCTCTTACGCTTCCGCCTGGTCGTGAGCACTTCTCGCACTTCGCAATTCTGGTCTTACAGTCGAATCGCATCGCAGTTACTGCGAACTCGCGCTCGCCCGCGCTCGACCTTTACCTCACTGAACATATGACTCACTGAATCGCAGTTAGTGCGAACTCGCGCTCGTCCTTTACCTCGCTGAACATCTCTCTAGCGCACTCACTGCGCGAACTCGCCCTCGCTCTTACGCTTACTGCGACTCGCACTCGACCGAAGCTTTCTGCGACCAGACCCTGAACTGACCTCGACTAAACCCTGAACTCTTCACTCACTGAAAGGAAGAGAGTCTTAAGAGGCACGCAATGAACATCAACTTTTACTCATATGAAAACATCGGTTACATATCGTCGAGTTTCTCAATAATTTCTCTTATTTCCTCGAATGTCTTGCCAGCTTTGTGTAATTCAACAAATAAAGAAGCGTGTCTCTTTCTACTCTCCTCTTTCTCGTGACTCTCTCTAGCTCTCTTCTTCTCTTCCAATGTGGCCATACGATATTCTACGTAAACTTTTCTGTACTGAACTTTCTCTTTGATACTTTCCTCGTACAAATTCAACACACCTACTTTCATGTTGCGAGCGTTTGGTGGTCTCTGATTTCTAGATGTGTCATGCAAAGGCTCAGAGACAGTAGAGGTTCCTCTGCTCGGCTCTCTGTGACCAACTTCTTCGTCTTCAAAACTCATTTCATCCTCTGCAAATGGACTCATCGTTTCGTCTGCACCTTGATAGCCGGCACCTTCGCACTGAGAAATATTTGTATCTCCATCATCTTCTTGAAATTGAGTATTCTCATGATCATAGCGAGGAGCTGGCCGAGGAATAGTATTCTCAGTTTGACATTGAGAGTCTAAACCTTCAAACTCCTCCTCTGATATTCTTTGAGAATACAACGCAGGAGGATCAATGTTAGCACGACTTCCGAAAACAGCATTCTTCCGAAAGAAATGAGGACATTTTCCATTCAATTTCTCTTCCAATGTCAACCCAGTCAACATCTCATCCTCTGTGAGCCCTCCACCCGTGCTGTCTTGGATTTCTTTCGCCTTCTTGTACATATCCACGTATCTCTCAAATCGTTTCTTTAATTCAACAGCAGTCACTACAGGGAAACCATTCTTCCCTGAAAGTTGAGCAGCCATAATACCAAAAGCGGTGGCTTTGCTGAGACATTTCCCCGCACCAACTTTCGTCTTCCTTCCTGCACCATGTAATGCAGCAAAGTTCTCCTCGTCTTCGATGTAAGCAACAATTTTCTCATAATCATCTGAATTCAAACGAATTCTACTTTTCCTCGATGCTTCTTGATTTTTGGGAGGCATAGCTGACGAAACTCTATCGATACTGACTACGCTACTCTCATTCTTCTCAGAACTACCTTCATCTGACTTAATCTCTTCACTGATCTCGAAACAACAAACAACATCCTCTTCACAGACAGACGACATATTTTCGCGCTCTCTTTTTCAAGTTCTTCAGCCACTCCTCCACTACTTAGCAGAAATTGAATGTTACTTTTCAAGAAGCGAGTGCTTTCTCGTACTCGTCTGAACGTCATCATATCAAGTAATACGATATTTAAGAGTAAAAAGTACATAATGTTCCCCGTCTATGTTTGAGACCCCCCTTCAAATATTCGCGGATGTAGGATGTAGTTCCTAAACAAAGTTAGACGTAGTAAACTGTAGATAATAGCCGCAGATGAGTTACGGCAAAGATTCCTTCGGCCGTCGAAAAAATATTCCCTTTAACTTTGACACCCCCTATTAGACTGATAATCTTCCATCTTCGTTTCTGACATCGTGTACCTGTTATTTTCATTCAGTGTGCAAAGTGACATGATAATACTCTCGTGTGTGTGCTTCCTGCCTCCTTGGCTATAATAGAAGAGATCGAGATAGCACGGATCAATCTTCATTTCAGCTTTCTCCAAGGACGAGATGGTTGTTTTGGCCTGGACACCAAACTACTCTGTTGTTTCTGCAGCTGTAGATTGGACCAAACCGCTGAAAGCAAATGTACAACCAGAAGAGAAACATGCGTTTGAAAGGTGACTTTCCTCAGTACCAACAGCTTACAAGTAACGCAAAAACAATGTTACAACCCAAAGCTGCAGAGAACACTGAGTCTTAAACTAACGAAGCAGTATCGAGAAGAATTGGCTAAACTTGTTTCATGCTTGAATTGTTCTTCAAGGAAGCACTTGGCCACTGTAATGCTCGAGCTCTAAAGTTAAGTTATATCTGCCAGCATCCAATGTAGTCAAAAGAAAAGAGAGCTCGAAAATGGAGCTTCAGCCTCTAAGGCTCTCTTCACACCAAGTTTCCCTTTTTGCTTATCGGGATCTGCCGAACTGCTAGGATCAACCACGACCAACTATAGTTTTCATGATTACGTAACCTGTTTCTTCACACTGGTTAGTTCTGAAGTATTGATCGAGAAGATACAGCCAGCTACGACTCGAATATGGAAAGAGATTCATTTTCTTGGTATGTCCAAAGATTATTGTCACTTGTGACGAGTCGTTAAATTTGACAGCAAAACAACCAAAAGCTAGGGGAGAGGAACTATCACATAAAACCGGAAGAAAAGCTTCGGTCGGATCGGATAGCATAAGAAATGTTATTCGAAAAAGACAATATTCTCAAGCTACAACAAAACAAGCTAGAACCCGTGATCGAGCAGAGGTTTCTTCGCTTTAACGACTTGAGGGTTATCAATCGGGATCTATCAAATCATAACCAGTTTGAAACCCTTCCACGAGGAAAGGTTTTGCTAATGGTAATAAATAATCAATTAAAGTGCCTTCATATTTACCCTCGTCCACTCTTTAGATGGATGTGGTGAACATGCATGCAGCATGAACTTCTGGGAAACTGGTGCCCCCTTGTTGTTATCGGAAAATATATAAGTATTAAGTGTATCTTCTATACTAAGCTGACAAGAGAAATCAAAGTATCTCAAAATATATAGTAAATATTAATGTTAGCAGGACTTAGAGATGGGGGAAATTGTCGACATAACCCATAAGGGAAGGGAAGACCGACGCTTTAGGAATAGAATTGTGGAAGACTACTAGCAATCAACTAGAAAATTAATTTATTATTTAACCCTTCACAACGGAATACTTAAGGTTAAGTAATAAATTAAGTCTTTGCATATTTGCCTCCTCTATTAGAAGATGGAGTGAATATGCAAGCAAGACGCCTTTCCGAATATCACCATTATTCAGGCCACATTCATTCACCATTATCTTCCTGTGGGCTTGGACTGATGGCAAAGCATACAAGTTTCTAGTATGTGACGATATATATTAAACTGAACGTTGTTACTTATATTGATTATAACTTAAATTACCACGTGCACAACTACAAGATTAGAATGTCCGTCCGGAGAAAACTATGATCCTTTTGCGATATACATTGGTTGATTTTGTTATTACTTCTTAATATAATTAGTTTACTTAAAGAGAACTTTTAAAAGTACAACAAAAGAAAGAAAATGAGAATAAGCCTTCTAAAAGGCAGCATAAAAACCTTGGAGGTCTAGGCATGGTCTCTACTTCCAAGAGTGTAATAGTAGATATAATTATGTTCTAAGTTAAAACCAAACACATGGAACAAGATTAGTTATATGTAGGTAACAATCTTATCTCTTAGTCTTCACAAGTATGCAAACCTTAAGAAACTGATTTTTATACCCCTTTCTTAAAGTTTAGAGTTTTGTTCAACGACGTTTGTAATAAACGACTTAAAGTAGGTTGTAATTTCCAAGGCGTTAATATATGTTCACATGAACTTAGTCTTTACATGTCATAATTAGATATGATTCTCCAATAGATTCTAGGAGGTTTCTATCCCCATCGTAGTTTACATCTCACTGTTATGATATATACGTTTTATCACAATGTCATCCGATCCTTTTAAGGAGGCGCGCGGGAAGGGGGCAGAGAGGATCGCAGAGTTTTAGAGTGAGAGGGGAGGGTGATAGAGTGTGATAGGGGGTAGATGTTTTTACATATTCTTTTTCATGTTGTTTTTTTCTTTTTTTTGGTTTTAGAATTGGTACATTTGGTGGAAAGATGAGTGAGTATTAAATAGTTTTTGATTTTCCGAGAAGTTAGGGTTAGAGAGGGTTCCTTTTAGGGTTTTTTGTGAGACTTTTGATAGTTCTTGACAGTTTTTGTCACATTCACTGTATTTGTTTCTCTCTATCTTTACATATCACGGTTTAGGGTTCTTTTTTCTTCTTTTCTTCTTCTTCTTTTTTTCTTTTTTTCTTCGTTTTCTCTCTTTTTATTTTTGTTGTTTTTACTCTTCTATGTTCCTTTTTCTTTTTGGAGATGTTTCTGTTATGATTACCGTTTGATCGGATATCATTTTTCTCTAGCTATGGGTACTCTCATCTCCTGGGAGAAGTTCTTAAAATTATGAAGTCGAGAAATACAGATGTCTATACGGGCTTCATCATGTGTAAACTTTCAAGAAAATGTAATTATAGCCAATAAAAATAAAAAATTACATTAAATACTACTGACACTCGTCTTATTTGTTTAATACAAAATGTCGTCGTATTTTTTTAGGGGCAAAAGCTATTTGTTTCTTAAACCCCTCGTAACGAGAGTACATACCAGCTGGAAAACGCAAGACGACAAACTTTCCTACTGTCATTTCTCGTTTTATTTGCTTCTAAATCCTGCAGAATCGATAATTAGCTATGCAAAATTGCAAATACATAGAGAAAAATCCCTCGGCACGAAATCAACTTGGTTCAGTCTCATAGTACTGTATAATATGTATGGTCTGTTTCCGAACCCAACTATTCCTAAGCATTATGTGAAATGAAGAGATAAAACAAATTTGTTTGTGGGAGTGCTTAAGCTCTTTGCAGACACAAAGAAACTGGAAAGTTTGTCGAGAGGACTCACTGTAGAGGAAGAATAAACTCCAGACAAACGTGTCCGCGAAACTGGAGCATTGAAATTAGATAAATTGCTAAACGTGCACAACAAGCGCAGCTGGTGTAGTGGTATCATAGTACCCTCCCACGGTACTGACCGGGGTTCGATTCCCCGGCTGCGCACTTTTGCCTCTGCGCGTCTTGTCGCCCTGATCATACCAAGTATTTCTTCGAGCTATGGTTTCTGATTCCACATATCATATGGAACGAGTAAGGATTAGTGGCATTCATTCATTTAACTGTGGGCCCCGAATTTCTACGTCCACGATTTTGGGTTATTTATCAAAAAACGTGAATATTATAAAATATATTATTATCATAAAAAACATATGTTAACTAGTCTCAGAATAGCTAATTCATCCGGATATAAACCATAAGTATAAATATTATAGAATATATTATTATCAAAAAATATATATGTTAACTAGTCTCAGAATAACAAATTTATTCGAATATAAATGTAAATATTATAAAATATATTATTATCATAAAAAATATATGTTAACTAGATTTCAGAATAGCAAATTCATCCAAATATAAACCATAAATGGAGTTACGGTTGATGCGCTGCTGGAAAAATAAGAAAGAAACACTGCTTCCCAAATCGCACCGTTTACAATAAGACAAATGCTTCTGAAGTCGAAATAGGACCAATATACTACATTCGAAGGAGGTTGGTTGTGCTTCTTTTCTCCGTGTGTTCTTCTAGAAAAACTGATTATTTATGAAGAGGGGATCAACTTAAGAGATTCTTTTGCTTGTTCTTGTTATCAAAAAATAAATATATAATAAAAGTTGTATATTATATTACTACAAAATTTTAAATTTCATTCTGTATTACTAAATGATATACGAACCCAGAATTTCAACTAGATCCAGACACAACTCGTACGTAGTGCTCGTGTTCTCGAAATTATAAGACTGAGATCTTGATATAAAATGATCATTAATTTATGACAAGTAATTTTATTACTTAACCTTTCTTGACAAAAGTATTAGATACTAAATTAGTGAACATGCTGCCATCTGAAGAGGGTGATTATACATGCTCCATTATATTATATAATCATAAAAGCAGATCTTGTTTAAGATCTGTTCTTCTGAATTTAGAAGAGTTCGGATGAGGATGGATTATATATACCTGTTTAATCCAGTCTCAGACCTCTAAGAGAAAGATCTGGGGTTCAAACTTTTCTGTTCTCGGTTGGAGATGTAAAAAATCGCTGTCGTGTGAATCTGATCCGGAAACGTTGTGGTTATCCACAAACGACAGTCTGATATTTCTTGAAAAGATAAAAATAAACATGATAAAAACTCTACCCTATACCGCTGAAGTTAGTCGTTCATGTATCCAAGCGCTTCGGATACGGAGATGAAGTGGAGATGGCGTGGGAGCTGGGGCTAGCGAGGGTGCCCCAAGCTGCTCTTATTGTTACGGCATGTACACGGTTCAGCGCTTAACCTGGTAAACAACTTATGAGTAACAACACTAGTACTTTCTATTTCAAATTTGCCATATCTTTAACCGTTACAAGAGCCCCCGTAGCTCAGTTGGTTAGAGCATCGGTCTTATGAGCCGAAGGTCGTGGGTTCGAGCCCCCCCGGGAGCAAGAGTATTTGTGTTTTAATGTTTTGAAAAGTAGCATTCTTGAGTCCACGATGTTTGGAACCATCTTCCGTTACATCAAAAGCTATCGCTGGAAATCAAAAACCAACTACAAAAAAGTGCGTCTTTTCTGCAGCTGTGAAATTATTCAAAGGAAGCAAATAATATATTTTGGTTCTAAGGATGACTATGCTTTGATACTCCGTTCTAAATAGAGTATTAACTATATAAACTATTTCAAACTGTATGTGAAAATTGTTTACTTTTACAATTGAATTTTTCTAGGAAGGTATATTCACCCTGTTTCGGTTCAATATTCAGTTTGGGAACGTATTGAGATAGTTTACGATCATGAAACAACATCCAAATCGATTACAAGCTAGTATAGTAGCACCTAGCGTTACTGCAATTTTCCATGACCCCTTTGTATGGCAGAAAAAAAATGAAAGTATATATATCCACTTCGTAGAGGTCTGTAGTGACTGCAATTCTCGATGCAGTGTCCAGTGTTCACGATTAGCTGAAAAAACGTATGACGCTGCAGTCTGTAGTTATAAAATGAAAGAGTACGTGGCGATCCAAATGCATGCAGAGATACTGGTGATAGCGTTGTAGTGGTAAAGAGTAAGCGACAGCTATAACTTTATTGAAAATTTGAAATTTGTACATGGATTTCTTTAAACTATACAAACTCTAGATTTGTATAGACAAATTTGGAATCGAGATTAGTGTATACAGATTAGCTACGGTAAGTTGTATACAGATGCTAGGTGAGATCGTTCTGTTGTACGTGCTCTATCAGACCCGGTGGATCTCATGAAAGTCTCTGCAAGTGAAACGTAGTCCGGAAGACTGTCTACTATGGGTCTTTGAGAACCTCTCAGTGGGACTCTAATATGCTCAGAAGGTCGTCCGGGATGACTCCAACAGTTCCAGACGGCTGCCAGTCGTGCTGTACTGCAGCGGTTTCGTCTCCAACATAGTCGTCTCCTGTGTCCATGTATCTGCTTTTACAGTGACCACACCTGCGGTGTTCTTGCCAACAAAATATATTCTGAATATCCTCAAGTGTAACTTCCTGAGGATGGAGAAATGATTTTCATAATCAACTCTAAGAACTTGAATTCCAGCTTGCATTAACCAGCGGGGTGAAGCAGAGTATTTTTCAGATTCTATCATCTCTCGCAGACAGGTGCTGAAAGTAGACTATAGAGGATGACTGGTCTTATACTTTTTATATTGCAGTGCATGGACAAGTATGTTAACATAACTCAACTCAACACGATTCTTTATATCGCAAGCACCCAAGAGTGTATACCGCTCTTTATCTTCAAGGAGCATATTCTCATAGATATTTTTCATATGCATATGGTAGTGATCTTCGGTCTCATCTTTCATATAATACTCAATCATTTTTACGTATGTGTGCAGTCTTTCATTGGTCAGTCCTTTAACACATCCGAAGATCAGTGTCTCAAGTGGTTTAGCCTACAGTCCTCTAAGAGAAAGATCGTGGGTTCAATCTCTTGTGGGCACCGTTGGAGGTGCATGCTGCTGCAAACTGTTAATGAAGCTTCTGTTCCGAGTTCCGCTGTGGTGGACTAACATGGACAGTCTCATGGTCCTCGAAGACCTCAAGGCACAGGAAACATCATTTACCATTTATCATTTACATATCTCAACCCCTAGTGGACGTTCGTGACTCCACTCCAAGGCAGACATGATACACTTCTTCACTTCTTGACTGGACTTTGCAGAAATTGCAATGACATCTTGGTAGTGTAGATGTAGCAATGCTCCTCTTTTTCTATTCAGGAAATCTCAGAAAAACAGTCAGACTGAAGGAATTGGTCGAGCATAAAGAAAAATGACAAGTCCAAATCAAACCCCGTTCTGCACACAGTCACGGACAGCTCCAACATCTTGTAGCTGGCGGGGCTACTTTTTTGGTCCTCCCTTGCCTCCGAAGAAACATTTAAGCGGGTCAGCTGAGAAAAAATGAGGACACAAGTAGCGAAAACACTCAGGATGGAGAACAGAGCAATCACAAAGGAATTTCCGAGAATGATAAATGAAGTGAACTGTAGGACGGAGGAGGTTCGTGGTCCTTTCTATGTAATATCTATGATAACTGAACATCTGAAGGTATATGTCCTGAAGAATTAACCAATACGCATCATCACTGGTCTCCATATACATGAAGAGACTTGATATTGCAAGAAAAGAGCGGTCCAGCTTCACAAAATCGTCATCCAGTAGAAAATGTGATGGATTTTGTCTAGAAAGTAAGTGTAAGTAAACACAGAAGGTTTGAAATTGGAAAAGAAGATGTCTCTCATGGAAACTTAATACTCTTACTACTAGAAGCCAACAAGTCATCTAGAGAAGGAAGAGGGGACGCGTAACCTTGAGGTACATACAAGATATCTGTAGTGTAAGACTCTCACAGAAGAGAGTGCAGGTGGAGTAGGTGGACTGCAGATTGCAATGGATTCTTGCTCTGCTATGTGAGATTCAGGATCGATGTCAGTCATCAGTCTGAGAACGCTTGTCTCATCATCGAGATGAAATGCAAAAAATAATAAAGGCATCAACATGAATGCGATACAAAGCGAAGAAGCATATGGAAGCGAAGTACCGGTAGTGTTCCATGACAAAGCGAGGCAAGGACAAAAAAACGACAAAACAACCTCCAGCTCCATGTCAAAGATTGCCTTCTGCCATACTACGCCTGCATTAGCTCACTCGTCGATAGGACCCAGTGTGATAAAAGAAAGCAGCCTGCAGTTATGAGATCATCCCAGAAACAGATAATGTTAGAAGAAGTGGCATGTCGAGCAGTGTAAGTGAAAATTCTTGAAAACAGATGAATGATGAGGTCGGCAGCAGCCACGATCTGAGATCGTCTCGGAAACAGATAACATTAGAAGAAGCGGCAGGTCGAGTAGCGCAAGTGGAAATTTTTGAAAAGAGATGAATGATGAGGTCAGAAACAGCCACTACAATGACTGAATTTGACAACTAAAAACTTCCAAATTCACCGCTCTCGTCTAACACATGACATAACAAAGCGGTGACTTCACTGTCGACAAAAAGCAACAACTCCAGAGAGGGAGGTCTAGAAAAATCTCAAAATGGACCGCTCTCGTCTCCTGTTACAGCAGTGGTGGTCCTCATCGCAAACTAGAGATATGTCTAGTGTCATGACATGAATTCTTGATCCAGCAAGAAGAGTAACGATATCCATAGTTCCGCAAAGTTGAACCCAGCAGCACGTGAGAGAAACGAGGTGTTAGCAAACTAGCAAAGTGCCGAGGTGCCGAGACGAGAGCGGCAGAGAGAAGACGGCATGCCACACACCGCTGGCTGCCGTGTTTAGCTATGTTTTATGCAAAACATTTGAATGACGTTGTATATCTACAACCGCGGTTTCTCTACACCTCTAGCCATTCAAAATTTGTTCCGTTTTTGCGGCTATACATGTTTAGAAAAGAACGTGTGTACCAACCATCTGTAGTACTACAATCTTCCACCATAAACAACGTACAACGGTTTTTTATTCAAATCTTACACATACTAGGGATCTTCAGAATAACAAACCTAAGCTTTGCATAAAAGAAAATTAGAGTAACTTTTATCTATCAACTAATACGAGCCATATCTTCCGGAGTAAGATAACATATCTAGGATAGATTGAAGATAAGACGCTAAATGAACATTTCGACGTTGAACCTTGTAAGTTTAGACAGTTTCCAATAGAACTCCTAGTAAAAACATCCAAACTGACAAAGAAGAAAAAACAAAGTTCTAAAATTTAAAGTACTATATTTAAATTATCTAAATAAAAGATTTTATGTATATAGCAATGGTACACACTTGTTACGGAAAGGAGAAAAATCCATACGTGAAGTACCCTCATGAACTCTCATATTACCATAAAAACATTCCGTAGACCTAAATAATAATAATAAATCAATTGAAAACCTTTAATTTATAACCTAACCCTAAAAAAGAGTTAAGACATAAATCAAAGTGCATGCATATTCCCCTCTTCCTAACTTGGAAGAAGGTGAATATGCATGCCTGAAAATCCTGAAGGCTATGCATTAGTGGAGAGGGAGAGAAGAGATTTAAGCAAAAGTCACCATTCAGTGAGCAAGACAAGACGGTGCTTTTGAAGGTCACTCACTCATGGGATATGGCAGAAACATATGCAAGCAAGATCGACTTGGAGGAACTTTCGCCCGCTTGCTGTTATTCAGAAAGTGATCTAAATGTGAAGTGAAAATTCTGGACTAAATTGAAAAGAAACAACATATTGTGTCTAAATATGAAGTGATAGTTACTAGACCAAGAAATGAGAGAAGATCCGGATATAACCCATACAGGAAATGTTGACCAAAGTGCTCTCGAAACTACATATATGAGAGACTGATCCCAAACATTATCATATTATTTTTATCAACAAAAATATTAGGTAATAAATTAAATCTTTGCATATGTACCTCTTCTAATTATTAAAATATTATTATTTATTAAATTTATTGAGGGAGATAAATAATATGTAAAGAATGCAAAGAAGATGAACCGATCCACATTTATTTGATGAATTTAGATGTTTGTATGCAGCAAGTTTGAAACCTTTTTCTCCTCTGTGTCCAAGAATATATTTTTGACAACCTTTTATCTTGAACGGAGTGTATATACATGCAACATGAACTTATGGGGAACTGTTGTTGTCAGAAAATACATAAGTGTTAAGTAGAAATTTTATAAAAAAAAAAAAAAAAAAAGAGTAAAATATCTCTAAAGGCTGAATGTTAGATGGACATGAGATGTGAGAAGATCTCGACTTAACCCATAAAGGGAAACGTACTACGCTTCCGGGAGGATAATTGTGAGAGGCTACAGGCAAATCCAGGAGATTAATTTATAATCTAACCTTCTCCAACAAGAAGGTGAGGTAACATATTAAATCCTTGCATATTTCCCTCCTCCATCTTTAACGGTTATAGTTATATGTTCTCTGAAAACGGACCTGCGAAAAGAGTTGCTTGGGATCAGTCCTTGCCCTTTCATTGTATTGGTGTGACATCGTTTCATCGCACATCGTTTCTTCTGACCAGGTTTTTGGACTCGCGCATGTTACGGTGAGGGTTGGGAGTAAACTTGTTCCTAGGACCGCACCAATTTTTGTTTCCCGAGCCGGGTTAGTTGTGAGCCGTACTAAATCTTGGATTTTCCGAGTCCGGTTGCTGAAGGGCACATTTGTGTTTCAGCTTGCTGTTTTTCTTGCATCACACGAGTGACACCGAACACCTCAACTTCTTGAGGAACCCCGTGAGACTAGTATGTACCATCTTAGCAATCGACAGTTCCCTTGCTGCCATCTGACGCTCTGCTCAGAGGTCCCCGCGTAAAAGACAATATGTGTTAGTCGATTCGACAAATCGCTTGCCGAAAAGCCTGAGGCAGTCCCGGCTCGAATGTTTCAACTTTTGTTAAGTTCTGGTTAAGAATTTACGATTTCGCCTTGCCTCGGAAACTGTTGTTTATTCTCAAAAACAGAAACAACACTCTTTAAAGAAATGATGTGATAAGGAATAAACGTCGTAGACGAAGTAAGGTAAGCATGATCATGTCCGTTAAGAGAGTAGGTCCACTACCTGATCAGAATTCGGTTCATCTTAATTTACGATTTAGTTTCTATCTTTCTTGCTTCTCAATGTTAATAGAGCATTATGTTTAATCAATATGGTGTACTTGCATATAAAAGGACTGTTGAACCTTTGTTCTCTGAACTTGTGGATCCTGACAGAGATGCATGATGGACCGTACAGATCAAAATGTAACTTCAAGACTCTTGCTAGGTTTAAAACGAGGTAGTTAAAAACAAGAAAATGAGTAACGTGAATGTACGACGGTGTACATTGCAGTCGTGGGAACTCATTTATACCCAACCTCTGCGGGCGGCAACGAGATACGCTTGATTTCTTGCATCTTTCAGGCGAAACCACGAGTTCCTGTGACCAGCCTCTTTTGCCGCGGGTCTGGGTCTGGAAATGAATCAAGTTTGTGCTTAGCTTTCCTTTGCATTCCCTTCAGTTTATCCTTCAAGCCAACAACTGAATCTATTGGGAATGCCAAGCGAGAACCGTCATCAGTCTTACCGGTGAAGTTAATTTGTTCTCAGATGTGTATCTCAAGAATATGTTTATCTCCCGTTATTGGTAGGTTAGGTTCTCGATCTGAGGAGCTACAGGAGGCTTACCCAGCTCGTCTGGATGTACGCGGCACACAAGGATCACGGACAAGCTTAAGACGAACGTAGGCTTAATCAGTGGATGGACTCCGACTCCTGAACGTGATTGCTGGAAGGACACAATTCAAGAACTTGGATGACCTTGCAACCGAAAGGATGTCAGTGATCATCTCCAAAAACATTAGTCGCAGTAACAATACAGCACCTGTGGAACATTACCCTTTTCTCATGAACTTGAGTGGAAATTTAGTACTCGCCTGGTTAAACTGTCGTACGTTACAGCACGAACAGAGGCTGCCAGAGAGACCGTTTCCGCACTCGGAAGGTTCACCCGTTCTAGCAATATTGAAGAAGTCAAGGTCCGAAATCCTCCCTAGGGATGTCTAGTCCCTGCATTTCCTCCATTTGTTTGGTGTCTCCGTGTCAGTTCTCGCTACAGACTTCACTCGTCGTAACTACGAGACGCTATGTATAGTCTTGATTACACGACTACAAGGTCATCGGAAAGCAAACTTCGACGATATGGCACGCCAGCGATCCAGTTTCTTGGTATTGCGCTGAAGCTACAGTCGACCTTCTGTTCTCAAGATGTCCTCAGATAAACAGTCCATTCCCAGTAGGTGTCGAATGGAGACCAGAGTTTAATGGTGATCGGAATTTTAAACCTATACCTCCAGCGAACTGCAAACCAACTCGACTCTGTCAGAGAAAGTACGGAGACTTCGGCTCAAAATCACGAAGAAAAGCCTCCTAAAGAGTGAATGCGACCTTCGCCACGCAAGGCCAAAAGACCCAAACACTGACAAGGGGCCACAGACTTACACCAGCCGGATGAAAAGAACGGCACCTTAAAGTTGTAACAAAAGAACGAGATAGGAGGTTCGGTTTACTGACCGGATGATTCGCAGATGGTAGTTACATGAATGTTTACAGGGAAACCCAGGCGAAAAGATGGCAGATTCGGTGGACACCCACCAGCGACGATGGTGGGGAAGACAAGTAATGGCAGAAAGTGAGGATTCTCATCCACCGAGTAGAAAGTTTGCTTTTTATTCGTTAAATACTACTCTATCAAACTAGGTCCTCTACGCACCGGCTCCCCTCCTCTGCGTGCCCAGCTGCAGATGTCCACCACTTGGACAAACTCGTGTTCTCCCGAACTCTGCCCTAAGAAGAAATAATGTACACAGCGAGTTCTTGATACGTCTCGGGATTCGCTGCCGGAAATAGGGTCTCAGCCTCGCCTCTTACTGAGACGCCAAGAGTTAGGTTCATGATAGCGGTCGTATAAAGGCTCTATCCGCTCTTGTCGCTTCCGCTTGCTGAGTTGGGTAGGATCAGCGACCTTGAAAAATCTAGGGGCTAGCTCCACTAACCACTTAGGGTCGACCAAGGTCACTTCACGCATGTACTCCTTAGTCGTCATAACCAGCTCATGGTAGATAACCCAATCAGGCTGCCTTTGGAATAGGGCACTGCTGGGATGTATATACACTGGCTGATTCTCCACAAGGGTGCGATAGCCCTCTTGCGGATCCTTTCGAGCTGCATGGAAAAAGAACCCCGCACAGATAGCTTTCCGAATTCGCGTAAAATTCTTCCCCGCGCTCACAACATCAAGCTTATATCTGCAAAGAATGACGCAAAACTCTCAGAAAGCTGAAATTACTCCGAAAACAACGATATCTTGTACTCGGTAAGCTGCGGCAAAAGCTTGACTTTGCTTTCCAGCTCATCCACAAAACTCTTCCCATCTCACATCAAATAACCAACACCGACCGACCTCCCACAAACCTACCATATCCCTGTTACGCAAACAAGCTAAAACCCATTACAAATCCAGTATGGCTACAATCACCACAGACAAGGCAGCTGAGGGTCTCGGCTTTGTAATGGAGTGTCTCAGAGAGAAGATTAAGTCAATCATCAACGTCCTGAGAGGACTCGTGCAACACGCTTGATATATGTTTCTCAACACAAGGATACCTTCTGTAGTGTTTCCTTCATGCATCTGAGTAACTCGCAAGCGGCATAAGAGAGAACTTTCAGTATTCTGAGGTTGGCTGGGGTTTTAAGAATGCTGGTAATAATCAAGAATGCTTAAAGCTTGCAGTAGGACAGAATGTACACAACTGCTGCTGGTGCAGGAGAGCCTTTTACTTCGAACTTAGCAGGCCACTTTGTATTTAACCCAATGAAACACATCAAACTTCAATTCCCGCATTTTCCTCGCGAATCTGAAACTCCTCTTCCGAGATTCACAGACATCAAACATATTACCCTCAAGAGAAGATAAAACATGATCAAGAGCCAAGTCGGACACACATATGACACATGATACCCCTCACAGGATTGGCTTGTCGGAAGACCAACATGACTTATTTGAGTTCTCGACCACTAACAGAGGAATCAAACATTGATCACCAGACACTATCAGTTTTTCTTTGCCTCAGAGAGAAGATTGTAGGTAATCTCAGTCCTCAAAGGACTCATATGACACGCACATGATACAAGTTCTCATCATAGGCGACGTAGAAATCTCCAGAAGTAGGATATCAACTTATATTCTAAATACCTCCTACGAACAACGTGACGTATCCACATGCAGTCGTTAGGGACCGACATCCAGAACTTTAAAGATCACAACAAATTTGAACAGAACCAGAGACAGTACCTGTCCATGACGGAAAGAAGCTGCTTCCTCACATCCTGCGCCCTTCGCAGCGACCGTGATTGGACAAAGTTTTCGAAACACCAAGGTCCAGAAAAGTTTTTAGCCTTCCACGCCTCATACACGGCCAACAGCGTCAGATGATCTCCCTCAGGTTGGAAGAACTTAGCCCTTTTTTGATCAGCCTGAGCCTGCTTTTCCCTGGGCCTGTAGAATATGTTCTGAGCTTGCAACATGGAAATAATCGTCAAGATCTCGTCACTGCAACCAAGATCCACACTTGCAAGAAGCATCTTGGATTGTGGAGGTTCCAAAGGGAATTCTGCCATTTTCCGCCCCAGTTTGGTCAAGAGACCTTCCTCATCTAGCGCACCAAGGCTAAAGAGCTGCTCCATAGCTGAAATGAGAGCTTGCGGAGGGGGAGGATCCATGAAGTCAAATGAGAGGAGATCATTGATTCCCATGGCCTTCATATTCAAGGTCGTGGAACCCAGATTGATCCTCTGGATTTCTGGAATGGTGGTGGGTAACATTTCATTCCTGTAAGCACTCTCTGTATAGAGTGTGTAGCATTTCCCGGGACCTGTTCTACCAGCTCGTCCTGCTCGCTGCCTGGCTGAAGCTTGTGAAATAGGCGTGATGACGAGAGAATCAAGTCCCAGCTTGGGGTTGTAAACGTTCTGCTTGGCAAATCCAGGATCAACGACATAATAGATCCCATCAATAGTGAGAGAAGCCTCGGCAATATTGGTTGCTACTACCACTTTCCGCGTTCCAGGAGGTGGGGGTTCAAAAATTCGAGTTTGCATTTCACTTGGTAAGGCACTATACACAGGTAAAATGAACAGCTCTGGAACCAGCCCCTTCATTCTCTCGTACAGAATCTGACATGCAGTATCAATCTCCTCTTGTCCAGTCAGAAACAGCAGAACGTCACCTTCCGGCTCTGTCAAGTGAATCTGCATCACAGTGATAAGAGCCGCATCCAAGTAGTCCGTTTCTGGTTGCTTGGTGTACAAAATCTCGACCGGGAAAGTTCGACCAGGAATGGTAAAGATGGGGCAGTTGAAAAAGTATCCCGAGAACTTCTCTGCGTCAAGGGTAGCTGAAGTCACAATCAATCTTAGATCGGGCCTCTTCTTTACCAATCCTTTGAGGAGACCAAAGAGACATCTGTGTGAATGGTCCTTTCGTGTGCTTCATCGAGCATGATGACAGAATAAGCATTGAGCCCTTCATCTATCAAGATTTCACGGAGCAGCATACCATCCGTCATGTACTTGATCACGGTTTCCGGACCCGTGCCGTCCTCAAAACGGATAGCGTATCCTACTTCTTCCCCAAGTCTACAACCGAACTCCTCAGCCACTCTCTTTGCAACCGACATAGCTGCCACTCTTCGGGGTTGAGTACATCCAATTTTACCCTTAGTCGAATACCCAGCTTCCGCAAGATACTGAGTCATTTGGGTCGTCTTTCCGGAACCAGTTTCTCCAATCACAACCAGCACTTGATTCTCGTTGACTGCCGTTACGAGTTCATTCTTGAGCTTATAAATTGGTAAGCTCTGCCTCTGCTCCTGGATTGAAAGCTTCGATCTCTGCCCGAATGTAGGAGCTTTCCCAAAAGCATCCCTCTTCCACTCTGGCATGTCATACGCCGAAAGACCGACACCTCGCAACTCCTGAGCCAAATGCCTCTCTCCGGTTTCCGGCATAGGATCTTCCCAAGGTCGATTCAGATCCTTGGGAATCGAGTCCAACATGGTTCTCTGCTGTTGCTCCCGCAGTTCTCTTCTCTCCTTGGCTAAAGCAGATTGTGTCATTGCAGCTCTTTGCAAGGACCCGTCGGGATTTTTTACAATCTTGACAGGCGAAACATCGATGGAGTACCTAGTCTGCCCCCTTAAGAATGCAGGCTCATCCTCGTTTAGCTCTATTTCTAGCTCCTATTCAGCTCCCTCCTCTTGATACAGCATACCTCCACTCTCTTCATCATACATGGGGTAATCTCTGACGTCTAAAACCCCTGACGCAATAAGCTGTTTAGCCTCCCACCGTTCGGGACTACTCATTCTCTTCGAGGGCCTTCGAGAGGGATTATTCTCGTCTTCCTCCACTATAGTAATACCTGAAAGCCCTTTCCTGGTGGTGGTGCCTTGATTGGAACTCGACGGGTCTGCTCTATGATTTTCATCTTCAGGTGCAGTTGGTCTATTCATAGGAAGAAGATCTTGTCCTGTTTTCTGATCAACATCGCGCATTGAGAGACTCATTTTCTGCCCAAAAAGGGAAATAACCTTTACCCAAACCTCTTGGTCTCTTTCAACGGCATCCTTGGCGTTGATAACTCTCCGAGACGCAATTTGAGAAACATGGACCAGGCCTTCCTTTCGGTCTCTAAGACCCAAAATCTGCACAAAAGAACCGAAGTCCATAATCCTGGATACTCGTCCCCTGTAAATTTCAAAAAGTTCTGGTTCCTCTGATGGAGGGGCCGAAGCACCCAAAGCTCTTGAGTCCCCTCGTCCGCCATCTTCATCCCTGATTTCTTTTCTTCTTCCCGCTCCTCTATCTTCATCTCCATCGTTCAACCTACCCCTATCCTCAAACCGATCTTTCTCTCTCCCTCGTTCGCCATCCCTCCTCGGTCTTCCACTGCCCCGTTCATCATCATCGTACGTTCCGTTACCTTACCCTTTACACTATCATATATATCGTCCTCCCTGTCTCTTCCCCTTTCCTCGTATTTCCCATCCTCTCTTCCCCTGTATTCGTATCGATCACTGTCCCTGTACTTCCCATTCATGGTCTCCTCCCCGTCTTCACGATCACGCCTTCTTTCCCTGTGTCCTCTATCACGTTCACGCGTCGCCCTCGAACTACCTCTGCCTCTATCCCTATCTGCATCACCTTCTTCCAGCCGCTCTCCTCTATCCCTCTCTTTTCTTCCCCTACGCTGAGTATCCTCCTCCCCATCGTCGTATCTCGACCTATCGTCCTTCCTCCTGTCCCTTCCTCTCTCCCGCTTTACATCCGACTCCTTCACCTTCCCGGTGCCATTCATGTGAAGCTCTATCTCCAGCTCCTTAATACGTTCCTTATTATCGGGCACTGCCAGACCTGGAAATGCCGTTTTCTTCTCATCCGCATCTCCAGATCCCTTGGCTTTATCTTTCTCACCTTTGCTCTTCGGGGGCAGAATCGCATGAATGATAGTAAGCAGGGTTTTGACAAAATACGCCGGCATTTCTGCGTCATTTTCTTTCAATGTTTTCTTTCAACATCGAAGCAAAAGACTCGACAGTATCACTCTGTTGCGCTAACTCAATAATAAACTCAGCAAGAGTCTTGTCCGCGCAACCTACGTGCGATTCTAACTCCGTACATACCTTCGACACCAGAGACAAGTACTCTAACTTCTTTACGCCATCCATGGCGCCAATCTAAAATCCTATGCGCTTCAAGTCCTTGAAGTGACAACCCCCAAAACACAAACCTTTGCTCTTGGGGGCAGAATCGCATGAATGATAGTAAGCAGGGTTTTGACAAAATACTCCGGCATTTCTGCGCCATTTTCTTTCAACATCGAAGCAAAAGACTCGACAGTATCACTCTGTTGCGCTAACTCAATAATAAACTCAATAATAAACTCAACAAGAGTCTTGTCCGCGCAACCTAAGTGCGATTCTAACTCCGTACATACCTTCGACACCAGAGACAAGTACTCTAACTTCTTTAAGCCATCCATGGCGCCAATCTAAAATCCTATGCGCTTCAAGTCCTTAAAACCTTGAAGTGACAACTCCCAAAACACTCCTGCGACCACTGCGACCACTCAATCAACAGACGGTTCATTCCCCTCGCGCGCCACTCCATGTCCCCAGCATTCGGCGTGCGTGCTTGCCTGCCCCAGCAGCGTCCGCTCACTGAGCAACCCACTTATCAGAACAATGTCCAATCTCGCTAGCGCCTCTGCACGAGGTACACTCCTGCTCCAGTTTTACCGTTCTCGATGTGCTTCCATCCTACTCCACATCGTGAAAAGTTGAAAAACATGGAGAATGTCAAGAATAAAAGATCCTATACAAGTAAAAGCTGGAAAAGGATATACTTTATAGAACCGTCTGCAAGTCACCAGCGCATGAACACAAAGAGCAGCACTGCAGCACAAAAAGCGGGCAGAACGACAGGACATCGAGTACACATACCTAACGAGATAAACGCTACGAACTTCACGCCTCAACGCGCTTACCCACGAATTAAGAGTATGTCGCAGGTGGATTACCTCTGCGAGCACCGATAATGCTTGCTTTAGGTTTCTCCGCTTCCGTGTCTTCCTAAACCCTACAACTCTCTCCTCTTACTCGTCACCTTGTCTTCTTCTAAGTTCTCATACGCGTTAGTCGCTCTCCCTCCCACTCCCAACACTCTGTTCACAAGACTGTTCAGACTGAACAATTCCAAGTTCTCTTGCGAGACAAGCCTCCGCAAGCACAAAAGATCAAAGTTCGCGTTGGCTTTCCCATAACGCCTTCTCTCGTGTCCTCCCTTTCCCGCCTCTGTTTCTCCTAGGCACAAAGACACGGCGGTGGTTCGAGTGTCGCGAATGTTTTTGCGGCGGCCAAGCCCGCCCTTAGGCTCGTCCCAGGGATAGTATAGAGAGAAAAAACTGCCGACGAAGGTTAGAACTCTTCAGTGTGGGGCCAATGTTTCCCAGGCCTCGCACCAATTCTGGCACGGGACTTTGTCCTCCTCATTAGTAGTCGGAGTCGACTTCGGCTTGGCTCAGAGTCAGATGACAACAAACAGCTCCAAGAGGAAAAAGAAAACTATCAGATGACAACCTTCGTATGCGAGAGGCGTCTGAAACCCTTCCCATAAAGCATTCCTTTCACTCTTGTAATAGATTTGATGTGTTTTTTCCTTAAAACGAATGTGCATCTCCGGAGGTACCGGTAAGAATTTACAGATTCTCGTTATCGATCGCTCCCCGTAAGTCTCCTCTTTTCACGCTTGCTCGAAACTTTTCAGTCGGACGTTTATGCAGAGTTTACACACTACAAACATAATCCCGTTTTCTCCTTTACGGGATGACGCTTATAACCTCACTCTCGTTTTGAGTGTTCCTTTGTGTGTTGGAGGCTCGTCTCTTGGAGACTGCCCATATTCTAACATTTAAGACTCCCTCGAGCTCATTATTGTCCTCATCAGAAAGCAGCTGATCTTTTCCTTTATATTGTCATTAGCCATCGGTTCACTTTCGGTGGAGAGTCGGTGACGTTTGCCTGCTTTTGAGCTTATGAGAATCGGATCGGGAAATAGCAATAGAAGATCTGCCTGAGCGTGGACCTTATTCCTAAAACCAATTCAACTAGAACACATGACCTGGGGCCTTGGAAAGATCGGATGGTTAGTGCATTTAAGTTCTGAAGAGAAGTGAACCCATCATCATCAGAAAAACACAAGTAAAAGTATTTTCTCTCATGAAGTATCACCAGTGTGGACAACGCTCACACACATGCCCGTTGAGACGAACAGTTTAATTCTCACGAAAACCGTATCGTCGTAATTGATCGATGATATAACAATTCATTCCTTCAGGCTACTAGGAGAGTTTCAATGCATCTCCCGCCCAAAGGGAGATGGGCGGGAGATGTATTGCGGTAATAAGGCCGTGAATCTGAAACAATTATTTTCCTCGTTCAGTTCGTACCCCTTACCAAAACCCATCGAACGTTCATGGTTGACTTTCGACGACTTCAGGCGAAGTCTGAAGCCTATTCATCGAAGAACCTATTCATGACTACCCGTTCGAAATACAACAGCATCCGTATTAATACCATGACGAGTCATCGAAGAGGCAAAGGAGACTGCCTTAGCGACGTCCACTGCTTTCCCACAGTAAGCTTTAACTGCCAGAACTGCACGAGCGCTAGCCGAGGCATGTATCGAGGGCTGGTTGAGAGTTGCAAGACTTTGTGGTACTAGTTTGGGATGTGTCGACTGCTAGTGAGGTGAAGCACTACTGCGGGTGGGCGGGATAAACAAGAAGCGAACACCAACCGGAAACAGTTTAACATCGAAGGCACAGAGTACCGGGGAAAAGCTTCAGACTGAAAGTGGAAAGAAGACCGATGCCTGGCTCAGTACCTCGTTTCTTCAGTACGTTCGCTCCGTCAGCTTAGGTTATGTGTCGCGTTTTAGGATTCTCACGCAGTGGAGTTTCGAAGTTTCCTGTAAGCATTCTTGTCCTCGTCTAGCAGTTGATCTGCTATCTGCCCGACCGTGGAATATGACCAGCCATGGTGGGTGACATTCATCTGTAGGAAGGCATGCCTGCAGAACTTCATGGAATTGACTTTCGGTTTGGTAACGTGGTGTCGAAATTTCTGCTGTTGGGAGAAAGTCTGGATGATTGGCTTATCAACCTCAGAAAGAAAAAGCCTTGATCGGGGAGAGACCTCTGTGAGTAGATCGAGCTTGAATTTGAACCAGCGGTGCAGCTTCTTTTCTCTGCAAGAAGCAAAGTTGTGGATACGGGCATGACATCTTTCGTTCGAAAGTGGATCTAGACCTGTAGAAGAAGCTAAGAATCTGTATCGACTTCCTCAGTGAACAAGTTTGCCGAGTCCCGATAGCACAACGTATCACTCTGGACAATGAGAAAGGACACGCAAAAAGAAGCTGTCAGTGAGATGAGATTCAGAAGATTACTGAAGAACCCAGTTCGAGTGCCGACGACCCCCGATAGAAGTAATCGCGAGGGGAAGTTCGTCGTGTTGAAACTTTTGAAACCAAGGCGCATGAACTCGTGAAGAGTCAACATACTCTGGAAATTACAGCCACATTGATCGTCTGCCATTTGCAGGAGCAGTATTCCGTCTTTCAAAAGTGAACCGCAAGACTTTCTAGGCGTTGGTACATTGATGCTAGCAATGGTTTGTTTGGGATGGAGCTTACATGAATCCTAAGAATGTTTCTGAGCTCCTAAGAGCTCAAGGTTTTCCTCCCCTGCGAACAGTCCTGAAATTAAAGAGCTTTCCTTACATGCATGCAGTAACCGTATTGGAGCGTATTCGCACTGCCTCTCTTCATCCATCTAAAAGTGGGGGAGGGTTAGGAAGTGTTCAGCATACCTCTTCTGTTCAGAAAGAAGGAGAAAATGGGACGAGAATTTTCATATTCCGAATCTGACTGCGGTTCTACCCTGCCACGTTTCGTTTACAGGTGATTCTAACTTCTCTCTGGAACCTTTTCTCACAAAATGCACTTTCTGTACAGGTTCCTCTCGAGAACTCACGACTTCTAGCGAAAGTCCCGTGCTGGGTGTGTGCAAATATCAGCTACTGTAGCGAAAATTTCGTTCAACAGAGCTTTCGGGTGGAAGGGAAAACAGAGCATCCCTTTCTCGCTTGCCGAAATCGCGAAGTGCTCTCCTTTTTCTTTTTTGGAGTATGAAGAAGTGAAAGTCGAAAGATAAACTGCAATATAAATGGACTCTAATAAGGCGTCTCGAAGCCTCAGTTTCGAGAAAAGAATAAATCTCTAATGACTTACGGACAGAGCTTACAGGTTGTGACGTTCACGTTTGTATAAGATACAGGGTTGCATAAAACTTGCCGGTATATACAGGGGAACGTAACCGGAATAATTGCAGTTCTTTCAAACCTTTCTGTCTAGTAATAGGGCCATTCAAACCTCTCCCGTAAATTACAGGAGTAAAATGAATAGAAACAAGTCAGACATGTCAGAATCGTGTCAGTGATGGCAGAACACCTGTAAACGTAGGATTGACATATTTTCAACAGTTTTCAGGAAATCAGTGTTACGGGAATGCAAACATCACGTGACTACGTACCACCTACAGAGGTAAAAGTTACAGCAAAAACATGTAAAGAATTTTACGAGAGTTACGGGAATTCCTTACCGACGAGGTTTGAATTTATTATATAATAGGGCACTCTAACTTTTTCCCATAACTGAATTTACAGGGTTTAGACGAAGAGACGTAAATGTGACCTATCAGAAATGGTCAGGGATCACAAAACGATAGTACTAATTCGATTCGATAAGTATCACTTCTGGAAGTGGTACGTAATATTTACAGTCGAAACCTGTAAAAACCTTTACGGGAGTTACGAGTTACGTCAGTTTCGTAAAATCCAGGTTTGAGTTGCTCTAATATGCATCCAAAGTGCACTTCTAGCTGAAGAAAAGACGAAGAAAACCGTGAAAAACGTTTGTAAAATACAGAGTTGGGGTTCGATATGTCAAGATGGTTTAATTTCTTTATTAATTGTATCTCTGATTCAAAATGAGTACTGTATATATATATTGATTTCTACAATAAAAATATAAATGTATAGATAAATAACATGCACTGTATTTAATATTTCTAAGGATAATTATTTTCAGTATCGACTGAAAAGATTAGATGGAATTTACGAGACAGGCTGATGCTGACAACTATTGAGTACTTGTACAAAAAACCTGTAGTAAAAAGCAATGAGATGTTCTAAAGATCACTATATATATCATCTTCTCAAGGAAAGATATTATAATTTATAATTTAATTTATGATTTAACCTTTCCGTTGAGAAAGATTAGGAGATTAGGTTATAGATTAAATCTTTGTATATTTTCCTACAATATAAAAAGTAAATAAACATGCTCGATCAACTTTCCAGCTGAGGGTGAAATATACAAGGAAATATACATTCAGATATGTAACTCGTATTAGAATAGTGAAAGATGCTTTTAAACCCTTGCATATATACCTACAATATAGAATATAAGAGGTGAATAGTGAAAGATACGCTTAAACCCTTGCATATATACGTACAATATAGGAGGTGAATTATACAAGGAAGTGCACATTCAGATATATCTATATATGTAACTCATATTACAATAGTGAAAGATCCGCTTATGGTATGGTATTTATTCACGAGGTTTTTGGGCCCAACTGGGTCATACACCAGTTGACTATAAGGTGTATGATCCAATTGATTATATGCAAGTTCCCGAATGGACGTTTACATTTGAGTTTACCTTCCCAGCGTTGGAATCGAACTCAAAACTTTCCGTTTAGAGACTTGGAATGTTACCACCAGACTAGCTTTTGTTGTGAGTGGGATGGAGATTTGTGACATATTTGACACTGGATATCTAAGTCTTTATAGCATCAAATAGGCTCCATGGAACAGTTTCTCGAAGATCATTATCATATTATTCATATCATTATCATCACATTGTTCTAAATATCAAAATTGCTGTATATTAATTTCTCAAACTTTTCCTGAGAGTGGTAAGAAAACAAAGATGGGTGGCAGACATCGATCGAACCACTATACCGTTCAATGTCTCCATTTGAAATTATCAAGAAAAATGAGGGCCCATGCGCACCGGGCTTTTTGGCTGAAATCCCAGCGAGAAGCCTGTAAGTACGAGGCAAAAAAGTGTACTGACGAGAAGTCGGGCTTGTCCACGCAAAAAGCTGAGAGTCGATTAGTGTCTGCGCACCGGGCCAGCTTATTGAGAGATATTTCGACTCATAAGTGAACTCTGAGAAATTTAGGGTGCACGCTAAATGAGCTCACTGTCCATCTAGATCTCTCCTCTCCACATGGTACACGCTGGGAGTTGATGTCAGTGAAAAAGCCACGAGAGAGCATTTTTCCGAAAGCCTTTAGAACTGGACGAATAAGCCAGAATATACCTTACCAGCTTGTTGTGATAAGCCCAAAAGACTTGGTGCGCATGTCGGCCATATTACAGACCCTGTTATTTCCAATAAACTGGAGGGCAAGATTTATATATATTATAAAGTTTTATAACAATACATGAGAGACCTATAAGGTAAACTATAAGTAGTAATGTGAAGATGACAAGGATGAGGAAAAGAGGGATGGAAGAAAAATTCATGTATTCTTAGATGCATGTGATTTAAAATAATAGATATTGATTTAAAATTTACACGTGTATTCACGATGAGGATGCAAACGGATTTAGACCTTGTTTCAAAGAGATGTCAGCTTTCCTCTGCACTTGATTGAACTTCTTTCAATCTAGATGTTTAGTTTAACAAAAATATATATAGGTTGATATCATAACTTCCTGTAAAATATCTGAAACTGTTTGCAATTTTAAGCCACGTGGAAACCCAAGAACAAAACCCACTCCATAAACTTTGAACACGTTGCTTTCATCCAAAAGTTAAGGAAAAGGAATATTCTTTTTGTTTTCACATTTAATTTTTATCAGTAAAGGAGAAGCTACTCGACTGGAACACGTCTCTTATTACAACCTAGACTCTGACAAAAAAAACTTAAATGAGAAAAGCAAGTGGAAAGAAAAGAATTCTTCAGTCAAATAGCTCTTGAAATACTCGCGAGCTCATGGGTTAATCTCGTAACTCACCCAAAACCCCAAGTTTGAAACTGTCAGTTTTATTTCCACGGGCTGCAGTTTCAAACTACGGCAGTTCTTACAACTATCCCCGCAAGTACCCTTAAACCACAAGCGGGAGTATAAATACTTACACTAGCATACATTAAGGTACTCCGTTCATCCAGACACTCCTTCAGTCATACCATCTGTGTACGACACAATATTGGCCCTAAACTTCTATCCTTTTATGTTTGCTACAGAGGGAATAGGTAATAAGCATGCTAGATCGAATTTGAGTACTTTTGCCCCCCTTTTGTTACCGGGAACAGAGTAATGTTACATAGAAATTCTAGACTGATTTATGAGAAAAAAATATCTGAAAATGTTAAATGATACCTGGATTTACAGTCACGAGAAAGTCAAAGATAACCCATTAGGCAATGCAAACAAGTGCGTACGATAAGAAACCATGCTTAACTAAAGGAAGGAGGGAAAGGTAAGAGAGAATAAGCAAATGAACTCTTCGAGAGACTCACAGCCTTAGAGCTTGTCTCTGACTAAGTACCTCCTTCTTGTGGTTTCCAACGTATTTTCTGTCAATTGGAAAACTTAACTCTATTGCGAAATAGTGGTCGTGCTTTAAGGAAGAGCAGATACCTTTGTTTACGCAACATCTATTCTACAGAAGATAAACAAAGAAGAGACATTTCATTCACAATGCTTCATTTCATATAGCAATTTGCTTTATCGTGAGTACCATAGACGAGTCCAGAGATTATACACATTGCATTTAATACATTGCTAATGACAAATTGCATTTTCTTTCATGTCATGACACGATTAACTTTTTCTAATAATGAATCTCATTCTCGTAATTCTTCAAGTGCTTTCAGTCGGTTCCTTGTATATATTTCCAAGTTATAACTAACTAGCTTTTTGATATTTCATATGCAGTTATCAAACTGGAAATAATTATTTTCAACTGGAGAAATATATTATATATTGTACATAAAACCTAAAAGCATGCAATAGTAAGTGTGGTACATTTTTACCAGATGATGAACTTTAAAGATTCAAACAAATTTTGGTTTGAGTGTGAACATGTTCAAGTACATTTGCAATCTAGTAGAGTTTGACATGATGTCATCTACTCCTCTTTGTTTTCAGTGTATTCTTAATAGAGTTTACCGTTGGACGAAATATGACCATCGCATTGAGACGGTTTGCTACTGGAGATCAAATGCTAAGCATTAGAGAAATTTTGAGCAAGAAAACGGTTTCAAAAAGTTCTAACAAATTCATTTAAGCTCTCAACAAGTTTACTAAGCATCAATTACGGTGCATCAAGTGGCCTGATGCACATAGATGGAAGAGGTGAAGAAAGCTTCAGAACTGTACACGGATTTCCAAATTGTTGTGGTACTATAGATGTCATGCATTTTTTGATAAATTACCACCTGGAGAAATTCTACTGCTTATTATGATTACAAACGTAAGACTAAATCTCGATATAAGAAATTGTAGACCCCACTGAAAAGAATACGTCCAGCCTCAGTACTCATGATGACTTCCACAAAGCTAGACGTTATAGCATGCATCTTCCGTATTATGTAGAAAATATGCAATATTATTTTATGCGTTCACATTTCTATGATATTTATTTTCCTAATTTTGTAAGTGGAACATTTATAAGTGGAATTTTGGTTCCGCTTGCAGTGGAATTGTGAGGCTTTATGTTACTCTCTTTTTCCTAATTGTAAACTAATACGACCAAATACACGTACGATAGCAAAATACCCAAAACTAATAAGATCAAATACACGTACGATAGAAAAATACCCATAGTTATAAGTCGAATTCTGCAATCGACTTATAACTATGCACAACAACAAATATGATCGATGTTTGTTATGCAACGACAAAATCCGAGAAGAATTTCTTCCCAACAGGCCGTCTAAAATCTTACCCGGCGGAACACACAAAGACCCCCGGTACTGTCCGAGCGCTGCTCCGTCTCGCCCGCCAGTACCCCCCAAGGGACTCGAGGGACAGGGGACTCTGGGGGGAAGTTGCAATTGGGAAGCAGCGAACTCCCAGCAGTAACTGTTTTACGTGGCTGGACTCTTCCGTTTACTTTTAGGCCCCACGGCGGAAAAGGAGCGGGACCCTCAGGCACCCATGAGGGTGCGAATAATATATTGGCGTCATCAGAGGGAGACGTTCATGAATCCTGATCTCCCCGACAGCCCGAACAGCGATCGACGGCGTCCCCAGTAGCACTCTCGCCAGGCACTGAGTAGACGGATCTGAGACTGGCACCTGCATTGGCTTTGAGGTATGGAAAGCGGGGGGATTCTCTAGTGAGTATGGAACAGGGACAGGCTTGGGACAGTTACAGTAAAACTCACTAAAGTGGGCCCAAGAATCGTGTGGTCAGCGGATCAAATAGTACAGGAATGGTGAAAAGCAAAGAAAACAGAACAAGCACGCATGGCAGTGGTCAAGAAAAAGTTGGTCACATGGGCCGCCACAGAGAATAGTTGAAACCGTGCTTCCGAAAAGAAGAACCATGCGCATAACTAGCCCTGTAAAGCTATCAGATATTCATAACACAACGCTTTTTCTGTACAGGATTGGTTTGGGGATCAGCGGGCCCGAAACGTGCAAAGTCTTTCGACTGGTGTGATATAAACATGATAAACGGTCGCATGTCTCCGATCCATGCGCTTGAGAGACTACGGTGATAGTCGAGCGACGATTTCTACAGTCTACATCATCAGAACCATTCAACTGTGGATGGCCATACGTTAACGTTTCGGTGAGACTGGACCTCGTCCTGGCGTCAGTACTCTCGTGACTGAAGCTGTTCTGTTAGCCTGTAACTTAATGAGCTACAGGCTAACAGAGCCTAACAGTTGAGCAATCCGAAACCTCCGCAGATTGGCCGCACACCACGCCATTCCCCCGAAAACGGAGGTCTCCGACAACACAAAAAACAGTCTATGAACCGAGCTTCCAGTGAACTTGCATCTCCACCTCCTGGTTGACGTAGTGCATCTCTAATTCGCGTGATGATAACTGGTGCATGGATGGTCCATGTGCTAACAAACAGGTAGAACAGAGTTCGAGCTCTTCATATCAGACAGCAGCTGAATGTGTCTCAAGTTGAACGTTTTATTCCTTACTCCACCCTAATGACCTCTTTTAGGGTGAGATACGGTATGTACACAAAATTTGAGAAATGGTCTGAATGATCCTCTGGGCACCTTTGAAGCTCAAGGTTGGATCTGAGGAGTACGGATTTATGCAAAAGGTTAATCTATAGTAAGTCCTTCAAAATCTCTCATTCTAAGCGCATGAATGCCATGGCGCTCGAGCGATGGGGGCAACATATACATGATAGATGTAGCAAAATTATTCGCACGAATGATATTGAGCGTAATACGTTGACGAGTTCTTCCCCATCTTGGTTCGCTCATCAAGCCGCTGCAACTCTAGGAACAGCCTTGAGGACTGACACTTCGACCGTCAGACCAGGTCCGAACCCGACAATGAGTCCCCAGTCGCATCCCTCTCCTGTGGTAGAGGCATCGGTTTCAGCTGATCGCTTGCGCATTTGGTCCAGCACGAAAAGAACACTAGCTCCAGACATGTTACCGTAGTCGAGCAACACCTCCCTGGTGGCCAACATCTTCTCGGGCTTGAGGCTCAAAGTTTTCTCGACCTCGTCAAGGATGGCGCGACCTCCTGGGTGGACGCACCAGAAGATGTCGTTCCAGGCCGGAGATCCTGCCACCTCGACGGCTTTGTTGAAGATGGGCAGAGTGTTCCTGGAGATGAGCCCGGGAACATCCTTCAGGAGGTGGAACATGAGACCTGCTTCCGTCAGTCGACCCTCAATGGCACCGTCACTCTCGGGAAGGATCGTTTCTCCCGACCAGTGGATCTCGAAGTGTGGGGTCTCGACCTCGGGAATTGGGTCCGAGCCTACGATCAAGCAAGCAGCTCCGTCTCCGAAGATGGCGGATCCCACCAAGTTGTCCAGATGCTCCTCGTTGGGAGCTCGGAAGGTGACGCAAGTCAGCTCACTCACCACAGTCAGCACTCGAGCGCCCTTGTTGTTCTCCGCCAGATCCTTGGCAACACGCATCACTGTGGCACCTCCGAAACATCCTTGCTGGTACAGCATGGTTCTGTTCACAGTGGGACTGAGACCCAGAAGCCTCGTGAGAGTGAGGTCGGCTCCAGGCATATTCACACCGCTCGTCGTCGCAAACACCACGTGAGTGATTGAGCTCCTGGGCTGACCCCACTCTTCCAAAGCCTTGACGGCTGCCTTCTCAGCCAGCCTGGGAACCTCCCTGATCGCGATGTCCTGGCGAACGTCCAAAGATGGGTCCTTGTAGGTGCACATCGACGGATTCGCCTTCAAAATTTCCTCCGTGCAGTGGAAGTACCTTTGGTTGATTCCAGAGTTTGCACCTGCGGGGTTGGACGCGGCCGGTGAGTGACTAGTGAGTGACAGTGTGTAAAACTCTGGCAATCATTAAGTGAAAGTATAACTGGAAAACCTGAGCAACCTGAATTCACAGCACTAGTCAACAAGTTTTCTGCATGAAACTTAATATACATTGAGCTGAACGCATGGATGCAGAGTTGAAGGGACTTACAGATACGAGCAAATTTGGTCTTGAGAGCCGTTTTGTGGTTGGTGTTGGTGATGTTGAAGAAAAAATCAGGGTACTCGCTCTGAGGGTACGCTGTGGGAGGAACGGCTTTGCCGATAGCCAGCACGGTGGCTGGTCCAACAGCTCTCTCGTGTTTGTAGGCGGCCATTGCTTACGGTGGTACGAGGAACCCAAACTACCGAATGATACGAAGTAAAAGAACGAGAAATGAAGGAAAGACTGCCTAGATCAATTCAGACGAATGGACGATGTTTTGAACTCGAGATACTTTTTCTTCGTACTACTTCTAGACGAAGGAACGTTCTGCCGAGAGACGAACAGCTCAAGAACTGAATGATAGATAGAAGCGATATTTGGAAGTGCTCAAGCTGCCTGCCTCCCAGCCAGAGAAGCGAAGCAGATATTGGAAAGCCTGAGCCAGAAGCTGAGGATTTATAACTTCGCCCATGACTGGCTCGTCCGAATTCTACTGCGTCCACTGAGAACTGGACCCAGTCGCAAAGACATACTACGCACGTTCAAACAGTGTCCCGGGTGGTCAGCCACAGTGGGACCGACGGCCGGTTAATTCGAGATCTGCGGCCCGCCTCTTTCCCTACTTTCGATCATATCTATTATTCCGTCCGCCTCTTCTCCACCGTGACAATACGCACATGTTCAAGCGATTTCCGACGGAACGTACTTCTCTCCGCTTCGAAGTTCGGACGGGCTTGCATCGTTTCTTGTCTTCTTGCGTTTGAAAAGGCCCACAACGGAAACGTCTAAGTCAATCCGTCACGTTCTCTGGAGGACATATGATCTTGGTTTATATTTAGGAGGATCCAGTAATGACTCCAGTCGCTTCAGTTAGTATCGAGACTGACTCAGCCCATGCTTCCGTTCCCAATTTCGAGGGTCCGGACTGCGGACTTAGAGTCCTATGACGATGATTGAAGGTCAATCCATTTGTAAATCCGTGAAGGACTGAGGGATGAGTTCTAAATTAAGTTCGTCCAGCAGGAGAACGGAAAGTGACGACTCCGGAGAAGTCGGTAGAGTCACGGCTGTTTCTTGCTGGACGAACTTAATTTAGAAGGAAGGAAGAAGCATCAGCAGCAAAACCTGTTGGAGTACCAAGGCAGTTAAGACCAAGTGCATGATGCTTCGGCGGAGTAACGGATGTTATTAGGGGGACTCCCTGAAGAGATAGGCTCAAGGAGTATTTCTAATTTACTGCTTTACAGTCAGAACATATTTATCTATATTATATATTAATTATATATATTCCTTTGTAAATCTTATGTGATAGAGTAACCGAGAATGATGGCAACATCCAGATAGAACAGATATAATCATAGCGCACGAACACACCCTTCTGAAATTACAAGACCGGGACCCTGGTACAAAAGAATTATTAGATTATTACTGAAAATTTTGATAATAAATTAATGAACATGCCACCTTCTCAATAAGACGAAATATAAAGAGTAAAAAGTAAAGTTTTTACCATATCCGTTTATATCTTTTCAAGGAGCATCGGATTGTCTTTGGGTATCCACAGCCCTTCGTGGATAACCACAGCGTACTCAGATCAGATTCACACGACAGCGACTTTTTGTACCTCCAATCGAGAGTAAGAGGGTTTTAACTCCATATCTTTCGTTTAGAGGTATGAGACTCAACCATCTCAGCTACCGATCTTCGGTTATGCATACTTCTCCAAGATCAAAGTTAGGATGAGTTTTGAGTTACAGAAATCACGTCTAATGATATAAGGTCGATACAAGATACTTTTGTGTTACTTTGTTGTTTGTAGCATATTTGTCGACGTTTTTATGAAGGAGAAAAATATCAAAGGGTTTAATTTATTACCAAACCCTTCTTGCTGGAAGGGTTAGGTAATAAGTTAAATCATAATAAATTAATATATAAATAACTACTGGTTCCGGACTTGTACCTTTAGAAGTGTGGTAGTTTACTCATGCTTCATGTTCAGGTTTTCTAGTGTTTTTATATTGAGTTAACAGCTAATATTTATAAAATATTTAGAATTTTTATCAACTTAATATAAAATTTCACTTCGGGTCGGAAAATCGATTAGAGGAAAATCGGGAAAATATCTTTCCCGATAATAGCAAACTAGCAAAAGTTCCTAGAAGTATTAAGTGAATATTTGTCGTGACGCGCACTACAACAATTGAGGTGGAGCTCTACTAGTCAGGTTTGGGACACTTGTTAATCTGTTAGTGATAAAAAGTTCTGATTCCCCGATGCTTTCACTAAGCAAGTTCTTAGTGAAACCAGTTTTGAGTTTTACGATATCATTTTGTCATGTGGGACCCATGACTCTGAAATGTTTTGGAATTCCTGGAAATTGGTACGGGAAGTACCGGTTCCCCACCGCTCCTCATTCCCGCCTGCCGGGAAGCGCCTTTCAGGGAACCTCATGAGAAGCACTGAAAACGGAGACGAATATTAAATATTTTGACACGATAGCTCTGTTTTCCGTTTTAGTGAACGGGTTGCTTGATTGCGTGCATGGCCGAGTGCACGAGACTTTCGTTTCATTCCAGATGATCAACTTATCCCTTTCCTTAACTGTCATGTACAAACTGTACTACAGAAATAGCAGTCTAGTACTGTAATACTTTTAATAGGCGCACAGTAGACTGCGCTGTTGAGACTCGAGAGAATCCAAGTCAGACGGTCACATTCTGTATGGTCTTATCGTTCATGTTTGCCACTGAACACTTGGCAGGCAAAGAGACGGAAACACTTCCCTCATCATCACAAACAAAGATGATTTTCCATGTGAATCACTCCTCAGCATCTTTTGCATGTGAATCATTTCAGTTGCGATGATTGTTACGTCCAAGCGATTCTTCAACTTTCAGAGAGACGCACTTGACGCACTTGACACAGAGACGCACTTGACGTTTGGCAAAGTATGTATTCTCTCCAGAGGAAAAATCACACGAGAAAAGAAGTTTATTGTGTCCAAGTGGAGCTACAGTTTGACATCGCATACACTTAGAGTAATGATGATGCAAGCTTGAAATGATCAAAGTTCGACATACAAAGGCAAGTTGAGACCTAAAGGAAGTTGCAAGTAGAGTTGTGACTCTACTCATATTAATTGATTTCGTGCGAGTCTGTATAAATCTGGATCGTCCATTGAATTAATAAATAATGATATATTATTATTCTATGCATAATAAGATAATTAAGATGAGTAGAGTTAACATGTTTCATGATGAGATTTAGTTTAGGGTTTTAGGGTAGGGTAGTTTAAACTTCCGTTTCTATATAAAATAGAAAACTAATATTATTTATTCTCTCTTTGTATCTTAAATTAGAGAGAATACGATGGTTTTACTTGTACAACCCCCAAAGTCTAGGGAAAATTAACTTGGCTGCACCTCATAGAAGTGTTTCTTGCTTGGTCTTATCCTCGATGTTTCGGACACCACATGGTCGACCTCCATAGCAGTCTCTTGATTGCTGCTCCACCGTGACATCCTCCGTGGAGTACGAACTCCTTGCTGGTTGTCGTAGTGTCAAAGGTGGTAATTTTGGGAGGTAATAGCACATAGAGAAATGTACGAAATGCACAGAAGTTGACGCAAAGTGATTTCTGAGCGCTAGAGCATCGGATCAAAGAAGTTACATCTGTGAGGAACAAGAACCACGAGGCCACACAAAATGACGAGCAAGGAGAACAAAGACGTGCCTGTAGACCTTGGTGAACGTAACGGAACTACGCGATGTTGAGAAGAGTCCTTCTCAGGAAGGGCAAGCCTTCTAACTGTTATTAATTGTGGGGTAGAGATTGAATAAGAAGATAAGGATCAACCAACTTGCTTATAACAGTCAAAGTTTTTCACAGATAACAATCTCTGTTTGACAGTCGATTCTTACTCAATAAAATCAATTCTCATTTACCAAACACAACAACAGATGGAATTCGAATCTCGATGTTTTATTTCTCTTCATGTGACATCTAAAGTCTTCCACATATACCAATTCTTGTATGACAGTGGATCCTTATTCAATAAGATCATCTTTCATTTATCAGAAGACATATTTACTTCCAAATAGTCGATCTACACTCAATAAGATCGTCTCTCGTTCACCAAAAGATTAATTTACTTCCAAACAGTCGATCCTCATTCAATAAGATCGTCTCTCGTTCATCAAAAGATAGATTTACTTCCAAACACAACAATAGATGAAATTCAAACTCTCAAAATCTTATTTCTCTTCTTATGACAACTTTACACTTGAAACCCTCAGAAATCTGATCTCCTCAATCCTTGTCTTCCTCTTGTGCGCCTCAACGACTTTCCTTGGTGAAGAAAAGTACAATACCCCTCCTCACGCGATGCCGGCTATTTTCTACCCTACACCCTAACTAAGCTAAGGTCTTTATAAGCAGACTTGCATATCAACCAAGCATACCCCTTGCTAAGCTAAGCTCTTACTTGCATATCGACCAAGAAGACCCTCTGCTAAGTTAGACCCTTGCTTATTAAAAATTTCCCAGACTCTTGATGTCATCTCGATGCCACTTCAGTTATATTATAGACCATCTGATGTAGACCGAAGTTCAACTATGGAGACGCCTTGTAGAGTCACCCCATAAGACTTATAGCCCTTCCATAGTTGCACCAGGTAACTCTTGATATATAACCGAAGTGGCATGCGGAGGCTTAGGTCAAGACGTCCACAATTAAGGAAGATATCGCTCCTTCATCTCTAGATATGCAAGACGTAGCTACATATCCAACATAGACTCTCATCCATGAGGTCAACATGTCAGAATAGAGAACACATGCTAGGATGATTTGATCCTCAGACCTCTTCATCTTATGTTGGTGTCTCTACCACTGAGGATGGCCTCTGTTCTTGTTAGAAAGAGAATTAAAACTCATACATAAACCTAAATGACTAGACAAGCTGCTCTTTAGCTTGAGTTTAAGTGTCACTTTGAAGAAGAGTGAAGGTACTTGAATGCAGAGCTCATTGAGAATAGTGACCTTGCGCCTTCATTTGTGAGAAATAGTGTTCTACGCAATAGTTAGTGCAGTTCATAAATTATGAAAAATGTGAAAGAGAAAAATCCGTCGATTTTGACTCGTGACTTGGATCTATAATCTGAAAGATACAAGTGCGCTTGCCCATGTTGGTAAGTTCAGGTGCAACTTCTTGTGAAAATGTCATTTGTGTATTTTATGGAGACCTGTTTCATCGTATGAGACATGTCGTAGCATGAAATTCATCCCCTCTGAACCTGCACATCTTCCGATATATGTCAACTCTTCCACTAGTTTTCAAGACTCTCTAAGTTGTCATCGTTCTCTTCAAGGTATTCAACATTTTCAACGTCTTCATCAAGTAGAAGATCTTCATTAGTATCCATGATCTGTCTTGACTCCAAAAGATCGACTTGCTCAACAGATTCTCTTCTCCTTCTACACAACTTGATGCGCTTATCAGTGACATGAAGTCTTAAAGATGTATCATCAAGCTCTAGCAAAGAATAAGTTGCATTCTGATGTACATCTGAGACAACATATAAACCAAACCACCTCCTAGAAAATCTTCGAACGGTAGAGTGTTAGTTTTCTAGAGTATTGTCATACATCAAAACCCAATCTCTAAAGTTCTGATCGAAGCTTATTGGTCTTGTCAAACCTATCTTTATTCTTGAGACGAGCCTCTTTTAGCTTCTGTTGTGTCTCTATAAGATCGTCCTCTATGTATTCTAATCGTCAGATACAAAGTGCAAGAAGTTATACACGATTATTCCATGATAAAGTAGTCCATGTAGGGAAGTCCTCCTCTACTAGCATAATCGGCTTTTGACCCAGCATCAATTTAATAGAAATGTACCTAGTAGTACTGCAATGAGTCGTCTTGTCAGCCCACAGAGCAAAGAGGAGCAACCTAGCCCACTCTCTGTGCTTACTATCACATGCCTTCACCAAAGTTTGAACAATCAATGGATGGTCTCGTTCGCTCTTACCAATCCTCTCTGGATTCATGGCAGTAGTGAGTTTGAGTTTCACTCCGTATCGAGCAAATAACTCTTTCACTTCTGTAGCATGAAACTCTCCTCCGTCTGCACGTAATCTTATGATAGACCCATATCTAGAGATAATGTCCTCAACAACAAACCTACATATACCTTATGTGATCTTCGTCCTCAGAGCTCGTCCTTCTGCAAAGTTGGAGAGGTCTTCACGAACCAACACCAAGTATCTCATACCTCATAACCCAGAGGCATCACCACCAAATCAAGAATCCCTTGGAAGTGAATACTAGACGGATAAGTAGACACTAGACCATCTCTATAACGTATCTTCGAGTAAAACTGACAGTGCAAGCATGAGCTCACAAAGTTCATCGCATCTTGATAGATACATTTCCATCAGTATTGATCTTTTAATTTTATGTAGGTAGTCCAAGCTCCCTGATGTCCGACCCATAAGATGTCATGAAACTCCTTCATCAGTTGTTGTTTGATCTGCAGATCATCTATAACTCATAAAAGCACTCCATCTCTTCTCTTCATATGCTTTCAAAGATATCCGTATTGTAACAAGTAATCATATGTCTTCTTTCTTATCTCTTTGAACTCTGCATCACTCGAACCTTCTCATCTATTTAAAGAATTTAGATAGAACCCAATGTCACGTAATCTTCTTGTGCAGAATTCATCTTTGAACGACTGTGGCTCCAAGTTTGAAGTCTGTTGATCAACTTAACACCAAAAATTTTTTTCTCTTCATTCTCAACTTCTATTATTATCGTCTCATCCTCATCTACATAGCAAGTCATAGATAACATGTCTGCTATTGGATTTTCTTTCCCGACTATGTGTTTTAGATCAAGGTTCAGACTCCGGATGTAAGCAATCTATCGCAACATTGCTATGTATGACGTATTGCAATTTGCTATCATACCAAGCAAAAATAAACATTCAGTCTCTAAAATCACATAAGCTTCAATCAAGAACTCTCGATCTACCTTCATAGCAGTAACAACTCTCAATAATTCACGCTTCACTTGAGGATAATTACGTTGTGTGTCTGTCAAGATTTGGGCTCCAACTCTAGAAACAAACCGCACACCATCTGCATCTTCTTGACCAACTGCTCATCCAATCGTTTTTGGACTCGTATCCACTGTTAGTATAACAGGTCTCTCGCTCTCATAGTTAAGTCTCCTTAGTACAAGTGGAGACTTCAAAATCTCCTTCAGTCATTCCATCGTCTCATGATAGTCTTACCACAAAGTAAACCTCTTCCTCTTTCTCAAAAGTGCATACAAAGCCTCTGCAACGTGTGCATAATGAGGAATACTCATGCAAAAGAACACACAAGCTCCTAAGAAACGTCATACCTCAATGATATTATTACAGGTTTACTTCCTTGCTATAACATCTACCTTCTCCGTGTTCAATCTTTTCTCAAAAATACTGCACAAATGATCAACCACCACAATCTCTGACATTCAAAAATGAGACTTGGTGTCTGATAGAGTGAGGTGCACTTCCTTCAAACATGTTAGAATCTAACCTACATCTCGAATATGGTTCGCAATAAACCTTCTACAACCATCAGAAGTCATAGTTTCGTCCTTGTCTTCTACCAAACAACCTCTCATGAGGATATCATCCAAAAATGAGATAGTGATATCAGATAGAAACTCCCGTAACATCTTATGCATCATGTTTTGCATATAGACTATTGAGTTGGTCGCTCCTTGAAGAAGAGTGCACATATGCATCAATCCCAACGCAAGTTGAAACTGATCATAACCTGAAAACATATCTCTGATAGAATAGACCTACCTTCCAGCAAACATCTCAACTATCTCATCAACTACCGATCTTGTCTCAACGTTTTGAATTGTGATGTTGTTGACAGATTGTAAGTCATGAATAAAGCACAAAGCTCTTGTCTTCTTAAGTATTGTGAACCATCGGCTTGAGTATGGAGCCATAGATGGTTCAAGAATACTCATCCGCATCTTCTCCTTCAATAGCTCAATGAGCTTTGATAGCAAGACACGAAAGATTAGAATCAGCTTCAAGTCCTAAGGTACGTGTGGCATAGTGAAGAAAACTATCGGAGATGTCACACTAGGATCCACACAACCAATCTCCTCAACTGAGAAAGAAAATGCTTTACCAGGCTAACAATCATCTGCTCAGAAGTCTTTTTCTCTACTTCAGTCAAGGATCCACCCCCTCCTATCTTCGAGTGTCTCTCAAGTAGACTAATGCCCTATTTGTGCAGGATTTCTAAGTATTGAAATGACTTCTTTTACACATAAGAAGTTTGCTTATTAGTAATATTTTTAGTTATAACTAAGTCTGGAGAATGTTTATTTGTTGTCCAAGTACTCTAAAGAGGTATCAAGTTAGTCATGACTAGCTAAAGTTAATTATTATTAAACTTATGTGTCCTTTTGGGCAGAATTCAGATATTTCTTATGTAGTGAGCACTACTATCTTGTTATCTTGTTTAAGAGGTAGAAAGGAGGTGGAAAATATTCATTATCTCCTTGTTGACTTGATATTAGTAGTGGGACTAAAGTTATTGACTTTGTGGGCATTATAAATAAAAAGAGATTCCACATGTCATCTTTTTAGTGAGTCCTAGTGTAGAGAGAGGTGGAAATTCTAGATTTCTTGAGAATATTCTAGAATCCTTCTAGAAGTTGTTGACTTTGAAGGAATAAGCTCATGTGTAATGCTTTTATCTTAGATAATATCTTAGTAAAACTCGATAAAAATAGTTACGACTGAGTTATCGGAGAGTACCAAAGTAAAAACGTAGAATGTATAAACAGAGGAGTAGAGAAGAGCTCCTCATCCTTGTTTTCACATTGTTGTAATGACATTTGAGTAATATAGAGAGTGCAAGATTTTATAATGTAAGAACTTGAGACATTTCGTTAGAATGAAGAAATTTAGTTTGTGAATTTATGAGTTTGTGAATGACTGAATTTAGCATTTTCTTTTCAAGTTAATGGGGTGCTTCCATCAAAATCATCAGAGCTGACTTTTGAGTGAGAAGCAGATCTGACATGTGGTAGATTGATCGATGACTATCGTGGGGGTTGAGAAATCAGAAGGTAGTTTATCGCTATGACTGCGGAGGGTTTACAGTACATGCTTAGTGGATATAGACTCCATCTGCTGTTGTGAATCAACAGGTAATTGAGTCGCCATTGGCTTCACCTTCTTTGCTACAATTTTATATTTGTGGTGTACCTCTGCTTCTTGACGAGAGTCACATCAGCATATTGCATCCTTCTATTCACTCTCTAGTCTCGGATGAGGACGATACTGCAAGTACGAGACAATCTCCTCGTAGACTTTGCAAGAATGAATGAGAATCACCACCTTATCTTCCATTTGCTCCATCATCTTATCTACATCATCTAACCAATGAACAAAAGACTGTGCACCGACAATATTCCTCATACACACTAGAAATCATCTCATCTTATTTCACAACTCTTGTACAACGCAAACCTGCTACATGTTTCTATATCTACCTCCTACTCTTTACATTCAAATCCTCTACTTATGTGAACTCACTCCAATCATCAGAACTAAAACTCGTCAAATCATATCTCCAACTCTATACACCATGCATACTCTTAGAATCTTGAGCAGCTTCTTCATTAGCCCATGTGATCCTAGCGCTCAAGCAAGATCATTGTAGTAATAGATCTTTCACTCTTGCTATCCCTTCCTATAAGAGTAGATTTTGAAAACCCTTACTTCTACAAATACGAGAATCTCTCAAGATTAGTCTATTTCGTCCGTGGTTTGTACGAATGATCAAAAACTGAATATAATGTCTATCATCTAGACTACGGATCTTAGCATAATGAGATCTATCGTCCATCACCTTGGTCTCCGTCCGCACGATAGTGATATAAGACTGACCAAGAATGACAAGATACAGAGCAAAAGATTACACGAAGACGTGCTGATCTACCTCCACATCACCTTCACAATACCACTTCAACACTGACATGATGCTGAAGCGGTTTCACCTATCGTCATTCACGGTCCTAACCGTCTTTTGGAGCATCCAGATACACTTCGAGGTTCCAAACCCAAACGGGTAAAAAATCATCTTTGCAAGTCACTCCCAGTAAGTCATATAGACAATCTGTTCAAACTAGACAATTCGGATATTGATTCCATCAAGAGACCGAAACAGCTTGTCTGTTGCAGGAGAAACTACCTTAAGCTGATTTCGTCTATAGCTATCCAACAGTGCCGTGCATATTACTTTTGACAGACTTCAAAGTCGAGAAACTTGATACTTTCTTGGGGTTGCTTGGACAAGGGTCGAAAGACTCATTGCTTGGAGTACGGTTAGTTTGTAAGTCATCTTTCCAGCCGTGTGAGGATTAAACGACTACGGAGACTTAAAGGTTTGAGGGGCCAAAATTTACAATTGATGGTTGTGGTGGACGCCACATTACAGCAGCAAGAGGTTTCTTGGTTGAGTGATTAGATTCTTTTTTCAAGAGTTACTGTGAGTGTTTGTCGAAGCAACCTACTTACCATCTGCTTGATAATTTCACGAAGTCTAAGGTTCACAGGACCGCTCTTGTCATCAAAGCCTTTTTGAATACTCTAAATTTCTCTTGTTTCAGAACTCATTGGAGAAAAGAGTTTTGGAATGTCAAGATTCTTAAAAGAAATAGATTCGCTGTGTGTGAGATTTGCTCGAAGTTGAAAGCCAAAAGTGACCATGCTGTTGTCCAAAGAGATAAGGATAAGTTTCTCCTTGTAGTAGTTGTATGTTTATTATAATAGATTGTCGACTGTATGGTTATCTTGTTTGCCAATGATCAGATCAGCTTCTTTATCGCTTTCAATAACATATATCCATTCATCATTTAAAAATTATTGTTCTTTAATATTAAGGTTAGAGCTTAATATCATTAAGTCTTTGCTCACTGTGGAGCAATTATCTTTCAAAGCTTTTGCTTTCATAAGATTCAAATATTTTTAAGCATATAATTTATAGTAGTTTATCTTTTTCATGGTTTTGTTGAAGCATTAGTAGTTGGATCTAGCCTAATTGTTGTTGCATATTTTGCCATCATAAAAGATTTTTGAAATGTTAGTTCTTGTCACTACTTTGATTTTACTAAGTTTCGCTAGTTATAATCCTCATCTGTTTACTTGTGAGAAATTTTATTGCTTTATCTGCCTCATGCAGATAATTCCAGCATGGGTTTAATGTGCAACCGTGATCAGCAGATGAATGAAAGAGCAAAGTTAAGTAAGCATTGATGAAAATTTCTTGCTTTTCTTGAGAAGTACTTAGCTGTTGTGGTCGATAGAATAGACCAAAAGAAAACAACCATACCGCATGATCTTTGGTAATATCAAGAGTGATGCAAATCTCACCGTTAATGTTCTCCACAATATAATAAGTGGCTAGGCTTGTCCTCTATCTGCAGTTGGACAACACAACATGTGAGAACAAGAACTCTGTTCTTTTTGGTTATCCTGGTTTATTTGTGGAACTTGGTATATTCAGAAAGTTAAAATCCGATTTCTCCTTGTAAGATATACAGACGATCAGATAGACCAAATGTTCAATCGCTTCTCTGTTCGTCTTAGAAGAGAGAAATATTTTGCACTGCCTTCTTTGGTCTCAACAATTGAAGCATCATATCATCCTAAGCCACAAGTGTCTATTCTGAAAGAGACATGGGACTTCACAAAATGGTTCCGTGACCCTACTCCTCTTCTGAGGAAGATTCGCTCTATTACTTTCAACCAACAATTTAAAATCGAGAAACTGGAAGAGAAGACACGAATATGAAGCAAGCAATTTTCCACAGATGAGTTTTGGCTTCCGAGAGACGACGTAGAGCACATTGTTGCTCGTCCATAGCAATACCCTTTGAAAGTATACTCAGAGGTTAAACGTTCTGGAATTGAAGGCCGAGACGTAGATCCAGTTAAGGCAGTTGAAGATATTCAAAAAACCATTGATTGAACTGTTTCAAGTACTTCACGCATTCCTACGTCGTGTGGTGGAAAGAGTTTTTTCTAGAGCAAAACCATGTCTCCACTTTCGTTTGCCGTCTTTGCCACTCAAGTTCCGTGATCTTGGACTTTCTGAAGAATGCACAGGTGCTGAAGACAAGCACAGATGGAACCACTGGTGGAGATAACATAGATTGACCAAAGGGTCTTTGCTCAAAGGAGAGAAGTCTACTCCAGAGTGGCATGACCTGTATCTGGTACTCGGCTCACGACAAAGATATCATCTTTGTAACTTATGTGAGCTCCAAATGAATTCCTTCCTCGTTGTAGTTGCTGAAGATCACGTTCAAGACAAATCATTTTGGGTGGCGAAGGTCTTACAGAGATCCGGAATTTCTCTGGTGTTGAATCGAGAGAACCAAAAGAGGTATATATGCAATGGTACGCCACAGAAAGTTCAGATGCTTAAGGTGGTCACTATTTTCCTGAAGTCCTTAAGAGTACCGGTAAAGGGAGGAACAAACGTCAACTTCACAAGCAGCTTCTTGACTTGAGCGACGTGACGGTCTTGGCATTTGGCTTCCAACTAACAAGACGTTCTATGAGCTGTTACACTGAAAGTAATCCAAGATTATTCTTGTCTTTTTAGCGTAGTTCTCGCCAGAAGATCCAAGCGTTGCAAATGCTCAAGTTAACGTACCATCGGCTGATATGCAAAACTCTAGTGACTCCAGTGATCATGAGTCTAGCTCAAGTTTAGAGTCAGATTCTTGTTTGTAGACTTACTACTGAGGATATGCTCGGAACTCTCTTTTAGCCAAGAAGTATGCACGCAGTTCTAAAACTACATCATGCTTGGAAACTCAAAACTCTACAATTTTGATAGATATGTGAGAGCAGCTGCAGTTACGCTCTTTCTACTGCTAGAGTCTTTATGAGGGCAAAAGTTGTCTCATCAACATGTCTATCTCGCGTCCCAGATGAACTTTGATAGCCGTTTCATATGTTTTTGTCTTTCTTAATCTATGTAGTACCAACTCATGGTGTAGACTTTATGAACGCAAAAACTTTTCAATTTGGATTTTATCTTCTTTCAATCTATATCATTTGTTGTACTGCTGTGGCCATCACTTCACTACAATTGTTCTTTTACATGTATTGTACATCTGTTTAATGTTATTTTTGCTGGTTCACCGTTCTTTTTTTGTATGCATCATTAATTACATATCTTGCTTCTACCGGACAAGTTTATTTTGATATCTTCTTGCATTCCAGCTTTGCCCACATAAGGTATGAATCACATGTGTTGAAGCAATTTTGACTTCTTAATGTGTCTTGAATTACCTCCTCATGATGTTCTCATGGTGTCTATTTGTGCTTCTTGTTATATTTTCCTGTCTGTTTTTTATTCTGACCGTTTGTCTACGTTTCATCAAATGTTAGCGACATTCAATATTTTTTTCTTATATTTGATGTATCATACTGAAATCTGCGAATACATTATTCTATTGTTTGTGTTTCTTTCATTTTTCTCGTGCTTGTTTCTCTCGTGGTTTTCTTTTGTCATTGACTGATGATTTAAGGGTAATATATGTTGTTTATATTTCTGTTTTACATATTCCTTTCCTCTATGATGACACGCTTCTTATTCTATGTTCATCCTTTCACCAAACCAAGCCTTTCTTTACCCTGAAAAACACTAAGCTTTTGAATCTATATCACAGAGATTTTCCAAAAACGTCCTTGCTAAAAACGCGATTTCTCTGTTTTGAACGTCAATTTTGTATATTTTTCTTCTCCAAAAAATGAGAGCACGTTTACACAAGCACAGAACTGGTTTAAACTGACGAGTGTTGTTTGTGTTATCAGCAAAGAGATTATGTTACATAATAATTTAGAATAAACTAAAATTAAATAATAAATTTTTTTAAATAATAAATATTAACGGAGAAGAGTGATGCTAAAGAGCAAGACATAACCCATAAGGCATGAGCAGACCAGCATGCTTCAAAAGGTACAAGTCAAGGATCTATTAGTCGAAAACTAGTTTGGATCAGTTATTGATAATATGTGTATCTTTCTAACCGAAGCATCTTGCAACCTCACGACTTTTGAGATTTGAGACACTAAACTCACTTGTACTGTTTATCGCGATAGTAAGTAGTAGCCGATGGTTTTCACTCGGGTATCGGTATTTAAACCAATAAAATTGATAAAAGATTTATCTATATCTGGTGTTTTCTGTAGAAACAGAGAATAATATGCATGCAAGATCTACTTGTGAGAACTTTTGTTTGCTTGTTGTTATCGAGAAAATTATTTTAGTGTGAAACTAAAATCGTATATTGAGTTGAAAAGAGAAATAAAAAAATCTCCACATATTAAATGTTATACGAAACTGGAGATGAGAGAAGATCTTTACGTAACCCGTAAGGCAAGGAAAGACATATGTGCTATTGGGAGTATAATTGCGAGACGTCAAGAATCAAGAAAATAAAAGATATTTATTTTATTATCTAATCCTTCCCAGCTAAAGAAATAGATAATATAAATTAATATGCATGAAGATGAATATATATATTCATGCCTAAATAAAATTTCCCTTCCGGTAATCTACAATTTTAGCAAGCGGAGTATACAAAGACAGGGTTGCGTCGAGGCTCCAGAATTCAGAATTGCCCTCCGATATGATGGTCAACCTGACAAGAGGACACACAGTGACCTTCTGACTTTGAAAGTGTTGTTTTGCAAGAAGAAAAGTGAAGTGAAGTGGTAAGTAAAACGCAAAGCAATGAGTAGCCAACTCATGGAAAGACCTCATCAAGCCGAAGAGAGATCCGGGGACCAAATAACTAACTTCCCCAAGGGAGAAATTACATCGAGACTAAACCTCGCTATCAGTAGCTCTAAAATCACTTATCGCTCCTCAAATATCACACATTGGTAAATCCTGCATATAAGAGGTATACATGAAGTAGCATCGGCTACTGCAATTACTCTACTATGGACTGCAACTGTTAAAGCTCTCTATAGAGCAAATGAATTGATATAAGGTGAGGTTATTGCAACTTAACCGCACTTGGTTCCTGCTCCACCCCCGTCCTTCGTCATCTCAGATCACCACCTAACTGTCAACGTTCAAAGACATTTTCAGCTCCTCTTTCCAAGTCACCTTAAAAGATGAGATACAAAATCAGAGAAAATTAATTTTCTCTCAGTATTAGGGCTATTTTGTTCACGCTATTGCATAGCTAGCCATCGATTATGCAAGATGGGAAAACGGGAAATTTTATATACTGTCGTTTCTACGTTGAGAAATGTCACTCTTCGATATTGAGGACCTTTCGCATCTGGCATTTGCTTGATCATACCCCTAGAACAAATGTCTGACTTGATCAGACTCTTTTTATAAGTTTCTGTTTGATCATACCCGTACATGGAATTGCTAGTAATACAAGTCACGTTGTTTATAACCACACGGCAATTAGACAAAATGAGAGATGTGAGAAAAGCTTGCAAAAATAACTTTACATCAAAAAATAACTTTGAATAGTTTTCTTTTTGCTAACATATAACGGTGACTAGGCAAAGTGATCTGTATGACTGTCTACTCCAGGTGGTTGCTGATCGAGTCTAATATTCATTATTGGAGTCTGATGAAGTAAATTTCTGTAATTTAGACAAAGCATTTGTCATTTTCATTTATGTTCGGGAACAGGGAGTGGCCCCCGACTCCGCAAGTTTTGTGTATTTCCATAAAACTGGAAAGGAATGCCAAGAAAAACGTTTTCAATTTAACGGATATTCGGAAGAGTACCCTCTAGGTTTAACGTTCATACGATCAACTTCTTTGCATAATCACCTCTTTCCTCTTCACATGGAAATGAGGTTATGTAAGATCAAATGACTTTTAGTTATAAATTATTAAGTGAAATAAAAAGAAAATCATTTGTTCACGATAAGAGATTTTATATTGGAGTTAGAGATATTACTATCATATTAGAAATCACCGAAGTAATTTATAATAACCATGTGCAAGAACGAGAAAACTTATTTTAATAACTTTGAACATAATTTTAGATTTATTTAAATAGTATATGAGAAATTATTGAGTATATGAGAAGTATATAGTAAATTGTTCACAAAAGGCTTATTCAAGCCTTTTGTGAACAACTTCTCTAAGACTTATGCTTGGAGAGTTCTCCCTATCAAATTGCATCGAGATGTTATTTAGTCTCTTTTGTCAAGTAGCTTGGGTAATCTTCCCCTTAGTCGAGGCTTCGCAATGCTTTATACCTAGAGGTATTGGCTTGCATAGCTTTGCATGAGAAGAGATAATGTAAGTGGGGATATGCATGCTGCGAGGGATGTTTAGCCAAGTTTGGGTCAAGCATTCGTACATTTCAAGCATCTGATCTAGAAGCGACGAGAAGGGTCATCTTAGAGATTTTCAAAGCTTACATCAGACTCCATTTGTTGGATGCACTGAGTTATACTAGAGCTCCCAGAGAAGCGATTCAGTTGTTTATTTCTCGATAGGACATGTATTTTGTGCAAGCTATATTTTTCCTTATGATACAAAACATTGTTATAATTCATCGAAAGACTAGATGTACCTTCCAGAATATAACTTATACAATATCTTAACGATGATAAAATATTTTAAGAGGTGATATTTTCCATTCAATTTTATATTTCAAACTGAAAACTAAAAAGTGACTATAGATTATACATTTATCCATACGAGATGGATATATCATTGTTTTCAATAGACTGATCTAAACTTTGTGCATGGTCCAACATATATCATTTTTGCAGAATATGGCGTCTGAGTACGTACACCATAAATCACCGAATACACCTCGATACATTTCTAGCATTGCTTTCTCACCACACATTTATCTCCAATAAAACGCTATTTGTTGACATTACATAATACATTCATTAAGCATCCACAGTTACATATCTAATTGATGTTTACTTTTAAGACATAGTAATACTTCCATCATCACTAACCTTTAATTATTCAAACCCTCCATCTAAAATTATATTTCCCGTCAAAGGTTCGTCTGTTGAGCATTCCACCAAATGTGGACGTTAGTCTTTTAATTCTCACACTGTAGACCACAAGTTATCTTAAAATAACTCTGCATAAGCCGTCGATGATCATATGATAAACTTTCTAATGAACACGCATGGAGATAGAGAAGATAACATAACAGACCAATAGATAGAAACCATCGTGTAAGATAAAGCGAAGAACACTAAATGAGAAAACCAGAAAAATAACTCTAAGAAACAGAAAGAAACCATTGTGTAATATAAAGCGAAGAACACTAAAGAAAAAACGAGAAAAGAACTCTAAGAACACTGCGCCATCTCCTCAAGTAAATGGCACGAGCTCGCTGGTTTACAACCTCGTGCACCCATCGGTAGAGTGAGTCAGAGTCCTCTTTCCGGGAAGGTCAATGTGTGAAAGGGCAGCAGCGTTCGGCTGCGGAAAGCCTCATAGCGAAAGAAGTCTACAACACTGGACATAGTCTTGCTTTCCATCACCAATATTTTCTTGAAAGAGTGTGAATCAGATCAACTTCTGTTGCAAAGAAAATCCTTTAATATACCTTGTTTCACATCATTGCCGACCGGATTCGGACTAATCCACGACAAAATTTTCACTTGGTTTTATGTAGAGAGAAGTAGTTCACACCAGCTTTATATTTTAGTGATCGCGATCACATCCTAACTATTCTAGATGACGTTTTCTCACTTGTGTACCAGGCAGTGTAAAGTACCTAACGATAAGTTGGAAAAGTTCCCTCTCACCCAAAGCATCTTTACTGCAGAACAGTCAAACTAGAGGAGAAAGACACTGGGGGAAAAGCAGAAAGCCACTTCTTCCTATACCACATGTATTAGGACGAAACTATTTCACCGTGCTTTATCATACCTGGTCCAAAGTACGAGAGGGAAGTGTACGCAGGGGACTGACACGTAAGTGATACTTAGACCAGACTAACAGACGCTTGTCATATTTCATTGCTGTCGAGGTTTACAGTTGATTCCTCGTAGAGTGATACTGTAGCTGTGATGTAGAAGCTGATTGATAGATCTCCCATTCTGGGAGGAGGGCCACAGATAGATCTGGCCCCAGTCCAGAGGTTTGTGACAACGAGGCCTAATGGCTCTAGGTCTCTATTCTGACTCCATGCTTGTCCTCAATCAAGCGCTACAGTCCTACAAGCTGGACCAGAAGTCGAAGCCGCAACCAACGTCGTCGTCCTAGTGAACCAATTTACAACTGTATTCCGTAGGATCTTTTTATTGTGTCGCTCCAAGAACCGTTATGTAGAACCTTACAAGTGGAATTCACCCCGACGAGCGCGTTACATCATGCTATCAAAGTTCCAAGTTCAACTATCATCAGCATCATGCAGTGGTGGGGAAACTTCTTGGTGAGAACTCGGTAGGATCCCGGCGAAAGAAACAGAGTTCGGACTTGTGGAATTTTGTCTGAAAATTCTCCGAAGTTTGCATCGAGAGGTCGATTCTGGGTTCGGTTACTTTAGAAAGAATTCTAACCAACTCGGAGATTTGGCACGTTTTACTTAAAACCTTGGAAGTCGCCGTAGTCCAAGGCATCCCTGGAGGAAATTCTGCATGGTCTGAAGGGTGACGGACTTTTGAGATCTCGGAAGGTGACCATGTTAACGTTCTTCACGTGTGACGAGACTCAGAAAGTGCAGTTTCGTAAGAGTCTGCTCAGTTAGCCTCAGTTCAGCAGTGAACCGTCTCCGATGCAGAAATAATTGACCATGGTGACAGACTCGTCCATGCTATAGGTTAATGTGGTTTCGGATTCACAATATTACGATGACACGAGAATGGGAAACTAAAGTCACATCGGTGTCAAACTTCAAAGTCCTGACCACCAGGCCTTGACGTGGTCCCCAGGTCGGTCGCCCCACACCATCATCCTCGATTGGCAGGTGATCGTGGGGTCGGGGAGGGCTCAGTCAGTGTAAACGACCTTGCTACCAGCTAAATAAAGCTTCACCACTAAAATACTCCCTACATATTATACACCAGAAAAATTACCCAATTCAAAGTCCTACCAGAATATGCATCCTCGATGAACTTCTAGGGAACTTTTGCTCCGATAATGATATAGGGAACTGGAAGAAGTGAATATATATACACGGGTGTTCACTTTTCACCAATATGCATGCTTGATGAACTGCTGGGAACTTTTGCTCGCTGGCTGTGATTGAAGAAATATATAAATATTAAACAAAATTATATACTAAATGAATAATAAAATACATTAAATACATTAACTGTTAACCTATGCTGGAAATAAGAATAGGTAAAAAATATTGCTCGTCATGGGATGAAACTAGTAATAAAATTCTAGGGTACCGTAACCCTGTAGTTCAAATTAATACATTTATAAATTATTTTTAAATTATTTTTATGGATGGAAATTTAGTCAAAATCATTTCACTATGTGTTGAGTTTTAGAACTTCCATAATTAAATTTGAAAGTTTAACTCCAGACTGAGTATATGAGAGAGAAGAGTAGTCTATAAGCAATCAAAGATATCTGATTCTATTATTTCTAAGAGAGATAGATATCAAACTCGATAACTATAAGAATGATAGATATCGATAGATATCGAAATATATATCTATCTCCTGATTTCAGTAAACATTTTTTGATATCAGGTGATTTTTCTTGATATTGGTAATAGATATGTATACAAATTCATGTTATAAACTTTGGTTACCGTCTCTTACAGTCGGTACTAAATAAATTAGCATTTCGTGCAAAGGTATGTCTGATTTGAGTTACCAGTACGGTATTCTCTTGACAAGAGGTCACGCGATAATTAAATCTTGTCAGATCATTTGAGGGGAGCTCCTAAGACCCTTGTACGCAATCACATCCGTTGGCTCCTAGTCAAAAGTCATTTTTACATCTTGTAGAAACTATTAACTCTATTCATTTCTTTTGGGGTGCCTTCTGGTCCAGGCCATTGCTGGACTTGTAGAAATATGAACTATATCACCTCTTTGTCGGGTCGTTAAAATAATAAAAAATATATATTAATAGTTGAATATTTCAGTATATTATAATTCTAATTATATATATTAAAAAGACCTCCAAATAAGTTCACAAGGAGGTTCATACATGCATTTTGAATTTCCACACCAGTAGCTGTACAGCAGCTTCAGACGGGAGACCCTGAGTAGTATTTGAACGCGCCATTGGAGATGACATACCAAAGGTAGTTGTGCGTTGTTTGTCTTGTTTGTCATACATCTCTTGAACGCCTGCATAATCACTAGGACGTGTTTCGAATTTTCATTTGGAAGAAAATTAAATAATATTTTTCCGCGACAACCAATGTACATCCCTCAGTGAGTTCTCCATCGTTCATGCGTGTTATTTCCAGTGTACCTTATCTCCTCGAAAAACATCTCCTTCTTCTCTATATAGGTGCCCCTTATGGTGACTTGCAATCATTGTTTCTCCTGCCTTTACGTAGTTAGGGTTGCTAGTTTCTAACTAGGACCAGTTTTAGCCATAGTCTACGGGTTCCAACACAAGACTTTAGCTACAGTCCACGAAAAAACAATTTCAGCAGTAAAGAAAGGATGACGGTATGCCTTCGAGTTTTATTGAGTTCAGTCGTTGAAATGGCAGTTTACAATCTCTGTATGCAAAACTGTGTATACTGGGAAAGAAGGCGTGTACTTCTTTTCGGAGTACAGTAAAACAAATGCACGATATAAAACACAGTACCTGTAAAAGCATCTGTAAACGAAGTGTTGTCGTTCAGAAAACTGTACAGACAAGATGTTGTTATGTATTATATACGAGTAGCAAAACTGGAACTAGACTCAAACTTAGATGCTACAGACAGTGGGCAAGTGTGTTAGACAGCGGATGCCAAGACTTAAACATATTGAACTGCAAGGCCCTCGAGAGGATGTTCATGTACCCAAGCTCTACTCTAATTTTTGTGTCTGCAGCTCCCAGCAAGATGAAGAGCTCACGGCCATAACTGATCATCGTCTCAGAGATATTTTTTGTCATCGCTGTGCGTTGTGCCTCCTTCTCATCTTTTAAGCAATACCCAACCATTCCAACGAAGGTATGCAGACCTTTGTTGGAGAGGAGCTTAACACACACTTCGCCGTCAATCAGTATGTCTTTGTCTTAGACCAAAGAGTCTATCAAACGTTTCTTGATATCTAATGTGGACTTGACATAGAGACAAATTACACCTTGGAAATGGAGGTGTAAAAAGATACCGTCTCTCTCCACAGAGAATATACGGTACCTGCGGTCCTGGAGACATAGACAGAGTTTATTCGAGGAGTAATCGAAAAAATGATAAGGGCTGGCCAAAGTCCGTAATGGACTGCTCCGATAGCAAGTTCTGGCTATTTGTACGTAGTCGAACTTCACTAAAAATGTGACAAAGTGTTCCAAGAAATCTACTTTGAGGAAGAAAATATCACCTATCCTTATTTCACAGTATAGCGAACCAAAAAATCAAATCGAAGAATGTACAAGATGACGACATCGTGAACCATATCGTCGAGACGCAGACGTGCAAACGTTAGTCGTTCTCCACATATCATTCGCTCTCCTGTCAATCGGTCATTGTCACAATCTGCAAAGCAAGATGATGAGCAAACCAACTATAGCCATTCTGTGAATGTACTGCTCCGCATGCCTATACTCGGTCCCTAGAAGCAGTCCATCAGTCGGTCCCCGCCAAATTGAGATCCTCAGCGAAGAAAAGAAAGCAGCCAATCCATTGTCAAAATTTGACTCGTGCCTGTGACCGTCACCACGACTGCAGAGCAATACAAGAACGCAGCACCCCTCCAACCAGCAAGAAAACAAACAACACGAGAAATACATTTTAGTCATCAGCAATATATCTGTATAGAAAGTTTAATTTAAAATATCTTTACAATATTTATTTTAATATATTATCTTTACATCAAGGTAAACCTGCTAAACCTATTGTTACCAATCAAAATTAACGGTCAAAAAATACAAAATAAAAAAGAGTCAGGTCAACTCCTACAAATGTATTAGGGGTGGAATCAAGTAAATTTCTGCAGGGGAAAGAATTTTTCTACTTCGTGTTCCATAAGATAGTGAATCCGGACTCTCATCTAAACGAGTGGCAGAGGGTCCTCAATACTCACAGGCACGTCGGTGCCATCTTCTGTTTCTGGTTGTGAGTTGCAAAGTCCGATACAGATCAAGTCAGTTCTGGCACCATAGGGTGGTCTGAGTTTGGACCGGACGACCATGTCAAAGTCCAAGTTCTGTGGGAAGACGAGGACGGGAGTCTTGCACTTCACTGTAGGTCCGCGGCGCAGGAGAAACGCTCATTCTAAAGTCGCGTAGCAACCTGCTTGCGCAGATTCTCCCGTTTCCGGCACTTTCTTGGACATATTCTGTAAAGCTCCGTTTGCAGAAAAAGTTCTCCATAAGCCGAAAAACAAAGAATCTTGCCGGTGAAATTCTTCGGCTCTACCGGTCCCACCTTCTCTGCTTTCAGAGTAACTAAGTCAAAGTAACAAACGTATTTATCCATATCAGCGTACATGGACTTCATTTGACCTGTATTTTCGCGAAATTTGCTCTCTGTACTAGGTAACTTTCTGCTTCTTCACCCGCAGTTGTAAGTAAAGTTGCCCATTCGTTACTCTCCAGAGTCTTGGTAAACTTTTTCAGAGTACGGCTTTGGAATGCCGGACGGTGCCCGTAAAAGGAGAATTTGTGCGATGCGAATGCGACTTGAGACTGTGGCCGTGTCAGTGCTACGAATCACAGAGCATCATGTAGCACGAACGTCCGTCGAATGCCTGCAGCAGATTTACTTCTTGAGCTACAGTAACATCAGTAACAAGGTTTTGTTTATTCATTGCGTCGCGTGTTTTCCTATTTCTTTTTACAAAGTTTTGTTTGTGGTTCTGCAATGCACGAGGGCCCACATGACGGCATGGCTGATGTCTTGACCTGGACTGCAGTCTCTGTGGAGTGTATGAGCAGGCCCCTCGGAGAGTAGGCGGTGTAAATCCGCCTTCGATGTACTAATCATCAGTTCGAAGCAACTCACAGCTGCAGCAGCTTCAGAAGTCTCTCAGGCCTGTTGTCCGTCTTCCTCGTCTGTCAGGAGCTTCGCTTCCTTCCTGAACGGCTCTAGGCGTGATCAAGCGAGCATCTGAGCCCAGCGGATACTTGTCAGGAAGGTAGAATAGAACATAGAGTCGACTCTGCTGTGTACGATAATCGAAAACGTTTCCAAGCTGCTTCCTGCTTTGTAAAGTTTGGAACACATTTAACTTAAAAACTACTCGAGCTAGCTATCATCTACACTTGATCATTATTCCTGACGATGATGGTGACCCATACTGATTGCTCGTGCTTCTCTACTCTAGCATGCCAGAATTGTGATCAAAAGGGTGGCATGTGTTTCACATGCTCTTCGCTATGTTCTAACTTGCAACGGCGAAAGACAATAGATCGCCTCGTTGCAAACTCAGAATCATGTATAAGTTTGTTTGCGTATCTCGGACCCAAACAGATACGACTGTCAGTCTTCACCTCAGCGATTTCCTTCGGCTTCTGTGGGTAAGCACCACCAGTTCTGCACGATGCGGAGCTTGATCTTGCTTCGGGCAAATCGAAGGGGTTTCTTCTTTAAGACGTGAGAATTTTACTGTTCTCTTGAGAAAGAAACCGTTTGACTGATTTACAGTACTGACGTAAAGCACGAAGCACTTTATTTACTCATTCGTGCTCTGTCACATATATTCAGACTCACAGCTTTCCAACCTCCGCACCTTCAGAAGGCACTGACAGCGTTGAGCAACAGAGAGAGAATCACCGTTGAAACTGTGGTCTGAACGTTGTCATCCTGTCGAGCCTCAGCACTAACCTTCCTCCATTACCCATGTGAATGACATTGCCTGGTATCGCTGCTGGAAGGGACTCTTGTGCCTTGGGTAGAATCCTAATCAGACTGAAGGGCATGTACCTTGCTTAGATTTATATCTCACACAAGAATCGCAGGCCAGTCTGTGCCTTGCCTAACTTCAAATCTCACCAAAGGACTTTAGGACAGCGTGCTGCTGCCGAACACAGAAAGTAAGTAAGAACCTTATACAAACACAGAAAGAAGGGAAGAATCTTAGAGGCCAACTGCCTCTATAAATATGCCTGATAACCAGGAGAACACAGAAAGAAATTAAGAACCTTCAGTAAACGCAAAAAGAAGTTAATAACCTTAAAGCCCAGTTGCCACTATAGATATGCTTGGTAACTAGGAAGAATTCATTATGCGGGTTTGCTGTTTTGGAGAAAAAAGAACGCAAAAAGAAATTAACCGTTATACTCGAAATACTTTTGCTGATAGAATTTGCATGTGACAGTAAACTTTGTTAAGAAATGACTTAAATCAAAGCTCTATCAAATATGCATGCTAAATGAACTTTTGTTCTTTATGATATCAGAAAAGATATATGTGCCAAATGATAATTATATCCTAAGTTAGTAAAATAATTTAATTTTTTTAATTTTTTATATATTAACTGGACCGAAAGTTGCGAGAGGAGACAGACATAACCCATAAGTGCAGGGGTCCAGAGTGCCTTTGAGATTGTTAGTGTGGCAGTCTGCTTGACTCATATAAACATTTAATGTACAGTTTAATTTATCATCTAACATTTTCGTACAGAAGGGCTAGATAATTTTAAACCTCTTGTGATTTTCTTGTTCCAAACTTTGGAAGAGGTGAATAATATGTGATTCATTTCAAAATTAATTGTGGAGTATCGTTTGAGAAAAATTGAAACGAAGTTTTAGTAGTTTTTGGAAACAAAACAGTATCTTCTCTCTAACCTAAGGTACAGAAAGAGGAAAAAGAAAATAATCTTTTCCTCAATTTTATACTCATGCTTGATGTTAAACAATAAAAGAAGAACTTATTAAAAGTCAAACTCCAGACCTGGTGCTCACTAACTGAACTTCTATCCTGACGTTACGAAGACTCATTGTTAATTTAATTGTGATATTCAATCATATGTTTTTGTCTTGTATCACTGCTCGGCTCCATTGAATCCCTGCTTGGCTTCCCTTGTGCGTCTCATTAATGTTTAAACCCTAGTTGCGAATATAAAAGCAAAGCAAAGAAAAAAATAATTTTTTCCTTCCCTTGTACATTAGATTAGAAAGAAAATACTATTTTGTTTTGAAAAATAATTGAAACTTCATTTTAGTATTTCTCAATAGATATTCAATATTTAACTGTGAAGTGAATCATATAGTGAAAAGATATGGGAGAGCTCTGATTAAGTCCTTACTTAACCGATTCTGTTCTAGCAAGCAAATTCTATCAACAAAAGTATTTAGAGTATAACGGTTAAATTTCTTTGTTGGATAAAATATCACCCGCATAATGGATTACTCTTGGTTACCAGACACATAATGTATAAGGGCACTGGGTTCTAGTGAGAATGGAATAGCGGCAAACCTGTCGAGTTACGGTAGATTCTTAACTGGTGATGCAAATAAGCCCGGATAATTGGATACGGGGTATTTCTCTCTTGCTCAGAACCCCATATTTATCTTACCGAGTCGTTTGCTTGTGCGCTAAACGATGTAATAGAGGAGTCCAAGTTGTAACCTTTACTTAATATTCTTTCCTCGCGGGTTGGTGTTACGACTATGGTCAGATTTCCACAAAAGATTTCTGCAGGCACCTCCGGAGGTTTCCACCGCGTGCTTTTTCTTGATCATTTTTTGTCCGTTCCGGTTGTGGGTTGTTATAATGTGAAACTGAAGAGTGAGGTTATATTTTAATTTTCTAAAGAAATAATCATAATAATAAAATAATTCTGATAGTTCAAAATCACATCTCTCAATCTCCTCTGTTTTATACAGAGTTGTCTGTTATTATTTTACTGTTTTTGTGCTCTCGGACGTCAAAGAATCTTCTTGCTTAACTTTGACCATCTCTAATAAGGTCACTCAAACCTTGTTCGTAAGTTTATGACAAATATCGTAAAAGTTTTATGTTTCTATGTACTAGTTTTTACGTACCACCAATAGAAGTGGTACGTAAAAGATTTATTTCTTTTGACGTAATCTTTATAGTGAAAATTGATCATAAATTAATTTACATATGATTCTCTTACAGCCATTAATGCCCATGGCTTTTTATGCGAATAATGATTTGAAAATGGACACTTATACGGATAGAAAGAAAATGAAGGAAAATTGTTTGAGCGACAAGCCAGGCTCTTTAAATCTATTTTGAGCATGCAGGGAAAAGAATAAATTGCTAGTTTTCACATTTAAATTTAAACTGTTTTTGTTTTATTGCGAAACGTCTTCACAACGTTCAGCAAATCATCTTATTGTTGAGAGGAAATTTAAAATTTTTATTTTTATTTGGTGGTAGCTCATCTTCAGAAATTTTTAGGACTGCAGATAGTATCGTGGTTCAAAAAAAATTATTTTAATATTTATTAATTTTTCAGTTTTAAGTTCCTTTTGGTTGCGAAACAGCTTCACAACGTTCAGCAGATGGTCCGGTTGTTGAGAGAAAAAATATTATTTATTACTTTATTTTATTTAAACTATGTTTGGTTCGAAACATCTTCACAACTTACCGTAGATGATCCTGTTGTTGAGAGAAAATTATTTATTTATTTCAATTTAGTTTAATTAATCTTAATTAGTTTAATTTTTTGCTTGGTTGGCGAATGTCTTCAAAACATACCGCGGATCATTTTGTTATTGAAATGAAATAGTACTTTTAATTCTTATTTAATTTTTGGTAATTTGTATTTTTTTGGGTTTTGGGATGTCTTTGTAATGGTCTGCAGATCATTCTGTTGTTGAAAGAAAAAATAATAATAATTTATTATTTTATTTTATTTTATTATTTCTTTTAAAATATTCCTAATGATAATCTGTAATATTAATTTTGATTCGCAACAACAGTCATTTATGATAAATTTAAATAAATTTACATTCGTGGAGAGAGCGTTAATATGCAATTCAGACAGGAGGATCAGTGAGAGCTGACCTGTACATGATGAGGGAGGATCAGATCTCAATGACAGATGTGATTGTCACGGATCCGACACGAGACTCAGTGACGACACATGTGATCACCCATCCTCCAAGATGGGTTACAGATGTGATAGCAGCAACGAAGGTGACCAGCTATAGAGATATGCAGATGAGACATCGCTTCATCTCCTTAGCTTTGGAGATAAGGAATGACAACCTTGGAGTTCGACGTCTTCTTTCGAGATTGTGTCAGAGCTTACCATGAGAGACATCAGGGATACTATTTTCTTTTTCTTTTTGCACTATATTTTTTAGATAGCGAGCTTTCATTGTTCTATAGAAAACTTTAGCAAGCGCGGTACACAGGAGAGCAATTGCAGTAGGCGATGTTACTTCATGTGCACCTGTTGTATGCAGAAATTTTGACTTATCCCTGTCTGATACTATAAAGACGATAGAAGACCTTAGAGATTTGATAGTGGTGCTTAGCCCCGGTGCTCTTCCCTTCTGGGGTTTTGCTGCTTGGCCCTTCGGGTCCTTCTTTCCTTGTAAGGCTTGATCGGGTCTTTCCATCCGTTGGCTATGCATTGAGTCGCGTGTTTTCTTGTCTATCTTCTAGAGACGCTTGTCGATTCTTTTGTCCCCCAAGAGTAGATCCTGAAAGTAGTGTCCTAGCAGCAGATTCTCCGCCTCGTTAGTTTCCTACACCCAACCCAACTGCAGTTGCTTTGACGTTCATATCCCTCTTGCTCAGTAATCGGGGGTTGGACGAGCAACGTACTGTAGTATGAGGAGCAGTGTTGTGCCATAGTTTCTCATGTATAAAAGGAGTTTCCTTCTTCGTCCGCTAGACTTTTGATGAGCGTTGACTTGTGCATGACCATGAGCGCGCCGAAGAATCTCTTCGTGCAAGCGTCACCTCCGCCAACCAAAGTCACTGATGACATTTGATGATCCATTCCGCATTATCCTCCTTCTGCAACTTCAGAACTAACAACTTATGTTGTTGTATGCGTGTGCAATTCAGGCTACTGGGGAGTTCCAACTTAATCTGAAGGAGTTGATTTCACCATACTTATTCTTTCCATCTTCCTTCTTGTTTTCTCCTATATTCCCAATTTTAGCTTCTTTGAATCATCTTCGAGTTGAGGTTGTTTTTCTTTGCGTGGTAGGTTATCAAAGAGTTCATTGTTATTTTTCGTGGAGAACACGTGCAAGTGAAAATAAGATATTTTTAATAGATTTTATAAAAATATAAATTAAATTTTTTACATTAAAATTTTTATATTTTAAAAAGAAGCATATAATTTATATTCTATTTGAAAAATCTTTAAATTCTACTGTAAGGATATTTTTTAGTAATATCCTTAAATTGATACATGATTTTTTTATAAATATTCATGTATCAAGGTTGATTTAAACTATGAAATTCAAGTATAATAGTTTATCTCAGCAAACATATAGTAACTAATTATATTACTTGAAGTTCATAGTTTAGATCAAACTATGAAACAGAAATTGTTGGCACGGACAAAGTGCATCTGAAGATAAGAATTTAAATTCTACTTACATATCAATTTAGTATCTCAAAAAAACTTTATGTTACAAAAAAAGTCCATGGTTAATTTTGACAAGTTGAACTGAAATATAATTTATTTTTTGATATTCTGATTTAGAATGAACTGATTTAGGATCCATATGGAGCTTAACTCAAGCTCTAAGAAATGATCTATTTGAGCTAGAAGCCTTAAACAAGATTTCTCCAAGAATTATATATTATATGTCTTAACACAAAACACAGTTCTTAGACTGTACTAATAATGTTAAGATAAGATGTAACATGAATTTGATATATGTTGATTTTTAACAAAAGATATTTTCAATTTGTTAAGAAAGCAATTTAACCTAAAATATGTATTATTTTATCAAATTTTCTAGACAAACAGAGTTTCAAAACAATTTTTAATAAATAAAATAAAGATATTTAATTAAATCTCTACACACAAGTGTTTTTTTTAAATATGAAGAGTGATCCTCCTGAGAGTAGGTTATTATATGTCGGGCTCCACTTGTTATTAAGTTTACAAATGAAACTCTTATCTGATAGTAAAGAGAGGTTCATCCTGAACCTTCCCTTAGTCTTGTTATTGGTATGGCTCCAATCAGAGTAAAAGAACATCAAAAATTGATCTGATACCACTTGTTCGGAGAGGAGAAGAAGCATCAGAGAAGTATTTGCAAACACCTCAGTGGGTAAGTACCATCTATCGAGCCATCTTAACAAGCATCCAAGAGGGAGTGCAAGAGACTGAAGAGTCTGAAGATTGAGAGACGGAGCACTTCTATTATCCTAAGTATATTGGAAAGGTAGGTTGTCCACCTCCACCGAGTACACGAGGTTTAGGAATTCTCATGTTGTCTTCTCAGACCCGTCCATAATGTGTAGATTTCTTTCCCTCTTATTGTCCTCCAAGATAATCACATGAAAGTCTCCACCTATTAACCACATTCTAGAGCCGTCGAGTTCCTACGCAGTGGTCTTTCAAAGCTCCGTCCTTTCCTCGAAAGTGTTGGATGCATAGACATTGAGAATCCTCAAAGAAGATTACAATTCTGTTAATACAGATAAAGGAAAAGCTTATATCACTTCCAATGTCAACTCATTGAGTGACTCTTCACATTAAGCTGCACTTTACTACACTAGATATCACTATCCTATTATTTTGATGACTATTCATGATGTCTTGATATCCAACTGCAATGCGACTCTAGTTCTACATTTAACATCATTTCTAAAGATACAATGCTCTTATTAGACTTACCTGCACCATAGAAGACTTCAATCATTTTGAAAATGATAGATGGAAGAGTCATTCAACCCCATCGGGATACAGAATGATGTTTTATCTCAAATTGGAGACCAAGAGTTATATCAACTATCTTATACTAGAAAGTGACTTTCTTGCTCATTCCCATTACTTTTGGGTACACCATGGTTAATCCAAGCAAAAGTACATACCTCATGGAAGCTAGGAAAGATACGCTTTGGTCCTAAAGAGAAACGCTCAATCTTATCTATGTATAATTCAGATGGATCACTTACAACTGCTGACAATCTGAACATTATCTCTGATTGACATCCGTGACGGGAGATAATAAAGACTTTGAGTCTATCATTGCTTCTTGTTGTACCATTTTGCTACACCACTCTTTTACTCAGGAGTACTAGAAACTGATCCCATGCAAAACTTTTATCCCATGGATACGGATACTGATTCAGATTAAGACTCTTTCTTTCAAAGTGATATATCTGATCATACATGAGAAATCTAGATCTCCACAGCTTTATACAGATGAAGAGATTAAGAAGTTTTTTGAAACTAAACCCTTAGAAGCTGACATGGAACCTATACCACTTCACATTCCAATGCAAGATAAGTCTCTGGATCTTAACATAGATCAAAGTATTCACTAAAAATAGATCAATCTCACATCCTTAGACTTTTCGAGGTTGAGGTTTAGACACTTCATATGTGAAAAGTGGAGAATTTGAATACCAGTTTGAATTTGAATCGGGACTTTTGGTAGCTAAGTTCTAGACATTGAATTTGCTAACTAAGACAATTGTGTAATAAACTCTAGAATTTTATTGACGTTTTAGACTTTTGATAATAAATAATACAATACTCATACTGTAGGATATAAAATGAATAACAAAAATTGAAAAAATAGAACAAATTATATCTGTAAATATTTTTTAATTTAACCTATGACTCATTTATATCTTACATATTCCATTATCTAACTAGATTAATAAATAGTGGATAAACTCTAACAATATTTTTTAACTATCTAATATTATTGATTATTATTAATTATATACAAAAAAACATCTACAGTGTATATTTCGAATTTAATATATTAATAATTTATATAATATAATATAATATAGTTATTTAAAGTGATAAAAGGTGAATGGGCTGTGAGTCTCTATAATAATCATTTAAATATCCAACTATATATATCTAACTCAAAATAAATATCTAACTAGACTGAGTATATTACTTTTAATATACAATGTCAATGATATATTAAATAAGCATTATTTTAAAACTTTAAGTTATATATTAGTAAAATGCATTGCCAAGTTGAACATCAAAATAATTCTATAGACTAAGTACGTTTCCATTTCTAGTCTAATATATTGCTTATATGGGTAACATATTAATATATAATAGTTATAAGTTCAAGGACAGTCTCATCTATAAGAAGTTTCCATTTCTAGTCTAATATATTGCTTATATGGGTAACATATTAATATATAATAGTTATAAGTTCAAGGACAGTCTCATCTATAAGAAGTGAATGGACTGAGACTCTAATATAATATTTCTCATTTACATAAAATACAATCTATATCTAACTAAGAATAAATGTTACTAGTATAAAAATACATATATAATATACAAATTGAATGTCAATGACATATTATTAAACAAGCATGACTTAGTCTACCTTCCACACTTAATAACTTAATATCATTACCAGTGATATTTAATTTAGGATTAAGGTTTTAAAACCGTAAATCCTCATGGACCTACAAATGGATAGAAGAGAACAAAAACAAAATGCAACATGTAAACAATATCTATAGACTAGTAGCTTAAAGACTTAGTACATCTTAAGAATTAAATTTCAATATCTGAGGAGTAAAAATCTAACACAATACGCATGATGTTTAACTTAAAGACAGTCTGATCTATAAATTTAAAAGCGAATGGACCGAGTCTCTATAGTTACATCCGTTTAGCAAATATCTTTACTATCCAACTATGATCTATATCTAACTAAGAATGAATACCTAACTATATAAATTTTAATATACAAATGTCATATTAAACAAGCATGAATTAGTCTACCTTATAAACTTAATAATATAAATGAAATATCATTGGTACCCCTACTAATGGATATACTAAAATGAATAGGAAGAAAATATTAGACTAAAATCACATCAACATAGACTACAAACATATTGCAAATTTAATATATTACTCGTATTTGCATATAAAATACATCTAACTAGCAATTAATGTCAAACTTAATAACTAATTACATAAAGTACAAGAAGGCTATCATTGACTACCTTCTAACTTAAATCAAGTGTATCATTGAAATTCAATGGTTATGAGTGATTGTGTTACAAGTAACGTATACAATTATGAAATGTCATTGTATTTATTTAATTTTTATATCGTCATAGCACCCAGAGACGAGGAAGGGCATAGCAAGCGGCTATATTACAGAAGTTATGTAATATAGCCTAAGGGTACAACATCCATGATACACTAACTTTGTCCAAGACTAGAACATATCTGGTCCATTTGAAAGGTTAATGGAATGGAACATGCAATTATTGTAGATTCAACAATAACACTTAGTCTAGTATCATCTCTTTAATTTAACTCACAAGCTCAATAGTCTAATGATTAATGTATACAACTAGTATCCATATTTTACACAATGTTTATGCATATGCTAAAAGCAAGTGCAAGCCTTGAAAATATATAATTCAATATGAAATTCATAACAGAATTTATCAATATTTTCACATAAATTCAAATTGAATCGAATATATCTATTTGCAACACTATGTCATTGACTACAACTTAAGATCATGCAAAAGTCTAAATCCAAAATTCATACCAATCTAAATCAGAAATTACTCAAAGTTCTAAAATATCTTAAATTGTGAGTACAATGTACTCATCTCTAATTTCTGGAAACTACACTCGCGCTAAAATTTCCAAAGCTATTTCTTCGACAAGAGGAGATTTTGATAGTCTTTGTCGTTGTTTAAGCTCTTGTCCGTCCAAATACACATATGCCGCAACATTCATCCATTGATTTGCATCCTCCATGACATAAGATGGATCTTTCTTCCAAGACGTATTTTTGCGTACATTGAGCGTATCGTTGGGTGTCTGAAGCATTGCTAGAGGTATGCTTAGACATCATCACTCTATTTGTACTTCATTGAAATGAGAAGAACTCGACTTGCGATCAACTCCCAAGAGCGCCTTGTCCAGCAATGCTGCTGATTGGATGTTGATTAAAGGTACAAAATGCTCACATTCTCTTCCAGCGGGATTACCAACAAATATCTCATCCCTTTCTGCCAGCTCCTCAGCAAGTTCTTGATCCAGTTCTGAGTGTTGCACATGTGATGTGTTATTCAAAAGAACTTGGTATCATGTACCATGATTTGTTCTTGGTCAGAATGCATCTCGCAGAGGAAGACCCTCCATAGCAGTCCATCCACTAGTAAAAAATTGTGCAATATTTTTCCATTATTGCACTAAGTGAGAAATGATATCATTCTTTTGATCTTGAACATCCCGTACATGTCTAATGTATTTTTGTACATACAAAACTATTTCATTCACTTTCGCATGAGATGTTGTCATTCCTTTCGACTTGGGTTTACCATTGAGTAGCATCATTGAAGTATCACTTGTTGATGTAGGGTCTTTGTTTCCAAGGAGATTTCTCATTGATTGGAAGCCAAGGTCCGGCGAAACTTTCCTTCACATGATACAAAGGTACATTATCTCGCATGTAGAAACGTAATGAAATTGGAGATGATTGTCCTTATATTTTAGAGATGGATCCTTGAACGTAACTCATGTAATCCGTTACCTCTTGAATCAAGGAGGGTACTCCTTTGATTGTTTCAACATCAAACACTTCGGTCATGAATTGTGTTAAAGTGGAGATTTATTTATCACTCAATGTACGATGCACTTTCTCTCGATATGCATCAACATCCTTTTATGTATTCTCCACCATGAGAAATGACATTGACACAATTTGGAAAAGTCCTCATGCAACGAGTTCTACCAAAGGCCATGACTACCCAATTCTTGTTATCTTTTGCCGAGTTATCCACATGGAGAAAGAGATTTGCATTCGAAGAAGAATTTACGGCTTGTGAATTACACACCATGGCACACCAAAGAAATCTTTCCTGTGTCCAGAAAACTTCTCACTCCGTAATGTCTTGAACAAAGAATGAGTAGGATTTTGCTCGAAGCTGAGATCTCCTCTTTTATCGTCATTGAAGTTTTCACAATCATAGAAAACTTTTGTTAATGAAGTGATAGTAAAGTTGAGATCCTCATGCCATAAATCTCTCAATGCTATATGAGCAAAGATACTCAGACCATATCCATGTGTTAATATCTCGGTGATGATCAATGACAAAGGTTGAGGTTGTCAGTGAACGTGTCTATCCACCTCCAAGAATACTTTGATTATGCTCAACGGCTCTCCAGAAGAGAAGAAAAATGTAACCTATCATTTTGGTAGCGTACGAGATCATCTCGCAAAGCAGCAGTAAGCTCTTGACAGTCTCCTTGAAGACGATCTGGACTACACACCAGATACATCTACGAACAAGAACACCTTCAGGATGTGTAGCAGAAGGCGCTAGTAGCTGCTCTCTTTGCAAGCCAACCTCTCTATCTTCAACTCTTGCATCTGCCAGAGTTGAAGATTCTTCAATTTGGTATGTTGACCTTGGTTCACCATAGGCCATTCAACAGATGTCTTTTGTGCATGAACTAGAACAATTGGTCTCAGAGGGACTACTGCAAGGACAATAGGTCTCGGAGCAAGAGCCAAAGGCTGTTGTACTTGAGGATCAATTTGAGGTTGAGAGATCACTGCTGCAAGCGAACATCTCTTTACAGCCTCGTCTCTCTCTCGTTAGAACATCCACAACATCCTCAACTCTCTCTCTCAATCAAGAGTAACATCTCCTTCAATCGATCGATCAGCAACATAAATCATAAACAATCTGCCATAGTATCATTAGTAGCTTGTAGAAATAGCTCTTTTCTCTTAACATCCAAGGGTTTACGTTCAAGCGTTGAAAGCTACTTATATTTATGATCAAATTCTCTCGACAGTTTGTTCAACTCCATCGTACGATCAAGTTGTTGCTCAATCCAGTCCATAAATGCCCTCCTAGTAACCTTCTTAAAATCCTCTTCTAGAAATTCCTCTTAGAGAGCTCGCTCAAAACTCAGCCACTCTTCTTTGTACATCTCTAACTTGATCTCGCAACTCAAGAATCACAACGAACTCAAAAGTGTCGATCATCTTTGCATCAGTCACTCTCACAAGATCCATCTCTCTTCTATACTCATGTAAATACCAAGAAATATCTCTATCTTCAAATCTTCCATATCTATTCACAATTGCTTGCAAAGTCTTTGTAGATTTTAACTCACCTCCTCCAACGATCGGATGTTGTTGGACCAAGGCCGCAAGCATCTTCAAAATCTCAATAGTATCAAGATCCGATGCTATCGTTAAAGTCGCAGGTGCTGCAAAAGATGTGGTAGTAGACATAGATGTAACAGTCGTAGAAACAGCAGCAACAACACTTCTGCTCTTACGATTCATCTCTTCTTAGTGTGATAAACTCGACCTTCACGATCAATCACCACAATCGGCTGTAATATTCTTGACACACTCGTCCCTACAATCAAGTCCTCTAGCAAGAATATGCAAACTCCTTCAGTGGACTTTATACGTAAAGTCTGTCCTTCCACGTGATTTGACAAATCCTCTCGTGCAAGAACCAAATATCACATTTGTGATATCCCAACTACTACTACCCGCTTATGATGCATTGCAAGTGGATACGAAAGATACAAATTGTCCCGATGCTTGATCTCTGAGTACATTTAACAAGTTTGGCACGATTTCACAAACCTCACAACATCTTTGTACATGTTACACCACCAATATCTACTCTTGAGCTTTGTAAAGGTTGCATAAATACCTCGATGTCCAGCCCATAAGCTATCATGGAATTCTTGGATAAGTTGTGTCTACATCTTCTTCTTGCACACAGCTCTTTGTGGTAGATCAACATCTCGCTTAGATTGCTTCCATAGAATCCACCTTGTAATAAGTAGTTGTACACCTTTCGTTTGATCTATTTGAAATATTTATCACTCCATTCATGGTGTTTCGTCAACGTGCTAAGATAACGTCCAATATCTAGTCATTCATCCTCATACAACTCCTCTTCAAATGATTTTGGATACAATATTTCTCCCTTTTGCGCCCTAAAAAGACGATAGTGTCAACAACTTTGATATCTTTGAGCATATCTTCTTCTCCCTCATACCTTGCTTGAGACAACATATCTGCTATTGGTTTATCTTTGCATGCTATGTGCTTGAATTTAGTATCAAGGATTCGATGTATGTTGTCCACGTTAGTATGAAATATCAAGAATGTTACAATTTGCAATCATTCTCAACAATGACAAATAATCGGTCTCCACTACCTCTTATGTCCCAATCCAGTAATCTTTCTCAGCCTTCATAGCTATAACCACTCCTCACAGTTCTCGCTTCACTTGTGGATACTTCCTTTACCGCTCACTCAACACCTTTGCACCGAACCGCACAACAAACTTGTTCCCTTCTTCATCATCTTGTCCCACAGCCCATCCAATGATCCTATAGGACTATTTCAACAGTCACAACTACAGGCTTAGCAGCCTCATAGTTGATGAAGTACAAGCGAGGAAGACAACATATCTTTTAACCTTTGAACTGCCACTAAGTTCTTCTCATCCCACTTAAACTTCTTGCCCTTCCGAAGCAAACCGTATAGAGAATCAGCAAGATGTGCAAAGTGAAGAAATCCAAACATGATAGAACACACAAGCTCTTAAGAATCTCCCTACTTTTGTTTGGGAACTATCTGTATCTTTCATCTGTTGGATTGATATCTATCTTACTTGGATCTGGTCTACGATCAAACCATCCACACAAATGTCTCACAATCATAAATCTTGCACTCTAAATGAAGACTTAGCTCCTGATAGCGTCAAGTGGACTTCTTATCAACATCTACAATGTGATCAGCAACAAACTTACGATACCTCCTTCATCTTTCTCCTCCTCATGACAAACTTTAATTGGAATGTCATCCAAGAACGACATTGTCTTCTCTGAAATAAAATCTCGTAAGATTTTATTCATTCCATTCATCATGTACGTCAGTGAGTTTGTAGTCTCTTGTAGCAATGTGCACATCATTATCAATCCCAATGAAAATCTCATAGTGATGACGTCCTACTCCCTTTGGCAAGCTAAAATTGTTCATGTCCAAAGTAAAATATCTCATACATAATAGATTGCTCTTCCAGCAAATGTCAGCAAACTCTCCTACAATCGATCCTATCCTTGTGTTCTTAATGGTCACTTGGTTCACTAGTTGCATATCTTTGAAGGAAACGTAACGCTCCACTCTTTTTAGGCACTATAAACCAACGGTTGGAATACGGTGCAAACTGAAGGTTTGAGAATCTTCATCTGCATCTTCTCCTTCAAAGCTCCATAAACTTAGGTAGATGAGCCCTAGGTACAATGATTGATCTCTCAAGTCTCAAGGAGCATGTGGAACTATAAAGATGAATCATCGAAGCTACTATGCTCGAATCCACACACCCTATCTCTAGAGCTTCAAAATAAAAACTTTTTCATGCTTACTCAACATCTCTCTAAGCTCTCGCTCTTCAATAAGAAAGAGAAAATCTGTAGATCCTACCTTCAACTCCTTGAGGATAACTTCAGTAAACTTATGACCCACCTGACGAAGATTTCTTAAGCTCTTCTCCTTTGAAGCTTGTTGAACTTGGTGGTTGGAGTCACCAAGTAAAAGTTGAACTACAGGCTTAATCTTTCTATGCATTATTTTTGTACCTAGTTTCAACCTTAACTTCAGGTTTTTGAATGACTGTATGATCGAGTACAGCTCTCTAGAATTTATTTCCACTAGTTGATCTTCACTCTCTTTTCCAATCTTGGTAAGCTCCTCCAAAGGGACCTCTAATCGTCCGTGTAAACACCCACTATTATATCCTCTTCTTCAACCACACCCACTGTTTTTAAGTCTTTTTCAACTCTTTCCACAACCTTCCACTTCCACTTCTGTAAATCAGCAAGCTGTGTATATAAAACAAATCCATTCGCAGAAAATCCCACAACTTCTATGAAACATTAGTAGACATATGTCAAACTTGCAAGCATGTGTTGAGGGATATCAACATCGAGATATCTATAAAACTCACTTGCAATCGGTTTGATTCATTCAAGACACAATCTAGTTTTCTTTATCTACTTATTTTTTTCTTTTTGCAGAATCCGATATATCGTCACCAAGAAAAGATAGATGTAACAAATAGCTGACTTCTTGCTAGCGTTTGCGTTCTCTTGATAAGACAAGTTCTCATGGACTTCATGTTCCCAATCAAGTAAAGTTCTTCTTTTCTTTTTTGAAGAGCTTCTGCTAAAAGATTCAAATCATATTCAGCTCTTGCATGTGCCTCTATGACCTGCTTGACAGCCTGAATGAAAAGATCTTCTTTAATATCTTACAGGATGCTTCCTTTCTATTGTGATGTATGAAAGAGATTAGCTCTTGTTTATAACTTCAATTGCATATCAAAGTGTAAATAGAGGCTAAGAGCATTCTTACATCTCTTAGTTTGTGTTGGAGTTGCTGATTTTGATGCTCCAACTCTAACAACGCTGCATTTTTCTGCCACTCCCATCGAGAATACTGTATGATACTTGCACGTTGTAGTAATCGTTGCATGAGTGAATTGAACTTTGTGCAGGAATCTCCTCTAGATACTATCTCAAAACTCTTTCTTGATGCTTTGTTAATAAGTTATATCTTTCTCGGCCTTAACTTCGAAGGTAAGACCTAAAGAAGACAACAAAGACATAACAAAACAAATACTTCAAGAATGAAAAAGGAAAACATTAACTAAAGTTCACTTCTTTATGCTCTTCAGTCAGAGTACATGTGTGACACAACAGAACTTCTGTGGGGCTACCTTTCATTCAAAGTTGGTGTGATTGAAAGGTATGATAAGCTTCTTGATAAGAGTTTCTTTAGAGAGAGCATTGTGGCTTGCATCTAGAACACCAGTTTGTAAGTTTTCCATGTTTCCTTCTAAACATAAGATGCTTGTTGGAAAAAACGATATGGTATGCTCTCAATTGCATCATTTAAGTATTCCCTTAGATAGTAATTGCTATGGAGTTGTTTAGAAATTTCCAGACTAAAGTCTTATACAAGCTTCAATCTCTGTTTTCTCTTGAAAATTTACAATCATTTACCAAGGCATTCTCTCCTGTGCATCGTTGGCATTTGAAACTTCAAGAAGGTGAAAAACGAGTTAGACTAATATTTCATTATCTTCTATGGAAATCGATATTTACCTCAAGTTGAGTTATGTCCCTTGAGGAGAATCTTGGAATACCAACACCCTAGTGACAAGGTATCTCTCTCATATCACCAGAAAAAAACATCTCATGACCGTGGAGTATTGTTCTCGATGTAGATTTTGTATCTACAGCAGTTGTTATCTTATCTGCTCTTTGCATTCTTACACTTGCAGCAAGAACTTCGTCAATGACAAATATTTTGGTCTTAGATGGATCAACTCCGACTGTTGCAGTCAAATGAGCTCTAAATATATCACCTAGCTTCACGTGATGCAGAGTCCAATTCCCATCAACTCCATCTTCAAATATGATCAACTATGAGAAAACATAGCAATTATCCAAGAGCTCTCTTAGAATCGGGTAATTTACTTGGTCACACTCTTGAAATTGTGTTTTCACTTGATCACACCTTCTACTTATAAATGTCACTTGGTCACAACCTCTGTCAGTTTTATGGTCGCTTGTCCGACTTGGAGTCCTTGTTGGAGAACGTTCAACATAGTGACGCTTGGGACATGAAGTAGCAACAAGATTGTCCGTGCATGTGAACTTTACTATTGAATGGTCATTTATGCCCATTCAGTATTAACTCAATCTGTGTGGATTGATTACAGAGATATAAGAGGCACTTGGATTTATGCACAGTTTGTCAAATGACAATTTATCTTCATTTGCTGTCGAGAGAGTGAAGGAGTGGTTAGATCTTATCTTTCGTACTTTGGGCTGATCAGACAATGCATAGCTCGGTAACTAGATATATGTCAGTGGAGCTTATGATAGGATATAAGCCTATTATGTCGATCAAGAAACATGTTCCAACTTGTTATCGTGGGAGGATAAATTATCCAAGGAGGAGCTTCTAGTCATTCGAATTCTACAACTCGAGCGGAGATCTGAGGACGTGGAGATTACGCTTGAGAGGTTATGAGAGATACATCTAAAGAACAAGGTATGGTTCGATCAACGACATCAATTACGGGTGAGGATAATTGAAGATGGAGATTGGATTCTAGTTTACAACAATAGTATAGACAATCAATATAGTGCGATGTCGAGACGAGAGTTTCCTAGGAAGGGTGGAACCTTCTAGTTGTGAATCGATTGTGAAGAGGAGGACAAAAATCACACACAGAATACGGACCATCACGATTTCGATCCGGCCAAGATAAAACACACGATACGCAAGTAAATCTTCAACTCCAGATCATTCAGACTGTAATTCTCACGTTCAAGAACTCAGAATATCAGAAAACTGCTCTCGTGAAGCACCAGTGCGTTCATCTAGAAGCTTCCCATTTTATATTCAGAAAGATATGCGTACAAGTTTCTGGTCTCCTCTCTACTCGATTCTGTCCTCTCCTCTCAATCCCTCGATGTCAAAACTCTGATCAGTCAGAACTTCTCTCCAGACGTAAGCTCTGTGTAAAAATCTCTCCTCATCTCTACTATTTTTCCTCTAATCGATAGTCTCCGCTCGGTTAACTCCACACTCCACAACTGATCTTGGAATTCTCTCCCCTCTGGAGTACACCCCCTCTAGATTTCCCCCACCCTATGTAACCTTCAATGTCACATGGCAGAGATAAAAGATGCCTTAAACAGATGGGAGCAGAAAAATAAATCACTGATAATAAATCTACTAGTAAGAAGACTAGTTCACAAGTCTTTGCAGGTTCATATGTACAGACTGTCACCGAATCGGTCGTAAAGTCAGCTTTTGACACCACCATTCAAAAACAACTCCACCACGGCTACCCCTGACCACCGGAATCACCTCGTTTTGACACATGGAGCCCGAGTTATTGCTGTTGTCGTTCTCCGGCCCTCTTAAACTTCAAAATGCCGTAAGTATCACCTTCGGTATCAGTTTCACTTGATTTTTTGACCCAAGTAAATTCGAGTCAAAGTATCTTTAATGTCATCTCGCTATCCCAAGACTTAGAAGACCTCGCCAAATTCGTACTAGTGATCTCGACAACCCGAAGACGAGTTAGTCCTCTAGCATAGGGTCTATTTCAGAAATCTGGTGGTAAACTCCCTCTAGCATCCACACCCGGTGACTACACTAGTGCAAGAGTAGACGGATGCGAGACTAAGGTATCAATTTCACTTTATTTTTTGACCCAAGTAAATCATATGACGAGATCTTCATTTTTATACAAAAGATTTGGTACCGACTTGGAGTATCTTTGATGTTATATCGCTACCTCATGACTTAGAAGATATCACCGAATTCGTACTAGTGATCTCGACAACCCGAATGTGAGTTAGTCCTCTAGCATAAGGTCCATTTCGGAAATCCGATGGTAAACTCTCTCTAGCATCCACACCCGGTGACTGCACTAGTGCAAGGGTAAACGAAGGATCAATCTAGACTAGAGATCAATTTCTAAGCTGATATGCTAGTAAAGCGTGGTATTTTATCTTTCCTTCATTAACACAAACTGCCATAACTTTCTCCAGACATGGTCTTTTTGTACATTTAAAAATGCAAACAATACTACATATTACAATCTACATGAGAAAACTCTAAAACATATTTTTTGAACTCACTCAGATTTATGATAAATTTCCAAGTATCAGAAATCTTGTAGAAGAACTCTAAGTAATTTTTTACCTGCAACTCTGTTTGTAACTTTTGAACATACCACGGTGATCAGCGCAATGAGACTTACGCCGTGGTGTTTTCAGATTTTCAAATGCTCACTTCTTCCAGAATCGACTTCTTTGAGGTCTTAACTTCACTAAGAGAGACTAACTTCTAACTGAGAGGTGAATTATTTACTATGTGAAATAATTCACATCACGACAACGGTTAGAAAATTCTTGAAACATTAGTTTGGTCCATATGTGATAGAAAAGATTTACGACAATGCCACATATGCGTTAAGGGAGCTAGACGGTGCAAAAGTGGAGGTACTTTGTGACAGGCAAACGGATTAAAGTTTTCAAGAAAAAGGACAAAAGAATGGAAACAAGCGACATTGCAACCGAGTTCAGATACGAGGATGATGAGGAAGACAAAGACCCGAGGATAACTAGGATCTAAGAGAGGATGATGAGGTTATTGAAGAGCCGATCCACTCCTTTGTGTCCAAGCTATACCAACTCCTATTTTATATACACTCCTGATTCTTCTTCTCTAATTTACATACCCCTTTAATTGTCTTTGTCCGAAGCGCCTTACCCTCAACTTGATTTGAAAGATCTTCTCGAGCAAGTACCAAGTATCTCATCTGCCACAACCTAACCGGCATAGTCACTAAGTCTACGACCCACTTAAAGTGTAGGACAAGATGATGAGGATGGAGATAGATTTGCGGTTTCAGTCATGAAAACTGAGAAAGAGTATTTGATTGGAGCAGCAGTGGTGGTTGAAAATGATTGTTTGCTGTAATTAAGGATGATCATGAATTGTACGACTCTTGATATTGTGATGTTACGATGGATTGCATATATCAAGTCGTTGAATCCGGAGTTTAGACATATTGTATGGAACGATAATCCGATGACAGATATGTTATCTCGATCTTGATATGATGGGGAGGATGAAATGGTTGAAGATACTGACGACGTGGGTGCAAATTTTTATTCGATTACACACACAGGAAGGGAAGATGAGTTATTTGTTGAAGGGTTGTATGATGGTGAATTGCTTGACATTGGGAGATACCTTAATACGATTGTTAAGCAAACAGATTGGACGGATGAGAGATTTCAAAGAGTTCGAAGGAAGACCTACAACTTCATGTTGCAGGATGGATTTTTTTGAAAGCGGCCAAAGTAGAAAGGTGAGATACCGCTACGAGTGATTTATGACAAAGAAGATCAACAGAAGTTGCTTAGAGCTTTTCATGAGAGTCTTTGGGATGGACATCGAGAGATTTGGGTTACTTTTACGAAGATGAAAGAACGGTATTGGTGGAAAAATATGTACAAGGATGTTGTATCTTTTGTGGAGTCTTGTTTGACATGTCAGATGTATTCGAACATCTGACATCGAGACAGATTACGTTCAACTTATCTGTTGACAATCCACTTATCCGATTGCAACCAGACTTGTACTCGTGTCAACCATGACAAGTTGAAGTTGTTTCATAGACGAAAGTTATCTCTTCACTCCGAGGACGGAGCGAAAATTTAGTCCGGAGGTAAAATATGAACGACCTATGTTACACATAGGAAGTTTGTCTATTAGTAAGGTATTTAGTTATAACTAAGTGTTGAGAATGTTTATTTTCTGCCAAAGACATGAAGGGCATACCTCGAGAGCTGAGAGAACATCGCATTGACTTACTAGAGGACGTTGTTCTTGCACGGCAGAGGCAGTATCGACTCAACCCCAAGTACTCGCTTCTGGTGAAGGATCAAACTGATCAATATCTGAAAGGGGAAGTCATCTTCCCAGTACTTAGTAGTGAGTGTGTAGCTCCTATTGTCATCGTGCTAAAGAAACAGACAGGTAAGATCCGAGTGTGTCAGGACTTCTGGAAGCTGAACTTGGCACAGTAAGAACCACCGGCCTAGCATCCTTGTAATCAATCTTTTCCAAAACTAGAGGAGATGATAATAAGGACTTCAGCTTCCGTACCGCATCGGTATGCTCTTCTTCTCATCTGAACTTATGACCTTTGCGTAACAACCATATAATAGGTCCGTCACATGCCCATAATGAGGAATCCAAATATGATAGAATAGACACAAAGATCTTCTTACTTCTATCAAAGAGTTGCAAACCTCTCTCATCCTCCCAATCGCATCCACTTTGTTTGGGTCTGGCTTATGATCAAACGATCCACACAAATGATCAACGATCAGAACTTTTTTAATCCCAAATCTAGATTTCGCACCTGACAGCGTGAGATGAACTTCTTCAAGTTGAGACCAGATCTTCTAATCTCTGATGTGATCGATGACGTATCATCAGCATCCCTTTTGATCTAATGCTTCTCATCCTCCACACATCCTATGATGAGAATGTCATCCAAGAACGACATCGTCTTTTCAGAGATGAAGTCCCTTAGAACTCTATTCATCATGTTCATCATGTGTGCTACCGAGTTGGTAGCTCTTTGTGATAAGATACACATCCTAACAAACTTCAAAAGTGTCCTCATTGTCGTGAAACTTTTGCTCTCCTCTGCTAGTTGAAACTGATCATATCCTGAGTAAAGATTCCTCATTGAGTAAATTGCTCTTCTTGCAAACGTCTCAACAAACACAATCAGTCTTATCCTAGCATTTCTGATTGTTACTACGTTCACCGGTTGCATGTCTTGGATGAATTGCAGCGATCCATTCTTCTTTGACCTCGTAAATCATCTGCTCGAATACGGTGTAAACGACGGCTCCAAGATCTTCATCCATATCTTCTCCTTCAGCAACTCCACCAGTTTAGACAAGTGAGTCCGCGGTACTAGAATTGATCTTAGATTCCACGGCACATGTGATATTGTGAAGATAACCATCGGAATAACAACGTTGTCGGAGTGTGATCCGTCTACCTAGGAAAGCGCCGGGCTTCTGGCTGTGGTTGTTCACTCAAGAGGTTGGCTTTCAGCTTACAACAGGGGCTATAAACACTCACACAGATGTGTAAGATCTAGTAATATACCCAGAAGGCAAAATTCAGGTCTAGCTGGCAGTAATAGGATCCGACGGTGAACTTTGACACTCACGGAGAGGAAAACTATGAAGGTTTAGGCTTCTAAACTTCCCCTACATGCAAATGAGGTACTACTGAACTCACAGACGAAGTTTCAGCCTGAGATCAAATTCTGACACGGAGATATGAACAGAAAAGTTTTGAGCAAGAAAACTACGGCAATTTCTGGTACCTAGATGGCTATTTCGACCTATAACAGGAGTTTGGCTCGATCAATTTCGAAGTTTCTTACAGGATTTGCAGTTCACAGCTTGCTGAACACTCCTGTGAAGTTGGGACTCCTGATTGTTTGTAGAACTCCAGATCTCCTTCCTTGAAGTCGCTGCTCTAGATTAAGAGCTTTTCAGACCCCCTCGGCTTCAGCGGCCGCCCTGAATTACTTAGTCACTTAATCGATGCGAAACTTTTTGGGAAATTGTAGCCCTGCTGGCAGAGAACACAACCTCGAAGTTTTAAAGCAATTTCCTCAAATCTGCTGCGAGTTCACTGAAAACCCTAAATCCAACAAAAGTGATTCAATTCTAGCACAATTCGAACTTCAATTGGTCATAACTTCGTCTTTATTGCATCAAATCGATCAAAAATTTCACTGGAAGTGCTTGGCATGACGAGCCCTCTCTCCCTGTGCTCTCAGATTTCGAAGATCCCTCACCAAATGCTCGAACTCCACTCTAGAGCTCTGTTTCTAAATTTAGAGTTTAACAAAAGACAAAAACAGACCAATGGGAGTTCATAGCTTCACTTGGTTGTCCTTTAGTACCCTAAACCACGTGGCAACTTAGTTTTACTCATAGGCTACCACGTCAAGCCCTCTAGAGTGCCAGCGTAAAACTTAAATTACTTAAAACGACACGCAGCCTCGAAAAATAACTTACATCAGCTAGAAAGCGTGCATGGGCGACACGTAAATACAACCCATGAGCTTAAGCCCTATCAACATGGTAATCAACCTACTAAGACTCAAAATAATGTTAACACCGTATGCAAAGGTGTCAAACATATACATAAACGACTAGAAGTAATATAAGCTAACTTCTAGAACTACTAAACTCAAGCGTCGGAGTAGAAATATAACATGTAGCCGCCAAGTAGCGCGACATCCACCCCCTCTGAACCTGCACATCCTCCGGTATGTGCCATCCAGATCAAGACTCTTCAGCTTCGGCTTCAAACTCATCTTCAACCTGCATTGAGTCTTCAGCTCCATCCTCAGTAAGCTCTGCAATGTTCTGGTCCTCCCCTCTCCTTCTAAAGAGCTTGATTCTCTTCCCTGCGACTGGTATCTTGAGCACTGCACCATCTAACTCTCTCAAAGAGTATGTGGCATTATCATAAACTTCTAACACCACATAAGGTCCGAACCATCTCTTGGAAAACTTACTGATAGCGCTATGCTGATTATCAAGACTACTATCATAGACTAACACCCAATCACCTTCCTTAACTAGTTTGGGTCGTAATCTATGCGTTCTATCAAATCTGCCTTTGTTTCTCTCTCTAGCAGTCTTCAACCCTTCCACAGCTTTGGCAACATCCTCAGGTCTCCGTTCTAACTGCTGGATCCTTAATGCAAGAAGATCCTCCGTACTTCTACCATCTTCCCATGGCAAAACATTCCAAGTAGGCACAACCTCCTCAATCGGCATCACAGGTTTTTGTCCTAGTATCAACTCTGCTGGCATGTAACCTGTAACGGTACTATGAGCTGTACGATCTGCCCATAAAGCAAATGGTAGCAGTCTAGGCCATTCACGGATCTTACCCTTGCAAGCTTTTACCAAAGCTTTGATGATTGGCGGATGACCTCGTTCGTTCTTGCCATTCCCTTCAGGATTGTAAGTAGTGGTTAATGCCAACTTGATTCCCAATCGCTTGAAGAACTCAACTGCTTCTTGTGAATCCAGCTCACCCCTATCTGCAGTGATCTTTCCCACACACCCATACCTACAAATAACATCTTCAAGTAGAAAGCGGCAGACACTAGCAGTGGTCTTTGTCCTCAGGGCACGGCCTTCGACTTGGTTAGATAGATCTTCTCTAGCCAAGACTAGATACCTCATTTGTCCAAGTCCAAATGGCATAGTTACTAGATCAACTACCCATTTGTAATGAATGGCTAAAGGATAAGTAGGATGCAATCCATCACGATGACGTACGTTGGAATACATCTGGCAAGGTATACAGGATGAAACAAACTGCACTACATCCTTATACATACCCTTCCACCAATACTTTTCCTTCATCTTGGCAAATGTAGCCCAAACTCCTCTATGACCGGCCCATAAACTCTCATGGAACTCCTTGATCAGCTTCTGCTGCAACCCCAAGTCACATACCACCCGCTGTGGTACACCTCCTTGTAGCTTAGGGCGCTTCCATAGATGTCCTCCATATAAAAAGTACCCATAAGCTGTTCTACGGATCCTCTTGAAATCTGCATCAGACCAGCCTTCTTGCCTTTCCAATGAACTCAAATAGCGCCCAAGATCCAACCACTCGCCATCATACATAGTTTCCTCAAATAACTCCAATGGAGCTGCAAAACAGCTTCTATCTTCTGTAGCAAGAACACTAGAATAGAACTCTGTTCCCACATCCTCCTGGTCATCTATCATTTCCTTCTCATCGTAATACATAGCCCTTGATAACATATCTGTCACAGGATTGTCTTTTCCTACAATATGTCTAAACTCTGGGTTCAAGGACTTGATATATGCTATCCACCTCAACATAGCAATGTCTGGAGTTGTACAGCTAGTAATCATTCCTAAGAGAGGTAAACAATCTGTCTCCACAACCACAGGTGCTCCTATCAAGTATTCCTTGTCACTCTTCATCGCAGTAACTACTCCCCATAGCTCTCTCTTGACCTGAGGGTAGTCTCTCTACCGTGAACTTAATACCTTAGTACCAAAACGCACCACATATCTATTCCCGTCCTCATCATCTTGCCCTACAACCCATCCAATGCCAATAGGACTAGTATCAACAGTAAGGATAACAGATCTCTCCAACTCATATGTTACCTTCCGTAGAGTTGGTGGTGAAGCCAAAAGATCTTTCAACTTCCTCATAGACTCGCTCTGCTCCTCTTGCCACTGAAATCTTTGCCTCTTCCTCAGCAACTTGTACAACGGATCTGCTACATGTGCAAAGTGTGGAATCCATATATGATAAAACACACATGCACCTAGAAATCTTCTCACCTCAGTAACCGATCCACATGTCTCCTTCATCCTTCGAATGACATCAACCTTGTTTGGACAAGGTTTCCGACCATAAGACCCACATAGGTGTCTCACTATTAACACCTCCTGTTCTCCAAATACAGACTTTGCTCCTGATAAAGTCAAATGAATCTCCTCCAGTCGACTCATTATCTTATCACAGTCAGCTATATGGTCTGCAACAAACTTACGGCACCCCCTCTGATCCTTTACCTCATTCTTCTCCTCCTCAGCACACCCTTTGATCGGCACATCATCAAGGAATGGCATAGTTTTTTCAGGAATGAAATCCCTCAAAACTTTATTCATGCCATTCATCATATGTGCTACAGAATTCGTAGCACCTTGTGGCAAGGTGCACATCCTTAGTAACCCGAAAGGTGTCCTCATTGTAGTCAAGTCTCTACTCTCAGAGGATAACTGAAACTGATCATAACCTGAATATAAGTCTCCCATTGAATAGATAGCACGACCAGCAAAAGTCTCTGCAAACTCGTCTACAATAGGTCCTATACTCATATTCCTAATAGTCACCTTGTTAACTGGCTACATATCTTGAATGAATCTCAAAGCTCCACTCTTCTTCGGAACAGTAAACCATCTGCTAGAGTAGGGAGCTATAGATGGTTCCAAGATACCCATCCTAATTCTCTCATTGAGCAAGTCTATCAGCTTTGGTAGATGAGCTCTAGGTACAGGGATAGGACGTAGATTCTAAGGCACATGCGGTATAGTAAAGATTACCATAGGTGCAACTACACTTGGATCTACACATCCTACTTCATGTGACTCAAACGCAAACGCCTTACCATGCCTAGATAGCATCTCCCTGAAGCTCTTCTTCTCTTGCTCAGTAAGAAATCCATCACCTCCAATCCTCAGCTCCTTCAGTGTTGTTTCTGTGAACTGGTGCCCAATTCTTCTCGGTCCTCTGAGCGTCGGTTCTCGTGCAGCTTGCTCCATCTTCTGATTGTAATCGAGATGTAAAGGCAAAGCCACTGGTTTGACTTTCTTTGCCACTGACTTGTACTTGGTCTCCACATACACCTCTTGTCGATCTATAAACTTATCAATTACATCATAAAGCTCCTTGGAGCTCACTCTCACCACTCTATCTACATCATCTATAGAACTTTTTACTATAGATTTCAACTCCCCTATAGTATCTACCAAATACTGCTCTTCAAACACTCCAGATATGTATTCATCTCCTGCTAACTCTCCACTATCTCACAAAGACTATTGTACATACTTCACATGTTGCCTCTCAAACCTCTTCAGATTCTCAACCTTCCTATAACACACTGATCCACATGACGTCAATCCTAAGAAGCTAGTGGATAAAGCTTCATGCTCTACTGGATCAAGCGAGAATCCTTTCTCTACTGTACCGTTGAAGTCTCGCTCTTCAATGGTACTCTGCCAAAACCCCTAGACTCTCTAAACTCCTGAGTAATCTTAGGTAGTGGATGATCTCTCAAGCTATCACGATTCCTCTCATGTTCTGCAGCAACGGTGAAAAACTGAACAGCTCTTTTGCCATCTCTACTACGTATCCTAGCATAGACTGAACCATCATCCATAACTCGTGTCTCCATTCTAATAGCAATAATGTAAGGCTGCCCTAGAATGATAGGATAGGTTGACATGTCTTGCACAAAGAAATTCTGAACATCACTGATATCACCCACAGTTACCTTGATGTTGGGACAAGCACCATAGAGTTCTCCCCTTTGGTTGTTGGCAGCGCGGATAAGTCATCCATGGTCGGTGTCTATGGGCCATCTCCCACACTTGTACAGCTCCTTAGACATCAGATTAATCTCTGAGCCATGATCAATCAATGCCACCACAGGTTCCTCTAGATCTCCCAGTTTCACTAAGGTCTCTGTGGTTGCTCTCGCCCAATGGTTGTGAGAATAATGACTCTTCTGCGATGCTTCCACCTCATCTTCAAACCTCACGTGCTGATACGATCTCCCTTCTGATACTTGAGAGCAGTAACCAGCAATCTCATCTTCCTCATCCTCCGACAGTTTGGTCCCTAGAGCGTTAAGCGTAGCTGCTTCACCCAAAATCTGACGTTTCTTCTTGATGATATCTATGATAACGTCATGGAACTCACACTTTGCAATCCCAAGAATCTCACCCAAAGTAAACTCAACCTTCCCATTCAAGATACGATTCTCTAACACCTGCTTCAAGTCTGTAGCAATCTCAATGTCAGACTGAAGTTTGTATGTAGGCATCTTACCCTTCTCCTTGCTTCTCTCCTTCTCTTTTGGTATTGTAGGTGGTAGATCCTCCATAGTTTCCTCTCGAGTAGGTGTTGTCTCTGTCTTGCCTCTGGTCTAGCCCTTTCACTCCTTGTAGCAGGTCGTTTGGCTGTAGAAGCCTCACCTGCATCCTCCCTTCTGCGTTTTTCTTCTAGTACAGCTTCATGCTGACTTCTTGCAACATAAGCATGCGCTGACATAGTATCCACAGGGTCATTCCATCCTGTAGTTTCTCTAATTGAGTTGCCAACCCTTCGTAGCACATCCTTGTCTAGCTCTGTTCTAGCTACGGACCGCACTACATCTGACCACAACCCAGTAGTCCCTTTCTCTCTCTCCATCTCCACTTTCACTCCACAGGTAGCAGCATTCACAAGAGAAACAACATGTGATGCTGATATCTCATTCACAAGTCTCTTCATACCACCCTTGCCAAAGTTGGTTCCCAACATCATCCCAGTCTCTCTCAGATGGATCTTACCATCTTTGAAGAAGATCAGATCCTTCCTCAATGCATCTGAAAACTCCCCACAATCTCTTCTTACAAGGTCTAGGCTATCACACCATATACAACGATGAACAAAGCCTTCTCTCATCTGAGGTCTCTGCATAGCAGGCTGTACATTCTGCTCCTTCTCTTCTAACCTAGTGAGCTTAAGCTTAAGCTCCTTCATACCCTTAATCAACTCATCAAGCGGTGAGCCTTCCTCTCTAGCAATTACCAAAGGGTAAGGGGATAGATAGGGGCGAGCTGGATAGGGGCGAGCTAGATAGATAGGGGCGAGCTGGATTCACAAGAAGCAGTTGAGTTCTTCAAGCGATTGGGAATCAAGTTGGCGTTAACCACTGCTTACAATCCTGAAGGGAATGGCAAGAGCGAAAGAGGTCATCCGTCAATCATCAAAGCTTTGGTAAAAGCTTGCAAGGGTAAGACCTAGACTGCTACCGTTTGCTTTATGGGCAGACCGTACAACTCATAGTACCGTTACAGGTTACATGCCAGCAGAATTGATACTAGGACAGAAACCTGTGATGCCGATTGAGGAGGTTGTGCCTACTTGGAATGTTTTGCCATGGGAAGATGATAGAAGTACGGAGGATCTTCTTGCATTAAGGATCCAGCAGTTAGAGCGAAGACTTGAGGATGTTGCCAAAGCTGTCGAAAGATTAAAGATTGCTAGAGAGAGAAACAAAGGAAGATTTGATAGAACGCATAGATTACGACCCAAACCAGTTAAAGAAGGTGATTGGGTGTTAGTCTATGATAGTAGTCTTGATAATCAGCATAGCACTATCAGGAAGTTCTCCAAGAGATGGTTTGGACCTTATGTGGTGTTAGAAGTTTATGATAATGCCACATACTCCTTGAGAGAGTTAGATGGTGCAGTACTCAAGATACCAGTCGCAGGAAAGAGAATCAAGCTCTTTAGGAGGAGAGGGGAGGACCAGAACGTTGCAGAGCTTACTGAGGATGAAGCTGAAGACTCAATGGAGGTTGAAGATCAATTTGAAGCTGAAGCTGAAGAGTCTTGATCTGGATCTGGCACATACCGGAGGATGTGCAGGTTCAGAGGGGGTGGATGTCACGCTACGTGGCGGCTACATGCTTGACTTCTACTCCGACGCTTAGGTTTAGTAGTTCTAGAAGTTAGCTCATATTACTTCTAGTCCTTTATGTATATGTTTGACACCTTTGCATACGGTGTTAATACTATTTTGAGTCCTAGTAGGCTGATAGTATGCTAGTTATCTTGTTCAAGCATTTATGCGCTTGTGCAAGTGACTTCTTACTTGTCTATGACGTTCAATGTACATAACTTAAGGTTTCCATGCTGATAGGGTTTTGAGCTCATGGGTTGTACTTACTTGTCGCTCATGCACGCTTTCTAGCTGATTTAAGTTATTTTCGGGGCTGCGTGTCGTTTTAGGTAGTTTAAGTTTTACGTTGGCACTCTAGGGAGCTTGACGTGGTAGCCTATGAGTAAAACTAAGTTGCCACGTGGTTTAGGGTACTAAAGGACAACCAAGTGGAGCTATGAACTCCCATTGGTCCGTTTTTGTCTTTTGTTAAACTCTAAATTTAGAAACAAAGCTCTAGAGTGGAGTTCGAGCATTTGGTGAGGGATCTTCGAAATCTGAGAGCACAGGGAGAGAGGTCTCTTCATGCCAAGCACTTCCAGTGAAAATTTCGATCGATTTGAGTCAATAAAGACGGAGTTATGAGCAATTGAAGTTCGGATTGTGCTAGAATTGAATCATTTTGGTTGGATTTAGGGTTTTCAATGTCACTCGCAGCAGATTTGAGGAAATTGCTTCAAAACTTCGAGGTTGTGTTCTCCGCCAGCAGGGCTACGATTTCACAAAAAGTTTCATATCGATTGAGCAACTGAGTAATTCAGGGCGGTCGCTGAAGCTGAGGGGGTCTGAAAAGCTCTTAATCTAGAGCAGCGACTTCAGAGGAGGAGATCTGCAGTTCTGTGTACATTCAGGAGTCCCAACTTCACAGGGATGTTCAGCACCCTGTAGACTGAAAATCCTGTAAGAAACTTCGAAATTGATCGAGCCAAACTCCTGTTATAAGTTGAAATAGCCAACTAGGTACCAGAAATTGCCGTAGTTTTCTTGCTCAAAACTTTTCTGTTCATATCTCCGTGTCAGAATTTGATCTCAGGCTGAAATTTCGTCTGTGAGTTCAGTAGTACCTCATTTGCATGTAGGGGAAGTTTAGAGGTCTAAACCTTCATAGTTTTCCTCTCCGTGAGTGTCAAAGTTTACCGCCGAATCCTATTACTGCCAGCTAGACCTGAATTTCGCCTTCTGAGTATATTACAAGATCTTACACACCTGTGTGAGTGTTTATAGCCCTGTTGTTACCTAAAAGCCAACCTCTTGAGTAAACAACCACAGCCAGAAGCCCGGCGCTTTCCTAGGTAGACGGATCACACTCCGACAACGTACTTGGAAATATCTGTCCCCTTGAACTGGTCCATCTGATGCACCACAGATTGCAACGCCTTGGTTGCTATTACCTCCTTTCTCTCTGTGCTCTGCTGCTGCTGCATGAACATGGAAAAAGCTTGGAACATCTTCATCGTAGCAGCATCCAACTGAATAGGTTGCTGAGCAGCACCAGCACCTCCACTTGATGATCCTTGGTTGGCCATGATATCTGATCCTGTAACACTCTCAAGAAAACTCCCACCCTAGGTGTTTCATGTCGAGTTCACCAAAAAGAGAGTATGTCGGAGTGTGATCCGTCTACCTAGAAAAGCGCCGGGCTTCTGGCTGTGGTTGTTCACTCAAGAGGTTGGCTTTCAGGTTACAACATGGGCTATAAACACTCACACAGATGTGTAAGATCTAGTAATATACCCAGAAGGCGAAATTCAGGTCTAGCTGGCAGTAATAGGATCCGACGGTGAACTTTGAGACTCATGGAGAGGAAAACTATGAAGGTTTAGGCTTCTAAACTTCCCCTACATGCAAATGAGGTACTACTGAACTCACAGACGAAGTTTCAGCCTGAGATCAAATTCTGACACGGAGATATGAACAGAAAAGTTTTGAGCAAGAAAACTACGGCAATTTCTGGTACCTAGATGGCTATTTCGACCTATAACAGGAGTTTGGCTCGATCGATTTCGAAGTTTCTTACAGGATTTGCAGTTCACAGCTTGCTGAACATTCCTGTGAAGTTGGGACTCCTGATTGTTTGTAGAACTCCAGATCTCCTTCCTTGAAGTCGCTGCTCTAGATTAAGAGCTTTTCAGACCCCCTCGGCTTCAGCGGCCGCCCTGAATTACTCAGTCACTCAATCGATGCGAAACTTTTTGGGAAATCGTAGCCCTGCTGGCAGAGAACACAACCTCGAAGTTTTAAAACAATTTCCTCAAATCTGATGCGAGTGACACTGAAAACCCTAAATCCAACAAAAGTGATTCAATTCTAGCACAATTTGAACTTCAATTGGTCATAACTTCGTCTTTATTGCATCAAATCGATCAAAAATTTCACTGGAAGTGCTTGGCATGACGAGCCCTCTCTCCCTGTGCTCTCAGATTTCGAAGATCCCTCACCAAATGCTCGAACTCCACTCTAGAGCTCTGTTTCTAAATTTAGAGTTTAACAAAAGACAAAAATAGACCAATGGGAGTTCATAGCTCCACTTGGTTGTCCTTTAGTACCCTAAACTACGTGGCAACTTAGTTTTACTCATAGGCTACCACGTCAAGCCCCCTAGAGTGCTAGCGTAAAACTTAAATTACTTAAAACGACACGCAGCCTCGAAAAATAACTTAAATCAGCTAGAAAGCGTGCATGGACGACACGCAAATACAACCCATGAGCTTAAGCCCTATCAACATGGTAATCAACCTACTAAGACTCAAAATAGTGTTAACACCGTATGCAAAGGTGTCAAACATATACATAAACGACTAGAAGTAATATAAGCTAACTTCTAGAATTACTAAACTCAAGCGTCGGAGTAGAAATATAACATGTAGCCGCCAAGTAGCGCGACAACGTATGGGTCTACACACCCAACTCATGTGGCTCAAAAGCAAATGCTTTCTCATATCTTGAAAGCATCTCCTTGAAACAGTTCTCTCTCTCTTGGTAGAAGAGACCCATCAGATCCAATCTTCAATTCTTCAAAGGTCTAATCCGTGAACTTATGTCCTATCATTGCAGGATATCTCAAACTCTTCTTCCTTGAAGCTCGATCCATGTTTTGGTTAGTGTCTTCTGCCAAAGGACCAACAACTAGCTTTACCTTCTTATCCACTATCTTGTACTTCGTCTCAACTCGAACCTCAGGTGCACGAAATGATTCGATCACTGAATAGACCTCCCTTGAATGAATCTGCACAACTTTATTCATATCCTCTCATCCAATAGGCGTGATCTCTCATAAAGATCTTCAATCCATCTTCCACATAAACACTAGAAATCCATTCATCTCTTTCTAGCTCACCCAACTCTCTCAACACCAACTCAACCTCACGTAAATACTTTTGTTCTTTTCTTCTCAGTGCTTCTATCTTCTTGTAAACAGCAATCCCACACTATGAAAGATCCGACAAACTCTATACAAAAGACACTTTCTTCGTCAAGCGAGAGTACCTTCTCTGCGCACCACTGCAATCCCGCTCTATAGTGGTACTTAACGAAAATCCTTGAACTCTTCATTCATGTGTCCTTAGTATAGCACAAAGAACCACAAATACCCAATCAACAATAGGAAGCTAAGGCTTAGCTTGATTTTCTCAATCTTCTGAATCTCATAATTTTACCACTATACGTCCAAATGAAGTAGATGGAATGCCCATGGAAAGCTAATAACGATCTCTGTCAGTTGATGTAATGAAGTGAAGATCCGAAGTTGTGTAAAAAGTCCGTAAGCTAAAGTCTAGCTTGATTTTTCCACCTTTCGAGTCTTGCAACTTCATCACTAGACGTCTAAATGAAGTAGACGAAGTGTCCATGAGAAGCTGACAATGAGCTCTACCAGTTGATGAAATGAAAGTGGTAAAATGTGTGTAGAAAAACTCATTTTTATTCTTATGAGCGTCTTTGGAGCGATAATGATAAGTATTGAAAATAGATTTTCAGATAAGAGCCGGTCCATGACACTACAACGTCTCTCATCGTTATACTTACAGGTTCTTATGTACATCTATCAAACCGTTGTCAGCAGCAGCCTGTCTCTAAATCTTATCTAATCTTTTCAGTCCATCAGTAAAGACTACTCTTAGAGATATTAAATATAATCACATTATTTGTCTATATACTTTGACTCCTCTTAAGGATTCATTCTGAGTGAAAGATACAGTCAATAAATTCTGAATGAAAGATACAGTTAAACACATCTTATCATCTTGAACTCTCGGATCTCACCTCCCTATTTTACAAGCGCTCTTCATGTTTGTTTCTTCTTATTTTCAGCCAGAAATGCACTTTGGATGCAATATTATTCATCAATAGATATCGATTACCACGCAAAATGGTTTTTTCTAAACTCTCACTTGTTATCTTGCAACAAAAAAGATTGAATGGTGAGATCCGAATTAAACTTCCTCGTCTCATACTCAATTCAACCAAAGTCGAGTTGTTATCTTGCAACAAATGAAGATTGAATTGTGAAATACAAATTAAACTTCCTTGTCTCATACTCAATTCGAGCCTTGCTTACAACCTATTCTTCCATGCTCTAATCGGATCGAGTATGATCATGATCCTCCATAAAACTTACACTGCCAAATGAGTTTTATACTGCCAAATGTATTCTTACAAAGCAGTTTTTCTTGAGTTGAAATCCTTATTCTGCAATTTTATAGGTGCAAAAGAAGTTCTGCAACTATATCGTTTACCCACAACGTACACGTCCTGGAACTTTCTATCTAATCACTTCTCCATGGAGTTTTCGTTGCCCCTGCGGGAGTATTAAGCTCTTCGGAGAAAGAAACCTGATAGTATACTGAATACCTCGTTAATTCTTCGGTTAATACTGTCAGTTCCACAACTCGAGACAACGCTGTTACCCCGTTCTCAAGGGAGAAGGACTTTCACCTTCATGGAAACTCAGTTCACTCACTCCGCCATCGCTGTGTTCCCTCGCACATCAAACCGGGCATGAACCTGAGATATACGACGCGAGAAAAGCGCTGACGAGCTAAGGCAAACGATAATTTCACTGACAACCAATTTGTGTTCATATGTCACGGACACGTAAGCAGAATTGATTAAGACTTGCACACTTGCTCCGCTCTTTAGCAGTTCTCATCAAGAAAACGCCGCATCGTATATTTCGTTTGGCCACTTCTCACTTGCCTTGTCCTCCCTCTCTTTCTTCGCATTTTAACATTCCAACTTGCTCCCACGCGACCCGTCAGTAGAAAAGAAACGATATCGGACACCAACAATGATCTAAGGGTTAAGGATTCTGGAAGTATAAAGTCCGGCTTCTTTGTATTTTGGAGGGAGTTTTTGTATGAGACAACAATCTTCGGCAGACGATCCAGATGATACCACGAATCTTTTGATAAACTAAGATCTATATATATTAATCTCATGAACATCTCCAAATGTTATTCTTGAAACACAACAGAACCGTTGAAATTCTCACGATCTTTATATCTTTACGTTTTTCTCTACGCTGTGCAACCCACGAGAGAAGTCGTGGCTTTTCAGTCCTCTCCCCTCGGTTACACCTCGGAACTGAGAAGCTGATTTAGAACTGAGAAGCCACTCTTTTTAGTGGCTTGTGCTATACATATGAGCTGCTGGCTTCTCAGACCGCTTACATCAGGTCGAGTCTCCACAACAGACAGACCATGTTGATCCTATACACAGCCTTTCGGCCCCACGAGAGCACATACGCGCATGGTGCAAATACATCCTGACGATAATCATCGGGGTAGCATTATGGACCTACAACCCTTGCCCTTGTACCGAGACTCCTCACACGGAAGCAATGGTCTACGCGAACACCTAATGTTCTAGCATATTCCTTCAAATCACCGCTCAAAACAAACACGCAGCGACCAGATATACAAGCCATGGACGGTATTATGTAAGAGAATTATTAGGAAGCCTTACTTGCAGCAAATGGCCACAACGTCTGATCCGACCGAAGGAATCATACGGTTGACTACGGCCCCTCTCAAAGATTCCTTGAATTCCTCGGCCGAACAGAAAAATAAACACCTCTCTACTTTACTTGTAATACATGGTTGAAGCGGAAAGAGTATAAATATCCTACAGAAGTTACTTCCACTCCTGGTTGTACGAAACTTAATGATAATGTGCGTGCTTCCGCACTCCTTCTCGAGAGCTTCGCAGAAGGCAAAGTAAATATGTACTTGGCCCACGACTGACGGAGCAGTTGGGATAACAGGGTAACTTCAACTACCGGTAAAACATACCTACTTTGCCGCCTACAAGTACTGTCTCACTCGCATACGAGGAAATGCGGCACACCACGTTCACAAGCCCGTGGAGAATTCAAATCTAGGCACATACCAACCAACTTTCGTGATCAATGACAGTCGTTGCTATATTTGTTTGTTAAAAGGAAATGCCAATTCGAGTTTCACTAGACCCGTGCACTTCCACTTCACAACAGACACACGACCTATACACAGCAGGTCCGAACTAAGAACACACTCTCATCGACAATATCCAAGTGTATTTCCATGGATCACTGCACAGCAAATATCCACTTTAGCGATAGTCTCAGTGGTGACACGCAGACTCTCATGCCGTCAATGATAATCTGAAACTGACTGGTACACACATCATAGTGAATTCTTGAGAGCGTCATACTTATATCTAACCAGATAACTGAAACGTCACTAACGATTACTGCAGTCACTTGGGTTATTTACAGCACTTACCGTATAAACCCTTACCTCCCTAGTCATCTCCCACAATGAGGCCTCAACCAGCTAAGAAGATCATACACACTTCTTATCCAGTGTCTGTAACCAGCCCCAGGTTTCTAATTCAAAAACCCCTGATCTCCATATTTCAGACCAGCCTTGAATCTACTCTTTCGTACTGGAGTGAAATCTTGCTGTCAAGTACTTCTAGGGATGCTTCCACGCTTCCATGCTTCATTTCATTAACAGCTTAAAAAATGAAAGTCTCCAAGTGACAAACTCCGGATACACCAGTTCGAAAAAAATCGGCGAGCAAAGACGGCGAGTCAAGCTAAGAGTTTGTGAAATCAGCGATACGTCAAATCTGCTAATCTGCTTAATGCAATAAGAACTTACCAGGCGGGGTCAGACATTTGGAGCCCACGGTAAAGGAGCCACACCACTTGAATCGGGGGCGGATGAATCCGAATCTTAACGAGTGTTGCCTCTCTTAACGACGATCCACCGACCCGCAATTCAATGAAGTCAAAGCACGACGAGTGATTCCAATTTATATACTCCTGAAGTGGCAGCACCTGACTCCTAATGGAAACTCGCTATAGGTAAGATGTGGGGTGGACTACAATGTACCAGATGCAGTAACGAATCATGGGCAACCAAGATAATAAACGACCCATGCAGGATGAAGATAGACGAGACTTCATTACTACTGTAAACCATACTAAAGCCCACAAAAGCCACAAACCCGTCTGATATGGTACTTATAGTCTCGATCCGGACATGCTCGTCGTACAGTATCAGTACTACCACGTAAATGAAGTAACATACAAACAGATAGATAACAACTAGTGCCTTCCTATAACACCTCATCATCAAGAAGTTCTCCCAAGTAAACAATTCGGAGGCTACGCATTTACTTCAAAGAGTCAAACGGACTGTGCATTTGCTTAGAATAATCGAGTGGATCGCATGTAGATGACTGATTGAAAGCTTGTTTGAAACTACGTACAGTAGGTAAGATATTTGTTTTTGAAAGTAGAGGACAAACAGGGGTAATTCCTATGATGAATCTTCAAAATATGCCACTAGCACATATACGCGATTACTTCAACCGTCCGTCGACAATACTTTCGAATATCAAGATCTTGGAGGCTCTCGTTCGTGATAGGCGCGACGATAGCTCACAATTAGTAACCCCTCCAGCCGTTGCCCCCAGCGCCACCTCCTCCGCCTTGCCTGTTGCCACCCTGACCCCTGGAGCTGAATCCACTGGGTCGGTTGTAGCCGCCAGCAGCACCTTCTCCTCCTTGTGTTCTATCTGTAGCATAATCCACTCTGATGGTTCGGCCAGCCAAATCACGGCCATCCATCTCTTGCAAAGCGTTTTGCGCCTCCACATCACTCGTGTAGCTGACGAAACCGAATCCCCTCGATCTTCCGGTGTCTCTGTCAGTGATAATTCTCACATCGGTGACCTCACCGAAGGAAGAAAAGGCGTCTCTCAGGGTTTTCTCGTCTGTTGCCCAAGCCAGACCGCCGATGAAAAGCTTCGACGAAGCCATACCACGGCTCTGCAAGAAGAACAGAGCTGGGATGGCCGCAGCTCCCACATTTTGCGAGAGCACAGATCGGGACGCAGTGCACCCGACCCTCTGCAACAGCATACGCCCTAACGGACCGAAGTAAGACATCGTATGCTAGCTAAAACTCAATCGACTAGTCGATCAATCACACGATCGGATGCAACTGCCACCGATTGAAAGACGCTCGTCGAGGGCTCGGAAGGTCAGAAAAGGATGCACAAGACGGCCAAGAGTTTGAGAAAGAGACTCCAGAGGCCGCACACTAACAAAGAAAAGGATCTTTTGCTCCGGACCACCTCGGGAGGTGGTGGATGATAAGGGAAAAGTAGCGGCGCCGAGGGCCGTCTTTGAGACCCTTCTAGGGCTTTCCTGTTCTGCTCAGAATGCTGTCTTAGGAGGAACGCTGACTGGGTCTTATTGGCGCACACGCTCCGACTGGCAATGTTCTCCTCCCGTCGTCTCCCGACTGCCGGGGGTTCATGGAGGGTTTAACAACTTCACGTTTCCACGCCCCTTCTCCTCGTCACGTTGGGCACAAAGAATCACTCCGACGGTACGCGAACAACTCCGCTTGCACTCACAATTCCTGACGACTGGAATATGTACAGTAATGACATTCTTACTCCTAGGCGACTCAAACCTCACCCGTTACAGAGTTACATTTCGTTTCCAGAGTACTTCCCCAAGCCCCGCTTCACGCCCGAAACCGCGTACAGAGTGTCGGGTTTCCCGGGTTTAGGCCCTTTAGGGTTACTTAGGTTTACCAGTCACTCGGTGCTCTGATCCTTGGCTGTCACGTCTCACGCTATGACCGTCCCAAGTAGGGTACCAGTTGATCATTAGACCTACAATATGTTCGATAGTTTGTTTATTAGTTTGATTGTATAGAGCCATTGGCTTCAATATGCGAAACTACATTTTGAGGTGGAAGTAAACATATATAATACATAAGTGGAATGGAGTGTAGACGAGCAGGGTCCATTCTACCCTGTCTAATTGTTAGACAACGGTTGCAGAAATGTTTAAATATTTACAGCGTTTGAATATTTACACAGGTTACGAACTATTGATAAAAAATTTACCTAAAGTGTTCAAAATGATAGGAATTAGGGTTCATTCTCAACTGTACAGCTATACTGTATCCCGTTGTGATCAATGGCCGTTCCGAACCACAAAGCTTTTAGGTTTTCTTTACGTACTTATGATATGTACAATATTATAATATGATTCAGTTTGAATATACAGTTTTTTTTTACATTTATAAATGTAAGATAATAAAGACAAGATAAAATATATAATTGTTCTATTTTCTATATTTTATTTTATGTTGGACCGGGGGAACAAGACTCTAAACATTTATACTGATTTGAAGAATTATATAGGTAATTTTTAGACAAGGTAGAATGGATCGTCTAGTGATATCACGTATTAACAGCTCGAAAAACCCCAGACACTATGTCGCGTAGTGGACCGACTATGACATGAAACTAAGGTAATGAGAAAATCATTTTCTCAAACTTATTGCTAACACAGATTTGACAGAAGTACTGAATAGATCATCTAAGAGATCAAAATGGGTGTTTAAATCATCAAAAACAGAGTAAAGATAACAAAGTTACGGTGATTTTTACTTTTATGGATTTTTGGATTGATGGTAGGTCGACGGACTGCCGACGAACGGTCCGTCAATGAAAGTGACAAGCCAGCGAATGTGAAAGTGAAATGGAAAACAATGTCATGTTATTTATGGTGGATCACAACCGAATGATGAAAAATGATAGTAGTTTGTTATTTATGACGGATAATAACAACATTGTTATTTTGCAAAGATATAAACTATATGTCAATGACTTTTTGATGGCTCGATTATTCTTTTGGGGAGGGTTTCTGACAACATGTCAGCTTAGGATGGATTTGGAGAGACGTACATATTGTGACTGATAATGCTAAGGTTAGCGATGGAAGTTTTGAGAGATGATGAATCTGATGCAAGTGCGCAAGGCGTTGTCGTGTCGTGGACCGGCTACAGTGTTAAACTAAGACTTTAGGATAGAATTTTATCAGCAAGCTCCAAGTATGTTACTTACTGAACAATTGTATAATCCTTGTCGAGGTGATCAAAATTGAGCTTTTTATCGTTACGAACGGAGCTAAGACGACAGAGTTACTAGTAGTTGTAACTTTTAGGTTTCATGTGTCGTGAACATTTGAAGATCTAACGTGGCATCTGATGCGCTGATGACGCATAGTGCTGAGATGGCGAGATGTTGACATGGTGGGTGCTAATTGGATGGAGGTATTGACGAGACATTTGGACTGAGGTGGTAGATCGAGATGATGTGTCACTGTGCATGTGCACCACTTGGCGGCTCTATACAAGTGACACTTGTCATGCATGTATAGATGACACTTGGCAAGCAAACAAGACGACACTTAGACTTATCTCTGCTTGCAAACATTATAAAAGTCGGGGATTCTAAGATTCAATCTGTAAAATTTTGGGAAGGTGCTGGGAGACTGTCCAAACTTTTTGACATAATTTTCAGGACTTAATAAAGTTTTGGGATGGATTTTTAGGTTGAACAAGATGAAACCAGCAAATCGACACGAGGTCGCGTATATTTATTGAAGGAAAAGAATAACTTAACATTGAACGGTCGTAGTTTCCACTCATAGCTCAATTTTTGTCATGCTTGATACAATTGGAAAGAGGGTGACAAGGTCTTTCCAACGTCATCTCAAATGCATCATTTGGAACCGTGGTTAGAGAACTACAGAGGTTTGAAGTTCACCAAGTACTTTGGGGTTGTATGTCAAACATGTGCGAGGGCTCGTGCAGATTTCAGTGAGCGGAGATACTAAGACCTAAGACATGACAATATGCGTGAGGACTTGCACAATATTTTAAACACGAGGGTTTGAAAATTTCACTTTCTCGAGGTACACGGATCAGTTTGTGCAAACTTTATATCATTGGATAGGATTTTTCAAGAGTTTTTTGTGACACTAAAAACATCGGATCCAAGGTCTGACGTGGAAGTGTGTTTTGGACTATACAAAAGTCGTATGAGGGCTCGTGTAGATTTCAAATGATGAAGGTACTTTGGGCTTGGGAGGCACAATCTGCACGAGGGTTCGTGCAGATTCGTTCACTAAAGGGTGTGAAAGGCTCAAGCGGCCGTAACTCATGTTATAGATGTCAATTTGGGTTGAGACATGTACCATCGGATAGGGTTTTTTGAGGACTTTCCAATGACATCAAAAATCATTGGATTCTGAGCTACGAGACAGAAGTTGAAAGCATTTACATTTCATTGAGACTTTTATCGATACGTCGAAACAGTGCAAGGACTCGCGTAGTGAGATAGTTGGGAGGGGGCTGTGAATGTTCGAACTGCTCGAGAGCTCGCGCAGATTCACAAAGAGGAAGAGGTTCGTTGGCTTTGACCGGTCGTAACTCGAGCTGTAGAGGTCAACTAGGATTGAAAGTGGTACCGTTAGAAAGAGGGCGCCGAGAGCTTTCAAATGACATCAAGAACAACACATTTAGATGTGTAGGGAGAAAATGCACGGGTTTGAAGATAGCAAGATGTTTGAGGTTTGAGCGGCAAATCTGCACCGAGCTCGCGCAGATCTTACCAAAGGAAGAAGTTCGAGGGCTAAACGTTTTAAAAATTTCTATTGGGATATCCGTTCGGATCACAAAAAGTACCATCGGAATCGGATTTTTGCAAGGATTATGCTTGACACTTCATATTTAGATTTTGATAAATTGGTTGGAGAATTTTGGAGTTGAAAGCCATGGATTTAGAAGTGACGTAACTTCTTTCACGAGGGTAAGTAGAAGACATATTGTGTACCATTGGATTCGGCTTATTTTGGACTATACAGCTGTACCATTAGATCTGGATTTTATGAACTTTTATAAATATCATAGACCATTGAGTCTGTTTGTAAACATTATGGATAATTGATCACAATAAAGTATAAGATTTTGGACTAGAAGATTGCACTCATATGTTGTTGTTCTATTTTTCTTAAACCATACGCGCTTTTCACACCTTGATATCAAGCGTATTCCTAGATACACATTTCACGTCCTATGATACGATAACGTCATCGGATTCAAATTTGTGCAAGATATGTATTGGATCAAACAGTTCGTGTAGAGATGGATCGAGGGTTGGGATTTGGGTGAAATTGAGATGCATGGGAGGAGGATTGTTGTCACGTCAGTTTGGCAACTCGGTTAGGTTGATCGAGTGCGAAGTGATGAATCTCGATAAGGCCGTTAGTGTCGTTAGGGCAAGTTGGTGGGAGTGTCCACTAGGGGTATACTTCGCAGGTAGGGCTTGCATACCTCAGTTCTTCAAGTTGAGTCTTCAAGCTCCTGGCTATGGTGGGTTGTCTTGGTGAGTGAGATCTAGATTCTCTGCGAGCACAGAGTGGATTTGGCTCGACTGTAGTGATTGTCTAGTTCCTGTTGGTATGGTGGAGTGAGTACATACCGTTTATCACTTGAAGAACTCAGATTGCGAGGTCTGACTGAGAGATTTTAGATCACGGATCGCTGCCGGTGGTATCTTCGGAGTTGGTAGATCGTTGGTATCTTCGATGTGCGAGTGCGCGCATGCGTGGAGTGGTTCATTTCGGTGTTGTGATCGATCGCTGTGTGGATGGCTGTCATCTGAACCTGTTCTCAGTCGATTTGGTGGTGAGGTAGTGCGGAAGCGCTGCTGAAATTTGGCGGAACGATGTCGAGGTGAGAGTTTCTTGGGAAGGGCGGAACCTTCTAGTTGTGATACGATCTTGAAGAGGAGGACAAAAACCACACACGGAATACAGATCGCAAGAAAACACACCACCATGATTTCGATCGAGCCAAGATAAAACACACGACGTGCAAGTAAATCTTCAACTCCAGATCATCCAGATTGAAAAGCTCACGCTCAAGGATTCAGAATATCAGAAAACTACTCCTGTGAAGCACCAGCGCGTTCACCTAGAAGCTTCCCGTTTTCTTTTCAGAAAAGTGTGCATACAAGTTTCTGGTCTCCTCTCTACTCGATTCTGTCTACTAATCTCAATCCCTCGATGTCAAAACTCTGATCAGTCAAAAAATCTCTTCAGACGTAACCTCTGTAAAATCTTCTCCTAGCTCTTCGATTTCCTCTACTCGATAGTCTCTGCACGGTAAACTCTACACTGCTCGATGATCGGTAATCTCGACAATGCTCTGAGAATTCTCTCTCTCCGGAGTACCCCCTTTTGGGTTTTCCTCCACCCTACGTAACCTTCAGTGTCACCTGGCAGAGATAAAAGACATCCTAAACAGATGACAACAGAAAAATAAATCACTGATAATAAATCTACACGTAAGAAGATTATTTCACTAAGCTTCTCAGGTTCATCTGTACGGACGGCCATTGATTCAGTCGTAAAGTCAGCTTTTGACACCTCCACCCGAAGTAACTCCACCACGGCTACCTCTGACCACCGGAATCACCTCGTTCTGACACGTGTAGCCGGAGTTATCACCATTGTCGTTTTCCGGTCCCCTTAAACTTTGAAGTGCCGTAAGTATTGCCTCAGGTATCACTTTCACTTGATTTTTTGACATAAATGAATAATATGTCAAACTCTACATTTTTCTACTAAAGATTTGGTACCGACTTGGAGTATCTTTGATGTCATCTCGCTACCCCAGGACTTAGAGAGTCGTCATTGAGTCAGTCGTACAGTCAGCATTTGACACCTCCACCCGAAGTAACTCGACCACGGCTACCTCTGGCCACTGGAATCACCTCGTTCTGACCCATGTAGCTTGAGTTATCACCATTGTCGTTTTCCGGCCCCCTTAAACTTTGAAGTGCAGTAAGTATTGCCTCAGGTATCAGTTTCACTTGATTTTTCGACCCAAGTGGATAATATGTCGAACTCTACATTCTTCTACAAAAGATTTGGTACCAACTTGGAGTATCTTTGATGCCATCTCGCTACTCCAGGACTTAGAGGGCCGCAACCGAATTCGTACTAGTGACCCTGACAACCCGAAGGCGAGCTTAGTCTTCTAGCGTAGGGTCCATTTCGAAATCCGGTGGTAACCTCCCTCTAGTATCCACACCAAGTGACTGCACTAGTGCAGGGGTAGACGGAGACATCCTGCATTCAAGATACGTTTAAGGGTCATCTAGTGTCCCGCCCCTAGACAACTTGGTGCCCCTCATATTCCCTTGAAGGGGCCAGCCTACTCCAAGCCGGTTGTGAGTCTGAAGGGATTTGATCCGGAGACCTCCTCTCTACAAGTTTCTCAGCTACACCACGGAAGCTGATCTCACAACTAGTTCTAGAGACCAGTTTCTAAGCTGATATGCTAGAAAGCTACGGTATTTCGTCTTTCTTTGCTAACACGAAGTGCCATAACTTTCTCTAGACATGCTGTACATTTTGAAATGTAAACAAATACTACATACTACAATCTCCATAAAAAAAATCTAAAATGTATTTTTCGAACTCACTCAGATTTATGATAAATTTCTCGATATCAAAAATCTTGTAGAAGAACTCCAAGTAACTTTTAGCCTGCAACTCCGTTTGCAACTTTTGAATATACCACGGTGATCAGCGCGACAAGACCTACGCCGTGGTGTTTTTAGATTTTTGAATGCTCACTTCCTCCAAAATTGACTTCTCTGAGATCTTAACTTCACTCAGAGAGACTAACTTCTAACTAAGAGGTGAATTATTTACTATGTGGAATAATTCACATCACGACAACGTTGTTGAAATGACTTGCGTTTAGAGGCTTCGAGGAGCAGAGGTGCGTGAGTGCAGAGACGTGAGAGCGGAGTGCAAAAGTGCGAAGGCGAAGCGGAGCCTGAGCATGAGTCCGCGTCCGCCGCAAGCCAGCTTGCTGGCGTGCGTGAGAGAGGTATCCAAGTTTCAGTTGTGTGGGAAGTGTAAAACCAGTAGGTCATCCATCCCAACACTATTTCTGGACTTGGGACGCTTAACTCAGTAGTCTTAGCTTTGGCTGTACCACTAGACCAATAGCTCTTGATGTCTTACAAGGATGCGTGCAAGTACTTAGGGACTGGTTTAAGGTAGTAGGAGACCTTCTCGCACGTTTCTAGAGGAGTGGTAGGGCGACCCTATAGTACTAGGGGAAGCTGTTGTTATGGTAGTGTTTGTCTATATCGTAAAGACGCGTATGGAAGCAGTTGGTGGTAGTTGTCTTAGGTAAGCTAGTAGAGCTACCAAGTAGATAATTTTGGAGCTACTAGAGGTGTAGACATCTAGGTAGTGACCTTAAGTACAGGTTATGAGAGTTGGTGGCCATATATTGTGCATGTGATCACCGAAGAGGAGGCGTCAGTCCGAGTGAGACTGAGTTTCTCTTTATGTGATTGTTTGAGTGTGGAGGATTATCGTTTGAACTTCTTGTGATTGGAACCCCTCCATATTCTGCTTCCTATTTGTGTGACGCGTTTGCTTGTGTTGGCGTTTGATTTCCGGAGTGAGTTCACTCTAGTGTGCTGTCAGTACTGTGACTGGAGTGATGATCAGTCAGACTATTTTTGTTTCTCTCATGGTGCAGTTGGTGACGATCAACAGACCGTGAGAGGCTGCTTGTGATGATGACAGATACAAGTTGCCCTTACCTTGATTGTTCTAGTAGGAGATAGGTGAGCTCAGTAGGAGCGAGGATAGGCAAGTTGTAGTTACGGTGGTGACGGAAATTTCGGCATTCTGGTTAGAGAGTGTGTCCGCGAGATTCTATCACCACAGAGTTCTTGGGAGGTTCTGGTGGGGACTTCTCGGACAGTGGGTATACACGGAGTGGGATGAGGTACCGACCATCTACACCATTGCCGTTGGTTGTTCCAGAGGACGAGTCAGACGCATACAACGCGTTTTTTGATGGTGAGTCTAGTGTCGTCACATCGTTGTTGTGTGACATGGACGAGATCTATGGAGTCACAAAGGGGCCTCGACGTTATTTGGGTACGGTGGATATCATTGAGGTGGATGACTTCATCCAGGAGTTCGACAGTTGGTGCGATCTGCAGCAGATGCAGAACCCACAGCTATTTACATCTTTCATGGCGTGGAAAGGTTGGAAAGGTTTGTTTCAGCACTTGGAAGGATCATCGATGGACGATTACCACGAGTTCAGACGAGACTATGGTGTTGAGATTGAGTTGTGGAGACAACATTCGTCTCTCAACTACGTTTCTATCACTACTTGTGCAATTTAGAGAGACGTAGCACTTACGATATCGTATAACGTGTTTTTCTGTCTAGGAATACACTGGGTATATGGCTGTGCAGAGGTATGTGGATTGACAAGGTTGGATCTAGATCTGGATGTTTCCACTCAAATGTTTCACTATCTACTCTTCTAGCCCGAGTGACCTTGTATTTGCTCGGCTCAAGTTTACAACTTGCTAGATCCAAGGTTACGTATAGGTTGCATAAACTTGTGTTACAAACAGATCTTTTGTACTCTAACTAAAAGTACTCAGCTCTGTACTATCTAACTGAAGTTATTCCTCTATATCACTGGAAGCATGACTTCTGAAATAGCTCCCCAGCGACGCTAACTGCCCATCAATCCAACTATCACAACTTCATAGTACAACCAGAAGATGCTATAAGATCACTCAATCAACTTGATAGAGTATCGATACAACTTGCTGTACACCCTGGCCTATCAAGCATTCCAGCAAGGTAAAGCATGCATGCTTCAAGGCACTACTCAGATCTCAATACAACACCAACAGCGGTAATACCTTGCAGCTCCGAGAACCCAAACATCGGCTTAAGATTCATGACGACTACGTTCTCCTTCATCACCAAGAGCTGAAATCAGCCCCACACCCTCCAATGTCGAGTTGTATGCAGGCATGGCAGTTTCAGCAACAAACTCCTCTCCAAATTGATCAAAAATGACCAAAATGACCATAGATGATACCGAAAAATCCGAAATTACTAATAACAGAAGTATCTTTGAACTTTGAGACCTCAGTCCTCCCAAACCAGTCGACCAATGATGATCAAACTTCACAGGAAGCTTGATTGGACCCTTCACTCCTACCCTGAACAATTTTCAGGTCGAAATCTTAAACCAATTCTCAGATATGGATCAAACCGTAATCTGTGCTAACTTCAGAGCTTTACATACCCAGGTACATTTGATCCAAGATTCTGAACAAACTACTCGACCATTTGAGGTGAAATTTCCCAAGTATCTTACTGATAAGACATGTTTCAATCCTGGAAAGTTTCACTCAGAAATTCGACTCAGAACTTAAGCAATAGCAAACTATCCATGGCTATCACAGTTCGCTCTCCCCGCCTTCTCTCGTCTGCACTTCTCAACTTCAATCGGTCGGTTCAGAATCCAAATCGATCAAGAACCTGACGAAATTGATATAAAAATGACCAGCACGTCGTCAGCTCTCCAACCCAACAGACAGCTCCTCAAAACTCTTCGCGAGTCTCTCGGAATAACCAAAAATGTAGCGGTAGGTCCGAATTGCACCCCCCTTCACTCAATCGATCATAACACGCTCATACTTCCATCAAATCGATCGATTCTTCAGCCCAGATTGTAGCCCCGGTCGAGAGCTCTCCAACCATACCCTTCGTTTTGCCAATGGACCTCCGAAGCCTCCAGAAACCACAGAAACGTCACGAGGATCAGCTAGAACACCATTGGTCCAAAAGTGGACCAATAAGAGCAAAAAGATCTTTACTTTTGTCTTTTCTCCACTCAACTTTTTCCTCTAGAACAAATTTTTACTCCCAAGGAGACACAAGACATCAACAAGACTCTAAGACTTCAGAAAATCCTTGAGACATGTCGAAGGATTCTTTGCGGTCCGTAACTACACAGAAGCGCTCAACCAGAATGAAACCAGTGAGTCGCAGACTAATACAACGTCAATATTACAACCTGAAAACGTTCTACAATAAAAGGTACGACAAAAGGAAACGGTGAACCTATCACTCGATTGTAATATTCTTGCCCAAAGTTTCTCACGATCCAAGCCCTATGATTGACCTTCGGTCGGCAATGACACCGGACATCGACCCAAAGGTTGAAAGGAACGTTCGATGGATAGTTGAGATCCATTGTTCCTCACAACAAAATGTACACCGTCATATCCCAAGTCTCTCCGTATGTTACGATCGGAAGGATCACCGGAAGCTGTAACTCCATCTCTCTTCTCATGAATTCATCGCCAAAGTATGCAACTAACCACTGTCGAAAGTGATCGCGGTGGATGCAATGAAGCTTGATGTGAAACGGATTCGAGAAAGGAAGATCCGGAGCCGGTAACACACCTCCGTCCATAACCACCAATCTTGCAGTTCTTCACTCCTCCATGCAGACCATCGAGAACCCTCACGAATCACCCGTTGAGAAAGAATGCCATATGAACCTTCGACCCACCATTTTATACACAAATACGGCGACAAGGACCACTAAAGTGAACGCGCACAGATCGATGACTTGGCACGTTCCTCTATCGTGCGATCATTTAAACAGATAATCTCAAACGTGGCACTCATCACACCGTTTGGCGAGTTACGCGATACGGTTCACGAAACACAGAAAAGAAACACAAAATAGGTTACACAGGAATTTCACACAGGAGCCGAACCACAACACGACAACGAGTTCGGGTGCTAGTAGCAGTGGTATATCCACGGGTGACAGAGTATCTACTACCAGTGGTGCGTCCACTCGTAGTGGAGCAGGTGGTAATGCGAACGGGATACCACCAGGGTTTAACCCTATGGTTCAGTTCTTCCACTATTTGAGGAAGAACTATCAAGGTGTGCGGATCGACAAGTCGAGGAGTCTGCAGGAGTTCCAGCGGAAGACTGGAGAGAGCTTAGGCGAGGCGTTTACTCGCGTGAGGCGGTTGATCAGCGTTACCCAAGGGGTGAAAGAAGCACAAGCAGTCCAATTCTAGTATGAGATACTAGACCGGGAGTTGCATAAGAGAGTCAGAGATACCACTCTCGAGACTTAGAGACACCGCTCCGACATTGACGGTTGTCTTTGATTTGGCTGAGCGGATTGAGCTCAACATGATAGAGGAGAGGGTGGTGACTGTTGGGTTCAGCAGGGACGCATCACATGGGACGACCTCCTCTTCTTGAGGATCACAGGCTACGCAACAACGTGGTGGTGATAAAGATCATGCTGAATAGTCACGATCTCATGGAGGTGTTGGAGGATCTAGTGGGTAGAAGTCCATGCCATCCTTCTCTAGTCAGCAGCAAGCGAGTCCTTGCTGGACATGTGATGGTCCTCATCAGCAGAAAGACTGTCCATAGAAGAGAGGTGGTTATGAGACATCTGGGACGTCTCAAGCGGTGCCTAGGCAGTGTGAGCATTGTGGGCAACCAAGTCACAATAGTGACCGTTGTTTTGATCTCCATCTCGAGCTATGACAAGAGAAGACTGATCGTGGACGAGGTGGAGGAGCTCTGGAAGGCCGTGGTGGTCGAGCTGGAAGTAGAGGTCCAACACCTGAGAGAGGACCAGTCGATCCACCGTTGCTACGACGTCTGAAGCAGGTATGGTTGCTCGGATTAAGCAGTTGGAGCAGAGGATAGCTAGTATGGCTATGGCTCAGCGGAGATCTGGTGGAACAAAGACTTTCACTTCTTATGGAGGAGAAGGAGGTGACTTCGACTTCATGACTGGTGTGGTGCAGATTGAGACATCTGCTGCAGTGACTCGGAGTGTAGTACGTGTATCTGAGCCACGAGGTGCGTCAGTGGAGTTGGATCCACAACGCGGGGAGGCTGGTAGACAGGTCCGGCTTCCTCAGTCGTTCACGCTATTGGAGACATTGAGGACCACTTCTATGGTTCTTAAACGGCCTACCGATGGTGTAGTGGAGTTGGAGACATCGACATCCAAGAGTGAGGGTAATGCGAGTTAACCCTCGACGTCAGTGGATGCGATGTCGAACTCGACGTTGAAGACGGCTACAGTAGTTTTACGAGCCTCACTATTTTCAGCCACGGATATAAAGGCATTGGGAGTCAGCTTGACTCCAGTGTTCCAGTTGGCAGTCACGCTAAGTGAGAGCGAGGATGTGGTTATCTCTAGTGTTGAGGTGGTTCAGCGAGAGGCGGTGGATGTGTCCATGGAGTGGAAGATAAAGACAGCTACTAGTGGTACTTGACAAGCGACAGCCGCCAGACTAGATAAATTATCAGCTAGGCCGGTGATTGACCGTGCTGGATTAGCACCATGTGTGGTGTTGTTGGATAACACAAGTGGTATCTTCTGTTTGGTGGCACCTTCAAGGAAGGTGTATCGATCGCAGAAAGTCTTGTTAGACTCTGGAGCCCAACCGTTGATGTTGAGGAAGGCGGCGTGTATCGGCTTGGTCTGAGAAAGTCTGAAGTGGAGAGATGTCCAATCCAGCTACAGACATCTCTAAGGGGATCAGAAGGTACAGCTCTACATATGACACGCGAGATGTTGACGATGAGAGTTTGATCAGATCACCCCATGGATAGCTCCATGATGAGGACCAAGGTCATTGTTACGGCCGTGGAGTCTTATGATGTGTTGGTTGGAGGTGCTGTATTATACCTTATGGAGTTCGTGATCGACTATTGGACGGAGACAACATCTTACATACCGGGTTGGCAGTCCGGTGAGGGACGAGTGAGCCGCTTACCAGTGCGGTTCAGTGCTAGAGTTGGGACATCAGAGCCTACATCAAGGACGATGACATCCGTTGCGGGATTTAATTTCGTCATCACTTGGCCGGGCGAGTTGTTAATGGGCAATGCCCATGCGGAAAATGCTCCAGTCTTTGAGGAGGTGGAGGACATGCCTAGCATGTCTACGTTAGTACCATCTGTCTTGGATGTTCCACTTTGGAGTTCGAGTGGATAGTTGCAGCAGTATGCTGATCGGTTGGTGCAGCAAGCTTGGAGTGAAGCCTTTGTACCGCCAGTAGATGAACATCGGGGTGTCCATGTTACTGACCTTGTGATCTTAACACCGTTGGATACGACTCCAATTGTATGGCAGTATCCAAAGGAGGGTGTGTGTGTGCTAGAGCTGTTTGGAGAGATCAGCACAGGTTTGGCTGCGGTATTGTGGGCAGGCATACAAGTACAACGATACTTGTATGTGGAGAGAGATGGGGTCACAAGACGCGTCTCATTGCGTCGCGTGGCACGTTTGGTGTAGAGATATCCTGAGTTGTTGTCTACATCATCTGTTAGAGGATACTAGCAAGCATTACCGTCAGATATTTCGCTGCTGGGGGTGCAGGATATCACGTTTGTTGGCACTATTCACTTGGTGATAGCCGGATGGCCATGTCAAGGTCACACGCGTGCTGGGAGAGATCACGATTTACATGATCCGCGATCTAGGATGTTTTGGGAGATGTTACGGATCTTACGACATCTCCAGATGCATCAAGTGGATTCTCTATTGTACATCTTGGAGAACGTTCTTTTGTTGCGTGATGCTCGCGCACATATGATGACGAGCGTACACCAATGCAGTCCTCAGTTGGACCAGCAGTCTTGTTAGATGCAACGAGAGTGAGATCTCGTGCACATCGTCCACAGTTGTGGTGGACGAATTTGTTATCGAGGGAGGTGCTCCAACACGCACATGATGTAGTGAGACGACCAACGCACCTCACAGTTGATGGCATCTTGGATGCAAGACGACGATCTCAAGTAGTGAGAGTCGTCGATAGATCACTTATGGCAGTGGTGAACCTAGTGAGATGATCCATGACAGTGTTATCCACTTTGGTGAGCTTTCTAGCATCACATGCTTACAGAGATGGAGGACCTGGGCTTGTGTGGGATGTTCGGTTACAACAGTTGGTGGAGTCCAATGCCGACGAGAGAGAGCGCGATGGGTTTTTATTTGAGTACGACGGCAATAGCTTCGGTGTCAGGTGCTTCACGTCGTCAAGTGTTGGATCAAGCAATGGACTTGAACTGCTTGAAATGGATTGTTAGCCTTGGATTGGCTGAGCAGCGTCGGATGCGATTGACGGGTGTTACTACTCGGACACTCTTGGGCTATTTGTCTATCGGGTCGGTGGAGGCAAAGGCTGGGGGCGAGGCGCTTGGAGTTTGTCATCCTTGGACATCATGGAATGTCGTAGGAGAGAGTGTGGAGCTTGCAGCTAGAACTGCAGAAGTATTTTGCACAGTAGCGGTGGAGGTTCCTTTGTAGCTGCCGCTGTCGTCACTTCTTTGGTGGTTATGTCCGCGACTTTGTCAAATAGCTTCTCCATCGGCATATCTCTTTGCGAAGTTGACTTGACCACGAATTCATCTTCTTCCGGTTGATCGAGGAAGCCCAATTTCTTCTTGTCCTCTTTGGTCAACAAACCCATTCTCGTGTAGAAGACTGACACGCAGATATCAGTGTAGACCATGTCGTCTTCTATCCATAACTTCTGCATAATGTTGATGAAGAATCCTCGTCCAATGCGCTCGTTTCTTGACGAAGAACTCCTCGACGAAGTTTATTTGTTAATTCGACATGTAGATAGTCCTCTTCGGTCTGAAGATCACCATTGTCACGTCCGTCATCTCTTTTTTCCTGGCATCAAGGACGTCAACGATGTGATAACTGTTCCACTCCTGTGATAACACCCATAACAACCGAGGAAAATTTTAAACCGCCTTCGCTGGTGCATGTGCCGAAGTGCTGCTGAAGAGAAGATCTCTGTCCTTCCCAACTTCGTTGATTCTCAACACTAAGGACGAATTCTCTTCGGTCTATTTCTTGGATCTTCCATAGGACTCATCCGAAGGATGTTCTTTACACACCCGCATCTCCTGTACCAACGTCGCCGATATCATTGACCACCACGATAGATGGAGGAACGACAATCTCATATCTTTGAGATCCTTTACATACTAACGAAGACCGGCATAGTTCACATCTAACGCTTGAAGTTGAGGTGGCTTGGATGTCTACATCCCACGCGTTCGCAAAAGATGGAAGTAGAGAGCGAAGTTGAGAGTGAAGTACAAAGAAGAAAGTGGAGGGCGAAGAAATGAACTTCTTCTTCTAAAACTGTCTTCGCCGAATATGAGCTTCTTCGCCGATAAAGTGCTATAGATCCTTCCGTCTTTCTAACACTGTTCACGCAATACGACAAATGACCTAACTTGCTGCTCTTATACATTGTGATGGCTTTAAGCACACATGCCGTAGTTAAGGTTTCACAATTCTGCCGAAGTTATTTGTCAGCCGAAGTACAAAAAAGTCATTCTTCACCAACTTCATCAATACTTTAGTCCTCTATAACTTCGTTATTCGGACTCCGTTTGTCTCGCACAACATATCGTTAGAAAGCTCTTCACCCGAAAAGTACATCCATGATGAACTTCCATCCAAACTAACTTCACAACTTCAACTGATTCTTCAATAACAGATCTTCTTCACTAAACTTCTAATTAACACTATTCTATTTCTATCTTCTGTTTTCTAAGCTTTCTATGGTTGAGCAAGAAGTCATTCTTAGTCTAAGTCATTCTTAGATCTCGAAGTTAGAGTTGAGACTAGTTACAAAATGGTGGACAAGAAGATAAAACATGTTGCTCAACCGTTACCTAGTGATCCTAACCAGCAAGTCCAACAATCTTTGAAAGAGAAAAGCTTGAGAGATCTTAGCCGAGTTGGTCACAAGTTAATAGAGTTGAAGTACGCTCAAGGAGTTGAAAGTTGGTTTTGCAAATTTTCTATTACTTGCGGAGGAGAATATGTTTAGGAAGATGTTAACTAGACGAATGAAGTTAGATGTGTTGATCTCAACATTGTGACGCAAGTGATCATATCCACAGTTCCACATGCTCCTTGGGACTTGAGGTCAAATTCTTGTACCTTGAGTGCATCTATCAAAACTAATAGAGTTCTTGAAGGAGAGATATAGGTGAAGATCTTGGATCCATCATTTGCATCATACTCTAGTCATTGGTTTACAATACCAAAGAAGAGTGATGCATTAAGATTCACTGTGAAGCCTTGATCTTTAGTTTTTATTAATTAATTGATTAGTTGTAAAATAAATTAGAAGAATAGGTAGTATCATCATCATTTTTAAGTACACCAACTCTTTTTAGATCTTAGATAATGATTTATCAAAACTGTAATGTTCTCTTGTCATCTTTACTTGTGTCAAAGTAGATGTAAGAGTCGTGGCGTGCATGGATTCTACATGAAAATGATGTAGTTTTTGGCTTGTTTGAAGAATTAATCGACTGCTAGTTGGTTGGATGGTGTAAGCAGATTGATGGAAGACAAAAATGGTATGATGGTGATCCCTATCCACTCTCTACAAATGTATGAGGAGATCACTGCATGTTTGTGGTTTTGTCCCCATCTGATGCATAAGAGTGAAAGAAGAGATGTAGTTTGTTGGTGTACATTTCATCAAGAAATAGAAGTCCATGCAAAGTACAAATATGTACTGAAGAAGGTGAAACCGGTAGCAACTCAATTAGTCGTTTGGAACTCCCCTCACAAAACCACGCAAGAAATTTGATTGTAGGAAGAAAATCTGATGTAAATTGACCCCTGTGGTGCTCACAATTTACAGGATTCACAAATTTTTGAAATTTTTAAGGTTAATAACTTGTTTGTATAACTGAAGAAGCTTTGTTACTTAAGATTAAAGCTTCCTTAGAAGGAAGATGATCTTACGATTTTTTTTGCAACAATAAGTTGACTTCTTTGGAAGACAAGCGTCTTCTCAGTTGTGTCTTCGGAAGACGACGGAAGACGGAAGACACGTATCTTCTGGAAGACAACGACCGCATAAGCCTAACCGCGTATTCCTTAGTCAAGAAGTAGGTGTACCTACCAGGTAGCACCAAGGTAGTAGGTAGGTCGAGAATCCCTAAACTGCGCGGGAAGATACAAAGGAGGCGCATTAGCACAGGAACACTACTGCTTCCCGCATCGAGGTCGTTTGTGCCTAGAAGATTGAATTGAGAGGTGATCAAATTGAGTGAGGAGGACCAGCAGAGTGAAATCGAGTAGAGCAAGGATCGATTTGCAGCTAGAAAGAAGGCGAGGACGAATTTATGAGAGTAGGAAGCACCATCGAGCTGAAGGAGTCTTCTGTAGACTCTCGGAAGCAGACATTGAAGGACGACTGAGAAGAATCAGAGGTGGAGTCTTGTTCGATTGAGGAGTGGCAAGACATTGACGGCAGCAGCAGCTCTGTGGAGTCACATTGGAGCTGGAATCGGAGCCGGAAGCACGCAGAAGACTGAAGATACTACGGAAGCGGACAGAAGACTGTTTGAGGTTCTTCTCATGTTCTCTTCCCTTCCTACCGCTTCTCACCTCTTGTTCAATATCTCCCGCACTTCTCCGGTTGTTTGCAGACAAACCAATCGATCATTTCCCCATCCCGTATTTTTCTTCTGTGAAATTGGGCGCGGAAGCGCTGCCCAATTTTTGACAATCATCTTCTAGCTTCTTCCCGAACTATAATCGAGCTTTCCAGATCGTCGTTCTCAAATTCAATCCCACAGCTATTAATTTCCCTATCCTACCGCACCTCTACTCCTGAATCCCTGAACAGAAGACGCTTCGGAAGATCTGAACATCTTCGGAAGATGTTTCTGAATTTTGAACATCTTAGGAAGACGTTTCTGAATCTTGAACATCTTCGGAAGACGCTTCTGGATGTCTGAAGTCTTTGGAAGACGACTATGTGCAATTCGTATCGAGAGTGGATTGGATTTGCTTTTGTGTTGAGAGAGTCTTGGTACGAATCCTGAGTGACTTGGTGAGTTGTTTATTGTTCCGAGAAGCTGAAAGTTGGGATCCAAGCATGTGCCTCCCGATCTTCCAAGCTTCTCAAATCCACATCTTCCTAGAGAGACTAGAAGATTGGAAAGACTGGCAGAATGCGCGAGAAGACGTGAGGGTACGTTACGAGTCTCTTCTGTCCGACCCATAGCAGCCTATTCCTTCTTCTTCCCGAACTTAGAAGAGAGTTGTGAGAAGTGTTGCTGGCAGAATCTGGAGAGAATGGTCGAGGATCGTGTCTTCTCGTCATGCAGCAAGCTTCTTCTGAGTGTGTATGAGAGGTGAGAAGTGGGAAGAACAGAGTGCGAATGTCTTGTGTCTGTTATGAGGTTAGATTGCGTGTAGGAAGCAAACGACAGGTGAGAGCAATGAAGGGAAGCCTGGCTTGGGGAAGTCTTCCGAGAGCGTTAGTGAATCGGAAGCTATCCCGGGAGTCTTCCCAGAAGCCACTGTCACCGCAGGAGTCTGCAACCATCTTCTGAACTTTTTATACACTCTACTTCTCGCATATCTTGTATCTTCTGTCATGAAGTAGGATGTAATGCAAGGTGGGTTGTCTTCTTGAGAATCCATGCGAGGCCTTGCTTAGTTAGGATTGTTTAGATATAGCTCGGAAGACGAGAGCTACTTAGGAAGCACTGTTAGAATCTCGGAAGACGGAGTAGCTGTCTTCTGGAAGACTAGATCCGTCTTATGAGAGTGGAAGCTAGACTGTGAGAACTTGGAAAGGACTGAGCCTTCGGCTCACAATAAGTACGTGTGGCTTAGTGCAACAGAGTTTCAAGTATGTCGATGCATCCTCGAGGGTTGGTGTTACTGGCAGCAGAGTTAGCCGAGGTCACACCCTTCATCAAGGAGTTGGATCTCGACTTCTTCTTGTGGGATTGGAACCTCGCTGACCAGGGTCTTCTGGAGGAGGTTTCGGCAGCATTACCGCCCCGCAATCGTGTACTTGCGAAGACAAGAGTAGCTCGGAGAAGATCATCTTCTTGGACAGCAGATTGATGACGTAAGACTTTCCACAGGTCAGAAGCAGAGAACAAGGGGTACGAATTGGAGAAGAAGATCCTACCCATGATCTCGGAGAAGTGGCATGTGCTTGGAAGCACAACTTGTCTCTTCCTGGAGGACAGACAAGGAAGAAACGGATGGAGGGTTGAAGCTTACCGGGAGCCGCAAAAGCGTCTTCTGACGAAGCTGTTCCTTCACCTCTTTCCCAAGGAGAAGGCGCAAAAGATGAGGTACCTTGGAGACCATGACGTGGAATTCTTGGAAGCCATTTGGGAAGGGCTGCCCATCAACTAGGGTGCGTTCTTCCACGCATATGTGGAGGCAGAGCTGGTGTACTTAGGCACCCCGGCTGGAGGACATCTTACTCCGTTCTTCTGTTCCCTGTACGTAGCCAAGGGAGATTTAACGGAAGATCAGTTGGCAAGGTATGGGAAAACGAGGCAGCACGAGACGAAGGAGGAGACCTCGGGAGAAGACGACCGAGCAGCAGCAATGACTCCTTCTCCCACTCTGATGTCGCAGATGAGACCTGTAAATCCTCCGCGGTCCTATCGATCAACTACCCCCCCATCTCTCAACCTCCACGATCGTCATCCACGAATCTGCAACATTTCGGGCCTGTCTCTCACTCAGGGGTCACCTCTGATGGATTTGATGGAAGCACACCATGAACTTGAAGGGAAAATGCTGAGTTCACTCATTCATACACCCACAAACTTATCAACTAAAAATCTCCTTAAACACATCAACTAAAATCCTCCATTCTAACGACGTCTCTCAAGTTCTCACATGCTAAAAATATCCCACATTCTCTATATTACTCAAGTTGTCATAACAACAATGTGAAAACAAGGATGAGGAGCTCTTCTCTACTCCTCTATTTATACATTCTAGGTTTTTACTTTGGTACCCCCGGTAACTCAGCCGTAACTACTTTTACCGGGTTTTACTAAGATATTACTTAAGATAAAAGCATTAATCACATGGGCTTCTTACCTTTTCACATGGGCTTATTCCTTCAAAGTCAACAACTTCTAGAAGGATTCTGGAATATTCTCAAGGAATCTCGAATTTCCACCCCCCTCTACACTAGGACCCACTAAAAAGAAAACATGTGGAATCTCTTCTTGTTTTTAATGCCCACAAAGTCCACAACTTTAATCCAACCACTAATATCAAGTAAAAAAGGAGATAAGGGATACTTTCCACCTCCTTTCTACCTTTTAGACAAGATGACAAGATAGTAGTGCTCACTCTTTAGCAAATATCTGAATTCTGCCAAAAATACAGCTAAGTTTAACCATAACTAACTTTTAGCTAGTCATGACTAACTTGATATCTCCTTAAAGTACTTTGGCAGCCAATAAACATTCTCAACACTTAGTTATAACTAGACACCTTACTAATAGACAAACTTCCTATGTGTAACATAGGTCGTTACAGATCAGGTACTCATCAGAAGACGCTTTTGGTGAAGGAAGACGACTCCAGTGGGTCGGAAGACGCGACACCACCAAGGAAGATGGGTCCTAGGAGTGTGCTTAGGAAGACCATCTCCTTCCCGATCATTCATTTTGGATCGGAGTCCGACTCACAGGAGGAGCCATTGAGTATCCGAGTTGCGCAGAAGACCGCTTCTACAACACCAGGGGGTCTTCCGAAGACTCCAGAAGAAGAAGGTTGGATGGATACTCCTACTGCGATGCAAGGAAGCACAGTAAAGAGGACCGCTTTTGTCATGGGGAGGGATCTTCCACCCCGGAAGATGAGAAGAGTAGCTTCTTCTCGCGCGCAGAAGCAGAAGGTCACAGCAGCAGAAGAGGCATCCTTGCCTCTGGAAGACAAAGAAGACACCTCCGATCGGATCGTGGGGATGAGTCTGTCTTCAGTGCCTTCTTCCACTCAAAGATCCGACCAGCTATGGAGTTGGTCGAGAAGAGAGCGATGGCTCAAGAGAAGCCACTACAGCCCGGATTCAGTCTGCGCACCCTGATGCGACAGGAAGAAGGCCAGAAGAAGGTAGAAGCGCTGGAAGCCAACCTCCGTACCACGGAGAAGCTCGCAGCGAAGTACAAGGCGAAAGCAGCCGCTTCTGCCAAGGAGTTAGTGCAGCTGAAGAAGAGCAACCAGGAGTTGCAAGCACGTTTACAACAGCGTGACCAGGAGGTTCTGTGAGTTCGGAGCAAGATCACCATCCTTGCAGAGGAGAAGACGACATGGAAGACACTGCGGGAAGCCGCAGAAGCGCAGACTGCAGCCGAGAAGACGCAGCGAGAAGCAGCGGAAGCTCGTGCGCATGGGTTGCTAGCTCAGTTGATGGAAGCGCTTTCGAAGAAGTTTAACTTCACTGCGGGTAGGAAGCTTCTTACCTTACCTAAGGAATGGGACGACGAGTCCAGAGCGATGTTGGTGGAGTGCAAGGAGAGCATGTTCCGATACTTGGTTCGGCAGATAAAGGGAGTGAAGACACTCTATGGTCTTCCCTTGATTCCGCCACTCGCAACTGCATCTTCCCAAGCCCCTGCACCTTCTCCACAGTCTCAGACTTGGAGAAGGAGGAGTTCGACCTCGCTGTCCACTTGGTAGTGACAGCGTTGGAAGCCGAGAAGACCTCGGAAGAAGTCCCGGAAGACAAGGTGTCTTCTGGAAGACAGGAAGAAGAGTTGTCTTCCCATGTATTCCGAGTAGAGGAAGCGACTTCCCCGGACCCCTATGAGGTCATCATGGCTCCTAGTGTCGAACTAGTGCTTCAAAAGAACGAAGAAGCACAAGTCGATCCAGCTTCCCAGAAGACGCTTCTGTCTTCTGAAGCAGCAGCAGCAGAGCCAGCGACGAATGTTGAGGAGGAAGCCACCTCAGTGACACCCGAGGTATTCGCAGGGCTTCCCAGCTTATCAGAAGCTGAGTTAGGAGTTCAGGTAGGAGCAGATCAAATGGAGATTGCATCCGAGCAATTAGAATAGACAGCAAAGCGCAGAAGACAAGTTGACTTGTCCAAACTTAGTAGGAACCGAACATGCTATCTTAGGAGGTGGCAGTTTTAGTGTAATATTAGATAGGTGTGACCATGTGGCAGAGTAGGCAGCGCAGGAGTAGTAAGGTGGATGGCTAATTAGGAAGGAGAACCGCTTGCATGTGGGGTGGCAGCCTTCTGACTGTGCCCATCTCTCCCTGGTTGTAGTTGAGGATTGGAGGGGATTCTCTCTGCGTCTCAAGGCAGATGCATAAGTAGGATTGTAGAGTAAGATTTCATGCACATTATACACATAGCACAGGAAGCGCATTTGTGCACACTCTACTGTGCGCACACACACTACACCCGATGTTAGAGACATACGAATAGATTGGGATTACACCGGAGGGGTCTACATGCTCGTTGCCAGCAGTGGTTCGAAGATGTAGATGGAGATAGTGGACAGTTTAGAAGCAGGGAACGGCATCCTCGTGTAGCCCTGTTGGCTAAACTGGTGTGTCGAGGAGTAGGAGCAGAAAGTATAGGGAGTGAGCTTCACAACACCAATGTGCCTTCTTCTCGGAGAATGGATTGCTTATTTGAGTGCAGAAGCTTTGCCTGTGTCTTCTGGATGGTGGATTTCCTTGGATTCCCTTCCGATTGTGTATGAGAAGCATTCTTCTTGAGTGGCGGTGACTGTCAGCAGTTGTGCAGATTCGCAGCTTGGCTCGTCTAGTGGAGCACTTCAGATCCACGTACAGACGATCTTATGGGTAAGGGATCCCAGAAGACAGAGTAGTCGGAGCAGCGAGAGAAGAAAAAAGAATCCTTCTTCCTACAGCAGAAGACGACATCCCCAAGTAGAAGACTGTGCAACTGTACGCAGGTTTGTTGTCTTCCTTCCCAAACTATTATAAGCAGGGATGGCTTGTTAATCAAGATCCGGACTAGAAGCCTGTCGGAGTCTTAATTTCTTATTCTTATCTTGTCTTTCTCTCGTTTGGATTTTCCCTTCTTCCTCATCTTCTTACCTTCTTCTAGTGAGCTTCCGAAACTTCTATTGAGCTTCCGTGAAGGTGAGTGGCATTGTAGTGCTGCAGGAAGACCGTTTTCGTAAGCAGAAGCCTGGGAAGGCTATAGGGGGCATACACCATGTGATTAATCTAACCCGTTGGGACTTGGAAGAGCAATGTGCGACAGACGTTGCTAGTTTGACTTCTACGAAGCAGGAGTAGTCTTCTGGAGGCGTGAGAAGCCGAGTTGAACCCCCAGAAGCTGAGAATTGCTTCGAGAAGACGGTACTGAGAAGACCGGAAGAAGTGACCTAGAAGCAGGAAGTGTCTTCCCGAGTTTCTCTGTCGATAGTTGTGTGATATTTTAGTTAGTAGTTGTTTGTTTAGATCCCGAGCACCTTCTGAAGGGTCTAGAAGCCGTCTGGTTTTGTGAGAAGACGGGATTTCTAGACAAAACCCGTGTGTTTGTGTGTTTTAACAGATCTTAGAACTTAGAGCAATGTTACTTGTGCAAATCCTCTGTGGGAACGATATCTTTTATACTAAATGAGCAAAAAGAGTAATCATGCGACACTACAATCCCATGTGGTTCAATCTCTCTCACCACGTCCAACACAACAGTCCAGTCCACGCATGGTCTTCTCTTTTGCTTAAATGAAGACTAGTTGATCGTGTCGACATCAAGAACGAAGAGCTTGGTCTGCCGTTGTCGTGTTGTGAGACATCTCACATGTAAATTCAGTACAAAACGTGTGTTGTGTTTCTTTTGTGTTCCTCGAACCTTTCGTGTAGTTCGCATGAGAGCGTATTAGGTGTCGCGTTCACGGAGATCTAGATGTGAGATCGCACGATAACAAGATGTGCTGACTAAGTGATTCGTGAACATTCGCGTGAATGGCTCTTGTTGTCAAACTTAGGTATAAGATAGTGGGTCGGGGTTTGGGATGCATTCTTCTTGAGGGGTTTCATGAGTGTGTCTTAGTGTCTTACGTGATAAGTGAGGAACTACAAGCGTTGCATTTATGGATGGAGGACTAAATCGAGTTCCGAATCTTTCATTTCCAAACCCGTTTCATATCAAGCTCCACTGCATCCACCGCGATCATTTTCGACAGTGGTTCGCGATCAGTTTCGACTTTGGAGAAGAGTTCATGAGAAGGATGATGGACTCGTCTACTCCGGTGGTCTTACCAATTGTCACGTACGGGGAGAACTAAGACTTGACGGTGTATATCTTACTTTGAGGAGAGGCGAATGAACCTGAATTATCCAGCCAACATCCCTTTCAACGTCTGGGTGGACGTTCGATGTCACTGTCGGTGGAAAATCAATCATCGTGTGTGGATCGCAAGGAACTTTGGCAATGAGTACTGTAATCAAGTGATGGCTTCTCCATTCTCTTTTGTAGTACCCTTCATCGTAGAGCGGTTCCAAGTCGTCATCTGGACTTTGTATTGAATCTTAAGTGTTAAGTATGATCTCTATAGTTTGACGAGTGTAATTATCTTAAGGTTAAGGCCGATGCCTTGAAGGCGTGAGAGGGTATTAGGGTTATAGTGGTTCTAGGGTACCAAGTAGAGGAAAAAAGTGGTTTCCAGATCTGTTTTCTTATTGGTCTATTTTCGACCAATCAACACCATTCAAGATCTGCAGACGGCTTTAGGGTTTTGGAGGTCTTCCCGGGGGTCATTGGAGGAGTGAGTGGTCTTGTTGGAAAGCTCTCAAGACGGGCTACACTCTGGAGACAAATATTGGGCGATTTGGAGTTCTGAGGAGAGAGTGATGGACGTTGAAAGTCAGGGGGTCAAATCGGTATCCCGAGCCACGTTTTGGAGTGATCCGAGAGTTTGAAGGTGATCTTTAGAAGCTATCAAGGGGATCGAGTAGTTCACTCCGTGCTGCTTACATTGATATAAAACAATCCTACATTTGGATTGGATTTGCTCCTGAAATGGTCGATTGAAGTTGGCTGTTACAGTTGAAAAATATGTGTAAATTCGTTTTCTTTGGGTTCAAAGCTTGAGTTGCTCCGTGCACATGGGATTGGACCTCTGAGTGAGAATGTGTGGAGATCTAGGATTTAGCCATCGAGATCTGTAAAGCTCATAGGTTAGCACAGACAGGTGGTTTGATCCATCACGGACAGTTGGGTTCAGATCTGAGGTTGGAATTTCATACAGCAGTAGCGAAGGGCAAGAGGGGATTTCCTGTGAAGTTTGAGCTTGATCGGATGATCGAGGTGAGAGCACGAGGTTGTCAAAGTTCAATTTACAGCGGGACGGGAGGAAGACGGAGAGAGATTTCGTCTAAATCTCTTGAATGACCTTGAACAAGCGACCTGAGGATTGGAGATGAGCTTCTTGGAGGTGTTGCATGGATGACAAAGAGGCTGTATTGTGAGATTGATACGATGATCACGTTCAGTGGAGGTGCCACGCCTTGCTGAAGCTGAGGTACCGTTATCTTCGGTGTCACGCCTTGAGTTTCTGGTTGTTTGCTACCGATATGCCTTGTATTCGTTGGGAAGTTTGTGTAGTAGGCTGTCCTTTGCTGTGGACATCTTCCTGAGCGAGGCTCGTATCAGTGAACAATAGAAGGCCAGAGTCTAGCATTTAGGTAGTTTGTCGAGAAGAAATAGTGAAGCGGATATTGATGAAAGATTGTATGAAAAGTGCTTGGGATCTAAAGCAGACATGTATCATGTATGAGGCTTGCTTTTACCTAGAATGGGGTCGATCTCCGAGTCGTTTGTGCGATGCACGTGTGTTGCACTTAGGTTAGGTTAGATCGATAGTAACCAAGACAGGAGACAGATAGATTAGATAGTGAGAGCGTAAGTTTCATCAGTTAAGTCGTAGATCCTATTGTATCTCTCCACAGCTAGATACCTCATGTATTCCTAGACCACAATTCACGTCCTGCGACAGTTGGTGAACTCGATGTGAAACGTTTGGGGTTGGGAGATACATTTTCTTGCGACCATGGATGTTGAGAGCCTATCTCAATTCATAGATGAGGCTTCTACGTCTGGAGAGACCCCGAGGGTGAACTCATTGAAAAGGTCTGACATGCGATTGTTTGAGACATTCGTGTTGATCATGCAACAACAACAAGCCGCTGAACGAAAGGAGGCAATGGCTACTAGAGCTTTGCAGTCTGTTGTGGGTTTGTTGGATCAGTTTGATGAAAAAAACATCTCGAAGTACCTTAAGTACTATTCGGGAGATGGAGTTGAGTAAAGTGCCAGAGAGAGAGATGGTCAACACATTTGAGCTTGCTGTCGTACCAGAGATACGAGAGCATGTGAAAGAGATCATCCACTCTCATGACGCTACATGGGAAGAGTTTACTTTTCAACTAAAAGAAGAATACTCTCTAGAAGACGCAGATCGAGTGACTAAGAAGTCGTTCATGGAGTGGGTAAACAAACCCAATAAAAGGCTTGTTGCTACAGAGCTATTTAGAGAGTTTGAGAGACAATTCCTTCAGTTGTCTCGGATGGAAAAGCTCACATTGGAGAACGACAAGGTGGAGCTGTTTCTGCAAGCAGCTAACAATGGGAGTTGGAATTATTTTTGGAAGATAGGATGGAAGATACTAGACTCACGGCCGATTGGAGGAAGGTTTCTGAAGCAGTGGGTGTACTTGCGAAGCGGGAGTATCGGAGAGGGAAGGTGGTGATAAGGCAAGAAGTGAAACCACCGCCAATCGTACTACCTCGTAGGCAGCCAACAATGCCTAATCTACAAGCACCTACAGTACAAGTACCTCCTATTTTGTTTCCTGCTGTTCCTGTCCCTACGGTTACACCTCAAAAAGATGCAATAGAGGAATTGGTAAAAGAGATGAGAGACTTGCAGATTAAGCTAGCAAGGCTAGAGGAGAAAGGGGGAGTACTTGAGAGCAAACCCGCTCCAAAGCAAGGATTTGTGCAGAGATGTATGCCGCATGCACCTTGGGACTTGAGGTCAATCCCAGTACCTAGGGCTCATCTACCTAAGCTTATGGAGCTTCTGAAGGAGAAGATGCAGATGAAGATTCTTGAACCTTCATTTGCACTGTATTCCAGTCGTTGGTTTACAGTTCCGAAAAAGAGTGGAGCATTACGCTTCATTCAAGATATGCAGCCGGTAAACCAAGTGACTATCAAGAATACATGGATAGGACCGATTGTATGAGAGTTTGCTGAAGCATTTGCTGGAAGAGCGATCTATTACGTAGGAGATCTCTATTCCGGATACGATCAATTTCAACTTGCCGAAAGGAGCAGGGATGTCACTACTATGAGGATTCCGTTGAGACTGATAAGGATGTGTACGTTTTCACAAGGGGCTACAAACTCAGTGGCGCACATGATGAATGGAATGAATAAAATCTTACGAGATTTTATTCCGGAGAAGACAAATGCCGTTCTTGGATGACATTCCAATCAAGGGTTGTCTAGAGGAGGAGAAGGATGAAGCGACATATCATCTGTGTTTGATGATGGATCCGCATATGCTAGGATCAGAAATCAAGACGGTAAGAGAGCAGTGCAGTTTCTGACTGTACCTCCTAACCGGTAAGAGATCTCTTCAAGATTTTTGTGATCTCCAGTAGCTCAACCTCCAAGCTACTAAATCATGAAGTTTCAACAGAAACTTCCCTAATCAGAAGAGATGGTGATGACTGTACAAATTTTCAGAGAACTGAAATTTGTATATTTTCACTTCCCTCATGGTTGTCAACCCCCTCCACTTTGAAAAATTCTTTCTCCCTCTTCAGACCTCATCTTCTCATGATTTTTTTGTCCTGGATAGCTTATCACCCACTCTAAAACATTGGAAAGTTTCTCAGGAAAATAAAATTCACAGAAAATCTGACAATGACTGTAAATTTTTTCCAGATAACAGAATTCCTCAACTCTCACGAATAGACCCCCTTAACTTCGAAAATTCATTGCTCCCTCTCTAGACCACTTTTTCCTATGATTTCTTTTGTCTTAGATAGGTTATCAGCCAATCTAAAACACTGGAAAGTATCACAGGAAAATAAAATTCATAGAAAAGTTGACAGCGACTGTACACATTTTCCAGAGAGCAGAATTTCTAAACTTACAAATTTATCTCCTCTAATAACTTTTCTCTCCTCCTTCCTCTACAACTCTTGTTGCACACTCTTTCAACTCTCCTCAAACCCTTTCTAAGTGAACAAGATGTAAAGAATGACTTCGAACGCGTCATATATCACTACGGGATACACGAAAGGTTCTAACGTTGCTAACATCGCGTTAGCTCTTTCTCCTCCCAACGTTCTCTCCATGTGCTCTCTCATAATCTCCTTTTGTCGAATATAGAACTGAACTCTAAACATCGTTCAACGATCCCTTCAAGTGAGGTCCCGGCAACGGAACCAAAAATGTAAACCCTCCGCGGTCCTATCGATCACTACCCCCCCGATCTCTCAACCTCCACGATCGTCATCCACGAATCTGCAACATGTCGGGCCTGTCTCTCACTCAAGGGTCATCTCTGATGGCTTTGATGGAAGTACACCATGAACTTGAAGGGAAAATGCTGAGTTCACTCATTCATACACCCACAAACTTATCAACTAAAAATCTCCTTAAACACATCAACTAAAAATCCTCCATTCTAACAACGTCTCTCAAGTTCTCACATGCTAAAAATATCCCACATTCTCTATATTACTCAAGTTGTCATTACGACAATGTGAAAACAAGGACGAGGAGCTCTTCTCTACTCCTCTATTTATACATTCTAGGTTTTTACTTTGGTACCCTCGGTAACTCAGTCGTAACTACTTTTACCGGGTTTTACTAAGATATTACTTAAGATAAAAGCATTGATCACATGGGCTTTTTACCTTTTCACATGGGCTTATTCCTTCAAAGTCAACAACTTCTAGAAGGATTCTGGAATATTCTCAAGGAATCTCGAATTTCCACCCCCCCCTCTACACTAGGACCCACTAAAAAGGAAACATGTGGAATCTCTTCTTGTTTTTAATGCCCACAAAGTCCACAACTTTAATCCAACCACTAATATCAAGTCAAAAAGGAGATAAGGGATACTTTCCATCTCCTTTCTACCTTTTAGACAAGATGACAAGATAGTAGTGCTCACTCTTTAGCAAATATCTGAATTCTGCCAAAAGTACAGCTAAGTTTAACCATAACTAACTTTTAGATAGTCATGACTAACTTGATACATCCTTAAAGTACTTTGGCAGCCAATAAACATTCTCAACACTTAGTTATAACTAAACACCTTACTAATAGACAAACTTCCTATGTGTAACATAGGTCGTTACAGGTCAGCTATGAAAGGGGTAAACCTGTAGTTCTGACTGTTGATAGTAGCCCTATAGCAATTGGATGGGCACCAGAAGCATCTTCTGGTGAGAGCCGGGCCTCAGCTGTGGCATCAGGGTGGGAGGGGGTGTTGCTGCTACCTCTCGGTCATTGTGTTTCGAGGTCTCCTCCTTCACCTCCTGTCGCTCCGTTGGCCCATACCCTGCCAGCTGATCTTCCCTAAGATCCCCCATGGCTACATACAAGTAGCAGAGGAAAGACGTCAAGTGTCCTCCCGCCGGGGTACCCAAGTATGCTAGCTCCGTCTGTACATAGTTGTGGATGTACGCGCCCCAGTAGATGGGCACTCCGTCATCCCACACTGATTCCAGGAACTCCACGTCATGATCTCTTTAGTACCTTGTCTTCTACGCTTTCCCCTTGGGAAAGAGATGCAGAAACAACTTCGCCAGAAGTCGCTTCTTCGGCTCCCGGTAAGATTCGATCTTCCAACCGTTCCTCCCCTGCCTGTCTTCCACGAAAAGGCAGGTGGTGCTCCCAGGCACATGCCACGAACTCACGATCCTAGGCAAGATCTTCTTCTCGTATCAATATCCTCGGTTCTCGGACTCAGGTCTGTGAAAAGCCCTGCGCCACCAGTCTTCAGTCCAGGAAGACGGTCTTCCTCGAGCTACTCCTGCCTTCGCAAGTACACGGTTACGAGGTGGCAACGCTGCCCATACCTCCTCCAGAAGCCCTTGATCTGCGAGGTTCCAATCCCACAGGAAGAAGTCGAGACCCAACTCCTTGAGGAAAGGAGTGGCCTCGGCCAATTCTGCCGCTGGTAACACCAAGCCTCGCGGATGCATCGACATACCTGGAAGATCTGTTGCACTAAACCACAAGCACCTACTATGAGCTGAAGGCTCAGTTCTTCTCGAGTGCCCACAGTCTAGCTTCTACTTCTTAGAAGACGAAACTAGTCTTCCAGAAGACAGCTACTCCGTCTTCCGGGATTCTAACAGTACTTCCTAGATAGCTCTCGTCTTCCGAGCTATATATAAACAATCCTATCTAAGCAAGGCCTCGCATGGATTACCAAGAAGACAACCCACCTTGCATTACATCCTACTTCCTATCAGAAGATACAAGATTCGCAAAACATAAGTGCAGGACAAGTTCAGAAGATGGTTGCGGGCTCCTGCGATGATAGTGGCCTCTGGGAAGACACTCAGAACAGCTTCCGATTCAATGTCTTTCTCGGAAGACCTCTCGAAGTCAAACTTTCCTTCACTGGTCTCACCTGTCTTCGTCTTCCTACACGCAATCTATCCTCACAACATACTCAAGACAATTGCACTCTGTTCTTCTGACTTCTCACCTCTCATACGCACTCAGGAGAAGCTTGCTGCTCGGTGGGAAGACATGACCCTCGACCATTCTCTCCAGATTCTGCCAGCAAGTATTCTCACGACTCTCTTCTAAGTTCGGGGAGAAGAAGGACCGGCTGCTATGGATCGGACAGAAGAGACCCGAATGGATCCTCACGTCTTCTCGCTCATTTTGTCAGCATTCCAGTCTTCTAGTCTCTCTAGGAAGATGGGGAGTTGAGAAGCTTGGAAGACCGGGAGGCACATACCTAGTTCCCGACTTCCAACTTCTCAAAATAACAAAACAACTCACCACACCACTCAGGATTCGTACCAAGTCTCTCTAAACACAAAAGCAAAGCAAATCCACTCTTGATACGAATTGTGTTCAGTCGACTTCCGAAGACAGTCTTCCGAAGACGGTCTTCCGAAGACAGTCAAGTTTAAGAAGCGTCTTCCGAAGATGTTCCCATCTTCCGAATCGTCTTCTGTTCCAAGTTTAGTAGGGTAGGAAAATTGATAGCTGGGATCTCCAATTTGAGGGCTAGGAGTAGGGAAGCTCGAATTGAGCTCGAGAAGAAGTAAGGAGATGTCTGACAGAAATTGGGCAGCACTTCCGCATCCAATGTCTCAATAGAAAGAATGGGGGGTAGGGTAATCGACCAGGCTGCCTGCACACAACCAAGGAAGCGCGGGGAATACCAGGAAAAGACGAGAAGAAGTGGGAAGGGGAAAGAACAGGGAAAAGAACCTCTATAGTCTTCTTCTGCTCCTCGAGTTGTCTTCGACCTCCGCGCGCTTCTTGGCTTTGGTCCTAGCTCCAATGCGACTCCTCACGATTGCGCCTGCTGTCAATCTCTTGGCCACGCCTCGATCCACCTTCGATTCTACTCGCTACTCTCCAATGTCAGCTTCTCGGGAGCTCACAGAAACGCCTTCGCTCTCTGCCGTTTGTGCTCCAGCAATTCGGTCTCGCCCTTCGCCTAGCTGCCAACTGATTCTCTCCTACCTCGATGTCCTCACTCGATTCCTCTCTCAAAGCTAACTCGTGAAGCTCACTATCTCCAATCGATCTTCTCAAGCGCTGTGCTGCAGGAAGTTGGAATGTGCCTAATGTGCTTCCTTACGCATCTTCTCCGCAGATTAGGGGTTTTCGACCTTAGGTGTCTTCCCCGACCTACCTACCTATTCGGTGCGCTCCAGTAGGTACACCTACTGTCTTACCCGAAAACTCATGGTTGGGCCTTCGCGGTCGCTGTCTTCTAGAAGACAGGTGTCTTCCGTCGTCTTCTCATCTTCCGCCGTCTTCCCGTCTTCTGAAGACGCAACTGAAAAGACGCTCTTCCGAAGACGGTCGTCTTTCGAAGAAGTCAACTTCTTATTACAAATAGCTCTTAAGATCATCTTCCTGCTAAGGGAGACGTAACCTTAAGTAACAACGCTTCTTCAGTTATACAAACAAGTTATTATTCTTAAAAATTTCAAAAATTTGTGCATCCTGTAATTTGTGGACACCACAGGTCCCATCTCCGGCTCCCAAGTATCCTCTGTCACCATGCTAGAGATAGAAGATGAAGTCGTTGATTGCTATCTTGCAGCCTCTGGAGCAGTTTCTTTCTGCTCGTTGCAACACCGATCTGAAGAAGCGGCCGAAGAAAGATCTTGGAGGATACACCAAGATCAGTGCCATCGACTTCGAGGAAGAAGATGAGGAGCAAGCGAACTGTGTGCGCCGAGCAAGTTGATGCAGAGGAAGTCGGTATGAAGAACGAGGACACTTCAAGAGATAAGAAGGAAGAGCATGGTGATGCGCAAGTGAGTCCTTCTATGATCGAAGAAGTACATCGTCTGAGTTCTTCGGTGAAGTACTTACATGAAGTAGTGGAACCTCTACTCTTCTTCTTGGAGAGTAACGAGAAACGTACGAGCATATAGTCGTACGACAACTGAACCTGGTTGAGCTCGTGCAAGTGATGAAATTCAAGAGAGAAACAGGCAGGAAGAGAAAGAGAACTCGCGCGCTGCGGTCTTGGCGGTGAAGAGGGAGAACACTGCGAAGTCAGAAGAAATTCGCAGTTTGACTTCGGAGTAGGAGGGACTACTTCGTCAAAAGACAGAATCCAGGAAAGAGCACGAGAATATACTATCACTGGCAAAGAAAAAGCTGAACGAGATGAGACAACAACGAGATCGATGTCAAGACACTGTAGCCGAGATGACAAAGGAGATTGAAGATCTGAAGACGAAGTGTATTTTGGCAAAAGCGCCAACCATGTTATAGCATGCATAATGATCTAGCCAAAGTTGGATATTAGTTTACAATAAAAAATTAAATAGTCAAGTATACTTTAATTACAAAATCAAATATAAATAAATTATTAATATTTTATTGAGGGTCATTGATATTTATTACTATACCAATATAATGAAAGTGTGAAAAAATAAACTAAAGAATTTATGGAAACTTATCCTAAATTGAAAAATAATAAAGAACCTAGCAAGAAATATAAATCATTATAAATACTTTTAAAAAAGTAAGTAAGAGATTTATGATTTAGTCTGAAAATTGTGAATAATTATGTTATGTAAGCTAGATATTACTTGTACATGCTTAGATTATATGTATAGACGAGATTTGCTATCATACTTTAGATATATTTTAATAATTTATGTTTAAGTATGAAAATGTGTTAATATTACTAACTAAAACTATATATAAAATAAATAAACTTATAATAATTTTAATTTAAATAATGCGTTATCTTAATCAACAATGATCGTAGTAATCAAATATCAATATATCATTTACTAACAAGATATCACATATAAAACAAAATCTTCAAATTTTAGATATTGCTTCTCCGAGTTCAGCCCGAGAAGCCAATCTACACATCATATTTGGTGTAGGATGCCTTGAGAGTCCGTTGTAGCGTGCTGTACTAAGAAAAGTAAACCTATGCAAAAAAGAAAATATTTCAAACCTCCACTAATCTTGCTTATTAAAATAATGTTAGTTCATTTTCATATGTATACTATTAAAAATATATTTTAGATTTCTTATCACAAAAATAAACATTTAATTTAACTTAAAAATTTCGAAACTTAGAGTATTAGTATATTATAATATACTAATACTCTAATTTTAAAAAGCACAATTAGTAATAATATAATTAGAACAATAAAAATCAAAATAATGATAACTATCGCATATGAGATTCAAAGTCCATACTGATCGACCTCCCGGTGATAAATTTAATAATAAATAAAGAGACTCTGATCTCTTCTCACTGTGGTAGACAACATGGTACACACACTTAACCTTTGACATTTGCAATTATTACGAATAAAGCTCATACCGTGGATCTTAAAGAAATAGTTATGGATCACCGAGGGCTGCAAAATACAGACGAGGACTTTTCGTGTCTGATCACTTCGGAGGTCTACCACAGATTAAATCCGAAGGGGTTCCTTTTCTGAACCTAGCCTATGACACAAGAAAAGCAACCGACTGAAAAGGAAGTAAAGAAGCTTAGGAGTGGGTAACGGGTCAGTACTCTTGAAGTTAAGCTTTGAAGCCACCCTTTCCCGCATAGCAAACACATTGCGACTCCAAGTACTTCCCAGACCTACCTAGTAGGTAACCACGATCAAAGATACACGGAGTGGCTGGAGGCTGATGGCGGAGAAAAACTTGAAGTCTAAGATTCTTGGTGTAGGGATGAAAGGAATTAGGTCGCATGCACTTCGAATTTAGAGGTAGATTTCTTGCGAGTGAAATGAGTGTAAACCTTGGGCAGATTCGCCGGCGGACAGTTTTGTTTCTTTCGGAAGAACTAAGAGTGTAAGGAGACGCTGAAACGAGGGAGGGTGACTGGATTTTGAAGGCACAGCAATAGTGATATTTCTGAATAGCAGTAGAGGATTCTGAACTCAAGGGAAGACGGTAGATCAACAAGCCCAGAAAGGTCGAGTTCAAGATATTCTCTGTGTGTACATGAGGATATGGGCCTCATGTACACTGAAGTGTACATGAGGGTCCACTTATTAATGTTCTAACCCTTCCGGCGGGAAGGGTTAGTACATTAATTAATGTCCTCAATTAAACGGCGCCATTAAACATTTGGGTCTCCGGTCTTATACCCCCAGGAGAGCAGCAGCCCCCTCTTCACTTATGGGTTCTCTTCGGATGAGTTGGTTGCTCCAGGAAGAACTAACATATAACAATTATGAATTAATTCAATTTTTTATATAACTTAGTAAAATAAATTTTAGTAACACTTATACGTTTTCCGATAAGAGAAAACGAATTTCAATGTACAATGCCGTGGGGAAGGATATTGACTGTGATTCACGTCACACATTACGATGGCAGTTTGGATTGACTTTCAACGGTCCGTTGAAATTTGGATTTGACGTGGAATCTAATTTCATTTTTCATCCTCTAGCGATAGATTTTACTATTGCAGCAGTACAATTCTCACCTAAAGGCATTCAAATCCAATAGGGGTTTTCAGTTTCGTACCAGATGTTATATAATAGCATCTCCACCCGTATAGCGATAAATGAGGTATTTATCCTGACTTTACAGATCCAGAATGAAGCATCTTTATTTGTAAGGGAGAAGTTTCCCTACCTCATTCCTTAATGAATCTTCAACCTAAATAAAGATTGTACCTCCCACCGCAAACATATCTTTTCTGTAAAATAAAGATCTTTAAAGAACAGATGTCTCATGAAGATCTAGAAAAGGAGTTGAGAAAGATATAAGCATAAGGAAGTAGTAATATGAGATTAAAAGCAGTTATCAACTTTTTTTTATGTTATATGTTTTTTAAGTTTTTGATAACTTAAAAAACATAATCACTTAACAGTTTGAAAATGAACACGAGCTCGATGCATAGTGCGACGATGTTTAAACTTTAACACTTCCGTTGTGTCTTAAAGAATCTTTATTCTAATCTTTAAGATAGCAAAGCGCAGTAGGTTTTAAGAAATGGTTTAAATTAAAGATTCCTATAAAGATCAGCAATGGGAGGTTTTTCTCTAACAAGCTCCCTAACTTCTTAGGAGAGTCTTTAAAGAACCGCGATGGAGATGCTCTAAGAACTCTTTTCAGAAATCAGTAAGGGATCCAAGAATGAGAAATCAAGTGGTAGGTGGAAGCTGTATTGCATTATCTCACTTTTTGGTCGAGAGCTGGTCTTGTTTGTGCGGTTGTCGTGAAGAAAGAGTTCTTTGAAAAAAGTGCACAACTTCTAGTTGTATCGAATAAAAATAAGCAAAGATTACAAGAAAGTAGTCAATTGAATGTTTGAATCACTTCTTTACTGCTTGAAACTCCAAAAATGCACAAGCTGCTCTAATTCAAGCTCTCTTTCTCTTCTTCTCTTTCTCTTCACTCTCTTCTTCCTTGAACTCCTAAGTTCTCTTATGCAAAATGTCTCCTCTGGCAAAAATTATCTTAGGTACACATGTCAAGAAGCACCGATAGTTGCGAGAGAAAAGTTATTTGGTGCAATTCAAGTATGCCAAACAACTTTGTGAAAGCAGGAAGTTACAGTAAATCACAATGAGTTCCAAATAGGCTTTTTAGATCATCAGTGTGTAGATTATAGTACATAGTATATGTTAGTGACTTCAATCGTTAAAAAAATTGATCATATAAGAGATAGTTACGAAGTTTTAATTAGTGAAGGGGGTGAAATAACTCACTTCACTAGCTTATTATTTTATTAATTGATATTATTAACCAGCTATGATATCAATTGCCGTTGGTAGTTGAATAAAGCTGTAGCGGAAAGCTCTCGATCTTAAACCTCTTCAGACTTGCAACCCTAGTAGTAGGCTGACTCCTTGGAAGAGAATATGTGAAGCATCAAGTTATTTATGCCGGTATCGTAAAGCGAAAGCTCTGCTATGAGAAATGACGCACCTCTTGGTTATGATCAAGTATCTCTACTTGCCAAACTAAGGTCACGATTGTGACTCATAAAACACAAAAAAACATAAACGGATCAATAAAGAGAAATCTCCGAGTTTTACTTATATACGAGGATCATAACAAACCCAAAAAACTTGGATGTTCACACTTCAAGGGAAATTGTTTTCTCTCTACCGACACTTTTACTCCTTCTACCTTGACGATTGGTTGCATTTGACAAAGTAGCATCTCACTAAGATTATGTAACTTCTCCCTTTTCTCATTTCTAGCACTGTTATTTTCCTTCCATGTTCTCTCTATATCGCCCCTCCTCTTTCTCCTTCTCTCCTGCTTTATATACTATCCCTTGAGTTCCGAAACAAGAGATCAAAGAGTGATAATAACATTTGTCAAGAGTATGAGACAATTGCCTTTATGTGACTCCACAAAGTCATTATACTAATCTAAAGCTAAAATCTGAACCAATGACAGCTCCAACTAATAAACTAGGTTAACCTTTGCTCAAATTTGAGTAATGTTAACATTATATGTTTTTGATTGTTTGACCATCCTTACTTTCGGAAGTGCTCAATTGTTCTCTCTGTATAAGTCAGATTGACCTGATTTCAAGTGCTATGGATAGCATATTTCATGTCTACTTGATGCTTGAAACATGAGAGCATTATAACAGAACCACGTCGATTCACATGCGATATTCTCTCGTGGACTTCATAAATGATATAGATTATCACTTGCTAGCTTTGAATCCATTGCATCTTCATCCAACCTTAGTTTTGAATCATTCTTATTTCCACATGTAGCCTTGATTTTAGACTACGTGCTCACAAAACTTCTTCTTGTTTGGATATCGATTGACGATTGTTATTCTTTGAAGAATAATCTCAATTTGAGATGGTCAAAAATCCCAAAATTCTTGATTTTAGACTATTTTTTAGGTTTTCGGTTATCACCAAAAATGTCTGTGAAAGTAATATTTTTCTAAGTTTTTTTACCTTGGACCGCAAGTGTATGTAATCTATGAACTATGTAAGAACGTCTCAAGGGTATTTTATTTATATTTGAATATAAATTATAGTTTAACTTTAATAACATAGAAGATATATAGTCTTAAATTATTAAGTTTGATAGAAATTTTATTTCAGAAGTGCAAATCTTTGCATCAATAATAATCATCATAAATTTTATATTTTGGATAGATGTTATGAATATTTGACAAATATTATAATAACATATATTTTTTTAAAATTTAATAAACTTATAGTATATGAAGGTATATATAAAATTTAAATTTTTTATGATTTAATAGATAAAAAGATTTTTTAAACATAATAACTAAAATAGTTAAGATTTTAAAGATAAAAACATTTCCAAAATATTATAAATATCCAAAATATCATATATGTTCTCAGGTAAGACAAATAAAATATGAGAATCCCATACCTATGTGTTTTCGGTAATCATGGAAAAGGTCTATGAAATGAACCTTTTGAAACACTAGGTTTTCAAATATTTGTGAAAACCCGGAATGGAATCTCAAAAATCTGAAAAGGAGAAGAATTTTTCCTCTTTTCAGACTCCTTGAACTTACGAGAGCAAGTGACTTGAACTTACGAACTTATGACCTGATTTCATGTGTTGTGGATAGCATATCTCATGGCCTATTTAATCTTCGAGAGATGAGAGCATTCTGGTGAAACCACATTATCGTATCGTATACCACGTGAAGGTTCTCTAGAAATACGCAATATCTGAGAGTGGAGATATCATGTGCAAGAACAAAGATGAGCGAGACACAAAGGACCGTGAGAATGAGAACTTCAAATATCCAAACCTCACTTTATGTACACTTTCGTTGTAAACTAAAAAACTAAAAAACAAACGTAAGTCATATGTAAACTGCACCAAAGCTCCTAAACTGACCTTTGAACCCAAACCTAAGATAAGAATCATCGAAGCATAACTGAAAGCAAGAGAAACGTCTCTTTGCTACCAGAAATTCATAAAAGCGTTTCATTACTCATTACTCTCAAAGACATTAGTAACAACCGTATCCACAAAACCACCGTCGTATCAACGTTGTCGCTCAATACACCACTAAACCAATGGTCAGATCACCCTAACTCAAATGAATGTCATGAATGCATCTCACATAACTAGCAATACAGAGAACGCAACTCGATGTCACCATATGGTTCTTAAACCTTATTATATTACACATAAGAGAATCCTAGCAAATTCACACCTTGTACAACTTCTGTTTGTCATCCACAAGTCAGTGTGAATCACTATTTCAGCACAAGCATGAAGACAAGCCATCGAATACATCTAACGATACGCACAAGATCATAATCTAAGATACATATACAATCATAGTCAAAATTTCTCATATTCTTCATAAGACGATTGCAAGGATTACAAGGCATGTGATTCTAAACAGAATTCTTCTGGAGATATTGTAACTTTACACATTTATTAGTTTTATCCTCAAATAGACTACGATTGGCGTTTGAGCGTATGAGCCTATCGTGATGGACCCAAAACTTTGCTCTACACTTGGTTCTCCACTCTATTCAATGTTTTTCCTAGTCCTTACTATCGAACTCATCAACTATCTTATCTATTTCATCGATATTCTTTTAAAAGATTTTTATTTCATCGATATTTTATTTATTTAACATTCGGATGTTATCTAACATGTAGATCATCTCGAGGTCCTTGAAAGACATATTTAATCTTTTGGCTACATCGTCTTAGTTGAATGAAATGTGGACTGTTTGAGTACATCATGTTGACGTGTTGTGGTACGACTCTTGTGTGAAATTCTCGTAGAACTTAAATGTGTTTCTTTTCTATGTCTCATAAAATGATGGGTCGAGGATTCGTAAGACATTTTCTCTTAGCGGGTGACTGTGAGGATTCTCGGTGGTCTGTATGGAGGAGTGGAAGAACTATGGGAGTGATGGTTATGGACAAAGGTCTGATACAAGCTTCGGATCTTCTTTTCTCGAATCCGTTTCACATCAAACTTTATTACATTCACCGTAATCACTTTCGACATTGGTTAGTTGCGTATTTTGGTGACGAGTTCATGAGAAGGGTGATGGACTCATAGCTTCTGGTGATCCTTCCGGTTGTTACATACGGAGAGACTTGAGATCTGATGGTATACATCTTGTTGCGATGAAGAATCGATCTCAACTATCTAGCGAACGTTCTTTGCAACGTTTGGATCGATATTTGGTGTCACTACAGACCAAAGATCAATCATGGGGCTTGAGAAACTTTGGAGAAGAGTATCTCAACCAAGTGATAGCTTCACCATTTTTTGTCATTTCATTCATTATAGATCATTTTCAGGTTCTAATATTGACTATGTATTAGCCGGTGACTCAATTGTCTTATTCTAAATTGAGTGCTTCTGCGTACGTTTCGCAGAGAATCTTTGAACATGTCTCAAGGATTTTATGAATTCTTCTAGTGTTATTGGCGTCTAATGTATCCTTGGGTGTTATAAGTCGTTCTAAGAAAGTTGAGTGAGGAAAAGATAAACTTAGAGCTCTTTTTGCTCTCATTGGTCTACTTTTGGACCAATGGTGTTCTAGTTGATCTTCACGACTTTTTCTGTGGTTTTGGGTAGCTTCGGAGGTCCGTTCACGCGAGGAAGGATATGGTTAGAAAGCTCTTGATCAGGGCTACAATCCGGGTTGAAGAATAGAGTGATTTCATGGAGGATTGAGGGGTTTGAGAAAACTGAGGTCTCAAAGTTCAGAGAAGCTTCTATTATTAACGGATTCAGGTTTTTGATCATATCTATTGTCACATTTTGGTTCATTTCGAGCAATTGAGGAAGAGTTTGTTGCTGAAACTACCATGTCTGCATACAACTCGACGTTGTGAAGGTGTGGGGCTGATTTCAGCTCTTTGTGGTGAAGGAGAATGGAGTCACGTTGAGTCATAAGCCACTATTTGGATTTTCGGAGCTTCCAGATACTTCCACCGTTGGTGGTATGTTGAGATATGAGTAGTGCCTTGAAGCATGCATGCTACCTTGCTGGCATGCTTAGTAGACCGAGGTGTACAACAAGTTGTATTGAGATTCTATCAAGTTTAGTTGAGCGGTCCTAGAGCATCTTTTGGTTGTACTAGATAGAATTGTGGTGGTCGGATTGATGGGTAGCTAACGTCGCTAAAAAGCTATTAGTCATGCTTTCAGTAATATAGAGTTACTTTCAGTTAAATGATACAAAGTTGCGTATTTCAGATAGAGCACAAAAGAATCTATTTGTAACACAGTTTCTACAACTTATACGTATCCTTTGGATCATAGCAAGCTTTAACCTTGAATCGAATGGTACAAGATCACTCGTGCTAGAAGAGTAGATAAAGAACATTTGGGTTGAAATATCAAGGTTCAGAGCCAACTTGTTCAAGCCCCATACCTGTACATAACCATATATCCAGTGTATTCCTAGACAGAAAAATATGTTACACGATAACATCCTCTTATTCTGGCAAGTCTAACCTTTTGAAGGGGGACAAGTTTGTTTACTCAAATACTGCGAGATGGTAACTCTTGAATGATGTTCGATGTCTCATGAGCAACGTCATCTCCTGAGTAGAGAAGTAGTTTTACTTCTTAGAGGATCTTCCTTGAGGTGATGTCTTCCATCTTCTAGCTGGAACCTATTATCTTATCCCAGGGGTGATGTAAGAATAATGATGTCATCACACGAATAAAGCTCAGCAGACGATCCTCGAGGTGATGTCATTCACCCCCTTGTGTGACATCATCCTTTTCGCTAGAGACTCAGAGGATGATTTCATGAGATGATGTCATCCATCTCTTGAATGATGTCATGACATTCTTTGTCTAGGAGATGTCCTCCAATCCTGAAGTGATGTTATCCATCCTTTCGTTGATGCCATCCTTCCTTGGGTGATGTCATCCACCTCCAGAGTGATGTTTATTCGTTCTTGAAATGATGTCATCTGTCCCTTATATGATGTCATCCTTCATTTTGCTTTAAGCAGAAGTATTTACTTTGAGTCCTGCAGATTTCACAATCTCCTTAAGGAATTTTTCTTATGTCTCGAGAAAACAACTTTAAGGATAACTCCGAGAACATAACTTTAAAAACAATTCAGAGAAAAGCTTTGCATGAGCATGGTTATAAAATGTGTTTATTTGTGAATACTATGTGGGTATAGTATTTCAAGAATTCTGTCAAATATGTCTTGTTTATAGTAAAAAGAACAGCACCATCATTGTCTCGTCGTGGATCGACTATGTCATGAATAAAGGTCCTGAGAAAAAACTTTCCCAAACATGCTGCTAACAATTCTGACAGCAGCATTGTATAGATCTCGTTGAGTAGATCAAAATTGGTGTTTAAATCATAGTACACAGAGCAAAGACTAAGAAGTTACGGCAATTTTTACATTTACAGGTTTTGGGATGATAACAAAAATAGTTGTTATTATCAAAGAGGTCCAAGGTCCGAGGTTGTTTTTTTGTTTTTCTGAAAATAAAGAACCACACTGCTGCAAGTAAAATCCTCAATCGCAACCATCATTATCTTGCTGTACAATGGTATCCTCATCAACCATCAACCATCATCCTCCCTGATCTCTTCTTCGGAAAATCCATACAACCTCCCAAACATCATTCTCTCCACTTTTTTCTGAAAACATTTACAACCCCCAAGCATCATCCTCCCAACCCTAATCACCTTCAGCAATGGCTTCTCCTCTGTAAGCCATCCTTACCCATCATCCTATAACCGTAGCCTCGAGAACGTCTGTCCGTTCTCCTTCATCCTCAGCGAGTCGTTCGTCCTTGATGATGTCAATGTTGACATCATGGATTTCTCTTGTAGCTGCACCCAAAACCTCCCGTGATAGGAACCCAACCTTGACATCTCGGGTGCGCTCCTCCCAACTCCCTTCACATCCATCGCTATATCAATATTTGATTGTTGTATGTCTGCAACCAGATCAACCATGTCCATTGTCTGCACCCAACCATCTCCTCCGGTTGTGAAGGATCGTCCTCCATTGCCAGTTCAGGAAGTATAGTTTCATGTTGAACCTTATCCTCCCCAGCTTGCTTCTCTGAAAAAATCTCTTCTTGTCTCTTTTTCTCGCTCTACATCCCCGCAATATCCAACTTGAGCTCGCTTGGATCCATGTGCTCACCCAAATCATCCATATGGAGATCATGCTCAATCTCCTCCACCCTAGAACGATAACTTGTAGCTTCGATAGCTACAACCGCATGTGCCGCAAGATAATCATCCACAAACTTCGTAATCCCCTCTTTACCAACGTTGGCTTGAGAGAGAGTACCCGTACTTCTGAATGCAACCTTTCCATACCTCCAAGAAATAACCTCTCGTTGCAAAGACTCTGCAAAGTCGATGCAATCATCCCGTTGATAATCGGTATCATCACACCACACGCACTGATGTACCCAAGCTGATTTGAGTACAAGTTCCATCTCAGTCGATGATCTCTTAACCTCCAACCTAGTAACCTTAGCTTGTAGATCTTGCATCTTTTGATGTAGGTCCTCGATGGTTGGATCCTTCTCCTCTACAACCACAACTAGAGATTGAACCTCAGATACTACCCGAACTTTGTGATAGTCAGCGATATAGGTGTCAACTTTGTAATCCTTTTCTTTGTATGTCTCCAGACAAGAAGCTCAATCGCTTCATGCACAACCTCCCAATTCTTTGTCAACCCTTCTTCTTCCTCCTATCCTCCAGAAGTAGCTCCAACCGCTCTTGCCATGGTTCATCAACAGCTTGAAGAAACAACTCTGTCTTGTACGTCTCCAAGGTTAGCTTGTCCACCCGAGATAGTTGAGAGAATTGTCTCTCGAACTCCTTTAACATCTCTGTAGGTTGTAAACCTTTGCTAGGTCGGTTGATCCATTCCAAAAATGGTTTCTTGGTTATTCGATCTGAGTTTCTCAAGAAATATTCCTCCATCAACGCATGTGAAAATGTATCCCAGTTCCTCCCAAAATGCTTTGTTAGACCTTTCACATGCTCCTTTATCTTAGGCACCGCAGCGGATTTGAATGTCTCGATCATCTTCTTCTCCGATACCTGATGCAAATCCATCTCCGTCTTGTAACATCTCAAGTACTTTGAGATATCTTCCTCAAACAGATCGAGCTTGTCGATCACCCTTCGAAGCGCCTTCGTCCCCAAAGCCTCCTTTTGTTGGTTCCTTGCTCTTGTCGCAAAAACAAAGTGAAGGCTTGAAACAAACGTGCAGTTGCTGCATCCAACTGCACCCCTGGTATCCCCTCTGGTCCATCCATCCCATCCATAGTCATGGCTCGTTCTATCCTCCCATCCTCCCATAATCCCAAGCATCTACATATCCATCATCCCAGGTCCGCAACATCCTCCAGAACAACCATGTCCTTTTTCATCTCCGTTCATGATTGTTGATCTCATCTTCCAAGTTCAAACACAAAAATCTCCACCCCCGACCTTCACGTCGAGTTCACCATCGTTGTCGTGTCGGATATTACGTGAAGGATGTCCAAGAAAACACGAGGTTCCTGGCTGTGGAGATGTTGTGTGCTGAACAAAGACAAGACAGAGAAAAACAACCACGAAAACGAATGCTGCAATATATACCAACTCCAAATGTATGTACACTGCGGGTTCTTTCTTCCTAAGAACACAAAACTGAAAAACAGACCAGAGCGGTCTGTAATCTGCTTCAAAGCCCCTAAAATGAACCCCTAAATCTTAACCCTGATCCAAAATCACCAAAGTGTAGCTCAAAACAAGTGAAATTTTCCTTTGCTAACAAAATGAGCTGCACCTACACCATACGATTCAAACCCAAGTCCAAAGAGCATTCATGTACAAGCTCTTAGCTAAAGCTAGCTACCATAAGCTGTACATAACCAACCAGAACTCTAACAAACTAAAAAGGACGAAATCCATAGCGAAAGAATCAAAAAAGAACCTATCTGAGAACTTCCTCCTTTCACCGAGCGGTCTTCAGATGTCAATAGGGTCTCCTTCCCTGACTCCGTTGGCCCAAGAAACCTTCAGATCCGACTCCCAACAGCCGAAATATCACTGATTTTCGGTCGCAGGTGACCGAACCTTCAAAAACTCCTCCCTGTGGCTTAAAACCGCACACACCGCACAAACGGATTGTCTGAACTGATATCCGTCTTCCTTGGCAGGTAGATCTAGCTACCTTGAACCCAACGAGACTCCAAACAAGCCGTTTGGAGTTCTCCTTGCAAAACCACGCAAGAAATTTGATCGCAGATTACAAAAAACTGACGTAAATCAACTCCATGCGGCTCAAACTTGCTCACCACAACCAAACCAACAATCCAATCCACACATGGTCTTCTCTTATGCGTAGATAAAGACTCCCCGATCGCATAGGTACCAAGAATGAAGAGCTTGGCTCACCGATCGCGAAGAACAAATCAATCTCAGGTCGTAGACGAACGAAAATCTGATGTAAGCGCTTCCCTGCGAGTCAATTTCACTCAGAACTTGAGTGACACAGACAATCACGAGAATGAGACGAGAAACATCCAAAATCTTACTTTATATACACATCTGTTATGCACTACTAAAATGAGATGATAAGATTAGAACAGTTTGAAGCATTAACTCAAGTCTCTACCCTAGTCTCAAAATCCAATCTTGAGCCAAGAACTGTCGAAGCGTAACTCGAAACAAGGGAAATGATGTTTTGCTAACGGTCAGCTTCATAACAACATCCCGTTATCCAACATCCTTATGTATAGAACCGTCTGGATCTGGATGGATCTAGATTTATGATCTTATGTATGGAACCACACAAATCTGGATCCAATGGCTCATTGCACACTCGCGTTGGATTCATCAACCTCTCAAATCTTCATCGCTATCTCGTAAGTTCAAGCTAACCCCTTCCATTGTCTAACACAATGCGTACGTCGAATTCCCAAATCCTCACAAACTCGCTTGTTGTCAAACCTTTGCTCCCAAAAGAACAATCAACTTTCTTTTTGCTCGTTGATACATAACTTATGTATTTATGAACAACAATAAGTTGCCATTATTCATTGCAAATTACAACATGTTGTCATTGTGTTCCTCGTTGTCGTCCATCATCTTATTAATAACAACAAATTGTTATTTGCCATATTCAAGTCGTCCATCTTGGTCGATCAGCCCTAGGGCGTTTGTCGCTTCATCCATAGGTCGCTCTACCTTAAGACGTCTGATTGCTTCTCCAGGCTGCTCCTCTTTGGGTGCTCAATAAATAAATAAGTTATTTTTTAAGCTAAGACATTCCTAAGCTGGTCGTTCAGTCTTGCGGCGCTTGTCACTTCACCCATAGGTCGCTCCTCCTTTGACGCATATCGCTTAGGTTGCATGTCATGGATGCTGATTGCCTTCTCTTTGGAGCGCTCGTCTTGAGGCACCGGTCGCTTCAGTCTGAAGAATAAGTACGATGACAAGTACAAACTTGAGGTTGAGGGTTATAATCAAGATATATGATGATGATTGGTTGACGGATGATGTCTACTACGAGACTTGGGTCACAAACCTCGATGGTGAGGATCTACAGAGCGCATGGAAGACATTTTTATGGTATGATGATTTACTGCTTCTATGTCTTCGAGATGTAGATATTTAGAGCAGGTGATTGGATGGGAGGTTGAAGAAGAGATGCGATGAGTATGTCCAGGGAAAATCATAACAGAGTTGCAGACTTGAGTATGAGGTTGATTGAGATGGGAGGGAGGATGACAAGATGGTGCGAGTGTCAGTCCACTCCTTGGTTGGTATCTCTGGTGCATACTGGAGGATGCACGGGTTTGGAGGGGGTGGATGTCGTATCGTGGACCGGCTCCTACCTGAAAATCAAATTTTGACTGTTATGGTTTCAAAGACACTGATGAAGAAGACAAGCTAGGCCTCAGCTTACGGGCTTTTAGCACAACTTCGAACCTCTACTTTCATCGTATCAATGGATAGAGTTCCTTGTCAACACTCCATAGACACTTCGTCTACTTCGTTTGGACGCTTAGTGGAGAAATTACAAGACTCGAAAGATGGAGAAAACAAGCTAGGTCCCAGCTTACGGGCTTTTGGCACAACTTCGGATCTTCACTTTCATAGTATCAGTGGATAGAGCTCCTTGTCAACACTCCATAGACACTTTGTCTACTTCGTTTGGACGCCTAGTGGAGAAGTTACATGACTCGAAAGATGGAGAAAACAAGCTAGACCTCAGCTTACGGGCTTTTGGCACAACTTCGGATCTTTACTTTCATAGTAGCAATGGGTAGAGCTCGTTGTCAGCTTTCCATAGACACTTTGTCTACTTCGTTTGGACGTCTAGTGAAGAAGTTATGCGATTCAAAATAAGGAAAAATCAAGCTAGGTCTTAGTTTACTTGCTGACTGGGTATTAGCGACTCCAGGCGTTATATTAAAGATGCAAGGGGCCAGCTTTCTCATTATTGAAGAAACTTGATACGTACTATGACTGACGCAAGGGGGTGCTTAAGGGGCTAGCTTGCGCCTACGATCTGCTAACGAACGGTTCGAGAGATTTGGAGGTCCAATGCAAACGCGCAAGGCGTCGTTGGGTTCAGATCTATGCAAGCTACGCGTTGGTTAAGACAGTTTGTGAAGAGACGGATCGAGGGTTGTGTTCTGGGAGAAATTGAGACGCAAGGAGGAGATTTGAAGATTTCAGTTATCTGTGAAGGAGAGTTGGACCGTTCGGACCGTTTTCGAGTCCAAACTTACTGTCCTTGGATCCATCGGGATCAGAACAAAACCTTAATTACTAAACCAGCTCTCTTTTTAATAAAAGCTTCACAGCTGCCTTTACAAAGCCGACCCCTTCATTACTAAAGGTCTCACAGCTTTCTTTGTCATTGCTAAGCTGACTCGATGATTAATTAACTCGTTAACAAAAGTTTCTCGTGCTCTTGATGTCATCTTGAATATACCACAAGCCATCCAATGTAGGCCGAAGCCCTTACACTTAGGGGACTGCCTCACAGAGCTTACAGGCCCCTCATATGCACACCAGGTATCTCCCATGGTATATTCACGATGGCATGCGGAGGCTTAGATAAGGAAGCCCACGATTAAGAGAGATACCAATCTCCCGTCCCTAGATATGCAGGATGTGGCTGCATATCCAACATAGACTCTCTTCCAGGAGGCCAACATGCCGGAATAGGAATCAGAGGCCAAGAGGAATTGATCCTGAGACCACTTTCTCCCTAGGCAGGCGCCCTATCACTGGGATGGCCTTTGGTTCCGTTCTAAAAGCATTTACAATCTACATATGCTTTTACTGAAGAAATTTTTCTGCAAAGTCTTTACTAGCCTTTCCTATACTAACTTCTCGATACAACTTCATTTTTAATGAATGAAGAGTCAAAACTATAGTACTCATGAACACCTACACACTCACGCTATCAGATTGAGAGTCCGAGTCACGAACCAGAATCGACGGATTTCCCTCTTTCGCATATTTCTCAATCTAAAACCCGTACTAACTATTGCTTAAAACACTTTCTGTCAAAACTGGAAGCATGAAGTCGCTCTCCTCGTCGAGCTCTGCATTCTGGTGTCTTTCGACCCCTTCAGGGTGATATTCCAATCCAAGCTAAGGGGCAGCTTATCAAGCATGGCCCCAGCTTAGCTCCTGCCCAGCTTGGTAAGCTAGGGTGCAGCTTCCCGCACAAATGCTGGTTGAGTGTCTTCTAAAGTTCCGTTTCATCATGTAGAATATCACGCACTACGACAACGATGAAGAGAGGATTGCGTAAGTATGGCTTGCAGAAGGGCCACTTGGGAGAATGAGATGTGCAGTTACCATGGTTAGCTATGGGTTACCGTTTCAACCGACAAGCGTCTTTGACTTCCTTCTCACCGTATTTTCTATTGTATGACTGAGATCCAGATCTACCTTCTGTCATTCGTCGTGATTCTGCTGAGGTGCTGAACCTTGATGATCCGGATATGTGGGTGAACGCATGTTCTCAACGAGGAGAGATATTTTGGAGAGTTATGCCTATGACTTTTGAGAACCTAACGATTGCTCAGCATAGAGACACGTTGCGATATGCAACTATTCGAGGAGGAGGTTATCGGTCATCGATTTGCAGATTTCGTCCTGACGATTATATCTATCTACAGTAGACTGCACCGACGACGTCGGATGTGATCGCAAGACGCACTATTTTACGAGTGCGTGAGGTGTTATCTTCTGGAGTACTCATGTTAGAGGACCGTGATGGTGTTGTTTGGAAGGACCATGTGCATAATTGCGCACCATGTCATCTTCTCAACATCGATGGGACCGTTGACCCAAGCTTAACAGTTGTACGTGCGGGCTTGAGGTGTATGTTGTGTGGGTCTGCTGGTGGAGCAACCCGTATGTTGGTGTAGATGGTTGTTCGAGAGGTTGACATATGTCATGTTTGACTCCATCTCTCAGTGTCATTCTTACTAGACGGTGGGTTTGTCCTCGATGCATATAGTAGGGATAGCCAATTAGATCTTTGCGTGATATGGATTGCATACAGACGACTAACGATGGGACGATGTAGCACATGGCCTCCTGATCCTTGCACCCATGAAGGTGTATATCACGTAGTTGGATATGGAGCTATTTGGAGTTAGAGGGACCTAACCGTCAGTTAGGAGGGCGATTGCGGTACACTTGTGTATGTGTATGAGATTGTCCATGTGTTATGTGTATGTGTGGTATATCTCTGACAGTGATGTATGTTGTGTAGCGATGTGTATGCGCACGATAGCTGTCACGTCAATTTGGCACCTCAGCTAGGTTGACCGAGTGCGGAGTGGCGAATCACGATAAGACCGTTAGTGCTGTTAGGGCGAGTTCTTGAGATGACCCACTAGGGATATACTTCGCAGGTATAGCTTGGAGGCCTTAGTTCTTCAAGTTGAGCCTTCAAGCTCATGGCTATGGTAGATAGTCTAGTTGAGTGTTACCCGGATTCTCTTCGAGCATAGAGTGGGTTTGGCTTGACCGTTTGTGAGTAATCGTTGTTGCCGTGTTGCAGATGATAATTTCTCTGTTCAGATTTGTTGTGGTACACTTGTGTATGTGTATGTGTGGTGTATCTCTGACAGCGATGTATGTTGTGTAGCGATGTCTATGCGCACAACACTAACCAAAGGGTTAAGGTATAAACTAAAATTAGATATTATTATTCTCTAAGAGTACTGTCCTTATAGTAGGATGACGGATGTTCTGCATACTTCACTTATAGGTTTTTTTGCTTTTATCAACTGCTAAGTGTATCACTAATGATGAGGTTCGTAAGTCCAAAATAAATTTATTTAATTTTAGAAATATAATTTTAAGCTAACTTAGAATACTTCTCAGTTCTTCTCGTTAGCTTCTCTTGTCTCTCTCTATGATAAAACAATAGATCGCATCTCTACCTAATGTAGTAAACTTTATTACATATATTTCCCAAGAAATAATCTTTTCAAAGCTAATTGTGATATAGAACCAACAACTTGCGATCAATTTATTACTGTATCAGTGCTTGTACTCTTCCTTCTGTCCGATCCAAAACTCAAGAAGCATGTATATTCACCTCTTGGAGGATGGAGGAGGTGAATATACATGGCAGGAAGGGTTAGGTATTATATTAAACTGCGTATATTTGAATGTATTAATGAGTATGGCTTCTCTGTGTTTTATCTTTTGAAGCGCGGCATTCCAGCCAAGACTTATGGTTTATCTCCTGCTCTCTCCGTATTTCCAGGTATGGATCAACAAATAATTTTTATAAAATATTTTAATTTTGTATATCTAGTTAGTATATATATTTTATTTAATAATTTTTTCAATAACAATAAAAAACAAGAGATAGATTTTGTGATGGTTGAGGAATTTCGAAACCAGCCCCCAACGTCCCACCCCGCTCACAGTTGCTGCTCTATCCACCACTTGTATTTTTGGCTGGCGCAAGATCTGCTTGTCCTTTTTCGCTTTTTCCCCCAACCGTCCGCTTTGGATGTATATTTAACATGATAATGAGAATAAGTAGAATAAGTAGGCATAGTTTAAAAGAGAAAAACGAACTAGAACACTACTAGAGAAAAACAGATTTTTCTGAGTACATGAGCAGTACAGTACCACAAATATGAGTATAAAGGAGAAAGACGAATATTTCTCTTTTGTTCGCGTTGCATTGTATTTCTCTTATGTTTCCGCTCGTTCCATGGTTCTGTCCACAATAACCTGATTGGCTAGAACAGAACACAAAACGTAAAGCTCCTCAAGAGCTTTCATTTCGATCTTCATATGTCCAATGTCATTACAGATGAAGTCTGTGCTCCCGACTGATCACTTGCCAAAGAAAGAGACTAGGAGACTCTATACTCTGGGTTGTGCTGAAAGGTACCGATTCTGATGGAGACGGACCTACAGGAGGACCAATTTTCTACTGTACTGGAAAACTTTTCGTAAACCCTAATCTCATGGCCTGCGCACACTTCTCACTCTCTTGCGGGGCCTCTTGATGTCTAATTGTTTGTCGTCTCTCACAGCCATCGTAGCCCTTCCTCTTCTGCACTGCCGGTGGTCCCGGTCTACGTCTTCCGCCTTTCATTCCAAGAAGTGACGACTGATCGCTTTCCGTTCCGAAAGCCGTACGTTCCGGTGATTTGCCGGAATGTTATAGAATGAAGTTGCTGCAGAACTTGAGCTTGGCATTGGGGCAGAGAGTACGGACTCGTTTCTTTCGGCCTCTGGGAGAGAGTACGGACTCGAGCAGTGGAGTGTTCTCGTGCTTTAGAGTTCCATTCGAGCGGTAAGGTGATGAAATTGCCGAGCGGCTTGGGTGTAAGAGCTTGGACGTTGGACGGACGTGAGGTTTGAATAACTTTTGCTATTCACCGGGGGTTGGCGAGCTGAGTGCCCCGCGCAGGAAAGAAGAATTGGCCGTTTAACGTGTCTATGCAGCGCGAGAAGGAAAGTAGGGCGGCAAGTTCGACAGGTCTGAGGTCTGACGTCTGAGGTTCATCACATTTGAGCTGAGAGTGGTATTCGCATTTGACGGGCAAGTGGAGGTGGCGAGGATTTCTTGCTGTAACGACCGTAATCGTGACAAAGATGTCGACGAAGAAAGAGAATGCAGATGCAGCAGCAGCTGCTGCAGATCGCATCAAGGCTGCAGCTTTGAGTGCGGCCAAAGGGTTGAGTAGAGCTCAGGCAGAGCGAGCAGCAGCCGCTGCAGCCAGGAATGTGAATGCCTATGGGCAGAAAGAAGAGGGGCCCAGCCGATGGCAGGAACGGAAGGAGGCCAAGCGGCAGATGTATCTTATGAGTACAGAGAAGGCCGTGAAATTGGGAGTGAGGAAAGATCCGAGATCGGCAGCGGGCCCAGATTTGTCAAAACAGTGTCAGAAGTGTTTCCAGATGGGCCACTGGACATTTGAATGCAAGAACGAGAGGGTTTACATATCTCGACCCTCTCGCACCCAGCAGCTGAAGAATCCGAAGTTGAGGCCAAGGCTGTTGGACTCGCTGGATGACATCACGCCAGCGAACCAAAGGGTCACCGATGAAGAGGCTCCCACAGAGAAGAAGAGCAAGAAATCGGATTCGAAGAAGCGCAAGAGAAGACGATCCTTGTCTAGCGACAGCGGGGGGAGCAGCTCTATTTCAGGACACACGAGCCAAAACAGTGACCTATCTTCCTCGACAACCAGCGAAGCAAGCAGTAGCGCTACTAGCTCTCAATCAAGTGATTCATCTTCAGCGTCCAGTGACTCAGAAACAGAATCAGAGTCGGAAACAGAAACCGAATCAGACACAGACTCCGACACTGCGTCAGACTCCGAAACTCAATCCGATTCAGCATCAGAGGGTTCTCCTAAGAGAAAACGCCGGCATAGTTCACACAGGAAGCATAGCTCGTCCAGGAAAGGAAGCAGTAGGAGTAACAAAGGGAGATCTAGAAAGGGCAGTCCAGGAGATCGTGACAGGCGGAGGAGACACAAAGAGAAAGGAGACAAAATGCATCGATACTGAAACTGATGAGAAAGCCGCTCGGGTGGGACGTTTCTACTGCGTAACTGACCCAAGCACTAAAACAATGGTTGTCGGGTTGTACCCATCGTATCTTTATAAACTGCTGATGTTGAAAGAGTATCTCTCGTATACTTGCAAGTCGCCTTGCGCTTAGTGTAAATTTCCTATTCGCTGTTTAGTCGTAGCAACTTAGCAAGAGTTATCAGATCTGGTTATTCTTATCAAATAAATTCGTATTTCGCCCCACCACAAGTGCTCCAGCAACTCCGACCAGCTGGTCGAAGCAGTTGTAGATTGATCAAATGTCTTTCGCTTTCCCGTCCCTTTGGAAGAGGATCCAGTGATCTGTTTCACCTTGAATGATGTTGCTGAGCGTCTCATTACGAGAATCTCTCCATGTGACTTTTACCTTCGTGTGCTGGGATGGTTATCGGAATGACTGTAGTGTATACAGCTCGCTGTATTGTCGTGCAGTGTCATGCCATTTGACGTTCAAAAGTGTTCTTTCCTCAGTAACCGCAGCCTTTCCACTTATTACTCTTCGGTACCAAAGTCTTTCAAAAGTCAAGGTTGTTAACCATCCTCAGCAGCTCACGGTCCGAGCCTCCGTATGACTTTCGGCAGAACGAGCCCATTGACATACACTGGCCAAAGGCTCAATCCATTTGTCCATCCGAGTTACATCAGGCACATGGTCTTCAGTGTACGTAGGGTGTGGGCGAAATTGTAGCTCGACCATCCGCTTTTCTCCATATAAGCAGAACTCCGTAAAAGATGAGCTGAAATAATGGCTCTCCTTCCCTTCACAATCTTGTAACCCGCAGGTGTTCCTCGGATCGTCACAAGAGCACAGCGCTCCGAGTCCATGAGTCATCGTCGGTTAATGTTACTGCAGGAAAAGCCCCCTAGTACTGCAACTGCAGTGCTCAAGTTACCAAACTGGATTTACAATGCCCGAAAGTTCTAAGGGTAGGGGCACTAAGTAGCTTATCAATCCAAAGGCTCCTTCTGCAAAGCTTTTCGGACCAGCCCTTTCTGTTCTGTGTTGTGGAGGTCCCCGAAGCCCGTGGCAGTGGCGGCAGAGGTCGGCCGACCAACGTACTTGATATCCTCATATTGCCCACGCCCCATGTTAGTCATGGCGGTGCCGAGCCGCAAGGAGACGTACTGATAAGATCCCATGTTCATAGGTTCTTCTTGGCACCAGGCAATCTCCGCATCTGCAGACTCGTGTAATAGCCACCAAATCAGAACCAGACTGTCGGAAGATTTTTGCTGGTAAGCATATGCGTCCTTTTGGATTTCAAGGGAATATAAAGGATCTTTTAACACTAAGCGCAATTCTCTAAACCTCCGTCTGGGTGGTACGCGGAGACCAGCTGTGACAGATATATAGGTAATGCGGCAGATAGACTGGTGATCTGCAAGTGGAGAACTCCAAGACTGGAAGGATTCTAAGCAGAAAGGCAGCACCACTACCGGCCCAAATGGACTTTCTTAGCCTGACAGACTCCATGTTCGACGTCCATCTAGATCTCCAGACCCCTGGAAAGCCAATTTTAGGTTTCTAGTGTAACATAACTTCTCAATGTTTTTCATAACTCAATGAACGCAAAGACCACATCCAGCTACCGCAACAGCACAAACTGCTGGCATCAGCCGTAATCTTTCACCAGACTCGGCTCTTTTGAGTGGCGTAAACCTGCTCGGTCGACGGTGGAGGAGTGACGTACTGGAATATCGTTTGAGCTCTCGCTGAACAAGGTCGTACGGGAAGGGACAGAGCTGCTCTATTCGACAAATAGCAACATCCGTACAGGCCAACCGTTGCCTCTCCTCTTCCAGCTCGTAGTAGACCTGTATCGAAGGTGGCGTTCAGGTGACAACGAAAATCTTCACTTTGTGCCCAAGAGAATGCACCTCCTTCCAACAACCCTTTTATCTATTTCCAGCGACTTTCATGTCCCCAAATTTAGAGACACTTAAGGCAAACGTGATCACGCGTGAACCGAGTGTATACCTACTCTACAAGTCAGTTTTTGGGACACCCCCATGATAACCATCAGATACTTTCTTCGCATTATTCGATACATACAAACAGGAATGACTTCGTAAGAAGATCTGTTCAAGGATGCATTCCTGAATGAAGGAGGGAGTTGAGACTGTCACCTTCCCAGAACAAAGAACCAGCCGCCGGATGCCCGGCTCGTTGTCTGAGTGATTACTTTGATCTTTAATAAGTCGTTTGAAACGAGTGCACTGCTTGTCGAATCCAGGGTGCCCTTCCACATTATCGAAATCAGAGAGACTTGACTTGCACGCCTGGTGCCTTAGAAGATTCTTCGGTGACATCACAACCAGAGGTTTCCGAAAATCTCGATGTATCTGCAGAACAACCAAACTCAACAACCGCTAGGATCTGACACAGGACAGCACACTAAACAAAAATCAAAAGCATACGATGGCTGTGGCTAGACTAGATCCGGTAAACAGTAGCCTGCTTGAGTCGAATAGTCTCCTGATATCGTTTTCCGCATGGCCGATATTTCCTGGTCAGTTGACCAGGACACATTGGCCATGGTAAGGTGGTAAGGGTGGAGGCAGGCCTGGCGTCGCAGCACATGGAAGTAGTTCGCTGGAGTAGTCACATTCACCACCTGCCAATTCACCTCCTGGATCTGCTTCCTGAGACTTGCTTCCATCTCAGGTATCACAAATGGATCGTCATCACTCATCTGCACTGGGAAGAATGCACCCTTGTAAGCACAGTCCAATACACCAACAAGCTTAGGAAAGTCCAATTTGACTTGGCCTTCCTAAGCTCAAAGCTGTTCTGATGTTTCCAAAGAAACTAGGTCGAGTTTGGAGTCTGTACAATATCTCATTATAAACGGGGTTAAGCTGCAGCAGCCTTCCAACGGTATGTCGTTTCCCCACAGTGAAAACATGCTCTCTTTTCCGGCCAGGGGACCAAGGCACTGTCCACATATGAGAGAACAGCACCCTATCCATTTAGCTTACAGTACATGTAACTACGTAAAGGGTTGAGTTCCCTTCAGAAACACGAGCAACTATTCAGTACCTGAAGAAATCTTTCCAGGCGACCACTGGAATGCTCCGGTCCTTGCCCATCATAACCATGGGGAAGCAGCACCGTCAAACCAGTCTGGCGTAACCACTTCGCCTCTCCGCTGCTCAAAAACTGATCAAAAATGACTTGAGCGCCGTTTGCGAAGTCACCAAATTGTCCCTCCCATAGTACCAACGAATTGGGATTTTCCATAGAATAGCCTAGCTCAAACCCAAGAACTCCGAATTCCGAGAGAGAGCTGCATCATTATGAGCTAGCGACCATCAGGGAATGACAGCCTACATCTAGAGAATCGAGCAACTACAAGTCTGTAGCCTGATCAACACTAGGGATGCGAGCATCAGCCCCGTTGACCATATCCCTCTTTAGCAGATAAAATTCACAAGACTCAAGAGTAGGAACAGCCAGTTTAGATGCTGACTCTTGGCAGAAACAGCACGTGCAGATTGTTTGAGCTATAAAATGTAGAACGGTACATCTCGAAGTTGTCCTGATACTGGGTGCATTCCCTCATGATAACCTCCATGGACTTAATCTCAGTTGTCCTATTACAAGAGGTGGAGCAACTTTTGCCGTGGCCTCACCAACTGGTATGGCGATGAAGTGGAAAATAGATTCTACAGTTAGGCAGTCTTACTCTTTCTGAGGTAGATACGTGCATACATGACAATACGGCTGTCAAAAAACTTCACTCGTGATCTATGGAGGGATCTGTGCTATGTGAAACTCCTATATAAAAGAAATGGAGTGCCTGCTGTCAAAACAGAGTGCGCTAGTCCACTTACACTCGTGCTCCTTGAAGTGTAGTCAGAGCGGCGTACATATTATCACCTGTTACTTACAGTAAACATCTCCTGCGCTTGGTTTTTCAGAACATGATGTAGAGGACAGAATCTTTCTCCAGTCCTCTGATCATGCAGTACAGCGTGGCGATGACTAAAAGTGCCACGTTCAACATCCTGACCACTCAAGCGAACATGATTTCCTTCCATAACCAAAGTGCCGAAGGCCAACGCTTCTGCAGTAGCCCAATCAACACCCCGTCCAGTTTCTATCATGCTGGCTCGCTGGTCGTAGATCTTTCTGATCGCTCTGTGAGCTGTGAAAGTCGATGGAAGTTGAGTGATCTTCTTGCCCACCTCTTTGAGGACTTCAGGATCCACTCTGTTTACAGGTCAACGCAGCGCTTAGTTCAAGTCCTGTAGCTGCCGAAAAAGCAACAAAGTGTTGCATAAGAAACAGCGCGAGTCACGATCTTCCAGTAAATGCCACCTACTGTCCAACCCAACGTTCTGGGACTTGTCTAGGCTAGTCTTGCCTCTACTTCTTCCGGTCTTCTCGTTGAATCCCAACAAAATTACGTACGGCCTGAGGCAAACTTTCGGAAAATTGGGAAACCAAGAATAAGTCCGGCTTTCTTCCTTTGATTGTGAAATAGCTGAAGGAACTGTAGAAGACTTTAGGCTATGGAAAAGCTTGAGGGGTAGTGAAGAGAGCCAGTCATTTGTTACCCAGTATTTCGTACTCGTGACAACTGCTCCGGACCTTTGAAACCGGCCCAAAAAGCAGCGAGCCAATCGCGTTTCTTAGGAACGTAGTCTTTACTATGGTTGAATTCATCGTTGAGCATACCCATCACCCTATCCTGCATGGAGTTTATTTTGTCTATACTGATCTCCCCCGAATCTGTCAGCTTCTTGATGTAGATGTCCAGGGAAGGTCTGTGGCTTTTTATTACCTGCACCCATCAAAGTGGTGAACTGATCATTGCAGTCTGAAGGTGCAGATTAGAGAAAGAAAGATACGGACGAGGAACGTCGTGAGATGACTAACTCACCTGATACATTCTAGGCTGAGTAAAGTTGGGTTCGTCAATCTCATTGTGGCCAAATCTGCGGTAACATACGATGTCCACAACAACATCTGCGTGAAATTTACACCTCCATTCTGCTGCCAGCTCACAAGCATGAACGACAGCCTCAACGTCATCGCCGTTGACATGAATGATAGGTGCACACAGAGCTTTGGCTACATCTGTGCAGTAAGGTGACGACCGACTATACTTGGGGTCTGTGGTAAATGCCACTTGGTTGTTCACGACAATGTGAACCGTTCCTCCTGTTGAATAGTTGATGAGGTCACTTAAGTGCAGAGTCTCATACACTACACCCTGACCAGAGAAACTTCCGTCTCCGTGTAGCAGGACAGCCATATGCTTCAGGCGCTCCGAATCCTGAGAATAGTACTGTTTTGCTCGAGTTTTCCCTATCACAACTGGAGCTACAGCCTCTAGATGGCTAGGATTTGCCACCAAAGAGAGATGAATAGATTTACCACTTCTTGTAGGACGGTCATAAGAGGTACCCAGATGATACTTGACATCTCCACTTCCGGTGTAACCTCCTGCCTCTACCTCGGCAGGTTTTATACCCCCACTGAACTCATTGAAAATCTGCCTTAGGGGCTTGCGTACCACGTTCCCGAGCACATTCAGCCTTCCCCTGTGAGGCATACCTATTACAACACTTTCTACTCCTAGACCAGCTGCTTTATCGATGAGCTCCTTCATACCTGGAATAAGTGTTTCACAACCTTCCAGTCCGAACCTCTTTGCAGCAGTCCACTTCTGGGCCAGAAAATTTTCGAAGTTTGTGCTCCAGATGAGCCGATCTAAAATTTGGGCCCTCCTCTCCACCGACAAGTTCCGTGGGCTCTCTATTTCAATGCGTTCTCTCAGCCAATTACACTTGTCACGGTCAGGAATGTGCATGTACTCATACCCAGTTGTGCCACAATAGGCCCGCTCTAGTCTCTGGAAAATGGATCTCAAGCTTAGAGGTGGACTGTTTTTTGATAACACACCTCCCATCTGTGCAACATCAAGAGAGAATTCTCGGTCCATATCGCTCTCGCTGAAGTTGTGATAGGCGAGGTCAAGCTCCTGAGGAACAGCCCTGTGGTCCAGCCCTAGAGGATCAAGTTGGGCCTTCATATGTCCATTTACCTGATAAGCTCTGATAAGTAGTAGCACTCGCATGTTTTCCTGAATTGATTGGTTTCCGGCGACTGCAGGTCCAGCGTAAGCTCTCGTCGAGGGCGAAGACTGACCAGTGAAGTTTCTGAAAAATACCTGCCATGATTCATCCACGCTATATGGGTCCTGCTCCCATGTCCTCTGGAGTTCCTCAAGAAAGTTACTGCTTGTCCCATCCAAGAAGTTGTCCTTAAGGTGTGATAAAGGGACCGATCTAGGCGCAGGTGCAGGGGCTGCGGCTTGAAGTTTCTGCTCGTCAGTATGAAATTGTTTCGTTTGAACACGTTCTAATGGTTTCACTTCACCAATTTCTAGACCTTTCGCGGGGGCTTTGTGCAGGGATTTTGCTTGAACCCTTGACAACACTGCAGTTGTCCTCCATCGTCCAGTAGGTGTGCATTGATTTGTTCGAGAGAGTGAGTTTTGAGCGGGATGCGCTTTCAAAAGCCTGGCGATAACGGAGGCATGTGGTGTGATGAGAGGTCGAACATCACCTTGGAGACTCTTAGACGACAGACAACTGGTCCTATACCAGACCATCCAAAGAACTCGAGCGTTCTTCATTGCTTCCAAATCTTTTAGCTCCCCACGAATTTGAAGCGGTGCTTGAGGCAACCCCACTCAGTTGTCCTCTCACGCATCGTGCTAACTTGGACCTTTCTTGCCTTTGGTACAGCATTCCACACTCGTACAATCAAAAGATGGTTCCATCCGGGATGTGCTGGTGCCAGTAGCAGCCTTTCATCCTGACTGGATGCCTGATCCATCACTCCGGAAAACACAAAGACTGGTAAACCCTTTCTTCATTATCTACACCACCACTCCATATTCCATCTTACGTGCGAGAGCATACATCAACCTTCCCCACTGGTCTTCATTTTTCTTCAAGTGATAAGCGTAAACTGCCCCAACGCTTCTAATCAGTTAACATGGTATCCTCCAAAGCCCTGCTGTGGTTCATGCCCCACTGAAACCAGACTCGTCGCCATCTGAACGTTTCATACTTCGATACTAGAGCAGCGTGCTGCTCCTGGCGAAGAGAATTATGATTTGAAGAGTCCTGCCTCTGTTCGTCGTTTAGCGCGCGGATCCAAACCACGACCTTGCGAAGGGAAGACTGTAGTCGCAACGTGGAGTACGAGATCACGCGACTTGTCAAGACATCTCATCACTGGAAGAGGACACTGGCTCGTACACTCATTGAGTGACAAGCACCCACTACGTAGCATGGCAGGAAGTAAGCAAATTGCCTTCCATCCACTGAGGGACGATATGCACTGTTGCTTACACGCACCACTTATGCTTTTCCGATAATGCAATTACCTTGAGAGAAGAGAAAGAATGTAAACAGATTCAACATTCGTTTATGGCGTTGCCTGTTACAAAGGGAAGGGGTAGGGTGGCGAGGATCCCCTCGTCTCGAAGGCTGTACTGTCGTTGGCAGGACACGGTGGGGACTGCAGCCTAACGGCCGAGGTAACTCGGAGCATGGCATGTTCTGCACGGAGCCGCTTTCCCAGGAGAGGGTTGAGAAAACAAGCTAACCCTTTCCACATCTGCAGCAGGACTGACTCCTGTCCCTTAGTGGGAATTTATTCCACGTATCGGGTTATTATTCCAACAATTTGATTTCAAAGTCAGAGTCTGTGGCTTCAGCTTGTGGCTCCCAATCAGAATTTACACCGGGGTGATAGTTACGTTCTTTTCTTTCAGCATCCTAAACCTGTGACTTCTTGTATCATCATCAATATCGTGGTCAAATTTCTTCCGAAGAAGACCACGAAACCCACAGCTTCTTCTCTTGTGATCTGAGTTTCAAGTGAAGCCGTTCGATGTTCACGGGGAATCCTGAAGAATCCATAGATAGGCGCAGAAATTTAACCCCACCATGCGTTGGCGCAGAACACCAACCGTACCAACCAAGCGCAGGCGAGGTTTGGCACCTCATCTTCGCCACAGCCGCATCCATCATCAGAAGGGAGGTATCCACTAATAACACCCGCCAGAATGGCTTAAAACCCGCATGATTTTCCTGTTGATGTCCAGTTATGCTCGCTCTAGTGGATTTCGGTGCCTGCCCAGAGATGGTAACTGAACGCTCTAGTTTGGACTTACCAGAACTTGAATCAGTAGAATAAAAAGGAGCTTGATGGCCTGGGCCGTAATGTAACTGTGAAGTGGCGCGGAGCGCACGAGGGATTATCCAGCGGTCTGTTGCGGGTCCACGTGGCTGCGTTCCATGGACCTGAGCATGATGGCACGAGCCCAGCACAAGATCCCTTCTCCAGCAGAGTAGCGGTCATGAAGGCAAGAGAAGCGAGACAGAGCGTGGAAAAGCGACAATAAAGAAACAGAGTGTTAGAGAAGAGGCATCAGCTATGGCGACGCTGATAGTGGGAGGAGCATCTCTGGCCGCCGCAACTACTGGCTCAACGATTTCTCGAGGGTGCACTTCCGAAAGAAGTTCTTCACAGTTTGCTGCACCGTCTCTCCCCGTTTCCTGCTTGTCGGATTTTAGTTTTTGTCCCCTGCGGTCCTCAGCGGCTTTCGCCCCTCGCTCCATTAGGAAGCTCGCGAGGGAGATTAAGAGTATAGGAAAGGTTGCAAGGCTGGTGTCCAGAGTTGCTGCCCCTCGCTGCGAGGAAGGTGGCGAAACCAAGGAGGAGAAGGTAGAATATTTCTTTTGGCTGATATTTTCAGAACTTTCTGATTTGAACCGTAGGATTGTTTTTCGGATGGTTAGCGGAGGTTGATTGCGCTTAGTCTTCTGGGGTTACTGCATTTTTAGGTGAGGATTGTCATAGGGGGCATCAGTTCATCTGAGCTTTGAATTCTTCAGCTGAAATCCAAAAGTCGGAGCTTGCTCTCGGAATTTGGCATCCGGCTTGAGATTTTCGACCTCGTAGTTGATGTCTACGGTGGACGAAAACATTTCCTTTCGATCTTGTAAATGCAACACAATATCCGAGCCAACACAGTATGCTCGGATATTGTGTTGGCTACGTTCTTGATCGGTGTCTAATCCTGGTGATTGCCTTGGCTGACTTACTCTAGACTTTTTCATGTCAGATACCATTTGGCTACACCAGAAAAGATGTGATTCTTATTGGTGTGGGCCTTCTTGTCGTCGGATATGGTCTCAAGTACTCGCTAGAGGTACGATTCTTGGTACTTTTGCCTGAGCTCACTGGGGATAATTAACGTGGAGAATCAGTTATAACGTAGTCTATTTTCGCGGCCTTATGAATGTATTTGTGCTATGTATAATTTGCAGTACTATTATGACAAAAATGGCCTAAAATGACAGGAAATACAAGGGAAAGTTCTGACCTTTCCGGCAAATTGTAACCTTGACTTGAAGCCTCGTTCTAGTATCTCCAAGTTACAAGGAACAGGAAGCCTGATCCGTGAATATTTGTAGTGTCCACCTCCTCTGAGATTAGATTTCATGTTCACGTCCTGTTTCATTCTCCTTGATAGTTTTGGACGGTGTTCTAGCTTCTTCGAAGCTCTGTTGCTGATCTCTGGTGCATAACGGGACCATTTGCTTTACTTCGCGGTTTCACCTATTCTTTCTTATCGCTGTGTACTTTTCTGGGTTCCAACCCATCCGTGTTTGTAGAACCGTCCAGCCAGGGTGCGGGTCTATGGTCGAAAGGCTACCGCGTGCAATTCTTTAATGAGTAGATCTTCTCTGGGTTTCAAGTTCAGGGTTTACCGCTGAGTATGTGTGGGTAGTTCTTGCATCGCGCCGCGAGCCACCCGATATATACTTCTCGTTCCCGTATATTCTGTCTGGTACGACTCTCTTGTGATTAGTAAGAGGTTCTCTCCTTACGGTAGGTTGGTTCATTCAACAGGCCTTCGGAGTCGATTCGACAAGGGCAGGAAATGCTGTCCAGCTGATTATGGTCCTTGGTCTCACCGTGGGCTGGATTTCAAGCTACGTTTTCAGAGTGTCCAATAAGGATATGACATATGCTAAGCAGCTGAAAGACTACGAAAACAAAGTGATGCAGGTTAGTGCTCGGACACTTGCTTATTTCTGGGCATGCTTGCTGTCAATCTATAGCTTCATCGCAAAAAGCTTAGGTCTCTTTGTCCACTAGCTTATCTGGTAATGACCAGCGCCTCAATGCTGATATTCATTACGATGAAAGTGCTTGCTAAAAATAATTTTTCTGTCAAGTATGCGACTGTAAGGATCTTACCTCACTTCTCTTATTTAATGTTACTGTCTTTGTCGTCAGAAACGTTTGGAGGAGTTGCCTGAAGCCGAACTGGAAGCAATGTTGGCTCAGATTGAAGAGGAGAAGAGGATTCTAAGGGAAAGTCGGAAGAACATGAATTAGGACATTCACTGTTCTTTACTAATCAAACTGTTTACGGAAATTGTTAAAGCGATAGACCAGAACGCTGTTAGATAATTTGCACGAACCAAAGTAAGCAGGGCTTCAGTTTTGGGCACAAAGTTGTTGCTCTATGTAAATTCTAGTACAGGTTCCTCCTCACAGAAGCTCTGATTTAGAGCCGAGTCTAAGGGAGAAGCCTGGTCTGTATTCTAGTATAGATCCAACAGGAAAGTTCGACTCGTCGGTTGCAAAGACGGTTTACCCCTGATTGTGCTTGAAGCAGCTACATGGGAACTCATGTTGCAGCAAAATCGTACTTGAATTACTTTGAGGCAGTTAAGACTCATACTGTGGTTTCAGTTTCACGAAAGCAAATCCTAGCGTGTATCAGAGTAATGGACCGTCTTACCATATAGTCATGTCACCGGATTCGACCACACGATAACTGCGAGCCAGACAGAACCAGCTGCCCGTCATGTGTTTGCTTAGATTGGTCATTTCCAAAAGTGATTGATTGTTCTGTGGAGATCATCACGAACGTGACGAGCAACGTGGACGCGCAAACCAAAGCACACATGGAAATGGGATCAATCTGCAGTGATTGTTTAGTAAACATGCCCATCTGCACCCACTTCGAGGGCGGTAATTTTGAAATGGCTTAAAGCGGATCGCGCATGGGTGCAAGAAAAGGGATATGATGGCTCTAGGAGCTGAAATCAGCCAAGAAGATATTTTATTCTGTTACCAGGCTCGGTAGTGAAACCCCTAAGATAACTACTATTACGGAATACCATCCGATCCCAAAGTATGGTGGTCAGGAAACAAATGTATTAGAATCCCTTTGACCCTTGCGGGCCGAAAACAAAATCTTAGCCTAACTAAAGCTATACCGTGACAAAGCTGCATTCTGTCTGAAACTAGAGTTGTACGACTCACATCTGAATCACTGCCGCATGGACGTAAGGAACATCCGCAAGAAACATTGCTCTTCATCTGGCAACCGTAGGCCAGTTTAGACGTAGGAGAGTGGAGAAATTGGCAGTGATATACTCGGGGATTCGTGCGTTGAGAGCAGCTGAGGAGGAAGTGGCCAAAGACAGGCGGGTGGCGAGCTAGGCACTTGAAAACGTCCGTTCCGTTTCGGCTGCTGCGACTCCTGGCAGAATGAGGGGTGGTAGTATGCAGCAAATTCGTCGTATGATCACAGTATCGCGCCCGTAAGTCGTTTACATTTTCCCCGGCTTCAGTTCTCATCTGTCTCCACAATTCCGTCTTCCGATTCCACCTGTGTGCTAGCCTTCATTGACCGACGTCGGCCATGCAACTGTCACTTCGCTCCGCGATGGCCATTTTATTGTCGCAGTCAGTTGTTTCTGGATGAAGGTCAATCGGCATACTGTTATCTTCGCATTGTAAATGGACATCAAGAAGCTTGTAACTGATAGCGAGGGACAATGCTTTGGAGCAAACTGATGTTATCTGGAGGTTCACTTTGGAGTCAGAATGTCACGGTGGTTTGTGCTCCTCACTTAGAAACCTGTATCTGAAGACTTTGGACTTGTGGACGAATCATCCGTAATTAGCGAGGTGTACGGAACTGGAAAGAATCGGTATCAGGACATCGTCCCGATTGCGGAAATGACTTCTGCTACCAGCATGAAAGTCTTCGAGGATAGTCTATCCATGACAAGAGTTATTTCAACTAATATCCTTCCCAGTGGAACCCAGCGTCAAAAGACGAGATCCTGAGGAAGAAAACTTAATGGAACTGATGCACTCTTCGATTGCTCTGTCGCAGGACCTTATTCGACGTTGTCAATCCCGCAACAGGAAAGATAATTGCCGAGCTGCCCGACGACTCTCCACAAGATGTGGGTTCAAAATATTTGGCACGATTGCAGTCAATCTTTTGAGGAGAGCTTGAAAGCATGTTGTTCTTCTGATCTTGATGATATTCGCAACACTCAAATGTGATGGATGGATGGACAAGTAGATGGACAAGTCGTTATTCTCTACAAATTTGAGTTGAATATCAGCAACTGAATTTTGCTGCAGGTAGCAGAAAAGTTTGCAAGGCTATCTGGAGGACAAAAGCGATGGAACGCACTACCTGTCTTTGAGCGTAGGGTGAGGGCCTCCCTTCGGGTGTAGTCAAGATCTGGGAACTGTTTCTGGATGATCCCTGCAATCTGTAATCTGTGCAAATTTACCATCTTATTCAAGCAATCTGATCTGAAAAAGGCTGACAGAATGTACTATGACTGTACCTGATCACTCTCTTCACAGGAAACGTTGGAAAGGTTCAACGAGCTCCTTAGGCTGAACACGGTCAGGGTTCGAAAATCTTCGTCTTTGCAGCTTTTCATTTCCTCGCACTCTTTTAGGATTCGGTGCATAACTTCGTACGCCGCGCACCAGGTGTCTTCGTAACCAGCAAGTCGTGTGTGTAACTTTTTGCAGAACAGTTTGGCGGAGATTTTAACTTCAGAGATGGGAAAACCTATCAAGCAAGCAAAGAACGAGATTAGAGCGACGGTAGACCGTGTCAAGTTCTATCTATCCCACTGTGAAAAGGTATCGGCAGTCTCCTTCTTGTTTCCAACACGGAGAAGCTTGAAGACATTGAGGATTTGCAGCGTAGACTCCTTGAGACTTATGCTTTGTGGAGAACTCTTTGAGGGCGCACGCCTTAAATTCTTCTTATTTATGCAGGTTTTGGGAGAACAAACTGTATTAGAAACTTCAAGACTCAAGGAAAAAGTCGTGTACGAGCCATTAGGAGTGGTGAGCACTTTCTTGGCTTCAACCATCAAATCTTGGACAGTTTGCATCAGCAGCACCTTAAAAACGTTTGATGCCGTTGCCGGTCGAACATTGTTAACCCTCCGGATTTTGTCTCTGACTAAGCCCATCTCGCGATGCTTCAGGTTATGCCTGATGCTGGTGATGTAACTTATGTACCAATATTACAAAGCACCGAGTTTGGGAAACAACCTGAAAGCTTGAGTTGATTTTGAACTACATGTTTAAAACGGTTGTGTGGAAGGGTTGCAGATTGCCAACGTATCAGCCTGGAACTATCCTTATTTTGTTTCGGCAAATGTTTTCGCGGCAGCATTGATTACAGGGAACACAGTTCTCTATAAGCCCAGTGAATACGCTTCTCTCTCTGGCCGGGAAATCACACGTCTTCTTCATGAGGTATGCTGTCTGCTTTCAGAAATTTCCGGCGATGGTAGGTGGGTGTAGTAATTGGTTTGTTCCTGTTCTTATAGGAAGTACGGGTATGGGCATTACCAGACTGCATAATATTTCACTTTGGCTTTTGCCACCGGAATACCATGAGCAAAGACATCAAAAGAGTCTCAGAAGAACGTACAAGGACATCGAAGATTTGTCACACAGTGCAAGATAGGATTTCTAACTCAAACAAAGATAAGTCACTTTACCAGATATGAAAAGCTGCAACTATTTTTGTATATCATAGTTTCACAACAACTGGTAATCATTGTCTGTTGTCGACGGCGAGAATACGCGCAAATGATTGCCTAAACAATGGTGCTCCGATATCTTTCATGCAGGCAGGTGTACCAAAGGATGCCTTCATGCTGTGTACTGGTAAAGGAGAGACTGGGGCAGCCGTGGCTTCGCTAGAAGGACTGGGTGGGATATTTTTCACAGGATCCCTTAGGACTGGATTGGAGATAGCAAAAGCAGCAGCGCCTAATCTCGTAAAGGTATCTTCGGGTATTACTTTACCTCCAAGTATTTCTAGCGCGCCGTTCATACTCGATGTTCAGATAATCGTCAGATGTTAGTCGAGAAACTGTAGGCTCTCGATGAGCATAGGAGGATTGAAAGTTACGTTTTAGGTTCGTAACGATACGACTTAACTAGGTGTGTAGCGGTGTCGGCAGGCGGTGTTCATTCAACCTTTTGAGTTCACAGCAATTTTGAGAAGTTATAACATTATGTTAATCTTACCAGCTGTACCTTACCAGGTCCAACTGGAGCTCGGAGGAAAAGACCCCGTGTACGTGAGACATGACGTGCCTAATGTTGCTAGTGCAGCAGCATCCATAGCTGATGGAGCTTTCTACAACTGTGGGCAGGTAAAAATTACTTAAAGACAAGTCATCCGTAAGGTGAGCAGGAGAGATGGCATTTAATCCAGTAACGTGATTCAGCATTTTTACTTATTCTGACTAAACGAAACTAAAGGTTCAAAACGGATTAAGCTAATTCCTTGGCCCTGCAGCCTTGTGAGATGTTCTTTTCCCGAGATCGTTTCCGTCCCTTATAACATTTCTCGCGACTATATCCTTTCTTACTGTGGTTATCTGCAGAGCTGCTGCTCAGTGGAGAGGGTTTACGTTGACAAGAAAGTATTTAATGAATTTGTGGACAACTTCGTCAAGACTGTCAAGTCCTTCAAGGTTAGACACCAGTCCCGCTCAGTTGCTCAACTGATGTTAATACAGAGTGAGTCTGGAAAGTTGCATTAGCATTGTGATATGTCTCGTAACTATACTACACGGGAAAAAGAATGGTAGGGATTAGAAAAGCAGCACTGCTGCTCCTAATGCTTCAGCAGTACTAGTTTAACATGGGGCGGTGGTGATGTAATAGCAGTAGGTAAAGTTACTTGGAGCTCATGTGGCTCATGCTGGGTATCTTCTGATCTTGAGCATGGGGGGTGTTACCTACGTTTAAGCTCTGGTTTTATGCGATGAAGCAGATGGGAGATCCTTTGAATGATGAAACGTATATCGGCCCAGTGGCGCGGAAAACGCAAATTCCTTATCTTGAATCCCAGGTAAGTTTATAGGCCAGTGAGGCTGACAGGAGAAACATACGAATTTATTCTCAGCCGGGCATTCAGTCTTCTTCTATCTCCTTCTGGTTCCAAATGTTTTCCTTCTTCCGTAATGATGCAAGGCGCTCTTTGTATGATCTGTCTGAGTAGGTCCGAGATGCATTAAGGAAAGGTGCAAATGTCGCAGTTGGCGGTGAAATGAGTACTATTGAGGCTATGCCCAGTGCAGGCTTCTGGTTTCCTCCCACGGTAAGTAGCACCTTCCCAACGTTCATGAAAACCAATACATGACAGCAAACCTGACCAATAAGATCTTTGACCCTGGTTTTTTAGGTGCACAGGTTTCTGTTAGGCGATGCCTCTTACCAGCAAGACGGTAGTATGGGAGTCATCCATCGTACTGACACCTAATGTGCCTAACAGATTCTGACAGATGTCAGTCACAACATGTCTATTATGCGGGAAGAGTCCTTTGGTCCACTCATTGGAATCCAGGTAGGGGGATCTTCATGTCCCGGTGACCTTCATGCGTATGAAACACAAGCGCGGTAATCAGAGAAACGTTCGAAGTTAGTACTCAGACAACCTGATCACTTAATATCAAACTGGACTGCATGTCTAGATGGTCGACGGTGATATGGAGGCTTTAAACTTGATGCGGGACACTCCCTATGGCCTCACAGCAAGCGTATTTTGCAAGTCCAGCAGCGATGCAGAAGCCATACTACGTGGTTGGAAGCTAAACAACTTTTCACGTGATAATTATTTTCTATTCGGTTGTTTGAGAAGAAAAACAGTTATTCAGCTTTAGTGGACTTGGAATCTATCTCTGTGGATTGTTATAAACAGTTATGCAAGCCTTGTGATATAATAGGAGATATCTGCGAAGACCAAGTTCGTGTTTAGCAGCCAGGAAGACACCTGCTCTGGTTGCTGTGAGCAAATTTAATCATGGCAGCTGGTGGAAGAAGATCTGTGCTAGTGTTCACCGTTTCGCTGGTTTGTTGCTGCTGAATATGTTGCTGTAGAGCTGGAAGTTGGAACAGGCTACTGGAACTGCTGTGATCGGGTTTCACCACGACTACCATGGTAAGTTCCTTGCTATCTCAAATTATGAGAGTAGGTTCCCTCCTGTCGTTTCTTTCTGCAAGAAGCTGAGTAACTTCCTGCAAGTGTGATTGATAAGTTCAAGAGATATATGCCAAATTGGCAATGCAGCGGTGGACAGTCACACAACTTCATAGCTTGGTGGTTGCTCCTGTTTTGTGTGCAAATTATTTAAAATCGCAGGTCAGGAAGAAAAGCATCTGGCATAGGCGCAACGCTGGGAATGGACGGTCTGCGATCCTTTGTTCAACCCAAGGGCTTTTTCCTCCAGCGCCCGTTTTAAGTCTTAAGGTTACTTGCCTTTAAAATGGGAGGCAGTGGCAGAACTTTTAACTAAGCTCTGAGTAAACACTTTCTACCCAGCCGAAGCCGAAGTCGATGGCGGAGATGCAGAGACAAAGTTCTTTGTCTGTACAGTGCACCCAGTCGCATTGCATCTCTCATCTCACGTGAAGCTCGGTGTTTCACATCAACTTCAAACTCTAAATATTTTCTGAACTCCATGATCAGCCTTACTTCCAATGGCTATACGTCATGGCAAGTTCAGCTCTTACCACTCAAATCTGCTAGTGAGGGTATGCTGTTCACATGCTTCGGCAGGTTGGCAGAAGGTAGTAAAGTTTTAGTCAGTGATTTATATTCGACGTCAGGAGAACACATGAGAGTCTGTTGTTTCCGACTTCGTTGATTGTCGTGAATGGAGTAGAAGAATCTTCGTAGGATGGAGTAGCAAGTGAAGGTGCGACTGTCAGCGAGATGAGAAGAGACCAGTTCCTGGCGGAGGGTTCTAGGAGGCCGCAACTAGTACAATTGTATCCCGTTATTTCCTCTGGATACCAGTATTCTGTATGGAGGAGATAGAGACAGTCTCCAGAGATAGTAGTGACTTGTTGCGTGCTTGTATGTGAACAGTTACACCAGATGCAGGGTCTGACATTGTTCGAAGTCCAGCGTTTGGATGGAAGTGCAAATAATCTATATATCTACCGGTATCCGAAAGAGAAGAGATGATTTATGGATAAGCAATTGTTTTTCAAACCCGAACCCTCAGTGGTGCCAGTGCAGTTCAATTCATCGATGAAGGTTCATGATATGTTGACCACAAGCTAAGAACGTATTAACTAAAGTTAACTAATCAGTTTCTAAACGCTCTGTAAACACACCAAATTCCTGTACCTACTAAGATATGTCATAGAAGGAAGTCCCTGCATCTTTGCTGATCCACTCGCTTTAATCACTATTATCTCGCCCGATTTGACGTCCGGTGGATCTTTGTGGAGGTAAAAGGACTAAAAATGAGACCCAGACCACTCAACACAAATTGTGCTCAGAGACATTTCATGTGGTTATCTGCAAGCCCCCAACAGAATTCACCCGTATTAATTCTCTTGTACTTGAATGTTTCTACACAAAACCTATGTTTATGTTGTTATTACAGAAAAATGTTTGTCAAAAGCATATTACACATTTTCTATTTCTCAAAAGCAACTACATGTTTTACAATTTCGTACAGTCTTCTCATATATCATCTAAGCATGTCGTGCACTACATTACTGAACCTTCCATTTCTTTTTAAGCAGTTAGACTGCGCGAATGGAATGGAAACCTTTGTTTTGGGGTTGGGAGTGACGTGCGCATCAGCTCCAACTTAGTACGTAGCGCATATTGAATTCAAAACTGTCTTTTGCAATACTTTCTGAAAGAAGGAAATTAGGTGGACAATAGATCTTTTCTTATTGTTTCGTTTTGGAGTCATATGGAAGAGACAAGAAAATAATTATACGGATAAAGTAGAATTTATAACTCTGAACTCTGAATGACTTGAATAAGAGGAAAAAGTTGCGTAGCTGGATTCACGTATAATGCGCCTTATCGAATATTTTAGTTATACGGACAATGTCTCCATTAGTTGACGTAATTTTTCTACTGCATGTAAATTTCCATAATTATGATGGTTACTCTTTTTCCAAATAGATTTTCATGAAATTCTCCTTCTTGTCCTTCAATTAAATCAGAAAATTATTTGCTAATGTCTACTACGACTATCTTTCACAGGTTGTACTCTAATACCATTATCAGTAAATTGTATCAACAGTTTCTTGACCTAAACGTTCTTGACAAACAACTATTGATAAAGTATTAGATTTAGTCTTAAGAATACTTGATACTTCATTTCATAATATTATTGCTATGCATTTGCATAGCTGAGTGGAGGTTTTAGAAAAGTGAATAAGATAGAGCCTGAGAAAGTCAGAGGTAGAATTCACTTCTTGAAGTATAATCCGACGTGGCAGTTAATTACTAAAATGAATATGAAGATAGAATTAACTAATAAAGAATTTGACACCAAGTATAGAGGACAAAATAAATAAATCGTCTTATGCATCCGAGGGTTAATCCGTAAGTGCAATGTGACACAATGCATAAATATAAAACTCCATCAAGTGCAAGTGAGACGTAAATGTCAACTTCGTCATAATACAATGTATGTCAATCTTACTACGCTCATCCGAAAGATGAGATCTTGACTTATTGAAGCTTAAATAATAATAATATCACTACTTTGATTCTTATGCATATGAGCTTAATCCGTGGATGCAATGTGACACCATGCATAAATATGAAACTCCATCAAGTGCAAGTGAGGCGTAAATATGAAACTTCATCATAATACAATGTGTATCAGTCTATAAGATCATGTAGTGACGCGAATGACATTAACTTTATTGTGGTAATTTTTTATTCAATCTTGATCTGAAATTATTTCTAATATTCTTAATTTCCGTCTAACTTAACTTTCAATTCCAACTTTTGTCATTCTAGCTTATCCATCTAAATTAAATTAGTTTCTAAACTTCAACTATAAGTTCATAACTTCAACTATAAGTTCATAACTTCAACTATAAATAATGAAACTTACATAAGTATGTATTTCTTACTAGGTTATTTCACTTCTCATTTTAACTAAACTCTAAATTAGAACTAACCAACATATACATGAACATCTCTATTAAATTTAAACTGAAATTCTCATTGCTTCTCAAAGTTTATTCAATATTTGTGTCTGTAATGACATGTTATATATATATATATATACAAAGATTTGATACTTCTCTCTAGAATAGTGTAAACAACTATCATTGTCTGAATTAAGTTAAATCAAAATTCTCATTTTTTCTCAAAGCTAATGGAATATTTGCAATCTGATGTAATATGAACATATAAAAATAGCTCCCGTGAGGAAAACTAACAATACAATCCATAATTTGGTAAAAAAGCTGATTTAGAACAATTTGACGAAACAATCACTCTAATGGAATTAGTTCAAGAAAAACTATTATCATTTTGAGTAGTTCAGGAGAAAATATATCCGTTTTGAGAAAGTTTAACCATTTTGAGATAGTTTGAAAGAAGAAATAACAATTATGAGAATAATAAATTTGATCATTGATATCAATGATTAATGTGAAATACGATATTGAATTATTTCATAATAGGAAAAATGAGTCATTTCAAAATACAAGAATTGTGTTCTTTTCAAGTAAGAGAACTGAGTTGAGTAACTTATTGCACGAAACTTACTACTTTGATACAATAAGTTTGTATGTACATTACTCACCATACAACACAAACCTCTATTGATTATTTAAGTTGTCTCTTTCATATCTAAACCTCGGTAATAATCTATTCTACAAAATGCAAAACATATTCATGTAGAAGCATTACTCTATCAAAACAACACACACGAGAAATAATTACAAGCATTATCCTGTAATACACGAGAAATTATCTCTGACATTGTCTTGTTAAAACTCTACCCATGCTTTTTCAATCACCATCTCGGAAATTAATATTTTTTGCTTCTGATCAAAATTATTCAACTTTTTTTTTCGTCCGTCGTGAAGGGATGGCAAAAAGCGTAAGGGATTGTTACGGATCAAAAGACTTGATCTGTAGCATCGTATCTACCTCAATCATGGTCTGCATTGCATCGACAATTTGATCCACAATGGTCTGTACCGCACTGCACGAGGAGAATGACACAAAAGCATTGCACAATATGCTACTATGTAATAAGCGGAGGCGTTGCACAACATGCTATTAAGGAGATATTGTCCCCGTCCTTAAGCACAAGATCCAACACAATTTCTCAGAGGAGCCAACCTACTACGGTAACCTTTGTGATGCAACTTCAGAGTCTCCTTAAAGAGATGTCAACAAGAGATTTGAACTCTATACCTTTGGCTTCGCAAGAGATGCCTTAGCCATTGAGCTAGAACCGCATCACATCTAAATCTTTGTTTCAGTAGTTATAATGACTTTCTCTCATACTTGCTCTTTGCTCTAGTCTTATCATATTTCATCAGTTCTATCCATTGAAAGAATATCTGACTCACATGACAAAGTCTCTATAAGTTTGATAAAGTGATTTTATTTTCAGAAATTTTTTTTATATAAAAAATATTGAATATATGAAATATATTTCTCAATCATGATAATATATTTGAATTTGTTATCCTTCACTTATAATTAATTTTGCAAGTCCAATATACATATATATCCACATGTACATGCATATGTATATCATGTATATATAAAAATCAATTCTAATTGAATATGTAATAGACATGTATGAACAAAAAAATGATATTATATTTGAATTTTATATATATATATATATATATATATATTATAACTCTTCATATAATTCATTTATTAATTTGTATATTCTATCATAACAATATACTGCCATATAAGATAAATATGCATGTATACACATACTCCTAAATGTAATAAATATGTATATATAAAAATTATTATTATATTTAGTTTAATATATGATGATGATATTAAGTTTTTTGATAAAACATTAACCCAACCAGGTGCTCCACGCAAGAATATAAAATATGAAGAGCTCATCAAAATACTTTTTATTGACTAAGAACATGTCACATAAACATCTTCTCTATAACTATCCATGTTACAAAGTCCTGAAATTTAAAGTTTATTTGTCTAGGTAAATGCATGCATTCGCAATCCTATTGTAGACACACTAACTTGTTTAGTAATGTCAACAATTTAAGTATTTTATTACAAAAAGTTAAAATAATAGATTTTCTGTATGAAAATCAAAATAAATAGATTCTATTATAACTTCAAGATTGTAGTTGCAACAACTTTGCAAAAATATCTTGTATATATTCATATGAATATACTATATTGTTAATGAAATTAATACCTACTTCAAAATGTTATATGTTGTGGACGTTACAATATTGATTTATCATTATACGTGACTGAAGTAGATGCGGAATATCAAATCAAGATTTATTTAGTTATCAACACTAACTATTCTTCTGAAAGGGGAAACATAATTTGTCGTCCCTTCATGTATATTTGATGCATTCTTGGATCGTATCAAGAACAACCTCTTGAATTACTTAGTTTCACGTGAAATAAAAATGATATCTACTTTCCGTTTTCCATATGATAACTTTAATGCATTAAATCATACTTTTTACCATATGAAACTGTAATCAAGAGAGAATATGGTCATTTGAGTAACTATAACACTAGGAAAAATAAAATTGACAGATAGTAAAAAATGTCAAATTAAGTAGGAATAATATCTAATACATTGTTTCCAACATATGTTACACAATGAATCTATAAAGAAAAGAATGCATAACCTCGTAACCATTCATCACCCACAATATGCATGCAGGATATGATAAGCGTATACAGTATATAATCATCTATTACTATCTTATCCTAGTCTGCTAATATTAATTTATTCATCGCACTAACAATGTGGATAAATTAACGTTGTTTAAAGTCCGTGGATTTGAGACTTATGATTTTAGTTCTTAATCGAAAAAGCTAAAAATATCTTAGTGTAAGTCACATCGTCCTCTTCGTATTTGGAACTTCGAAAGTCTTCAAATACCTATTGTAAGCATGACTACAATTCTTGAACAAGTTAAAATACTACATGAACACAGTTGGGGAGGTGTTTAGATTTATGGCCAGTTTCAAGCTCATCTCAACTATCGTTTCCACCTTACACAAGTTACTCCTTCATTGCTCTTTTCATCACATAATTCTCATAAACATAGTATTAGGTTACCGCTAGCTAAGTGAACCTTAAGGTTCTTCTCAAGAGATGTTACGATTGTCTTCTCTAAGTTGTCTTGTTAATTTTCTCCCTCTCTGACGGAGAACCTTGCACTGTGTATCACGACAGAGTACTGGTTTTGTTGAGCATGATGACGCACTGGTTTGAAGAGACGCGACGGGGCATAGATATGGCAGCCAGACTAAAGAGGAAAGGATGTGAGTAGCAATCCAAATTAATTGATTAATTTCGTAGTCATGCTAGAGATAAGCGGACGCTACTGTAGATATGCAGGATGTAAACAACGAGAATAAGATCCATACTTATCATCAGTTTCTTTCTAGGAATAATAACTATAGGTACAGGAGGTTTTACGGAGATTATTATTTGGTAACATAACTTTCTCACAGAACACGATAACAAAAATCGATATACACGATACATACTTGAGATCTTTGGTGCTAATCCTAAGACTTGAGTAACGAATGCACTACAGGAGAAGAACTGTACCGAGAAATGAACAACAAAGTGTGATCTCGGATGGTGGAAGGGGCAAAGAACCCGCACATCGATAGAACAACGAACAAATGGACAGCTCGAGCGCGACGAATCCACACACACATACACACCGGAACGGTCTCGTTTCCTGTGACCGGCAGGGTCCTCTCGCCCCATCGCCTACCCGCTACGGTAGTCGGGAGCAGAAGGTTCGCTGATTGTGAGAGAACGTGAGAATAGATTTTGAGGTAGCGTCGTTCGTGGATTTGAGCCACGCCTTCGCAGTAGACATCTTTCTCATCTCCCCCGTCTTATTCCAATTGCTGTTCGCGCAATCGTTCCCCATTTCAAGCTCATCTAACAGTGCGAATATGGAATGCAAGTTCTGCTCTGTGTTTAGGAGGTTGAGTTAGTCTCTGCGGTTCTCGGTATTCAATCGCCAGGGGCAAGTGCGCATCTTGGCGGTTGGTAGCGATGGTGTCTTTCAAAATATCCAGAGTTGGCTCCCGGTACAGGTTGAAGCCGGCATCGTTTTCTTATGGTCATTCTAGTCCGGAACCTGGAGACTGTACCACTTTGAAGACAAGTCAGTCGTGCGGTGGGCAGCAATTCGGAGGTGGGAAAGCAGCTGCGGCGGGGGTCAATTATGGGACAGAGGCAATGGGTGCCGAGACAACTCCTTCAGTGGCGAAACTTTCAGTCTCGGGGGATTCTAATAGAGTGGATGGGACGTCTTTAATTTCGGGCAAGAGGAAGCGAGACGAGGTGGGAACGTGTTTTTAGATTGCCTACAGGGCTGAGTGCAGGTAGTAATTGTAGAACAGTATCTTTGAGTCGATGGAACAGTCAGAACAGTCTTTGCTTGTCAAGCTGCAAAGCCGCTTGGTTCTACGAGGAGTAAATTTAGAAGCTAGTGCAGCAAAAAGAGACCCACGGTTGCGGAAGACTACGGCTGTTGCTGGTGTTTGTCTCGTTGCGGCTGACCTTCTCGATTTTACCAACTAGAAGGCAGTTCTTGCCACATCTGCTTGGCAGTTCTTTGCATTGGCTTCTGTTTAGATTCAACATTTACGTACCTTTCATGTTTCTTTCTTTCCCTCTCTCTTTTCTTTTTCCTTTGTTGTCTTTGGTTTTCTAATTTCTTCTCGCTTGTTGGCGCGAATGATGATCTGAGTTTCAGCTTGTGGATACGCATCAAGTTTGGTCTCTGGGGTTCTTTTGTTGTACCACTACGGTAGATAGAAGTACCTAAATGTGAACGTTGTCGTTGTTTTTGAACATTGGTATTCTTGTCTTTGCAGACTGCGCAGCCAAAGATGAACGGAGGCGTCTTGGAGAATTTTTTAAGCTCCGAAGATAACCTGGATAATCGTGTGTACAAACTCCTTACACCTGTTACGTTTCGTGGATCGTTTCAGTGTAAAACGTTTTTCCGGGTTATTCCTACCACCTTGTACATTTCTTTACCTGGAAGTATCACCTTGCGTTCTGTTGTCTCGACGATGGTTTTGTTCACTGAACTATTCCTAACCTTCTTGTTGTAACTTATCAGATTTAGAAGCATCGTTTGCACTCAACCTTTTCCCAGATGGCTTCACCATTGGCAAGCCTACTGAGGTACATTCCAGAGAACTCTTCCGTGGACCTAGGACTGTCTTTGCAACTCCAGAGTACTGTTTGTGTCCTTGTGACGGGTGATATATAAGCATATGCTACAAGTGAACTTATAGCACTAGGATATTTCCTTTACGTCTTCCCTTTCTGGCCTGTATGCACATTCCTGTATCTTGGAGATGAACAAATCCATGTTTGTTGTGGAAAGACGCGTGCCGTAGAAATAACTCGTATCCCGCTTCCTGCGGAGAGGTAAAAGTCCTTCACCTTGTGATACGTGCGTGGAAGTCTGTAGATCTCGCAGGAGAAGGGGTGTAATGATTTGATGTCTGTGCTGACTAAGTTGCTTGGGAACAGACAGGGAAGACACCTCCCTTGGGGTTTGAAGCGATGGATAATGTCTATCCGTATGATCGCACAACCGCAAGTTTCATATCGGTAATCTTCTTCTCATGTTCTCCACTCAAGCTTATTACCATCTCCATTCAGGAGTTTTAACAGACCACATGAAGTTGAGTTATTCAGCATGACAAGATATAAGCCGTTTCATGTGGGTTCATCGTCGATGACTTCACGTTCTTCGGTTTTTAGCATATTTCGGAGCGTTGACGTTGACCTGTTGTTAACTCAAACAAACTTGCACACCCTCCGGTTATAACAATTCGCTAACTCCAGTCGACACTGTTAGCGCACATTCGGCCCCTAATTGCTTCCCACTATGTACTTGGCTGGTCTAATTGCGCGATACCCTTATACTAGAGAATGGTCCTTGAGCATATCTGCCATTCTCGACGTACTTTTATGAGTTAGTTTGTCAAGCACACATGATGCTGTGCTCCAGCTATATGAAGTAACTGTTACTTGTTAGGATGGTTTCCGGGCCTTTTCACAAGCTGTGGAGAGCCACTAACGCCAGTTGTTTAACTGAATTAGCTTTCTCACTCTCCTTACGGGCTACATCTGGGCAGGATATTGACAGTGGCTGGATACCACACAGTCTTTTGGACGATATACCGTGCATATATGGCGATGGGTGCATCGTATGCGAGGTATGTGAACGTGGAAGTTACGCCTGGCTAACTAATTTTCTGGTGTGCGCTGGTCCAGGTACTAAATAGTTTGCAATACATCACTCTAGTTTTGCTGGGCCTCTCTATGTTTATGCCTGCGTGTGGTTTCCGCAGCTGCGCGATTATCGTAATGCTGTACCGCCCGACTCAAGAGATTCGTGGTCCGGTTATCCGTATACGAGTTCGACTCCAGTACAAGAATGGGTTCCAGTTGTACAAAGAGTTCGATTGAGGCCAACTCCAGAGACGATCTTGAGTGACATAGCTGCGATGGCCGACGATACGTGGACATATACAGATATACTGGTAACTGGCCATGCAGCTTGATGTAGTTATGTCCTTGAAGATTCGAAATGGTCGTTTTTGTTGCATTTCTATTCGCAAATCGTGTTTTATTACCTGTGGTTAATCGTCTCCGATTTGCTTGTCAGGAGGTTGAGGCTAAAATCTTGAAGGCGGTACAACCGCCCATCTGTCTCGACCCAACACCTGAAGTGGCCAAGAAAGCATACGTTGCACATTATAACAAGGTTTGATCCGCGACAAACGACTTACCTTTCAGTCAGTCGCAGTTACTGTTGTTCACTTCTTCCCCTCTCCTATGCGAAGTCCTTATCGTGCTCTTCTATGGAATATCAGTCAACTACGAGTTGGCGTAGTAGGACTAGACACGATGTTCGGTTGTAGACATTCAGGTCATTGGGCTTTTCGCCAGGCTGATTACGAGTTGTTTGCCAGATGAAGTTCAACGTAGGTCGGCGTATGTTTCGACGCTATAGGATGCCCAAGGAAGCACACGCAGTTCGTCGTCAGCGGATTGCTGCAGCTGCTAAAGCGTTGGCGAAATTAGGAAACCTGACGACAGCCAAGAGGATGGCTTTGGAAAGAATGTATGGGAAGTCTGGTTCTGGGTCTTTTGGCTATGGGCTACTGGATGTAAAGCCAAGAACTAAATCAGCTTTGGAAGCTGCTTCTGAAGGTGGAAAACACGGACAATCTCAGTCACAACGAGGAATGCAAGTGCAGTCGTCCACATCTCAGGGATCTTCTGGGACGACGAATTTAAATCGTGTAGGTATGCCTGCTTTTCCTGCAGCTATATCAATCCCACCTGTTCAAGTCCCATCCTCACCTTCTTCAAGTACTCCTGCAACGCCTGCAACACCCTCTACTGTCACGTCCGCAAACGAAAGTAGTGGATTTGGTGGAGATCTGAAGCTGGGAGCAGCTTCATCACTCCTAGGGAAACGGGATACAAAAGAGTTCGCAGCAGCAGCCCGAGCAGAAGCGAAAAGGATGAAACTTGCGCAAGTCAAGGCTGAGAAGTATCACCATCAGCAGCAAAAGTTGCAGCAAAAACAAGATGCCAAAAATCAAAAAGACGCGCAGCGGAATAAGAAGGTGCAGCAACAACAGACGAAGCTTGAAAAACAGCGAAGTATGGATTCCATATCCCAGAAGCAGATGCAGCAAATGGGCGTTCAGACCCAACAGTCATCACAAGAAACTGGTTCGCATTCTGATTTGAGGGTTTCAGGCCAGTTTGATCAGGATCAGTTAGATGGGAAGCCATCAGACATGGAGATTAGTAAGCCAATGCATGGTGGTGAGCAGGAACTAGAAGAATCAGAGAAGGCTGGGATGGATTGGGATAGCGTCAAATTTGAGATAAAAGAAGAACCGGGCTCTCATCAACAACTTTCACAGCTAGATCAGTCGGATCCGCAGTTCCAGCAACAGCCGCAAACTCCACAGACACCACGCTCACTGCAGGCACGGCAGCAGATGGGTCAGTTTGCTCAAGGTTGGCAGCAGCTGGGTCAGGTGGGCGAGAGCAAGATGGGGCTTAAAGGAGAAAAGGAAATGAGGCAAAAAGAGGATATGCTGAAGAGGAAGTTACTTGCGACGTCGAAGGTCATCCAAAAGCCTGGCCAGATGCAGTCGCCTGGGCTTATGAAGACAGGTTCGGTGACTCTGTCGGGTTTACCTGGATTACCACCTATTTGTTCAGTTGGTTCACCATTAGTGCCGGCCTCGCCTTCTGGTTCTGGGCCGAAATCACCCTCTCAGTTGGCGCCCAATTTTTCGTCTAATACAGGTCCGGTGGACCAAATGTTAACAGCACAAATGCAAGCACACATCAACGCGTCTCAATTGAACCCTTATGCTCTGCGGCGGCGGTCAAATTCCTTACCGAAGTTACAAGCTGCGGCTTCACCGAACAGCCTTTCCAACTCAATGCCATCTCCCATGCTCAACAGTCCATCTACTGCAAGTGCATCCCTATGTAGCTCAAGCATGAACTCTGAGCAAACAATAGTATCTGGACAGCTGGGTGCCCCCGGACATATAGGTATGTCTGGTCCCAGCGGTACGGGACATGCTGTGAAGAAGCAGAATGTGGACACTATGGCGGCGTTGCTCGAGGTCATTCACAGGTATTTTACTGACGGTCTTATTTAGATTCAGTAGCAGGCTTTAGCCGGTTGCGGTTTACAGCGTGTTGAGGACCGTAAGAATCGTTTTCGGAATATCAGAGATGTCACGAATGACGAGTTACAATCAGCAGAGACTTCCTTGTATCATTTATTGAGTTAGCGGTGTCCTTTCTGTTAGGTTCACCTTTATAGGTCTCTTTATTTTGGGTCATGAAGATTGGCATCAGGCAGAAGTATCTTTGGCCTAAGGTACCACCAGCATGGGTTAAATTGTGTGGTGCGAGTAGTGCATAGATACCATTCTCGTGACCATCCATGACCGGATTTCGACCTGACCTATTCATGAGTAAAAAATAACTTGGTAATCTGTTTGTGTCCAACCTTCTTCTGCAGGAACCAGTTACATCTCAGGAAGAAACCTAAGGTGGAGCTTCCTCCACCTAATAAGAATCCCCCTTCGTTTCAGCTTTTGGAAACTGCACTTTTTGATCGCCCCTGCACTGAGGAGTCTCGGGAACCCAAGGGTCGCAAGAGCATGGCCAACTCCCTTGTTGGTGGTAATATAAATGCCAGAAAGACTCGCTTTCTGCTATTCAACAAGATTGAGCAACTAAATCAAGGTTGGTTTGAACAAACCTTGGCCTACTCATTTCAAATGAAAACTGTCCCCCGCTGGAGATAGTTGAATCTAGTAGTTCATGCTCTTGTCACGTCAACCGTACGTTGAATCCTCCTTGATTGATTAATGAAATAGTTTGGTGTTGACAGTTGTGAATCCACATTGGATGGTTGCATAATGGATTGGAAGGACCTTTTCGTCGTAAACTTATACTGGAAAGACATACGTGATTCATTAATTCTGATACTGGCAATTTGCAGGCTCGGGATTCCCTCCTTTGCTGGTGCGGTCTAGGACACGTTTAGTGTTGTGTGGGCGTGGAAAAGATACAACGGTTGAGGCGGTGGTGCAACTCGGCGATGACCAGGATGACGAAAATCATCCCACGGGTGTTCCTCAGCATCACGTGCTCCCTGCTATGCCAAACCCTGTGAGTGCTTTCTTCGGACCACATTTGAAGATAGGTGGTTTGATAATGGAGCGACCAATGATAGTTACACTACATCTTCGTGAAAGAGAAGTCTCATGTATATTTTGTATTAAATTCCCAGGTACTGTACGTGGTTAGTTCCTGTATCCCGCTGCTAATCACTATACCAGATATGCGTGTGCCTCCTCCGCCGTTTGCTTAACAAAAAATCTTGAATACACACCTTATCGTTAGCAAGTGCTGAAGTTCCATGTCGACTGATTTCGAGGCTCCTGTGTTTATGCAGGAAAAAGCGGACCAGTTTGCAGCGCAGTATGCGGTTATGGTGAGTTCCTGTTTACAGTATTTTTTACGAGGTGCTAGTTCTCAGAGTGTCGTGTCTCTCACTAACGGATATGATATATCATATGCGCATGTTTTACTAGTTAGCTTCTAACGGTACTGTTGGTTCCGTCAGATGGAGAAAGAGGGCTGGGAGCTCGCGGATGACCAAGTTCAGGCGTTCATGCCAAGAGGGGCTCAGGCAGTGACAGCAAATGCTGCCTCAAATGCCCGCCCTATGCAAGCAGGGGCTTCAACGTTGGCCAACTCTGCTAATCATATGGGAACGTCACCAAGAGTACTTATGAACCAGCATATGCCAGGTTTACCTGGATCTGGGGGTGTCTCAGTTCTTGGCCAACTCCAGCCTTCTTCCCCCAGTGCCTTAGCTGCAGCCCGTATGCCTCCACCTGGCAACTCTACCAGACAAACTATGACTAATATGATGGGACAACCAGTTGCAACCAAGGGCATGCAGATGGAGGCCACAGCGTCTCAGCTAGCACTTGCGCATCAGCATCAACAGCAGCAGCTTCAGCATCAGCATCAGCATCAGCTCCAGCAACAACAGCAGCAACACCATCACCATCAGCAGCAGCAACAACAACAGCAGCAACAGCAGCAGCAGCAGCAGCAGCAGCAGCAACAACAGCAACAGCAACAGCAACAACCTCAACAGCAGCAACATCAACAGCAGCAGCAGCAGCAGCAGCAGCAACAACAACATCAGCAAAATACAAGGCCACAACAGCTCGTCCCCAATCAACAGCTGGTTGCGCAGTTGACAGCCCATAATAACTCTGGCCAAGCGATGTCCCCTCAAATTGCCCCCCACCAAAATCAGCAGATGCAGCAACAGCTACATATGTTACAGCATCAACGGAATCAGCAGCAGCACAATATGCTGCAACGGAAGATGATGCTGCCTGGCGGCATGAGCAACTTAGGCATGAGCATGAATGCTGTCAACAATATGAACGGAATGACTGGAGTTGGCATACCCGTAAGTACGGGTCAGGGTGGTCTTGGTAACGTTGTGGGTCTCAGTGGAATGAATGGCATGAGCGGAGTTGTAGGCATGGGTGGAAGCATGGGCGGAATGGGAATGACAGGCATGACACCATCCATGGGAGGTATGTCTGGTCTCCCAAACATGGGTCAGTTTTCTGGTATGGCTGGTATGGGGCAAGCAGGGGGTGTCGCAAATATGTTGTCTCAGCAGCTTCGTCCAGCAGCCCTTGGGCAGGCCCAAGTCCAAGCTCAGGCTCAAGCTGCTGCAGCAGCTCAGGCTGCAGCTCTCTCAAAAGCACGATTGAATGCCGGACGAGGTCGCACACCTGGCACTGCGAATGCCCCCGTTCGAGGCGCTGTAGACAGTCTCTCCAGTATGACTGCTCCGAGTCAACTACATGCCAACCCAGGAGTGCCTATTATGAATCAGACTTTGTCCAGGAACGGGTTGGCGCCAATGCAGCGGGCTCCTGTCTCTGGTATGGCACCACCCAAAGTTGGCGCGGCGGGTATGGCCACGGGAGTTGCTGGACAGAATTATTACATGAACTCACAGCAGTTAAATACACAGCAGGTAAACACGGGAGTACTTGGGTCCTTAGTTGGTGGTCCGCCAAGTCCTCAGATGAACGCACAGGGCACTCTAGGGTCTATTGCAGGGCTTACGAGTTCAAGTATGGATCTGCAAAATACATCTCGAGCTGCGACGCTGAGTGCTGTGGCTGCAGCTAACCGAGGGGTCGTCAGGAGGCCAATGATGCCTCCTCAATCTCAGCCAGGTCAGCCAGGACAACCGTCTTAGTATGTGTGTCACATTAGTTTCTGTTCTGTCACAAGCTTTCCAGTTGTACAGGTAGTTTATGCGAAAACGTTTTTGGTGGACTGAATTGAAGTCCACATTGAATGGAGGAAGCTACCCAAAGATTTTGTTATTGGGTAGGGAACCTTAAGCGTGCTCTGAGATCGGATCTACTTTCCGGTTTTCCATATTGCTTCTCCTCATAGTCCTTCGGCTGCTATGCGGTTAAAGTAAGCTACGAGCGTTATCGTAGCTTATTAGCAGACAATTCTATACAAGCATAGTTTACCGGTCGTGACGAGCAACGTCGCCACGAGAGCTGGAAGAAAGAGTGTCCACTGGATGAAGTCTCTGGTTAGGCGGGTTTCAGGCTGGGCCAGAAGCGATGGGACCTATATTCAGCAGTTGTTGGCACGGAAGACTGCCTTGTAGAAACAGAGGTGGGAAGCAGGCGCGTTGGAGTCAGTTGGACTTTGGGAGAGTCAGTTTTAGATGTGTCTAAGCATAGCATTGCCACAGCTGATGAATCATCGACAGAAGTACGTTAAGGCATATTTACATGAAGCGGCGTGGTTGTGGTCCTTCAATTTACGCCCCGAGGAGGGTAAAAGGGTGAATCCCTATCAGGTTACGATTCCGGATCACTGTTATGGGGTTTTACAAGGACCTACTTTTTAGCTCACCAACAATGACCGACACGGGAGTTAAACTATGCCTTACAAGAATCGCCGGGTTATTTTGTGGGCTACCTAAGTGCTAGACGTGGTTCTTGATAGAATCTGCCATTCTCGATGTACGGATATATGTCTTACAAGGAATTTCGGTTCTCGTGGAAAGAGTGACAGTCGAGTGTACTTTCCCCAGAGATGGAAAGGTGCTTCATTTTCTCAAATGTACATACACAGAAAATCTTGGAAGGGGCTTCCCGGATCTCTACTGGAGTTCCGTCTGCAAATAAGGAGCTTCTGGCTTTATAGATGACTCAACTTGATTTAGGGTTCCTGAACTTTCCGGCAAGTTGCAAGGACTCTCGACCGCGTTCTCGACTTATTGTCACTTCTGATTCAGAGGTGTGTATATCGGAATCAGACGTGATGGTTGTCTGTTGTGTCTCATTGCAGTTCGGTCAGACTTGTAGAATATGTTAATAAAGCATTCTTTGCATATTACATTCTCAGTTGTCGAACTGTTTTCTGCAAGCAGATTCTTCGTTTATGGTTGCTGGTACTTCGTGTTCGGGTTCTTAGGAATCATCAATCAGTGGCGTAACAAGACGTATCACGGTTTGTAAGATCAGACAGTTTCATGTCTGACTTCGTTCCTTGATACGACGTTTCCTCAGCATACAGGCTTCACCCTTGTCCACCTATTTTCCAACAAATGTGACACGCTAGGGTGAACGCGCCTGTCTTGGTCAAAAGCATATTTACTGGTTTTCTGGCTTTGTCTTAAGGCGATTCGTTATCACTAATTGATAACGAATCGCTAATTGTCAACGTCCACTCCATCTGGTGTGTTCCCATTTGTGAGCACTGTTCGGTGCCGTTCTCGTGTGCGAAACACTTGAGACCTTCACGTCTCCTTACCCAGCCAACTCTTGGGGAGCATGACGCCGTATGAGAAATTATGATTCCGCACTATTCGTACACTCATAAAGGACCACACAAAGATCTAGTACAAAATCCGAGTCCCTTGGAAACACAAGCAGGCAATACCGCCCATCTGAACAATAAACGCATGGTTCAAACGAGGACAACCGTCCACTCTGTTCACTTCTCTGAAAGATAGTCGCTCAATCTCTCGAAGTAATATTGCTTTGTCAGTGGAGACCTGACTGTCAATCTCGAGCTCTTATGCGCTTCTGGTAGCTTCATTACGGTTCCGTGTTGTCTGTCATCCAATCTTGCATGACAGACAACACGGAAGTTGTGATCTGATGAACATGAACGGCAAAACTGAAACCGTTTGACGAGCCACAACTGTGGCTTATCCTCTTTGGAGGTCTAGTTTTGTAGCTGAATGTAATATAATGGAGTAACTGTTGGACTACCATTAAGTACACCCCGAAACTAGAAGGTTTTGGTTATTTCTACATGGGCCTTCCAGCAGGCATTCTGTGGAAGAATGATGTGTACCACGTTCCTGCCTGCGCTTGGCGCTCGATTCTCATGCACGGCACTGTCAACTGCTCGCCGTCAGAGGCTCTTACGGTCCATTCCATTGCACGTCTGTGCAGGAAATAACAAACCAAGACCTGATTTCATCGATATTGGCTCTGCATCTCGAGAAGAATGGTCTGAAGTCCGAATTGTGCGTACCACGAGCGATAATCCACGACAATCGCAACTTTCGAAAGGAGGAAAGAAACCTGCTCCTGTGAAGAACCTCGTGAGTCAATTTCTGAGTCTGAGCTTCTAGAAAATTTCACATTTGGGAGAGAGAAGTTTATACTTACACACTAGGCTGCATAATTCCTTTCTTCTGAATTGGGAACAATATTTCAGCGGCTGTGGAGTCTCGCGCCATCTGACTCGTTAGTGTTGGTAAATTAGCCAGCTGCGCATAAATTGCTTCAGTAGATTGGTTAGCACAGAGGCACTATTGGTGTTATTGAGTCCAAGGATCAGCCCGGAAGGGTCTTCTTGACCTCACTTTTGAGCGTAAAATTTCTTTCGCTTGTCGAGCCGAACTAGAAAATGGAATGTGCTGCTCGATAATCCTGCAAAATCGTTGTTCTTTGTTAGTTGCAAGCAGACGTCGCCCCAGAGCAGCAGGAGCCGATCGTGGAGGCAACGAAAAGGGGACGCGGAGGCAAGACTGTGACGGTGATCAAGAGACTGCAATTGACAGACGAGACCCTACAATCACTATGCAAGAATCTGAAGAACAAAATTGGTGCCGGAGGAGCTGTCAAGGACGCAACAATCGAGATTCAGGTATGCAGTAGTAGATGGAGTTCTGCTGGGGCACCCCACAGAAGCTCAAATGTCTTTCTTCTCTTTGTTCTGGTTCTACGAGAGAGTTCGTTCGCCCGTACGTCATCAGCAATTTAGTTTGAACTTTGAGATTCGCTACTTGCAGACTGAATTCGATCCCCGCATTCCATGCTGCTGCTGCTTCGAAAGTATACACTTCTTACATGAATTACACGGTGGCCAAATGCAGGGAGATCACTCTGCTAAAGTAGTGGAGGCTCTTATCGAGTTGGGGTACAAGGCCAAGAAGTCTGGGAGATAGTGAAGGCAATGACTTCTGGCGAGTGCAGACACAAAGAAATATTCAAATCATAATTGCGCCAAACAATTATCTGAGCAGAACTCTCTTGGTTCTTGTTTCTGAGAAATGGTTCCTCAAATTCCAAAATACCGAGTCGTCTTAGAAGAGTAAGGCATTGTATCATTTGTATCATTGAAAACAATCATTTATGTAAAACCTGTCTTCTTTCCTTCATTAGACAGCATTGATGCCAGAAAAATGGCTGCCGGGTCGTGCGTCGTCTTGAGCGATGCCTGGTATCCCGATGACCGTGCTGTCCTTCCTTCAGTAATCCCTCCGTGGCCCTCGCTCTCTCCAGAGGCGCAGCCAGGAAGTTTTCATAGCGGAGCTGACCAGAAATCGCTGTTCGAAACTTGACAGAACGAAGATATTGATACGGAAACGTTTCTGTGTTTTGTTCCTCCTCTTGGATAGAATCTCAGTAAGAGTCCCGATTGAAACATGTCGCAGTTGTTTTCCATTAACAAGGAAACATCATCGAAAGAATAACTGGAGGTTCGTTTTACTCCACATGCTGTAAAAGAGTTCCGAATGATCTCTCATACACTGATGCCAGTATTTCAGAGGCAGTTTCATTTGATTGTTGATTCGTGCCCTCTTGATTGAACCCAAATAGATGCACTTCTGTTAGATTTATGACATGGAGTGCCAATATCTTCTAGACCGTCCTGGATTCTGGTTAAGTGAGTGTCATACACAAGGATCACGTTACACTCACAACTTTAGTAACGATCGGACGTGTATAACAAGCAGACTGAAAGCTCGAATTTGAACTTAACACAGCTCGTGCTCCCTCGTACATCTTTCGTAATGGACATTTTGTGCGAGTTCATTTCTTCCGTATACGTGGAAAGAATCTCGAAAGAAAACATGTGCAAACTAGTCGTCGTAGATCACTCGACACATATTTGGGTTGGAAACGAGTGAACTCCAGACACACAGTAGGAAATGAGACAAGTGATTCAGAACAAAATAAACCGCACTGTGAAGACCTCCAGTTCTGGATACTTTCTGTGAGCACGCTTGTACATGTCTGAGGTCTGAGTTTGGGGAAGTACGACACTTGGAGAACATGAACATAGGCGTAACAACACTCGACTAAGGAATACGCAGAGCGGCAGTTTTACTTTGGTGTGCCCGAATGTAAACAGTGACTCGTTAGTATTCACATCTCGTTAACGTTCCTGATCCACGGATGTAGAACGCTCCTTGCAGTTAACCTCTAGGTACAGCTCTCCATGCACAGCTCGGAAGGTCAAATGGGCGCGAGAACAGATCAAACCAAACCAAGACCAAACATAAGGATAGAAGATGAGCGAACTGTTGAGTATCTTACCTCCCGTGCTAAATGAGTCACTCACTTATCGTGCCCACCCTGTTTCTGTGTGGCCGAACTTGCTCAGCCTACGAGACTCTCTGATAAAGAAGTTTCTGCTGCGGAATTGCCTCGTGCCTGGGCACTGCATAGACGGCTGCATGAGGATGTATAACTTACACTCTTGTAGACATCAAAGCAGATGGAGAAATCCAGGTGGACATCCTGACAGCGGTGGCGGTGTCTGAGCTTCAGTAGGGAATTCCCTCTCATTGCTCGATCATGATGAAGTTACTAGCCTTTCAAGTCTAACACTTGAAGCAAAATATGTAGCAAATATCGTTAGAATCAATCTGGACTTTCGCTTGTAAGTATCTTGGTCGGCATGGAATATCGACGAATTGACGTCTACGAGAAGGATCCATATGGAAAAGGCAAAAGAAAAACTCGTCTTTGTCCGTCTTGGTCCCACCCTTGGAGCCCGTGCCCATCTACAGACTGCCCCACTTCAAGCCTCCCAACTCTGCAACTGAGACAATGGTACAAGTACTGTAACTTAAGTACTCTTGACGTGTAGTGTGCGGAACAGTCAAGAGTGCTTGGGACGACACCAAGGCATGCTTACTGCCTGGACAGTCTTTTTCTTCTCCAGTGCGAATTGTGGACGACAACATGCGCCCGTGCTTATGGGCTGCAACTCGATAGACAGGTCCTTTACCAGGTTCTCCTTTCCACTCCCACATGTGCGTAATCTGTCCTGTAGGAGGACTATGCAAGCCTTCACTAATTGCAGGTCATAGTTGAGGAGCAGGAAGTTACAACTTGATAAAGACCATAAGAACACCTGATATACCATCAAGCACTACGACTGATCCAACGCCAATTGGTTTTGACCAACCGACCATATTTTGCACACTTCCCGTAGCTGAAACCTTGCTTACAGGCGTCTTAGTCCAAACTTTTGAGCATCGATGCAACTTGAGGAGGTTCAACTTGACGAAGAACACTCGTTAGGAAAACCTCCAGTGTCGTACCCTTCTATCAGTCGCATTTTGTTCTGGACCTCCTCTGTGTAGGAGTGATTACTTACAAAGGAGGCCAACATGCTCGATCGTTTTGCAGCAGAGTTTGCGGGGTACAACACAAACGCACATAACCTGAATCCGGGTAGTGGTCAAACTTGAAGGTCTCAGTGCTGTGAACCGCGCGAGAAGAAATTCCGAGGACCTGAAGATCGATGTTCGTTCTTGTGAGCTGAATCTTTACACTACAGGGTTGATCTGGCTGCCCTGGTGGTAAGCATGGAACATGAATGAGCAAGTATGCACGATGGCGGCTCTTGAAAATAAGTTTAGGTGCCGGCTCTGGTTGCTGTGAGCAAATTTAGCAGCTAGTGGATTTGGGGTGATTGCTGTGATAACAACTTTCATCAGCAGAGCAACTGCATTCGCATCTTGTGTAGCTACCAACTGGTACAAGGGCAGCAAGGAGTTAGAGGCCTTCCCAGAAGATAACCGCTCTGCGTATCAAGCACCACTTTTGGAAAACCCAGCTGAAAAGGTATGGAATGTCTGCAGATCACCTCGTTGCACCGCTGGTCCTCTCGGCAACAAAGAGGCTGGGACAAGAGGAAAGACGTCTCAGCAAGTGCAATGGCAGTGGGGCATGCATGACGTGCTGGCGCAGGTAAACTACCTGGTGTTCCCAGGACGCTAACAGTGAGCTTTCAGGCTGTCATTGATGGGTTCGAAGACATATCCGCTAGTGCTCAAAGGCAGCAAGGAGCACATCACACAACTCGAGCAGACGAAATCAGACAAACCTCTGAAACTCCCCTTCGGACCCGATAGACGCCATGTGCCCTTCGAAGCCACGATCCTTCGGGTCAAGGGGGCATTGGAGGACACAGTCTCATAGAGATCACGGTTAATGCTCTTGCACGGGGGTCCTGGTGTAGGGAAGTCAAATCTGACAAGCTTGTAGCTCTACACTACCAACAGCGTATGCTTCTCCACGATCGTCATCGACAAGCACTGCATCAGGGTTCTCTGATAAGACCCTCTGGGCATGGCTACATTCGTCAGCCGTCGAGCGCCGAAAGCCAAAAGTCTCTGGTTGCAGCAGATGAAAGCAGAAATGTCGAGCCGCAGCTTGAGCAAGTACATGATGCAGAAGGAAGTTCATCCTGGGTACTTTCGGTTCGAGTCAGGATTTCTCCGGAGGGAGTTTTTTCAGTGGAGGAGTGTTTTACTTACACTGTGGTAAAGGAGCGGAACTGCTTTCGGAGCAGGTGGAGTTATTGGACGGGTTCGGATTTAATGCTCTGAAGGAGGCCGCTGGCAAGGAGCTCACATCACAAGAGGCAGTTAGCAAGAACCTGCTGTTACATCTCGAAGAGCAGGACGTCTTGATTGTTTTGGATGATGTTTGGGACTCGAGTCTCATTCAGGGACTCCTAACAACAGGCAAGCGCGTCCGCTATCTTGTCACGTCTCAGAATGCCAGGCTTTGGGAGGATGCTCAAGCAGTTGAAATAGAGGAAGTGAGTTTGAACCTTGGGCGCCGGATCCTCGCTTCTCTTACAGGAATAGCCACGAAAGAGATACCAGCACATTAAAGGTAAGATGGTGCATTCTGAAGGTAGATTTGTTTGTGTATCAACGAGGTACAACCGAGTTTTGAGATATACATAAGAATTCTGTCCCGCAATACTCTTGACGATACACTCGTAGTACGTTTGTGTACTGGCAGGAAGTAGCAGACGCAATCATCAATGAAGTGGACGCCAATCCGCTTGCTTTGGCCAATCTTTCTATGACGCTAAACATGGGTCGTGTCAACGACTTGAAAGATTGGGAAGACGTGAGAGACAATATGTTGAGCTTACTGGAGTCAGAGGAGATCCAGCCTGTGGCTTTTGGCCAGAGATATCCCAGAAGTGTAGGCTCTTCAATGATGCAGGCTGTGGAGTCTTTGCCCGAGAGCACAGAAGCTGCTGTTCGCAGCTGCTGTTTTCGACGAACCTTCGACTCCTTTGGTTTCAGTTGAACTGCTGTTTAAATGCTCTCAGGGTGGCAAGTATGTGGCAACCCTGCTGAGATGGAGGAAATATCTCGAAGACAGAGCTTTAATACAAGTGCAGCATAACTCGGTGCCTTGGAGCAAGAATGTTCAGAACACCTTGACAATTCATTCAACTCAAAAAGGAACTGAAGTGAACTCCATTGTGAACTCTTTGTTGGACGACACTCCTTCATCGACAGATTCCACTGAAATGGACTTCGCCTCCGACAAGTCTCTTGCTACTGTTCTCTGTGCTCTCTATGGGTAAAAGGAGTTTGCCAACCGAGCTATTGACAAGCTGCGAAGTGCTTACCTTCGAAGGCTGTGCAAGCTCAACTGCATCGGCCGATTAAGAGCACGGGCAGCACCAATAGTCTCGCTCTTGCATGTGTTTTCAGGTGAGGGGGAGAAAAACTTGGCGAAACTAAGATCACATCAATCTGCTCGTCAGGTATTGGACTCTAGAGGCAGTACGTCGTTGTTGTTTGCGTTCTGTGGAAGCCGTGATAACATTCAAGTGTCAAGCAACCAAAAACCATGCTCTGTTCCTTAGAGTAGACCTCCAGGATTGTCAAGTGATGGAACTCCCTGCACAGTGACTTCCATACTCGCAATGCGAAGTATCTGTCAAACCAAACATTTGTGTGATTACGACTGGGGTCTTGGCGTTAAGGATGCAGGACCATATGGATAAGCCCTGTGACTGAAAGGCTCGGAATATATTCCGTTACATCGTAGAGCTTGTCAAGTCCTGTCATGTCGAATACTTAAGACACATCAGTCGAGGGTCTTTCCTACGTGGAGTACTTAAGTATGTGAGTACCTGCCAGCCTAAGACTGAGTGATCGAAACTCAACTTTGGATTGGTGTTCAGCGAAAGGGCTTGGTTGAAGCAAGTGGTATTTTTTTGAAAGCCATCTAGGGCTTCACCGTTCGCCTACCAATTGTGCAACTGTGGGTTTTGCAGGTCTTTCACGAACTAGCTCGCAGCGGCAACGTGGAGACAGGTATAGCAAATCTTCTTGCACTACCTGATGCTGTCTTACCGACGTGCTGGGCCCTGCCTCTGGACAGAATTTGGAGTTCACAACTGCAAAGTGATCACGTCGACGGAATCTTGCAAGCATTGCTATCCTTGCTCCAAAAGGAGTCACCTGCAGAAATACAAGAAGTAGCTGCAAAAGCTTCAGCTAATATTTCAGCTGCAGTTTACAGGACAAGTGAGGTGGCATTTTCTGGGAGTATGGAGAAGCTCTTGCACTTGCTGTCAACGGACATCAGCGATTCTGTGAAGGAGAATGTAATCAGGGCTCTTGGGAACTCAGTGGTTGCAGAAAGAACTAAGGTAGAAGCCTTTCCTAGTCTCGTAGCAGCGTTGGTGGAATCGATGGGTTCAAGAGTAAGTCCGAACGTGCAGAAAGAAGGCGCAAGGGCCTTGAGACTCGTTGCAAGTGATGGGGAAAACAGAGCTATCATAGCCAAGTTCCCAAGAGTTCTCGACCAGTTGGATGGCTTGCTGGGTAGAGATGTCAATCCTACTTTGCGGGAGGAAGCCATAAACAGCATGAAAACGCTTGCTGTAGGAGAACAGGAGCAGTTGCTGCTCAGGAGGGCTTGATAAAGCTGCTAACGCGGGTTAACCCAACCCTTTCAGAAAATGGCAAGCAGAGTGCTACTTTCAGACACTGTTATTAGGGACAATCCTTCCCCTTCTGTTGGAACATTCATCATTAGCTGCTGTATAGAGAATCGCTGGCAGATATAGAAAATGCGGATAGGCTGATGATGGTAATGATGAACACAACCAAGGCCAAGGAACAACAGATTATGCTAGGCTTACGGCAGTTGAGGTTCAATCAGAAGACCTTGACTAATTTGAACGCACTTACTCTCACGTAAACAATTTCGACTGCCTAGATGTTCTGCATATATATTTCCCATGTAAGAAGAAGTCTTTAGTGAAACATTCACAATACTGAGGCAGTATTTTTTGTGTTCTCAGTCAGTTGAAGCTGTTCGTCAAGGGATGCTCGAAGATTATCATGGTGCAGTAAGCGAAGTCGACAGGGCCTTATCCCTAATGCCGACGAGATCCTTCTACTGGCAAGAACGTGGAGTGCTGAAGCGAATGACGGGAGACCTTCAAGGAGCACTCGCTGATCTGGACACACGTTTGGCCAGAAACCCTCCAAGCTATGAATGTTTCAAACATAGAGCATACGCGAAGTTCCTGATGGAAGACATCAGTGGGCAGTCTGCAGGTGCTGAAGAGGCCTTGAAATTGTCTTCCAGGTGCCACAGTAGAAACCACGCTGAGACATCCAGAACTCTCCCTCCTGTCATTGACTGCCTTGGAATGCTTCCAGTACAGTTCCTAGACTACAACTTAAAATTACTCAAAAGTGTCAGTCTTCTTAGAACAGCTTGTCAGGCACCACTAAATCTAACAAATGTAACCGGTAATCATTGTTTGTCTGAAAACGTTTCTTAGGATAGTAAGGGCATCCGTTAGATCAGTGAATATTCGAGGGATCGTCTGCAGGAGAGTTGAAAATGGCTGTCTTGGTCTCGCTTCTCTCATTCAGAGGGAAACAGTAGAAAGTAGGTGATATATAACACATATACAAGGATTGATGCGTTGCTATCAGGAGTAGTGGCGAGTGTCGTTATGCGAAGCAGAGTAGTAGTTACCGTTCTTGGATACTATTTTTGTCGAGTTACCACGTCTCTATGGGTGGTGATCCTGACAGTTTGACATCTTTTGACCACTACCATTTTGCGAATTCATATCTACACTCCTCTCTTGATAGAAGTATCAGCACGATCAACCACATGCGGATATGGAACTATTGATTTCATGAATTCTGTTTCATAGAACCTGATGGACAAATCATCTTTAGCTTGTTAAAATAACCTGGAGAGAGTTCAAAAGAAAAAACTAAGTTATTGAGGAAGTTTATTGCACCATGTGTTCTAGAGAAAGTGTACACCCAAAAGTCAGCAAGTTCCAACAAGACTTTTCTAGCAGGGACAAGAATGGAGGACAGTAGCGTTTTGCTGAGACGAGGAGTCTAATATAGTCGACTACTGTTTCCTGCCAATAAATTTATCACGAGATTCAACGGAGAACGTAATCCTTTTGCCGAACGGAGAACGTAATCCTATTGTAGGACAGTTAGAACAGCGGAAGTGTTTGCCTCCGGATTATACAATAGTGAACTTACTGATTGATGCGCGTATGATGGTCAAATTCGGGTTCGGCCTTTCAAGCAAATGCGACTACACACGCACGACGAACTCCCTTCCAGTTCTATTCGAATGCGTGGGATCATGCAATCTTGCTTCGTCTTTCGCGTCCGGTGCCATCGATCTTCAGACCAGAAGTTGGAATCCGCTTCGGGGTCGAGCTCCTCTCTTCCCCAGAAATCTGCTTTATTGAAGCTGTCTGAAAAGTATTCGTTCAGTTCGATTTGAAGATTTGGTCATGCAAGTTGGGATTCGGGTCGGTGAGTATTCATGGCTCCAGAGGGCTGCGACCAGCGTATGAGTCACTAGGACGCAACTTGGAGATGAAGAGGAGATGTGGCCGAGATAGAAAGGACTGGATGGAGTTATTAGCGCTCTAGAATTAGGTTTCCATCTGAAAACATAGAATTGTGACAATGGCGGATCCTGCTCAGTCTACGACGGCAACGACGGACGACGATCCTGTGGCCAAGGCGTTACAATCTCTCTTTGTCAGCTTCGCTAGCGTTGTGCAGGGCGAACTCCAGGTATGCTTGTTGACATGCCTGTCAATCGAATTCGTAAATTGCACGGCCGACTTCTCATTCTCCGTCCCTCTTTCATTCAAAAGTCTTTTGTGCTTTCATCTCAGCTGGTGGTGTGGCCAGAGATATGAGTATGACGTAGAAGTTCTCCACTTTCGAACTTAGAAAAGATTAAAAAGTTTCCAAATTCTTCACTGTGCTTTTACAGAAACCCTCTGGTCGGACGCGCTACTTGTCATCTGAAAGAACCCTAATTATGTGAAGAACGTTCTTCAGTATCAATGTCGTCAGTATCTCCTTATCGGTTTTTATTTGGTGAGATTGAATATAGAGGGCGTTGATTTATCGTGTAGGTTCTCAGAGGTGTGATCTCCTGGTTTCTTGTTAAGTTCTGACCCTGTCAGCTGTCGACGCAGTGTTCGAACAACGAGTATGATCTTCTGAAGAACATGAACCTGAGGGCAGCTGCAGAGTACGACAATTTCGGAGACTTTGCCTCGGGATTGAGTTCTTTTGTGACGAGATTGAAACTGAAAAACGACCATTACAATCAGTACCTGCAAGATATGGAGGTGATTGACAAACAAGTGACTGAGCTAGAAGCTCTTGTATCTACCCTCGACAACTACACAAGCACTCTTCACGCGCAGATCAAGGTAGCTCACGCTGCTGCCAAAAGGCCTAGCGGTCACTTCTGAGTCCTACAATCTGGCAGTGTGCAGTCAGAATCAGAAACAGCTCTCACGAGTGGTTTGCTGAAAGTGATCCTGGTCGGGTCAAGTGCTCAGTATCATTGCGACTCAAGATGTGAGATCCGGAAGAAGAGGAGAGTGTGACGAGATCTTTGTATAGGACTGATGTAGACGGGAAGCCCATGAAAGCTTGACTGATCGCAGATAGATGATAAAATCGTTATTCTACAGAAGTTGCAGAAATGATCAGAGACAAAGTGCAAGCCCGGATGGTTGTTGCGCCTTGCTTTCAAGATGGATGTTTTGCGTGTAATTTCAGAGGACAGGAATGCTTAGGGACAAAGATTTCGTTGTCATCACTTCTCTCTGTGCATTCTAAACTTGATGTTCTTGGAAAGAAGTGTGGACCTTATTTTTTTGTTCTGGGGCATCTTTATGTAATATACTGTTGTCACCGCGACGTGATATGTATGGCATCGGGACCTTTTCGTTGCCTCCGATTCTGACCCAGATCTCCATTTGTATCATGTTGTCAGTTTTTTTGGAACTAGCTTTGAAATGGAAGAGCAGGTGTCGGTAGTATCTCAACTTTGGAACGAACGTAAGTGCGTAGGAGTTTTCAAGTTGTACCTTTGAGGTTTGGTTAGCGTGAGCTGCTTATAGTTCTCGCTCATGGAGATAAAATGTCTTAGAATCAGTTTCTTACCCCTTCCGAAGAGCATGTGGTTGAGTCAAAATGAGATAGGCTCCTCATCCAATTGAATATAACTTTCGTAAAACAAGAAACGAGAACTGTTTCCGTTTTCATGTGGATGTAAACACTTCAATTCAGGTTTTTGCCTGCAGAGTATCTGGTTACTACTTCCAAGGTACCACGTGATGAACTTTTGCACTCAAGTATCGTTGCTAACCTAACGGGAAGTCACTGGATATAATGGGTTGGATCTTGAAGCAAAACCAGTTAACAGTTGAACGGGAGAAAGTTCAGTGTTTATCATCGCTTGTTCACTTTATCACGGTTCGCTCATATACGACTTGGTTTTGTCTGCTGTTAAGAAAATATCTGTTCAGGTCAGATCAAGTTGAACCCTGAGAGTTCGTCGTTAGGTTTTCCCCGAATAATACAGAAAATCGATGGACGAACCTGTAATAGCATTTTTCTTACCACCTTCGCAAGTTTAGCAGATTTGCGTTTTTCATGTTCGGCATTATGCAGCGCGAACGTTCAGACAAATGTCTTTTGATCCATCCTCAGCCTTACAATCCATAAGCAATCATCGACGCTACCTCTGCTTTGTGGGTTACAACCGATTTCACTAAAACCTAGGGGAAGTGAAGAGAAAAGCAGTGGGAAGGAAAAAGTAGGCACAACTTGCTAACAGTCCACCGACTATGGTCGAGTTTTGTAAAGGAAGCAGAGTCCGTGCTATCAAAGATTCGTCAAGAGTATCATGAAAGCACGAGGTCTTTCAGTAGATACCATGCAATTGAATGCGCAGGTAAATACATCTGAATAGTGAATGCCAACTTTTGTCATGTGCGTTACTGGTAAAGTCGTGCGTAGGAGGAAACAATTAGTCACCGACGATATACATTCTGGAAGAGGTTACGTAGGGGAAAGACAAAGCCATAACTTTATATGTCGCAGCAGCGTGCCGATATCAGGAGATCCAGAGACAAGCACAAGATCTAGAGTTCCACGAAGGCACGAAACTGTAAACTGGAAACCTAACTTCGACGCCGTGTCCTCTAGCTTTTCCTGTTCATCTTCTCGTCTTCTCGATTACATTACGCCTGATAATCACAGATGTATCTTAAGTCCTAACTGAACCGAAATGACCTATTCTTAGCTGAGCTCTTAACGAACTGAGCTCTTACAGAGCTACATTGCTTATTGCTTATTCAAGATGTACACTTCGTTGCATATAAAGATGGGAGAGGGAGATAATCCAGAGGTTTAATTTAATACCTAACTCTTCCGGCAGGAAGGGTATTAAATTAAACTCAAAGGTAAAATAATGTAGAAAGGAGTTCAGCTTCCCGGAATTATATCTTCTGAAGCGCTTATGGTCGGTTTTCCGCGTGTTTCCCGGCATGAACTAATATATAATATTTATATAATATTTAAATTATTTACACTCACTTGGTATATAATTTTGATATAAAACTTATAACACTTATAACAGTTTCTCTTTTTCGTTTATGATAGACGGAATTTAGTACTTATCTCACTGATAAGTACTAAATTCAGTGTATCATGTTTAGAGTGATTATATTCAACTAAACTCTTCTAAAAATTTAAAAAGATATAAACTGAGCTGTTTGACAGCTGAGTTTAGTAGTATAACAAGTCAGAAAGCTTAGTTCAATATTATAAACTCAATTTATCAGTATAAATATTTCTTGACCAGAAGATACAACACAGATTTATTTAACAAAATATTTTCAAAACATACTTTACCTGCACCAATCGCCATCTAACATTTTTCCCTATATCAGTGATTGTCTTCTTCTTTCGAGAAAGTTGATCGAGCATGATTATTCTGTGTACATTACCATACCTGCAAATGAACTGAGGTTTAATTTGTGTCGCTTTGTGGCCGCAACAGTCCAATAATGTTCTGGTACTAGAGAAAAGCAGGCTGCCGTGTGCATGGACAGCACTTTGGCACAAGGAACTGAGATGCTTGCCAATCGAGGTTAGCTCTCCAAATGGTATGAGTTACTCCCATATTCTCGCTGGGGTTTATATGGCATCGAATGGCATTCACAGCTGAACTGCTCCGATTCTTGCTTTCTTCACTTTTGAGTTGCAAGTTACATAGTCGTCCAACTTATTAAGGTCAATCGAACAAAAACACGGGCACAAACTTGCGCATTCAATTGAAGAAAATGATACACAGGGATCCCCGAGAAGAAGCTGAGAAACGGGAGCTAGATTACATTTTACGGACGCAGGGCATTCGTGAATCAAAATTTTATGTTTGCAGTTCAAAATGAGATGCTGTACATAGACGACGAGGCGTCCGAAGCGGGAGATCTAAAGTCGATGTGGATCATCAAGCGCGGGGTTCCACAGCGATCTCCCTAAGCAGAACATCATGGTACAAAATATCAGATATAAACAATCCCGATTCATGACCATGCTCAAAAGGTTCGCGTTCACCTCGCCAATGTATGAAGTAAGTCAAACGCAGCCAGATAGAAGTCAGGAGGCCTGGAATGTGTTTGAACTGTTGGAACATCTTTTCTGTCGTGGCAGTGAAGCCCGAGAACATCTCAAGAATGGCTGAAGAGTTGCGATGACTGGCTGAAGAAGTGCGATCAATCGCTGACACACCTTTCTCCATTTGCAGCAAGATGCTCTTGCACCCCTCGGATGCTGATCGAATCGCTCTCAGCTCCGTAGTGATCGCCGTGAGCTGTGACAGCATATCATCGCAAGTACTGCCATTGCTGACACCTCCCCCACCTCTGGTCCTGCAGGGGAGACGATCCATCCCAGGAGGTAAATCCTTTACGGGCAGTTGATTACTTGTCTCACCAGACTCGCTGAGAAGGTAAATCACACCTCGATCGAGTGCAGCTTCTGCAAAACAGAAAGACGTTATATATCTTACTGACGGCGATAGTTCTCTTTGGCATGAGTTGAGCCTGCTGCCTGCTGCTTGCCTCACCTGCTGTACTAGACTTCAGACAAGCTCTGAGATATGTAGGTAGGAGGAGTACAGACGAACTGTGATTCCGCAGACTTCGTGGACTTGAACACTTCCGAGCTTGACCTCTGAAACAAGGTGTTCTTCTCCACGAACAGCATGCCACTATAGCTGCAGCTACTGTACTCCGTCCTTGCTTTCGGCACAACTTGTGTTGTCTTGGAAGGTAAGCACGCCACTTGAGAGACCATCGGAGAGACCAACCGTATTCTCGGATGATTCCACTTGAAACGTCATGTTAAACCTTCGAAGCTTAAATATACAGTATTTATTTCGCAACAATAGCAGTGTCAAAGTAAAAAGGAAAAAAATTCTCGAATAGAAGAAAGAATAATATCAGTAACTCTTTAATCTTAGTCTATAATGTGAATGGAAGTATAACTTTGTTTCCGGTCCTGAACTCATGTCGGTTGAATTTAGAAGGGGTTTTAAAGTTACTCATCTGAATTCAAACTTGAACATGTGAACAATCCATCTGTCTTCTTAATTTTTTTATTTGCGTACATAGAAGACTTACATTTCTTGAATGTGCTTGTGTAGGATTTCCAAGTCAAAACATTTAGATTTGGACCTAAATCTAGATCGAAACCAAATCATGTCTGCAAAATCTTAAAAAGAACTTGTAAACTTTGAACGCCTGCAGCATCACGAGTATAACTCCACATCTTATGATTTCAGTTGTCATGGAAAACCCTTCTCTTGATGTTTCAAACAAGACCCAAAACATCATATTTTGAGTTGTTCTAGAAAGTTATATCGAGCCAAAGTACTCTTAACATTATTTTTCACTCCAAGTCAAAACAACACTTAACTCCTAGGTTGAAACTAGTTGTTTCGACCTAGAAATTATATCAAAGCAGGTTATCGACGTGTAAAAAAGAAAAGATGCATGTACATTACACATGTAAATTAGGTCAAACAGGTTGTTCCGACTTGTAAAAGAAAAAAGATGTATGAACATTGCACATGTACAAGACACATGTATAAAAAAGTACATATCATTATCAACAGCATTATTATCAGTGATATCATTATTGTAAACATCATTATCATTGACATCGTCGTTTTAAGCTACCGGTTGAATGTATCTTACAGCTGAATTTCTCACGGCCATCTTAAATGGCCGTGGGCTATTTCTCTCAGACTCGTGTCCGGAACTATGCAGGCAAAGGAATAATTACCACAAACATAAAGTTTGACATTCCTAATAGCTTTATAGCTTGTAGGTATACCGTTCTATGTTCTTGGTATAAAATCTATCGTTACAGGAAGCACCGCACATAGAATGGTTGTTATAAAAATTCCTCATGATCATAAATCTTACTCCTATTAGTGCGCATGTCTTGCTGTACATGATAACAACATTATCGACTTATTTGTAAACTTATCAGATGGTCCATATTCATGCTGACTCACACAACATCCAAAGGAGTAGAGTCTACATGACTTGAATCGCGAATGCAATCACTTCCAGATTGATATATATGTGCTGCATTTCGACATAAGACTTGCAGAATTGATGGACATAGCAAGTTATCGGTATATATATTCATGTGTGGTGATTTAATTGAGAACGTATATGGAATAATAAGAATTTTGTGCAATCCTTCCTCGTGCACATGCATTACTCACAGATCTTCCAGCAACTTCAAAACTTGAAGTAATTATGTTCCATCCCAACAGCCTTGGCCAAACGTTAGATATGATGTCGAAGTACAAAAGATAGAGCTGTCAGTTTAGAGTACCTCTTGACAATGTCGGACTTGATCTTTGACGGATTCATGGGTATGAATCAGAAACGGATCTCAAGAGTTACTTGCTGAAAGCGATCCTTAGCTAAGCTGGTATCATTCAATGACAAGTGCAACTCAAATATCATTGCATCTATGACATGTAGCAACCCAAGACGAGCTCCAAGAGAGTGTGCTACTGCTACTTGGATGGATCTCCAGATTAGGAGTTGTGTTGAGCTTGTTTGCGTCAAGACATTGACAGCCTGGTCCAATTGGAGGTAGATGTTGAAGTAGAGTTGTGCATAGAAACCGTGAACCCAGATTGATGGTTGCACCCCACATTCATATTCTAGGTTGGTATGAAGCTAAATTTCCCGGCATAAATATTTGGGATTAAGATCCACAATCACATGACTTGAGAGAGGGACCCTCTAGCCTCTCCATATTCACATGACTTGGAGAAGGACCCTCTAGCTCCTCCACAAAATGAAAGGTTCTCAGGCGTGAAGTAATTCAAAATATCATAGGTTCCGGTGCTTGAGAGTTTGTTTCTTGCTGGTCTACATTGCACATGATAATTATCACTTTATTACATAAGTTGTATACTAAACTTAATGTTCTCAAATGTACAGAAGAAAACAAGAGCTTTAAGACTGCGACCTCCAGCTACACTTAGAAAGCAACAAACATCCTAAACTACGGCCGCACAAAATTTTATTCAGAAATTAAAAATCTAGACCTCTTGTTCTCAGTCAAAATCACTTACTGATACTATATCACGTCAACTTGATAGAATCTCTACCAGTTACACCTATGTAGGAAGTCCCTACACTCTTCATATCACACGCCGTATCTGACATTCGATTGCTTGCATTAACATTCTAGTGTCAGAAACACCAGCTTTAATGTGTAGATGTGTGGAAGGCTAAAGGCTCCCATGACTTTACGTCCACTCTTAACGATTGTTGTGATCAAGGAACCTAAAAATGTGCTACTTATATGAAGTTTGTTGAGAAGTACTGAGAATCTAGAAGCGATCTATTGCAAGGATGACAATATGATGTGCATCATGTTGCAGCTTTTCGTGAGCTAACTCAATGTGTCCTCCTATTGATTTGATCTTACATTGATTTCAGTTATACTTATTTTCACTTGGTCCAAAACTTTCTTTGACAAAGTGAAACCAGCAAGTCTTAGTTGTATCTCAGCCGAATGAACGTATGAGCGCTGAGATGCACTTTATCATGAGTTCTAGTTACTCAATGTTCTACAAGGAGTTGAAACAAAAAGTTATGTATACACAAGTGTATGCGTTGTTCTAGAAATATTTCCGTTGGAGAAAGTGAGTGATTACATATATAATGGCTTCAATTCTCAATCAGCGCCTATTGGAAATGATCCAGAATAAAGAATTATTCATTTCAGGTCAGCATGAACATATAAGCTAAAATATCAATGGAATTTGAAGAGATCGGTGAATTTGTATCATGTCCAAGCAAAGTAGGTTAATACCAGATAATCTTTGACCAATATCAGTTGCAAACCGCCGGCAAGCTTCAGAAAAGAATGAGCTAGAGGTGGAAGTAGGTAAGAAAAGTAATTGATGTACCAAGGTATCTTAGTTGACAACTACTGCATACTTTTCTGAGCTTTGATGCAAGAAATATTATCTATGAAATGCAATGATCGGAAAACTGACCATTTATCACTAATCAAATTCAAAACTACCAAAGTGTAGTTTAAAGTAAAAGAAACATTCCTTTGCTAGCAAGAAGTTTCACTACCGTATTCGAGGATCCAAAATACATTCATATATAATCTTCTAACAAACTCTAATTACCACAAGCCACAAATAATCAACTTGAACTCGAACGGGTCGAAAAGTCGTAGCAAAAGAATCAAGGAGAGCCCATATAGATTCTAGAGATTGTCTCTTTTCATCAAACGATATTCATATATCGATAGATTTTTCCTTCTTGATTACATTGGTTCCAAGAACATTCAGATCTTACTCCTAACACCAAGATTCTCTGATTTTGATCATAAGTGATCGAACTTCCAAAACCTCACCCTTGTGTCTTAAAGTTAGATACACAAGCAAACCATATCGCTTGATCTAAGATCCATCTTCTCTTACATGTAAATTGATAAGCTTGATCCCAATGACATCCTAAACATGTACTTTGGAGTTCCTCTCGTGAAGAAGGATAAGAAATTTGATCGCAAGAATAAAAAATTGACATAAATTGATCCTTTGTGGCTCAAGTTCACTCCTCGGGGAGGTTTGTAAGAAATCAAATAACACGTTCGAGCGTTGCTCTATTAAACACCTCTAGTTTTAATTTTTGATATTAAAAACTATACTTTGTTTTTCATAGATTCTAATTTACAATATTAAGTAATTAGTTTACTTATTTTATAAAGATAATTTGCATATTATTCTGAAGTATCATTTATTTATAAATTAGATTTTCCATTTTACAACTAGCTTAGATTAATCTTGATTTTTTAGTTATCATGTTTTGATGAAGAGTTCAATTGCATACTACTAGAATATAGAAGTGTAAACAACTATTAGTGGATTCAAAATAAACACACACAATGTCTTAAAGTCTTAAGTACTTCGTTTAAACAAAAAATATAATATTTCTCTTATATATATATGACGTTTGATCATATAATTACTTATCAATCTAGTATTTCCTACTATGGAATAGAATAAACATAAAGATTTATTACATTTCCAATCAAGGATTCGAATAATGAGTCATTTAATTTTAAATGAGTTAAAAATTTAATACAAAATGGATTTTTAACAAGGTTCATTTTCTCAATCGTGTTTGTAAGCTTGCGTACAAGTTGCCTCCTTGGGCTTCACTCGTTACACATAAAACAACAATCAATCTAGATATATTCTCTTATGCATATACGAAGACTCTTTGATCGTGTCGGCTCCAAGAACGAAGAGCTTGATCCACCAATCATGAAGAACTTATTACTTTTAGATCGCATGTAAATCAAAACTAAAGAAAATGTCTGCTTGGGAGCCAATCTCTCTCACATCTTCCAAATTGTTTAACGAAATTTGTATTATCTTCTATTTCTTTAAGAACTTGATGTTATGATCTTAATGGATCCAAAAAAAAACAAGTTTGAGCTCCAGAATTGTCCGAACGGTCCAACTATCTTTTGCAAGAAACTAAAGTGTTAATTTTAACCTTCTCTGCGTCTCAATTCTCCCTTGAACTCCCAATCCAATCCACCTTTTCACAAATCGTCTTCATCTATAAGTAGCTTGTACACATCTGAATCCAATGACAACTTGTGCTTATGCATTAGAGCTTATGATCCCTCAAAACGTCCACTGAAAGATCATAGATGCAACAAACCCCTTGCGTTAGTAACAATGTCTACGTTCAACTTAGACAATGGTTAAGAAGATCCTTTGCACTTGTAGTATAGCATCGGTGATCGCAGTTACTTAGTCAGCGTTGTCAAATTAAGGTCTAGCTTGATTTTCTGATCTTTTGAACATAAAAACATCCCTATTAAGCATCCAAATGAAATAATGAAATTCTCACGGGAAGCTTACAACGAGCTCTCGACTCGATGCAATGATAATGGAGATTCGAACGTGCATTTTTTGTCCTATGAGGATCTTTGGAGTGATTATGTGTAACCTCAATTTGATTTTCATGCTGGAATCGATCCATTACATGATATCTTGCTAAAATATTACTTATGGATCATGTTGTAGTTTGAATGATCACTTGAGGGATCAACTAACGATGGGACAATGAGATGTTATATACGAACTGCAGATGAACATATAGCAGGTGGTGCATGTTAGATAACACATGTTGTTATTTATGTGAGAGACAAAAAAGACAAATGACAACAAGTTATCATTTATAGATCATCATCTCGCAAGAGATCATTGGTGGTGCAAGTGAAATAACAATAAGTTGTTATTTACTGTGAAGCAAAAATTAAAAATGACACGAAGTTGTTATTTATATGAATAATAACAATAAATTGTTGTTTCATAAAAATAAGTTGTTCATCCAAAAGAAAGAAAAATGTTCCTAGGAGGATTCTAGAAGTTGCACTGACTATGATTGACATAAGAGGGGTGGTTAAAGTGTCAGCTTGTACATGTGATCTGTCCTTGGACATATCAGGAGATTGGGAGATCCAATGCATGACGTAAGATTCCATTAGGTTCGGATTTGTCTAAGCTATGGAGAGGATAAGAAGCAGATCATGCTGTGTATTTTATAAGAAATTGAGGTGTAGAGAGAGAGGATTGGAATTTTCTGTTGCATGCGGAGGAGAGTTGGACCGTTCATACTGTTCCAAGAGTCGAAACTTGCTGACTTTGGATCCATTAAGATCAAAACATCAAGTTTTTCTGGAGATTGAAGATATTATGAAGTTTCATTAGAAGGATTGGAAGTGTTGGATGAATTTGACTCGCACGAAAACATTTACATCAGGTTTTCGTATGTCTCTGATCTGAGATTGGACTGTTCTTCACGATCGATGGATCAATCTCTTCACTCTTGGTTTTTATGTATTCAAGGGGTCTCCATCATTTGGGTTGCTGTGTTGCGCATGACAAAGGAGAAGAGATCGATTTATGTCATGTTTTGACTTCCTATGCTCAAATTTCTTGTGTGGTTTTGTGAGGGGAACTCTCTATGGCTTCTTTGGAGTCTTGGAGTCGAATCTACTCACGAGAGTTGACAGATCTCAGTTAAGAGTATTCGTTTGGACGGTGTGAGCGATTTTAGCTCGCAAGGAGGAGGTTTGGAAGGTCCAATCATATGCAATCAAAAGTTGGAGATAACTTGACTATTGGGGATCAAATTTGGTGGTATGTTAGATCGTTGATTTTACGAGAGCAGACCCTATCCATATCTAAAGACCGTTTGGAGAAAAGAGGAAGTCTATCAATCTTACGAGTTCTTCACTAGAGATATATTTCTATTTTAGATTTCGGATATTGTTCTCTCTATATCGTTAGCAATGTGGGTTACACTCAAGACCCTTATTCGGATTAGGATGATTTGATCATCGAGCTAAGTTGTTTATAGTCTCGAATCCGCCTGCACAGAACGAGACCCGCAGGGATGAAAAAAAAGTCTCAAACCAACCTGCACAAATGTGAGTCGGAACGATAGAAAAATAAAAAAATCTTGAACCTATTTACACATAACATGAACAGCAGCGATGGAAAGAAAAATCTAGAATCCGCCTACAGCGAAATGTGAACCACAGCGATGAGAATGGTAGGTTCTCAACAAAATCCTCTAACCCTAGCCAAAGTACTATGACACGCTCTGGTTGAAGGGTACAGTAGTGTCACAATTTCGCCGCAGCGTCTAAATAGGCTCAGAGAATATCGAACTCAAGACCTCCTTCTCCTAAACTCGAGGTCTCATCACCACGCTATCACGAGGTGATGCTCTAATCCTCTCCCGCACACTAATAAAGAGGTCTTACTCGATCTTCACATCTCCTGCCCGAATTTCAGTCTTACTTACCCGGATTCAGGCGTGCCGTAATTAAGTTTACACGAGGGTCACTGCATTAGTTGGCTAATCAGTGACACTACTGTACCATCCCTCTGGTTATGTGAAAGCGTGTCCTCGCTGACGCGCTCTTCCCTGAGATTGAACTCAGGGAATACCGCGTGGTCACTGTTGGGTGCAGCCAAGCTGCACGCAACAAAATGCCACGTAAGCTCACCACCAGTACGCCCCTTCTATAGAGGCACTGAGATCTGAGATGCTTGACGGCTACTACCCTATCCCGTTCTAGTAAGAGGATCTGAGACAGCTTCCAGTAGTCCAGCCGTCTGTATATGATTATAACACGAGGCAATTGACCGCCTGCCGGCTACCGTACAACTTCCTGAAGTACAACGAATACTTGGTTCAAGTGTATCGGTATTTGAACTGGATGGGAACGATCACTGGCGTCTGTACCTGTCAATGAAAATAGTAATTTGCGGTACCGTACTGCATGCCGCACTCTAGATCTCGGCAAAATTTCGGCCTGATGGGGCTTCCCCCATTGGAGGGCCTCGACCTTCTTCAGCCGACGATCTGTGTAGATCTTTTGTTTTCCTCGTAGAAACCACGAATTAATATAGACCTTCATTCGATGCGATTTGGCCAGAAGTTAGTGCCGGGTCAATTCCTGTGTTTAATAACGAATCGGGGAGCAAAATACATCTTTCAGTCAATCTACGGAAGTTGCCGGTTGATGCGAGCAGTGCACGCAATTATATTATAATTAGGTAGCTAGTAATGCACCGGTCAAAGGAATTCATGTCACCGACATAAGTTATGGAAGTGTCAGTATAACGACTCTGATCCGTTCCTGCGTATATATGAGACTCAAGATATCGATTAATTGCAACATGAATCGTCTGAATTATGAATGCTAAAGTCGGCACATCCAAAAGCTATATAGCAGATCCTGTACTCAGCACAAACGCAGATATCCTATAAGTTTTTTATCTACTGACACGTCGTCGAACTATGTAGAGGCTTCTCCGATCTTCACTTAACTCTGGAAGTGACCTGTACGTGCGACGTTGCTATGCATACATGAATCGAGGCAAGCATTTAACTGCTGCCTGGCCCAATGGTTATAGACACCTAGAACAACTGCCTTCGCGGGCAATATTGTGATTGCGATGTTGATCTTTTGCTTCGAATCCTTCGACTGCATCCTTCATTGCAGTTAATGACTACAGCACTCAGTATCGAAGTTCTGCAGAGAACCTCGATAAACTACTCGGAAGAGCCGGTGAGAAATAGCACTGCAGCACTTGTACCCTAAACTATGTCCTATTCACGTCCACGTTACTCTCTGCACTCCGTAAAGTTTGAAGATGGACAGTGTAGGACGTCCGCAGGATAAACATTTATGTGCCATTGCTAGAAGTACAAAACAAAAGATTTCTCCATACTTGATCCTTTCTCTTCACTGGAAATCGACGGTAGATTGTGTAAACGCAGAAAAACAGATTATGGAGCAACGAGAGGTCAGAGAACAGCTGCATACGCATATTCCTACCCAACTTCTAGATTAGTGCTCAAACTCTTGTGAGTAGACGACTGCAACCGCTAGCGCTAGCACTGGGCAGTTTCGACACAGGCGAAGAAAGAAAAAGAAAACAATAAATGTCCGATTGATTAACTGCGCTAATGGTTCGTCACCTGGTCAGTAGACTTCGGGCGCTGCGAATTAAGATCTCGAATGAGGTCGAATAGAGTCTGAGGGTACAAATTAATCAGTCAACTAGTCTCGTCCCTCAGATCTAAGCAAGACGTTTGTGGCACTGGCCATGATAGTCAAGGTCCAACGAGGCTGCAGGCTTGCCTTATCAGCTGGAATTACAAAACTGAACCCCAACCCATCCGGACGGTAAGTCTGCGATTTACTCTGCCAGAGCCGCCCGGCTGGAATATGGAAGAAAAGTTCCACCGGCCTAGAAATCCACCTAGAATTCGCTCGACTATCAAGAATGCCCAAATGCCACAACTCTGTCTCGATTAGATCAGCGGCACAAGACTAGATAGTTTCTCAGCTTGATGAGCGTCTGCATGCTGCGTCAATACTGGCGAAAACCGAAAAGCTTCTGCAAGAAACACGTGAATGATTATACGAGAGGTCCATTGAGGTATATATAAGACGTAGACTTGTCCGTTAATTATCGTCGGTACGTTAATTCAGCTGGGACCACTCCGCTTCCTGAGAACGGATTGATGAATTGCGCAACGGATTATTTTGCATCCACTGTCCCGCGCCGTTAGACATGTACAACTGGATCGATCCCGAATGAGATCGTTGTCAAGCTCGCATGGAGCCTTTCAGTCGCTTGGAGCAAATCAGATTTCGAAACAACTGAGGAATCTGAATGAAAGCAGCTTAAGCTTTCTTCTATGAACATGGAACGGTTACGACGTTCATGCACATGACCAGACGCTAATTATAATTTAATTGGAACGATGAATAGCCATCTTTTTGAATCGATGCACATGCAGTTTCGGAAATCTTTCGGTCTCTTATCCGTATGGCCATGGCTAAACAAGGTGCTTCTGTGAAGTCTCAGACACCACGTCCGCGTGCAGTTCCAATGCAAGAAACATAAGGAGATTTTGATAGTAACCGGAATTGGGATCTTATGCGCGCTCCGGAAGCAACTGCTATTTGTCTCGATGTTTGGAGGCCGAACTCGAAAACGTTGCAGCTCAGATCACCTTAATTAACTTTCAAGTTACAGTTTTAGTAGCGTACATGCTTTGAAAGACACATTGGCGAGATCTGTCTTTCAGAACCTACTTAATTAACTGAAACTATACACGCTCTCTAGAAGCCAAGGCGTGTCATGGCCATGAAGGTCTGGTCTGATTGGATTGATGCTAATTATAAAGAGCTGCAACAATTGCAAGAGCTAGAAACCCAGATCGACGGTTGCACCCCGCATTCATTGTACATGTGAAGATTGGATTTCTCATGGAATTAACTGGGCAGGAATGTTTGGGACTATAATCCACGCTGACATAACGTTGGGAGCTGTATCGGAATCGTTCATCGTTTCGTATGAGTGCTGAGATGCACGTTAATCATGAGTTCCCGTCACTCATGCTCGACAAAGAGTTGAAAGAGAAAGTAATGTCACGTGCATATGGACGTCTACAAACTTGTTCAAGATATAATATTTTCTTGCTCTTCCGAATTCGATAAAGATGATTACCAAATGGCCTCAGCTCTGAGTCTTTTGGAAATGATCCAGAACATGGTGGTGTGGGATTGATGTCAGTTTACATGTGAACTTTCAACTAGATATCAGTGGAGTTTCTAACGTCCTTGCTCTGGCCAGCTTTTATCATCTCCAGGATCATCAGCTAATGAGACAAAAAAAGGAAAAAACCCGATGCTCCCAAAAAAAGAAAAATACTGAGAGGAAAACTGACAGAAAAAGCGATGTTGAGCGATGTCAAAGCCTTGACAAGCCTCAGAAAAGAGATATGTGGAAGCGAGTAAGAAAAGCTAACGAATGTTATCGTACAAGATTTCAGCTGCAGATAGTGCAGCTGTACAGGACAGTACAGTATTCTAACATGAGGGAACACCGTTTCGCATTGTTTTCAAGCTCGGATGGAGGAATATTGTTCTCTGAAAAAAAAGGGGCGGGAAAATCTAGTCCTTATCTGTAACATCCAAATGGAAGAACACTTTGTCTATTTCTACAGTCGAAGACCCCAAGGGACAAGTATTAACATTTACCATACTCCACAAGAGATTTCGTCGAAAGAAAGAGTAAGCATGTATGATGAATGCATTTATTATAAGAGGAAGCAAACATCTAACTAATCATTAAAATGGGACATTCTATCGTCAATACTTTTGATACGAAAAGACGATATAGTGAAAACGAATAGTTCAAATTGGCATTTCCAGTAGTCCAATAGTCCATAAGGTTGTTTTGAAAGTTCATCCGAGAGTTTGAAATATTTATTTTTAAATCAGATTTATATTTTAGTGCTCTAATTACTTTATGTGGTAAAAAATCCAAAATATTTGAATTTTATTTTTATTGTTATTTGACTTATTTTTATTTACTCATGAACTTACAATTTATTTATTTCCTCATGAACTTAGAGTTAAAATTTACTCATGAACATATAATACAAATATACAAAAGTTTATGGGAAAAAGAAATATCCATAATGATATAGTAATCTTTATTATTCACAATTGGTGTACATGTACCAGTCTTGAAGGTGTATCTACAACATCTGAAGTGTATAGATAATCTACAATCTTGTAGAGTTTTTCACACTTGAAGTTCTTCTCTCACAATCCCACTAAGGAGGATGATCTTTTTTCAAAAAAGTATACTTTGAGTACCAAGAGGATGGAGTAAACTTATTGAATATTGCACCATTGTATGCACTAGCACCTTGCTCAAGATAAAGCCACAATGTTCTAAGAAGAAAGTCATCTCGCAGAGATCCTCAGAATAACTTAGGTAATACTTGTGTATACTGTGAATTTGAGAAAATGAGTATTTCCGTTTGTTAACAAAAACATAGTCTAATAGATCATATTGTGGAAACTCCTTTGGAATTTCTGAGAAGTCTTTTAGGATGATTGGAACATCTTGATCTCTTTTTTCTCATTATAACTTTCTCATCTAGACAATGTCCATAGTGCCACTATAGACACACGTATCGGCATTGGAATGAAATACCAAGAAAACTACGTAACAAATCTGATCTATAAGTACTCCAAATCGCTATATCATACTTTGTAAGAAATCGTATTAAAAATTCAGTGACATATGGACAGGAATCACAATATATTTATCTGCAAGCATTAGTGACTTTCTAGGGGAGATTATATCCAAAGGTATTTTGCCCCGTACAAGAAGTAACGTTTGATTCAACTCGAAGACCAGAAGCTTTTTGTGAAATCAAATGTGTCCCGAAATAGTCAATGGTTTCTCCTAGTCTGTCCAGAAACATGAACAAGCATATCAAATGCATGTGGTATATGATATATCTATTTTTGACAACATAAAAATCTTACAATAATATAGAAAAATCAAAACCTGTGAGATGACATAATTACCTTGTGATGAACGCATTACATTCTTTTGAGAATTACGAAATAAATCATAAACCATTGATCATGCCATCTCTTTTCTTGTTTCAACATTTAACACCTCAGCCATGAATTGAGATAATGAAGCAACATACTTGTGAGACATTGACAGATGTAACATTGAGAAAACACATCCACGTCTTCATTTGTATGCACGACTATTAGAAAAGACATGATGATCGTCTTGAACGCTCCATGAGCTACTAATTCGCTGAAAAAAACCATCATCAGTGAATTCTTATTGTCTTTCAGCGAATCGTCGAGTTGGATGAAGAATGTCTCATGTAGCTTGTTGAAAGTGGTCTCCTTGCCAGAAGTTTGTGGAGAGAATTTGAAAAATCATTCTGCTGAAATCTTCTTCACTCCCATAAACGTCTTCTCAAAGATATTTTTGTCAAGCAAAGCCTTGAAAAAATAATGTCGAGGTTCTATGAACGACAAATCATCTCGCATGTCTCCGTTAAAGGTTTCACAATCTCATAGATACTTCGCTAATGAAGTTACTGTGTAGTTAGGATCACTTGCCCAGCTCAAGAAGAGCTTCTACCAAGCAGAGAGTGGACTCACAACTAGCGAGAGTAATCCAAAATGAGCTATTGTGGACAATGTCCTCTGATGCATCCCTCCAGACGTGTCATGTATAGATAGAGTAGTCCAATAGTGTCTGATATTGACATCTAGCACAAGCGAATTGGGCACATGAACTTCTAAAGACTGCAAATCATTTGAGTTCTGACATGGTTACAGGTCTGTCTAAATTCGAATCTACTAGTGAGTCCACTGGAGTCTATGCAGCATGTTAGTTCGACAAGCAAGCTAGACAGCCCTTTAAGGGATCAAGTAGCAAGGCTGATGTATGGATTGCTTCTCAGCCAAGTATGATTGATTTTTAGTATTTTGTGTTGTTCATTGATAATCATTCATGTTATACTTTGATCTATTTGTTGAGAAACAAGTCCTATGCCGAAATACTATTAACATTCTAGACTAATCAGAGGAATCTATCCTCTGTTTGAGATCTGATGGAAGAGTCGAGTTTCTGGCTGGAGAGTTTGATGCATATCTACATGAGCAGAAGACCTACAGTTACAGTCGCAGCAGAACGGAGTTACAACACACAGCAGAAGCTGTGTGTGCGATGTTGAAAGAGAAGATCATACTTAGACCTTATTGGACAAAAGTAATTCATGTGCGGTGTATCTCATGAATCGGATGTCTACAGCGGCAGTCCACAATCCGACACCGATAAAGGTCTTCACAGACAATAAGCTTGATTACTCTTTCTTAAAGTTTTTGGATGTATATGTTACGTGCATATACCAGATGAGAGACGTAAGAAATTAGATGCAAAAGCATATAGATGTATGGTATGTATCCTTTTGTATCCTTTTGATATGAAATGATATTGATATTATAATCTTTCGTCCAAGCAGTTCTATATCAATAGAGATGTTGTATTCGATGAACTACTGTCTTTGTTTGTTCCTACAACTATCGTAGCCATCTTATACCTATTGTAGAACCAAGGAGTCAGTCCAATATAGTACCTCAGAGTAATGCATTGAATGGAGGATCTGGAGAAGTCATTGATTCTAGATCAGAATAAGCTTCACATAGAGCTGTTGTTAACGTGAGAACTAGTGTAGTTTCTACACAGGATGAGAGAGTGCTATACACCGTATGTTTGACTCGTCCAGATATATGGAGCTTCTACATCCTTTGGATACTTTGTCTCAGATCTTGACGTCTACATCAGATCAGTTGCAAGGAGAGGCGACTAGTGCACTGATTATCTCTCGTAGGTCTGAATAGACAAAACATCTAGTAAGTAGGTATATGCATGAAAGTTTTCTTGCTTGCATATGTGATCAATGTTCTTCACGAACAAGAACCAAGTTCACTTGAGGAGGCGATGCACAAAGTCCAATAGGTGAGTGCTATGGAAGATGAGCTTGTTGTGCTTCACCACCAACAGACTCAGGAGTTGGTGGACTTACCTCTGGATAAGAAGGCAATTCGTTGCAGGTGGGTCTTCAAGATCAAGCGAAACTCAGATGATAGCGTATGTCGATACAAGGTCAGATTGGTAGCCAAGGGCTACGCATTGTAACATGGAGTAGATTTTGAGGAGACTTTTGCTCTAGTTGCAAAGATGGTGACTATTCGAACCGCAGTGGCAATTGCAACTTAAAAAGATTGAAAGATGCACCAGATGGACTTCAAGAACGTCTTCCTCTACGGTGATCTTGAGGAGGAGACCTACATGCAACAACCTCTAGGTCATGAGGATCTTAAGTTCCCTTCCCATGTGTGTAAGTTATGGAAGGTCCTCAATGGTTTGAAATAGACACCAAGAGCACTGTATGCAAGATCAATTCACTTGCAATGTCTTGGTTTCCATCTTTGTAGTTCAGACTCTATCTTATCTTCATTAAGAATATGAGATCTGATTGTTGTGATTACTATCCATGTTGATGACTTGGTCATTACTCGGAACTATGAGGAGCTTATTTCTGAGATCAAGGATCACTTGAAATCTGAGTTTGATATGATGGACTTAAGAGAGCTCAAGTACTTCTTTGTTATGGAGTTCATTAGAGATGGGAATGATGTTTGGCTTATACAGCGATAGTATGCTCTAAGTATGCTTGAGAGATTTGGTATCCTTGACTGCCAAACCCTTGCTATGCCATTAGAGCAAGGGGTAAAGCTAGGAGCAGAGGATGATGAGTTACTTGACGATGCACACATGTACAAATGGATGGTTGGAAGTCTTATCTATCTGACTATCACCAGACCAAACTTGAGCTATGTCGTTGATCTGATCAATCAGTTATGCAATCACCACGGAGATCACATTTGGAAGCTGTCAAGCGGATCTTCGCTGCGTTAAGTTCTCGATGCAGTATGGACTTCACTATCAATACGGACCATTGTTGTTACATGACTACACTGATGCTGATTGGACATGGAGTGCCGACAAGAGATCAATGTCATGTTACGCTTTTGGACTTGGAAGCGCTGATATAAGTTGGGCTTCTATTGCTTTGTCATCCATAGAAGCAAAGTGCCGAGGAGCAACAAAATGCAACATGCGAGTCGATTTGACTTCGATGTCTACTATCTGATATTGGTGTGGAGTGTAAAGATCTTGTGTTGTATATACTGACAACATTAGCAGCATGAAGGTTAGCTAGTAATCATGTTTTCATGCTAAGATGAAGCACATTGAGTTGCACTATCATTTCATTAGAGATTGAGCTCAATTATGTGAGCACATGAGATCCAATTGTCGATATCTTTACTAAGACATTGCTTAAAGATAAGTTTGATGCTTCCAAACATTGTCTAGGAGTACAGGAAATAGAGTCGAGCTTGAATGAGAGTGTTGATATAGTCCCAAGCTCTAGTAGATCGACGGCTAATATAAGCCGGAGTGGTTAGGGTAGTTACTTACAGTTAGTTAGAGGACTAACCTATCATTAAGGTTTCTCTTGTACTCACCCCCACTATATATACATGGAGAGGCAAAGTCTCTCTCATCTCATTCTTATTTTACTACTTTTTCTACTCGCTCTTTTTTCTTGGAGTGTCTTCTTAGAAGTATCGATCTTTCTACAGACAAGAGTTGCGATACAGATCTCACATACAAGAGCGAAGATGTTCTCCATGGAGATTCCAGTGACGAGAAGGCTGAACAAAAGAAGAGAGATACTATGACCTACAATCCTTTATGTGCTCCAAAGTACAGCTTTGGCAATTTTGACGATGGTCTCTTGAATCCGCAGACAAAGAGCGGAAACATGGTCAATTCTTTGATCAGAACTTTCTCAAGGAAGAACGAGATCCTTATGGACTTTTTCTCATGTGGTGTTTTTTTAAGAGAAGCTCTGTTATTAAGACGTCAATGTCTTTATGTCAGTGACTCAGAGAAAGAGTACAATTTTTAATTGACTTATCTCTAAGTATAACAACAATGGTGGGTCCAAAGCATTTGCGTCAGAAATATGACAAATCGTGGAAGACAACAAAGATGGCTCTAGTCTCACAATCAGATGATGCACCTACCGCCTCTCAGCAACGTGAGACTCAAGAAGCTAATGCAGAAGTCACTGGTGTGCATCCTAATCCGTCTCAAAATAGAGACGTTGCAGGAGGATATGCTACTGTGAGCTTAAAAATTGCTACAGCGGAAGAGCTGGATTTTGACACATATTTGCTAAGTGAAGACCCGAAAAGATCACTCTAGCAATGAATATGTGCAAGTAAATCATAGTCAAAAGGATGATGAAAATCACGAGCTAAAGGAAGAAGAAGAAGTCCATGAGGAAGAGAGGCAAGAGGATGAAGAAGTCGAGGATCATAACAATGCACCTAAATCTAATGTCGTAGCTACACGAGGTCCGAGTAATATCCACGGTGAAGATCAAACAAAGAGGGAAGAAACACAAGATGACAGCAGACAGGTGACTTCTCATAAGTATTTTCTTCTTTGTACACTAAGTCCTATAAACACCAAAATGTTGCGCCCATTGGCAGTAGGGCAAAACATTTGAGCTATAGAAGAAGCTACTTTCTCCGTGTGAGAGAGGAGCAATATACTGATTCTCAGCGTCAGTATTTTAAATTATCAGAAAATCTAGTGAATCAAGAAAAAGAGCAATGCCGGAGATATCTAATGTCTCTATGTTTGATTCAAGAGGTGGTAGATTACAAAGCTCATGTCCACAACTATGTGGAGAAAATCACAAGATTGCTTGTCCCTATTGCTTTCAAATTCTCCATGAGAAATAATATCCTTATCTATCAATATAAGAGTGTGTAGGGAGGACCATGGCTTCCGACGTATGGACATTCCATGTGGAGGAGAATAAATCTCAAATCCAAGACTGACTTCTACCTCCTTCTCGTCAATCTGTTTCTAAAGGAATGACACATAGTCTCGGAAGGTTCACTAACGGTTATAAACACATGCAAGTAAAAAAGGGTATTTTAAATTAATTATAGCAAAATTTTAGAAAATAATATAGCAAAATTTAGCTATTTTAATCTTTAAATAAATTGTAAAATAAAATTAGAATCTTGTATATAGTACAAAAAATGAATTCTTTTAAGAATATTATTTTTTATTTATAAAATATAGTGTTTTGAACTTTGAATTTGAGAAAAATTAGAGGTATTAAAATACCTCTTGACTTTAGGTGTTATCAGTAAAATACAAAGAGTTGTCCCCTCGAGCACCTAGTCATACCAAAGCCGTTGAGATTATCTGTTACTTGAAAAAATACATCAAATATTTGAAGCAAATTCAAAGTAGGAGTGAAATGGATATTGACTCTTATCAAGTTGATCACACCTTGATAGCATATTGAGAGAAATTTGCAGTCTTTTTAAACAAGAATGGGTTACAAATTAAGGACTACTACTGCGAGATGAATATTGACCTTCCATAAATCATGGGGTTGGATACAAGTCCTCTAGCGTGGAACCATCGACACAAGATGATACACGAGATGATTTGTTGCCTCATGAGCTAGAATAAGAGGTTGCGGAAAGATAAGAAACGTTTGTTGGGAGCGTCGGTGTAAAAGAACGTCAACACTTTAGACCACTTCTTGACATCAAGGAGGACCTCGTGGTCCTAATTCGACCATCTAATGATTTTGTAGTACATGATTGTTTATGGGTAGCCAAAGCTACGATATGTGTAGATCGAGAGAATGAGTCATCTCACTTCAACAAAGTGTTTGTGAAATGATGACGTCCTAAACATCACTTGTCGAGTACAAGCTATGTTCAAAGATACAACATGCATGCGTAAGAATTGTGAGTGGGAGAAAGATCCAAGTTATCCTAGTGATGGAGATTGGATTGAGGCTAATGCATGTGTGCATACATGGAAGTGAAGAGTTAAATCCTCTACGAAGATAAAAATTCCAGAAAGAGTTAGAGACCAGAGAAAATCTACAATAGATTTCATTTTGCTATAAGAATAATTTATGCAATATAGTGCTTATGCTTAATTGCTATATGCATGTTTTCAGTGATCTAACATGATTTGTTTTTCAAATAATATAATTATTCCACACTAGTGAGTGTAGCAATACTTATATTTGACTTTTAATATGATTTAATTATTGTATTTAAATCTACATGCTAATATCAAGTATATTGCTCATTGATGCATTAATACATGCTGTATATTGTTTAATGTACTATTCTGCAGCTTTCTGGAGTTTTCATTCTGACTTTAGGGTATATTTACTTGTTGCATACTGCTTGATGTAGAAAGTTTTCATTATTTGATTTTGAATAATTATATACATTGGATTTTTTCAATTTTGTTTTTCTGAGTAGTCAGAAAAGACTATTAAGTCAAGTTTTAGTGAATAAATAGATAAACCAGATATTTGACTTTTGCTGTTGTTAACAAACTCTGCTGCTTCTGCAACTGCTATTCAAATTTTCCGTCTTTTCCTTGTGGCAGTCACACAGCGGTCAGAAGATAGTTTCTTAGTACTGAGGTGCAATTGCGATGCTGCTCCTGTTTCTCGTCATGTCTCTCATGTTACAGTACTGTCCTGTTCTAACTGAGACTCAGTTCGTATCTTAATTAGAACAGAGCCGACTGCTCCCTCCGAGTTTACGATGTGCTATGTCCGCTTATACTTTTGCATAATATCACAGTTCCATTCAAACTCAATCAAGTTCTGTGACTATTTCTCTGTCGAGAGCTATGAGAGAACCAAGCTGTAAGCACACGACTGCTAAGTGTTGGTGATGTTCACACTTCTGGTTTACTATACATCTCCGAGCCCATGTGGAGACTGTTTGGGTAACAGAACTCTCATGCTTGTAGGATCCAGACCATTGAAGTAAAAATTCTTAGCTGGCCTGCTGCCGTTTTTCATTTTCCGTCCATCCTGAGGGTTGCACGGCTAAATTGCTGATTAATAGATCTCATATCGATGCTATTTTCAGCTTCCTCCATATTTTGACTGTGAGTTGCAAGGTACATTTCCATCCAACTTCAAAATCCATGTGGAGAAAAAACAATATTACGCATTCAACTAATGCATATATAGGATCCGGAGAAACAGTACTCGAATTATAATTCTGTATGCTTGCGCATGCATTTACAAGTAGAGACGCGCCGTAGTCTCGGTTCGAACCTGATCGAAAACGGATTTGCGCACCGTGTGCGCACTTCCCTGCGACGTCCGTGAGCAGAGAATTCGAACCCGATCGAAAACGAACTTAGCCTTCACAGACGTTTCTAAATCTAGTCGGGCTTCTAGGGTGCACTTCTTCAGAGTGAACACACAATTATATATGTTGGTGACAGCACTGCAACTCAGGTGGGCATCCTTCTGCATGAATACCCTACAGACTGCGCCAGTGCATTACAAAGTCAGACTAACAATTCTGTACAACTGCAAGTCGACGTACGGATGTCGACTTACAACTTTCTATTCACCACGTCTTCTTATGCATGCTTGTCTTTTTCTACCTTCGAGCATACTAATTCATGTCCCACATTCTGTCTGCCGGACAGCCACGCAATGTGATGAATATCGAATGCCAAGAAACCTGTTATATTATCCACTTGAGGATCTGGATTTATGTTAAAGCTTAGGGTATTAATTTCTTAGGATCCGAGACGCCTAAATCTTGTCATAACTGCATGTGATGGAAAACATCCATCTTGGACACGGTGATCATAGCATTTTAACACTGTCATGATCAGATGATCGAATTTGATGACATCGTTACCGTGAACTCATCCGCCGAACTCATGACGGATGAAGTTATGGATCTCTTGTGTGGACACTAGATAACTTAGAATGCAACTCGAAAGGAACAAGAACTCCCGCTTTCGGGCAACCGTGGAAAAGCGGAGTCCATGTCGTCAGGTGCAGAAAAAGAAATACAAATGCTGGCTCGTTAAACCACAAGTGTGGGTATAAAAGGCCCACCCTCTCACGCGTCGTCCTTTTTGTCACTGTAGCTACTCTTCCTCCAGGAGCCAGAGCGCGGATGTCTTAGTTACGACGGAGTGTGATAGGGGTGCGACAGGCAAACCTGGTGAGGTCAGACGTGTAGACTGTCTACACCTCTACGGAGAGTGCATTCGATGACCGTCTGCTGGTGGCAGACTATAGCGGCTGGAGATTAGCGATGACGGTAGCTGTTGTCGTTTGGGATTATTTTTGTTTAGTCTTTGGCTACTCTAGCGATGACGGCAACCAATCTTTTTTCGTTTTGCTGGTTTTGTCATCTCTTATTTCTTCTCATTTCCATAGCTTTTCTGCATCTACGTTTTTTAGCAATTGGCTCGATTTGGCTGCGACTTTCTATGGTTGCTAAATGGTTCGGATGGATTGTTAAATGATTCACATGTCTTTTGTCACTGTAGCATTTTCATCTTCAGACGTCTCCATCGCAGCAGAGCCTCTTTCCGACAGAGCCTCTACGGTTTTCGTTGTTTTTCTGGTGGAGTCGGAGCTTATAGAGTTTGAGCACTGAATCTGGTGGTTTCGCTCGTTCTGACTATCTTCTGTCTTTGACCAAGCGCTTGTACTCAGTGTTGTCTCGGAGGGGTCTCGCAATGAATCTGGTGGTGTCTGTCGTTTTGACTGTCTTGCGGCTTTGGCCAGGCGCGTGTACTTAGTGTTGTCTTCAGAGGTTTCCGCAGTGATTCTGATGGTGTCCGTCATTTTGACTTTATTGCGATCCGATGTTCTCTTTGTTACCCAAGACGTACCCGTTGTCGTGATGTGAATTGTTTCACATAGTGAATAATTCATCTCTCAGTTAGAAGTTAGTTTCTCTGAGCGAAGTTAGGACCTCGGAGAAATCGATTTTGGAGAATGTTATATATTTTGAGTCTTAGTAGGTTGTTTACCATGTTGATAGAGTTTAAGCTCATGGGTTGTACTTACATGTCGCCCATGCATGCTTTCTAGCTTGTTTGAATTATTTTTCAGGACTACGTGTCGTTGTACATGTCTTCGCATGTAGTTTAGGATTTACGTTGGCTCTTTAGGGGCTTGACGTGGTAGCTATGTGTGAAATGAAGTCACCACGTGGTTTAAGGCACAAAAGGACAGGGAAGTGAAGCTATTTGAGATGCGAGGTATATCTTATCATGACTTGCTTCGGTTTTGTGCATGCGTAGGTTCTGTGTGCCGAGATTATGCTTCTCGTCTCTTTGTGCTGGCGTCTTTTCACACCGGGGCAGTAAGTCGCATTATAATCTCTTCGCGTGTAACTGTGCTGGCGTCTTTTCACACCGGGACAGTGAGTCGCATTGATAGTCTTTTGTTGTCCTACAGTCGGACATAGTCTACCACTGGAACTTTGTAGTTTGAGATTCAAGAAAGCTTGCATGGTATCTCACACAGTTTTGTACGGGGTCTTTTCATTAGCGAATGTGTCCTTGCAAACTCCTTAGGACAGCTGCCTCCGGTGTGTCTTTGCGAACTCCTTAGGACACCATCTCCGAAAAACCTGCTCGAATCTATCCTTGCAGTGTATACAACTGTCAAGCATCGGCTCGACTAGAGCATTCACTGCCACGAGACATGTAGCTTCATAGTACTAGGATTTGAACTTCTCTACGCTGAGAAGTTACTCGCGATCCAAGGATGATGGTTGACCGTAGGAGAGTTGATGCACGAGTAACTTCTCAGCGTGTTCGAGCTAAGTTCTGGTATCTCAGCGCTTGTGACCATGAGTTCAGCTGCTGAATCGATCGACACATCTGGACATCGTGCAGGATCTTTGGAGTAAACCGCGTTTTGATCATGTGCTCGAGGACGTGTGGAAGTTCTCTTGGTCTTCTACTGACGAGGATGGACAGTCGAGACGCAAGGCAAAGTACAGTCTTGAGCGTCTACGAGAGCTGTTCCCTCAATTCAGTCACGCTTGTGATTTGTTCGCTGCCTCTATGGAGATGGAGGTCGACACATTTTTGATGGCAGCTTGTTATAGTTGGTCAGAAATTGAGCCTAGGAGGAAACGTTTTCAGATATACCGGCATCTCTCTTATGCAGCTGGTTGGTCTGAGTAGAAACCTTTTCCTGAGCTTTTGCAGTCCGCTGTCCAGCGAACTTGGGAAAAACCGAACGAATAGCACACATGCTACATCCCTTGATTTTTGTTACTTTCATGAGTTTTCTTCAATTTTGTACGAGTGTTATTTGTTTTGAGTGATTTTGTTGCCTTGGGCCTCCTCCCCTCCTGCTGAGGGGAGTTAACCTTCGCTGGGACGGCCAGCAATATGGTTCAATTGCCATCGAAGGTGTTTTCTTTTACTTTACAACATAGTTAGCGGATTCTCTTCCACCTCAGGTCTCCCTTTCAGCAAAAACCCGTTCCACAGATTTTATCCCGTCACTTTATTTGTTTACCAAAGTTTACAACACCACAGCCAGGAAGAATGCTTCGATCTGGCTTGACCCATCTTGCAACGACGTTACTTCCCGGTGTCACACTCGAAGAGTGTATGACTAGGTTCTGTCCGGATCTCAGGTCCTTGCAAATTGTGTGGAGGTGAGAGGTGTTGTAACAGGTACCTGCAAGGAAAAGAATAACGATAACTCCAGAGTTTGCAGAATAGAAGGTCGTCAATCTGTGCACGCGAAGTAAATTCGATAGTGAACGTTTTCTCTCTCGATCCGAGCGCTTGCCATGAAGTTCAAATGAGATTACTCTAGTGATCTCATTGAGAAGTATGGAGATCTCTGACAATGATCTATCTCTCATCATAACCTGATAATTGATGGTGGTGGATTGCGTACGGTAAGATCATGCACGTAAGAGAGCGGCTCCGAATCGATCTTCCTTTGAAGCGGAGAAGGGAGAAGGAATGCATCGTTGATGACTCTAAGTTATGACAGATCCGCAGTGACTTCTAGCATGACTAAAGCTACGTCAAGAGGCGACATCGAGTGGAAGGGTTGACAGTGTCGAGTCCTCACAAGTTGAGTGTTTACCGTGGAGATAGCGTGTGATCAGACCACGCATATAATTTTGCTCGTCAACCCTTTTTACGTGAGTGTGGTCGATATCACTGTAGTTTCACACTGTAGCAGCAAAATCGGAAGCTATGCATGGCAGATCTGAGTAGGATCAAAACTCTGCTTTGCTCGTTATTAGCAACGAGAAAGAGCGCGAGCGCAAGTCACGCATCACGAACTTCGTTGACATCGGATGGCCGAAGGCAGAACCTAGAGTTGAAGGCACACCCTTGTAAGAAGAGACACCTTTTCGAAAGCGGAAACATCTTTCTTGGATGGTCTTTGGCCGAAAGCTTCGTCATTTTGTGTTTGGTTGCCATTCTCAGTTCGGCTATTTCATTTCGTGTCTTCGTTGCTTGTTCCCAATTCTATAAAACTCTGTTCGTGATTCCTTACACTTTGTCTTTACTTCGTGCCGTATTCGACTCAGCTGCAGGAAAGGATGCTTACTTGATACTTGAGAATGAGTAGGAGCCTTACTGCCAAACAGAAACTAGAACTCTCCCGATTTTCTCTAATCCCGAAGTTATTTCCTCTTCTCGTTCACTTCTATGTTATTTGCCTACTGCTGAGCAACGAAGTAAAGGTAGGGACGGGATGGAGGATCCTCACGTAGAGATCAAATGGTCTCAAATGGTCCCATCCCTGATCCATTCTTTTGACAAAAGATATTCGAACACAGTTTGACGAATAAAGTTTGTCCTTCAACGCCATCAGAAACTTGTCTATGGAGTAAGTTCGATGGATAGAGAAGGACTGACTGAAATTCCTAATTCAGAAACTTAGGAATAAGTTTCTAGTACATGAGCAACTGAATTGTCAAGCCTTCAGATAAAATATGAAGATAGTTAGGCATTGCTGACTGCAGCTGCCCAGAGCAACCATCAGTAATATCAGTGGAATATGGGATGTCTTCCTTTCCTCCAAAAAGTTTCAGCACCTAAACTGGTTGAGTAGATTGTGGAGTCTGTCTCCTACACACATACAAGTACCATAGTCAGTTCATAGAGGAACAAAAGTCTTGAAGAGATGACCATCATGATAAGTGATAAAGTCCGATATAACATTCTTACCACCTCAATTTCTCACACGCCAAATAACCGTTGTCGGAGTTCCCTCTTCCACTCAGTTGTCCTCGGTGGTAATATGCGCGTTGTTGCCGTCCTGTGTTGAAAAGCAGTGTGTTGTGGTCGGCGTTGCAAAATCTTTATAGGCTCACGTGTGATATTCTCGTTCCAGTCCAAACAACATGCAGCAAGACGGACCTCATGAGATCTTGCATAATGGATTCTCTTCGTAGCAAATTTGTTGATGATAGAGTTGAGTGTCTCTAACATATAGTTCTCTCGTGCTCGTGCATGTATACGGTTACGGGGAGATAATGCTGCCCAAACCTCCTCCAGAAGACCCTGGTCGACGAGGTTCCAATCCCATAGGAAGAAGTCGAGACCCAACTCCATGAGGAAAGGTTTGACCTCGGCCAACTCTGCTGCCGGTAACACCAACCCTCGAGGATGCATCGACATACTTGAAACTCTGTTGCACTAAGCCACACATACTTACTGTGAGCTGAAGGCTCAGTCCTTCCCAAGTTCTCACAGTCTAGCTTCCACTCTCAGAAGACGAATCTAGTCTTCAGAAGACAGCTATTCCGTCTTCCGGGATTCTAACAGTGCTTCCTATGTTCCTCTCGTCTTCCAAGCTATAGCTAAACAATCCTAACTAAGCAAGGCCTCGCATGGATTCCTAAGAAGACAACCCATCTTGCATTTCATCCTACTTCCTAATAGAAGATACAAGATATGCGAGAAGTAGAGTGTATGAAAAGTTCAGAAGATGGTCGCGGGCTCCTGCGGTGACAGTGGACTCTGGAAAGACTCACGGGACAGCTTCCGGTTCAATAACGTTCTCGGAAGACTTCCCGAAGCCAGGCTTCCCTTCACTGGTCTCATCTGTCTTCTGCTTCTTACATGCAATCTAACCTCACAACAGACACAAGACATTCGCACTCTGTTCTTCCGACTTCTCACCTCTCGTACACACTCAGAAGAAGCTTGCTGCATGACGGGAAGACATGACCCTCTACCATTCTCTCCAGATTCTGTCAGCAAGACTTTTCACAACTCTCTTCTAAGTCCGAGAAGAAGAAGGAATAGGTTGCTATGGGTCAGACAGAAGTGACCCGTAACGGACCCTCTCGTCTTCTCGTGCATTCTGTCAGCCTTTCCAGTCTTCTAGTCTCTCTAAGAAGATGTGGATTTGAGAAGCTCGGAAGATCGGGAGGCACAGGCTTGATTCCCAACTTCCAGCTTCTCGAAACAACAAACAACTCATCAAGTCACTCAGGATTCGTACCAAGCCTCTCTTAACACAAAAGCAAATCCAATCCACTCTCGATACGAATTGCACACAGTCGTCTTCCGAAGACTTCAGACATCCAGAAGCGTCTTCCGAAGATGTTCAGGATTCATAAGCGTCTTTCAAAGATGTTCAGATCTTCCGAAGCGTCTTTTGTTCAGGGATTCGGGACTAGAGGTGTGGTAGGGTAGAGAAATTGATAGCTGCGGGATCGAATTTGAGAACGACGGACAGGGAAGCTCGATTATAGTTTGGGAAGAAGCTAGAAGATGACTGTCAAAAATTGGACAGCGCTTCCGCGTCCAATTTCATAAAAGGAAAATGCGAGATGGGAAAAGCGATCGATCGGTTTGCTTGCGAACAACTGGAGAAGCGCGGGGAATACTAAACAAGAGACGAGAAGCGGTGAGAAAGGAAGAGAACATGAGAAGAACCTCAAACAGTCTTATGTCTGCTTCCCGTAGCGTCTTCAGTCTTCTGCGTGCTTCCGGCTCCGACCCCCACAGAGCTGTTGCTGCTGTCAATGTCTTGCTACTCCTCAATCGAACAAGACTCCACCTCTGATTCTTCTCAGTCGTCCTTTAATGTCTGCTTCTGGGAGTCTATTGAAGACTCCTTCAGCTCGATGGTGCTTCTTACTCTCAGAATTTCGTCCTCGTCTTCTCGGTGCAGACCTAGCTGCGAATCGATCATTCCTCTACTCGATTTCACTCTGCTGGCCCTCCTCACTCAATTCGATCACCTCCTAATTTGATCTTCTATTCAAAATGCCCTCGATGCAAAAAGCGGTGGTGTTTCTGCGCTAATGCGCTTCCTTCGTATCTTCTCGTGCAGTTTAGGGGTTCTTCGACCTACTTGACCTTCCTGACCTACCTACTACCTTGGTGCTACCTGGTAGGTACACCTACTCCTTTACTGGGTGGTACGTGGTTAGGCCTCTGTAGTCGCAGTCGCAGTCACTGTCACTGTCTTCTGGAAAACACGCGTCTTCCGTCTTTGTCTTTCGAAGATACAACTGAGAAGACGCTTCTCGGAAGACGGCCGTCTTCCGAAGAAGTCAACTTCTTGTTGCGAAAAAGATCGTAAGATCATCTTCCTTCTAAGGAAGCCGTACAGTTATACAAACAAGTTATTAACCTTAAAAATTTCAAAAATTCGTGAATCCTGTAAATTGTGGGCACCACACATGGTAAGAGTACATTCATGAGATAATCATCTCTATCCATGTCACTTGACTCAGGCATGAAAGAGGGAGGATGGATTGCGTTGTAGGGATGATTAGTACTATTCTTCTCGAGAGAATCATCTAAACATGTACATAAGTTAAAAGCGAACAGTCAAGAAAAATCTTTCAGATACAAGTAATTATCCGTGGTAGCTTCTCTGGTCGTCTTGAAACGAGTACACATAGGTTGTCCGAAGATTCTACATATTTGCGTAGTATAATTTTACGAGAAGGTAAGTAGGTGCAAAGTGAAAACTGATAACATCTAAAATGATTTTGATAGCATTGAGTTTATTTATTTACCTGGCCCGAAGCAATCCTTGTAGACAAGTACTTTTTGGTTTCCATTGATCGTAGGATGGCATTGCAGTTGCTAAGAGTTTTAGATGTCCATATCAGCACTTGAAAATCATGACAGCATATCTCCATGAACTCTTTAACTCCTTTTCGTGCCACGTAGAATAAATCCTTTTTGGCACTCTCAACTTGGTAACCACTCTCTTTAGCTCCTTGGAGCTCTAAGTCATTACGTCTAGTTCTTATCAACAACCCGTTCAGATCTAAAATCAGCATCTTCCTCCTGATCATAGGAGGATCTGTCAATCTGAGATAGAAGAGTTTGGAACGAAGTCGAGTGACATCCGTTTTTAACCTCTCCAACTCCTCCTGTATTTGCAGTCGGTCGTACATGTCTTCCTCTCTCTAGCTCGCTTCTGCTATTCGGAGATTCAAAGTTTCTTCTTCTTCTCTTTTGATCGCGAGTCGAGCATCTAAGTCTTCCTCCTCTTTCCTCTTGTTCAATAGAGTCTCTGATCCTCCTACATCAGATGTTCGATGCGATGTATAAAGCTTAGGAAGTAAAAGACCTCAGTGCGATCTCATATCCGTCGCACTGAGCGCAATGCGATCTCAGACCCATCGCACTGAGCGCAGTGCGAAGTGGAGAGACCGCGCACAGTGCTCCGGCGCTCTCGTCGCACGGAGCGCCGCCTTAAGCTCGCAAGCTCAGTGCGACCGTGTCGCACTGAGCATGAGTCCTTAAGCTTTCTTGCTTGCAGTTACTGCTCAGTGCGACACTGTTCATTTCGCACTGAGCGAAGTGTTCAGTGCGACGTAGTTTTTGTTGCACAGCGTTCAGTGCAACACCTTAAGACCACGCGCTCAGTGCGACCGGACCACGATCGCACTGAGTGCGAGTCCACAAAAGTTCTTGCTCGCAGTTATTGCTCAGTGCGACACCGTTCTTTTCGCATAGAGCAAAGTGTTCAGTGCGACGTAGGAATTTTTTTGCACTACGTTCAGTGCAACACCTTAAGGCCGTACGCTCAGTGGAGAGGGACACGGTCGCAATGGCCGTGCGCATTGGGCGAAGAGAAAGACCTCCGCGTAGTGCGACACCGTAAGACCGCGCGCTCAGTGCGACCTGGCTACTGTTGCATTGATCGTGCAGCACCTGATAGCACAATGCGACCTCAGGCCTGTCGCACTGTGCTATCTGTAGTGTCGCAGGATTGCTCCTTTTGCCCATTTAGTATACAAGATATCGTTCCCACATAGGATTTGCACAAGTATCGCTGCTCTAAGTTCTAAGATCTGTTCAAATACATAAACACACGAGTTTTATCTAGAATTCCCATCTTCTCACAAAACCACACGGCTTTCAGACCCTTCAAGAGTGCTCTGGACCTAAACAAACAACTACCACCTAAAATATCACACAGATATGTACTGGGAAGCTCGGGAAGACATTTTTTGCTTCTAGGTCACGGCTTCCAGTCTTCCCATGACAGTCTTCCCGAAGTAATTCTTGTCTGAGGACTCAACTCTACTTCTCACACCTCCAGAAGACTACTCCTGCTTCGTACTCGTCAAATTATCACTGTCTATCACACAATTGCTCTTCCAATTTCCAACGGGGTTAGATCAATCACAGGGTGTATGCCCCATGTAGCCTTCTCAAGCTTCTGTCTACGAAACGGTCTTCCTGCAGCACTACAACGACATTCACCTTCACGGAAGCTCAATAGAAGTCTCGGAAGCTCACTAGAAGAAGATAAGAAGATGAGAGAAGATGGGGAAGAAGAGAAAATCCAAACAAGAGGAAACAAGATGAAAATGAGAAATTAAGACTCCGACAGGCTTCTAGTCCGGATCCTGACTAACAAGCCATCACTACTTGTAGTAATTTGGGGAGAGAAGACCACAAATTCGCTTACAGTTACACAGTCTTCTACTCGAGGATGTCGTCTTTTGCTGTGGAAAGAAGACTTCTTTCTTCTTCTGTCGTTACTCCGACTACTCCGTCTTCTGGGATCGCTTATCCATAAGACCGTCCGTACGTGGATCCTAAGTGCTCCACTGCTATGGGTCGGACAGAAGAGACCCGTAAAGGACCCTCACGTCTTCTCGCACATTCTGCCAGCCTTCTCAATCTTCTAGTCTCTCTAAGAAGATGTGGATTTGAGAAGCTCGGAAGATAGGGAGGCACAAGCCTGGTTTTCAACTTACAGCTTCTTGAAACAACAATCAACTCACCAAGTCACTCAGGATTCGTACCAAGCCTCTCTCAACACAAAACCAATCCAATCTAATCTCGATACGAATTGGACAAAGTCGTCTTCCGAAGACGTTTAGACATTCAAAAGCGTCTTCCGAAGATGTTCAGATCTTCGGAAGCGTCTTCTGTCCATGGCTTCGGGAACAAAGGTGTGATAGGGTAGGGAAATTGATAGTTAGGTGATCGAATTTAAGAATGAGAGATGAGGAAGCTCGATTCCTACTTGGAAAGAAGTGGGAAGATGACTGTCGAAAATTAGACAACGCAATTTGTCCAATTCTCACAGAGAGAATTTCAGAGTAGGAGAATCGATCGATGGGCTTCCTGCAAACGAGCGGAGAAGCGCGGGGAACATCAAATCAGAGACGGAAAGCGGTGGGAAGGGGAAAGAACACGGTGTCGAGGTGAGAGTTTTCTTGGGAAGGGCGGAACCTTCTGGCTGTGTTATGACCGTGAAGGCTATGATATGTTTACTCAAGAAAGCACTAGGTTTATAGCTATGGTTGGTTTACTCAAAGGATAGGCTTCAGGTTACAAGGTGACACTGTAAAACACTCATACTTGGCTCTTTTGATATGTTCAGGAAGCAAAGTTCAGGCTTAACTAGCAATGATAAGATCAGACGATGAACTTTGACACTCAAGATTGAGAAATATGTGAAGGTTTAGACTTCTAAACTTCTCCTACATGTAAAAGAGGCCCCATTGAGCACACACACGAAGTTTCAGCTTGAGACCAAATTCTGGCACCAAGATATGGACAGAAAAGTTCTGGACAAAGATATTGCGGCAATTTCTGATACTCAGATAGCTATTTCGACCTACAACAGAAAATTGGCTCGATCACTTTCAAAGATTCTTACAGGATTTGGAGTCTACAGGATGCTGAACACCCCTGTGAAGTTGGGACTCCTGATTGTACACCGTTCTCCAGATCTCGTTCTCTGAAGTTGCTGCTCTAGATTGAGAGCTTTTCAGACCCCCTCTGCTTCAGCGGCCGCCCTGAATTACTCACTCACTCAAATGACTTGAAACTTTTTGGTCAGTCGTAGCCCCGCTGACAGTGAACGCAACTACAAAGGTTTAAAGCTATAAAGGTTTTCCTCGATTCTGCTGCAATTGACACTGAAAACCCCAAATCCAACCAAAGTGATGCAATTCTGACTCAACTCAAACTTCAAATTGACATAACTCCTTGTTTATTGATCCAAATCGATCAAGAATTTCACTGACAGTGCTTGGCACAACGAGCTCTATCTTCTTGTGCTCTCAAATTTTGCAGTGTCCTCGAACTCTCCTTTAGACTTTTGTTTCTAATTTAGAGTTTTACAAAAAACAAAAATGGACCAATGAGAGTTCATAGCTCCACTTGGTTGTCCTTTAGTACCCTAATCCACGTGGTAACTTAACTTCATTCATAGGCTACCACGTTAGCTCCCCTAAAATGCCAACGTAAATCTTAAACTACTTAAAATGACACGCAGCCCTGAAAGTAAACTTAAACCAGCTAAAAAGCGTGCATGAGCAACACGTAAGTACAACCCATGAGCTTAAACCTTATCAACATGGTAAATCTAAGTTATGTACATTGAACTTCATAGACAAGTAAGAAGTCACTTGCACAAGCGCACAAATGCTTGAACAATATAACTAGCATACTATCAGCCTACTAGGACTTAAAACATATACACAACGGTGTTAATAAATGCATGAAGGACTAGAAGTAACATTAAGCTAACTTCTATCGCTACTAACTCCCAAGTGTCGGAGTAGAAGCGTAACCCGTAGCTGCCAATGTCCACAGTCTCCATAATCGACTTCTCTGACATCTTAACTTCACTCAGAGAGACTAACTCCTAGCAAAGAGGTGAATCATTTACTATGTGAAATGATTCACATCACGACAACGGGAAGAACCTCAGTACAGCTTCTGGCTGTTTCTGGTGTACCTTCAGTTTTCTACGCGCTTCATATCTCAATCCCAACTCCAATGTGATCCCACGAACCTGCTCTTATCGTCAATCTTGAGCTGCACCTCTCTGCTGTTGCAATCGATCCTTCTCTTCCTTGGAAACTTCTCTAATCGACCCTCAATGTCTGCTTCCTGGAATCCGAAGAGATTTCTTCAGCTTGACTGTGCTTCCAGCTCTCACAGAATCGTCCTCGCTCTCTCTCGTTCTTCAATTCGGTTCTCTGAGTTCTCAATTACACTCTCCTTACTTCCTGGTCCAATTCGACACCTCGATGACAACCGACTTCTCAAAATGCAGACGTCCTTCACTGTGAGAAGTAGACGATCGATCTTACGCTAATGCGCCTCGTCGTATCTTCCCCGTGTTTTAAGATAACGTCTTGGTAACCCCGATTCACCCACTACTAGGTAGTACCTACTCTTCTGCGGTGATGTGACACGTGGTTGGTACCTCGAAGGTCCAGTCATCGTCTTCCGGAAGATGTCTGTCTTCCGTCTTCCGTCTTTCATCTTCCGTCTTCCGTCTTCCTTCTTCCGTCTGCCAAAGACCTGGTCGAGAAGCGTCTTCTCGGAAGATGTCCTTCTTTCGTCTTCGGAAGAAGTCGACTTCTCTCACAAAAAAGTTCTTAAGACCATCTTTCCTCTAAGCAAGGTGTAATCTTAAGCAATAAGGTTATTTAAATTACATAGGTACGTTATTAACTTTAAAAATTTTAAAAATCTTCAATCCTATAATTTGTGGACACCACAAGATCAGCTAGGACCGTCGCACTGTGCTATCAGCGGATCGAACAACACAACACTCAACAACAACACTACACTTTACAGCGAGCAAACACTAAACAGAAATTTCACTGAACTTTACACAGAGCCAACTGAACTTTACACAGAGCCAACGTAACAGAAGCAAGCAAATAATACACAAGTAAAGAGAAAATAGTTACTCCATCATCGTGATCCACGCCAAGCTCATCCTGGTGGATATTTGGATGAGGAGTACTCTCTTGTACTTCGTGTTCAATGGAGAATACTAACGCCTCCTCGCTCAATATACCCAAGTGTCGCATGAGATGGGTTAAAGCCATCCCGTAGAAAGTTTCTATGGATACTCCTTTTCTCTGTTCTCATATGTGTTTTGCAGATGCAACACTTCTGCCTCCACATTCTCAAACATGAACAAAGACCAGTCGTAATCCTTATCTTCTCCTTCCACTTTAGATTTTACGTATAAGGCGAGTTGACCTGTAACAGCTTTAGATCTTCTTCTCGTCAAGAGAACCGCATTCAAGCATTGAAAAGCATATCTCCATCCTTCGAAAGCACATTCTCTTGCGAAGTATCTTTTCTCGACTTTATCATACTCAGGAAACCAATCGTCTATTCGGACGTGTCTTACGAAGGGAGGTAACATCACAGATCCTTCAGGGATAACAAAGGCTTCCCGGATTAAGTCAAGGGTCAACTTGAACTCCCGATCCCTAATTTTGACCATTCGTATTTCTACATTATAGGATTGGATGAAAGCAGCACAAAGTCCAATCTGACATAAACAAATATTACACATTACAATAAGTAAGGGTATAACCAACCAGCACCCAATGCTTAACTTGAGTTTACTTAGGTTGAGGTTACACTTAAGCTTACAACATGAATCATATCTGAATGATCACACTCCACTGTCACTATGAAAGCATTGTCATCATCAATCTCATTCTCCATAGCCGCTTCGCACGTAGCAATACCGAGGTTCGTTTTGTTATAACATTGGTTACACTGCTTGAACACAGCTAAGTCAAGAGGATTATGTCCCTTGCGTGAATGCGTTGATTGACAATAAACGTAAACCATCTCCATGATAAGCACTCAAAAGCAGACACCACTACAAGCACAAAGTGGACTCAGGTCTATCAGACTTTCTGTCACCAAGAGGAATTCGACCACGATTCAGTCGTGAGGAAATTTCTGCAAAATTCAGTCATGAGGACACGAAATTCTCTTCACGCCGCCTCTAACTGTAAGGGTAACATGGCACCTCCATGCGTCTTCAATGCCACCGTCCTAGTACAAGACGCGGCGAATTATGGACGAAGGAATCTCAGACAACGGACTTGCAACGGACGGACGGAGAGAACCTTGCAGTGAGAATCTTGATTGTGACTACAGTTCAAAACTGTGACCGTGACTGCAGTTCAGACCGTGACCATGATTGCAGTTCGAGGCTCGGTGACTGCGGTAATGAGTGGGGAACCCGATTACAAGTGATTCGATCGATCATGAATCTGGACCCCATCATTAATCAATTCGCACGTATAAACCCAGAAGTAATTATCGAAACTGTGCCACAGCTGCGGGCTTGCTTTTGAACATTGCATTACTTTATTGCACCTAACACCTACCATAGCAGGTTGAGAAGATCAAAAGACCACAAAATCTGAAAGGAAGACTTACATGTGGGGAGCAAGCCATGTATTTGCAACAGAAGTTAATTGAGAGTGTCTTTACCTCTTATTATCTGCTTATGAGATGTTTTCACTTGTATGATGTATGTGTGTATGATGATGTATCTGTGGCAATGTTCATGGCACTAAACCTGTTATTATCAGTCAATGGTGCAATCAAGTATTAAGAGTGAATATTAACTGAAAATTTATAAAATGAATAAAAAATGATAGAAAAATAACCATTAATACTCGCAGGGTGATATTTCGTGCGATCGTTTTCGCTGCGATCTCATTATATGTTTTTTATTTTATTTTATTTTATTTTTTATTTTATTTTTTATTTTATTTTATTTATTTTTTATTTTTTATTTTTTATTTTTTATTTTTTATTATTTAATAAAATTTTTTAGGAAACCGGACGGTGCCGGGAATGTTTACTTAACCGAGGGTGGAAGGGGGCAACCACCCTGCTCCCCTCGTGACTCAGCCAATTAGGCTGGTTGGTACAAGTGTGTTCGAGGCTACCAACCTCAGTCGCCTCGTTAACGCTTCTACTCTTTAACACTCTCTTTCTACTCTCACTAGCTTTTCTTCTTCTACCCTCCACTTTAATATTATCGTGACCTCTCGTCACTTTCTTGAACTTGCTACCGTTGCCATGTCTCTCCTCGCTCGTCACGCGGCAGCTGCTGCGTTTGCTACCGCTCCATTGACACTTGTAACCCGCGCCATCCTGTCTTTTGACATTCCACTTTCTACGCGCGCTCTTCTTCGCGTGCTTGCTCTCGATGTTGTCCTCGTCACTAATCTGCAATTTCTTCTCGATCTTCCTATTCCTGCTGTAACCTGCTTTGTTGTTTTGCCGATCATCGTTCTCTTTCTGCTTGTCATCACGATCAGGGGCCTGCTGTCTGCGCTCCTTTCTGTTACGAACAGTATCCCACACAGCAGTGGTCTCGCTGCTCAAATCGGGATTTCGAACCCGCATGTCATGGCTTTCCTTATTTGCAATTTTTCTCCTCTCCGTGCTTGCGCGTTTTTCCATCAACGAGTAATCAGTACTTATGGATCTTCGCTTTCCATCTCCCTTCTGACATGTTGGCTGTTACGGTTGGTGGCTTCTTGCCTCTCAGCATTCTCGGTAGGGGGACTTCTCTCCGCCGATTCTTCGCCTCTCGCAGGTTCCTGCCCGTTCGCTCTGATTCTTTCTAGGCGTTGCCGATAGAAGGGGCTACTGCATCTGGTCCGTAAAATGCCAAGTTCCTTCGCCTCCTGTTCTCTTTTCTTCTGCGCCTTCAGCTTCAATTCATGATCTCCCTCCCTGGTAAGTGCCGAGACCTTCCTTTCAATGTTGGAGATCGTTACTATCATCGGTATGTCCCTTTCCTGTCTTTTGAAAACTTTTGCATTGCGTTCTAACCAGATTTGAGTAAGGATTTCCGTCAGTCCTATCTGTTTGATGGCTCTTCTTCCCTCGTTAGCTTCATCGATGGCTTCTATGAGTGTGCTCGGCTGTCTTTCCCTGTTGTACATACCTTGGGTAATCGTGAACCACTGCTGCCACTTCTGTTGCGCTTTGTTACACTCCCAGAAGCAGTGCATAAATGTTTCTGCTTCCCTGTTACATCTAGCGCACATTCCGTTCCCTTTCTGCATTCTTGCCATTCTCTGAGCCGTTGGGAAGCCTTGCTGCATTACCTTCCAGATCCATGTCTTTTCCCTCGTAGGTGTCTGGGCTGCCCATATTTTCCTCCACCTTTTCCTCCAGACTATAGTCGAGTCTTCTCTCCCCCATTTATTGTTTAGTCTTGTCTGCTGTATGTGATCTCCTTCTATCATGTTCCTCAAGTCTTGAGTAGTCACTTCCCACCCGTCTACTCTCTTATTCTGTTTGACTTTTCAGAACCATCCTTCCCCTTCATGAATGTGTCTGTGCAGTCCCTCGACTCTAATCTTTTTTGCCCATTCATTCACCGCCTTTTCTTCTTCTGAGCCTTCTTCCCATCTTGTCGCTTGTCTGTTACACCAGTCCCTGAACATAGCGATAGAGGTTTCCTTGCTCTCTTTTGCCAGCTTCCTTACTTTCTCTGCCATCTCCTGGGTCATTCTCCCTGCCTTTTCTTCCATTAGCGTACACTGTAGTACCGTGATGTTGTTTCCAAGAACTCTGTTGGCGATGTCTTGCTGAAGGTGGCCCTTAATTTCACACCACAAGTTGCGGAGAGAGTTGTACACCCCTGCCCGTGCCACCTTGGGTGGGGTAGTTAACAGTCATGTTTCCTGCGCTGTCCATTCTGCTCTTTCCTTTCTCCATCTTCCAGCACTTTTGTTTGTTTCTGTTAGTCTCTTAGCCACTTGAATCCAGTCCTCCGCTTCATCCCTGATAAACCTGATGCAGTGTTTAGCTTTGAAAACTTTTTGTTGTGTGTCGAAGGCTATTAGCCCCGCTCCTCCTTCTCGCCTTTTCTTTTTAAATTCTTCCCATGCTATCATCGGTACTTTGTCTTGTCCTTCCTTGTTAACTCCCCAGACAAATCTTTGGCATAACCCTTCCATGGCTTCAATCATCGGTTTCTTGAAGGTTAAGCAAGTCAGAATGTGCGTTGGTATTGATCTCAGAACATGCTTGTCCACCACTATCTTCCCTGCCTGTGGTAGCATCCTATAAGCCCAGTTCCTTAATTTCTTCCCCATCTTTTCCATAACATACTGAGCTTGGTCGTCTTCTGTAACCTGCCAGCCTATCGGGTATCCCAGATACCTCACCGTCTCGTTCTTCCTGGCTATGTGACACCCCGTTTGGTTCATCCAGTCTGGAACCTCTTCCATCGCTATCGGTATAATCGTCGATTTCATGACGTTCAGCTTTGCCCCTGATACCTTCTCATACACTTCGATCACCTTTTGCAAGTTCCTGAAGTTCTCCGCTGAGGCTTCAAGGCTGATTCCCGTATCATCTGCAAACAGCTGGTGAAGTAATGTCTTGTCTCTGTTTTGCGTTAGCGGGATCCCTTTCAGTTCTCCTTTCTCTTCTGCTTCATCCAGTAAACACATTAACGGTTGTGAGGCCAAGGCAAATAAGAGAGGTGCCAAAGGACAGCCCTGTCTTACCCCTCTTTGTAGCGCTATGTCCTCCGTGAAGTAGCCATTCACATGTACTTTCGATGTTGCCCCTTCAACCAACCCTTTGGTTAACTGAATGAAGTTATCATCTATATTCATGCTCCTCATGGTTCCCCATAGGTACGTGTGACTTACTCTGTCATAGGCCTTTTCAAAATCCAACTTGATGAACATGGATTGTAGATCGTTTTTCTCAGCCCATTCTTTCCCTAAGCTGAAAGCAAGGAGGTTGTTTGCGATGTATCTGCCTTTTATAAAACCCTTCTGCCTTTTGTCTACCAGTGACGGTGTGACTTCCCTGAGTCTATTTGCTAGCAGTTTGCTGATTATTTTGTATGTTGTGCATAGCATGGTTAGCGGCCTCCAGTTCTTCAATGCTTCTAGATCTCCTTCTTTGGGCAGTAGCTTAATGACCCCTTGAGCCATTTTCCAAGTCATCCTTCGCTCTTCCCAGTATTTAAGGATCACCGCCATGAAGTCTTCTTCCATTTCCGTCCACATCGTTTGGATGGCTTCGCTCGTCATCCCATCAAGTCCTGGGGTCTTTTCTTGTTTCAGACTCTCCACTATTCCTCTTACTTCCTCTTTAGTTGGTCTCCTCATTAAGGCTTCGTTCTCTTCTCTGCTCGCTTTGTTTTTTATCAGGGCCAGAGTCTTCTCTCTCTGCAGCTGCGCATGTTCTGTGCTCTCATCTCTGGTGAACAGTCTTTGGTAGTACTTGTGAATTTCTTCCGTGATGTCCTTCCCTTCAATTAACATGTTTCCGTCTTCTGTTCTCAGAGCGGAGATCGACTCTTTCACTCTTTTTGCCTTGGTGATGGCGAAGAAGAACTTCGACGGGGCCTCTCCTTCTCTTATCCATCTTAGTTTACTCATTTTCCTCCAGTATTCAGCCTTCCCTCGCTCTAATGCCCCTATTTCCAGCTCCAATGCCTTAAGTTCCTCGTCTGCTATGTTGCACCTGCTCCTCGCCAGACTTATTTTTTTCCTTTCGAGTATCTCTAGTCTCTGCATCCTCTGTGCTCTTTCCTTCTTTATCCCTTGCTCTCCTTTTCTCAGTGTTGCCTTTGTCCTTGACCATTTCAGTTCCCAAGTGATTCTCGGATCTTGATCCTTCCCCCCTGTTTCTTTCCATACTTCCTTGCTCTCCCTCAATATTTGATTTGATTGGAGTGCTTCTGCTGATACCTTGTAATACGTGCTCTTCCTTCCATGCTCCTTACTGCTGTTGCTCCACTTCATCAGTATTGGCAGGTGATCGGATAGCACTTGCTTTCCATCGTGTATTATTGTTGGCCTTCCTTGTAGCCACTCTCCTCTTTGTGATATGTAGATTCTATCTAGTCTGGCTTGGTCTAGTCTGCTTCCTACTTGTTGTTGTCTCGTGAAGTACGGCCCCTTCTGCGATGATGAAATGGCCATTCCATCTTCTAGATCCAAGATGAATTTGAGATGTTGCCACTTCCTTCGTTCCGACCCGTGTTGAATAGCTGTTTTACCTACACTGTCTACTGGGGTCTCCACCGAATTCCAATCTCCGCCTATTATCCATTTTCCTTCTTCTAGAGATTTGCAGAGCCAATCCCATAACAGAACTCTTTTTCCTCTATCATTTGGCCCGTATATGGATGCCGCATAGAAATCTCCTTCTGTGGCTTGTATCTGCGTCCATGCTACAGAGCCGTCCCCTTTCACTCCTCCCTTTGTTACTTCCACCTGTCGTGGATGACTAACGCCGACCCTGCCCTACCTTCAGCTGTGTAATCTACTATGATATTCTCAGTCTTTGCTACTTGGCTTAACCAAAACATTGTCTTCTCTTCCTTTATCTTCAGTTCTTGGATCATTAATATATCCGGTTGACCTCCGCATTCCACCACTTCTTTATTCTCCTCAGACTATTAGGATGCCCTAATCCTCTTACATTCCACGTTGCCACTCTGAGTTGTGTCTTCATCTATAACCGGATGTAAGTTTATTCCTCCCCGCCTGGTTGGTTCCTCCCGGACTTACGTTATTTCCCCTGGATCTAGAAGTTGTTCTTGCCTGAGCAGAATTGTTCCTCTTTCCTCCTTCTTTCTCCCTTCTCTTCTGCATTTCCACTGCTCGTTCATGCTCTGTTCTGAAATCGTCTTCTCCCTCCATAGGAGAAAAGATAGGTTGTGGAACCCAAAGGTAATAACACCTATGATTATCTCCACAATTCCTCACATGCTTGGGATTTGAACTTGATTCTGATCCCTTGTGTTTTATTGTCTAAGCTCATTGAGTTACTAAAAGAGAAAGTACATAAAGGGATCCTTGAGTCATCTATAGGCTCATACTCTAGTAGATGGTTCATTGTATCCAAGAAATCAAGAGCTTTACACTTCATCCAAGACTTACAGTATGCAAATAACTTAACCATCCGTAACGTTGAGACAGATCCAATTGTTGACAAGGTAGCTGAAGCATTTGCAGAGAGAGCTATTTATGTAATTGAAGATCTGTATTTCGGATTATGATTAGTTCCAATTGCTGTTGAGATTAGAGATTTGACCACCATGTGTACGTCTTTGGGATTGATGCGAATGCGTACTCTTTCTCAAGAGGCAACGAATTCAGTAGCACATATGCAAAATATGATGCATAAAGTGCTATGAGAGTTTGTACATGAGATTACCATCTCTTTTCTTGGTAACATTCTTATGAAAGGTTGTGCAGTTGAAGATAAGGATGATGCGATGGTCACAGATGGTTGCAAAAAATTTGTTGAGGATCATATCAGAGATGTAGAGTTGCGATTACCTGTCAGGTGCTAAGTCTAGGTTTGGTGTGCTAGAAATTATGGTGGTTGATCACTTCTGTGGTGCTTTTGGGACAAGATCAAACCAATAGAAGGTGGATATTATAGCCAAGATAGTTGATTGTACAAATATCACAAAGGTTCGTTGTTTCTTGGAGGCTTGTCTATTTTATCACTTATCCATTCCTCACTGTGCACACATTGCATAACCTTTATATGCATTATTGAGGAAAGATAAGAGGTTTATTTGGACATTGTAGCATCATGAGGCTATGGAGAGATTCAAAGAGACTTTGAGGTCTTTGCATGTGTTGAAAAAAGTAGACTATGGAAGTGAGAGACATGTCATTATCACAGTTGATACTAGTTTGAGGACAATTGGCTGGACAATTGGTCAAGATGAAGTTGAAGGAGTACGGTTTACTTCTAGGTCTGGAGCTAGGATCTTGAAACATGTTGACCTCCCGGTTGGAAGGTTATGTTGGATATGTAGCTACGTCTTGCATATCTATTGGAGAGATCGGTATCCTTCTTAATTTTGGAGTTCTTAGTCTAAGCCTCTGCATGTCACTTCTATTATAAGTCAAGAGTTATCCAGGGCTGTAAGTCCGGTGAGATGGTTCCGTAGCTATGATTTCGATCGACAGTGGAAGCTCAAGCTGTAATCGAGCTTCCCTGTCTCTCATTCTCAAATTCGATCTCGCAGCTATCAATTTTCCTACCCTACCGCACCTCTACTCCTGAATCCTTGGACAGAAGACGCTTCGGAAGATCTGAACATCTTCAGAAGACGCTTCTGGATATCTGAACGTCTTCGGAAGACGACTGTGTTTCATTCGTATCAAGATTGGATTGGATTTGCTTTTGTGTTAAGAGAGGCTTGGTACGAACCTGAGTGACTTGGTGAGTTGGTTGTTGTTTCGAGTAGCTAGAAGTTGAGAATCAGGCCTGTGCCTCCCGATCTTTTGAGCTTCTCAAATCCACATCTTCCTAGAGAGACTAGAAGATTGGAAAGGCTAGCAGAATGCGCGAGAAGACGTGAGGGTCCTTTACGGGTCTCTTCTGTCCGACCCATAGCAGTCTATTCCTTCTTCTTCCCGAACATAGAAGAGAGTTGTGAGAAGTCTTACTGGCAGAATCTGGAGAGAATGGTCGATGGTCATGTCTTCTCGTCATGCAGCAAGCTTCTTCTGAGTATGTATGAGAGGTGAGAAGTCAGAAGAACAGAGTATGAATGTCTTGTGTCTGTTGTGAGGTTAGATTGCGTGTTGGAAGCAGAAGACAGGTGAGACCAGTGAAGGGAAGCCTGGCTGCGGGAGGTCTTTCGAGAACGTCATTGAATCGGAAGCTGTCTCATGAGTCTTTATGGAGACCACTGTCACCGCAGGAGCTCGTGACCATCTTCTGAACTTTTCATACACTCAGCTTCTCGCATATCTTGTATCTTTTGTTAGGATGAAATGCAAGGTGGTTTGTCTTCTTGGTAATCCATGCGATGCCTTGCTTAGTTAGGATTGTTTAGATATAGCTCGGAAGACGAGAGCTACTTAGGAAGCACTGTTAGAATCCCGGAAGACGGAATAGCTGTCTTCTGGAAGACTAGATTCGTCTTCTGAGAGTGGAAGCTACACTGTGAGGACTTGGGAAGGACTGACCCTTGGGAAGGTGTGGCTTAGTGCAACAAAGCTTGAAGTATGTCGATGCATCCCCGAGGGTTGGTGTTACCGGCAGCAGAGTTGGCCGAGGCCAAACCCTTCATCAAGGAGTTGGGTCTCGACTTCTTCTTGTGGGATTGGAACCTCGCAGACCAGGGTCTTTTGGAGGAGGTTTGGGCAACATTACCTCCTCGTAACCTTGTACCTACGAAGGCAGGAGTAGCTCGCAGAAGACCATCTTCCTGGACAACAAAATGGTGGCGTAAGGCCTTCCACAAGCCAGAAGTAGAGAACCGAGGGTATGAGTTAGAGAAAAAGATCATACCCATGATCTCGGGGAAGTGGCACATGCCTGAGAGCACAACTTGCCTCTTCTTGGAGGACAGACAAGAAAGAAATGTGTGGAAGATAGAAGCTTACCGAGAGCCGCGGAAGCGTCTTTTGGCGAAGCTATTCCTCCATCTCTTTCCCAAGGGGAAAGCACAGAAGACGAGGTATCTTGCAGACCAGGACGTGGAATTCCTAGAAGCCGTTTGGGAAGGACTTTCACTCAACTCGGGCACTTTCTTACACACATATGTACAGGCAGAACTGGTGTACTTGGGCAGCCCGGCAGGAGCACATCTTACTCCGTTCCTCTGCTACATGTACGTGTCCAAGGGGGACCTAGCAGAAGATCAGTTGGTGAGATATGAAAACCCGTGTCTTTGTGTGTTAAAACAGATCTTAGAACTTAGAGCAGCGATACTTGTGCAAATCCTCTGTGGGAACGATATCTTGTATACTAAATGAGCAAAAGGAGAAATCCTGCGTAACTACACGAAGTTATGGATGAAAACTGAAGGTCCTCGTTTGTGTCGTTTCATTGGCTGTTAACTCGTTAACTCGTTAACTTGCAAGTTTTGGTCTTCTCATGAGACCTGCACAGTACAGTAGTGGTAGTCACGTGGTCGCTCAGGCCGCAATGCATGTTGGAAGGAGATACGAGAACTATACTTGCTGGTCCTAAACGGCGAGTCTCTCGTCTATATGTGTAATTTTCTCCTGTTGACAGTCAACCTTCGTCTTCTGCTATATTGTGACTGAGTAGTTTGTAAGGAACCCTATAAACACTTTTGTAGAGAAGAGTCTTTCTCAAGAAAGATGAGCCTTCTAACTATGACTAATTGCTATGATATAGATTGAATGAGAAGACAAGAACCAACCAGCTTGTCTTCCACGGATATCGATTTGTCAGACAGTCGATCTCTACTCAATAAGATCATTTTACATTCACCAGAAGGTAGATTTACCTCCAAAACCAACAATAGATAAAATTTAAACTCCCAATTATTTATTCCTTTTCCTGCAATCTTCTCACACTTCAAAACTTAAAAATTCTGATCCTTTCGATCTTTCTCTTCCTCCTGTATGCATCGATGATTCTCCTTGGCGATAAAAGATACAATATCTCTAATCGGACGATACGGCACTTTTCTTAACTAACATCCCAGCTAAGCACCTTTCCAGCTAAGCTAAGATCTTGATAAGAAAACTTGCTTATCAAACAAGCATATTCTCCTGCTAAGCTAAACCCTTGCTTATTAAAAATTTCAAGGTGTTTGAAGTCATTTTGATACCACTTCTGTTATAGTACAGGCTGTTCAATGTCGACAGGAGTCACAATTATAGAGCCATCCCACAAGGCTTACAGTCCCTCCATAGCTACACCAAGTAACTCCTGGTCTATAAAAGTGACAGGTGGAGGCTTAGACCAAAAGTCCATGATTAAGGGAGATACCGGTCTGCCACCTCTAGATATGCAAGATGTAGCATGTCATCTTGATACCACTTTTGTTATAGTACATGTCTTCCAATATGATGGCTGTCAAAAATTGGGCAGCGCTTCTGCGCCCAATTTCATAGAGGGAAATTTCAGGATGGGGAAAGCGATCGATGGGCTTCCTGCAAACAAGCGAGGAAGCACGAAAAACACTAAACCAGAGGCGAGAAGCGGTGGGAAGGAGAAAGAACATGGGAAGAACCTCAAACAGTCTTCTGGCAGCTTCCCGTAGTGCCTTCAGTCTTCTACGCGCTTCCGGCTCCACCTCAGCTCCAATGCGATCTCACAGAATTGCTCCTATCATCAATTTTGAGCTACGCCCTGCTGCTTCCTCAATCGATCAGCGGCACCTCCGATTCTTCTTCAATCGTCCTTCAATGTCTGCTTCCGAGAATCTACAAGAGACTCCTTCAGCTCGATGTTTCATATTCTCACAGAATCGTTCCAGCTCTCTCTCTAGCCTCGATTCGATTCTTACTGTCCATGTCACGTCAGTTTGGGCACCTCGGCTAAGTTGACCGAGTGCGAAGTGGCGCATCCCGGTAAGGCCGTTAGTGCCGTTAGGGCGAGTTGATGGGAGAGCCCAGTAGGAGTAAACTTCGCAGGTAGGGCTTGGAGGCCTTAGTTCTTTGAGTTGAGCCTTCAAGCTCCAGGCTATGGTGGATAGTCTAGTTGAGTGTAACTCAGATTCTCTCCGTGCTTAGAGTGGGTTTGGCTTGACCGTTTGTGAGTAATCCTTGTTGTGGTGTTGGAGATGGTAATTTCTCTATTCAGATTACTCAAACTGAGTGCAGGTCGAGGCGGAGTTCAGTAAGAGCTCGCTGATCCGAAATCTGAAATCGTCCGCTGGTATCTTCGGGCGTTGTCGTTCGTGCTTGATTGTTGGAGTTGTGATCGAGGTGTGTGGGCGCATGCTACATTGCTGGTCGATTTGCTGTTGTTGAGGTCGAGTGGAGATTTCTGTCATGTGGAAGCGCTGCAGAAATATTGCGGAATGTTCTTGAAGTGTGTTGTTGGAGCCGGATTGCGTGTTTGGGCGTGGCAGCTGAAATACTTGTCAATGTCGGGCCGGAGTGGACTCTTTGGAAGCGCATTGGAGAGACGATTCTAGCGCACCAAGTTTCGTGGAGTTTGGCCAAGGATTGAAGAAGTTATGGCATGTCGAAGTTCGCTGCCGTGATACCCGCAAGTACCAAAAGGCTAGTTACGTCAGATTTTGGTTCAATTTCGTGTTGGAACTAGAGTTTAGGAGTTGTGTTGTGTGTGTGTGCATTCGCGAAGTGGGTATTGGGCATTCGCGAACCTGTTGTAGTGGTGTTCGGGTTGGTTTTGGGGTGATCTTGCTGTTTACGTCAGATTTTTGATCACCCGCGTGCACCCGCAAGCTGTTTTGGCTGTTTTGGAGGCTGTTTTGGTGCAATCTTCTGCAATTAGAGGTGGAGCCGAGTCTCTTGTGGTGTGTTGTACCTGTTCTACTCTACTGCAAGCGAAGCGGAGCGGAGAGTGAGCGAGAGTGTCGAGGTGTGGAGTGCGTGTTAGGAGGCGTTTCGAGACTTCGAGGAGCAGAGGTGCGAGAGTGCGGAGGCGGAGGCGGAGCGGAGCGGAGCTGAGCCTGAGCTTGAGTCCGAGCCCGCGCCCGCCGCACGCCAGCTTGCTGGCGTGCGTGAGAGAGGTATCCAAGCTTCAGTTGTGTGGGAAGGGTAAAACCAGCTGGTCATCCATCCCAACACTATTCTTGGACCTGGACTCCTGACTCTGTAGTCTTAGCTTTGGCTTTACCACTAGACCAATAGCTCTTGGTGTCCTACAGGGATGCGTGCAAGTACTTATGGACTTGTATAAGGTAGTAGGAGACCTTCTCGCACGTCCCTAGAGGAGTGGTAGGGCCACCCCACAGTATTAGGGGGAAGCTATAGTTGTGGTAGTGTTTGCCTACACCGTAGAGGCGCGTATGGAGGCAATTGGTGGCAGTTGTCTTGGGTGAGCTAGTAGAGCTACCACGGATGTTTTTGGAGCTACTAGAGGTGTGGACATCTAGTTAGTGACCTCCAGTGTCAGTTACGACTGTTGGTGATCATATATTGTGCATGTGATCACCGACGAGGAGACGTCAGTCCGGGTGGGGCTGGGTTTCTCTTTATGTAAATGTTTGAGTGTGGAGGGTTATCGTTTGGACTTCTTGTGGTTGGAACCCCTCCATACTCTGCTTCCTGTGTGTGCGCCGCGTTTGCTTGTGTTGGCGCTTGATTTCCGGAGTGAGTTCACTCCAGTGTGCTGTCGGTAGTGAGGTTGGAGTTGCGGACCAGTCAGACTACCTTTGTCTCTCTCACGGTGCGGTTGGAGTGACGACCAACAGACCGTGAGAGGCTGCTTGTGGTGATGGCAGGTACAGGTTGCCCTTACCTTGATCGTCCTAGTAGGGGATAGGTGAGCTCAGTAGGAGCGGGGTTAAGCAAGTGGTGATTACGGTGGTGACGGAGATTGTGGCTTCCGGTTGGGGAGTGTGTTAGCGGGATTCTCTCATCACGGAGTTCTCAGGAGGTTCTGGTGGGGACTTCTCGGACAGTGGGTATACACGGAGTGGGGTGAGGTACCGACTACCTACACCATTGCCGTCGGTTGTTCCAGAGGACGAGTCAGACGCAGACATCGCGTTTTCTGGTGGTGAGTCTAGTGTCGCCACACCGTTGTTGTGGGACATGGACGAGATCTATGGGGCCACGAAGGGGCCTCGACGTTACTCGAGTACAGTTGGTATCATTGAGCTGGATGACTTCATCCAGGAGTTCGACAGTTGGTGCGATCTGCAGCAGATGCGGAACCCACAGCTGTTTACACCTTTCATGGCGTGGAAGGATTTGTTCCAGCACTTGGAGGGACCGTCGATGGACGATTATCATGAGTTCAGGCGAGATTACAGTGTTGAGATCGAGTTGTGGAGACAACATTGGTCTTCCAACTACGTTTCTATCACTACTGGCGCAATTTCGGGAGACGTAGCACCTGCGAGTTCGGGTGCCAGTAGCAATGGTACAGTCGCAGGTGGCGGAGTACCTACTACCAGCGGTGCGTCCACATGTAGTGGAGCAGGTGGTAGTGTGAGTGGGATACCACCAGGGTTTAACCCTGTGGTTCAGTTCTTCCAATGTTTGAGGAAGAACTATCAGGGTGTGCGGACCAACAAGTTCAGGAGTCTGCAGGAGTTCCAGCGGAAGACTGGAGAGAGCCTACGCGAGGCGTTTACTCACATGAGGCGGTTGATCAGCGTTACCCAAGGGGTGACGGAAGCACAGGCAGTCCAGTTCTGGTATGGGATACTAGACCGGGAGCTGCGTAGGAGAGTTAGAGATGCTACTCTTCTTAGAGATACCGCTCCGACGTTGGCGGTTGTCTTTAGTCTGGCTGAGCGGATTGAGCTCAACATGGTGGAGGAGAGGGTGGTGGTTGCTGGGTTCAGCAAGGAGACACCACATGGAGCGACCACCTCTTCTCGAGGATCACAGGCTACGCAACAGCGTGGTGGTGGTGGTGGTGGTAAGGATCGTGCGGAGCAGTCACGATCTCAGGGAGGTGTTGGAGGATCTGGTGGGTAGAAGCCCATGCCGTCCTTCTCTAGTCAGCAGCAAGCGGGTCCTTGCTGGACGTGTGATGGTCCTCATCAGCAAAAGGACTGTCCACAGAGGAGAGGTGGTTATGAGACGTCAGGAACGTCTCAAGCAGCACCTAGGCAATGTGAGCATTGCGGACGACTTGGTCACAGTAGTGACCGTTGTTTTGATCTCCATCCCGAGTTGCGACAAGGGAAGGTTGATCGTGGACGAGGCGGAGGAGCTCAAGGAGGCCGTGGTGGTCGAGTTGGAGGTAGAGATCCAGCACCTGGGAGAGGACCGGTCGATCCACCGTCTGCTACGACGTCAGAAGCAGGTATGGCTGCTCGGATTGAGCAGTTGGAGCAGAGGATAGCTAGTATGGCTATGGCTCAGCGGAGATCATGTGGAATAGAGGCTTCCACGTCTTATGGAGGAGAAGGAGATGACTTCGACTTCATGGCTGGTGTAGCACAGATTGAGGCATCTGCGGCAGTGACTAGAGGTGCAGTACGTGCCTCTGAGCCACGAGGTGCATCAGTGGAGTTGGATCCACAACGCGGAGAGGCTGGTAGACAGGCCAGGCTTCCCCAGTCGTTCACGTTATCAGAGGCGTTGAGGACCACATCTATGATTCCTAAACGGCCTACCGATGATGCAGTAGAGTTGGAGGCATCGACATCCAGGAGTGGGTGTGATGTGAGTCCACCTTCGACGTCTGTGGATACGACGTCGAACCCGATGTTGGGGGCGGCTACAGCAGTTTTGCGAACCCCACTATTCTCAGCCACTGATATGAGAGCACTAGGAGTCAACTTGGCTCAAGTGTTCCAGTTGGCGGCCACGCTCAGTGAGAGCGAGGATGTAGTTACCTCTAGTGCTGAAGTAGTTCAGCGAGAGGCGGTAGACGTGTCCATGGAGTCGAGGATCAGGACAGCTACCAGTGGTACTTGGCAAGCGGCGGCTGCTAGGTTAGATGAGTTACCAGCTAGGCCGGCGATTGACCGTGCTGGTTTGGCACCAGGTGTGGTGTTGTTGGACAACAGAAGTGGTATCTTCTGTTTGGTGGCACCTTCATGGAAAGTGTATCGACCCCAGAAGGTCTTGTTAGACTCTGGAGCCCAATCGTTAATGTTGGAAAAGGCGGCGTGTATTGGTTTGGGTCTGAAGAAGTCCGAGATAGAGAGATGTCCATTCCAGTTGCAGACATCTCTAAGGGGATCAGGAGATACGACTCTACATATGACACGTGAGATGTTGACAGTGAGAGTTCGGCCAGATCACCCACGGATGGCTTCATGGTGAGGGCCAAGGCCATCGTTACAGCCGCAGAGTCTTATGATGTATTGGTGGGAGGTGTTGTGTTGTACCCTATGAGATTCGTGATCGACTATTGGGCAGAGACAGCATCTTACAGACCAGGTTGGCAGTCCGGTGAGGGACGAGTGAGCCGCTTACCAGTGCGGTTCAGTGCTAGAGTTGGGACGACGAAGCCTACACCAGGGACGATGGCATCCGTTGCAAGGTTCAGTTCGGTCATCACTTGGCCGGACGAGTTGTTGGAGGGCAATGCCCATGCGGAGGATACTCCGGTCTTTGAGGAGGTGGAGGACATGCTTAGCATGTCTACGGTAGTACCATCTGCCTTGGATGTTCCACTCTGGAGTTCGAGTGGAGAGTTGCAGCAGTATGCTGATCAGTTGGTGCAGCAAGCTTGGAGTGAAGCCTTTGTACCACCAGTAGAGGAACAAAGGGTTGTTCCTGCTACTGGCCCTGTGATCTTATCACCGTTGGATACGACTCCCATTGTGTGGCAGTATCCAGAGGAGGGTGTATGTGTGCTGGAGCTGTTTGGAGGTATCAGCATAGGTTTGGCTGCGGTATTGCAGGCAAGCATACAAGTACAGCGATACTTGTATGTGGAGAGAGATGAGATTGCGAGACGCATCTCATTGCGACATGTGGCACGTTTGGTGCAGAGATATCCTGAGTTGTTGCCCATATCAGCTGTTAGAGGATATCAGCAAGCATTACCGTCGGATATTTTGCTGCTGGGGGCGCAAGATCTTACGTTGGTGGGCACCATTCACTTGGTGATAGCCGGATGGCCATGTCAAGGTCATACGCGTGCTGGGAGAGGTCAGGGTTTACATGACCCGCGATCTAGGATGTTCTGGGAGATGTTACGGATCTTACGACATCTCCAGATGCACCAGGTGGATTCTCCAGCGTACATCTTGGAGAACGTTCCTTTGTTGGGTGATGCTCATACACAGATGATGGCGAGTGTGCACCAAGTGCGGTCTTGGATTGGACCAGCAGTGTTGTTGGATGCAGCGAGAGTAAGATCTCGTGCACATTGTCCACGGTTGTGGTGGACGAACTTGTTACCGAGAGAGGTGCTTAAGCGAGCACACGATGGAGTGAGACGACCAGCACATCTCATCGTTGATAGCATCTTGGATGCAGGACGACGATCTCAAGTAGTGAGAGTCGTCGATAGGTCACCCATGGCAGTGGTGAACCTAGTGGGACGGCCCATGGTAGCGTTACCCACTTTGGTAAGCTTTCCAGCGTCACATGCTTACAGAGATGGAGGACCTGGGCTTGTGTGGGATGCTCAATTACGGCAGTTGGTGGAGCCCAATGCCGATGAGAGAGAGCGAGCGATGGGTTTCGCTACGGGTACGACGGCAGTAGCTTCGGTGTCAGAGGCTTCACGTCGTCAAGTATTGGGTCAAGCAATGGACTTGAATTGCTTGACATGGATTGTTAGTCTTGGATTGGCTGAGCAGCGTCGGATGCGATCGACGGGTGTTACTGCTCGAGCACTCTTGAGCTCTTTGCCTACCGGGTCGGTGGAGGCAAAGGCTGGGGGCGAGGCACGTGGAGTTCGTCATCCTTGGACATCAGGGGATATCATAGGAGAGAGTGTGGAGCTTGCAGCTAGAACTGCAGAAGTTTTACGCACAGTAGCGGTGGAGGTTGTTGGTGGTGAGCAGAAGGAAACTGCTCCAGAGGCTGCAAGATAGCAGTCAACGACTTCGTCTTCTACCTCTAGCATGGTGACAGAGGATACTTGGGAGCCAGAGATTGGACCCAAGCTTATAGGAGAGGAGAGACGAAGAGTCCAAAGATTCTCGAAGAGCTACAGGAATTGTTTTACCTTCAGTATGAAGGATTTGGGTACCTTGAAAGGACCTGGTATACGGATCGACTTGGCTAATGACACGCCAATCTTTCGACATCCTTACAGGTACAGTGACATGGAGAGAGCCTTGATCCAGAGTCAGACTCAAGACTTGTTGGAGGCTGGGTTGGTGGAGATGTCGCATGGAGAGTATGCATCTGCCACAGTTATGCCAGCCAAGAAGGATATGTATGGCAACTACACAGATAGACGGATGTGTGGGGACTATCGTCTTATCAATCGGTAGACGAAGTGCGATAAGTATGCCATGCCCACACCTGAGGAGATCTTTGATGCAGTGGGGCATGTGAAGGTCTTCAGTACTTTGGATCTTCGAGCAGGGTATCATCAGTTGCCAGTGAGAGAAGAAGATAAGTCCAAGACAACATTCTGGGGAATTGACTCTCACGGTAAGGATTGTTTGTATCAGTGGCGGTTCTTACCATTTGGGTTGAAGAACGCCCCTGCTGAGTTCCAAAGGGTGATGGACAGAATCCTAGCAGGACTGGATTTTGTCAGATGTTATATCGACGACATCTTAGTCTATAGTGCTACAGTGGAGGAGCACGAGAGACACTTACGGGATGTGTTTGAGCGGTTGAGAGCTCATGGGTTGAAGTTACACCCTGGGAAGTGTAAGTTCTTCCAGGAGTTGGTAGAGTATCTGGGCCACACCATCTATCCAGGTGGATTGGGTGTTCAACAGACAAAGGTTGAGGCTATTGCACGTATCCCGCGTCCCACAGATGTGAGTCGAGTTCGGACATTTGTTGGTTTGGCGAACTTTTATCGTCGGTACGTGAAGGGATTTAGTGCAATTGCGAAGCCGTTGACCAAGCTGATGAAGGTGGACCAGGAGTGGCAGTGGGGAGATGAGCAGGAGCGAGCTTTTGTAGAGCTCAAGGATAGGTTGACATCTGCTCTCATCTTGAGGAGACCTGTTAGAGGACGTCCTTTCCAACTGCACACCGATTGGAGTATGTTGGGACTTGGAGCAGTGCTGACTCAGCATGATGATGAGAAAAAGGAGTTCGTGGTGGCGTATGCCAGTCGCTCCAACAATTCAGCGGAGGCGAGGTATAGTTCGTATGAGGGAGAGTGTTTGGCGGCAGTGTGGGCTGTTGCACACTTCCGATGTTATCTGTTTGAGAACCCCTTTACTCTCATCACTGATCACCAGCCGCTCAAGTGGTTGATGGAGTCCGACAAGCTTACAGGGAAGCTTGCACGATGTGCTCTGATCTTACAAGAGTATGACTTCCAGGTAGTGCATAGACCTGGAGTTGCAAACCTAGATGCCGATGGGTTGAGTCGCAATCCGTGCACGAGTCAGGAGGATCAGACTGGGGCTCGATGGCATGACGAGGTTGATGAGGAGATAGTGCCAGGGTGGCATGCATCTGCCTTTCTTTGTGTGTTGGCCATGAACTCTAGTATGGAGGGCCAAATCGTATCTTTCTCTGGTCAGAGAGTAGATGATGAGTCTCCAGATCTTGAGGGTGGAGATGGTGTTCCTGACCAGCGAGATATCCATGATGATGTGACCGTGATGGAGTATCTACGTACTGGTGTGGTAGTAGGCACAGTAAGTGCCAAGGAGCGAGATCGTGTCCTTCAACGAGCGAAGAGATTTCGATGAGAAGGACGACATGTACTTCGAGTGTGGGGTGATGGGAGGGTACGGATAGTGCCACATCCATCCCAGAGGGCACAGTTAGTACGACATGCCCATGAGGAGTTGGGACATTTTGGAGTGAAGCGTACACATAGCTTACTCCAAGGACAATATTGGTGGCGTGGTATGCACATCGATGTGCAACAGTTTGTCGCACGATGTGTGGTTTGTGATCGAGTACGAGCATCGTTTAATGCTCCTACTCCACAGTTACACCCCTTATCGATTATGGGGTTGGGTTACCGTTGGAGTTTGGATTTTGCGGGACCCTTACCGTTGACCGTACGTCACCACCGGTATGTGTTGGTGATGGTGGAGCACTTCTCCAAGTGGATTGAGTTGGTGGCATTACCAGACAAGGCGAGTGAAGAGACAGCGTATGCGTTCTGTAACGACCTATGTTACACATAGGGAGTTTGTCTATTAGTAAGGTGTTTAGTTATAACTAAGTATTGAGAATGTTTATTGGCTGCCAAAGTACTTTAAGGATGTATCAAGTTAGTCTAGACTATCTAAAAGTTAGTTATGGTTAAACTTAGCTGTACTTTTGGCAAAATTCAGATATTTGCTAAAGAGTGAGCACTACTATCTTGTCATCTTGTCTAAAAGGTAGAAAGGAGGTGGAAAGTATCTCTTATCTCCTTTTTGACTTGATATTAGTGGTTGGATTAAAGTTGTGGACTTTGTGGGCATTAAAAACAAGAAGAGATTCCACATGTTTCCTTTTTAGTGGGTCCTAGTGTAGAGGGGGGTGGAAATTCGAGATTCCTTGAGAATATTCCAGAATCCTTCTAGAAGTTGTTGACTTTGAAGGAATAAGCCCATGTGAAAAGGTAAAAAGCCCATGTGATCAATGCTTTTACCTTAAGTAATATCTTAGTAAAACCTGATAAAAGTAATTACGGCTGAGTTACCGGGGGTACCAAAGTAAAAACCTAGAATGTATAAATAGAGGAGTAGAGAAGAGCTCCTCATCCTTGTTTTTCACATTGTCGTAATGACAACTTGAGTAATATAGAGAGTGTGGGATATTTTTAGCATGTGAGAACTTGAGAGACGTCGTTAGAATGGAAGATTTTAGTTGATGTGTTTAAAGAGATTTTTAGTTGATAAGTTTGTGGGTGTATGAATGAGTGAACTCAGCATTTTCCCTTCAAGTTCATGGTGTGCTTCCATCGAAGCCATCAGAGGTGACCCGTGAGTGAGAGACAGGCCCGACATGTTGCAGATTCGTGGATGACGATCGTGGAGGTTGAGAGATCGGGGGGTAGTTGATCGATAGGACCGCGGAGGGTTTACATTTTTGGTTCCGTTGCCGGGACCTCACTTGAAGGGATCGTTGAACGATGTTTAGAGTTCAGTTCTATATTCGACAAAAGGAGATTATGAGAGGGCACATGGAGAGAACATTGGGAGGAGAGAGAGCTAACGCGATGTTAGCAACGTTAGAACCTTTCGTGTATCCCGTAGTGATATATGACGCGTTCGAAGTCATTCTTTACATCTTGTTCACTTAGAAAGGGTTTGAGGAGAGTTGAAAGAGTGTACAACAAGAGTTGTAGAGGAAGGAGGAGAGAAAAGTTATTAGAGAAGATAAATTTGTGAGTTTAGAAATTCTGCTCTCTGGAAAATTTGTACAGTCGCTGTCAACTTTTCTGTGAATTTTATTTTTCTGTGATATTTTCCAGTGTTTTAGATTGGCTGATAACCTATCTAAGACAAAAGAAATCATAGGAAAAAGTGGTCTAGAGAGGGAGCAATGAATTTTCAAAGTTGAGGGGGTCTATTCGTGAGAGTTGAGGAATTCTGTTATCTGGAAAAAAATTTACAGTCATTGTCAGATTTTCTGTGAATTTTATTTTCCTGAGAAACTTTCCAGTGTTTTAGATTGGCTGATAACCTATCTAAGACAAAAGAAATCATAGGAAAAGGTGGTCTAGAGAGGGAGAAATGAATTTTCAAAGTTGAGGGTGTCTATTAGTGAGAGTTGAAGAATTCTGTTATCTGGAAAAAATTTACGGTCATTGTCAGATTTTCTGTGAATTTTATTTGCCTGAGAAACTTTCCAGTGTTTTAGAGTGGCTGATAAGCTATCCAAGACAAAAGAAATCATGAGAAGATGAGGTCTGAAGAGGGAGAAAGAATTTTTCAAAGTGGAGAGGGTTGACAACCACGAGGGAAGTGAAAATATACAAATTTCAGTTCTCTGAAAATTTGTACAGTCATCACCATCTCTTCTGATTAGGGAAGTTTCTGTTGAACTTCATGATTTAGTAGCTTGGAGGTTGAGCTACTGGAGATAACAAAAATCTTGGAGAGATCTCTTACCAACTAAGAGATACACGTTTCGGCATACAAGGAGGTCTTGAAGATACTTCATGAGGAATCCTGTTCGAATGACGAGGTGGAAGAAGAGACGTTTAGGAGTTCGAACAGAGACGGAGAAGCCCAAGTTGAGTATAGATGAGTTACGAACCCGCATCTATAGCACTTGGGGTGCTCTTTTTACCCTATACGAAGAAGCTTCCACGACCATTGGCACAGATTTGAAGAAAGCCGAGTTTAAAGCATCATTCACTGTGGAGGCCACGAATGCTCCTGGTGAAGTAGAGTTGGATTTTTACAAGAGTGAGTTCAAGATGTCTGTTGTGATTAGTACAAACGATGGTGAGGAGGATCATATCTTCGATAGTTAAATTTAGATTAGATTTTATTTCGTGTATAGCATGTATAATACACGATTTCCAATATAAAGCTCGGAAGAGTTAAGAAAGTGATGTAGAATTATTTTCCTCTATGATATTTTGTCCACTTAATGGTTGAGAAGGTGCAACATGAGTGGAAATTCAAAAGATTGGAAAGTTAGACTTAGAAACCTTCCTCAAGGTTTAGATGTCATAGTAAGTGTCGGAGAAAGTTCGAGAGAGATTATCGTCGAGTTTGAAAACCCTAGTACTAAACCTCAAGTAGAATCTCCGAGGAGAAGAGTAGAAACCGACTTGTGGTGTTATTTCTGTAGAGGGTTGGGACACAAAGTAGTGAATTGTCCAACTAGAATCAGAACCGAGAGAGCTAAAGGGAAGCGGGAGTTTACCGATTTAAGTCTTCGAGTGGGTCCATCGTCACCAGCGCCAATTCATCTTCTAGGAGAAGATCTTTGTCCAAGTTGTGGAGTGGGTGATCTATCAAGAGGACACAAGTGCGTCGATGTGGCCGCCCTACTTACGTCAGTAGTCGAGAAGTTGGACGAGACTCAAAGAGCTGAGACGGAGAAGTTGTCGACTTCAAAAGAGGACTCGGCTGAGTTGTGATGGAGATCGTCATTCGAATGGTGGAGAAGACGGTGATGCGACTCAGACTCATGATTACCTTGGGAGAAGAGATGGCACAAGAGGTGTTGTTACAACCATTTCCTTTTATTTTACCTATGGTAGATTATTCACGAATGGAATTGGTGATGTTCGTACTCTTTTAGCGAGTAGTTATTGCACGACGATTAGAAGGGTAGAAAGAGTAGTTACAAGATGGGAAAGTTACCCGTGTTTCATGGAAAGGACAATGAAGATGTAGAACCGTTTGTTCGAGACTTCAAAAGAGGTTGCATCGGAAACAACGTGAGGAGGAAGGAAGAATGGGTGTTGTTACTGCCAGAGTTTTTAGAAGATTTTGCTCTTACGTGGTATGAAGACCGAGTGAAGAGCAAGACACCTGGTGTAGTTGAGGACACATGGGAGACGTTGAGTAACGCTCTCATCGAAGAGTTTCTTCCAGAAGAGAGTTATGAGAAGCTCATGGTGGAGCTTACTCATTTGAGGCAACGGGACGACGAGAAAGTTCGGCAGTATGCCGAAAGGGTGGATAAGTTGGAGCAACGGTTTCGGACGGTCCTACGGAAGAGTGGAGACAATATGGAGCTAACGATGGCGGGGATTGGAGCAGTGCTGACCAAGAACTTGGTGGGAGGGTTGAGACCTTCAATTCGAACCCAAGTGAGGTACGAGAAGCCAACAACCAAAGCGGAGGCCATCAAGATTACGACAAATATGGAAGAGAGTTTGGATGAAGGAGATATCATCCAACCTCATCATGCTGCTTTGGTGTCGACTCCGACTCCTGGTGTAGTCACAACGATCGCACCTCCACCATCACAATTGGTGATTGCTTCAACGTCAGCTCCTACTCCAACGGTGGTGCCAAGACCGTTTGTCCCAACAACGATGTCTACTGCCACCTCTGATTTTTATGCCGAGTTGAAGAGCATCACCGATACTCTTGCGGATCTCAAGATAAACGTGGTACAGTTACGAGAATGGAGAAACAAAGGTGGAGGAGGAGGTCAAAGAGGTTACGACAACAATCCCAACCGAGGAAATGAAGATAACTTTGGAGGCAACCAAGGTAACTTTGGAGGAATCACTTGTTGGACGTGTGGAGGTTCTCATTTCCAGCGAAATTGTCCTAACAACGGAGCAAGAGGTGCCGAAGCTGTCAGAATGAATGTGGGTGGAGGAAATCCATCACAAGGACGAGACAAGGGAGTGGCTACTATCGATGTCGTACGAGATCCCATTTACGAGAAAGGAGAGAGTTCAAACTCTTCTCATGCACCGGTGGTGCTTTTAGCTCAAGAAAGGAAAAGAACTCGATTTTCTGATGAACCGGTTTTCATGGAGGAGTCAGCAAGTAGAAGTACTCGTTCGAGTAATGTTTCGAGTACACCAAGGGAGCCAAGAAGGAAGCTAGGGATGGCAGATTTCACCATTTCATCTTCCCAAGCGGGATATGATGTGGTTGAAGATGTGGGTGCTCAGAAAGCCAACATCATTGTTGGACAACTGATCGCACTTAATCCCAGCTTACGAAGGGAACTCAGAGGAGGACTGAGTTCTAAGAGAAGCAAGAAGAAGAAACCCAAGAGCAAGACATCAAAGTCTGTGGGAGTTGGTGTGGTGGATGTGCATGCTTCAGAGGTATGCACTAGGGCTTCAAAGATTGAAGTCCGGTTGAATGGTCACTACGTCTCTGACGTATTGGTGGATGGAGGATCGGCTGTCAACGCCATATCAGAGAGGTTGATGAAGAAGTTGAGGATGGAACCAACTCGCCCGGCTAGCATTGTCGTGGGGATGGCTAACAAGCAACGGGTAAGACCTCTTGGTGTGTTAGAGAAGGTGGTCGTGTCTGTGATGGGAGTTCAAACGTTGATGTCCTTTCAAGTGTTAAAAGACTCTAGTTATGATTTGCTCCTAGGTAGGCCTTGGTTGAGAGCTGTGCGCACCACTGATAGGTGGCACAAGGGATATTTACGGATTGGGCCTAGAGATCATAGAGTGATAGTTCCTCTCTCGGGTGTTGGAGTTGTGACTTCTGACTCTGATAGACCCACTAGTGACTACTGGGAATCTGATACGGAGGATGATCAGAGTATCTCAGAAGTAGATACAGGAGATTCTTACGATCAAGAATCCTCGTCTGAGGACGAAGGATTTGGTCGAGATGAATCATTACATCAGCTTAGTGCTATTGACTTGTTGCCTCGACCAGCAGTGGAGAAAGATCCTGACAAAGAAGAGTTGAGTGAGGCAGAGATTGTGAGAAGACTCTCTACCCTGAAGTTTGGTATCAATGTCACTCAAGAAGAGAAAAGTAGATTCCTAGATATATTTCGAAAATATATCCATGTGTTTGCTTTCAGCTACAAAGATTTGAAGGAGGTGACTCTCGAGACTCATCGAATCGAATTGGAGGAGCACGCAAGACCAGTTCGACAGAAGCAGAGAAGGGTCAATCCCACAACGGCAATGATGGTCAAGGAGGAGATAGACAAGTTGAAGGAGGCGAGTTTCATCTATGAGGTGGAGAACTCAGAATGGGTTTCACCCATTGTGATTGTCAAGAAGAAGAATGGTAAGCTGCGAGTGTGCATAGATTATAAGAAGTTGAATGCAGTTACCAAGAAGGATTATTATCCTCTACCATTTATAGATGAGATTTTGGAGGAAGTTGCTGGTCATGAGTGGTATAGCTTTGGTGATGGTTATAGTGGGTATAACCAGATCAAGATAGCACAGGAGTACCAACAGTTGACTACTTTCACTACTCCTTGGGGAACATTTGCATTTCGGGTGATGCCATTCGGATTGTGTAATGCTCCGACCACGTTTCAAAGGTTCATGAACAAGGTGTTTGAACCATTCATAGGGAAGTTTGTTCGGGACTTCATTGACGATTTCTGTGTGTACGGACGAAAGGAGGACCACTTTGATCATGTGATCAAAGTTTTGCAGCGGTTGGAGCAAGCCAACGCTTCTCTAAATCCAAAGAAGTGCATCTTTGGCTGCGAAGAAGGTCTGCTGTTAGGGCACATCATTTCCAAGAATGGGATTGCGGTAGATCCTGAGAAGGTGAAGAAGATTGTGGATCTTCCATTTCCGATCAACTTGACAAAGTTGAGGCAGTTTCTTAGCATGGTTGGATATTATCGTAGGTTTGTCTTTTCCTTCTCAAACAAAGCAATAGCTTTGACTATGTACATGAAGAAGGGAGTTGATTTTGACTTGATAGTGCATGATCAGAAGGCAAAGGAAGCATTTGAGGAGCTAAAAAAGGCATTAGTGACAGCTCCTATACTTGCTAAATGTGAGTGGAGTAAAGCATTTATTCTGTATACGGATGCCTCCAATGTAGCAATCGGATGTACATTAAGTCAGCTAGATGGAGATGGGCATGATCCTCCTATAGCTTATGCTAGTAGGCAGATGGTTCCAGCGGAAAAGAATTACTCCGTGACTGAACGAGAAGGATTAGCGGTGATCTTTGGATTGAAGAAATTTCGACACTACTTGCTAGGAGGGAAATTTTCCATAGTCACAGATCACAAGGCTTTAAAGTATATCTTTAATAAGCCTAATGCCGAAGGTCGTATTGCTCTTTGGAAGATCCTTCTAACAGAATACGATTATGTGATCGAAGATAGACCAGGGAAGAAGCATGCGAATGCTGATCTTTTGTCAAGGGCTTATGATGATGAGGGAGAAGAACCGTTTGATGATTCATTTCCAGACGAGCATCTGATGACCATCACAAGCATCGAGGAGATACCGGACGAGTACAAGGAAATCTGGAGTTTCCTTGTAGATGGCTCTTTTCCAGAAGGTATGCATACCCGAGAACGTAAAGCGTTGATCAAGAGATGCAAACCTTACACCATGGTGGAGGGAATTCTGTTTCATCAAGGAGCAGATGGGTTACTAAGGAGAGCAGTCGGTCAGAAGGAGGCATTCAAGCTAATGCACGAGTTTCACGACGGAACTGTTTGCGGAGGTCACTTTGCTGGTAAGATAACAGCCTTCAAGATTTTGGATGCGGGTTATCACTGGAGAGGGATTTTCAAAGAGTGTTTAGACTATCGCAAAACTTGTGACGTATGTCAAGCATTTGCTCTAAAGTCTACTAGAAAACCTCCGTTAAGATCAATTCCAGTATTAAGGCCGTTTGAGAAATGGGGTATTGACTTTGTAGGTCCTCTTAATAAGACACCTCGAGGCAATAGATACATTGTAGTCGCCACTGACTATTGTACCAAGTGGGTAGAGGCTAGACCTTTGAGAGAGACCAATGAAACAGAAGTCGGTAGATTCCTATGAGAGAGGATCATCACGAGATTTGGATGTCCGTTAGAGTTGGTCTCAGATAGAGGAGGAGAGTTTGTAGGGAGCATGACTACTGCTATGCTACAACACTTTTCTATCAAGCCACGAGTAACGACCTCATACAAACCAAATGCTAATGGTCTTGCGGAGAAGACCAATCTTACACTTTGTATGATGCTCGCCAAAGATGCTGGTGTTGAAACTGCGAAACATACTTGGGATAAGAGGCTACATGTCATCTTATGGGAGTACCGAATGACAACAAAGACTTCTACTGGATACTCCCCATTTCTACTGGTTTATGGAGTGGAGTCCAAGTTGCCAATCCAATTCGAATTGGATACTTTTCAAACTATTCAACGAAAGTTGAAGAGGTCGAGAGGAGAAGACGTGGTCAGATCAAGAAGGGAGCAACTCATGGAGTTGGAAGAGACCCGAGCGGTAGCAATGATCCGGATGGAACGAGCTCAGGCGTATCAAAAGAAGAGTTACGACAAACGGTTGGGCAAGAGGGAGGTAAAACCTTTTCAAGTCGGAGATTGGGTTATGTTGTATGATGCTATCAGATTCAAGAGGGCTAGGAAGAAGTTTCTTCCGAGATATTTTGGTCCTTTTGTTGTAGATAAGGTGTGGAGCAACTTCACATATGACCTTCAGGAGCTGGGAGGAAGGAGATTTGATCGAGTAAATCATGACAAGTTGAAGTTGTTTCATCGACGAAAGCTCTCTCTTCACTCCGAGGACGGAGCAAAAATTTAGTCCGGGGGTAAAATGTAACGACCTATGTTACACATAGGAAGTTTGTCTATTAGTAAGGTGTTTAGTTATAACTAAGTGTTGAGAATGTTTATTGGCTGCCAAAGTACTTTAAGGATGTATCAAGTTAGTCATGACTATCTAAAAGTTAGTTATGGTTAAACTTAGCTGTACTTTTGACAGAATTCAGATATTTGCTAAAGAGTGAGCACTACTATCTTGTCATCTTGTCTAAAAGGTAGAAAGGAGGTGGAAAGTATCCCTTATCTCCTTTTTGACTTGATATTAGTGGTTGGATTAAAGTTGTGGACTTTGTGGGCATTAAAAACAAGAAGAGATTCCACATGTTTCCTTTTTAGTGGGTCCTAGTGTAGACGGGGGGTGGAAATTCGAGATTCCTTGAGAATATTCCAGAATCCTTCTAGAAGTTGTTGACTTTGAAGGAATAAGCCCATGTGAAAAGGTAAAAAGCCCATGTGATCAATACTTTTACCTTAAGTAATATCTTAGTAAAACCTGATAAAAGTAATTACGGCTGAGTTACCGGGGGTACCAAAGTAAAAACCTAGAATGTATAAATAGAGGAGTAGAGAAGAGCTCCTCATCCTTGTTTTTCACATTGTCGTAATGACAACTTGAGTAATATAGAGAGTGTGGGATATTTTTAGCATGTGAGAACTTGAGAGATGTCATTAGAATGGAAGATTTTAGTTGATGTGTTTAAAGAGATTTTTAGTTGATAAGTTTGTGGGTGTATGAATGAGTGAACTCAGCATTTTCCCTTCAAGTTCATGGTGTGCTTCCATCAAAGCCATCAGAGGTGACCCCTGAGTGAGAGACAGGCCCGACATGTTGCAGATTCGTGGATGACGATCGTGGAGGTTGAGAGATCGGGGGGTAGTTGATCGATAGGACCGCGGAGGGTTTATAGTTCTTAGATCGAGTGCTGAGTCGTTTTGGAGCACCAGCTGAAGTGCTGACAGACCAAGGTACAGAGTTCCTTGGTGAGTTTCAGGCCTTGTGTGATCAGGCGCTGATTGATCATCGGACTACATCTCGAGATCATTTTGAGGCGGATGGTTTGGCGGAGAGGGTAGTTCAGACGGTGAAGAGAGGATTGCGCAAGTATGGCTTGCAAAAGGGCCACTTGGGAGACTGGGATGTGCAGTTACCATGGTTGGCTATGGATTACATTTTCAGCCGACAAGCGTCTTTGGCTTCCTTCTCACCGTATTTTCTATTGTTTGGCCGAGATCCAGATCTACCTTCGGCCATTCGTCGTGATTCTGCTGAGGTGCTGGACCTTGATGACCCGGATATGTGGGTGAGAGCATGTTCTCAACGAGCAGAGACATTTCGGAGAGTTATGCCTATGGCTTTTGAGAACCTAGCGATTGCTCAGCATAGAGACACGTTGTGATATGCGACTATCCGAGGAGGAGGTTATCGGCCGTCGATTCGCAGGTTTCATCCTGGCGATTATATCTATCTACAGCAGACTGCACCGACGACGTTGGATGTGACCGCAGGGCGCACTATTTTACGAGTGCGTGAGGTGTTACCTTCTGGAGTACTCATGTTAGAGGGCCGTGATGGTGTTGTGTGGAAGGACCATGTGCGTAATTGCGCGCCATGTCATCTTCCCAACATTGATGGTACCGTTGACCCAAGCTTAGCAGTTGTACGCGCGGGCTTGAGGTGTATGTTGTGTGGGTCTGCTGGTGGAGCGATCCGTATGTTGGTGTGTGATGGTTGTTCGAGAGGTTGGCACATGTCATGTTTGACTCCACCTCTCAGTGTCGTTCCTACTGGACGGTGGGTTTGTCCTCGATGTATATAGCGGAGATAGTCGATTAGATCTTTGCGTGGTATGGATTGCAGACAGGCGACTAACGATGGGGCGATGTAGCACCCGGCCTCTTGATCCTTGCACCCATGAAGGTGTGTATCACGTAGTTGAGATATGGAGCTATCTGGAGTTAGAGGGACCTAACCGTCAGTTAGGGGGGCGATTGTGGTACACTTGTGTATGTGTATGACATCGTCCATGTGTTATGTGTATGTGTGGTGTATCTCTGACAGCGATGTGTATGCGCACGACAACTGTCACGTCAGTTTGGGCACCTCGGCTAAGTTGACCGAGTGCGAAGTGCCGCATCTCGGTAAGGCCGTTAGTGCCGTTAGGGCGAGTTGATGGGAGAGTCCACTAGGAGTAAACTTTGCAGGTAGGACTTGGAGGCCTTAGTTCTTTGAGTTGAGTCTTCAAGCTCCAGGCTATGGTGGATAGTCTAGTTGAGTGTAACCCGGATTCTCTTCGTGCTTAGAGTGGGTTTGGCTTGACCGTTTGTGAGTAATCCTTGTTGTGGTGTTGGAGATGGTAATTTCTCTATTCAGATTATTGTGGTACACTTGTGTATGTGTATGACATAGTCCATGTGTTATGTGTATGTGTGGTGTATCTCTGACAGCGATGTATGTTGTGTAGCGATGTGTATGCGCACGACATCCATGCTTTCATTATGCTCACTTTTCCTCACTCAGTTTGGCATCTCCAAAGTCAATCTTCTGCGCGCAGTGACATTCGATGCGAGAAGCAGTCGCTGATTCTATGCTAATGCGCTTCTCTCGTATCTTCCTATGCGATTAGAGGTTTCGACCTATTTACTACCATGGGGCTACCTAGTAGGTACACCTACCCTTCTACTAGGTGATGCGTGGTTGACGTCCATGCAGTCGCGATCGCTATCGCTGTCTTCTGGAAGACACGCGTCTTCCGTCTTCCGAAGACCTGGTCAGGAAGACGTCTTCTCGGAAGACGTCCTTCTTCTATCTTCGGAAGAAGTCGACTTCTCTTACAAAAAGTTCTTAAGACTATCTTTCTTCTAAGCAAGATGTAATCTTAAGTAACAAGGTTATTTCAATTACACGGACATGTGATTAACTTCAAAAATTTCAAAATTTCAAAAATCCTGTAAATTGTGGGCACCACACTTCGATATCGGCAATAGAATCATGAGGTTAAGAGGATATTCAATTGCATAGCATCCACAGTCCTCGCAATCGATCTGACCGGACTCTGGACTAGAGAATAAACGAATATTAAGCAAGTACGAGTAATAAAGAATAATAAGCATCAACACATACGAACCTCGTGCTTTGTCTGTAGGAAAGATTAACTCGAACATGCATTGCTATAGGAGTTTCTGGACCTCAAGCAACATATCGGTGTCTTCTGGAATGAGGGCAACTCTGTCATATGACACACTCCGAAGTCTAGGGTGCGACTGCGAGTATTATAAACTGGAATTGGTAGCAGGTTTAGGAACAAGTGAATCTGTGCACATTGCTTAATCAAGAAGCAGGTGTAAGAACTAAATTTGATAGAAGGTTTAAGAACGAGTGATCCTCGGTAGATACCTTAATCAAGAAGTAGGTTTATGAACTAAATTCAAACGCAGGTTTAAGAATGAGTGATCCTCTGCAGATAACTTATTCAAGAAGCAGGTTAAAGAACGAGTGAACCTGTGTAGATAGCTTAACTCCGAAGCAGGTTAAAGGCACGGGTGATCCTATGTAGATAGCTTCACTCCGGAACAAGTTCAAAAGTGAGTGAACCTTACCGGATAGCTAACTTCAGAAATAAGGTTAAGTTACCACATTCTCGGAAAGTTCTCGTCATTTCTCACCAAAGTTTCGAAGCCTCGTCATGATATCTGTACTGAATTCACTTACAACTCGGACATAACAATGAACTAAGGAAAAAACACATTCTCAACAGAGTCGATGTGACTATGAGTACATACATGGAAGCTCCAGAGTTAACGACATTTGTATAAATCAAAAATTGTCAAAACGGTCTACACTGAACAATAATTTTTGAAAACTGAAGTTTAAAAGTAGAGGTCTGCACAGACTTGCCAATCGAGGTAGATTGGTAACAACATAATACTGCGTGAAAAGCAGGTACTGATTTCGCATGCCACTAAAACACAGAACTTCATTATACTGTACAACTGCCACAGCCATTTCAGAAAGTTACCATGCTCATAGGCTTTTGCCTCCTATATATCTTCTGATAGATCACCATCAGTTTTCATCAGAATTTGAATATACCAGCTCTCCAGAACCAAATATATCATGACAAAATGATCTATGACTGCCAGGTTCTGTAGGAATGATGGGTACGGGTATGTTGTTAAGAGTTTCAGACGGATGAACTTCATGCAGGTTTGGAACCTCTGCATTCGGTGTACTTTGTGTTACTCTCACCTCCTCTGTCTGCGATGCTTTGCATCTGCGTTTGTTGTGACCTGGTTGTCGACAAACTTAGCACCGATGATTTTCAATTTTGAGTTGGTTGTGATATCTGAGATCCGTAGTCAAGTGATAAAGCTGAAGGATGCACATACGGATTCTTGGGAGGAATATGAGCAGAATTCAAGAATGGGTTTTTTTATGATGATGCGAATAGAATAACTAAGAGAACGTTCTTGGAGTGGATGCGTCCGAGGAATGAGATTACGCCGAATGAGTTGTTATGTGAATTTGAGAAACGGTTTTGTCAATTGTCTCGATTGAGAGGACAACACTCGACTTAAGGAAGACAAAACTTTTCCTAGAGCCATTGATGAAAATCTAGAGAACACATTTTTCTTGATGCTAGCAGACAAAGAGAAGGAGGAGTGAGCACAGACTGGAGAAAGATGGAGGAAGCTGTTATATTTCTAAAAAAAAGACTCTCGTTACAACAACATGAGGCATCAACCTACGGATGATGACTCATCTCAATATTCACGAGAATACTTTTTTATGAGAATCATCAGTTAAACAACCACAACTATCCCATCTGGTACTTTAAGATACAAATGATTTTAGAGAACTATGATACGTGAAAAATAGTCATAAGACGAGAAGAAAAGCTTGATTCTCTTGATGAAGCTAAGACATGATCCAAGAAAGACCGTCAAGCATTTTGTATCATCAAAATGACGATTAAGGACAATCAGGTTCTTGACATGAAGGCGACTAAGAGTTCAAAAGATACATGGAATATTTTTGCTAGAAAATATGCATTTTCTGCGAGAGGAAGGAGATGCATACTCAAGCAAAAACTAAACTCGTTAAAGATGATCAAGGGTACTCCATTGGAGAGTCATTTCACTAAAATAAAGACGTTATTGGATGAATTATTGAATCTTGGTGGAGAACTAGATCAAGAAGATTTAACGTTGATAACTTTGGGTAATCTTCCACCCTCTTGTAATAGCTTTGTCGAGGCGGTTGAGGTGAGAAAAAAACCGATTGAGTTCGACGAGTTGCAAGGTCTTGTCATATAAGAAGAATTGAGTCTTGATTCTAAATGTGAAGAAGCTAGTGGAGATCAAGCTCTCTATACTGATTGTAGAAGCGGGTCTTCATTCAAGCATTGTCGAGGAGAGTCCTTCTCAGGAAGGACGAGCCTTCTGGCTGTGATAGATTGCGAGGTAGAAGTAGAGATTGAATATCAAGACAAGAGCCAAGCTGGTAGTCCACAACGGCTGAAGTCACTCACAGAGACTATATTCTGACTATAGATCACTTACTACTTAACAAATCAAGTCTCAGCCATCAAGAGACAGATCCACCTCTAGACACAACAGATAGAAGAAATCCGAACTCAAGATGCTTTATTTCTCTTCTAAAGACACTCAATAGTCCTCCACAGACATCAATTTTACAAGCGATCTCTACTCAACAAGACCTCCTTATGTTGATCACAGCAAATCACTCCCAAATAGTCAATTTTCACTCAACTAATCTTATCTTCAAGCACGAACATACATATGTTCTTTGTAGTCTTCGTTCGTAGTGCTCGTCTCTCCACATAGTTGGAGAGATCTTCTCGAGCCAACATCAAGTAGCGCATCCCCTATAGTCCCGGCATCATCGTCACAGGATCAAGGACTCCATGATGTCCAGCACACGAGGTGTCATGAAACTCCTTAAGCAGAATCAGCTTTGTCGGTTGATCATTCACTAGTCTAGCAAGCATTTCGTCTCTTCTCTTCACGCAAAAGATAACCGTACGCTTTTCGTCTGATCTTCTTGAACTCTATATCACTCCATCTTTCTCGTCTGCATAATGAACTCAGATAGAATCCAATATCGCAGAATTTTTTGGTGTAGAAATCCTCGTTGAACGGCAGTGGTTCCAAGTCTGAAGTCTGCTAACCAACTTGGCATCAAACATCTCTCTTCTCTTCATTCTCGACTCTTGCAAACATCTCTTCCTCATCTGTAAAACGAGCCCTAGATAACATATTTGCAACTAGGTTATCCTTCCCTGCTATATGCTTTAGCTTAGGGTTTAGACTTCGGATATAAGCAATCCATCGCAACATTGCCATGTCTCGTGTATTGCAGTTTGCTATCATACCTAGCAAAGATAAACAATCTGTTTCGAGCTCCAATCAAGAACTTTCGATCTACCTTCATAGCAGTAACTGCTCTTTACAACTCACGCTTCACTTGAGGATAGTTACGTTGTCTATCTATTAAGATTCGAGCTCCAAACCTAGAAACAAACCGTACACCATCTGCATCTTCCGTCCATCCGATCGTCTTTGGACTCGTGTCAACAATCAATATCATAGGTCTCCCGCTCTCGTAGTTAAGTCTCTTTAACACAGGTGGAGACTTCAAAATCTCTTTCAGTTGTTCCATCGTCTCGTGATGTTCTTGCCGCCAAGTAAACTTCTTTTCTTTTCTCAAAAGTGCATACAGAGGCTCGACAATGTGTGCATGATGAAGAATACTCACACGAAAGAACACACGAGCTCCTAAGAATCGTCGAACCTCAGTGATGTTGATACAATCTGCTATCCTTGCTATAGCATCTACCTTCTCTAGGTTTTGACGTCTTCTAAAAGTATCACACAAATGATCCACCAACACAATCTCTGACATTCCAAAATGAGATTTGGTACCTGACAGAGTGAGATGTATTTCTTTCAAACGCGACAGAATCTTTCTCACATCTCGAATGTGATCTGCAACGAACTTTCTGCAACCATCAGAAGTCACAACTTCGTCCTTGTCCACCACGGACAGCCTTTCATGAGAATATCATCCAGAAAGGAGATAGTGACCTCAAGAATAACTCTCGTAACACGTTATGCTCGCATTTTGCATATGGACTATTGAGTTTGTTGCACCTTGAGAAAGAGGACACATCCGCATCAACCCCAAGGTGTACGATGGTAGTCAAGTCTTTACTCTCCAAAGCAAACTGAAACTGATCATAACCTGAAAACATATCTCCAATAGAATAGATTGATCTTCCAGCAAACGCCTCAGCTACTTCATCAACCACAAGTCCTGTCCCGACGTTTCGAATCATGATGTTGTTGGCAGGCTGCAAGTCTTGGATGAAACGTAGAGCTCTCGTCTTCTTAGGTACTGTAAACCATCGACTAGAGTACAGAGCCATAGATGGTTCAAGAATACCCATTAGTATCCTCTCCTTCAACAACTCAATGACCTTCGGTAGTAAGACACGAGAGATTGAAATCTGCTTCAAGTCCCAAGGTATGTGAAGAACAATGAAGATAACAATCAGAGCTATCACACTAGGATCCACACAACCAATCTCCTCAGCTGAGAAAGAAAACGCCTTACCATGACTAACAATCATTTGCTCGAAAGCTCGTTTATCTACTTTTGTCAAGAAGCCACCCCTCCTATTTGGAGCTGCTCGAATGTCTCTTGAGTAAACTTATGTCCTATCTGTGTATGATCTCTAAGCACAGGCTCAGCAGCCGCTAACTCCATCTGTTGTCGCGAATCAAAAAGTAATTGGGTCGTTACTCGTTTCACCTTTTTCGCTACTATTTTATTTTTGTGTGCACCTCTGCTTCTTGATGAGAGCCACACCAGCAGATTGCATCCTTCCATCCACTCTCCAGCCTCGGATGAGGATAAGATTATAAGCATGAGACAACCTAGACTTTACGAGAGTGGACGGGAGATCACCACTCTTTCTTCCATCTGTTCTATCAACTTATCTACATCATCCAACCAACAGTGTCGGAGTGTGATGCGTCTACCTAAGAAAGCACTGGGCTTCTGGCTGTGTTGCTCAAGAGGTAAGCTTCAAGCTATAACGTGGCACTATAAACACTCACACAGGTTTGTTGGGTCCTCTAAAATGTTCAGAAAGCGAAATTCAGGTCTAACTAGTAGTAATAAGATCAGACCATGAACTTTAACACTCAAGGAGAGAAAACATGTGATGGTTTAGACTTCAAAACTTCTCATACATGTAAAAGAGACCTTACTGAACACACATATGAACTTTCAGCCAGAGATCAAATCTGAACATTGAGATATGGTAAAAAACGTTCTACTAACAAAATTGCTGTAATTTCAAGCACACATATGGTTATTTCGACCTAGAACAGAAAATTGGTTCGATAACTTTTGCTCATTCTTATAGGATTTGGAGTCTACAGCATGCTGAGTATCCTTGTGAAATTTGGCTTGGTGATTGTACACGGTTCTCCAGATCTCGAGCTCTGAACTTGCTACTCTAGATTGAAAGCTTTTCATACCCCCTATGCTTCAACGATCGTCCTGATTTAAACACTCACTCAAATGACATGAATCTTTTTGGACAGTCATAGCCCTGCTGACAATGAACGCAACCACGCAGATTTGAAGAGATTATCTCTTTTATGTTGGAATTGACATTCAAAAACTCCAAAATCAACAATTGTGATGCAGTTTCAACTCAATTCGAACTTCAATTTGGCATAACTCCTTCTTTATTGCTCCAAATCGATCAAAAATTTCACTGACGGTGACTGGCATGACGAGCTCTCTCTTCTTGTGTTTTCATATTTCTCAATGCCCTTACCAAAAGCTCAAACTCTCCTTAAGACCCCTGCTTCTAAGTTTAGAGTTTCACAAAAGACAAAAATAGACCAATGGGAGTTCATAGCTCCACTTCCCAGTCCTTTTGTGCCCCAATCCACGTGGTAGCTTAATTTCACACATAGGTTAACACTTCAAGTCTTTAAAGTGCCAATGTAAACCTTAAACTTCTTGCAAAGACATGTAAAATAATACATAACTCTGAAAGATAACTTAAACAAGCTAGAAAGCATGCATGGGCAACATGTAAGTACAACCCATGAGCTTAAACTCTATCCACAAGGTAGACTTAAAGTTATATACTTTGTAACATAGATAAATATGAATTCACTTGCACAAGCATACGAGTGCTTGAACAAGATAAATAACATACTATCAACCTACTAAGACTCAAAATATATAACATAATAGTGTTAACTCCATGCAGAGATGTCAAGCATATGCATAAAGGAATACAAATAATATTGAGCTAATTTCTAGATCTACTAAACTCAAGTGTCAGAGTAGAAGTGTAACATGTAGCCGCCAAGTAGCGAGACAAAAGACTGTACACCTACAAACTCTTCGTAAACATCAGAACTCCTCTACATCACAGATCTACTACATACTTCTCCATCTGTCTTCTTCTCTTCAATAGATCCTCTACTCGCGTGAACTTACTCCAATCGTCAGAACTGAAAATCATCAACCAGATTCCAACTATGTACAGCATGGCTACTCTCTTAATCTTGAGCAACCTCTTCATCAGCCTCTTGTGATCCCTCAAGCTGCTCAAGCAGGACCATAGTAGCAATAGTTCCATCACTCTTGCTATCCTGTCCTCAAAAGTGATTTTTGAAAACCCTTACCCTTACAAATAGGAGAATCTCTCAAAGTTTGTCGGTTTCGTTCGTGGTTCCTATGAACAGTAAAAAAACTGCACAGAACGTCTATCATCTGAACTACGGATCCTAGCATAATGAGATTTGTCATCCATCACCTTGGTCTCCATTCGAACTGCAGTGAAATAAGGCTGACCAAGAATCACAAGATATGAAGCAGAAGAATACAGGAAGAAGTACTGATCTACATCCACATCATCTATCTTCACTTTCACGTTAGGACAAGCGTGGTATAACTCACCCTTTTGGTTGTTTGCAGCACGTAACACCCAACCTTGGTTCAGTTTGATAGACCACTGACATCTCTCGTACATCTCTCGTGACATGATGTTGATCTCAAATCGGTGATCAACTAAAGCAGCAACAAGTTCAGGCAAATTTTCAAGATGAACTCGTGTAGCAATCGTAGCACGAGTCTGATGTCTTCTTATGAAGTCACTATCAGTAGCTGGACTCTCCTCACCTACTTCTTCATCGTCAGACTCAATGGTATTGATACCAGCAACTAATGCTTCTTGCTGGTACTCTTGGTCATCAATCTCCTGAAAATGCACCTTCCCGTATTCTGTATCATTCACAGAGGTTCCTACCACATCTATCATTTGACTTTCTACTTATTCGGACATCAATTATCTCTTTTATTTGATGATGTCGATGATCAATTCGTGAAACTTCCTCTTCGCAATATCAAAAACTTCTCGAACAGAAAACTCGATTCGCACATCCACTATTCTCTGCTCCAAGATGCTCTTGAGATCAATAGAAATTTCAATATCAACCGTCAATTTGTAGATCGGTTCTTTTCTTTTATCTTGGGTAGTAAACCTCCTTCCAGCAGCCGTTGGCTCTTGCTTAGACCTCTGCACGTCCTCCATTGGACCTGGTGCAAGTGGAGGAGCTTGAGAAATAGAGGACATGTCGTCTGGAGGAGCTGCTCACCTCTTTGTGACTCTCCGTCTATCCTCAGTCTCCTCAGGAACTCTCGTATCAAGTTCAGAAGCTTCTCGCCGTCTTTTTTTCTCCATAGAAGCATCCTACCAGTGAACGTATCTATCCACATCCAAGAATACTTTGATAAAAGTAGCATCCACAAGATCTCTCCACCCTATGACCTTACGAATAGACTCGGCTTTTTTCTTCAGTATCTCAAAAAGAACTTGAATAATATTCTTCTCAGCAGTCCTATTTAGCAACGTAGGACTAGAAGAGACTTTGATATGCTAAACATATACATCAAAATTTACCAACGGTGCTATCAACGCAGTTGCCGTTGCAGCTGCAGCAATCTGAGGTAGACTCTTCATGCCTCCTCGCCCAAACTACGTGTTCAACGGCTCTCTCGTAAAAAAGAGATGCAGTCTATGGTTCTGGTAGCGAACCACACCATCTCGCAAAGCAACCGTGAGTTCTTGACAGTCTCCTCGAAAATGATCAGGACTGTCGCATCATATACATCCACGAACAAGAGCACCTCCTAGACGTAGAGCACCAAGCGTCAGTGGCTACTCTCTCTGCAAGTCAACTACTTCCATCTTCAATTCACGCATCTGTCGGATAAAATCTTCGATCTGATTCAATTGACCATGGTTCTCCTCAAATCTTTGAATAAGTTCATTAATAGAACCATTGGGCCGTCGTCGAATGTACCCACTTCAAACTAGACATCCTCTACATTTTTAGAGTAAGAATCATATTAATGTCACACTAGTGTCTTTGTATTATGAAAGTGTTACGGTAATCTCCTCAGCCCGGATCCACGTTTTTGAGGTCTTAGTCAGTTTAATTATCACTGTGATAACTTCATAATGTGTATAGAGTATTCTACTCCAAGTATAGTACATGAGTAATTAGAATATACTCTAATTATATGTGATTATATTTGGAGAGAGTGATAAGTGAAAAGACTTCCTCTCTTCCTGAAGTCTAGACCACAGTTAGTCTACAGTAAGTACATTTAAAGGGGACAGTTTCAAATCTAAAATATTTTAAGCAACCCGGCCTGAAAAGATCAAGAATGTCGATTCCAAAAGTGAAACCAAAAGTGAGCAGTTGTGCATATTATAGAAATGAGGCCTGCAGCAAGGACTACGGAAGGAAGAGAAAAAAGATTTGTGATAGTGCCAGAGTCTTCTGCAGAATCAATCTTCTGAAAAAATCATGTGTTTCCAACCGTCCATTCAAAAATGAGAGATTTGCAGTACTTTTACTTTCCTCTCGCTATCGCTTTCTTGTAACCGGTGGGGATGCTTATTTACCGTATAGCAGATTTGCACTGAGCATAGATGTACTGTCATGCAGTCGACTGGAATGGACGAACTATGTGGAGCCTTCTCCGATCTTACTTCTATGGCCGTGACCTGTACATGCGACGTTGCTCTGCATACAGTTTACTTGCTGCCTCTTTCCTACTGAGCATGCTGCACTGGACACAGGGTTCTAGACATCGAACAAGAAAATTATTCGTAACATTGTTGACACATATCAACTGTCTCGAGAGCAACCATGTTGCGATGTTGTTCTTTTGCTTTGAATGCAGTTAGATTACAGCACTCCATACAAAGCTACTGCGGACAACCTCGATAAACTGCTCGAAAAACACGGTGAGACTTGTTACAGCACTTTTAGCCTAAACTATTCCGTAGTCACACTCTTTGATTGATCTTTGGATTCACTGCCCACGAAGGGACAGTGTAAATATACGGGATAAACATTTCTGTACTTATCAACATAGCAAGAAGTAAAACGAAAAAATATTTAATCTCTACTTGGATCCGTTTCTATGCATTGGAAATCGACGGTATGTTGTATAAATGCGTAAAAGAGGTTATGGAGCAACTTGAGTTCAGAGAGCAGATGTCTGCACATTTCTACCCAACTTAAGCTTCTATACGAGTGCTAAAACCCTTGTGGGTAGACGACTGCCACCGCTACCGGTAGGCACTAGGTAGTTCCGACACAGGAGAAGAAAAAGGATAAAACAACAATAAATGTCCGATTTATTAACTGCGTTGATGGTTTGCATTCGTCACCTGGTCAGTAGACTTCGGCCGCTGGGAATTAAGATCTCGAATGAGGTCGAATAGAGTCTCGTCCCTCAGATCTAGGCAAGACGTTTATGGCACTAGCCATCAAAGTCAAAATCCAAAGAGGCTGTAGTCTTGAATTATCAGCTCGTATTACAAAGCTGAACCCCAACCCATCCGGACAGCAAGTCTGCGATTTACTCTGCCTAGAAATCGGCCTAGAATCTTCTCGACTATCAAGAGTGCCCAAATGCCACAACTTTGTCTCGATTAGATCAGCGGCACAAAACTAGCTAGTTCCTCAGCTTGATGAACTTCTGCATGCTGCATCATTACTGGCGAAAACTGAACAGCTTCTGCAAGAAACATGTTAATGAATATTCAAGAGGTTCATTGAGCTATATATAAGACAGAGTTATCCGTTAATTATCGTGGACTAGCTGTTGCAATTGAATTCGGAAAACACTTTCAGCTCCTCTTCCTGATGATGAGAACGGTTTGATGAATTGTGCGGCGAACCGAACGAATTTTAGTATACTTCTGTCTCATGAAAATATTCTCCTTGGCCCCAAGAAACAGTATAAATTTCAGAGTCAAACATTTCTGTCATACTAAACAGTTCTTGTTTAGAAAGGAATTCAAAATTGAGAAGTTAAGTGGAGAGCTCGAGTACAGTATAGCTCCCTCCTTCAGAGATTCCATTCTCGAGTGAAGATTTTACGATCATTAGCATTTTTTGTTTAAACGGTTATATTTCTTGAAGTTAGTTCTCTGAGAACGGAACAGCAAAAAGAGGTACTCTGGGTTACTAGAGCACCTTCAGGCATACCGGGGATTTGAAGCTCCGAACACGTCGTATAAATTCAAACATACTAGCTGCTGAATGAGTACATCGTTAAGACTAAACTTGTACAGAGATTTGCCACTCAAGATTTGTTCGAAACTCAGGAGTTACTTAGATCTATGCCGGATTCCCGACTTACAGTATCGGTAGAGACGTAAACCAGCAGTCCCCCCATGCGCACATCAGCTACTACGTTGTCACAGTAATCACTTTCAAAGCAACTTCGTGGAGGTTTATCTCCTTTTGAAGCCCATCTCTCAGATTCTCCGCATGTTGCCTATCACGACGGGCGTCACCGCTAGGACTATACGAATCATACGAATCATACGCTGTTGAGTGGCGCAAACTAGAATATTTAGGACCCCTCACCCAACTTGAAGTCAGGAATATTGGAACGGTCCAGAAGTGCCTGAACATCTTCTCCGATGCAGTAGCGAACGCAGAGATAGCTTCGAGAATAGCAGTTGAAGTGCGTTTGATCGCCGTCAATTCACAAACGCCATTTTGCACATGACTCAAAGAGCTGTTGCAGCCTTCAGAAGAAATCCTAATTGCGTCCAGCTTCTCCACGACTTCCTTAAGCTGCTCCAGAATTTCTTCACCTATTCGCCCCTGTGCTGCAGCTGTTTCACAGCTGCATCCATGCGAGTGGCCATGACAGTGTGCTGGTGAGCGGAGGAGGCGAACAAGAGCAGATTCCACAGACTCCATGGTGCCGGCGATATCGATCACCAACAGCTGCGCGTGTTCTCCAGAATGGGTGTACACATGAGATTGACCGAATGCTCATGCCTAGCATCTCAGCACTCCATATATACTAGTACTCTTGACCGCCGTCGAAGGAACCACACAGGCGTGCTGGGATAGAGAAACGCATGGAACAGCTAGCCACGCGCGGTGAGTAAGCTGGGATCGACTTCCAACACCCCTGTGCTTCGAATTCGACGCCATCACGTACGGGAGTACGTCGAAATCCAAGCCTCCTTCCATAGAGAAACGCGTCAGCAAAGCAGTTATTTCCCGCCTCCCGTGAGCCATAATTCAGCCGAATACGGCCCTTATCATTAAAGGTAGGTGATCTATCTCGATTTCGAGAAGAATTCGTGGAAGTATGAATACATGGTACCATACGGACCCATTCAATCTGCCGCGTGGTGACATGTTTCGGTTCATAACTATCTTTTTCGCTCATCTCAAAATTAAGATATCGGTATGTTAGTTCATTTAAAAATCATGAAAAGAGAAATCTCACATAAGGAAATTATCTCATGTCAGTAAATTACTCTGTTAATCGTTCACACTTTATAATTGGTAAGAGTATACTGTAATCACACTTTATTACAAATACCAGTACAAATATATGTATAGTTTCCATTCGTGATAATCACCCATTGGACATATAATGGGATCGCAAAGCATAACATGGTCTGAGCCTGATCGAGGGGAGAGACTGAGAGACGAGAGGAGTTAGGAGAGCGGCTATGGAGGCGGGAACGGCGAGAGGGGGCTGATAAGTTGGGAGATTTCGGCTATGGCCGCTTAGGCGAGCCATAGAGAGAGAGACGAGAGGGAACCGAACAAGAAGCGGGTAGATTGAAATTGTAAGGAGCAAATTTCGAGAAAACACTGATGGAATGCAAAACGATAGACAGATAGTGAACAGTGAGAGTGAACGAGACCTGGTAGCGACAGAAACCGCCAGAGATCATGAGAATTTCGCCTTTACTGCAATAGAAGGTGAGAAGAGACCGAATGGGCCAAGCAGCAACAGTGACACAGTCAAGGAGCAAAAGCGACCAAGTAGATCAAGAAACGTATTAGGGGTAATCACAAATCAACTGGAGCGAGCCCAGGAGAGCAGGAGAACCTCTGACCCACCATCGCCACCGAGTAAGAAGATCAGAGAGGCTAATATGTCAGAACTAGAGATCCTAGGGAGCCAGATCGCGGACTGCCGAGCAGGGAACATGATGAAGTCAGGCACCACCAAAGGAGAAAGTACTGAGACAGCCACGGCCCAGGGCGAAGTAAGTGCTAATAACGAGACCAGAAGAGGCATGGCCAATAACCAAGGGATACGCCAAGGGCAGACGGGTACGATAATGCCTCCATTTATCTTCGCGAGCCAACCTGCCACAATAGGAACAAGAGAGGGAGTTAGAATGGACAGTGGGCACAACGGAGAAAAGGCGAGGCAAGGAGGAGACACGAGAAGCTCAATAGCAGGGCGAGAAGCAAGGAAGAGAGAGGAAGGGAAGACAGAAAGAGAGAAAAGAGAAGTGAAATGGGCTGAGATTGCGGGGTCACAGGAATCGATAAACAGAAATATGGCACGGTTCCGAAGAAATGGAGAGGCAAAAAAGAACACGTACCCAGAACTCTACGAGGATCAAGCGGTGTCGGAGGCAACGAGAGAGAACCTGAAAGCTGCACTCCGAGATCTGAAGGAGAAGGACCCACCAAGAGAAGGACAAAAAACGATCAGAATAACAACGACAAAAAGATTACTACTAAACAGAATGGCGATGTTAGAGAGGACAGTCTTTGTTCTATACACAGCGGATATTGCACCCTCTAGGGATATGATAAGAGAGTGGGCAGAGATAATACTTACACAGCAAATGGGAATTCTTGTGGAAAGACTACGGTTTCTGGGCCGAAATTGCTTTCTGATACAGGTCACAAAGAAGGAACAGAGGGATAGAATACTGGCGGTCTCCCCCTTGTTCATGGGCACAAGGATGGTATTCGCGTTCCCCTGGGAACCATCCTTCGACCCAGCAAATCTTCGCACAAGGAGAGCTCCAGTGTGGGTAGAGCTAACTAGCATAAACACAGGATACGAATATTTGGGGGAGGAGATGCTAGCGAGTCTAGGAGAGGTACTTTACATCACGAATGATTTAAAGGAGTGCCAGTTCAATTGCGTCAGAGGATGTGTGCTTCTTAACCTAGATAAAGACTTAACAGAGTACATCGAAGTCGAGGTGGAGGATGACGATGAGTTGGAGATATACAGGCAAAAAGTAGTCTACAAAAACTTACCGGATGCCTGTTTTCACTGCCATCAAAGAGGACATATTGTGAGGCACTGCCTGAACAAGAGAAATGCACAAGCCACAAGGAAACAAGGAGAAGTAGGAGAAGGAAGCCAAAAGGAGGGGGAAAAAATGAAAGGGAAGGTAGATGAAGATGGGTTTACCACAGTTGCAGGGAGAAGGCAAGAACCCAAGGCAATCAGCACGAACGGAGCGACACTCAAGAGCACACGAACAGAGAACCAGTTCACGGCCCTGGAACTGTTAGGAAGGGAAGAAGAGAAGGAAGGGATGCAGCCAGGAGGGAAAGCAAAGAGCACCAAAGGGGAGCATGAAGGGGGCGAAAGGGACACACAAGACAAGGAAGGGAACGGTAAAGAAGACACGAGAAAGAGAGACAGGGCCCAAGACAACAAGGCAGAAGGTGAGGAAGAAACAGAAACAGAGCAGGGAAGGCAGGGGACGACAGCCGGCAAAGGAAGAAGCGAACCAGGGCACCTGAATGGAGAAGACGAAATGGAAAATACTCTTTGCATCTCTCTTCATCACCTCGATAGGAACTTCAGCTGCTTGCTCAACTAAAGTTGGGTTAGAGCGTACTTCAATCCTTCCATTGTAGATATTTCCTGAGCTTGCTGCCGTTGCTGTAATGTTCACACCAATAGGTGCAGGAAGTAAACTCTTCATCCCTCTTCTAGTATGTGTATTCAAAGGTTCTCCAATAGCTGTCAGATGCAACTTGTTGTTTTGATAGTTGACTACACCTTCTCCCAAAGCAACGGCTAAATCTTGGCAAGATGATATGGATGATCACACCAGATACATCTTCTGGTAAAGGTTCCCATTACAAGTCGAGCACATGGCACTGCTAGTTGTTTTCAAATCTGCCATCTCAAATCTTAAATATCTCAATTGTTGAGTCAACTCTCGGATCAAGTTATGCTGATTTTGATTCTCAATAAGTCTTTGTCTAGGACCTCTTTGTGCTGGAATAAGTACAATAGATGCTTAAAGAATTACAATAGGTGCCTGAGGAATTATAACATGTACTTGAAGAACCACTGAGGAACTATTGAGACTTGAGGAACCATTCGCTGCTCTACCAAGGTCGTTGTATTTAACTATCCAACTATTGTCATCTTGTCACGATGTTGTCTTGCAAGATTGGATACGACTTCTTCTACTCTTCTTCAATCAGACGTAACTCCCCCCTCTACTCCATGTTCAACTAACATAAACAGAACATGTCTGCTGTAAGTTCATCCATAGTCTCTAAAAACAACTCTATCTTTCTAACGTCCAACGTCAACTTCTCTAGACCAGAAAGCTGTGAGTATCTCTTATCAAACTCACGGATAAGCTCATTCAGTCCCATGGAACGTCCAGGTTGATGCTTTACTCAATCAAGAAACGTCTTCCTTGTGACTCTATCAGAATCCTTTTCTAGAAATTCTTCGCTCAGTGCACGTTCAAAAAGAGTCCATCCTCCTATATATCTCCTCTGTATACTTCTTACTTTCTCTCGCAATTCAAAAACAACAGTCAATTCAAAACTCACGATTATCTCAACTTCAGGTGCCCTCACTAGTTCCATTCACTCATATCTCCGGATCACGTGACATTTTGACTTACTAAACATGCTGTTCCCAGTAAATAGATCCGAAGTAAATGGGTGCGATGAAGTAAATTTCATATGTATTGAAGTTTCTTTTCGGAGTAAGAAGCTCCCTCGACTGTGTACCTTTTTCCGCTATGGATTGGAGAGTCCAGGTGATATGCGAGTCGGCCCGTATGCGCGGGATCGATGCTCGTAATCTCCTAGGGCCGGGCAGTAGTGACACTTGACCCGAACTTGAGTTTCTCTAGATGAGAAATATAACCATTATTCAGTGCGCATGACAGCCGCTAATGTATCCACTTACTGCTCCAAGCGTAAATATAATTATTATTTGATAACGTACAGGTTACCGAATCCTTGTTCTTGGCAAGATAAAAGTTTCGCGGCAAAAATAACATATAAACAGATTCACAAGAAATAAAATTACCATAGTAACCGACCAGACAGTCGAATTAATATAGTTTCAAATTTTGCGCCAGAAGTCAATTTTGTGATTTTTACTTTCCTTAAGTTGTTAATATTTTCCCCAATTTTTCTAACGAATAAAGGGTGAAGACAATGTGTAATGCGTGATGACGTAAAACCATTCTGTGTTTTAGGAAATTCGCGCACGGTAGGTTTAAGTGTAGCACGCAGTTCTCACAATGAAACTGTCTCTCATGCGTAGTCTCTCTGTTTTCCGTGCTTACGACAGGTTTTGTACGACAAGTTTTGCACTTCCGAATATTGTTATGGTTCAGAAATATTTCGAGATACACGGTAGTCTATTTCATTTCTGATAGTGTAAAGCTTAGTAACATCCAGGCAATCAGTACGAGAAACTCAGATCCGGACGAAGATATACCCCAGTCTCCTCTGTTTTGTACTTCACTCGTTTCACTTCTACTTTTTCTGCGATAGTAGCAGTGCGCAAAATGCTACACAGGACGTAATCTTTTCGTGAACAATTTAAGCGACTAGCTATTGGGGAACTTCCAGTGGGCAAAATGGAACAAGTTCCCCAATAGCTAGTCGACTTGCTACTCTTCTGGTTTCAGTTTCTGTGTTCCAACTCCGTGGAGGTCATCGATCCACAGCCCAGAGTGCAAGAGTCCTTATTACCAGCATAGACAGAGTCCATATACATGCATTGACGCGTGCACAATGGCGTTTCAGAATCGATTCTGTTTGTGACAGGTTCAAATCACAGAGAGAGATGTTAGTAGTTATCAGACAAGGCAGGTGGTAGCTTCATGTCAGACTCTGCATAATACACGAGATAAGCTATTTTCAAAACTGAACTTCATTGTCATATATCGCAGATGGCTTGGAGTTGGAGTTCTGGGTAACTTTGCTTGTCGTCTGGAAACAACATGTGCTCTGTTTAAGGGAATTTTAAAGCTCGTTTCTTTTGTATTTTGGAACTGCACACGCGCCAGGTAACACTTCTTTAACGTTCACTACACTTGAACCTCCGCTTTCTCAGGAACGGAAGATATCATTCGGGAACACAACTCCATTTTGAAATTTCACTGTCGCTCTTTATGCAGCTTAACGTTCTGTACGCGATGGTTTCCATACTTTAAGGGTGTATCCGATCCCAGTTTCGACTCGGCTACACCTAAAACCGCGGAGACCCTGAGTCTCCATAACATTACCCTACACATAACACGAATTCAGTCACCCAGCAGCGCGCAACAGGGTGCGACTACTGTTCTTCCTAATTGGATCCCAAAGTCCTGATGGGATCAGTCCTCTCTACATCAGCTGTGTTCGCACGCAGAAATTGTACCTGACGTTCGGATCTGCTCAGTACTAGTTAACCAGAGCACCGAATAGGCCGTTTCTGAAAGTCTGGAGTTGTGACGGAGGTTGTCCTTGATCTGTCTTACGTACTTGCTAAGGTTGAATTTCTTACTTTCAGCGCGCGCAGACGAATTTCTCGAGTCCAAACGGCTGCATCACCAAACAATTGGTGATGCAGCCGTTTGGACTCGAGTTGTTCTGGACGAGAAAAGCTGGTCTCCAGCGCAAATTCCCGCTGGCTTTGCACGAGATTTTTGCCTAACCCGCTACTGGGGGAAGCGATTCAAATTGATGGAAGATGGATCAGTTAAAATGTGCTGCCTCGCCGATTCTCCCCTTATCGTAAGCACACCGTGTGACTTGAATGTGAATGTGTCTTACCTGTCATGCCCACTCAACGTGTACATTCTCACGCGACGCGACCTGCGCTGCTGAACTTCCCTGGTGCTGCAGAATCGAGATGCATATAAACCTGGACCATCTCAGTGAAAGGCATCTTCACTCGACTTGTAGGAGACTCCTTGATTCACAAACACCCTCGCTGTTCATTCGCTGTCAGATATCATCAGGACGAATGAAGAGTCGAGGCTCCTAGAGGCGACCCTGCACAACGAAGCCAGTTGGTTGCCCTTTGGAGAACCTGTGATCTACCGGAGGAATTCACAACGCAAGATGTTTGGAGTTCGAAGTATGTGGTGGTATATGGCAGTGCTAGCTGTGGCCACCGTTATCAGCGGGTCCGGGAAGTGTGCGCTTGCTTCGGATGCGTTTCAAACCCAGTTTTGTGGAACGCTCGTCCAGCCCTATGGGTACCTATGCGCTGAATACAGAGTGAGTACGTTAATAGCTAATTTTCATGTCAAGCACTTCCATTGTCCTCTTCTGTTTCAGCACCTGGATCTCCGTTATCTGACTTGGTCACTGATACGTTGTACATGTGAGTTACCAGACATACTCCGCAGATGGTTATGAGTTGTTGATGCACCGTGTAGGCAGCAGGCCGACTGAACGACTGGATGAGACTCTTGTGTCTCAGACGAGGGAAACGGATACGGCTTCACTGAACTGTGAAGACACGGAGCAGCTCTTCAGTTCGCAAAGATGTTTACAAGGGCAACCATCTTCCAGACGTAACATACCCGAGCCGAACAAATTATCAGTTCGAAGTGGACGTCAGGAATCTGCCCCAGGAGGAATATTCCGTAGTCCCCCTGCTGCAGCTAAATCTAAAACAGCCGACCGGCATGCATCGGTGCCTAGTCCTAGTCCGTCCGTTGATCTTTCTAAAGTGGAGGCCATCTCAGTTTCCAGTCCGTCTCCAACTCACGACCAGAAGCCCAACAAGTTCCTTACCGGAAGGGTTCCTGTGCTGGTTATGCACCAAGAGTTTTTGAACGGGGACAGTTGGTTCCAGTTGACAGATGCTGCCGACAGGTTGTTTCCTTTGTTACTCGTCGATGCAGGATTCGAAGTGTGGATTGGGCACGAGCGAGCAACATATTGGAGTCATGGTCATCTGCATCTCCAACAGGACGAGCAGGTAAATGCTACTGTGATCACTCGTGATCTTTCCCTTACCATGTTTTTCTATCTCGAGGCATGCTTCGAATTCTGAGCTCTAACTACCCTGATTTTCGGACACAGAAGTACTGGAACTGGACTTGGGATGAGCATGCCAAGTATGACGTCCCAGCTCTCTTGGAGCTTATCTACGATATTACGGGATCCGCAGCTCATTACGTTGGGATTTCTCAGGTAAATGAATCTTTAAGAATACTGTAATTGTGGTGGTGATACAATTTGAGTTTTTGCTGTTGCGTCTGGAAGGTCAGGCTTTTCTGTAAGCAACGTATATAAGTATTTCAACTTTGCATTTCTGACTATTCAAATTGGTTGTACTGTTGATTACTGCCTGTGAAGCATTCTGCGGAACATGAATGGCAGAGTTCAGTGAGAAAGATGTGTATCTTCTTGTAGTTTTATGTGAGGATATGGTCATAAATTTAGTCTTGGAGTTGTATCTGCACGCTTGTGCAGAGCGCCACCGTAGGAGCAGCAGCAGCAACGATGCCCGAAAGCTCTAGGTTCATGAGAAGCTTGACGCTGATAGGGCCGACTATCTACGTAGGATTTTCAAGCTCAGTTGTGCTGGATGAATGGGCTTTCATATATGGCAACAACATTGATCAGGTAATGAGCATCAACTCTACAAGTTATCAGCACTCCTGAATCTGAATTGCACTGGAGCATACCGAATTGGGGAAGAATCACAAGTGACAGTGAGTTGCGATCTTGCTTAATTACGTCATTGGCGAAGCTGAAAACCAATTTGATGCTGACTGCTGTTGCTTCAAAGCGAGATACAACATCTATGGTCCATTTGTACAAGCTACTGTTACTGAACCTTGGTCTTGCTCCAGAATTACTTGAATGAAGGGTTCCAACACGGAGCGTTCAATTTCAGTCGGTAAGGACTACAGAGAAGTAGAATTATCTGCTTCCTTATAAGTTATAACTTTGAACGGAGTACATTCTTCACTGTTGCTTACTGTGTAGTCTGATCATTCCTGTCTTGCACGCAGAGAATTTAATGTTACCTCCGTAGCCGGTCGGGGTCCTGCGGGTGCAGAACTGGGGGCAATTTCGGGTATAGTGAAACGAAGCGCCAGCTTTCAGACATTTCTCAGAAGTTGTGCTTCACTGAAGAAAGCCTGCAACCTACCAACTCTGTTCCCTAATACTTCTTTGGATGAACGAAGAAAATATCAAGACTGAGGCTCTTCTGATCTGATGACTTGCATTGTTCATCTCTGCAGGTCCCAACTGCTGCTTTGGTCCGACAGTCGTTTCGTTTACAAATGGCTGGGATGGTACTACATCCTACAAGAACCTGATACACTATCAACAAGGTAGCAAACAAGTACCTTGTAAACTCATGCATGCCGTGCTGAAATGTGATTCCCTGCTTCGGTTTACTCGGTACCTAAGCGCTGTGATGAATGTACAGGGGTGAGGACAAACTTCTGGCGCCATTTTGATTTTCAAGACCCGTACAGAAATGCTCAGGCTTACGGCAAGCCATATGCCCCGGACTACTTACCGGAGAATATCCCCTCGAACATTCCAGTTTCTGTGATCTACGGAGGACAGGACACTTACTCTTCGGTGGGTGGAATCATTTGTCTCTTGTCACGCCTCGGTACTCGTTCGGAGTCGGCTTTGGTGCCCGCTTACGCTCACTATGACCTCTTTTACAGCGTATATCGCTCTCGGGATGTCTTCACTCCAATCCTGCATTTCCTCGAGGAACACCGATGGAACTGACGGATAGTATTCGGGTTGTCACATACTCGACCAAATTCCGGCGTATACTGGGTTATACAATTGATTAGTGGGCGGCAGATACTCGTTTCCCTAGGGTTTTCATTACTGCGAACGCTCGTTTGGTCCCAATATCACATACCATGTAACCACATTCGTTTGTAAAGGAAGATTGCTCAAAGTTCTCTGTGTAACTTGTTCATGCAATGGTTGTTTGGGACAATGTGTACAGCTAGCATGCCGTTGTCGTTCAGAAGGCTAGATACTACCTCCTTATAGTCACGCACTGTGTGACCTTGTCTTTTGTGACTATAACGCTTTTTGATTGTAGATCTATAGTCATATTATTGAACAGAAAATGTACTAAAATGTGTTTATTATATTATCACTTCAATGAAAGAAAATTTGAAATCTGACTAGAAAAAAAGAGTTACGGTAAAAAATATGTAAAAGTATGTAAAACACATTCAACGAAATTATTTTGTTGTGAAACATTAAAAGTTATATTGTTATAATCACATGTCTTTGTAGTTTTCACTGTGAAAATGTGTTTATAATTGCGCGATAATGACTATAATGAGATAAATTTACAAAGGAAGGATTTATCCCCAAAAACAATTTGACTATAGTCGAGTATGACTATAACGAGGTTCTACTGTATATGGATCTCATCTATACAGGTTCCCTTTATTTGTGTTGTCTTCTCCTTGCTCTCTTACGTTAGAATGCTATCATTTCGAGGAAACACAGAGAGAAAATTATTTGTATCCATGAGTGCTTGGCGGAACCATTTCTTCATGCCTCGTAAGCAGACATTATTTTAACCAGAGGACTTCCACACCCTGAGATTACCCGGTTGTTACACACGGGTTGACACAGCAACCAAGAAAAACTAATTTCTCCTAACCTTTTGCACGACACTGAATAAGCATCCCCAACGTCCTTGTACAGTGAATTTCATTTTCTCTGATCAGAAAACGTGTAAGTGTTATAAAAATATAGTGTAATAAGTTATAATAAAAATCAAAATTATTTATTATGTTATATGTTAGCCTCTCCGGGAGTAACAAATTGACCCAGAAAGAACCAATAAGTGAAGAGCGGGCTGAGGCTTTCCTGGAAGTATAAGTCCGGGAGTGAAATTGTCATTACGCGTCATTTAATAGAGGCATTAATATATGTTTTTATATGTTAGAAACATATATTAAACACCCATGTACACTTGAATGTACATGGGTGAATAAGCAGCCTTGATTATGCGTGCAAGTCGTCGTTCCGACCGGGGAGCAGAAATGGACAAACTGAAAAAACAGAATTTAAATTCTCGTCGCCGGTAAGATGTCAGGACAGAAAATGCCAGCTGGCCGACACCTAGAAAAAAATCAATAAAAAAGATTCGTTCAGTTAGACATGTGTGGAGGTGTTGATTTTTATTAGAATATCAGATCCCGAATTCTGGCCTGGTTCTTTGGGAAAACAGTATGAGGTATTGACACACCGTAGATCTGTCTAATATAAACGATATATAGTAAAACTTTCAAGACCAAGTGAATAGCCCAGTACAAATGGACTGTGCCTAGGGACCTGGTAGCATCGGTTCGAATCTCCCTGCAGGAAAACTCATATATAGAGATTCGTCTCTTCAAAGTAGGTAAAGAGTAGATAAAGAGACGCTTAAACAGAAGAAATAATTTGATTTGATTCAAAATTTGATTAAACCAAAGTGTTTAAGGGGGTGTCCTTAAAAAGTCAGGCCTTACTAAACTTCCCTTGAGGTCTCGTGATTGGTTATGTCTGAAAATAATCTCAAGAAAAAAGATATACGTATCGAAATACATGGAAGTAACTCAGGCTGGGTCATAATGCAGACTACATGAGAATGGTTCAGAGAGGTTCAATGATTATGCGGGCAAAGTGCCGTTGGTGGGTATGCATGGTAGCCTAAGGAGAGTGAAGAAGAAGAGATGTTTGTGCGGATAATATATTTTACTTCTCTATCTCATGATAGTATATGTTTATATAACTTAAATTACGTAAACTGCTTCTTCCTCCGCTTCAACCTGTCCAGATTTGCGATTGGAGGAGTATAGATGCAGTCAAGAAATCACGTTTTCGCTGATTGGTTTCTAAGGTATTTGCTGTCCAATATATTACGGATATGCTAACTCCAACTCTTTATGGTTTATGGTTTACAGTAAGTAATGAAGGTGTCCTTGTTGAATGATGTTTGATATTAATTCACATTAATACCAAAGCTTATGAACTAAGTGATCGAGTGGTGATAGTTAAATCCACCCGTCACTATAGACTGCCATTTAAATACACCTGATTAAAGCTGCGGACAAAGGTTTTCGTTTTTGCGGCTTGGCTCCGTCTACGGCAGAGGCAGTCGCTGTTAGCTCTCAAAGTCGCCTTTGGTGAGCGCCCAAACGACTGAAAAGCCACACTATGCAAGTCATGAACAAGTCGCAAGTAATATGAAGGTCGCGCGACAATGATTTGGCATCTTTCTTTTATTTAGATTCTGTCAAACCACCGGTTGAAATGTCTAAAAGAAGATAAACGTAAAGTCTAAAAACCGAAGGAACCGCAGACGCGAAACTCACAATCTGAATGCAGCTTAAGGCTGCATCTTGGACGGAGCTGCCGCGACGTTCTGGCGAACTCAAACGGACCGCAGCCGCATATCCGTTGATAATTAAAGATTTGTCATTTAGCTTCAAATGACACGCACAAGGCCATTGGATTCTGAAGTACTATAAAACAAATTCGTGACGGAACAGAGAACCTGAACAAAAGTTGATGGGGCGAGGGAGGCTCGAACTCCCGACCTCCGGATTTCTCTATAGCTATGAGACCGACGCGCTAACCAACTGCGCCACCACCCCGCATGGAACAAACAGCACAAAACACATTTTTATCTGAATGTCTTAACGGGGTGGTCTGCTTTTTACCGTTCCACGCCACGCACCACTAATGACTGACGGATTTAGTCATGAATTTCCGAAGAAAGGAAGTCTGCACGCACTCTACGGCGGTAGAAATGAATAAGAGATGTGGATAAGGCACGGACGAGCAAATTACGAATATATTCCGGTTACCATCTTAACTAGTGGACTAATTCCAGCAATTGACTAAAGACACTGCTGCGTACAGTTTAATTGCAGCACGATGAGACTTAGACAAGCCCTAAGTCTCATCCCAGACGAAACAGGCGAAGGTGGTCTGAATAAGCATCCCCAACGGCCTTGTACAGTGAATTTCGTTTTCTCTTATCAGAAAATATCTAAGTGTTATAAAAATATATTTGAATAAGCTAACAAATCAAAATTATTTGTAAATGTTATATGTTAATCTCTCCGGGAGCAGCTAATTGATCCAGACAAAACCCATAAGTGAAGAGCGGGCTGAGACGTTCCTGGGGTATAAGTCCGGGCCAGGAATAGTCAATAGGCGTCAGTTAACAGAGGCATTTAATATATATCTTAACCCTTCCCGTCGGAAGGGTTAGGATATATATTAAATCCCATGTACACTCCGAAGTGTACATGGGTGAATAAGCAGCCTTCAGCCTGAATGCATATGCGATGGACGAAATCCGCTCAACTCGAGTTTGTAACAGACAAAAGGGAAAAGAATAATGAATGATTTTCCGCTCCATCAGCATGAACAAGAAGAAGTAAAAGAACTGCTTAAAGATGTTAAGGATAATGTCTAGGTTCATACTTCAGTTACTCTTAGTCCTACTAGGTTCAGTTACCTGTAGTATATTAACTTCAGTCACATCTCTCTATGACTGCTCAGTGATCTCTTACTGATCTTTTGTCTATAGGTTAGAGTATATAACAATCCCTCTTGAGAGATGATGAGTCGACTGATCTCTTTACTGATATCTCTTCTACAGGAAAGAGTATTCACTTCATTTAGTTCTCTAACATGGTATCAAAACTCAAGTTAGAGCATTAGCAAGGAGATTGAGGAACCAGAGAGTGAAAAAGCCATGCAGTGAGCACATCATCTTCAACAGAAAAAGAGCAAAATTTTCTGGTCAAACCACCTTTGACTGCAGTTTAGGAGATGAAGGAGATCAAATTTGGCACTTTTGATAGTTCTTTTGGACGGTAGAAACGCTCTGCCTATGTAAGGATTTCAGAAAGAGCTTTCCAACGGTTCAACTTTTGATCCTCGTATAAGAGAAGTTACACTTTGACGAAATCTTGATCATTTCAACTTTGACTGTGTTTTTGAAGGTCTTAACGATCAAATTTGACGTTCTTAAGACTTTTGCCATGTTTGATTGGATTGCAGGAGATAATCTTCTAAACACTACTTCTACCTCCACAACCACTTTGGGAAGTTTCAGATTTTTCTCTGCTACTTTATATTCTGTCGAAGGCTAAAGTTAGTGATAACTTGCTTCATCATCATCATAAGTTGGTTAGCACAAACTATCCAATATGGTGTTTCAAGATTCAGGCCATCTTCCAGAATTACGACTTGTGAGACATTGTGCTAGGTGATGAAAAGAGACCTTTTGGATCACTAGCATCTGTCAAATCTTGAAATAAACATGATCAACAAGAACTTGTCATCAACAAGATGACTATCAACGACTCTGAAGTCTTAAATATCTTGGAGGCTAAAACTTCAAAAGAGACTTGAGATACATTCATCAAAAAGCACGAAGGAGCAGCTCGTAGGAGGAAGATAATGCTTAGCCGAAAGTTGAATAATTTGCAAATGGCTGCAGGAATTTCACTCGAAGAGCATTTGAATACAGTGAAAGGTCTGATACAAACAACTGAAGAATCTAGGTGGGGCTATAGACGAGGAAGACTTGGTACTGATAGTGCTCCAGAGTTTATCAAAACCATATGAGCATTTTGTCAAAGCTGTGGATGTACATAAGGAGCCTGTCACATTCGAAGAACTGCAGACACTAGCTTTACAAGAAGTTATGAACATCGAGACCAAGTCCACTCAAGCAACTGCCACTGATGCTGTTTTTTTCTCCAAGAGGAGAGATAAAAAACGTGGTAGACCAAGAATAAGCGAGGAAGTTCTACACGAGACTCAGAGGGCAAGTTCAACAACTCCAACAAACAAAAACTAGGGAATTGCAGTTATTGTAAGAAACGTGGTCACTTTGCGTATTAGTGTCGGAAGAAAGCGTTTGGTCAACATTCAAGCACCAATAGAGGTAAATTCATACAGACATCCGATCATGACGAGAAGCTTTTTTTCACTGCCATGTATACAGATGTTCATGATCAACAATGATGGATTGACTTTGAGCGTCGAACCACATCATATCAAAGAAAGAGTGGTTCTAAGATTTTCATCCTCTGAATGGACCAGAGATATGACTACGTGATGGAAAAGGATATCAAGTCAAGGAGGAAGGGAACATCCGTATCAAGCTTCCTTCAGGTCAGATCAGAACCATTGGAGGTGTTTTGTTTGTACCTGGTGTGGTGTACAATCTGTTAAGTGTTATCTGCAAATGGATTTCAACTCTCGTTTGTTGCACAAGGATGTTCCATTCTCGATCAAGGATCTGTGGTAGCCATAGGACTGAAGGTTGACCACTTGTATGAATTACAGCCCTACCTTTGGTTGCTCTAGTTCTAGCTGCAGTAACATGTACGAGTCAATTATGGCATCTTCGACTTGGACACTTACATTATCAAAAAATGCGAAAGTTGTTCCACGAGGACTTGGCCCTTGGTATTTCCAAACTGTTCCATGTTAACACCCCGTGTGAAGTTTATCTCAAATCTAAGCAGACCCGAAGGAATTTCTTCAAATCTACTACAACGAGCAACAAAAATCCTTCAGCTGCTACATACAGATCTCTGTGGACATATTGATTCTATTTCGCTTGGAGGTTCTAAGTAGTTCATGATGGTTATTGATGATTTCTCGAGATATATTTGGATTTTCTTCTTGTTAAGAAAGTCTGAAGCACTCTCACATCTTCAACAGTTTGTTAACATGGTGGAACGACAAACTAGACAGCTAGTGAAAAGTCTGCGAAGTGATATAGGAGGAGAGTTCACTTTCAAGACTTCTGACAAATATTTTGCTGAGAAGGAGATACTGCATCAGTTGACTACGGTGTACACGTCTCAGCAAAATGGAGTGGTTGAACGGAGAATAGAAATGTTGTGGAGATGGCAAGAAGTCTTCTCACTGAGCAAGATCTTCCAAAAGATCTTTGGGCTGAAGCTGTGAATACTGCGGTTTATCTTCTGAACAGAATTCCAACAAATGCTGTTCATAACAAAACTCCATTCGAAGCTTTCATAGGGAAGAAACCAGACCTCTCTAACTTACGAATTTTTGGCTGTAAAGCATATGTTAGAACTCCTCAAAAATTGCTCCAAAAGTTTGATGATAGATCTCAGATCTTTACATTCATAAGATATCTAGCAAGAGAAAACGGATATAGACTCTTGAGTGCTGCAAGAAAGATCATTATCAGTTGAGATGTAGCATCTCGACTCTATCTTGAAATTCACAGCATCTTCTTTCTGATCTACCACCTCTCTCAGTCCAAACACCTACTTCGGAGAATCATGGAGAAGAAACTCATAAAGAACCACCACCTACACAAGTTGAAGTTATTTATTCAGGTCCAACTACAGCAAATTCGTCTCTGGTACACGACTACTTCAAATTCAAATTTTTCTGCTGTAGTGACGCAGGATTATTCCTTTTGTCCATTTAGTATACAAGATATCGTTCCCACAGAGGATTTACGTAAGTAATCGCTGCTCTAAGTTCTAGGATCTGTTCAAACACACAAACACACGGGTTTTGTCTAAAAATCCCGTCTTCTCACAAAACCACACAAAACCACACGTCTTCCAGACACGCCACATGGTGCTCTGGAACTAGACAAACAACTACCAACTACAATATCACACAACTACTCACAGAGAAGCTCAGGAAGACGATCTTCCTGCTTCCAGGTTGCTTCTTCCGGTCTTCTCGATACCGTCTTCCCGAAGCGATTCTCGTCTTCTGGAGGTTCAGCTCGTCTTCTCACACCCCCAGAAGGCTGTCCTGCTTCGCAGAAGTCGATCAGCAACAGTCGTTACACCTTATTTTCACACTCACATTCCAACGGGTTAGATTAATCACAGGGTGTATGCCCCCCTTAGCCTTTCCAGGCTTCTGTCTACGGAAATGGTCTTCCTGCAGCACTACAACGACATTCACCTTCACGGAAGCTCAATAGAAGTCTCGGAAGCTCACTAGAAGAAGGTAAGAAGATGGGGAAGATGGGAGAAGATGGGGAAGATAAGAAAACCCAAACGAGAGAAAACAAGATGAAAAGAGACAATTAAGATTCCGACAGACTTCTAGTCCGGATCCTGACTAACAAGCCATCCCTGCTTGTAATAGTTTGGGGAGGAAGACAACAAACATGAGTACTGTTGCACCGTCTTCTACTCGAGGATGTCGTCTTCTGCTGTGGGAAGAAGACTTCTTTCTTCTTCACTTCGCTGCTCTGACTGCTCTGTCTTCTGGGATCCCTTACCCAAGAGACCGTTTGTACGTAGATCCCAAGTGCTCTACTGAACGAGTCAAGCTACACTTCCACAACTGCTGACAGTCACCGCCACTCAAGAAGAACACTTCCCATGCACAATTGGGAGCGAATTCAAGGAACCCATCATCCAGAAGACATGAACAAAGCTTCTGCACTCAAATCCACAATCTATTCCTCGAGAAGAAGTCACAATGGCATTGGGAAGCTCACTCCCTCTACTTCCTGCGTCTACTTCTCAACACACCAGTCTAGCTAACAGGACTGCACGAGGATGCCGTTCTCTGTTCCTAGACTGTCCACTACTTCTATCTACATCTTCGAACCACTGCTGGTACGAGTATGCAGACCCCTCATGTGTATTCCAAAACTATTCGTATGTTTCCAACAACGGGTGTAGTGTGCTAAGACTGTCTATCCTGTGTCTCTGCTCTCATGTGTCTCGTCCGCCTGCACCATAATGTGCAGTCGCTACAGAATTCTTACAGAACTGGTAGCACAGGCAGAACTCTATCTCCTACTCTGCGATCCTACTTATCTCGCTGTCATGAGAACCAGGGGAGACGACCATCAAGGAGAGAGAGGCGCTGACAGGAGGTTGCTACCTCACATGCAAGCAGTTCCCCTGCCCGAATTGGCCATCCACCTTGTCCTTCCTACGCTACCTATGCTGCCACATGGTGTCCTAACTAATTTTACATGGAAAAACTGCCACCCTTAAGATAGCATGTTCGATTCTACTATATTTGGAATTGTCAATGGAGTTACTAACTACTCAGATTGCACGGAGGCAATCTCTACCTGATCTGCTCCTATCGGAGCTCCTAACGCGGCTTCTGATAAGCTAGAAAGCCCTGCAGTTACCTTGGGTGTCACTGAGGTGGCTTCCTCCTCATCGTCTCTTGCTGGCTCTGCTGTCGCTGCTGCTGCGTCTTCCTCGGCTTCGGCTTCTGCTTCGGAAGACAGAAGCGTCTTCTAGGAAACGAAATCGACCGGTGCTTCTTCCGTCTTCTGAGGCACGGGTGCGGTACTAGGGACCATGGGGATCTCATAGGGATCCGAGGAAGTCGCTTCCTCCACGCAGAATACCTAGGAAGACGGCTCGTCTTCTTGTCTTCCAGAAGACATCTTGTCTTCCGGGGCATCTTCTGGAGTCTTCTCGGCTTCCAACGCTGTCACCACCAAGTGCACAGCGAGGTCGAACTCCTCCTTCTCCATTCCGGATCCAGTCGAGGGTGCTGGAGCTTGGGAAGATGCGGTTGCAGGTGCCGGAAGCGAAGGAAGACCATAAAGTGTCTTCACTCCCTCTATCTGCCGATCTAAGTACCTGAACATGCTCTCTCGGCATTCCACCAACATCGCTTTGGACTCGCTGTCCCATCCTCTGGCTAAGGTAAGTAACTTCCTACCCGCGGTGTAGTTGAACTTCTTCCGAAGCGCTTCCACCGACTGTGCCAACATCTTCTGTGCACGGGCCTCTGCTGCTTCCTTCTGCGTCTTCTCAACTGCAGCTCGTGCTTCTGCGGCTTCTCGCTGCGTCTTCCAGGTGGTCTGCTCTTCTGCGAGGGTGGTGATCTTCTCTCGCACTCGGAGGACTTCCTGATCACGCTGTTGTACCCGCGCTTGCAACTCCTGGTTGCTCTTCCGAAGCTGCACCAGCTCCTTGGCAGAAGCGGCTGCTTCCGCCTTGTACCCGGTTGCAAGCTTCTCCGTGGTGCGGAGGCTAGCTTCCAACGACTCCGTCTTCTTCTGATCTTCTCCCTGTCGTAGCAAGGTGCGCAGGCCGAATCCTGGTTGTAAGGGCCTCTCCTGTGCCTTCGCCCTCTTCTCCAGCAACTCCATAGCTGGCTGGATCTCCTTCTGGAAGTAGGCACTGAACTCCTCTAGTCGTCTTCCTGCGGAAGACAAGTTCATCTCCACCACTCGCTCCGCAGTGTCGACTTCGTCTTCCAGAGGCAAGGAAGCCTCTTCCACCGCAATAGCCTTCATCTTCTGCGCACGAGAAGAAGCTACTCTTCTCATCTTCCGGGATGGAAGACTCCTCATGGCAAGAGCGGCTCTCTTCTTTGCGCTTCCTCGCATCGCAGCAAGAGCGCCCATCCATCCTTCGTCTTCTGGAGTCTTCGGAAGACTCCCAGGCGTTGCAGAAGCGGTCTTCTGCTCTGATCGGGCACTCAGCAGGTCTTCTTCCGAGTCGGACTCCGATCCTGAATGAATGAGGGAGACGGGTGTCCTCGGTATACTTCTGGGACCCATCTTCCTCAGTGGCGTGGCGTCTTCCGACCCACTAGACTCATCTTCTCTCACCAGAAGCGTCTTCTAGTGAGAGCTGGGCCTCAGCTGTGGCATCAGAGTGGGAGGGGGCGTTGCTGCTGCCTCTCGGTCATCGTCTTCCGAGGCCTCCTCCTTCACCTCCTGTCGCTCCGTTGACCCATACACTGCTAGCTGATCTTCCCTAAGATCCCCCTTGGCTACATACGAGTAGCAGAGGAAGGGCGTCAGCTGTCCTCCCGCCGGGGTACCCAAGTATTCTAGCTCCGTCTGTACGTAGTTGTGGATGTACGCGCCCCAGTAGATGGGCACTCTGTCATCCCACAATGATTCCAAGAACTCCACGTCCTGATCTCCTAAGTACATGGTCTTCTGCGCTTCTCCCTTGGGGAAAAGATGCAGAAACAACTTCGTCAGAAGTCGCTTCTTCGGCTCTCGATAAGATTCTATCTTCCAACCGTTCCTCCCCTGCCTGTCTTCCACGAAAAGGCAGGTGGTGCTCCCAGGCACATGCCACGAACTCACGATCCTAGGCAAGATCTTCTTCTCGTACCAATATCCTCGGTTCTCGGATTCAGGCATGTGAAAAGCCTTGCGCCATCAGTCTTTAGTCCAGGAAGATGGTCTTCCTCGAGCTACTCCTGCCTTCGCAGGTACACGGTTACGAGGTGACAACGCTGCCCACACTTCCTCCAGAAGTCCTTGATCTGCGAGGTTCCAATCCCACAGGAAGAAGTCGAGACCCAACTCCTTGAGGAAAGGAGTGGCCTCGGCCAATTCTGCCGCTGGTAACACCAAGCCTCGCGGATGCATCGTCATGCTGGAAGATCTGTTGCACTAAGCCACAAACACTTACTATGAGCAGAAGGCTCAGTCCTTCCCAAGTGCCCACAGTCTAGCTTCTACTTCTCAGAAGACGAAACTAGTCTTCCAGAAGACAACTACTCCGTCTTCCGAGATTCTAACAGTACTTCCTAGATAGCTCTCGTCTTCCGAGCTATATCTAACCAATCCTATCTAAGCAAGGCCTCGCATGGATTACCAAGAAGACAACCCACCTTGCATTACATCCTACTTCGTATCAGAAGATACAAGATTCGCGAAACATAAAGTGCATGACAAGTTCAGAAGTTGGTTGCGGGCTCCTGCGGTGACAGTGGTCTCTGGGAAGACACTCGGGACAGTTTTCGATTCAATGTCTTTCTCGGAAGACTTCCCGAAGTCAGACTTCCCTTCACTGGTCTCACCTGTCTTCGTCTTCCTACGCGCAATCGATCTTCACAACAGACTCAAGACATTTGCACTCTGTTCTTCTGACTTCTCACCTCTCAAACGCACTCAGAAGAACCTTGCTGCTCGGTGGGAAGACATGACCCTCGATCATTCTCTCCAGATTCTGCCAGCAAGTATTCTCACGACTCTCTTCTAAGTTTGGGAAGAAGAAGGAATGGCTGCTATGGGTCAGACAGAAGAGACCCGAATGGACCCTCACGTCTTCTCGCTCATTTTGCCAGCCTTTCAGTCTTCTAGTCTCTCTAGGAAGATGTGGAGTTGAGAAGCTTGGAAGACCGAGAGGCACAGGCCTAGTTCTCGACTTCCAACTTCTCGAAATAACAAAACAACTCACTACACCACTCAGAATTCGTACCAAGCCTCTCTTAACACAAAGCAACACAAATCCACTCTTGATACGAATTGTGTTCAGTCGACTTCCGAAGACAGTCTTCCGAAGACAGTCAAGCTTAAGAAGCGTCTTCCGAAGATGTTCCCATCTTCCGAATCGTCTTCTATTCCAGGTTTCGGGGGTAGAGAGGTAGTAGGGTAGGGAAATTGATAGCTGGGATCTCCAATTTGAAGACGAGGTGTAGGGAAGCTCGAATTAAGCTCGGGAAGAAGCAAGGAGATGTCTGACAGAAATTGGGCAGCGCTTCCGCGCCCAATGTCTCAATAGGAAAGATGGGGGATGGGGGTAATCGATCAGGCTGCCTGCACACAACCAAGGAAGCGCGGGAAATACCAGAAAAAGGCGAGAAGAAGTGGGAAGGGGAAAGAACAGGGGGAAGAACCTCTACAGTATTCTTCGGCTCCCCGAGTTGCCTTCGACTTCCGCGCGCTTCTTGGCTCTGGTCCTAGCTCCAATGCGACTCCTCACGACTGCGCCTGCTGTCAATGTCTGGCCACGCCTCGATTCCACCTTCGATTCTACTCGCTGCTCTCCAATGTCAGCTTCTCGGGAGCTCACAGAAAACGATGTCGTGATGTGAATTATTCCACATAGTGAATAATTCACCTCTTAGTTAGAAGTTAGTCGCTCTGAGTGAAGCTAAGACCTCAGAGAAGTCGATTCTGGAGGAAGTGAGCATTCGAAAATCTGAAAACACCACGGCGTAGGTCTCGTCGCGCTGATCACCGTGGTATGTTCAAAAGTTGCAAACGGAGTTGCAGGCGAAAAGTTACTTGGGGTTCTTCTACAAGATTTCTGATACCGGGAAATTTACCATAAATCAGTGTGAGTTCGAAAAATCCTTTTTAGATTTTTTTAATGTAGATTGTAGTATGTAGTATTTGTTTAAAATTCAAAATGTACAAAAAGAGCATGTCTAGAGAAAGTTATGGCACTTCGTGTTAGGAAAGGAAAGACGAAATACCGCAGCTTTCTAGCATATTAGCTTAGAAACTGGTCTTCAAAACCAGTTGTGAGATCAGCTTCCGTGGTGTAGCTGAGAAACTTGTAGGGAGGAGGTCTCCGGATCAAATCCTTTCAGACTCACAACCGGCTTGGAGTAGGCTGGCCCCTTCGGGAGAATATGAGGGGCACCAAGTTGCCTAGGGGCGGGACACTAGATGTCCCTTAAACGTACCGTGAATGCGGGACGCCTCCGTCTACCCCTGCACTAGTGCAGTCACCTAGTGTGGATGCTAGAGGGAGATTACCTACGGGTTTCGAAATGGACTTCACACCTTCGGGTTGTCGGGATAATTAGTACGAATTCGGTTGCGGCCCTCTAAGTCTTGGGGTAGCGAGATGGCATCAAAGATACTCCAAGTCGGTATCAATTCTTTTGTAGAAAAATGTAGAGCTCGACATACTATTCACTTGGGTCGAAAAATCAAGTGAAACTGATACCTGAGGCCATACTTACGACACTTCAAAGTTTAAGGGGGCCGGAAAACGACAATGGTGATAACTCGGGCTCCACGTGTCAAAACGAGGTGATTCCAGTGGCCAGAGGTAGCCGTGGTGGAGTTACTTCGGATGGACGTGGTAGATGCTGACTGTACGGCCGAAACGGTGGCCGTCCGTACAGATGAACCTGCGTAGCTTAGTGAAATAGTCTTCTTACGTGTAGATGTATTATCAGTGATTTATTTTTCTGCTGCCATCTGTTTAGGGTATCTTTTACCTCTGCCAGGTGACAGTGAAGGATGCGTAGGATGGAGGAAAACCCAGAGGGGTGTACTCCGGAGAGAGAGAATTCTCAGTCCATTATCGCATTATCGCAGTTTGTCGATCATCGAGGAGTGTAGAGTTTACCGTGCGGAAGCTATCGAGTAGAGAAACAATAGAGCTGAAGAGAAGATTTACACAGAGGTTACGTCCGAAGAGAACTTCTGTCTGATCAGAGTTTTGATATCGAGGATTGAGAGTAGAGAGGAGAATCGAGTAGAGAGGAGACCAAGAACTTGTACGCATACTTTTCTGAAAAGAAAACGGGAAGCTTCTAGGTGAACGCGCTGGTGCTTCACAGGAGCAGTTTTCTGATATTCTGAGTTACTGAACGTGAGCTTTGCAATCTGAATGACCTGGAGTTGAAGATCTACTTGCACGCCGTGTGTTTTATCTTGGCCAGATCGAGAACGTGGTGGTGTGATTTCTTGCGGTCCGTATTTCGTGTGTGATTTTCGTCCTCCTCTTCACGATCGTATCACAGCTAGAAGGTTCGCCCTTCCCAGGAAACTCTCGCCTCGACATACAATCTGGTGCTTCCATTGAGAGGCTTCTTGGGATGATTGATCGTGGAGTTGAGTTATAAGACGAAGAAGAAGATGGATCGGAAGAGCGGAAGCGCTACTGGTGCTACCTCTACGGCTGCTGCATCTACGTCTGTTGCAGCACCTACTGTAGCTCCTGCGACTGCAGCGACATCTGCATCTGGCCTCGACACAACTGAGATTCTGAAGACGCTTCCGGCCCTGGTCCAAGAGCATCCGATTGTTGGAGGGGGTGAGTTGAAATCTACCAAAGCTTTGCAAGCGATAGTTAATAGATGTGGAAGGTTTGAAGGTAGAGACATTTCTAGGTATCTGCGTGAGTACCGAGGAGAGATGGAACTAGTTAGAGTTACTGATGCTGAAATGATAGGTAGTTTTGAGTTAGCTGTCATTCCTGAGTTGCGGGACCAAGTTAGGGATGTATAGAGAAGAAATCTAGGTGTGTGGATGAGTTTTGAGCGATCTCTTCGAGAGGAGTTTCTCGAAGAAGATTCGGAGAGAGTCACTAGAAGAACGTTTCTAGACTGGGTTGAGCAGCAACCTGGTCGTATGATGAGTCTGAATGAGATGTTGAGAGAGTTTGATCGGAGATACCGACAACTCTCAACTCTAGAGCGCATAACTCTAGATGCTAGGAGAACTGAACTTTTTCTGCAAGGTACCGATGATGCTATGACAGATCGGTTATGCTTTATGTTGGCTGACCGATCGGCTGAAGGAGGAGTTACTACTGATTGGGGGAGAGTTGAGGATGCTGTGGCTGTACTAACGAGACAGAGAAGGGGAAGAGTGGCTGTGGGAGGACGTCCGCTTGCAGAAGTGACCACTCAACCTCGCACTGCTCCTCAAGTACAGCAACCTCCGGCTCCTGCTCCCAGACTTGCTGTCCCGGCTGCAGTACCTTTGATGCCAGTTGTGTCAGTTCCTGCACAAAGGGCACCGGTTCAGAGACCTGCAGAGAACCATGGACAGCAGAACCAGATCGAAGACTTGATTCGGCAGATGAGAGAACTGAAGGTGGAGTTAGCTGGCCTACAGAGAGAGCAGCCACCGGCACCTGCTGCTTCACGTCCAGGAGGTGCTCCTGTTCGTAGATGTATCTGGTGTGACAGTCTTGATCATTTTCGTGGAGACTGTCAAGAGCTTACGGCTGCCCTGCGCGATGGTGTGGTTCGCTACCAGAACGGTAGGCTGCACCTTTCTTCTACTGGAGAGCCGCTAAGCACGCAGTTTGGACGAGGAGGCATGAGGAGTCTACCTCAGATTACAGCTGCTGCAACTGTACATGCATTGATAGCACCACCGGTAAATCGTGATGTATATGCCGGTCACATTGAAGTTTCTTCTAGTCCTACATTGCTAGATAGGACTACTGAGAAGAAACCTGTTCAAGTTCCTTCGGAAACACTGAAGAGAGGAGCATAAACTATCCGTAGGGTCATAGGGTGGGGAGATCCTGTTGATGCTGCGTCTATCAAAGCATTCTTGGACGTGGATAGACACGTTCACTGGCAGGATGCTTCTGTGGAGGAAAAGAGGCGGCGAGAAGCCTCTGAACTTGATACTGGAGTTCCAGAGGAGACTGGAGATAGACGGAGGGTCACAAGGAGGCGAGCAGCCCCTCCAGAAGACGTCCCATCTACTTCTGCAGCTCCTCCACCTGCACCGGGTCCGATGGAGGACGTGCAAAGATCCCAACAGGAGCCAACGACTGCTGGTAGACGGTTTACTGCCCAAGAGAAGGGGAAGGGACCGGCTTACAAGTTGGAAGCTGATATTGAGACTTCAACTGATCTCAAGAGCATCCTGAAGCAGAGAATACTTGACGCACGAATCGAGTTTTCTCTTCGGGAGGTTCTTGGTATTGCGAAGAGGGAGTTTCACGAGCTGATCATCGACATCATCAAGCGGAAGAGACAGGTGATGTCCGAGCAAGTAGAAAGTCAGATGATTGATGTGGTACGAGCTTCTATGAATGATGCAGAGTTCGGGAAGGTGCAATTTTAGGAGGTTGATGATACAAAGTACCAGCAAGAAGCGTTAGTTGCTGGTACCAATACTGCTGAATTCGATGATGATGAAGCTGGCGATGAGAGTCCAGCTACTGATAGTGACTTCAGGAAGAGACATTGGGCTCGTGCTACGACGGCTAAACGAGTTCGTCTCGGAAGTCTTGAACCTGTTGCTGCATTAGTTGATCACGGTTCAGAGATCAACATCATGTCACGGGAGGTGTACGAGAGAGGTCAGTGGCCTATCGAGCTGAACCATGGTTGGGTGCTACGTGCTGCAAACAACCAGAAGGGTGAGTTATACGGCGCTTGTCCTAACGTGAGGGTGAAGTTAGGTGATGTGGAGGTAGATCAGCACTTCTTCGTGCAGTCTTCAGCTTCATATCCTGTGATTCTTGGTCAACCTTATATCACGGCAGTTAGAATGGAGACGAAGGTGATGGACGATGGATCTCACTATGCTAGGATCCGTAGTCCAGATGATAGACGTTCTGTGCAGTTTCTGACCGTTCGTTCGAACCAGGAACGAAACAGACAGACTCTAAGAGATTCTCCTATCTGTAGGAGCAAGGGTTTTCTGAAACCACTCTTGTAGTACGGGATACCAAGAGTGACGGATCTGCTACTACTATGATCCCGCTTGAGCAGCCTGTGGGATCACAGGAGACTGACGAAGAGGTTGCTCAAGATTTTGGAAACGACTACACTGTACATAGTTGGAAATCTGATTTGATGGCTTTCAATTCTGATGATTGGAGTGAGTTCACGCAAGTAGAGGATCTGACTGAGAAGAATAGAAAGCTGATGGAGAAGTATACAGCAGATCTGCGCTGTACAGGAGTTCTGGGTGAAGATGAGATGATTTCCGGTGTTTACGAGGAGTTTGTAGGTGTACAGTCTTTTGTTCGTTGGCTGGATGATGTAGATAGGTTGATGGAAGAAATGGGAGGAAGGGTGGTGATCCCTATCCACTCTCGTAAAGTCTATGAGGAGGTTGTCTTGTGCTTACAATCTCGTCCTCATCCGTGACTGGAGAGTGGATGGAAGGATGCAATCTGCTGGTGTGGCTCTCGTGAAGAAGCAGAGGTTCACACCAAATACAAAACTGTAGCGAAGAAGGTAAAACCAGTGGCGACCCAGTTACCTGTTGATTCACAGCAGCAGATGGAGTTAGCGGCCACTGAGCCTGTACTGAGAGATCTTAAACAGATAGGACACGAGTTTACTCAAGAGACACTCGAGTAGCTCCAGATAGGAGGGGGTGGCTTCTTGACTGAAGTGGAGAAACAAGCTTTTGAGCAGATGATAGTTAGCCATGGTAAGCCATTTTCTTTCTCAGCTAGAGAGATTGGTTGTGTGGATCCTAGTGTGATAGCTCCGATGGTTATCTTCACTGTTCCTCACGTACCTTGGGACTTGAAGCCGATTCCAGTCCCTCGTGCTTTACTACCGAAGGTGATTGAGTTACTAAAGGAGAGGATGCGGATGAGTATTCTTGAACCATCTATGGCTCCGTACTCTAGCCGATGGTTCACAGTACCTAAGAAGACGGGAGCCTTACGCTTCATCCAAGACTTGCAGCCTGCCAACAACATCACGATTCGAAACGTGGGGACAGGACCTGTGGTTGATGAAGTAGCCGAGACATTTGCTGGAAGATCTATCTATTCTATTGGAGATCTATTTTCAGGTTATGATCAGTTTCAGCTTGCTTTGGAGAGTAGAGACTTGACTATCATGCGTACACCTTTGGGGTTGATGCGGATGTGTACTCTTTCTCAGGGCGCAACAAACTCAGTAGCCCATGTGCAAAACGCGATGCATAAGGTGTTACGAGAGTTTGTACCTGAGGTTACCATCCCATTTCTTGATGATATACCCATGAAAGGCTGGCCGATGGAGGACAAGGACGAAACTATGACTGCTGATGGTTGCAGAAGGTTCGTTGCAGACCACATCCGAGATGTGGAGAAGATTCTGATGCGCTTGGAAGAGGTACACCTCACTCTGTCAGGTACCAAATCTCGTTTTGGAATGTCAGAGATTGTGGTGGTTGGTCACTTATGCGGTACTTTTGGAAGACGGCCGAACCCAGAGAAGGTAGATGCTATAGCAAGGATAGCAGACTGTACCAATATCACTGAGGTTCGACGATTCTTAGGAGCTTGTGTGTTCTTTCGTGTGAGTATTTCTCATTATGCACACATTGCCGAGTCTCTGTATGCACTTCTGAGAAAGGGGAAGAGGTTTACTTGGCGGCAAGAACATCACGAGACGATGGAGCAGCTGAAAGAGATTCTGAAGTCTCCACCTGTACTAAGGAGACTTAGCTACAAGAGCGGAAGACCTATCATACTGACTGTTGACACGAGTCCAAAGGCGATTGGATGGGCAGTCGGTCAAGAAGATGCAGAAGGCGTGCGGTTTGTTTCAAGGTTTGGGGCTCGGATCTTAACAGATAGACAACGTAACTATCCTCAAGTGAAGCGTGAGTTGTGAGGAGCTGTTACTGCTATGAAGGTAGATCGAGAGTTCTTGATAGGTGCCCGTGTGATAGTAGAAACAGATTGTTTCCCTTTGCTAGGTATGATAGCAAACTGTAATACTCCAGATATAGCAATGCTACGATGGATTGCTTATATCCGGAGTATGAACCCTGAGCTGAAACACATAGCAGGAAAGGATAATCCTGTTGCAGACATGTTATCTAGGGCTTGTTATACAGATGAAGAAGAGATGTTTACAGAAGTCGAAGATGAAGAGAAGAGAGATGTTTGGTGCCAAGTTGGTCAGCAGACTTCAGACTTGGAACCACTGCCGTTCTACGAGGAGTTCTACACGGAAAAGTTCCGCGATATCGGCTATTATCTGAGTTTATTATGCAGAAGAGAAAGATGGAGTGATGCAAAGTTTAAGGAGATCAGACGAAAGGCGTACGGTTACCTTCTACGTGAAGGTTATCTGTGGAAACGTCCGAAGAGAAGAGATGGGATGCTGGCTAGAGTGGTGGATGATCAACCGACGAAGCTGAATCTGCTGAAGGAGTTTCATGACACCTTGTGGGCTGGACACCGTGGAGTTTGGGCTACATACACGAAGATGAAGGAGCGATACTGGTGGAAGGGTTTGTATCAAGACGTGGTGAATTTTGTTGGGTCGTGTCTGCACTGTCAGTTCTACTCCAAGGTCCGTTACAGAGATGGACTTGTACCTACCTACCCACCTAGTATTCATTTTTCGTGGATCCTTGATCTTGTGATGATGCCGCCGGGACTGTGGGGGATGCCCTACTTGGTGTTAGCTCGGGAAGATCTCTCCAACTACGTGGAGGGACGAGCACTGCGAACAAAGACTACAGAGAACATATGTAGATTCGTGCTGGAAAATATTATCTGTCGTTATGGATCTGTTGGAAGGTTACGAGCAGATAGGGGCGAGCTGAGAGGTGCAGAAGCGAAGGAGTTCTTTGCTCGTTATGGAGTAAAGCTTCGGCTTACTACTGCCATGAATCTAGAGGGCATTGGTAAGAGTGAACGAGGACACCCTTCTATTGTTCACGCTTTAGTAAAAGCATGTGATGGTAGACCTAGAGAATGGCCGAGACTACTTCCATTTTCTTTATGGGCCGATAGAACTACACACTGTACCACGACTGGTTATATGCCGGTTGAGCTTATGTTGGGGCAGAAACCGATCATGCCTGCTGAGGAGGACTTCCCTACGTGGGCTACGCTACCGTGGGAAGATGATATAGATCATACTTCACTCCTTGCTTTACGAACTAGGCAGTTGGAGCGAAGGGAGGAGGATCTTGCTGAGGCGCAAGAGAAGCTGAAGGTGGCTCGAGTTAGAAACAAGGAGCGTTTCGACAAGACTCACCGACTACGATCAAAGCCAATATGTGTTGGTGATTGGGTTCTGGTGTATGATAGCACGCTAGAGAACCAGCATTCTACACTTCGTAAGTTCTCGCGAAGATGGTTTGAGCCTTATGTTGTGTTAGATGTTTATGAGAATGCCACTTATAGTTTACGTGGATGGTACTCCTTTGAAACTATCTGTGGCTGGCAAACGAGTGAAGTTGTTCAAACAACGTGGAGGATCAGTAGATTTGTTCAACTTTCTGGAATCTGAGAGGATGACAAGAGATGAAGACGTCTCGGCTATTGAAGAGGTTGAGGCGGACGAGAGTGATGATGATGATGAAACGATAGAAGGATGAAGGAGGTTGGCACATGCCAGAGGATGTGCAGGTTTGGAGGGGGTGGATGTCGTGATGTGAATTATTCCACATAGTGAATAATTCACCTCTCAGTTAGAAGTTAGTCGCTCTGAGTGAAGCTAAGACCTCAGAGATGTCGATTCTGGAGGAAGTGAGCATTCGAAAATCTGAAAACACCACGGCGTAGGTCTCGTCGCGCTGATTACCGTGGTATGTTCAAAAGTTGCAAATGGAGTTGCAGGCGAAAAGTTACTTGAGGTTCTTCTACAAGATTTCTGATACCGGGAAATTTACCATAAATCAGTGTGAGTTCGAAAAATCCTTTTTAGATTTTTCTAATGTAGATTGTAGTATGTAGTATTTGTTTAAAATTCAAAATGTACAAAAAGAGCATGTCTAGAGAAAGTTATGGCACTTCGTGTTAGGAAAGGAAAGACGAAATACCGCAGCTTTCTAGCATATTAGCTTAGAAACTGGTCTTCAAAACCAGTTGTGAGATCAGCTTCCGTGGTGTAGCTGAGAAACTTGTAGGGAGGAGGTCTCCGGATCAAATCCCTTCAGACTCACAACCGGCTTGGAGTAGGTTGGCCCCTTCGGGGCCAGCCAAGTTGTGAGGGGCACCAAGTTGCCTAGGGGCGGGACACTAGATGTCCCTTAAACGTACCGTGAATGCGGGACGCCTCCGTCTACCCCTGCACTAGTGCAGTCACCTAGTGTGGATGCTAGAGGGAGATTACCACCGGGTTTCGAAATGGACTTCACACCTTCGGGTTTTGGGAATAATTAGTACGAATTCGGTTGCGGCCCTCTAAGTCCCGGGGTAGCGAGATGCTAGAGGGAGATTACCACCGGGTTTCGAAATGGACTTCACACCTTCGGGTTGTCGGGGTAATTAGTACGAATTCGGTTGCGGCCCTCTAAGTCCTGGGGTAGCGAGATGGCATCAAAGATACTCCAAGTCGGTATCATTTCTTTTGTAGAAAAATGTAGAGCTCGACATACTATTCACTTGGGTCGAAAAATCAAGGGTAACCTGAGGCCATACTTACGACACTTCAAAGTTTAAGGGGGCCGGAAAACGACAATGGTGATAACTCGGGCTCCACGTGTTAGAACGAGGTGATTCCGGTGACCAGAGGTAGCCGTGGTGGAGTTACTTCGGATGGACGTGGTAGATGCTGACTGTACGGCCGAAACGGTGGCCGTCCGTACAGATGAACCTGCGTAGCTCAGTGAAATAGTCTTCTTACGTGTAGATGTATTATCAGTGATTTATTTTTCTGCTGCCATCTGTTTAGGGTATCTTTTACCTCTGCCAGGTGACAGTGAAGGATGCGTAGGATGGAGGAAAACCCAGAGGGGTGTACTCCGGAGAGAGAGAATTCTCAGTCCATTATCGCATTATCGCAGTTTGTCGATCATCGAGGAGTGTAGAGTTTACCGTGCGGAAGCTATCGAGTAGAGAAACAATAGAGCTGAAGAGAAGATTTACACAGAGGTTACTTCCGAAGAGAACTTCTGTCTGATCAGAGTTTTGATATCGAGGATTGAGAGTAGAGAGGAGAATCGAGTAGAGAGGAGACCAAGAACTTGTACGCATACTTTTCTGAAAAGAAAACGGGAAGCTTCTAGGTGAACGCGTTGGTGCTTCACAGGAGCAGTTTTCTGATATTCTGAGTTACTGAACGTGAGCTTTGCAATCTGAATGACCTGGAGTTGAAGATCTACTTGCACGCCGTGTGTTTTATCTTGGCCAGATCGAGAACGTGGTGGTGTGATTTCTTGCGGTCCGTATTTCGTGTGTGATTTTCGTCCTTCTCTTCACGATCGTATCACAGCTAGAAGGTTCGCCCTTCCCAGGAAACTCTCGAAACTTTCGTGTGTGATTTTCGTCCTCCTCTTCACGATCGTATCACAGCAATTCGGTCTCGCCTTTTGCCTAGCTGTCAACTGGTTCTCTCCTACCTCGATGTGCTCATTCGATTCCTCTCTCAAAGCTTACTTGCGAAGCTCACTCTCTCCAATCGATCTTCTCAAGCGCGATGTGCTACGGGAAGTTGGAATGCGCCTAATGTGCTTCCTGCGCATCTTCTCCGCAGATTAGGGGTTTTCGACTTTAGGTGTCTTCTTCGACCTACCTACCTATTCGGTGCGATCGAGTAGGTACACCTACTGTTTTACCCGAAAACTCGTGGTTGGGCCTTCGCGGTCGCTGTCTTCCGCCATCTTCCCGTCTTCCGTCGTCTTCCCGTCTTCTGAAGACGCAACTGAGAAGACGCTCTTCCGAAGACGGTCGTCTTCCGAAGAAGTCAACTTCTTATTACAAACAGCTCTTAAGATCATCTTCATGTTAAGGAAGAAGTAACCTTAAGTAACAACGCTTCTTCAGTTATACAAACAAGTTATTATTCTTAAAAATTTCAAAAATTTGTGCATCCTGTAATTTGTGGGCACCACATCTGCTCAACCAATGGAGACGTGCAATGGAAGAAGAATATTATGCATTACTAAAAGAATGAACTTGGAGCCACCTCTTCCATCTAACAGGAAAGCACTTGGCTGTAAGTGGTTTATAAGATCAAGAGACATGCGGATGGATCTACTGAGAGATACAAGCCTCGCCTTGTTGCAAAAGACTACTTGCAGATTGTGGGAGAGGATTTTCAAGAGACCTTCACACATGTGGTAAAACTCAACTCCATTCGAGTTCTTTCTGCCCTTGCAAAACTGCATGGTTGGAAATGTCTGCAAATAGATGTCAAGAATGCATTTCTTATTGAGATTCTTCAAGAAGATATCTACTTGCAGCAACCACCTGGATTTGTTCATACAAGAGGTGAACAATTAGTGTGCAAGCTACATAAGACATTGTATGACATCCAAGAGATTGGTAACAAGAATCGACACCTTCTTGAAGTAGCAAGGCTTCTCATCTACTAGAGGTGATCCAAACTTCTATGTTTTGATTACTTCTCAAGGTATTGTGTTATTATTACTGTACGTGGATGACCTGATAATATCCAGAAATAATCAAGGAGGAGGACAGAAGATTCAGCAAGTCTTACAGCAAGAGTTTGATATGAAGGATCTAGGACTTCTCAACTTTTGTCCTGGAGTTCAGTTTTTAGAAGACAACGACATGTTGTATCTCACTCAAGCAAGATACACAAAAAGTATACTTCTGGATTTTCAGATGGAAAAATGCAAGTCTGCATCTACTCCCATGGTTATGTCACGTCAATTTAGCACCTCGGCTAGGTTGGGCGAGTGCGGAATGGCTAATCTCGATAGGGCCGTTAGTGCCGTTAGGGCGAGTTCTTGAGATAGCCCACTAGGGGTATATTTCGCAAGTAGGGCTTAGAGGTCTTAGTTCTTCAAGTTTTGAGCCTTCAAGCTCCTAGCTATGATGGATAGTCTAGTTGAGTGTAAACCGGATTCTCTACGAGCATAGAGTGGACTTGGCTCGACCATTTGTGAGTAATCGTTGTTGCTGTGTTGGAGATGATAATTTCTCTGTTGAGATTATTGTGGTACACTTGTGTATGTGTATGACATCGTCCATGTGTATGTGTGGTGTATCTCTGATAGCGATGTATGTTGTGTAGCAATGTGTATGCGCATGACCGCTACAGGAATTGTTTTGCTTTTAGTATGAAGGATTTGGATACCTTGAAGGGACCTGGTATACGGATGGACTTGGCTTATGACACGTCAATCTTTCGACGTCTTTACATGTACAGTGACATGAAGAGAACCTTGATCCAGAGTAGGACTCAAGACTTGTTGGAGGCTGAGTTGGTGGAGATGTCGCATGGAGAGTATGCATCTGTCACAATTATGTCAGCAGAAAATGATATGTATTGCAACTACATGGATAGACTGATGTGTGGAGACTACCGTCTTATCAATCGGCAGATGAAGTCCGATAAGTATGCCATGCCGACACCTTAAGAGATCTTTGATGCAGTGAGGTCTGTGAAGGTCTTCAGTATTTTGGATCTTCGAGCAAGGTATCATCAGTTACCGGTGAGAGAAGAAGATAAGTCCAAAATAGCATTCTGAGGAATTGGCTCTCATGGCAAAGATTGTTTGTATCAGTGGCGGTTCTTATCATTTGGGTTAAAGAACGCCCCTGCTGAGTTCTAAGGAGTGATGGACAAGATCCTAGCAAGATATTTTGTCAGATGTTATATTGACGACAACTTACTCAATAGTGCTACAGTGGAGGAGCACGAGAGACATTTATGGGATGTGTTCGAGCGGTTGAGAGCTCATGGGTTGAGGTTATATCCTGAGAAGTGCAAGTTCTTCTAAGAGTTGGTAGAGTATCTGGACCGCATCATCTACCCAGGTGGGTTGGGTGTTCAACAAACGAAGGTTAAGACTATTGCACGTATCTCACGTTATCATGTCGGATATTTTGCGTGAAGGATGTCCAGGAAAACGCGAGGTTCCTGGCTGTGGAGATGTCGTGTGTTGAAACAGAGACAAGACAAAGAAAAACAACCACGAAAACGAACGCTGCGATATATACACTCCAAATGTATGTACACTGTCTATTCTTTCTCCTAAGAGCACATAACTGAAAAACAGACCAGAGCGGTCTGTAACCTGATTCAAAAGCCCCTGAAAACAACCCTTGAATCACAACCCTGACCCAAAACCACCGAAGCGTAGCTCAAAGCAAGAGAAACTTCTCTTTGCTAACAAATAGAGCCACAGCAGTATCACGCGATTCAAACTCAAGTCCAAACCACATCCATGTATAAGCTCTTAGCTAAAGCTAGCTACCACAAGCTGTATACATCTAACCAGAACTCTAACGAACTCAAAAGAGCAAAACCCGTAGCGAAGAAACCGAAAAAGGTCTATCTGTGGACTTCCTCCTTTCGCTGAACGGACTTCAGATGTCGATAGGGTCTCCTCTGCTGACTCCGTTAACCCAAGAAACCTTCAGATCCGACTCCTGATAGCCGAGGTATCGCTGATTTTCGGTCGTAGGTGACCGAACCTTCAAAAACTACTCCCTGCGGCTTAAAACCGCACACCACGCACAAACGGATCGCCTAAACTGATATTCGTCTTCTCTGGTAGGTAGATCTAGCTACCCTGAACCCAACAAGACTCCAAACAAGCTGTTTGGAGTTCTCCTTGCAAAACCACTCGAGAAATTTGGTCGCAGATTGTAAAAAACTGACGTAAATCGGCTCCCTGCGGCTCAAACTCGCTCACCACACCCAACCTAACAATCTAATTCACGTACAGTCTTCTCCTATGAGTAGATGAAGACTCCCTGATCGCGTAGGCACCAAGAACGAAGAGCTTGGCTCACCAATCGCGAAGAACAATCCAATCTCAGGTCGCATGCGATGAAAAACCTGACGCAAGCGCTTCCCTGCGAGCCAATTTCACTCACAACTCCCAAACCGCCCGATGAAACTTTGTATCGTCTTCAATTTCCTGAAGAACTCGTTGTTCTGATCCTGATGGATCCAAGGACAGCAAGTTTGGATCCGAAACGGTCCGAACGGTCCAACTCCCTTTCACAGGTAACTGAAAACTTCAAATCTGCTTCATGCGTCTCAATTTCACTCAGTACGCACTCCCCGATCCATCTCTTCCCTAACCGTTTGAACCAGTGCGTAGCCTGCACAGATCTGAACCCAACAACGCCTTGCGCGCTTGCATTGGACTCTTAAATTTCCCGAACCATCCGTTGACAGGTCGCAGGTGCAAGCTAGCCCCTTAAGCACCCCCCTTGCAACAGTCTCTGTACATACAGTTCTCTCCTGAATCTCCTGAATAATAAGAAGCAGGCCCCTTGCGTCTTTGATATAACGCTTGAAGCCCTGAATACCCAGTCAGCAAGTAACTAGGGGCCTAGCTTGATTTTACCTTCTTTCGAATCGCATAACTTCTTCCTTGGATGTCCAAACGAAGTAAACAAGATGCCCATGGAAAGCTGACAGCGAGCTCTACCCATCCATGTGATGAAAGTGAAGATCCGAAGTTGCGCCAAAAGCCCGTAAGCTGAGGCTTAGCTTGTTTTCTCCATCTTTCGAGTCTTGTAACTTTTCCACTAGGCGTCCAAACGAAGTAGATGAAGTGTCTATGGAAAGCTGACAAGGAGCTCTATCCACTGGTGCGATAAAAACGAAGATCCGAAGTGGTGCCAAAAACCCGTAAGCTGGGGTCTAGCTTATTTTCTCCATCTTTCGAGTCCTGTAACTTTTCCACTAGGCGTCCAAACGAAGTAGACAAAGTGCCTATGGAAAGCTGACAAGGAGCTCTACCCATCTATGTGATAAAAATGGAGATCTGAGATTGTGCCAAAAACCCGTAAGCTGGGGCCTAGCTTGTCTTCTCATGAGTGTCTTTGGAGCGACAAGCATCGACGTTTGAATTTCATGTAGGAGCCGGTCCACGACACGACAACGTCCCACATATGTGAGTCGAGTTCGGACATTTGTTGATTTGGTGGAACTTCTATCATCGATACGTGAAAGGATTTAGTGCGATTGTGAAGCCATTGATCAAGCTGATGAAGGTGGACCAGGAGTGACAGTGGAAGATGAGCAGGAGCGAGCTTTTGTAGAGCTCAAGGATAAGTTGACATCTGCTCCCATCTTGAGGAGATCTGTTAGATGCGTCCTTTCCAACTACACAATGATTGGAGTATGTTAGGACTTGGAGCAGTGTTGACTCAGCATGATGATGAGAAAAAAGAGTTCGTGGTGATGTATGTCAGTCGCTCTAAAAATTTGACGGAGGTGAGATATAGTTCGTATGAGAGAGAGTGTTTAGATGTAGTGTGGACTGTTACACACTTTCAATATTATCTATTTATGAACTCTTTTACTCTCATCACTGATCACTAGTCGCTCAAGTGGTTGATGGAGTCTGATAAGCTTACAGGGAAGCTTGCACGATGGGCTCTTATCTTACAGGAGTATGACTTCCAAGTAGTGCATAGACCTAGAGTTGCAAACCTAGATACCGATGGATTGAGTTGCAACTCATGCACGAGTCAGCAGGATCAGACTGGGGCTCGATGACATGACGAGGTTGATGAGGAGATAGTGCCGAGTGGTATGCATCTGCCTTTCTTTGTGTGTTGGTCATGAACTCTAGTATGGAGGACCAAGTCGTATCTTTCTCTGGTAAGAGAATAGATGATGAGTCTTCAGATCTTGAGGATGGAGATGGTGTTCTAGACCAGCAAGATATCCATGACGATGTGATCGTAATGAAGTATCTACGTATTGACGTGGTGGTAGACACAGTAAGTACCAAGGAGCGAGATCGTGTCCTTCAACGAGAAGGACGACATGTACTTCGAGTGTGGGATGATAAGAGAGTACGGATAGTGCCACATCATCCCAAAAGACACAGTTAGTATGACATGCTCATGAGGAGTTGAGACATTTTGGAGTGAAACGTACGCATAGCTTACTCCAAGGACAGTTTTGGTGACGTGGTATGTACGTCGATGTGGAGTAGTTTGTCGCACGATGTGTGGTTTGTGATCGAGTACGAGCATTATTTAATGCTCCTATTTCACAGTTACACTTTTACCGATTATGAGGTTGGATTATCGTTGGAGTTTGGATTTTGTGGGACTCTTATCGTTCATCGTACGTCACCACCGGTATGTGTTGGTGATGGTAGAGCAATCCTCCAATTGGATTGAGTTGGTGGCATTACCGGACAAGACGAATGAAGAGACATCGTATGCGTTCTTAGATTGAGTGCTGAGTCGTTTTGGAGCACCAGCTTAAGTGCTGATGGACCAAGGTATAGAGTTTCTTGGTGAGTTTCATGCCTTGTGTGATCAGCCGCTGATTGATCATCGGACTACATCTCGAGATCATCTTGAGGTGGATGGTTTGACGGAGAGGGTAGTTCATACGATGAAGAGAGGATTTGCGCAAGTATGGCTTGCAGAAAGACCACTTGGGAGATTGGGATGTGTAGTTATCATGGTTGGCTATGAGCTACCGTTTTAGCTGACAAGCGCCTTTGACTTCCTTCTCAACATACTTTTTATTGTATGATCGAGATCCAGATCTACATTCGGTCATTAGTAGTGATTCTGCTGAGGTGCTTAACCTTGATGACCCGAATATGTGAGTGAAAGCATGTTCTCAACGAGCAAAAACATTTCGGAGAGTTATGTTTATGACTTTTGAGAACCTAGCGATTGCTCAGCATAGAGACACGTTGCGATATGTGACTATTCGAGGAGGAGGTTATCGGCCATCTATTCGTAGGTTTCATCCTGACGATTATATCTATCTGCAGTAGACTATATCGACGATGTTCGATGTGACCGCAAGAAGTACTATTTTATGAGTGCATGAGGTGTTATCTTCTGGAGTACTCATGTTAGAGGGCCGTGATGGTGTTGTTTGGAAGGACCATGTGCGTAATTGCGCGCCATGTCATCTTCCCAACATCGATGATATCGTTGACCCAAGCTTAGCAGTTGTACGCGCGGGCTTGAGGTGTATGTTATGTGGATATGCTGGTGGAGCAGCCAGTATGTTGGTTTATGATGGTTGTTCGAGAGGTTGGCAAATGTCATGTTTGACTCTACCTCTCAGTGTCGTTCCTACTAGACGATGGGTTTGTCCTCGATGTATATAGCAGGGATAGCTTATTAGATCTTGGCGTGATATGGATTGCAGACAGACGACTAACGATGAGACGATGTAGCACCCGGCCTCCTGATCCTTGCACCCATGAAGGCGTATATCACGTAGTTGGGATATGGAGCTATCAGAAGTTAGAGGGACCTAACCGTCAGTTAGAGAGACGATTGTGATACACTTGTGTATGTGTATGACGTCCATGTGTTATGTGTATGTGTGATGTACCTCTGACAACGTTGTATGTTGTGTAACGATGTGTATGCGCATGACAGTTATCTCTAAGGAGTGGCGACGTTCTTCTGTTGATAACGAGCATATAGATGCAACAGAATTCAAGAAACTGATTGACAAGTTGATTAACTTGGGTGTCACTACTAGATCATATATCTTGTATGCAGTCAGCAAACTCTGTCAAAATATGAAGTCTCTCATAATAATGCATATGAGGCAGCAAAGAAAGTTTTGCGCTACTTCAAAGGAACTACCAGTTATGGACTCAGATATAACTCAGATAAGTCACTTGGATTTGTCATAATTTACAGATGCTGATTGGGCAGACGATTCTTCAAATCGTAAATCAATGTCCGGATTTGCATTTATGGTTGGAGGAGGTGCTATCACTTGGCAGTGTAAAAAGCAGCCAACTATTGCTTTATCCTCCTCTGAAGCAGAATATCGTGGTCTGTGTAACACATCACGAGAGGTCATTTGGCTGAGATGAATGTTGGAGGATGTAGGTGTGAACCAAGACACTCCAACAGTAATCTGGATTGATAGTATGAGTGCAATAGCATTGAAGAAAAATCCAGTACACCATGTTTGAACAAAGCACATTGAAGTGCAAGTCCACTTCATTAGAGAAAATATAATTTCAGGAGAGGTTGATACTCAATGGGTAACAACTGATGACCACAAACTGCTGATATATTCATCAAGTCTTTGTCTTCAGACAGGTTTCAAAAATTGAGACTTGAACTTGATGTATATTCAATACCTTTGACATTAAGAGATTAATCTGACGTTAATGTCTAGGTTCATACTTCAGTCACTCTTAGGTCGAAACCGCACACACATTAACGAAGCTGGTTTTTCGTCAGACGCGTGTGACTGTTATGGTTGGATGATAGACGTGTTCACCGCAGAGTATCCGGTTTCAATCTCCGCGGCCGCAGGAAGCCGATCCGTACGCTTAATTCGCCGTTTCTGAGACGGGCTCGAAAAGGATGGGGTCTAGGAGAAGGCATAGATTTTCGGCCTTCCGCACGAGTTTGATCTCTCCGCCGCGCATGTGAATTAAACACGAATTCTCCACCTATGCTGCGATGGAGCGGGAAAGCACTAGCTCCTCGAGCAATTCGATGTCCACATGTGCAGAGATAGAGCGGAAAATGCCCGAGTCACCAGAGCTGAGAATTCGTGATAATAGAAGCGTTTCGCTGTGTATATCAAAAAAGAGAAATGAGGAATATCGCAGTTCAGTTGCTTGCGTTGTGTGAAGCCTCTCCACTCTTTGCAGTTTTGTATGTAATTTACAGTGTCGTAACGTTACATTCATTTTTGACTATTGTTAAGTGGAGAGTGCAAATGACTTTGAGATGAAGGGTTTTAGAACTGATTGATCTCGTTGCAGATGAGCCTCCCGTGCCTGTAGAGACACAGCTCGATGATTCGAATGGGACAGTTCTCAATCCCGACAGTCAGATTCAACATGAGCTGCCATTTTGTAATTATGCTGCTGCACATAATGATCGAGTGTATGCACCACCTCCGAATCTTCATGAAATCATGAGAAGTCCTCTCGACGACGTTGATGGAGCTGAGGAGGCATTACGAGATGAAGGAGTGTCACAGATACCAGTTGGAAGCAATAACGTTCGATTGCATTCCATCTCAATTTCTGAAGTCGATGCTACCTCTCAGCCAGGCTCGCCGGTGTCAAGTAATTGTCATAAGCAGAGTAGGTTTGTGTGGCAAGATTGGCAAGTGCTGCACCTGATTGAGGCGAAGTGATTAGAGCATGAGGAGCAGAATAGGAGTTCAGGTCTGAAGAAAATGATCACGGCGGTGAGCAAGCTTCAGCAGGTTCAGTCGTTCTTTCGTGCAAAAGGTGTGGTTATCACGAACATAACTGTGATAAAGAACAAGTGGGAGACAGTGATAACCAGGTACAGAAAAATTCGAGATCACAACAAGGTCTTTGGAAATACCCCCTACACCTCGTTGAGTCGACAGGAACGTGAAGAGAAGAAACTCCCCTTGAATTATTCATTGCACCACTATCTGCTCATTGACTGTTGGTATGGTCTCCAACCTGACACCAGCCGGTCGTGCATGGTCGAATCTCTCACTCCGAGTAATGGTCCTGCAGGTCCAGATAGTGATGATGTTCAACTGGGTCCTCAACCCGGTCCTCAACCGGATTCTGAAGTTCAGAATTCCACAGATATAGATGCCGAGGAGTCCAGTCGTCATAACTCAAGAAAACAGAAGCGTGAAATGAGCCGCTATGCTTCTGCTCTGACTAAACTCTCACGTGCTTTTCTAGCTCCATAATTGAGGTAGAGAAACAAAAACTTGAAATTGATAGAGAGAAGTTGAGTTTGTATAGAGAACTAGAAGTCTCAGAAACTCTTGCAAGAGAAGAGCAAACAAGAAGGGGCTAACGTTCGATCGAGTCAAATTGTTAGTGTCTTAGATAAGATGACAGGGGCACTGGCTGACATTGGCAACGCCTTGACCAAAAACTAAAGAGTTCATAATGAATTCACTGTTCTAGTTCTCATCAGTATCTACACTCAGAACTTCAGTTTCTACAGTTTCTTCATTTTGAATTTTCAGCCATTTTTTTCTGGTACATACAGATGATGTATTCGAATTATCCCAGTGTATGGTGTGTTGTCTTGGATGTTTCACTGGTCCAGTTCGGAGCTAACTTCCGAATGTTGTTGTCTGTATAGTTCATCTGCGAAGTGGTTCTAACTTTCTTGCCTAGCTTGTATGATGTTGTGTAAGGAAGCTCATTTTCGATGTGTTTTTTAATTCGAGTTGTCTACTGAGCTTCATCATAAACTGCTGAGTTGTTTGTAAGTTTCAGCTCTCCATATGTATTTGTCTTGTTTCAGGTCAATGTTATTCCACAATGAGCGGTCGGCTGCATTCGAACATCTGTTTACTATTTGGTCGTTAATATACAGTACGATAGAAGTGGTAAGTTAAGGAGTTTTTTAGACTATAAGAATGTTGCCTTCTTTTGCAGATATTCAGGCTATCTTGGTGGTAGTGACTACAGCGGTTGTGCTCGTTACAGAAATTGTGACCGAGTGGGTGAGAGTTGAAGAGGAAGAGGATGATGTCTCAGAATCGTGGTTTGATATTATGGCCGTGCATGACTCAATCACAAGAGTGGTCTTCATGGCACAACAACTTATCGTTCAGCATCTCCAGCAGACTGAACATTATACATGATGGGTGAAGCCAAGATCTTTAATATGGTTTGACTACTATATCATGAAGAGTTATGAGGAAGATCGAGGGATTAGAACCCTTCGAATGCCTAAGGCATTGTTTCTTCAGCTTGTCACTCTACTTGGGCCATATGTCTCAAAAGCAGATACTCATTATCGGAAAGCAGTCCCCGTTGAGGTTCGAGTTGGGGCCGCATTACTCAGACTGACCTCATGCATGACTCATTTTCAGGTGGGCAAGAGGTTTGTCAAAAATTTACATCGTTGTCTCTTCTATCAATGACTTACCGTCTTGTTTTACGACCCGAGGTAATTTTCAGTTTTCTCGCTCACGAGCTGTTTACGCGACGGTTTTACAGTCGCAGGTAGCTACGCTATCAAATTTCTTCTTGTTATCGAAAATTTACATCGTTGCCTCTTCTGTCAATGACTTACCGTGATGTTTTACAGCTCGTGGTAATTTTTGGTTTTCTCGCTCACCAGCTGTTTACGCGACGGTTTTACGCTCGTGTAATTTTCTGTTTTCTCGCTCACGAGCTGTTTACCTTATGATTTTACAGTCGCAGGTAGCTACGCTACGAAATTCTTCTCCTTGTCAATAATTTCCCTCGTTGTCTCGGACTACAGCTGCTTACGCCGTGGTATTACGGCTCGGTAATTTACCTCGTGGACTATAGCTGCTTACCATCAGCTTTCGAAAGACTGCCAGGTTTTACGTTCGATAATGAGTTACGTTTGATGATGACTACAGCTGTTTACCGTAAGGTTTTATGCTCGATAATTTCTCTCGTTGTCTCCGACTACAGCTGCTTACGCCGTGATTTTACGGCTTGGTAATTTACCTCGTCGACTATAGCTGCTTACCATCAGCAATCGAAAGACTGCCAGGTTTTACGCTCAATAATTTCTCTCGTTGTCTCCGACTACAGCTGCTTACGTCGTGGTTTTACGGCTCGGTAATTTACCTCGTCGAGTATAGCTGCTTACCATCAGCAATTGAAAGATTACCAATATCAGTAGAGAGGATCTGATATACCGTGAAGAATGGCAGTTATGAGTAATCTTTGCATCCGGGAAGTTTGCATGGCAATCGACGTTGGATCCATGTTGCAGGACGCGAGTACAGTCTATTGTCTAAACGTTTACTACATCGATAATAGTGTAACATTTTGTTAGAGATGGCTGCCTGGTGCGGTGACAGTGGTTTTTTGAAGTACAAAAACCTAGACTCGCGCACCCGTCAAAATAGCCTCAGGGTAAAACTGATTATCGCGCTAATCCCGGATTAACGGCTTTGTTAATGTAGGTGCGGTTACGGCCTTAGTCTTACTAGGTTCAGTCACCTCTAGTATGATTGATCAGTGATCTCTTACTCACCTCTTGTCTACAAGTTAGAGTATATAACAACTGATGATGAGTGGATTCTCTTGAGAGATGATGAGTGGATTGATCTCTTTACTGATATTTCTCTACAAGAGAGAGTATTCATTTCATGTGGTTGTCTAACAAAAGAAGTCTAGAAGAAACACTCGAGCTGGTTTGAGATTAAGACACAGATGCAATATTAGGACGAAATCCGAAAGGTGAGAACAGGCTTGGGAGCATGAGCGTGAACATTTGCGGGTTTGTTAAGTAATCATACCTGAACAGGCCCCGCTTGATGGACGTCTCGATGCTCCTATTACGTCAGCGGTGAAGACTTCCGAGCTGTTCTGACGGGATAATTTTTGCATCTTCTTGATAATGGTGATCGAAAAGTAATTCGTCTCTTACGTGCCTTGTGAAGCTGTCGTATTCCCTGCTTTCCGTTTCTTCTGTATACCAGGCCGAAGTATGTATAGGTAAAAATTATTATTGTAGGATTAATGGCTTCGTTAATGTAGGTGCGGTTACGGCCTTAGTCTTACTAGGTTCAGTCACCTCTAGTATGATTGATAAGTGATCTCTTACTCACCTCTTGTCTATAAGTTAGAGTATATAACAACCCTCTCTTTATTAATATTTTTTTTACAAAAAAAAAATATTCATTTCATGTGATTCTCTAACAAAAGAGAATCTAGAAGAAACACTCGAGCTGGTTTGAGATTAAGCTGCTCCTATTACGCCAGCGGTGAAGCCTTCACCGCTGAACGGGATAATTTTTGCATCTTCTTGATAATGGTGATCGAAAAGTAATTCGTCTCTTACGTGCCTTGTGAAGCTGTCGTATTCCCTGCTTTCCCTTTCTTCTGTATACCAGGCCGAAGTATATATAGGCAAAAAAACAAAGCCTGCTTGGCTTATGGTTAATAAGGGCAACCAGAATCACACCTGCCCACATCCAAGCAGCAGTTGGACATCTCATTCTCATTGGCTTTTCATGAAACACCACAATACCTCCTTCTCTCGTCTGTGGTCACTTAACTGAAATTTTATTTCTTTACCTATACTATATATATGTCTTGTCTAGCTATGATTAGCTGGTCGTCTTCCGTAAAATCACCAAAGATGCAGGTTTCGGGTCAGTGTTAATTCTTGTCCAAGAAAGGAAAATAGCCTTAATATAACGAGGGTAACTGCTGATCTACTAGGGTTAAGAAGGTTGGCGAAGGGGAAGTCTGTACTTTGAACTTGTTATTTTTCCTTGGGGATCAACTTAGACCTTTCGAACCCTTAAGACGAGGGAATTTATTGTGCTCGAGCTGGGGACAGAGCATGATAGAAGTACAACGGGATCGAGCCAAGGGAACAATTTTCAGCGGAACTGTAAAGTTTCATAAGTGGTAAAGTGAACTCGACTCTTCACTTATCTATTCTTTAATTGTAATTAACTAATCTTTGCGTAAGTTGAGTTAATGTACGTACATGAGTAACACATGCAGTTACTCATGTACGTACTCTCACGTCTCGTAGTTAAGTACAGATTTCATTTTAGACTTGAGCACCGGCTCTTAGAGTAAGCTAGGCAACACGTTAACTCTACTCCTATTAATTACACTGCCGTGCAGTGTAATAGCGTTATATCGTGATTTACCACTTCATCGGACGATCAAGATTCATGCAGAGTAGCACGACGTCAATTAATAGAAGTAGAGTTAACTCTAAGTTCTTAGAGTAACTGTAAACTGATAGGCATCATATATACTCACTGCACTCCACATGATTCTCTTCGACTGATTTGGTATATCTCTTAGTTCCAGCATGAACGATGAGATGAAACTTGGTGTCGAGTCAGATTTTAATTTCTTCCCTGAATTATGGGTTAAGTCTGTCATAGCATATGTGATCTCGGAGATCAAAAATAGAATTGAAACCGAACACAATTGTTTTTTCCACCAAGTACCAGTGCACACAGGATCAGGTAGTCAATTGGACTGGGAAGAAGACGACTAAGAGTACTTGCATGATCCAAATGAGGAATCCTGCTATAAGAGAGAAAGGGCTGGTATTGTATAGACCAGAATGCCATGGCAACCCTCTTCATCACATAGACCTCTAAACTCTCTTCGCGGAGCATGTAACGATTGTAGGGAAACATGACACTGGTGGTCTACCTGCCCCATCCAAGAAGACAGATTGGGCAAGTACCTTGTGCGGAAATTGGAAGGAAGCAGGACACTTCATAAGGAACTATCCTCAAACTCAATGACCTCGGCAGATGATCAGATGTGCAGATACCTCACCTCCTGCAGATGGAACATCCACTTCTAAACTTGAGTTAGCAGTGGTGCAACATATCTCTGTAGAAGAAGAAGATCCTAGGGATTGCACGGATTGTTTGCACATTAAGGAAGATGTGCCGGACCTTGAGAAGCACATAGGAAAAGAGCCTTAGCTACAGAAGACATCTACAGCACAGAAGAAGAAGTCACTTGAGGAAGCATCGGACTGAATCATTCCTCCATGATAATGTCCTTTCATACCCTAACTCATAGTTTTTGTCTCTATGAGTTAAGAGTCAAACTTTTTGACAAGTTCGGATTCTGCACTATCAAAATCACAATCGTGCTTTGAACACACTAATGCATATTGATCAACAAAGTGATCAATTACACAGGATGTCATATTTTTTATATGACTGGATATTATTTTCTTCTCAGATGGTGCAGAAAATGAATTGGTGGACACCACTTCCATCGCTGTAGCATTCAACCATTCACGAAAATTTTTCACACCAATGTTTTTTCGTACCACCCAATTACGACGAATTTCAATAGGAAGAGAAAGGAAAGTCGTGATCCAAACTCTTCGCATGGAGCTTAATGTGTCTTTCCAGGCTTTGCTTTCAGTCCCTTCTCTTTTTGCTGCTAGAGCCATCAATTTTAGTTTCCATGGTTGGACGTTTAAACATTTTCCAAGAGAATGTGTATCTTTCACAACACAATAACATAAATTTAAATTAAAGATATAATATTATCAATATATCCTAGAATTAATTACTAATAATTAATTTTATAATTTCAAATTACTAATAGTTAGAAAAATCCATCTAGAATAAAATTAATATGACTTAATTTTATTATGGCTTTTCAGCAATCACAAATCATTATATTTTATGCAATGATGAAAAATACATCTAGAATAAAATCAATATGAATTTATTCTACTATGTTTTTTCATCAATCATAAATCATTATATTTTATGCAATGATGAAAAAGTCATCTAGAATAAAATCAATACGATTTTATTCTACTATGATTTTTGATCAATCACAAATCATTCTAAGATAAAAAGATATATATCTTTTATTTCACTAAGTACAATGAATATGATGTTAAATTTATCTAGATTTTCTAACATAACTGATAAATATTTTATGCTAGTCAAGTCATCATTAAATTTAAATAATAAAAGGTTTCAAAAATATCCACTACCTTGAGAAAGTGCAGATTTTCAGAAATTATTCTGACGCTTCATAAGATGATGCAGATGCAGATCTGTCGATTTATTCGATGCACACGATCTGAATATGTCGGTCTGATCCGTGATTCGATGTCGATCTAACACGATAGATCTGCATATTAATTTCAGATCATATAAATAATCTATATAAAGATTAATATATAAAAATATTTGAACTACTCCATAATTTATACATGAATCAAAGAATATTTTACTAAAATAAAATTTATCACGAGTAAAAATACAAGTTTTGAGTTGAGTAAAGATTCACTATTTATCATCAAACTTTAAACAGTGAACAATCTGCATACATGGTACATTTCAAAGCATGATCTAAACAATGTAAATCGGAATTAGATCATACAAAAGAATGCATAAACCTTAAATAGTAAACAATGTACTAAATTCTTAATAAATAGTGTACATAATTGAAATGCCAACTCCACTATTTCTCAACAATCTGATAATCTTTTTCTTTTTCCCTTACACTCTTTTTTATATTTTTTCTGTTGGATTTTTTCTCATTTTGCTTTTCTAATAAATGCTTGCAAAGATAAAGTGTTGCACACGTCAGATATTCTAGATCTATTCCACATTCTCTACCTTATGTGATACCTTTTTGACGTCGTCTTTGCTCGATGCTCATGGTCAAGAGAAAATCGAGGATTTAAGACATAGAATTCTACAATTCTACTTTCTGATTTTCTCTTGTTTCTAATTTTCTTCATTATCCTCTCACTGACTCCTTTTGGCTTTAGCATTTTCAGTTACTGCATACAGCATAAGTAAATCATTAATTCATAAACAATAAAAAACTAAAATGATATAATAAATCTATCATTACATTTAAATAATCAAATATTTTAAACTTATGCATTACCTTCAGAGAGAGTAGAACTTGAGCGTTTGAATAGCTTCTATCACTTCAGTCGATAGCTCCTAAAATATGAGAACTCTGTACACAATCATTCAAGAACAGAATAAATTACCAATGCACTCATATTCACGATAAGTTGTGCACCTGAAGTCTGGAGCGCGGACAAATGAGCTCACTTTCTTTTCAGTCTGTCAAGTACTAGAGCTTATAGAAGTATCTCAGAGTCCTGAACCAGGTGGTTCTCTAGTCTGAATTTCGGTGACCAATCATCACAACGACTGTGGGAGTTAGGCTTTCGGCATATAGTCCAAGTATGAATTTAACTTCTATCTTCCTTACAACAGCTGGTCTCAAGTCCATTCCTTCGCAACAGATTACCTATGCAGCTAGCCTTCCTTTCGTTTGTGTTATATTATTCAGGAATGGACGATGCTAGAATATATTCCACCATGAGTAGAACCCTCCACAGTCGACACATCGCTACCGGGACAGTATAACTACGTGATCAAATATGTAGACATGGCTAGTTTTACCGTGAAACAGTCGGTGTCTGATCGTAATCTTGCAGAAAGGAGCCAACGGCCTCTGAAACATCAGCTGTTAAGAAGAATTTTACGTGCCCAAGAGAGAGATAGGAGTAAGCTTACAGTGGTACTGATCGACCCCAAAAAAATCTTAATATCTCAGTCTGAACCGGAGGATGCATTCAGTGTGGTTTAACACTTCGGAGCCAATCGAAGCTATGCTGAAATATCCCGACTTGAAGGAGCTTCGGTTGGAAATCAACTCCGTAGTTCGAGGAATTCTCCTACCTATAGTAATCCGAATTTCTTTCCTTCTCTCATATATCCCGACCTGTCTGTATTGAATGACAATCTCCGGCCGGCCTAACAACGTGCACCAGGAGTTGACAGGAAAACGGGGACCATGCAGTCCGCTATGTATCTGTTCTAGTTGAAGAGCCTCCCTCCCATATGCGTGCTCAGATATTTATAAGGAGCTAGGACTATCAAGGAAGTGCTGACAGCGAAAGAGAGCCCATCGAAGATTTGGACAGCTGACGTTTTGCATGAGTAGCTCAAGTGCAACTCCGTGTCATAGCAACGACGGCTTCACTAGTTATACTTGCGTCGTGGCGAAAGATCTTGTTGTGCTCGGAACTTAAACGTTTGTCTACGCGTCACGGGAGAAACTGACTGCAGCTGTGTATATGGAGGAATGCTGGGATGTGTTAAACTCAAACCATAAATTCCGCTGACACCACTGTGGCCCACGTGATGAAGTCCATGTTATGAGGGCTGGCTTGTGACTTAGAAACTAAAGATGGTAGAGATCCGAACTCTTCGAGATGTATATAGCGTAGCATACATTGTAACTCATGGCACGCAGCAATACAGCAGTTCAGTTGGATCACTACACATTCTGACGTTCAGAGAAATCTTCTCATGGTATCAGAGCGAGGTTGGTGACCACTCTGTCTTACAACAGCTTGGCCAGAAAGACGAAGAAAGTAGAAGATCACTTAGATTATGGGGAGCACCAGTGCAGCTGCTCCAGCTACAATGGGCGTAAGAATTACACCACCAGTGTTTGAAGGGACTGGCTTCTCTACGTGGAAACGCAAGATGACTCTTGTCTTGAAGATGGAAGGACTCTTCGGAGTAGCGTCGGGTCACGATCCAGAGCCCAAAACCGGATCGACGGCTGAGAAGGAAACTTGGCAAGGAAAGGACAATCGGGCTCTTTACATCATAGGCCTGAGTCTAAAGGAGGAGATCTTCTCCGATGCCGATTGCTGTTCTAGCGTCACACTATGGTCGTGGCTCATCACAAAGTTCAAGAAGAGGTCAGAAGTAGAAATTCTACACCTACATCATCAGCTAGAGAGGCTGAAGTTCACGGACGGAGAAGATCCACGTGGACACATCAAGCGCATGAAAGAAATCTTTGATGAGCTTGCTGCAGCTGGTAACGCATACAGAGTAAGTACAGAGCAACAAAAATTGAAGTTATATCAGTCTTTACCACCATCGTGGTATGCGTTCAAGAGTGCTTTACTAACCAACAAAGTTTTCACTTGGGAAGAAGCCACCTTAGCCATCCTCGAGGAGCACACGATGAGAACCGACGCAGGGATCGACTCAGAAATCAATTCTGCACTATACGTTGGTGATAGCTCCAGATCAACGACCGAGAAGTCAGAACTCCAGTCAAGTTCCAACTCGGACTTTCTAAGGAAAGCTGGTCCGGGAACGTCCCGGAAGCGTGGCACATGTCGCTATTGCAAACGTGATGGTCATCACGAATTTGAGTGCCGCCGCAAACTAGCTGATCTGGTCCAAGAGAAGGAGACCCGCGAGCGACATTCGGCCAACATCGCAGAGGCCATTACAGCAACAGATGGATGCTTCTCTAGCTTTGAGACAGCAAAGATGTACGCAACAACAGAAGCTCCCTCCCTCCACGGGATCACCAAGGAGTCTACAGCTTGGTCAGGCAAATTCATCCTAGATTCTGGAGCTACTCAGCATATGTCTTTTCACAAAGATTGGTTTATCTCCTACCGTCCTTGCATCTCTCCCAGATCCGTCCAATTGGGAGACGACAGTGAACATCTAATCCAAGGAATCGGTGACGTTGAGTTGCACCACGATGGGAACATTCATCTGCTAAGAGGAGTACTGCACGTTCCCAAGCTCAAACGTGACCTCCTATCTGTAGCTCGCATCACCGAGTCAGGTGCCACAGTAGAATTCAACTCAAGAGGATTCATCGTAAGGGAAGGAGATCACATGATCGCGCGAGGAGACAGAGAAGGACACCTCTATCCTCTAAGCAGTAAGCAGCCACGCGACACAGCACTACTTACTCTAGATAAGAGCGGTGATGCAGATATCTGGCATAAAAGATTTGCTCATGCAAATCTTGAGACACTCAGAATGATGTCCGATAGAAGAATGGTGTTCGGCTTGAAGATTCAACACCGACCACGATCAAGCATATGTGAAGCATGTATCCTTGGGAAGCATCATCAGCGTTCATTTAATCATGTAGGCACACGAGCCCACAGTCCGCTAGAGCTCATCCACAGCGACGTCTGTGGACCAATGCGGACTCCATCAATTGGCGGTTCAAGGTACCTTTTAACCTTCATTGATGACTTTAGTCGTCGCACCGTAGTTTACTTCATAAAGTCGAAGAGCGAAACATTCAAATGTTTCACAAACTACAAGGCTATGGTGGAAAATCATACCGGATCAAGCATCAAAAGTTTACGCACTGACAATGGAGGGGAGTACTCCAGCTCAGAGTTCAACAATTTTTGCAGATCCGTAGGGATAGAACGACAATTCTCCATGCCTTACACACCTCAGCAGAACGGGGTGGCTGAGAGAAAGAATCGGACGATCATCAACGCTGCTAGAAGCCTGCTAGCACATTCAGGACTCCCTCAAAGTTTTTGGGCTGAGGCAGTAGCTGTTTCCGTCTACACACAGAACAGAACGCGACATCCGCTGTTGAGGACATCACACCTGAGGAGGTATGGACAAAGTGTAAGCCTGATGTTTCTCATCTTCGTGCCTTCGGCTGCATTGCCTACGCTCATGTGCCCTCAGAGAAGACCAAGAAATTTGATAATCGTAGCATCAAAGCAGTTTTTGTGGGTTATGCACCAGGAGGGAAGGGTTACAAGCTCTGGAGCCCCACGGAGAAGAGATTCATTCTAAGCTCCAATGTAGTCTTTGATGAAGATAACTTCTACTCCAGCACCTCCATCGACAGCGACTTCATACCTCCACGCACGCACAATTCTGATCCTGATCACGATAGTGGCTTGGACATCACAATACCAGCTGAAGAAAAGGATCAGAGAGCTGCAGAAACCGCCATCAATCCTAGTATTTCTCATGAACCCACCATAGATATCATACCAGAAACTCTGACTCCCAACATCAGTACAGCTCCTGAAACGAGAAGCATACAGAGTGAACCGTCAAGGAGAATCTTACGTCCTAGAGAAAGGAGGCCCACGCTGAAGGTGATAGAGCATGCTGAAAGCAACTTTATCACCATGGGATCAGATAAAATCGCTAGTCTTCACATCTCGCAATTGATAACCTTGACACCACAAAGTTACCGTGAGGCAGTTGACAGCATCGAATCTCATCATTGGATTGTGGCGATGGATGATGAGTTTCAGTCACTCATAAAGAATCAGACTTGGGACCTGACTCACTTACCAACAGGCAGGAGGGCAGTAGGAAGCAGATGGACCTTCAAAGTGAAGTACGATGGGAACGGTGACCTCCAACGATTCAAAGCTCGACTAGTGGCTAAGGGCTACTCACAAGTAGAGGGGATTGACTATCACGAAACATTCTCACCGGTAGTAAAAATCACCAGCGTTCGGATGATTTTCGCCTTAGCAGCACACCATGATCTCGAACTTCACCAGATGGATGTCAGAACGGCTTTCCTCAATGGGGACCTAAACGAAGAGATATACATGATCCAGCCAGAGGGATACCAGCAAGGTGCCAAAGACCTCGTATGCAGATTGAAGAAATCACTATACGGACTGAAGCAAGCATCACGATTGTGGTTTGAAAAAATGAACTGTTTTCTGCTGCAGGAGCACTTTAGTCCCCTTGGAGCAGATGGGAATGTGTACTCTAAGAGTACATCGGATGGATTCATTGTCCTTGCTTTATACGTGGATGATCTCATTCTAGCTTCCAGCAGTCTCACACTACTCAACAAAGTGAAGGAACTACTCAGGTCCATGTTCGACATGCAGGATCGCGGTGAGCTGACCTTCTTCATAGGACTGAACGTGAGGAGGAACCGTCCAGAAAGAAGACTACACATATGTCAAGCCAAGTACATAGAGGAGGTCCTGCAACGCTTCGGGATGACAGATTCCAAGACAATGACCACACCAATGGAAGCCAGCTCACATACTCACGAATTGGAGTCCAACAAGGAAGAAAGACTGAAAATAGATCAATTCCCTTTCAGTACTCTGATTGGATGTCTCTTATATCTTACCACTTGTACACGGCCAGATATAGCATTTTCAATGATCAGGTTGAGTCAGTCAGTTGCAGATCCTAACACGGGACATTGGAAGCAGGCGAAAAGAATCCTCAGGTATCTCAAAGACACCTCTGAATTCAGAATCCTGTACACAGGGGGAGACAACTTCACGTTACACGCATATTCTGATGCGGACTGAGCTGGGGACAGACAATCCAGCAGATCTACCTCCGGATGCTGCTCTATTATTTGCGGAGGGGCCGTTAGTTGGATCAGTCGGAAGCAGTCAACAGTGGCATTATCCTCAACAGAAGCCGAATACATTGCAGCTTCACTAGCTGCAAGAGAAATTACATGGTTACGAGAATTTCTCATGGAAATAGGAGAGCCCCAGATTCATCCTACCGTCCTCCAGTGTGATAACCAAAGCGCCATAGCTCTGACTAAGAACCCTGTCATGCATTCCTGTAGCAAACATATTTTGATGCATTATCACTATACACGAGACATGGTATCATTAGGATGCCTCGACCTCAAGTACGTTCAAAGTACAGATATGACAGCAGATTCTCTCACCAAAGCTTTAACGTATGCAAGGTTTGATCACTGTCGTAGAGGGATGGGCATCGTGTCACGGAATGAGGTTTGAGGGGGAGTGTTAAACTCAAACCATAAATTCCGCTGACACCACTGTGGCCCACGTGATGAAGTCCATGTTATGAGGGCTGGCTTGTGACTTAGAAACTAAAGATGGTAGAGATCCGAACTCTTCGAGATGTATATAGTGTAGCATACATTGTAACTCATGGCACGCAGCAATACAGCAGTTCAGTTGGATCACTACACATTCTGACGTTCAGAGAAATCTTCTCAGGATGGTCTATAACGATGGCCCCGTTTAAGACATGACTGAACATTTAGTTGTCTCAAACCTCTCTTCAAGGATAGTCAAAGAAACTCGAAAACCAGTGAGCTGCAAAGGACTGAACGACGTCATCTCTGTTAACATGAAAGAACAGTGTATAGAACATTTCCACTGTGTGTCACTAAGGCGTTATTTAGCGCGTGACAGAGAGTTCCGAGTGAACAACTTCGTACTATCCTTCAATCTTATAACGCGATACAGTTTCTTCTATGCAAGAGACTAAAACACTTCTTGAAGCTAAGAGTTAACCCTAATTTCTGTTGGCCTGCCATGGCCTGAGATAAACTAAGTAGGCCATGGATGGAGAGAGGGGAGCAGATTGTGGAGGTATAACCATAAACTGGTTTCACCGTATATTGCATCCAGCACCTAGACTTGGTATAGAACAAAACCGGAACGGTCAACCGAATGACATACCATAACACAGACATCGTGTGTAGAGAATTGATTACAGCTGCAGTGAGCATTTGACAGCTTCATGCAGCGCTTATGACTTTTATAGACAAATAATCCTGTACAGTCTGATCCTACAATCTTGAGTAGTGTTTGAACAAAATGACACTATAATAATGTACATGCTCGGCTGATAACAGAAAGCTACTACAGCAATTGTGACTGTAGTCAGAGGTAAAGAGCTTGAACCAACTCCTGAAACCTACTCTAAAAAGATATTATTCGGAAACTATCCAAATGCTTTGTCCCAACTTCCCGTCAATTGGCAGGTCCAAGACACGAAGGCAGCACTTCTGTAGGGTTTAAGAAAAGATCATGAGGTACCCTTGGACGGACAGCTACTGTTTTATTATAAGCCATTCTGCTTCTGATGGCCATGAACGTAGAAGGAAAATGCCTCCAGTTATTGGTGCTAAGTCATCTGTCTAACAAAGAGAAGTCATACGTATGTAGGAGGAGTTCCTTAGACGCACAAGTGAACCTCAAACCTCAATGTGGTCAGTCCTCCGGAGTTACTCACAAGAAACGACTTGATGTAACCATCGGCAGCTCGAAATAGCCCGGTACCACCTTTGACGGCCAGTTCTTCCCCGCAGGAATATTAGGGGGTGTCAAAGTTAGGAGGAATTATTCTCTAACGGACGAAGGAATATTTGCCGTAACTCGACGAGGGGTATAGGGTTCGTATAACCGCGGGTAACTTTGTGGAAGTACTACATCCTATAGCCGCGGCTAGAGCAGGGGGCGTTTCAATCTTATCCGTGATATTCAAATTTACCCGTGTGCGTAAACGTACACGCTTATGCAAATCCGCATTCAATCGATCCGAAGTAGTGGAGCGAGTGGAGCGAGTGGTAACTCGATCTGAGAGTGAAGGAGAGTCTTTTGAATAACTGAAGCTTTTTGAATAACTGAGAAGACACGATGAGTAGTATAGGCGATGAAGTTACCGGCATAGTCGATGAAGTGGAATGTGAAGTAGACTCTGTTCGCATAGCGATGGCTCCGAGAAGTTCAGAGGTGTTGAAAAAGTCACGCATCCGTTTGAATGTCGAAGATTACGAGAAGATAGTTGCTTATATAGAGGATGAAGAAAATTTTGCTGCACTGCACGGAGCTGGTCGAAAAACTAAAGTTGGTGCGGGGAAGTGCTTGAGTAAAGCCACTGCATTTGGTATCATGGCCGCACAACTTTCTGGGAAAAGTGGGTTTCCTGTTGTGACAGGGGTAGAATTGAAAAAGAGATTTGATAGATACGTTGACATGTACAAGAAGGCGAAAGAGATTCAAGATAGTACGGGAGGAGGATTGACAGAAGATGAAATGTTACAGGGATTGACGTTGGAAGACAAGTTGAATGGAAAGTGCCCTCACTTTTATCGCATGAATTCTGTTTTTGGTAGTCGTGCCAATATTGATCCTCCTGCTGTTATCGCGTTTGGGATCCCTTCAGAAGAAGAATTCATGGGATATGATTCTCAATTTCAAGCAGAGAGTTGTCTTCCTCGGTCCGAGACCTCATTGTTAGCCGAAGAAGACGATGGAGAAATGGATATTTCTCGCCGCGATGAAGAAGAAATGAGTCCCGGTGATGAAGAGGGAACGGTCAATGAAGGAAGAGATGGTGGACGAGACGAGATGAGCCCCGATGGAGAAGAAGATACGAGCAGAGGAGCAATACCTGAGTCCGTGCAGGAAATTTCTCGAAATCAGAGATCCGGAGTCACCAACGGCAGGGTGAATATAAAAGGAGGAGTGTTGAATCTATATGAAGAGAGTATAAGAGAGAAAGCGCAATATAGGAAAGTCTTTGTTGAATACAGGATGGCGTCACTCGAAGAGAAGAAAAGATCGAGAGAAAGTCAGGAGAAGGAACAGAGTAGGAAAAGACACACTTCTTTGTTTGTGGAATTGTATAAATCTGGTAAATCTTTCGAGGAAATTAAGGAAATTATCGAGAAGCTCGATAACATGTAACTGAGCTTTGAAATTTGGAAGTAAAACTTTCGTTTACTTGTATTGATTTCTCTGATTCGGTTTTGTATTTCATTAGTCAGTGCGACCATCGTTTTATTCCTTAGCTTTGTGTGTAACTTTTAACACGATTTAGTGCGACTTAGATTTGAGGGTCGCACTCAGTGCACCCAACAGTGCGATTATTGCAGCGGTCGCACTGAGCACTGCTATTGTGAGTAGGGGGAAGCGGATCGCACTGAGCATGTGTCGCATTGATCATGTCTATGGTGAGTCGAGGAAAGAAAGCGGATCGTAGTGAGTGGTCGCACTGCAGCTATCGATTTAGAGTCGGATATGAAAGCGGATCGCACTGCAGCAGAAGATTTAGTGAATGGTCGCACTGCAGCTATCGATTTAGAGTCGGGAAAGAAAGCGGATCGCACTGCAGCAGAAGATTTAGTGAGTGGTCGCACTGCAGCTATCGATTTAGAATCGGGAAAGAAAGCGGATCGCACTGCAGCGAAGATTTAGTGAGTGGTCGCACTGCAGCATACGATTTAGAGTCGGGAAAGAAAGCGGATCGCAGTGAGTTGGTGTACGTTGGGATCGGATCGCAGTGAGTTGGTGTACGTTGGGGTCGCAGTGAGTTGGTGTATGTGCAGGGTCGCACTGAATCAGAAGAAGAGTTGGGGATTGGATCGCAGTGAGTCTAGGATTACCTCTCGAAGCGGATCGTAGTGAGTCTGTATTACCTCTCGAAGCGGATCGTAGTGAGTCTGTATTACCTCTCGAAGCGGATCGTAGTGAGTCTGGGATTACCTCTCGAGGATTGAGTAAATCGCACTGATGGAGAAGAGTCGGGGATTGAGGTAAGTGGGTCGCACTGAATCGAATGCGGGGGATTGAGGGCACTGAAGCAGAAGATTGCAGGGATTCAGGTAAGTGCATCACACTGAAGCAGAAGATTGCGGGGATTTAGGTAAGGATCGCACTGAACCAGAAGAGTCGGGGATTGAGAAATGTCGCACTGAAGCTTGGCAATTGCGAGTCGGGGAAGGGATCGCACGGGGTACAGATTTAGATGTAGATATTGGGGAAGGGATCGCACTGAGCACGAGGGGAGAGATTTAAGTCTTGGGTTTAGGGATCGGGGATTGAGGGAAGTGGGTCGCACTGAAGCACGAAGGCATCGCACTGAGCACGAGGGGAGAGATTTAGGTATTGGAGAAGGGATCGGGGATTGAGGGAAGTGGGTCGCACTAAAGCACGAAGGGATCGCACTGAGCACGAGGGGGGAGATTTAGGTATTGGGGAAGGGATCGGGATTGAGGGAAGTGGGTCGCACTGAAACACGAAAGGATCGCACTGAGCACGATAGAGATTAGCGAATCGCACTGTGTCCAAATCGCATTGAGTAATCGCACTGTGTCCTCCTCGCAGAGATTAGCGAATCGCACTGTGTCGAGTATGACAAACACGAGAAAAGAGGAGGGACCTTATCTTATTTCGTTCAGTACGCAAGATGATATGGAAGATCGTATAAAGTGGCATCGGATGGATAAGCATGATATTTGGCGAGCGCTGAACGGAGTAGATGAGGAGGAGGTTGACAAATTAGGCTTGTTAATAGCCTTATCGTTTGATTTTGCTCCTCCCGATGTAAGAGTTTTCTTCTTTCTCCTGTTTTCGTGTTACTGTTCGAACTTGCTGCTTAGAGTACTTGTTTTCGTGTTGATGTTCTTTCTTGCTGCTTAGTAATCTTCTTGGGCGTCATGATGAATTGTAGGTGTGTTTGTGTAAATCTTTTTTACACACTTATAATCCCGAAACGAGGATTGCAAAGGTGGGGTCAATTGAGATCGAATTGACTCATGAACTCATCAGAGAAGCTTTCGTAATCTCTCCGGGTGTTACTCCAATGCCTACGTTTGTGAGACATGTACGAATTGCAGACTGGTTTCCCGAGTACGATCGAGTAGGAAAGCGATATTTCGCGAGGGAATGTGCTTACGAGGGGTGGAGAGCAGTGTTCCAGTGTTTGAATGCTATTTTTCTTGCAAGAAAACGACCCAAAACTGTCACAGGACAATTGGCATTGTATGTGAAGTCGAAAGTGGAAAGTCTAGAAGTAGATTTCGACTGGGCACATCTGATATTGGAGAACTTAGAAGGGGAGATTTTACATGTTCAGAAACATGTAAAACAAGCACAGAAAAGTGGAACTTTGGAGACTTTTTTGGGGATTGCTCTCACTCACGTGATGATCCACGCGGGAATATCCGGAGAAATAGTGTTCGTTTCCGTGCCACTTGAGCAATCGCAACTCGATGAAGCTGTTCGACACACCGAAGTTCCCATACAGGTTTGTTAATTCCATCAATTTGAGTACCAATTTGAGTATAAAGATGAGCTCTATTCAATATGAAGTTCATAGCTGACTTTCATAGTGGTTGTTCCAATACAGGTAATCGTCACAGGAACTGAGACTTCGGAGCAAACTCTCCCCGAAGATGAATCTGACGCTGATGAATCTGACGCTGAAGCAGACATCGGACCATCGAGTGAGAGAGAAGAAGAAGTTGCAGGTACTCTATCTTGTATACCTGACTGACTCTTGCACTTTAGATGTAGATAGAATCTGTTTACTCTAGATTTAGATAGAATATGCAGGTCCTGTATATTTATATTTCTACTCTGCTGGTCGCACTGAGTGCGCCCAAGTCGCACTGGATGCGCACACAGTGCGAGTCGCACTTGCACTCAGAGTAAACATATCGCACTGAGTGCGCTCGACATCGCAGTGAGTGCGCGCGGTGCGAACGCGCGCACTCACTGCGACTCGTGGACCCTGCACTCGGGTCGCACTCAGTGCGACTCCACTCAGCGCGGTCGCACTGAGTGCGCGGGTCGCACTCAGTGGACCCTGCACTCGGGTCGCACTGGGTGCGCACACAGTGCAACTCCACTCAGCGCGGTCGCACTCAGTGCGCGGGTCGCACTCAGTGCGCGGGTCGCACTCAGTGGACCCTGCACTCGGGTCGCACTCAGTGCACCCAGTGCAGTCGACATCGCACTGAGTGCGCGCGATCGCACTGGGTGCGGACACAGTGCGACTCGACTCAGCGCGGTCGCACTGAGTGCGCCCCGGTCGCAGTGGGTGCGCTCGGGTCGCAGTGGGTGCCCATACTGCGACTGTACATCGCACTCAGTGCGCTCTGGTCGCACTTAGTGCGCACTGAAGCGAAGTGTTGTGCATACCCTTTCCTCACAGGATACCGTTTTTACTCTTTTCTCACAGGATCATCTAGTATGCACAATGCCGAGGAAGAAGAAGAGGTGGACATGCGAATTGCGGCGAAGAAAGAGGAGGAGAATCAGATTGACATGCGACTTGCCCGAAAGAGGAAGGAAGAGGAAGAAATCGATTTTCGTGTGTCGATCAAGAGGATCGAAGAAGAGGAGTTGTCAGAGAAGGTGAGAGCGACCGAGGATGACTTACACGGGAGACTTGAGAGCATGGAGGAGTCACTTCACAGGAAACGAGAGGAATTGCAAGGATTGAAGGCCGAGGTCGAGCGCATACGATCTTCCAAAGTATTTTATCCTCGTTTGATCGATCCCTCGGTTGTCCGTCGCAAGACACTCATTTTAGATCTAAATGGAGTGTTAGTGAAGACGGGGAGGAACGATTTGGAGCTCCAGGGTGCAAAGGAAAGAGGATACAAAGTGGAAAGATGTGGGAAGAAAGATTTGTATTACGTGGTCCGAAGAGGTGTAAAAGAATTTGTGGACGCTTGCTGTCAAGATTTCCAGATTCTAATTTGGACATCTCGAACTATGAGCAATTGTAATGCTCTTCTCAGATCCATGGAAGTTGGAGGGTATCTATCTCCGGGGATCGCTTCAGGCCAAGTAAGTTTTTCTAATGGTTTGCATTTTATTTTGGTGACACTTTTTGTGTTGATGAAGTGTGATTGATCTTTACATGTTCGATTGAATGTAGGTTTGCACTATCTTCGCACAGAACATGTGTCTTCGTTTTAAGACGGTAAGAGAAGCAGCCAGTGGGAACTACCTATACCTGAAAGATTTTTCTATACTTCATTCGTGGAATCTATGCACAAGAGATTGTCTCCTCGTAGATGATTCGCCGCAAAAGAATAGTACAAACCACCCCTTCAGTGCGATTCATCCTCCAGCTTTTCGTCCAGACTCAGCAGACTTTGACAGAGACGACTACCTTGTCAACATTCTTCTGCCTTGGTTGGGAACATGGAGAACGAGTCTATCGGAAACAACTACTTTCGTACGTAGTTCTTACAAGCAGGTGTTTGGACGAGATCCTTTTGAGGGATTGAAAGCTTACTGGGGTAAATTGTCCCCGGAGGACGGAGAGGTGCTATTTAGGAGTTGTACTCTTGCGCAGCGAGAGGATATGAAGAAGAGGATCGCCTCGTATCAGTAAAGATCCAATATCAATAAAGATTCATAATGTGCATTTAAATATCTGTTCTCACGATTGTCTCCGATTGTCTCCACTCACCTCTCACACACCATTGAAAAACCACATCGCACTACACAAAGTGTTAAAATGATAGCGCATACATTTGTTACTGCGACCAAAGCTAAATTTTGTTACTGCGACCAAAACTTGTTCTGGTTAGTGCGACGCGAGTTCACGTTAGTGCGACCAAACTGGTAGTTCTGGTTAGTGCGACGGTGCGCGCACGACTCGACATTCTCCTCAGAGTAAACGTACTCGACATTGCACTCAGAGTAAACATATCGCACTGAGTGCGCTGTCGGAGTGTGATCCGTCTACCTAGGAAAGCGCCGGGCTTCTGGCTGTGGTTGTTTACTCAAGAGGTTGGCTTTCAGGTCACAACAGGAGCTATAAACACTCACACAGGAGTGTAGGATCCTCTGATATGCTCAAAAAGCGAAATTTAGGTCTCACTGGTAGTAATAGGCTTAAGCGGTGAACTTTGACACTCAAAGAGAGGAAAACTATGAAGGTTTAGACCTCTAAACTTCCCCTACATGCAAATGAGGTACTACTGAACTCACAGACGAAGTTTCAACCTGAGATCAAATTCTGACACGGAGATATGAACAGAAAAGTTCTGAATAAGAGAATTATGGCAATTTCTGGTACCTAGACAGCTATTCAGACATAGAACAGAGAATTGGCTCGATGAATTTCAAATCTTCTCACAGTATTTGAAGTCTACAGGATGCTGAACATCCCTGTGAAGTTGGGACTCCTGAATGTTTGTAGAACTCCAGATCTCCTTCTCTAAAGTCGCTGCTCTAGATTAAGAGCTTTTCAGACCCCCTCTGCTTCAGCGGCCGCCCTGAATTACTCAATTATCAAATGATTCGAAACTTTTTGGACAGTCGTAGCCCTCCTGACAATGAACGCAACCACGAAGTTTTGAAGTGATTTCCTCAATTCTGCTGCAATTGGCACCGAAAACCCCAAAATCAACAAAAGTGACGCAGTTTTGGCACAATCCGAACTTCAATTGGGCATAACTCCTTGTTTATTGATCCAAATCGAGCAAAAATTTCACTGACAGTGCTTGGCACAACGAGCTCTCTCTTCCTGTGCTCTCAGATTTCGAAGATCCCTCACCAATTGCTCGAACTCTCCTCTAGAGCTCTGTTTCTAAACTTAGAGTTTTACAAAAGACAAAAATGGACCAATGGGAGTTCATAGCTCCACTTGACTGTCCTTTTGCGCCTTAAACTACCTGGTAACTTATCTACACTCATAGGCTACCACGTCAAGCCCCCTAGAGTGCCAGCGTAAAACTTAAACTACCTAAAATGACACATAGCCCTGAAAAATAACTTTAATTAGCTAGAAAGCGTGCATGGGCGACAAGTAAGTACAACCCATGAGCTCAAACCACTATCAGCATGGAAACCCTAAGTTATGTACATTGAACGTCATAGACAAGTAAGAAGTCACTTGCACAGGCGCACAAATGCTTGAACAAGATAACTAACATACTATCAGCCTACTAGGACTCAAAATAGTGCTAACACCGTATGCAAAGGTGTCAAACATATACATAAAAGACTAGAAGTAATATGAGCTAACTTCTAGAACTACCAAACCTAAGCGTCGGAGTAGAAGTCAAGCATGTAGCCGCCAAATGGTGCGACATCCACCCCCTCTGAACCTGCACATCCTCCGGTATGTGCCAGATCCAGATCAAGACTCTTCAGCTTCAGCTTCAAATTCATCTTCAACCTCCATTGAGTCTTCAGCTTCATCCTCAGTAAGCTCTGCAATGTTCTGGTCATCCCCTCTCTTTCTAAAGAGCTTGATTCTCTTCCCTGCGACTGGTATCTTGAGCACTGCACCATCTAACTCTCTCAAAGAGTATGTGGCATTATCATAAACTTCTAACACCACATAAGGTCCGAACCATCTCTTGGAAAACTTTCTGATAGCGCTATGCTGATTATCAAGACTACTATCATAGACTAACACCCAATCACCTTCCTTAACTGGTTTGGGTCGTAATCTATGCGTCCTATCAAATCTGCCTTTGTTTCTCTCTCTAGCAGTCTTTAACCTTTCCACAGCTTTGGCAACATCCTCAGGTCTTCGTTCTAACTGCTGGATCCTTAATGCAAGAAGATCCTCCGTACTTCTACCATCTTCCCATGGCAAAACATTCCAAGTAGGCACAACCTCCTCAATCGGCATCACAGGTTTTTGCCCTAGTATCAACTCTGCTGGCATGTAACCTGTAACGGTACTATGAGTTGTACGATCTGCCCACAAAGCAAATGGTAACAGTCTAGGCCATTCACGGATCTTACCCTTGCAAGCTTTTACCAAAGCTTTGATGATTGGCGGATGACCTCTTTCGCTCTTGCCATTCCCTTCAGGATTGTAAGCAGTGGTTAACGCCAACTTGATTCCCAATCGCTTGAAGAATTCAACTGCTTCTTGTGCATCCAGCTCACCCCTATCTGCAGTGATCTTTCCCACACACCCATACCTACAAATAACATCTTCAAGTAGAAAGCGGCAGACACTAGCAGTGGTCTTCGTCCTCAGAGCACGACCTTCAACTTGGTTAGATAGATCTTCTCTAGCCAAGACTAGATACCTCATTTGTCCAAGTCCAAATGGCATAGTTACCAGATCAACTACCCATTTGTAATGAATGGCTAAAGGATAAGTAGGATGCAATCCATCACGATGACGTACGTTGGAATACATCTGGCAGGGTATACAAGATAAAACAAACTGTACTACATCCTTATACATACCCTTCCACCAATACTTTTCCTTCATCTTGGCAAATGTAGCCCAAACTCCTCTATGACCAGCCCATAAACTCTCATGGAACTCCTTGATCAGCTTCTGCTGCGATTCTAGGTCACATACCACCCGCTGCGGTATACCTCCTTGTAGCTTAGGGCGCTTCCATAGATGTCCTCCATGTAAAAAGTAACCATAAGCTATCCTACGGATCCTCTTGAAATCTGCATCAGACCAGCCTTCTTGCCTTTCCAGTGAACTCAAATAGCGCCCAAGATCCAACCACTCGCCATCATACATAGTTTCCTCAAAAAACTCCAACGAGGCTGCAAAACAGCTTCTATCTCTTCTAGCAAGAGCACTAGAATAGAACTCTGTTCCCACATCTTCTTGATCATCTATCATTTCTTTCTCATCGTAATACCTAGCCCTTGATAACATATCTGCCACAGGATTATCCTTCCCTGCAATATGTCTAAACTCTGGGTTCAAGGACTTGATATATGCTATCCACCTCAACATAGCAATATCTGGAGTTGTACAGCTAGTGATCATTCCCAAGAGAGGTAAACAATCTGTCTCCACAACCACAGGTGCTCCTATCAAGTATTCCTTATCACTCTTCATCGCAGTAACTACTCCCCATAGCTCTCTCTTGACCTGAGGGTAGTCTCTCTGCCGTGAACTTAATACCTTAGCACCAAAACGCACCACATATCTATTTCCATCCTCATCGTCTTGTCCTACAGCCCATCCAATGCCAATAGGACTAGTATCAACAGTAAGGATAACAGATCTGCCCAACTCATATGTTACCTTCCGTAGAGTTGGTGGTGAAGCTAAAAGATCCTTCAACTTCCTCATAGACTCGCTTTGCTCCTCTTGCCACTGAAATCTTTGCCCCTTCCTCAGCAGCTTGTACAACGGATCTGCTACATGTGCAAAGTGTGGAATCCATATATGATAAAACACACATGCTCCTAGAAACCTTCTCACCTCAGTAACCGATCCACATGTCTCCTTCATCCTTCGGATGGCATCAACCTTGTTTGGACAAGGTTTCCGACCATAAGATCCACACAGATGTCCCACTATTAACACCTCTTGTACTCCAAACACAGACTTGGCTCCTGATAAAGTCAAATGAACCTCTTCCAGTCGACTCAGTATCTTATCACAATCAGCTATGTGATCTGCTACAAACTTACGGCACCCCCTCTGATCTTTTACCTCATTCTTCTCCTCCTCAGCACACCCTTTGATCGGCACATCATCAAGGAATGGCATAGTTTTTTCAGGAATGAAGTCCCTCAAAACTTTGTTCATGCCATTCATCATATGTGCTACCGAATTGGTAGCACCTTGCGGTAAGGTGCACATCCTTAGTAACCCTAAAGGTGTCCTCATTGTAGTCAAGTCTCTACTCTCAGAGGATAATTGAAACTGGTCATAACCTGAATATAAGTCTCCTATGGAATAGATAGCACGACCAGCAAAAGCCTCCGCAAACTCGTCTACAATAGGTCCTATACCCATATTCCTGATAGTTACCTTGTTAACTGGCTGCATATCTTGAATGAATCTCAAAGCTCCACTTTTCTTCGGAACAGTAAACCATCTGCTAGAATAGGGAGCTATAGATGGTTCCAAGATACCCATCCTAATCCTCTCATTGAGCAAGTCTATCAGCTTTGGCAGATGAGCTCTAGGCACAGGGATAGGACGTAGATTCCAAGGCACATGCGGTATAGTAAAGATTACCATAGGTGCAACTACACTTGGATCTACACATCCTACTTCATGTGACTCAAACGCAAACGCCTTACCATGCCTAGATAGCATCTCCTTGAAGCTCTTCTTCTCTTGCTCAGTAAGAAACCCATCACCTCCAATCCTCAGCTCCTTCAGTGTTGTTTCTGTGAACTGGTGCCCAATTCTTCTCGGTCCTCTGAGCGTCGGTTCTCATGCAGCTTGCTCCATCTTCTGATTGTAGTCGAGTGGTAAAGGCAAAGCCACTGGTTTAACTTTCTTTGCCACTGACTTGTACTTGGTCTCCACATACACCTCTTGTCGATCTATAAACTTATCAATTACATCATAAAGCTCCTTGGAGCTCACTCTCACCACTCTATCTACATCATCTACAGAACTTTCTACTATAGATTTCAACTCCCCTATAGTATCTACCAAATACTGCTCTTCAAACACTCCGGATATATATTCATCTCCTGCTAACTCTCCACTGTCCCACAAAGACTGCTGTACACACTTCACATGTTGCCTCTCAAACCTCTTCAGATTCTCAACCTTCCTATAACACACTGACCCACATGCCGTCAATCCTAAGAAGCCAGTGGATAAAGCCTCATGCTCTACTGGATCAGGCGAGAATCCTAGCTCTACTGTACCGTTGAAGTCTCGCTCTTCAATGGTACTCTGCCAAAACCCCTAGACTCTCTAAACTCCTGAGTAATCTTAGGTAGTGGACGGTCTCTCAAGCTATCACGATTCCTCTCATGTTCTGCAGCAACGGTCAAAAACTGAACAGCTCTTTTGCCGTCTCTACTACGTATCCTAGCATAAGCTGAACCATCATCCATAACTCGTGTCTCCATTCTAACAGCAGTAATGTAAGGCTGCCCTAGAATGATAGGATAGGTTGACATGTCTTGCACAAAGAAATTCTGAACATCACTGATGTCACCCACAGTTACCTTGATGTTGGGACAAGCACCATAGAGTTCTCCCCTCTGGTTGTTGGCAGCACGGATAAGCCATCCATGATCGGTGTCTATGGGCCACCTCCCACGCTTGTACAGCTCCTTAGACATCAGATTAATCTCTGAGCCATGATCAATCAACGCCACCACAGGTTCCTCTAGATCTCCCAGCTTCACTAAGGTCTCTGTGGTTGCTCTCGCCCAATGGTTGTGAGAATAATGGCTCTTCTGCGATGCTTCCACCTCATCTTCAAACCTCACGTGCTGATCTGATCTTCCCTCTGATACTTGAGAGCAGTAACCAGCAATCTCGTCCTCCTCATCCTCCGACAGTTTGGTCCCTAGAGCGTTAAGCGTAGCTGCTTCACCCAAAATCTGACGTTTCCTCTTGATGATATCTATGATAACCTCATCGAACTCACGCTTTGCTATCCCAAGAATCTCACCCAAGGTAAACTCAACCTTCCCATTCAAGATACGATTCTCTAACACCTGCTTCAGGTCTGTAGCAATCTCAATATCAGACTGAAGTTTGTATGCAGGCATCTTACCCTTCTCCTTGCTTCTCTCCTTCTCCTTTGGTGTTGTAGGTGGTAGATCCTCCATAGTCTCTTCCCGAGTAGGTGTTGTCTCCTGCCTTGCCTCTGGTCTAGCCCTTTCACTCCTTGTAGCAGGTCGTTTGGCTGTAGAAGCCTCACCTGCATCCTCCCTCCTGCGTTTTTCTTCTAGTACAGCTTCATGCTGACTTCTTGCAACATAAGCATGCACTGACATAGTATCCACAGGGTCATTCCATCCTGTAGTTTCTCTAATTGAGTTGCCAACCCTTCGTAGCACATCCTTGTCTAGCTCTGTTCTAGCTACGGACCGCACCACATCTGACCACAACCCAGTAGTCCCTTTCTCTCTCTCCATCTCCACTTTCACTCCACAGGTAGCAGCATTCACAAGAGAAATAGCATGTGATGCTGATATCTCATTCACAAGTCTCTTCATACCACCCTTGCCAAAGTTGGTTCCCAACATCATCCCAGTCTCTCTCAAATGGATCTTACCATCTTTGAAGAAGATCAGATCCTTCCTCAATGCATCTGAAAACTCCCCACAATCTCTCCTTACATGGTCTAGGCTATCACACCATATACAACGATGAACAAAGCCTTCTCTCATCTGAGGTCTCTGCATAGCAGGCTGTACATTCTGCTCCTTCTCTTCTAACCTAGTGAGCTTAAGCTTAAGCTCCTTCATACCCTTAATCAACTCATCAAGCGGTGAGTCTTCCTCTCTAGCAATTACCAAAGCAGGCTTAGTAGGCAACTGCTTGACAGGAATTATCAGAGGTGCTGCTTCACTTACCACCACCTTGTCCCTTCTTCTCTGTCTCTTGGCCAGCAAAGAAACAGCCTCTTCGACCTCCTTCCAATCAGTCTTCAATCCTCTCTCCTCACTCTTGTCTTCCAGCAACAGCTCAAGCTTCTCCTGAATAGTCACGTCCGCTGCTTGTAAGAAAAGCTCGGTCTTCTCCACCTCCAGTGTAAGCTTCTCTGTCCTAGAAAGCTGAGCATACTGACGATCAAACTCCCTTAATAACTCATTTACAGACAAACCTTTGTTAGGCTTAACCACCCACTCCAAGAACGTTCTCTTGGTCACCCTCTCTGAATCTTCAGTGTAGTACTCCTCCTTCAAAGCTCGCATAAAGCTCTCCCAACTCTGTCCTTGCTGCTGCTTGAGCTCCTTCACACGTCCACGAATCTCAGGGACAACAGCAAGTTCAAAGTTCTCCACCATCTCCTTCTCAGGTACCTTGTTCACCTCCATCTCCCTAGCATAGTATCGCACATACATGCTGCTAAAGAATTTGAATTTGAATTTGCTGTGTGACATATTTCGTGGAAAGTGTTCTTGTGGTTATGTCTCTACTGCCACTGAACTTTGAATCATCGGTTTGGAGCAAAGAGTGCAGAGTACAAGCGCCCGAGCAGTGGAGATGGTAAAGAGCTGAAATGCTTCGAGAGAGTCCATCGCTGTCACCATCTGTTTTCATAGTACATATTTGCAAGCAAGATGTACTAGACAATTACGGGAATTTTTCAGAGCGATGTCTTGTACAGTGAAAGTTGGTAGGAAAAAAGAGGTTTTTCTTCACTGGGTACATAGTTGTAAGAGAAGCTTCCCAGGAGTGTCTTAAACTAGGCAGGTGCTAAGCTAGACAAGCTGTCCCTTAGCTTATATTCCAAAGAACGACTAAAAAGCCACGAAAGTACTAGGTGGAATTTTTTTTTTATTAGAGCAGGCACGTGTTTCCATTTATGCGAACATATATACATAGATGTTTGCATCACTTCCAGATTAAGAGAGTAACAAAAGAAAAAACTTATCATTTTCCGTTGGTGACTTGGATTTCATTATTTGATGATATCATCGCGTAGGTGTTCTTGAGTAGTATAGTTTGATTCTTTCGTCACTAAAAACATAGTTCTATCGTGGAAGTAGCACTTGAAAAGCTAATGCTCAAAAGGGATCTACTGTAGTTCCAGTAACAGGTGCACAGCCTGCTGTTGATACAGCTCTAATTCTTCAAGCGTTGGCTGCTCCAATAGCAACTTGCAATTGGAGGAGTTGAGCAGAAATCTGTAAAGGCACTGCAAGTCATTGTTGATAGATGTAGACGATTGATGACAGAGACGTTACTAAGTACCATCAGGAGTATGTGGGTGAGATGGAACTAGTCAAGGCACCTGAAGTTGAGATAATTCTGAGCTTTGAGTTGAATGTTGTTCTTGAATTGAGGGAGAAAGTGAGAATCATACAGAGGAGACATCTAGGAGGATGGACTCTATTTGAGCGTGCACTGAGAGAGAAGTTTCTAAAAGATAGTCACAAAGAGGACAATCCTGATCACTGCCAGCGCACCTTGACTACTGCGAAACAACAAACCTCGAGTCGAATGAATCATCGTACTTTGTGTTTATTATACTCGCGCTGCAAATGAACTTCGAATGACTCCAGCTGGTGTCGTGAATCTCGTGTATGACTGCACGTCACTTATCTTGCTCATAGATCTAGTCGTATTTGCAACTCAGTCTCTATGAACACGAGCCCTGACTCTCGTCCTCTCCTTTACTCCCTTGTCCTCACCCTCGAGAGTAAGCCACGTTCGCACTATCCATTTCGTTTTCTCCAACAACACGTTCGCACTCTTGATTTATATCTTGTCTAACAACTGTACACAATACACACAAAGATATGACATGAGCGACAAAGACGATAATCTTATTGAGATTTTTTAGATTCTAGTCCTCTCACATGGAATTACAGCACCGACATGGAAATAGAAGTTGCGAATTTGACAGTCACAACTGAATCATACACTTTACTTTCTTCCAAAAGTTACATACTATCAAGCTTCTTGATAATTTCTTTCATACCTCAAAAGACTTACATGCCTTGTGTAATTCAACAAACAAAGAGGAATATCTCTTTCTAGTCTCCTCTTACTCATGAGTCTCTATTGCTCTTTTCTTTTCCTCCAATGTAGCCATCTTGTATTCAGCGAAAATTTTTCTATATTGCACTTTCTATCTGATACTCTGTTCATACAAATTTAACACTCCTTCATATTCTTTGTGGATCTGGTTCTGAGATTGCTAGACGTTTCTTGAGTACGAGCGGGAGGCATATTAGGAACAGCTCCAGCACCTCGGCTTGTTTCACCGGGTCCTTCTTCTTCCTCCTCATCGTTGATAGTCCTCTCTTCAGCTATCGGACTCATGTCTCTTCGTGCGTTTGATTTCCTGATGCTTGATATTTACACTGTGAGATACTATAACAACATCTTCTTCATAACAAGGGAGCATATTCTCAGGATCATACTGATGAAAAGTATTCTCTGCTTCACATTGAGAATCAAATCCGAGTATTCCTTCTCTTGATGGTATTCCAAACGAACTTATAGATGGAGGATCAATGTTAGCTCGACTACCAAAAACTACGTTCATCTTGTAAAAATGAGGACATTTCGCGTTCAACTTGTCTTCTAATGTCAGACCAGTCAGCATTTCCTCTTCTGTAAGTACACCTCCCGTACCATCTTGGATTTCCTTAGCTTTCTTGTACATGTCAACGTATCATTCAAATCGTTTTTTCAACTCAACATCAGTGACAACGGAAAAACCATTCTTCCCACATAGCTGAGCAGCCATGATCGTGAAAGCAGTCGCTTTGCTGAGACATTTTCTGGCTCCGACTTTGGTATTTTGTCTCGCTTCATGTAATGCTTCAAAATTTTATTCATCCTCAATGTACGTCACAATTTTCTCATAATCATCGAAATTCAAACGAATGTGCACTCTTTTCATGGCTTCAAGACTTTTGGGAGCTACTGCAATAAGACGATCTGCACAGAGATTTCCGCACATGAAAATGGATCGACCGAGTGTACATCACCTTTGATCTCCTCACATAGACAGTCCATTTTTGCCATATATGACTCTATTTTCAAACTAAAAGATCACCTCTGAGGAGATGATCGTTTCGCCACTCGCTCCACCACTTCATCGATTCAATGCTATACTTAAAAGTGTTAGTGGTTTGATCTGCTCATGCGGACTACATTCTGAGGTATTTAATCTAAAGTACATATTTCTGACGCGGATAAGTTTGACATCCCTCTTTAGATGACTGCGTGTATGGGATGTAGAGTAGTGATCATGTTGAATGAGTTAAACTTTACATAGTGGTCGTTGCAGAGTTATGGTAAAGATTCTCTCACCCGTTAAGGAATAATTCTTTTTAACTTTGACACCCTCTATTGTTCACCATATATTCTCTTTTGATAAAAGCTAGATGAGAAAACGGTGTAGGGACAGAAAAGAATACTTCTGGTGGAGATTGGGAAGATTTTTTTCATCACAACACGTTCTGAAATTGGTTGGTATGAAGTTATGATCGAGAGAGCCCGCAAGTTGTTTGCATCTTGGAGGATAAGATACTTAGAAGGATTTGGTGCGAACAGTTCCATCTTGGAACATTGCTTGGAACATATCACAGATAATTAACAACAGATCATATCAAAAAATATATAACATGTAATGTTATGTATTTTTTATATTTATGTTACATTATGAGTTAGTGTTATTATGTGTTTCATAGTATGATGTTGGATCATGATTTTACAAGTAACAAAGAAATAATTGATGACGTACTACAACATGGTCCTAGACATGTCTATAGGTGGTATGGATTTGAATGGATGGTGGCATCGTACAACCGAGTGAAAACCAACTCCAAGAATATGGAAGTGACATTCACTATGCAAGAAAAGGTTTCCTTGAATGTTACACACAAAGATGGATGGACAATGATGGATTCTTTCCAGCAAAAAGAACTCAACTGTTACTTCATCATATACTTGAAAGTTTCTTATAGTTTCACTCTATCCACATAAAAGACTCAAAATATATCATGTGCAGAATGACATAAGAATGAAATTGTTGTGGCGACAACGCAACAAATGACACAACAGATATGAGAGCTCAACAACAGTGATAAAGTTAGAGATCAACTGATTAGTGACCGTGGGATTGATATAGAGACAAGTAGAAAACTATTCTCAGATATTTCAAGAGGACTGAAAGTATATTTGAAGAGATTATCGACATCAGTTTGTTAAATATCATTAGAGGGTAACATCTAAACTCTGCGAAAGATAAAAAGACAAAAGGAAAAAGAAGAAGAGGTGACTTATGACATGACTTTGAAGTGGGAGGTACTAGGACAGTAATTAGGTAAGTCATTTTGAGGTGACAGCAGTTATGTACCAGTAGTTTATTAACTCATATTTTTTGTACAGTAGTATGAGTCTAGGTCTTTTTTGTCTGTACCAGTTCTGAAGTATAAATAAAGCTGTGCACATTTCATCTCAAGATATTTCTGTTAAGTCCTCCTTCTGATCAGTTTTAACAGGCTGATCTGTTATAAATCTAACAGGCTGGTAGTATTATGTTGTGGAGATAAAATTCCATATTCTGTGATTCCATATTCTGTGATTCTTATTCCATACTCAAAGCAGGAGAATATTAGTAGTCTTGGATTAAGAGCACAAGGATGTCAATTACTAACGGAAAAGGATCATACGTTATTCTTACCATTCTTGTGGAGAAAAGTCTGAGATCTTTTGTGAATTTCTCTAGCTTCATAATTTTCTGCATAGACATCAAACAACAAATACAACGATAATCAAGTATGATAAAATATCTGGAATGCAGTTGTTGCATTCTCGTGAAAGATTTCACGGACATGACAATTGGAGAGCCATTAGACAGTTGGATTATCACTTCATTACGATTTTGCAGGTTCATGCCCAAGATAAGGAGATTCTTGCTCTAGAAACTGCAGGGTATCCAAATCTTGATCGCTTTTTCAAGGTTGGTGGTGTAGGGATTCCATCTCCTTGCTTTACAATCCGAGGGATATAATATCACAGGACTCGATCGTTGTGTCACCAAAGCAGTCGAATTGCAGTCAACGATAGCTGAAGATGATGGAAAGTGTTATCCAAGATGACACACCAATTTTTGTCCCGGAGGTAACACTAGTTGAAAATACCAATTTTTCACCTAGTAATCTAGGACGAGTACAAGTGCAATTGCTGAAAATGTCCCAACAAGGTCAGTAGACAATACGAATGGGGAGTTGTTGTAGTGTTCTATCTCTTGCAGAGATACGTGACTTGTGTCATTCTCTCATAACAGTAGATCTAGATCATGTAGCTGAAGTACCTGTCCGTTGGATAGAAGACGTAACCATTCGGAGATGAACTCTTTCAGATTATCTGTCCAACTGAAAAATGACAGTCGTAAACAAGTAGTTGTCAAGTCTCTTCCCAGCCACGGATCCTCTTCTTTCAGAATTTTGTCCTCAGCAGAAGACTTGGCATCTTTTCCCGGAGCAAGGCAGTAAAATACTACACTGTTAGTGGACGTAGTCTTTTTTGACTATGTTCGATAGCTAGCATCGATATCCGACTAGTTACTAAACGAGTCGTGAGATTCTAGTCGCAACAGTTATGATCAGACACTAGAGCATTTTGTATTCTAGACATATCAGCATACAATCAAACACCAGTGTATTGCCTCTATGGTCCTTCGTATAAAGCAAAAGTCTTCACCAGATCCTGTAAAAAAAATCAGAAAAAATTGATATATGCATGGAAACTTCTTTTCCCTATATAATGGAAGGGATATGTACCACTGTTGTAGTAGAATTGCAGATTCATGTTGGAATAATATCAAAGTGGGGAGTACTTCTGATGGTGACAATATTACATAAGGAAATTACTGTTAACATTTCCTAGTTTATATGGGGTAGGATGTTCAGATCCTTGTTGTGTTAGAGGAGCAACTCAAAGAACACTTGGTCACTTCTTGCACATAGAGTGTAGTCTCTACATAGTAGAAAGCGATGCAATGGCAGAAATTAAGTCTTTGAAAAATAAAGAAATCTTTACCTAGAATGATAGTGTATTGCATAAAGGACGAGAGAGACTTACATCATCATGTGCATCTAGAAAATGTAACTGAGAACATGCCCATCTTGGTGCTGCCACACCTACTTGAAGAATTGTGAGGAGCTGTCGTATGCTAACATCCTTTCGACAGCTTTGTAATTCAACAAATACAAAAATTTTCATCCGATGTCAACAACTTTCAAAACCATGCCTCTGCCATGTTAACCTCAGGCAAATACTTCACATCTCCGGGGTGACTCATGCAAGACTGGATGCAACTGCGGTGAGTGGATTCCTTATGAAAATCATTTTTGAAGTGCATGATGTTTTTCCAGAGGAAGTTCAAAGTAGTTTTTCCCGGTGCGACAAGAATCATTTTATGAACTGTAGCCGGCATGTACATGGAAGGAGGAAAGCAATTGTCTGGAATAAGGAGAAGGCACAAATGGAAAAAACACCTATAACTCCAACTCAGAATGCGCGTTGTCGTGACGTGAATCATTTCACATAGTAAATGATTCACTTCTCAGTCAGGAGTTAGCCTCTCTAAGTGAAGTTAAAACCTCAAAGAAGTTGATTCTCGAGGGAGTTATGTATTTTGAGTCCTAGTAGATTGTTTATCATGTTCATAGAGTTTTAAACTCATGGGTTGTACTTACTTGTCGTCCATGCACGCTTTCTAGCTGGTTTAAGTTATCTTTCAGGTTTGCGTGTCATTTTAGGTAGTTTAAGATTTACGTTTACACTTTAGGGGGCTAACATGGTAGACTATGAGTGAAGTTAAGTTACCACATAGATTAGGGCACTAAAGGACAACCAAGTGGAGCTATGAACTCCCACTGGTTCGTTTTTGTTTTTTATAAAACTCTAAATTTAGAAATAGAGATCTAAAGGAGAGTTTGAGCATTTGATGAAGGGACTACAGAATCTGAGAGTACAGGAAGAAAGAGCTCGTTGTGCCAAGCACTGTCAGTGAAATTCTTGATCGATTTGGATCAATAAAGAAGGAGCTATGCCAATTTGAAGTTCAAGTTGAGTCAAATTGCATCACTTTTGTTGATTTTGGGGTTTTCAGTGTCAATTGCAGCAGAATTGAGGAAATTGCTTCAAACCTTCGTGGTTGCGTTCACTGTCAGCGGGGCTACGACTGTCCAAAACTTTTCAAGTCATTTGAGTGAGTGAGTAATTCAGGACGACCGCTGAATCAGAGAGGGTCTGAAAAGCTCTCGATCTAGAGCAGCAACTTCAGAGAACGAGATCTGGAGAACCGTGTACAATCAGAGTCCCAACTTCATAGGGATGTTCAGCATCCTGTAGACTCCAAATCTTGTAAGAATCCTCGAAAGTGATCGGGTCAATTTTCTCTTGTAGGTCGAAATAGCTGTCTGAGTATCAGAAATTGCCGCAATATCTTTGCCCAGAATTTTTCTGTCCATATCTCGATGCCAGAATTTGATCTCAAGCTGAAACTTCGTGTGTGTGCTCAGTGGGGCCTCTTTTACATGTGGGAGAAGTTTAGAAGTCTAAATCTTCACATATTTCACAATCATGAGTGTCAAAGTTTACCGTCTGATCTTATCATTGCTAGTTAAGCCTGAACTTTGCTTCCTGAACATATCAGAAGAGCCAAGAGACCTGTATGAGTGTTTTACAGTGTCACCTTGTAACTTGAAGCCTATCCTTTGAGTAAACCATCCACAGCTAGAAGCCTAGTGCTTCCCTGAGTAAACGTATCACAGCCTTCACGGTCATAACACAGCCAGAAGGTTCCGCCCGTCCCCAGAAAACTCTCACCTTGACAGCGTCTGTACCAAAGGCACAGATATCGTAGAATGAATACCCCTGGCTGAAGTATTTTTAAGACGCACAGATGCAGAGAGAAGTAAGAAGAAGCAATTTCAGTTTATACAAGTTCTGGTGGAGAGCGTCTACTTGTAGAGCGTATTTCAATTGCTAGGTGCAGCTTTGTAGAACAACCTATACTTGTGTTGAGTAGAGACATTGTATTGTAAAGCTATGATGAAATTTATTTTATGACCATGAGAAGTTCTCTAAGGCATGTACTTGGGTTCGATAGAGGCTATTTAGTCTGTCGTTCATTCACAATTTGAAGTCTTGGATAGCCCTTGTCCTCAGCTGTTCACAACCATGGCTAGAGCCAGCACCTCCACGTTTCTCCTAAACTTGTGCACATATTTCTTGCTTCTCGGTTTTGACAATTGTACTCAAAGGACATTGTTCTTATCATTGACTTATCTGAGCTATATCTGAGCCCACAACTGATAGTTCCTCTCAAGTAACGCAAAACTCTCTTTGATGCCTTCATATGCATATTCTCAGCGTGAGGTACTGCTTGTCTTCCAAAAACTGTTGAAAAGTCCTAGATCTTTCATATCAAATTCCTCCAATAAAGCTTGCTGAATCTTCTATACTCCTCCTTGATTACTACCGGATATTATCAAGTCATCCACATACAGTAATAATAACACAATACCCTGAGAAGTAATCAAAACATAGAAGTTTGGATCACCTTTAGTAGATGAGAAGCCTTGCTGCTTCAAGAAGGTGTCGATTCTTGTGTACCAAGCTCTTAGAGCTTGTTTGAGACCATATTATGCCACACTAGTTGCTCACCTCCTGTATGAACAAATCCAGGTGGTTGCTGCAAATAGATATCTTCTTGAAGCATCTCATTAAGAAATGCATTCTTGACATCTATTTGTAGACATTTCCAACCATGCAATTTTGCAGAGCAGAAAGAACTCGAATGGAGTTGAGTTTTATCACAGGTATGAAGGTCTCTTGAAAATCCTCTCCTGCAGTCTGCAAGTAGCCTTTTGCAACAAGCAGAGCTTTGTATCTCTCGATAGATCCATCCGCATGTCTCTTGATCTTATAAACCCACTTACAGCCCAAGTGTTTTCCTTTTAGATGGAAGAGATACTATGCTCCAGGTTTCATTTTTGAGTAATGCATCATATTCTTCCTCCATTGCACGTCTCCATTGATGAAAGCCTCCTGGAATGAAATAGTTTCTCCATCACCTTGAGCTTCAGCCATGAGAATACAATCCTCTAGCCTTGCAGGACCTTCTTTATTCTGATGGGTCTCCTTGGTTGAGCAACAACATTCGAATCTAGAGTAGTCTGGTGTACCAGAGGTGAATCTGTTGTATTTGAGCCTGAATCAATAATTTCAACTTGTGTAGGTGGTGGTTCTTGTTGAGCTTCTTCTCCATGATTATTTGAAGTAGGTGTTTGGAATGCGAGAGGTGGTAGATCAGAATGATAATGCTGTGAATTTCAAGATGGAGAGACCTCCAAAAATACTACATCTCGACTAATAATGATATTTCTTGCAACACTCAAGAGTCTATATCATTTTTCTCTTGTTGGATATCTTATGAATATACAGATCTGAGATCTATCATCAAACTTTTGGAGCAACTTTTGAGGAGTTCTAGCATATACTTTACAGCCAAAAATTCATGGATTAGAGAGGTCTGGTTTATTTCTTTTGAAAGCTTCAAATGGAGTTTTGTTAGGGACGGCGTTTGTTGGACTTCTGTTCAGAAGGTAAGGCTACATGCTTGACTTCTACTCCGACGCTTAGGTTTGGTAGTTCTAGAAGTTAGCTCATATTACTTCTAGTCTTTTATGTATATGTTTGACACCTTTGCATACGGTGTTAGCACTATTTTGAGTCCTAGTAGGCTGATAGTATGTTAGTTATCTTGTTCAAGCATTTGTGCGCCTGTGCAAGTGACTTCTTACTTGTCTATGACGTTCAATGTACATAACTTAGGGTTTCCATGCTGATAGTGGTTTGAGCTCATGGGTTGTACTTACTTGTCGCCCATGCACGCTTTCTAGCTAATTAAAGTTATTTTTCAGGGCTATGTGTCATTTTAGGTAGTTTAAGTTTTACGCTGGCACTCTAGGGGGCTTGACGTGGTAGCCTATGAGTGTAGATAAGTTACCAGGTAGTTTAAGGCGCAAAAGGACAGTCAAGTGGAGCTATGAACTCCCATTGGTCCATTTTTGTCTTTTGTAAAACTCTAAGTTTAGAAACAGAGCTCTAGAGGAGAGTTCGAGCAATTGGTGAGGGATCTTCGAAATCTGAGAGCACAGGAAGAGAGAGCTCGTTGTGCCAAGCACTGTCAGTGAAATTTTTGCTCGATTTGGATCAATAAACAAGGAGTTATGCCCAATTGAAGTTCGGATTGTGCCAAAACTGCGTCACTTTTGTTGATTTTGGGGTTTTCGGTGCCAATTGCAGCAGAATTGAGGAAATCACTTCAAAACTTCGTGGTTGCGTTCACTGTCAGGAGGGCTACGACTGTCCAAAAAGTTTCGAATCATTTGATAATTGAGTAATTCAGGGCGGCCGCTGAAGCAGAGGGGGTCTGAAAAGCTCTTAATCTAGAGCAGCGACTTTAGAGAAGGAGATCTGGAGTTCTACAAACATTCAGGAGTCCCAACTTCACAGGGATGTTCAGCATCCTGTAGACTTCAAATACTGTGAGAAGATTTGAAATTCATCGAGCCAATTCTCTGTTCTATGTCTGAATAGCTGTCTAGGTACCAGAAATTGCCATAATTCTCTTATTCAGAACTTTTCTGTTCATATCTCCGTGTCAGAATTTGATCTCAGGTTGAAACTTCGTCTGTGAGTTCAGTAGTACCTCATTTGCATGTAGGGGAAGTTTAGAGGTCTAAACCTTCATAGTTTTCCTCTCTTTGAGTGTCAAAGTTCACCGCTTAAGCCTATTACTACCAGTGAGACCTAAATTTCGCTTTTTGAGCATATCAGAGGATCCTACACTCCTGTGTGAGTGTTTATAGCTCCTGTTGTGACCTGAAAGCCAACCTCTTGAGTAAACAACCACAGCCAGAAGCCCGGCGCTTTCCTAGGTAGACGGATCACACTCCGACATACTCTCTTTTGGTGAACTCGACGTGAAACACCTAGGGTGGGAGTTTTCTTGAGAGTGTTACAGGATCAGATATCATGGCTAACCAAGGATCATCAAGTGGAGGTGTTGCTGCTGCTCAGCAACCTGTTCAGTTGGATGCTGCTACGATGAAGATGTTCCAAGCTTTTTCCATGTTTATGCAGCAGCAGCAGAGCACAGAGAGGAAGGAGGTATTAGCAACCAAGGCGTTGCAATCTGTGGTGCATCAGATGGATCATGTAAAGCTGCAGTTTACTTGAGAAAGGAAAATAAAGGAAAGGACAAGTAGTTAGCGTGGGTACATAATGTACAAACTAATTTCTTCGAATTCCATGAAAGGATTCATTCCTTTCAAAGTAACCGCATTGCTTATGCATGGAAGTCACTGTCGAGATACACATACAGCCCCTCACGATTAGGCAGCAATTTGCTTGATAACACCCCCAGTAGGTTCCTTGAGTTTGATCACACCTCTCTTACGATGTATGGCTTGATCACATCCCTGACTGGCTGTTTCCTGTAAAACCAGTCACTTTGTGATGTTATTCACATGTGAGACTGCACATATTAAATTTCAGAGCATATATAGTCTAATTATTTTGAATAATGTTAAATATTTTGAATTATAGTGATATTTACTCCAAGTTTGGAAGTAATAAAATGATGAACCAAAAGATCTGGTTATTGAAAGTAGAACTTGGATCAATAAAATGACTGGTTCTACTTTCAACTTGATCAAGCTCAAGGAACCTACTGGGGGTGTGATCAAGCAAATTTCTGCACGATTAAGAACGACGTCGAAGAAAGGAAAAGCACGAGGCATTTAGAGAGGTCCATATCAGCGATCATCTCTGTTTTCGCTCCGGTGTTACATAAGCCTTTAATTTACAGGGCAGTCCAGAGGCGGTATCCACTTGTAATTGCTTCCCTGTTCACTCTCATGGCAAGTCGGAAGCACGTTAGACATGACGAACATCTTATCCTTCAATCTTTTCGTATAAATACCAGAGAAAATCCCCCCCCAATCATCTTGCCTCCAGCTACACTCAGCCTGTCGTTTATTCAGTGTTCAAAGTCTTGGATAGCCCTTGTCCTCAGCAGTTCACAACCATGGCTAGAGCCAGCAGTTCCACCTTCCTCCTGAACTTGTGCGCATTCTTCTTGCTCCTCGGTCTTCGCAACTGTATTCTGGAGAGCACATTGTGTACGATTTTCAACCAGCTTATACAGCTTTACGTGTTTCGTCGGAGTCCAAACGTCACCAATCCTATCGCTGTCAGAGTCTCTTATGTCTCTACGCAGAAACAACAAACCAGGATTTAACTTCATTGACATCGGCCCTGCATCCCGAGAAGCACTACGAGTCTGAAGTAGGAGTGGAGTTGATAATCCACAACATTCGAAATTCTCAAGGAGGAAAGAACTCTGCGCCTTTGAACAATCCCGTGAGTGACATTTTAGCCTGAGGTTCACAGTCCGGAAGGAGAAGTTTACTTTCCACGTCGGGCTGCATAATTCCTCTTCTGCTGGAACTTTCAATCGGGAAAATATTAGACGGCACGGAGGCTCTACAAGGAAGCGAATTAGAAATGGAATGTTAGGGCGCTTCAGGTGAACTTTGACACGGATGAATTCATACGGACCAGCTTTATGCTCGAAGTACCAATATGAACTGATCTGAAAATGATAACGCTACCGTATATACGAAGTGGTGAGACAAGTTTCTGGAGTTCCGTGATCTTCTCAGATATGATTCTTGATCCCGCAGGATTTACTCCCATTAGTATTGAAATAACTTTCGAGAGGTGCGCGAATAGTTTTTGCATTACGGTAATCCTTTCCAGCCTACCCCATTACGATCTATATAACTCCACGTGCACCACGATCGAATTACAAGTTCGGATGTCCAGATCGTGCGACACGGTAAATATTCTGTTCTAAAGCAAAACTGCGTGTCAGATCTCAGGATTTGTGACATTCGAGTAATGGAGTAGTGGATTCCTTTTTTGCTTATTTCTCGCTTGGAAGAATTCCCAGGAATGTCCAGTACATTTGCCTTGCAAGTATGTACTATGAAGAGAGATGGCGACAGCGATGGACTCTCTCGAACTGACTGATGACGAAGAATTTCAGCTAGAACCCGTCTCCACTGCTCTGGCGCTTGTACTCTGCACTCTTTGCTCCAAGACAATGATTCAAAGTTCAGCTGCAGTAGAGACATAACCACAAGAACACTCTCACGAAATACATCATACAGCAAATTCAGATTCAAATTCCTCAGCCAGCAACGATCATGTATATGTGTAAGAATGAAACTCAAAGCTGCAGTTTATTTGAGAAGGAAAAAGAAAGACAAGGATACGAACTGAGCATGGGTTCATAAAGTACAAACTAATTTCGTTGAATTCTACGAAAGGATTCATTCCTTTCACAGTAACCGCATCGCATATGCATGGAAATCACTGTCGAGATACACATACAGCCTCCCACGATTAGCAACGACGTCGACGAAAGGAAAAGCACGAGGCATTCAGAGAGCACCATATCAGCGGTCATCTTTGTTTTCGCTTCGGGTTTACATAAGCCTTTAATTTACAGGGCAGTCAAGAGGCGGTCTCCTACTGTACTCGCTTCCCTGTTCACTCTCGTGGCAAGTCGGAAGCACGTTGGACATGACGAACATCTTATCCTTCAAACTTTTCCGACCTCAGAATTCCGTATAAATACCAGCGAAAATTCCACCCCAATCATCTTGCCTCCAGCCACACTCACACTGTCGTTCATTCACAGTTCGAAGTCTTGGATAGCCCTTGTCCTCAGCAGTTCACAACCATGGCTAGAGCCAGCAGTTCCACCGTCCTCCTGAACTTGTGCACATTCTTCTTGCTCCTCGGTCTTGGCAACTGTATTCTGGAGAGCACATTGTGTACGATTTTCAACCAGCCTATACAGCTTTACGTGTTTCGTCGGAGTCCAAACGTCACCAATCCTACCGTAGTCGTTGTCTATCCACCAGGGGCTGACCCTAACGGCACACCCGCGCCAGTTGGGGTTCCTACAATTTCAGTGTCAGACAACCCAATCAGAAGGACGCAGTCCGAACTGTCACCGCTTTTAGGCTATCAGAGAGACTTCCGCATCACGGGCTTGAGGGCGGACGACGTAAGAAAGACTCAAGTAACTGGTGTTTTGGATCTTCAGACCAGAGACTTGAATGGCACGATTACTTTTGCTGGTGTTCTAACGGGAGGTGACAACATTCCTGCGGAGGAAGAACTGGCCGTCACAGGTGGTACTGGACTATTTCGAGCTGCTGATGGTTACATAAAGTCATTTCTTGTGAGAAACTCCGGAGGAATGATCACATTGAGGTTTGAGGTTCACTTGTGCGTCTAAGGAAGTTCCTCCTACGTACGTATGACATCTCTTTGTTAGACCGGTGACTTAGCACCAATAACTGGAGGTATTTTCTTTCTATGAGGTTCATGGCTTGCAGAAGCAAGAATAGTTGTAATAAAACAGAAGCTGTCCGCCAGAAGGTTACGTGAGGACAGAAGTGCTGCCTTTGCGTAATAAGGGCATTCCTTAATATACAGAATAGATCCATTTGCTCCACGGGATGGACCTGTTGGCCAATGGGAACGTCATGATCTTTCCTGTATGTATGTCTAGGAGTGGTGCCTGTGGAATAAAGGCATTCTTTGTAGGATAAATTCCCTGAAAGCAAACAGCTCGCGGTTGTTCGCCGGCAAGGCATTGCAAGATAATAAAAGAGGATTGGACGACGATCTTCCACACCATTTTCAGGTCCTCATGATCATGATCACCGCAGAGGGAAGAGACTTGCTGTTTATATTTGTAAGAATGAATTCGAAGGCACCCCTTCGAATTGCTTCACTCACCATCAGAAGTACTCCCCACTTTGATATTATTCCAACATGAATCTGCAATTCTACTACAACCGTGGTACATATCCCTTCCATTATATGGGGAAAAGAAGTTTCCTCACGTATATCAATTTGTTTCTGATTTTCTTTATGGAAAAACTATGCGGGAGTTTGAAAAAATTGTAGATCGAGCTAGTTACTGTTAAATATCATTAGAGAGTCACATCAAAACTCTGCGGAAGGTAAAAAGACAAAAGTAAAAAAGAGAAGAGGTGACTTGTGACGTGACTTGTGACGTTGAGAAGCACTGTGACAGCATTAGGTAAGTCACTTTGAGGTGACAGCAGTTATGTATCATTAGTATATTAACCCACATTCCGTGTAGAGTAGTATGAGTCGGAGGCCCTTTTTGTCAGTATCAGTTCTGAAGTCTAAGTAAAGCTGTGCACATTTCATCTCAGAATATTTCTGTTCAGTTTTCCTTCTGATTAGTTTTAACAGGCTGATAAGTTATCAGTTCTAATAGGCTGGTAGATGTCTGTTGTGGGAGATAAATTCTATATTCTGAGAGACTTGGGAGAACAGTTCTCAGTTTTGTAACAGTTACAAACAACAAAGAAGAGAACTCAAAGTAAGGATTTCAGAGATAAACTTAGTGTTATTCCTGGTATGAGTGAGGGATATATAGGGATCTGGTGAAGACTTTTGCTTTATATGAAGGATCATAGAGACAATGCGTTAGTGTTTGATTGTGTGCTGATATGTCTAGAAAAACAAATGCTCTGGTGTTTGATCATAACTGTTGCGACTAGAATCTCACTACTTGTTAAGTAGCTAGTCGGATATCGATGCTAGCTATCGAACATAGCCAAAAAAGACTACGTCCACTAACAGTGTAGTATTCTACTGCCTTGCCCCAGGGAAAGATGCCAAGTCCTCTACTGAGAACAAAATTCTGAAAAAAGAGGATCCGTGGCTGGGAAAGAGACTTGACAACTACTTGTTTACGACTGTCATTTTCCAGTTGGAAAGATAATCTGAAAGAGTTCATCTCCGAATGGTTGCGTCTTCTATCCAACGGACAGGTACTAAACCTACATGATCTAGATCTACTGTTATGACAGAATGACACAAGTCACGCATCTCTGCAAGAGATAGAACACTACAACAACTCCCCATTCGTATTGTCTACTGACCTTGTTGGGACATTTTCAGCAATTGCACTTGTACTCGTCTTAGATTACTAGGTGAAAAATGGGTATTTTTAACTAGTGTTACCTCCGGGACAAAAATTGGTTTGTCATCTTGGATAACACTTTCCATCATCTTCAGCTATGGTTGACTGCAATTCTACTGCTTTGATGACACAACGATCGAGTCCTGTGATATTGCATCACCCGGATTGTAAAGCAAAGAGAACGTCATTCCGGATGACAAAAGGAGGTGGAATCCTTACAGCACCAACCTTGAAAAAGCGAACAAGATCTGGATACCCTGCAGTATCTAGAGCAAGAATCCCCTTATCTTGGGCATGAACCTGCAAAATCTTAATGAAGTGATAATCCAACTGTCTAATGGCTCTCCAATTGTCATGTCCGTGAAATCTTTCATGAGAATGCAACAACTGCATTCCAGATATTTTATCGTACTTGATTATCATTGTATTTGTTGTTTGATGTCTATGCAGAAAATTATGAAGCTAGAGAAATTCACAAAAGATCTCAGACTTTTCTCCACAAGAATGGTAAGAATAATGTACGATCCTTTTCCGTTAGTAAGTGACATCCTTGTGCTCGTAATCCAGGACTACTAATATTCTCCTGCTTTGAGTATCCTATCATAGAATATGAAATTTTATCTCCACAACATAATACTATCAGCTTGTTAAAACTGATCAGAAGCAGGACTTCACAGAAATATCTTGAGATGAAATGTGCACTTTACTTATACTTCAGAACTGGTACAGACAAAAAAGACCTAGACTCATACTACTGTACAAAAAATATGAGTTAATAAACTACTGTACATAACTGCTGTCACCTCAAATTTACTTACCTAACTGCTGTCCCTGTACCTCTCACTTCAAAGTCATGTCATAATGTGGTGCCCACAAATTACAAGATTCACAAATTTTCGAAATTTTTGAGATTAATAACTTGTTTGTATAACTGAAGAAGCCTTGTTACTTAAGATTACGGCTTCCTTAGAAAGAAGATGATCTTATGAGCTGTTTGTAACAATAAGTTGACTTCTTCGGAAGACGACCGTCTTCCGAGAAGCGTCTTCTTGGTGATGTCTTCGGAAGACGGAAGATGGAGGAAGACGGAAGACGGCGGAAGACACGTATCTTCCGGAAGACGGCAACCGCGGAAGCTTAACCACGTCAGAAGTAGGTGTACCTACCAGGTAGCACCGAACAGGTTAGGTAGGTCGGGAGGGTCGAAACCCTTAAACTGCGGGGAAGATGCGCAGGAAGCGCATTAGCGCATTTCAGCTTCCCGCAGCAGGAGCGCTTCTTGATTGAGAAGATCGATTCGAGAGTGAGCTTTGAGTGAGGAGGCAACGGGGTGAAATTGAGTGAGGTTAGGATCGATTAGAAGCTAGAAGGAAGGCGAGGTCGAATTGCTGAAGCGCAGGAAGCGTATTGAGCTGAAGGCGTCTCATGTGAACTCCCGGAAGTTGACATTGGAGGACGGTTGAGTGGAATCGAAGATGGACGGCTTAATCGATTGAGGCGTAGTCAGGAGTTGACGGCGGAAGCAGCTCAGTGGGAGCGCATTGGAGCTGGGACTAGAGCCGGAAGCGCGCGGAAGAAGAAGACAACTCGGGAAGCAGACAGAAGATAGTAGAGGTTCTTCCCATGTTCTTTTCCCTTCCCACTGCTTCTTGCTTTTGTTTGGTATTCCCGGTGGTTTGCAGGCAACCTGATCGATCAATTATCCCATCCCTATTTTCCTATTGTGACATTGGGCGCGGAAGCACTGCCCAATTTCCGTCAGACATCTTCTTGCTTCTTCTCGAGTTCAATTCGAGCTTCCCTACCCCTAGTCCTCAAATTGGAAATCCCAGCTTTCAATTTCCCTACCCTACCATCCCTCTACCCCCGAAACCTTGAACAGAAGACGCTTCGGAAGATCTGAACATCTTCGGAAGACGCTTCTGAAACTTGACTGTCTTCGGAAGACGCTTCGGAAGCCTGAGTGTCTTCGGAAGTCGATTGTACACAATTCGTATCAAGAGTGGATTTGCTTTGCTTTTGTGTTAAGAGAGGCTTGGTATGAATTTTGAGTGGCGTGGTGAGTTGTTTTGTTATTTCGAGAAGTTGGAAGTCGGGAACTAGGCTTATGCCTCCCGGTCCTCCAAGCTTCTCAAATCCACATCTTCCTAGAGAGACTAGAAGATTGGAAGGGCTGGAAAAATGCGCGAGAAGACGTGAGGGTCCATTTCGGATCTATTCTGTCCACCCATAGCAGCCCATTCCTTCTTCTTCCCGAACTTAAGAGAGAGTCGTGAGAAATCTTGCTGGCAGAATCTAGAGAGAATGATCGAGGGTCATGTCTTCCCACAGAGCAGCAAGCTTCTTCTGAGTGTGTATGAGAGGTGAGAAGTCAGAAGAACAGAGTGCAAATGTCTTGAGTCTGTTGTGAGGATAGATGCGCGTAGGAAGAAGAAGACATGTGAGACCAGTGAAATGAAGTCTGACTTGGGGAGGTCTCCGAAGAAGACATTGAATCGGAAGCTGTCTTGGGAGTCTTCCCAGAGACCACTGTCACCGCAGGAGCCCGCAACCATGTTCTGAACCTGTTATGCACTCTACGTTTCACGAATCTTGTATCTTCTGATAGGCAGTAGGATCTAATGCAAGGTGGGTTGTCTTCTTGGTAATCCATGCGAGGCCTTGCTTAGTTAAGATTGTTTAGATATAGCTCGGAAGACAAGAGCTATCTAGGAAGCACTGTTAGAATTCCGAAAGATGGAGTAGTTGTCTTCTAGAAGACTAGTTTCGTCTTCTGAAAAGTAGAAGCTATACTGTGGGCACTTGGGAAGGACTGAGTCTTCAGCTCACAGTAAGAACGTGTGACTTAGTGCAACAGATCTTCCAGTATGTCAGTATGTCGATGCATCCTCGAGGGTTGGTGTTACCGGTAGCGGAGTTGGCCGAGACCACACCCTTCCTCAAGGAGTTGGGTCTCGACTTCTTCCTGTGGGATTGGAACCTCGCCGACCAGGGATTTCTGGAGGAGGTGTGGGCAGCATTACCACCTCGCAACCGTGTACTTGCGAAGGCAGGCGTAGCTCGGGGAAGACCGTCTTCCTGGACTGAAGATTGGTGGCACAAGACCTTCCACATGTCAGAATCCGAGGACCGAGGTTATTCGCTCGAGAAGAAGATTTACCCAGGATCGTGAGTGAGTGGCATGTGCCTGGAAGCACAACTTGTCTCTTCATGGAGGACAGACAGGGAAGGAACGGATGGAAGATCGAATCTTACCGGGAGCCGAAGAAGCGACTTCTGGCAAAGCTGTTTCTGCACCTCTTTCCCAAGGGGAAAGCGCAGAAGACGAGGTACCTTGGAGATCAAGACGTGGAGTTCCTGGAAGCAGTGTGGGATGAAGGAGTGCCCGTCAACTAGGGCTCATTCTTCCACATATATGTACAAGCGGAGCTAGCGTACTTAGGTACTCCGGCAGGAGGACACTTGACATCTTTTCTCTGTTACTTGTACGTAGCCATGGGAGATCTCACGGAAGGTCAGTTGGTGAAGTATGGACCAACATGGCAACATGAGACGAAGGAGGAGACCTCGGAAGAAGACGACCGAGCAGCAGCCGCAACTCCCCCTCCTACTCTGATGTCGCAGTTGAGGCCCGGCTCTCATCAGAAGACGCTTCTGGTGAGAGAAGACGACTCCAGTGGGTCGGAAGACGCCACGCCTCCGAGGAAGATGGGTCCTAGAAGTGTACCTAGGAAGACCAGTTCTCTCATTCATTCAGGATCGGAGTCTGACTCGCAGGTAGAGCCGCTGAGTACCCGACCGGAGCAGAAGACCGCTTCTGCAACACCATGGAGTCTTCCGAAGACTCCAGAAGACGAAGGATGGATGGATACTCCTACTGCGATGCGAGGAAGCGCAGTAAAGAGGATCACTTCTACCATGGAGAGAGATCTTCCACCCCGGAAGATGAGAAGAGTAGCTTCTTCCCGTGTGCAGAAGCTGAAGACCATTGTGGTGGAAGAGGCATCCTTGCCTCTGGAAGACAAGGTCCACACCTCCAATCGAATTGTGGAGATGAACCTGTCTTCCGCAGGAAGAAGACTGGAAGAGTTCAGTGTCTTCTTCCACTCAGAGATCCAGCCTGCTATGGAGTTGCTGGAGAAGAGAGCGAAGGCTCAGGAGAAGCCCTTACAGCCTGCATTCGGTCTGCGCACCTTGATGCGTCAGGAAGAAGGTCAGAAGAAGACAGAAGCGCTGGAAATTAGTCTCCGCACTACGGAGAAGCTCGCAGCAAGGTACAAGGCGGAAGCAGCCGTTTCTGCCAAGGAGCTGACCCAACTGAAGAAGGGCAACCAAGAGTTGCAGGCGCGTTTACAGCAGCGCGACCAAGAGGTTCTCCGAGTGCGAGAGAAGATCACCGCCCTCGTAGAGAAAAAGACAACATGGAAGATGCAGCGAGAAGCCGCAGAAGCGTGAGTTGCAGCCGAGAAGATGCAGCGGGAAGCAGCGGAAGCTTGTGCGCATGAGATGCTAGCACAGTCGGTGGAAGCGCTTCGAAAAAAGTTCAACTTCATCGCGGGTAGGAAGTTGCTTACCTTAGCTAGAGAGTGGGACGATGAGTCCAAGGCGGTGTTGATAGAGTGCAAAGAGAGTATGTTCAGGTATTTGGACCGGCAGATAGAGAGAGTGAAGACACGCTATGGTCTTCCCTTGATTCCGTCACCTGCAACTACGTCTTCCCAAGCTCCAGCACCATCGACTGGATCCGAATTGGAGAAGGAGGAGTTCGACCTCGCTGTCCACTTGGTAGTGACAGCGTTGGAAGCCGAGAAGACCCCGGAAGAAGCCCCGGAAGACAGGATGTCTTCTGGAAGACAGGAAGAAGAACCGTCTTCCCAGGTATTCCGTGTGGAGGAAGCGACTTCTCCGGACCCCTATGAGGTCGTCATGGTTCCTAATACCGAACCAGCGCCTCAGAAGAGCGAGGAAGCACCACTCGACCCAGCTTCCCAGAAGACGCTTTCGTCTTCCGGAGCAGAAGCAGAAGCCGAAGCAGAAGCCGAGGAAGAAGCAACAGTAGTGTCAGCAGGGTCAGCAAAGAACGATGAGGAGGAAGCCACCTCAGTGTTATCCGAGGTGTTCGCAGGGCTTTCTAGCTTATCAGAACCCGCGTTAGGAGCTCCGGTAGGAGCAGATCAGGTAGAGGTTGCCTCCGAGCAACCAGAGTAGATAGTAAACACAACCGACGTTGACATTTTCCAAATTTAGTAGGATCGAACATGCTATCTTAAAGGTGGCAGTTTTCAGTGTAAAATTAGTTAGGATGCCATGTGACAGAGTAGGAAGCGCAAGAATAGGAAAGGGAAATGGCTTGCATGTGGAGTGGCAGCCTTCTGACAGCGCCCATCTCTCCCTGGTGGTCGTCTCCTCTGTTTTCTCGTGGTAGAAGACATAAGTAGGATCGAAGAGTAGGAATTCGGGTTGTTGCACACCCATACACATTTTTCGGTGTAGACAGGGGCACATGAGATAAGTTCTACACACACTACACCCGATGTTAGAGACATACGAATAGACTAGGATTATACATGAGAGGTCTGCATGCTCGTTACCAGCAGTGGTTCGAAGATGTAGATAGAGGTAGTGGACAGTTTAGGAACAGGGAACGGCATCCTCGTGCAGTCTTGTTGGCTAGACTGTTGTGTCGAGGAGTAGTCGCAGGAAGTAGAGGGAGTGAGCTTCCCAATGCCAATGTGACTTCTTCTCGGGAATGGATTGCTGATTTGAGTGCAGAAGCTTAATCCATGTCTTCTGGGTGGTGGGTTCCTTGAATTCGCTCCCGATTGTGCATGAAAGGTGTTCTTCTTGAGTGACGGTGACTGTCAACAGTTGTGGAATTGCAGCTTGGCTCGTCCAGTAGAGCACTTCGGATCTACATACGGACGGTCTGATGGGTAAGGGATCCCAGAAGACAGAGTAGTTGGAGCAGCGACGAGAAGAAGAAAGAAATCTTCTTCCCATAGCAGAAGACGACATCCTCAAGTAGAAAACGGTGCAACTGTACACACGTTTGTTGTCTTCCTCCCCAAACTATTACAAGCAGGGATGGCTTGTTCGTCAGGATCCGGACTAGAAGCCTGTCGGAATCTTAATTTTTCCTTTTTCTCTTGTTTTCTCTTGTTTGGATTTTCTCTTCTTCCCCATCTTTCCTCATCTTCCCCATCTTCTTATCTTCTTCTAGTGAGCTTCCGAGACTTCTATTGAGCTTCCGTGAAGGTGAATGTCGTTGTAGTGCTACAGGAAGACCATTTCCGTAGGCAGAAGCCTGGGAAGACTACAGGGGGCATACACCCTGTGATTAATCTAACTCGTTGGAATGTGAGAGTGAGTAAGGTGTAACAGCCGATTCTAGTCGACTTCTGCGAAGCAGGACAGTCTTCTGGAGGTGCGAGAAGCCGAGTTGAACCCCCAGAAGCCGAGAATTGCTTCGGGAAGACGGTATTGAGAAGACCGGAAGAAGTGACCTGAAAGCAGGAAGCACATCTTCCCGAGCTTCTCTGTGAATAGTTGTGTGATATTTTAGTTAGTAGTTGTTTGTTTAGGTCCAGAGCATCTTTTGAAGTGTCTGGAAGACACGTGGTTTTGTGAGAAGACGGGATTTCTAGGCAAAACCCATGTGTTTGTGTGTTTGAACAGATCTTAGAACTTAGAGCAGCGTTATTTGTGCAAATCCTCTGTGGGAACGATATCTTGTATACTAAATGAGCAAAAGGAGTAATCTTGCGACACTACACATAAGTCACCTTTTTTTTTTGTCTTTTTATCTTTTGCAGAGTTTAGATGTGACCCTCTAATGATATTTAACAAACTGATGTCCAAAATCTCTTCAAATATACTTTCAATCCTCTTGAAATATCTGAGAATAATTTTCTACTTGTCTCTATATCAATACCACGGTCACTGATCAATTGATCCCTAACTTGATCACTGTTGTTGAGCTCTCATATCTGTTGTGCCGTTTGTTGCGTTGTCACCACAATGATTTCATTCTTATGTCATTCTGCACATGATACATTTGGAGTCTTTTATGTGGATACAGTGAAACTATAAGAAACTTTCAAGTATTGATGAAGTAACAGTTGAGTTCTTTTTGCTGGAAAGAATCCATCACCGTCCATCCATCTTTGTGTGTAACATTCAAGGAAACCTTTTCTTGCATAGTGAATGTGGCTTCCATATTCTTGGAGTTGGTTTTCACTCCGTTGTACGATGTCACCATCCATTCAAATCCATACCACCTATAGACATGTCTAGGACCATGTCGTAGTACGTCATCAATTATTTCTTCGTTACTTGTAAAATCACGATCAAACATCATACTATGAAACATATATCAACACTAACTCATAATGTTAACACAAACATAAAACATACAGAACATTGCATGTTATATAATTTTAGATATGATCTGTTGTTAATTACCTATGATATGTTCCAAGCGATGTCCAAAATAAAACTGTTTGCACCAAATGCTTCTCAGTATCTTATCCTCCAAGATGTAAACAACTTGCGGGCTCTCTCTATCGTAACTTCATACCAACCAATTTCAGAACGTGTTGTGATGAAAAAAATCTTCCCAATCTCCACCAGAAGTATTCTTCTCTGTCCCAACACCGTTTTCTCATCTAGCTTTAACCGAAAGAGAATATGTGGTGAACAATAGAGGGTGTCAAAGTTAAAAAAAATTATTCCTTAATGGGTGAGAGAATCTTTACCATAACTCTACAACGACCACTATGTAAAGTTTAACGCGTTCAACATGATCACTGATCTACATCTCGTACACGCAGTCATCTAAAGAGGGGTGTCAAACTTATCCACGTCAGAAATATGTACTTCAGATTAAATGCCCCACAATGATAGTCCGCATGAGCAGATCAAACCACTAACATTTTTAAGTATAGCATTGAATCGATGAAGTGGTGGAACGAGTGGCGCAACGATCATTTCTTCAGAGATGATCTTTTAGTTTGAAAATAGAGTCATATATGATAAAAATAGACTGTCTATGTGAAGAGATCAAAGATGATATACACTCGGTCGATCCATTTTCATGTGCGGAAAATCTCTGTGTAGACCGTCTCATTGCAGTAGCTCCCAAAAGTCTTGAAGCCATGAAAAGAGTGCGCATTCATTTGAATTTCGATGATTATGAGAAAATGGTGGCGTACATTGAGGATAAATAAAATTTTGAAGCATTACATGGAGCGAGACAAAAAAAACCAAAGTTTGGGTCACTGGTCTACATCTCGTACACGCAGTCATCTAAAGAGGGGTGTCAAACTTATCCACGTCAGAAATATGTACTTCAGATTAAATGCCCCAGAATGATAGTCCGCATGAGCAGATCAAACCACTAACATTTTTAAGTATAGTATTGAATCGATGAAGTGGTGGAACGAGTGGCGCAACCATCATTTCTTCAGAGATGATCTTTTAGTTTGAAGATAGAGTCATATATGACAAAAATAGACTGTCTATGTGTGGAGATCAAAGATGATATACACTAGGTCGATCCATTTTCATGTGCGGAAAATCTCTGTGCAGACCGTCTCATTGTAGTAGCTCCCAAAAGTCTTGAAGCCATGAAAAGAGTGCGCATTCGTTTGAATTTCGATGATTATGAGAAAATGGTGGTGTACATTGAGGATAAATAAAATTTTGAAGCATTACATGGAGCAAGACAAAAAAAAACCAAAGTTTGGGTCAGAAAATGTCTGAGCAAAGCGACTGCTAGATCATGGCTGCTCAGCTATGTGAGAAGAATAGTTTTTCTGTTGTCACGGGTGTTGAGTTGAAAAAACGATTTGAATGATACGTTGACATGTACAAGAAAGCTAAGGAAATCCAAGATGGAACGAGAGGTGGACTTACAGAAGAGGAAATGCTGAATGGTCTGACATTAGAAGACAAGTTGAATGCGAAATTTCCTCAATTTTACAAGATGAACGTAGTTTTTGGTAGTCGAGCTAACATTGATCCTCGAGCTATAAGTTCGTTTGGAATACCATTAGGAGAAAGAATACTTGGATTTGATTCTCAATGTCAAGCAGAGAATACTTTTCATCAGTATGATCCTGAGAATACGCTCCCTCGTTATGAAGAAGATGGTGATATGGATATCTCACAGTGTAGATATCAAGCATCAGGAAATCAAACGCACGAAGAGGACTGTAGTGACGAAGGATTTCTCCTTTTGCCCATTTAGTATACAAGATATCGTTCCCACAGAGGATTTGCACAAGTAACGCTGCTCTAAGTTCTAAGATCTGTTCAAACACACAAACACACGGGTTTTGTCTAAAAAGCCCGTCTTCTCACAAAACCACACAAACCAACACGTCTTCCAGACACGCCAAATGGTGCTCTGGACCTAAACAAACAACTACCAATTACAATATCACACAACTATTCACAAAGAAGCTCGGGAAGACGATCTTCCTGCTTCCAGGTTGCTTCTTCCGGTCTTCTAGATACCGTCTTCTCGAAGCGATTCTCGTCTTCTGGGGGTTTAGCTCGTCTTCTCACACCTCCAGAAGGCTGTCCGGCTTCGCAAAAGTCGACTAGTAACAGTCATTACACCTTATTCTCACACTCACATTCCAATCGGGTTGGATCAATCACAGGGTGTATGCCCCCTGTAGCCTTCTCAGGCTTCTGCCCCTGGAAGTTGTCTTCCTGCAGCGCTACAACGACATTCACCTTCACGGAAGCTCAGTAGAAGTATCGGAAGCTCACTAGAAGAAGGTAAGAAGGTGGGGAAGATGGGAGAAGATGGGAAGAAGATGGGAAGAAGAAGAAATCTAAACAAGAGAAACCAGGATGAAAAAGGGCAATTAAGATTCCGACAGGCTTCTAGTCCGGATCTTGACTAACAAGCCATCCCTGCTTGTAATAGTTTGGGGAGGAAGACAACAAACATGAGTACTGTAGCACCGTCTTCTACTCGAGGATGTCGTCTTTTGTTGCGGGAAGAAGTCTTCTTTCTTCTTCACTTCGTTGCTCTGACTGCTCTGTCTTCTGTGATCACTTACCCAAAAGACCGTTCGTACGTAGATCCCAAGTGCTCTACTGAACGAGTCAAGCTACACTCCACAACTGTTGACATTCACCACCACTCAAGAAGAACACTTCCCATGCACAATTGGGAGCGAATTCAATACATTCCACCACCCAGAAGACATGAGCGAAGCTGCTGCACTCAAATCCACAATCTATTCCCCGAGAAGAAGTCACAATGGCATTGGGAAGCTCACTCCCGCTACTTCCTGCGTCTACTCCTCGACACACCAGTCTAGCTAACAGGACTGCACGAGGATGCCGTTCCCTGTTCCTTGACTGTCCACTACCTCTATCTACATCTTCGAACCACTGCTGGTGCGAGTATGCAGACCCCTCCTGTATATTCCAAGACTATTCGTATGTTTCCAACAATGGGTGTAGTGTGCTAAGACTGTCTCTGCTCTAATGTGTCTCGCCTGCCTATAGAATTGGTGTGTATGTTCAGTTATTGCCGAATTCTACAGAACTGGCAGAGCTCTCAGAGAGCTTTTCTCCTACCCTGCTATCCTACTTAACCATCTGCCTCGAGAGTCAGGGGAGGCGACCACCAGGGAGAGAGAGAGAGGCGCTGACAAGAGGTTGTCACCTCACATGCATGCGGTCCCTCTTCCCAATTAGCCCTCCACTGTGTTACTCCTACGCTACCTATGCTGCAACATGGGGTCCTAACTATTTTTACATAGAAAACTGCCACCCTTAAGATAGCATGTCTGATCCTACTAAATCTGGAAGTGTCAATTGAGTTTGCTAACTACTCTGATTGCTCGGTGGCAATCTCTACATGATCTGCCCCTACCGGAGCTACTACCTCGACTTCTGATGGGCTGGGAAGCCCTGCACTTACCTCGGGTACCACTGAGGTAGCTTCCCTCTCCTCGCTCTTCGCTGGCCCTGCTGTTTCTGCGGCTGCGTCTTCCTCGGCTTCGACTTCGGAAGACGGAATGGTCTTCTGGGAAGATGAGTCGAATGGTGCGTCTTCGGTCTTCTGAGGCACAGATGCAGTACTAGAGACCATGGCGATCTCATAGGGGTCCGGGGAAGTCGCTTCCTCCACGCGGAATACCTGGGAAGACGGCTTGTCTTCCTGTCTTCCAGAAGACATCATGTCTTCCGGGGCGTCTTCTGGAGTCTTCTCGTCTTCCAACGCTGTCACCATCAAGTGCACAGCGAGATCGAACTCCTCCTTCTCCATTCCGGATCCAGTCGAGGGTGCTGGGGCTTGGGAAGATGCGGTTGCAGGTGTCGGAAGTGAGGGAAGACCATAAAGTGTCTTCACTCCTTCTATCTGTCTATCCAGATACCTGAACATGCTATCTCTGCATTCCACCAACCTCGTCTTGGACTCGCTGTCCCATTCCCTAGCTAAGGTAAGTAACTTCTTACTCGCGGTGAAGTTGAACTTCTTCCGAAGCGCTTCTACCGACTGAGCTAGCATCTTCTGCGCACGGGCCTCCGCTGCTTCCCTCTGCGTCTTCTCTACTGCAGCTCGCGCTTCTGTGGCTTCTCGCTGCATCTTCCAAGTGGTCTGCTCTTCTGCGAGGGCAGTGATCTTCTCCCGCACTCGGAGAACTTCCTGATCACGCTGCTGTACTCGCGTCTGCAACTCCTGGTTGCTCTTCCGAAGTTGCATCGACTCCTTGGCAGATTATAGTTGCATCGACTCCTTGGCAGACTCCAATCCGATTTCACCCTTCGCCTAGCTGCCAACTTACTCTCTCCTACCTCGATGTCTTACTCGATTCCTCTCTCAATGCTAGCTCGAAGTTCACTCTCTCAATTGATCTTCTTCAAGCGCACTGTGCTGCGGGAAGTTGGAAGGTGGCTAATGTGCTTCCTCACGCATCTTCTCCGCAGATTAGGGATTTCGACCCTAGGTGTCTTCTTCGACCTACCTACCACCTGGGTGCTTACTTAGTAGGTACACCTACTTGTTTACCCGAAAACTCGTGGTCAGGCCTTCGTGATCGCTGTCTTCCGGAAGACAGGTGTCTTCCGCCGTCTTCCCATCTTCCGCCGTCTTCTCATCTTCTGAAGATGCAACTGAGAAGATGGTCTTCCGAAGACGGTCGTCTTCTGAAGAAGTCAACTTCTTATTACAAACAGCGCTTAAGATCATCTTCCTGTTAAGGAAGACGTAACCTTAAGTAACAACGCTTCTTCAGTTATATAAACAAGTCATTATTCTTAAAAATTTCAAAAATTCGTGCATCCTGTAATTTGTGGGCACCACATACGCCCACCCTCACATGTTTACGTCCCCGCAAACATCAGTGGTTCCTGCACTTCTGTTTACGTCCAGTACTTCTTGACGCGCCACCCATTAACACGAGTGGTCATCAATGTACCGTCCAACTCTTCCAACTGCAAAGAGCTATTGTCGAAGACCTCTAAGACACGGTAAGGTCTCATCCAGCGAAGATGAAGTTTCCCTGGGAACTTAATATGACGGTTGTCGTAGAGAAGTACCAAGTCCCCATCCACAACAGTCACCTTCCTCAACTTGCTATCGTAGTTTACCTTACGTTGCGCTTGCACCTCGTATGTCTTCTCCAAAGCTGCATTCCTGTCTTCTTCAAACTCTACGAAGTTCAGAAGACGCTGCTCTTGGCTCTCTTCTTCTCCCATGCGTTCGGATACGGCTAATCGGTATGTTGGGACCTCTAACTCTATGGGCACAATGGGTGTCATGCCGTAAGTTAGGTAGAAAGGCGTCTTCTGGGTAGTGACTTTAGGTGAAATTCTAAAAGCCCACAACACAGATGGCAGTTTCGTGTCCCAGTCATACGCATGGTTAACAGTTACCTTGTTCAGGATGTTACACAGAAGACCGTTCGACTTCTCCGTCAGCCCATTCGCTTTCGGGTTGTATGGCGTCGTCTTCCGATGCTTAATCCTGAAGTATTGGGTCAGGAGGGAGATAGTCTCATTTAAGAAATGAGTGCCCCTATCTGACACCAATTCCAGCGGACATCCATACCTAGTGATGATGTTATGCTATAGGAATCTTGCTACTACTGCGGCATCGTTCTTTCTCGTGGCCTCGCCTTCCACCATCTTGGTGGCATAATCGGTTGCTATTAAGATGTACCTTGCTCGTGTTCTTCTCGCCACCGGGGCGATAGGACCTACAAAGTCGATCCCCCACTTTTCGAACGGGGCAAGCGGAAGAATAGGAGTAAGAGGCCACCTTGTTGTAGCGGTCGGTCTTCCCATCCTCTGGCATGCATCGCACTTCCTGATCTCCTGGAAAGTGTCTCGGTACATAGTTGGCCACCAGTATCCGGCTTCTAGCATCTTCTTCACTGTGGTCTTCAATCCGTAGTGACCCCCAGCATCTTCGTAGTGAAGACCTGTGATCACTGCTTTTATCTCGGACGGCTCGAGACATCTTCTCAGCTTCTCGTCATGTCCCTTTCGAAACAAGATATCCTGGAAGATAGCATATGGACCTGCCTTGTGTAAGAAGACGGCCTTCTGCTCCGCATCCATTCCCTCGGGATACTGTTGGTCTTCCAGGAACCTTCTCAAGTCCTGGAAGATCGACTCTTCTATGGAAGTCGTAAAGACTGGATCAGAAGATCTAGTCTCGTCTTCTGGGAAGCAGGCAGTACGCCCCTCCTCAAATGAAAGTGTCTCTGCGAAAACTGAAAACAACTTCTCATCAGGAAACTCGTCTTCCACTTCATCTTCTCGTTGTTCTGTCTCCAACCTGGATAGGTAGTCAGCATTAACATGCTGTCTTCCGGGCATGTACTCAACTGTGTAAGTAAATTCCTGGAGTAGGAGAATCCACCTAGCTATCCTGCCAGACAAATCTGCTTTCTTTACAAGATGTTTCAAAGAGAAGTGATCTACATAGAAGACAAACGGGTTTGCCAGAAGATAGTGTCTAAACTTCCTACAGGAGTAAATCATGCCAAGACACTCCCTTTCGGTTGTCGAGTACTTCTTCTCTACATCACTGAGTTGTCTTCCCGCGTAGTAGATGGGGTAATCCTTCTTCTTCTCATCTTTTTGACTGAACACCACCCCGATGGCAAAAGCAGAAACATCCACATAAATGTGGAAGACTCTTTCCCAATCAGGCGGCCGTAGGACAGGGGATTCCGACAGAAGCCTCTTCATTTCTTCGAATGCTTCCTGCTGCTCAGAAGACCAAATGTATGGTTCGTCTTTCTTCAGCAACTTAGTGAGTCTTCCTGCTACCTCTGCGTACCTGTCAATAAACCTCCTGTAGTATCCTACGTTGCCAAGGAAGCTTCTCAACTGTGTCAGGTTAGCAGGTGGGTGGAGTTTCATGATGACTTCCACCTTAGCGCAGTCGACTTCTATACCTCTTCCGGAAATCCTATGTCCTAGCAAGATCCCCTCTGACATACCAAAGAAGCATTTCTCAGGGTGAAGTGCCAAACGATGTTCTCTACACTTCAGAAAACACTTCCTCAGAAATATCAAGTGGTCTTCTCTCGATCCAAACACACAGAAATCATCCAAGAAAATCTCCATAAAGGTGCGAAGATACTCCTTGAAGATTGTAATCATCAACCTCTGGAACGTGGCAGGTGCGTTGCATAAACCAAACGGCATTTGATTGTACGCGTACATGCCCCAATCAGTAGTGAAAGTGGTTTTCGACTTGTCTTCTTCTCTGATTGAAACTTGGTTGTACCCAGAATACCCATCTAGGAAGCTGTAGAACTCATGTCCTGCTATCTAGTCTAACACAGAGTCGGTGAATGGTAAAGGGTGATGATCCTTCTTCATGGCCAAGTTCAGCTTCCGGAAGTCCTGACACACTCGGATCTTCCCTGTCTGCTTCTTCGGCACGATGACAATGGGAGCTACCCACTCACTGCTAAGTACTGGGAAGATGACTCCTGCCTTCAGGTATTGGTCAATCTGGTCCTTCACCAGAAGCGAGTACTTGGGGTTGAGCCGGTACTGCCTCTGCCGTGCAGGAACAACGCCCTCTAGCAAGTCGATGCGATGCTCTCCCAACTCTCGAGGTATGCCCTTCATGTCTTCTATGGTCCACGCGAAGACATCCTGGAACTCCGTTAGAAGTTCTCGAAAGTCTTCCAACTGCTGGCCCTCGATCACCTTGGAAAGCTTCAGCTTCTTCCCCGGAGCAACCTCCATCTCTTGGAGATCATCCGGGTTCACCATTCCTTCAGTGTGACTGTACTCACTAGCACCGAAGTATTCCGGTTTGGGAGCTTCTTCTAGTTCAGATTGGTCTTCTGGAAGACCAACTGTCGGACCTTCCGAAGAGAAGACGGTATTCTCGTCTTCTGGAAGACCAACTATCGGATCTTTCGAAGGGAAGACGGTATTCTCGTCTTCTGGAAGCTCTTCTTCCGCAATCTCGTAGCACTCAATGTATCCACAGACCACATCTTTCACTTTCTCTGCTACTTCTGTAGTACACACGTTATTCACCATAAACTCATTATACCGTTCATCACTGTCAGAAGACGCAGCCGAGTCTTCTGAAGTGTACCCCTCTGTTGTAGACGGAGTTTCACCTTGGTGTCCAATCTTGATCCAAGGAAGCGAGACCTTACTCTTCTCACCTGACTTGGGTGTAGGATTGAGAAATCTCAAATGATGCCTTCTCCAGTCGGTATTCACATTTGCAGCATACAGCCATGGTCTTCCTATCAACACCTGATATCCAACCTTAGCTACAGGTCGCAAAATGATGTAAGTGAGGTAAAAAGATACTCCATCAATTACCGTGAGGACATCTTTCAGTTGCCCCAAAGGTCGTCTTCTGGTCTGGTCCGCCATTTTGAGAATTCTCGGAGTAGGCTGGAACTCAGTGAAGCCTAGGGCATGCGCCGTTTCTTTCGTCATGATGTTAACTCCGGAGCCGGAATCAATGGGTACCTTCTTCAGAAGACAGCCATGGATCTCCATATCAAGTTCTGGGGCTCCCAAGTCCTCATGCTCTATCCTTAGGATCGGGGTGCTCTTGGGAAGTTTAGCTGCCCTCCTCTTCCTCGATCCTCGGAGCACAGATTGTAACAACTTCCTGTAACCAGCGTTGTCATCCAACAGCTGTTGGAAGGTTACATCCGCCTTCTGATTCCACAAGTCTCGCAAGAAGTCGTAAGGAGATCTTTTTAGAAGAGTGACTGGTGTTTCCAACAGAGAAGATGTAGTAACTGCTTCCTTAGGTGGGAGACCAGAAGAGTGTCTTCCCTCGACTGGAAGCTGTTCCCGTGAGACAGGTGTTGCCGTAGTCGGTGTAGGAAGCTGCTGTACTATCTTCCGTCTCTTCTCCAACTCTTCTTGCATGATCGCTTCAACCTCTTGTCTTATGTCAGGAGCAAAGTACTTCGGATCTTCTCGGTCGTAAGTAGGAGAAGATGGCCGCTCAGGAGAAGATGACCTCTCCTTACGCTGCTTCTTCTTCTTGACGTCCTTCTGGCGAGATTCTGACTTCCCTTTGCTTCTGGTACTTATCTTGAACACAACTTCATCCAAAACTTCCTCCGGAGGCCAACTATCTGAATTCGGGTCAGGATTCCAAACAGTACCATCCGTCAAAGTGAGAGATGACGCTTCTTCAGGTGTCTTCATCTTCTGAGCTGCAGTCGTCTTCTGCAGCTGAGGTTCCTTTCCTTCGCGCTTCCCGGGGTCTGGTTCGTCTTCCTCGATATGGAGACAATCCGTACAATCCCCAGGATCTTCTTCTTCTACCGTGATGTGCTGTACCACTGCTAACTCGAGCTTAGAAGATGATGCAGCTTCTGCAAGAGGTGTGGTATCTGCAAATCTCACCATTTGTCGTGGTCGTAAGGTCTGAGGACAATTCCCTGTGAAATGACCGGCTTCCTTACAGTTCCCACACAAGGGCACTTGCCCAATCTGTCTTCTCGGGTGAGGACAGGTGGACCACCAGTGTCCTGTCTCTCCACAATTATTGCACGTTCCAGGAAGAGGGTTGAGAGGTCGTTGTGATGAAGAAGGCTGCCAGGGTGTCCTGGTCTGTACATTGCTAGCTCTATCCCTCGGTACATAACGATTATATTGGGCGGGAGGCGTAGGAGTGAAGGGTTGGATCGTCTCGATCCTATAGCAAGTTTTCCCACTGGGATCGTGTAGATATCTCTCATCATCTTCTTCCCATCCTGCCCAGTTGACAGCTTGGTCCTGCGTACACTGATCTCTGGTGTGTCCAGAAGAGTTACAAAGGTTGCACCAAAGGTTTGGCCGGGAAGCCGTAGGCTGCTTCCGCTTATCCTTCTGGTTCAGAAGATGAACTTTCAGGTCGGCAAACTGCTTCAGAAGCTCATCGATGCGGGGATCAGGTGCAGACTGAATGATTTGAGTTTGAGGCATCTTCTGCACAACTTCCTCCCTTGCTCACGTCTTCTCCTTCTTCTTCTTCCGCGTCTTCTTCTCTTGTTCAGATTCGGATTCTGAACTTTCGACAGTAGACTCTTCAGAAGTAGAGGCTGCTTCCGAATCACTGTTATCAGTTTCAGTGGACTTGGACTTCTTCTTGGACTTCCAGGAAGACTTCTTCGACTTCTTGGACTTCTTCGGGGTCTTCCCTTTGTCTTTTGTCATATTCCGAGTGATGCTCTAGGTTTCATACTGCTCGGCATGCTTCTGTACCTCCGCTAAATCATCACCTCCTCCTCTTCTACAGTACAATTCCATATCCTGAGACAATCCTCCCAAGTACCAGTCCACAGCTTGCTGAGCACAGTAGCCGGGTCTTCCTTGGTTCTGAGGGATGTGATTCAAGAGATCTTCAAACCTCTCGGTGTAATCCCGCAGTGTCTCTTTCTTCTTCCGTTCGAGCCTCTGAAGCTCTATGAGGGTCATACGATCGTAGCCCACTCCTCTGAATCTTTTCAGAAAAGCTGCCTTCAGAGTAGCCCAAGCGGCCATTACTACAACATCATCCAACGTTTTACTCATCCACTTCCTTCCTTTCCCTTTGATCAAACTGGGAAATACACGGAGTCTGTCAACATCAGCGTCTTCCTTGTTGGATCTAGAGATGGTCTCGAACATCGTGATGAAGTCGTCCGCATCATCATCATCGTCGTAAGGATGGTACTTCTGCCGATTGTGGGAAGCCATGTTGACTGCCGGCTGGTGCGGCTGCCAACTTCTTTCTTCCTCAGGTCCAGGTGGTGGAGATGGTCTTCTCGAAGGTCCAGGCCTGTCTGAATCACGAAGATCGTCTTCTGAGTCAGAGCTACTGTCACTGCTACCTCCCGAGACGTCTGGAACAATCTCCTCCAGTCTTTGCTCACCTTGAGAAGCTTCTCCCGCACTTGGGAAGACGTCTTCCGAGTAACCAGTACCGAAATCTACTTTATACACGTGATCACCCGGTTGGCTTCTGTCTTCGCCAAAGATTATGCTCGAGATGGAAGGCTCTTCCAACTCTACCGATCGGATCTTCCTGAGCTCTTGTTCTTTCCTTTGGTGTCTCAGGGATATCCGCTGCTCTCTAGAAGCGGTTCGCTGGGGTGAGTTAACCCACTCAGGATCTTTACCCGTGCGTCTTCTGCTTCTTCCTCCAGTCGGAGGCATCCACCAGAGTACTGAGAACAGATGTCTCTATCCTTCTACTACTAGATCTGGTAGACCAAATGACTGAACAACCGATCACAAGTTCAGAACGTCTTCTTCTCCTGCTTCTGGTTGCACTCACTGCAATCTTCCAAGATCGAGTCTTCCAAGGAGTTATTGGAAGCAGAGAAGCGGCTTCTTCCAACTTCCCCTGATGTATCTTATCAGCTTCTGGTTGCGGTTCTGTCTTCTAGCAAGATAGAGTCCCACAACACATTCAACTACAATCGAAGTTAGTTCGAAACGAACCTAACTAATGGCACACAGATCCAGGAAGCTTAGAACAGAAGTTACTAAGATGAAATCCCCGGCAGCGGCGCCAAAAATGGTTCCTCACTATATGTAGTGACGAAGGATTTCTCCTTTTGCCCATTTAGTATACAAGATATCGTTCCCACAGAGGATTTGCACAAGTAACGCTGCTCTAAGTTCTAAGATTTGTTCAAACACACAAACACACGGGTTTTGTCTAAAAAGCCCGTCTTCTCACAAAACCACACAAACCAACACGTCTTCCAGACACGCCAAATGGTGCTCTGGACCTAAACAAACAACTACCAATTACAATATCACACAACTATTCATAAAGAAGCTCGGGAAGACGATCTTCCTGCTTCCAGGTTGCTTCTTCCGGTCTTCTCGATACCGTCTTCTCGAAGCGATTCTCGTCTTCTTGGGGTTTAGCTCGTCTTCTCACACCTCCAGAAGGCTGTCCGGCTTCGCAGAAGCCGACTAGTAACAGTCATTACATCTTATTCTCACACTCACATTCCAATCGGGTTGGATCAATCACAGGGTGTATGCCTCCTGTAGCCTTCCCAGGCTTCTGTCTACGGAAGTTGTCTTCCTGCAGCGCTATAACGACATTCACCTTCACGGAAGCTCAATAGAAGTATCGGAAGCTCACTAGAAGAAGGTAAGAAGGTGGGGAAGATGGGAGAAGATGGGAAGAAGATGGGAAGAAGAAGAAACCTAAACAAGAGAAACCAGGATGAAAAAGGGCAATTAAGATTCCGACAGGCTTCTAGTCCGAATCCTGACTAACAAGCCATCCCTGCTTGTAATAGTTTGGGGAGGAAGACAAAAAACATGAGTACTGTAGCACTGTCTTCTACTCGAGGATGTCGTCTTCTGTTGCGGGAAGAAGTCTTCTTTCTTCTTCACTTCGCTGCTCTGACTGCTCTGTCTTCTGTGATCACTTACCCAGAAGACCGTTCGTACGTAGATCCCAAGTGCTCTACTGAACGAGTCAAGCTACACTCCACAACTGTTGACATTCACCGCCACTCAAGAAGAACACTTCCCATGCACAATTGGGAGCGAATTCAATACATTCCACCACCCAGAAGACATGAGCGAAGCTGCTGCACTCAAATCCACAATCTATTCTCCGAGAAGAAGTCACAATGGCATTGGGAAGCTCACTCCCGCTACTTCCTGCGTCTACTCCTCGACACACCAGTCTAGCTAACAGGACTGCACGAGGATGCCGTTCCCTGTTCCTGGACTGTCCACTACCTCTATCTACATCTTCGAACCACTGCTGGTGCGAGTATGCAGACCCCTCCAGTATATTCCAAGACTATTCGTATGTTTCCAACAACGGGTCCGGGGAAGTCGCTTCCTCCACGCGGAATACCTGGGAAGACGGCTTGTCTTCCTGTCTTCCAGAAGACATCATGTCTTCCGAGGCGTCTTCTGGAGTCTTCTCGTCTTCCAACGCTGTCACCACCAAGTGCACAGCGAGATCGAACTCCTCCTTCTCCATTCCGGATCCAGTCGAGGGTGCTGGGGCTTGGGAAGATGCGGTTGCAGGTGTCGGAAGTGAGGGAAGACCATAAAGTGTCTTCACTCCTTCTATCTGTCTATCCAGGTACCTGAACATGCTATCTCTGCATTCCACCAACCTCATCTTGGACTCGCTGTCCCATTCCCTAGCTAAGGTAAGTAACTTCTTACCCGCGGTGAAGTTGAACTTCTTCCGAAGCGCTTCTACCGACTGAGCTAGCATCTTCTGCGCACGGGCCTCCGCAGCTTCCCTCTGCGTCTTCTCTACTGCAGCTCGCGCTTCTGCGGCTTCTCGCTGCATCTTCCAAGTGGTATGCTCTTCTGCGAGGGCAGTGATCTTCTCCCGCACTCGGAGAACTTCCTGATCACGCTGCTGTACTCGCGTCTGCAACTCCTGGTTGCTCTTCCGAAGTTGCATCGACTCCTTGGCAGAAGTGGCTGCTTCCGCCTTGTACCTGGCTGCAAGCTTCTCCGTGGTGCGGAGACTAGCTTCCAGCGATTCCGTCTTCTGCTGGCTGTCTTCCTGTCGCAGCAAGATGCGCAGGCCGAATCCAGGCTGTAAGGGCTTCTCCTGTGCCCTCGCTCTCCTTTCCAGCAACTCCATAGCGGGCTGGATCTCCTTCTGGAAGTAGGCACTAAACTCCTCCAGTCGTCTTCCTGCAGAAGACAAGTTCATCCCCACCACTCGCTCGATGGTGTCGACTTCGTCTTCCAGAGGCAAGGGAGCCTCTTCCACCACTACGGCCTTCATCTTCTGCGCACGAGAAGAAGCTACTCTTCTCATCTTCCGGGGTGGAAGACTCCTCGTGGCAGGAGCGGCTCTCCTCTTTGCGCTTCCTCGCATCGCAGTAGGAGTACCCATCCATCTTTCGTCTTCTGGAGTCTTCGGAAGACTCCCAGGTGTTACAGAAGCTGTCTTCTGCTCCGATCGGGTACTCAGCAAGTCTTCCTCCGAGTCCGACTCCGATCCTGAATGGATGAGAGAGATGGGTGTCCTCGGTACACTTCTATGATCCATCTTCCTCACTGACGTGGCGTCTTCCGACCCACTAGACTCGTCTTCCCTCACCAGAAGCGTCTTTTGGTGAGAGCCAGGTCTCAGCTGTGGCATCAGAGTGGGAGGGGGCGTTGTTGCTACCTCTCGGTCATCGTCTTCCGAGGTCTCCTCCTTCACCTCCTGTCGCTCCGTTGGCCCATACACTGCCAGCTGATCTTCCCTAAGATCCCCCATGGCTACATACAAGTAGCAGAAGAAGGGCGTCAGATGTCCTCCCGTCGGGGTACCCAAGTATGCTAGCTCCGTCTGTACATAGTTGTGGATGTACGCGCCCCAGTAGATTGACACTCTGTCATCCCACACTGATTCCAGGAACTCCACGTCCTGATCTCTTAAGTACCTTGTCTTCTGCGCTTTTCCCTTGGGGAAAAGATGCAGAAACAACTTCGTCAGAAGTCGCTTCTTAGGCTCCCGGTAAGACTCTATCTTCCAACCGTTCCTCCCCTGCCTGTCTTCCACGAAAAGGCAGGTGGTACTCCCAGGCACATGCCATGAACTCACAATCCTAGGCAAGATCTTCTTCTCGTACCAATATCCTCGGTTCTCAGTCTCAGGCCTGTGAAACGCCTTACGCCACCAGTCTTCTGTCCAAGAAGATGGTCTTTCCCGAGCAACTCCTGCCTTTGCAGGTACACGGTTACGCGGTGGTAACGCGGCCCATACCTCCTCCAGAAGCTCTTGATCTGCGAGGTTCCAGTCCCACAGGAAGAAGTCGAGACCCAACTCCTTGAGGAAAGGAGTGGCCTCGGCCAATTTTGTCGCTGGTAACACCAAGTCTCGCGGATGCATCGACATACCTGGAAGATCTGCTGCACTAAACCACAAGCACCTACTATGAGCTGAAGGCTCAGTCCTTCCCGAGTGCCCACAGTCTAGCTTCCACTCTCAGAAGACGAAACTAGTCTTCCAGAAGACAGCTACTCCGTCTTCTGGGATTCTAACAGTACTTCCTAGATAGCTCTCGTCTTCCGAGCTATATCTAAACAATCCTATCTAAGCAAGGCCTCGCATGGATTACCAAGAAGACAACCCACCTTGCATTACATCCTACTTCCTATCAGAAGATACAAGATATGCGAGAAGTAGAGTATGAGAAAGGTTCAGAAGATGGTTGCGGGCTCCTGCAGTGACAGTGGCCTCTGGGAAGACACTTGGGACAGCTTCCGATTCAATGTCGTTCTCGGAAGACCTCCCGAAGTCAGACTTCCCTTCACTGGTCTCACCTGTCTTCTTCTTCCTACGCGCAGTCTATCCTCACAACAGACTCAAGACATGTGCACTCTGTTCTTCTGACTTCTCACCTCTCATACGCACTCAGAAGAAGTTTGCTGCATGATGGGAAGACATGACCCTCGACTATTCTCTCCGGATTCTGCCAGCAATACTTCTCACAACTCTCTTCTAAGTTCGGGAAGAAGAAGGAACGGCTGCTATGGGTCGGACAGAAGAGACCCGAAATGGACCCTCACGTCTTCTCGCTCATCTTGCCAGCCTTTCAGTCTTCTAGTCTCTCTAGGAAGATGTGGAGTTGAGAAGCTTGGAAGATCGGGAGGCACAGGCCTAGTTCCCGAGTTCCAACTTCTCAAAATAACACAACAACTCACCACACCACTCAGGCTTCGTACCAAGTCGCTCTAAACACAAAAGCAAAGCAAATCCACTCTTGATACGAATTATGTTCATTCGACTTCCGAAGATAGTCTTCCGAAGATGTCTTCCGAAGACAGTCAAGTTCAAGAAGCGTCTTCCGAAGATGTTCCCATCTTCCGAATCGTCTTCTATTCCAAGTTTCGGGGGTAGAGAGGTAAGGGGGTAGAGAAATTGATAGTTGGGTTCGCCAATTTGAAGACTAGGGGCAGGGAAGCTCGAATTGAGCTCGGGAAGAAGCAAGGAGATATCTTGACAGAAATTGGGCAGCGCTTCCGCGCCCAATGTCTCAAACAGAAAGAATGGGGGGTGAGGTAATCGATCAGGCTGCCTGCACACAATCAAGGAAGCGCTAGGAGTACCAAGAAAATGACGAGAAGAAGTGGGAGGGGAAAAGAACAAGGGGAAGAACCTCTACAGTCTTCTTCGGCTCCCGAGTTGCCTTCGACCTCCGCGCGCTTCTGGTTCTTGTACTAGCTTCCAATGCGACTCCTCTCGAATGCGCCTGCTGTCAATTTCGGTCCACACCTCGATTCTACCTTCGCTTCTACTCGCCACTCTCCACTGTCAACTTCTCGGAAGCTCCACAGAAATGCCTTCGCTCTCTCTGCTGTTTGTGCTCCCGCAATCCGATTTCACCCTTCGCCTAGCTGCCAACTTACTCTCTCCTACCTCAATGTCTTACTCGATTCCTCTCTCAATGCTAGCTCGAAGTTCACTCTCTCAATCGATCTTCTTCAGGCGCACTGTGCTGCGGGAAGTTGGAAGGTGGCTAATGTGCTTCCTCACGCATCTTCCCCGCAGATTAGGAGTTTCGACCCTAGGTGTCTTCTTCGACCTACCTACCACCTGGGTGCTTACTTAGTAGGTACACCTACTTGTTTACCCGAAAACTCGTGGTCAGGCCTTCGTGATCGCTGTCTTCCGGAAGACAGGTGTCTTCCGCCGTCTTCTCATCTTCTGAAGACGCAACTGAGAAGATGGTCTTCCGAAGACGGTCGTCTTCTGAAGAAGTCAACTTCTTATTACATACAGCCCTTAAGATCATCTTCCTGTTAAGGAAGACGTAACCTTAAGTAACAACGCTTCTTCAGTTATATAAACAAGTCATTATTCTTAAAAATTTCAAAAATTCGTGCATCCTGTAATTTGTGGGCACCACAAGGACATGAGTCCGATAGCTGAAGAGGGGACTATTAACGATAAGGAGGAAGAAGAAGGACCTGGTGAAAGAAGCCGGGATGCTGGAGCTGTTCCTAATATGCCTCCCACTCGTACTCAAGAAACATCTAGCAATCTCAGAACCGGATCCACAAAGAATATGAAGTAGGAGTGTTAAATTTGTATGAACAGAGTATCCGAGAGAAAGTGCAGTATAGAAAAGTTTTCGCTGAATACAAGATGGCTACATTGGAGGAAAAGAAAAGAGCAACTCATGAAAAAGAGGAGACTAGAAAGAGACATTCCTCTTTGTTTGTTGATTTACACAAGGCATGTAAGTCTTTTGAGGAGATTAAAGAAATTATCGAGAGCTCGATAGTATGTAATTTTTGGAAGAAAGTAAAGTGGATGATTCAGTTGTGACTTTCATATTCGCAACTTCCATTTCCATGTCAGTGCTGTAATTCCATTTAGGAGGACTAGAATCTAAAAAATCTCAATGAAATTATCGTCTTTGCCGCTCATGTCATATCTATGTGTGTATTGTGTACAGTTGTTGGACAAGATATAAATCAAGAGTGCGAACGTGTTGTTGGAGAAAATGAAATGGAGAGAGTGCGAACGTGACTTACTCTCGAGGGTGAGGACAAGAGAGTAAAAGCGAGGACGAGAGTCAAGGCTCATGTTCATAGGGACTGACTCGCAAATACGACTAGATCTGTGAACATGACAAGTGACATGTAGTCAGACACGAGATCCGCGACACTAGTTGAAGTCATTCGAAGTTCATTTGCAGCACGAGTATAACAAACACAAAGTACGATGATTCATTCGACTCGAGGTGTGTTGTTTCGCAGTAGTCAAGGTGCGCTGGGTGTAAGTTTAGTGATCAATCTTAATTTTGTGAATTGGTTGTTGACGGCTTAGAGTTTGTGAGATGGTTGTTGATGATTAGTAAGCTGAAGAGGTGTGTGATCTTGATCGTTGTTAGTAAGCAGAAAGTTGTTAGTTTGCGAAATGGTAGATGGTCTGAAATCTTGCTCTGATGGATTTCACAAATCAAAAAGCTCAGTGCGTGCACACACTTTCGCAGTGAGTGTGGCTGTGTAGTCTTTTGTCTTTTGAGTCTGATGTCGATTGTATGCACTGGGTACGGGTTTAGGAAACCGCACTGAATGTGATTTCATGCGCAAGTTCGCACTCAGTGCGATAAATTATCGTCTTATGGCACGCACTCAGTGCGATCGCATGCAAAAAACAAATTGAAATCGCTCTGAGTGCGTCGTACACACATTCGCGCTTAGTGTGAAATTGTGAAATTACGAAATTGCACTGAATGCATCGCACGCACAATCGCGCTCAGTGAGTGCGACAACATTCACAATCACACTCAGTGCAATAAGGAGAAATCACACTGAGCGTGCGCATAGGGTCACTCAATGCGAGTGGGTTTTACCTCACCACGCGACATTTAGATTTAGATAGTTTTGGATCACAGATTTGGCACTTTAGGAAGTTAGATTTGGACCGCGTTAATTAACACGATATCTAGATTTTGTGAAAGTTTTTATTGTGTTTAGCAGGCATGGCTTCGAGCAATGTTGGAGAAGAAGGTGATAGACAAAATGAAGAAGGACCGCTTTTTATCAATTGTCATGTGGAGGAGGATTGTAAATCTAGAAGTAGATGGGCATGGATGGACAAAGAGGACGTTCGAAGAGAATTGAGTGATGTAGACAAAGATGCCATAGACAAGCTTGGGTTGTTGATAGCGTTATCATTCCAGTTTACGCGGCCAGATGTAAGAAAACTTTGAACTCCAAGTCGGATGTTTGTGCTCAAGTTTATTGATGGTTATTTTATCGCACTTTAAACTTCTTTTTTTGTATAGTAAGCATATTGCATTGTGTAATGCATTTCTAAGAGCTTATGATTCCGAACCGAACATGGCAACCATTGGAGATACAGAGATAGTCTTGAACCTCAATTTGGTAAGAGATGCGTTCGTTCTTCTTTCTAGTGGAGCGAAATGTCTTCCTTTGTGAGACATGTCCGAACTGAGAATTGGTTTCCTTACTATGATAAGAGAGGAAAAAGATATTTTTGCAAGAGAATGTGCATATCTCGAGTGAGGAGCAGTATTCTAATGTCTAAATGCTGTACTGTTGGCGAGAAGAAGACCTAAAATAGTTACATGACAAGTAGCATTGTACGTGAAGAATAAAGTTGAAGAGTTAGACTCCAACTATGATTGGGTAGAGCTGATGAGAGAAAACATTGAAGGAGAACTTGTGCATCTTCAAAAACACGTTCAAACATCCAAAAAGAACGAAATGATCGGGACTTTCCAAGGAATTGTGCTTATCCATATCATGATACACGTTGGTATCATGAGAGAAGACCATGTTGTTCATCCTGCAGACATTCCGGCTAGTTTTGATTATGAAACAGGTATGGCTGAATGCTTCCGAGATTCTTGTTGGAGTTACCTTGCTGTCGCAAATGTCTTTGTGACAAGTGAAAATTTTCCGTCATTGTGGATAATTGCGCAGATCTATAAGATTTTCGTGCAGAACATGTGTGTGAGATTCGAGACTCATGGAGAAGCTGCCACTGATAAAATTTTGTATCAAAAGGACTTTTCTCGCTTGTACTTTTTCAACTTATGACTTAGCACAAATCATCCATTTAATGCTCTTCATCCTCCTTCTTTCCTTCCGGATAGCGTGATATGGACAGAGATGATTATCTCATGAATGTCCTCTTACTTTGGTTGAAAACATAGAGAAATAGTACGATGAAAACTCCCACTTATGTATAGTATAAATTTCTGCAAGTATTTGGACAAGAACCATTCTTTGCGTTGACAAGTATTGGGGTAAGATGAACGAGGAGGAAACTGATCTCGTATGGAGAGGTTGTAGCATCCTCCAGCAAACGGAGTTTCTGAAATAGTACAAACAGAGTTCATGATAAACTTGTTTTATGTGTTATAGATATATCTTTTCTCAATAAAGATACTTCTTTGTCACATCTTTGTGTTCATGTGCATAACGTGGCCTATGGAGCGTGTTTTTTGTCAGTAACACACACTGTCGCACTTACAATGATTATGGAACTTATTGCATTTATCGCACAAGACGCACACTCTTAATGCAACTGAGCACCTCAAGGTTTAGTGAATAACGCACACTATAGCAATTACATGCACTTTTACATAGCAAAGCGACAAAGCACACTATTGCAGCTCGCTCAGAGCGACGGAGACGCACTATCACACTTATAATGACTATATCACTATCGCACTTATCGCACTAGACGCACTTATCGCACTTGAACTTACATTGCACATGAATAATGTAGCTCAGAGTGACACCGCACACTCTCGTATTTACAGCGACTAAACACATGTTCGCAGTGAGCTCAGAACAACGGAGCATATTATCGCTTGAGATTAAGCGACTGACATACTGTCGCAGTGAGACAAGCATCTCAGAGCGATGCAGAACACTGTCTCACGCATAGCGACTAAACACATTGGCTGAGTTCAGAGCGACGAATCACACTATCATTATGAGACAAGCACCTCAGCACGACGTACAACACGATCGCACTCATAGCGACTAAACACATTGTCTTAGTGAGCTCAGAGCGACAGATCACACTATCACTATGAGATTAAGCACTAAGAGGAGAATAAAGCTCGGTTTTTGGTACAAGGATGGTTTCATCCGTTTTGGCTAAAATTGAGTGAAAAACCCTCAAAAATGCAGTCAAAGCTTGTTGACCGACTCAAATTGTAAAAACCTCACAAAAAACACACAAGAAACACAGCAGAGGGACAATTTGAAAGTTTAGAAACTTGTCATCAATGCTATCATCTCTTGCTGCACTGGAAAAATTGATGTCTAGACCTTCGAAAGTAGCTCAAAACAGCAATGACGTCGATTAAGGTTTTTGCCTCCAGAGAAATCTCCATGTGCAGAAATTGCAACATCTCCACTTGCAATCTCCGAGAAATCTCCATGTGCAAAAATTGCAACACCTCCACTTGCAGCCTGAGTCCTCTGTATGCCTCCAATCTCTAATTCTTTCACTCAAGCTCTCATACCATGTTACGATGTATGGCAGCAAGAACCCAACATTCATAGCACCATTCCAACAGGGGAGGAAAACCTTCCAACAAGGAAGGAGGCTCTCGCAGCCTTCACAAGAGGAACAAAAGAAGGAATAACCTAGGGACAACGCCCCTTCTCAATCTATAAGGAGAGTGAAACACATTAGGGGTTGGGTCCTCGCAACATAGTTGTGCCTTAAGTATACTAACTGTGAAGTTACATAGTAACTTCAGGAGCTTGTACTACGTCTATCAACAAAAACTACATCATCCTCATGCAAAATCCCTGCATGTCACTGCTCTGATATCTGTTTTCATCATCCATTTTTTGTATTTTTCTCCATATCCTCAACTCTTGTAAACTGACTCCACCCATCGCTTTTGAACATCAACAATCCAGAATGCCGACTATGTACACTCTAGACGTCGTCAAACTCATATACATGTTTCTCATCTGCATCTTTCACTTTGTGTATCAACTCTGACGAGATCTCAACAGTAGGTTCTACACCGTTGTCATCCCATTCTACAGGAGTGGACTACGAAAATCCTTACATCTCTTTGTCTGAGAATCTCTAAGGGTTTGTTGATTTCATTAATGTCTCGAATGAACAGTCAAAAACTGTATTGAATACTTGTCATTAAGACTTGAGAATTCTGACATAATGAGATCCATCATTCATCATCTTTGTCTCCATTCGAACAACAGTGATGTAAGGTTGATCCAGTATCACATGATAAGAGACAGACGATTGTACAAAGAACAATTGATCAACCTCTACATCTCCAGTACTTACGCGTATATTTGGACAAGCTCTATATAACTCATCCTTTTGGTTGTTAGCAGCTCGGAGTACCCAACCATGGTCCTTTTTGATTGATCATCGTCTCTTCTCATACACCTCTTTTGAACTAATGTTTATTTCTGATCCATGATCCAGAAGTGATGATCGATCAGAAAGCTCTCCAAGTCGAATCTACGTCTCTATTGTTGCACATGCCTAGTAATTTTGTTTGAAATCACTGTCAGTGTTTGACTTGTCCTCCTCTTCATCCTCATTCTGAGCAATAGCATGACTAACAACCCTTGCCTCGTCCTCGACATCACCTAATTCATTAACGCCAATAGCATCCACCACTCCAACCATCTGACTATTTACTTGCTCTGCCAACAGTTGTCCCTTTCTTTTCATGATATCAATTATCAACTCATGAAACTCTCGTTTCACGATATCAAGTATCTCTCGAAGAGAAAACTCCATTTTAGCATCTAGAATGCGTCGCTCTAGAACAGCATGCAAGTCTGTTGTTGTTCCGATGTCTACGGTCAACGTGTAAACTGGAACCTTCTCCTTCTCTTGTGTTGTAAACCTCTTTTCCTGCGCTTTGTCAGTAGTAGTTATCTCTTGTGTGGAACCCTGTACACCTTCCATAGGATCTACTGCAAGTGATAGCACTGTACTGGTGGAAGGTATATCCTCTGCAGTAGGAAACCTATCAGTTGGTATCGATCCAGATGGTGATCGCTCTGCTGCTCTTTTCCACGTAACTCTTCGACGATCATCATCAGGTGCTCCTGCATCTAAGTCAGAAGCATCCTACCGTCTCTTGTCTTCTACAATTGCATCTTGTTCATTGCTCGCTTCCAAAAATACTCGAACTGAAGTTGTTTCTACAAGGTCTCTCCATCCAGTAGCTCTCCTAATATTTTTTGCACCTCTCTTCATCATTTCGACTGAAACTTCAGCAGCTTGCTCAACTATAGTTGGATTAGAGCGCACCTCAACTATTCTAGATATACATCAGCTTCTGCAGAGCCCCTAGTCATTGCCGTAGTGTTCACACCACTAAGTGCTCGGAGTAAACTCCTCATTCCTCCCTTTTCGAAATACGTGTTCAAAGGTTGTCCAATGACGGTTAGATGTAACCTGTTGTTCTGATAATTGACCACGTCCTCTCGCAAGATAACCGCTAAGTCTTCACAATCTCCTCTGAGATGATCTGGACTGTCGCACCAAATACACCTCATGGTAAAAGTTCCCTCTACAGGTCGAGTCCTTTGTGCTGTTGGTTGCTGATCTCTTTTTAAGATCTGTCATCTCAACTCTTAAATCTCTGAACTGTTGAGTGGGCTCCTCAATCAGGTTGTGTTGATTTCAATTTTCAGCAAGTTGCTGTTGTCTAAGACCTCTCTATGCTGGGACACACACTACATGTGCATGAGGAACCACCACAAGTGTATGGAGGAACTACAGAGACTTGAGGAACCACTCTCTATTCTGACAAGATCTCTAGTTGTCCAACTACTGCCATCTTGCCACGATGTTGTCTAACAAGAGTAGATACTGCTTCTTCCATTCTTCTCCAATCAGATATAATTCCTCCCTTTGCTCCATGATCAGCAAACATAAAATAAAGTCTATCTGCTGTAAACTCATCCATAGTCCTCAAGAACAACTCTGTCTTCCTTGCATCTAACATCCATCTTTTAAGATCAGAAAGTTACGAGTACCTCTTTTCAAACTCACGAATCGACTCATTCGATCCCATGGTACGTCTAGGTTGACACTCTATCCAATCAAGGAATGTCCTCCTTGTGACTCTATCAGAATCTTCTTTTAGAAACTCTTCTCTCAGTGCACGCTCAAACAGAGTCCATCCTCCTAGATGTCTCCTCTGTAGAATTCTCACCTTCTCTCTCAAATTCAAGAATAACATTCAACTCAAAGCTCCGAATTATCTCAACTTCAGGTGCCTTGACCAGTTCCATCTCACCCACATACTCCCACTGGTACTTAGTAACATCTGTGTCATCAAATCTCCCATATCTACCAACAATGGCTTGCAGCGCCTTTGTAGATTTCTGCTGGGAAACTCCTCCAATTGCAGGTTCTTAGTCGTTCTTTGTCTAGCTTGTCTAGCTTAGCACCTACCCAGCTTAAGACGCTCCTGGGTAGCTTCTCTTACAACCATGTACCCAGTGAAGAAAAACCTCTTTTTTGCTACCAACTTTCAAACAAGGCATCGCTCGGAACAATTCCCGTAATTGTCTAGTACATCTAGCTTGCAAATATGTACTGTGCACTCTTTGCTCCAAATAGATGATTCAAAGTTCAGTGGCAGTAGAGACATAACCACAAGAACACTATCCACGAAATATGTCACACAGCAAATTCAAGTTCAAATTCTTTAGCAGCAACGATCATGTAAAGCAGCAGTTTACTTGAGAAAGAAAAATAAAGGAAAGGACAAGTAGTTAGCGTGGGTACATAAAGTACAAACTAATTTCTTCGAATTCCATGAAAGGATTCATTCCTTTCAAAGTAACCGCATTGCATATGCATGGAAGTCACTGTCGACATACACATACAGCCCCTCACGATTAGGCAGCAATTTGCTTGATCACACCCCCAGTAGGATTCTGCACGATTCTGCACGATTAGGAACGACGTCGAAGAAAGGAAAAGCACGAGGCATTTAGAGAGGTCCATATCAGCGATCATCTCTGTTTTCGCTCCGATGTTACATAAGCCTTTAATTTACAGGGCAGTCCAGAGGCGGTATCCACTTGTAATTGCTTCCCTGTTCACTCTCATGGCAAGTCGGAAGCACGTTAGACATGACGAACATCTTATCCTTCAATCTTTTCGTATAAATACCAGAGAAAATCCCCCCCCAATCATCTTGCCTCCAGCTACACTCAGCCTGTCGTTTATTCACAGTTCAAAGTCTTGGATAGCCCTTGTCCTCAGCAGTTCACAACCATGGCTAGAGCCAGCAGTTCCACCGTCCTCCTGAACTTGTACACATTCTTCTTGCTCCTCGGTCTTGGCAACTGTATTCTGGAGAGCACATTGTGTACGATTTTCAACCAGCTTATACAGCTTTACGTGTTTCGTCGGAGTCCAAACGTCACCAATCCTATCGCTGTCAGAGTCTCTTATGGTTCAATCCACTATACGTCTACGCAGAAACAACAAACCAGGATTTAATTTCATCGACATCGGCCCTGCATTCCGAGAAGCACTACGAGTCTGAAGTAGGAGTGGAGTTAATAATCCACGACATTCGAAATTCTCAAGGAGGAAAGAACTCTGCGCCTTTGAACAATCCCGTGAGTGACATTTTAGCCTGAGGTTCACAGTCCGGAAGGAGAAGTTTACTTTTCACGTCGGGCTGCATAATTCCTCTTCTGCTGGAACTTTCAATCGGGAAAATATTAGACGGCACGGAGGCTCTACAAGGAAGCGAATTAGAAATGGAATGTTAGGGCGCTTCAGGTGAACTTTGACACGGATGAATTCATACGGAATCAGCTTTATTCTCGAAGTACCAATATGAACTGATCTGAAAATGATAACGCTACCGTATATACGAAGTGGTGAGACAAGTTTCTGGAGTTCCGCGATCTTCTCAGATATGCTTCTTGATCCCGCAGGATTTACTCCCATTAGTATTGAAATAACTTTCGAGAGGTGCGCGAATAATTTTTGCATTACGGTAATCCTCTCCAGCCTACGCCATTACGATCTATATAACTCTACGTGCACCACGATCGAATTACAAGTTCGGATGTCCAGATCGTGCGACACGGTAAATATTCTGTTCTAAAGCAAAACTGCGTGTCAGATCTCAGGATTTGTGACATTCGAGTAATGGAGTAGTGGATCTCCTTTTTTGCTTATTTCTCGCTTGGAAGAATTCACAGGAATGTCCAGTACATTTGCCTTGCAAGTATGTACTATCAAGAGAGATGGTGACAGCGATGGACTCTCTCGAACTGACTGATGACGAAGAATTTCAGCTAGAACTGTCTCCACTGCTCTGGCGCTTGTACTCTGCACTCTTTGCTCCAAAACAATGATTCAAAGTTCAGCTGCAGTAGAGACTTAACCACAAGAACACTCTCACGAAATATATCATACAGCAAATTCAGATTCAAATTCCTCAGCCAGCAACGATCATGTATATTTGGAAGAATAAACCTCAAAGCTGCAGTTTATTTGAGAAGGAAAAAGAAAGACAAGGATACGAACTGAGCGTGGGTTCATAAAGTACAAACTAATTTCTTCGAATTCCATGAAAGGATTCATTCCTTTCACAGTAACCGCATCGCATATGCAGGGAAGTCACTGTCGAGATAAACATACAGCCTCCCACGATTAGCAACGACGTCGACGAAAGGAAAAGCACGAGGCATTCAGAGAGCTCCATATCAGCGGTCATCTTTGTTTTCGCTTCGGGTTTACATAAGCCTTTAATTTACAGGGCAGTCAAGAGGCGGTCTCCTATTGTACTCGCTTCCCTGTTCACTCTCGTGGCAAGTCGGAAGCACGTTGGACATGACGAACATCTTATCCTTCAAACTTTTCCGACCTCAGAATTCCGTATAAATACCAGCGAAAATTCCACCCCAATCATCTTGCCTCCAGCCACACTCACACTGTCGTTCATTCACAGTTCGAAGTCTTGGATAGCCCTTGTCCTCAGCAGTGCACAACCATGGCTAGAGCCAGCAGTTCCACCGTCCTCCTGAACTTGTGCACATTCTTCTTGCTCCTCGATCTTGGCAACTGTATTCTGGAGAGCACATTGTGTACGATTTTCAACCAGCCTATACAGCTTTACGTGTTTCGTCGGAGTCCAAACGTCACCAATCCTACCGTAGTCGTTGTCTATCCACCAGGGGCGGACCCTAACGGCACACCCGCGCCAGTTGGGGTTCCTACAATTTCAGTGTCAGACAACCCAATCAGAAGGACGCAGTCCGAACTGTCACCGCTTTTAGGCTATCAGAGAGACTTCCGCATCACGGGCTTGAGGGCGGACGACGTAAGAAAGACTCAAGTAACTGGTGTTTTGGATCTTCAGACCAGAGACTTGAATGGCACGATTACTTTTGCTGGTGTTCTAACGGGAGGTGACAACATTCCTGCGGAGGAAGAACTGGCCGTCACAGGTGGTACTGGACTATTTCGAGCTGCCGATGGTTACATAAAGTCATTTCTTGTGAGAAACTCCGGAGGAATGATCACATTGAGGTTTGAGGTTCACTTGTGCGTCTAAGGAAGTCCCTCCTACGTACGTATGACATCTCTTTGTTAGACCGGTGACTTGCACCAATAACTGGAGGCATTTTCATTCTATGAGGTTCATGGCTTGCAGAAGCAAGAATAGTTGTAATAAAACAGAAGCTGTCCGCCAGAAGGTTACGTGAGGACAGAAGTGCTGCCTTTGTGTAATAAGGGCATTCCTTAATATACAGAATAGATCCATTTGCTCCACGGGATGGACCTGTTGGCCAATGGGTACGTCATGATCTTTCCTGTATGTATGTCTAGGAGTGGTGCCTGTGGAATAAAGGCATTCTTTGTAGGATAGATTCTCTGTAAGCTGAAAGCAAACAGCTCGCGGTTGTTCGCCGGCAAGGAATTGCAAGATAATAAAAGAGGATTGGACGACGATCTTCCACACCATTTTCAGGTCCTCATGATCATGATCACCGCGGAGGGAAGAGACTTGCTGTTTATATTTGTAAGAATGAATTCGGAGGCACCACAATCCCTTGGAGTACTGATCCAAGCTGCACATAACTAGTTAGCGTTAGGAGCACGAAGATGACTGTGCGGTTGGGACTTCGACTTATTCATCTCCTTGAGAGAGGTTTGTGTTTCTGAGAACCAGCTGCTGAAGATTAAAGGAGCAAACTGAATTATCTCCTAACCTCAGCTCATACATTTCGACTTTCTATGCATGCATGCCCGGCTGATACCAACCCCCATAAACCCCTGTCCCTTCTCTAGATCTCCTTGACTACAAATTTATTTATCAGCACACAGAATTGAACCCTTGTTTCGGAATAACGTTTCATCGCACCGATGATCCTTGGTCGAAATTGTGGACGGTGCTGCCTTACGTTTCATGTTGTTAACGCGAACAGTTTAAAGTAACAGTCACAGCAGACCTTGTGCCAAATCTCCAAGTGGATATTCTTCTGGTAGCGGCGGAGAATGTGACAGAGTCAGGGCAGATAACTAAGAAGCAAGAGTGAAGCTTACTCCTTTCCCCTCTTCCTCCTGTTAATCCACATATACATATATATATGTATGTCAGTACATGAGAACAGCAGTTTGGTGAAACAGCAACTTCACTCACACACTTCGGTAACCTTTAAACAGTTTTGAACTCAGGGAAGGCAAGCGAAGTAACAAAGAGGGGCGTAGATGTACGCTGACTTGAATTGAGTAGTGAGCGAATGTCTATAAGCGAAGGGTCGGATGATGGGAATGTGTAGTGCCTTACTGAAGCAAGCTGTAAAAGCAAAATAAAAAATAAAAAGTTGAAGCAAGCTGGAAAATAGTTACTTGGTTCATAGATTCGCAAAAGAAATAGCCTCTATCGAACCCAAGTACATGCCTTAGAGAACTTCGCATGGTCATTAAATAAATTTCATCATAGCTTTGCAATACAACGTCTCTACTCAACACAAGTACAAGCTGTTCTACAAAGCTGCACCTAGCAATTGAAATACGCTCTATGCAACACAAGTAGACGCTCTCCACCAGAACTTGCATAAACTGAAATTGCTTCTTCTCACTTCTCTCTGCATCTGTGCGTCGTAAAAATGCTTCGGCCAGGGGTATTCTCTCTTCGATATCTGTGCCTTCAGTACGCGCATTCTGAGTTGGAGTTGTAGGTGTTTGTTCCATTTGTGCCTTCTCCTTGTTGCAGATAATTGCTTGCCTCCTTCCATGTACCTGCCGGATACAGTTTATACAACGATACTTGTCTCACCGGGAAAAACTATTTTGAACGTCCTCTGGAAAAACATCATGCAGCTTCAATGAGGAATCCACTCACCGCTCTTGCATCCAGTCTTGCATGAGTCACCCCGGAGATGTGAAGTATTTGCCCAAGGTTAACATGGCAGAGGCATGGTTTTGAAAGTTGTTGATAGCGGATGAAAACTCTTGTATTTGTTGAATTACAAAGCTGTCGGAAGGACGTTAGCATACTACAGCTCCACACAATTCTTCAAGTAGGTGTGGCAGCACCAAGGTGAGCATGTTCTCAGTAACATTTTCTAGATGCACATGATGATGTACCTCTCTCTCGTCTTTTATGCAATACTCTATCATTCTTACATACTAGGTATAGATTCCTTTATTTTTCAAAGACTTAACTTCTGCCCTTGCATCGCTTTCTACCTAGAGACTCGATGTGCAAGAAGTGACCAAGTGTTCTGTGAGTTGCTCCTCTAACACAACAAGGATCTGAACATCCTACCCCATATAAACTAAGGAATTTTAACAGTAATTTCCTTATGTAATATTGTCACCATCAGAAGTACTCCCCACTTTGATATTATTCCAACATGAATCTGCAATTCTACTACAACCGTGGTACATATCCCTTCCATTATATGGGGAAAGGAAGTTTCCTCACGTATATCAATTTTTTCTGATTTTCTTTATGGGAAAAATATGCAGGAGTTTGAAGAAATTCTAGATCGAGCTAGTTACAAGCAACAAAGAAGAGAACTCAAAGTAAGGATTTCACAGATCAAACTTAGTGTTATTCCTTGTATGAGTGAGGGATATATAGGGATCTGGTGAAGACTTTTGCTTTATACGAAGGACCATAGAGACAATGCGTTAGTGTTTGATTGTATGCTGATATGTCTAGAAAAAGAAATGCTCTAGTGTTTGATCATAACTGTTGCAATTAGAATCTCACGACTCGTTTAGTAGCTAGTCGGATATCGATGCTAGCTATCGAACATAGCCAAAAAAGACTACGTCCACTAACAGTGTAGTATTCTATTGCCTTGCCCCGGGGAAAGATGCCAAGTCCTCTGCTTAACACAAAATTCTGAAAGAAGAGGATCCGTGGCTGGGAAAGAGACTTGACAACTACTTGTTTACGGCTGTCATTTTTCAGTTGGAAAGATAATCTGAAAGAGTTCATCTCCGAATGGTTGCGTCTTCTATCCAACGGACAGGTACTTCAGCTACATGATCTAGATCTACTGTTATGAGAGAATGACACAAGTCATGTATCTCTGCAAGAAATAGAACACTACAACAACTCCCCATTCGTATTGTCTACTGCCCTTGTTAGGACATTTTCAGCAATTGCACTTGTACTCGTCCTAGATTACTAGGTGAAAATTTGGTATTTTCAACTAGTGTTATCTCCGGGACAAAAATTGGTGTGTCATCTTGGGTAACACTTTTCATCATCTTCAGCTATCGTTGACTGCAATTCGACTGCTTTGATGACACAACGATCGAGTCCTGTGATATTGCATCCCCCGGATTGTAAAACAAGGAGAACAAAAGGAGGTGGAATCCTTACACCACCAACCTTGAAAAAGCGATCAAGATCTGGATACCCTGCAGTTTCTAGAGCAAGAATCTCCTTATCTTGGGCATGAACCTGCAAAATCGTAATGAAGTGATAATCCAAGTCTAATGGCTCTCCAATTGTCATGTCCCTGAAATCTTTCAGGAGAATGCAACAACTGCATTCCAGATATTTTATCATACTTGATTATCGTTGTATTTGTTGTTTGATGTTTATGCAGAAAATTATGAAGCTAGAGAAATTCACAAAAGATCTCAGACTTTTCTCCACAAGAATGGTAAGAATAACGTATGATCCTTGTCCGTTAGTAATTGACATCCTTGTGCTCTTAATCCAAGACTACTAATATTCTCCTGCTTTGAGTATGGAATAAGAATCACAGAATATGGAATCAAAGAATATGGAATTTTATCTCCACAACATAATACTACCAGCCTGTTAGAATTATAACAGATCAGCCTGTTAAAACTGATCAGAAAGGGGACTTAACAGAAATATCTTGAGATGAAATGTGCACAGCTTTACTTATACTTTAGAACTGGTACAGACAAAAAAGACCTAGACTCATACTACTGTAAAAAAAATATGAGTTAATAAACTACTGGTACATAACTGCTGTCATCTCAAATTGACTTACCTAACTGCTGTCCTAGTACCTCTCACTTCAAAGTCATGTCATAAGTCACCTCTTCTTCTTTTTTCTTTTGTCCTTTTATTTTTCGCAGAGTTTAGATGTGACCCTCTAATGATATTTAGCGAACTGATGTCCAAAATCTCTTCAAATATTCTTTCAGTCCTCTTGAAATATCTGAGAATAGTTTTCTACTTGTCTCTATATCAACCCCACGGTCACTGATCAATTGATCCCTAATTTGATCACTGTTGTTGAGCTCTCATATCTGTTGTGCTGTTTGTTGCGTTGTCACCACAACGATTTCATTCCTATGTCATTCTGCACATGATACATTTTGAGTCTTTTATGTGGATACAGTGAAACTATAAGAAACTTTCAAGTATTGATGAAGTAACAATTGAAGAAAACTAGTACTGTGACTGACGTAAGAGGGCTGCTTAAGGGGTTAGCTTGTTCCTAAGACCTGTCAGCAGACGGTTCGGGAGATTTGGAGGTCCAATGCAAGCGCGCAAGGCGTCGTTGGGTTCAGATCTGTGCAGGCTATGCACTCTTTAAGACGGTTCGTGAAGAGAGAGATCAAGGGTTGTGTTCTGGGAGAAATTGAGACACAAGAAGCAGATTTGGGATTTTCAGTTATCTGTGAAGGAGAGTTGGACCGTTCAAACCGTTCTGGAGTGCAAACTTGCTGTCCTTGGATCCATCGAGATCAGATCAACGAGTTCTTCAGGAAATTGAAGACGATACGAAGTTTCATCGGGCAGTTTGGGAGTTTTGAGTGAAATTGGCTCGCGCTTACATCAGATTTTCGTTCGTCTGCGATCTGAGATTGGGTTGTTCTTCGCGATAGGTGAGCCAAGCTCTTCGTTCTTGGTGCCTACGCGATCAAGGAGTCTTTATCTACGCATAGGAGAAGATGATGTGTGAATTGGATTGTTGGTTTGGGTGTGGTGAGCAAGTTTGAGCCGTAGGGAGCTGATTTACGTCAGTTTTTGGCAACCTGCGACCAAATTTCTTGCGTGGTTTTGCAAGGAGAACTCCAAACGGCTTGTTTGGAGTCTCGTTGGGTTCAGGGTAGCTAGATCTACCTGCCTGGGAAGACGGATATCAGTTCAGACGATCCATTTGTGCGGTGTGTGCGGTTTTAAACCGAGGAGGAGTTTTTGAAGGTTCGGTCATCTGAGACCGAAAACCGGCGATATCTCGGCTGTTAGGAGTCGGATCTGAAAGTTTCTTAGGCCAACGGAGTCAAGGAAGGAGACCCTATCGACATCTGAAGACCGCTTGACGAAAAGAGAGAGTTCTCAGATAGACCTTTTTCGGTTCCTTCGCTACGAGTTTCGTCCTTTTGAGTTCGTTAGAGTTCCGATTGGTTATGTCCAGCTTGTGGTAGCTAGCTTTAGCTAAGAGCTTGTACATGAATGCTGTTTGGACTTGGGTTTGAATCGTATGGTGTTGGTGCAGCTCATTTTGTTAGCAAAGAGAAGTTTCTCTTGCTTTGAGTTACGCTTTGGTGATTTTGGGTCAGGGTTGGGATTCAGAGGTTCGTTTTAGGGGCTTTGAAGCAGGTTTCTGGTCTGGACCGCTCTGGTCTGTTTCTCAGTTTTGTGTCCTTAGGAAGAAAGAACCAGCAGTGTACATACATTTGGAGTTGGTATATATTACAACGCTCGTTTTTGCAGTTGTTTTTCTCTGTCTTGTCTCTGTTCCACACAATACATCTCCACAGCCAGGAACCTCGCATTTTCTTGGACATCCTTCACGTAAAATCCGACGCGATATCGGTGGTGAACTCGACGTGAAGGTCCGGGGTGGAGATTTGTGTGTTAGAACTTGGAAGAAGAGATCAACAATCATGAACGAAGATGAAGATGGATACGATTGTTCGGGAGGATGCTGCGGACTTGGGATGCTGGATATGTAGAAGGTTGGGATCATGGGAGGATGGGAGGATGGAACGGGCCATGACTATGGACGGGATGGATGGATCAGAGGATATACCAGGGATGCAATTGGATGCAGCAACGGCACAATTGTTCCAAGCCTTCACTTTGTTTTTGCGACAAGAGCAAGGGAATCAACAAAAGGAGGCTTTGGAGACGAAGACGCTTCTAAGAGTGATCGACAAGCTCGATCTATTTGACGGGAGAGACATCTCAAAGTACTTAAGATGTTACAAGATGGAGATGAATTTAGATCAAATATCAGAGAATGAGATGATCGAGACATTCGAACTCGCTGCGGTGCCTGAGATAAGTGAGCATGTGAAGGGTCGAGCAAACCGTTTTGGGAGGAATTGGGATGCATTTTCACATGCGCTGATGGAGGAGTATTTCTTGGAAAACAGATCGAGTAACCAAGAAATCATTTTTGGGATGGGTCAACCAGCCTAGCAAAGATTTATAGCTTACAAAGCTGTTAAAGGAGTTTGAGAGATAATTCTCTCAACTATCTCGGGTGGAGAAGCTAACCTTGGAGACCTACAAGAAGGAGCTGTTTCTTCAAGCTGCAGATGAACCATGGCAAGAGCGGTTGGAATTACTTCTGGAGGATGGATTGGAAGAAGAATGGTTGACAAGGAATTGGGAGGTTGTGCGTGAAGCGGTTGAGCTTCTTGTCAGGAGACATACAAGAGAAAGGGTTACAAGGTTGACACTTGTACCGCTGACTTCCACACCAGTTCGGGTCGTATCTGAGGTTCAACCTCCAGTTGTGGTTGTAGAGGAGAAGGATCCAACCATCGAAGACCTATAGCAAAAGATGCGAGATCTACAAGCTAAGGTTACTAGGTTGGAGGATAAGGGATCATCGACTGAGATGGAACTTGTACCCAAACTAGCTTGGGTACATCACTGCGTGTGGTGTGATGGTACTGACCATCAGCGAGACGATTGCATCGATTTTGCAGAGTCTTTGCAACGAGAGATAATTTCTTGGGAGGATGGAAAGGTTGCATTCAGAAGTACGGGTACTCTCCTTCAAGCCAAAGTTGGTAAAGGAGGGATGAAGAAGTTGATGATTACTTTGCGGCACATGCAGTTGTAGCTATCGAAGTTACAAGTTATGGTGCTAAGATGAAGGAGATTGAGCATGATCTTCATATGGATGATTTGGATGAACACGTGGATCCAAGCAAGCTCAAGTTGGATACTGCATTCACGATCCAGAGCGAGAAGAAGAGACAAGAAGATACTTCTTCAGAGAAGCAAGTTGGGGAGGATAAGGTTCAACAGGAAACTATTCTTCTTGAACTGGCAATGGAGGACGATCCTTCACAACCGGAGGAGATGGTTGAGGTGCAGATAGTGGACATGGTTGATCTGGTTGCAAACATAGAACAACCAGATATTGATACAGTGATGGATGTGAAGAGAGCTTGGGAGGAATGCATTCGAGATGCAAAAGTTAGATTCATTTCACGGGAGATCTTGGGTGCAGCTACAAGAGAAGTCCACGACGTCATCATTGACATCATCAAGGACAGACATGCTGAGGATGAAGGAAAGTGGACAGATGCTCTTGAAGCTGCGGGTATAGGATGATGGGTAAGGATGGCTTACAGGGGAGAAGCCGTTACTGATGGTGATTATGTTTGAGAGGTTGTGAAAGTTTACATGTGATCTTTCCTACATCCGATCCTCCTGTGATTATGAGGCTTGGGAGGTTGGAAAGGTTTTCAGAAGAAGAGATCAGGGAGGATGAGGTTTGGGAGGTTGTAAAGGTTTTCAGAATAAGAGATCAGGGAGGATGATGGTTGAGGAGGTTGTAAAGGTTTTCAGAAGAAGAGATCAGGGAGGATGATGGTTGAGGAGGATACCATGTACAGCGAGATAATGATGATTGTAGTTGAGGATTTTGGTTGCAGCAGTGTGGTTCTTTTTTTCAGAAAACAGAAAAGAAGAGTTGGATACTACGATGACATGCACAGACTTGAGGTTGAGGGTTACAGTCAGGATATGCGGTGATGATTGGGAGGATGGGTGATCTACTACGACATTTGGATCACAAACCTCGACGATGAGGTTCTACAAGACGGATGGAAGACATTTCTATGGTATGATAAGTTATTCTTTCTATGTCTTCGCATATTGAAAGATGTGTAGATCTAGAGGGGGTGATTGGATGGGAGGTTGAAGAGAAAGTCGATGAGCATGGATCACGGGAAGATCATGACAAGGTAGCAACTTCAAGATGACGATCATGTTGCAACCTTGAGGATGAAGTCGACTGAGATGGGAGGGAGGATGACAAGATGGGAACGAGTGTGCGTGCCGATCCACTCCTTGGTTGATATCTCTGATGCATACCGGAGGATGCACAAGTTTGGAGGGAGTGGATGTCGTGTCGTGGACCGGCTCTTACATGAAATTCAGACTTCGATGCTTGTCGCTCCAAAGACACTCATGAGAAGACAAGCTAGGCATCAGCTTACGGGCATTTGGTACAACTTCGGATCTTCGTTTTTATCGCATCAGTGGATAGAGCTCTTTGTCAGCTTTCCATAGGCACTTTGTCTACTTCGTTTGGACGCCTAGTGGAGAAGTTACAAGACTCGAAAGATGGAGAAAACAAGCTAGGCTCTAGCTTACGAGCTTTTGGCACGACTTCAGATCTCCATTTTCATCGCATCAATGGATAGAGCTCTTTTTTAGCACTCCATAGGCACTTCGTCTACTTCGCTTGGACGCCTAGTGGAGAAGTTACAAGATTCGAAAGATGGGTAAAACAAGCTAGGCCATAGCTTACGAGCTTTTGGCACAACTTCGGATCTTCGCTTTTATCGCATAAGTGGATAGAGCTCTTTGTCAGCATTCCATATGCATCTTGTCTACTTCATTTGGACACCTACTGAAGAAGTTATGCTATTCGAAAGAAAGAAAAATCAAGCTAACTCTAGTTTACTTGCCCTAGATTACTTGCTGACTGTGTATTAGCAGCTCCAGGCGTTATATTAAAGACGCAAGGGGCCAGCTTCCTCATTATTGAAGAAAACTGATACGTACTGTGATTGACATAAGGGGGTTGCTTAAGGGGTTAGCTTGTTCCTGAGACCTGTCAGCGGACGGTTCGAGAGATTTGGAGGTCCAATGCAAGCGCGCAAGGCGTCGTTGGGTTCAGATCTGTGCAGGCTATGCACTCTTTAAGACGGTTTGTGAAGAAGGGATCGAGGGTTATGTTCTGGGAGAAATTGAGACACAAGAAACAGATTTGAGATTTTCAGTTACATGTGAAGGAGAGTTGGACCGTTCGTACTGTTCCGGAGTCCAAACTTGTTGTCCTTGGATCCATCGAGATCAGAACAACGAGTTCTTCAAGAAATTGAAGACGATACGAAGTTTCATCCGGCAGTTTGGGAGTTCTGAGTGAAATTGGCTCGCGCTTACATCAGATTTTTGTTTGTCTGCGACTTGAGATTAGGTTGTTCTTCGCGATAGGTGAGCTAAGCTCTTCGTTCTTGGTACCTACGCGATCAATGAGTCTTTATCTACGCATAGGAGAAGACCATGTGTGGATTGGATTGTTGGTTTGGGTGTGATGAGCAAGTTTGAGCCGCAGGGAGCTGATTTACGTCAGTTTTTGATAACTTGCGACCAAATTTCTTCCGTGGTTTTGCAAGGGGAACTCCAAACGGCTTGTTTGGAGTCTCGTTGGGTTTAGGGTAGCTAGATCTACCTGCCTGGGAAGACGGATATCAGTTCAGACGATCCATTTGTGCGGTGTGTGCGGTTTTAAACCGAGGAGGAGTTTTTGAAGGTTCGGTCATCTGAGACCGAAAACCGGCGATATCTCGGCTGTTAGGAGTCGGATCTGAAGGTTTCTTAGGCCAACGGAGTCAAGGAAGGAGACCCTATCGACATCTGAAGACCGCTTGACGAAAAGAGAGAGTTCTCAGATAGACCTTTTTCGGTTCCTTCGCTACGAGTTTCATCCTTTTGAGTTCGTTAGAGTTCCGATTGGTTATGTCCAGCTTGTGGTAGCTAGCTTTAGCTAAGAGCTTGTACATGAATGCTGTTTGGACTTGGGTTTGAATCGTATGGTGTTGGTGCAGCTCATTTTGTTAGCAAAGAGAAGTTTCTCTTGCTTTGAGTTACGCTTTGGTGATTTTGGGTCAGGGTTGGGATTCAGAGGTTCGTTTTAGGGGCTTTGAAGCAGGTTTCTGGTCTGGACCGCTCTGGTCTGTTTCTCAGTTTTGTGTCTTTAGGAAGAAAGAACCGGCAGTGTACATACATTTGGAGTTGGTATATATTGCAACGCTCGTTTTTGCGGTTGTTTTTTTTTTGTCTTGTCTCTGTTCCACACAGTACATCTCCACAACCAGGAACCTCGCGTTTTCCTGGACATCCTTCACGCAAAATCCGACGTGATACCGCTTTTTATCATTTGTCGTGTGGAGGAGGATAGTAAATCTAGAAGCAGATGGGCATGAGTGGACGAAGAGGACGTTTGAAGAGAATTGAGTGATGTAGACAAAGATGCCATAGACAAGCTTGGGTTGTTGGTAGTTTACGCGGCCAGATGTAAGAGAACTTTGAACTCCAAGTCGGATGTGTGTGCTCAAGTTTATTGATGGTTCTTTATCGCACTTTGACTTTGAACTTCTTTTTTTGTGTGGTAAGCATCTTGCATTGTGTAATGTATTTCTAAGAGCTTATGATTCCGAATCGCACATGGCAATCATTGGAGATATGGAGATAGTCTTGAACCTCGATTTGATCAGAGATGCGTTCGTTCTTCTTTCTGGTGGAGTTGAAATGTCTTTTTTTGTGAGACATGTCCGAACTGAGAATTGGTTTCTTTACTATGATAAGAGAGGAAAAAGATATTTTGCAAGAGAATGTCCATATCTCGAATGGGGAGCAGTATTCTAATGTCTAAACATTGTACTGTTGGCGAGAAGAAGACCTAAAATAGTTACATGTCAAGTAGCATTGTACATGAAGAATAAAATTGAAGAGTTAGACTCCAACTATGACTGGGCAGAGCTGATGAGAGAAAACGTTGAAGGAGAACTTGTGCATCTTCAAAAACATGTTCAAGCATCCAAAAAGAGCGAAACGATAGAGACTTTTCAAGGAATTGTGCTTATCCATATCATGATACACGTTGGTGTCATGAGAGAAAACCATGTCGTTAATCCTGCAGACATTCCGGCTAGTGTTGATTATGAAACAGGTATGGCTGAATGCTTCCGAGATTCTTGTTGGAGTTACCTTGCTGTTGCAAATGTCTTTGTTTGTGTTATAAATATAGTTCATACCGTAGGTAGTGTTTTAGATTGCAGAGCAACCCTTGAAGTGTGATAAGCATTGTGCAATGAGACTCAGTGCAGTGTGATAAGCACTCTGTTCACACTAGGGTCAGTGACCTCAGTGCGACTATGATGTCTTATGACACTTGGGTCGCACTGGGATCAGTGACCTTAGTGTGACTAGGTTGTCTTATCGTAGTGTTGTGCGCTAAGCACTTGGTCGCACTAAGATCACTGACCTTAATGCGACTAAGTTGTCTTATCGCAGTGCAATGCAATAAGCACTTAGGTCATACTGAGATCAGTGACCTCAGTGTGATAAGGTTGTTTTATCACACTTTTATTGTCTCTCATCGCGATCATCGGTTGATCGTACTGAGCTAATAAGATCGGTGTCACTCATTATTGATCGTACTGATACGCGAGTCGGTCGGTCGCGCTGCAGGGATCTCAGTGCGATCGCTTGTCTTATCGCACTGAGTGAGTGCAACTCATCATCTTATCGCACTGATCTTATTCACTCAGTACAATAAGACCAGTGGGTCCTACTTATCATATTGAGTGCGATCATTGCGTACTTATTGCATTGCATCTTATTTTTCTCTTTCTCCATGTGCAGGAGCTTCTACTCAGCTATCTCTTGACATGAGGAAGGAAGAAGAGGGACTGGCCAAACGTATTGAGATGAAGAAGCTTGAAGAAGAAGAAATAATGAAGAGGATATGCGAAGCCGAACTGAAGGATGAAAAAATTAACCAGCAAGTACAAAGTTAAGAGACTATTATTGTACATAAAGGTGAGGAGTTACAAGCATTAAAGCAGAACTTGCCCGCCTTCGTGCTTCCAAGAGCTTTTATCCTCGACTAGTGGATCCAAGTCATACGAGAAAGAAAACACTGATCTTAGATCTGAATGGATTGCTGGTGAAAATGAGATGAAACTTCAAGACACGAAGGAAAGAGGATACAAAATAGAAACATGTCAAGAAAAAGATATGTGCTATGTGGTTCAGAAAGAAGTACATGAGTTTATGACGGCATGCTGGAGCGAATTTCATGCTATAATCTATACGGCACACACATTGAACGATTGCAACCTCATCCTTCGGTCCATGAAGAATTAACTCATACTTGCCACAAAAGATTGCATCAAGTAAAGTAAATTGAATCTATGAATAAGTTATTTGCACTGATAGCATTGTTAGACGCTAATTATATTCGCAAACGGAGTTTCTAAAAAAGTACAAACAGAGTTCGTGATAAACTTGCTTTATGCGTTATAGACATATCTTTTCTCAATAAAGATACTTCTTTCTCACATCTTTGTGTTCATGTGCATAACGTGGTCTATGTAGGGTGTTTTTTGTCAATAACACACACTGTCGCACTTACAATGACTACGGCACTTATCGCATTTATCGCACTAGACGCACACTCTTAATGCGACTGGGCACCTCCGGGTTTAGTGAATAATGCACATTGTAGCAATTACATGCATTTTTACATAGCAAAGCGACAAAGCAGCTTGCTCAGAGCAACGGAGACACACTATCGTAGTGACCTCAGAGCGACGGAGACGCACTATCACACTTATAATGACTACAGCACTATCGCACTTATCGCACTTGAACTTACATTGCACATGAATATGTAGCTCAGAGTGACAATGAACACTCTCGTATTTACAGCGACTACACATATGCAGTGAGCTCAGAGCAACGGAGCATATTGTCGCTGTGAGATTAAGCGATTGAACACACTGTCGCAGTGAGACAAGCACCTCAGAGCGATGCAGAACACTGTCGCAGTGAGCTCAGAGCGACGGATCATACTGTCGCTGTGAGACAAGCACCTCAGCACGACGTAGAACACGGTCGCACTCACAGCGACTAAACACATTGTCGTAGTGAGCTCAAAGCGACAGATCACACTATCACTATGAGATTAAGCACTAAGAGGAGCATAAGGCTCGGCCTTTTGGTACTAAGATGGTTTCATCCGTTTTGGTTAAAATTGAGTGGAAAAACCTCAAAAATGCAGTCAAAGCTTGTTGACCGACTCGAACTGTTAAAACCTCACAAAAAACACACAAGAAACACAGCAGAGAGACAATTTGAAAGTTCAGAAACCTGTCACCAATGCTATCATCTCTTGCTGCACAAGAAAAATTGATGTCTGGACCTTCGAAAGTAGCTCCAAACAGCAATGACGTCTATTAAGATTTTCGGCTCCAGAGAAATCTCGATGTGCAGAAATTGCAGTATCTCCACTTGCAATTTCTGAGAAATCTCCATGTGCAAAAATTGCAACACCTCCACTTGCAGTCTGAGTCCTCTGTATGCCTCCGATCGCTAATTCTTTCACTCAAGCTCTCATACCATGTTACGATGTAAGGCAGCAAGAACCCAACATTCATAGCACCACTCCAACATGGGTGGAAAACTTTCCAACAAGGAAGGAGGCTCTTGCAGCCTTCACAAGAGGAACAAAAGAAGGAAGAGAATATCACCAAAGGAACTAACCTGAGGACAACGCCCCTTCTCAATCTATAGGGAGAGTGAAACACATTAGGGGTTGGGTCCTCGTAACATAGTTGTGTCTTAAGTATACTAACTGTGAAGTTACATAGTAACTTCAGGAGCTTGTACTACGTCTATCAACAAAAACTACATCATCCTCATGCAGAATCCCTGCATGCCACAGCTCTGATATCTGTTTCATCATCCTTGCAAGAGGGAGATCCCTTCCAATTGCAACTCATAGTCTAGAGGAAAATGAGGCGCTGTCAGAAGATCACCACTTCCTAAGCTTCGGTTCCTCCTCTCTGTTTGGAAAGTACTTTTTACTCCTACCGTTGTTTATCCTGCCACATGGACAATCACCTAAAAATAAAGAGAGAATTGTTCATCTTAAAATAACAGATTCTGATTCTTACAAAATAGCTAAGGTAATTAACAACTAACTACTCAACTGTCTATTCTTGGTCTCCAAGTATGATCTCCATGAGATCCTCACGTGAGTGATCCTCTAATTCATCTTCTAGCATCATGGGTGGCCCTGCTTGTACCTCTGGTCGGATAGTCCCCTTGTAGTCAGCAGTTCACAACCATGGTTAGAGCCAGCTGTTGCACCGTCCTCTTGAACTTGTGCACATTCTTCTTGCTCCTCGGTCTTGGCAACTGTATTTTGGAGAGCACATTGTGTACGATTTTCAACCAGCTTATACAGCTTTACGTGTTTCGTCCTAGTCCAAACGTCACCAATCTTATTGCTGTCAGAGTCTCTTATGGTTCAATCCACTACCGTAGCGTCAACTCTATTCGCGTATCCTTGTGAGCGATTACTCAACATAAACTGTCAAAAATATCAGTATTCATTGTAAAGATACCGCGAAGCGAACAAAAACTCTTCTTATCTTTCACGCGGTTGAAAATAATTTAATTAACTTTTCACTCATTATGACGGTTAGAATAATATATATAAATAGTTCCATTAACTATGCTGTACACTACCGTATATTTATCAAAGAAAGATGAGATTGTTGAATTTAATGAAAACTGTCACTGAAATAAAACTTACTACGAGTCTCAAGGAGTGAAAAGTTAAATATTGTTATTTTATAAATATTTTATAAAAAATCATGCACTATCCAGATGTAAGTTTCTGGAAGCATTTCCCTCACAGTACATGTTATATGCAAAGTTTTCGCTCAGTGTAATGCGTGAATAGTTGGGTGCGCGAATAGAGTTTACGCTACGGTATACGTCTACGCAGAAATAACAAACCAGGATTTAATTTCATCGACATCGGCTCTGCATCCCGAGAAGCACAACGAGTCTGAAGTAGGAGTGGAGTTGATAATCCACGACATTCGAAATTCTCAAGGAGGAAAGAACTCTGCGCCTTTGAACAATCCCGTGAGTGACATTTTAGCCTGAGGTTCACAGTCCGGAAGGAGAAGTTTACTTTTCACGTCGGGCTGCATAATTCCTCTTCTGCTGGAACTTTCAATCGGGAAAATATTAGACGGCACGGAGGCTCTGAAAGGAAGCGAATTAGAAATGGAATGTCAGGTGAACTTTGACACGGATGAATTCATACGGATCAGCTTTATCTCGAAGTACCAATATGAACTAATCTGAAAATGATAACACTACCGTATATACGAACTGGTGAGACAAGTTTCTGGAGTTCCGCGATCTTCTCAGATATGATTCTTGATCCCGCAGGATTTACTCCCATTAGTATTGAAATAACTTTCGCTCCGAGAGGTGCGCGAATAGTTTGTGCATTACGGTAATCCTTTCCAGCCTACCCCATTACGATCTATATCACTCCACGTGCACCACGATCGAATTACAAGTTCGGATGTCCAGATCGTGCGACACGGTTACTTGTAAAGCAAAACTGCGTGTCAGATCTCAGGATTTGTGACATTCGAGTAATGGATCTCCTTTTTTTATTTCTCGCTTGGCTGAATTCCCCGGAATGTCTGGTGCATTTGCCTTGCAAGTATGTACTATGAAGAGAGAAGGTGACAGCGATGGACTCTCTCGAACTGACTGATGACGAAGAATTTCAGCTCAGAACCGTCTCCACTGCTCTGGCACTCTTTGCTCCAAAACAATGATTCAAAGTTCAGCTGCAGTAGAGACATAACCACAAGAACACTCTCACGAAAACCATCATACAGCAAATTCAGATTCAAATTCCTCAGCCAGCAACGATCATGTATATGTGTAAGAATGAAACAGAAGCTGCAGTTTATTTGAGAAGGAAAAAGAAAGACAAGGATATGAACTGAGCTTCATAAAGTACAAACTAATTTCTTCGAATTCCATGAAAGGATTCCATCCTTTCACAGTAACCGCATCGCATATGCATGGAAATCACTGTCAAGATACACATACAGCCTCCCACGATTAGCAACCACGTCGATGAAAGGAAAAGCACGAGGCATTCAGAGTACTCCATATCAGCGGTCATCTTTGTTTTCGCTTCGGGTTTACATAAGCCTTTAATTTACAGGGCAGTCAAGAGGCGGTCTCCTCTTGTACTCGCTTCCCTGTTCACTCGCGTGGCAAGTCGGAAGCACGTTGGACATGACGAACATCTTATCCTTCAAACTTTTCCGACCTCAGAATTCTGTATAAATACCAGCAAAAATTCCACCCCAATCATCTTGCCTCCAGCCACACTCACACTGTCGTTCATTCACAGTTCGAAGTCTTGGATAGCCCTTGTCCTCAGCAGTTCACAACCATGGCTAGAGCCAGCAGTTCCACCGTCCTCCTGAACTTGTGCACATTCTTCTTGCTCCTCGGTCTTGGCAACTGTATTCTGGAGAGCACATTGTGTACGATTTTCAACCAGCCTATACAGCTTTACGTGTTTCGTCAGATTTCAAATGTCACCAATCCTACCGTAGTCGTTGTCTTTCCACCAGGGGCTGATCCTAACGGCACACCCGCGCCAGTTGGGGTTCCTACAATTTCAGTGTCAGACAACCCAATCAGAAGGACGCAGTCCGAACTGTCACCGCTTTTAGGCTATCAGCGAGACTTCCGCATCACGGGCTTGAGGGCGGACGACGTAAGAAAGACTCAAGTAACTGGTGTTTTGGATCTTCAGACCAGAGACTTGAATGGCACGATTACTTTTGCTGGTGTTCTAACGGGAGGTGACAACATTCCTGCGGAGGAAGAACTGGCCGTCACAGGTGGTACTGGACTATTTCGAGCTGCCGATGGTTACATAAAGTCATTTCTTGTGAGAAACTCCGGAGGAATGATCACATTGAGGTTTGAGGTTCACTTGTGCGTCTAAGGAAGTCCCTCCTACGTACGTATGACATCTCTTTGTTAGACCGGTGACTTAGCACCAATAACTGGAGGCATTTTCGTTCTATGAGGTTCATGGCTTGCAGAAGCAAGAATAGTTGTAATAAAACAGAAGCTGTCCGCCAGAAGGTTACGTGAGGACAGAAGTGCTGCCTTTGGGTAATAAGGGCATTCCTTAATATACAGAATAGATCCATTTGCTCCACGGGATGGACCTGTTGGCCAATGGGTACGTCATGATCTTTCCTGTATGTATGTCTAGGAGTGGTGCCTGTGGAACAAAAGGCATTCTTTGTAGGATAGATCCGTTCCCTGTAAGCTGAAAGCAAACAGCTCGCGGTTGTTCGCCGGCAAGGCATTGCAAGATAATAAAAGAGGTTTGGACGACGATCTTCCACACCATTTTCAGGTCCTCATGATCATGATCACCGCAGAGGGAAGAGACTTGCTGTTTATATTTATAAGAAAGAATTCGAAGGCACCACAATCCCTTGGAAGACTGATCCAAGCTGCACATAACTAGTTAGCGTTAGGAGCACGAAGATGACTGTGCGGTTGGGACTTCGACTTATTCATCTCCTTGAGAGAGGTTTGTGTTTCTGAGAACCAGCTGCTGAAGATTAAAGGAGCAAACTGAATTATCTCCTAACCTCAGCTCATACATAAGCGAAGGGTCGGATGATGGGAATGTGTAGTGCCTTACTGAAGCAAGCTGTAAAAGCAAAATAAAAAATAAAAAGTTGAAGCAAGCTGGAAAATAGTTACTTGGTTCATAGATTCGCAAAAGAAATAGCCTCTATCGAACCCAAGTACATGCCTTAGAGAACTTCGCATGGTCATTAAATAAATTTCATCATAGCTTTGCAATACAACGTCTCTACTCAACACAAGTACAAGCTGTTCTACAAAGCTGCACCTAGCAATTGAAATACGCTCTATGCAACACAAGTAGACGCTCTCCACCAGAACTTGTATAAACTGAAATTGCTTCTTCTCACTTCTCTCTGCATCTGTGCGTCGTAAAAATGCTTCGGCCAGGGGTATTCTCTCTTCGATATCTGTGCCTTCAGTACGCGCATTCTGAGTTGGAGTTGTAGGTGTTTGTTCCATTTGTGCCTTCTCCTTGTGCAGATAATTGCTTTCCTAATACAATATAATACAGTTCATACAACGATACTTGTCTCACCGGGAAAAACTATTTTGAACGTCCTCTGGAAAAACATCATGCAGCTTCAATAATGATTTCCATAAGGAATCCACTCACCGCTCTTGCATCCAGTCTTGCATGGTCACCCCGGAGATGTGAAGTATTTGCCCGAGGTTAACATTGCAGAGGCATGGTTTTGAAAGTTGTTGATAGCGGATGAAAACTCTTGTATTTGTTGAATTACAAAGCTGTCGGAAGGATGTTAGCATACTACAGCTCCACAGAATTCTTCAAGTAGGTGTTGCAGCACCAAGGTGAGCATGTTCTCAGTAACATTTTCTAGATGCACATGATGATGTACCTCTCTCTCGTCTTTTATGCAATACTCTATCATTCTTACATACTAGATATAGATTCCTTTATTTTTCAAAGATTTAACTTCTGCCCTTGCATCGCTTTCTACCTAGAGACTCGATGTGCAAGAAATGACCGAGTTGCTCCTCTAACACAACAAGGATCTGAACATCCTACCCCATATAAACTAAGGAATTTTAAGAATAATTTCCTTATGTAATATTGTCACCATCAGAAGTACTCCCCACTTTGATATTATTCCAACATGAATCTGCAATTCTACTACAACCGTGGTACATATCCCTTTCCTTATATGGAGGAAACTTCTATCAATTTTTTCTGATTTTTTTTATGGGAAAAATATGCTGGAGTTTGAAGAAATTCTAGATCGAGCTAGTTACAAGCAACAAAGAAGAGAACTCAAAGTAAGGATTTCAGAGATCAAACTTAGTGTTATTCCTGGTATGGGTGAGGGATATATAGGGATCTGGTGAAGACTTTTGCTTTATACGAAGGACCATAGAGGCAATGCGTTAGTGTTTGATTGTATGCTGATATGTCTAGAAAACAAACTAGTGTTTGATCATAACTGTTGCGACTAGAATCTCACGACTCGTTTAGTAGCTAGTCGGATATCGATGCTAGCTATCGAACATAGCCAAAAAATACTACTTTCACTAACAGTGTAGTATTCTACTGCCTTGCCTCGGAGAAAGATGCCAAGTCCTCTGCTGAGGACAAAATTCTGAAAGAAGAGGATCCGTGGCTGGGAAAGATACTTGACAACTACTTGTTTACGACTGACATTTTTCAGTTGGAAAGATAATCTGAAATAAATCATCTCCGAGTGGTTGCGTCTTTTATCCAACGGACAGGTACTTCAGCTACATGATCTAGATCTACTGTTATGAGAGAATGACACAAGTCACGTATCTCTGAAAGAGATAGAACACTACAACAACTCCCCGTTCGCATTGTCTACTGACCTTGTTAGGACATTTTCAGCAATTGCACTTGTACTCGTCCTAGATTACTAGGTGAAAAATCGGTATTTTCAACTAGTATTACCTCCGGGACAAAAATTGGTGTGTCATCTTGGGTAACACTTTCCATCATATTCAGCTATAGTTGACTGCAATTCGACTGCTTTGATGACACAACGATTGAGTCCTGTGATATTGCATCCCCGGATTGTAAAGCAAAGAGAACATCATTCCGGATGGCAAAAGGAGGTGGAATCCTTACACCACCAACCTTGAAAAAGCGATGAAGATCTGGATACCTTGCAGAGCAAGAATATCCTTATCTTGGGCATGAACCTGCAATTATAACCTGCATATCATACTTGATTATCGTTGTATTTGTTGTTTGATGTCTATGCAGAAAATTATGAAGCTAGAGAAATTCACAAAAGATCTCAGACTTTTCTCCACAAGAATGATAAGAATAACGTACGATCCTTTTCCGTTCGTAACTGACATCCTTGTGCTCTTAATCCAGGACTACTAACATTCTCCTGCTTTGAGTATCCTACCACAGAATATGGATTTTTATCTCCACAACATAATACTACCAGCCTGTTAGAATTTATAACAGATCAGCCTATTAAAACTGATCAGAAGGAGGACTTAACAGAAATATCGTGAGATGAAATGTGCACAGCTTTACTTATACTTCAGAATTGGTACAGACAAAAAAGACCTAGACTCATACTACTGTACAGAAAATATGAGTTAATAAACTACTGGTACATAACTGTTGTCACCTCAAAGTGACTTACCTAATTGCTGTCCCAGTACCTCTCACATCAAAGTCATGTCATAAGTCACCTCTTCTTCTTTTTTCTTTTGTCCTTTTATCTTTCACAGAGTTAGATGTGACCCTCTAATGATATTTGACAAACTGATGTCCAAAATCTCTTCAAATATACTTTTAGTCCTCTTAAAATATCTGAGAATAGTTTTCTACTCGTCTCTATATCAATATCATGGTCATTGATCAATTGATCCCTAACTTGATCACTGTTTGTTGAGCTCTCATATCTGTTGTGCCGTTTGTTGCGTTGTCACCACAACGATTTCATTCCTATGTCATTCTGCACATGATACATTTTGAGTCTTTTATGTGGATACAGTGAAACTATAAGAAACTTTCAAGTATTGATGAAGTAACAATTGAGTTCTTTTTGCTGGAAAGAATCCATCATCGTCCATCCACCTTTGTGTGTAACATTCAAGGAAACCTTTTCTTGCATAGTGAATGTCGCTTTCATATTCTTGGAGTTGGTTTTCACTCTGTTGTACGATGCCACCATCCATTCAAATCCATACCACCTATAGACATGTCTAGGACCATGTCGTAGTACGTCATCAATTATTTCTTCGTTACTTGTAAAATCACGATCAAGCATCATTCTATGAAACATATAACAACACTAACTCACAATGTTAACATAAACATAAAAAATACATAATATTACATGTTATATATTTTTTGATATGATCTGTTGTTAATTATCTGTGATATGTTCCAAGCGATGTTCCAATATAGAATTGTTCGCACCAAACGCTTCTCAGTATCTTATCCTCCAAGATGCAAACAACTTGCGGGCTCTCTTGATCGTAACTTCATACCAACCAATTTCAGAACGTGTTGTGATAAAAAAAATCTTTCCAATCTCCACCAGAAGTATTCATTTCTGTCCCAACACCGTCATCTAGCTTTAACCGAAAGAGAATATGTGGTGAACAATAGAGGGTGTCAAAATTAAAAAGAATTATTCCTTAACGGATGAAGGAATCTTTACGACAACTCTGCAACGACCACTATGTAAAGTTTAACTCGTTCAACGTGATCACTGGTCTATATCTCGTACACGCAGTCATCTAAAGAGGGGTGTCAAACTGATCCGCGTCAGAAATATGTACTTTCCCAGAATGATAGTCTGCATGAGCAGATCAAACCACTTACACTTTTAAGTATAGCATTGAATCGATGAAATGGTGGAGCGAGTGACGAAATGATCATTTCTTCAGAGGTGATCTTTTAGTTTGAAGATAGAGTTATATATGGCAAGAATGGACTGTCTATGTGAGGAGATCAAAGGTGATGTACACTTAGTCGATCCATTTTCATATGCGGAAAATCTCTATGCATACCGTCTTATTACAGTAGCTCCCAAAAGTCTTGAAGCTATGAAAAGAGTGCGCATTCGTTTGAATTTCGATGATAATGAGAAAATTGTGGCGTACATTGAGGATGAATAAAATTTTGAAGCATTACATGGAGCGAGACAAAAAAAACCAAAGTCTGGGTCAGAAAATGTCTCAGCAAAGCGACTGCTTTCACGATCATGGCTGCTCAACTATGTGGGAAGAATGGTTTTTCTATTGTCATGGGTGTTGAGTTGAAAAAAATGATTATGAATGATACGTGACATGTACAAGAAAGCTAAGGAAATCCAAGATGGTGCGGGAGGTGGACTTACAGAAGGAGAAATGCTGACTGGTCTGACATTAGAAGACAAGTTGAACGCGAAATGTCTCCATTTTTACAAGATGAACGCAGTTTTTGGTAGTCGAGCTAACATTGATCCTCCAGCTATAAGTTCGTTTGGAATACCATCAGGAGAAGGAATACTCGAATTTGATTCTCAATGTTAAGCAGAGAATGCTTTTCATCAGTATGATCCTGAGAATATGCTCTCTCGTTATGAAGAAGATGGTGATATGGATATCTCACATGTAGATATCAAGCATCAGGAAATCAAACGCACGAAGAGGACATGAGTCCGATAGCTGAAGAGAGGACTATCAACGATAAGGAGGAAGAAGAAGGACCCGGTGAAACAAGCTGGGGTGCTGGAGCTGTTCCTGATATGCCTCCCGCTCATACTCAAGAAACATCTAGCAATCTCAGAACCGGATCCACAAAGAATATGAAGTAGGAGTGTTAAATTTGTATGAACAGAGTATAAGAGAGAAAGTGCAGTATAGAAAAGTTTTCGCTGAATACAAGATGGCTACATTGGAGGAAAAGAAAAGAGCAAGAGAGACTCATGAGAAAGAGGAGACTAGAAAGAGACATTCCTCTTTATTTGTTTATTTACACAAGACATGTAAGTCTTTTGAGGAGATTAAAGAAATTATCGAGAAGCTCAATAGTATGTAACTTTTGGAAGAAAGTAAAGTGTATGATTCAGTAATGACTTTTATATTCGCAACTTCCATTTTCATGTCGGTGCTGTAATTCCATGTAAGAGGATTAGAATCTAAAAAATCTCAATGAAATTATTGTCTTTGCCGCTCAGGTCATATCTATGTGTGTATTGTGTACAGTTGTTGGACAAGATATAAATCAAGAGTGCGAACGTGTTGTTGGAGAAAACGAAATGGAGATTGCGAACGTGGCTTACTCTCGAGGGTGAGGGCAAAGGAGTAAAGGAGAGGGCGAGAGTCAGGGCTCGTGTTCATAGAGACTGAGTCGCAAATACAACTAGATCTGTGAACAAAACAAGTGACGTGCAGTCAGACACGAGATCCGTGACACCAGTTGGAGTCATTCGAAGTTCATTTGCAGTATAACAAACACAAAGTACGATGATTCATTCGACTCGAGGTGTGTTGTTTCATAGTAGTCAAGGTGCGCTGGGTGTAACTTCAGTGATCAATCTTTGTTTTGTGAATTGGTTATTAACGGCTTAGAGTTTTATGAGATGGTTGTTGATGATTAGTAAACTGAAGTGGTGTGTTATCTTGATTGTTGTTAGTAAGCAGAAAGTTGTTAGTTTGCAAAATGGTAGATGGTCTGAAATCTTGCTTTGATTGATTTCACATATCAAAAAGCTTAGTGCGTGCATGCACATTCGCAGTGAGTGTGACTGTGTAGTTTTTTGTCTTTTGAGTCTGGTGCCGATTGTATGCACTGAGTGCGGGTTTAGGAGATCAGACTGAACGCGACAAATTATCGCCTTATGGCACGCATTGAGTGCGATCGCATGCATAAAGTGAAATGAAATCGCTCTGAGCGCGTCGCACGCACATTCGCGCTTAGTGTGAAATTGTGAAATTGCGAAATCGCATTGACTGCATCGCACGCACAATCGCGCTCAGGGAGTGCGACAACATTCATTATCGCTCTCAGTGCAATAAGGAGAAATCACACTGAGCATGCGCATATGGTCTCTCAATGCGAGTGGGTTTTATCTCACCACGCGACATTTAGATTTAGATAGTTTTGGATCTGTAGATTTGGCACTTTAGGAAGTTAGATTTGGACCGCGTCTATTAACATGATACTTAGATTTTGTGAAAGTTATTATTGTGTTTAGCAGGCATGGCTTCGAGCAGTGCTGGAGAAGAAGGTGGCAGACAAAATGAAGAAGGACCGCTTTTTATCAGTAGTCGTGTGGAGGAGGATAGTAAATCTAGAATCAGATGGGCATGGATGGACGAAGAGGACGTCCGAAGAGAATTGAGTGATGTAGACAAAGATGCCATAGACAAGCTTGGGTTGTTGGTAGCGTTATCATCCCAGTTTACGCGACCAGATGTAAGAGAACTTTGAACTCCAAATCGGATGTGTGTGCTCAAGTTTATTGATGGTTCTTTTATCGCACTTTGACTTTGAACTTCTTTTTTTGTGTGGTAAGCAGATTGCATTATGTAATGCATTTCTAAGAGCTTATGATTCCGAACCGCACATGGCAACCATTGGAGATACGGAGATAGTCTTGAACCTCGATTTGATCAGAGATGCGTTCGTTCTTCTTTCTGGTGGAGTTGAAATGTCTTCTTTTGTGACATATGTCCAAACTGAGAATTGGTTTCCTTACTATGATAAGAGGGAAAAAAGATATTTTGCAAGAAAAATGTGCATATCTCGAGTGGGGAGCAGTGTTCTAATGTCTAAAGGTTGTACTGTTGGCGAGAAGAAGACCTAAAATAATTACATGTCAAGTAGCATTTTACGTGAAGAATAAAGTTGAAGAGTTAGACTCCAACTATGACTGGGCAGAGTTGATGAGAGAAAACATTGAAGGAGAACTTGTGCATCTTCAAAAACACGTTCAAGCATCCAAAAAGAGCGAAACGATCGAGACTTTCTAGGGAATTGTGCTTATCCATATCATGATACACGTTGGTATCATGAGAAAAGATCATGTCGTTCATCCTGCAGACGTTCTGGCTAGTGTTGATTATGAAACAGGTATGACTGAATGCTTCCGAGATTCTTGTTGGAGTTACCTTGCTGTCGCAAATGTCTTTGTTTGTGCTTATAAATATAGTTCATACCAGAGGTAGTGTTTTAGATTGCAGAGCAACCATTGAAGTGCGATAAGCACTTGTGCAGTGAGACTCAATGCAGTGTGATAAGCACTCGGGTCACACTGGGGTCAGTGATCTCAGTGCGACTGTTATGTCTTATGACATTTGGGTTGCACTGGGGTCAGTGACCTTAGTGTGACTAAGTTGTCTTATCGCAGTGCAGTGCGCTAAGCGCTTGGTCGCACTGAGGTTAGTGACCTCAATGCGACTAAGTTTTCTTATCGTAGTGCAATGCAATAAGCACTTAGGTCGTACTAAGACCAGTGACCTCAGTGTGATAAGATTTTTTTATCGCACTGCTATTGTCTCTCAGCGCGACCGTCGGTTGATCGTACTGAGCTAGTAAGATCGGTATCACTCATTTATTGATCGCACTGATACGCGAGTCGGTCGGTCGCGCTGCAGTGCGACCTGCTCGTCTTATCGCACCGATCTTACTCACTCAGTATAATAAGATCAGCGGGTCCTACTGATCATATTGAGTGCAATCATTGCGTACTTATTGCACTGCATCTTATTTTTCTCTTTCTCCATGTGTAGGAGCTTCTACTTAGCCAACTCTTGACATGAGGAAGGAAGAAGAGGGACTGGCCAAACGTATTGAGATGAAGAAGCTTGAAGAAGAAACAATAATGAAGAGGATATGCGAAGCTCAACAGAAGGAGGAAGAAATTAACCAGCAAGTGCAAAGTCAAGAGACTATTATTGTACATAAATGTGAGGAGTTGCAAGCATTGAAAGCAGAACTTGCACGTCTTCGTGCTTCCAAGAGCTTTTATCCTCGACTAGTGGATTAGTCATACGAGAAGGAAAATGCTGATCTTAGATCTGAATGGATTGCTGGTGAAAATTGGGCGCATATGATTTATGCTATGTGGTTTAGAAAGAAGTACGTGAGTTTATGATGGCATGCTGCAGCAAATTTCATGTTATAATCTATACGGCACACACATTGAACGATTGCAACCTCATCCTTCGATCCATGGAGAATTAACTCGTACTTGCTGCAGAGGATCGCATCAAGTAAAGTAAGTTGAACCTATGGATAAGTTATTCACACTGATAGCATTGTTACACACTAATTATATTCGTTATTGCTCGGTCGCACTGATAGTATTGTTAAGCACTAATCGTTTTCGTCATTGTGGATAATTGTGCAGATCTGTAAGATTTTCGTGCAGAACATGTGTGAGATTCAAGACTCATCGAGAAGCTGCCACTGATAACTTTTTGTATCTCAAGGACTTTTCTCGCTTGTACTTTTTCAACTTATGTACTCGAGACGTTCTGGTGATCGATGACTCGTCATAAAAGAATAGCACAAATCATCCATTTAATGCTCTTCATCCTCCTTCTTTCGTACGATGAAATAGTACGACGAAATAGTACGATGAAATCTCCCACTTATGTATAGTATAAATTTCCGCAAGTATTTGGACAAGAACCATTCTTTGCGTTGAAAAAGTATTGGGGTAAGACGACCGAGGAGGAAACTGATCTCGTATGGAGAGGTTGTAGCATCCTCCAGCAAACGGAATTTCTGAAAAAGTACAAACAGAGGTCATGATAAACTTGTTTTATGTGTTATAGACATATCTTTTCTCAATAAAGATACTTCTTTGTCACATCTTTGTGTTCATGTGCATAACGTGGCCTAAGGAGGGTGTTTTTGGTCAATAACACACACTGTCGCACTTACAATGACTATGACACTTATCGCATTTATCGCACTAGACGCACACTCTTAATGCGACCGAGCACCTCAGGATTTAACTATTAGATACAACCTTTTGTTCTGATAATTGACCACGTCCTCTCGCAAGACAAGCGCTAAGTCTTGACAATCTCCTCTGAGATGATCTAGACTTCGCTCCAAATACACCTCATGGTAAAAGTTTCCTCTATAGGTCGATCACTTGGTGTTGTTGGTTGCTGATCTCTTTTAAGATCTACCATCTCAACTCTTAAATCTCTCAACTGTTGAGTGAGCTTCTCAATCAAGTTGTGTTGATTTCAGTTTTCAACAGGTTGCTGTTGTCTAAGACCTCTCTGTGCTAGGACAGACATTACATGTGCAAGAGGAACCACCACAAGTGTTTGGTGCACTATCAGATAAACTACAAAGACTTGAGGAACCACTCTCTGTTCTAACAAGGTCTCTAGTTGTCCAACATAGTCCTCAAGAACAACTCTGTCTTCCTAGCATCTAACGTCTATCTTTTCAGATCAGAAAGTTACGAGTACTTCTTTTCAAACTCAAGAATCGACTCATTCAATCCCATGGTACGTCCAGGTTGACGCTCTATCATATCAAGGAATGTCCTCTTTGTAACTCTATCAGAATCTTTTTTTAAAAACTCTTCTCTCAGTGCACGCTTAAACAGAGTCCATCCTCCTAGATGTCTCTTCTGTAGAATTCTCATTTTCTCCTCAATTCAAGAACAACATTGAACTCAAAGCTCGGAATTATCTCAACTTCAGGTGCATTGACCAGTTTCATCTCACCCACATACTCCCGCTGGTACTTAGTTCCATCTTTGTCATCAAATCGTCCACATCTATCAACAATGGCTTGCAGTGCCTTTGTAGATTTCTGCTCAACTCTTCCAATTGCAAGTTGTTGTTGGAGCATCTAACGCTTGAAGAATTTGAGCTCTATCAACAGCAGGTTGTGCACCTGCTATTGGAACTACAGTAGGTCCCTTTTGAGCGCTAGTTTTTCAAGTGCTACTTCCACTATACAACTATGTTTTTGGTGACGAAAGAATCAAACTATACTACTCAAGAACACTTACGAGATGGTATCATCAAATAATGAAATCCAAGTCACCAGCGGAAAATGGTAAATTTCTTCTTTTGTTACTTTCTTAATCTGGAGGTGATGCAAACATCCACATATATCTTTATTTCGCGTAAATGAAAACACGTGCCTCCTCTAATCAAGAAAAGTTTCCACCTAGTACTTTCATGGCTTCTTAGTCTTTCTTTAGAATATAAGCTAAGGGACAGCTTGTCTAGCTTAGCACCTGCCCAGCTTAAGACGCTACTGGGTAGCTTCTCTTACAACCATGTACCCAGTGAAGAAAAACCTCTTTTTTCCTACCAACTTTCACTGTACAAGGCATCGCTCGGAACAATTCCCGTAATTGTCTAGTACATCTAGCTTGCAAATATGTACTGTGCACTCTTTGCTCCAAATCGATGATTCAAAGTTCAGTGGCAGTAGAGACATAACCACAAGAACACTATCCACGAAATATGTCACACAGCAAATTCAAATTCAAATTCTTTAGCAGCAACGATCATGTAAAGCTGCAGTTTACTTGAGAAAGAAAAATAAAGGAAAGGACAAGTAGTTAGCGTGGGTACATAAAGTACAAACTAATTTCTTCGAATTCCATGAAAGGATTCATTCCTTCCAAAGTAACCGCATTGCTTATGCATGGAAGTCACTGTCGAGATACACATACAGCCCCTCACGATTAGGCAGCAATTTGCTTCGTCACACCCCCAGTAGGATTCTGCACTATTAGGAACGACGTCGAAGAAAGGAAAAGCACGAGGCATTTAGAGAGGTCCATATCAGCGATCATCTCTGTTTTCGCTGCGGTGTTACATAAGGCTTTAATTTACAGGGCAGTCCAGAGGCGGTATCCACTTGTAATTGCTTCCCTGTTCACTCTCATGGCAAGTCGGAAGCACGTTAGACATGACGAATCTTATCCTTCAAACTTTCCGTATAAATACCAGAGAAAATCCCCCCCCAATCATCTTGCCTCCAGCTACACTCAGCCTGTCGTTTATTCACAGTTCAAAGTCTTGGATAGCCCTTGTCCTCAGCAGTTCACGACCATGGCTAGAGCCAGCAGTTCCACCGTCCTCCTGAACTTGTACACATTCTTCTTGCTCCTCGGTCTTGGCAACTGTATTCTGGAGAGCACATTGTGTACGATTTTCAACCAGCTTATACAGCTCTACGTGTTTCGTCGGAGTCCAAACGTCACCAATCCTATCGCTGTCAGAGTCTCTTATGGTTCAATCCACTATACGTCTACGCAGAAACAACAATCCACTATACGTCTACGCAGAAACAACAAACCAGGATTTAATTTCATCGCCATCGGCCCTGCATCCCGAGAAGCACTACGAGTCTGAAGTAGGAGTCGAGTTGATATCCACGACATTCGAAATTCTCAAGGAGGAAAGAACTCTGCGCCTTTGAACAATCCCGTGAGTGACATTTTAGCCTGAGGTTCACAGTCCGGAAGGAGAAGTTTACTTTTCACGTCGGGCTGCATAATTCCTCTTCTGCTGGAACTTTCAATCGGGAAAATATTAGACGGCACGGAGGCTCTACAAGGAAGCGAATTAGAAATGGAATGTTATGGCGCTTCAGGTGAACTTTGACACGGATGAATTCATACGGAATCAGCTTTATTCTCGAAGTACCAATATGAACTGATCTGAAAATGATAACGCTACCGTATATACGAAGTGGTGAGACAAGTTTCTGGAGTTCCGCGATCTTCTCAGATATGCTTCTTGATCCCGCAGGATTTACTCCCATTAGTATTGAAAAAACTTTCGAGAGGTGCGCGAATAGTTTTTGCATTACGGTAAGCCTTTCCAGCCTACCCCATTACGATCTATATAACTCCACGTGCACCACGATCGAATTACAAGTTCGGATGTCCAGATCGTGCGACACGGTAAATATTCTGTTCTAAAGCAAAACTGCGTGTCAGATCTCAGGATTTGTGACATTCGAGTAATGGAGTAGTGGATCTCCTTTTTTGCTTATTTCTCGCTTGGAGGAATTCCCAGAAATGTCCAGTACATTTGCCTTGCAAGTATGTAGTATGAAGAGAGATGGTGACAGCGATGGACTCTCTCGAACTGACTGATGACGAAGAATTTCAGCTAGAACCGTCTCCACTGCTCTGGCGCTTGTACTCTGCACTCTTTGCTCCAAAACGATGATTCAAAGTTCAGCTGCAGTAGTGACTTAACCACAAGAACACTCTCACGAAATACATCATACAGCAAATTCAGATTCAAATTCCTCAGCCAGCAACGATCATGTATATGTGTAAGAATGAACCTCAAAGCTGCAGTTTATTTGAGAAGGAAAAAAGAAAGACAAGGATACGAACTGAGCGTGGGTTCATAAAGTACAAACTAATTTCTTCGAATTCCATGAAAGGATTCATTCCTCTCACAGTAACCGCATCGCATATGCATGGAAGTCACTGTCGAGATACACATACAGCCTCCCACGATTAGCAACGACGTCGACGAAAGGAAAAGCACGAGGCATTCAGAGAGCTCCATATCAGCGGTCATCTTTGTTTCCGCTTCGGGTTTACATAAGCCTTTAATTTACAGGGCAGTCAAGAGGCGGTCTCCTCTTGTACTCGCTTCCCTGTTCACTCTCGTGGCAAGTCGGAAGCACGTTGGACATGACGAACATCTTATCCTTCAAACTTCCGACCTCAGAATTCCGTATAAATACCAGCGAAAATTCCACCCCAATCATCTTACCTCCAGCCACACTCACACTGTCGTTCATTCACAGTTCGAAGTCTTGGATAGCCCTTGTCCTCAGCAGTTCACAACCATGGCTAGAGCCAGCAGTTCCACCGTCCTCCTGAACTTGTGCACATTCTTCTTGCTCCTCGGTCTTGGCAACTGTATTCTGGAGAGCACATTGTGTACGATTTTCAACCAGCCTATACAGCTTTACGTGTTTCGTCAGAGTTCAAACGTCACCAATCCTACCGTAGTCGTTGTCTATCCACCAGGGGCGGACCCTAACGGCATACCCGCGCCAGTTGGGGTTCCTACAATTTCAGTGTCAGACAACCCAATCAGAAGGACGCAGTCCGAACTGTCACCGCTTTTAGGCTATCAGAGAGACTTCTGCATCACGGGCTTGAGGGCGGACGACGTAAGAAAGACTCAAGTAACTGGTGTTTTGGATCTTCAGACCAGAGACTTGAATGGCACGATTACTTTTGCTGGTGTTCTAACGGGAGGTGACAACATTCCTGCGGAGGAAGAACTGGCCGTCACAGGTGGTACTGGACTTTTTCGAGCTGCCGATGGTTACATAAAGTCATTTCTTGTGAGAAACTCCGGAGGAATGATCACATTGAGGTTTGAGGTTCACTTGTGCGTCTAAGGAAGTCCCTCCTACGTACGTATGACATCTCTTTGTTAGACCGGTGACTTAGCACCAATAACTGGAGGCATTTTCTTTCTATGAGGTTCATGGCTTGCAGAAGCAAGAATAGTTGTAATAAAACAGAAGCTGTCCGCCAGAAGGTTACGTGAGGACAGAAGTGCTGCCTTTGTGTAATAAGGGCATTCCTTAATATACAGAATAGATCCATTTGCTCCACGGGATGGACCTGTTGGCCAATGGGTACGTCATGATCTTTCCTGTATGTATGTCTAGGAGTGGTGCCTGTGGAATAAAGGCATTCTTTGTAGGATAGATTCCCTGTAAGCTGAAAGCAAACAGCTCGCGGTTGTTCGCCGGCAAGGCATTGCAAGATAATAAAAGAGGATTGGACGACGATCTTCCACACCATTTTCAGGTCCTCATGATCATGATCACCGCAGAGGGAAGAGACTTGCTGTTTATATTTATAAGAATGAATTCGAAGGCACCCCTTCGAATTGCTTCACTCACCATCAGAAGTACTCCCCACTTTGATATTATTCCAACATGAATCTGCAATTCTACTACAACCGTGGTACATATCCCTTCCATTATATGGGGAAAAGAAGTTTCCTCACGTATATCAATTTTTTTCTGATTTTCTTTATGGGAAAAATATGCGGGAGTTTGAAGAAATTCTAGATCGAGCTAGTTACTGTTAAATATCATTAGAGAGTCACATCAAAACTCTGCGGAAGGTAAAAAGACAAAAGTAAAAAAGGGAAGAGGTGACTTGTGACGTGACTTGTGACGTTGAGAAGCACTGTGACAGCATTAGGTAAGTCACTTTGAGGTGACAGCAGTTATGTATCATTAGTATAAACCCACATTCCCTGTAGAGTAGTATGAGTCGGAGGCCCTTTTTGTTAGTATCAGTTCTGAAGTCTAAGTAAAGCTGTGCACATTTCATCTCAGAATATTTCTGTTCAGTTCTCCTTCTGATTAGTTTTAACAGGCTGATCAGTTATCAGTTCTAATAGGCTGTTAGATGTCTGTTGTGGGAGATAAATTCTATATTCTGAGAGACTTGGGAGAACCGTTCTCAGTTTTGTAACAGTTACAAACAACAAAGAAGAGAACTCAAAGTAAGGATTTCAGAGATAAACTTAGTGTTATTCCTGGTATGAGTGAGGGATATATAGAAATCTGGTGAAGACTTTTGCTTTATACGAAGGACCATAGAGACAATGCGTTAGTGTTTGATTGTGTGCTGATATGTCTAGAAAAACAAATGCTCTGGTGTTTGATCATAACTGTTACGACTAGAATCTCACGACTTGTTAAGTAGCTAGTCGGATATCGATGCTAGCTATCGAACATAGCCAAAAAAGACTACGTCCACTAACAGTGTAGTATTCTACTGCCTTGCCCCGGGGAAAGATGCCAAGTCCTCTGCTGAGAACAAAATTCTGAAAGAAGAGGATCGGTGGCTGGGAAAGAGACTTGACAACTACTTGTTTACAACTGTCATTTTTCAGTTGGAAAGATAATCTGAAAGAGTTCATCTCCGAATGGTTGCGTCTTCTATCCAACGGACAGGTACTAAACCTACATGATCTAGATCTACTGTTATGACAGAATGACACAAGTCACGTATCTTTGCAAGAGATAGAACACTACAACAACTCCTCATTCGTATTGTCTACTGACCTTGTTGGGACATTTTCAGCAATTGCACTTGTATTCGTCTTAGATTACTAGGTGAAAATTTGATATTTTCAACTAGTGTTACCTCCGGGACAAAAATTGGTTTGTCATCTTGGATAACACTTTCCATCATCTTCAGCTATGGTTGACTGCAATTCTACTGCTTTGATGACACAACGATCGAGTCTTGTGATATTGCATCACCCGGATTGTAAAGCAAAGAGAACGTCATTCCGGATGACAAAAGGAGGTGGAATCCTTACAGCACCAACCTTGAAAAAGCAATCAAGATCTGAATACCCTGCAGTTTCTAGAGCAAGAATCTCCTTATCTTGGGCATGAACCTGCAAAATCATAATGAAGTGATAATCCAACTGTCTAATGGCTCTCCAATTGTCATGTCCGTGAAATCTTTCACGAGAATGCAACAACTGCATTCCAGATATTTTATCATACTTGATTATCGTTGTATTTGTTGTTTGATGTCTATGCAGAAAATTATGAAGCTAGAGAAATTCACAAAAGATCTCAGACTTTTCTCCACAAGAATGGTAAGAATAATGTACGATCCTTTTCCGTTAGTAAGTGACATCCTTGTGCTCTTTATCCAGGACTACTAATATTCTCCTGCTTTGAGTATCCTATCACAGAGTATGGAATTTTATCTCCACAACATAATACTATCAGCTTGTTAAAACTGATCAGAAGGAGGACTTCACAGAAATATCTTGAGATGAAATGTGCACTTTACTTATACTTCAGAACTGGTACAGACAAAAAAGACCTAGACTCATACTACTGTACAAAAAATATGAGTTAATAAACTACTGTACATAACTGCTGTCACCTCAAATTTACTTACCTAACTGCTGTCCTTGTACCTCTCACTTCAAAGTCATGTCATAATGTGGTGCCCACAAATTACAAGATTCACAAATTTTTGAAATTTTTGAGATTAATAACTTGTTTGTATAACTGAAGAAGCGTTGTTACTTAAGATTACGGCTTCCTTAGAAGGAAGATGATCTTATGAGCTGTTTGTAATAATAAGTTGACTTCTTCGGAAGACGACCGTCTTCCGAGAAGCGTCTTCTTGGTGATGTCTTCGGAAGACGGAAGACGGCGGAAGACACGTATCTTCCGGAAGACGGTAACCGCGGAAGCTTAACCACGTCAGAAGTAGGTGTACCTACCAGGTAGCACCGAACAGGTTAGGTAGGTAGGGAGGGTCGAAACCCCTAAACTGCGGGGAAGATGCGTAGGAAGCGCATTAGCGCATTTCAGCTTCCCGCAGCAGGAGCGCTTCTTGGTTAAGAAGATCGATTCGAGAGTGAGATTTGAGTGAGGAGGCAACGGGGTGAAATTGAGTCAGGTTAGGATCGATTAGAAGCTAGAAGGAAGGCGAGGTCGAATTGCTGAAGCGCAGGAAGCGTATTGAGCTGAAGGCGTTTCCTGTGAACTCCTGAAAGCTGACATTGGAGGACGGCTGAGTGGAATCAAAGGTGGACGGCTTAATCGATTGAGGCGTAGTCAGGAGCTGACGGCGGAAGCAGCTCAGTGGGGTCGCATTGGAGCTGGGACCAGAGCCGGAAGCGCGCGGAAGAAGAAGATAACTCGGGAAGCAGACAGAAGATAGTAGAGGTTCTTCCCATGTTATTTTCCCTTCCCACTGCTTCTCGCTTTTGTTTGGTATCCCCCGCGCTTCTCCGGTGGTTTGCAGGCAACCTGATCGATCAATTATCCCATCCCTATTTTCCTATTGTGACATTGGGCGTAGAAGCACTGCCCAATTTCCATCAGACATCTTCTTGCTTCTTCTCGAGTTCAATTCGAGCTTCCCTACCCCTAGCCCTCAAATTGGAAATCCCAGCTATCAATTTCCCTACCATCCCTCTACCCCCGAAACCTTGAACAGAAGATGCTTCGGAAGATCTGAACATCTTCGGAAGACGCTTCGGAAGCCTGACTGTCTTCGGAAGTCGAATGTACACAATTCGTATCAAGAGTGGATTTGCTTTGCTTTTGTGTTAAGAGAGGCTTGGTATGAATTCTGAGTGGCGTGGTGAGTTGTTTTGTTATTTCGAGAATTCGTCTTCTGAGAAGTAGAAGCTAGACTGTGGGCACTTGGGAAGGACTGAGTCTTCAGCTCACAGTAAGAACGTGTGGCTTAGTGCAACAGATCTTCCAGTATGTCGATGCATCCTCGAGGGTTGGTGTTACCGGCAGCGGAGTTGACCGAGGCCACACCTTTCCTCAAGGAGTTGGGTCTCGACTTCTTCCTGTGGGATTGGAACCTCGCCGACCAGGGATTTCTGGAGGAGGTGTGGGCAGCATTACCACCTCGCAACCGTGTACTTGCGAAGGCAGGCGTAGCTCGGGGAAGACCGTCTTCCTGATTGAAGATTGATGGCACAGGACCTTCCACAGGTCAGAATCCGAGGATCGAGGTTATTGGCTCGAGAAGAAGATCTTACCCAGGATCGTGAGTGAGTGGCATGTGTCTGGAACCACAACTTGTCTCTTCATGGAGGACAGACAGGGAAGAAACGGGTGGAAGATCGAATCTTACCGGGAGCCGAAGAAGCGACTTCTGGCGAAGCTGTTTCTGCACCTCTTTCCCAAGGAGAAAGCGCAGAAGACGAGGTATCTTGGAGATCAGGACGTGGAGTTCCTAGAAGCAGTGTGGGATGAAGGAGTGCCCGTCAACTGGGGCTCATTCTTCCACATATATGTACAGGCGGAGCTAGCGTACTTAGGTACTCCGGCAGGAGGACACTTGACACCTTTCCTCTGTTACTTGTACGTAGCTATGGTTGATCTCACGGAAGGTCAGTTGGTGAAGTATGGGCCAACATGACAACATGAGACGAAGGAGGAGACCTCGGAAGAAGACGACCGAGCAGTAGTCGCAACTCCCTCTCCCACTCTGATGTCGCAGCTGAGGCCCGGCTCTCATCAGAAGACGCTTCTGGTGAGAGAAGACGACTCTAGTGGGTCGGAAGACGCCACGCCTCCGAGGAAGATGGGTCCTAGAAGTGTACCTAGGAAGACCACTTCTCTCATTCATTCGAGATCGGAGTCTGACTCGCAGGTAGAGCTGCTGAGTACCCGACCGGAGCAGAAGACCGCTTCTGCAACACCAGGGAGTCTTCCGAAGACTCTAGAAGACGAAGGATGGATGGATACTCCTACTGCGATGCGAGGAAGCGCAGTAAAGAGGACCACTTCTACCATGGGGAGGGATCTTCCACCTCGGAAGATGAGAAGAGTAGCTTCTTCCCGTGTGCAGAAGCTGAAGACCATTGTGGTGGAAGAGGCATCCTTGCCTCTGGAAGACAAGGTCCACACCTCCAATCGAATTGTGGAGATGAACCTGTCTTCCGCAGGAAGAAGACTGGAAGAGTTCAGTGTCTTCTTCCACTCAGAGATCCAGCCAGCTATGGAGTTGCTGGAGAAGAGAGCGAAGGCTCAGGAGAAGCCCTTACAGCTTGGATTCGGTTTGTGCACCTTGATGCGTCAGGAAGAAGGCTAGAAGAAGACAGAAGCGCTGGAAGCTAGTCTCCGCACTACGGAGAAGCTCGCAGCAAGGTACAAGGCGGAAGCAGCCGCTTCTGCCAAGGAGCTGACCCAACTGAAGAAGGGCAACCAGGACTTGCAGGCGCGTTTACAGCAGCGGGACCAAGAGGTTCTCCGAGTGCGGGAGAAGATCACCGTCCTCGTAGAGAAAAAGACAACATGGAAGATGCAGCGAGAAGCCGCAAAAGCGCGAGTTGCAGCCGAGAAGATGCAGCGGGAAGCAGCGGAAGCTTGTGCGCAAGAGATGCTAGCACTCGGTGGAAGCGCTTCGAAAGAAGTTCAACTTCATCGCGGGTAGGAAGTTGCTTACCTTGGCTAGAGAGTGGGACGATGAGTCCAAGGCGGTGTTGGTAGAGTGCAAAGAGAGTATGTTCAGGTATTTGGATCGGCAGATAGAGGGAGTGAAGACACGCTATGGTCTTCCCTTGATTCCGCCACCTGCAACTACGTCTTCCCAAGCTCCAGCACCATCGACTGGATCCAAATTGGAGAAGGAGGAGTTCGACCTCGCTATCCACTTGGTAGTGACAGCGTTGGAAGCCGAGAAGACCCCGGAAGAAGCCCCGGAAGACAGGAAGAAGAACCGTCTTCCCAGGTATTCCGCGTGGAGGAAGCGACTTCTCCGGACCCCTATGAGGTCGCCATGGTCCCTAATATCGAACCAGCGCCTCAGAAGAGCGAGGAAGCACCACTCGACCCAGCTTCCCAGAAGACGCTTTCGTCTTCCGGAGCAGAAGCAGAAGCCGAAGCAGAAGCCGAGGAAGAAGCAGCAGTAGTGACAGCAGAGCCAGCAAAGAACGATGAGGAGGAAGCCACCTCCGTGTTACCCGAGGTGTTCGCAGGGCTTTCTAGCTTATCAGAAGCTACGTTAGGAGCTCCGTTAGAAGCTCCGGTAGGAGCAGATCAGGTAGAGGTTGCCTCCGAGCAATCAGAGTAGATAGTAAACACAACCGACGTTGACATTTTCCAAATTTCGTAGGACCGAACATGCTATCTTAAAAGTGGCAGTTTTCAGTGTAAAATTAGTTAAGATGCCATGTGACAGAGTAGGAAGCGCAAGAATAGGAAAGGGAAATGGCATGCATGTGGAGTGGCAGCCTTTTGACAGCGCCCATCTCTTCCTGGTGGTCGTCTCCTCTGTTTTCTCGTGGTAGAACATAAGTAGGATCGAAGAGTACGAATTCAGGTTGCTACACACCCATACACATTTTTCGGTGCAGACAGGGGCACATGAGATAAGTTCTACACACATACCCGATGTTAGAGACATACGAATAGACTAAGATTATACAAGAGAGGTCTGCATGCTCGTTACCAGCAGTGGTTCGAAGATGTAGATAGAGGTAGTGGACAGTTTAGGAACAGAGAACGGCATCCTCGTGCAGTCCTGTTGGCTAGACTGTTGGGTCGAGGAGTAGGCGCAGGAAGTAGAGGGAGTGAGCTTCCCAATGCCAATGTGACTTCTTCTCGCGGAATGGATTGCTGATTTGAGTGCAGAAGCTTAATCCGTGTCTTCTGGGTGGTGGGTTCCTTGAATTCGCTCTCGATTGTGCATGAGAAGTTTTCTTCTTGAGTGGCGGTGACTGTCAGCAGTTGTGGAATTGCAGCTTGGCTCGTCCAGTAGAGCACTTCGGATCTACGTACGGACGGTCTGATGGGTAAGGGATCCCAGAAGACAGAGTAGTCGGAGCAGCGACGAGAAGAAGAAAGAAGCCTTCTTCCCACAGCAGAAGACTACATCCTCAAGTAGAAAACGGTGCAACTGTACACACGTTTGTTGTCTTCCTCCCCAAACTATTACAAGCAGGGATGGCTTGTTAGTCAGGATCTGGACTAGAAGCCTGTCGGAATCTTAATTTTTCCTTTTCCTCTTGTTTTCTCTTGTTTGGATTTTCCCTTCTTCCTCATCTTCCCTCATCTTCCCCATCTTCTTACCTTCTTCTAGTGAGCTTCCGAGACTTCTATTGAGCTTCCGTGAAGGTGAATGTCGTTGTAGTGCTGCAGGAAGACCATTTCCGTAGGCAGAAGCTTGGGAAGACTACAGGGGGCATACACCCTGTGATTAATCTAACTCGTTGGAATGTGAGAGTGAGTAAGGTGTAACAGCCGATTCTAGTCGACTTCTACGAAGCAGGACAGTCTTCTGGAGGTGCGAGAAGCCGAGTTGAACCCTCAGAAGCCGAGAATTACTTCGGGAAGACGATATTGAGAAGACCGGAAGAAGTGACCTGGAAGCAGGAAGCACGTCTTCCCGAGCTTCTCTGTGAATAGTTGTGTGATATTTTAGTTAGTAGTTGTTTGTTTAGGTCCAGAGCATCTTTTGAAGTGTCTGGAAGACACGTGGTTTTGTGAGAAGACGAGATTTCTAGGCAAAACCCGTGTGTTTGTGTGTTTGAACAGATCTTAGAACTTAGAGCAGCGTTATTTGTGCAAATCCTCTGTGGGAACGATATCTTGTATACTAAATGGGCAAAAGGAGTAATCCTGCGACACTACACATAAGTCACTTTTTTTTTGGGTCTTTTTATCTTTCGCAGAGTTTAGATGTGACCCTCTAATGATATTTAACAAACTGATGTCCAAAATCTCTTCAAATATACTTTCAATCCTCTTGAAATATCTGAGAATAATTTTCTATTTGTCTCTATATCAATCCCACGGTCATTGATCAATTGATCCCTAACTTGATCACTATTGTTGAGCTCTCATATCTGTTGTGCCGTTTGTTGCGTTGTCACCACAACGATTTCATTCTTATGTCATTCTGCACATGATACATTTTGAGTCTTTTATGTGGATACAGTGAAACTATAAGAAACTTTCAAGTATTGATGAAGTAACAGTTGAGTTCTTTTTGCTGGAAAGAATCCATCATCGTCCATCCATCTTTGTGTGTAACATTCAAGGAAACCTTTTCTTGCATACTGAATGTGGCTTCCATATTCTTGGAGTTGGTTTTCACTCCGTTGTACGATGTCACCATCCATTCAAATCCATACCACCTATAGACATGTCTAGGACCATGTTGTAGTCCGTCATCAATTATTTCTTCGTTACTTGTAAAATCACGATCAAACATCATACTATGAAACATATATCAACACTAACTCATAATGTTAACACAAACATAAAAAATACATAACATTACATGTTATATAATTTTAGATATGATCTGTTGTTAATTACCTATGATATGTTCCAAGCGATGTTCCAAAATGAAACTGTTTGCACCAAATGCTTCTCAGTATCTTATCCTCCAAGATGCAAACAACTTGCGGGCTCTCTCTATCGTAACTTCATACCAACCAATTTCAAAACGTGTTGTGATGAAAAAAATCTTCCCAATCTCCACCAGAAGTATTCTTGTCTGTCCCAACACCGTTTTCTCATCTAGCTTTAACCGAAAGAGAATATGTGGTGAACAATAGAGGGTGTCAAAGTTAAAAAAATTATTCCTTAATGGGTGAGAGAATCTTTACCATAACTCTGCAACGACCACTATGTAAAGTTTAACGCGTTCAACATGATCACTGGTCTACATCTCGTACACGCAGTCATCTAAAGAGGGGTGTCAAACTTATCCACGTCAGAAATATGTACTTCAGATTAAATGCCCCAGAATGATAGTCCGCATGAGCAGATCAAACCACTAACATTTTTAAGTATAGCATTGAATCGATGAAGTGGTGGAACGAGTGGCGCAACAATTATTTCTTCAGAGATGATCTTTTAGTTTGAAGATAGAGTCATATATGACAAAAATAGACTGTCTATGTGAAGAGATCAAAGATGATATACACTCGGTCGATAGATTTTCATGTGCGGAAAATCTCTGTGCAGACCGTTGTCGGAGTGTGATCCGTCTACCTAGGAAAGCACCGGGCTTCTGGCTGTGGTTGTTTACTCAAGAGGTTGGCTTTCAGGTCACAACAGGAGCTATAAACACTCACACAGGAGTGTAGGATCCTCTAATATGCTCAAAAAGCGAAATCTAGGTCTCACTAGTAGTAATAGGTTTAGACGGTGAACTTTGGCACTCAAAGAGAGGAAAACTATGAAGGTTTAGACTTCCAAACTTCCCCTACATGTAAATGAGGCACTACTGAACACACACACGAAGTTTCAGCCTGAGATTGAATTCTAGCACCGAGATGTTGACAGAAAAGTTCTGAGTAAGAGAATTATGACAATTTCTAGTACCTAGACAGCTATTCTGACCTAGAACAGAGAATTGGCTCGATGAATTTCAAATATTCTCACAGTATTTGAAGTCTACAGGATGCTGAACATCCCTGTGAAGTTGGGACTCCTGAATGTACACAGAACTCCAGATTTCCTCCTCTGACGTCGCTGCTCTAGATTAAGAGCTTTTCAGACCCCCTCTGCTTCAGCGGCCGCCCTGAATTACTCAGTTACTCAATCGACGTGAAACTTTTTGGGAAATCGTAGCCCTGCTGGCAGAGAACGCAACCACGAAGTTTTGAAGCGATTTATTTAATTCTGCTGCAAGTGACACTGAAAACCCCAAAATCAACAAAAGTGATGCAGTTTTGACATAATCCGAACTTCAATTGGGCATAACTTCGTCTTTATTGCCTCAAATCGATCGAAAATTTCACTGAAAGTGCTTGGCTCGACGAGCTCTATCTCCCTGTCCTCTCAGATTTCGAAGATACCTCACCAAATGCTCGAACTCCACTCTAGAGCTCTGTTTCTAAACTTAGAGTTTTACAAAAGATAAAAATGGACCAATGGGAGTTCATAGCTCCACTTGACTGTCCTTTTGTGCCTTAAACTACCTGGTAACTTATCTGCACTCATAGGCTACCACGTCAAGCCCCCTAGAGTGCCAGCGTAAAACTTAAACTACCTAAAACGACATGTAGCCCCGAAAATTAACTTAAATTAGCTAGAAAGCGTGCATGGGCGACAAGTAAGTACAACCCATGAGCTCAAACCCCTATCAGCATGGAAACCCTAAGTTATGTACATTGAACGTCATAGACAAGTAAGAAGTCACTTGCACAAGCGCACAAATGCTTGAACAAGATTACTAACATACTATCAGCCTACTAGGACTCAAAATAGTGTTAACACTGTATGCAAAGGTGTCAAACATATACATAAAGGACTAGAAGTAATATGAGCTAACTTCTAGAACTACCAAGCCTAAGCGTCGGAGTAGAAGTCAAGCATGTAGCCGCCAAATGGCGCGACACCGTCTCATTGCAGTAGCTCCCAAAAGTCTTGAAGCCATGAAAAGAGTGCGCATTCATTTGAATTTTGATGATTATGAGAAAATGATGGCGTACATTGAGGATAAATAAAATTTTGAAGCATTACATGGAGCGAGACAAAAAAAACCAAAGTTTGGGTCACTGGTCTACATCTCGTACACGCAGTCATCTAAAGAGAGGTGTCAAACTTATCCACGTCAGAAATATGTACTCAGATTAAATGCCCCAGAATGATAGTCCGCATGAGCAGATCAAACCACTAACATTTTTAAGTATAGTATTGAATCGATGAAGTGGTGGAACGAGTGACGCAACGATCATTTCTTCAGAGATGATCTTTTAGTTTGAAGATAGAGTCATATATGACAAAAATAGATTGTCTATGTGTGGAGATCAAAGATGATATACACTCGGTTGATCCATTTTCATGTGCAGAAAATCTCTGTGCAGACTGTCTCATTGTAGTAGCTCCCAAAAGTCTTGAAGCCTTGAAAAGAGTGCGCATTCGTTTGAATTTCGATGATTATGAGAAAATGGTGGTGTACATTGAGGATAAATAAAATTTTGAAGCATTACATGGAGCGAGACAAAAAAAAACCAAAGTTTGGGTCAGAAAATGTCTCAGCAAAGCGACTGCTAGATCATGGCTGCTCAACTATGTGAGAAGAATAGTTTTTCTGTTGTCACGGGTGTTGAGTTGAAAAAACGATTTGAATGATACGTTGACATGTACAAGAAAGCTAAGGAAATCCAAGATGGTAGGAGAGGTGGACTTACAGAAGAGGAAATGCTGACTGGTCTGACATTAGAAGACAAGTTGAACGCGAAATGTCCTCAATTTTACAAGATGAATGCAGTTTTTGGTAGTCGAGCTAACATTGATCCTCCAGCTATAAGTTCGTTTGGAATACCATCAGGAGAAAGAATACTCGGATTTGATTCTCAATGTCAAGCAGAGAATACTTTTCATCAGTATGATCCTGAGAATACGCTCCCTCGTTATGAAGAAGATGGTGATATGGATATCTCAGAGTGTAGATATCAAGCATCAGGAAATCAAACGCACGAAGAGGACATGAGTCCGATAGCTGAAGAGGGGACTATTAACGATAAGGAGGAAGAAGAAGGACCTGGTGAAAGAAGCCGAGGTGCTGGAGCTGTTCCTGATATGCCTCCCACTCGTACTCAAGAAACATCTAGCAATCTCAGAACCGGATCCACAAAGAATATGAAGTAGGAGTGTTAAATTTGTATGAACAGTGTATCAGAGAGAAAGTGCAGTATAGAAAAGTTTTCGCTGAATACAAGATGGCTACATTGGAGGAAAAGAAAAGAGCAACTCATGAAAAAGAGGAGACTAGAAAGAGACATTCCTCTTTGTTTGTTGATTTACACAAGGCATGTCAGTCTTTTGAGGAGATTAAAGAAATTATCGAGAAGCTCGATAGTATGTAACTTTTGGAAGAAAGTAAAGTGGATGATTCAGTTGTGACTGTCATATTCGCAACTTCCATTTCCATGTCAGTGCTGTAATTCCATTTAGGAGGACTAGAATCTAAAAAATCTCAATGAAATTATCGTCTTTGCCGTTCAGGTCATATCTATGTGTGTATTGTGTACAATTGTTGGACAAGATATAAATCAAGAGTGCGAACGTGTTGTTGGAGAAAATGAAATGGCGAGTGCGAACGTGGCTTACTCTCGAGGGTGAGGACAAGAGAGTAAAAGCAAGGACGAGAGTCAAGGCTCATGTTCATAAGGACTGAGTCGCAAATACGACTAGATCTGTGAACATGACAAGTGACATGTAGTCAGACACGAGATCCGCGACACTAGTTGAAGTCATTCAAAGTTCATTTGCAGCACGAGTATAACAAACACAAAGTACGATGATTCATTCGACTCGAGGTGTGTTGTTTCGCAGTAGTCAAGGTGCGCTGGGTGTAAGTTTAGTGATCAATCTTAGTTTTGTGAATTGGTTGTTGACGGCTTAGAGTTTGTGAGATGGTTGTTGATGATTAGTAAGCTGAAGAGGTGTGTGATCTTGATCGTTGTTAGTAAGCAGAAAGTTGTTAGTTTGCGAAATGGTAGATGGTCTGAAATCTTGCTCTGATGGATTTCACATATCAAAAAGCTCAGTGCGTGCACACACTTTCGCAGTGAGTGTGGCTGTGTAGTCTTTTGTCTTTTGAGTCTGATGTCGATTGTATGCACTGAGTGCGGATTTAGGAAACCGCACTGAATGTGATTTCATGTGCAAGTTCGCACTCAACGAGATAAATTATCGTCTTATGGCACGCACTCAGTGCAATCGCATGCACAAAATAAATTTAAATCGCTCTGAGTGCGTCGTACACACATTCGCGCTTAGTGTGAAATTGTGAAATTACAAAATTGCACTGAATGCAGCGCACGCACAATCGCGCTCAGTGAGTGCAACAACATTCACAATCACACTCAGTGCAATAAGGAGAAATCACACTGAGCGTGCGCATAAGGTCACTCAATGCGAGTGGGTTTTACCTCACCACGCGACATTTAGATTTAGATAGTTTTGGATCACAGATTTGGCACTTTAGGAAGTTAGATTTGGACCGCGTTTATTAACACGATATCTAGATTTTGTGAAAGTTTTTATTGTGTTTAGCAGGCATGGCTTCGAGCAATGTTGGAGAAGAAGGTGATAGACAAAATGAAGAACCGCTTTTTATCAATTGTCATGTGGAGGAGGATAGTAAATCTAGAATCAGATGGGCATGGGTGGACAAAGAGGACGTTCGAAGAGAATTGAGTGATGTAGACAAAGATGTCATAGACAAGCTTGGGTTGTTGATAGCGTTATCATTCCAGTTTACGCGGCCAGATGTAAGAAAACTTTGAACTCCAAGTCGGATGTTTGTGTCAAGTTTATTGATGGTTATTTTATCGCACTTTGAACTTCTTTTTTTGTATAGTAAGCATATTGCATTGTGTAATGCATTTCTAAGAGCTTATGATTCCGAACCGAACATGGCAACCATTGGAGATACAGAGATAGTCTTGAACCTCAATTTGATAAGAGATGCATTCGTTCTTCTTTCTAGTGGAGCGAAATGTCTTCCTTTGTGAGACATGTCCGAACTGAGAATTGGTTTCCTTACTATGATAAGAGAGGAAAAAGATATTTTTGCAAGAGAATGTGCATATCTCGAGTGAGGAGCAGTATTCTAATGTCTAAATGTTGTACTGTTGGCGAGAAGAAGACCTAAAATAGTTACATGGCAAGTAGCATTGTACGTGAAGAATAAAGTTGAAGAGTTAGACTCCAACTATGACTGGGTAGAGCTGATGAGAGAAAACATTGAAGGAGAACTTGTGCATCTTCAAAAACACGTTCAAACATCCAAAAAGAACGAAATGATCGAGACTTTCCAAGGAATTGTGCTTATCCATATCATGATACACGTTGGTATCATGAGAGAAGACCATGTTGTTCATCTTGCAGACATTTCGGCTAGTTTTGATTATGAAACAGGTATGGCTGAATGCTTCCGAGATTCTTGTTGGAGTTACCTTGCTGTCGCAAATGTCTTTGTGACAAGTGAAAATTTTTCGTCATTGTGGATAATTGTGCAGATTTATAAGATTTTCATGCAGAACATGTGTGTGAGATTCGAGACTCATGGAGAAGCTGCCACTGATAAAATTTTGTATCAAAAGGACTTTTCTCGCTTGTACTTTTTCAACTTATGACTTAGCACAAATCATCCATTTAATGCTCTTCATCCTCCTTCTTTCCTTCCGGATAGCGTGATATGGACAGAGATGATTATCTCATGAATGTCCTCTTACTTTGGTTGAAAACATAGAGAAATAGTACGATGAAAACTCCCACTTATGTATAGTATAAATTTCTGCAAGTATTTGGACAAGAACCATCCTTTGCGTTGACAAGTATTGGGGTAAGATGAACGAGGAGGAAACTGATCTCGTATGGAGAGGTTGTAGCATCCTCCAGCAAACGGAGTTTCTGAAATAGTACAAACAGAGTTCATGATAAACTTGTTTTATGTGTTATAGATATATCTTTTCTCAATAAAGATACTTCTTTGTCACATCTTTGTGTTCATGTGCATAACATGGCATATGGAGCGTGTTTTTTGTCAATAACACACACTGTCACACTTACAATGACTATGGAACTTATCGCATTTATCGCACTAGACGCACACTCTTAACGCGACTGAGCACCTCAAGGTTTAGTGAATAACGCACACTATAGCAATTACATGCACTTTTACATAGCAAAGCGACAAAGCACACTATTGCAGCTCGCTCAGAGCGGCGGAGACGCACTATCACACTTATAATGACTATATCACTATCGCACTTATCGCACTAGACGCACTTATCGCACTTGAACTTACATTGCACATGAATAATGTAGCTCAGAGTGACACTGCACACTCTCGTATTTACAGCGACTAAACACATGTTCGCAGTGAGCTCATAACAACGGAGCATATTGTCGCTTGAGATTAAGCGATTGAACATATTGTCGCAGTGAGACAAGCATCTCAGAGCGATGCAGAACACTGTCTCACTCATAGCGACTAAACACATTGGCTGAGTTCAGAGCGACGAATCACACTATCGCTGTGAGACAAGCACCTCAGCACGACGTACAACACGGTCGCACTCATAGCGACTAAACACATTATCTTAGTGAGCTCAGAGCGACAGATCACACTATTACTATGAGATTAAGCACTAAGAGGAGCATAAAGCTCGATATTTTGGTACAAGGATGGTTTCATCCGTTTTGGCTAAAATTGAGTGAAATACCCTAAAAAATGCAGTCAAAGCTTGTTGACCGACTCAAATTGTAAAAACCTCACAAAAACACATAAGAAACACAGCAGAGGGACAATTTGAAATGTTTAGAAACTTGTCATCAATGCTATCATCTCTTGCTGCACCGGAAAAATTGATGTCTGGACCTTCGAAAGTAGCTCAAAACAGCAATGACGTCTATTAAGGTTTTTGCCTCCAGAGAAATCTCCATGTGCAGAAATTGCAACATCTCCACTTGCAATCTTCGAGAAATCTCCATGTGCAAAAATTGCAACACCTCCACTTGCAGCCTGAGTCCTCTGTATGCCTCCAATCTCTAATTCTTTCACTCAAGCTCTCATACCATGTTACGATGTATGGCAGCAAGAACCCAACATTCATAGCACCATTCCAACAGGGGAGGAAAACCTTCCAACAAGGAAGGAGGCTCTCGCAGCCTTCACAAGAGGAACAAAAGAAGGAATAACCTAGGGACAACGCCCCTTCTCAATCTATAAGGAGAGTGAAACACATTAGGGGTTGGGTCCTCGCAACATAGTTGTGCCTTAAGTATACTAACTGTGAAGTTACATAGTAACTTCAGGAGCTTGTACTATGTCTATCAACAAAAACTACATCATCCTCATGCAAAATCCCTGCATGTCACAGCTCTGATATCTGTTTTCATCATCCATTTTTTGTATTTTTCTCCATATCCTCAACTCTTGTAAACTGACTCCACTCATCGCTTTTGAACATCAACAATCCAGAATGTCGACTATGTACACTCTAGACATCGTCAAACTCATATACATGTTTCTCATCTGCATCTTTCACTTTGTGTATCAACTCTGACGAGATCTCAACAGTAGGTTCTGCAGCGTTGTCAACCCATTCTACAGGAATGGACTGCAAAAATCCTTACATCTCTTTGTCTGAGAATCTCTAAGGGTTTGTTGATTCCACTAATGTCTCGAACGAACAGTCAAAACTGTACTGAATACTTGTCATTAAGACTTGGGAATTCTGGCATAATGAGATCCATCATTCATCACCTTCGTCTCTATTCGAACAACAATGATGTAAGGTTGGTCCAGTATCACATGATAAGAGACAGACGATTGTACAAAGAACAATTGATCAACCTCTACATCTCCAATACTTACGCGCATATTTGGACAAGCTCTATATAACTCATCCTTTTGGTTGTTAGCAGCTCGGAGTACCCAACCATGGTCCTTTTTGATTGACCATCGTCTCTTCTCATACACCTCTTTTGAATTAATGTTTATTTCTGATCCATGATCCAGAAGTGATGATCGATCAGAAAGCTCTCCAAGTCGAATCTACGTCTCTATTGTTGCACATGCCTAGTAATTTTGTTTGAATCACTGTCAGTGTTTGACTTGTCCTCCTCAAATTCTTCATCCTCATTTTGAGCAATAGCATGACTAGCAACCCTTGTCTCGTCCTCGACATCACCTAATTCATTAACACCAATAGCATCCACCACTCCAACCATCTGACTATTTACTTGCTCTGCCAACAGTTGTCCCTTTCTTTTCATGATATCAATTATCAACTCATGAAACTCTTGTTTCACGATATCAAGTATCTCTCGAAGAGAAAACTCTATTTTAGCATCTAGAATGCGTTGCTCTAGAACAGTATGCAAGTCTGTTGTTGTTCCGATGTCTACGGTCAACGTGTAAGCTGGAACCTTCTCCTTCTCTTGTGTTGTAAACCTCTTTTCCCACGCTTTGTCAGTAGTAGTTGTCTCTTGTGTGGAACCCTGTACACCTTTCATAGGATCTACTGCAAGTGATAACACTGTACTGGTGGAAGGTATATCCTCTGCAGTAGGAAACCTATCAGTTGGTATCGATCCAGATGGTGATCGCTCTGCTGCTCTTCTCCACGTAACTCTTCGACGATCATCATCAGGTGCTCTTGCATCTAAGTCACAAGCATCCTACTGTCTCTTGTCTTCTACAATTGCATCTTGTTCATTGCTCGCTTCCAAAAATACTTGAACTGAAGTTGTATCTACAAGGTCTCTCCATCCAGTAGCTCTCCTAATGTTTTTTGCACCTCTCTTCATCATTTCGACTGAAACTTCAGCAGCTTGCTCAACTATAGTTGGATTAGAGCCCACCTCAACTATTCTAGATATACATAAGCTTCTGCAGAGCCCCTAGTCATTGCGGTAGTGTTCACATCACTAAGTGCTCGGAGTAAACTCCTTATTCCTCCTCTTTCGAAATACGTGTTCAGAGGTTGTCCAATGACGGTTAGATGTAACCTGTTGTTCTGATAATTGATCACGTCCTCTCGCAAGATAACCGCTAAGTCTTCACAATTTCCTCTGAGATGATCTGGACTGTCGCACCAAATACACCTCATGGTAAAATTCCCTCTACAGGTCGAGTCCTTTGTGCTGTTGGTTGCTGATCTCTTTTTAAGATCTGTCATCTCAACTCTTAAATCTCTCAACTATTGAGTGGGCTCCTCAATCAAGTTGTGTTGATTTCAATTTTCAACAAGTTGCTGTTGTCTAAGACCTCTCTATGCTGGGACACACACTACATGTGCATGAGGAACCACCACAAGTGTATGGAGGAACTAAAGAGACTTGAGGAACCACTCTCTATTCTAACAAGATCTCTAGTTGTCCAACTACTGCCATCTTGCCACGATGTTGTCTAACAAGAGTAGATACTGCTTCTTCATTCTTCTCCAATCAGATATAATTCCTCCCTTTACTCCATGATCAGCAAACATGAAACAAAGTCTATCTGCTGTAAACTCATCCATAGTCCTCAAGAACAACTCTGTCTTCCTAGCATCTAACGTCCATCTTTTAAGATCAGAAAGTTACGAGTACCTCTTTTCAAACTCACGAATCGACTCATTCGATCCCATGGTACGTCTAGGTTGACACTCTATCCAATCAAGGAATGTCCTCCTTGTGACTCTATCAGAATCTTCTTTTAGAAACTCTTCTCTCAGTGCACGCTCAAACAGAGTCCATCCTCTTAGATGTCTCCTCTGTAGAATTCTCACTTTCTCTCTCAAATTCAAGAACAACATTCAACTCAAAGCTCGGAATTATCTCAACTTCAGGTGCCTTGACCAGTTCCATCTCACCCACATACTCCCACTGGTACTTAGTAACGTCTCTGTCATCAAATCGCCCATATCTATCAACAATGGCTTGCAGCGCCTTTGTAGATTTCTGCTCGGAAACTCCTCCAATTGCAAGTTCTTAGTCGTTCTTTGTCTAGCTTGTCTAGCTTAGCACCTACCCAGCTTAAGACGCTCCTGGGTAGTTTCTCTTACAACCATGTACCCAGTGAAGAAAAACCTCTTTTTTCCTACCAACTTTCACTGTACAAGGCATCGCTCGGAACAATTGCCGTAATTGTCTAGTACATCTGGCTTGCAAATATGTACTGTGCACTCTTTGCTCCAAATTGATGATTCAAAGTTCAGTGGCAGTAGAGACATAACCACAAGAACACTATCCACGAAATATGTCACACAGCAAATTCAAATTCAAATTCTTTAGCAGCAACGATCATGTAAAGCAGCAGTTTACTTGAGAAAGAAAAATAAAGGAAAGGACAAGTAGTTAGCGTGGGTACATAAAGTACAAACTAATTTCTTCGAATTCCATGAAAGGATTCATTCCTTTCAAAGTAACCGCATTGCATATGCGAGTTCGGATGTCCAGATCGTGCGACACGGTAAATATTCTGTTCTAAAGCAAAACTGCGTGTCAGATCTCAGGATTTGTGACATTCGAGTAATGGAGTAGTGGATCTCCTTTTTTGCTTATTTCTCGCTTGGAAGAATTCACAGGAATGTCCAGTACATTTGCCTTGCAAGTATGTACTATCAAGAGAGATGGTGACAGCGATGGACTCTCTCGAACTGACTGATGACGAAGAATTTCAGCTAGAACCGTCTCCACTGCTCTGGCGCTTGTACTCTGCACTCTTTGCTCCAAAACAATGATTCAAAGTTCAGCTGCAGTAGAGACTTAACCACAAGAACACTCTCACGAAATATATCATACAGCAAATTCAGATTCAAATTCCTCAGCCAGCAACGATCATGTATATTTGGAAGAATAAACCTCAAAGCTGCAGTTTATTTGAGTAGGAAAAAGAAAGACAAGGATACGAACTGAGCGTGGGTTCATAAAGTACAAACTAATTTCTTCGAATTCCATGAAAGGATTCATTCCTTTCACAGTAACCGCATCGCATATGCAGGGAAGTCACTGTCGAGATAAACATACAGCCTCCCACGATTAGCAACGACGTCGACGAAAGGAAAAGCACGAGGCATTCAGAGAGCTCCATATCAGCGGTCATCTTTGTTTTCGCTTCGGGTTTACATAAGCCTTTAATTTACAGGGCAGTCAAGAGGCGGTCTCCTATTGTACTCGCTTCCCTGTTCACTCTCGTGGCAAGTCGGAAGCACGTTGGACATGACGAACATCTTATCCTTCAAACTTTTCCGACCTCAGAATTCCGTATAAATACCAGCGAAAATTCCACCCCAATCATCTTGCCTCCAGCCACACTCACACTGTCGTTCATTCACAGTTCGAAGTCTTGGATAGCCCTTGTCCTCAGCAGTTCACAACCATGGCTAGAGCCAGCAGTTCCACCGTCCTCCTGAACTTGTGCACATTCTTCTTGCTCCTCGGTCTTGGCAACTGTATTCTGGAGAGCACATTGTGTACGATTTTCAACCAGCCTATACAGCTTTACGTGTTTCGTCGGAGTCCAAACGTCACCAATCCTACCGTAGTCGTTGTCTATCCACCAGGGGCTGACCCTAACGGCACACCCGCGCCAGTTGGGGTTCCTACAATTTCAGTGTCAGACAACCCAATCAGAAGGACGCAGTCCGAACTGTCACCGCTTTTAGGCTATCAGAGAGACTTCCGCATCACGGGCTTGAGGGCGGACGACGTAATAAAGACTCAAGTAACTGGTGTTTTGGATCTTCAGACCAGAGACTTGAATGGCACGATTACTTTTGCTGGTGTTCTAACGGGAGGTGACAACATTCCTGCGGAGGAAGAACTGGCCGTCACAGGTGGTACTGGACTATTTCGAGCTGCCGATGGTTACATAAAGTCATTTCTTGTGAGAAACTCCGGAGGAATGATCACATTGAGGTTTGAGGTTCACTTGTGCGTCTAAGGAAGTCCCTCCTACGTACGTATGACATCTCTTTGTTAGACCGGTGACTTTGCACCAATAACTGGAGGCATTTTCTTTCTATGAGGTTCATGGCTTGCAGAAGCAAGAATAGTTGTAATAAAACAGAAGCTGTCCGCCAGAAGGTTACGTGAGGACAGAAGTGCTGCCTTTGTGTAATAAGGGCATTCCTTAATATACAGAATAGATCCATTTGCTCCACGGGATGGACCTGTTGGCCAATGGGTACGTCATGATCTTTCCTGTATGTATGTCTAGGAGTGGTGCCTGTGGAATAAAGGCATTCTTTGTAGGATAGATTCCCTGTAAGCTGAAAGCAAACAGCTCGCGGTTGTTCGCCGGCAAGGCATTGCAAGATAATAAAAGAGGATTGGACGACGATCTTCCACACCATTTTCAGGTCCTCATGATCATGATCACCGCAGAGGGACGAGACTTGCTGTTTATATTTGTAAGAATGAATTCGGAGGCACCACAATCCCTTGGAGTACTGATCCAAGCTGCACATAACTAGTTAGCGTTAGGAGCACGAAGATGACTGTGCGGTTGGGACTTCGACTTATTCATCTCCTTGAGAGAGGTTTGTGTTTCTGAGAACCAGCTGCTGAAGATTAAAGGAGCAAACTGAATTATCTCCTAACCTCAGCTCATACATTTCGACTTTCTATGCATGCATGCCCGGCTGATACCAACCCCCATAAACCCCTGTCCCTTCTCTAGATCTCCTTGACTACAAATTTATTTATCAGCACACAGAATTGAACCCTTGTTTCTGAATAACGTTTCATCGCACCGATGATCCTTGGTCGAAATTGTGGACGGTGCTGCCTTACGTTTCATGTTGTTAAGGCGAACAGTTTAAAGTAACAGTCACAGCAGACCTTGTGCCAAATTTCCAAGTGGATATTCTTCTGGTAGCGGCGGAGAATGTGACAGAGTCAGGGCAGATAACTAAGAAGCAAGAGTGAAGCTTACTCCTTTCCCCTCTTCCTCCTTTTAATCCACATATACATATATATATGTATGTCAGTACATGAGAACAGCAGTTTGGTGAAACAGCAACTTCACTCACACACTTCGGTAACCTTCAAACAGTTTTGAACTCAGGGAAGGCAAGCGAAGTAACAAAGAGGGGCGTAGATGTACGCTGACTTGAATTGAGTAGTGAGCGAATGTCTATAAGCGAAGGGTCGGATGATGGGAATGTGTAGTGCCTTACTGAAGCAAGCTGTAAAAGCAAAATAAAAAATAAAAAGTTGAAGCAAGCTGGAAAATAGTTACTTGGTTCATAGATTCGCAAAAGAAATAGCCTCTATCGAACCCAAGTACATGCCTTAGAGAACTTCGCATGGTCATTAAATAAATTTCATCATAGCTTTGCAATACAACGTCTCTACTCAACACAAGTACAAGCTGTTCTACAAAGCTGCACCTAGCAATTGAAATACGCTCTATGCAACACAAGTAGACGCTCTCCACCAGAACTTGCATAAACTGAAATTGCTTCTTCTCACTTCTCTCTGCATCTGTGCGTCGTAAAAATGCTTCGGCCAGGGGTATTCTCTCTTCGATATCTGTGCCTTCAGTACGCGCATTCTGAGTTGGAGTTGTAGGTGTTTGTTCCATTTGTGCCTTCTCCTTGTTGCAGATAATTGCTTGCCTCCTTCCATGTACCTGCCGGATACAGTTTATACAACGATACTTGTCTCACCGGGAAAAACTATTTTGAACGTCCTCTGGAAAAACATCATGCAGCTTCAATGAGGAATCCACTCACCGCTCTTGCATCCAGTCTTGCATGAGTCACCCCGGAGAGGTGAAGTATTTGCCCGAGGTTAACATGGCAGAGGCATGGTTTTGAAAGTTGTTGATAGCGGATGAAAACTCTTGTATTTGTTGAATTACAAAGCTGTCGGAAGGACGTTAGCATACTACAGCTCCACACAATTCTTCAAGTAGGTGTGGCAGCACCAAGGTGAGCATGTTCTCAGTAACATTTTCTAGATGCACATGATGATGTACCTCTGTCTCGTCTTTTATGCAATACTCTATCATTCTTACATACTAGGTATAGATTCCTTTATTTTTCAAAGACTTAACTTCTGCCCTTGCATTGCTTTCTACCTAGAGACTCGATGTGCAAGAAGTGACCAAGTGTTCTGTGAGTTGCTCCTCTAACACAACAAGGATCTGAACATCCTACCCCATATAAACTAAGGAATTTTAACAGTAATTTCCTTATGTAGTATTGTCACCATCAGAAGTACTCCCCACTTTGATATTATTCCAACATGAATCTGCAATTCTACTACAACCGTGGTACATATCCCTTCCCTTATATGGAGGAAACTTCTATCAATTTTTTCTGATTTTTTTTATGGGAAAAATATGCGGGAGTTTGAAGAAATTCTAGATCGAGCTAGTTACAAGCAACAAAGAAGAGAACTCAAAGTAAGGATTTCACAGATCAAACTTAGTGTTATTCCTGGTATGAGTGAGAGATATATAGTGATCTGGTGAAGACTTTTGCTTTATACGAAGGACCATAGAGACAATGCGTTAGTGTTTGATTGTATGCTGATATGTCTAGAAAAAAAAATGCTCTAGTGTTTGATCATAACTGTTGCAACTAGCATCTCACGACTCGTTTAGTAGCTAGTCGGATATCGATGCTAGCTATCGAACATAGTCAAAAAAGACTACGTCCACTAACAGTGTAGTATTCTACTGCCTTGCCTCGGAGAAAGATGCCAAGTCCTCTGCTGAGGACAAAATTCTGAAAGAAGAGGATCCGTGGCTGGGAAAGAGACTTGACAACTACTTGTTTACAACTGTCATTTTTCAGTTGGAAAGATAATCTGAAAGAGTTCATCTCCGAGTAGTTGCGTCTAGATCTACTGTTATGAGAGAATGACACAAGTCACGTATCTCTGCAAGAGATAGAACACTACAACAACTCCCCGTTTGCATTGTCTACTGACCTTGTTAAGACATTTTCAGCAATTGCACTTGTACTCGTCCTAGATTACTAGGTGAAAAATGGGTATTTTCAACTAGTGTTACCTCGGGGACAAAAATTGGTGTGTCATCTTGGGTAACACTTTTCATCATCTTCAGCTATCGTTGACTGCAATTCGACTGCTTTGATGACACAACGATCGAGTCTTATGATATTGCATCCCCTGGATTGTAAAGCAAAGAGAACGTCATTCCCGATGGCAAAAGGAGGTGGAATCTCTACACCACCAACCTTGAAAAAGCAATCAAGATCTGGATACCCTGCAGTTTCTAGAGCAAGAATCTCCTTATCTTGGGCATGAACCTGCAAAATCGTAATGAAGTGAGAATCCAACTGTCTAATGGCTCTCCAATTGTCATGTCCCTGAAATCTTTCACGAGAACGCAACAACTGCATTCCAGATATTTTATCATACTTGATTATCGTTGTATTTGTTGTTTGATGTCTATGCAGAAAATTATGAAGCTAGAGAAATTCACAAAAGATCTCAGACTTTTCTCCACAAGAATGGTAAGAATAACGTACGATCCTTTTCCGTTCGTACTGACATCCTTGTGCTTTTAATCAAGGACTACTAATATTCTCCTGCTTTGAGTATCCTACCACAGAATATGGAATTTTATCTCCACAACATAATACTACCAGCCTGTTAGATTTATAACAGATCAGCCTGTTAAAACTGATCAGAAGAAAGACTTAACAGAAATATCTTGAGATGAAATGTGCACAGCTTTTATTTATACTTCAGAATTGGTACAGACAAAAAAGACCTAGACTCATACTACTGTACAGAAAATATGAGTTAATAAACTACTGGTACATAACTGCTGTCACCTCAAAGTGACTTACCTAACTGCTGTTTTAGTACCTCTCACTTCAAAGTCATGTCATAAGTCACCTCTTCTTCTTTTATCTTTTGTCCTTTTATCTTTCGCGGAGTTTAGATGTGACCCTCTAATGATATTTGACAAACTGATGTCCAAAATCTCTTCAAATATACTTTCAGTCCTCTTGAAATATCTGAGAATAGTTTTCTACTTGTCTCTATATCAATACCACGGTCACTGATCAATTGATCCCTAACTTGATCCCTGTTGTTGAGCTCTCATATCTGTCGTGCCGTTTGTTGCGTTGTCACCACAACGATTTCATTCCTATGTCATTCTGCACATGATACATTTTGAGTCTTTTATGTGGATACAGTGAAACTATAAGAAACTTTCAAGTATTGATGAAGTAACAATTGAGTTCTTTTTGCTGGAAAGAATCCATCATCGTCCATCCATCTTTGTGTGTAACATTCAAGGAAATCTTTTCTTGCATAGTGAATGTCGCTTCCATATTCTTGGAGTTGGTTTTCACTCGGTTGTACGATGCCACCATCCATTCAAATCCATACCACCTATAGACATGTCTAGGACCATGTCGTTGTCGTAGCGAGAGCCTTTCCTTTGAGCAAGGGCGTACCTTCTGGCTGTGGTTAGCGATCGATGCACAGCAGAGCGACTAGTATCTCGTAGATTTCTCTCTAACTTCCTCGATAACTAAGCACTTTCTTTCTCTCAGTAAAGGGTCAAGATAACTACACGAAAACGTTGGATGATCATGGGCACGACAAACGGGATATGTGATGACATGATCTCTCGGTAGTATTCCTCTCCGAAGTTTCGCACTACTAGGGCTTCGTACATGGCTTTGGGTCGACAGATGTGTCTTATCTCGCACTGGGTGTTAAAGTTTACAGGAGGGAGCTGATTTAGATCCATCTTGCGTTAGATGAGGATAAAGACGGTGAGATCTCATTCTTGGCCGTAAGTGACAACAGGTAAGATCACAGAGACAGACGAGAGCATGACTTGCGCGGTAAAGTTATGCCCGAAGGATCCTATCAAAAACTGCTGGAAATGAACTCGTTCCATGTACATCAACTTAATCTGGAAAGGGTTTCGAAAAGGGAATCTGGGCGGTAAGTAGAGTCCTTCGTCCATCTCTCACAACATGTGCACTCCAACTACAAAGGTATATCGATCCATAAAATCTGATACAATCTCATAGGATCACCACGATCTTTCCACGAACAATCTCTTGGATTTCTCAAGGTCCAATGCCCCCACACAGATCACTCTCCTTTTTCTTAAAGGTTTCGAACCCCACAGAAGGATAGGTGCAAGTCTCCTAACAGAACAACCCAAGCCACACGGGCCGATGAGGTGGCACACATGCACATCGCATGTTTGGTGCCGTCATACTCATCCACGTGTAGGTCGCCTGGTTGAAAGGTTCAAATGCATGCACCGTAACGTGTCCTAAAACAAGAGACTAGGCTAGATAGGTAGTCGACTTTACAGGTCAAGGATCGCACTTTGCCACGTTGAGTGCGAACCTGACGTGGTTACAACGTAGGTCGCTAAAGTCTCATCTACGCCTACAATACACCCCAAAGCCATACAAACGTCACACTGGACGCTTCTCTGCCAGCTGCCGTAACAAGACTCGAGACCTAGAGTAGATATCGTTGCCGATACAACTCGGCAGAGAAAAACAGCGAACTTTCACACATGATAGATACAGATCTATAGCTCAGTCTCCTCTCAAACTTGCCACGTAGGTAGGATACTAAAATCTCTACTTACAGGTCAAATTTCAGGAAGATCTGACGGCTAGATCTCCTCCCACAATTAACACAAATCCACAGAAACTAACACGCACTTCCAATCTCAGATTCAGGACAGAAGCTTCTTCGCCTAAATGAACCGTCCACTTCCACTCCAACTTCCTGTGCTATCAATTCAGAAGGTAAACTCACTACACAGGAAATTTGAGCCGATTTGACCGTTCTGATCATCCTCCATAAATCTGCAAACTCGCTGCTCCAGATTGACAGCTTTCTGCACCCCGTCGTCTTCAAATCGCCATTGCGCTCAATCCGCAGAACATCCGGTGGTGAAATTTGTGGTCAGAGCTTCAGCAACTGACAGACTACAAGCTCATGAAATCTGGTCTCAATCTGACGGCTCAATCACTCAAACCCCTTAATATTACAATCGGAAGAGAAAGCTATGTACTCTCATCACTCTATGAACTTCAAAATGCCATAACGTATGCTCAGGACCTCCAAATCGAGTGAAATTTGGGCTCAGGTTGCCCTTCCCGTCGAGAGCTCTCCGCCCATGCCCTCTGATCTCCAAAATCCCTCGTCAAAGTGCCCCGATCCTTCCAGAGCGCACACTTAGGTAGATGACAAGTTACCTTCACTTTTTGGAGGACCAATGAGAAGTTAAAGGACTCAACCTTGTCCTTTCTGCCCCATGGAGACCCCCAGCAGATAATAGAGCATTCTAAGCTCATAAGAGCAAAGTTTTAGATCCCATTACACCACAACTTCCACAATTGTGTGCAAAACGCACTTATTCGCATAATTTACATACTAACTGGTCCCGCAACAGGACATCGTAGTACGTCATCAATTATTTCTTCCTTACTTGTAAAATCACGATCAAGCATCATTCTAGGAAACATATAACAACACTAACTCATAATGTTAACATAAACATAAAAAATACATAACATTACATGTTATATATGTTTTGATATGATCTGTTGTTAATTACCTGTGATATGTTCCAAGCGATGTTCCAAGATAGAATTGTTCGCACCAAATGCTTCTCAGTATCTTATCCTCCAAGATGCAAACAACTTGCGGGCTCTCTCGATCGGAACTTCATACCAACCAATTTTAGAACGTGTTGTGATAAAAAAAATCTTCCCAATCTCCACCAGAAGTATTCATTTCTGTCCCAACACCGTTTTCTCATCTAGCTTTACCCAAAAAAGAATATGTGGTAAACAATAGAGGGTGTCAAAGTTAAAAAGAATTATTCCTTAACGGATGAGGGAATCTTTATCATAACTCTGCAACGACCACTATGTAAAGTTTAACTCGTTTCACATGATCACTGCTCTATATCTCGTACACGCATTCATCTAAAGAGGGGTCTCAAACTTATCCGCGTCAGAAATATGTACTTCATATTAAATGCCCTAGAATGATAGCCCGCATGAGCAGATCAAACCACTTACACTTTTAAGTATAGCATTGACTCGATGAAGTGGTGGAGCGAGTGACGAAGCGATCATTTCTTCAGAGGTGATCTTTTAGTTTGAAGATAGAGTCATATATGGCAAGAATGGACTGTCTGTGAGGAGATCAAAGGTGATGTACACTCGGTAGATCCATTTTCATATGCAGAAAATCTCTGTGCATACCGTCTTATTGCAGTAGCTCTCAAAAGTCTTGAAGCTATGAGAAGAGTGCGCATTCGTTTGAATTTCGATGATTATGAGAAAATTGTGGCGTACACTCATGATGAATTAAATTTTGAAGCATTACATGGGTCAGAAAAACCAAAGTATGGGTCAGAAAATGTCTCAACAAAGCGACTGCTTTCACGATCATGGCTGCTCAGCTATATGAGAAGAATGGTTTTTCTGTTGTCACGGGTGTTGAGTTGAAAAAAAAACGATTTGAATGATACGTGACATGTACAAGAAAGCTAAGGAAATCCAAGATGGTGCGGGAGGTAGACTTACAGAAAGAGAAATGCTGACTGGTCTGACATTAGAAGACAAGTTGAACGCGAAATGTCCCTATTTTTACAAGATGAACGCAGTTTTTGATAGTCGAGCTAACATTGGTCCTCCAGCTATAAGTTCGTTTGGAATACCATCAGGAGAAGGAATACTCGAATTTGATTCTCAATGTTAAGCAGAGAATACTTTTCATCAGTATGATCCTGAGAATACGCTCTCTCGTTATGAAGAAGATGGTGATATGGATATCTCACATATAGATATCAAGCATCAAGAAATCAAACGCACGAAGAGGACATGAGTCCAATAGCTGAAGAGGGGACTATCAACGATAAGAAGGAAGAAGAAGGACCCGGGCTGTTCCTAATATGCCTCCTGCTCATACTCAAGAAACATCTAGCAATCTCAGAATCGGATCCACAGAGAATATGAAGTAGGAGTGTTAAATTTGTATGAATAGAGTATCAGAGAGAAAGTGCAGTATAGGAAAGTTTCCGCTGAATACAAGATGGCTACATTGGAGGAAAAGAAAAGAGCAAGAGAGACTCATGAGAAAGAGGAGAATAGAAAGAGGCATTCCTCTTTGTTTGTTGATTTACACAAGGCATGTAAGTCTTTGGAGGAGATTAAAGAAATTATCGAGAAGCTCGATAGTATGTAACTTTTGGAAGAAAGTAAAGAGTATGATTCAGTTGTGACTGTCATATTCGCAACTTTCATTTCTATGTCGGTGCTGTAATTCCATGTAAGAGGATTAGAATCTAAAAAATCTCAATGAAATTATTGTCTTTGTCGCTCAAGCAAACTTGGCTTACTCTCGAGGGTGAAGGCAAAGGAGTAAAGGAGAGGGCGAGAGTCAGAGCTCGTGTTCATAGAGACTGAGTCGCAAATACGACTAGATCTGTGAACAGGACAAGTGACGTGCAGTCAGACACGAGATCCACGATACCAGTTGGAGTCATTCGAAGTTCATTTACAACACGAGTATAACAAACATAAAGTACGATGATTCATTCGACTCGAGGTGTGTTGTTTCGCAGTAGTCAAGGTGCGCTGGGTGTAACTTCAGTTATCAATCTTAGTTTTGTGAATTGGTTGTTGACGGCTTAGAGTTTTGTGAGATGGTTGTTGATGATTAGTAAACTGAAGTGGTGTGTTATCTTGATTGTTGTTAGTAAGCAGAAAGTTGTTAGTTTGCGAAATGGTAGGCGGTATGAAATCTTGCTCTGATTGATTTCACATATCAGAAAGCTTAGTGCGTGCGTGCACATTCGCAATGAGTGTGGCTGTGTAGTCTTTTGTCTTTTGAGTCTGATGCCGATTGTATGCACTGAGTGCGGGTTTAGGAAACCGCACTGAATGTGATTTCATATGTGAGTTTGCACTCAGTGCGACAAATTATCGTCTTATGGCACACACTCAGTGCGATCGAATGCACAAAGTGAAATGAAATCGCTCTGAGTGCGTCACACGCACATTCGCGCTTAGTGCGAAATTGTGAAATTGCGAAATCGCATTGAGTGCCTCGCACGCACAATCGCGCTCAGGGAGTGCGACAATATTTACAATCGCTCTAAGTGCAATAAGGAGAAATCACACTGAGCGTGCGCATATGGTCTCTCAATGCGAGTGGGTTTTATCTCACCACGCGACATTTAGGTTTGGATCATAGATTTGGCACTTTAGGAAGTTAGATTTGGACCGCGTTTATTAACACGATACTTAGATTTTGTGAAAGTTTTTATTGTGTTTAGCAGGCATGGCTTTGAGCAGTGCTGGAGAAAAAGGTGACAGACAAAATGAAGAAGGACCGCTTTTTATCAGTTGTCGTGTGGAGGAGGATAGTAAATCTAGAATCAGATGGGTATGGTTCGACAAAGAGGACGTTCAAAGAGAATTGAGTGATGTAGACAAAGATATCATAGACAAGCTTGGGTTGTTGGTAGCGTTATCATTCCAGTTTACGCGGCCAGATGTAAGAGAACTTTGAACTCCAAGTCGGATGTGTGTGCTCAAGTTTATTGATGGTTCTTTTATCGCAGTTTGACTTTGAACTTCTTTTTTTGTGTGGTAAGCAGATTGCATTGTGTAATGCATTTCTAAGAGCTTATGATTTCGAACCGCACATGGCAACCATTGGAGATACGGAGATAGTCTTGAATCTCGATTTGATCAGAGATGCATTCGTTCTTCTTTCTGGTAGAGTTGAAATGTCTTCTTTTATGAGACATGTCTGAACTGAGAATTGGTTTCCTTACTATGATAAGAGAGGAAAAAGATATTTTGCAAGAAAATGTGCATATCTCGAGTGGGGAGCAGTGTTCTAAGGTCTAAACGTTGTACTGTTGGCGAGAAGAAGACCTAAAATAGTTACATGTCAAGTAGCATTGTACGTGAAGAATAAAGTTGAAGAGTTAGACTCCAACTATCACTGGACAGAGTTAATGAGAGAAAACATTGAAGGAGAACTAATGCATCTCAAAAACACGTTCAAGCATCCAAAAGGAGCAAAACGATCGAGACTTTCCAAGGAATTGTGCTTATTCATATCATGATACACGTTGGTATCATGAGAAAAGATCATGTCGTTCATCCTCCAGACGTTCTGACTAGTGTTGATTATGAAACAGATATGGCTGAATGCTTGCGAGATTCTTGTTGGAGTTACCTTGCTGTCGCAAATGTCTTTGTTTGTGTTTATAAATATAGTTCATACCATAGGTAGTGTTTTAGATTGCATAGCAATCCTTGAAGTGCGATAAGCACTTGTGCAGTGAGACTAAATGCAGTGTGATAAGCACTCGAGTCACACTGGGGTTAGTGACCTCAGTGCGACTATGATGTCTTATGACACTTGGTTCACACTAAGGTCAGTGACCTCAATGCGACTAAGTTTTCTTATCATAGTGCAATGCAATAAGCACTTAGGTCGTACTGAGATCAGTGACCTCAGTGTGATAAGGTTTTTTATTGCACTGCTATTGTCTCTCAGCGTGACCGTCGGTTGATCATACTGAGCTAGTAAGATCGGTGTCACTCATTATTGATCGCACTGATACGCGAGTCGGTCGATCGTGCTACAGGGACCTCAGTGCGACTTGCTCGTCTTATTGCACTGAGTGAGTGCAACTCATAGTCTTATCGCACAGATCTTACTCACTCAGTACAATAAGATCAGCGGGTCCTACTGATCATATTGAGTGCGATCATTGCGTACTTATTGCACTGCATCTTATTTTTCTCTTTCTCCATGTGTAGGAGCTTCTACTTAGCCAACTCTTGACATGAGGAAGGAAGAAGAGGGACTGACCAAACGTATTGAGATGAAGAAGCTTGAAGAAGAAGCAATAATGAGAAGGATATGCGAAGCCGAACAAAAGGAGGAAGAAATTAACCAGCAAGTGCAAAGTCAAGAGACTATTATTGTACATAAAGGTGAGGAGTTGAAAGCATTGAAAGTAGAACTTGCACGTCTTCATGCTTCCAAGAGCTTTTATCCTCGACTAGTGGATTAGTCATACGAGAAGGAAAACACTGATCTTAGATCTGAATGGATTGCTGGTGAAAATTGGGCGCATATGATATGTGCTATGTGGTTCAGAAAGAAGTACGTGAGTTTATGACGGCATGCTGCAGCAAATTTCATGTTATAATCTATACGGCACACACATTGAACAATTGCAACCTCATCCTTCGGTCCATGGAGAATTAACTCATACTTGCTGCAAAGGATTGTATCAAGTAAAGTAAGTTGAATCTATGGATAAGTTATTCACACTGATAGCATTGTTACACACTAATTATATTCGGTATTGCTCGGTCCCACTGATAGTATTGTTAAGCAATAATCGTTTTCGTCATTGTGGATAATTGTGCAGATCTGTAAGATTTTCATGCAGAACATGTGTGTGAGATTCAAGACTCATCGAGAAGCTGCCACTGATAATATTTTGTATCTTAAGGACTTTTCTCGCTTGTACTTTTTCAACTTATGTACTCGAGACGTTCTGGTGATCGATGATTCCTCATAAAAGAATAGCACAAATCATCTATTTAATGGTCTTCATCCTCCTTCTTTTCTTCTGGATAGCGTGATGTGGACAGAGATGATTATCTCATGAATGTCCTCTTAGTTTGGTTGAAAACATAGAGAAATAGTACGATGAAAACTCCCACTTATGTATAGTATAAATTTCCGCAAGTATTTGGACAAGAACCATTCTTTGCGTTGAAAAAGTATTGGGGTAAGATGACCGAGGAGGAAACTGATCTCGTATGGAGAGGTTGTAGCATCCTCCAGCAAACGGAGTTTCTGAAACTTAATTAAGCGGCTAAACACACTGTCGCAGTGAGACAAGCACCTCACAGCGATGCAGAACACTATCTCACTCACAGCGACTAAACACATTGTCGCAGTGAGCTCAGAACGACGGATCACATTGTCGCTGTGAGACAAGCACCTCAGCACGACGTAGAACACTTTCGCATTCACAGCGACTAAACACATTGTCGTAGTGAACTCAGAGCAACAGATCACACTATCACTATGAGATTAAGCACTAAGAGGAGCATAATGCTCGGCCTTTTGGTACTAGGATGGTTTCATCCGTTTTGGCTAAAATTGAGTGAAAAATCTAAAAACGCTGTAAAAGCTTGTTGACCGACTCGAATTGTAAAAACCTCACAAAAAACACACAAGAAACACAGCAGAGGGACAATTTGAAAATTCAGAAACCTGTCACCAATGCTGTCATCTCTTGCTGCACAAGAAAAATTGATGTCTGGACTTTTGAAAGTAGCTCCAAACAGCAATGACGTCTATTAAAGTTTTCATCTCTAGAGAAATCTCCATGTGCAGAAATTGCAGCATCTCCACTTGCAATCTCAGAGAAATCTCCATGTGCAAAACTTGCAACACCTCCACTTGCAGTCTGAGTTCTCTGTATGTCTCAAATCTCTAATTCTTTCACTCAATCTCTCATACCATGTTACGATGTATGACAGCAAGAACCCAACATTCATAGCACCACTCCAACAGGGGAGGAAAACCTTCCAACAAGGAAGGAGGCTCTCGCAGCCTTCACAAGAGGAACAAAAGAAGGAAGAGAATATCACCAAAGGAACTAACCTGGGGACAACGTCCCTTCTCAATCTATAGGGAGAGTGAAACATATTAGGGGTTGGGTCCTCGTAACATAGTTGTGTCTTAAGTATACTAACTGTGAAGTTACATAGTAACTTCGGGAGCTTGTATTACGTCTATCAACAAAAACTACATCATCCTCATGCAAAATCCATGCATGCCACAACTTTGATATCTGTTTCATCATCCATTTTTGTATTTTTCTCCATATCCTCAACTCTTGTAAACTTACTCCATCCATCGCTTTTGAACATCAACAATCCAGAATGCCGACTATGTAGACTGTAGACGTCGTCAAACTCTTGTACATGTTTCTCATCTGACTCTTCTACTTTGTGTATCAACTCTAACGAGATCTCAACAGTAGGTTCTACACCCTTGTCATCTCATTCTACAGGAGTGGACTGCAAAAATCCTTACATCTCTTTGTCTGAGAATCTCAAGGGTTTGTTGATTCCACTAATGTCTCGAACGAACAGTCAAAAACTGTACTGAATACTTGTCATTAAAACTTGAGAATTTTGGCATAATGAGATCTCTCATCATCACCTTTGTCTCCGTTCGAACAGCAATGATGTAAGGTTGGTCCAGTATCACATGATAAGAGACAGACGATTGTACAAAGAACAATTGATTAACCTCTACATCTCCAATACTTACGCGCATATTTGGACAAGCTCTATATAACTCATCCTTTTGGTTGTTAGCAGCTCGGAGTACCCAACCATGTTCCTTTTTGATTGACCATCGTCTCTTCTCATACACCTCTTTTGAAATAATGTTTATTTCTGACCCATGATCCACAAGTGCAGGTACTGATCAGAAAGCTCTCCAAGTCGAATCTACGTCTCTGTTCTTGCACATGCCCAATAATTCTGTTTGAAATCGCTGTAAGTGCTTGACTTGTCCTTCTCAAATTCTTCATCCTCATTCTCAGCAATAGCATGACCAACAACCCTTGTCTCATACTCGACATCACCTAATTCATTAACACCAATAGCATCCATCACTCCAACCATCTGACTATTTACTTGCTCTGCCAACACTTGTCTCTTTCTTTTCATGATATCAATTACAACTCATGAAACTCTCATTTCGCGATACCAAGTATCTCTCGAAGAGAAAACTCCATTGTAGCATCTAGAATGCGTCGCTCCAGAACAATATGCAAGTCTGTTGTTGTTTCGATGTCCACGATCAACGTGTAAGATGGAACCTTCTCTTTCTCTTATGTTGTAAACCTCTTTCCCCGCACTTTGTCAGTAGTAGTTGCCTCTTGTGTGGAACCTTGTACACCTTCCATAGGATCTACTAGAAGTGGTAGAACTGTACTGGTGGAAGATATATCCTGTGCAGTAGGAAACTTACTAGTTGGTATCGATCTAGATGGTGATGGCTCTGCTGCTCTTCTCCACGTAGCTCTTCGACGATCATCATCAGGTGCTCCTGCATCTAAGTCAGAAGCATCCTGCCGTCTCTTGTCTTTTACAATTGTATCTTGTTCATTGCTCGCTTCCAAAAATGCTCGAACTGAAGTTGTATCTATAAGATCTTTCCATCCAATAGCTCTCCTAATGTTTTTTGCATTTCTCTTCATCATTTCAACTGAAACTTCAGCAGCTTGCTCAACTATAGTTGGATTAGAGCGCACCTCAACTCTTCTAGATATACATCAGCTTCTGCAGAGCCCCTAGTCATTGTTGTAGTGTTCACACCAGTAAATGCTCGGAGCAAACTCCTCATTCCTCCTCTTCCGAAATACGTGTTCAGAGGTTGTCAAGTGGCGGTTAGATGCAACTTGTTGTTCTGATAATTGACCACGTCCTCTCGCAAGGGAACCACTAAGTCTTGACAATCTCCTCTGAGATGATCTGGACTGTCTCACCAAATACACCTCATGATAAAAGTTCCATCTATAAGTCGAGCACTTGATGCTGTTGGTTGCTGGTCTCTTTTTAGATCTGTCATCTCAATTCTTAAATCTCTCAACTGTTGAGTGAGCTCTTCAATCAGATTGTGTTGATTTCAGTTTTCAACAGGTTGCTGTTGTCTAAGACCTCTCTGTGTTGGGACAGACACTACATGTGCATGAGGAACCACCACATGTGCTTGGTGGACTATCGGAGGAACTACAAAGACTTGAGGAACCACTGTCTGTTCCGACAAGATCTCTAGTTGTCCAACTACTGTCATCTTGCCACGACGTTGTCTAGCAAGAGTAGATACTGCTTCTTCCATTCTTCTCCAATCAGATGTAACTCCTCCCTCTGCTCCACGATCAGCTAACATGAAACAAAGTCTATCTGTTGTAAACTCATCCATAGTCCTCAAGAACAACTCTGTCTTCCTTGCATCTAACATCCATCTTTTCAGATCAGAAACTTACGAGTACCTCTTTTCAAACTCACGAATCAACTCATTCAATCTCATGGTACGTCCAGATTGACGCTCTATCCAATCAAGCAATGTCCTCCTTGTGACTCCATGAGAATTTTCTTTTAGAAACTCCTCTCTCAGTGCACGCTCAAACACAATCCATCCTCCTAGATGTCTCTTCTGTAGAATTCTCACTTTCTCCCTCAATTCAAGAACAACATTCAACTCAAAGCTCGGAATTATCTCAACTTAAAGTGTTTTGACCAGTTCCATCTCAACCCACATACTCTCGCTGGTACTTAGTAACATCTCTGTCATCAAATTGTCCACATCTATCAACAATGGCTTGCAGCGCCTTTGTAGATTTTTGCTCAACTCCTCCAATTGCAAGTTGCTGTTGGAGCAGCCAACGCTTGAAGAATTTAAGCTGTATCAACAACAGGCTGTGCACCTGCTATTGGAACTACAGTAGGTCTCTTTCGAGCGCCAGCTTTTCAAGTGCTACTTCCACTACACAATTATATTTTTAGTCACGAAAGAATCAAACTATACTACTCAAGAACACCTACGCTCAAGAATTCCCGTAATTGTCTAGTACATCTGGCTTGCAAATATGTACTGTGCACTCTTTGCTCCAAATCGATGATTCAAAGTTCAGTGGCAGTAGAGACATAACCACAAGAACACTATCCACGAAATATGTCACAAAGCAAATTCAAATTCAAATTCTTTAGCAGCAACGATCATGTAAAGCAGCAGTTTACTTGAGAAAGAAAAATAAAGGAAAGGACAAGTAGTTAGCGTGGGTACATAAAGTACAAACTAATTTCTTCGAATTCCATGAAAGGATTCATTCCTTTCAAAGTAAACGCATTGCATATGCATGGAAGTCACTGTCGACATATACATACAGCCCCTCACGATTAGGCAGCAATTTGCTTGATCACACCCCCAGTAGGATTCTGCACGATTCTGCACGATTAGGAACGACGTCGAAGAAAGGAAAAGCACGAGGCATTTAGAGAGGTCCATATCAGCGATCATCTCTGTTTTCGCTCCGGTGTTACATAAGCCTTTAATTTACAGGGCAGTCCAGAGGCGGTATCCACTTGTAATTGCTTCCCTGTTCACTCTCATGGCAAGTCGGAAGCACGTTAGACATGACGAACATCTTATCCTTCAATCTTTTCGTATAAATACCAGAGAAAATCCCCCCCCCAATCATCTTGCCTCCAGCTACACTCAGCCTGTCGTTTATTCACAGTTCAAAGTCTTGGATAGCCCTTGTCCTCAGCAGTTCACAACCATGGCTAGAGCCAGCAGTTCCACCGTCCTCCTGAACTTGTACACATTCTTCTTGCTCCTCGGTCTTGGCAACTGTATTCTGGAGAGCACATTGTGTACGATTTTCAACCAGCTTATACAGCTTTACGTGTTTCGTCGGAGTCCAAACGTCACCAATCCTATCGCTGTCAGAGTCTCTTATGGTTCAATCCACTATACGTCTACGCAGAAACAACAAACCAGGATTTAATTTCATCGACATCGGCCCTGCATCCCGAGAAGCACTACGAGTCTGAAGTAGGAGTGGAGTTAATAATCCACGACATTCGAAATTCTCAAGGAGGAAAGAACTCTGCGCCTTTGAACAATCCCGTGAGTGACATTTTAGCCTGAGGTTCACAGTCCGGAAGGAGAAGTTTACTTTTCACGTCGGGCTGCATAATTCCTCTTCTGCTGGAACTTTCAATCGGGAAAATATTAGACGGCACGGAGGCTCTACAAGGAAGCGAATTAGAAATGGAATGTTAGGGCGCTTCAGGTGAACTTTGACACGGATGAATTCATACGGAATCAGCTTTATTCTCGAAGTACCAGTATGAACTGATCTGAAAATGATAACGCTACCGTATATACGAAGTGGTGAGACAAGTTTCTGGAGTTCCGCGATCTTCTCAGATATGCTTCTTGATCCCGCAGATTTACTCCCATTAGTATTGAAATAACTTTCGAGAGGTGCGCGAATAATTTTTGCATTACGGTAATCCTCTCCAGCCTACGCCATTACGATCTATATAACTCCACGTGCACCACGATCGAATTACAAGTTCGGATGTCCAGATCGTGCGACACGGTAAATATTCTGTTCTAAAGCAAAACTGCGTGTCAGATCTCAGGATTTGTGACATTCGAGTAATGGAGTAGTGGATCTCCTTTTTTGCTTATTTCTCGCTTGGAAGAATTCACAGGAATGTCCAGTACATTTGCCTTGCAAGTATGTACTATCAAGAGAGATGGTGACAGCGATGGACTCTCTCGAACTGACTGATGACGAAGAATTTCAGCTAGAACCGTCTCCACTGCTCTGGCGCTTGTACTCTGCACTCTTTGCTCCAAAACAATGATTCAAAGTTCAGCTGCAGTAGAGACTTAACCACAAGAACACTCTCACGAAATATATCATACAGCAAATTCAGATTCAAATTCCTCAGCCAGCAACGATCATGTATATTTGGAAGAATAAACCTCAAAGCTGCAGTTTATTTGAGAAGGAAAAAGAAAGACAAGGATACGAACTGAGCGTGGGTTCATAAAGTACAAACTAATTTCTTCGAATTCCATGAAAGGATTCATTCTTTCACAGTAACCGCATCGCATATGCAGGGAAGTCACTGTCGAGATAAACATACAGCCTCCCACGATTAGCAACGACGTCGACGAAAGGAAAAGCACGAGGCATTCTGAGAGCTCCATATCAGCGGTCATCTTTGTTTTCGCTTCGGGTTTACATAAGCCTTTAATTTACAGGGCAGTCAAGAGGCGGTCTCCTATTGTACTCGCTTCCCTGTTCACTCTCGTGGCAAGTCGGAAGCACGTTGGACATGACGAACATCTTATCCTTCAAACTTTTCCGACCTCAGAATTCCGTATAAATACCAGCGAAAATTCCACCCCAATCATCTTGCCTCCAGCCACACTCACACTGTCGTTCATACACAGTTCGAAGTCTTGGATAGCCCTTGTCCTCAGCAGTTCACAACCATGGCTAGAGCCAGCAGTTCCACCGTCCTCCTGAACTTGTGCACATTCTTCTTGCTCCTCGGTCTTGGCAACTGTATTCTGGAGAGCACATTATGTACGATTTTCAACCAGCCTATACAGCTTTACGTGTTTCGTCGGAGTCCAAACGTCATCAATCCTACCGTAGTCGTTGTCTATCCACCAGGGGCTGACCCTAACGGCACACCCGCGCCAGTTGGGGTTCCTACAATTTCAGTGTCAGACAACCCAATCAGAAGGACGCAGTCCGAACTGTCACCGCTTTTAGGCTATCAGAGAGACTTCCGCATCACGGGCTTGAGGGCGGACGACGTAATAAAGACTCAAGTAACTGGTGTTTTGGATCTTCAGACCAGAGACTTGAATGGCACGATTACTTTTGCTGGTGTTCTAACGGGAGGTGACAACATTCCTGCGGAGGAAGAACTGGCCGTCACAGGTGGTACTGGACTATTTCGAGCTGCCGATGGTTACATAAAGTCATTTCTTGTGAGAAACTCCGGAGGAATGATCACATTGAGGTTTGAGGTTCACTTGTGCGTCTAAGGAAGTCCCTCCTACGTACGTATGACATCTCTTTGTTAGACCGGTGACTTTGCACCAATAACTGGAGGCATTTTCTTTCTATGAGGTTCATGGCTTGCAGAAGCAAGAATAGTTGTAATAAAACAGAAGCTGTCCGCCAGAAGGTTACGTGAGGACAGAAGTGCTGCCTTTGTGTAATAAGGGCATTCCTTAATATACAGAATAGATCCATTTGCTCCACGGGATGGACCTGTTGGCCAATGGGTACGTCATGATCTTTCCTGTATGTATGTCTAGGAGTGGTGCCTGTGGAATAAAGGCATTCTTTGTAGGATAGATTCCCTGTAAGCTGAAAGCAAACAGCTCGCGGTTGTTCGCCGGCAAGGCATTGCAAGATAATAAAAGAGGATTGGACGACGATCTTCCACACCATTTTCAGGTCCTCATGATCATGATCACCGCAGAGGGAAGAGACTTGCTGTTTATATTTGTAAGAATGAATTCGGAGGCACCACAATCCCTTGGAGTACTGATCCAAGCTGCACATAACTAGTTAGCGTTAGGAGCACGAAGATGACTGTGCGGTTGGGACTTCGACTTATTCATCTCCTTGAGAGAGGTTTGTGTTTCTGAGAACCAGCTGCTGAAGATTAAAGGAGCAAACTGAATTATCTCCTAACCTCAGCTCATACATTTCGACTTTCTATGCATGCATGCCCGGCTGATACCAACCCCCATAAACCCCTGTCCCTTCTCTAGATCTCCTTGACTACAAATTTATTTATCAGCACACAGAATTGAACCCTTGTTTCGGAATAACGTTTCATCGCACCGATGATCCTTGGTCGAAATTGTGGACGGTGCTGCCTTACGTTTCATGTTGTTAACGCAAACAGTTTAAAGTAACAGTCACAGCAGACCTTGTGCCAAATCTCCAAGTGGATATTCTTCTGGTAGCGGCGGAGAATGTGACAGAGTCAGGGCAGATAACTAAGAAGCAAGAGTGAAGCTTACTCCTTTCCCCTCTTCCTCCTGTTAATCCACATATACATATATATATGTATGTCAGTACATGAGAACAGCAGTTTGGTGAAACAGCAACTTCACTCACACACTTCGGTAACCTTTAAACAGTTTTGAACTCAGGGAAGGCAAGCGAAGTAACAAAGAGGGGCGTAGATGTACGCTGACTTGAATTGAGTAGTGAGCGAATGTCTATAAGCGAAGGGTCGGATGATGGGAATGTGTAGTGCCTTACTGAAGCAAGCTGTAAAAGCAAAATATAAAATAAAAAGTTGAAGCAAGCTGGAAAATAGTTACTTGGTTCATAGATTCGCAAAAGAAATAGCCTCTATCGAACCCAAGTACATGCCTTAGAGAACTTCGCATGGTCATTAAATAAATTTCATCATAGCTTTGCAATACAACGTCTCTACTCAACACAAGTACAAGCTGTTCTACAAAGCTGCACCTAGCAATTGAAATACGCTCTATGCAACACAAGTAGATGCTCTCCACCAGAACTTGCATAAACTGAAATTGCTTCTTCTCACTTCTCTCTGCATCTGTGCGTCGTAAAAATGCTTCGGCCAGGGGTATTCTCTCTTCGATATCTGTGCCTTCAGTACGCGCATTCTGAGTTGGAGTTGTAGGTGTTTGTTCCATTTGTGCCTTCTCCTTGTTGCAGATAATTGCTTTCCTCCTTCCATGTACCTGCCGGATACAGTTTATACAACGATACTTGTCTCACCGGGAAAAACTATTTTGAACGTCCTCTGGAAAAACATCATGCAGCTTCAATGAGGAATCCACTCACCGCTCTTGCATCCAGTCTTGCATGAGTCACCCCGGAGATGTGAAGTATTTGCCCGAGGTTAACATGGCAGAGGCATGGTTTTGAAAGTTGTTGATAGCGGATGAAAACTCTTGTATTTGTTGAATTACAAAGCGGTCGGAAGGACGTTAGCATATTACAGCTCCACACAATTCTTCAAGTAGGTGTTGCAGCACCAAGGTGAGCATGTTCTCAGTAACATTTTCTAGATGCACATGATGATGTACCTCTCTCCCGTCTTTTATGCAATACTCTATCATTCTTACATACTAGGTATAGATTCCTTTATTTTTCAAAAGACTTAACTTCTGCCCTTGCATCGCTTTCTACCTAGAGACTCGATGTGCAAGAAGTGACCAAGTGTTCTGTGAGTTGCTCCTCTAACACAACAAGGATCTGAACATCCTACCCCATATAAACTAAGGAATTTTAACAGTAATTTCTTTATGTAATATTGTCACCATCAGAAGTACTCCCCACTTTGATATTATTCAAACATGAATCTGCAATTCTACTACAACCGTGGTACATATCCCTTCCATTATATGGGGAAAGGAAGTTTCCTCACGTATATCAATTTTTTCTGATTTTCTTCATGGGAAAAATATGCGGGAGTTTGAAGAAATTCTAGATCGAGCTAGTTACAAGCAACAAAGAAGAGAACTCAAAGTAAGGATTTCAGAGATCAAACTTAGTGTTATTTCTTGTATGAGTGAGGGATATATAGGGATCTGGTGAAGACTTTTGCTTTATACGAAGCACCATAGAGACAATGCGTTAGTGTTTGATTGTATGCTGATATGTCTAGAAAAAGAAATGCTCTAGTGTTTGATCATAACTGTTGCAATTAGAATCTCACGACTCGTTTAGTAGCTAGTCGGATATCGATGCTAGCTATCGAACATAGCCAAAAAAGACTACGTCCACTAACAGTGTAGTATTCTATTGCCTTGCCCCGGGGAAAGATGCCAAGTCCTCTGCTGAACACAAAATTCTGAAAGAAGAGGATCCATGGCTGGGAAAGAGACTTGACAACTACTTGTTTACGGCTGTCATTTTTCAGTTGGAAAGATAATCTGAAAGAGTTCATCTCCGAATGGTTGCGTCTTCTATCCGACGGATAGGTACTTCAGCTACATGATCTAGATCTACTGTTATGAGAGAATGACACAAGTCATGTATCTCTGCAAGAAATAGAACACTACAACAACTCCCCATTCGTATTGTCTACTGCCCTTGTTGGGACATTTTCAGCAATTGCACTTGTACTCGTCCTAGATTACTAGGTGAAAATTTGATATTTTCAACTAGTGTTATCTCCGGGACAAAAATTGGTATGTCATGTTGAGTAACACTTTTCATCATCTTCAGCTATCGTTGACTGCAATTCGACTGCTTTGATGACACAACGATCGAGTCCTGTGATATTGCATCCCCCGGATTGTAAAGCAAGGAGAACGTCATTCCGTACGACAAAAGGAGGTGGAATCCTTACACCACCAACCTTGAAAAAGCGATCAAGATCTGGATACCCTGCAGTTTCTAGAGCAAGAATCTCCTTATCTTGGGCATGAACCTGCAAAATCGTAATGAAGTGATAATCCAACTGTCTAATGGCTCTCCAATTGTCATGTCCCTGAAATCTTTCACGAGAATGCAACAACTGCATTCCAGATATTTTATCATACTTGATTATCGTTGGATTTGTTGTTTGAAAATTATGCAGAAAATTATGAAGCTAGAGAAATTCACAAAAGATGTCAGACTTTTCTCCACAAGAATGGTAAGAATAACGTACGATCCTTCTCCGTTAGTAACTGACATCCTTGTGCTCTTAATCCAAGACTACTAATATTCTCCTGCTTTGAGTATCCTATCACAGAATATGGAATTTTATCTCCACAACATAATACTACCAGCCTGTTAGAATTATAACAGATCAGCCTGTTAAAACTGATCAGAAAGGGGACTTAACAGAAATATCTTGAGATGAAATGTGCATAGCTTTACTTATACTTCAGAACTGGTACAGACAAAAAAGATCTAGACTCATACTATTGTACAAAAAATATGAGTTAATAAACTACTGGTACATAACTGCTGTCACCTAAAATTGACTTACCTAACTGCTGTCCCAGTACCTCTCACTTCAAAGTCATGTCATAAGTCACCTCTTCTTCTTTTTTCTTTTGTCCTGTTATTTTTCGCAGAGTTTAGATGTGACCCTCTAATGATATTTAGCGAACTGATGTCCAAAATCTCTTCAAATATTCTTTCAGTCCTCTTGAAATATCTGAGAATAGTTTTCTACTTGTCTCTAAATCAACCCCACGGTCACTGATCAATTGATCCTTAACTTGATCACTGTTGTTGAGCTCTCATATCTGTTGTGCCGTTTGTTGCATTGTCACCACAACGATTTCATTCCTATGTCATTCTGCATATGACACATTTTGAGTCTTTTATGTGGATACAGTGAAACTATAAGAAACTTTCAAGTATTGATGAAGTAACAATTGAAGAAAACTAGTACTGTGACTGACGTAAGAGGGCTGCTTAAGGGGTTAGCTTGTTCCTGAGACCTGTCAGCAGACGGTTCGATAGGTTTGGAGGTCCAATGCAAGCGTGCAAGGCGTCGTTGGGTTCTGATCTGTGCAGGCTACGCACTAGTTAAGACGGTTTGTGAAGAGAGGGATCGAGGGTTGTGTTCTGGGAGAAATTGAGACAAAAGAAGTAGATTTGGGATTTTCAGTTATCTGTGAAGGAGAGTTGAACCGTTCGGACCGTTCTGGAGTGCAAACTTGCTGTCCTTGGATCCATCGAGATCAGATCAACGAGTTCTTCAGGAAATTGAAGACGATACGAAGTTTCATTGGGCAGTTTGGGAGTTCGGAGTGAAATTGGCTCGCGTTTACATCAGATTTTCGTTCGCCTGCGACCTGAGATTGGGTTGTTCTTCGCGATAGGTGAGCCAAGCTCTTCGTTCTTGGTGCCTACGCGATCAGGAAGTCTTTATCTACGCATAGGAGAAGACTATGTGTGAATTGGATTGTTGGTTTGGGTGTGGTGAGCAAGTTTGAGCCGCAGGGAGTTGATTTACGTCAGTTTTTGGCAACCTGCGACCAAATTTCTTGCGTGGTTTTGCAAGGAGAACTCCAAACGGCTTGTTTGGAGTCTCGTTGGGTTCATGGTAGCTAGATCTACCTGCCAGGGAAGACGAATATCGGTTCAGACGATCCGTTTGTGCGGTGTGTGCGGTTTTAAGTCGCAGGGAGGAGTTTTTGAAGGTTCGATCACCTACAACCAAAAATAGGCGAGATCTCGGCTGTCGGGAGTCGGATCTGAAGGTTTCTTGGGCCAACGGAGTCAGGGAAGGAGACCCTATCGACATCTGAAGACCGCTTGACAAAAGGAGAGAGTTCTCAGATAGACCTTTTTCGATTCCTTTGCTACGAGTTTCGTCCTTTTGAGTTCATTAGAGTTCTGATTGGTTATGTCCAGCTTGTGGTAGCTAGCTTTAGCTAAGAGCTTGTACATGAATGCTGTTTGGACTTGGGTTTGAACCGTATGGTGTTGGTGCAGCTCATTTTGTTAGCAAAGAGAAGTTTCTCTTGCTTTGAGTTACGCTTTGGTGATTGTGGGTCAGGGTTGGGATTCAGAGGTTCGTTTTAGGGGCTTTGAAGCAGGTTACAGACCGCTCTGGTCTGTTTCTCAGTTTTGTGTCCTTAGGAAGAAGAAACCGGCAGTGTACATACATTTGGAGTTGGTATATATTGCAATGCTCGTTTTTGCGGTTATTTTCCTCTGTGTTGTCTCTGTTCCACACAATACATCTCCACAGCCAGGAACCTCGCGTTTTCTTGGACATCCTTCACGTAAAATCCGACGCGATATCGATGGTGAACTCGACGTGAAGGTCCGGGGTGGAGATTTGTGTGTTAGAACTTGGAAGAAGAGATCTACAATCATGAACGAAGATGAAGATGGATACGATTGTTCGGGAGGATGCTGCGGACCTGGGATGCTGGATATGTAGAAGGTTGGGATCATGGGAGGATGGGAGGATGGAACGAGCCATGACTATGGACGGGATGGATGGATCAGAGAGTATACCAGGGATGCAATTGGATGCAGCAACTGCATGATTTTTCGAAGCCTTCACTTTGTTTATGCGACAAGAGCAAGAGACCCAACAAAAGGAGGCTTTGGAGACGAATGTGCTTCTAGAGTGATCGACAAGCTCGATCTATTTGACGGGAGAGACATCTCAAAGTACTTGAGATGTTACAAGACGGAGATGAATTTAGATCAAGTATCGGAGAATGAGATGATCGAGATATTCGAACTCGCTACGGTGCTTGAGATAAGTGAGCATGTGAAGGGTCTAGAAAAGCGTTTTGGGAGGAATTGGGATGCATTTTCACATGCGCTGATGGAGGAGTATTTCTTGGAAAACTGAGATCGAGTAACCAAGAAATCATTTTTGGGATGTATCAACCAGCCTAGCAAAGGTTTATAGCTTACAAAGCTGTTAAAGGAGTTTGAGAGATAATTCTCTCAACTATCTCGGGTGGAGAAGCTAACCTTGGAGACCTACAACTATATTGCTTTTTCAATAAGCGCTGGTTTTTCGATAAAGTTTTTAACGACTTTTTAGCTAGATCGTTTTTGCTCGAAGCTGTTTCTTCAAGCTGCAGATGAACCATGGCAAGAGCGGTTGGAATTACTTCTGGAGGATGGATTGGAATAAGAATGGTTGACAAGGAATTGGGAGGTTGTGCGTGAAGCGATTGAACTTCTTGTCTGGAGACATACGAGAGAAAGGGTTACAAGGTTGACACTTGTACCGCTGACTTCCACACCAGTTCGGATTGTATATGAGGTTCAACCTCCAGTTGTGGTTGTAGAGGAGAAGGATCCAACCATCGAAGACCTATAGCAAAAGATGCGAGATCTACAAGCTAAGGTTACTAGGTTGGAGGATAAGGGATCATCGACTGAGATGGAACTTGTATCCAAACTAGCTTGGGTACATCAGTGCGTGTGGTGTGATGGTACTGACCATCAGCGAGACGATTGCATCGACTTTGCAGAGTCTTTGCAACGAGAGATAATTTCTTGGAAGGATGGAAAGGTTGCATTCAGAAGTACGGGTACTCTCCTTCAAGCCAAAGTTGGTAAAGGAGGGATGAAGAAGTTGATGATTACTTTGCGGCACATGCAGTTGTAGCTATCGAAGCTACAAGTTATGGTGCTAAGATGAAGGAGATTGAGCATGATCTTCATATGGATGAATTGGATGAACACATGGATCCAAGCAAGCTCAAGTTGGATACTGCATTCACGATCCAGAGCGAGAAGAAGAGACAAGAAGATACTTCTTCAGAGAAGCAAGTTGGGGAGGATAATGTTCAACAGGAAACTATTCTTCTTGAACTGGCAATGGAGGACGATCCTTCACAACCAAAGGAGATGGTTGAGGTGCAAATAGTGGACATGGTTGATCTGGTTGCAAACATAGAACAACCAGATATTGATACAGTGATGGATGTGAAGAGAGGTTGGGAGGAATGCATTCGAGATGCAAAGGTTAGATTCATTTCACGGGAGATCTTGGGTGCAGCTACAACCGAAGTCCACGACGTCATCATTGACATCATCAAGGACAGACATGCTGAGGATGAAGGAGAGTGGACAGATGCTCTCGAAGCTGCGGGTATAGGATGATGGGTTAGGATGGCTTACAGGGGAGAAGCCGTTACTGATGGTGATTATGTTTGAGAGGTTGTGAAAGTTTACATGTGATCTTCCCTACATCCGATCCTCCTGTGATTATGAGGCTTGAGAGGTTGTAAAGGTTTTCAGAAGAAGAGATCAGGGAGGATGAGGCTTGGGAGGTTGTAAAGGTTTTCAGAAGAAGAGATCAGGGAGGATGATGGTTGAGGAGTTTGTAAAGGTTTTCAGAAGAAGAGATCAGGGAGGATGATGGCTGAGGAGGATACCATGTACAGCGAGATAATGATGATTGTAGTTGAGGATTTTGGTTGCAGCAGTGTGGTTCTTTTTTTTCAGAAAACAGAAAAGAAGAGTTGGATACTACGATGACATGTACAGACTTGAGGTTGAGGGTTACAGTTAGGATATGCGGTGATGATTGGGAGGATGGGTGATCTACTACGACATTTGGATCACAAACCTCGACGATGAGGTTCTACAAGACGAATGGAAGACATTTCTATGGTATGATAAGTTATTCCTTCTATGTCTTCGCATATTGAAAGATGTGTAGATCTAGAGGGGGTGATTGGATGGGAGGTTGAAGAGAAAGTCGATGAGCATGGATCAAGGGAAGATCATGGCAAGGTAGCAACTTCAAGATGACGATCATGTTGCAACCTTGAGGATGAAGTCGACTGAGATGGGAGGGAGGATGAGAAGATGAGAACGAGTGTGCGTGCCGATCCACTCCTTGGTTGATATCTCTGGTGCATACCAGAGGATGCACAGGTTTGGAGGGGGTGGATGTCGTGTCGTGGACCGGCTCTTACATGAAATTCAGACTTCGATGCTTGTCGCTCCAAAGACACTCATGAGAAGACAAGCTAGGCCTCAGCTTACGGACATTTGACACAACTTCGGATCTTCGTTTTTATCGCATCAGTGGATAGAGCTCTTTGTCTGCTTTTCATAGGCACTTTGTCTACTTCGTTTGGACGCCTAGTGGAGAAGTTACAGGACTCGAAAGATGGAGAAAACAAGCTAAGCTCTAGCTTTCGGGCTTTTGGCACGACTTCAGATCTCCATTTTCATCGCATCAGTGGATAGAGCTCTTTGTCAGCACTCCATAGGCACTTCGTCTACTTCGCTTGGACGCCTAATGGAGAAGTTACAAGATTCGAAAGATGGGTAAAACAAGCTAGACCATAGCTTACGAGCTTTTGACACAACTTCGGATCTTCGCTTTTATCGCATAAGTGGATAGAGCTCTTTGTCAGCATTCCATATGCATCTTGTCTACTTCATTTGGACACCTACTGAAGAAATTATGCTATTCGAAAGAAGGAAAAATCAAGCTAACCCTAGTTTACTTGCCCTAGATTACTTGCTGACTGGGTATTAGCGGCTCCAGGCGTTATATTAAAGACGCAAGGGGCCAGCTTCCTCATTATTGAAGAAAACTGGTACGTACTGTGATTGACATAAGGGGGTTGCTTAAGGGGCTAGCTTGTTCTTGAGACCTGTCGGACGGTTCGGGAGATTTGGAGGTCCAATGCAAGCGCGCAAGGCGTCGTTGGGTTCAGATCTGTGCAGGCTACGCACTCGTTAAGACGGTTTGTGAAGAGAGGGATCGAGGGTTGTGTTCTGGGAGAAATTGAGACACAAGAAACAGATTTGAGATTTTCATATACATGTGAAGGAGAGTTGGACCGTTCGTACCGTTCCGGAGTCTAAACTTGTTGTCTTTGGATCCATCGAGATCAGAACAACGAGTTCTTCAGGAAATTGAAGACGATACGAAGTTTCATCGGCCTGTTTGGGAGTTCTGAGTGAAATTGGCTCGCGTTTACATCAGATTTTTGTTCGTCTGCGACTTGAGATTAGGTTGTTCTTCGCGATAGGTGAGCTAAGTTCTTCGTTCTTGGTACCTACGCAATCAGGGAGTCTTTATCTACGCAAAAGAGAAGACCATGTGTGGATTGGATTGTTGGTTTGGGTGTGGTGAGCAAGTTTGAGCCGCAGGGAGCTGATTTACGTCAGTTTTTGATAACTTGCGACCAAATTTCTTCCGTGGTTTTGCAAGGGGAACTCCAAACGGCTTGTTTGGAGTCTTGTTGGGTTCAGGGTAGCTAGATCTACCTGCCTGGGAAGACAGATATCAGTTCAGACGATCCATTTGTGCGGTGTGTGCGGTTTTAAACCGAGGAGGAGTTTTTGAAGGTTCGGTCATCTGCGACCGAAAACCGGCGATATCTCGGCTGTCAGGAGTCGGATCTGAAGGTTTCTTGGGTCAACGGAGCCAGGGAAGGAGACCCTATCGACATCTGAAGACCACTTGGCAAAAGGAGAGAGTTCTCAGATAAGCCTTTTCGGTTCCTTCGCTACGGATTTCATTCTTTTGAGTTCGTTAGAGTTCCGATTGGTTATGTCCAGCTTGTGGTAGCTAACTTTAGCTAAGAGCTTGTACATGAATGCTGTTTGGATTTGGGTTTGAATTGTATGGTGTTGGTGCAACTCATTTTGTTAGCAAAGGGAAGTTTTTCTTGCTTTGAGCTACGCTTTGGTTGGGTCAGGGTTGGGATTCACGGGTTCGTTTTAGGGGCTTTGAAGCAGGTTACAGATAGCTCTGGTCTGTTTCTCAGTTTTGTTTCCTTAGGAAGAAAGAACCGGCAATGTACATACATTTGGAGTTGGTATATATTGCATCGCTCGTTTTTGCGGTTGTTTTTCTTTGTCTTGTCTCTGTTCCACACAATACATCTCCACAACCAGGAACCTCACGTTTTCCTGGACATCCTTCACGCAAAATTCGACGCAATACCACTTTTTATCATTTGTCGTGTGGAGGAGGATAGTAAATCTAGAAGCAGATGGGCATGGGTGGACGAAGAGGACGTTTGAAAAGAATTGAGTGATGTAGACAAAGATGCCATAGACAAGCTTAGGTTGTTGGTAGTTTACGCGGCCAGATGTAAGAGAACTTTGAACTCCAAGTCGGATGTGTGTGCTCAAGTTTATTGATGGTTCTTTTATCGCACTTTGACTTTGAACTTCTTTTTTTGTGTGGTAAGCATATTGCATTGTGTAATGTATTTCTAAGAGCTTATGATTCCGAATCGCACATGACAATCATTGGAGATACGGAGATAGTCTTGAACCTCGATTTGATCTATAAACCCTCCGCGGTCCTATCGATCACTACCCCCCCCCCGATCTCTCAACCTCCACGATCGTCATCCACGAATCTGCAACATGTCGGGCCTGTCTCTCACTCAGGGGTCACCTCTGATGGCTTTGATGGAAGCACACCATGAACTTGAAGGGAAAATGCTGAGTTCACTCATTCATACACCCACAAACTTATCAACTAAAAATCTCCTTAAACACATCAACTAAAAATCCTCCATTCTAACAACGTCTCTCAAGTTCTCACATGCTAACAATATCCCACACTCTCTATATTACTCAAGTTTTCATTACGACAATGTGAAAACAAGGATGAGGAGCTCTTCTCTACTCCTCTATTTATACATTCTAGGTTTTTACTTTGGTACCCTTGGTAACTCAGCCGTAACTACTTTTACCGGGTTTTACTAAGATATTACTTAAGGTAAAAGCATTAATCACATGGGCTTTTTACCTTTTCACATGGGCTTATTCCTTCAAAGTCAACAACTTCTAGAAGGATTCTAGAATATTCTCAAGGAATCTTGAATTTCCACCCCCCTCTACACTAGGACCCACTAAAAGGAAACATGTGGAATCTCTTCTTGTTTTTAATGCCCACAAAGTCCACAACTTTAATCCAACCACTAATATCAAGTCAAAAAGGAGATAAGGGATACTTTCCACCTCCTTTCTACCTTTTAGACAAGATGACAAGATAGTAGTGCTCACTCTTTAGCAAATATCTGAATTCTGCCAAAAGTACAGCTAAGTTTAACCATAACTAACTTTTAGCTAGTCATGACTAACTTGATACCTCCTAAAAGTACTTTGGCAGCAAATAAACATTCTCAACACTTAGTTAGAACTAAACACCTTACTAATAGACAAACTTCCTGTGTGTAACATAGGTCGTTACATTTTACCCCCGGACTAAATTTTCGCTCCGTCCTCGGAGTGAAGAGAGAACTTTCGTCGATGAAACAACTTCAACTTGTCATGATTTACTCGATCAAATCTCCTTCCTCCCAGCTCCTGAAGGTCATATGTGAAGTTGCTCCACACCTTATCTACAACAAAAGGACCAAAATATCTCGGAAGAAACTTCTTCCTAGCCCTCTTGAATCTGATAGCATCATACAACATAACCCAATCTCCGACTTGAAAAGGTTTTACCTCCCTCTTGCCCAACCGTTTGTCGTAACTCTTCTTTTGATACGCCTGAGCTCGTTCCATCCGGATCATTGCTACCGCTCGGGTCTCTTCCAACTCCATGAGTTGCTCCCTTCTTGATCTGACCACGTCTTCTCCTCTCGACCTCTTCAACTTTCGTTGAATAGTTTGAAAAGTATCCAATTCGAATTGGATCGGCAACTTGGACTCCACTCCATAAACCAGTCGAAATGGGGAGTATCCAGTAGAAGTCTTTGTTGTCGTTCGGTACTCCCATAAGATGGCATGTAGTCTCTTATCCCAAGTATGTTTCGTAGTTTCAACACCAGCATCTTTGGCGAGCATCATACAAAGTGTAAGATTGGTCTTCTCCGCAAGACCATTAGCATTTGGTTTGTATGAGGTCGTTACTCGTGGCTTGATAGAAAAGTGTTGTAACATAGCAGTAGTCATGCTCCCTACAAACTCTCCTCCTCTATCTGAGACCAACTCTAACGGACATCCAAATCTCGTGATGATCCTCTCCCATAAGAATCTACCGACTTCTGTTTCATTGGTCTCTCTCAAAGGTCTAGCCTCTACCCACTTGGTACAATAGTCAGTGGCGACTACAATGTATCTATTGCCTCGAGGTGTCATTATTAAGAGGACCTACAAAGTCAATACCCCATTTCTCAAACGGCCCTAATACTGGAATTGATCTTAACGGAGGTGTTCTAGTAGACTTTAGAGCAAATGCTTGACATACGTCACAAGTTTTGCAATAGTCTAAACACTCTTTGAAAATCCCTCTCCAGTGATAACCTGCATCCAAAATCTTGAAGGCTGTTATCTTACCAGCAAAGTGACCTCCGCAAACAGTTCCGTCGTGAAACTCGTGCATTAGCTTGAATGCCTCCTTCTGACCAACTGCTCTCCTTAGTAACCCATCTGCTCCTTGATGAAACAGAATTCCCTCCACCATGGTGTAAGGTTTGCATCTCTTGATCAACGCGTTACGTTCTCGGGTATGCATACCTTCTGGAAAAGAGCCATCTACAAGAAAACTCCAGATTTCCTTGTACTCGTCCGGTATCTCCTCGATGCTTGTGATGGTCATCAGATGCTCGTCTGGAAATGAATCATCAAACGGTTCTTCTCCCTCATCATCATAAGCCCTTGACAAAAGATCAGCATTCGCATGCTTCTTCCCTGGTCTATCTTCGATCACATAATCGTATTCTGTTAGAAGGATCTTCCAACGAGCAATACGACCTTCGGCATTAGGCTTATTAAAGATATACTTTAAAGCCTTGTGATCTGTGACTATGGAAAATTTCCCTCCTAGCAAGTAGTGTCGAAATTTCTTCAATCCAAAGATCACCGCTAATCCTTCTCGTTCAGTCACGGAGTAATTCTTTTCCGCTGGAACCATCTGCCTACTAGCATAAGCTATAGGATGATCATGCCCATCTCCATCTAGCTGACTTAATGTACATCCGATTGCTACATTGGAGGCATCCGTATACAGAATAAATGCTTTACTCCACTCAGGTTTAGCAAGTATAGGAGCTGTCACTAATGCCTTTTTTAGCTCTTCAAATGCTTCCTTTGCCTTCTGATCATGCACTATCAAGTCAAAATCAACTCCCTTCTTCATGTACATAGTCAAAGCTATTGCTTTGTTTGAGAAGGAAAAGACAAACCTACGATAATATCCAACCATGCCAAGAAACTGCCTCAACTTTGTCAAGTTGATCGGAAATGGAAGATCCACAATCTTCTTCACCTTCTCAGGATCTACCGCAATCCCATTCTTGGAAATGATGTGCCCTAACAGCAGACCTTCTTCGCAGCCAAAGATGCACTTCTCTAGATTTAGAGAAGCGTTGGCTTGCTCCAACCGCTGCAAAACTTTGATCACATGATCAAAGTGGTCCTCCTTTCGTCCGTACACACAGAAATCGTCAATGAAATCTCGAACAAACTTCTCTGTGAATGATTCGAACACCTTGTTCATGAACCTTTGAAACGTGGCCGGAGCATTACACAATCCGAATGACATCACCCGAAATGCAAATGTTCCCCAAGGAGTAGTGAAAGTAGTCAACTGTTGGTACTCCTGTGCTATCATGATCTGGTTATACCCACTATAACCATCACCAAAGCTATACCACTCATGACCAGCAACTTCCTCCAAAATCTCATCTATAAATGGTAGAGGATAATAATCCTTCTTGGTAACTGCATTCAACTTCTTATAGTCTATGCACACTCGCAGCTTATCATTCTTCTTCTTGACAATCACAATGGGTGAAACCCATTCTGAGTTCTCCACCTCATAGATGAAACTCGCCTCCTTCAACTTGTCTATCTCCTCCTTGACCATCATTGCCGTTGTGGGATTGACCCTTCTCTGCTTCTGTCGAACTGGTCTTGCGTGCTCCTCCAATTCGATTCGATGAGTCTCGAGAGTCACCTCCTTCAAATCTTTGTAGCTGAAAGCAAACACATGGATATATTTTCGAAATATATCTAGGAATCTACTTTTCTCTTCTTGAGTGACATTGATACCAAACTTCAGGGTAGAGAGTCTTCTCACAATCTCTGCCTCACTCAACTCTTCTTTGTCAGGATCTTTCTCCACTGCTGGTCGAGACAACAAGTCAATAGCACTAAGCTGATGTAATGATTCATCTCGACCAAATCCTTCGTCCTCAGACGAGGATTCTTGATCGTAGGAATCTCCGGTATCTACTTCTGAGACACTCTGATCATCCTCCGTATC